>CM037592.1:118117500-122917500 GCA_021018995.1 Chloranthus sessilifolius
AATTTTATTTTTTTAATGTGCTTTCTAGTAATTTTTTATGCAACTAATTCTATTTCTTCAATATGCTTTCTAGTAGTATTAAATTGTTAATATACAAAATAACTCCCAAATAAATAGGACAAGTCAATTTTTATGATGATATTATGCGTTGATTGATTGAATGATCATTATGATTATACAAATTTACCAATTGGATGATAGAGCCAGAGTCTTTATAATATACTCTTTTATTGCTACATGGATCCTTCTATTCAACAATTGTTGCTATGTTGAAATTCGAAACCAGAAGCTTCTGTTTGATCCAAATGATTGTAATAAGTGTGCCAAGGGGTTGGTTATTTCATGGTGCTGTTAAACCACTACAAAATCCGCAAATAATTCTCAGCCATTCAATCTGTTAGGACTTATTGGATTCAAATCAGAAGATGGAAATCAGTTTGCATCCTAACCTTCTACATAATTGATCTTGAAATTATGGACATACCATCAAATGGCCATTTTTATATTCCACACGAAACAGATTCAAAAAGAAGTGACTCAACAACCGTGTGACACAAAATCACGCTCAAACTGTTATGACCCGGATCATAGGATGGGCATTCAATGGCTTTAGATGTCATGAATCACCAAGTCCCGTGTGAGTGCTCCACACTCTAACCCAACCGACACACACAACCATTAGTGTAGAAACTTTATAATTTTAGTTTGACCCGATTACTAGCTAGCAATATATTATATTTTAGGAATAAAAAACTAGCCTTTTATGCCCCATGATTCTCTAATTTTAGAAGGGAATTTGGGTCTTTGAACTCTTCCCTTTTTGGCAAACCATGCCCAAATTAAGTCTTCATCTTCTCTCTATAAACTCTCATATCCCTAGCTTCTTCCTCCTCCATCTATCTCCGCCACTCGTTCCTTCTCTACCAATATCTCGGCACCATTAATGTTGTGATAATCTCTTTCTTTCTCTCGCATCCAACCAGCCTAGCACCCGCCGACCCACCATCGAAAACGCATCGCTAAAGCTAGTCAGATCATTTAATAGACGCGTAAGCTATCGTGTCGCCGAATCGATCAGAATCAACCCGTACACGCTCCAACAAGTGGGTACCCCTAAATCCATCTTAAACTATTTCAGTATATATGTTTATATATTTATATATGTATTTACTTATTTTTATTTTTTTTAAGAAACTCAAAATCAATCTAAGATCATAAGAACAATCTTAACTAGATATGTCGAGATATAAGGATTTAACACCCTTTAATATAAGATTGAGAAATGTTACATTCAGAAAATGTGACGTGCCAAAATAAATTGCTCTTAGATCCATATAGAACATGTTCGTTTATCTCAACGCATGGCTAAACCTTGGATCGGTAGGTTTATTTTATTTAATTATTTGCTTTATATTTGTTTGTTATAATAGTTAAGTTGTATGTATCTAATATGATATATTTACTAAATATATAAATGGAAGTTTGCCAACAAAAGCTTGACAACAAGTCTCCATTAATTGACGAGAGTACTCTTCCCTTGTCTTTTCTTTCTTACCTTATTTTTGGGCTAAGATCTTTTGTGAAACCTTAATACATGCACCTTATTCAAATCAACTTAAAGATAGTATTTCTATGGGTTAAGATATGCAACCATCAGTACACTCACTTAATCTAGGAGTGCATAAACGTATATACTGAAACTATCAGATCTAGTGTTTTGATGGTATTAGATCCACTGTCACGATGGCGTGAGATCCATTCTGAGATTCCATCATGTTTTATGGTGCTACATAAGGAATCGGTCTCACCTATTATGGCATTGTATTAGACACCTATTATTTTATTGTATTAGACGGCCACCTTGTGGAGTGCGAGTTATTTATGGCTGCTGAGCACAATAGTGGAGAAACCAGTGATCGATGAGTTCGATACGACCAAAGCGATTAAGCGCCACCAATATCTTCTTTCCTAAAATAGGAAGCAAATTTACTAAGCCATCCGTCGCTCTATATATATATATATATACATATATTTATTTGGATTTATAGGACCCACGCTTCTTTTGTATTTTATTTCTTGGGTTAGATCCATGCGCTATCAAGAGCACTCGGAAGTTGGGTCCAATTTGACCAAAATTGGGAATACAATGGATTAAACTAAAGCCCAAGCGAGATCTCGAGCATGTTTAGATTAGGTACAAGAGTGCAAGTTTTCTTTTTATGATTGGCCCACCTCGCATGGAAGCCTTTATAAAAGTCGGGACAGTTGATTTATCTTCTATATTCACTTGATTGATTGGGAAAAACTAATGACTGTCAAAATCAAAGAGTCGGGCTGGGATAAAATGAATTACTGAGGATCGGCCCAACCAAGCGCCGTCATTGCTGTTGATAACTCATCGGTATCGACCAATGTAGTCGGGAGCATTTAAGTACATGTAGGAAACCAATAGTTTGGTGCGTCAATATTTTGGGTGCAACCATCCCTTTAGCACCATTGATTTCAAACGAAATAGATTCAAGGTTGGACCTTGTGGGCCCAACCCAAGAAATAGAGCAAAGATGGACCATCTCCACTAATTGAAATCCTCGAGACATCTGACGGTTCAAAACTCGAGAATTTAGCCCACAAATCAAAAAAATTAAAAGGCTATTTGGATATCAGTGAACATGAAGGTTTTGACTCTTAGATGTGAGACCTTAGAGATCAAAATAAATTGGGCCCAAAGACCTAATACCTTAGAATCATCTTTCTTAAATATCTTATGGTTTAGATCTGTTCAATCTGATCGCCACATGGTAGGTACACTAAGTGTGCACTTGATTACTAGATCTTGTACAACGTTGACTGGAAGATCTAGTACGCTAGAGTTCGAATCAGGATCGGGACAAAAAGAGCCAACCTTAGATAAAATTTTATTGTCTAACCATCTAATGGTTCAGATTAGATGATAGATGACTCTATGTTCATGTCTTCTTATTTTAGCCTTAGGTGCCACATGAAATAATGCCATGAGTTCCCTTTGACCCTTAATTTTTGAGAATCAAGGCCCAACTGGGCCATAGGACCAACTTCAAAACGATCTCAATAGTAACTCAATGTAATCTAATGTATCAGAAAGTGTCACTAAAATTTCTAGGACGCGCTTTGAGGCTCACAAATTGGAAAATTTAGTGAGGGATATTAACCCTTGTATAACTAGGCTAAGTGGATCATTTGACTGCCACATTGACCCACTCTTAGATCAAATTAGTAAAAGGTGTCGATACTAAGACTGCACAAATATTAGGAAACTTTAAAAACAGAAGGCCCGATCAGTAATCTGACGGCCCATAGAAGGTTTCTCCAAAATTTTTGTATGAAATATCTGTTATGTTCAAATGTTAATTATTATTTTATATTCACAAGTATGTAAGGTGTATGAAATAGTTTCTTTTGGCCAAATTAGTCCTTTCATCATATGGCATGCACCACATAGAAAAATCACGATAGGGCATACGCACAATTAAAAAGAAATAAGCTATGTCACACGACTTTTAAGCCTTCGTCATGGTGGGGTTCCCGTCACGGTCACGTGAAACTTGGAATGTAGGCATCCTTGTACGGATGCAACACCTCTATGGGAGTGTGGTCTGTCACACGAAGTACATTCAGGTTACTACGGAACCCGTCTCTTGGAAAGCGTGATTTTGTGAATCTTATCGCACCGTGGCTCACTTCAAATTAAGTTTTAAGCAAACGATAAGGAATTATATGTAAGATAAGGTAAGATACGAATACGGATAAGTTACGTTGTGAAAGCCAGCAAAATACGAACTAAATTTTTACACGTGCCATGTCTTGCGTGCCACCGCAAGATCTAACGTCTGTAGCCAAGACGGGTCTTAAGGACAATATGATACGACATTGTCCCGATTGTAAGGGGACACTGATTTAAATGCATGCAACCTCATCAGGCTGGATGGTGGTATACGATATGATATGGAGGTTAGGTGGTTTGATAGGCTCGATGTGATGCCCCAGCATGTGTCGATACATAAATTAAGTAAGATGCGAAGTACGTGGTGTAGGCTTATGGAGCAATATTAAGTTTTAAGATATGCCACATAGGATAAGGCGACAAAGCAGACATAAAAAGAGATCAGTACTTGATGCATCATTTTCATTTCATTTAATGTCAGGTGTTTTTATTTTATGTTATGTCTTTTCTTTTATGCTATATTTTTCAGTTCGATATGATAGATATGAGATCTTAGATATTTTTGTAATTATTTATAGCTGTTCGATTTATTTCAAAATGTACCGCAACTCAAGCGATTGCACACACGATCACCTGGGTATTTTATGGTGGATCGACAGCAACTCCCGAGTTTACGTGACTATAAACTCACCCCCTCCAAAACTAATGCCAGGTGTGAGAACTCGATTTTTCTATCACCGAGGATGGGATGTTCTTTGTTCTCGGCGCTCTCATGAGAGTGACGACGTCGGCTACCATCTGGACGAGGGAATAGATCCGGCGGACTACTTTGAGCATTGAGAGATTCTTTAGTCATAGTTTTATTATTTTCAGGGGAGAATTCTTATTAGATACTTTTGTTTTTCAACACCAATTTTGGGTTTGCGTTGGGATTGTTTTATTCTATGTAAAACCTCTGCTTGCTTTCGATTATAGATGCATGGTTAGGATTTATCACTTAATTAATGTCATCTACGTTTTCCGCTGTTGTTTTCTTAAATAATTTATTTTTAAATGATAATATTAAATGCCTTGATCTATATGCTAAATCGATATAAGAATTATGTGTATGTCTGCTTATCGCCTTAACAAGCGTGCGGTGTCATAACACGGAAATTCTAGGCCCTCAAGATCGGGTAAGGATTCTGGGTCGTGACAGAGTTGGTATCAGAGCCTAGGCTTTACTTCCTTTTGGTACTATGTCGTACGAATTTACTAACATACGACGTTTTGTGGAATCAGGACTTAATGGCTCCACGACACAGAGAAACTAATGGCTCTCAAGTGAATGAGGCCTCATCACATGAAGGTCCTCAAGAATCTGAAGCGATGCGCCTATTACGTGAGATGGCTACTACTTTTAGTCAACAGATGACTCAGCTGACGCAGTCACACCAGCAGGAAAGGACTCAATTACTGCACGAGATGGAAGTGCAAAGGGAGCAGGAAAGGCAGGCCATCCAAGAGCTTGTCAATCAATGCCAGCCTTCTCCTCGACAGGAAATTCTTCCCTATGCACCCACTGGATTCCAAGTATTCAGCAGAACTCGACCTCCCTATTTCCATGGTCAGCTTGACCCAGTCGCCGCTGAAGATTGGATAAGTACAATCGAGAAATTCTTCGGAATCTCTTCACCTGCAGAACACGAAAAGGTAAAGTGGGCAGCGTTTTACCTAGACCAAGAAGCAGAGAACTGGTGGAAAGCAGCAAAGAGAGCTGCAAATCGAAATAATGAAGAGGAATGGACTTGGCAACAGTTCAGGAATGCTTAGTTCACGAAGTATATCTCTGCAGCCACCAGGGCTCAGAAGAAGAAGGAATTCATTGACCTACGACAAGGGAATATGACAGTGGCCGAATATGAGGCCAAATTTGACCAGTTATCTAGATTTGCTGGGAATCTGATCGCAGACGAAGGCGATAAGTGCTTTGCATTTCAGAACGGCTTGCGACCCTTCTTTCGTGAGAAGTTAGCTGCTATGAAGATTGAAACATATGGAGAACTTGTGGAACGTGCCCAGATCCAGGAGAGAGAGAGTCGGGAGAAATGGTGAACCGAAAAGTTGCTAGAATTGAGGCTCAGAAAAGCAAGGCGGTCCAGCGAGCCCCTTTTGTTCCTCAGAGGCCAACACCTACCTCCTATCAGAGGTTTCAGCCCTACACTAACCCTCAAGTGAATAAAAAGCCTCGATTCCTATCTCAATAAACTCAACCAACCACTACCTTCCAATCGAGAAACATCGTGCCCCCTTCACAGCAGCCACAGGGAAGTTATGTACCGTTCGAGTCGTGCCCTAAGTGCAACAAGCGACATCGACCGGGTGTGTGCATGCAAGGCACCGAAAAATGCTACAACTGTGGAAAGGAAGGACATATTGCTAGGGAATGTCGGGAGAAACCTCAAGAGGCCTTTGAACCAAGGACGGGTATTCGCACTGTCACAACAGGACACCCTGGCTAGTGACGAAGTGATCCAAGGTATGCCTGTCTAGTAGAAGTTACTATTTCAATTATTAGCATAGCTTATTAAATTTAAAAGTCTGCATAATCAATATAAGATCAATAATATTCTTAATCTCATATCGTATAAACAGGTAATTTATTGGTCATCCACCCAGAGAATACTAATAGGCACTTAGCTCTGACTCATAGATTCGGGTTCTCACTCTTTATTACCCTGTGATTCGTTAGGTTTAAATACGAACTATACCTACACCCCTGGAGAAGAAACTGGTAATTTCAACGCCGTCATGAAGCAAGTTGATGGCTACCCTGGTATGCCGAAATACTATCATAAACATCAAGGGTCATGAACTCCCAGTACATCTCATCGTGTTAGACTTTCAGGATTTCGATATCCTATTGGGCATGGATTGGCTAGCCACTTACCACGCCACGGTGGACTGTTTCTCTAAAGTGGTCACCTTCCAACCACTCGGAGAGCCTCCATTCAGATTTCGGGGAATTAAAACGAAGGGCGCACCTTTATTGGCAGCATTAGACGAAGAGCAAGATAAGGCGGTCGATCCTACAAAAATTCCAGTCGTCGAAGACTTCGTCGACGTATTTCCTGAGGACTTACCCGGTGTCCCACCCGACCGAGAAATCGAGTTCAAGATCGATCTGATCCCAGGGACCGCTCCAATCGCCAAGGCACCATACCGGATGGCTCCTGCAGAATTAAAGGAATTGGAGATACAGCTGAAGGAGTTGTCAGAAAAGAAATTTATCAGATGAAGTCAGTCGCCATGGAGAGCCCCAGTGCTCTTCGTAAAGAAGAAAGACGGTTCGATGAGGCTATGCATTGATTATCGTCAGTTGAATAACGTAACCATCAGAAATCGATACCCCCTCCCCCGTATCGATGATTTGTTCGACCAGCTCCAAGGTGCCAAGTGTTTTTCTAAGATTGACCTTAGATCGGGTTATCATCAATTGAAAGTGAGGGAAGAGGATATTCCAAAGACAGCTTTCGCTTGCAAGAATGGATTGTACGAGTTCTTATTCATGCCCTTCGGACTAACAAATGCACCAGCTATATTTATGGACCTGATGAATCGAGTATTCATGCAGTATCTTGATGAATTCATCATTGTGTTCGTAGATGACATCCTCATTTACTCACGATCGGAGAAAGAACATGAAGAACACCTCCGCCTCTCACTTCAGACACTTCACGATTACCAATTATATGCTAAACTTAGCAAGTGCGATTTCTGCCTCAAACAAGTAACCTTTCTAGGGCATGTGATATTTGCAGAAGGTATTACTGTTGATCCAACAAAAATTGAGGCGGATCAATTAAGGTGCACCAAAAAGTGTTACCGAAATAAGGAGTTTCCTCGGACTCGCAGGTAACTATCGACGCTTCGTTGAGGGATTCTCTCGAATTGCTCTACCCCTTACAAGCCTTACTAAGAAGAACACAAAATTTGTATGGTCAGATGAGTGTGAAAGAAGTTTTCAGGAGTTGAAGAAGAAGCTTACTACAAAGATTCAGCTTCTAACCTTACCCTCTAATACAGACAAGGGTAAATTTGAATTATTCACCGACGCATCTCGCCAAGGACTTGGTTGTGTACTGCAACAAGATAGGAGCGTTGTTGCATACGGGTCAAGACAACTGAAGCCACATGAGAAATACTACCCAGTTCACGACTTAGAATTGGCAGCAGTCATTTTCGCTCTCAAATTGTGGCGACTCTACCTCTATGGTGAAACATTCAAAGTATATACTGACCATAAGAGCCTCAAGTACCTCTTCTCACAAAAAGATTTGAATCTCAGACAACGCAGATGGGTCGAGTACATGAAGGATTACGATTGTTTGATTAATTATCACCTTGGTAAAGCGAACGTCGTCGCTGACGCACTCAGTAGAAAAACGTCATGGTTTTTGGCCCGATTAAAAACTTCGAGGACCCTCGATGAACTAGCAGAAGAAGATTTTTATCTCCAAAAGATCGAAGAAGGTGTATATCTGGCGAAAATTCTGATAAATCCATTTATCGTAGATAAAATCAAGGAGTTGCAGCGAACAGATCCAGAAATTCTACGAATCATTAAGGCCATGTATAAGGAATCAAAACCTGATTTAGTCTCAGAGAAGATGGAGCATTACTCTTTAGACGGAGATTGTACGTACCTAATGACCCTAAGGTTAAAAAGGAAATACTCGATGAAGGTCACAAATCAGGGTACTCAGTACACCTAGGCAGCACTAAGATGTATCAAAATTTGAAGAACTGGTATTGGTGGCCGAACATGAAGCGAGAAATAGCCGAATATGTATCAAAATGCTTAGTGTGCCAACAGGTCAAAGCAGAGCACCAAAAACAGGCCGGTTTCATTCAACCCTTACCCATTCCGGAATGGAAGTGGGAAAATATATCAATGGACTTCATCGTTGGCCTGCCAAAAACGTTGAAGAAGAACGATGCCATTTGGGTAATAGTCGACAGATTAACAAAGTCTGCACATTTCTTACCTTTTAAAACGACTGCAGATGGAGAAAAACTTGTAGAGACTTACTTGAAGGAAATCGTGAAATTGCACGGTGTGCCAGTAAGCATCGTGTCCGATAGAGACTCGAAATTCACCTCAAAATATTGGACTACCTTCCAAACAGCCTTGGGGACTCGCTTGGATTTCAGTACTGCCTTCCATCCGCAAACTGACGGACAAACCGAAAGGGTTAACCAAGTAGTCGAAGATATGTTGAGAGCTTGTATGCTAGACTTCCGAGGGAATTGGGATGATCACCTCCCTTTGATCGAATTCTCCTATAATAATAGCTACCATGCAAGCATCTAATGTCTCCTTCGAGGCGTTATACGGAGAAGTTGTAGAACACCTTTGTGTTGGGATGAAGTCGGAGTGAGAAAGATGCTTGGACCCGAACTAGTTCAAACCACGACTGAAAAAGTCAAGCTAATACGCGAACGACTTAGAATCGCCCAAGATCGTCAAAGGAAGTATGCCAACCCCCACCGTCGTAACTTGGAATTCGAGGTTGGAGAACGTGTATTCATTCGTGTCTCCCCGACCAAAGGAGTTATGCGCTTTGGAAAGCGTGGGAAGTTGAGCCCCAGATACGTAGGACCTTTCGAAGTCACCAAGCGTGTGGGCGAGGTTGCTTATAAAGTCGCTCTACCACCACAATACTCGGGGATCCACGACGTATTCCACGTGTCTATGTTGAGGCGATACGTATATGAACCCTCACACATAGTGGAAATCGAGCCCATCAATATCAAAGAGGATCTTACTATCATTTCAAGGCCCATTAGGATCCTCGATCGAAAGGTGCAAGTTTTCAAAAATAAGACGATCACGTTGGTGTTGGTTCATTGGCAACATCACACGCCAAAGGAAGCAACTTGGGAGGACGAAACCGACATCAAAGCAACTTACCCTGAACTTTTCGAATAATCGGTACGTAATTTTCGGGACGAAAATTTCTTTTAGGGGGGAAGAATGTTATGACCCGGATCATAGGATGGGCATTCAATGGCTTTAGATGTCATGAATCACCAAGCCCCGTGTGAGTGCTCCACACTCTAACCCAACCCACACACAACCATTAGTGTAGAAACTTTATAATTTTAGTTTGACCCGGTTACTAGCTAGCAATATATTATATTTTAGGAATAAAAAACTAGCCTTTTATGCCCCATGATTCCCTAATTTTAGAAGGGAATTTGGGTCTTTGAACTCTTCCCTTTTTGGCAGACCATGCCCAAATTAAGTCTTCATCTTCTCTCTATAAACTCTCATATCCCTAGCTTCTTCCTCCTCCATCTATCTCCGCCACTCGTTCCTTCTCTACCAATATCTCGGCACCATTAATGTTGTGATAATCTCTTTCTTTCTCTAGCACCCGCCGACCCACCATCGAAAACGCATCGCTAAAGCGACAGGCTGTCGCATCGCTGAATCGATGCGTGAGCTATCGTGTCGCCGAATCGATCAGAATCAACCCGTACACGCTCCAACAAGTGGGTACCCCTAAATCCATCTTAAACTATTTCAGTATATATGTTTATATATTTATATATGTATTTACTTATTTTTAATTTTTTTAAGAAACTCAAAATCAATCTAAGATCATAAGAACAATCTTAACTAGATATGTCGAGATATAAGGATTTAACACCCTTTAATATAAGATTGAGAAATGTTACATTCAGAAAATGTGACGTGCCAAAATAAATTGCTCTTAGATCCATATAGAACATGTTCGTTTATCTCAACGCATGGCTAAACCTTGGATCGGTAGGTTTATTTTATTTAATTATTTGCTTTATATTTGTTTGTTATAATAGTTAAGTTGTATGTATTTAATATGATATATTTACTAAATATATAAATGGAAGTTTGCCAACAAAAGCTTGACAACAAGTCTCCATTAATTGACGAGAGTACTCTTCCCTTGTCTTTTCTTTCTTACCTTATTTTTGGGCTAAGATCTTTTGTGAAACCTTAATACATGCACCTTATTCAAATCAACTTAAAGATAGTATTTCTATGGGTTAAGATATGCAACCATCAGTACACTCACTTAATCTAGGAGTGCATAAACGTATATACTGAAACTATCAGATCTAGTGTTTTGATGGTATTAGATCCACTGTCACGATGGCGTTAGATTCATTCAGAGATTCCATCATGATTTATGGTGCTACATAAGGAATCGGTCTCACCTATTATGGCATTGTATTAGACACCTATTATTTTATTGTATTAGACGGCCACCTTGTGGAGTGCGAGTTATTTATGGCTGCTGAGCACAATAGTGGAGAAACCAGTGATCGATGAGTTCGATACGACCAAAGCGATTAAGCGCCACCAATATCTTCTTTCCTAAAATAGGAAGCAAATTTACTAAGCCATCCGTCGCTCTATATATATATATATATATATATATATACATATATTTGGGACTGGATTTATAGGACCCACAGTTCTTTTGTATTTTATTTCTTGGGCGGGTTACAGTCCATGCGCTATCAGTAGCACTCGGGAAGTCGGGTCCAATTTGACCAAAATTGGGAATACAATGGATTAAACTAAAGCCCAAGCCAGATCTGAGCATGTTTAGATTAGGTACAGTTTCAGGCAAGTTTTCTTTTTATGATTGGCCCACCTCGCATGGAAGCCTTTATAAAAGTCGGGACAGTTGATTTATCTTCTATATTCACTTGATTGATTGGGAAAAACTAATGATTGACAAAATCAAAGAGTCGGGCTGGGATAAAATGAATTACTGAGGATCGGCCCAACCAAGCGCCGTCATTGCTGTTGATAACTCACCGATATCGACCAATGTAGTCGGGAGCATTTAAGTACATGTAGGAAACCAATAGTTTGGTGCGTCAATATTTTGGGTGCAATCATCCCTTTAGCACCATTGATTTCAAACGAAATAGATTCAAGGTTGGACCTTGTGGGCCCAACCCAAGAAATAGAGCAAAGATGGACCATCTCCACTAATTGAAATCCTCGAGACATCTGACGGTTCAAAACTCGAGAATTTAGCCCACAAATCAAAAAAATTAAAAGGCTATTTGGATATCAGTGAACATGAAGGTTTTGACTCTTAGATGTGAGACCTTAGAGATCAAAATAAATTGGGCCCAAAGACCTAATACCTTAGAATCATCTCTCTTAAATATCTTATGGTTTAGATCTGTTCAATCTGATCGCTACATGGTAGGTACACTAAGTGTGCACTTGACTGCTAGATCTTGTACAACGTTGACTGGAAGATCTAGTACGCTAGAGTTCGAATCAGGATCGGAACAAAAAGAGCCAACCTTAGATAAAATTTTATTGTCTAACCATCTAATGGTTCAGATTAGATGATAGATGACTCTATGTTCATGTCTTCTTATTTTAGCCTTAAGTGCCACATGAAATAATGCCATGAGTTTCCTTTGACCCTTAATTTTTGAGAATCAAGGCCCAACTGGGCCATAGGACCAACTTCAAAACGATCTCAATAGTAACTCAATGTAATCTAATGTATCAGAAAGTGTCACTAAAATTTCTAGGACGCGCTTTGAGGCTCACAAATTGGAAAATTTAGTGAGGGATATTAACCCTTGTATAATTAGGCTAAGTGGATCATTTGACTGCCACATTGACCCACTCTTAGGTCAAATTAGTAAAAGGTGTCGATACTAAGACTGTACAAATATTAGGAAGCTTTAAAAACAGAAGGCCCGATCAGTAATCTGACGGCCCATAGAAGGTTTCTCCAAAATTTTTGTATGAAATATCTGTTATGTTCAAATGTTAATTATTATTTTATATTCACAAGTATGTAAGGTGTATGAAATAGTTTCTTTTGGCCAAATTAGTCCTTTCATCATATGGCATGCACCACATAGAAAAATCACGATAGGGCATACGCACAATTAAAAAGAAATAAGCTATGTCACACGACTTTTAAGCCTTCGTCATGGTGGGGTTCCCGTCACGGTCACGTGAAACTTGGAATGTAGGCATCCTTGTACGGATGCAACACCTCTATGGGAGTGTGGTCTGTCACACGAAGTACATCCAGGTTACTACGGAACCCGTCTCTTGGAAAGCGTGATTTTGTGAATCTTATTGCACCGTGGCTCACTTCAAATTAAGTTTTAAGCAAACGATAAGGAATTATATGTAAGATATGGTAAGATACGAATACGGATAAGTTACGTTGTGAAAGCCAGCAAAATATGAACTAAGTTTCTACACGTGCCATGTCTTACGTACCACCGCAAGATCTAACGTCTGCAGCCAAGACGGGTCTTAAGGACAATATGATACGACAGTGTCCCGATTGTAAGGGGGACACTGATTTAAATACATGCAACCTCATCTGGCTGGATGGTGGTATACGATATGAAATGGAGGTTAGGTGGTTATCTACACGTGGACCTCGCGTGATAGGCTCGAGCAGCGGCCCTAGCACAGGTCGTATACGTAAATTAAGAAAGATGCGAACTACGTGGTGTAGGCGTATGGAGCAATATTAAGTTTTAAGATATGCTACATAGGATAAGGCGACAAAGCAGACATAAAAAGAGATCAATACTTGATGCATCATTTTCATTTCATTTTATGTCAGGTCTTTTTATTTTATGTTATGTCTTTTCTTTGATGCTATATTTTTCAGTTCGATATGATAGATATGAGATCTTAGATATTTTTATAATTATTTATAGCTGTTCGATTTATTTCAAAATGTACGGCAATTTAAGCTATTGCACACACGATCACCTGGGTATTTTATGGTGGATCGATTGTGCAACCTGCTGAGTTTACGTGACTAAGTAAACTCACCCTCCCCTCCAAAACTAACAGTTGCAGGTGAGAACTCTGATTTTTCCATCACTGAGGATGGGGATGCTGCTGTTCCTGATGCGGCTCATGAGAGTGAGGACGTCGGCTACCATCTGGACGAGGGAATAGATCCGGCGGACTACTTTGAGCATTGAGAGATTCTTTAGTTATAATTTTATTATTTTCAGGGGAGAATTGTTATTAGATACTTTTATTTTTCAGCACCGATTTTGGGTTTGCGTTGAGACTGTTTTATTTTACGTAAAACCTCTGCTTGCTTTCGATTATAGATGCATGGTTAGGATTTATCACTTAATTAACGTCATCTACGTTTTTCGCTGATGTTTTCTTGAATAATTTATTTTTAAATGATAATATTAAATGCCTTGATCTATATGCTAAATCGATATAAGAATTATGTGTACGTCCGCTTATCGCCTTAACAAGCGTGCAGTGTCATAACACGGAAATTCTAGGCCCTCGAGATCGGGTAAGGATTCTGGGTCGTGACACAAACATAGTTCTAAGATTACTTTTTGGGATATGTGTGATGTAAGTCTGATACTTTACCAGACAGAATAATTTAAGTTGTCTGCCAATCCATCTAAGCCGTCTAATCTTCTACTCGATTGATCTTGAGATAAGTGACATACTGTTAAATGGTCAATTTTTTGTTAAAGTGGCACAAAATCACACTCAAACCCAAGGAATCAAATACGTTGGAAACCCAGGCCGTGGAATCCGAATCTGCCTTGAATTAGATGATGGAGATTGCCGGCCTGAAGATTTGGTTTTCCAGTGATGGTAAGATTGCCATGGATCCCGGGCCTCTTTTTCTTTTTTAGTAAATATGGTCTAATTCGATACAGCTCCGATATGCCGACAGTTATATCCATGGCAATGAGGCCTAACCCGATACAGCTCGGATATGCCGATATTTATATCCATGGTTGGGAGCGCTCAACCGTTTATTTATACTTCTCAACGTTTAAACTCTATTTGCATCAACGATCTGTGGCGCAATTTCTTGTGGATTTATTGTTATACCAGGTGCCTCATTCATGTTAATCTCCTTCTCCATCCCTTCGCGAATTCCAACTCAAATCTGTATTGTAGTGTTTGGGAAAAAGTCTTGTAATATCTGGAATAATTTGGGAAAAGAATCGGAAAAAAGTCATTTAAGTCAAAATTCAGAAATAATAAAAATATGTAAATAAAAAATATAATAATAAAAGTTTGTGATCAAAATCGGAAATAATTTGGGAAAAAGTCATTTAAGTCGTAAAATTTGCAAGTTATTTGATTTTATTTTGAAATTTCAAATAATTCAGATTTTATTCATTTTGTCAAAAATTCACAAATTATTCTCGATTTTTTGGAAAAAGTCACCCATAATTTGACAACATTTCTCCAAAAAGCACTTTTTTAGGGAGAAATATTGTTTGAGAAGCAACATGATGCGTTGTTTGAGCAGCAATATTATCTTCTTCTTCTTTTAATAAACCCATATTTGAGAAGAATCATTGGGCTGCTTCTCGAAAAGTACTTTTCCGATGCAGCATTGCCAAACAGGGCTGGGGCGAATTTGGTCACTATGCTTTTAACAAGTTCAAGTTGGGTTTTCGAGACTAGTTAGATATATATGCCATTTTCAAGTGAGGCAACAAAATTTTTTACTCGATCCGACCCGACCCATTGACATTCGATGATCCCTGGGCTCATTTTAGAAAAATTAGGCCGGTCTTCGCTAGAGATTTCCAAGAAATTTTAATAATCTCATCAGTCGACGCTGAACTCACCAAACGGGAGTCCTTTCTTAAGAATCTATATGACAATAGCGACAAATTTCCACCGAAATTGCCTGAAATAAGGGTCGGATTAAAATTTGGGGTCTTCTGTTTGCGCCCACAAGTTCTCTGAAAACGCCCAAGTCTTAGACTCAGTCAAAATCATTGATTGCTGGATCAGAGATGGTGAAGATTGTGTTTCACCCCGATTTTCAATACAATGGATCTGGAGATCATGGTGCACCTATTGGACGGTTAAGAATCTGGTCCGGCCATCTTTCAAAATGGCATAAATTTTCTTATTATTAAAAATGCATTCAATAGCTTCGAAGTAAGTGATGGTTGAAATTAGAAATTAAATTTGTCCACTTATGTCAATGGGTCTATTTTTCTCTCCAATTTTGAAAATAAAATAAATAATAGTTTTTTTAATATTAATATATTGTGTAGAGTATACTGCAATATATTCGTACTTTTTTAAGATTAAGGGTTGCCAATTGACATGGTCTTTATTCATTAGACTGATTTACTTTGTACCTTAAGTTACATCAATTCTTTAGGCTTTGAAAAAATGTTACCTACTAAGAATTTCCGAGGAGCATTTTAATATAATAGAATAAAGCATACACATAAAATATTCTTGCCACCATTAAAGTGGTATGTATAATTTTGAGTGAGACGAAAATGCCCTTGATGATTAGTTAATCTTTTATGGGTGGCGTTATTTGCATGCGATTTCCCTGTGAAGAACAAACGCATTTCTCCTATTAAAAGAAAAAATAAAAACAAACACATTTCCATTGCAACAAAATGTTGACTTCCTTGAATCAAACTATGGATATCGTATTTCGTCCCGATATTTTGTACAATAGATCTTGAGATCATATTGCACCCATCAGACGGTGGCATGTTGTTTCCATGTGACACACATTACCAAAAGTGACCGTGATTAGTGACATACCATGAGAAAGGATTCTCAAGTGTCACTTTTGGGGATGTGTGCCAAGTTAAATTAAGATATGACCGTTTGATAGGTGCATGATGATCTCAAGATCTATTGCGTCAGAGATTAAGATGAAAAATGATCTCCCATAGTATGATTCAAGGCAGTCAACATTTTTCTATGATGAGTGGAAATAGGATCAACCTTAGCTCTTCGGCAAAACGAGTTCTGGAAAGTGGGTGAAATATGGGGATTTAGAGTTTTTTCTGTTAAAAAACTCGGATGAAAAAGTCTGCCAAAATCTGGTTGAAAATCTTTGTCGCCCACGACCCTCGTTAAAAAGCTAACAGATAATTTTACTTACACCCGTGCAACGGAGATTCTTTCATTCACAATGTAGGTTTTACGTGCTAAAATCGTTTGAATATCAGGCAATGAAATTTTTTGCTTTTCACCATAATGGATTCAGAGCATGGGGCTATCATCAAATGCTCAATTTTCTCTTCCATGTGACACAAATTCTTAAAAAGTGAACATAAATTGGGATTTTTGCTCCTCAACTCGGGTTTTATATTCTAAAACTTTTTAATTGTTTTGAATCGGAACGACCGTGATCGCTTTTTTACCCCATTTTATCACACAATAGATCTTGAGGCTATGGGCTTCCCATGAGATGATAGGTTTCTTATTCTACATGACACACATTCCAACAAGTGGCCCTAAAATATATTTTAGCATGATGTGTATCAGATGACTTTTTATTAATCGGGATAATTAGAGAAACATGCCTCAAAAAATGTGCTTTTCCGATTTTATGAAGTTCCAAAATCTGTGAAAGAATCGTTTTTCTAAAATGTTTGAAGTCGGGTATTTTTTGCTAAAAAGTTTGTTTTTGAGGCATTGTTTTCTAAAGTTCCCTTTTTAATCAACTTTTTTGGTGATTTATACCACTTGTAATAAAAAAATGACCATATGATGGTATATCCTTATAGTCTCAATATCCTTTGTGAGAAAGATTGGAGTGAAAAACTTTGTCTGAATCAAATCAATCAATTGTAAATGATCAAAAGATCATGTGAAAAAAATTTAAGGCGATGATCAAAATATATTGTTGGAAAGACTATCTAAGCCGTCAAATTCGAAAGCCATAAAAAAAGATCCTATCTTGAAAAGATTGGCACGAAATACGATTTTTGTCATATGATCTGATGCAGTCAAAGGCCATTAGTTGATTCAACAGTTAATTGCATTAGATCATATGACTGAGATTGTGTTTGATGACACTCTTTAACACCAAAGATCTTTAGATCACAGCCTTCAAATTAGAAACTTAGATTGGTTTGAGCAAGGAATTAAGTCGTGAATTGGAATCGGGTATTGGTTTCCCTATGACTGTGAATTGGAATCGGGTATTGGTTTTCCTATGACCGATACATATCGTCGATACCCGATAGGGCAGATTTTTCTTTTGTTTAAATAAAAACCGAAAATTATAAGAAAAAGTATATACACACCATCCTCCGAAGAAGATGAGATGTGGAAGAGCATGGCTTGACAGGCTGGATGGTAGGAAATGACACTTATTTTATTTTCTGCCATGTCACCAACCACAGCCGTAAGTCCCTTTTGAAAACAGATAAAAACCTAGAGAATTCCTCTGTTCGCGCACACATGTACACTGGAAGCACACACATCCAAGACCCCTTAAAAATCGTTGAATGCGTCAGATCAGATGATGGAGGTTGTGTTTCACCCCTATCTTTCACAAAATAGATCTTGAGATCATAGGGCACAGATCAGACAGGTAGGTTTTAATTCTACGTATTACAGACTCTCAAAAAATGCCTTAAAATCACGTTCGAGAGTGATGTGGGTCATATGATTCACGACTATATTTTGGGGATCTGTTACACATGAAATCTAAAACTAATCGTCTGATATTGGTTGATCCATGATCTTAAGATCTATTGTGTGAAAGATTGGAGAGAAATACGACCTCCATCATCTGATCCAATGAAATCAATGATTTTCAAGGGCTTAGGACGTCGACACTTTCAGTAAAGAAGTGGGTGCGAATAGAGTTACCCAAAGTTGAATCTAGTGCTTTTTCCCAAGTGACGACCATGCATATCTATATCCCCACCTCTACACTCTTCTCACTGAGGCTCTTGTTTTTTTGTTCTAGGTCGGCAAGAAAATGGCCATTTGATGGTATGTCCATAATTTCATGATCAATCATGTAGAAGGTTAGGATGCAAACTGATTTCCATCTTGATTGAAATCCAATAAGTCCTAACAGATTGAATGGCTGAGAATTATTTGCGGATTTTGTAGTGGTTTAACAGCACCATGAAATAACCAACCCCTTGGGTTTTTAATTGCCAAACCCAGAAATAAAACTCAAAAGTACGAACATGGGAAATTTTCACTTTTAAATCTTCCAACGAGTTCGTTTTTGCGGAATAGGGCCTTAGGTTGTGTTTGGGTTAGCTCTTATAAGGGCAGAAGCAGCTCTTTACCTATTCTCTGTCAGAGCAGATAAAATTCGCTCTGAGATAAAACATGCATACAGCAGTTTTATCACTTAAAATAGCTCCTTGTCAGAGGCTACTCTTTGCCCCAAAAGAGCTAACCCAAAGGCAGCCTTATTGTGCAATTAGAATTTTAAGATTGTGAGATTAATTATTATAAAAAAAAAGAATATGAGATTAATTATGACATGTGGGTATTACCCCTCGCAAATTGAGATTTTTTGCCATCTTCAAGGGTATGTTTGATTTCACGTTAGTGCCGAAAAGTAATACTTTATGAATGAGAAAAATTGTTTGATACACTTTTCTCAAACACGTTAAGCCACTTTTTCTTATACGCATAGGAGTTTACGATTACGAGGCTGGCCCTCATAACCCTTCATAGCGACATATTAACTCTTACACGTTAGTGGATATGGTGGTTCAAACATCCCTGAAGGGAAGTCGAGGAGTTTGCAACACGTCGATATTTCCCTAAAGATGATGATGGCTTACCGATAAATGTTGCTATAAAGGTTGTGATCTCATGGTTGCCCTAGTTTCTTCCTTATTGCAATCCATCTAATTTATTATGGTGTGTACGGCTCCCTTATAACCGATTCCCTTCTGTTATCTTCCACTTTTGAGTTCTATTTTCTTATTATCATCTCTTCCTAATGCTATTGAAGAATCCATGGATAACTCGGCTTTATTTGTCCCTGATATTCTAGTAGAAGTTAAGGTAGGGACAGAGGCAGAAACTTTGACGGGAGGGGCCAAAGCAAGAATCTAAATTTCGGTTCAAAATTTAGATTTCAATCCCCACTGAAACCAAAACGAAATCTCAAAATTTCGGGTTTTTCATATGGGGTTAAAGATTTCGGCCCAAATTCAAAATTTTGGTTGAAACTTCGGTCCAAAATTTTGGTTTCGGTCCCCACCAAAACCAAAAAGAAATCCGGAATTTTGATCCTTGGGCCAAAGTATGAACAAGAAATGTATAATATTATAAAAAATAAAAATAGCATTAATTTCCTTTTAATAAAATTAAAAAAAGAAGAAGAAATATTTTGTTTACATATATTCATGTGCCTATCAATTGGCATTAGGGCCAATATGCCATAGTTGGGAGCCATATTAACTGGGCTAAGTCTCAAGTTCAGCTTTTAAGGTCTGTTTGGATAAAATTGTAGGAAAATGGCGAATTTGGATTTATAAATCTAATAAATTCAATTCACATGATTTTTGAGGTTGTAGGAATCTACATGATTCTTTTATTTTTTTCAATTTCGATGGTCTAATTATGAGTGAGAGAGAGAGAGAGAGATGTCTTATGGTATGATTTAAGAAAAGAAGTTTTAGGAGGGTGATTCAACTATTGCTGCTAAAAAATAGGAGAGATCGAAGTAGGGTATTTGGTTGAGACGCCTAAAAGATAGGAGAGAGAGAGAGAGCCTAGCTGTGCATTTATTTTAGACGGGGCCAATCATTTTGGCGCCTAACAAATCTGTAAGATAGATTAAAGAGAAAGAGAAAAAACTAAATGAGCGGGGAAGACCGTGGCATTTGATACTCGAGGAGTTACAACTAGAGGTATGTACCATTTTTGGAGATATAATTGTTTGGATGATATTCTGTGTTTCATATGATAATAGGATTTTTTTTATTTTTGTTTTTCTTATGAATAGCATATATAGAATTCACTAAGATGTTGATGGTGATAGTTTGGTTAGGGTTTATATTTGATATTTTTCCTTAAATTTTTAATGTATAATTTTTTTATTTCTATTATGATGGGAAATAGAGACACTACAATATAAACTTAAGGGCCTATGATTGCTTATTATAATTTTTCACCAATTCAATAGAAATTTAATGTCACAAAAATTGTTTTTCCCTTTATTTGTTTTCATAGGTATATTGGGATTGGACTTCCGATTTTCAGGTTGCATTGTCGTCAACCTTCCAGAGTGTTAGATGTGAACCCTACATGTGTTACCCATTTTTTAAACGGAAATCTACTCGCAAATAAGGTGTTTAAAAAAAGGAAACTTAGAATTATAGACACCCCATTTTCACCCTCTTGAAATATACAAACCTGTTTGGTCAACTTTTGTCCTTGCGCATGACTTTCGAAAAGGAACCGACCCTCTCCGAAAGCCTTAAAACCCTTAAAAGCCCATACTCGGGAATCATATACCATACAAACAGTGTATGGGAGAGTTCTGGATTGAAATCTCAACCTATTGACTCGGACTCGACCTGGCTCGGGAGGATCCCGAATTACATGCCTAAAAACACACGCGTAATTCAATTGCACGCAGGACTCCCTACGCGCAATCAGTCCAGCTGGACTAGGGCATACTTTTCGTGCACCGACCTAAGACCCGTATTGCGTGCGCGACTTCCAATGCGAAATTCGATTACACACGTCCCTAAATGCGTGTAATTGGTCTAGACTTGGATTGGGACTTTGAATCCTAAGACCTCCCTAAATCCCCAATTATGCGCATGAGTCCATGTGCATAATTTGATTATGCGCATGAATCTATGCGCGTAATCAGTTCCAAGGCATATGGAATTAGGATACCTGGCTGAGCTAATCAGCCGATCATTCTGAAGTCGGTGACCGACTTTCGGACAGTTAAATGCATGATTCCATAGCCAAATTGACCAATTAATTAGTTTTCCACTCAATTTCTTAAGCTTCGCTCTCTTAGAAATTTCGAGGTAGCTTTGAGGTTTCAAAAAAAGGAGTTTAGGTGCTCTTTAGGATTCAATTCCTAGAATTGCGGACTTTTCTCTAGAAGTCTCAAAGTATTCGAGCTAGCGGCACTAGCCCGTTAGCCTCGATTCTCGAAGGAGTATGAGGAGAAGAGAGCTTAGCCTTAGAGTCATCCTTAGAAAATCCCTGCCCAAAATTCTTAACTTAGAACCAATTAGGTTCCTATCCCTTCTCAGTCTTTACAAAATTTCCCTTAGCCTAGCCGATTTGTCTAAGGGAGCTTACGAAGGGTATCCGAGAACGGCGCAGATCCTCCTTAGCATAGCAGGCCACAATCCCCTTTTTTAGATGGGTTCAGTAAGAATAGGAAGACCAAACTAGTTAGATTTTAGGCGACACACAACTGCTGAAGTTGGCCGATCAACGTTCAGTAAAGGAGTCAGACCCACACCCGTTCATCTCTGCGTCTGATCAGTGACGAGTTACAATATCGATAAATATCTATAGCTGGCGATCGCATCAATTTAGGTACTCCCTATTTCGAATTCGCCATTCTTTTCAACATTTAAATATTTTCCCTTTTATTATTCTATTGCTTTTTGCTAACCCCGGTAAATAGAGTCCACTTGGATTGAATTGAGCCACTTATTCCGAGACCCAAAAGGGACATATAAAAAACGTGTACCAACAAGAATGATCAACTATTGGTACATAGTTGGTAGCATATTATATCATATTTGATTTATGTTAAGAAGTTTAGTCGATCAACAGAGCCAAATGGTTACAAAGATTGTACTGTGCATGGTTGGCAACGATTATAGAATGAATAACTAAATTCTAACTTGATATTGATAAGTCTAGTCATCTGTTTAATTACACATGGTTCATTTAACTAAAATGCTAAATGACCTCTACTGTCACTATTAGTCCTTTTTTTTTTTGGCCGATGTGAGGTTCTCACCTGCAGTAAACCCACTCTCTTTCCTTCAACTGGAACATCTAAGTGGGCTCCCTTCAGGCTTCTAAATTTAGATGTTGCAGTTGATGAATTTTAGTTGAATGAGGGATTGAGGATCGTTTGGGTCAATACACTGGAAGTCCTAAGATCCCTAGCGTGTGCTACAATGCATGCATGTTGGAGCACCAACATTAGTATCATGTTTCAGTAACTCAGAACCCTCCAAATTCCATCCACAAACTTCTTGAGAGGGAAAAAAGATTGATATGTCATCACTGTTGCTTACATCTCTCCACAGACCTGGATTGTGTGCCCAGATCTCCCATTTTAGTCAGATCATGTTGTCGTAACCTTCTTCATCCACCTATCTCATTGCTAATCAAACGATTCTTGAAGCAATCAAAGCCACTAACTGGATACCCAACTTTGGTATCTAAGTTTGGACGGGAGAGTTATAACTTCGAATGTCTTTGTAATGACACAAACCGTGGGCCTGTATTAATTGTAAAAAAGAGGTAGGGGTTGTAGTCGAATTAGCCCCTCTTCTTTATAATTGATTATGCCATTTAAAATTAGAGTTGACACTTTAAGCAATTTGATTACAGCAGTCAGTTAGTCGGGTTGGCTACATGATATGAAAAATCTAACAAAAGAAGAAACCCACTATTTTGTTTATGGAGTAGTTTTAACCACCGATAATCTCTCTCAGAGTATAGAGAACTTGACAAATCTCCAAACTATTTGAGTGGACGCAAAAAAATAATGTGGTTGATAAATTCTTTTAATAAGAATATGTTGGATATTTATTAAATTTACGTAAGGAAGACGTGTTTTACTGGCTCTGACATGATAACAACGTAAAAGGACCAATTCCACTTGAGGTTAGGAAGCTCACAAAGCTTCCGTACATAGATCTCTCTATTAACTTCTTTATTGGTGATAGTGTAACTACTCACATTTTTCTTATCGTTAATACATCTAAATTCTTATGTGTGCTTAATAATGTATATATTGCATGCCTAGACTTTTTAAAAGTTTTGACTAAAAGTACATGTCCTAACTTACGAAGCCCTTATATTTATTTATTCTATTAATTGATACAAGTTATGTGATAGTCTATTGGTTATAGGCTTGAGTTATAGACAAGAGGTCAAAGGATCAAACCTTGGTGTGTAGACTTTAAACTTCTATTTTAGACTTTGAAGTAAAGGTCTATACATCTTTCCTCAGCGTATCAGCTCAACTTTGAAAACCTAGCCGTCTTTTATCTTCTTCTTAAGAAAAACCTTAGCCACAACTACCTTCTTCTTCAACCCACCTAACATCTTTTGAGTCTTCTTCCACAAGACTCACCTTAATTATCTCCACCATCAAGATCAAAAAGGAAGAAGGCGAAAAATCGTAGACGAACTAAATTGTGGAACATCGAGCTCCGCCAACACCGATCATTGTAGATCCACTGTCACGCCTCAAGAAGTAAATATCACTATCTCTTATTTTCGGATTCCATTGTCTTACTTTTTAGAATCATAATTTATGTAGTTGGATTTTATTTCTTATTTCGAGTCAGAAAAGAGGGTTTATTTTCGTACTCGCCTAGGGTCGCTCGAGCACTTTTCGCTCGAGCGAGGACGCAGCAGAGATGAGGCCAAACTTCCGGCTGAAAGTCGCTCGTGCGAGTTTGGTTGTTGCTCGAGCGAGATGCTAAGGAATGCACAGAAACTTTTCTGGAATGAGTCGCTTGAGCGAGCATCGCTTGTTGCTCAAGCGAGATGTCGAAGGATGCACAAAAAGTTTTCTGGAATGAGTTGCTCGAACGAGCATTGCTTGCGCTCGAGCGAGTCATGTCTAACCTTGCCTTTT
Organism: Chloranthus sessilifolius; assembly: GCA_021018995.1. NCBI lineage: Eukaryota > Viridiplantae > Streptophyta > Magnoliopsida > Chloranthales > Chloranthaceae > Chloranthus > Chloranthus sessilifolius. The sequence goes on from CM037592.1 coordinate 118,141,858, forward strand.
TAGCCATTTTTCTTAGGTTTCTTCTTGATTATTTCAAAATAAGGACTGTCGAATTGTTTGTAATTACAATCGAACGTTGATATATCACTTGTGCATGCGATATAGAAGAGGGAACCGGTAGCTATTGATAGGGATTATCTCACTTCCTTCTTGCGACTTTAGGACCCGAGGTAGGGGAATTTCAATGCGCACTTGTATGCTATACTTTGATTCATAGACATTTAATGAGTTAACGAGTTAGCAAGTGGTCTTCTTATTGTTAGAATTAGAACATTGAAACTCATTGAATATTGCAGTGGCATTGAATGATTGGAAGTCAATGAATATTCGAACTTATTGAACATTGCACCCCATTGAACAAGTGAAACTCATTAATTTTCCTACACATATTGAACACTTGATACTCATTGAACATTGTACTCACATTGAACATTTGAAACTCATTCAAAATTGTACTCTTATTGAATATCTGAAACTCATTGAACATTGAACCCTCATTGAATATTGGAGATCTGAATTTGAATTCTAAACTATCTATGAAATATAAATACCATATTGATGAGTAGTGAAATATGATGATATTTCACTCCTAGATACCTATATTTAGCTATCCGATGAAGGCTATCTGATAAGAATTATTAGATTTGAAGTGTTTCAGGTAAATACAAGCCAAGTGCAGAAAACAGCCCAAGAATTCTGAAAATAATGTCAAAACATTGTAACTTTGGGTCATCGAGAACTTAGTGCAACTTGTAGCTCAATTTGGACATTCAAGACGGCCGAATTATAAAATTGTTAAAATATAAAAGTTGTAGATCTTTCTGTTAGCTTTCCAACGGATCATGAATCGCCTCAATCCGAGTTCGAGACAGAGAGTTATGGCTAAAATACTAAAGTAGTGTCTGATGCAAAGTTTGGCGGGAATTCACGAAAATCTGGGAGGTCGATGCATCGACCCTAAATTTTTGAGTTGGAACACCTCTGTGGCTGGAAAACTTCGGCTCTATTTAAAGCGGATCAAACACTTCGGAAAGGAGGAATTAGAAAGGGGAATTAGAGATAGGAATTAGAAAAAAGAATTAGAGATAGGAATTAGAGATAGGAATTAGGGAGGAATTAGAGATAGATAATTAGAGAGTTAGTTTTGGCTTTTCTTTTTTAGAGTTTTTGGAGAGAATTTTTAGAGGATTATTATTCATTATTATTGTTTTTGGTTTTAGGCTCCTCTTGGCATCTTTTCAAGAGTTCTTCTTTCTCCTTCTTCTAGGGTTCCATCTGGGTAGATTGTACCTAGGATTTGCATTATTTTTCCTTTACGTTAATGAAAGCATATATTGTATTTAGGGAAAGACATTGTAAACAAAGATCTTTGGAAGAAATAAAAAGAGGAATGACTTTGAATGAACAAGGAGATCATACACCAAAGATGAGCGGCTAAATCAGTAGATCGGGGAAGATGCGATCTCCAGATAAGTATCCTTATTTATGATTAATACTATAGTCGATTTATTGTTATCATGGAATCGTTTTGCTAAAAGTTTGTGTTATTGAAAATATATTGAATGCTTGTTATGACCGTTGATTGCGCGTATCAACGGCTATAATCGTTAGATCTGGACCTGCAGACTGATCTAGGCTGCAGAGCGATTATGTACTTACTGTTATGATCTAAACATCATGAGATATGCTATGCTTCTTACATGACTCATACCGCGATGATAGGCTGAGTCATTATTTTTAGATATAGTATGCCGGATTGATGATCATATTTTATTACGAATCATCTCTATAGACAAATGATGGTGTGAATGATGCTTTAATGAAACTGTAGGTTTTAATGGTAGAAAAGGGGTACAAATCTGGGATAGCATATTCCTTGATCTCATTTAATTATTATTTTAGATTCATCAGTAATTAGTTGTTTAGATTAATTTATTTTTCTGCATTTAGAAAAAGTGTGAGAAATTTTGGTAAAATTGAATCTGCCCTTTGGTACTTTGTTAGGGACATTTTTAAATCTCTGAAAGAATTAATTAAAATTCAAGATTTCCCTGTGGGTTCGACACCTTTGTTCTTGCCATACTGCAATAGATTTTGTGCACTTGCAAGGGTTACATTTAAAATCGATCAAGTTTTTGGCGCCGCTGCCGGGGAGATCGGCGAAATTTTGATTAATTCGGTTAGGAATTTTTGTGTTTTGATTTAAAAAAAAAAAAAAAAAAAAAAAAAGACACTAATATTTAGATTTTTGATTTGTAAAATCTTCTTTCCCTTATTTTTCTCTCTTAGGTAAGTTTTTGTAGGACTCTTTTAGGAAGTTTAGGTTTTTAGGACTTCTTATTTTAGTAGGATTCTTTTTCCTTATTTTCCTCTTTTAGATATTCTAGGATTTTCTAAAATTAGTTATTAATTTTTTTTTTAGGAAGTTTATAAATTTAGGATACCTTCCTTAGAAAATTTAGGAATCTTTTATTCTTTCCCTTATTTTTCTCTTTTAGATAAGATTCTTAGGATTGCCCTTAGATTTAAAATTTTAATTTCTAATTTTAATTTTAATTTTTGAAATTCAAATTTAAAAAAAAAAAAAAAAAAAAAAAAAAAAAATCAAATTTTGGATTTTTGCTTTGCAGAATCTTCTTTCCCTTATTTTTCTCTCTTAGGTAAGTATTTTTTTAGGAGTTTTTTAGGAAGTTGAGATTTTTAGGCTTTTTATTTTAGATTTTGTAGGAGTCTTTTTAGGAAGTATAGATTTTTAGGATACCTTCCTTAGAAAATTTAGGAATCTTTTATTCTTTCCCTTATTTTTCTCTTTTAGATAAGATTTTGTAGGATTGCCATTAGGTTTAAAATTTAATTTTTTTAATTTTAATTTTTGAAATTCGGATTTAAAAAAAAAATAAAAAAAATTTAAAATTAATTTATCTTGTTTTGCTTTTCTTTTCTTCTTATTTTGGCCACTGTTCATATTAGAGCTCAATCGATTGAAGCTTCAGGTTCAATTGATTGAACTGAATTATTCTCTGTCGTGATCTTTGCTTTTCTTTCAATCGATTGACATTCCTCTATCAATCGATTGACAAAAATTCTATGCTTGCCATTTCGGCTGAAATTTCTGTGTTAACTTGCTTTGACCTTTGAACCTCAATCGATTGAGAACAGTTCTTCAATCGATTGACTGATAAAGTCATTTCTGTGAAATTTTAAGTTTCATTAATCGATTGAGATCTTTGCTGCAATCGATTGGGCCTATTTTGTGGGTTTGTTTTGGGTTCTTTAATCCTCGCTTTGTGAGCGTGGTGTATGAGCTTTACTCGTTCTCATCACCCACATCTGCTACCATTTAATCTTGAGATCGAACAATCTTGTAGAGAGAATCGCAGAATTCAAAGGAATCAGTATCATCATACTGATACCATGGCTGATCAAAGGCAAGAAATGAATGGGAACAACCAGAATATCAATAATGGCAATAATGAAAATAATGGAAATGATGGGAATAACAATTACAATGAGGGCCCTAGAACACTCGAATATTATAATGATCCTGGTTTTTACGAGGATCAGGAATGTATAATGCATGATCCCATTCCAGGAAACCACTATGAATTCAAATCAGCGATGATCCAAATGCTACCAATTTTCCATGGGTTAGCAAATGAAAATCCGCATGTTCATCTAAATGAATTCACTGGGGTATGCAAAATGTTTACAGTCCACAATGTCACTGATGAGATAGCTAAACTCCGACTCTTTCCTTTCTCTTTAAGGGACAAGGCAAAAACGTGGTTTTATTCCTTAGAACCGCAATCTATTCAGAGTTGGGCAGAGCTACACCGTCAGTTTCTTAAAAAATATTTTCCCATGACCGAAGCCATTGAGTTGCGTCAGAAGATTCAATTCTTTTTCCAACAACCTACTGAAACATTCCATGAATGTTGGGAACGTTTTAAGGAATTGATTAAGAGTTGCCCAAATCATCAGGTTCCAAGGTGGCAACAGGTCCAAAGTTTTTATAATGGACTGATTCCTGAAGAGAGACGCATGGTTGATGCATCGTGTGGTGGATCATGTGCCACAAAAGAAGCTGATGAATTGTGGGCATTGTTTGAGAAGTTATACCAAACTTCGATACGGAGTGAAACACTGGGGCGAACTAACTTGGATTTGGCATCTAAATCTCATGTGTTGACAAGAGATGGATTGTATAATGTCAAAAATAATACCTCTGATCTATCGACAAAGGTTGATATGTTGTCCAAGCAAATGAATATGTTGTTAGTTGCGACCAAGCAAGCTATAACTCCTGTCACCCCCACTATGTGTTCAATTTGTGACCACCCAGGTCACATGGCTAATGAGTGCCCCACTACCTTGTCATTATTCTTTGATGAACCTACTCCTCAAGAGGAGATGAATCTGACTCAATCTTATCAACGGCAGGGTAAAAACATATACTCCAATACCTATAACCCGAAATGGAAAAATCACCCCAACTTAGGATGGGGTGGTTCGAACCAAACTGGTTAGGTAAACCAGCAGTACAGAGCCAACACAATGGGTGGACAATAAAATTTCCGCCCACAACAGAATCCCACTACGCAGCAGAATTCTAATTTCCAGCAGAACCCTCCTTATTACCATCCGAATTCTGATTACCGAAAAAATTAGAATTTTAATCAGAATTTTAATCAACCTCAGGCTACCGTTTCTAGAGATTCTGATTTGGAGGAAAAGGTGATGCGAAGCATGCATGCTTTCCAACAGATGATGATAGATCAATTCACCAATCGACAAATCACCGAGTCAACGAGAGGAAGGTAGGCTCCCTAGCCAACCCGTCAACAATCCTCGAGGTCAAGCACCACCTGATGCAGGACCATCGAATAGTCAACAGTTGAAAGATGTTACGGTGCTGAGAAGTGGAAGAGAAGTTGATAATCAAGTGGAAATGCCTGTGGAATCTGATCAGGAAAAAGAGGAAGCAAGAGAAGCAGCAAAAGAAAAAGAAAACAAATCAGAGAAAAGAACAGAGAAAGAGAAAAGAAAAGAGAAAGAGCAAGAGTAAAGAAAAGAGAAGGGAAAAGAAAAAGTAATCGAGGATGAGTCTCCCTCAACTGTCCAACTAGGACATGAACAAGAATAAAAAATGGAACCTGCACCTTATGTCCCAAGGGCACCATTCCCTCAATGCCTAACTCCTCCATCTAGAATGGGAAAGGGACCAGCAAAAATGGAAGAAAATTTCGAAACATTCAAGCAAGTAAAGATAAATCTTCCATTGCTTGAAACAATCAAACAAGTGTCTGAGTATGCAAAATTTTTCAAAGATTTATGCACTCGTAAGCGAAAGGCGCGTACTCATATTTCCAAGAAAGTGTTCCTGACTAATCAAGTCAGTTCAATATTACAATTGGAAACCCCACGGAAACTGAAAGACCCTGGAGTTCCAACTGTTCCATGTGTCATTGGTGGGCAACCAATTGGAAAAGCGCTATTGGATTTGGGAGCAAGTGTGAATCTAATCCCATACTTAATATACAAGAAACTCGGATTGGGTGAATTGCAACCCACGACGGTCACACTACAACTGGCTGATAGGTCAGAAAGAAGACCTAGGGGAATTATCGAGGATGTTTTGGTTGGAATAGACAAGTTTTTCTTTCCAGTGGATTTTGTTGTTTTAGACATGGAACCACCTGTTAAATCAATTAATCAAGTCCCCATCATCCTTGGACGTCCATTTCTCGCCACTGCAAAACGCTTGCATTAATTGTCGAACGGGAGTCATGGACGTTTCTTTTGGGAACATGAAGGTCAGATTGAACATATTTCATGCGATGAACCATTTCCCTAACGAGGATGAGGTCGAATGTTTTTACATCGATCAGATGGACGAAGTGGTGGATGAAGCATTACCATCAATGCTCACCAAAGAAGAATTTGAAACCGCTTTGTTGGCCATCTATGAAGAAAAAGGATCTGAAAGGAAGCAGTCCGAAGAGACAAGGTTGAGTTTATCATGTCCATATGATAACTTATGTGAAGTTGTGACTAAGATAGAACCGTTACCCATTGAAGTAAAAGCTGAACCGACTCTATCAATTGAGGAGCCACCAACTGTGGAATTGAAACAGTTGCCAGAATCGCTCAAATACGCTTTTCTGGGGCTACGAAAAACATTTTCGGTGATAATTTCATCCACGTTGTCTGAAGAACAAGAGCATGACCTGTTGAAAGTGCTTCTAGATCACAAGCAGGCTATCGGATGGACTCTGACTGATTTAAAAGGGATTGACCCATCAGTATGTATGCACAAAATACATCTGGAAGATGAGAGTAAACCATCGAGAGAACCGCAGAGGCGACTTAATCCGAACATGCAAGAAATCATTTTAAAGGAAATCATTAAATTACTCGATGCTGGAATCATCTATCCGATTTCTGATAGTGAATGGGTTAGTCCAGTCCAAATTATCCCGAAAAAGTCTGGAATCACTGTGAAAGAAACTGCGAAAGGAGAATTGTTGCCTACTCGTGAAACTACTGGGTGACGTGTCTGCATTGATTATAGAAAATTAAACACAGCTACCAGAAAGGATCATTTTCCTCTTCCGTTCATCGATCAAATTCTCGAGAAGTTAGCAGGGCAAGAGTTTTATTGCTTTCTTGATGGTCATTCGGGATACAATTAAGTGCCCGTTTTTCCACCTGATCAAAAGAAAATGACATTCACATGCCCGTACGGTACTTTTGCATATCGAAGGATGTCGTTCAGCTTATGTAATGCACCTGCTACTTTCCAACGATGTATGTTGGCCATATTTTCGGATATGATTGACAAGTTCATCGAGGTGTTCATGGACGACTTCTCGATTTTTGAGAAAACATTTGGTTCTTGTTTGAATCACCTCGCACAAGTTTTACAACGTTGTGTGGATTCTAAACTTGTTCTTAGCTGGGAGAAGAGCCATTTCATGGTTCAACAAGGAATTGTTCTGGGGCATATTGTTTCCAAGAAAGGAATTGAAGTGGATAAGGCCAAAGTCGACCTAATTGCCAATTTGCCCCCACCAAAGAGTGTTCGCCAAATTCGATCATTTTTGGGGCATGCTGGATTTTATAGGCGATTCATTAAGGATTTCAGCAAGGTGGCTAAACCTTTATGTACCTTGTTTGGTAAAGATGTCCCTTTTGAATTTGATGAGCATTGCATGAAATCATTTCTGAAGCTGCGTGAACTCTTATCAACTGCACCAATAATCCAACCACCAGATTATTCTCTCCCATTCGAACTCATGTGTGATGTATCTGATTACGCTTATCGAGCCGTTTTTAGGGCAAAGGGTGAACAAATTACCTCACGTAATTTATTATGCCAGTAAGACGTTGATCGATGCACAGCTTAACTACACCACCACTGAGAAAGAACTATTAGCTGTGGTGTATGCTCTGGATAAATTTCGTTCTTATCTGCTGGAATAAAAATCGTGGTCTTTTCAGACCACTCTGCATTGAAATATTTGTTGGCAAAGAAGGATGCCAAACCACGATTGATCCGCTGGATTATGCTACTTCAAGAGTTTAATTTCGAAATCAAGGATAAAAAGGGAGTCGAGAATGTTGTGGCTGATCACTTGTCTCGCATTTTGCTTGAAGAATTGGTTACACCTGAACTTATCCGGGACACTTTTCCGGATGAGAAATTAATGGCAATTGACGCGACCGCTACGAAAGTTCCTTGGTTTGCCAATATCGTGAATTATTTGGTTACGGGCAAAATCCCTACTGAATGGGGAAAGAATGATAAGAACCTCTTTTTCTCCCAGATCAAATACTATTTTTGGGATGAACCACATTTGTTCAAGATCTGTTCAGATCAAATCATCAGGAGATGTGTACCAGCAGAAGAGCAACTAAGCGTTCTCGATTTCTGCCATGCTGGAGCCTGTGGAGGCCATTTTGGAGGACAGAAGACTGCACAGAAAATTCTTCAAAGTGGATTCTACTGGCCCTCCATCTTTCGTGACGCTGCTCAATTTTGCAAAGAATGCCAACGATGTCAACAGCTAGGAAATATTTCACGACGAAATATGATGCCCCTTAATCCGATTCTAATTGTTGAAATTTTTGATGTTTGGGGGATTGACTTCATGGGTCCTTTTCCCCCATCTTTCGGGTATTCGTATATTCTTGTGGCTGTTGACTATGTCTCCAAATGGATAGAAGCTGTGGCAACCCGATCAAATGATCACAAGGTTGTTGTCAAATTTCTGAAAGAAAATATTTTTAACAGATTCGGGTTTCTACGGGCGATCATTAGTGATGGCGGTTCGCACTTCTGCAATCGCCATTTTGCAACGCCGTATCACCTGCAAACTAGTGGTCAGGTGGAAGTGTCGAACCGAGAGATTAAACGAATTTTAGAAAAGACGGTACGATCAGATAGAAGAGACTGGTCAAACCGGCTCTCTGATGCTCTGTGGGCCTATCGTATCGCCTTCAAGACACCAATTGGAATGTCTCTGTTCAGAATTGTCTACGGGAAAGCATGCCATCTTCCTGTTGAATTGGAGCATAAAGCATTTTGGGCCATCAAAAGATTAAATTTCGATATGCAAGCAGCAGGATCAAATCGAAGGCTACAGCTAAGTGAATTGGAAGAGCTACGCTATGATGCGTATGAAAACTCAAAGATGTACAAAGAAAGGTATAAAAAGCTGCATGATGAGTCCATTTCTCGGAAAGAGTTCCACATTGGACAAAAGGTTTCTGCTCAACTCTGCATTTAAGCTCCACCAGGGAAAACTGAAATCTAGATGGGAAGGCCCGTTTCAGGTTGTTTCCATTAGTGTGCATGGTGCGATTGAGATCCGTAGTCTCAAGGAGAATCAAGTATTCAAGGTCAATGGGCAACGCCTTAAACCAATGTTTGAGCCGATGACCCAGTTCGGAATTTAGGCGATGCACCTCAGTGACCCAGATTAAAGGAGTTGGACTCAGGTTTAGTTTAGGATTTAGGATTTCTCTTTTCGTATGTTTAGTTTTAGAATATTAGTTTTTAGTTTAGTTTAAGTTGTTTTTAATTTCCAAATTAGTGTAGCCGCATTACCTTCAATCTATTTTTGGTCATGTTTTAATTTGATGCACATATTCTCTGCACCTGATTTTTGTGTTGAGGTACTTTTCAACAGGTTTGGGGGTGAGCTACTTATTTCAATCAATGAGGACATTGTCATTTTTAGGTTTGGGGGTATGATTCTCTATCTTGCGTCACTTTCTTATTTTTTTTTATATATGAAAAAAAAAAAAAAATTTTTTTTTTTGAACCATCATACATGAATTATTTTTCGATAGTTTTCAAACTTTAGTTGATGATGCATGTGAATTTAATTTTGATAATATCAATGTCAGATTTTGAATGCTTGTATCTAAAATAATGAAGCTTAATGTGATATTTTGTGGGTAATTTTGATATTCATGCGTAGAACTTTTGCACTTATACCAAGCTAAGACTTAGAAATCGATGAACTGTTTTGAACGTTAAATCTTAGGTTCTTAGTGGAGACTAAACCCGATAAGCTTTAGAGCTAATTTCCCGTCATTGATGAGTGAATACATAAACTCGGAGTTTTCTTTGAATACGAATTATTTTGAATAATCTCATACATTTTATTTTGACTTGTGACTTTGCATCATATCAAATTCATATTATTGTGTTAGAACGTAGTATATATCTACTCAAGACAAATAGGCAAGGTTACCATCTTTTAAGGAAATGATTGAAGGCCATCTTTGGCTCGTTTGTGCTTAAATACCCCACCTCATATAAATTTATCCTTCTAGTACCCCTTTGAGCCTATTGAAAAATTTACCTTTATACATTCTTTGATAAGCCACGTTAACTTTTAACCCTTCACCACATATGAAAATTCAGCTTTACCCTTCTTATTTCTGAGAAATTAGGAACGATGGATGAAAATGAATGAAAAGAGAGTAAGTGGAGAGATACTGAGTTGTGGTGTTTACTGAGAGTGTATGGCAAAAATATAAAAGAAAAAGGGGGGAGAAAAAGAAAAAGAAAATTGTGAAAAATATGAAAAAAAATATGAGGTGCTTCAAGAAAAGAAAATTCAAAAGAAAAATATTGAGAAAAATAGTGAGAGATTAGAAAAGAAAAAGAAGAGAAATAGAAAAATCAGAAGTTTGTTTCTTTTCCGATTTCTCAGAAATTTTGAATCTCAATTCCTATTCTTTCTACCCTTTCCTGAGCCTCATTACAACCCTACAAAAGACCTTCATGATCTAATCTTGCATTGGTAACTGCCTTGTGGAGAGTAAATATGTTATACTTATGACACTTGATATGACATGATTAGGATATACAAGTATCTGTTCTTATGAGAATTGATTTTATTTATTGATTACATCGTGTTTCAGTTATCATGTGAGACCTTTTTGCTTGCTTTGTATTGATCTCTCACATGTGTGCGAAAGATTACCCATCATCGGAGTGATTTTCGAGAGTATACCTAAAGTGAGGATTGAGTTGAGACAACAGACCCGACGGTTTTCCGTTTGGACTAGTTCCAAGATGGATGAATCTTAGCTTTGGTTATGCACACACTTCCCGTTTAAGCATGAATGGATGAGTTATCTAACGATTTGAGCATTAGACTAATTTGAATGGATATTAGTATGATTAGTATAACATTATTATTTAAAATTGAGAATTCGCATGTTGAATTAAGTAATGATTTTGAGTTTTGAATGGTATATATGTTATCAAAATAATATTTTGAAAACTCAATTTTATTGATGGTTTAAAAAATGTATTGAAGTTTGTGGGTAACTTCACTGTAAATCCTCAGGAGACACAACTCCTCCACTAGGGATCACCTAGGGGTTTAAAGGCTTGTTGCACACGCTAAGTGCAATCGTGTTGCCTACGAAAGTGGCATTTATTTTCTTTAGTTTGCTTTGCTCGAGCACTACCAAAGTGTAGGTTTGGGGGTGTGATGAGTAGTAAAATATGATGATATTTCATCCCTAGATACCTATATTTAGCTATTCGATGAAGGCTATCTGATAAGAATTATTAGATTTGAAGTGTTTCAGGTAAATACAAGCCAAGTGCAGAAAACAATCCAAGAATTCTGAAAATAATGTCAAAACACTGCAACTTTGGATCATCGAGAACTTGGTGCAACTTGTAGCTCAATTTAGACATTCAAGACGGATGAATTATGAAATTATTAAAACATAAAAGTTGTAGATCTTTCTGTCAGCTTTCCAACGGATTAAGAATGGCCTTAATCTAAGTTCGGAACAGAGAGTTATGGCCAAAATACCAAAGCAGTGTCTGATGCAAAGTTCGGCGGAAATTCACGAAAATCTGGGAGGTCGATGCATCGACCCTATTGGGTCGATTAATCGACCCTAAATTTTTGAGTTGGAACACCTCTGTGGCTGGGAAACTTCGGCTCTATTTAAAGCGGATCAAACACTTCGAAAAGGAGGAATTAGAAAGGGGAATTAGAAATAGGAATTAGAGATAGAAATTAGAAAAAAGAATTAGAGATAGGAATTAGGGAGGAATTAGAGATAGATAATTAGAGAGTTAGTTTTGGCTTTTCTTTTTTAGAGTTTTTGGAGAGAATTTTTAGAGGATTATTATTCATTATTATTATTTTTGATTTTAGGCTCCTCTTGGCATCTTTTTAAGAGTTCTTCTTTCTCCTTCTTCTAGGGTTCTATCTGGGTAGATTGTACCTAGGATTTGCATTGTTTTTCCTTTCCGTTAATGAAAGCATAGATTATATTTAGGAAAAGGCATTGTAAACAAAGATCTTTGGAAGAAATAAAAAGAGAAATGACTTTGAATGAACAAGGAGATCATACACCAAAGATGAGCGGCTAAATCAGTAGATCGGGGAAGATGCGATCCCCAGATAAGTACCCTTATTTATGATTAATACCATAGTCGATTTATTGTCATCATGGAATCGTTTTGCTAAAAGTTTGTGTTATTGAAAATATATTGAATGCTTGTTATGACCATTGATTGCGCGTATCAACGGCTATAATCGCTAGATCTGGACCTGCAGACTGATCTAGGCTGCAGAGCGATTATGTACTTACTGTTATGATCTAAACATCATGAGATACGCTATGTTTCTTACATGACTCATACCGCGATGATAGGCTGAGTCATTATTTTCAGATAGGGTATGCCGGATTGATGATCATATTTTATTACGAATCATCTCTATAGACGAATGATGGTGTGAATGATGCTTTAATGAAACTGTAGGTTTTAATGGTAGAAAAGGGGTACAAATCTGGGGTAGCATATTCCTTGATCTCATTTAATTATTATTTTAGATTCATCAGTAATTAGTTGTTTAGATTAATTTATTTTTCTGCATTTAGGAAAAGTGTGATAAATTTTGGTAAAATTGAATCTGCCCTTTGGTACTTCCTTAGGGACGTTTTTAAATATCTGAAAGAATTAATTAAAATTCAAGATTTCCCTGTGGGTTCGACACCTTTGTTCTTGCCATCCTGCAATAGATCTTGTGCACTTGCATGGGTTACATTTAAAATCGATTACATATTATGTTTTAAAATTTTGCATGTGATTTGAGGCGATTCATCTGATCGAATCCTATGCAACGATACACATCGAACATTGAACTGCGCTTCGACACGCATGGAATCGTGCTTCGACACACATTGAATCATGTTATTGTACACATTGAATCATAACGACGGCCTATCGAATCATACAAGAATTCCTCACAATGCAAAAGCTTAGACACTCTGAAAAATTATTCATTAAACGATAATAGTTAGGATTTCTATCGGCATTGACGTCGGATCTAGCATTATATTGCACAGAGATTTTTAAGTTATATGATTTAAATCATGCATGAACCTATGAAGTTGCATGTGAAATGAAAATATAACGGAAGACGCCATAATTGGACTTTTTCATGAAAATGAAACTTTTTATAATTGGACACTTATATGAAAATAATTGTTAGAACCTCTGAAATTAATATTAAGTCTCCACTGTAGGTTAGACAATTCAAACTCAAATGACTCTTTGACTCCTTATAATTTGGCATCTTAGTTAATGACACTGAATGATCATTGAATAATTATATATTGGAAGGATAAGGTATGATTAGTATTTGGGGTTTCCATACTGAGCATGTGATTTTTTAGCTCACCCCAACACTGTGTCACGGGTACTGACATAGACGAAAATCTTGATTTAGTGCCGGGAGACGGAGACCTTCCACCCGATAAATTCTTTCCTTAGAAATCTTGTGGTGAATTAGACTTGGTATGATTTAAGAGAATTTTGATTGAAATAATTATAGATTATCTTTTGGATATTGATATAAATACCATTGTTTGTATGATGTACGACCATCATCGATGATATATTCTAGACTAATATTTCATTATGGATCATTAATTATTAATTGATTCAGTTAAATTAGTTAATGGAATTAGTTTTATGCTTTACCAATGAAATCTCTGTTTAAGGACTTGTCAAATGAGATCTAATGACCCGGTGTTTCCATATGGTCCGGATGGAAAATTTCGGGTTGTTACAGATAGCGTCATTTACGCCAACCTCGAAAGTCAGATGCGTCATGTACGCCATTAATGTATTAGAGTACATGTAAATAGAACATTTGAATTATTTTGAGTTCTAAGTCTCTAAGTGGAACCATTTATGTATTGAATTTTGGATTTTTGGTACGAATCTAATCAATGAGTATTTCAAATGAGATAAGGTTAATAGTAGTTTGAATGAATCACAATTAGGATTGTTGATAGGTAGGGTCCCCAACCCATCCGAGCCTAATTTTTACCGGGTCGGTCACATAAACTGCACTCGTTCAGATGGGACGGGTCAAGTCAACTAAGAGGTTAGGTTGGGTCGAGTCAGGTCGACCCAATATTTTAGATATAAAGATAATACAAAATAGGATTTTATCGAGTCGGGTTGGATTTTTTTGGTTAGGCGACGAATTGAATCGGGCATGATCAAGATCACTTTTGGTGATGTGTGCCAAACCAAATAACTATCTATCTGTTTCATCCTAATCAACAAGATCTGCAGCCATTGGTGGAAACCTTGTAAGTCAAAATTCCCGCAATTCCAATGGTTGCAGATATGGTTGAACACGATTTCAGTTTCAACCAATCGAACCTGATTATTGCCCATCCTGGTATCCATATTTAAAAAAAATAATAATAATAAAAGAGAAAAAAGAAGGCTGGCATTACTACCACACCACTTTATGTTACAACTACCTCACTTATACAAAGAAAAAAATCCGTTAACTACTTTAAATCAGACTATAGAGACATTTTTTCATCTCAATCTTTCACACAATATATCTTGAGATCATGGGTCTACAATCAAACAGTCAGATATTGATTCCACGTGGCACACATTCCAAAAAGTGAATTTGAGCCACCTTTGATGGCATGTTTGATCACATTCACTTTTTGGGATGTGTGCCTTGTGGAATCAACGACTGATCGTCTGATAGTACACCCATGATCTCAAGATCATTTCTTTGGAAGGTTGAGGCAAAAAACGATATCGATCGCCAGATTTAAAGCAGTCAACAAATTTTTCCTTTGTTTTAATGAGGTGGGTGTAACATAAGGTGGTGTGGTAGTAACACCAGCCAAAAAAGATATAAGAAGTGATTTCCTCTTTTAATACTTTTCCCATATCAGTGGTTTCCTAAGGCCTCGTTCGAGAGCCAGGAAAATGCCATTTCCTGAGGCTTTTCTGCAGAAAATGCTATTTTTGAGCATTTTCGGAGGTTTTCTTGTGTTCGAGAGATTTTTGGGTTTTTGTGTTTTCCGAGCACTTTCTGCTGAAAGGGATACATGATTTTCGGAGTATTCTTCTCAGGAAATGACATTTTCTGAGGCAGTTTCTGAGGTGGTTGGGAACTTCTATTCGACCAAACTCAATCTTTGAAAGCACCCACTTGTATGACACTTGGTAACCCATTGACTGGTTGAAATAAGATGATGGATATCATTTTTCACACTGATCTTTCGCACAATAAAGTTTGAGACCATGATCTTACCATTAGACGATAGGTTTTGGATTCCCCGTGTCACAAATCCCCAAAAAATGACCTAAAATCACGTTTGCGTGATGTGTACTATATGATTTTAGGATTACTTTTTGGGTATCCGTGCTACATGGAATAAAAAATTGATTGTTTGATGGTACACTTATGGTCTCAAGATTCATTATGTGTAAGATCAGGACAAAAAATGATCTCTATCATCTGATTGAAAACAGTCAATGTGGCGCTTTCAAAAATGGCATTAGCGCTAATAGAGGTACTCAGACAAAATTTGATTAGTTTGGGACAACGACCATGATGTGTGTTTTGTTTGAGAGATTTATTACTTTTTGTGTCATGAAAATAGTCTTAAAATTGTTGGTGGGTTACACAAAAAATGATGGAAATAGATCGTAAATAGCTTCAAGGCACGATTAAGAGGTTGGTTGGGGCGAAAATCAGGTTATGTCGGGTTAATGTGACCCAAGCCGATATTTTATATGTAAAAAATATGGAAAATAGGTAGGGGTGTTATCGGGTCGGTCCTGACTGGTTTTCATGCTAAATCGAAATTGAATCGATAACTATCGGTTTCTAGTTTCTCAAACTGAAATCGAACTAATAACTATCGGTTTTCGAATAAGTCCCCGTTGGTGTATATGCTGAAGACAATATTTCGAAGATCTGACCGACCAAAGTGTTAAACACATTACCAATTTAAAGTATATAAATTTTGACGATCATCCGATCAAATAACCCTTTTGACGAAGGTTATAAATACATGCAGCTATAGGGCGTGAAAGTATACAATACATTTTTTTTTATACTTTTTTGAGAAAGTATAAAATACAAGAAAATATTAATTTTTCAGAAAAAATGAGTTTATGAGTAACTCAAAAATAACTATTTAAAAAATAACTTTTCTCAAAAAATGAATTTCTCTGCAGAATCTGAGGCTTATCATTTTCCTCTTAAATTGAGTTTTTGGGCGGAAAGTGCCGAACGAGCTACGGACTTTGCCATCAAATGCATTGTACTTAACACGCGAGATCATCTTAGGGGCATTCAAATTTCAAACCGAAAGTGCGGATGTTAGCACGTGTTATCACCAGTTTAATATGGAAAGGTACTCTACGAGCACATCACAAAAGAGGGCTGCTATGAGCACATCACCTCTTCGGCTTTTCCTTTCCACACACTATTTCTGATTACTTACAAAATATTTTTATTTGCACACTCATTAAAGATAAAATATTGGATACCACTGTTCACACCCACGCCATCTTTGAAAGCACTTCTATTTTAAACCCCTAACGTCCGTTGGCTACTTCGGATCAGACGATGGAGATCATTTTTCACCCCAATATTTTACATACTGGATTTTTCACCCCAGTATAGATCGAGGTACCCAATATTATTTTATTATGGGTAATAAATATCGAAAACATGTGTATTACGTAACAAAAGATGTTCATAGTAGCTTTTGGGTGCACACAAGCTTTTCTTCATTTAAAAATGTTTTGATTGAATTTTTATTTTAGGATTTTTGCATTTACCTCCTTAAGATATGTTTTATTTGCACTTTGTCCCGTACTTGACCTATTTATATGAGGCTTTTGCTTTTGTGTTTTCTTTACTTATTATTCATATGGTGATAGATTAGTTACAAAATAAATCTTTCATTGCTCTAAATCAACTGATGGAGATCATTTTTATCACAATCTTTAACACAGTGAATCTTGAGGTCAGAAGCTTGCTATCAGGCGGTCAAATTTTGATTTCATATCATGATCATGGTTGTACATCAAATATAGTTTTTGGATCACTTTTCAAGATGTGTCCTATATGAAATCAAAATCTAACTGTCTAATTAGAGGTCCATGATCTCAAAATTGATTAGATCTAAAATCAGTGCAAAAAAACTATCCATCAACTTATTCAAAGTAGTCAAACGTTATTTTGTGAATCCATCAGAATAAGTCTAGGGAACATAAAAGAAAGGGCCCGAAATGTAAATGGGTATATCAATGGGACGGAGTCCAAATAAGACAAATCTCAGGGGATAAATCAGCCGAGAAAGACGAATTTTTTCTTCTAATGAGTGAACTGCTCAAGGGGACGGAGTGCTTATTGAAGACTCATCGAAGATGTCAGCTCAGGGGACCTAGAGACGTGTACGTTTAAATCTGCATCAAGTTTCATTACCCTAAGCTCATTGTCTTCAATTGCGGCTTTCAACGGGCCGGATTGTATCGGGTATCGTCTGACCCGAAATTTTTTTTATTGGGTCCAATGCATAAACTTGGCCCATCAGAATGGGTCAGGCATGAGACATTTAGCCCGAGTAGACCCGACCTGATCAGATATTTTTTCTATATTAAATCAGGGAAAAGAGAGACTTTTAACCATAGTGACCAAGTTGGGGTTTGGAATTAATTGGCTTGAAAATTTGAAAAAAATTGGCAAAATTTGACAAATTCGCTGAAAATACCTTCAAATTTCAGAAAAAATAAAAATATATTAATCAAAAATAAAAAAAATAAATGTTTGTGAGCAAAGTCGGGAATAATTTGGGAAAAAGTCATTTAAGTCGTAAAATTCGTGAATTATTTGGATTTTATTTTGAAATTCTGAATAATTCGGATTTTATTTCATTTTTTTTTAAAATCGCAAATTATTCTCGAATTTTTCAATAAAGTTAGCCCTCTTTGGCAACACTTTCCCCAAAAAACATTTTTTTAGGGAAAAATATTATTTGAGAAGCAACATGATATGTTGTTTGGGGAGAAACACCGGCTTGTTCTTCTTTTAATAAACCCATATTTGAGAAGAATCATTTGGCTGCTTCTCACCAATTTAAGAAGCGGAAAACATCTATTTTAGATAGAGGTGAAACGCGTTATTTCAGCTAGAGGTGCATCATGTTTTAGACAAAATTTTCTCACTCAAGCAAATGCCTTCCTCTGAAAAGTACTTCTCAGATGCAACTTTGCCAAATAGGGCTCAGTGAATTTGGTCAAGTTGGGGTTTTTAGAGGAGTTAGATATAGTGCATTTTTTGGGCTGAACCGACCAAATTGAAATGAACCGCCGATTTTTGTCCGCTTTGGACGGGTACCGGTTTGGGTTTGGTTTGGGAAAAAGAAAAATAAAAAAGTTCGATTTGGTTTCGGTTCTGGGCCTTCCCAAGCCAAAATTGACCTAACCGAATCGAGCCGATTATAAGTAAATTTTGTCAAAACTGACCGAACCGAACCGATTGTAAGTAAAATTTTTTAATATATATATATATATATATATATATATATATATATACACACAGTCGACTTGAGTCAAGCAGATGATTGGACCTCGGATTTTCGGTCCAAAAATTGAGCCCAAATTTAGTGTTTCACAACCTTACTTAAGGATCGAATCTCACAAGACGTTGAAAATAGTAAAAGTATAGGTTGAGAAATTGGGAAAATTTTGATGTGTCAATAGAGCTTATAGGAAAACCAAAACCGACTGAACCAAATCGAATTGGGTTGGTTTGGTTCAATAGTTGGACGATTTGCTTTGATTTGAACTGATTAGAATCAGATTGGTTTGTGATTTTGGTCCAAAACCAACCAAACCGGACCGAATACACACCCCTATATATATATATATATATATATATATATATATATATATATATATATGTCATTTTCCAACAAAAGTTTTGGCCCAACCTCACCCGATCCATTGACCTTCAATGGTCAGACAAGAAAATTAAATTATCATATCTGTTGAGGCTGAACTCACCAAACGGGAGTCGTTTTCTCAAGATTCTTTATAACGATAGTGACAAATTTCCACCGAAATTCCGTGAAATAAGGATCGGATAAAACTTTCATCCAAATTATTGTAATTTCTTCCAAATTTTATTTATTTAAGTGTCCTTTAAAAATATTAAGGATACCTCTATTTGCACCCACACATTCTCTGAAGCCACTCATGTCCTAGACCCTTTGAAAATCATTAATTGCTTTGGATCAAATGATGAAGATTGTGTTGCACCCCTTCCAAACATAAGATCTTGAGATCATGGCACATCTATTATATAGTCGGTTTTAATTTTCATGTGTCACAGATCCCGAAAAAATGATCCTTGAATCATATGGCACACCCTCAAACGTGAATGTAGGACCATTTTTTGGGGATCTATGACACATGGAATCTAAAATTGATCGTCTGATAGGAGCAACGTGATCTCAAGATCTATTGTGTGGAAGATCGGGGTGAAAAACGTTTTCTATCATATGATATGAAGCAATCAATGGTTTCTAAAGAGTCTGGGATGTGAGCGCTTTCAAAGAATGCGGGAGAGCAAACTGACCTAACCAAATATTAAATAGTTTTTTTTTAAGGGAGCCCTTACTTTCACATGAGAAGGTGACCCTTACAAAAAAGATAGGCATGAAATAAGATCTCTTTCCTACAACTGTAGAATCAGAGAACGGTTTTTCAGTGCATTGAATTTTATGAAAATGATCATGTGAATCGTTTGCAGTCCGGTGTTACTACCACACTACTTTATGTTACAACCACTTCACATAAATAGAGGAAAAATTTGATGATTGCTTAAAATCAAACGATAGAGATTGTTTTTTGTCTCAATCTTCTATGGAAAAGATCTTGAGATCATGTGCCTAAAATCAAACGATCAAATGTTGATTAAATGTGACACACATCCCAATAAGTGAGTATGAACTATGTTTGTTGGTACACTATGAACACCTTCACTTTTTGGGATGCGTTATGTGAACTCAACATCTGACTGCCTATTGGTAGGCCTATGATCTCCAGATCTGTTGTGTGAAAGATTGGAAAGAAAAATAATCTCTATCGTCTTGTTCAAAACAGAATTTTCCTTTGTTTAAGCGAGGTATATAGCTGTAATATAAAATGGTGTGATACTAAAAGCAGCCTTTTTATATCATGGTCTTACAATTAGACGGCTTGGATGATGTTTTCACATGCCCCCAAGATCCCAAGTCTTCCCTTTAAACTATGGGAAGGGCAAAAAATTTTGGAGTGCAAGTAATGGCTCCCTTTTTCTAAATGTTCAATATATATTTTTTAATATATTTTTATAATTTCCAAAAATTTTCAAAATTTTCTCCAAAATTTATCGGAAGTGAACCGAATGGACCCCACCCAAGCATTGCATGCACTGCATGTTTAAAACAGCGTACGATGGTAAGAAGTTATCCCATTACTCACGCAACGGGAGGCTATATAAACACAACATACCATGTCTATAACACTAATCCAACCAATATCAAAATATGGTTATCTACAACTTTTTCCTATGGCTGCCTTTGTTTCTTCTTTCTCTTCTAGTACTACTACTTCTCCTTCCTTTGTTACATAGGGCACCGAAAGGGAAACATGAAAAATTTAACCCCAACTTCCCTCCTGGTCCCTCTAAGATACCCATCATCGGAAACCTGCACCAACTCGGTGGCTTGCCCCACCTCTCTCTATACCAACTCTCGCGAAAACACGGCCCCCTCATGTACCTCCAACTCGGCCGTGTACCTACACTTGTAGTTTCTTCTGCATCCATGGCGCGAGAGGTTTTAAAAACGCACGATCTTGAATTCAGTAGTAGGCCTCCGCTCGTTGCTTGGAAAAAACTCTCCTACGGTTTCTATGATATAGCCTTCGCGCCCTACGGCGAGTACTGGAGGCAAGTGCGCAAAATATGTGTCCTCCAACTCTTTAGCACCAAGAGGGTCATGT
The DNA here is from genome assembly GCA_021018995.1 of Chloranthus sessilifolius. Lineage (NCBI taxonomy): Eukaryota > Viridiplantae > Streptophyta > Magnoliopsida > Chloranthales > Chloranthaceae > Chloranthus > Chloranthus sessilifolius. The sequence continues at coordinate 118,162,739 of CM037592.1, forward strand.
CCTTTGGGTCGATAAGGGAAGGTGAAGTGGCTGAAATGATCTCTTTGATACGTCGGTCTTCTTCACGTCCAATAAATCTTAGCGAGATGTTGCTTTCCCTCTCAAACGACATAGTTTGTAGGATTGCTTTTGGTAAGAAGTATCATGTACAGGGCGAGGAGAATAGGTTTTACGAAATTCTTGAGAAAACGCAAGCCTTAATGGGTGGGTTTGCCGCCGCTGATTACTTTCCGTCTATGGGATGGATAGACTTGCTTACGGGATTACATACAAGGCTTGAGAAGAATTTTCGAGACTTGGATTCTTTCTACGAGCGCGTTATTGAGGAGCACCTTGATCCAAAGAGGAAGAAGGAACAAGATGGGGAAGACTTTGTTGATGTTTTGCTTCATGTTCAAATGGATGGACTTGGTGGAGCCCCTCTCACTAGAGATCAAATCAAGGGAATTCTCATGGTAGTCAACTCTATCTTTACATTTTTATTTATTTATTTTTAACTGTGTATGTGGTTGTGTTTCAAAATCACTTGGCCTACTTGTTTGAACAAGTATAATATGCTAAAAACTTTCTTCAAGTAGTCCCATTTATGTATTCTCCCTTTCAACAATGATCATTTTTTTTTTATAATGTGGGTGTCAAGGCCTCTTAGAGCACGGGACTAATCCCAGAGGCACGTGAGTACCCTAAGTTATCACTTGCCGGATCAGCACGAGATAAAATCCCTAGGGTGGCCTCAAGGGAGGGATTCGAACTCAGGTGTCCTGCTTCTAAACAATGTTTATTTCTATGGCTGTTACAGAATATTCTCGCTATGGAATGTACACGAACTCGGCAACCATGGTTTGGGCATTGGCGGAGCTAGCAAAGAACCCACGAGTGATGAAGAAAGCAAAGGAAGAAATCAGAAGCATTGTCGGAAACAAAGGGAAGGTAGAAGAAAGCGATCTTAACCAATTCCACTACCTAAAAGCAGTGATAAAGGAGACATTCCGATTGCATGCCGTAGCCCCATTACTTGTCCCGCGAGAAACAACAAAGCATTGTAAGATTGAAGGGTATGATATCTACCCTAAAACTATGGTTTATATCAACACATGGGCCATCGGGAGAGACCCCGAGTCGTGGGAAAATCCAGAGGAATTCTTGCCAGAGCGATTCGAAAATGGGTCGATCGATTTTAAAGGACAAAACTTTGAGTTGATACCATTTGGGGCGGGTAGAAGGGGTTGCCCTGGTATGTATTTTGGTACTACGATAATTGAGCTAGCATTAGCAAATCTACTATACGGTTTTGAGTGGGATTTGCCAAAAGGGATGAAGAAGAAGGACATTGACATGAATGAGGCACTTGGTCTTACGGTCCACAAGAAATCTGCTCTTCACCTTGTTGCTACTAGCTATAACTATAATTGTTAAGCAAAAGACAAGTATAATGAAGCCTCCTTTGTATTAAAAGAAATAAAGTTATATAAAATCAATAATGTTTTGAGGCATGATAAGCTGATGATGACCCTCTTTCCTTTTTCTAATTTATTTATTTTAACCGGGATATCCGGCCTCTTAGAACACCCAATAATGACCTGGTAATGCAACATCCACACATCACACGTACCACATTACAAAAAAATAAAACTATTAGCGGCAGCCAAAAACTGCCGCTATTAACAAAAAAATTGCCGCTAATAGTTTTAATAATTTTTTTATTAATAGCGGCAGTTTTTTACAGCAAAAAACTGCCACTAATAGTCTTATTTTTTATAGGTTAGGAGGAATAAATCGTTAAGAGTGGCCTACAAAGGTAGGGTTTAAAAGTAGAACCTCCGCTTCATGAGGCGTACCTGTTGGTTATAATCCTCTTTGGTTTGAGATGCAAAAGTAATTCACATCTATTCATGAAAGCTTCATTAGGAATCTAAGCTTGTAATAAGTGTGTTGTTTTAATTGGGTTTAAATAAAGTTGTTTTATCCTTTTGAGATTGTATTGAAATTAAGGGTATGTGTGATAGCAGGGGAACTCCAAGCAGGAAATGAAATTGATTCTCATTAACTTCGAAATAATTTCATTTGAAAATGAAAATTATATTGTTTGATTACAGTCTCTAGGATGATTTTTATTGGAAATTGATTTCCTTTGTTTGATTAGTCTGTTTGGAGGACTTAGTTAAATGCTTTTTTTTTTATCCAAATAGCAAAATAATAGTGTCACGACCCGAAATTCTATTCTATCCCGAGGGCCTAGAATTGAGTTATGACCCGCACATATCCCAGATATGCCAAGCGGACATATACCTAATTAGAGCTCTCACGCAATAATGATTCCAAGAAATCCGTGAAATTCAACAAATAGTGTAGAATATAAATGCAATCATAAATACTGAATAAGTGATAAAATCACAAATCCACCAATAAAACAATAATGAAAGTCGGAGACAAATCCGATAAAATGAAATCATAAAATCAATGATAATAATGAGGACAAAATCTACTACCAAGTCTATAATGATCAATATCCGGCACTCGGATCGAAATCAGTACCATAGCCATCCTGGTACTCAGTTCCGTCACCCTCCCAAGGCTCCTCATACTCAACACCCGTGAGATCAATGAAATCAGCGTTAGCGAGATCTGGGTGGCCGACGTTTACTCTACTCGTGTAATCACCTGCAACTGTTAGATTATCGTGGGATGAGTTTACTCAGTCACGTAAATTCAGTGGGATACACCACCAATCCACCCCATACTACTCAGGTGCATTGTGGGTGCATCTTGTGAATGATAAATATAATATCTCAAAGCAGAGAATAAGATAAAGATAAAATTATTTGTATATCGTAAAATTCATATCATATTATAAATGTAAGACCAGAAATTAGACACTCATATCCTAATGTACCTTACCATATTTCATAACATATCATACCATGTCTTATTATCATTTTCGCACATACGTCTGTACATCGGATGAGCGTAACTAATATACTTGTAAAATCCTAAATGATTTATGCCAGAGTCGCTGCTCGAGCTATCATGGGAGGGTCAACATAGTATCATACCACCATATCATAACGCCCTCATGTCATACTCATACTCCACCACCCACTCAATGGGGAGACATAATGGCCAAAGTCACTCATAACATACTCATACTCATAATCTCTCTTAGAGATCCGTCTTGGCTGAAAGACGTTGTTGCCCTTACAGTGGCTACGCAAGGAACGACACGTACAATGACTTAAATTTTTTATCTTTTACTGGCCTACACAGCGATGTCTTATTATCGTACTCGCATCATAACTTATCTTATCTCATACTCATACTCATACTCATATCTTATTATACTCTTATACTTAATCCTAAGACAAACTATAGTGAGGCAACTTTCCTAATTCACGCTTCCCAAGAAAAATGTTCCGTAATAATCTGGATGTACTTCGTATGATAGCCTATACTATCATAGAGGTGTTGCATCTGTACATGAACGCCAATATTCCGAGTTTCACATGACCGCAGAAGAAACCTCACCACAGCTAATGCCTATGGTCGAACCTCATAACTTAACTCATAATTTATACTATCATATTTAAACTCAGGGTGATCGGATCGCCGTATATGCCATCGTATACGAGGCTACACTGAATTCGCACTCACCCGACTCGTCATGGGTCCCATTCCACCATGAGTTATAAGGCATGCAGATACGATGTATTTCTCGCTTCAATACCATCTCAGTGAATCACCACGCCCAAGTATAGACATAATCTCATACACTCTCGTACTCATGATCTAACATATTCTTAACTCGTATAACTTAATTAGGATACAAGCACAAAAGTATCACACATACAGAATGATTTACACTTAAATTTTGATTATGTTTATATTTATATTTATTTATATCACACCAATATAATTATAGAATAGGGTCACAAGTGTCATTTCGATAACTTGAAGGTCAGAGTTTGATTTTCACGAGGTATCGAATTTCTAATATTTCGTGTTATCGAGGTGGCCGCGTTGAAGCGATAAAAGTGACATATATATATAATTATTATTAAATATTTAATTAAAAATATTATTATTTTAAAAGTTAAGTAAATCACGACCATTGATCGAACGATGTAATGACGTTTGGTCATGGGTAAAATTAAGTAAAAGGTAGGCGAAGTGTATAATATATATGATATATAAAGTATTATATATTATGAATTATCTGATTCGGGTCGGTCTATAAAATATTCAGTAAAATTTGATGTGGCCCTCACGACAGATTTATAAGCATATAAATAAAAGAAAAAGTAAAATTTCTAGTTTTACTTCTAATAATATCTTTATCCTAACCTACTATTTTAGTTTCCTATCCTATTTAGGACTCTTAACAAAAACCTAATCACTCTCATTTTAGTAAATTAATATTCTAGATAAATTAAGAAACGATCATCATTTAGCAATAAAAATATTCTTAATTACATAAATCTCCAACCCCATTACTTTTAGTATATTTAATATATATAGAAACCTACTAATATGGTACACTGCTAGTATATAAAAACCTACTAGTATAATATAATATAGTCATTTTCATAAAACTCAATGGTGCACAATCCCAATAGGTAATGTGGGCAGACTTCAATGTCAACCACAAATAATGAGTTTGCTTTGGTAAGTGTCACTTGTAAGTCATATATAATTTAATTATATATAAGTTAGTTAAATTTCCATCTATCTATGTATTACTAATATCCGATACATAGGCATGTGAGTGTGTCACCTGACAGTGTGTGCAACACCGACACTTGCCTCAAAATCAACCTTTCAAACCAATGAATATTATTGTAACAATCCCCAGTTTTAGACACTGCTGTGGTAAGTGTCCGGTCAGGTCATGCGTGAGGACCTCACTAGGATAGGCCTTAATTTGATACAGCTGTTAAACTATCATAGCACGTGATTAGTTCCATATATATACCAGCAGCGGTATATATTTTGTTGTCATAAAGCCAACACCAATGGGCTCTATCTACACAAGGCTAAATAAGGGGAGGGGATATTGTCTAACTATCCCAGCCCAGGTTTTAAAATAAACAAAAAGGGAAGGTAGAGGGGCTATTACCTAAAACTTGTTGACTTTTCCCTATTGTCGGTTTACCTATAAAACGTATAATATAATAGAATTTTGGATTTTATTTTATTATGCATACACTACCAATGTAGTGTTGGCATACATGGGATACGAACCTTCAGTAGCTTATAAGCTACTTGCATGGTTTATCGCTTCCACGACTCCATTGAGTCATACTATCGAAGCATGCACGCAAGGTCGACAACCGCTCTTATAAATCAAACCTTCTCTTCGTTCCTTAGATTTTTAGTTAAAACCAGAGGAAATTAAATCAAAGGAACTTGTGTCAAAAGCAGTAAACCATGTGAAATATTAACGCATCTTGCTTCGTTCTATTCCGGCTACGAAATCAGCAAGCAATTCTTCTTCCATGCAAATTACACCACGAATTCATAAAAAAGGTGAGTTAGTGTTTATTTATTAACTACATAAAGTTGCAGCTCAGAATGTAATCTCAGCCTGAACTTGAGGACATATTTCTGCACTCTGATCTTCATTGAAGATCAGTGAAGATCTGGGGTTGATAAAATAGCTATATATATATATAGTTCTCAAATTTATAAGCCTTATTTCAGTCTATCTATATATGATTATATCTAGGTATATATATATATATATTATGCAGTAAAAGCTCAACAGCAACCAAGAACAAAAAGGAAGCCTCAGCATGAACTGAAGTGCAAAATTCTGCACTTCAGATATGTGTAGAAAATTTGTGGAGATAGATTTAAAAAAAAAAATATGTAATGAATTTATAGATATATATCTATATCTATATATATATATAAATATATCACAAATAATATCTATAAGCCTAAGGGAAAGATAAACAGAGAAACAACAAATAAAAAGACCAAGAAGAAGACTTAACTGAAGCCGGCAAGCCAGGCTTGCTGCGGCAACCTCAAGGGGTTGCCGCGGCAAGACACTCTACTGAGTGGCTTGCCGCGGTAACCTCAAAGGGTTGCCGTGGCAAGGTGCTTGCCGCGGCAACCCTTTGAGTGTTGCCACAACCCCAAGAAGATCAATTTCGTACTTTTGGACCTTGGGTCCACATAGGTTCAGGTATATATTTGATGAGGCCTGGGTGCACTGTGTATCACCTATAGGTCTTGGTGCACTGTGCATCATCTATAAACGATTAGTTTTTAATAATAAATCTATTTTCTTAGATTTGGTGCCACATGGAGCACTTAACCAATTTTGGAGAACTGAGCGTTGCATGGTGATCTCGGATACTTGACTGTGCATCGACGTTAGTACGTGTAAAAAAAACTTGACGCACACAGGTAGGGAACGTATATTGTTCGTCATATTATGGATAGAATATCAAATATTATTTATAGACATTTTGATGTTAAGAGCAGAATAATCGTGTATTATGCTTTATAAACCTGATCAGCTAAGCACTGAAAATCTGATTTTTGATAAAGAGAATCAGTCCTTTATAGCACATGACATGTTCTGATTTTACATTTTTATATCAAGTGTTATAAATAAATAGTGAAAAAGCATTAGGAATCATACATGGAAATTGCATCTTGAATATTCTACAGTGTTCAGTAGTCAGATCCTAATCATTTGAAATATCTTTGACATGTTATTATTCCAGTATACATCAAGTGATCCCACTAACTCGGGAGCTTGAAATTCTCATATCAAGTGATCCCGCTAACTCGGGAGCTTGACAAGTGATCCCGCTAACTCGGGAGCTTGTAATATTCCAGTCCAAGTGATCCCGCTAACTCGGGAGCTTGTAATATTCCAGTCCAAGTGATCCCGCTAACTCGGGAGCTTGATAAGTGATCCCGCTAACTCGGGAGCTTAATCTCGTTAATTCCCTTAATCTCGTTGATTCCCTGATCGAATGGTTTCTAATTTCGTTCGAACGGTTTCCAAAACCGATCGAACGGTTTCTAAACCGATCAGAAACCTTCAGATTTCACTCTTGACGAAATCGTTCGATCGATTTATAATTTTGATCAAACGATTTTGTCAGATTTCACTCTTGATGAAATCGTTCGATCGATTTCTAATTTCGATCGAACGGATTCGTCAGATTTCACCCAAAATCGGGTTCTAACTTCTCAACCCATTTTCCTTTCAATTCTCATCTTTCTTCTTCAAATTTCTCACCCATAAACCTAAATCAAACACAAATCAAACTAACTCAACTTTAAATCATAATTTATCAAAATTTTCATACCTTAAATTGTTCAATTTCTTGATCCACGAGCTCACGCCCAAGCTAGGGTTTCGGAGTGATTTTTGACGATCCTTCCGTCGATTGGATCGAAACAAAGCCTACGATGAAGATCCGCTCTAACGTGCACTACTCTTCGCTCTCCCAATCGCGTACATTGTGATCACAACGGTTGGTTCTATCTACACATTCCAAATCTCAAAACTCTCATTGATATCGCAATTTAACGACTCACCGCAACACATAAACTACCACGAGGCCAATACCTCGAAGTTCAACGGAGCCGATCCGAGCATCGGACGACCACATGAGCAATCTCCTCCACTTCTCTCTCCTCTCTCTAGAAATCCAGGAACCCCTAAAATTGCAAACGGTTGTAGCTTCTCAAAGAAGCTCTGTCCTTTTTAAGTGAAAGGGGGGTGGTTCCCTTATTAAACACACACACCCTTTTAGGTGTTAGCCTTACCCCAAGAACTTGATTTTATGTGAAACGAATACACTTAAGCGAGGTGTTTCTTACTACCCAAATACTCTTTGGTTCAGTGTGGGGCCTACACACCCAAACCAACTATCTATCGGATTCGGTGTGGAGCCGATACACCAAAGTTTGGTGTACACAAAACCATCTAATGACCCACACACAATCTAAATCGACCTTTTTCAATTAAGACCTAGCCCAAACTAATTTATTTAATTAATTTCACAATGTCGGGTATGTGACCAGTTGGGCACGCGCACCGAGGCATACTGTTCGAAGGTTAAAATTTTTGGGATGTTACATGTATAGCATTGGGAGCCACATAAATACCGATGAGAATCCCTAAACCACATGTCGTTCAATGAATAATTTCACACGGATGCCAAGCCCCTGAGCTAAGTTACAGGGTCACTTGTGTCTGAATGTTAAGCCCCTCAGTTATGTTAGCAGGGTCACTTGTGCCTCAGATATTGACTGTTGGCCGGTCCACATGTAAGGATATCCGGCCATACCGGATACACGATGGGGACTCATTTTACGTGAACCTTAAACATTGTACAGATGCAAACTTATAGTTTATCACTGTGTAGTTGATTGGTGTAACTAATTTATAGCTAGATTTAGAGTTGCATGCACTTGCTTATGACATTCACACACACGCTTTCTTGTCACACTTATCACGTTGACACATATTTCTTATCGCACTTATCATGTTCACGCACAATTATCATATTCACACACACACATGCTTATCACACACACACGCACATGCTTATCGTGGTCACATTATCTATACATTTTACATCAAATGTCATGTTAATGAATTTCCCCTCTCTTGTATGAAAATCACGTCAAATCACTCAAAAATGGAACGAAGATCTTTATGCGCCATTCCGAATCATAACCTACATTTCACGGTACTCATAAGTCATTAGCTAACACTTAAAGGATCACACACATAAAAGATTCGGAAGATTCTCGAAGAAAAATCTAAATTTCTCAAACTTGCTCAGTCGCGCATGCGAGGTTTAGGTTCATGCGAGTGCGTCACATGGCACACCTCAGTCGCGCGAGCCCGCTCGAGCGACTGAGCTATCTTATTTTCTCTCATCCTCACAACCTGAGACAGTCGCGCGCGCGAGTTCTAAGGTCGCGTGAGAGACTTCTAATGGCCTGACTCAGTCGCACGAGTGACTATTCAAGGGTGATTTTCCTGTCTATTATGAAGCTCATCTCACGCGAGCGAGTTCAAGTTGTACAAGTGAGGCTCAAAGTCGCACGAGCGACTTTCGGGGTTTTGGGATTTCTTCCAAAAATTGGATTTTCTTTCTCTTTCCCCTTTCACCTAACTTCCATACACAATAAATACATCACATCTAGGGCATTAATTGTTCTTATTCATGACCATTAATTTACCATTTAATGCACACAAAATCCACAAGATCTTACCTCATTCATTTCGCGGATTCATGGTTGAAAGGGGCATCGCATCCAACGATGCCCCTTTCAAAAGAATCGAAAATGCTTGAGGTCCACCTTCTCACACTCGTATTGAAACTTACTCTCGCTCGAATCCCCTCTAACAACACAACTCACACTCCACGCTTCACGGCGACCCCAACATGGATCTCTCACACTCTTCACAAGTTATAAGATGGACCATCAATGAGATTGAATAGGCTATAAATTGATATCTTTTTAGCACAAGTACACGGTGAATAACTATATGTAAAGCACAATCGATTTAAGGTTTGTAGAATACCCAACCGACGCGGCAGTATACCCGTGACTGAGTCGGCAGGATATCCGTGACTGGTACGGCGGCCAATCCGTACATTAGTAGGCATCCCAGGGATGTATAATAATGTGTCCATCGCCTATGAGAAAGGGACGTGGGTCAGAATACTTGAAAAATAATCTGATTAGATGACGAAAGAGGATATTCCATCGAGGCTCGATGCTATATTGCTCGGGGATTATTTAAGTTAAGCATTTAAGTCATGAGACCAGCCTGGTTACAATCACAAGAACAATTTATGTCTGATGTCATGAGTAGAGTAGTAAAAGCAGTTTATTTATTTTCTTACATCTCAAAACTGTTTTAAATAAATTACATTGATGAATTCATTCTTTATTTCTGTCATGATAAATATGTGAGTAAGAAAGATGCACTCTGTTAGATATTGTCCCTATTGAGCTAGGATGTAGCTCACCCTTTGACTATACGCCACAGGTGCTGTATTAGGAGCTGCTTCTGGAGAGGTCGATCTTGAGGACTCAGATTATATACCAAGGGAGGAGTCTGAGCCCCCTCTTGAGAGGTTCTTCTAGAAGACCCTCTGCGTGCTTTGCCACTATTTTGAGAGAGAGATATTTCTGGCTTGGTACGTCCAGCCATGTTTTGTAAGATAATGGTTCATGTAATATTCTTTTGCTGAACCATCTAGGGTGACCGTAGTTACAACACTGATGGTTTGGGTTGGTTCTTTTGCCCATGCGGGACCATGGGATTAGAATGATCTTTTGGACAATTATTTTAGGGTTATATAGTAGAATTAGAGATTTGTCCTACTTAAATTTTGTTTATGTTTTGACTATGGTTGTGGGATTGTACCAAGTGTTCCGCGTACTATTTGGGGCATGGCCTCGAGGGTCGTGCGGATGGCAAGGGTTTCGAGGTGCCAAAATCCAGCCTGTCACAGTTGGTATCAGAGCCTTTTCTTTAGAATTTTCTGACAAGTTATAGATGTTGTCTGAGTGAAGGGACCTACTGCTAATGAAACTCTAGTTTCATGTGCAGAACGTGATGTCTTCTGGGAGGAGGGGTCGACCTAGAGGTCGTCAGAATAGAAGTCAGAGAGGTGGAGAGGAATTTCAAGCAGGGTCTAGTAGAGACCAAGAAAATCCTCATGAGAGGGAGGATCAGAGAGGTGATGCGACGGATCGTATCGTGTTGGCCATGGAGGCTATGGCTGCTGTGATGGCCCAACAGACGCAGCATACTGTGATACTGGTCGAGCAGACGACATTGATGGCGGCTAATAATGTCGCTAGTCATTAGCCACCGCCACCACCTCCTCCAGCATTGTTGCCCTCTTCATTCGTTGATTTTAGGAGATTGAAACCTCCTAGCTTCTACGGGAAGACAGATCCATTAGAAGCTGAAAATTGGTTGAACCAAATGAAAAAGCTTCTGGATAGGTTACAGAGTACAAAGAACGAGAAGGTAGGCTGGGCTTCCTTCCAGCTCGAGGGAGATGCCGATCCCTGGTGGAAATCGGTATTGAGGAGAAGAGAAGTTGAGTACCCTCACTGCCTATGGACTTGGGCGGACTTTGTTAGGGAGTTCAACCGAGAGTATTTCCCCAAATAGGTAAGAGTGCAGATGAGAAGAGACTTTGCAAATCTACAACAAGGAAGCATGTCTGTGCGAGAATATGGTGTGGAGTTTACACGCTTGTCACGATTCGCACCAGAGTTAGTATCCATAGAAAACATGAAGGCAACCAAATTTGAGGAAGGTTTAAGGCTGAACGTCCGTGAGAGAGTGTCGATTTTTGAACTTGAAAGCTATGCGGATGTGATGGGGAAAGTTATAGTGGTCGAAAGGGATATATATGACATATACAAACAAAGGGATCAGCAGGACGGAGGAAGAACCTTTCATGGGAGAGTGGGTGACTATGACTCGAGAAATAAAAAGCCGAGGTTTACAGCACTAGCTCCACTCCCTAGATAGATTACATATACAAACTTTTCGAAGCCACCTATATCTACATTGGCTAAACCGATCCGATATGAGAACCCTACTGGCACCACATGAGTGTCCACTGCTCAAGGCTTCTCATGAGCAACCTCTTCTACACCGAATGAGACTTGTGCCAAGTGTGGCAAGTCTCATAGAACAGTTGACTATAGACGGGGAATGAAGGGGTGCTACAAATGTGAAAAGATCGGCCATGTGATTCGGGATTGTCCGGAGATGAATAAGGGAAGAATGGCTTCTGTTTCCGCACCTAGACCGATTCAAGCAAAGAAGCTAGTCGTACAAGGAAGGGCCTATGTAGTTACAGCTCAGGACGCCCAGAATTCCAATGATAAATTATACAAGGTGAGCTTTACTTGGATTAAATTATTCATTGTCTTACGAGTGTTGGAAATTTTTCTTTTAGATAGCGAAGGTACTTTTATTTAGATTGTATTGTGAAAATAATTGATCTTACTTACCGTATCGCTATGCTGCATGAAACTATTGCTGAAATGTGTGTACCTTATAGGTACCTTAGATGTATATGGGAAAGCAAGTGAGGTAGCGTACATGGTCAGAGTGTTGATAGACCCAAGGTCTACTCATTCCTTTGTCACTCCTCGATTTGCAAGAAAGATGAGAGTTAAGTTAGAGACTTTAGATTTTGTCTTGGCAGTGTCTATCCTGATGGGAAAATTGGTTGATACAGACTTAGTCTGTAAGTCGATGATAGTAGCCATTAGAGATGGGGATGTCTTTGAGTTACCTGCAAATTTGATTCTATTAGACATGCAAGGATTCAACGTGATCCTTGGCATGGACTGGTTATCACAACACTGTGCAACTGTCGATTGTAAGAATAAGGTTGTTATATTTAGTCCAAATACATAAAGATCATTCTAATTCATAAGGGTGAGAACCAAGTTTTTGCCACTTGTGTCCACCATCAAGGCCGAGCGTCTGATCAGAAGTGGATGCAGTGGGTACTTGGAATTCTTGAAAGAGGACAAAGAAGGAAAGAACATTGTTTCTAAGATCGCAGTGGTATGCAAATTTGATGACGTCCTTCCAGGAGAACTACCAAGACTACCTCCGGATAGAGAGGTGGAGTTCGCCATCAACTTGGCATCTGGAACGGAGCCGGTTTCGAAAGCACCATATAGGATGGCCCCGGCCGAGTTGAAAGAATTGAAAGAGCAGTTGCAAGATCTCTTAGACAAGGGATTTGTAAGATCGAGTGTGTCTCCTTGGGGAGCACCGGTCTTGTTTGTAAAGAAAAAGGATGGTTAATGAGGTTGTGCATTAACTATCGCTAGTTAAACAAACTCACTATAAAGAACATATATCCATTGCCAAGAATAGATGATTTGTTTGACCAGCTACAAAGGGTAAGATATTTTTCTAAGATTGATCTACGTTCTGGATATCATCAACTGAGAGTCAAGGCAGAGGACGTCTAAAAGACTGCTTTTAGGACGAGATACGGACATTACGAGTTTTTAGTGATGTCGTTTGGATTGACGAATGCGCCAGCATCATTTATGGATTTGATGAATCGGGTGTTTAAACCACACCTAAATTCTTGTGTTGTAGTATTCGTCGATGATATCCTGATCTACTCCAAGTCAAAGAAGGATCATGAAGAACACTTGAGAACAGCTCTGCAAACTTTGCGGGAACATCAACTGTATGCCAAGCTCAGTAAGTGCGAGTTTTGGTTGGAGAAGGTTAGCTTTTTGGAACATGTCATCTCAAAAGAGGGTGTCACGGTGGATCCAGCTAAGATCAAGGCCGTAGTACAGTGGAAACAACCCAAGACGATGACCGACATTCGTAGTTTCCTTGGTCTGACTGGGTATTATAGGCATTTTGTGGAGGGCTTTTCAAAGATATCGAGGCCGCTAACTAGACTCACACGGAAGGATGTGAGGTTCGAGTGGAATGACGCGTGCAAAGTAAGCTTCCAAGAACTCAAGAAAGCTGACTTACTTGACTCGGTGCCACAATTCCTTCGAGTCCGATTGGGGTTTCGGTTCTGTTAACGGTTTAGGCTGTGTGCTCAACCAATACAAGAAGGTCATTGCTTATGGGTCGAGGTAGTTGAAAGATCACGAGAAGAATTACCTGACTCATGACCTCGAACTAGCAGCGATTATATTCGCATTGAAGATATAGAGACACTATTTATGTGGGGAGACCTTTGAGATCTTCACTGACCATAAGAGCCTCCGATACTTATTTACACAGAAAGAACTGAATATGAGGCAGCGAAGGTGGATGGAGTTCCTCAAAGATTATGATTGCTCCATTCAATATCACCTAGGCAAGGCTAATGTAGTAGCAGATGCTTTGAGTCATAAGGGTTTAACTCAGTTAGCTAGCCTTGTGATGGGAATGTACAGGTGGAAATTGTTTGAAGTCCTGTCATTGTATGATGCGGACATTGAAGTACAAGCTTCCGGGGCTCTTTTGGCCAATTCAGTGAGGCCAATAATTTTTAAACACATTCACGAGTTATAAATGAAAGACTCCGAGTTAGTCAAGATTCGACAAGAGGTGATTGAAGGCATCAAACCGGATTTCTCTATAAGGGAGGATGGTTCCTTGTTATTCAGGGGCCGCCTCTGTATTCCAGTTGATGCCGATTTGAGATAAATTATTTTAGATGAAGCTCATAAGTCTAAATACGTGATTCATCCTGGTAGCACCAAGATGTATAAAGATATGAGGAAGGGCTATTGGTGGAGAGGTCTGAAATGCGATATCGCTGAGTACGTGTCACGATGTTTGACATGTCAGCAGGTGAAGGTCGATCATAGACACCCTGCTAGATTATTGCAACCTCTACCTATCCTGGAATGGAAATGGTAGTCAAACTCAATGGATTTTATCGTGGGGTTGCCACGAACAGCGAAAAGGAAAAATGCTATATGGGTTGTCATAGATAGACTGACGAAGTCAGCTCACTTCTTGCCCTATAACACTATATATACGGCAGGAAGACTCGCGGAACTTTATATGAAGGAGATTGTGTGGTTGCATGGCATTCCTAGCAGTATTGTATCTGATCATAACCCATTATATACTTCAAAGTTTTGGCAGAAATTTTAGGAAGGTATGGGCACTTGTTTGGACTTTAGTTCGGCGTTCCATCCACAGACTGATGGGCAGACGGAACGAGTAAATCAAGTGATTGAAGATATGATCAGGGTGTGTATGCTAGAGTTGCAAGGATCGTGGGATCAATATCTACCATTGATCGAGTTTGCATACAACAACAGTTTTCAAGTGAGCATTGGGATGGCACCGTATGAAGCTCTCTACAGAAGGCGATATAGATCGCCTATCAACTGGGAAGAAATCAGGGAGAAATTTGTGTTAGGACCGAAAGTTCTTGAAGATAATGCCATGGTTATACGTATGATTCGAGAGAGGCTTAAATCAGCTCAGAGTAGACAGAAGAGCTATGCCGATGTCAAATAGACTAGCCTCAACTTTACTGTTGGCGATCATGTTTTTGTGAAAATATCACCCATGAGGGGTGTGATGAGGTTCGAAAGGAAGGGAAAGTTGAGTCCCCGTTACATAGGACCCTTTGAAATCTTGGGTCGAGTCGGTGAAGTGGCTTATCGTATCGGGTTGCCTCCGTTATTTGAATGCGTGCATAATGTCTTTCATGTCTCTATGCTCAGGAAGTACGTAAAGGATCCTACGCACATTTTGGGGAATCAACTTGTTGAGCTGCACGAGGACATGACTACGATTGAAGAAGCGACCCAAATTTTGGATTGAAAAGAACAGACTTTACACACTAAAAATCATCCCTTTAGTACTTGTCAAGTGGGGAAATCATCTGGTCGAGGAAGCGACTTGGGAAAGAGAGGTTGAAATTAGGGAACTGTATCCCCATTTGTTTGAGTAACAATAGATGAGCACAAGTCCGAACTTTGTTTTGTAGTTATAAGTTGGAATTTACATGTATGAGAGAAAATGTGTACTAATGTATTGAGATTTTTTTTATATTTATAAGTGTCTTGAAAATTTATTTGTTTGTACTTGTGGGTCAGACTCGACGACATACAATCGGAGAGCTACTACAAAATTGGTGGAGCTACCACTTAGTTCATGGATTAGCAAACCATGCGAATGATCTAGGCATAACATGATCAAACACGTTTTGGACGGTCATTTTTATGTTGTAACTCGAGGATAATTATTAAACGAGTTAAGGGACATGTACACACAACTTCCCCACAATTTTTGAGAATTTCATTCAATCGCAATCAAATTTCATCCGATCAAATTTCTGTAGGAATAAGGCTTCAGAGTTGGGAGAGAATCGTTCGAACAAAATACACATACCAGTAAGAAATTTAGGCAGTTGCCAGAAACCGTTCGAACGATTTTTCCAATCGTTCGATCGAAATGCTTGGGCCAGTGGAGTGCAAAATAGCATAAAACTCAACTTCAAAGAAATCGTTCGATCGATTTTTAATTTCGATCGAACGAAAAATTGAGACCACATTAACTAATGCAATTCGTTCGATCAAATTTCAAATCCGTTCGAACGAATTTTTGGCACTTGCATTAATGACTGCAAACCGATCGAACGATTTGGAAAATCGTTTGATCGATTTTACACACTATATATGTTTGGATTTGATTTTTTTTGCCATTCATTCGAACTCCACCCATTTTTCTTGTTTTCTTTCTCCTTGTGAGAGTTCTAGGGTTTGTGGGGGTTGCCGGTTTTGCGTTGTTTTCGGCCATTTCAAGCTACGAGCCGCACACGACAGTTATTCGAGGCATCAAGAGGTAACTATTAACCTCTATTTTGATCTTTAGATTCTCCATTTACTTCTTATTGTTGAATTTGTGGAATCAGGGCTTAAACCCTTGACCATAAACCCTAAGTTTCTCTTTAATTTACAATGCCCCCCAAGACTCGCCAAGCCATGGGGAGTTCTGCACCGAAGAAACCCACTTCGGGTTCATCTTCGCAACTGCCACCGAAGAAACCACCTACGGGTTCTTCATCGACACCACCTACACAAGCACCACCTCCACCACTACCATGTGAACGACTAAATGAATGGTGGTCTGACAAAGACTTTGAACCCGAGTGGATAATTGAGCCTAAAACTTTCGCCAAGCGCACTGAGACAAAGTGGGCTTTCGACTATATTTCCACCATGGGTTTGACGGGAATCCTTCACCCATGCAAGGACAGTTATTACCCTAGAATAGTCCGACTATTTTATCAGAACATGGAATTGATCAAGGACCCGACCATTCTTCGAACAAAAATTGATAATCGGCCCTACACGTTCACTTTCCATAATGTGGCCGATGCCTTAGAGTGTTTCCACACTTATAACCACAAGGATATTGCCCTCGCTGAGCCTTTTCCAGCCACTCTCGATTACAAATATGCTGCAGCTAAGATGACCCATGGGAGAACGGGTTCGGGTCGCTCGATTAAACGTGTCGACTTACCCCCCAAGCTTTGGATGCTCGATTCCACTATTCACTGCAACTTGTACCCGTTACGCCATCGAACTGAAAGGGTGGGTGAAGTTCAAATGGCACTTTTTGCGGCTTTCAGTGGCCGGTGATTTAACGCGCCCAAGATGGTACTTGAAGGGATGAAGTATGCCCGTAAAAAGATGCTCGAAGAGGTTAAGAAATCCGTAGATGACATGCCACATGCCCATCTGATTTCCCTGATGGTCGAGGATTATGTGGGAGGTGAGATGTACACCCTCTCTCCCAATGAACCACGACTCACGGGTAATGTTCAACCGTTCACTATGGTTGACTGGAATTGAACTTACGTAAAGTTGATTAAGAAACCACTCGTTGGAGAACCACCTCAACCGGAACCACCTCAGTCAGAACCACAAGCTCTGGAACAGCCAGCACATGACACTCCTATTCATGATGAGCCTGCTGCTACTTTTCCATTGCAGCAACCTGTTCGACGTCGTGCTCAGGCGCCCGTTTCACCACCGCCTGAAGGCATTCATGCGCCGACTGTTGCTAATCTTTATGCCTTGTTGGAGGCCAACACACGGCAAATGGCAGAGAATAACTGCCTTCTAAATCGACGCCTGGACTACTACGATGCATTGCATGCCGAGGAGATGCGCTTTATGTATCCTGCTGATTATCTCCGGTAGCATGGGCGCAATGCGATCTGGTGCCGATCGTCGACTTGGTGAGGAGGGCATGATGGTGGCGGACGATCCATGACGAGGCATCTTGAGTTTTGTTTATGTTGCGTGTTGTTGTGAGGTTTATTTTGGAAATTTTTCTACCACTTTTTAGGGCATTGTAATTCTTAAAACAGGTACCAAGGACAGGTGTCCTTTCTAACAATCGTGGCATGACTGCCACCCAACATCTGTGACTTCCTTTTTGTGCATGTTATATATCTATGTTTATGTTTTGATAGGGGAAATTTTTTTTATATAATCAATTTATTATGGATACATACTCATAATTTTTGTTGCAGATTGTGTGCTTGCACAGCACACCTGTGTGACTGCTATTGTATGACTATTTTTCTCATGGGTAATTTGTGCGCATATTGTTGCACACAGGTAGCACTCCCATTCTTGCAGTCTACAGCTCCGTTTTTCAGTACATGTGGTGCCGGATATACCGTAGTCCTTTTATTTTGGATGAGCTGTGCTTTGTGTGTGGACTCCCATGCCAAGGTGTGGGGGGACCCTTGAGTATAATTTTCGCTGACGAAAATTCCCAAGGAGGGGTGAACGTAACGTCCCAAGAAATTTCGTGCTTAAATAGTGCACCTCGGGAAGCGGATCGACTAGTCACATGTTTGATCGGGTCAACATTGACCTTGTTGACTTAGTAGAGCACATGTGGGATGTGGTGTATGATAGAAACCACTTAGTTGGACTGGGTATCCATATGGATACACGCACACACATTAGTTAGCTATATGGGGTTTAACACCTAATATAAAATTTAGGTTATAAGGGAAAGAGAATTTATTTCTCTTAGATTGAGTGGCTGAGAGAAATTGAAAGAGAGTAAATGAGAGTGAGATCTGATTGTGAAATCTAGGATCGGGCTTTCAATACGAGTGATTAGAATTGGAAATCTAGCAAATCGAGCTCGGTATCGACGGACGATTTGAGATTTGGGGGTTTGAGAAACCCAAGTGTAGCTAAAGCTTTAGATCAAGGGATCCAACCAGTAGAAATGGTAAGCCCTACTATTTTTAAGCAAATTTTAGTTCCCAAGTGATGAATCTGAGAGATTAGCTATGGGAAGAGATGATAAACGGATGGATGATGATGAAATGAGTTTTAGAGGAAAGAACACGTTCAGATCTGAGAATGGGCAAAATTGATCGAACGAAATTAGATTTCGTTCTATCGATTTTGACCAATGAGATAATAAGGTGAAAAGTGAGTTCTGAAGAAATCGTTCGAACGATTTTAGAAATCATTCGATCGATTTGAGAACCGTGTGAATGATTTAAAAATCGTTCAATCGGTTTGAAAGGGGACAGAAATGAGATAAATTGGATTTCTGAGGAAATCGATTGAACGAAATAAATTTATTCGATCGATTTTGGATTTCGTTTGATCGATTTTCCAAATCGTTCGATCAATTTTCCAAATCGTTCGATTGATTTAAAAATTATTCGATCAATTTGGACAAATTCAGGTTTTGTGGGTTTTTTTTTTACCAATGAGATAATAAGGTGAAAAGTGAATTCTGAAGAAATCGTACGAACGATTTTAGAAATCATTCAATCGATTTGAGAACCATGTGAACGAGTTAAAAATCGTTCAATCGGTTTACCAGGGGACAGAAATGAGATAAATTGGATTTCTGAGGAAATCGATTGAACGAAATAAATTCGTTCAATCGATTTTGGATTTCGTTCGATCGATTTTAAAATCGTTTGATCTATTTTCTAAATCGTTCGATCGATTTAAAAATTGTTCGAGATTTGGACAAATTCAGATTTTGTGGGTTTTTTTTTTGTTCATATGAACTGTTCTTTTGTGGGGGTTAGGGTTCTAACCCAATGTTTTTACAATTATAGTGATGGGTTATATATGTTTTGCGAGACTTAGTTATACCAAATATAATGATAGTTGAGTACGGCTCGGATTGAAGGATCCGTGGATAGAAATCAAGTGAGAGGTAGGAGAATATCTGCACTAGCACCCTCAATTACGAGAACATGTATGTAGTAATATTAAAGATGCATATTCATTAAAGCTTAGTGTAAATTTTTGTGTTAGTAATGCTATGAGTAAAAACATGAAAGTACGGCATGTGTGCGTACACGGTTAAAAAGAGTAGAAACAATGAGTGTAACATATGAGCCATCCCAGGGATGCATATGTACATTATGCATCTGAAGTATGCATCAAAATGTGCAACATCCCAGGGATGCGTGGTAGATAGAAAGATCCAAGTTATAAGATGGACCATCAATGAGATTGAACAGGCTGTAAATTGATATGTTTTTAGCACAAGTACACGGTGAATAACTATATGTAAATCACAATCGATTTAAGGTTTGTAGAATACCCAACCAACGCAGCGGTATACCCGTGACTGATTCGATAGGATATCTGTGACCGGTACGGCGGGTAATCCGTACATTAGTAGGCATCCTAGGGATGTATAGTAATGTGTTCGTCGCCTATGAAAAAGGGGCGTGGGTCAGGATACTTGAAAAATAGTTTGATTAGATAACGATGGAGGGTATTCCATCGAGGCCCGATGCTATATTGCTCAGGGATTATTTAAGTTAAGCATTTAAGTCATGAGACCAGCCTGGTTACAATCACAAGAACAATTTACGTCTGATGTCATGAGTAGAGTAATAAAAGCAGTTTATTTATTTTCATTGCATCTCAAACTGTTTTAAATAAATTACATTGACGAATTCATTCTTTATTTCTATCATGATAAATATGTGAGTAAGAAAGATGCACTCATTCAGATATTATCCCTATTGAGCTAGGATGTAGCTCACCCTTTGACTATACTTCACAGATGCTGTATTAGGAGGTGCTTCTGGAGAGGTCGATCTTGAGGACTCAAATTATATACCAGGGGAGGAGTCTGAGCCCCCTCTTGAGAGGTTCTTCTAGAAGACCCTCTGCGTGTTTTGCCACTATTTTGAGAGAGATATTTCTGGCTTGGTACGTCTAGTCATGTTTTGTAAGGATAATGGTTCATGTAATATTCTTTTATCAAACCATCTAGGGTGGCCGTAGTTACGACACTGATAGTTCGGGTTGGTTCTTTTGCCCATGCAGGAGCATAGGATTAGAACGATCTTTTGGGCAATTATTTTAGAGTTATATAGTAGAATTGGAGATTTGTCCTACTTAAATTTGGTTTATGTTTTGACTATGGTTGTGGGATTGTATCAAGCATTCTGCGTACTATTTGGGGCACGGCCTGGAGGGTCGTGCGGATGGCACGTATTTCAGGGTGCTGAAATCCGGGCTGCCACAAGAAAAGAATGATTTCTCACCAGTCATATGCCTAGAACAACCACTATCAAGGAAGCACCTTGATGATTCACTAGCTTTAAGAGAAATATGAGCAACCTGGGCAGACAAATCAGATTTTCTGACCCAAACTCGTTTATATTTAAGGCTTGGTGGTCTTTGAATTACTTGTTTTTTAACAATGTTAGGTCGAACAAGAGGAATGAATTGAGTTTTATGTTGGACACTTTTATGATTATTCCATTGTCTAAAATTTGAATTAGGATTAGGATAAGAGAAGTTTCCAAAAATAAAGGGACAGTACACATAAGTGTGTCCTTTCCAACCACGGGTATAGCAAATTGGAACTCTTCTTCCAGATATTATGGGGCCAGTAGATTTAGTATTTCTTAAATCTGATTTGGGAATTACTTGAATTGATTTTGTTGCCTTAACAAATTTTGGTGCATAATTGCCTTCAGGTTTAGACTTTTGATTTGATACATAAGTGTATCCAATACGAGACTTATCTGTAGTTCTTTGACCAGTCTTTAAAAATTTTTCAAGTTTCTCGTTAGCATTACTAAACTTGGAATAATCGACATTAATGGAACTAAGTTCACTTTTTAGATTTTTATTAATTAAAGTGTGAGATTTAACTGTCTTTTCTTGTTCCACAAATTCTAAGTTTAGAAATTTTACTTTATCCTCAAAAGATTTACTGAAATTTTCAAAGGAGATTTTCTCTTGAATTTGAGTTTCAAGTTGAGTATTAAAATTAATTATTGTATTTTTCAAATCTCAATTTTCTTTGGTCAATCTTGATTTTTCTTTAGCGAGTTCTAAAGATTCTTGATACAGTTCTTTATAAGAATTAGTAATATCAAGAACTTCATCATTTTCAGAGTCAGAGGATGAAAAAGTAACTAACTCATCAATCGTAGCCACAAAAGCTCTAAATCCATGTGAAGCTCGATCAGATTCATCAGAAGATGACTCATTATATTTTTCAGATTCATGTATAGCAGTCATTGCTTTGGATTTGACCTTATCATTTTTTTGATTAGGACATTCAATAGCAAAATGTCCAAAACCACAACACTTATAACATTGTATTTCAGAAGAATCTTTTTGAGGTTTCTTTTCAAAAGTTTTAAATTTTCTAGACTTCTTGGTTCTTTGGAAAGGTTTTTTTTTGTTATTATAGAATTTTTTGATTTTTTTTAACAAATAAAGACAGTTCTTCTGATTGATCAGAATCACCGTCAGTATCAGACTCATCTTTCGAAGATTTGAAGGTAACACTTTTAATACCATGATTGTCTTGTATTTCATACTCATAGGTTTGTAGCGAACCTACAAGTTCGTCCAAATAAAGATTGTCAATATCCTTAGACTCAACAATTGCGTTAACTTTAGATCTGAATCGTTTAGGTAAAGATCTTAAAAATTTTCTTACAATTTTTGTGTTAGAAATTGGTTCACCCAAATTAAAAGATCCATTCACAATATCGTTTAGATGAATAAAAAAATCAAAAAAAATTTCATCCTCTTCCATACAAAGATTTTCAAATTGAGATGTGAGCATTTGAAGTTTAGAGATTTTCACTTGAGGTGTCCCTTCATAAGTGGTCTCAAGAATTTTTCATGCATCCTTGGCTATGTAGTGCATGTACTGATTCAACGAAATTCGAAAGCAATCACTGCTCCAAATAAGGCATTAAGAGCCTTAGAGTTATAACCAAGATTATCATACTCTTGATCAGTCTACAATGATCTAGGTTTAATTGTGGTATTGGGTATATTATCGATCACGGAGGTCGTAGTAGGTGGCGACCATCCATCCTCAATAGCATACCATATATGACAGCCCGAATTTTCCCAACCTGAATTTTCCGAGATTTTTTTTTTTTTTTCAACTTAAACCAAATGGGAAAATCCGGACCGCCAGATCGTAGATCACAATCTGATAGAGAATACTTGGCACATCCATATATTTACGAAAATCAAAGCAATTAATTCATATGGCAAAAATAAAATCTCCAGATTTAATATCTAACAAGAATAAAACTAAATAAACACCAGTGATGGCCAACCATCACCTAACAATGATATACACTAGTACGAATGTACCAAACCTTAACTCACCAAATCCACAAAGTACTAATTCTACGATCCCATAACAGAGTACAAATCCTTACGCGCAAGCTCCCTTCTTTTAGTATGTAATCCGGGCCCTCCTCAAACATACACTTGTGACGTATAGTCGGGGTGAGCTAACATCTAAGTTCAGTAGAGGACATCCAATATAAACTTACATTTTTATTATATGAAAGCATAAATTCAATAACATGAGTTTAAAACCATCATTCAAGACTGATTTCCAAAGCATTTATCATTTTCCTTCATTTCAAAATGAACTTTCAAATCATATACCTTCCAAAGCGGAGATTCATACTTCAAAACGGACTTTCAAAACATAACTTTCAAAGCACATACCTTCAAAAGCAGAGTTTCATATTTCAAAACGGACTTTCAAAATATAGCTTTCAAAGGATTTACTTTTCAGAACGGAGTTTCCTCAACACAGTATCGAACAAAAGATCCTTCATAAAATAGTCGGACATATCCAAGGGTGTCTAAGTTTCCAAACATAATTGCAAACAATGTCGAATTTGCAACCGAAACAAACACAAGGCCGTCCAAAGGTGTCTGAACGTATCCAAGGGTGTCCAAAGTATCCAAGGTGTCTCAACTCTCAACGTATCCAAAAGTGTCTAAAGTATCCAAGGTGTCTAAAGTTTCCAAGGGATGCAATGTTTCCAAGGTGTCCAAAGTTTCCAAGGGATGCAATGTTTCCAAGGTGTCCAAAGTTTCCAAGGGATGCAATGTTTCCAAGGTGTCCAAAGTTTCCAACGATTTCAAGGTGTCCACGAGATGCAATGATGTCCAAGAGATACAATGATATTTCAAGGGATACATATGCAGCGTATGTATGAATGCGTGTACGGATAGGCCGCCGTACCGGCCTAAGGGATGCAGTCAAAAGAATCCAAAGGATTCACAATGCAAGTTCCACGTCAAAAGTCCAAGCGTCGTATAAATCAACATTTCCAAGCGTCAGTAATTCACATCTTTATAAGGCAGTTGAAGTAAATCCAAGTGAGTTCAGAAACCCTTTCCAAGTCCAACTTTTATTATACGGTAAGCTCAAAACAATATCAAAGGCTGTTAAAATTAAACATTTTCAAATGCATCTTTGCAAATCACGATGTAAGTACAAAGTTTAATCTCTAGGGTTCATATTCAAATTCATAAAAATTCTAGTTCTAGTTTCAAAGAATTCAAACACAAGTTCAAAACACGGTCAAACTTATCATATGCAATCATATCAAGGAATTATGAACCGAAGTTAAACATGTAATTTTGCATTGAAGATCCTCTACCTTAATCTTGAGGTTGTGCGAAGCCAAGCAAGGTCCTATCGATGGCCTTCCACCCTCAATCTATATCATAAGCATACAATGATGTATCAAGGATCAACTTCAATCACTAATAACTTAGATACATTTAAGTATTTTCTTAAAACCAAGGTTGAAATGGGCAAATTCATGCTAATATAAAGTTTGACACAATATTTCTCCAAAATTTTGACCTTTGAAACTTTAGATTCATGAGTTAGTCAAAATACAAAAGTTGTAGAGCTCGTCGTTCTATTTCCAACTCCACAAGAATCGTGTCAATCAGAGTTTAGGGTAAAAAGTTATGGCCAAAATACCAAAATAGTATCGGCAAGCCCAGTCAAAATCGATTGAACGATTTAAAATCGATCGAACGGTTACTAATTTCATTCGAACGATTTTCAAAACCGATTGAACGGTTTTCAAACCGACTAGAAACCTTTAGATTTAACTCTTGATGAAATTGCTCGATCGGTTACTAATTTCGATCGAATGGTTTCATTAGATTTCACCCAAAATCGGGTTCTAGCATCTCTAACTCATTTTTTTTTTAGATCTTAACTCCTCTTAAATTTCCATACACACATACTATATTCCTAATCACATATGAGAAACACAACTTAAATCAAAATTCTTACCTCTTAATCCAACGATTTATTCACCGATCGGATCGTCTTCTTCGTTGCGAAAAAAAGGTTTCCAAAACCCACATCGATCTCTTATGAGCTCCACGCACACGATGAAGCCAACCTAATCGTAGACAATCCTTCACTAAACCATTCACTTCACATAAATTTCACCATGATCAAGTGAATTAACCCTATGGATTCAAGAAAAACCCTTTCTCTTCTCTCAAACCCATCTATTTTCTTTCTCTCTCTCTAACTCTCAAAACCCACAAATGTTTGCAACCGGGTATGACTTCTAATAAGCTTGCTTTGTCTTATAAAAAGGGGGTTGGTTTCCATGCGAAACACAAACACACCCCTTGGGTGTTATTTCTTAATCACCTAAGGTGTTTGGCTCCGGTGTGAGGCACATACACATTTCACTTATATGTTCTACTTCTTATCCAAGGACTTAGGTTTGGTGTTAAGCCAATACGTCGTTCCTCGGTATATGCCATCACATCAACTGGTTATTTATCATAATTTAAATCTCTTCTTTCTTATCCACCACAAGTCAACTGAACTCACACACTCATATTTTATTATTTTATCCTATTCGGCGTGCGACCAGTCGGGCAAGCACATCAAGACGTATTGTTCAAAGGGCCAAATTTTTGGGATGTTACACCATATATGTGGATCTATAGAAGTTAAAAAAGCTCTCATTCTTGCCTTCCAATAAGGATAGTTAGAATCATCGAATAATGGTGGTCTAGCAGTGGATGCACCTTCTCTTGAAAGATCGTGATATCCCAAATTTGTCATTACACTTAATTCATAAGAATTAACCAAGTGCCCTAGCTCTAATACCAATTGAAATTTAGGAATAACGATAGATTTAACACTTTAGAAAGGATATATATATATATATATATATATATATATCTATATGTATAAATATATATATATATAATTAAAAGGTTAATCACATCCACATAAATAACACAAGAAACTTTTACGTGGAAAACTCTATCACAGGAAAAAACCATAGGATCTATCTCAGATCTAAAGAAAATAATCCACTAAGAACAAAATTAATCTTACAGTGCTTTGGAAATGATATGTCCTATCACTCTTCTCACAAACAATGACCACATCTCACGACCATCCATTCTATAGTGAACATCTCTTGCTTCCAACTATTGCATCTAACGATGATCTACTCGTATCACACGAGTCAACAATCTAAACCATAGATCTCAATGATAAAGAAATAATTCTTTGAGAAATAAATCCAATTAGAATAGAATTAAGGTATCTCAAAGAGAAAAAGAAAATCAGACTCAATTTTTTTAAATAGAGAAATTTTTCACGGAAAGGATAACTACCCAAACTGAATTTTTCTTTTTAAACTATCGGGGCACGGACGTCCGTGAATCACTCACGGTCGTCCGTGACCACGAATGTCCGTGAGGTTAGTCACGAACGTTCGTACACCAGATCGTGACAGCAAATTTGTCATAACAATTTTACTTGGCATTGAACTTGTTTTTGGAGCAA
Source organism: Chloranthus sessilifolius (assembly GCA_021018995.1). Lineage (NCBI taxonomy): Eukaryota > Viridiplantae > Streptophyta > Magnoliopsida > Chloranthales > Chloranthaceae > Chloranthus > Chloranthus sessilifolius. Next base: position 118,189,410 of record CM037592.1, read on the forward strand.
TACTAGGTTATGTCATGATTTTGACAAAAACACTTACACCTGCTTTATCATGTACCCTTTCTCCTTGATAACTCCTTGCATAGCAAGATTCTATGCAAGATTTACTTGTTCAACAGTCCTATCCTCCTCTCTACTCACTCTTTATCAGAGTAGATTTTATTTGCTCTGGGAGAGAGTTAATAGAGATCAGGAAGGTTGCTGCTAGAGAAGGTAAATCCTCTTTTGCAGGGACTTAGAAAAAAGAATGGGAACCAACTAAAGCAGGTGAACTCTGATTTGGCAGGGGATAGTAAAGAGTTAAACAAGTATAATACACTAAAACTTTCTTCAAGTAATCCGATTTTTCTAATTTCTCTTTCAACAATGATCATTTTTTTTATAATGTGGGTGTCAAGGCCTCGTAGAGCACCAGACTAATCCTAGGGGCACGTGCATGCCCCAAGTTAGCACTTGCCGAATCAGCAGAAGGGAGGGATTCGAACTCAAGTGTCCCGCTTCTAAACAATGGTTATATCTATGGCTGTTGCAGAATATTCTCATTGCGGGAACAGACACGAACTCGGCAACCATGGTTTGGGCATTGACGGAGGTAGCAAAGAACCCACGAGTGATGAAGAAAGCAAAGGAAGAAATCAGAAGCATTGTTGGAAACAAAGGGAAGGTAGAAGAAAGCGATCTTAACCAATTCCACTACCTAAAAGCAGTGATAAAGGAGACATTCCGATTGCATGCCGCAGCCCCATTACTTATCCCACGAGAAACAACAAAGCATTGTAAGATTGACAGGTACAATATCTACCCTAAAACTATGGTTTATATCAACACATGGGCCATCGCGAGAGACCCCGAGTCGTGGGAAAATCTAGAGGAATTCTTGCCAGAGCGATTCGAAAACTGGTCGATCGATTTTAAAGGACAAAACTTTGAGTTGATTCCATTTGGGGCTGGTAGGAGGGGTTGCCCTGGTATGTATTTTGGTACTATGATAATTGAGCTAGCATTAGCAATTCTATTATACAGTTTTGACTGGGAGTTGCCAAAAGGGATGAAGAAGGACATTGACATGAATGAGGCCCTTGGTATTACAGTCCACAAGAAATCTGCTCTTCACCTTGTTGCTACTAGCTATAACTATAATTTTTAAGCAAAAGACAAGTATAATGAAGCCTCCTCTGTATTAAAAGATATAAAATTATATAAAATCAATAATGTTTTGAGGTATGAGTGTCTGTCAAGCCGATGATGATCCTCTTTCCTTTTTTTAATTTATTTATTTATAGCAGGATATTCGGCCTCTTAGAACACCCGACTATGTCCCCGGTAATGCAGCATCCACACATCACACGTACCAGTCAGGAGGAATAAATCATTATGATTGGCCAACAAGGGTGGGATTCAAAGGTAGAACCTCCACTTCTCGAGGCGTACCCGTTGGTTATAATCCTCTTTCACTTGAGATGCAAAAGTAATTCACTTCTATTCATGGAAGCTTCATTTGGAATCTAAGCTTGTAATAAGCTTGTTGTTTTAATTGGGTTTAAATAAAGTTGTTTTATCCTTTTGAGATTGTATTGAAATTAAGAGTATGTGTGATAACAGGGAAACTCCAAGCAGGAAATAAAATTGATTCTCATTAACTTCAAAATAATTTTATTTGAAAATGAAATTTTTATTGTTTGATTACAGTCTCTTATAAGATGATTTTTATTGGAAATTGATTTTTTCTATTTGATTAGTATGTCTGGAGGACTTAGTCAAGCATTTTTTTTATCCAATTGGCAAAATAATAGACTTTATTAATTGGAAAAAGAACTTTCTTTTATCAAAACAATATTCAAATGAAACAAAATCTCTTATTGTGTTGGTAAGAAACTCTATTTCGACCACCTAAAATGTTGAATTACTTTGTACCTAAAATGGCTTGATGTATGGAAATTGAATTTTCCTATGAGACTCACTTAATTTCCTTTCCCATCTCCTTATAATACGATCAAACAGAAATATATGAAAAGTGAATTTCTTTTCCCAATATTTGACCCAAGTTATCAATATTTTAGTGACTAATTAAAGAATTAGGTATGTACCATTACTTAAATAAATGATTGTGTATAGTAATTTGTTTTGATTGGTAAATGAGAATGAGGGTACCTCACCCCTCCCATTAGCTTAAGGAAACAAAAGAAAACAGATCTTACGAATCTACAAATCAAATATTTTCTAATTAGAGAAATTAATCAGGATTGATCACGAGTCGGTATCAAAACAACGGGCGTTGGTGTTTGTGTGACAGCCCGAATTTTCCCAACATAATTTTTCTAAGATATATATATATATATATATATATATAATTTAAACTTTAAACTAAATGAGAAAACCCGGACCGCCAGGTCGTAGAACACAATCTGATTATAGAATACTTGGTACATTCACAAGATGCGAAAATCAAAGCAGATATTATATATGGCAAAGCTAAAATTTTTATTTCTATAGAGTATATGAACAAAACTTAAAGTAAAATCACCGGTGAAGGCCAACCATCACCTAAACAACGGCATACAATGTCTGTACAAAACTAATTCTATCATTCTACAAAAACACTAAATGTACCAAGTCCAAAAATCTAAAACCTCACCATGTCTGAAATCAATATCTATGGACAACTCCACAGGCGAAATGTGATAGCCCAAATTTTCCCAACACGATTTTCTGACATTTTTTTTTCCTTCATTATACCAAGTGGGAAAACCCAGACCGTCAGATCATAGATCACAATTTGATAAAGAATACTTGGTACATCCACACACATGTGAAAATCAAAGCAGATAATACATATGGCATAATTAAAATCTCCAGTTCTAGTATCCAACATGAACAGTGAACTAAAACGAATCACTAGTGATGACCAACCAGCACCTAACAGTTGCGTACAATATGTGTATAATAGCACAAACGTACCAAGCTCAAACTTACCAAAATTCATAATGAACTAATTCTACGACCCCTGAATTAGGGTGCAAATCCTTTGGCGGAAGATCCTCTTCTTCCAATACGCAGTTTGGATCTTTCTCAAAGCCAAGATCCCGATCAAAATCTACACCTGTGACGTATAGTCGGGACTGTTAAGCTCAGTGGAGAAGATTGATACCAATATACATTTCATCAGTCATGCATTGATTCAAAGACAAAGATCAAAATATTTTCATATTAAAAATAGAAACTGAATTCAAAGTGTCTTTTCTTATCAAAACCTAAACTGATTTCAAATGCCTTTTTCTTATCAAAGCTTAAACTAATTTCAAATACCTTTGCTTATCGAAACGAAACTGATTTCAAATGCTTTTTCTTATCAAAACTTAAACTGATTTTAATTCATGTTCTCACTAAAGAAAACTTTGTATTAAAATGGGGTGTCTTGTTTATGTTAAAACAGAAAGCAATTTACTGGATTTAATTCACATTTACTTACATGTCTTATCTTGGGTTTACTAAGTTCAATTCACGTTCACTTACATATCTTATCTTGAGCTACTGAGTTCGATTCACATTCTCTTACATGTCTTATAGGTTCGATTTACGGAGTTCGATTTGCTTACATGACTTACAAGTTCTATTCACATTCTTACAAGTCTTACATATTCAATTCACATTCTTACATGTCTTACTTATTCGATTCACAGATATCCCGCTGTGTCAGTTCGATTCACGGGTTTAACCGTCGTACCTGTTTGATTCACGGATTAATCGCCGTATCAGTTTAATTCTGCCTAGCGGCTCACAGGGTACTTATAATCCGCCCTAGCGGTCCACAGACCCACATAATTTGCCCTAGTGGTCTACAATGTGTATACATAATCCGCCCTAGTAGTCCATATTATATTTTTCTTGACTTATAGTTCGATTCATGGGTATCCCGCCGTGTCGGTTCGATTCACGGGTATGCTGCCATGCCGATTCAATTCACGGATTAACTGTCGTACAAGTTTAATTCACGGATTGACAGTCGTACCAGTTTGATTCACGGATATCCCACCGTGCCGGTTCGATTCATGGAGACTGCTGTACCACTTCGATTTATGGATATCCGTCGTACTGGTTTGATTCATGGAGACCATTGTACCAGTTAGATTCACAATTATCCGCCGTGCTGGTTAGATTTACTTACATGGCTTACATATTCGATTCACGGATATCCCGCCGTGCCAGTTCGACTCTTACATGGCTTACACATTCAATTCACGGATATCCTGCCGTGTTGGATCGATTCACGGATTATATTCAATTCTTGTTCAAGTTCATTTTCGAAGTTTCAAATGCCTAAAGTTCAAGTTCTAGTCAATGATGCAAAACTATATCATTTTCAAATACAATCAAATATTAAATTCTAAAATTGTTTCAAAATCACACAAATATCAAAACTTATCACATTTCATTCGATCGTATCAAGCATCTATGAAATTAATCAAAAATGCAATTGTGTGTGAAACTTTCCCCACCTCAACTCAAAATCAAAACGAAGATTTCTTCTTTCAAGGCAACCTTCCCATCATGCATCCTTGATCTCCACCTAAAACACAACAATATTTCATCCTATACGTTAAATGTTATGAAAAATAGGAAGTCCCAAAGTCTCTCCGAGTTCCCTTACTAAAAATAGAAAAATCTCAGAATCTGACCAAATTGATCGATCAATTTCTAAAATCAATCGATCAAATTCTTTTTTGATCGGTCGATTTTTCTAGAAAATTCACATATCTTGTTGTTACAATCCGATCATCGGTACCCAAATCGATCGATCAGTTTCCAATTCGATTGATCTATTTCTTCAGGAACCTAACCCCTTCTCTGTTTTATAATCCGATCGATCAGTGCTCAAACTGGTCGATCGGACTCCAAAATCGATCGATCGAATTCCATTTTGATCAATCGATCGAATTTCATTTCGATCGATTGATTTCTCTATAAACCTTTCACATTTTTGTCCTATCAAAATTGATCGATTGAAAACTAATTTCTATCGATCGATTTTGACAGATTCTCAGTAATACAGGCTTCTTCTTCCCTGACTCATTTTTCCTTCAAAACTTTATTTTCAAGCACCCTAATCACCCATAAATCATAACCAAACTAATTCTAAATAATTTAAATTGAAGCTTACCTTTCAATCACACGCACGCACATTCCACGACGATCGGCACCGAGAATCAGCCTTTATGTTTCGAAACCCCTCTTTTCTTCCTGATGGTTCGAAACTCTCCTTTCCTTTCGATCGTATAGGTGTGAATCGAATCCTCCCGATGCTTACCACAAATCAAAGCTCCCCCTTGAGTGGAAGAGATCAATGATGATTTTTGGGCTCCAAAATGCAAAGAAAGAAGGTCTTCCTCCAAGCTCTTCAATCTTACGAAGACGAAATCGAGTTTCTTGTCATCGAAATGAGCGAAGATCTCTTAGAAGAAGAAAGAATGCTTTGGGAGGAGATCAAACGATGGATTGGGTCTCAAAATGCAGGGGATGGAGCTTCTTCTCTCCTCTTTCTCCAAGCTCTCTCGCTCTTTCACTCATTCAATTGCAACCAAATGAAACTTCCAAAGGAAGTTTCATTTAAGTGCCTGGGGCTTGGTTCGGTGTTAGGCATGCACACTGTGAGTCGGTGCATGACTCTTATCCAAAGGCCCAAATACAAGATCTAGCCTCACTATTCACATGAAATTTCATTCTCATTAAATATTTATCCTAAAAATTCAAGGCGACATCGTGCGACCTGCCGAACACGTACACTCGATTGGGTGCCACATGATAAGTCGTGTTATTGGGTTTGGGATCTAATGCGCTTGGTGTGTAACTCCAACCATCACAAGTGGGGTTTGAGGCCATGTTACATAAGTCAAATGTTTTGACTCGGGTCAAATCACTCAAAAGATTACATTCTCATCAGAAGTCAATGATTCAATATTTACGATAATTTCGGGTTGTTACATGTGAAAGATCTTCATCTTCAAGATCATTCTCAAGCTCCGGGGTTTAGATTGGGATCTACACTTGTGACGTATTGTCGAGGTGAGCTAACAGTCTAAGCTCAATAGGGAGAAATCAATACCAATGTACATCTCCTTAATCAATGCACAGATTCAATGACTGAAATTTCAAGGGCAATTTCATATCAAAACCAAAATCTGAAAAACGTCAAATTCTGAGTTCAATTTCAAAGATCTAAGATTTCAAAGTACGAAGCTCGTTTTCAAAGATCAAACTTCATTTTCTAGGTTCGAAATTCATATTCAATGCTTCACATTTAGAATTCATATTTAGTGATTTGTGGTTCTTAATTCATTTTCATAGTTCAAATCTAAAGGTCATAGATTCGATGCTCATGTTCATAGTTCGAAGATTTAATATTCATGTCTCAATTTTAAGGTTCATAGGGTTCTAATTAAAAGTTCATATTTCGAGTCTAAAGGGTTCCTGTGACAGCCCGGATTTCGACACCCCAAAACCCGTGCCATCAGCACGATCATCTTGACCGTGTCCCTTAGCTGTGCACGGAACATTGGTATATCAAGCAATAAACTGAATTGAAATCATAAATAAACTGCAAAATTAAATGGTCATATAAGTATTTCTCAAAAGACAATTCTACCTTCATGCCTCTGTATAAATGGAGAATCGATCCGAACCACCGATGATAGCTAATCATCACAGATAATTCGCCCAAAAGAATAATTCCAAACTCTAATTACATTGTTTAACCAAAAACAAGGCTTGGCATACCAAGCCGTATCAATAATCTCACAAAAAGCCTCAAAGCTGCACAACGGAGTCCCCTAGAGGAAGTCCTCAGGAGGTGGCTCCAACTCATCTCCAGGTGCAAGGTCCGACTCACCGGGGTCAACATCACCTGAAGCCTCGACAGCCGCTAGTAGTGGACCTGCGACGTATAGTCTAAAGGGTGAGCTACATCCTAGCTCAATAGGGAACAGAACACAGTTGAACATTTAAATTACCACTCACATATATTCCATGATATGCCATGCATGATGTGTCTATGTAGTTACTGATGAAAAATAGTTGAAAATAATCACATTTTACTGGTAGTTTACTCATGTCCTTTACTTGTTCATGAATGATGCCGAGAAGGCCTAAAGAAAAACTTAAACTTTCAACTTAAGTAATCCCCGAGCAATATAGCATCGAGCCCCGATGAGATACCCATCATCGTCATCTATATAGACAGTTTTTAAAAGTATTCCCTGGGAATACAAATAGTACCCAAGCCCCTTTCCCCAGGGGATTGGTGACGGGGTTTCATTTGTCTCAACTCAACACCCCTGGGGTATGCTTACTGTGTACGGATAAGCCTCCTTGCTGCCTACGGTTTGCCGTATTGAGTCCGCGGATATCCACGTAGCGTCGATCGTGGATATCTATCAAACCTCAAATAACAAAAATATCAGGTGCTTTACATATAGTTATTCACCGTGTAAGTGTGCTATCTTATATCAGTTAGGCCCTATCAAACATAATTCAATCTTGGATACATCCCTGGGATGTATCCATTCACTTGCATCACACATGATGCTCTTATTTCTTTACTTCCTCATCCCCTGGGGATGGCTCATTATAATTACTCTTATAGATGCCACACACACACACTTTTCACAAACTCTTAAGCAATAAAAACAGTTTGAATTGAGTTCTATATCACTACATACATGCTCTTGCAAAATAAAGTACATGTTCAAGGTGTTCCCTACCTCAAGTCTTTGTTTGATCATGCATCAAGGTCTCACGTGGCTCCTTGTGCCCAAGCTCACACATACCACCTATGGTACCACATACCACATGAAATACATCACTAAAGATGTAACAAAGAAGGTCCAAGACCCTCTAAGAATCTTAAAGTCAAACTCAAAAGTCAACAAAAATTGGCACAGTCGATTAATCGAACTCTAAAATCGATTAATCGAATCTGATTCGATTAATCGATTTCCAAAATCGATTAATCGAAATTCAAAATCGATTAATTGATTCTAAAATCAATTAATCAAAATTCTCATTCAATTAATCGAATCCCAATTCGATTAATCGAGATTCTCCATTCTATCCAGTCGATTCTCAATTCGAGTAATCGAGTTTTCAAAATTGATTAATCGATCCCAAATCGATTAATCGAAATTATAAATCGATTAATCAAACTTTCATCTCGATTAGTCGATTTCTCCAAGCTCTTTTCTTTCCTCCACTAGGGTTCACTGTAGGTTCCCAGTCGATTAATCGATACCCAAATCGATTAATCGAAATTCAAAGTCGATTAATCGAAACTCAATTCGATTAATCGAGATCGGGGTCCTCTAACTTTTCAACTTCTTGGCCAAAATCGATTAATCGAATCTCAATTTCAATTGATCGAAATGGTCGATTCGGTTCTTTAATCTTTTTCCTTTCTCTTTCCTTCATTTTTCTAAGCCTTTATCCTATACTTTAAACCGTTTCTAACTACAATCTAACCTTTCAATCTATGCATTTAATCTACAAGAATTTTACCTTCAATCAATCTCAAATTGATTTAAATCAAGTGGTTGGAAAGGCTAGGGTTCCAGCTTTGGTTTGAGCGGATCCTTCGCGTTGAATCGATCTCTTTAATGCTTGAATCCCCCTTCCAGTCACCCACAATAATTCCCTGCTCAACCCTTCTTTACTCTTCTCTCTCTCTTCTTTACTTCTCTCTCAACAACCCAAACATGCAATTTAGGGTTATTAAACCCTTTTATCTCTCCTCTAACTTGTGTGTTGAGCACATGCACTGCGATAGGTGTATATGACTTCACATTTACATCACACACCACATAGTCAATCAATTTATCACATCTCCTCCGTTCATCACACTCTATGCTAACTATTGAACTCCTATTTGGTCAAACATGTGACTAATAGGCATGGATCCCGAGGTCACTATTTAACGTGATTTTTCAGGATATTACAGTTCCTTTTCGAAGTTCGTGTTCAGAGTTCAAAAGTCAAGTTTGGATTCAAGGTTACAGATTCAAAGTTTCATATTCAAGAGTTTAAAGTTTAGCGTTCAGAGTTTCAAATTCAATGTTCGAATTTCAATACACGATACCAATAACGAATTACAAATAAAATGCGGCGACCCGAGATCTCACAACCTCTTGATTGTAAGATCTTAGACCGTACCTTCGTATCGTGAACCATAGAAACATATTAAGGCGACAAAAGTACCTTAAACAGCAGAAGATAAAATTTCTTTAAAATATTAATTAATCAAAATAAAATTCATGATAATGTTCTTATTCCAATAACAAGTCCAACATGATTAAAGCTTAAATAATCTTAATAAAATACTAACTGATCGATGTCTCATTTATTTAAAACCCATAATAATAACTAGAAAGGAAACTAGCTAATTAGGCCCTGAAGCCATCATCGCCATTCAGTCCAGTTTCCTAAGCACCACGTGCCGTCTCATCACCATAGACCCATACATTGTTATCGGCGACACCTGTCTCATCTGGTCACCCACATCAACAAGGGGTGTAAGTTTACACTTGTATGAACCAGACATGTAATCCAGTGAAGCATAAAATATCAATTATAGTCATATAAATATTTCGGTATATTTCATGTGTGTGTATGTGGCATGTATAATCTCAATAAGCTGAAATGAACTGAATATAAATATATATATATATCAATATTATATGAATATATCATTTCTTTTAATTTCATCTTTCTTGTCATTTAATGCACATTAGACTCCGTCCCACTCAAGACGTTGGGTCATAATCATGCTTATTACTTGTTTAGTTAGACTCCGTCATACTTAAGATGTTGGGTCTAATGAATTATATCATTTATTGCATGTCAAACTCTGTCTCGCTCAAGACGTTGGGCTTAATCATGCTCATCATACTCTTGTTTAATTAGACTCCATCTTACACAAGATGTTGGGTCTAATACCTTCTTAGACTCCATCATATACAAGATATTGGGTCTAATGCTTCTTAATCGTGTTTAGTTAGACTCCATCAAGTATAAGATGTTGGGTCTAATACCTACTTAGACTCCATCATGTACAAGATGTTAGGTCTAATGCTCATTAACCAATGCTTGACATTTAATCATGTTTTACTATCATGATTGCACATTAATATATCATCATGGAACATGTAAAGTGCATAAGAGTAAGATTATCATTCATGAACATTTAAGTGCATTTAGACATGGTGCATAAATAATGGTATGTAAACATTAGAGTGTATATAATCATGGTATATGAACAATGAAGTGCAAATAATATGATCATGGTACGTAAACATTGACATTTTAATCACACTGTTAAGAGAAGAACTGATTATGGAACTTAACTAACTCAAACACAATCCATTGATTTCAAGTTCAGGCTCAATCGATTAATTTCCCAGAATCAATAGATTGACTAACATCCATGCATTTTCCAAAACATTCTGGCTCAATCGATTGATTTCCCAGAATCAATCAATTAACTCACATCCATGCATTTTCTAAATAAACATCGTTTATCTGCATCTATTCAGGCTCAATCAATTGATTTCTCATAATCAATCGATTGAATCAAATTTGTGCATTTCTCTAAAATAATATCTTTTATCAGTGTCTGTCAGGCTCAATTGATTGACTCCTCTGAATCAATCGATTAACTCCAATCCATGTATTTTCCCGAAATAATATCATTCATCAGTTTCTTATTCAAGCTCAATCGATCGATTTCTCTGAATCAATCGATTGACTCAAATCCGTGAGCATCCCTTACGATGTCTCAAATCACATGGTGAGATTTCATCCATCTTCTTTTTAATGAAAATAATCCACATTAATAATCACTAACCCTAGCATGCATCTCATTTAATCATACAATCATTATTCATGAAATAAATACACTAATTTGCATAAAACTCATTTAAAAACTAATATTTTAAGTTTAATAAAAAATATGATTTCTCCATACCTAGATCGATCGTATCACAACGATTAGATTAAGATCCCAAAAATGATGATGATTCTAGCAGGAGGTGAAGGCCACTTGAGAATATACGCCAACGTCTCGCCGCTCTTCCAAAAGAAGGGTTCTAAGGAGATAGATCTAGAATTTCTTCTCTAAGGTCTCTAGGGTTTCTGACGGCTCTATTCTTAAGAACTCTAAATGAGATTATAATTTAGGGTTCTCCATAAGACACTATAATATTTTGAGAATTACCCGATATTAAGCTAACACACCAAAGAAGAGTGTATAGGCTTTTACCTTAAAGTCCAAAATAGAAGTTTAGAGCACACATAATAAGGTTTGATCCATAGACCTCTTATCTAGAACTTAAAGCTTTTAACCAGTAGGCTATTACATAACTTGTGTCCATTAATGAAGGAAATAAATATAAGAGCTTGAAAAACCAAAACATGTATTTTTAGTTAAAATATTTTGAAAAGTCAACCCATGCGGTGAATACGATATTAAACATATACACATATTTTAGGTGTATCAAAGACATAAAATTTAGATCGTAACATTCTTCTCTACTTATAAAAATTTTGTTCCCGAAATTGATTCATACCTCACTAAAAGAGATGAGGGTAGTCCCTCCTGATAACATCCTCGCGCTCCCAAGTGGCTTCCTCGCGAGAGTGGTGCTGCCAAATCACAAGGACCAGCGGTATAACTTTATTTCTCAGGGTCTGCCCTTTTCGGTCAACAATCTGAACAGCTACCTCCACAACGGACATATCCTTATAAACGTCCAAGGGTTCCCAATCGATAATGTGAGTAGGGGCTGTCACGTATTTCTTTAACATAAATATGTGAAAAACATTGTGCACATCAGCAAACTTTGGTGGTAGCTTGACTCGATATGTCGTTTCTCCGATTCTCTTCAAGACTTTGAATGGTCCCATGAATCTCGGACTAAGTTTTTCTTTCAGCCCGAATCTCATTATTCCTTTCATAGGAGAGATTTTCACGAAGACTTTATCTCCTTTAATCAGATCCCAATTCCTACACTTCAAATCAGCGTAGCTCTTTTGCCTGCTCTGTGCGGTCCGCATTCGTTCTCGGATTAACTGAGCTTGCTTGGATGTGTCTTCAATAATTTGGGGTCCCAACAAACTTCTTACACCAACCTCATCCCAACATAGAGGAGTTCTACAACTTCTCCCATATAAGGCTTCATACGGGGCCATCTGTACAGTGGATTGGTAACTATTATTATACACGAACTCCGCAAGAGGTAGATGCTCATCCCAATTGCCTCCAAAGTCCAATACACAAGCGCGAAGCATGTCCTCTAACACTTGATTCAGCCTTTCGGTCTGTCCATTCGTCTGAGGATGAAAAGCGGAGCTAAATTTCAACTTAGAACCCATCCCATCTTGAAATTTCTGCCAAAATCTTGATGTGTAACGAGGGTCTCTATCAGATACGATATCAGCAAGCGCACCATTTAATCTGACAATCTCACGAATGTAAATATCCACCAACTGAGAAGCTGAATGGGTCATACGGTATGGAATAAAATGAGACGATTTAGTTAATCTATCGACCACAACCCAAATAGTGTCATTCCTCTTCAGGGTTCTCGGCAACCAAGTGATGAAATTCATGTCAATACTCTCCCATTTCCAACCTGGAATCAGTAGTGACTGAAGTAACCCAGGTGGTTTCTGATGTTCAGCCTTGACTTGCTGGCATGTGAGACTTCTTGCCACATAGTCAGCGATCTCTCTCTTCATATCATTTTACCAATAATTTTTCTTCAACCCTTTATACATCTTATTGTTCCCAGGGTGAATAGAAAATTTAGACTTATGGGCTTCGTCCAAGATCTCCCATTTCAATTCTATATTATCAGGTATACAGTAGCATCCCTGGAACAGTATCATCCCATCATCTCTGACAGTAATCTCAGACTTTCTGCTGTTCTTCAATTTCAAAAGGGTAGGATCTTCAAGTTGTAGTTTCCTGATTCGATCAAGTAATGAAGAGGTGATAAAATATGCGAAAATAAATGCTCTTGGTCAAATCACCCATTCTGGAATAAATCTGCTTAGGGCATCGACAACAACATTAGCCTTCCCCGGATGATACTTGATCTCGCAATCATAATCGATCAGGAATTCCAGCCATCCTCTCTGCCTCATATTCAAGTCTTTCTGCATAATAAGGTATTTAAGACTTTGATGATCCATGGGGATGATAAATTTATCTCCATATAAGTAGTGTCTCCAGATCTTCAGCGTGAATATGATAGCAGCCAGTTCCAGATCATGCGTAGGGTAACTCTTTTCATGTTCCTTTAGCTGCCTGGATCCGTAAGCTACAACTCTCTCATTTTGTAACAGGACACCACCTAGTCCTTTATACGATGCATCGGTATTAACAGTAAAGCTACCACTGCCAGAAGGTATCACTAGAATGGGAGCAGTAGTCAACCTTTTCTTCAACTCGAGAAAGCTCTTCTCGCACTTATCGGTCCAAATGAATTTCACATTCTTCTTTGTCAGCCCGATAAGAGGTCCTAAGATATTTGAGAAACCTTCCACGAACCTTCTATAGTAACTAGCTAAGCCAAGAAAACTTTGTACTTTAGTAACACTTTTGAGACTCGCCCAATTCACAATGGCTTTAATTTTAGCAGGATCAACAGTAATCCCTGCCTCAGAAATTCTGTGGCCCAAAAATGCCACTTCACACATTCAAAATTCGCATTTACTCATCTTAGCATACAACTAGTGGTCCAATAGGGTTTGTAAGACGATCCTTAAGTGCTCGGTGTGCTGTTCTTCGGACTTGGAGTAGATCAGGATGTCATCAACGAAAACTACCACAAACTGATCCAAGTAGGGCTTGAAAATACTGTTCATCAAGTCCATAAAGATTGCAGGGGCATTAGTCAATCCGAAAGGCATTACTAAAAATTCAAACTGCCCATACCTCGTATTGAATGCCGTTTTAGCTATATCGGACTCTCTCACCCTCAACTGGTGATATCCATATCTCAGATCGACCTTAGAGAAATATTGTGCGCCTTGCAGTTGATCAAATAGAACATCGATCCGTGGCAATGGATACTTGTTCTTAATCGTCGCCTGGTTCAACTGTTGGTAATCAATGCACAACCTCTGAGAACCATCCTTCTTCGTTACAAATAAAACAGGAGCACCCCATGGTGACTGGCTCCTTCTAATAAAGCCCTTATCTTGTAGTTCCTGTAACTATTTCTTCAATTCTGACAGTTCTGCAGGCGCCATCTTGTAAAGAGTCTTGGCTATCGGTGCAGTGTCAGGTACGAGCTCAATCTGAAATTCGACTTCCCTACTCTGCGACAAATCCGTCACGTCATCAGAAAAAACTCCAGCAAATTCATTTAAAACAGGAATCGATGATATATCTCTCCGCTTTTTCTCGGCTTCCAATAAAATAAAGAGTTTCGGAATGGCACCCTTCCGTGCGCCCTTAAATTTAAATATCGGTCCATCCAAAGGGGTAAAAATAACGATCTTGGTGAAACAATCAAGGGTCGTATGAGATTCAGTGAGTCAATCCATCCCTAGGATAACATCAAAATCTTTGAAGTCTAATTCAATTAGATCGACAACCAATGCATGGATTTAAATATGGACAGAACATCGAGGATAGACTCTGTCAGCAAGCACACTTTTCCCCAAAGGAGTTGCTACGGTCAAAGGAATGGTCATAAGAGATGAATCCTAATCAAGACGATTAGCGAAGTTCAAAGAGACGAATGAATGGGAAGCACCCGAATCCAAAAGCACATGAGCAAAAAGACCATCGATCAACATCGAACCCGGGCATCTAAGACATGCCACAATTTAAATTATCCAGTATAAAGATTATCTTTCAATTTAAAAGTTATTATTCATTTATGAAAGTATGTTCATTCATTTTATTTTTTATTTGAAAATATTTTTGAAAAATCGATCAAACCCACATTAGACTTTAGTTCTACATATTTCCGACGTAAGAATCAACCTTAGGCTCTGATACCAACTGTGGCAACCCGAGATCTCACAACCTCTTGATTGTAAGATCTTAGACCGTACCTTCGTATCGTGAACCATAGAAACATATTAAGGCGACAAAAGTACCTTAAACAGTAGAAGATAAAATTTCTTTAAAATATTAATTAATCAAAATAAAATTCATGATAATGTTCTTGTTCCAACAACAAGTCCAACATGATTAAAGCTTAAATAATCTTAATAAAATACTAACTGATCGATATCTCATTTATTTAAAACCCATAATAATAACTAGAAAGGAAACTAGCTAATTAGGCCCTGAAGCCATCATCGCCATTCAGTCCAGTTTCTTAAGCACCACGTGCCGTCTCATCACCATAGACCCATACATTGTTATCGGCGACACCTGTCTCATCTGGTCACCCACATCAACAAGGGGTGTAAGTTTACACTTGTATGAACCAGACATGTAATCCAGTGAAGCATAAAATATCAATTATAGTCATATAAATATTTCGGTATATTTCATGTGCGTGTGTATGTGGCATGTATAATCTCAATAAGCTGAAATGAACTGAATATAAATATATATATATATGTATCAATATTATATGAATATATCATTTCTTTTAATTTCATCTTTCTTGTCATTTAATGCACATTAGACTCCGTCCCACTCAAGACATTGGGTCATAATCATGCTTATTACTTGTTTAGTTAGACTCCGTCATACTTAAGATGTTGGGTCTAATGAATCATATCATTTATTGCATGTCAAACTCTGTCTCGCTCAAGACGTTGGGCTTAATCATGCTCATCATACTCTTGTTTAATTAGACTCCATCTTACATAAGATGTTGGGTCTAATACCTTCTTAGACTCCATCATATACAAGATATTGGGTCTAATGCTTCTTAATCGTGTTTAGTTAGACTCCATCAAGTATAAGATGTTGGGTCTAATACCTACTTAGACTCCATCATGTACAAGATGTTAGGTCTAATGCTCATTAACCAATGCTTGACATTTAATCATGTTTTACTATCATGATTGCACATTAATAGATCATCATGAAACATGTAAAGTACATAGGAGTAAGATTATTATTCATGAACATTTAAGTGCATTTAGACATGGTGCATAAATAATGGTATGTAAACATTAGAGTGTATATAATCATGGTATATGAACAATGAAGTGCAAATAATATGATCATGGTACGTAGACATTGACATTTTAATCACACTGTTAAGAGAAGAACTGATTATGGAACTTAACTAACTCAAACACAATCCATTGATTTCAAGTTCAGGCTCAATCGATTGATTTCCCAGAATCAATAGATTGACTGACATCCATGCATTTTCCAAAACATTCAGGCTCAATCGATTGATTTCCCAGAATCAATCGATTAACTCACATCCATGCATTTTCTAAATAAACATCGTTTATCTGCATCTGTTCAGGCTCAATCAATTGATTTCTCATAATCAATCGATTGAATCAAATTTGTGCATTTTTCTAAAATAATATCTTTTATCAGTGTCTGTCAGACTCAATTGATTGACTCCTCTGAATCAATCGATTAACTCCAATCCATGTATTTTCCCGAAATAATATCATTCATCAGTTTCTTATTCAAGCTCAATCGATCGATTTCTCTGAATCAATCGATTGACTCAAATCCGTGAGCATCCCTTACGATGTCTCAAATCACATGGTGAGATTTCATCCATCTTCTTTTTAATGAAAATAATCCACATTAATAATCACTAACCCTAGCATGCATCTCATTTAATCATACAATCATTATTCATGAAATAAATACACTAATTTGCATAAAACTCATTTAAAAACTAATATTTTAAGTTTAATAAAAAATATGATTTCTCCATACCTAGATCGATCGTATCACAACGATTAGATTAAGATCCCAACAATGATGATGATTCTAGCAGGAGGTGAAAGCCACTTGAGAATATACGTCAATGTCTCGCCGCTCTTTTAAAAGAAGGGTTCTAGGAAGATAGATCTAGAATTTCTTCTCTAAAGTCTCTAGGGTTTCTAACGGCTCTATTCTTAAGAAGAATGATGAGTACTGAAAAATGAGGATATTTCACCCCTAAATACCTATATTTAGCTGTCCGATGAAGGCTATCTGATGAGATTGATTAGATTTGAAGTGTTTCAGGTAAATACAAGCCAAGTATAGAAAACAGTACAAGAATTCTGAATATAATGCCAAAACACTGCAACTTCGGGTAATCAAGAACTTGGTACGACTTGCGGCTAAATTTGGACCTTCAAGACGGCCGAATTACAAAATTTTCAAAACCTGAAAATTGTAGATCTTTGCGTCAGCTTTCCAACGGCGCAAGAATCGTCTCAATCCGAGTTTGGGATAGAAAGTTATGGCCAAAATACCGAAGCAGTATCTGAACCAAGAAGAAGTGCTGAATTTCACGGATTTCTGGGGTCGATAAATCGAGCCAGAGTTTAAGTTTGACACGAATCTGACACTAAAAGTCTATTTTTTGGGACTCTTGGTCGGCTCGATGCATCGACATCCATTGGTCGATTAATCGACCCGGAAAAGTAGGCTTAGGAGACCTCCGCACGACGGGTCTATTTAAAGTGACTCAAACACTTCGGGGAAGAAGAGATTAGAATTAGAGTTTTTTTTTAGAGAGTTTTAGTTTTTAGTGTTCTTAGTTTTTAGCCATTGTTTTTCATAGTTAGACCTAGAAATAGGGAAGTTTTATTATTTCTTTTTGAGAGCTTTGTTCCCTTTAATTTTTCAGTACTCATTCCTTCAGTTTATAAATTTTGTTCAAAGTTTATTCCTGCATTTATTTCGTTTCTGAAGATTATCATCCGTGTGGATCAACGTAATTTATTTTGAAGTTTGAGGTAATTTTAATTAATGTTATTTTCCCGTCTTTATTTATTTATGTCAATTCCTTACAATATGTGTGGCTAAATTTATAGAGATGGGGATCTAATGATTTCCATCCGAGGGATGTACTTTTAATAATATAAAATTATGGATTAAAATATGAGATTTTTAATTTATGGTTGTTGTGCTATCATGAATGGATGAAATCCCCGCCACTAATCGGGATCGCGTGTGCCGAGTCATGCCCGGGATCTCAGATCTGTGACGGTAATTTTACCCTATCATTGTTATGGTCTTTGTGTTTTCATTGTGTGGATCTAATTACGATTATGTTCTGGGATCGAGTGTGCCGAGCCATGCCCTGAATCTTGGTTCTGTAATGGTAATTTTATCTTAAATATCCCTAATCTGAATAAAGTGTGCCGAGCCATGCCCTTGATTTCAGATTTGTAAGTGGTATTCTTGTTGGAATTTTCACCCACCTTGGGGATGATTTTTATTTGAACCTGAGATCATGCGTGCCTAGCCGTGCCCTTGATCCCAGATCTATATATGAAAATCATCTAAGTCCTGATTGCAGGGATGCAACATGGAACCTATTAGGGTGTTGACCATTGATCTTCCATAAAAGATGTTTGTTACTAATGAAATATCTCATAATTTAATCCTTAGATTTATATTATAGGAAGAACGGACCAAAGATGGGAGGATTTAGTATCTTCGTCTTTATCATCATCTTCACTTTTATTTGTGAATCATCAATTGAATTTTAGTTTGTAGTCATTAATTACCATCAACCACTTAAATCATAAAACTGGTAGAATACTGTTAGATCTTAATAGATTTCTAGAATTGCTTGTCTCTTTTAGGTATTTCAAAATTAATCCTCGTGGGAACGATCTCGTACTCCGCACCCACTATATACAAACCGATTCGTGCACTTGCGAGTAAAACATTAAAAAAATCACATCAAAGAACTCTAAATGAGATTATAATTTAGGATTCTCCATAAGATACTATAATATTTTGAGAATTATCCGGTGTTAAGCTAACACACCAAGGAAGAGTGTATAGGCTTTTACCTTAAAGTCTAAAATAAAATTTTAGAGCACACATAAAAAGGTTTGATCCCTAGACCTCTTATCTAGAAATTACAGCTTTTAACCAGTAGGCTATTACACAACTTATGTCCATTAATGACGAAAATAAATATAAGAGCTTGAAAAACTAAAACATGTATTTTTAGTTAAAATATTTTGAAAAGTTAATGCATGCGGTGAATACGATATTAAACGCATACACATATTTTAGGTGTATCAAAGACATAAAATTCAGATCATAACATTCTTCCCTACTTATAAAAATTTCGTCATTGAAATTGAGTCATACCTCACTAGAAGAGATGGGGGTAGTCCCTCCTGATAACATCCTAGCGCTCCCAAGTGGCTTCCTCATGAGAGTGGTGCTGCCAAATCACAAGGAACAGCGGTATAACTTTATTCCTCAGGGTCTGCTCTTTTCGGTCAACAATCTGAACAGGCACCTTCACAATAGACATATTCTTATAAACTTCTAATGGTTCTCAATTGATAACGTGAGTAGGGTCTGCCACGTATTTCTTTAACATGGATATGTGAAAAACGTTGTGCACATCGGCAAATATTGGTGGTAGCTTGACTCGATATACCGTTTCTCCGATTCTCTTCAAGACTTAGAATGGTCCCACGAATCTCGGACTAAGTTTTACTTTCAGCCCGAATCTCATTATTCCTTTCATAGGAGAGATTTTCACGAAGACTTTATCTCCTTCAATCAGATCCCAATTCCTACACTTTAAATCAGCGTAGCTCTTTTGCCTGCTCTGCGCGGTCCGCATTCGTTCTCGGATTAACTGAGCTTGCTTGGATGTGTCTTCAATAATTTGGGGTCCCAACAAACTTCTTACACCAACCTCATCCCAACATAGAGGAGTTCTGTAACTTCTCCCATATAAGGCTTCATACGGGGCCATCTGTATAGTGGCTTGGTAACTATTATTATACACGAACTCCGCAAGAGATAGATGCTCGTCCCAATTTCCTCCAAAGTCCAGTACACCAGCGTGAAACATGTCCGCTAATACTTGATTCAATCTTTCGGTTTGCCCATCCGTCTGTGAATGAAAAGAGGAGCTAAATTTCAACTTAGACCCCATCCCATCTTGAAATTTTTGCCAAAATCTTGACGTGAAACGAGGGTCTCTATCAGATACGATATCAGCAGGCACACCATGTAATCTGACAATCTCATGAATGTAATATCCACCAACTGAGAAGCTGAATAGGTCATGCGATATAGAATAAAATGAACTGATTTAGTCAATCTATCGACCACAACCCAAATAGCGTCGTTCCTCTTCAGGGCTCTCAACAACCCGGTGATGAAATCCATGCCGATACTCTCCCATTTCTAACCTGGAATCGATAGTAGCTGAAGTAACCCAGGTGGTTTCTGATGTTCAGCCTTGACTTACTGGCATGTGAGACATCTTGCCACGTAGTCAACGATCTCTCTCTTCATATCATTTTACCAATAATTTTTCTTCAACCCTTTATACATCTTATTGTTCTCAGGGTGAATAGAAAATTTAGACTTATGGGCATCGTCCAAGATCTCCCGTTTCAATTCTATATTATCAGGTACATAGTAGCATCCCTGGAACAACATCATCCCATCATCTCTGACAGTAATCTCAGACTTCCCACTGTCCTACAATTTTAAAAGGGTAGAATCTTCAAGTTGTAGTTTCCTGATTCGATCAAGTAATAAAGAGGCGATAACAATGTGCGAAAGGAATGCTCTTGGTCGAATCACCCGTTCTGGAACAAATCTGCTGAGGGCATCGACAACAACATTAGCCTTCCCTGGATGATACTTAATCTCGCAATCATAATCGATCAGGAATTTCAACCATCTTCTCTGTCTCATATTCAAGTCTTTCTGCGTAAAAAGGTATTTAAGACTTTGATGATCCGTGGAGATGATGAATTTCTCTCCACACAGGTAGTGTCTCCAGATCTTCAACGCGAATATAATAGTAGTCAGTTCCAGATCGTGCGTAGGGTAACTCTTTTCATGTTTTTTTAGCTGTCTGGATCCGTAAGCTACAACTCTCTCATTCTGCATCAGGACACCACCTAGTCCTTTATATGACGCATCGGTATTAGCGGTAAAGCCACTACTGCTAGAAGGTTCACTAGAATGGGAGCAGTAGTCAACCTTTTCTTCAACTCGAGAAAGCTCTTCTCGCACTTATCGGTCCAAATGAATTTCACATTCTTCTAGGTCAGCCCGATAAGAGGTCCTGAGATCTTTGAGAAACCTTCCACGAACCTTTTATAGTAACCAGTTAAGTCAAGGAAACTTCGTACTTTAGTAACACTTTTGGGACTCGCCCATTCACAATGGCTTCAATATTTACAGGATCAAAAGTAATCCCTGCCTCAGAAATTTTGTGGCCCAGAAATGCCACTTCATACATTCAGAATTCACATTTACTCATCTTAGCATACAACTGGTGGTCCAATAGGTTTGTAAGACAATCCTTAAGTGCTCGGCGTGCTCTTCGTCGGACTTGGAGTAGATTAGGATGTCATCAACGAAAACCACCACAAACTGATCCAAGTAGGGCTTGAAAATATGGTTCATCAAGTCCATAAAGATTGCAGGGGCATTAGTCAATTCGAAAGGCATTACTAAAAATTCAAACTGCCCATGCCTCGTATTGAATGTCGTTTTAGCTATTTCAGACTCTCTCACCCTCAACTGGTGATATCCAGATCTCATATCAACCTTAGAGAAATATCGTATGCCTTGCAGTTGATCAAATAGAACATCGATCCGTGGTAATGGATACTTGTTCTTAATCGTTGCCTGGTTCAACTTCGGTAATCAATGCACAACCTCTGAGAACCGTCCTTCTTTATAAATAAAACAGGAGCACCCCATGGTGACTGGCTCCTTCTAATAAAGCCCTTATCTTGTAGTTCCTGTAACTGTTTCTTCAATTCTGATAGTTCTGCAGGCGCCATCTTGTTAGGAGTCTTGGCTCTCGGTGCAGTGCCAGGTACGAGCTCAATCTGAAATTCGACTTCCCTACTCGGCGGCAAACCCGTCACCTCATCAAGAAAAACTCCAGTAAATTTATTTATAACAAGAATCGATGATATATCTCCTCGCTTTTCTTCGGCTTCCAATAAAGCAAAGAGTTTCATAATGGCACCCTTCCGTGCGCCTTTAAATTTAAATGTTGGTCCAACCAAAGGGGTAAAAATTATGGTCTTACCAAAACAATCAAGGATTGCATGAGATTTAGCTTCCAATCCATCCCTAGGATAACATCGAAATCTTCGAAGTCTAATGCAATTAGATTGACAACCAATGCATGGGTTTCAATTTGGACAGAACATCGAGGATAGACTCTGTCAGCAAGCACACTTTTCCCCAAAGGAGTTGTTAAGGTCAAAGGTATGCTCATAGGAGATGAATCCTTATCAAGACGCTTAGCAAAGTTCAAGGAGACGAATGAATGGGAAGCACCCGAATCCAAAAGCACATGAGCAAAAAGACCATCGATCAATATCGAACCAGGGCATCTAAGACACGCCACGATTTAAATTATCCAATATAAAGATTATCTTTCAATTTAAAAGTTAATATTCATTTATGAAAGTATGTTCATTCATTTTATTTTTTATTTGAAAACATTTCTGAAAAATCGATCAAACCCACATTAGTCTATAGTTCTACATATTCTCGACGTAAGAATCAACCTTAGGCTCTGATACCAACTGTGGCGTCCCGAGATCTCACAGCCTATTGATTGTAAGATCTTAGACCGTACCTTTGTATCGTGAATCATAAAAACATATTAAGACGATAAAAGTACCTTAAACAACGAAAGATAAAATTTTCTTAAAACATTAATTAATCAAAATAAAACTCATGATAATGTTCTTATTCCAATAACAAGTCCCACATGATTAAAGCTTAAACAATCTTAATAAAATACTAACTGATCGATGTCTCATTTATTTAAAACCTATAATAACAACTAGAGAGGAAAATAACTAATTAGGCCCCGAAGCCATCATCGTCATTCCGTCCAGTTTCCTGAGCACCACGTGTCGTCTCGTCGCCATAGACCCATACATTGTTATCGGCGACACCTGTCTCATCTGGTCACCCACATCAATAAGGGGTGTTAGTTTACACTTGTATGGACCAGACATGTAATCTCATGAAACATAAAATATCAGTCATAGCTATATAAATATTTCGGTATATTTCATGTGTGTGTGTATGTGACATGTATAATCTCAATAAGTTGAAATAAATTAAACATAAACATATATATCAATATTACATGAATGCATCATTTCTTTTAATTTCATCTTTCTTGTCATTTAATGCACGTTAGACTCCGTCTCGCTCAAGATGTTGGGTCATAATCATGTTTATCATTTGTTTAGTTAGACTCCGTCATGCTCAAGATGTTGGGTCTAATGAATCATATCATTTATTGCATGTCAAACTCCGTCCCACTCAAGATGTTAGGCTTAATCATGCTCATCATACTCTTGTTTAGTTAGACTCTATCTTACATAAGATGTTGGGTCTAATACCTTCTTAGATTCTATCATGTATAAGATGTTGGTCTAATACTTCTTAATCGTGGTTAGTTAGACTCAATCAAGTACAAGATGTTGGGTCTAATACCTTCTTAAACTCCATCATGTACAAGATATTGGGTCTAATGCTCATTAATCAATGCTTGATATTTCATCATATTTTACATCATGATTGTATATTCATAGATCATCATGGAAAATGTAAAGTGCATATGAGTAAGATTATCATTTATGAGCATTTAAGTGCATTTAGACATGGCGCATAAACAATGGTACGTAAATATTGAAGTGTACATAATTATGGTGTGTGAACAATGAAGTACATATAATATGATCATGGTACGTAAACATTGACATTTTAATCACACTGTTAAGAGAAGAACTGATTACAGAACTTAACTACCCAAACACAATCCATTGATTTCAAGTTCAGGCTCAATCGATTGATTTCTCCATACCTAGATCGATTGTACCACCACGATTAGATTAAGATCCCAACAATGATGATGATTCTAGTAGGAGGTGAAGGCCACTTGAGAATATATGCCAACGTCTCGCCGCTCTTTCAAAAGAAGGGTTCTGGGAAGATAGATCTAGAATTTCTTCTCTAAGGTCTCTAGGGTTTCTAACGGCTCTGTTCTTAAAAATAACTCTAAATAAGATTATAATTTAGGGTTCTCCGTAACACAGTTATTATAATATTTTGGAAATTACTTGGTGTTAAGCTAACACACCAAGAAAGAGTATATAGGCTTTTACCTTAAAGTCCAAAATAGAAGTTTAGAGCACACATAACAAGATTTGATCTCTAGACCTCTTATCTAAAACTTAAAGCTTTTAACCAGTAGGTTATTACACAACTTGTGTCCATTAATGACGGAAATAAATATAAGAGCTTGAAAAACTAAAACATATATTTTTAGTTAAAATGTTTTGAAAAGTTAAGACATGCGGTGAATACGATATTAAGCGCATACACATATTTTAGGTGTATCAAAGACATAAAATTTAGATCAGAACATAAACTGCCATGCCAGTTCAAATTACGAATATCCCGTCGTACCGATTCAAATTACGGATATCCCGCCGTATCGATTCAAATTACGGATATCCCACCATACAAGTTCAAATTACGGATATCCTGTCGTACCGGTTCAAATTACGGATTAAATGTTTAAATACACGAATATTCCACTGTGTTGGCCAAATGTAGAGTTCAGAGATTTAGAGTTTTATTTCCATGATCATATTCAGATTCAAAAATTCAAAGTTCAGATTACGTATTCAATTTCGGAGTTCATATTCCATCAGAGTTCAGATATTTAATGTTCACAAGGTTCGAGGATTTCATAAAGTTCATATGTAAGTCGATGATTCAATGCGAGTTGATTTATAGTTCGGAGTTCATGTTCAAATATAAATTATGAGTTTCTAATTCAAGTTCAAAGTTCGTATTCGAATTCGGAAGTCAAAACTCATATTCATTATTCAAATAGCAAGATGCAAATCAAATTCTTAATAGTCAAAAGCAATGTTCAAAGTTTGGATATTCATATGCTTATTCAAATGCAGAGTTCATATTTCACATGCAAAATTTAAAGATTCTAAAACATTCAATGCGGTCAAACTAGGCAAATTTCCGTTATTCAGATCTATGAATCAAAATCTAAAATGAGATTAAGTATTAAGTTTCCCCTACCTCAGGTTCGGAGTCGTACAAAAGCAACGCAAGGTCCTTATCGATGGCCTCCCGTTCTCAATCTATATCACATGTACGATGATGTATTAAGGCTTGATTCTAATTACTAATAATTTTGGTGTATTTAAGTGTTTTCTCAAAATCGGGGCGGAAATGAACAAGTTCGCGTTGACTAAGAACTTGACTCGACTTCCCAATCAATTTTGACCTTTAAAATAGTTGATTCATGAAATTATTAATTCACAAAAGTTATAGATCTCGTTGTCCTCTTTCCAATACCATAAAAATCGCGTTAATCAGAATTCAGAGTAAAATGTTATGACAAAAATGCCAAATTTGTATAAGCACTTCAGTCAAAATCGAATGATCGATTTTTCCAAGGTACATAAATTCGAATGATCAATTTTCTCCAGAAAATTCACTTTTCTGTTCTATACAATCTGATCAATCGATTTCTAAATTGATCGATCAGTTTTAACAGCTTCAGAAACCCTTCGAGCTTCTTCTTCTTCAATCCAAAACTCCCAAAACTCATCCACACGCATCACAATCATTTATAAATCAATTCTAAAATAATTCCAACTAATTTAAATTGAATCTCACCTTCTAATTTTACGTATGCACGTTCTACGATAATCAAAATCGATGGATTTTGATGCCAAACCCTCTTGTTCCTCCAACGATCCGATCGTAATGGCGACAAGAATTGGAGCTCTTGAGTAAGGGATCTAGTAGGAGATCTTCTTGAATGAAGAGAGGGACCCAAGAGGTGAGATCCAAAGCTAGGGTCTCAAAGAAAATGAGAAGAGAAATGAGGTTCTCACTCGGCTCTCATGGAGTCGAAATCAGAGTTCTCTCGCAGTGGAATGAACAAGAAGATGAAGTTCTTGTGACGAAAATGGTGTGTTCTTCAGTAAGAAGCTGAAGCTTGCGGAGGGAAATCACGATTTGGGTTTTCAAGGAGGGTTTGAGATGGTGGGGAGCTCTCCTCTCTCTCTCTCTAACCTTTTTATGCCCATTTGGGCCTAATTGGGTGTTGGTGTACGGGCTCCTTATTTAAGGCCAAAACAAGATCAAGTAAGATCCTAAATTCACTTTTCCACACATTTTATATTTTTATAATTTATTTATCTTAAAAGTTTAAGGCGGCATTGTCGCAATGCCGAACACACACATGTGGTCGGGTGTGTTCGGGTTCAAAAATTTTGGGATGTTACAGATCTTTTGATCACTCATTGATTCCCTTCAGGTCTTTATTGTTCTTCTTTTTCACTTGCTTCCTTGTGATGAATTCGGACATCCAACTCAAAACTATTTGGCTATAAGTGGAGAGGCCCAAGATTTTATAGGAGGAGGGACAAGGGTAAAATTGTCAGTTGTGGGACTAAACTCCACAGCTTGTGCTCACTGTGTCTCAACCGTTTGCTTTGCTAAAAAATTAAAATATAAAATATAAAATCATGCTGTCAAAAGAGTCTATTTCACGTAAAATGATCGGTAAAATCACATTTGATTTTATCGTTTGTTGCGGTTAGCACCATTGACTATATAGTTTTATATTTTTCTATATATAACGTAATTATGATCATTGAGTCATTCCTATTCATGACACCTGATCGCGAGATTGAATGTCCCGTGGCTGCAAATTAGTATGGGACCAATTAAGTTACATGGTCTATGTTACCAGGCTACCTTTCTTCATGGACCAGGCGACCTTTCTTCAGCTATGTGATAAAGGGGCCAAACCGGCCCATTGAGACCCCTATCTTCGGCTATGTGATAAAAGGCAACCTAGAAATTTTCTTAAAAACTTGTCAGTAGTTTTAGTTACAAACAAGAAGATCCAAAGCGTCCATTTTGGTGGAAGAAGATAAGTGACCCACTTGTTTATTTTCAGTTTTCTTCACCTTCTCCCTTGATTTCTCTATAGATTTGTTCATCAATGGAATCCTTAGGAACACCATTACTCAACACTCTCAGTAATCCTTCTTCCACTCTCCTCCAAAAGCAGGCAACATTGAAACCAATTTTGAGAAGAAAATGTGTTAAAATCTCTCTAAAACTCAGAACTAGTTGTACTCCCAATTCCCATGTAATCCAATTTTTCTTTTTCTTTACTCAAATGGGTTTTGTTAGTGTACTGAGATTTCAATGCCTAAGGCCATTTCATGATCTGGGTCTGTTTTTTTAATTGATTTTTCCAGAATGTTATCAGAATGGCAGCAGCTGATGAAGACGAAATGACGAAGCAGATGAAAGAGATGTCTGCTGCTAGAAAGAGATGGGAATCTTTGGTATTTTGATGATGATTTATTTATTTATTATTATTAAATTTTTTCTTTCTTTTTACTGCCCATTTCTTTATCAGTTTTATTTTATGTTATTTTTTGTGATATTTCAGAATATCTATCTCTACTTAATAAGTTTTTATATTGGAATGAACCAGATCCTTGTTTCTTTCTTTTTATTGCCCGTTTCATTTGCATTTTGATCTTATGATCTCCCAATCATAGTTTCTCACTTGATGGTTAATCTGATTTGCACCTCGAGCAATTTGTCGCAATTTGTTGCCTTTCAAGTGAAATTGATTAAAATTGGTATTGACTGGACATCTCTCTTAGTTCGCGGAATATTTAGTGAAATCAAGATGAATATTGCGGAAACCGGGTGTAACCTGGGTAGAGAGTTTTATAATTCGTTGCTTTCCACTTGACATTGCTTGTTTGTTGTTTGTGTTTCGATACTTGAACAATCTAGATTTCTGGGATTCAATTATTCTATAATACATGGATGATTCTCTCTACTGAAGTTGTATTGCTTCATATAGAACCAAAAAATTGAAAAAGCGCTAGCATTGGTTTGCATTATCAAACTCGAACGATACGAGTTTTTATCAGTAGAGTGGAATGTGGTTAAATATTCAACATATTGGATCAGATGATAATTTTGAATTTGAATCCTTTAGAATGATGCATATATTCAAGGGCCCTGCAGACTACAAAGACTTTCCCATGATGTCCAACTCCTCTATTTATTTGACACGACTTTTCCATGATGCTGGAACTATGGCCAATGCATCTGTCATCATTGATGGATAAAATGAGAAGTGGGTCCATGTAAATGATCGAGACCTTGCAAACAATGACGCTCCTTCCCTATATGGAGTTTGGAACCCAAAGGCGAATAATGATGTGTCAAGAGTTTTTGCGGGAGGTTTCATGCCTTTCAAGAACATCTTATTCTTCCCTCCTCGCCTAGCACAAAAAAAGGAGGTAGAAGCTTTGGTGAAAGAGTAGGCTTATTAAACAGATAAAATAATGACAAAGTAGCTCGATGCATGGTTCTAATTTTGGCCCAAATGGAGTTGTCTTGGAGCAGATGTCACATGATCCATGTGTGAGCAAAATGGATTGGTAGAGCATTATGTCTGGCAAAACAGGCCTATTTAGTGTTATTTTTATGTACGTGTTACCCAGTGGGCATTTTGTCTCAGTTTCAGCCATGGATGAAACATATCGGAAAACTGAAATTTAAATCCATAGTTGGATCCCACTTTGAGAAAGAGTGGAAACTTGCTCTAGGATAGTCATCTAGGACTTGGCTAATTTTCCTTGCTTTGCCACTTTAGGCTCTTGCTATTTTTTCTGAATGAAATCTAGATTTTAAAGCGTTGAGAGGAATGGCTGGACATTCATTGAGTGGGAACAAGGCAAAATAAAAAATCTTTTCGGAATGCCAAATGTCTTGAGACAGGCATTCCTCATTAGGAGGGCGAAAAGCCTTATATCCATACTGAAGCGAGGTTTCTCAAAGAGATGTCATAGAGTTGTCAGTGATCTTGTCTCATTATATATTTATTATTATTATTATTATTATTGTCATAATAATAATAATAATACTGCTACTACTACTAATAATAATAATAGTAATAATAATAATAATAATAATAATTATTATTATTATTATGACTATGATATTGGTAAGCTGGGATTGATCCTGCGACCTCAAGGTTGCAATATTGTCAACCTTCCATTGAGCCGCCGCCCCAAACCCAATTGACATAAAAGTGGCAATAAAAAATGTAAATCTTCCACAATTACGAGGTTGAGTATATGTTCACACGAGTGACATTGGTGCGAGCATATTTTCATCTATAAGTTTTTTTATCATGTGAGGTTCAGGCAGCTTCGTATCAGCAAGATTAAAATTTATATGTGCATTCACACAAATAGCACAGGGTCCTAAATACTTCTCTGTTGAACTTTAT
This sequence comes from Chloranthus sessilifolius, assembly GCA_021018995.1. Lineage (NCBI taxonomy): Eukaryota > Viridiplantae > Streptophyta > Magnoliopsida > Chloranthales > Chloranthaceae > Chloranthus > Chloranthus sessilifolius. The sequence continues at coordinate 118,218,965 of CM037592.1, forward strand.
ATATCGTTTGAGGTACATCAATTGTTAGTATATTATGGTGAGGTACGCCTTATTTCAGTCAATAAGGATCGAGGGGGTTATGGGTAGGGATATTTGGTATCTTGTCTTCCATCTATCGCCCGGATGTTCTACCAACATCAGGGAACTATGACCAATAGAGTCAGGCACTTAGCTACATCCGCACGCAAAAGCAATGTTGTTCTCGTTGAGGTTTTCTTTCTTTCCCCATATCGTAGGTCTCTATGTTACGCAGCCCTAATATTTTGTTACGTTCCACCGCTGTTACGCTAGAAATCAAAGTTTTCACACGAGCTCCCGTTCTGCGGTGTGGTGGCAGGACCGCTAGGGGATTGGCTTCGGGTGTAGGTAAGGTCAAATCTGCAGGGGTCATGCACATACATAGGCCCCTTCCCTTCTGCCAAGTTGTTTAGAAGGCACTTTCCATTTTATGGTTCCTCAGAGCGAAGGGTTAGGCAGGTAGTATGGGCCCTCTGACTTCCAACTATGTGCTGTGCGGCTCCCGCGTAGTCTTTATATTTCTCTTTAGCCTAATAATGGTTGTTACTCTAAATTATCTCTACAAATTATCATGGTATGCCTCTAGTGTGTGGAAAATAGTCTGTACATGACATCTATATGCAGAATAAGGAATAATTCAAATTAAAGATCTAAAACAGTGAATTTTATTTTTGAACATGTAGATCTATAATATTTCAAATTCTATGTTTTAGGCATTTTCATGTTTTCTAAGATATTTTCTTATGCTTATAATTTATGCTTGTAGATCAGGGAAGAAAAAGTTAAGGCCCTAACACCAAAGGAAGCAGGGTATGCAGTTCAGCTCTCAAATAAAACCCTGCTTGATGTACGACCCTCGACTGAACACCAGAAGGTAATGAAATTTTATTTCCTTTTTCATTGTTCTACTTTTCAATCAATATCGTCAAACATTGATGTGTAATTCTTCTTACTTAATCCACTGTACTCATCCTAAAAGTGATATCGTGTGCAAGAGATAATACATGAAGAGACTTTGTTATACAAGGAAAGAATATTGAGAGTTTGAAATTCAAAACAGAATGCTATTAATTTGTAGCACCAAAAGCTCGACCAGCTCATGTGATGTCAGAAATCTGGATATCTGGTATACGGTTACTGATTTGATCATTACACCCTCAGAGGCTGATGGGGCGAGTTCGGACCATCAACTTGGACTTTAACTTCTGAAAATGATCTACCGAGAGACCTTTAGTGAAATTGCCGAAAACCTGATAGACCATGGAGATATAGTGAACTCGTAATTCATTTCGAACAACCTTCTCAAAAATGTAATGATAATCAACCTCTAAGTGTTTGGTGAGTGCATGATGCATGAGATTCGAGGTGAGGGAAATAGAGCTGATGTTATCGCGCGAAATGAGAGGCATGGAGGAGCCATAAACATGTAATTCCTTGAGTAATAACCATAACCAAGAAATCTCCATAGCCGTAAGAGCTAATTGGCGATTTCCGATTCAGTAATGACCGGGAAACAATCGGTTGCTTTTTAGCACTCCAAGTTATGAGGTTGGATCCAAGGTAAGCACAAAATCTGCCTGTGGACCGCCGATTGGTAGGAAGGCCGATATAATCAGCGTCGGAGTAAGCCATGATTCCAGAGATCCAGGTTGAAACAAAAGACCTTGATCGACAATCCCTTTGATATAACGGAGAATGTGTTTGGCTGCTATCCAATGCATAGTGGTCAGGCAATGCACAAATTGGCAAACTTGATTTACCGAATAGGAAAGACAAGGATGTGCTACTGTCAAATCTTGAAGTGCGTTGACCACGCTGCAATATTCAAACGGATCGCCATCGGATAGGGCCATTTTATTTCCATTTATGGTCAAACAGATCATTATTGGATAAGGTCATTTTCTTGCCTTTGATGGCCAGGAAGGAGCATGGCTTCGTGGTCATACATACTGATACGCATGAGAAGATCCGAAGCATAGCACTTTGGAGTGAGATATAAACCAATGTGTGTGAATTGTGCCTTAAGCCCAAGAAAATAGTTTAATCAACCAAGATCCTTCAAGGAGAACAGTTTGCCTAAGTCGGCAATAAGCTGGGTAAGACGAATGTTACACTTGCCAGTAGTCAGAATAACATCCACATAGACCAATAAAAGCATCGTCACGCCATCCCCATGGAAAGTAATAGAGAATAATCAGCTTGGACTCTTCAAATCTCAAATCTTAAATGTAATTGGAAAACCATTGAAGCCAAGCCCGTATATGCTAATCCGACAAATGTGATTGGGAAAGTTCGAACTTTCAATCTCATGAGGCTGACACCTATAAACATCATCATGGAGAAGGCCATGCAAGAACACATTTTAAACGTCAAGTTGCCGAATGGACAATTTTTAGCTTGAGCAAGAACTGTTTGAATGGTGATATGCTTGAAAACCAGGGTGAAAGTCTGTGTAATCTATGATTTCTTGTTGATGGGACTGTTGGCAATGAGGCGCTCCTTTAATCAATCTACAGGGCCATCTGCCTTTCTTTTTATCTTAAAACACATTTATTAGCAAGTACATTCATGTCATCCGTGCGAGGAAATAGGGACCATGTTCCATTCTATTGCTCCGAGCATATATCATTGCCCCATTCGGGTAGCTTCATAGCTTGACTGAAAGAAGATGGTTCAGAAAGAGAAGGTGGCACAGATACGTGAAAGGCATAATATATAGAAGGCTTTACTCTCTAGTAACTATAAGGTGAATGGGAAGTTTCGGTCGAGAAATAGGGAGTATGGGAGGGTGCAAGGACACAGCCGTATGAGAAGAGGCAGTTTCAATATTGGGAGTTTGAAACAAAATGAGGGCAGGCTCAGGCTAAGGTTCATGGTCGGTTGGGGAACTAGAAGGGGCGACTACTGTGATAAATGCAGCAGGTGATATGAAAAGAGGTGTGGTGTGGGTATGGTTGGATTGGCTGATGGTGTAGATGGGGACGACTTATGGTAAAAGGGGGCCAATGGGTGGTACATGTATGGTAGGAGGCAAAGGGGGCTTTGGCAAGGTATGTGATAGAGGCGCTTCCACAGCCAATAATGGCGATTAACTCTGAGATTTGAATGGAAAACAAGACTCATTGAAAATCACATGGTGTTAGAGATAAACCCGCCCACTATCCATATCAAAACAATGATAGCCCTCATGATTTAGCTAGTATCCCAAAACCACACATTGCTTCCAATGAAAATTAAGTTCGTCTTTGTTGGACCTTAGATGGGGATATCACGCATACCCAAAACGACGAAGGGTTTTATAGATTGGGGCCTTAGAGAAAGGAACTTTTTATGGATAGCGATTATCTAACAACTTTGTAGGTAGGCGATTAATGAGATTGACAGAGGTACTAAATGCTTTAACCCAAAGTTTAGGAGGAATGCTGGCTTGACCAAAAAGGGTGAGGCTGGTCTCAACTATTTGCGCTCGGACGCACCATTTTGCTCAGGTGTATGTGGCAAGACATCTGATGAAAGATTTCATTGTTCGATAACAAATATTAAAAACATTTACTAAGGTATTCACCAACACCATCCGCTTGGAGAGAACAAATCTCACATGTTTATAAAGCATTGGAAAAATCCAAGAATATTTCAAATACTAACCAAGAACAAGCTGTAATACTTTGATCCTGTATTGAAAAGTGTGGTGAAGATCATCTGAATGGATCAATTCCAAAGGACTAGAAGCAATAGAAGATGAAAATTGGAAAGGCAAGCTTGTGCTCTTCTTTAAAGGACACAAATTACAAAATTGATACTCCTTAACATCGCCACAGACAGGTAGATGATTGTCATCAAAAGCTTAAATGTGAAAGAAGACGGTTGACTAAGACGTTGATGCTAGACAGGATATGTCACGCCATCACCAAAGAAATGGCTAGTGCATCCACAGATCTGACAAGTGGGTTGTGATGTAAAATGTTGACCCGATCTGCCGTCAGAGTTGGAAGGGGAGTTGGATTGTTGGGAGACAAGCATCCCTGATTCTTGTAGAGGCAAATGGAGGTGTTCTGCCTGTTAGTGAGAGGAAGAAGGGGTCGTGGTTTTCCAATGACCACGAGAGTGCTGTTTGGAGGTGTAGAGGAAGAGTGACGGTGGTTTCAGGTGGATTGGAATTCCGCTCCTCATGTCATATCTCTGCGCTAAGGTGTAGTCCGATAAGATCATCAAGAGAAACCAGAGGTTCACAGGCTTGGATAGAATTGATAGTTGGCTCATAGAGGGGACCAACTCCATTCATGATCAAGGCAATGAATTCATCATCATCAACAGGTTTACTTGTAAGTGCTAAGCTATCAACAATGGAGTTCCTTTTATCAACATATTCAACGATCCCCTCTTTGTAGTTTAGAGTTGGCTTTTGAGTTAAAGAATGCGAGTGTTTGATTGAGGGGCATAATATTTGTAAAGTGATACCCTTATGCTGTGAGAGGTGTTATAGCGAGCCACGGTAGAAAGGAGGCTTGGACTCAGTGTCGCTTTGATCCAATTTAAAATGGCCTAGTTTTGCTACTTCCATGCAAGAGATTGTGGATTAATTTCGGAGCTTGGTTTGCCATCTTCACCAAGTTGAAACTGTGGAGAATAGGGATTACTCTGTCGATGAATTTCATAGATGGTTGCCTCACAAAACAGCTATGAACTGAGCCAACCACACGCGACAATTGGTTCGTTCGAGCTTGATGGACACCAAGGCCACAAGATTTGACGGTGTTTGGTCGACAGAGGAAGCCATGAAAAAAAAGTGAGAGCTGTTTTTAGACGTATGGCTCTGGTACCATGAAAACCGCAACCGAGTATTTGAAATTAAAAACAAGTGCCATTAATTGTAGCGCCAAAAGCTCAAACAGCTCATGGGATGTCAGAAATTCGGGAATCGGATATGCACTACTGATTTGATCTTGATCTTGTGCTACTTTTATCCAACTTTTCCAAGTAACATCTCTGAAATTTGTCTCTGATGAGTATTACCTATCATGAAAATCAACTGTTTGTTGGTATTTTGCTTCAAATTTATATGACACGTAAAGTTTTATTGAAGTAGAAGTCATAGGAATACGTACATTTTAGTTTTATTTCTATATACCTGTGTTTTTTCTATTAATTTCCTTTTGTTCTATCAGGCATGGGTTAAAGGCTCTACTTGGATCCCAATCTTTGACATCAATAATACATATGATGTTGCAACTGTTTCCAAAAAGATCACAAATTTTGTAATGGGTAATAAATTAAACTTTTTTTTTTCTTTTCTTTTTTTGGTAGCTATTTAAATTCCATGTATAGCATTTTTCCTTTATTGTATTTTCAAGTAACAGAGGAGACAAATTCTTGTGAGATACGTTTCTCTTTTTGAATAATGTTGGTCTTAAGTTGCCTTGGACTATTCTTGTTGGTAAATCATCCCTTTTAGACTATCATCAGAAACAATAATATTATCAAATATTAAAGTAGTTTCTAGAAGAACCATTTTTAGAGGGTAATTTCATGGAAACGAGCTTTGTAAAAATTTATATATTGATGACTGTTTGATGACGTGAAAGCCCAGAACATGACCATATTTTATGTTGTTTACAGCCCATTGGGCAACTTAAGACCCCATTGGGCAAAAATATTTAAATTTTACTTACAGTGAATATATAGCTCTTTGGGAATTTTTTTTAGCATTTTTAGTGTTTTTAGGCAATGATAGCAAATGTTCATGCTTATTTCCTTTGCTGTCTTCTCATTTGTTTCCATAAATCTAGTGATTTTTAAGTTGACAAATGAGATGGCTACTACCTCTCCCAGACCCCACTGAAAGAGGGAGCTGTGTACACTGGGTATGGCCTTTTTCCTAAGTTGACAAATGAGATATATTAGTGTTTATATATGTTTAAGACTTCTGAAATATTTAAGTTGGAAGTTGAAGTTGTTTTGGTTTGAGTATATGTGGTATAAAATCTTTCATTTTTTTTTGCTTGTTTGGTTAGGAGTTAAACATTCTTTGTTGTATATGTGTAAATGTCTAATGATTTGTGAATGGTTGATGTGTGGTATGATAACTTATGGAGATTTGGCTACATATTATGTTTTAATTTTATTATTTAAAATTATTTTGTATTTTTGTAATATTTCAAACATATTGTTTATTAACTATCAAGTCTTCAAGTTGAACCGATCTAATTGACTTTGAGTCATGTCAGTTTCTTAGGTTCTGAACCTTGGCACTTGATACTGTCACCATGACTTTAAGAGACATTGGCTTCAAGAAGAAACTTGGTTTTCGATCTATGTATGTGCATACGTTACAGAACCGAATGAAATAACCTCTAATATGCTAACTTATCCCCAATAAATTTCCAGAAGTGATTGTTCATTGATATCATGAATGAGCTGTGGACTATCACAGTTTACTGAGTGAATGATTGCTCTTTGAAGGTACATCTTCGACCAACATTTTACTTGTTTAATCATTGGCAATGATTATTACCATTGAAGAGGCGTTTTTATAAGATGATGGTAAGGGCTACATGTCGTATGCTGCTAAGTGGTGGCAAAAAAGAAGAGACAAGTGGCTGAGGCGCTTATGAATTATGATAAAGTAACTATGTGGACCTGAAAGAAAGTATATAATTAGGAATGAGCATGGAAGAGGAAGACTATGGAATCCCGAATAAAAGAGAAAAATCAAGGAATGCCGAGGTTGAATTGTCATGTCCATCGAAGACCTAAACTAACTGTTGTTTGAAGAGTTGTTGTGATACATGCACATGGAACTCGGAGAAGGGGGACAGCCAATAAAGATTTGGAATGAGGTAATGAGAAGTGAAATGATGGATTGCAGTTGCGGAGTGGCAAAAGTTAACTCTAAACAGGAATGGATGGAGAAATACAACTCACAAGGCCATCCCCAAATAAATGTGACAAGGGATGATGATCATGATGATGTGTATATTTTGATTTGGGGATCCTTCCAAATCAGTGAGTTAATTATCATACATGAGGTGGGCAGAAATAAACCATATTTGCATAATTTGCTATTTAGGGATTTTTAGAAAAAGTTAATAGGTTATATAGAATGTCAGCTAGCTTGACTCATTGTGTTTGTTGTGTTAAATGAATACTACAACAACCTCCAAGTATTATGTCCTCACGATAGAGTGCTAGTCAAGATCAATGGTCCATTTCTAGAAAACCCAGCTTGACTCATTGTGTTTGTTGTGTTAAATGAATACTACAACAACCTCCAAGTATTATGTCCTCACGATAGAGTGCTAGTCAAGATCAATGGTCCATTTCTAGAAAACCATTAGTGTAAATATACAGGGAAACATTTTTCATTATGAGCTTGATTAATGCCTTGTAGGATCAGTGGCAGCTAATGAAATAGTCATTCATCAGGAATGAATTCTTCCAACCCAGGGGGGATTGATGGGGACCTCAGGTCCATACCATTTAATGTGTATTTAAGGTGCAAGAAGAAACCCAAGGTGCTTTGTACAATGTGGATAGGTGATTCCTGAGAATACGTGCAAGGAAGGGTCAACGCAAAGAAGGGCCAAAGGATGCGAAAGGAAGTGAAGGACAAAGAAGGAGTCTCTGCCTAGACTCGTTCGAGCGAATTTCAATCTCGCCCAAGTGAGTTCGACTAGAAGGGCCGCTGAAACCCAGACTGAACTCACCCGAGCGAGATCCACCTGAGAGTTAGGCGAATACAATTCTGGAGAGACTCGCCTAAGCGAATTCCAATCTCGCTCGAGCGAGTTCGCGCATGAAAATTTTCATTTAGTTCGAAAGTTTTTGTTTATTTTCCGTTTTGGATTAGGAGTCTTTCTATTTTGGTTTTTTATTCTTAGTTAGTGTTTGTTAAGCTATAAATATTATCTTGGTAATGACAATTAAATACCTTTTGATCGATTATTGAATTCTTTGAATTAAGTTTCAAAATAGAGAGAGCGATTCTTTCAACTAGAAGAGTGAGTCTTCTTCCCTTGGGGTTTAGTGCGAGGCCAACTAATCTATTCTCCTCATCTATTTCTATCTCTTGATTACGTGTAAGTGATTTTATTGCTTTCTTTTGTTTGATCTCGAATTAACCTCTCAAGTTCGCTAGTTCGATCTTTCTGGTTCTGCAACCCAAGATCGTTCTAAATCCTACATGCGAAGTTATTCGTTTTGAGCCTTTAATTGCAAATACGTTCAATCCCTTTTGTTTATTTTTTAGCATGGAATTATAAGAATCCATTATTGGTTTCGTTCAATGCCCTAGACTGTCGGAGATCTAGTTCGTTCATTAGAACCCTAGTCTTCTAGATCCTAGAGAGAACGCAATTTGGAAATTAAAACTAATTTGAATTATTCTAAATTGCTAGATTATAAATTCTTCTATTTTCTTTGTTAATTTGCTTGGAATATTATTGATGCGGAAAAATCGCACACTAACCCTAAAATAGCATAAATCCCGCACGATAGGGGTTAGGGTTCTCGCTCTTCAATTAAAACAAAAATAAAAAGGAAAATAGGGGTAAAAGAAGATCCAAGGAAGAAAAGTTGGCCTCACACCAAACCGCACACAGGAGAAGAATCACTCTTCTAATGAAAACTCATCTCAAGTTCTCTAGAATTCGCACAAAGCAAAACTCATAAATTTTTTCATTCATCATCAATAATAATTCTCACAAGAGATTACAGTGTGTATTTATAAAGAAATGAAACCCTATGAATACTACTTAAAATAAAACTTCTAATCAACCACTAAAACTTTCTAATCTAACTATCATAATTAATCTCACCTTTAATCCGTCTTTTTATCATGCGGCCACTTTTGAAGGGTCAAACGAAATTCGATTAATGTGAAATTGGTCATATTTGAAAGCTTATCGAAGTAGCTTTCTAACAAGACAAGAATCATACAATTTCGACAAACATTGATAAACTTATGACTACTTTTCCGATGGTTGCGTAAAAAGTGAGAAAATTAGCACACATATCACATATATGTGCTTGACCCCTAAATAATTCAAATAAGGAAACTAATCCTAAAATAAACCATTTATTAAAAGAATCCTAATAAAAAAGGAAACTAAATCTAGATAAAATATTGCCTAAAATAACGTGCACACTGATATTTAACGGGCCTTTTTTTAAAAACCCATTCATGGGTCCACTTTCTTTTTTGACGTTTCCTCTTTATCCGATCATGATCGCTTCGATTCCGCATTATTCCCCCCTACTTTGAAGATGTTCGACCTCGAACTTTGGTTGACATGGATTTTCACGGCCACGATCACAGACAATATATAGGGAACCTCGACCGAAAGCAGCTTGGTCAAGTAACCCGAATTCAACTCGGGTGAGATTCGATTTATCTTTGATATGCCGATGGGAATCGATGTCAACACACATCCAACATAATCCTGGGACCTGTGGGTCACGGGACCGATAGACTTCATTGCGAACTCGGACTTGGTAGGACTTGTTGCGGACATGTGCTCTTCAACGGTCTCGAGCTTTTCAACGATGTCGGGATTAGTATTGATATTGATCATAAAAGGGTTTTCATCAATTGGTACGGAATCTTCGACCGATTTTGGTGCTATTAAGGGTTTGGGTAGATGATTGATAACAGTTTTGGGTGGGATGAGGTCGGCTAGGTTAACTACGGTTATCGGCTTGGTTTCTTGAACAAGCTTTGGGCTATAAGTTGTTACGGGAGTTGCAACCGGCATAGATTTTATACCGATATTGGAATTCGTAACGGGTGTAGGTATAACGGTTATGGGATTGAAACGGATGGTTGGTGATGGGGTTTGGTTAACGAACACAAGATTTGAAAGTTTAAATTTGAAGGCTTCAAAACTTCCCGATATGGTTTCCTCTTGTAGTTTGTAAAGAAAATCCTTAAGAAATTGTTGAACAAAACCCCTGCTTAACGCCTCTGCTATCCGACGTGAAATTTCTAACTCACGTAGAATCTCAAAAGTGAACGCTTGATTATGTAAAATTGGCCAACATTGAGTTATTAACTTCAAATACCTAAAACACCGCTATCTAGCTTTCACTGCCTCCCATACCTGTCCAATCGTAGAAATCGTCTGAAGCAAATCAAGGCTCTTCTGTCGATCTACGAACGATCCCATGCTAGTCATCTGATCATTCAAGTCATAAAAGGCTTCGATAAACTGTGCTTTACTGATAATGGACTCCATGCGCTAAGGGTTGAACTTGGCTTTGATACCAATTTGATGCGGAAAAATCATACGCTAACCCTAAAATAGTGTAAATTCTGCACGATAGGGGTTAGGGTTCTCTCTCTTCAATTAAAACAAAAATAAAAAGGAAAATAGGGGTAGAAGAATATCCAAGGAATCGCTCCAAGGAAGAAAAGGTGGCCTCACACCAAACCGCACGCAGGAAAAGAATCACTTTTCTAACGAAAACACATCTCAAGTTCTCTAGAATTCACACAAAGCAAAACTCATAAATTTTTTTCATTCATCATCAATAATAATTCTCATAAGAGACTACAATGTGTATTTATAAAGAAAAGAAATCCTAGGAATACTACTTAAAATAAAACTCCTAATCAACCATTAAAATTTTCTAATCTAACGGTCATAATTAATCTCACCATTAATCCCGTCTTTTTATTACGCGACCACTTTTGAAGGATCAAACGATGTCTGATTAACGTGAAATTGGTCTTATTTGAAAACTTATCAAAGTAGCTTTCCAACAAGACAAGAATCACACAATTTCGACACACATTGATAGACTTATAACCACTTTTCCGATGGTTGCGCAGAAAGTGAGGAAATTAATAGTCACATATCACGTATATGTGCTTGACCCCTAAATAATTCAAATAAGGAAATTAATCCTAAAATAAATCATTTATTAAAAGAATCTTAATAAAAAAGGAAACTAAACCTCGATAAAATATTGCCTAAAATAATGTGCACACGGGTCTTTAACGAGCCTTTTTAAAAACCCATTCGTGGGTCCACTTTTTCTTTTGACGTTTCCTCTTTATCCGGTCATGATTGCGGCGTGTAGGCTTCAATTCCGCATTAATTATTGATTTAATTGTTTGTGTTAGTTCAAAATTAATCTCAGCCCAAATCATATTACGTTAGTGTTGGTTCCTGCATCACTTAGAGCAAAAAAATAGAAAAAGTAATTTGTGCTTTCCAATTTAACTCACGCTTTTGAAAGCAAAAAAGTTACTTAGGCCCTATTTGGCAATGTTGAATCTGAGAAGTACTTTTCAAGAGAAGGCATTTACTTGAGTGAGAGAAACTTGTTTAAAATATGACGTACTTCTAACTGAAGTATGTTTTTGGTGATTTAGAAATGGTGTTTTGGAGAAGCAGCCGAATGTTACCTCTCAAATATGTGCTTATTGAAAGAAGAAAAGACAATGTTGCTACTCAAACAACAAAACATGCTGCTTCTCAAACAACATTTTTCCCTAAAAATTGCTTTTTGAAAAAGCGTTGCCAAACAGGGCCTTAAGTTCAAAGTTAAGGCCCTTAATATATCTAAGCACTGAGCAAGGAAAAGGTTGGAGTTTATTTATTCCTTATACATTTGCTGTGTGTAGTCTTAATGATACATGTTATTTGTTGTTGGAAAAAAAGCAAATGTAACCTGGTGTGGCCACAAGGGGCGATTTAGATTGGTTCACTTTGTCTAGAGGCACGAAATATGATATATTGTAGTTCGTGGTCTCTGTTAGAAAGAGTCAAGATTTCTAATATGCAAAATGGCTGGGTGACGAAGGAAAACAACCAAGCAAATCTACAAATCTTTCAAGTTGGTCTTCCTAATATGGTGGACAGATGCTTAGGCAGCACCTTAAGGTCAGGCTTGAGTTTCCTCCCTTGCCCGTGGCAGCCTGGTGGCCTGGGTAAGAATGCGCCCTAGGAATCCACTTGGCTAGTTTTGCCTAATGCATAGGTAAAGGAATTGAACAAATTCAAGAAATTGAACAAACATGCAAATCATTGGAACTTGAAGGCAGACAAACTTGTAGATCATTATGTGGAATTTTGTTTTTACTAGTCCTTGTTGGTTCCTTCTTTGTAATTATCGGTCTATTAATAGAATTTGCTTTTCGCTTGAGAAAGGAGAATAGAATGATGAATGACCGTAATGGTACCATTTGAATGGAATTCAATCCAAAGATTGGATTATGCCTAATAGAAACATTTTTTTCTGCTTTAGCTATATTACAGACTAAAATCTTGGAAGTCATTTACAAGTTATTTATGAATGTTGACTAGAATAATTTTTAGATATATTAGTAACTAATATGTAAATTGGTATATATATATAGGGAGCCGGTTAGGTCCTCCAATGGAGGACGGTGACCGTCCTCCAAGATACACATGGAGCTCTACGTGGCACCCAAAACACTGTTTTGGTGCCACGAGCACAGGTGGACGGTATAGATCAATATTAAAAAAAAAAATTCGAAAAAAAACTTTTTAAACATAAGTCAAACTTTGGCGGGTTTCATTGGTTCACATTTCACGGTTCAAAAAGCACACGGTGGAGATGAGTTTTCAATTATTTTGTTTTCAAAGATGATCTAAGCAATGCACCCGAGCTCCATGTGGCATTGAAACAATATTTTGGGTGCCACGTGGAGCTCCACATGGAAGCTTGGAGGATGGACACCTTTTCCATATATATATATATATATGGGTGATGACTCTATTTATTGAGAAAAAAGAAAGCAACAGATACAGAGTGTAATGTCTAATGAAGAACCTGGCTTGAAAAATGTATTTCATGAAAATTTCTAGGAATCAATTAGTCGATTTTGAAAATAAACATAGCTGGATAAGTTGGGTATTTAGAATGTAGGAAAGTTAGGAAATTGTGACTGAAGCACATAATTTATTTATTTTTTGTCCCCATGAGCTATGGTGGCCTTAGTTTGAGATATTTCATGGAATTAGCTTATCATGATCATTTTCTTCTTTCTAGACTAAGATACACAGTAGCTACTTCTTTGTAGAATGGCAGAATATATTAAAGTCCATGAGAATCCACTCCATAGCTAGAGAAGCCATAGGGATTGTGTGCTGACCCATTGGAAAGAGCAGTGTAGAATTTTCTGTAGGCCCAACTGTTTGATCAGCCTGATCAAGATAAAATCACTGTTGAACTATAATTTGGATTTAAGATTTTTTTTCTCTCATCATTTTTTTCCTCATTTGACACTATTTTGATATTTTATGACACTCGCAATATCTTCAGAATTTGCTCGGGTGTGATGCTCTAGAAGATTTTTCATGGAAAATCCCTTAGTGAGCTTGTAATCTGCCCAATTTTGATGTTTGAGATTTGGCAAAGTTATTGCAAAACCCCTAGATGATGTTGGGTGATTTCTTGCATCTTTGAGTTGCCATCCTAGATGAATTAATTTACTTTTGGGAGGCAATTGTTAGTTTCTAAAACAATTATCCGTTTAATTCTTCAGAATTTGCTTGATAGAAGAGATTGTAGGGAACTTGGGCTAAAACCTTAATTGTAACTACTTTTATTTCTGTAGGAGGCTGGTGGAGTGGTATTCCTATGTTGGCCTTTGATAAGTATGGTAGAGGTTATTTAGTTATGTGTTCTGTGTGGTTTTATATTACTGTAAATTATGTCAAATTTCTAACATTTTTCCACAGCCAGTTCATATCAAAGGTTGAAGAGAAATTCCCAAAAGATACTGACCTTATTGTTGCATGCCAAAAGGGTTTAAGGTAACGATTTTAGGATCTTATCTAATATACAAGGTTATGAGTTAGCTTGTTCATGTCACTTCTCTGGCTGCTCTTGTAGTATTGTTTATTTATTTTCCCACTTTTGTTCTTTAGGGTTGTAGAGTTAAAGACGATAGAGTTTCATATGCATCAGTTCACACACATACGCGCGCACACACACACACACACCATCATACATTTTACATATCCACATGGGTTTCTTCCCATCAAAATGTTCTGAAAGTCAAGCACACTACGAGTAGTTCTTTCCATATAGCAGAAGAGAGATTGATTGAGAAGAATCCATATTCATTGTCATTTGATGCGTATCTACAATGGATGAATAAGATCCAAAAGCCTCAATGAAGAATTAGATTGACCAATTTCGTGTGTGTAAGCGCAAACCCAAAAAATGGGTGATATGGATCACAAATAAGATAAAAATGAGATCTCTTCCACAATCTGCAACTAATGGAACTCTTGGTTGGGGGCTAGGTTTTAATGGAAAATCAAATGCTCAAGGTGAGATTGCACAAATCCTTATAAACCTATTCACGGAATGGAAGCTAGAGCAAAAACAAGAGCAGATAGAAGGAACGATTAATCTTTGGTCGGTCTAAGCTCGGTAGCTCCTGATAAGCAGAGTGTGAAAAGTGCGCAGATTCGGAGGGGGAGCACTTACTGGCAAATCCAACTTCTAAGAACAGATACTCCAACAGGGAGAAATCTGAGAACAAAATTTAACTATCTTGCCCTACAAAATATCCAAACTTGCAATTTTCCATAGAAAAACCCCAAACTTGCAATTTCAATAGAAAAATACCAAACTTTTATTAGTTGGGCTTTGATATATTGCAAACTTTTTGTAATGAATAATTGACTTGGGGAATAAGAAGAGTTCAAGCAGATCTTGTCACATGCGTCGTCAAATTAAGGTTGCTCGAAAAGCTTAGAAAGTTCAAAGGAATGTGTAGACATATTCAAGTGAGCCGCCCTTTGTGAATAAAGATTTGATAAAAAAACATTGCAAAATCTGAAATGATGAAACTACCCTTATCACTTTTGTTAACAATTTAGCCCTTTGCTTCGTGACTCGTTTTAGTTTTTGGTTAGACCCTAGTAATATATTCGTTGAGGTTGATGATGTGAATTTATTCACTCTTCCAACCTTGCTCTCAAAACTTGGATCACAGAAGTTAAACCTCTCCTTATGCTGGTACTAGTGTTGGTATTAGGTACCCGACTCAAGTGCCAGCGGCAACACTTGGTTCAATCTCCTTACGTTCAAATGGTCAAGCCTCAGGAGCTGCACATTAAAAAATAGCAGCGCATTTTACAAGGTTGACCTTTTACTGATTTGGCGCTAAAAAATAGCAGCGCATTTTGAGATTGGCCTTAGCACCACTGCTGGCGCAAGGAATGGGTAACTAATACCAAGTATCTGGCGGAGATTTTTGTAAACTCATTAACCGTACAGTGAACATTAAACTTCTTGGGTCCCACTTGATTCTCAAGTTAATTAGGCTTTATGTTCGTCTAGATTTATCTTGCTTCAAAAAAATGTGTGTATTCACAATCTTGCTGACAGATCTCTTGCTGCTTGTGAGCAACTGTACAATGCTGGCTACAAAAACCTCTTTTGGGTTCAAGGGGGTCTAGAGGCTGCTGAAGAGGAGGTAAAATTTACTTCTACAAGAATTCTCTTTGTTTGATTCTATCATTTTATACAATTGGAAAATTGAAATATTATGGCGCTTGGAAGCAGGATCTTCAGAGGGAAGGACCTCAACCTTTCAAGTTGGCTGGGATTGGCGGAGTTTCCGAGTTCCTTGGGTAATCTTACTTCAGCCATCTTTTTTGTTTTTTTTTCAAAAACATTAGTTGGAGTCTGACACATGTTGGAGAATCAGACTTGGCTAAAAAAAATCAATTTTTCCATTTACTCATCTGCACAACAAGGAAAAGTATGTTTAAAATAAATGTCTTAAAAATACATAATGACACTAAGGAACTTACTGAATCTAAAATGATTAGCTTATCAATTTAATACTATTTTGTTATCGTAAGAGTTATATATAACAGCACATGATAGTATAAATGAGAAATAATAATGTAAACAATATATCAAATTTGTTTAATATAAATTGTGTTTTGCATGTCTTAAACTACTACAATTTATGCAGATATATATTCATATGTAAAAGCAGGATGCTGTACACTTCAAGTGTATGGCAGCTGCTATACACATTAACTTTATCATGATTTCAAATGGTTGACTAATGGATAAACAATTGTACCAAGTTTGATATAAGAATTTGTCTTCACTGAGCAGACTGCTCATTGAAGAGCAACGAGCAGCGTGTGAGCCGCACCTCGTGGACCTTGTGACATGCACGGATCTCCATGCCCTTTAAAACTTGCATGCGTCTAAATGTCCTCCCACACGCACCACTCATTGGCCACAATGAGTGTTCTGCTCATTGTCTACAATAAGCGGTCCACTCATCGTAGATAAACTCTTGATTTAAATGGAGTAAAGCGGTACTCCAATCGACCATTTAAAATGGTAGTTTCTTTAATTTGTATTTATTTATTTTGTTTGTTTTTTAATTCCATTCAACTGGTGGTTGATTAGGTATGCTTTATGTTTGTAGTAGCTGCTGCACATGTAACTGCCCACCATCTTGCTTCTTAACATGTATAGAAGGTGGCCAAAGTCCAACCGTAGTTAGACTTAGCCTCAGCACTCGAAGTGGAAGATTCTGGGTAACACTGGGAAAAATTGATGACCTTTCTATAGAATTACTAGCTTAGTAGCTCTCTGCGAGATATGATTTTATACTTGATTTGTCTTGAGAGGAATGATCCAGTGCACAAGTTGTGTTCTGGAGTCCTGTATGCAGCCTTGAACATGGTTGATCTAGCCACATGTAGGCAAACTCTAGGAATATCAAATTTCTTTCGTACAAATATGACTCGCATTTTTTCTATTTAATAATTAATTTTGGAAACCATTACAGATATAGCCAAGACAGCCCCAATTTCATGCCACATGTCATCAAAGCCATCTAGTGGTAGGCTGGTAGCCAATATATTAAACTCAAGTGATATATATATATAGGTAGATAGGGACTGCTCACCTCACCCTTGAGGTTAGCATCATCCCTGGACCACCCTCATGTAATGGCATTTTGGAAAGAAATGACGGGAAAAAGTTCTCTTTTCGCTTTTTTCATGCAAAACTTATAATTACAAATTTGTCATCACAAACTTGTAATTACAAGTTTGCCATGAAGAAAGCAAAAAGGACACTTTTGCCCATCATTTATTTATTTAAATGGCACTATATGAGTGCATTTTTGTCTGCGAATGATGCTAACCTCACAATCAAGAGGGTGAGGTTAGCATTCCCCATATATATATATATATATATATATATATATATATATATATATATATATATATATAATGGGTAGCTGCCTTAGAGGTGTAGCGTTTGAACACTACACTAGTGCCGAGATCACATGCCACGTGGTATGTGATATATATATATATATATATAGGCCGGGATGCTACCCATGAAGGTAGCATCTGGGTGCTACCTTTGATCCAGCTGGGTGCCACGGTAACTTGCCCAATCTCCATTAGGGACCATACCAAGAAAAAATACTTAGAAAGGATGTCTTCACACCGTTGAATATTAGGTGAAGTCGGAAAAAATTCTATGTACCATGTTTGGGCTGCAAACCACAATATTTGACCTATGATTTAAAGAGAAAAAAGTAAAAAAAAAATATTCTTTTTTCTAAAACCCTAAGAGACCAGCTGAACCCTTAGAGGATTGGGTGTAACTTGCAATCACATGCCACATGCACATGATATAACATTTGAAGGTAGCATGAAAATACTACCTTCATAGGTGCCATCCCTTTTCCCATATATATATATTGATTAGATGAGTCCAACCCTCTCATAGGCGTGATTCTTTGGTTGAGATGCCCTAAGCATGGTCCGCTAGGTGGACAACGTGGTTTGATCACAGCTGTAGATGATGTGGCATAGAAGTGGGATGCCATGGCGCTATCTGTGTACAAGTGATAATATGAGTCAGGTCTCTTATTAAGGGCACATTGGATTGCCAAAATAAACATGTTTTATCCATTATAACAGTACCGTTGACTTTGAATCTTGTTTGAGCTTCATATGCCCTCAACGTTACGTGCAAAAAACGAGTGTTAAAACACGTCGCCTGCGTTACTTGAAATCAAACGTGCCCTAAGTCTCAACGATATTATCAACTAATTTTTACTTGATAACGGTTTTCGATTCCCTCACTGTTGACAGTTGGACTGATCAACAGAGAGTTGCAGCTGCGAAGGAAGGCTGGGGTTATCGATTAGTCTTCTCTGCCCGATTGGTACGAACTTATCTGCTTCCATTGAAGTTCCGTTAGTTGAATTATTCTGTCAATGAACCTTGTTGATCTTTAGCTTTTTTGGAGCAGGTTGGGATTTTTCTTCTTGCAGATCTCTTGTTTATAGGTGCTCAGCAAGTTGGTCATTATCTTCAAGACCTGAGAACTCCCTGAGAAACTGATGCCATTCTGAGTTGCAAGGTCTGAGTTGGTGGTTATTATGATTTAAAACTGCTGCGATTATTTCTAAAAGTTTTGAATCTCTGTCGGCGGAGATTCTCCGAAATCCATCAATTTTCAGAATGATGGATATATGAGGTTCCTCTCATTTTGATGTTGAATTAGGTGTACCGTTTTTTGTTTTTTAAAATTATTACTAAGATGAAGAACATTGAAAATCATTAATTCATGTTGTTTTTGGTAGATCTAATTTGTATGATGAGTTTAAAATTTATTGAAAATGGTCACTCAGAGATCAGCGCTGAACCGTTAACAAGGTTGAAGATCTCGGCTCCGGTCCTGGTAACAAGATTGAAGTTCGGGCCTAGTTTTTTTGCCCGAAAAAATAATCGGGCCAATCAAAAGTTTGACTCGGAGCAATCCAATTCATTAAAGTAGTAACTCTTATTATAATATACCGTATAACCAAATATCACACCCATTAGAGGATTTGAACTGTTTGATGTATGCATTCAAATAAGGGTGACCGCATTGTTTTTTGGGGGTCCTGGCCGACATTTAAACACCAATTGATGTTTAAATAACGGTTAGGAGTCGGTCCCTTTTTTTAAGGGACCGACTATGGTGACTATCATTTAAACTCCAAATGGTGTTTAAACGATCATACATCATTTATTGGCTTATGATCTTTGAAATTCATACCGTCAAAGTGATTTATCATCTAATGAAGGGCTATGAGTAAAAAAAATTACTTTTTAGGAGGTTCGAACCATTCGATATGTGCACTGTAAGATCAAATGGTTCTTCTTAATTTTGATGATTGATATTAAAGTTCACCGGTCAGATGGTTTACATCCACTTGTAAGCATGATCCTTTGGTTGAGACATATTCCAATGATAGATTCAGGGTAGTATAATCGGTATCGGTCTCGGATATCAATTTGTCTTGGGCTGATGCGAATCGGCCGATACTAATACGTATCGATCAATTTTGTTAAAAAAAAAGAAAAGAAAACAAAGTGTCTCGGTCAAAACCGAGACGTATCGGCTGATACCCAATATGTATCAGTGATAACGATACATATTGGTTTGGCCGAAAACCGATACATATTAGTATTGGCCGATTTTTTATACCTTGGATAGATTGCCACTTGAGAAATTTAGATTTATCGTAGATGTGTGCCACATGACATAATGACAAATCACACTTTAATGGTGTGAGATAAACAAATCTAATTTTCATGATGTAAGTTCATTTCAACACCATTTGGCTTTTAAATGTCCGTTTAGAGCCAATATCCCTATTTTCTAATGGTTTTACGTTAAAATGCACTGATTGGATCGTTCTAAAACTTTAACAAATATATGTAAAATTATGTTTATACAGGAAAATTACCAACTAATTTTAATAGAAGTATAAAAAAAAATTAATGGGGATTAGCACCATGGTATAAAAATTGATTGATACGTATCAGTATTTTGGCAAACTGATATGTATCGGTCATATAATTCGGTATCGGCCGATACGTATCAATTTGAGCCAAGACTTGGGTTTTTTTTTTTGTTTTTTAAGGGGCCGATACATATCGGTATCGGCCGATATGTATTGGCCTAGTCATATCAGTCCTCCATGACGGATACCGAGTTTGACACCTTGATTACCACAGTGGCCAAGACTGCACCTCAAGACATGATGGTTCAAAGTTCGAATCCAGCTACTTGTAAGTACTCGCAAGGATTTATCCCTATTGACATAAACGTCTGTCGTGTGGGTGTTCTAAGAGGCCGGATACCTGACACCTTAAAAACTGTTGGGCGTTTTCAGAGAATGCATGGGCGCGGATAGAACTACCCAAACAATTTTAGGAGTTAGTGTTAGATAAGCTGCTTCGTACTCGGATTGCTGTTTAGGATGTGTGCCATGCCAAATCTGTCATGTGTGCCATTAGATATAGTGTGCCATGGTCTAAAAATATTTGGTGCCAAATTTTGGGATTTTGTGATCCCCATCATAAGAGTGAAATCAGTCAAACACCACATACTAAAATTAGGGTTAATTGCATTGTAGTCCATATATTTCGTTGATATTATATGTAGGTCCTTGTATTTTTCATTATTTGAAATTCATTCAAACCTTTGGATGCCTTGTGCATAGGAGTGATCGATTTAGAATGTAACCCTTGCAAGTGCACAAGATCTATTGCAGTATGGCAAGAACAGGGGTGTCGAACCCACAGGGAAACGTGAATTTTTAATTAATTCTTTTAGAGATTTTAAAAACGTCCCTAAGGAAGTACCAAAGGGCAGATTCAATTTTACCAAAAACTTAACACTTTTCCTAAATGCAGAAAAATAAATTAATCTAAACAATTAATTACTGATAAATCTACGAACAATATTAAAATGAGATCAAGGAATATGCTACCCCAGATTCGTACCCCTTTTCTATCATTAAAACCCACAGTTTCATTAAATCATCATTCACACCATCATTCATCTAGAAAAATGACTTGAAATAAAATATGATCATCAATCCGGCATACCCTATCTAAAAACAATGACTCAGCCTAACATTGCGGTATGAGTCATGTAAAAAGCATAGCGTATCTCATGATATTTAGATCACTGCAGGTCCAGATCTTGATTACGACCTGCTGATACGCGTAATCAACGGTCATAACAAAGCATTCAAAATATTTTCAATCACACAAACTTTGAGCAAAACGATTCCATGATAACAATAATAGACTGCGGTATTAATCATAAACATGGGTACTTATCTGGGGATCGCATCTTCCCCGATCTCGATTTAGCCATCTTTGGTGTTTGATCTCCTTTTCTTTCAAAGTCATTCCTCTTTATTTCTTCCAAAAGATATTTGCAATTGTTTTTCCTAAATACATCTATGAATTTCTCGAGAAAATAATGCAAATCCAGTACAATCTACCCACTGAATAAACCCTGAAGAAGGAGAGAAGAAGACTTGAAAAGATGAAGAAAATATTCCCCAAAGTGAAGAGCCCTAAAACTAAAAAGAAATGAATAATATTCTAATTGCAGAAAATAATAATCCCCCTAAGAAAGTCGTGGCTTACCTTTTTATAATAGCCTAACCCTAATACCTCTCTCGATTGACATCTAAGAGTAATTTTCGTGAATTCCCGCCTAGCTTTGCATCAGACACTGCCTCGGTATTTTGCTCATAATTTTCTGTACCGAACTCGGATTGAGGTGATTCTTGAGGTGTTGGAAAGCTGACGACGAGCTCTACAACTTTTATGTTTTAGCCATTTCCTGAATCTGACGTCTTGAAGGTCCAAATTGAGCTGCAAGTCGCACTAAGTTCTCAATGACCCAAAATAGCAGTGTTTTGACATTATTTTCGGGATTCTTGAAATGTTTTAGAAACTTGACCAGATTTACCTGAAACACTTCAAATCTAGCAAATCTCATCAGATAGCCTTCATCGGACGGCTAAATATAGGTATTTAGGGGTGAAATATCATCATATTTCACTACTCATCACACCTCCAAACCTACACTTTGCTAGTCCTCGAGCAAAGAGAATGATAGAAATATAAAGCAAATCAAACTAACATCCTAAAATTTAAATGCCACTTTCGTAGGGAACAGGATTGCACGTAGCATGTGCAACAAGCCTTTAAAGCCCTAGGTGATCCCTGGTGGAGGAGTTGTGTCTCTGAGGGTTTGCGCGGGTTACCCACAAACTTCCAAAAATTTCAAACCATCGAAATTTAGTTTTCAAAACATGATTTTTTTTATAACATATGTACTATTCAAAAACAAAAATCATTAATTGCTTCAGATGAATCATCAATCTCAAATATTAAAGTCATGTCAATCATGCTAGTATCCATTCAAATTAATTTAATGCTCAAATTGTTAGATAATTCATTCATTCAAAAGCGTGAAGTGTGCATATACCAAAACCAAGATTCATCCATCTCTAACTAGTCCAACGGAAAACCATCGGATCCGTTGTCTCGACTCAATCCTCACTTTAGGTATACTCAAAATAAAATCACCCGATGATGGGTAAGTTTACATGTGAGAGATCAATACAAAGCAAATGAAAAGTCTCACATGATAAATAAACACGATGCCAATCAATGAACAAAAATAAATCTCATAAGAATGATACTTGTATATCCTAAGCATGTCATATCAAGTGTCATAAGTATTATATATTGACTCTCCACAAGACAGTTACCAATGCAAGATCGGATCATGAAGGTCTTTTGTAGGGTTGTAATGGGGCTCGTGTAAGGTAAGAAAGAAAGGAATTGTGATTCAAAATTTCGAGAAATTGGAAAAGGAACTAACTTCGATTTTTTTTTTTTTTATTTCTTCTTTTCTTTTTTTTTTTCTTTCTAATTTCTCACCATTTTTTTCTTTTCAATATTTTTCTTTTCTCATTCTTTCTTCTCTTTGAATTTCCTTTTCAAGCACCTCATTTTTCATTCCTTTTTTTTTTTTTTTTTTCTTTTTTTCTTTTTCTCTCCCCTTTTTTCTTTTTATATTTGCCATACACTCTCAGTAAACACCATAACTCATTATCTCTCCACTTACTCTCTTTTCGCTCATTTTCATCCTCGTTCCTAATTTCTAAAATAAGAAGGGTAAAGCTAAATTTTCGTAAATTGTGAAGGGTTAAAGGTTAACGTGGCTTATCAAAGAATGTATAAGGGTAAATTTTTCTATAGGCTCAAAGGGTACTAGAGGATAAATTTATATGAGGTGGGGCATTTTAAGCACAAACGAGCCAAAGATGGCCTTCAATCATTTCCTTAAAAGATGGTAACCTTGCCTATTTGTCTTGAGTAGATATCTGATGCGTTCTAACACAATAATATGAATTTGATATCATGCAAAGTCACAAGCCAAAATAAAATGTATGAGATTATGCAAAATAATTCGTATTCAAAGAAAACTCAGAGTTTATAGACTCACTCATCGATGACGGGAAATTAGCTCTAAAGCTATCGGGTTTAGTCTCCACTAAGAACCTAAGATTCAACGTTCAAAATAGTTCATCGATTTCTAAGTCTTAGCTTGGTATAAGTGCAAAATTCTAAGCAATTTCACATCCACAAATTATCACATTAAGCTTCATCATCTTAGATACAAGAATTCAAAATATGGCATCAATATTCTCAAAATTAAATTCACATGCATCATCAACTAAAGTTTGAAAACTATTGCAAAGTAAATCATGTATGATGGTTCCAAATAAATAAAGTTTTTTTTTTTTTTTTTTTCAAAGAAAATCAAAATAAGTGATGAAAGATAGATAATCATACATACCCCAAACCTAAAAATGACAATGTCCTCATTGTTTGAAATAAGTAGGCACCCCAAACTTGACAAGTACCTCAACACAAAGATCAGAGAATATGGGCATCAAATTAGAACATGACCAAAAATAGATTGAAGGTAATGTGGCTACACTAATTTGGAAATTAAAATAACCTAAACTAAACTAAAACTAATATTCTAGAACTAAACATACGAAAAGCATGATAAATCCTAAATCCTAAACTAAACCTGTGTCCAAGTCCTAAATAAAACACATGGGTTGCCTCGAGGAAGCCGAGTTTAAGTGTCGACAGTTCGACCTCTTCATTGATCAAGAATCTGGATCACTAAGGTGCATCGCCTCAATCTTAAACTGGGTCATCGGCTCAAACATTGGTTTGAGTCTTTGCCCATTCACTTTGAAAACTCGATTGTCCTGAAGGCTTTGAATTTCAATTGCACCGTGCTCACTAATGGAAACAACCTGAAACGGGCCTTCCCATCTAGATTTCAATTTCCCAGGATGAAGCTTAAGTCGGGAATTGAATAACCAAACTTTTTGGCCAACATGAAACTCCTTCCGAGAAATTAATTGATCGTGCAACTTTTTGTACCTTTCCTTGTACATCTTTGAATTTTCATACGCATCGTAGCGTAACTCTTCTAATTCAGTCAATCAGTAACCTTGATTCGACGCCGCTTGCATATCGAAATTAAATCGCTTTGATCGCCTAATGCCTTATGCTCCAATTCGGGAAGATGACATGCCTTCCGTGTAGACAATTTCAAGGAGACATTCCGATCGGTGTCTTGAATGCGACGATAGGCCCACTAAGCATCAGATAGCCGGTTTGACAAATCTCTTCTATCCGGCCGTACCGTCTTTTCTAGAATTCGCCTGATTTCGCGGTTAGACACTTCCACCTGACCACTAGTCTGTGGATGGTACTGGCGACTTTGTGAGTGACGTCGTGCATTTCTTCATTAAAGTGGCAAAATGGCTATTGCAAAATGCGAACCGCCATCACCGATGATTGCTCTTGGGATCCAATCGGTTAAACACATGTTCTCGTAAATTTGACCACAACCTTGTGATCATTTGATCGGGTTGCCTGACTTCAATGCATTTGGAGACATAGTCAACATCCACCAGAATATATGAATACCCAAAGGATGGTGGAAAAGGACCCATAAAGTCAATCCCCCAAACATCGAAAATTTCAACAATCAGAATTGGATTAAGGGGCATCATATTTCGTCGTGAAATATTGCCAATTGACTGACTGTTGGCATTCCTTGCGATGAGCGTCACGCGAAAGATTGAGGGCGATGAGAATCCGCTTTGAAGGATTTTACGTGCGGTCTTCTCCTCGAAATGGCCTCCACAGCCCTAGCATGGAAAAAAATATAGGGGCGCTTAGTTGCTCGTCTTCCGCACGCATCTCCTAATAACTGATCCGGCGAATTTAAACAAATATGGTTCATCCCGAAATAGTATTTTATTTGGGAGAAAAGAGATTCTTATCATTCTTACCCCACTGGGAATTCGCACGATGATCGAGATAATTCACGATGTTAGCAAACCACGGAACTTTTGCACCGCCTACATCAATTGCCATCAAATGTTCATCCGGAAATGTGTCACGGATGGTCTTGTATAGATGATTCTTCAAAGTAATTCTAGATAGATGATCGCCACAACGTTCTCAACCCGCTTTTATCTTTAATCTCAAAGTTGAATTCACGGAGAAGCGAGGATTCAACGGATCAGCCTTTGGTTTCGCATCCTTCTTTGCTAAAAGATATTTCAGTGCAAAAAAGACCACTATTTTCGATCCAAGCAAATAGGAACGAATTTGTCGAGCATACACCACTAATAATTCCTTCTCGGTGGTGGTGTAATTGATTGGGCATCAATTAATGTCTTGCTAGCATAATAAATTACGTGAGGTAATTTATTCACCCTTTGCCCTAAGACAGCTCCGATCGCATAATCAGATGCATCACACATGAGTTCGAATGGTAAAGAATAATTCGGTGGTTGGATTATTGGTGCATTTGATAAGAGTTCACGCAATTTTAGGAATGCCTTTATGCAATCCTCATCAAAATCAAAAGGAACATCTTTGCCAAGCAAAGTGCACAATGGTTTAGCCACCTTGCTAAAATCCTTAATGAATCTTCTATAAAATCCAGCATGCCCCAAAAATGATCGAATTTGTCGAACACTTTTAGGAGGTGGTAAATTTGCAATTAAGTCGACCTTCGCCTTATCAACTTCAATTCCTTTCGTTGAAACAATATGCCCCAACACAATTCCTTGTTGAACCATAAAATGGCTCTTTTCCCAGCTGAGAACAAGTTTGGAATCTACACAACGTTGCAACACCTGTGAAAGATGATTCAAACAAGAATTAAATGTTTTTCCAAAAACCGAGAAGTCCCATGAAGACTTGATGAATTTGTCGATCATGTCCAGAATATGGCCAACATACATCGTTGAAACGTGGCCGGAGCATTACATAAGCCGAATGGCATCCTTCGATATGCAAACGTACCATATGGACACGTGAATGTTGTCTTCTCTTGATCAGCTGGAAAAACGGGCACTTGATTGTATCCCGAATAACCATCAAGAAAGCAATAAAACTCTTGCCCAGCTAACTTCTCAAGAATTTGATCAATGAACGGAAGGGGAAAATGATCTTTTCTGGTGGCTGTGTTCAATTTTCGATAATCAATGCACACGCCATCCAAAGAGTTTCACGAGTGGGCACCAATTCTCCTCCGTAGTTTCTTTCACTGTAATTCCAGACTTTTTCGGAACGATTTGTACTGGACTAACCCATTCACTATCAGAGATCGGATAGATGATTCCAGCATCGAGGAGTTTAATGATTTCCTTTAAAACGACTTCTTGCATGTTCGGATTAAGTCGCCTGTGTGGTTCCCTCGATGGTTTACTCTCATCCTCCGATGTATTTTATGCATACATACCGATGGGTCAATCCTTGAGATCGCCTAAGGTCCATCCGATGGCCTCCTTGTGCTCTTCAAAGACCTTCAACAAATCATTCTCTTGTTCTTCCGATAATGTGGATGAAATTATCACCGGAAGTGTTTCTCGAGGTCCTAAAAGCATATTTGAGGGACTTAGGCAATTGTTTCAATTCCACAGTTGGTGGCTGCTCAATTGATGGAGTCAGCACATCCTTTACCTCAGTAGGTAGTGGTTCTACCTTAGTCACAACTTCACATAAGTTATCATCTTGACATGATGAATTTGACTTTTTCTCTTCTGACTGCTTCCTTTCAAGCCCTTTGTCCTCATAGATGGCTAACAAAGCAGTTTCAAATTCCTCTTTGGTGAGCATTGATGGTAATGCTTCATCCACCACTTCGTCCATCTGATCGATGTAAAAACATTCGACCTCATCCTCATTAGGGAAATGGTTCATCGCATGGAATATGTTAAGCCTGACTTTCATGTTTCCAAAAGAAACGTCCATGACTCCTGTGCGACAATTAATGCAAGCCCCGGCAGCGGCGCCAAAAACTTGATCGATTTAGAATGTAACCCTTGCAAGTGCACAAGATCTATTGCAGTATGGCAAGAACAGGGGTGTCGAACCCACAGGGAAACGTGAATTTTTAATTAATTCTTTTAGAGATTTTAAAAACGTCCCTAAGGAAGTACCAAAGGGCAGATTCAATTTTACCAAAAACTTAACACTTTTCCTAAATGCAGAAAAATAAATTAATCTAAACAATTAATTACTGATAAATCTACGAACAATATTAAAATGAGATCAAGGAATATGCTACCCTATTCGCACTTTTC
This sequence comes from Chloranthus sessilifolius, assembly GCA_021018995.1. Classification (NCBI taxonomy): domain Eukaryota; kingdom Viridiplantae; phylum Streptophyta; class Magnoliopsida; order Chloranthales; family Chloranthaceae; genus Chloranthus; species Chloranthus sessilifolius. Next base: position 118,246,515 of record CM037592.1, read on the forward strand.
TATCATTAAAACCCACGGTTTCATTAAATCATCATTCACACCATCATTCATCTAGAAAATGACTTGAAATAAAATATCATCATCAATCCGGCATACCCTATCTAAAAACAATGACTCAGCCTAACTTTGCGGTATGAGTCATGTTAAAAGCACAGCGTATCTCATGATATTTAGATCACGACAATCAAGACATAATCGCTTCTGCCTTTAGATCACTGCAGTCCAGATCTGCGATTACGAGATGAACTGCTGATACGCGCAATCAACGGTCATAACAAAGCATTCAAAATATTTTCAATCACACAAACTTTGAGCAAAACGATTCCATGATAACAATAATAGACTGCGGTATTAATCATAAACATGGGTACTTATCTGGGGATCGCATCTTCCCCGATCTACTGATTTAGCCGCTCATCTTTGGTGTTTGATCTCCTTTTTCTTTCAAAGTCATTCCTCTTTTATTTCTTCCAAAAGATATTTGCAATTGTTTTTCCTAAATACAATCTATGAATTTCTCAGAGAAAAATAATGCAAATCCTAGGTACAATCTACCCTGAATAAACCCTAGAAGAAGGAGAGAAGAAGACTTGAAAAGATGAAGAAAATATTCCCCCCAAAGTGAAGAGCCCTAAAAACTAAAAAGAAAGAATGAATAATATTCTAATTGCAAAAATAATAATCCCCCTAAGAAACTCGTGGCTTCCCCTTTTCTAATACCGTAACCCTAATACCTCTCTCGATTGACATCTAAGAGTAATTTTCGTGAATTCCCGCCTAGCTTTGCATCAGACACTGCCTCGGTATTTTGCTCATAATTTTCTGTACCGAACTCGGATTGAGGTGATTCTTGAGGTGTTAGAAAGCTGACGACGAGCTCTACAACTTTTATGTTTTAGCCATTTCCTGAATCTGACGTCTTGAAGGTCCAAATTGAGCTGCAAGTCGCACTAAGTTCTCAATGACCCAAAATAGCAGTGTTTTGACATTATTTTCGGGATTCTTGGGCTGTTTTAGAAACTTGGACTGTATTTACCTGAAACACTTCAAATCTAGCAAATCTCATCAGATAGCCTTCATCGGACGGCTAAATATAGGTATTTAGGGGTGAAATATCATCATATTTCACTACTCATCAAGGAGCCCCTACACTAACCTGAGGTAACCCAATTACTCTTTTCACTTAACTAGGTATGATTTATGTAATAGAAATACTATATTTGTCCTTCCTTTGGACAACTTGGATTGGGGATCATTTTTTACCTTATAAAAAAGTCTGAATGTGACCCGAATCTATAGGGTTGGGTTTGGCCTGGTTACAATCGGGCTCAACTTTACTTTTTAAGCCTGAACCCTACCCAAATCGGGTTGAGCCAGGTTAGGCTAAGCCGTTTGATAGCCCTAAGATCTTTATTAGCAAGAGAAGCAAAATTTGATATCAGTATTTTTTCATAAACTAGTGTGTGAGCAGAAAAAGTTGGTGTGTGACCAAAAATCATATCCGATAAGAAAAGCGATATTTGCATAGCAGCCTTCCTCAATAAGCAGTCAAGGGTAAGGCTCTCAATGGACCCTATCGGGACCGGACCCAATTCAGGTTTAGCATGAATTGACCCGAGTTATACCAAGCCAGGTCTAGACCAAAGATCAAAATATCAGCTTTGTTTTCGGTTTCGGGCATGGCTGAAATCGAAAATTTGACCGATATTATAACATTTCGGAGCCCGATTTTTTTTATTTTTTATTTTTTAAAACCAAATTATTGAGGTAGCAAAATATCAGCCAATAATTTCAAATTATCGGCGGATAATTTACTCCCTCTAAAATGAAATCAAGTTTTTGATAATTTCATTTCAAATAAGACTGAAACTGAAGCGCTTCAGCGAAAATCTTCACATTTTGGCCTTTGAACCATGGTTCTAGACTACGTATCCTAACACCCAATCAAGGTTTGGCCCAATTTCTTTTACATATTAATGTATAATACAAAAAATTTATATAATAATTACACATTTATAATAGGTTTTAGTTGAAAGGCATTTGATTAAAATGCCTTATATCAAACCATTGAACTGTTTAATCTTTGGGAATTTCCATAAAATGCCATAAAAGCTACTCACAAAACTATCATTTTGTCGAGATTGTTAGACAAAAAATAATATCTTAGGCAAAATTAATCTTCAACCAAGTTTAGGCATACCTTATTTAAGAGAATATTCGCCCGATAAAATTAGAGAAGCCGCCTCCGTGGAATACCTTGAGGACAATTCTACCTCGCTTCTATCTCCCTCTAAGTGATGGGCACGATTGCATTGAGTGGAGATGAAGAGAGGATGTTATCCTCTTTTATAGCATGCCCTTGAATCCTAACCCATCAAAGATTCAAGGAAGAGGTGTATCACTAGTAGATAGGGATTGGCTTACCACAAATCAATCATAGTTGAAACCAACTCCTTAAGTTGCGTGGAGTGGAATCACGTTACAAGGAAAACTCAAAGTCTTTAGTCAATCATATTTTAATTAAAATAGGAAAATGGGTTAAGTTATTGTGTGAGTCACAAATACCCAACAATCTCCCACTTGAACCACACAATAATTTTAATAATAAGATATATATATTTTGATAAAACAAAAGAAAAGAAAAGAAACGTCATGATTGACTTAGTTCAAAATCGGATGACCATCCTTTAAAGTTTTATAAAAAATATTGACTTCCAAGATTTCGATGTAACAGACATTCTCCCAAGTTCAATAACAATCTTAATGTCGGATCATGAATGCCAATAATGTATAATTTCTTCAAATCTCATTATGACAGTTTCATAGTCAAGACACTAATATCATCAATAAACTGGGGAGCTCATTGTGGTTTTAGTGATACCAAGAAATATACACTTTAATACAACTTCTTGTGTATATTCCCTCATTCGTCCTGCTTCATACCCTAATGTATGTTGTCCTGATATATTACGACATATGCCATGTGAAAATCATCACCCACCTATCAGGACAAAAACTATACAAACCGTGGTGCCTAATCACGATAGCTCAAGCAACCTTATTTGAGCACTTATGCTCCTAGACAATAACATTGCATATGCAAAAATCATAATAAAAAGAAATGATGATGATGATACCAAAATAAAGCATCAATTAAATAAAGTATAATATTGTGCAAGAAAAAAGTATCATAAAAGGAGAATAATGTATTGTGGAAGTAGAAACTCCTACTCAAATAGTGTACTCGAGTGTATCTAACACTCCCATCTGGATCACATGCGCTTTAAAAACTTTTGGAGCTAATCCTTTGGTAAGAGGATCAGCAATCATCTCTTCAATTGACAAATGAGGAATTTTAATAATCCCTTCCTCCACTTTCTCGCGAACCATAAGGTATTTAATTTCAATATGTCTGTTATTTTTGGTAATCCTCCCACTTTTGATGAAATCTGTAGCAGCCTTATTGTCACAATAGATTATAATAGCTCTTTCAATAGAATTCACAATCTTTAGTTCTCCAATGAAGTTTTTCAACTATATAGCATGACGAGTAGCCTCATGGCATCCGACAAACTCTGCAAACATGGTAGAATCGGTGGTGATGCTTTGTTTCGAGCTCCTCCAAGATACAACACCATCAGCAAGCTTGAAAATAAAACCCGAAGTAGACTTTTGAGTTTTCAAGCACCCAGCATAATCAGAATCTGTATATCCGACAACCGCAAGCTCGCTCGATCTTCTGTAAACTAGCATGAAATCCTTAGTTCGTTGCAAGTATCGTAAGACTTTCTTCATTGCTTTAAAATGAGTAATATCAGGATTTCGTTGGAATCTTCCAAGCATGCCAACAATAAACGCAATATCTGGTCGTAAGCATATCATTGCATACATTAAGCTTTCAACAGCAGAAGCATATTCAGAGACATTTACTTGTGCTTTTTCGCTTTCGTTTCTTAGACATTGACTTTCATTGAAAATGTTGCCTTTAACAACAGGAGCATCTCCGGACGCACAATTTTTCATATGAAATATTTTAAAAACTTTATCAATATAAGCTCTCTGCGATAAGCCTAAAAGGCCAGCATCTCGATCTCTATGAATCTTAATTCCAAGAATATATAGAGCATTTCCCATATCTTTCATATCAAAATTTTTTGAGAGAAAAAACTTCATTTCGTGGAGGAGATGAATATCGTTGCTGGCAAGAAGTATATCATCGACGTAGAGAACAAGAATGATGAAACACGCTTTAACTCTTTTGATGTATATGCATCGGTCCATAATATTTTCTTTGAAGCCAAATTGTGTCACAATTTTATCAAATTTTAAATACCATTGTCGTGAAGCTTGCATTAATCCATAAATGGATCTTTTCAGTCTGCAAACAAGGTTCTCTTGTCCATGTGCAACAAAATCCTCTGGTTAAGACATATAAATTTCCTCTTCTAGATCATCATTCAAGAATACCGTTTTAACATTCATTTGGTGCAACTCGAGATCATAGTGCGCAACGATCGCAAGGATAATCCGTAATGAATCTTTTGATGAGACAGGAGAGAATGTCTCATTAAAATCAATGTCAGGTCTCTGTGTAAAACCCTTGGCAACGAGTCTTGCCTTTTACTTTTCAATATTTCCTTCTGAGTCTCTTTTAGTTTTAAAAACCCACCTGCATTTAATTTTTTTATGACTTTCAGGAAGAGAAGAGAGTTCCCAAACATAATTCTTCTCCATAGATTATAACTCCTCTCTCATGGCCTCTTGCCAGTATTGAGATTTGTCGCTCTCCATAGCTTTGCGGAAGGTAAGAGGGTCATAAAAAACTACATCAACATCGTTATCCTCTTGCAGATAGACTTTATAATTAGATGGTATGACAGATCTTTGCTCTCTAGAGGATCTTCTTAAAGTAATTGGTTGCTCTTCAGAATAAGATGGAGCCATAGTGGGTGCACTCGATGTCCCTATGTCACCAGGGACAGATACAGATATTGAAGGTCCAACGGGAATAGGAGCCATAGAAAAAGTAGGTAAAAAAGGTTCAACTGGAATAGGTAAAACAATATTTCGGTCTTCTTCAACGATAATGTTTCTCCTCTTTTGACTCCCACTAGGAATATTATCTTCAAGAAATTTAACATTTGAAGTCTCCACAATCTCTAGTGGTCTTGAAGGGCAATAGAATCTGAAGGCTCGAGTACGCTCTGGGTAACCTATAAAGTAACATGTGACAGTACGAGGATCAAGTTTCTTTAATTCAGGATTATAAAGTTTGGCTTCAGCCAAACATCCCCACACATGGAGATGATTCAAACTAGGGTTGTGACCGGTCCAAATTTTGTAAGGGGTTTCAGGAGCTGCTTTATAAGTTACCCTATTTATAATGTAAACCGCTATTTTTAGCGCTTCTCCCCAAAAATTTTCAGGAAGATCTGAAAAACTCATCATACTCCGTATAGCATCCTGATATATACGATTTCTCCTTTCAGAGACGCCATTTTGTTGTGGTGTACCTGGAGTAGTGTATTGAGGAACTATGCCCTGTTTCTTTAGGTATTCAACGAAAGGTCCGTGATTTACACCATCTTTATCCATTTTTCCATAGTATTCACCTCCACGATCTGATCTAAGACTCTTTATCTTTTTATCTAACTGTTTTTCTACCTCGGCTTGAAAGATTTTAAACATATCGAGTGCCTCGGATTTGTGATGAATTAGATACACATACGCATATCGAGAGTAGTCATCTATAAAGCTGATAAAGTATCGCTGTCCACCACGTGAAGGAGTAGGGAAAGGGCCACAGATGTCAGTATGAATGAGATGCAGTAACTCAGATGATCTTGAAGCTTCAAATTTGCGTTGTTTTATCATTTTTCCTTTAATACATTGAACACAAGTTTCAAAATCACTGAAATTGAGAGGTTTAAGAATATTATTTTTAACCATAGTCTTTAGTCTTTTTCTGGATGCATGACCTAACCGTCTATGCCAAAGCATGAAAGAATTTTCTGCCAAAAGTGAACGCTTAGACTCGGATGAGGTGGAAGAAACATATACTGAAGAAAAAGTAAAATCAATATCAAGAGATAGCTGAAATAACCCGTCTGTCAATAAACCATGTCCTACTAAAACAGAATGTAGAGTAACAGATAAATCATTGCCAGAAAAGGTGAAACAATATCCATGCCCAAGTAATCTAGATATAGAAATAAGGTTCCGTCTGAATGAAGGAATAAAATAAACATCCTGCAGTATCAAAATGTGTCCAGAGTCTAAAACAAGGCGGTAAGTCCCAACAGCCTCAACTTTAACTGCTTGTTCATTTCCGAAGAAAAGTCGCTCATTCGGTCTTGGGCTTCTCCTGCTGATTAGCCCCTGCAAAGAACGAGAAACATGCACAGAGGCACCTGAGTCAACCCATCACGAGCCTTCTGAAATATTTACTAGATTTGATTCAAAGCAGACATGTGCAAGGTTAATACCTCCTCGCTGCTTCTTCTTCATAATATTTTTTCACAAGTAGCAATCTTTCTTGATATGGCCTTTCTTCTTACAGAAATGACAGCCATCATCATTGTTTACCGTAACTGCCTTGAGCTTGGAGTCTTTCTTAATTCCTTTGCCATTGTGAAAGCTTTAGTTCTGACCCTTTTTCTTGAAATTCTTCTTGTAAGCCGGCTTGTAAGCCAGATTATAGGGATGATTGTGACTAAAATTAGCAGACTCGACTTTGTTTCCACGAAGCCTCTCTTCTTCGATTACGCACATAGAGATCAATTGATTCAAGTCCCATTTATCCTTCTGAGCATTGTAATTCACTTTAAAGGTATCAAATTGCTTAGGAAGAAAAACAACAGCTAGATGCACTACGGCATCTTCTTCGATTGTAATTCCTTGTTCTTTAAGTTTCATAGTCAACATGAATATTTTAAGAATAAATTCTCGCACACTCCCGCTTCCATCATATCGCATATTGACCAATTGCACTAAGTAGCCATACTGTAAGAACTTTACTATTCCAACGAACTAGTCTTGGATGATTTTCAATAATTCTTTGGCTGTTTTGGTAGTTTTAATACCACCTCTAATGGGTTCAGTAATAGAAGCGCGTATGATCATCATCGTCATACGATTTGCCTTATCCCAACGAGCATATTGGGCCTTTTGAATATCAGTGGCGTTGGACGATAAAGTTGGCTTGTCCTCCGAGAGAACAAAGTCATAGTCCATATATCCAAGGGTCAAATCAAGACCTATTCGCCAGGTGTTATACTTGGTGCCATTAAGTTTTTCAATACTGGTCATCTGTTGATGTAAAATTGATCCTTCCATAGCTGATATGAAAAGGAATAATTATCAGCACATTGTTCAATTAGAACTTTATAAAATAAAATTCATACCCGGGGTCAAGGTTGAATTAATCAGAGTGTAAACAAGTATGTGCAAAGGAACATTCACTCTAAGGGACAAACTTCACTCATTGTCTCAGCATCACCTTTGGGCAGAAGTTTTGACTTATTGTAAGTCTCCGTAAATAGTGTTTAGGAAATACACATAGACCTAGTCAGATGTATTTTTCAGTTTGATCGAAGCTTTCCATCAGCTTAGGCCAGAAGTGTCGCTCTTCTCTCACCTAGACACACATGACTATTCTACTCATTCTATATACATGAATTTTCTAAATGAGCTTTGGCTAGAAATAGTAGTTCACATAGATGAATGCACATGCAATTTTAATGAAATTAGATTTCAAAATTTAAGGATAACGTGTCCTCTATAGATCGGCCACCTTTGGGCAGACTACAAACCTACTTTGGCTACGCATCTCGAAATGATTGCTTTACCGTTCTATCTAAACTCCCTTATAGATAGAACTAAAGTTCTTAGCTGTTTTATCATGTCATTAGTTAAATATTTCATACCCTAAATATATTCATATAGTAAGTTTAGGGAAAACAAAGTCATAAAGTAAAGATGCACATGCAATAATTACAAACAATGACATAATAGTGTAAGAGTATTCATACAGAATATTGAAAATGGTTCAATTATGTATTTAGAATAAAAATAAATTTATTAACCTTTGACTGGGATTTTCATGTCTAAAACAGTATTAAACAGCCCCATAAACTAGTCCAAAATATAGATCTCGTCGAATAGACTAAAATCGACAGGTCATGTGCGCGAAACAAAGTTGTATATCTCAAGATATCGCGTTTTAAAGTTTGAGTCGAAAGGTTCAATCTGGTGGTCGAAATAAGTTCTGAGTTTTAAATCTTTATTTGCAGCCGGCGGAAGTAGTGCAATATAGGGGGTGCAAACAAAAACTTATTTGAAGTGGTTTGGGTCGGGGGTCAGTATACGGGTCATGGGCCGGGTCATTGGATCGGGTCATTGGGCGGGGTCATTTGGTCGGGTCATTGGGCCGGGGTCATTGGGTCGGGTCATTGGGCCCGACCCGGTCCGAGAAGCCGACCCGGTCCGAGAAGCCAACCCTAACCCCTTCACTGTTCATCTTCCTTAAGATTATTTTATTTTATTTTATTTTTATTTTTATTTTTTATTTTTTTGTGGTTTTTGCCCATATGGGGCTAAGCTGGCCCTTCACCGTCACCTTGGCCTCTCGTCAGGTCATGAGCCTCGGCGGACGTGGGCGTGGCGGACTATCTTGACGGCCGATTTGTCGGCATAAAGCGGAATTTTTTTTTTTGGAATTTCTGCCAGAAAGAAGATTCGACCCCGCCCATTCAAGTCACGGACGATGGTCCTGTGTGCCGTCCGATGAGCCTCGGCCGTCGTGCATTGATGCTGATGGTAGAATATCGCGGCTTGACCGTCGACCAATGATGCCCAATTTTTTTTTTTTTGATTGAAAATTAAATATGCTCTAACCGGGCTCTGATACCAATTGTTGGACAAAAAATAATATCTTGGCAAAATTAATCTTCAACCAAGTTTAGGCATACCTTATTTAAGAGAATATTTACCTGATAAAATTAGAGAAGCCGCCTTCGTGGAATACCTTGAGGACAATTCTACCTCGCTTCTATCTCCCTCAAAATGATCGGCACGATTGCATTGAGTGGAGATGAAGAGGGGACGCTGTCCTCTTTTATAGCATGCCCTTGAATCCTAACCCATCGAGGATTCAAAGGAGAGGTGTATCACTAGTAGATAGGGATTGGCTTACCACAAACCAATCATAGTTGAAACCAACTCCTTAAGTTGCGTGGAGTGGAATCACGTTACAAGGAAAACTCAATTGATTGACGATAAAAAACCACCAAAGAAACTCCATCGAGTGCTTGAAACTCAATTAAGTAGGAGTACTCTTACTCATGCCAAACTGAAAGCACTAACGTTCAAAATCTCTTGAAACCCATCAACTGCTTGAAATCAGATAATGGAGATCGTTTTCACATTGACCTTTCACACAAAGGATCTTATGATCATGAGTGTACCATCAAATGACTAATTTTTTATTTCACATAGCATTGATACCTAAAAAGTGGTACTAAAATCATATGACACACATCATGCTCAAACCTAAATTTAGGGCTTTTTTGGGATCCATGACACGTGAAATAGAAAACTGTATGTCTGATGGTAATGTTATGGTCTTAATATCCATCGAGTGGGAGATCAGATTAAAAAACAATCTCCAACTTTTGATTTCAAGCCGTCAATGGGTTAAAGGGGTTTCCAACACTTTTGCCTTTAAAAAATCTGTTAGCGGGAGTAGAGGTACGTTTAGGGTCTGTTTGGCAATTTTTCGGAAAATATAGGAAAAGATTTTGTAAATTCAATGGATTCTAGCACTTTGGGAATTCATAGGAATTCATTGTTTTTCGGTGTTTGGATTGTGTAATTGGTACATAGAAAATAGAAAAGGTCTATTATCAATAGTATATATCTCACACACTCAATAAATTCAACTTTCTATTATGAAAAAAATTTCGTGAGAGAAAGAAAAATTAGGAAAGAAAAAAAGTGAGTTTGAGAGAGAGAGAGAGAGAGAGAGAGAGAGAAATTTGAGGAGAGAGAAAGAAATTAAGAAAGAGAAATTAAAAGAAATATGTAGAGAGAAAAAACTTAAGAGAGAGAGACTCGGAGAGAGAGACATCTAAAAAGTAGAATGATAATAAAGAGCCAAGAAAGAAAGAGAGAGAGAGAGATTTAATATTTATTTATTATTTTTAATTATTATTATTTTTTAATTTTTTAAAATTTTAATTTTTTTTATATTTAAATTTAAATTTATTATTTTTTTACTTTTAACAAAAATTAAATAAAAAGTAAAAAAATAAAAAATAAAAAAATAAAATCACACACACTCTCTCTCTCTCTTTCTTTTGATAAAAAAAAAGAAAAAAAATTAAAAAATATATATATATATTTTATTTATATTATATTATTATATTATTTGATTTATTATTATTATTTTATATTATTATTTATTAATTTTATTATTAATTTTATTTTATTTTATTATTTTACTATTTTATATTTAAAAAGTAAATTTAATTTAATTTTTACATTTTTATTTTATATTTTATATTTATTTTATTATTATTATTTATTATTTATTATTTTATATTTTGTATTTTTATTTTATTTTATTTTTTAATTTTAATTTTTTTTATTAATTTCGTATTTTTATTTTTTAGTTATTTTATTAAAAATAATTATATTTTATTTTTATATTATTTTAATTATTTTTATTTTAATTACTTTAATTTGTAATTTTTATTTTTATTTTTTATTTTTTATTTTTTATTTTTATATTAAATTTTTATATTTATATTTTAAAATTTTTAATTTTATTTTAATTTATTTTTTAATTTTTACATTTTAATTTTAATTTTATTATTTTTTATTATTTTATTATTTTATTTTTTATTTTTGTATTTTTATTTTAAAATTTCTAATTTTATTTTAATTTATTTTTTAATTTTTACATATTATTTTTTATTTTAATTTAAAATAAAAAAATTATTTTTTATTTATTATTTTTGTATTTTTATTTTTTATTTATTATTTATTTTATTAAAAAATTATTTTTTATATTTATATTTATATTTTCTTTTAAGTTTTTTAATTTTTAAATTTTGTATTTTTATTTTATTTTTTTAATAATTTTTAATTTTTTAAATTTAAATTTAAATTTTTTTTATTTTTTTATTTTTATTTTTTATTTTAATTAATTTTTTATTTATTATTTATTTTATTAAAAAAATTTTTATTTTTGTATTTATTTTTAATTTTTTAATTTTTAATAATTTTATTTTATTTTAATTAATTTATTATTTTTGTTTAATTATTTTTATTTTATTTTTAAAATTTTTATTATTTATTATTATTATTATTATTTTAAATTCTTATTTTATTTTTTATTTTATCTTTATTTTTTTTACTTTGTTTTAGAAAATTTAAAAATTTCTAATTTTATTTTAATTTTTGTAATTTTGTCAATAGTTGATTCTATTTTAATTTATTCATTAAAAAAAAAAGTAAGAGATAGAGGAGAGAGAAAAAGAGAAATCGAGAATGAGAAAAGTTTTTCGATGAAATCCTCTTATTTTAGAGGGATTTGTCAGTTTCTAGTACAAATTTTTTTTTTGAATTTTTCTATAATTTTCAGTAGCACAACTTTGTTGCCAAACATAGGAAAGTATCACATTTCCTTTCATTTCTTAAGATTTCTTTTCCTTTTCCCCTATCCAAATAGGCCCTTAGGTACTTCCAAAATGAAAGGCTAATATTGGGAAATGGGCGGAGTCTGGCTTTCGCTTAATTGAAAATTTGAGTTTTCCCTTTAATTAGGACAGTGTTATGAAGTGGACAATTTTACAAGCACTAATTTTCCTTTCCCTTTAATTGGGCCGGATCTGTTGGCACTCAAGCCTTTTCCAAGGTCCATTTCGACCAACATCATCTTTAAAATTTCTTGTTTAAATATACACCTCCACTCTATGATATTTTGAGGCTCGAAATTTAGGCCTCTGATTTGTCAACATTTGACTTTTTTCTTCTAACCTTTTTAAAAAAAATCAGTTAAATAACCTAACCTTACTTCATATGACATCAAAATACTGTTTAAGGGACTACGAGAAGTTCCACTAGTGCTAGACGACGACACTCGAGAGTCCTCCATTAGCGAACCAAACTGACATCTTCATGTATAAAAACAATTTTAATTTTCAAAATTTCATATTTTTGGCACTATTGAAGTCTTTTATTCATTAAAAAAAAATTAAAATTCTTTACTATATAAATTAAATAAGAGTTAGTCTACAATGGGTATTCACACATTATGGGTGGACACGACACTCCACACATTTGTGTGACTGCGTGACGTGCACGCATGCATTAGAAGTCCGTCCATATCTTCCGGTCACACAGATGTGCGGATTGCTCTATCCACCCATAATTTACCCATGATAGGTGAACAATTATTATAGACTAACCCAATTTATAACCCTTTCCATCACCATCATCATCACCATGGTCATCATCGTCATCAATTTTAATATTAAAACAAATCACCATCATATAAATAAAGTCCAACTGGTGATGAAATTTGAGGCATAAAAAAGACCAAACTTTAATCAAATATTTGATTATTTACCTTTAGGTACAGTGTAGTTTGAGAGATCTGCCCATAGCCATGTGTTGTGAGTTCGAGTTCGAGAATTAGACTCTCGAAAATGAGGGTAAGGCTGCGTAGCATTTACCTCTCTTAGACTCGCTGAAAGCAGGAGCCTACTGCAATGGGTACAACCTTTTTTAAGTGAAGCGGGGTTTCCCAATGACAACTAGATGAGATGCTTTGGACAATGTGAGGCCGAACACTTCCGTCATATCTAAATCCTCTGCTCTAATACCATGAGGAAGCTCCCAGTCGAAACTGTGGAGAAGTTGAGCGAGAGCAATCTCAATGCTAGCCGTCCCAAATGTAATTCCGGGACACACCCTTCTCCCCGATCCGAAGGGTAGAAATTCGAAATCCTGACCCTTAAAATTGATATCGCTACCGATGAATCGATCCGGCTCAAAATTTTCTGAGTTCTCCCCCCAAAACACGGGGTCTCTCCCGATGGCCCAGACATTTACCATGAATCTTGTTTTGGCAGGAATTTCGAACCCGTCTATTGTTACTTCTTCAATGGACTCTCTTGGCAGTAGTAAAGGAGCCGGAGGATGCAGTCTAAGAATCTCCTTTATCACTGCTTTTAAGTAGGGTAGTTGATCCAAATCACTCTCTAAAACCGATGTTCTCTCACCGACGATGCTTCGTACTTCGGCTTGAACTCTTTTCATCACTTCTGGGTTTCGAATCAGCTCTGTCATTCCCCAATCGAGGGTTATGAAGGTTGTATCAATTCCGGCGATAAACAAATCCTACATAGATGGAATGGCAGATCAGGGGCTGTTCTAAATTCTAATGACTAAACTTCCATGTTTTAGGACTCGTTTAGACTCGGCAATCATTCGGTAGGGGGTCAGTTCGGTTTGATTTGGAAAAATTCAGGAAAGATACAGAGAAAATTTTGGGGATTATAAGAAAATTACTAAAATATACAAAAATATATGTTTGCCTCTTTAAGGTTAAAAGCAGTGTTTTTAAATATTAACATAAGTGGATTACTTAATCCGCATGCTTTAACAATTTACAATCATAAAAAACAATACCAAATAAGATTAAAGCATGTATCACAATTTAGCAAAATCTAGAAAGTTCATGAAAAAGAATGCATGAATTAAGTGAATATTTGGTAAAAACTTTGGCAGACCAAATCTAAGGGGTTTAGCATGATGGCCAGGTACCGGCTCAGGAAGCAGGATAACTGAGTTTGAATCCCTCCCTTGAGGCCACCCTGGGGATTTATATCCTGTGCTGACCCTGCGATTAGATGGGTATTCTAAGGGTCCCGGACACTGAAAATTTGGGATATTTAGAATTTTTAATATAATCTATTAAATTTATCAATTAAAATCTACTCACAATCATCACACAATCAAAATAAGTACGCAAGACATTTTTAACGTGGAAAATCCATCACAGGCAAAAACCACAGGATCTATCTCAGATCCAAAAAGAAATTCACTATGAACAAAAAAAAACTTTACAGTGCTTCTTTGGAATGATATGCCCTAACACTCCAATCACCAAACATGACAACCTTTCTCCATCATACTATCCATAGTGAACATTTCCATCAACCTACGTTTCTTGCGAAGGTTCACTTGTCTCACACAAGTCTTATACTCTCAAATATGAAATCATAAAGACCCATAAACATCAAAGAGATTAAAGAATGAAATCAAAAGATGAAAAGTAATCTTAATGACAAAATTTTGGACAAAAAAAAATTTTAGAATGAAGATTTTCGGATCAGTTGCCAAACTGCCCGGACTACCTAAAATTTATATGTTTTAGGGTCACGGACGTCCGTGAATCACTCACGGTCGTCTGTGACAACGGACGTCCGTGAGTGTACTACGGACGACCGTGGGTTCAATAATGACAAACCAATTTGTCAAACTTAATTACTTGGCAAAACTATTTCCTAAAGGAGCAATACTGTTTTTTGGGTCATGATGGTCACAAAAAGTCTTACAATCTCCCCCTTTGTAATCATGACAAAAAAATAGTTTACAAGGATTGAAAAAATAGAAAATACAATACATTCATTTCTCTTGTAAGTCCTATACATCAATCTAGAATGCAAATGCTGAAATTACAACTCTATTTGCTCCCCCTAACTATTTGCCAAGTAAAAGTGTAACCTTAACACTATATTAGAAATTTATCTTTTAGTTGTAGCTCTTTACCTGTTGAAATAACCATATAACACATTAATAGCACAAGTGAAATATAAAGAGTATCTCCCCCTTTTTGTCATAATGTGACAAAGGGTACATTTAACCAGTGAAACTACATTCAAATATAAATTCTGAAGTTAAGCACAAATGAAGAAAACTTTTAACATCACATTAAAATTGAAAAGATTAAGACATGAAAAGAAGAAAAAAAATTTACCAAAGTTCTTCAGAATTACGAAAACATAATGTATCCTCAAACCAAAATAATATTGTCAGAATTACAGCATTATAACAAAATAAACATCATTCAGGAGGCGGAAAGTGTGCTCCTGGAGGCGGGAAGACATTGTTAAAACGATTTATCATCGCTTCAAAACCGTCAATCATTGTCATTTGTAACGAAAAAATTTGCTCCCCATAGATATTGAAACCAGTTTCAATCCGATTAGATAAGTTTTAAATTTCAGAATGCATATGTTGCATCTCAGTATGCATCCTATCAAAATGTTGGTCATAATAATGACCCTCTTGACCCTGATACGGAGGAACTGGTGGAGGAGCAGCGGCAGCTTGAGGAAAATCTTCTGCCTCATCCTCATCAGACGTTTCATATAATAATTCAATATCGTCCAAATCTAGTGTAACCCTTTTCCCAATTTTTTTTAACTTACCTAATGGCGCCATGGCTCTAGAAGTAGCCAGAAGAGGAGGAAGAGTCATTTGAGACTCAACAATCTTGCTAATGATTATAGGAAAAGGAAGAGACATTTTAGAGGTATCATCCCTCATGCGTCGAACGATTAATTCAAAAATAATTGAAGATACACACAAAGGACGATTTTTGTCTAACAGGAACATTAGATAAATAATGTCCCAACGCACTTGATCTTTATTTCCCGCTCTTGGTGTAAGAGTGGCAAAAAGAACATGGCGAAGCCATTGAAATTTCATTTTCAAGGAAGAATAGTGCAATGCAATTCCAGTAAGTTGAGACGGTACATTGCACACATAGTCATAGATGGTGGAAGGACTAAACAGTGATTGAATTTGACTTTCATCTACAGGATAACTATACCCATTTTCATTTAAAGGAATGCCCAAGATTTCAGAGATAAGTAAAGGAGAAAAAGTGATTTGCTTACCAAAAACGTAAGTCACTGCATAACACTCCATCCTACTCTCTACTATCTTGGCGTTGAGGAGATTAGCATAAAAACACCGAACCACATCGGTGTAAGCCGAGCTCGTTAGAGAAAGAAGTGAAAGCCAACCCTCAGAAGCAAACATCTCATACATATCATGATCTTTGAGAAATTTGTCAAGAACAACCCGTTCGACTATGAGATTTCGAGTAAGAAATAGACGTTGAAAACGTTCTTCATGGCTTTTAGAAGGAAAACGTTGAAGTTCATGCGATGAAGAAGAGGAAGAACCTTTAGATTTCTTAGAGTTTTTCTTATTTAGAGACATTCTTTATCTTTCGTTGAAATGGGAAGCAAAGAGTGAAAAAAAATTTTGAGTAAAAAATGAAGAAGACGGTTCAAAAAGGCGGTTTATAAAAATTTGGATGGACATCCGTAAGAAGATCACGGACGTCCGTAAGACCTTGAGATCCGTGGGAACAAAATTTAACCGCTTTAGATAGACTTTGGAAATTGAACCGACGGACGTCCGTAGAGACATGCACGGACGTCCGTGAATGAATGACAGTTGTCAAGTGCAATAACTGCAAAAAGACCGTTCGAACATAGGAAACTGTTTATATTCCGGACGTCCGGAGTGATTCATGGACGTTCGTGGTAAAGTGTCAGAAAACCTATAGAAATCCGGACGTCCGTAGTGATTCACGGACGGCCGGGAGAAAATTGTTAGTTTGGGGTTGTAAATATGGACGTCCGTGTAGAATTCACGGACGTCCGTGACACTTACGAAAATTTATTTGAAATTTATTTTTATTTTTATTTTTATTTTTATTTATTTTATTTTATTTTATTTTTTAAAGAAAATTTTATAATACGTAATAAAATTTCATGTGTAAGAGTTAAAACATCCTAAAATGCATACGAAGCAATAAGAGTAACTTAAAATTTACTATTTTCTATACGCATCATAGGTATTACAATACGAAAAAAAATAGTTAACAAAGGAAGATTTTAAAAATCAAAGTTAATTGCAACAACAACATATAGTCCAAATAATATTGAGACTCCTTTTTTTTTTTTTTTTTTTTTTTTTTTAAATGTTCTCCATAAAAGAAATGATACTCACACCTTTTTAAGCTTTCTAAAAGACATTTTTAATGAGCTTTAGAACATTGACTCCCAACTAGTTAGTTTAGGGCAATAGATTTGAAGAAATCCCAACGATTTTACTTGCTCAAGTCAATTAGGCTACAAGGTAGAGTGAAAGAAAATTTGAATATTCAATCTGAAATTTACTTGCTTTCTATTCAACTCATTTAGCGAGGGTTAGCCAATGACTCCTAATTCAGTTGACTTAGGGCATTAAGTATAGAATACTCCACGGGCTTATTAACTCGAGTTGAAAAGGCAAACTGTAAGAAAAATCAGAAGAATACAGAACATTATTTGAACAAATAATCCAAGATTCAACATTTACCCAGAACATAAGCTTGTTGCAATGACTATTAATAAAAAATTCCTTTATATACTAACGATAATAAAAAATACCTTGATGATACAGAATAAAAGCCAATTAAGTGTAACTCAAAATAATACAAATGCATTCTTAGAAAATTTTATCACATGTTCACGTATGAAACTTTAGAACGTATCATACATAATTATATAAAAATATGTGCGAAGAAAAAAAAAATATATATATATACAAGTGATGAAATAGTGATTAATCGATGAAGCATAAACCAATGGATTTTCGAAGAAATTCAAATCGATTAAAATCCAACGGTTTTGTAAAAATATCTGCTAATTGTAATTGTGTGTGTACGTGCTTCAGGAGAATAATTTTTTCTTCCACCAAATCACGTATGAAGTGGTGTCGAATATCAATGTGTTTAGTCCTAGAATGTTGTACAGGATTTTCAGAAATACAAATAGCACTGGTGTTATCACAAAACAAGGTCATTATACCTTGAGAAATCCCATAGTCAGACAACATTTGCTTCATCCATAAGAGTTGAGTGCACCCATTACCAGCAGAAATATATTCCGCTTCAGCAGTGGATAAAGAAACCGAAGCTTGTTTTTTTGCTGAGCCAAGAAACAAGACAATTTCTGATATAAAAACAACCACCACTCGTGCTTTTACAATCATCAGAGTTACCGGCCCAATCAGAATCGAAAAAACCAATGATATGAGATGTGGTATCGAAAGGATACCAGAGACCTAACTCTAGTGTAGCGTTAACATAACGAATGATACGTTTAAGAATAGTTATGTGAGACTCCTTAGGGGCTGCCTGAAATCTAGCGCACATACCCACACTGTAAGCAATATCCGATCTACTAGCAGTAAGATAGAGAAAACTACCTATCATGCTTCTATAAAGTGTATCCCCTACAGTTTTACCATTTACATCTTTTGTCAATTTCACTGACGTACTCATAGGGGTGCGGGCAGGTTTACTTGATTCCAAGCCAAATTTCTTAACAAGTTCTTTTGCATATTTAGATTGGGAAATGAAAATGCCAGTGGAACATTATTTTATTTGGAGACCTAAGAAGCAATTTAACTCACAGAATAAACTCATTTCAAATTCATTGCTCATTAGAGTTTGAAATTTATGAGCATTTAAGTCTAATGTGGATCCAAAGATAATGTCATCAACAGAAATTTGAGCAACAGTTAAATTAGATGATTCTTCTTTCAAAAATAATGTTTTATCCACACTACCATGTTTAAAACCATTAGTGATTAGGTATTTTGTGAGTCTATCATACCAAGCACGAGGTGCTTGTTTCAAGCCATATAATGCCTTTTTAAGTTTAAATACATCATGAGAATGATGTGGATCTTCAAATCCTTTGGGTTGTTCCACATACACTTCCTCAGTCAAAAAACCATTTAAAAATGCACTCTTTACATCCATTCGGTATAATTTAAATTTTAAATGACATGCCATTGCTAAGATTATGCGAATGGACTCAAGCCTAGCTACAGGAGCAAATGTTTCATGAAAATCAATACCTTCAACCTGAGTGTACCCTTGAGCCACCAATCTTGCTTTGTTTCTAATGATTTTACCTTCTTCATTAGTTTTATTTTTAAAAATTCATTTTGTACCGATGATTCTAATGTTTGAAGGTCTAGAAACAATTTCCCACACATCATTCCTTTTGAATTGAGTGAGCTCTTCTTGCATCGCAGTAACCCAATGCTCATCAAGAAGAGCTTCTTTAATATTTTTTGGTTCAAGATTTGATGTGTAACATACATGAGAAAGAAGGTTTGACAGATTTTTAAATTTTCGTCTAGTAAGAAGTTGAGTGGACAAGTCACCAATGATAGCAGAAGGTGGGTGACTTCTCATATCACGAGCATAGGAAGGTCTATGTCGAGACTCATTTTCAAAGATATTGTTATGTGAAATATCTACACTGATATCTTCAGTGATATTAAATGTAGTGTGTGTAGAATTTTCATTGTCAGATGATAAATTAGTGTTATCAAGTCTAATTTTTTCATGATTAATAGGAATAATAAGAACTTCATCGTCAATATCTCTATTTAAAACAGAAGAAGAATCTGATTTTTGATCTTCTACAACCACATTAACTGATTCAATGACAGTAAGAGTTCTTAAATTAAAAACCCTATAAGCTCTGTTGTTCAATGAGTAACCAAGAAAAATACCATTGTCAGTTTTAGCATCAAATTTTCTAAGATATTCACGATCTCTTAAAATGTGACATGCACTACCAAAAACTCGAAAATAACTAACTTGAGGTTTTTTAGCATTCCATATTTCATATGGAGTCTTAGTAGTGTTTGGTCTAAGGTATACTCGATTTGAAATATAACATGCAGTACTAACAGCCTCAGCCCACAAATTTTTAGCCACATTATTAGCATTTAACATAACCCTAGCCATCTCTTGAAAGACCCTATTTTTCCTCTCAACCACACCATTTTGTTGAGGTGTGTGAGGAGCAGAAAATTCATGCTTTATTCCATTTGATGCACAACATTTCGCAAAAGATGAATTTTCAAATTCTTTACCATGATCACTTCGAATTCGAATTATAGAAATATTTTTTTCAATTTGAGTTCTCTTAGAAATGATAATAAATTCATCAAAAGCTTGAGATTTTTCTCTGAGAAAAGCAAACCAAGTATATCTAGAAAAATCATCAACCACAACAAGTACATATTTCTTACCTCCTAAACTACTTGTTCTCATGGGACCTACAAGATCAAAATGTATTAATTCAAGAATCCTAGAAGAAGTAGGAACATTTACTTTCTTGTGAGGAGCATGGATCTGTTTACCCATTTGACAAGCACTACAAATAGATCCATCTGGTTTACTTAATTTAGGTAAACCTTTAACAAGTTGATCAGAGGCTAATTTGTAAAGATCATTTTTATTCATGTGACCAAGCCTCTGATGCCAGATATTGATCTCATTTGTTTTAGTGATAAGACAATTATTTTGGAGATGATCGCTAAAAGTGTAACAGTTATCAGTAGATATAATCCCTTCAAGAACAATTTTGCCATTAGAATCAACAACAGTGCACAGATTTTTTGAAAAATTAATATTCATCCCATCATCACATAAATGGCTAATACTAATGAGATTAGCCTTAAGTCCTTCAACATAAAGGACTTCTTTTAGTTTAGGACAACCAGGAGCATTAATTGTTCCTCTTCCAGTAATTTTACAAGAACTTCCATTACCGAAAGTCACATTTCCTTCTGAGCATGGACTAAGATGAGAGAAGAATGATTTCTCACCAGTCATATGCCTAGAACAGCCACTATCAAGGAACCACTTAGATGATTCACTTGCTTTTAGTGATATATGAGCAACCTGAGCAGTCAAATCAGATTTCCGAATCCAAACACGTTTGTATTTAAGATTTGATTTGTTATGAATCACATGCTTGTTGTTATATTTATGTGAACTACTCAATGAAATGACTTTATTTTTCTTAAAAGTTTGGGAGTGAGGAACATAGTATTGAGAGTATTCAAAGTCAAATGGACAATACACATAAGTATGCCCTTCCCATCCACAAGTATAGCAGATTGGCACTCTCCTATTAAAAAATCTAGTATTGGAAGATCTGAATTTATTACCCTTTTGTCTAGAATTTGTAGAGAGTGATTTGATTTCTTTAACAAATTTTGGAGCATGAGTTACATCAGGTTTTAGATTTTTATTTAATATATGATGATATCCAATACCTGATTTGTCTGTTGTTCTTTGACCAGAACTGAGTAATTTTTTCATTTTCTCATTAGTCTTGTAAATGTTTGAATATTTTTCAGAAATAAAAATAAGTTCCCTTTTTAAATTTTCATTTATTTTAATAAGAGAATTTACTTTATTTTCTTGTTCTATAAATTTTGGAGTGAAATAATTTACATTCTCTTGGAGATTTCTCATAATGTTTTTTAACTCAGTCACTTCTTTGATTAATTTAATTTTTTCTTTAGTTAGATGTATTGATTCTTGATAAAGTTCACTGTAGGCATTTGTCATATCCAATATATCACCATCAATTTCATTAGCAGCTGAGATTGAATCAATAGAGTCAGTTTCAGTATGAGAAGGAGTTTGAGAATTATTAGTTTCCACAATAGAAGCAACAAAAGCTCTAAACTCATAAGAACTAGATTCAGATTCATCAGAAGATGACTCAGTTGATATTTTAATCTCATGTGAAGCAGTCAAGGCTTTGGATTTTCCTTTATCATTTTTCTTACTAGGACATTTATTAGCGTAATGTCCATAACCATGACACTTAAAACATTGAGTAGTGTCAGGAAAATCCTTTTTAGGTTTCTTCTCAAATAATTTAAATTTTTTAGAATTTTCAAATTTTTTAAAAGGTTGTTTCTTATTTTTATAGAATTTTTTAAATTTTTTAACAAATAAAGCAAGTTCATCTGATTTATCATAATCACTGCTAGAATCAGACTCAACCTTTGATGATTTAAATGCAACACTTTTAGTGATATGATTATCTTGAATTTCATATTCATAAGTTTGTAATGACCCAACGAGTTCATCTAAGTTTAGATTGTCAACATCTTTAGATTCAACAATAGTATTGACTTTTGATCTGAATCTTTTAGGTCACCTTAGAATTTTTCGCACAATTTTAGTATTAGAAACAGGTTCTCCTAAATTAAATGAGCCATTTACAATATCATTTAAGCGAATATAGAAATCAGAAAACTTTTCATCGTCATCCATGCGAAGATTTTCAAATTGAGAAGTGAGCATTTGAAGTTTGGAAATCTTTACTTGAGGAGTCCCTTCATAAGTGGTTTCAAGAATTTTCCATGCATCTTTGGCTATGGTACAAGTACTTATTCGATGAAACTCAGAAGCAGTAACTGCTCCAAGTAAAGCATTAAGGGCCTTGGAATTATAACCAAGATTATCATATTCCTGATCCGTCCATAAAGATCTAGGTTTGATAGTGGTATGTGGTATATTATCGACAACAGAGGTCGTAGTTGGTGGCGACCATCCGTCCTCAATAGAATACCAAATGTGAGGATCAAGTGAACTTAAAAATGCTCTCATCCTTGCCTTCCAGTAAGGATAATTAGAGCCATCAAACAGAGGGGGTCTAGCAGTAGACGCACCTTCTCTAGGAAGATCGTGATATCCCAAATTAGACATAACACTTAATTTGTT
This sequence comes from Chloranthus sessilifolius, assembly GCA_021018995.1. NCBI lineage: Eukaryota > Viridiplantae > Streptophyta > Magnoliopsida > Chloranthales > Chloranthaceae > Chloranthus > Chloranthus sessilifolius. The sequence goes on from CM037592.1 coordinate 118,269,199, forward strand.
AAAATTTACTAAGTGACCAGGCTCTGATACCAATTGAAAATTTGAGATATTTAGAATTTTTAATATAATCTATTAAATTTATCAATTAAAATCTACTCACAATCATCACACAATCAAAATAAGTACGCAAGACATTTTTAACGTAGAAAACCCATCACAGGCAAAAACCACGGGATCTATCTCAGATCCAAAAAGAAATTCACTATGAACAAAAAAAAACTTTACAGTGCTTCTTTGGAATGATATGCCCTAGCACTCCAATCACCAAACATGACAGCCTTTCTCCATCATACTATCCATAGTGAACATTTCCATCAACCTACGTTTCTTGCGAAGGTTCACTTGTCTCACACAAGTCTTACACTCTCAAACATGATATCATAAAGACCCATAAACATCAAAGAGATTAAAGAATGAAATCAAAAGATGAAAAGTAATCTCAATGACAAAATTTTGGACAAAAAAAAATTTTAGAATGAAGATTTTCGGATCAGTTGCCAAACTGCCCGAACTACCTAAAATTTATATGTTTTAGGGTCACGGACGTCTATGAATCACTCACGGTCGTTCGTGACAACGGACGTCCGTGAGTGTACTACGGACGACCGTGGGTCCAATAATGACAAACCAATTTGTCAAACTTAATTACTTGGCAAAACTATTTCCTAAAGGAGCAATACTGTTTTTTTGGGTCATGATGGTGACAAAAAGTCTTACAATCGGACACCATGTTAAAAAAAAAAATTCATAAAGGAAGAACAAGAAAATTAAAACAGAAGAACTCTTTATGAACCTTAATGACAGCCTTGATATTATCCATTGTTAGAGGCATGTCGAGGCTGCTGCCGCCGTTCTTTATATCAAGCAAAACATCGACAAGATCTTTTTGCTCTTCCATATCTCTCTTGGGATTGAGGTGTTCCACAATCACTTCATCAAAGAATTGATCAAAGCGCCGAAAGTTGTTCTTCAGTCTCCCCTCGTAGCCAGTTATTTTGTTGATCCATTTTATGGAAGGAAACGAGTCTCCGAGATTGAAACCTCCAAGCAATATTTGATTCTCATCCATCAGCTCCTGAAATTGATGCCGATCATGCTCCTCTCCTTCGGAAAAATTCCTTCCCAACACGACCCGGCAAAGCACATCGCTCGCAAATAGCCCAAGAATATTCGTAAGATCAACTGGGGCGGGATAAAATCCCGTTATCCTGCGAACTAGACGTGCCACCTTTTCTCCTCTCACAAAACCATAAGACTGCACTCTCTTGACGCTAAAAATTTCGAGGGCGCACATCTTTCTTAAGTGCCTCCAGTACGCCCCATAGGGAGAAAAGGAGAGATCCGTACAATTGTAGAAGAGATGCTTGGCTGAGATGAAGTGAGGCCTACTCGAGGTAGCGAGGTCATGGGTCTTCATAACTTCTTTCGCGGTTCTTGCCGATGAGACTACGATGGTTGGAATCTCGCCTAGTTTGAGGTAAATTATGGGGCCGAGTTTCTGCGATAGGCGTCGAAGAGAGAAATGGGGCATGGTACCAAGCTGGTGGAGGTTGCCAATGATGGGTAGCTTTGATGGGCTTGGTGGGAGATTTGGCTTTCTTTTTCTTTGACAATTGTTTGAATTCTTCCTTGAGAAGTGTCTGAACAGTAGGATTAGAAGTATGGATGCAAAGAAGATTGAAGAGAGGGCTGCTTGGTTGAGTGTTGGTTCTCTCAGCCATTGCAAGAGAGCCATTTGAGTTTCCTTTAGAGAGTAAACTGAGCGCAAGCTTGGCCAAGATGTAGCTCAGTAGCTCCCATCCCTTGGTATGTTTTAAGAAATGCTGATCAGAGGGGTGTTTCGATGGTAAGTGGTTACTATTATTATTATAAGGTACAGTTATAATTTCATCTAATTTGTCAATGAGTTACACTTAATTCATCTAATTAGCGAATTGGAGAAGATAAATTTGGTTGATCATCGAAATACACGCCGGTCAGGGTGGGTCGGTTAATTCATCTGTGTTTTCTGTCAATGGCTCCCGACCGGCCAAAATTTAATTTTGGTTGCCCGATGGCATATGCCTGACCCGACCTGACGGATCAAAGGTATATATGCCTGACCCAACTTGATATTCCAACCAGACCCAACTAAAAAACAAATTATTGACAAGAAAGAAAATCAACGGTATGCAAAATGATTTGGCAAATGTTCGACTAATTCGCCTCATTGCTAAATGGTCGCAGAATTTTAGGATAATTATTTTTATACTTTATTTATTTATTTATTTTTATTTTCTCTTTTTAAATTATATACCTATCGCTTTCTTTCGTTCTTTCTCAATTATGTCATCTAGACTTTAGATAATATATCCTGTGTTGAAGGTTTTGTATATTCTAACTTTAAATATATATGGGAGCCGGTTAAGTCCTCCAATGGAGGATGGTGATCGTCCTCTAAGATATATATGGAGCTCCACGTGGCACTCAAAATACTGTTTGAGTGTCACATGGAGCACAGGTGGATGGTTTAGATCAATATTAAAAAAATAAAATTAAAAAAAAACTTTTTAAACCCACAAGTCAAAGTTTAACGGGTTTCATTGGTCCACATTTCACGGTTCATAAAACACACGGTGGAGATGAGTTTTCAATTTTGTTTCTCAAAGATGATCTAAGCAATGCACCCGAGCTTCATGTGGCATCGAAATAATATTTTGGGTGTCACGTGGAAGCTTGGAGGACGGTGATCGATCCCATGGAGGACGGACACCTTTTCCTATATATATATATATATATATATATATATATATATATATATGGAAAAAGTGTCCGTCCTCCAAGCTTCCACGTGGAGCTCTACGTGGCACCCAAACTATTGTTTCGATGCCACGTGGAGCTCGGGTGCATTGCTTAGATCATTTTTGACAAAAAAAATAATTGAAAACTCATCTCCACCATGTGTTTTTTGAACAGTGAAATATGGACCAATGAAACCCGTCAAACTTTGACTTGAGGTTTAAAAAGTTTTTTTCAAAATTTCTTTTTTTAATATTGATCTAAACCGTCCACCTGTGCTCCACGTGGCACCCAAACAATGTTTCGGGTGCCACGTGGAGCTCCATGTGTATCTTGAAAGACAGTCACCGTCCTCCATTGGAGGACCTAACCGGCTCCCTATATATATATATATATATATATATATATATATATATATATATATATATACTAGTAAGGATGCACGTGCAAATGCGCATGGATTGCCGGATTAGAAATAATCTCATCCCTTGAAACTAAAATTAAATTCAATGGCTAAGATTCACGTAAGATTTTTAATTAATATATTTATATTTTAAAAACTCTAATTATTAAACTACTACGATATTCTTTAGTGTATTTAAACCACATCATATCTTAGAGCTGATTGCATTCCATATATAACATAAAGCAAACCTAGACGAAAATAGAAAAGAAATCGAAGAAACCCATTGAAGATTTGACTTGAGTCGATTTGCTGAGAGAGAAAGAAAGAGATGCGACCCAAGATCATTCTTTTCGGTGACTCGATCACAGAAGAGTCGTTTGGAGATGGAGGTTGGGGTGCATCTCTTGCCGACCATTTCTCTCGAACGGTATATAAACTTCATATTATTCTAGTTTTAATAGTGGTGATTTAGTCTTCTTCTTGATGGACCGAAGAATAGAGATCCGGTGATTCAAGTTCGGGAAGCGAGGTATCGAAGAATGGAGATCCTACGATTTAAGTTCGAAAAAAATAATAACTGTATCAAAATAAGCAAAAACCCATATGATATTTCTTAATCCAATCTAATTTACAGCCATGCATAAAGATCTCTGATTATAAAAATTAATACACCTCTATATCAAATCATGGCAAAAAAAAATCGATTTCAGTTTGTGTCATCCGATACAAAATTACAAATAACCCGATACGAAATTGTATCCTATAATTCTTATACCTATAACTATTGCCTCCACATCAAAGTCAGACAAAGATAATAATATAAAGATATGATCTTTTTAAATGAAACAACTAACCCATATCCCCAATTGATAAATAAAAAATAAAAAATATATTATCTCCAACAGTTAATCTCATAACACATATAAATAAATATCCACATTCATTTAACTTGAATGGAAATCTAACTGTTTTAAGATGAATAAAAAAATATAAATTTTTTTATCAGATTCAAGTCATCAATAAAACATAAAACTAGTAAAAAATAAATCAAAGCAAATTAAGAGATATAAATAAAACAAAGACATATAAATATACCTGAAATCGGGGAAAAACGATGAGTTAATGAGAAATTGCTTACTTAACGAAAATCTGTGGAAATCTAACTGTTTCAGGATGAATAGAAAAATACAAAATCTTGGATCAAATTTATGTCATTCATAAAACATAAAACTAGTAAAAAATAAATCAAAGCAAATTAAAATACATAAATAAAACAAAGACATATAAACATATTTGAAATCGGAAAAAAAACGATGTGTGAATGAGAGACTGATTGCTTAACGAAAATCTGTGTATGATTTATTATTATTATTATTTTTTTTCACCTTTTATTTTATAAAATTTCAATGAGAATGAGAGAGAATTACAGTTTGTATCAGATATAAGTTAATTATGGGCTAGTTTAGAGTCCTAGTTTAATTAGATTTTGCAATTACAATCAGGAGAAGGGTAGCAACTCTTAGGAGAATTTTAGGTATGAAAATATAACAGAAACTATTTTTACTTATATATATATATATATATATATATATAATCTTTTTGAATTCTGCCAAATTTATCCATATTGTGTCGTGTTTTCCTGTTATCAAATCTTGACTTCATGACTAAGTTAAAAAAATCCTATTTTCTTTATTATATATATAAAAGATTAGGTCAAGTCGATATGATCCGACCTAACCTAAAAGTCAGGTCAAATCCCTCATGCCCAACCCGACCCCACTGTTCAAGTTCATGCGCCCAATGCTGTAGACAACCAGGTCGGGCAGGGGAAATTGGTTGAACCTGACCCGACCAGTTGACAGCCCTGCTCTTGTCACCCTACTTTGCGAATTAGATAACTTCATTGTTAGGACCATTTATATTTATATTAAAATTTGTAAATTGGAGAGTCAAAAATGAAATGCCGTGTGTTTAGGGTTTGGGATAGCAGTCTAGCTTATAAGAGCATCTCTAGTAAGGAGATCTAAATTTGGGTAGCTAAACACCGCTTTAGCTATTGCTATAGTACTTTAGCTACTACTAGAGTAAAAATCACTCCAGCAGACACTCTATTTTAGCTACACCTTTCTTTAAAATATTATTTTTCATTCTTATTTTATTATATTTTACTACCCACACTTACGGATGCAAGTTCGGTATACCGAACCGAACCAAACCCGAAATTTTCGGTGTTCAGTTTGGTATACCCTAAACCGAAACTGAACCGAAACCCATTTGGTTCGGTTCAATATTTATTTTTTTTAAATCGAAACCGATTTGGTTCGGTTCAGTGTAGGTAAAATATCTATTTTTTTAGGGTATCTTTTCAATTTTTTTGGATTTTTTTCGGGTTCAAGCCACTCAAACCGAACCAAATTGGGGTTCGGTTCAGTTTGGTTTGTGTCGGTTTCGGTTCGGTTCAAATTTTTTTTTCTGAAACCGAAACCGATTTGGTTCAATTCAGTTCGGTGTAGGTAAAATGCTTCATTTTTTTTTTTTTAAGGATATTTTTTTGGCTTTTTTGGTTTTTTTTTTTGGGTTTTATTCGCTTTCAAGCCACCCAAACCGAACCAAATTGGGGTTCGGCTCGATTTGTTGGGTTTCGGTGTAGGTAAAATACCTACTTTTTTTTATTTTTTAGGGTATGTTTTTGCTTTTTTTGAATTTTTTTCTCTTTCAAGCCACCCAAATCGAACCGAATTCGGGTTCGTCTGGGTTCGGTTTGTGTCGGGTTTTGGTGTGGTTCGGTGTGATTTCGATTTATTTTTATTTTATTATTTTACTACTAGATAAGATAAAGAGAGAGAGAGATAAAAAGGAGAGTGGAGAGAGAAAAAGAGTTATCTTAAAAAAAATATATTATTTTTAGCTATTGCTACAGTAATAATTATATTAAATTTAATTATTACTATAGCAATATCTATATTTGGCATATGAGATTTGTTGGAGCTAGTGTTTTTGTAATTTGGAACGCTAAAATAGTTTGGAATGTGGGATAGCCCCGTCTTCGAGATGCTCAAAGTTGCCTAGTTAGCCCATCTGATAGTACAATTTATCAGATAGCATGAAAATATATATGCATGTCATTCATTTTTTGAGTAGGTATAAAATTGGCCGGCGGCTGCGATTCTCTGAAGGTTTGACTGTTTTTTTCACCAGCCTAGCTAGAATAGTTTTTTATGTCTCGGTTCATGGAACCACTATCATCTATCATAATAGACTTATTCTATTTATTTCTGGTTTACCTTGCGAGCACTATTTCTCTACCGTTTTTTTTAGTAACCGCTAAAGTGTTTTTTTTTTTTTTTAATTATTTGTGTGACTTTGCAATCTTTCATTTCTTCTCGCAGCTTCCGTCCAAGCAGATATTTTAGATTCATCGTGTCCACAAAGGGTCGTGGTATTGTTTGACACTTGGGTATGCTCTCTAACATCGTGAGTTTGAAACTCCCCATCTCCGATAATTAAATGCCACCTATGGTGTGTAATTATTGAAATGCTTGCGGCATGGTGGGGGCGATGACACCCATAAGGAATAATCTAATTACCTGCAAGCTTGGGACACCTTATATATATATATATATATATATATATATATAATTATTGAAATGCTTGCGGCATGGTGGGGGCGATGACACCCATAAGGAATAATCTAATTACCTGCAAGCTTGGGACACCTTATATATATATATATATATATATATATATATATATATATATGGGTAGTGATCATCACTCGAGTCATGAGATATAATTTTATATTGAAATACTTGCGGCATGGTTGGGCGATGGCACCCATAGGGATTAATCGAAGGACAAGCTTGGGACAACTTATGTTTTATATATATATATATAAGGGTAATGATTCTCACTTGAGTCTTGAGATATACTTATTGAAATACTTGTGGCCTGGTGGGGGTGATGACACCCATAAGGATTAATCTAAGCGCAAGCTTGGGACATTTTATATTATATATGTATATGGGTAATGATTCTCACTCGTGTCATGAGATATAATTATTTAAATACGAGTGGCATGGTGGAGGCGATGGCACCCATAGGGATTAATCTAAGCACAAGCTTGGGACAAATTATGTTATATATATATAGGCCCGGGGATATGCGTTCGGACGTAGATATATTTCTGCGCATATTGATAAGAGCTCGGCACGTAGCGCCTCTGTCTTTGATGGGACAGTCCCTCATTTTCTTAATTTCACTGCGCTTTAACCATAGTTACCACTGACACTGATAAAATTAGTAAGGCAAAATCAGAATAGCAAAAATGTGGTATGACGCTAGGAGTCCGTGCCTGACATCCTGATTTTGTCTGATGTAATATCATTAATTAAAAGCGGCGCATGATATCATGATTTTCAATGGTGGATATTACAATTCGAAATTACGCTTCGGTATGAACTGAAAACGCTTCCGAACGAAGCGTTTAACGCTACTAACCGAAGCGCTTGCGCTTCGTAACGAAGTATTTACGCTAGTAACCAAGGCATTTGCGCTCCTTATGTGAGATGAAAAACGACTTTCTTTTGACATGTAGTGCGTCCGACCTTCATTTATTACCATTGTCAGAACATTAAATGAGAAGTGGGGCACGACTTCGTGATTCTCAATGGTAATCATTACCATTTTAATTGAATGTCTGAGAGACCCCTTCGGGCACCCCTTAGGAGAGTCCATTAATTGGCGGAATGTTTAGCATTTATTGGTCGAATGTTGAACATTAATGACCCTTCTGTCAGAAGAAGCTTCACTCCTTATGAGAAGCGCTAGCGCTCAGGTAAGAAGAGCTGACGCTATCTCCTGTTAGCGAATCCGCTACGACAAGGAAGCGTTAGCGCTTCGTACATGATACGAAGCGCCCCAAAATTTGACACGTTACACCATTATGTGCAAAGCAACCCCCGAACGTATTTCATTTATTATCATTGTCAAAACATTAAATAAGGAGCGGGGTAAGGCGGACGAGATTACGGCGTGTGACATTGTGGTGTGCAATGGCCATCATTCCCATTTGAGAAAAATATTTAAGGCGGCAATTTTGTGAATTATAATTTCACAAATTACTTTTTACTTTTGTCCTCCACATTTTCATCTTCTTGGAGCGCAGTAAGAAACATCAAAGCAGCGAAATCATTTTCCTCTATCTAGTAACAAGGTAAGTGTACTTTTATTTTTATTCCACTTTAAAAATACCAAATAGAAGCGCCATCCCTTTCATAGATGAAGCATCGGGGCTCCAATATTTATGGACAGGGGCGCCTCCCCGTTGTGGCTTTTGGAGTGTCGGCGCTCCAACATTTGAAGCACTTGCGCCTGTATATGGAAGTGACGCCTCTCCTATTTTTAGTACCTTCTTCTCTAAACTTCTCCTTTTTCTATATCACATATTTTGAAGATGGTTCTCAAACCTCAACGACTAAGTGCATCATCGCAAAGTGCTAGGACATTTATGACGCGACATCTGAGGAGAGGAAAAACTTGCTCAATGATTCGGTCTTCCGTATATTCTTTGTAGCTCCAAAGGGCGTGAAAAGCATCAACAACCTTCTAGATGTAATCATCAAGTTCTGGGGTCATGACAATGTCTAGAATTTTGAGACTGCCAAGTCTGGCATTATCAGATTTCGAGCCCTTAATTTTGTTTTGATAACTGGTCTTCGAATGACCGACCCCACTATTTACCCTGCGAGGTTGGAGATTCTTGAAGAATGAACCATTAAATATAGGTTTTTCAGGGGCCTCCAAGAGGTTAAAAGGTCACACATTGAAGCGGCGATTATGAGAGTCGACCAGGATGCTAACGATGACTTTCTGAAACTCTGTCTATTATTCGTCCTCGCCACTGTCCTCTTTCCAAACTCACATTACAGCCTCAACAACTCTCACCTTTGCCTCGTTGATGATCTCCCCAATTTCAACTTATATCCATGGGGCCGTCACGCGTACACTCAACTTCTAGGATATGTGGAGAAAGCAAAGACGATGAGGGGTAGAGCTCAGAAAGTAAAGGCATGACAAGAATACAATATTTACGGCAGCACTATCACCCTGCAGGTAAATGCCGTCTCCCAGAGAATGTCCTGTTTTATTTCCTACGAAGCACTGACGATTATGAAAGTTATTTAATTTTTATTTTATTTTCTTATATCTGGGAGTACGAGATTAACGACAGGTATGCCCCACACAAGGTTGTTGGCACCGTCAGCTTCCCAAGGCTGCTGAAATGAGAAGCAAACGACTAAACAAGGATTTCCTACATTACAGAATTCGAGCACAAGGTAAATTCGAAACGAGACGATATACCATCCAAATATAGGCACTATCACTATAATGTAGAAGCACAATCGCTTCTAAATGAAGCGAGTGCGCCTCTAACAGGAGCACAATCGCTACGAGATGAAGCGATGATGCCTTCAATACGAGTGTAATTGCTACTATATGAAGTGATGCCGCCTCTATAACGAGCACAATCGCTTCTTAAAGAAGTGGTCGCGCATTCTCAAATTCTTAATCAGTCAAAAATAATGTGAAATATCTATCATCTTGTAGGTCGCTCACATCTGGCAACTGGAGGCCACACTCGATGAAAGCGTCGTCCTTGTGGTAGCAGACACAGTGAAAGCAGGGCAGAGACCTGTGAAATCAGGTGAAGGACAACCTGTTCCTTCCATTACTGTGTGTAAGAAAAGAATGGACATTGATGTGATTAGCTCCTCGGACGAGGAAGAGGAAGAGGAGGAAGAAAAAGAAGAGGCAACGGAGGAAGAAGAAGAAGAAGAAGAACCCATTCATCGTAAGTCCGTGAAACTACGAATTGATGAAAAATAGAAGAAGTCTGTTGATTCAAAAATTGTAAACTGTGAAAGGTCAATCGACGACCTCCGCGTAAAGTTGTTCAGCTAGAATTGGAGAACCAGCAACTGAAAGCAAAGGTTCTTCAGCTGGAAAAAGAGAATTAGCAACTGAAGGTATGCTTCTAAACTATGCTGTATAAATACTGAGCTTGCAAAAATCCAATGACAAAGAGTTCATGCTTCTATATGAAGCGTCGACGCTTTTCTGTGATATGTCGACACTTCGTATATGAAGCGTGAATGCTTCTACATGTTAACTATTTTTTAAACATGGCCTGATATTCTTATCATATTACAGGTCCGCAGTGTGTCGGGAAGTCTGTTGGGCCCGGCTGGGGATAATCAGACATTTGTCCCCCAATGCCACAGGTCTGTCTCCACCCGAACTCCAACCACAGCCTGATCCCAACCCCAAGGCAAAGTCCAAGTTCAAGCCCTAGCCCAAGGCCAAACCCCTGCCCCAGCCTTAGCACAAGCCGAAGTCCAAGCCCCAGCCCAAACCGTAGCTCATGACCGTGCCCAAACCTTAGCCCATGACCCAGCCCAATCCTCAGCACAAGTTGAAGCCGAAGCCCCAGCCCAAGACCCACCCAAAGCCCCAGCCCAAGCCTCATCAGAAACCGAAGCCCCAGCCCAAGCCCAAGCCGAAGTCAAAGTCGAAGCCTCAGCCCAAGACCCACCCAAAGCCCCTGCCCTAGACTCAACCCAAGCCTCAGCCCAAGCCGAAGCAGAAGCCCCAACCCAAGACCCACCCATAGCCCCAGCCCAAGACTCAACCCAAGCCCTAGCCCAAGCCAAAGCCCAAGCCCCAACCCCAACCACATTCAAACTCTGCGTCCCACCCAAACCCCATACTCCCTCCCAAATCGAACCCCTTACCCAATCGAAAGTCCTGTCTCCACCACCACCGCGGTCCACCCAACCCCCTAAAAAGGAGAAACACCAACGACAGCCACCATCTCTGCCTCCACCACCACCACCGCCTATTGTGTCTCATGACGAACAGCCTGAGAAGCCCCTTACGCAACTATACACCGAGGAGGGGTCTTCTGTGGGATAAGAAGAAGTGGAGGACCAAGTCTCATGATCTTTCAGGAGAAGTCAGAGGGTCCGGTCTAAAGGCCTCACGATTCCTCCCTTGCAAACTCACTCTAAAAGAAAGGGAGAGCTGGTCTCCTAAACTCGCAAAAAGAAGGCTAGAATGGAAGCAATGACTTTACTACCGGTCGCTGATGCACCACCTCAGGCCTATGTGAATGCTATTTAGGCATTTTCCAACAGATAGAACTAGTAAGTATATTACCTCCATACAATATTTAACAAGCTTTTAAAAGCGTCGTCGCCTTTACGTGAGAGCGTCAACGCTTTGTAAAATGAGCGCTAACGCGTCTGCTTCGAAGCGCTAGAGACTGATCCACTTATGTTTTAATTTAAACCTAGGACTCTCATCTCGACCGTTGGTTCACTGCGTATTATCATGGAGTTAATACGCTGTTTGAGATCCAAACAAGAAATAGAAGATCCAGTAAGTATTAGTCCTTTTTCAATCCTATCGCTTTCCTGATTCTATATTGATATTTACACTTTCGTATGTAGATAATAACCATGTACTTTAGGGTTATGGACAAGTGAAAAGATATTGAGAAGAAGAGGAAGACTTTCTGAATAGTTGTCGTTGGACTCATCTGCATGAGCACAGATTTTAGAGATTTTTAGAAATACATTAAAACGAGTGGTCCACACACGCCCCCTGCATGGTGAAACAGAGCACATACTACGGCGACAGTTTTCTCACGCAACAAGACATGCTGTCGTTGCTGGGTTTCTTCATAAATAAAAATCACGCCTTGAATGCGATTAAGTGTGAAATTTTTTTTATTTCAATTCACATTCCGGACCCATCACACTGGGTGCTTGCTATGGCGACCCCCTCAGCTCATAAAATCTAAGTCCTTGACCCCGTCCCAGATCTTTCTGCGATAAAGAAATTTGTTGAGGTGATAAAGACACTGGTAAGTTATGTTATAATGTTTTCAAAAGTAATGCCGGAATCACTTATCGCTCTTAGTGGAAGCATTGTCGCGTTTAACATGGGGTATAATCGCTTTGATAATTGAGCGTCACTGCTTTGACAATGGGGTGTCAATGCTTTTAAAATGGGGCGTCAGTGCTTCCAAAATAGTTCGTTAGTGCTTTGATATTTTGCTGTCAACACTTTCACAATGAGGCGTCAACGCTCATTGTATGCCAACAAATGTGTACCTGATATTTTATTTTTTTTATTGACAGATGCATTACCTCCCAACCCTGTTACATATGCACGACACCTCGACTTCCATTTTTGACAAATGACCTTGGGACAATAAGGCTGTCGACGCACCGATTCAAAGAAACAATTCTAACTGCGGGGTTTTCGTGATAAAATACGTACATTATTTAAGCAAGGAACTCCAGCTAGATTTTAAACATGAAGACATCGAAATTTTCAGGGCGGAGATTGGGCATGCCATCGGTACCCACAAGGAGGATAATTGGGATGGCAGTGACGATGTCAATTTTCTTTTATAAATTTTTTATTTTACATAAATGTACATTCACATTTGTTGACATACATAGCATTGTACTGAAGATTATATGTACATTCATATTTTTTATTTTACGTAGGATAAATATACAATGTACACTGATCATATTATACGAATATTTTTTAATATACGAGATTTATTTATAGGATATATTGTTAATCTCCCAAAAATTATGCTTCAATTGAGGTGTCAACGCTTTGGTAATGGGGCGTTAGCGCTTTAATAATGGGGGCATCAGCACTCTCACTACTGGGGCGTTACAACCTCTATTTTCTAAATGCATTTGTAACTTACATTTTACGTATTTTTTAAAAGACGTATTATCCTATTGATAAAATTAAATGAAAGAGTTTTAAAACTCAAGGCATCATGGGAAAGGGTTAATGCTTCAATTTAGGAGCGTTAACGCTTGTTATAATTAATGTCTTATTCGAGCGTCGACACTTGTAATAATAAACGTCTTATTCGAGCGTTGACGCTTAAATTCCTTTGGCGGCAGTGCGTGCACCATGATGATTACGACTATCTGAGGCATTGTCGCTTTTAACAACAGCAAAATGATTGAAAATACAACAAATCCATAATTACATTTAAGCGATGACGCATCAACATGAGGCGCGCTGAATATTAAGGCCTGCATTTTTTATTAGCTTACGTCCAGAAGTGACCTCCCCATCAATCGAAGTGCCTACGCATCAATTAGAGAAGGTAACAAATTTCTTTTTGTGTATATTATCCAAAAGGTAATAGATTTGTAAATATTAAGGCCTGCTTTTTTAGTAGGTAAGGCTTTTTTTATTGTGATATGAGCAATAATTAGAAGTGATGAAGGTTCGAATTAGACGCGATGACGCTTCGTACTAGAAGCGATGACACTTTAAATTTTTAACAATGAGGCGTCGAATTTGCAACAATGAGGTTCGAACATAAGCGATGATGCTCCACATTAGAGGCGAAGACGCTTCCTATAAGAAGCGATGACGCTTGTTATTAGAGCTAGCTCTTCAACATAGAGACATTATTATTACCTTCATGATTATTAGGGCTACCAGGACATCGAAAAGCACAAATTATATTAATTTAAATGACAAAAGCAGAGTTTGTATTAATGTATTCATATATTAAAAAAATATATATATAACAAGGAAGAGATTGGAATGCCAGTTACTATGTAAATTTTGAAGTGACATTTCAAACCCTAGCCTTTTTCCCTATAAAGCCACTGCTCGTCACAAAGAAACGATGACGCGTCAGATTTACAACTATGACACTTCCAATATAAGCGATGACGCTCCAAAAGAGAAGGATATGGTCAAAAGAATAAACTGACGAAATGATAAAAGGCGTTTTCAAATTTTCTGAGAAAAAATACTTTTTTATTATGATACGAGCAATAATTAATGTTATAAGACAACGTGAAAATATAAAATAATCCGCCTCAAATTTAGAAGCGATGACTTGTCGAATTTACAACGATGACGTTTTGAACATAAGCGATGACGCTTCGAAAGCACAGATTGTATTAAATTAAACCACAACAGCAGAGTTTGTATTAATGTATTCATATATTAAAAAAAAAAGTACAAAAAAATTTGTTGGGATACGAATAGCCGCTTGAATAATTAATGTTGGATAAGACTGGGCGAAAATAGAATAAAATCTACAATTTGAAGCTCCTCGGGAATCATTATTGAGACAAGGAGATGACGTGTCGAAACGAAGTTCGTGGGAAAAGACAGCACACCCGTCCATGTTGGAAGAAGATAAGAATCACATTCAAAAATTTCCACTTGCCAACTACCCAAGCCTTAATACCTACACCTCGATATTCAATTTGAAGTGACGGTTCAGAACTGTTCCCTTCCCTATAAAACCAGACCTTCACCATTCAAAGCACCAATCTCATTCGTCTTCCTAAGATCCATAACCATAAATCCTATGACGGAAGAGCATCACCCAAGTGATTTCAGTAAGAGACTTGATAGAATCCTAGAAAAACATAGAGCCGAACTCTTGGCTGCAATCCAGAAAGTAGAAGATCTGAAGCGCTAATGACCTATACCTGATGCTGAATCATCCACCGAAACTAGCCTTCACCGTAAACCAAACCCAAAACCAAACCATATACCAAGAACCCATCTTCCCCCACTTCCTAACATATCACCCATCACAATCTAGCCAGAATGCGACTTCCTATACAGTGAGGATGGGTTGTAATTTCCAATGTCATCCTCCATCCCAAGGGTAGTAGTGAGGATGCAAGATAAACAAGGGCACAGAGGAGTGTTCGACAGCTCTTGGAGGAGAGATCCTTTCTCCGAAGATGATCCTCCCTTCATTCCCTTCTCCTAAGAATGCTTGCTGTGACCTCATCAAGGGTTGAATCAGGGTCCGCTAGATTGTCCAATGCATCAGAACCATCATGAATTTTATCAGACTCATTTACGATAATTAGAGACAGTGTACAGAAAGATGTGTAAAGAAAGATGATATAAAAAAATAGTTTTGAGTTATGAATGAAACCTTTGAATGCATGATTTATAAATTCTTTTTTATTTCATTTTATTTTATTCAATGATGGTACAAGTAGTCTAACGCAAGCGCTAGCAATATTAATAAGAAGCGACTGCGCCCTAAATATTAGGGCTAGCGCTTCGACCTGCGCTTTAGGCCCTTGACGGTTCGACTCAGGAGTGTTAATACTTCAATTTAGAAGCGATGACGCTTTAATAAATGTCTAATTTGAGAGCTGACGCTTGTAACTTGAAGTGCAGTCGCTCTTTGTAGTCGCATCAGCGCTTCGTAATGATGTGTAAGTATCAACTTACACTTGTACGTTTATTGGGATATGAACATCTGCTGGAATAATTAATGTTGGATAAACTCGGGCAAAATTACAACACAATCCTCGATTTAGAAGTGATTTCGTATCTATAACGCTTCAATTTGGAAGCGATGATGCGTCTTACTTGAGGATTTATTGCAGTCGACACAAATTCTCCAACAAAAATAAAACCTAGGAATAATTCTAACTGTCTGATGGTTGGCCCATGATCTTAAGATCCATCACGTGAAATATTGGGAGAGATTGTATCAATTTAAACGATAAAATCGGAGATTGTATTAATGTATTCATATACTAAAAAAAATAAACAACAAACCGTAAAAGACAAAAAACATAAAACATAAAAAAGAAGAAGAAGAGACATCAGCAAAGTTGCTTGCAGAAGCCATCATTTAGGGGTAGACAACTCCCCCTCAAACTTGGAAAAATGTCTTCAATCGCGGTAGAAATGTCTTCAACCTCGTCCTTCAATCTTTGAAATCGCGCCTGCGTCTCTGTCAGAAGCGCGAGCTGTTGTTCCAGAACATCTGCCTTCAAACATTCAATAATACGATTGAGATCTTTGAAGCCTTCGATAATCTCGGAGTTGCTTTTTTTCTCCATGGTGGAGGGGGTCACGTTTGGGGACAGAAGGTAAAAGAAGGGATATAGAGTGAAGGCAAAACTGACAGAAGGCTAGAAGGCATTTTTACTTGGATAAGACCGGGTGAAAATATAATAAAATCTACCATTTCAAGCTCCTCGAGAATTGTTTTTACTGTAATATGAATAGTCACTGCAATAAATTATATTGGAAAAGACTGCATGAAAAGATAACACAGTCTATAATTTCAAAGTCCTCAAAATTCCTAATATACGAAACCCTGCTTAGGTCAAGAAGCATCACTGCTTGTGCTTGAGAAGCGATTTTACAGCGAAAACACTTCGATTTGGAAGTGACAACGCGTCGTACTGAAGGATTTGTTGCAGTCGACACGAAATCTCCAACAAAAATAAAACTTAGGAAAAATTCTAACTGTCTGTTGGTAGGCCCATGATCTCAGGATCCATTGTGTGAAAGATTGGGAGGATAAACGATCTCCATCATCTTATTCTACCAAGTCAATGTGTTTCATCATGGGTGAACTCAAAGATTTGGTGGGTGGATTTAAAGGTGCCCAAATATGAAGATAGACATAAAAGGCATTTTTTATTGGGATACGAATCGCCGCTTCGCATAGAAAGGGCTATGTGTCATATCGCACATAATAGGTACTACGTGTTAATACTCTGACGATGGTAATAAATGAAGTAAGGTCGATCGCCGCTTCGCACCGAATTATACTTTAGGGATAGCTGAGGGGCTGGTGATTCTAACGATGCTCCAATTACGAAACGATTAGTAATAAATGAAATGCTGCTTGTGTTAAGAAGAGACCTCGCCATCAATCGAAGCGCCAACGCTTGATTAAAAGCGATGACACTTCCAATTAGAAGCTTTGATGCTTCCATTTAAAAAAGATGACGCTTCTAATTATTAGGGCATTATTATTATCGGCATGATTATTACAGCTACTAGCACATTGAAAAGTAGAGATTGTATTAATTTATTCATATATTAAAAAAATGAACAACAAATCGTACAATTAAGAAATGTTGTATTAATTTAAATTCAATACAGTTTGACTTATTTGATCGCTGACGCTTGTAACTTGAAGCGCAGTCGCTCTTTGTGGCCGCGTTAGTGCTTCGCTTCTTTATGAGTCAGTTTTTATTGGATAGCTGAGAGCCTAAGGCAGGAAGTCTAAACGATGCTTTATATTGGAATACGAACAACACAGGGAGATGGCGTGTCAAATTGAAGTTCTCGAGAATTTTTAATATACGAGATTTATTAAGTTACTCTTCAATTGAGGCGTTAGCACTTTTGTAATGAGGCATCAACACTATGATAATGGGGCGTCAGTGCTTTAAGCTAGAGGCATTATTATTACCGACATGATTATTAGGATACTTGTATATGACGCGGCATGATTAAGGCGTTTTTATATTTTTCTTATAAATAAGGCATTTTTATTAGGATACGAACAACCACTGAAATAATTAATGTTGGATAAGACCGGACGAAAATACAACAAAATTTATCATTTAAAGCTCCTCGAGAATCATTTTTACTAGGTGGGAAACGAACAGTCCACTGTAATAAATTATGTTAGAAAAGACTGCATGAAAAGACAACATATTCTATAATTTCTAAGTCCTCGAAATTCCTAATAAAAGAAACCCTGCTTAGGTCAAGAAGCGTCACCGCTCATGATTTAAGCGATGACGCTTCAAATTAGAAGCGATGACGCTTTGAATTATAAGCGATGATGCTGCTATTAACAAGCGCCATGGGTAACATCAAACAGTGGCCCGTTATTTGAGAAAAGTTCCTCCACTGATCCTCAAAATTTATTTCGAAGTGACATTTCAAACCCTATCCATTTTCCCTATAAAGCCACGTCTCGTCACAAACTCTTCTCATTCTAAACTCATCATCTTTCTCCGTCTCTTAGCCCTAACCCCATGGCGGAAGAACCAGATCATGACGTACTAAGTAGTAGGCTTGATCGAATCCTTGAAAAGCAAAGAGCCGAACTTCTGGCTGCAATAAAGAGATTAGAAAATTTGAAGCGCTAGCGACCCATTCCTGTCGCTGAATCCTCTACCGAGACCCCCTATTGTCGTAAACCTCGTCCCAAACTGACCCTTTTTTCCAATTTCTCACCTCCCCTCGTTTCTTCATGATGTCACCAACCTCATCATCGAATGTTGCATCGTCTATGCGACTTCCTCTACCAGGATGGTGGGTTGAAAATTTATAACAAGAGGGAGCCATCACTCTTGATGGAGCCAAAATTGTAAGACTCCTTCTTTGCTCCTCCTCCATTCATTCTCTTTCCTCAACCCATCCTCCTCCTCAACCAACTCATCTCCACTTTCACTTCTTCTTTCCCTTCATTCCAATTCTTTCAAATGTTTACATGGAAAATGAAGAAGGTAGATGCACGAGTACTAAAGCATACTTGCTCGTACGGATGCTTGTGGTGAGCTCATCAAGGGCTGAATCAGGGTCCGCTAGATCTTCCAATGTATCAAAATCATCATGAATTTTATCAAACCCATTTACGATAAATAGAGACAGTGTAAAGAAAGATGTGTAAAGAAAGACGATATAAAGAAATAGTTTTGAGTTATGAATGAAACCTTCGAATGCATGATTTGTAAATTTTTTTTTATTTCATCTCATTTTATTCAGTGATGGTACAATTAGTCTAATGCAAGCGCTAGCCCTGAATATTAGGGCTAGTGCTTCGACCTGCGCTTTAGGCCCTTGACGGTTTGACTCAGGAGCGTTAACGCTTCAATTTAGAAGTGTTGACGCTTTAATAAACGTCTAATTTGAGCGCTGCCGCTTGTAACTTGATGTGTAGTCGCTCTTTGTAGTTGCGTCAGCGCTTCATAATGAGGTGTAAGTGTCAATTTACACTTGTACATTTATTGAGATACGAACATCCGCTAGAATAATTAATGCTGGATAAGCTCGAGCAAAATTACAACACAATCCTCGATTTAGATGCGATTTCGTATCGATAACGCTTCGATTTGGAAGCGACGACGTGTCTTACTTGAGGATTGTTGCGGTCAACACGAAATCTCCAACAAAAATAAAACCTTGAAAAAATTCTAATCGTCTGATGGTTGGTATGACGGCCCGACTTTTCACCTTATCGTATACGGGAAAGGTCGCGTCGTCGGATCACCTAACATGATCCTGTCATACAAGTGCATCGTGTCGTGTATAAATTATTGCATTTGCGAAAGTAATTTAATAACTAATAACTTTGACATGAAGATAATATGGTAGAAACTGATATTCATTCATCTATTAAAACAATAAACTAAGAGATATAAACAAGAACTAACTAATGCTATGTATAGCGTTCCACCGATGATGGCCACCCGTCATCTAAACAATGGAAAGAAAACCTATACATGAAGTATCAAATATCTCAAAAACATAATACTACTGTTTTATACAAGTTTCAAAACAAATCTCTCTCTCAAGCATTCTTCCTCTCTGACCTACTCAGGAAAGAATTCCTCAGTGAATTCTTCTTCCTCGTCCTCCTCGTCCTCTTCTTCCTCCTCTTCCTCTGACTGGTAGGAAGGATCACCCTCGTGCTCAGGGTCAAGATCTGCATCTAAGACATGAAATCAAAGGATGAGCTATCATCGAAGCTTAGCAGGGAAATTAACAATGCTAACTTATATGTTAGAATGCCAATTCACTTTTTGATGCATAAAATACAGATCTAAGCACATTATATCATATCTTGTATCTATTCTAGCAATAAATAGCATAAATAAGCAATTAATCATGCGAATAATTTATCATGCTGATAGATTCATGCTGAAACAAATACAATGAATCATGCTGACAAGGAATCATGCTGAAACAGGTT
The DNA here is from genome assembly GCA_021018995.1 of Chloranthus sessilifolius. NCBI lineage: Eukaryota > Viridiplantae > Streptophyta > Magnoliopsida > Chloranthales > Chloranthaceae > Chloranthus > Chloranthus sessilifolius. The sequence goes on from CM037592.1 coordinate 118,289,211, forward strand.
TAGCTTAAACAAGCTATCAGATGTAAAACATACATACACAAGAAACAAGAGAATCAATCTCCCGAGTTAGCGGGATCACTTGTCAAGCTCCCGAGTTAGCGGGATCACAGTCAAAAAATACCACAAAATAGATACACAAGCCAATACACAGCCTTGCCTCGGCAAGCTACAGGCTTGCCGCGGAAATCCCATCAGCTGTGCACCTTACCGTGGCAAGCTTGTGGGGTTGTCGTGGCAAGCCTGATGCACAAGCTTTCTGCGATTTCTCCTTCAGCTCTTTTATGAGTTTTAGTATTTTTAATGTGTTGGGGCCTTCTATACTGTATACACATTATATTTTATTTTATACGTCGCACAGATTCCCCATTTATATTTATTAAATTGATATGAAAGTTTCGAAGTGTGATAATCGAAGCTTTTGACTCCGAAACCCTTACACAAATTTTATATCTCAAAATCGTCGATCCAATCGCATGGAATCGGCATCAACAATCTTGATAATTTATTGTAAACTAATCCAAAAGAACTAATATGTGGTTCATTTTACAGCATACCTTTTGGTGGATTCTTCGTTTATGATGACGCCGAAACGTTGTCGATGTCGAGTTCGTCGAGTTCGTGAATTACTTGTCAAAGCTAGGGCCACAAGGACTCTCCGAGACCAAGGGGTCGTTTGCCGCAATTCTCGTGACCGAATCTTAGAGGCACTTTGTGATTCACGAGTTTGAATCCAAGCTTTTGAAAAGATTGAAGTGAGAAGTGGGTTTGAGAGCTAGAAGAAGGGTTTCAACTTCTATGAGATTTACTGATTGTGGAGGGTTGAAATGGGAGAGATGAGAGAAATTTGTAGTTCGGTTTCTCAGAATGTCAAAGTGCTAAGGAGGAGAAGGTAGTGGCGAATTTTGTAGGGTTCTGCATTTTGCGTGCATGGAGTCTGCATATGACTCATGCACTCGTGGAATCTGTTGGCGGAATAACAACTTATAAGCTCTTAAGAGATGGAATTCCATGTAGTGCCAGTATTGGCTTTTCATTGTATATGCATATAAGCCATCTCATATTTGCAATTCAGTGTATTGCAGTTGCATATAGTGCAGTGTATAAAGGTTTGGATTCTAGTGCATATAATTTGGTGTATATTTTTCAGTGTATTGCAGCTACATATAGCTTAGTGTATATTAGTTTTTGTTAGTGTATATGTATACAAGCCTTATAAGGCCTAGTTTTAGTGTAAAGCTAATACACAATTTAGAGGTGTATGTCAAAGTATAATTATCAAATGTATTATGTACTACACTTCTATAGATATATGACTGGTACAAACTCAAGTGTATTTCCAATACACAATAGGTTGAGTGTATGAGGTACCTAGTTTAGTTTTACTAAATGAACTAGGCCACTAAGGCTCACATTTGTATCAGTGTATGCTTACTAGTCCTTAGTGTCCTGTGTTGGGCACACGCCTGACCTTACCCGTGTCCGTACCCGATATCGTGGGTTTAAAATGTGGCAGCTGTTACAGTTGGCCCATGATCTCAAGATCCATCATGTGAAAGATTGGGAGGATAAACGATCTCCATCATCTGATTCTACCAAGTCAATGTGTTTCATCGTGGGTGAACTCAAAGATTTGGTGGGTGGATTTAAAGGTACTTAAATATGAAGATAGACATAAAAGGCGTATTTTATTAGGATATGAACCGCCGCTTCGCACAGAAAGGTGCTACGTGTCATATCGCACAAAAAAGGTACTAGGCGTTAATACTCTGACGAAGGTAATAAATGACAGGGAGATGACGTGTCGAATCGAAGTCTGCTAGAAAAGACAGCACACCCCTCAAAAATAGTAATGCCACTGACACGCCGTTTAAAATCGATGACACACGGCTTGGAAGCACAGATTTTATTAATTTAAATGATAGAAGCAGAGTTTGTATTAATTTACTCCTACATAAAAAGGGAGCCAGTTAATAGAGAAATTTTTTTTGTCTCTCTTATCTCAAAAGTTACAGATTTGTAAATATACTATAACGCTCCAGTTAAAAGCGATAACACTTCGAGTTAGAAGCGATGGCGCGTCAAAATGAAGCGAGCTGAATATTAAAGCTTATTTTTTTATTGGCGATATCTCTCGGGATTAGTAATAAACGAAACACCACTTGTGTCAAGAAGAGACCTCGCCATCAACCGAAGTGCCAACACTTGATTAAAAGCGTTGGCACTTCCATTTAGAAAAGATGACGTTTCTAATTATTAGGGCATTATTATTAACGGCATGATTATTAGCGGAATGATTATTAGGTGATACGGTTCGACTCATGAGCGTACACGCTTCATTTTAGAGGCGTTGACGCTTTAATAAACGACTTATTTGAGTTATGAATGAAACCTTAGAATGCATGATTTATAAATTCTTTTATATTTCATCTTATTTTATTCAGTGAGGTCACAAGTAGTCCAACGGAAGCACTAGCGCTATTAATAAGAAGCGACTGTGCCCTGAATATTTGGGCTAGCGCTTCGACCTAGCGCCTTGAGGCCGTTGAATATTAGTGATGGCTGAGGCAGAGATTGTATTGATATGAAAGATAGAATCTGTGACAGCCTGGATTTCGGTACCCCAAAACTCGTGCCATCAGCACAATCCTCCAGACCGTGCCCCAAAACTTAGCACGAAATATTGGTATAACAAGCACGATTTAACAAATAAAGCAAATAATCTCATTAAAGCAGAAAACGTTAATATGCCCAACTGGCATATGAAAAAGACAGTTCTACTTTCATGCCACTGCATGAGCAGGGAACCGACCCGAACCATCGGTGATAATCAGATCACCCCAGATGGTTCGCCCAAAAGAATAATCCAGTTTAATTACATTGTTTCAAAAATAAAGACTTAGCATACCAAGCCACACTAATCTGCTCATAAAATTAACTCCCTATCAAAGTACACAGCAGAGTCACCTAGAAGAAGTCCTCAGGTGGAGGCTCCAACTCGTCTCCAGGTGCGTAATCCGAATCACACGGATCCACGTCCCCCGAAGCCTCGACGGCTGCTATCAATGGACCTGCGATGTATAGTCTAAAGGGTGAGCTACATCCTAGCTCAATAGGGAACAAATACAATGAACATATAAATTAAGACTCACATATATTCCATGATATTCTAAGCATGATGTGTCTATGCATTTGCTAGAAAAATAGTTTAAAAGCTGGTAATTTGCATTCAATTTTACTGGTACTTTACATGTCTTACTTTACTGTTGATTTATCATGAATGACACTGAACAGGCCTAAAGCAAAACTTAAATCTTCAACTTAAGTAATCCCCGAGCAATATAGCATCGAGCCCCGATGAGATACCCTTCATCATCATCTAATTAGACAGTTGTAAAAATGTATTCCCTGGGAATACGACCCAAGCCCCTTTCTCACTAGGCGATGTGATTAAATATCACACAACATCCCTGGGATGTACTTACGGTTACGGATAAACCTCCGTACTGGTGTACGGATTCGCCGCCGTACCGATCACGGATATCCTGCCGCATCAGTCGTGGGTATCCCGTCACATCGGTGGGGTATCCTATCAAACCTCAAATAACAAAAATAACATGTGCTTTACATATAGTTATTTACCGTGTAAGTGTGCTATCTTATATCAGTTAGGCCTCAACAGTAATTATTCAATCCTATGTATACATCCTTAGGATGTATACATACCCGCATCACACCTGATACCTTTGTTACTTTCTCATCCCCTGGGGATGTCTCAATCTCATTAGATTACTTGTTCTTAATTACTTGCATCACATAGATGCCTTTATCACATTCTTGGTGCCACACGCGCACCCATTTTCACAAAGCTTTTCATGATTTAAAACAACTTCAATTTGATAATTATATCACTACATACATGCTCTTAAATTTAAAGTACATGTTCAAGGTGTTTCCTACCTCAAGTCTTTAAAACTCCTAGCATCAAGGCCCCACGCGGCTCCTTGTGCTCATGATCATACGTACCACCTATGATACAACATAACACATGTAACTCATCACTGAAGATATAACAAAGAAGGTCCAAGACCCTCCCTGAATCTCAAAGTCAAACTAAGAAGTCAACTAAAATAGTCTCAATCGATTAATCGATCTCCAAATTCGATTAATCGAACCTGATTCGATTAATCGAATTCCAAAATCGATTAATCGATTCCCAAAATTGATTAATCGAAATCTTCAATCGATTAATCGATCTCAAATCGATTAGTCGAAAGTCTCAACTTACACATATCGATTCTCAATTCGAGTAATCGAGATCTCAAAATTGATTAATCGATCCCAAATCGATTAATCGAAATCCGAAATCGATTAATCGAAATCCCAATTCGATTAGTCGATTTCCCCAGGTTTCATTTCTCCAGCCACTGGAGGTACCCAGTCGATTAGTTGAATTCCAAATCGACTAATCGAAATCAAAATCGATTAATCGAAAATAATTTTGATTAATCGAAATCGGGCTTACTTGACTTTTCAACTTCTAGACCGAAATCGATTAATCGAACTCCCATTTTGATTAATCGATTTGGTCAGATTCAGCCCCCTCTCGGGCTGATCTTCCAAATCCTCTTCAACCTATTTTTCTTTCTTTTTCTAGGCCTTCTTCCTATGATTTTAAGTATTCTTGACTACAATTAAACTCCTAAAATCTATGCATTTAATTCAATAAAATTTACCTCAATCAAATCCCAATTTGATTAGATCTAGAGGTTGGAAAGGCTAGGGTTCCAGCTTTGGCTCTAACGGATCCTCGTCGCGTCAAATCCGGCTTTTGTTGTCCATTCTCCCTTCCAACAAGCCACAATAACTCCCTTGCATTAACTAGCTTCTCCCTCTCTCTCTCTCTTCTTTACTCTCCTTAATAATCCAATAAATGACTTTAGGGTTCTTTAACCCTTATATCCCTACTCTCTTTGTGTTGAGCACATACACATAGATAGGTGTATGTGACTCTAGATTCACACTACACTTCACCTACTTACCTCATATTCACATCATATCCGTTCATCACTTCTTAAGTCAAATAGTGAGCTCCTTCTTGGTCAAACTTATGACCAATCGAGCATGGATCCCGAGGTCATCGTTTAACGTAATTTTTAGGATATTACATCCTCCCCACCTTGGGAATTTTCGTCCTTGAAAATAACCCAAAGGCGCTTCATTTTTGGTAACCCCCCCCCCCACACACGTAGGTGAGGTGGTCTAGTAAGTCACCCAACACAGTACTAACAACGCACATACATAGACTGTACCAAAGATTAGACTATTGAAAAAAATGACAAAACGTTGTTCTATTCATTTACTCCAAAATGTAGAATTTGGTTTAATACATATATAATCTAACCAAATGTGCATACAAATACAACGGAAATCTAGCGGTGGCTGCGTCGTCTCCATGGCCTGTGGGTGACCCGTCTCAGCTGGCTGTGCGGGCTGCTAGGGCACCGAGCCAGACGCATCGGCAGTTGAAGTGCTCAGACGGAAGACTGTGCCCGTGTGGAATGCAGTTTGACCGGCGGGTCCACTCCGCCTCCTGCGCGAGGCGCCGCTGGTAGTCCAATGGGTAGATGTAGCGGAGTGTATGGAACATCAGAAAGTCCATCCTCCGGTTCATCCACTCGTTGTTGCCCTCCATGCGAGCCAACACGTCCTCAATGGTAGGGCCGGAGTGAGGTGCTCGGCAGTGGTAGGATGAAGTAGGTGTCGCCGCGGCTGATCGGGATGGTGGTGTAGCTGATGTGGTGGAAGGTGGCACAATGGACTGCTGCCCAGCTGATACTGAGGGGTGAGCTGGGGCTCCCTCAGGTGGTGGAATGACAGGTGGGGCGTCGCCCACTGGTGGTGCTCCCCCAACGGGTGGATCCTGCTGTGGTGGTGGGGGTGGTGTTGGTGCGACTACTGCTGGTAGGGTCTTCTTGAGAAGATTGTAGCTACGACGCCATGAAGCAATGGAGAATTACTTCATGCAATCCGTAGCCCTCACCTCGTGAGGCGATATGGCATAGTCGGGGTTGTTGGAGTAACTCTCCAACATGCTCGAGATGAGCCGAGCATATGGCATCTTCTCCTTGGGCCTTAGATTGCCCTTCATCAATTTTCCCTTAATGTATCTCATCCCCTCTAGGATGAGCATTGTGGCATCAAACCAACAGCCACAGAAGGCCGCGTAAAGTGCCTGTTGCACTTTCTCTACGCACTCAGTGTCATGGCGATATGGGTAAAGGTTACACTTGATTATTGAATCAAGCATCCACATATAGTGGGGAAGGTCGACCCTCCTAATGGAGGATCTCGACCCCGTCTTCCTGTTGGTCATGTGGGTCATGATCTCCTCAAATTTAACCTCTTCCTCGAAGGGTGGAAAGAGGGTGGTCTCAGGTGTAAAATCAAGGTAACACTCGAGGACCTCGTGGATATGATGACGGGTGATTGTGTAGTCCCGACCCTCAACAGCGGTCTTGATTACGTCGTCGGTAGGGCCGTCGACGAGCCCTTGGTAAAACAAACGGACCAAGCGAGGGTAGTATGACCCACATATTGGTTTCAAAAGGTTGCCGAGGCCGGCATTTTGTAAGTAATTACGAGCCCATTGGGTCTCGCCCGGTACATCGGGGTTGGTGAATAGGGTTGGGTCGATGATGTACTCGACCTCAAAAGTCTTAGCCTCCAACCACTCATTGGGTTGAATTACATTGGTGGGTGGTGGCGGCATGGGGGTAGACTCACGTGAAGACTCGTTGGAAGACTCGCGCAAAGCCGCGCTCGTCGAACCGGAGGTGGTCTCCGATGCCGACGGTGATGGAGTCCTCACCGGTGATGGGGTAGGTGGTGGCGGTGCGGCGTTCTTACGTCGAACCGGAGTTTAGTGGTTGCCTTCTTTGAAGACAACCGGGTTTTGGGTGGCATGGTTGGTGAAAATATTACAAATTAGGGTTTTTATGGCTCAAATTGAAAGGAAAGACACGAATCTAGGGTTTACCTTAGGTTTTTGATCCGATGTCACGCGATTTCACCCCGAAATTGATTCGAAATGCCCAAACCCTAGGTATTTCGGTCGGTTGGAGAAGAGGAAGAAGAAGGCGCGCAAAATCTGAATCTCTAAATGATTTCGAATGGGGTGAAAAACCCATCGATTTATATATATATAGGCTCCGGCTCGATTAATCGAGTTCCAAAGTCGATTAATCGAGATTTAAAACTTGGTTAAGCCGCGCAAAATTGATTAATCGAAACCATTTCAATTAATCAAAATCGTATCCGTTAAAATTTTCAAGTTTTAGAGCTCACTGGTGTGAGCCAGTCGATTAATCAAAATTTAATTCGATTAATTGAAATTTCAAAATCGATTAATCGAGATTCACTTTGATTAATTGAAATCGTGCAGTCCTTCAAAATTTTTCCAAATTTATTAAGTGACTCGATTAGTCGAACTCCCAGTTCGATTAATCGAAATCTCAAATCGATTAATCGAATTGTTCTTCGATTAATCGAAATCACATAATCTTCCTCAAATTCTTCAAAATTTCCTAAGTCATTCGATTAATCGAACCTCTAGATCGATTAATCGAAATCCAAAATTGATTAATCGAAACCCCAATCGATTAATCGAAATTTCCTTTCTTTCAGTTTCTGAATCCTATTCTAATTTCCAGTCACTGGCACATGCCAGTCGACTAATCAACCAAAATCGATTAATCGAATTTCCAAATCGATTAATCGATTTGAAAATCGATTAATCGGTTTTGATCAGATTTTGTAGATTTTCAAATTTATCAGTCTCCTTATTGGTTCTTCAAAACACATTATCACGACCGTGTCGTGGCCATGATGAATTTCAATTTCGCATTCAACATTGTAAATTAGACTCCATGTGGATAATATTGTCCTTTTTATAAATTGATCTGAAGATCGACGTTGAATTACAACACACAATTCAAATCCACAAACATGCTTGCGGGGGTACAATTGACTCTCAAGTTGTCGGAAACAAGGCCGAATATTGTTCCTTCACGTCGGCCTCTCGTTCCCACGTAGCTTCCTCAGTCGGATGATGTTTCCATCAAACAAGTACTAATAGAATCACTTTTGTTCGCAACACTTGTTCTTTTCGATCCAAAATCTCCACCGGCTCTTCGATCATCTTCATGTCCTCATGCATCTCGAATGATTGACCGCTCAACATGTGATCAGGGTCATTAAGGTACTTCTTGAGCATAGATACGTGGAAGACATTGTGTACTGGATCGAATAACGGTGGCAGTCCAATGCGGTAAGCAACTTCCCCTACTTGACCCAAAATTTCAAAAGGTCCAAGATAGAGGGGACTTAGCTTCCCTCTCTTTCCAAACCTCATCACCCCCTTCATAGGTGACACTTTCACAAACACGTGTTCACCCACCTTGAAGTCTACACTCGTCTGCTTGATATCGGTGTAGCTTTTCTGTCTGCTTTGAGCTGCTTTGAGTTTTGCCCTTATCATCCGAACATAGGTGACATTATCTTCAAGTATTTCGGGCCCCAAAACAAATTTCTCACCTGTTTCTTCCCAATTGATGGGCGATCTACATCGCCGTCTGTAAAGTGCTTCATATGGTGCCATCCTAATGCTCGTCTGAAAACTGTTGTTATATGCAAACTCAATCAAGGGTAGGTGCTGATCCCATGATCCTTGTAACTCTAACATACATGCCCTAAGCATGTCCTCAATGATCTGATTGACCCTTTCAGTCTGTCCGTCAGTTTGCGGATGGAATGCCGTACTGAAATCTAGTCGCGTTCCCATTCCTTTTTGAAATTTCTTCCAGAACTTTGATGTATACAATGGATCACGGCCCGAAACAATGCTACTCGAAATACCATGTAAACGGACAATCTCTTTCATATAGAGCTCTACTAGTCTTCCCGCCATGTACATCGTGTTGTAAGGCAAGAAGTGCGTTGACTTGGTCAATTGATCGACCACTACCCAAATGGCATTATACTTCTTTACTGTATGCGGAAGTCCAACAATGAAGTCCATAGAGATTGATTCCCACTTCCATTCTGGTATAGATAGAGGTTGCAATAAACCTGCGGGGTGTCTATGATCGATCTTCACTTACTGACACGTCAAACACTGCGACACGTACTCTGCCACATCTTGTTTCAAGCCTCTCTACCAATAGTTCTTTTTCAAATCTTGATACATCTTTGTGCTTCCCGGGTGGATAGCATAGCTTGACTTGTGTGATTCATGAAGAATGGTTCGTCGTAGATCGGCATTATCTGAAATACAAAGGCGGCCCTTGAACAATAAGGAACCATCCTCCTTAATCAAAAACTCAGATGTAATGCCTTCAATCACATCTTGACGAATCTTTGTTAGCGCCGGGTCTTTCATCTGTAGCTCATGGATATACTCAAATATCATTGGTCTCACTGAGATATTAGCCAAGAAGGCTCCTGTAGCTTGAGATTCAATGTTTGCATCGTATAGGGCCAGATCTTTAAATAGCTTCCATCGGTGCATACCCAAAATTAAACTAACCAATTGAGCTGAAATCTTCCAACTCAAGGCGTCAGCTACTACATTAGCCTTGCCTGGATGGTACCGTATGGAACAGTCGTAGTCCTTGAGAAACTCCATCCATCTGTGCTGCCTCATATTTAGTTCCTTCTGTGTAAACAGATATCTGAGGCTCTTGTGGTCGGTGAAAATCTCAAATGTCTCACCGTACAAATAATGTCTCCAAATCTTGAGCACAAAAATGACCGCTGCTAGTTTCAGGTCATGTGTCGGATAATTCTTCTCATGTTCTTTCAACTGTCTCGACCCATATGCTATCACCTTTTTGTGCTGATTAAGCACACAGCCCAACCCAGTATACGAAGCATCGCTATACACTGCAAATCCTCCACTGCCTGAAGGAATTGCTAACACTGGAGCTGAAGTGAGTCTCTTCTTAAGTTCTTGAAAACTTTTCTCGCATGCCTCACTCCATTCAAACCTTGCATCTTTCCGTGTAAGTCTCGTGAGTGGTCCTGATATCTTCGAAAAACCCTCAACGAAACATCGATAGCAACCTACCAATCCAAGGAAACTACGGATGTCGGTCACTGTCTTTAGTTGCTCCCAATTCACTACTGCTACGATCTTTGCTGGATCTACAGTGACACCAAGCTTTGAGACGACATGTCCCAAAAAGCTAACTTCTTCTAACCAAAACTCACATTTGCTGAGCTAGGCATATAGTTGGTGTTCACGTAGAGTCTGTAGGGCTATTCTCAAATGCTTTTCATGCTCTTCCTCTGATTTTGAATAGATCAGGATGTCATCAACAACCACTACGACACAAGAGTCCAGGTGTGGTTTAAACACCCTATTCATCAGATCCATGAATGACGCCAGGGCATTTGTCAACCCAAACGGCATCACTAGGAACTCATAGTGTCCGTATCGAGTCCTGAATGCAGTCTTCTGAATATCCTCTGCCTTGACTCTCAACTGATGGTATCCCGATCTCAGATCGATCTTTGAGAAATACTTTGCTCCTTACAATTGATCAAATAAGTCATCTATCTTAGACAAAGGGTATCGATTCTTGATGGTAAGTTTGTTCAATTGTCGATAGTCAATGCACAGATGCATTGACCCATCTTTCTTCTTTACAAACATGATCGGTGCTCCCCATGGAGACACACTCGGTCTAACAAATCCCTTGTCCATTAACTCTTGCAATTGCTCTTTCAACTCAGCAGGAGCCATTCTGTATGGTGCTTTAGAAACAGGCTCCGTTCCTGGTGCTAAGTCGATGGCAAATTCTATTTCTCTCTCTGGAGGTAATCCAGGTAACTCCTCTAGAAATACATCGGCGAAGTCTCGCACAACTGCTATCTCAGAGATCACATTCTTCTCCTCTCTGGAGGTAATCGCTCTGCCCTAACTGCCGAGATAAGTGGTAGGTGTGTCGTCCTCTCTCCTCGAAATCTAAACGATCTCCTCGTGTTGGGTCTAAAGATGACGACTTTGTTCTTGCAATCTAACGTCGCATAGTGATTCGATAACCAATCCATGCCAAGGATCACGTCGAATCCTTGCATGTCCAAAAGGATTAGGTTTGCCGGTAGCTCAAAGACATCTCCATCCATGACCCTCACGATCACGGAGTTGCAACCCTTCTCGGTATCAACCGCTTTCCCAGTAGGAACTATCACGGTTAAAACGAAGTCTAACTCTTTTGGGTCGACTTTCATCCTCTTGGTGAAACGAGGTGTAACAAATGAGTGGGTAGACCCCGGGTCTATCAACACTCGAGCTTCGTATGTCACGTCGCTTCCCTTCTTATAAATTTGTAATGTACCTAATCATATATATACACATATACGTAGTTTTTATCATTATACTAGAATTTATCGTATGCAAGTTTCTTCTTATATTCTTCTAAATATAGATGCACCTTCTCTATCTAAAATTTTCAAGAATTGAAAATCTTTATTTAAAAGAAAGCTCACCTTGAATGACATCGTTTGTATTCTGAGCCTCTTGAGCTGTGACTGCATAGGCTCTTCCTTGGACGATCGGCTTCCTTGCTTGTATCGGTCGTGGAATAGGTGCTGAAGCCGTCTTTCCTTTATTCATCTCAGGGCACTCCCTGATCAAGTGGCCCACCTTGCCACATCGAAAGCAACCCCGAGTGCCTACCCTACAGTTCGCTGTCTTGTGAGGCTTGCCATACTTGGCACGAGTCTCACGAGGTGTGGAAGAAGCTGCTCAAGAAGCCCCCTGTGTGACTGTAGCGCCTGTAGTAATAGCAGGGCTCTCGTAGCGTATTAGTCTCCCCGACGCGAGCAATGGAAATCTCTGATGGTTGCTCTGCTGCATCGGTCTCCCATAACCACCTTGAAACAGTGGTTTTTGATTATTTGGTATGAATCTTGGCTTTTTGTTCACCGGTTCATAGTTCTCCATTCTACTCTGATCAGTGTTCCATCTTCCTTTTTGCTCTCTTTGTCGATGTTTATTATTATTCTCTTCCTCTACTACTAGTGCTTTGCTCATGACCTCTCCATAGGTCCTTAGTTGAAATGGTGCTACTCCTCCCCTCACATCTGATCTCAACCCTTGCTGAAACCGTTTTGCTCTCATCATCTCTGTGATGACGTAGTCAGGCGCAAAGTGAGCGAGTCGCATGAACTCCACTCCATACTCTCTCACACTCATCTTCCCTTGCACCAATTGTAAAAACTGAATTTCCATCTGGTTCCTCACCACCTCTGGAAAATACTGCTTGTTAAACTCTTTGAAAAATTCACTCCATGTCCAGGGCATATCCGGAGTCTCCTGAGCCCTAGTCCTTGAAACGGACTTCCACCAAGGCCCAGCCTCTCCGTCTAGCATGTAGGCTGCCCAACGGATACTCTCGTCCTCCGTGCACGTCAATACACTAAAAACTTTCTCCATCTCACTCAACCAGTGCTCTGCCACTATGGGCTCTCCCTGTCCAGAAAAACTAGGAGGTCTCATCCTCCTAAACACAGTAAAAGCAAACGATGCTGGCAGTGTCGGAGCCACTGGAGGTGTCGGTGGCTGCTGCTCGTGGGCAGTATGAGCTACCAAAGATGCTGCCTGTTGATCCATAGCAGCTGCCATGGTCTCCATGGTGTGCATCATTCTCTGACACTCCTCTCTGTCCTCATTCCTTTCTCTGACCCTTTCCTGTTCTCTCTGATCTTGATCCTGTCGATCTCGATCTTGATTCTCTCTCTGATCTTGGCTCCCTTGGCCACCTACCAGAAGCCCCTCCTTGCCCTATAGGCTCTCTATTTACGTCCGAGATAGAATCATCTCGACTACGCAAGCTCCTACTATGACCGCCCCTGGGTCGGCCTCTTCCTCTAGGTAACATCACGGTCTGCATGTGAAAACAAAGTTTTCATTAGTAGAAGTCCCTATGTTTGACAAAAGAATGATTGTCAGAATTTCTAAAAGAAAATGCTCTGATACCAACTGTGACAGCCCAGATTTCAGCACCCCAAAACCCGTGCCATCAGCACGATCCTCCAGACCATGCCCCAAAACTTAGCAGGAAATATTAGTATAACAAGCACGATTTAACAAATAAAGTAAATAATCTCATTAAAGCGGAAAACGTTAATATGCCCAACTGGCATATGTAAAAGACAGTTCTACTTTCATTCCACTGTATGAGCAGAGAACCGACCCGAGCCATCGGTGATAATCAGATCACCCCAGATGGTTCGCCCAAAAGAATAATCCAGTTTAATTACATAGTTTCAAAAATAAAGGCTTGACATACCAAGCCGCACTAATCTGCTCACAAAACTGACTCCCTATCAAAGTACACAGCAGAGTCACCTAGAAGAAGTCCTCAGGTGGAGGCTCCAACTCGTCTCCAGGTACGTAATCCGAATCACTCGGATCCACGTCCCCCGAAGCCTCGACGGCTGCTATCAATGGACCTGCGACATATAGTCTAAAGGGTGAGCTGCATCCTAGCTCAATAGGGAACAAACACAATGAACATACAAATTAAGACTCACATATATTCCATGATATTCTAAACAGGATGTGTCTATGCATTTGCTAGAAAAACAGTTTAAAAGCTGGTAATTTGCATTCAATTTTACTGGTACTTTACATGTCTTACTTTACTGTTAATTTATCATGAATGACACTGAACAGGCCTAAAGCAAAATTTAAATCTTCAACTTAAATAATCCCCGAGTAATATAGCATCGAGCCCCGATGAGATACCCTTCATCGTCATCTAATTAGACAGTTGTAAAAATATATTCCCTGGGAATACGACCCAAGCCCCTTTCTCACTATGCGGCGGGGTTAAATATCACACAACATCCCTGGGATGTACTTACGGTTACGGATAAACCTCCGTCGGTGTATGCGGATTCGCCTCATCGGTCACTTTAATATCTGCCACATTCGTGGGTATCCCGCCACGTCGGTGGGGTATCTTATCAAACCTCAAATAACAAAAATAATATGTGCTTTACATATAGTTATTCACCGTGTAAGTGTGCTATCTTATATCAGTTAGGCCTCAATAGTAATTATTCAATCCTATGTATACATCCCTGGGATGTATACATACCCACATCACACCTGATGCCTTTGTTACTTTCTCATCCCCTGGGGATGTCTCAATCTCATTAGGTTACTTGTTCTTAATTACTTACATCACACAGATGCCTTTATCACATTCTTGGTGCCACACACGCACCCATTTTCACAAAGCTTTTCATGATTTAAAACAACTTTAATTTGATAATTATATCACTACATACATGCTCTTGAATTTAAAGTATATGTTCAAGGTGTTCCCTACCTCAAGTCTTTGAAACTCCTAGCATTAAGGTCCCACGCGGCTCCTTGTGCTCATGATCATACGTACCACCTATGGTACAATATAACACATGTAACTCATCACTAAAGATGTAACAAAGAGGTTTAAGACCCTCCCTGAATCTCAAAGTCAAACTAAGAAGTCAACTAAAATAGTCTCAGTCGATTAATCGATCTCCAAATTCGATTAATCGAACCTGATTCGATTAATCGAATTCCAAAATCGATTAATCGAAATTCAAAATCGATTAATCGAAATCTTCAATTGATTAATCGATCTCAAATCGATTAATCGAAAGTCTCAACTTACACATATCGATTCTCAATTCGAGTAATCGAGATCTCAAAATCGATTAATCGATCCCAAATCGATTAATCGAAATCCCAATTCGATTAGTCGATTTTCCAAGGTTTCATTTCTCCAGCCACTGAAGGTACCCAGTCGATTAGTCGAATTCCAAATCGACTAATCGAAATCCAAATCGATTAATCGAAAATAATTTTGATTAATCGAAATCAGACTTACTTGACTTTTCAACTTCCAGACCAAAATCGATTAATCGAACTCCCATTTTGATTAATCGATTTGGTCAGATTCAGCCCCCTCTCGGGCTTATCTTCCAAATCCTCTTCAACCTATTTTTCTTTCTTTTTCTAGGCCTTCTTCCTATGATTTTAAGTATTCTTGACTACAATTAAACTCCTAAAATCTATGCATTTAATTCAACAAAATTTACCTCAATCAAATCCCAATTTGATTGGATCTAGAGGTTGGAAAGGCTAGGGTTCCAGCTTTGGCTCTAACGGATCCTCGTCGCGTCAAATCTAGCGTTTGTTGTCCAATCTCCCTTCCAACAAGCCACAATAACTCCCTTGCATTAACTAGCTTCTCCCTCTCTCTCTCTCTCCTTTACTCTCCTTAATAATCCAATAAATGACTTTAGGGTTCTTTAACCCTTATATCCCTACTCTCTTTGTGTTGAGCACATACACATAGATAGGTGTATGTGACTCCAGATTCACACTACACTCCACCTGCTTACCTCATATTCACATCATATCCGTTCATCACTTCTTAAGTCAAATAGTGAGCTCCTTCTTGGTCAAACTTATGACCAATCGGGCACGGATTCCGAGGTCACCGTTTAACCAAAATCTGTGCGATGTTCATATAAATTTTGTGGAATTATCCTGAGAAGCAGAAATTATCCCTCTTCATGAAATTAAACGAAGGTACTTGTATTCATATAAACTAAGAAAATCGTAACGCCACTAACGCTTCAGTTTAAAGCGATGATGCTTCAATTTAAAAGCGATGACGGTTCGACTCTAGAGCGTTAATGCTTCAATTTAGAAGCGTTGATGCTTTAATAAACCTCTTATTTGAGAGCTGACGCTAGTAACTTGAAGCGCAGTGGCTCTTTGTGGCCATGTCAGTGCTTCGTTAGAATCAGTTTTTATTGGATAGTTGAGACGAAAGTCTAAACGACACTTTATATTGAAATACGAATAACACAGGGAGATGATGTGTTGAACCGAAGTCCGCGGGAAGAGACAGTATAACACCTCTCAAAAATCGTAACGCCACTAACACGCCGCTTAGAAGCGATGACACGCAACTTGGAATACGAACAACACAAGGAGATGACGTGTCGACCAAAGTCCGTGGGAAAAGACGGCACACCCCTCAAAAATCGTAACGCCACTGACGCGTCGCTTGAAATATGAACAACTGTATATAATAAATATGATGCAACAGTGCACCACAACAGTCTATTTAATGAGGTTGTATGAGAATATTTCTATTGAAAGGATCTCAAAGTGTCCACTCTTTTTCTTCTTATGTATCTCCTTAGATTAGCATTTCATCTTTTTTAGCCCAAGGGGAAATGCATCTCACCCGTTTGCGGATGAGCCACCGTCTTGTGCACCGTCATTGTATCAGTTCATGTGATTGTTCAGTTCTCGACATCCCCGACGACAAAGAGCTAGTTGTCGTCCCCAATGATCCTCCACTTCTTCCTCTTCCACCACAGCCACAACCTCCTCTTACGCTGATCTCATCAAGGGCTGAATTAGGGTCTGCTAGATCGTCCAATGCATCACCTCCCTTCGTTATCTTTCCTTCTTATTCTTGCTCCTCCCTTTCTCCGAGGATGCTCCTCCTCCCTTCTTTCTCTTTCCTGCTAATCCTTGCACACCAGTTGCTCATTCCCTTCTTTATCTTTCTTGCTTCCCCATCGTTAATTCTTTCACTTCTCCTTCTTGCCCTTTCTCAATTATTCACTTCTCCTGCTTTCCCTTTCTCAATTCCTCACTTCTCTTTCTTGCCCTTTCTCAATTCTTTACTTTTCCTTCTTACCCTTACTCCTCCCTTTCTCTGACGATGCTCTTCCCTTCATTCCATTTTTCATGCTCCCTTCATTCCCATCTTCATGCCGCCTTGGCTACTCTGCTTCGGCCCACTCTGGATTTAGATGACACTTGGTTTCCAATTCTTTCAAATGCCTACATGAAAAAAGAAGGTAGATGCACTAGTACTAAAGCCTACTTTCAAAATTTTCATAAGAAAAGTACTGAATCTCCGGGAAGACCTTGCTCGTATGGATACTTGCAGTGACCTCATCAAGGGTTGTATTAGGGTCCGCTAGATCGTCTAACGCATCAAAACCATCATGAATTTCGTCAAACTCATTTACGATAAATAGAGGCAGTGTAAAGAAAGATATATAAAGAAAGATGTAAAGAAATAGTTTTGAGTTATGAATGAAACCTTTGAATGCATGATTTGTAAATTTTTTTTATTTCATCTTATTTTATTCAATGATGTCACAAGTAGTCCAGCGGAAGCATTTGCGCTATTAATAAGAAGCGACTGTGCTCTGAATATTAGGGCAAGCTCTTCGACCTGCGCCTTGAGGCAGAGATTTATTGATATGAACTGAGCGTTTCTTGTACAATTTGTTGTTATTTTTTTTAATATATGAATACATTAAAACAATCTCTGCTTTGCATTACTAGCGCTTTGCTGATGTATCGCCTTTCTCTTTTTGAAGTGCTGATAGCTTTAATATATGAATATATTAATAATCACGCCGCTAATAATAATGTCGCTACGATGAAGTGCTTGCCCTAAATAGAAGCGTCATCACTTCTAAATGGAAGCATCATCACTTCTAATTGGAAGCACCATTGCCACTAAATAGAAGCGTAATCGCCTCAAATTTCGTAAAATTATCCTGAGAAGCTGGAATTATCCCTTTTCATGAAATTAAACGAAAGTGTTTATATTCATATAAACTGAGACTAATTACAGAATATCACTGTTCAAGAAAGAGAAGAAAATCTAATGATAAAGGGGTTTTGGAGATGAAAGCTGCTGCACTTATGATGTAAGCGCCAACACTTCAGTTAATGAGCGTGTCAAAACGAATTCTATGGAAAGAGGCAGCACACCCCTTGAAAATTGTAAGGACATTGACACACCACTTAGAGGCGATGACACGATGCTTGGAAGATGAATAGTCACTGTAATAAATTAAATTGGACAAGACTGCACGAAAGGAGCGCCGCTAAACTCAAGAAGCATCCCCGCCCGTAATTGAAGCGATGACGCTTCAAATTTGAAGCGTCCATGGCAAACTTTATCGTATCAGTCATTGACTAGATTTTTCCTAAGTTAATCTTTTATTTAAATAGCTTCTTTATTAATCTTTGTAAATATTAACTTTCATATTAATCTCTGTAAATATTAACTTCCAAAAAATAAAGAAATCATATAAATGAGAGAAGCTCTGTGATGGCCTTCTCCCTTTCATTTAAATGAAAAGTTGTGAGATCGAATTCATATAAACGAAAGATATTTTTATCTTATAAAGTACTAGTTATAAAAATACAGAGTAGAAGAAAGAAGAAGAAAACCTAAGAAAAATCTACAGACATACTGAAACCAGCACAACTCAGCCACGTGAGACATCAAGGGGGTGGAGAGGTAGACGACTTCCCCTTCGAATTGCGTCGTAATTCGCACAGTTGATCCTCCAAAATGGGAGAAACCATTTCAATTTTGGCCATCAAGGGTTTAATCACATCCATCAAATTTTGAAACCTCATTTTTTTTTGTGTGAGAAGGGCGAGAAGTTCCTCAATATTCCCGATCATCAAACTTAAAAAGGTTCAATCAAGAAGATGAAACGCTTCCGTAATCTCGGACGAAAACCCGAGTTGCTCCACCATGGTGAAGGGAGTTTGATTTGGGGATGGAGGCAAAAGAAAAGATATGAAATGAAGATAAAAGTGACGGAAGGCTAAAAGGCATTTTTTTTGGGATATAAATAGCCACAGTAATAAATTATGTTAGAAAATACTATCCGAAAAGACAACACACTCCACGATTTGAAATCCTCAAATTTTAAAAAAATGAATCGCTGCTACCATCAAGAAGCATCATTGCAGGTAATTGAAGCATTGACGCTTTTATTTAGAAGTAATGACAATTGTATTAAGAGCGATGACACTTCTTTTTAAAAGCGATGACGCATCGATTTATCGACGATGCCGCTTCTAACAAGAAGCGCCATTGGTAACATCAAAAAGAGGTGCGTTTCTTATCATATTTCAAGATAAGTTCATGGATTACACACGACCGGCACAATAAAGAAGAAGCGCAAAGATTTACGAAATCCCTCTGTGGCGGCAGTACACCTACAACAGTCTATTTAATGAAGTTGCATGACAAATCGCTATTTAAAGGGCATCATAGTCTCTAATTTTTTTTATTTTCTGTATCTCCTTGGATTATTATTTCATCTTCCTCTGCTCAGACTAGAATGCATCGTAACATTTTGAGGAGGAGCCACCGTATCGCGCGTCAGCATTTTAACAGTTCCTACGATTGTTCGATTATCGACATCCTCGACAACAACGAACTGGTTGTCGTCCCCGACAATGAGCATGTGGTTCCCCCTCCCCCTGAAGAAGTTATCGTCATTCTGGACGATGACGACCTTCAAGTTATGCTGCCAGTGGTGGGAGACCCCGAGCCCCTTATTCTCCCTCCTCCGGAGCCGGTGGTTCTTCTTCTTCCACCTCCACTTCTTCCTCTTCCACCCTAGCCACAAGGCTCCACAACAACTGCCACCATCTCCAACTCAACTTCCTCATCCACCACCACCAGGATAATAAACTCCCCACACCCGCCTACACCTCTACCTCTATTTTTGCCACCATTTACACCCCTACCTCCATCGCTACCTCCTCCACTTCCGCCTCCTCCATCACCACCTTCCTCATTGCGTACGAGACCGTCTCGTTGACCCATGTCCCATCCCCAACCATCACCTTCAACATTTTCATAAAATGTTGCATCCTCCCCAAATTAACTACCGCCATCAGAACCTTATTTAATTTTATCAGACCCATTTACGATAAACAAAGGTAGTGTATAAGAAGACGGTGTATAGGAAGACAATATATAGAAAGTATTTTGACATAAAGAAATGACTTTGATTTATGAATAAAATCTTTTAGCATGAGTAGTAAATTATTTTTTACTTGATTATAATTACAGTTCTAGTAAGATAAGCTTATCGAAAATGAAGCGCCGATGCAGAAAATACAATGTGACGTGCCAACGCTTCTTGAATAAAGCGACCATGCTTCGATTGAGAGGCGCCTGTGCCTTCTTCTACTCAAAGTGTTTGCGCTTTTCATAATATTAATTCACTGTAAATCATTGATTACTCACTTTCCATCCTCCCTTGTTCTTTTTGGCTTTGTCCAGCATTAGTAGACATCAGACCCATATTCAATTTTATCAGCCCCATTTACGATAAAGGAAGACGATGTAAATGGGAAGCGACATCACAAAACTAGGAAGCGGCTTCGCATCAACCAAAAGGCGATAGTGCTTCAACGAAGACACGATGACGCTTTAGTTCTAATGCGATGGCGCTTTGACAACAAAACCCATTTACGATAAAGAAAGACAATGTAATGAAAGACGATATAAATAAATATAGCTGATTTATGAATGAAAACTTCTGTACACAGATTCGTATATGTTTTTTCTTCATAAATAACTCTAAATAGTAAGTACAACGATGCTCCATGAAAAAAAGAAAATGCCAATCCACAATAAACTATTCACGAAAAGTTAACATTGTCAATAGTTCCAGGTTGAGTCGGAGGCGCTTCACTTGCCTGAGATCCAATAGGTGCACGGGAATAAAAAGAAGCGCCAGCGCAGACGTTTCAATGACGAAGCTCCCACGCTTCAAAAACTTAGCGTCGTCGCTTCCTTCACATGTGTCGTCGCTTCTCGTATGTGACGTCATCTCCTCTGAATGATGGTCACGAAATGTGAAATTAATCCTTAAATCACCGAGAATGAACACATAAAAAGAAAAAAATTTGATACATGAAAAGATTACCATAGGCTAGCCACATGACAACAAAAACAATATAGCGAAGCGTTAGCGCATCAAAAGAGAAGAGCCCACGCTTCATAAATGAAGCGATGACGCTTCGAATGGGTGCGTCTGCGCTTCTTAATCCAAGAAATTGTGAATTTCAAGAAATTGAATCAGTGTGAGTCGGTGAGACCGGAAAATCCCTCGTGTCTTCTTCTGTTTGGCTCTATCAGCCATCATCCTGACCTTCAGAAGCACACAAGTTATGATTTTATATTCCAACTGACCACAACCCTTACAATGACGTCTCTTCTTTTGTGATTGTTCAAAACCAACCTCAATTCCAGACTTCATTCTGTCATTGTTGCTTGGCCTACCTTTGGTAACACATCGTATTAGATATCGCACTGTAATGTTGGCATGTTCTTGTACACCTTCTGATAGTTTCATCATCCCTTCCAACGTGTAATCCACCAAGCGATTTGATTCTATACCCAACTGAATTAACTTCAGTCCAACTTCTCTCACCTTCCATATTTTCATCCTAGAGACAGAGTTGGAATCCTCTTTATCACTCACCCCTAAACTTACAATACTGTATCTAGCACCTTTCGCCCATCGATGCAGAATATACTTAAAAGGAATTTAGTCTACCTCTTCCTTGAAGTAAACTTTAAAGATGTGAGAACACAATAAACCCTCTATCTCAAAGTGCTTGCAATTGCAAGTGGTCGTGGCATCTCCACATTCGAAACAAACTTTGAATGTTCGACTGCTATCCTCCCTGGCATTCCCACCACTTTTACCACTTTCACAAACTTGGAATACAATAACCACCCCGACTTCCTCTTCGAGCACCTTTTAGGCCTTTAAAGAGGTAAACTTTCGAAACTTAGAGTGGAATCTATCGAACATGGTTCTCATATACATAGCAGCGACATGCCTCTCGATTGAATTTCCTAACAAGAGCACCGGTGTCGTAGACATTGAGATGAGATCCTCCCTATTTTCTTTATCGCGACATGATTTGACGGCAAGATCATATTGCTTGACAAATTTCATCAAACTCGTTTGGACATTGACATAGGTATCAAAGAAAGAATTTATACTTTCTCCACATTGCGTACGTAGTGGTCATGCCGGCCCAAAAGATATCGCTCAAGTAGCATGGAATCTATTTCCTTCTAAGAGCATACATTTGTTTCAACCACTCGTTGTCTTTCAATTGAAACTCCTCGACTAGTTCTGTCCATCTCCTTTTGAAATCATCAACCGTTTTACTGAACTTGTATTGATTGTACTTTCGCACAAAATTCTTAAAATTTACCTTCAACTCAGAGAGATGGTTCAATTCATTCCTCCCTATGTGCCATAAGCAGAGGCGATTCGTGGTCCCTGAAAGAACTTCAGCGATGGCCTTGCTCATCTCGTTGCATTGATCGGGGATGATTGCATTAAGTTTTTTATCACCCATGCACTTCAGTCACGTCTTAAACAACCAAACGAATGTCTCCTCTGTCTCATCTGCGAGCAATGCATATCAAAAAAGTGTCTTCTGCCAATGATGGCTGACCCCCGTGAATGGGGCCAACGGTAGCAACAATTTGTTTATTTTATAAGTGGTGTCGAATACCACCACATCATCGAACTGTTGATACGCCACTTGTGACCTGTGATAAGCCCAAAATCTACTACGCATACGAGCTTCTTCATCTAGTTCGGCTTCAAAGAAGAAATCATCTCCTTTATTCTACCTATCAATGAAGGATTTGATCACATCAGATCGATGTTACTCTCCTTTCTTATCTTCTTTAGGTAATCTCGAGTTTGTTGAGGGATTACCATCACACCAACCTCTCCATCCAAACTCGACAAAACAGCAAAAATCTTTGAAGGAGGAATTATGTCATCAAATGCTTCTATCAATAATTTACTTGCCCCATTCAACTTATTATATGATCGTAGTTCCTTCACCTTCGAAGGTGAATACAGCTGATGATTATGAGGCTCTCTAAAGTCCATAACCTCCCACAACTTTGGCTCGTCGATCCTAATCTTCAACCTTGCCTCACATCCGCATCTGTTATCTCTTGAACATTTTATATTGGTGTGTAATTTGTGCTTGTCAAGCTACTTGAACCCTTCGAACGAACATACATATTTTCTCTTTATAATCTCCCCCTTTACGGATTTATAGGTGTTACTTTTCCTAACACTGAAACCAACTTTCTTCGCGTATAAATTATAGAAGTCATATGCCTCGTCTTCAGATTGGAACTTCAAGCCCATACGTGGCTTCCATTCCTCACTCGTAGTCTTCGCACTTTCACAAGAATCCAGCATTTCGATATCCCTATTACCACATAGTGGAACTCATTTTACAGAAGAAATCGTCTCAGGGGGAAGATTTAAATCAACACCACCTACATTGAATCCTCTAATCGAGTCCATTACAACACCCTACATTAGACAAAAAATGGGCTAATAAGGAAACAAATTACGTAGGAAGTGATGACGCTATCATACCAAGCTCAAGCGCTTCAATATGGAAGCAATGACGCTTCACAAACTTTGCGTCGTCGCTTCCTATCGCTTCAAATAAGAAGCGTGTGCTTATAAATTATATATTTTTGAATGCTTATAATTTTTTTTATCTCCTCCTTGTAAATAAGTGAAGGGATCCATCAACTACGAGCAGATGAAAAAACTGATCTACAAGAAAGCGATGGCGCGGCCATACAAAGCATTAGCGCTTCAATATGGAAGCGATGGTGCTTCTAACTCGTAGCATTGTCGCTTCTCAATCTTTGTGCTATCGCTTTCTATCATTTCAAATAAGAAGCGTGTGCTTATAATTTATATATTTTCAAATGCTTCTCAATCATTGCACCATCGCTTCTAACATGTAGCACAGTCACTTGTAACTCGTAGCGCCGTCGCTTCTCAATCGTTGCGTCGTCGCTTCCTATCACTTCAAATAAGAAGCGGTATCTCCACCTTGTGAATAAGTGAAGAGATCCATCAACTATGAGCAGATGAGAAAATCGATTCACTATATTCTGTAAGCTGAAAATAATACACAGGAAAAAAAATTAATACTTACCTCAAATGTCAATCTTCTGGTCTTCTATCTAGTATGTGCTCCAAAAAAAAAGAGCAAGTTGTCTCTTCTACGCTTTTATCCAGTACGTGCTCCAAAAAAATAGAGAAAGAACTTTCTTTTGCGCTGCAAGTTGTCTCACCTGCGCTTCTATCCAATACGTGCCATAAAAAATTGAGAAACTTATCTCTTCTGTGCTTCTATCCAGTACAAACTCCAGAAAAATAGAAAAACTTGTCTCTTTTGCTAGGCTATCCAGTATGCGCTTGGGGATTTTCGTGAAAGTTGCCTCTTCTGCACTTCTATCCAGTACATCTCTCAAGGAAAAAGGAGATAGTTATCTCTTTGTGCTTCTATCTAATCAGAGCTCAAGGAAAAATGAGAAAGTTGTAAGCCTAAGAGAGGAAATACAACAATAAAGAGGATGAGCTTGAATAAGGAGGGAAAAAGAAGGAACCTGTACCAATTTTTGAATTGTTTTACCATTATTACATTCGACAAGACCTTCCCCTTGGGAACAATGCTTCTTTCCAGGAGTCGTCAGGTATAGCCTTTCCTGATTCCCCTATTTCCTACTTTACCTACCCCTGACACTAGGAAACTCCCGCTGTGGCTAACCTGGATTAGTGCAAAAGCACTTTCCATGTGTCCGCTCCCCATTGAGGGAGTGTAGAGAAATCTCTACCTCCGAGCGCATTTTCCCTTTTCCCATATATATATATATGGGTAATGATCCTCACTCGAGTCATGAGATATAATCCTATGACTCGAGCTATCATTAGCTAGATGTCACATCAGTCAACCTGATGTAACATTCAACTAATAAGAGCTCGAGTAATGGGCGTATGTCCCATGACTCAAGTCATAAAATCATTTCCATATATATATATATATATATATATATATATATATATATATATATGGATTGATTGCAAGATTAACAAAATTATCTCCATCATGTATGTCATTAAGAGCTAAAAAAGAACACAAAATGGATGGCAATCACGCAATTATCAAGTTTGTTTAGCCATTCACTTTCTAGTACTCTTACTCACATGGTAGAAATAGTTTTTTATTATATCTTAGGATTGGATCCAATCTATATGATGTTGTGGTGAACCATGTGGCACACATTTTAGATATATTTTGGTCAACAAATTAACTCATTCTTAATTTCTTATTTATAAAATTAGGTCTGACCATGTGACAAGACATATATAGAGGATTTTAAATTAAAACGTTATACAATATCCTAATTTTGATTCCTTATTGGATTAGGATTTCGAGAAAACTATAAATTAAGTCCTCGTTCAGGTGTTTCTTGGTTTTTCTCAGAAAAGCTTAGATTCTTGGACACTCAGATTCCTGGGTTTTCCCATATGCATTCTTAAGTTACTCAGATTTCTAACTTTTCTTATAAAAGATCATAATCCTTCGTTCTTAAGTTCCTCTCAGAAAATCCTCATAATCGATTCAATGGATGGTTGTGCTACTACCGTAGAAACGCTATCTAATCATCGGTTTATGTCTCTTACTCGGATTTCTCTCAAATTTTACGGGCAACCACTCGAGAAGGGGTTGATAAAATTTGATGGAGGCTTTTTTCGATTCTGATTTAATAGCCATTACTTTCGAAATGACCCACTAATACCCAACTAAAATGTTTATGAAATAATCGTTTACATAGAACGTTTTAGAGTATGAATATCTCACATACGACACTTATTTTATATAAAAACCAATATAAGAAAATACATCTTGATTAAGCTAGTAAGATAAAATTGGCTTAATTTACATATATACAATCTAAATTTACTAAATGCCTTGCACTGTATGTTAGAGCTACCTCACTAAACAAAGGAAAAATATGTTACAATCACATAACTTATCAAAGGAACAATATGTTGCACGCGTGTTTTAAAGTTGACCATGGGTTACTATCAGACGGTTTGATGTTAATTTCACGTGTACCAATGTAGCATCAAACTTGATTTACCTTCACTTTTTGAGATATGTACATGCCATGTGGATTCAATAGTGGACCTTCTTGTAGTCAGTCATTTAAACTGGTGAACATATTTTTCTTTTATTTAAATGAGGTGGCTGTAATAAAAAGTGATGTGGTAGTAACACCAGCCTAAATAAAAGAAAAATCTTTATTTTGACGCCCGTATCTCCAAACCATCCCCTCAGTTTCATCTTAATGACTTTCTTTCTCTAGAACGCCTTGTCAGCCACCGATTCATGGCCGCCTTGCCTCTCTCCAACCGGCCGACATCGCTCTTATGACAACGATAGCACCATGTACCTCACCTAAATGCTCACCCCCTACCCCCATCTATATTCTCTAAATGCTCTCTCTCTCTCTAGGGTTCTTTTTATATCTTGCTGCTTTACTCTGATTTCTGATTAGGGTTTCGTTTAATTTCAAGCTTCTTCTCATCTGGGTCGGATTCAAAATGGAACACAACAACTAGAGGAGCTAATTTTATGTACCAATCGATTGCACCACCTGGTTCTTCTGGTTATGGAAGACGAAGCAACAGTAGTTCTACTTCTAACGTGCAACGAGAACAAGATCAATCTGTGGGTTTAAACAGGTTTCATGATCGATCTACCATTTTTTTTGTTTATAAAGTGAAGATCGAAGGGGGTTGGTTCTAATAACCGTTGAAGTGAAGATCGAAAGGGGTTAGGATCTGATGTATACGGAATCATCAAGTATACACACCCGCCTACAATCTGAGCTCAGATTCTGAGCTAATCCGACCAAAATGCTTGGACGACTGGCTGTCGTTTTCACTTGGAAACGACTCAGATTCCCAGTTCCTTAGGACCACTCTCGAACGGAAAATTCTTCCCAAAAGATGCAGATTTTGGCTATAATTTGAGCCCAAACTCAGATTCTGAGTTTTTCTAATCTCTCGAACACACCCTAAGGGTCGCTATCCCTTCTCTCTCTAACTTGATTAAAGAGATAGATTAACTGGAGGAAGAGAGATAGCATGCCCTTGTATTTGCAGCCTTGTTATAAAATTATCCTCCTTGTTGAAGATCAAAAGAGGAAGACTCGAGCTAAAAAGTGTTGTGAAAGCCTCAAACAAGTATTCTAAAGAATTACTGCAATATTTTTTTCGATGATTTTTAAGTAACTTAATAATAAAAAAATTTTAAAAATTAATTACCTTAAAATTTTGTTTTTTTCTCTCCCTCCAACTATTTTGTGATATTTGAAGACTCGAGCTAAAAGTATTTTGTGATATTTGAAGCTTGTCACTTAGGTAAATATAGGTTGTAACATTAATAACCTCTATGTCAGTTATATATAATTAGATTATTGAAGATACTTGGAAATCGTTGAAGTTATTCACGGAAATCAAAGTGGCGGAAAAGCATTTATTGACCTTTAATAAATTAAATATCGCAAAAAGTACGTTGCTTCAACTATTCTTCTTTTTTTTTTTATAGGAACTATTCTTCTATTAGTAAAGCGTATTAGAAAATTGAGTTATACCTTATAATCCTTATAAAACATAATGTCTTGTTAAAGAACGCAAAATATTAAGTTTTAAAGAGATACATAAACTGTTGACAATTGCAATTGTGATAAGATTAGTCTAGGAAGAGAAAATATGGATGAGACTAAAAGCATTGATTCCTAAATATTACTTATGACAACTATCCTACTTGAAAATTAACTCAAGTTTAAAGGAAAAAAATAAGTTACGAAATCTTAGTAAATTTATAATACAATAGGTGTTGAAGTGTTCGTATTGAAGGAACACTTCTAATGCACTGCAGCAAAATGATACATACTTTGCCGCGCAGTGGGCGCTAGATTCCTAACATATACGTATTGAGTTGTATCCCTTCTGAATCGGCCGATCACGTCCTTCTTGCCATAGTTTTGGTTGAAAAGAGAGGGAAGGAGGGGCGTCCTTCGTATCCTCTTTCTTCTTTTTTTCTTTCTTTTGTTTTGCTTCTTCTTCGGTATTTTTTCCGCCACTTTCCTTTTTCTTTGAGTTGCTCGCTTGATTCGATCTCTGTTGTATTTTGTTTCTTTTAATGAAAATGACTTTTTTTATTTTAAAAAGAAAACGGAACACCTCTATATAAGTGTTGAAGTTTGACACTTATAAGATGAGTTATGCTTTTCTCATAAACATTCATAAGAATTGGAAATTTTATTTATTTATTTATATATATATTTTTTGTGATACGATGATTTAACCGAGATAGACAATTATAGTGGTGAGGATTAACTAACAGAATACAACCCACACCTTTTAAAGCGAGGGTGAGAAACACTGTGAGAAACCCACACCTTTTAAAGCGAACCAATGATCTACTCCCTCCCATTTGGGGGAGCGTAGCAACTCGGCTACTGCCTCTTTCGTTATAAATAATCAATGAGATACCTCTTTTTGGTTAGTATTAAATATAATTATAATATGTACAACTCCATATATATTCAACAATAAATAATGTAGGGCATGCAATGAGTTTAGAGTTTACGCTTTAGGTATTTATAGGGCAGAAAATAGGTTTTGTTTGATAGCTTTTAAAATCTAGAAAAGTAACCTTCAACCTTCTATCCGTTAGAAAGAAGAGTACATTTTGTAAAATAAAAATATAAAATAAACATTTACCTCTCTCTCTCTCTCTCTCTCTCTCTCTCTCTCTCTCTCTATATATATATATATATATATATATATATATATATATAGTCCGAGAATATGTACCCGGACGTAGAGATATCTTTACACCAATTGATATAGGCGCGACACATAGCGTTTTTTTTGTGAAGTGATGGGTGGTATGAGAATCACTTTACTAACTAGAGTTAAAATTTTAAAATATTTTAATACCCTTCCAGCCATCATTCTTGACTTTTTTAAAAAAAATTTCTTTTTTCTTTCTTTTCTCCATTTTTTCAAACATGTGTGAGACATACTTTTTTAAATTTATTTTAATAAAAACTGTGGTCGCTCATTAGCGAAGTGCTAGTACCTCGGCAATGAAGCACTGGCACCCCGAAAATGAGACACCAACACCTCGATAGCGAGGCGTTAGCACCTCATTTTAGGAGCACCGACGCTTCATTTTAGGGGCGTCGGCTCCTCGTTTTAGGAAGCGCTGACACCTCATTTTACGAAGCATTGACGCTTCGTTTTAGGGCCGTAGGTGCTTCGATATGGAGGCGCGAACGCTTTGATAAAAAAAAAAAAAAAAAAAAATTAATTATCAAAGCGCCAACGCCCCTAAACCGAACGTTGCCGCTTTGATATGGAGGCACCAACGATTCGATAAAATTTAAAAAAAAAAAAAAAAATCTAAGCGTCGGCACCCCTAAAACGAAGCACTGACGCTTCGATATGGAGGTGTCGGCGCTTTGATAAAAAAAAAAAAATTATTATTATTATTATTATCGAAGCACCGGCGCCCCTAAAATGAGACGTCAACGTTTCATTTTTTTTTTTAGCGAAGTGTTCGCACCTCGGCGCCAGGGTGCTTCGCTACCAAGGTGCTAGCGCTTTACTACTGGGAAGCCACATTTTTTTATAAAAATATGCCTAAAAAAATATGTCTGACACTTTCTTAGAAAAATGAAGAAAAGAAAGAGACTTTAAAAAAGTCAAGAATGATGGCTGGAAGGGTATTAAAATATTTTAAAAGCGTAACTCTAGTTAGTAAAGTGGTTCGCATGCCATCCATCACTTCACAAAAAGAATGCTACGTGTCACGCCCATATCAATTGGCTTTGAGATATCTCTACGCTCGAGCGTATTTTCCCTTTTTCCATATATATATATAGCTATGTCATGGCCTTATCTTATCTTAGTTTGGCCTTAAATTGAGGCCTTTTATTATAAAGGCCAAGCCTACCCTAGGTGAAATTTCTATTCTCTAAGGAATTGATCGGCTATTCGATTAATTCTAATTAATCGATAGATTATATAAAATCAACAATCACCATAATACAAGATTTACGTGGAAACCCAATCACCAAGGGAAAATCACGGGGCTAATGTCCACAAACCAAATCCACTATGAAATAACGAATTACAAGGAGTTTCGAATGATATACCAAACACATGCATATGCACATGCCCTATCAAACCCCCATGCAACCCAACTTCCTATCGCAAGCCGTCTCCATAGCTTTCAAATTTGTAAGCTTTCCTCTATCATTGATGAACACACAATGATCCACCTTGAGCTTCACAAGACTATCAATCACACACCCTAACTCTAGGGTTCAACGCACTCAACTCACTTGAGTAAATAGGAAGAAGATAATGAAGAAAGGAAACCTTTTGTATTAATACTATTTTTGCAAATCAAAGATTTTCAAATGGTTAGAAGATGGTGTTCTAGGGTTTCTCTCTAGGAGGAAGAAAGCTTCACTTGCTTGCTTAACCTTAACTCCTATTTTAAAAACATTTTTATCAAAAACTCTAAAACCCCTCAAGTGGACTAATCCCAGAAATGTGACGACCCGACTTTTCCAATCCCTCAGGTATAGGAACGGTCAGTTCGCCAATCTACCCGTTGAACGATAAGTCAGACAAACATAGCTCATATCAGAGTAAAGCGCAAATAATATCTAATATTAAAATAAATGCGAAAGCGAAAGGTAAATAAAAAAACCATCGATGATGACCGACCATCACCGAAACATGATTCAAACAGTAACCAAAAGTCAAGTATGAAACTATAATATTTAACTAAATGGCCCATAACTCAAAGTCCAAACTCTCACCAAAAACAAATAATAAACTAGATCCTAAGCCGGAAAATACTCCTCAGGAGGAACCTCAGGCTCTTCCTCGGGTATGTAATCAGGATCAGTCTCGCAGTTCCGAACAACTACGTCAATACCTGGACCTGTGACGTATAGTTAGACTGAGCTAACCATCAAAGCTCAGTAGAAAAATATCATCAACGACATTGTATTTTAACTAGCATGGGCTTCAAAACAAGTATCGGAATATTATATGTCAAAACCAAAAATGTAGGTAAAAACAGAATTTAAGTGCAGAAATTATATACAAGATCAGTTTCTAAATATGTGAAAGCAGATTCAAGAACAATGTAGAATTTCAGTGTCTTAGTGCATCTAATTACTATATGCAAAGTTCAGTAATTCATGATTTAATCCTCAACTTAAAATACCTCCCGAGTAAACTATATCTCGAGAGCAGGAATATAGCCGATGGGAACCCCTACCTACCATCGTCGTTCATGAACCATTTTTCAGGATGCAACAAGCCCCTACACTCAGGAGGAAAACTTGTGTTAGAAAGATGTTCAAAAATTTTGGAGGGGTCGTTCCGGTCAATCATAAAACAGATGTAGATACTAACATAAATCAGATGTAAGTTTCTTATATATAGTTCAGATTCTTGATTTTAGATTTTCAGCTTTTCAGAGTTTAAGCAAATTCAGGTTTCAGGGTTCAGGTAGATTCAGATTTTTTAGTTTTTCATCTCAAATTTCAGTTTACAAATGTGATTTCAATTGCATATGTAAGTTCAAAGATTCTAATTCAAAATATCCATGCGAGTTAAAATAAAATACTGTAAAGATGAGATTCTCCTACCAAAACTTGGAGTTACACGAAGCCAAACAAATTCCTATTGATGGCCTCTCGCCCTTAATCTATATCACAAATATACGACGATGCATCAAGGTTAAATCTAATCACTAATAATTTAGACCTATTTAAGTGTTTCTTCAAAATCGAGTCGAAACGGGCAAGTTTGTGCCAATATAGAATTTGATGTAACCTTCTCTTAAATTTTTTACCTTCAAAATAATTGATTCATGAGTTGGTCAAAACATGAAAGTCGTAGAGTTTTCTGTTCTTTTTCCAACGCAAAAAGAATCATATCAATCAGAGTTTGGAGTAAAATATTATAGCTAAAATACCAAGACAGTATCGGAGTTCAGAGATACCTCGCTCGAGCAATGATAATAGCTCGCTTGAGCGAGATCCTTCAGAATTTTCTCATGCAAGCGATGACTTAAGCTCACTCGAGTGAGGACAGAGAACACCTTTTTAGGTACATGACTTCTAAAGTCAAACTTCTGGTGCATCCTCGCTCGAGCGAGCTACAGCGACAGCGAAAATTTTGAGTTTCAGAACTCGATTCAGATCGTGATTCTCGCCCGATTTTCACCTGAATCGATACATATACATCCCAAAATAAAAAATCATGGCTAATCCAATGATTTTAATCAATAAATTTACTCAAAACGTACCTTTAATCTAAGGATTCTTTGATTAGAAACGAGTCACGCGAATGGAGTTTCGGAACGAAACTAGCGGGTTTCCTCGACGATTCACATCGCGATCGCTCCTACGAGTTCACAAGGGTGACTCTTACACGTTCCCAATAATCTCAACCTCTCCCAACGTCAAAACGAATCTAAGGTTTATTCAAGTTCTCTCTAAGGTTCAAGGGTTTCAACAAAAGAGGGTTCTAAAGAAGAAGGTTTCTAAACCGATCTCCTACGATGATTGAAGAAGAGAGAAGACGGAGTTTTACGCGGTTGGGCGACTATCACATGGCTACGATTCTTCACGGTGCTCACGTCTCTTTCTCTCTTAAGCAAACCCTAATATAATATGGGAATGCAATTCTTTCTTATAATAGGATTGCCCAAAAAGTTAAGCACACACACACCTCTTGTGTGTTATACACTTCTAACTTTAAAACTCAAGCCCGGTGTTGAGCGGCCACATCGAGGTCGGTGCACGACTTTCGCACGAGGGTCCAAACAGGCTCAAAATCAGAATCAGTCAGCACAATCACATCTAGATAAAAATTCAAACAAATGACAATGTCGGTTGCCGAGCCGAATACGTACACAGGGTCGGTCTAATTTGAGTCCAAAAATATGGGTCTTTACAGGAAAAGTCCAAAATGCCCCTTTCTCACAAAAGACAAAGAGTGATGAAGGTTGTCTCGAGGGATCATAACGAGCTATGATTCAAGTGATAGTGAGCTATGATGACTCAGAATACCACATGACTAGTGTGAACTTAGAGACATCTCAAGCAATGATGACTCTTTGTGGACACACCACTACAGAATATCACAACTGCTCATTTACAAAATATTTTCAAAAGAGGAATTTTAAGAGATAAAGGACATGTCAAAGGATGTGTGACTGATAACCTTGGTTAATCAAGGTAAGACCCATCCACCTTGGCACATACACTTTCTAAGGGAGATCTACACGGATTTTGGAGTAGAATGTGACAAACAAGATCTAACAATCTCCTCCTTTGTCACATTCTACAATAAAAACCATATTTACATTAATTCAAAACACATTACATCAAATAGCCCCACTAATCTTATATATTGTTTTATATGAGCAAGCAAATAGAAAAACTACATGGACTCTTAGGTCTCCCCCTAAATCTGTCTATCCTAAGTCAAGATGGGTCTTGATCAACCACCTGCAAAACAGATATACCAAAAGCATACATCCAAAACCAATAATTATATCATGATAAAACATAAACCTCATCATCATCATTAAGCAGTTCTCCCCCTTTTTGTCAGAATTGATAAAGGGGGACAGTCACACTTAGCACAAGGCCCCATAGGGTCACCACAAATATCCATCATCAATAAAATACACAGGTAACCACAATAAACAGCCACATGGAAACAAAAACCATCATCCACAATAGAATGAAACATTATCCATACTACAATTAAGAACCAACATCCACAGTTAACCAACCACAAAGTTAACCAACCACAAATTAACCAACATCCACAGTTAACCACTTACATTCACAATAAAAATTAAACATTAATCCACCATAAATGTTGTGTCACACTACCCAGCCATAGTCACAAATGTATCACAACAAGAAACTAGGTAATCACAGTAAACAGCCACATGGAAACAAAAACCATCATCCACAATAGCATGAAACATTATCCATACTACAATTAAGAACCAACATCCACAGTTAACCAACCACAAATTAACCAACATCCACAGTTAACCACTTACATTCACAATAAAAATTAAACATTAATCCACCATAAATGTTGTGTCACACTACACAGCCATAGTCACAAATGTATCACAACAAGAAACCAGAATTAAAAATGTATCTTAACCCACAACAAACTAATAAAGTATCACAGCCAAGTTAAAAAAAATACTTCCCTGATCAGTCTTTGGGACCATTGCCTGATGCACCGTCAACATTTTTCGCGCCATCCTCCAACTCTTCGAAGGTCATCCACCGCTGAAATTTGTCCGCCAAGCTATGAAGGTGGTCACTCACAAGGGTCATGTCATCCTGTAAGACACAGATAGCACGATCTATAGAGTCGAACCTACGTAAGACAAGATTTTGAAATTCAAGGGTAGAGAGAGGTCAATCACGAGACTGGGTAGACGTAGACGCAATGGGCACAAACGAAGGTGGATGCGAAGGGTCATTGTGCTTATATTAAGTGTTTACAACCATAGTAAGACTTGAAGTAAAAGTTCAGTAGCTTGAGACCTTTTAACCGAATACGCGGTACGTCAATGAAATTATCAATAATTTTGGAAACAACAATCGGAAAAAGAATCAACGTATTCTCCCTAGGGCTAAGAAACCTGCCGCGAATGATCCGCCAAATGGCAGTCGGTGCACACACCGAACAATCGGTGTCGATCAACCACATGATTAAGATCTCATTGATTCTCACTTCATTAAAATTTTCGATCTTCGGCCAGAGGGTGCTGAAGATCAGAAAATGCAAAATGTATAAGCGAAATTTCAGAGATTTTGTGGGGATGGCCAATTTCGGATTCAACCCTGGAGAGATACAAACATGATCAATGATTGACTGCCACGAGCCATGGGGCAAGTCATCAAGAGAGGAATCCGAATCATGAGAATAAATAACCCCGTTGGGTTCAAGAGGAATATTAAGAATCGAAGAAATAAGTATCGGGGTCAACGTGATCTTAGATCCGTGGACATAGGTGACCAAAGATTTCTCTGTCGGGGTGGAGATACCCGACTCATAGTTAGCATAGAAAAACGGGACCAACTCAGTATAAGCCTCACTACAAATAGTAAAAAAAGGGACCCAACCACGAGACTGAATGTTACCCACAAAAGAGAACTCCGAAAGGCATTCCAAATCAAAGTATCTCTTCATCGCCAATGACCACGATCACAAGAACCCAAAGTTCGCTTCAGCCAAATCTGAAATGAAGAGCGGAGGAGTCGCGGAGTCGGTTGAAGAAGAGGCCTTCTTAAGCTTCTTTGGCGGAGCCATAGAACAAAAAGAGAATGCGAGAAGCAGAGAAGAGAGTAGGAAGGGGAAGGAGAGACTAGAAGAGGAAGGAAAAGAAGAGATGAAGGAACAACCGATTTTTTTATTATTATATAAAAACAGTAATGACAGCTCGTTGTGGGAAAAACCCACAGTGCGCTGTCATCAATGAAAAGAACCGTTCTCGCTGAAAAGACGTTACAAAAACATTTTAAATTCTTAAATTGCGAGCACAACGAGCTGTCATGGACATCACAGCTCGCTGTCAGGCTGCCAATAGCATGCCACCAAAAAAGTAGTAACTACTATACAACTACCAAGCTACCCACAGCTCGTTGTCACAATTGCATAGCGAGCTATCATCAAGAATCATAAAAATCGAACCTAACCACAGCTAGTTGTCATTAGATGGCAGCGAGCTGTGAATCAAAACAAAACCAAAATAAAAATGCACAGCGAGTTGTCCAAAGACAGCAGCTTGTGGTGTATAAAGAAACAGGAGGCAATAAAACATACACAACTGGTTGTAACTTTCACAGCAGTGAGCTGTGGGGAATGGAAGGATAACCAACTTGTATCCACAGCTCGCTGTGAACAATATTCCAGCTCATTGTGGATAACAAAACAGAAAGTGCAAGAAGCAACATAGCTAGCTGTGTAAAGAGGACAACAAGTTGTCCAAAATGACATGCATCACAGATGACAAGCCACAACGAGCTGTCCACAGACAGTAGCTCGCTGTGTAGAAGTAAACAGGGAGTACACAAAGATCCACAGCTCATCATGAAGTTCATAGCAGCAAGTTGTGAGATACAAACCAGAATACACCTCCGTGCCCACAGGTCGCTGTGTGGTTCATAGCAGCGAGCTGTGAAAAACAAACCAAACAGTAATGAAAGACCCACAACTCGCTGTGGTGGTACCACAGCTCATAGTGAAGAAAAAAAATTCAATAACAGGTAGCTATCAAATCAGGCAACAGGCTATCGACAGAAGGTCCAGAGAATAGAACATAACACCCAAAAACAAGTCCCCAGTCACAGCTCATTGTTCAACAGCTCGCTATGTATATATGAAAAATATAGACTTAAAACAAAACAAGGATCTAAAAAAAACACAAGAAAAATCGGCAACCGTGGCTCGCAATGAACTTACGACAGCGAGCTATCAAATTTTTTTATTTTTTTATTTAACAAGGAGCTCACAAGTTGACAAACAGTGGTAATATCAAACGATGATATGATTCGGGAACAAATCAGCCATCATGAACAAAATTCATCCAATCCTACAATCAAGGTGCGGCTATTTTAGGGATAGATCTATAGAATTTATTCATGATTTTAGCAACAAACATAAAAATATTCACATGGAGAAAATGAAATCCATCGTCACATTGCAAGTTCAACCAATATACATAGACACTAAGGAATGACATATCTATCCAGAGCATTGCTCCGAGGTAGTTTAAAGGAAGCATTTCAACCATGTCATACATGTTGCCATTGTCTCTCCTGCAATTTTAACACACTTGTAGGCATAGTGCATACGTAGGTAAGATTCTCGGCAAGGCCGTCCAATCGGCTTGCAGTGGGTAGCTCTCACAATGTGATGACCAAGCACTCAGATTTTACCCTTCTTTGTCTTTTTCATTGGACTTTCTTTTCCCCTTAAAAAAAAAAAAAAAATTACAC
Organism: Chloranthus sessilifolius; assembly: GCA_021018995.1. Lineage (NCBI taxonomy): Eukaryota > Viridiplantae > Streptophyta > Magnoliopsida > Chloranthales > Chloranthaceae > Chloranthus > Chloranthus sessilifolius. Next base: position 118,326,137 of record CM037592.1, read on the forward strand.
ATAGAAGAAAGACACACACTTTGGACAGATTATATGATTCACCAAACATATTCCCCCCCCCCCCCCCCCCCCCCCCCTTTTATTTATTTAAAATCATCTAGACCAATGAAGGCTTTCTCACATATCCTACGGAATGATACACCAACTTACTCTAATTAGGTCCGTATTGTAGTAAGGAGAGCTTTACATAAACACATGAGATACTATATGATCGAATAGTCACTCTTAGTATACATCAAGAGATGAACTGAACAAAGATAGTAGATGAGAGAGCAAGGATTCCATGTGATCATTTTAGAACAATGCAGAAAATCATGAACAAAAAGTAAATCAAGCACATCAATAGCCAAGAGCTGACTATAGGAGAACAAACTCAAAGCATGATAGATAACCTAATACATGCATCAAACCAAAACAACAATATCACCAAGGAAGTTGAAAACAAACATGAAAATCAAGAAAGAGCAGTAAAAAAAATTCACAAGAGAAGGATCTAAAAAAATAACAAAGCACAAGGACCCTACTCAATGATGCATATACCTATAGACTTACAAAGATATTCAAATCGGATAATGTCTAAAGGTTTTGTGAGAATATCAGCTAGTTGAAGTTTAGTGTCAATATGAGTCAAAGTGATCGCTTTGTCTTCAACTAGCTCACGGATGAAATGAAAATGAATATCTATGTGCTTAGTGTGAGAGTGTTGAACAGGATTTTCAGAGATACAAATGCCACTAGTATTGTCGCAGTGAAGAGTGATCACATCTTGATCAATCCCGTAATCACGAAGCATTTGTTTTATCCACAAGATCTGAGTACAACAGCTTTCAGCTGTAATGTACTCAGCTTCAGCAGTAGACAAGGAGATTGAAGATTGTTTCTTATTGAACCGGGAAACAAGAAAAAATTTTATATAAAAATAACCTCCACTAGTACTTTTATGATCATAAGCATTTTCAGCCCAATCAGCATTGAAATAGCAAACAACAGAGAAAGAGGTATCAAATGGGTACCAAAGACCCAACTCAGAAGATCCATTCACATAACGGATAATTCACTTGACACATTTCAAATGAGATTTTCGAGGAGAGGCTTGATAACAAGCACATAAACCAACTCTAAAAGCAAATCCGAGCGGCAGTTAAGTAGAGAAGATTACCTATCATTTTACGATAAAGAGTGTTATTTACCTCCACTCTCGAGATATCTTTTGGAAGTTTAGAAGTAGTGCTCATCGGAGTCCGAGCATGTTTAGTATGCTCAAACCCAAATTTCTTGACAAGCTCACGTGCATATTTGGATTGAGAGATAAATATGCCAGAGTTGCATTGCTTAATTTGCAACCCGAGAAAGCATGTGAGCTCACCAAGAAGACTCATTTCAAATTCAGATTTTATTAGATTTGAAAACCATTCAGTTTTAGGCTCATGTGTGAACCCAAAGACAATATCATCCACAAATTTGAGCCACAGTTAAAATATCATTCTCCCTCAATATGAAAAGAGTTTTGTTGACTCCTCCTCTATCAAAACCATTTGACATCAAAAACTTTGTCAAACGTTCATACCGAGCCCGAGGGGCTTGCTTTAGCCCATAAAGCACCTTCTTCAACTTATACACATGAAGAGGATAGTGAGGGTCTTCAAAACCTTTCGATTGCTCAACGAATACTTCCTCTTCTAACAACCCATTAAGAAAAGAATTTTTAACATCCATTTGAAATAATTTGATACTAAGATTACAAGCAATAGAAAACATGATGCGAATGGACTCCAATCTTGTGACAGCCCGAATTTCCTAACAGTCAAACCCGGACAGTCGGATCAACATAAGGTCGATCCCCAAAAAGGAACACCTGACACATCTACACACAAAGCGAAAACAAGCAGGAAACTAACGAAAATAGAGGCATCATAGGCAAAACGAAATCTCCAATACTATATCTCAGAAATCAAAATAACGGTTCTAATTCCATACAAAAACTCATGGAAGGAAGAACCGAAAAGAACCACCGGTAAGGACTATTCCTTACCGAAACATGGTTCACAAATAAAATCACAATTATATCAAAAATAATGTCTTACATCACCAAAAGAAACATAAAACTTCCCAACCCAAGCCGGACCTACCCGTGCCTAGCACAAAGAAAGCAGTCCTCTAGATGGGGCTCAGAGTCCTCCTTCCCTGGGGAATAATTGGGATCCTCCTCCCTTTCGTAATCTTCTAGATGAACTTCGGCTTCAGAACCTTTGACGTATAGTCAAGGAATGAGCTAACAACTTTAGCTCAGTAGGAAAATACTAATAGCATGTAGATTCTTAACATCACACATATATCCTATGGCATAATCTAAAACAAGATTTTTCTTATGAAGATACACAATTGCGAAGACAATTGCATGAAACATGAACATACTTCTTTATTTGAAAACTTAACACATGCTCATATATTGTTCGTCTTAACACAAGAAAAGAAACTTAAAGTGCTTCACTTAAATTATCCCTCGAGCATGTATAGCGTCTAGCCCCCGATGGAATACCCCCCATTGTCGTTTACATGAACCATTTATCACATAATGCCCAAGGTCCCATAAAGATGAACGCTTGTGCCGAACACAAGTACCGTTAGCCGGTAGGATTCACAAGATCACATAAGATCACAAAGGGTACATGAATATCCCGCCGTACCGGTCACAAATATCCCGTCGCGTTGATCACGGATATACCATCGAGTCGGACAGGTATTCACATATAAACTTTAAATCCAAGTGCATACATATAGCTTATCACCGTGTAATGTGATAATTATAAGTACACTTGAAAGTTAAAATACATTCTTCATACACACACATATTGGAATGAACCTTGAAGATTCTACATGAACATAACACATTTACCTTAAACATGGTTTTCAAAACACACACATGCTTACACAATCATAACATTCATGCGTATTCAAAGGCAACACATCGAATCATAATACATATGTGAATCGTATCAAATGCACATGGTATATAGTTCTTCCCTACCTCAATGAAGTTACACCAAAATTCCTCAACCCGAGCTAGCCTTAAACATTAAAGGTCCGGCTCATACCTAAGCATGGTCAAAACACATTCAACGTGTCAAAAAGGACGCAAAACAAAGACTTCTGAAGCCTAGTCATAGCACACAAAGTAAAACTCAACAAAAGCCAGAATCAGCCCAAACCAATCGAACGGTTTTAAACCGATCGAACGATCTCCCAAAATCAATCGAACGAAATTGATTTCGTTTGATCGGTTTCCTCTAAGACCCACTTCATGATTTTTTTCTTCCTTGGCAAAATCGATTGAACATTCACTAATTTCGTTCAATCGGTTTTGCCAACTTCTGTTGTCACTCAAGTTCTCACTTCCAGAACTCTTTTCCATACAAACATAACCTTTGATCTACTATTTTTTTTTTCACACATAACCTAGTTAGATTCAGAGTAAATCAGCAAAAACTCAATCAAAGAATTACTCTTGCCTTTATAACTGATTAGTTCCCTTGATCCCTAGCTCCCTTTCTCAACTAGGGTTTCATAATTTCGGACTCCCCAACGATCCAAACTAGGCTTTCGTGACTCGAAATTTCAGATCTCTCACTCCTCTCATTTACTCCTCACCAACCCAAAGCAAAAAGGTTTGCTTCTCTCTCATCACTTCTTTTATACAGAACAACACCCTCTTGTGTGTTAAACACACACACCTCAAACCAATATATGTTACCTCACTAAGGCCCACTCACCTAGATGTCTTCATTCCTAATCACACAATAACTAAGGTTACTTATATAATTACTAATCTAAATAATTTATCTCATTCAGGGTGTGACTAGGTGGCACGCACATCAAGACATACTAACCGAAGGTCCAATTTTTCGGGTCTTTACAAATCTAGTAACAGGAGCAAAGGTTTCATGACAATCGGTACCTTCAACCTGAGTCTAACCTTGAGCAACTAAATGCGCCTTATTTCTAATAACATTTCCTTTTTCATCCGTCTTATTATTGAAAATCCACTTAGTACCAATGACACGAACTCTAGACGAATGAGGAACAAGATCCCAAACATCATTCCTAGAAAATTCAAGTAACTCCTCTTGCATTGCAAGGATCCATTTCTCATCAAAGAGAGCTTCCTTCACATTTTTAGGCTCGACAGAAGAAGTATAACACATATTACAGATGACATTAGCTATCTGCTTCAAGCTACATCGAGTTTGTAACCAGCACTTGGATCACCCAAGATATCACGCGAAGAGTGACTTTTCATATCCCTAACATACATAGGGTACTTCTTTCTTACACAAGTTCGTTCCTCAATAATGGAAGTAGAAGAATCATTATTCTCATTAGTTTGTTGACTCTCTTCAAGAGGAATAGAAGGGAGTGTATCAATGTCAGAAGCAACATGAGGAACCAGACTATCATCACCATCATTAACAACTTGAGAATTTCTAAAAAGGTCATCAATGAACACATTGTATGACTCCATCATGGTTTGAGTTCTCAAGTTGAACACACGAAAAGCTCGACTATTTTGAGCATAACCAAAGAAAATTTCGAGGCCACTCTTGGGATTAAATTTTTCCAAGTTATCACGATCATTCAAAATGTAGCATTGACTTCCAAAAGTCCTACCGTAACTGACTTTGGGCTTCTTGTCATTCCAAATCTCATAGGGTGTTTCGATAGTACCAAGACGCACAAACACTCTATTAGATATATGACAAGCCGTGGAAATAGCTTCAACCCAAAAATGTTGGGCCAAATCTTTTGGATTTAACATGACACAAGCCATCTCTTGAAGCACACAATTTTTACGTTCAGCCACTCCATTTTGCTGAGAAGTGTGGGGTGAGGAAAACTCTTGCATAATTCCCAACGAATTATAAAACTCATCAAACTTAGAATTGCTAAACTCACCACCTCTATCACTCCAAATACGCTTAACATTAAATCCTTTTTTCACCTAATAACATCTAATAATGATGACAAAATCATCAAAGGCTCTAGATTTCTCTCTCAAAAAGGCAATCCAAGTATATCGAGAGAAATCATCTACCATAACTAAGCTATATTTCTTACCTCCAATACTGCTAACTTTCATAGGTCCAACAAGATCAAAATGAATGAGATCAAGAACCAGAGTGGTAGCAATACTAGAGAGTTTCTTGTGAGGAACTCGAGTTTGCTTACCCACAATGTAGTCATATGGCATATGTGACCCTATGTGATGGCATAGGGCCATCGCATATGCGGTTCGCATATGCCATTATGCGATGGCATAAATTTTTTTTTTTTTTCAAAAAATTCTAAAAAAATTCTAAAAAATCTTTAAAAAATTTCAAAGTTTCCCAAATTGATCAATAATATATTTTGTGTTAATTTTAGGCTCTATTAATTTTATAGTATCTAGAATGCGAAATAAAAGTATATAATATAACTATATAAGTATATAACCAATAAGTTAGAAGAGGAAATATAAATTTTATTAATGTTAAATAAAATAGTACAAAAATGAACATAGGAACATATAAAAAAGAAGAAAAAGAGTAAATTCTAAGTTCTAAGTCCAACCCACAATGATGCATTTCCATTGTCATCACGTGACTCACGTCCTAACGGTATTGTGTACCAGGAAAAAATTCTACACATTAGTTCTAATCCACAATGGTACATCTCCACCTCTACCATCGTCGTCACTTGCATTGTTGTCATCATCTAAATCGTCTCCTTCTTCAACATATTGTTCTTCCTCCTCGGTTTCTTCATCATCTGATCTCACTAAGACTGTATCTATATCGTTTATGGGTGTTTCTTCATGTATCTCATCTTCTTCTTGACGCAAGCGTGAGCGTGAGCGTGAGCTACCTTCCCTCGCTATCAATCTTCTCCTCCACCCGGTAGGAAGCTCATCTCCAAAAGCACTTCTTCCACTTACTTCCACGTAAGATTCTCATCCATAAAGACTCGCTCATCGGAGGCATCCGCCATCCAAGGAGAATCGGATGGCAAGTCTTCGAGAGATGAGATCATAGTGTCCTGGATATTCGCGATTTTTAAGAAAGCGTTCTCGTAGCTTTTACTTGTATTGTACAAAGACTAAATCATTGAGCTCTTTTTGCTCAAGCTTGTTCCACTTCTTCATGTGTATCTATTTGAGAGAAATATTTAATAAATATTAATATCTATTAAAATTTAAACACTAATTAAATTAAAATTATGAGACTAAAAATGAAATAAAAATAAGCTAGTTACCATCTCAAATGTGCTTCAATTTCGTTCACATGCCGAGGTGGCAAATGTAAGGCCAAGAATCTTAACAGTCATCTTCTTCAATAATCCACATTTTGTCACCGATTCTACTCCATAGGACAACCACCAATTGGCTACAAATATTAGTATTAATTAGAGATATTTATAGTATTAAACTATTAATTTAGAAGAAATAAAATGTAATAAAAAAATATATCATAAACATGCTAATCCCTTGAGAATTCCTGTATTGGTCAAAAGAGTTGCTAATCCGATCTTGCTCTTCTTTGTTCAGAACCATCTTCTCTAAAACGCCAAGGAAACCACTAATATGTGTTGCGTCCGCCGCCTCTCGGTTCGGATAAGAGAAATAAATCGCATGATTTAAGAGGAATGTGACATAATACAAGGGGCTAGACATTTGGACACTCTATCTCTTCTCAACTATGTCAATAATGGGTTAAAAGATGGGAGATTTGTTCATATTATTAGATTTAATTTTTTCTATTGCTTTCTCCATAAAACTATAGATATAGCCCATAGCAAGCTTCTCATCACCATCAACTAATCATAGTACTTCTATAATTGGTTGCGAGTCTCTAAGTGATTAAGCAATATTATTCCAAAAAGAGTTAGTTAAGATGGTTTGTGCCACCCACTTTCCTTCGACCTTCTTTGACCAAGCTCCATTCCTCCAATTGGTGAAAGTTACGAAGCTTCTAAGCTCTTCTCTTTTAGCATGCATGCTTTGTAATGTCAAGAAGGCCGTAGCAAAATGGGTCATAGTGAGGTGTTATAAATCACCCCCAATTGCTTTACGCATGTGGTGGAATAGAAGTGTATGTTTATACATATACACTACTACCTTCCTAGCCTTAGCTACGGTTTTAATATGTACTTTCCTATATCTTCTAAGATCAAGTCTAAGCAATGGGCCGTACATGGGGTCCAATATATGTGTGGTCCCCATTTCATTATTAGTCTACCCTCGGCCACCAATGTCCTTTTCTATCACCTCATCTATAAGAGAAAATAGATATTCGGCCGTGTGAGAATGGGCTGAAGCATTTACAAATTTAATGAACATAGTTCCGGTAGGAAAATTTACCAAAAAATTAATAATTGACCTACCAGCCCTATCGGCCCAACCGCCGGTCATTAGTGAGTACCCATATGTCTTCCACTCCTCTCGATACTCCTCGAGAAAGGCTTTTGTGAAGTCTACCTCCTTTTTAAGACATGTTTGTCATATCTCATGATATGATGGATATTTTAGGCCAGGTCCAAATTATCCAAGAGCTTCAACCATTACTTTGAAGCTCTTTAACTTTACGGTATTGAATGTAATACCGGCTTGATACATCTACTTAGCCACATATTGAATAGTGGTGGATCGATCTTTAGCTTTAAACCTATTTTCTATAGTTGTTTGGGCCGGACCTTTACCCCTAGCATCTATCACATCCTCGGGATGTGGTCTACAAGAGAAGAATTTATCATTCCCTTCCCCTTTCTATCACGTGCTCTTTTAGAGGGTGGTGATCTTGCACTATGAGCCGTGGAGGGAGTAGATCTATCATGTTCTTCCTCATCATCTTCATCAATATCATAGTATTACTATAAAATCACTTCGTCATTATGTTTCGTCCTCGAAGTCTTATCCATCCATTCTATTATCTCTTTTCGAATCTCCGGTGTGACATTTGGACATGCCTTCGCATTCGATTCAGGTTGTCAAGCAAGATGTTGCTTGTGTCTCCCTATTCTCCCGATGCTTACATAGGGGCATAGGGTAAATTGGACCTTATTTTTTTCGGTTACACTCTTGTAACGTTTATATTTTTAACCCAAATCGATATAATTTATCGGCCTAAGAGCATCATTCGAGGACGCAGACATAATAATAACGTAATTTAAGAAGTGAGTGGGTAGATATTAACCACACTAAAAAAAATGAAAGAAATGAGGTGTAATAAGGAAGGAAAACAATCAAACAAAATTTAATAGGAATTAGAAATTAATTCTAAGTTTGTAACTCTTGTTTCTTGATTCTTGAAGTGATTCCTCCCTCTTTGCTAAAAGAATGAAGATTAAAGCTTGAACCTCTCAACTCTTTAAGTTATCTACAAAATAGAGCAAAAGAAATTATGATTAAAAATTTAAGAAAGAGAGAGAGAGAGAGAGAGAAAGAGAATACTAAAAACTCAAAAAATAGACTAAAGAGACAAATCATACCTTGGATGGATGTGGTATGAATTAGAAAGAGAAATCGCCCATTTATAAGCTTGGGGGAGGCCTTAGAAGAAAAAATAAAAAATAAAAAATTCCCCAACGGTCATAAATATGACCGTTGGGGATGTATGCCATCACATACAGTGTATGCGATGGCATACATGTTTCTGTCGCATAAGACATCATGGCATATGTGACAGAGCCATATAAAATGGCATATGCGATGGCATACTCGCATATGCGATTGCATATGACATCAATGCTTACCCAACTGACAAGCACCACATATCGAGCTAGAAATTTTTCTTAGTTTTGGTAAACCGTTGACAATTTTGTTATTAATAATTTTTACAAGGTCCTTAGTATTCATGTGACCTAGACGACAATGCCACAATTCAAGCTCATCACTAGAAGTCAGCAAGCAAGAGGGATCAGATTGCACATCAAATGTATAACAGTTAACTGAAGATCTGATTCCACTTAGAAAGACATTTCCTGACTTATCCACATCAGAATATCCTGACTGAGTAAAAGTGATGTTCATCCATTCATCACAGAGTTGACTGATGCTGATTAGATTAGCTTTTAGATCATCAACATACAAAACTTCAGAGAGCTTAGGACATCCTGGAGTATCGACCACTCCTTTCCCAACAATCTTGGAATAGCCCCCATTTCCAAATGTGACAGAACAAGAGTCACATTTTTCAAGAGATGAAAAATATGACTTGTTTCCAATCATATATTTTGAGCACCCACTGTCTAGAAACCACTTAGATGGCTCAAAGGCTTGTAGAGCAATGTAAGCAATGACTTGATTACTTTTATGTATCTTATTAAGTCTTAACCTATTGCAAGTGCACAATGGAAATCATAGTACTAGCAAAGGATCGTTCCCACAGAGATCGGTTTTAATTATATTAATTCAATTTTTATGAAAACTTATACTTATCTTTTAAGATCCTAAACTACTGGAGAAATATGAATAAAGAATTTATTATTAAACTAAGTTGCAGAAAATAAATTCTAATCTTTTAACTCTAGATTATGGTCGTCAATCACAATCTTTTGCTATCAGATATTTATGAAAATAAACAGTACCATTTCACTATATATTAAGTTTCCTAACATTGGTCGTCAATCAATACTAAAATCCTATCAATACAGATTCAATCTAATCAATAACTTTCTAAAATCTGGGCGTCAATCAAACCTTAAAAAACTGAAGATGGAAAAGTAATCGTTACACTAATCTGCAAATTCTAATATGAGTCGTCAATTTATATCAATACTTGGAGATGTTTACAAAGCAGGAAATAAAAGAAAATAAAATCTAAACTAGAAAGCAAAGTAAATATATCCTTCACCTCTCAGCCGCTGTCATCAATTGCTTCTGAGAAACTATAGATATCTACACTAATTTTCAGCACCCAATAGTAGTCGTCAATTGCTCTTGAGAAACCTTGGATATCTAAACTATAAAATAATAAAATCTACTCTAATGATCGAAAGAAAACCTAACCTCAGTCATCATTGATGCTGAGAATTTCTTCGATGCTTATTCCTATACCAAGCCCTCTTATTTATTGATCATAAGGGGCCGGTTTACAAAGATCTAATTCTAATAAAAGAAACTGCTAAAAATAAAAGATTCATAATATAAATCTAATTTCTAATTTTATTCTTCCTTTATTACGAATGATTGATACTGTGACAGCCTAGATTTCGGCACCCTGAAACCCGTGCCATCAGTACGCCCCTCAAGGTCGTACCCCAAGACACATGGAACACATGGCACAATCACACGAAAAGCGGAAAAAAAGTAGGAACTCACTAAACAAAGGGTCGTCATTATCAAAAGAAATATTCAGTTCTATAATTCAATAATACAAAATAACGGTTCTAATCCCATGTAAAAACTCAAGGCCAAAATAATCGAAAAGAACCACCGGTAATGGCCGACCATCACCAAAACATGGTTCACAAAATACAATGATATTCAAATATTAATAATCTAAGACATCTGCTAAGGCCGGACCTACCCATGCCTAGCACACAAGAAACAATTCTCCAGATGAGGCTCTAATTCTTCCTCAGGAGAGAAATCAGGGTCCTCCTCTTTATCCGGACTTTCCAAAGCAACCTCCGCTTCTGAAACTATGACGTATAGTCGAGGAATGGGCTAATAACATAAGCTCAATAGAGAAAAGTATCCATAGCATACATTTTTATCATATTTCACATATAATTCATGACCGAATAGAATAAAGTTCAAGGCATGACGCACAGATACAACATCTAATCGAAACGGAAAACACATGGGTTGCACTTTTTCTTATGTGACACAACGGAAACTTAAATTTGATCACTTAAATAGATCCTCGAGCATGTATAGCATCGAGCCCCCAATCGTCGTTCAATTGAACCATTTTACAAATTGCTTAAGGTCCCAAAAATGATGGACACTTGTGTCGAATATAAATACCGTTGGCCGGTAGAATTCACAAGATCAGAAAGTGTTGTACGGATATCCTGTCGTACTGGTCACGGATATCCCGCCATGTCGGTCACGATTATACCGTCAAGTCAGTCGGGTATTCATATGAAAACCTCAAATCAAAGTACAAAATTTAACCTATAGTTTATCACCGTGAATTGTGGTAATTATAGCTAGGTTACACATCACCTATACGCACACACTTATGCTGAGCTAAAATTCACATACACACACATATTTATCCTTTTTAAAAGAAGATTCATAGTTTGTAAGGTTGAATATGACCAAGTACATTGATTTTCACGCACATATACGCTCATATCACAATTTATCTACTTATCATAACAATTGTATATGCTATAGAGTTTTCCCTACCTCAACTGAAGTCATGCATAACCCGATCCAATCATGGTTCTCTTTAGTCCATAAACACAATCAACCCTCCAATTCTATAGTCAAGATGTCCACATTATCCCATGAGAATGCTTAGAAGAAACAAGGTATATACTGTTAAAGAAATCAAAGTAAAAGAACCAACTTTTAAGTACCTATTCCTCGCACGAGCGCGCGAGCACAAACAGGTCCATTTCTCGTGCAGCCGATCTAACATTCAGTTATCTGGAGATTGTCACACGAGGCCTCGCGCGAGCGAGGCATGTTTAACTTAAGTCATCATACGAGCAAGGCACTGAGTCTTCACGGACTGACTTAAGTTCTCGAGAGGTTCCACAAGCCATCTCTCTAATTCTTGCGCGAGTGAGCTCTAAAGCTCGTGCGCGCGAGGATCAGAGGAATCCAGATCGAAGTTATTTCCATAACTCGATCCCCACCAACTCTCAACCATTTTAAATACACTTACTAATGAACATTTAATGTTACTTTTAAACATAAATAGCATTAATTCTTACCTTTAAAATGTAAAGATCCCTCGTAGATCGGATCTTTCTCTCTTGAAAAACCAAAAAGGGTTTCAAAACCCAAATCTGCTCCACACCTTCACTCTAACTCACCGATCCACATGAGGTCATCGCGATCGTGTTGATCAAGTTCCCATACACCCTTGTACAACTTTTCTCACAATACCTTTGGACCTAATCACTAGGATTCGTCAATCCCCTCTCTCTCTTCTAAGAAACCCTCTTTCTTTCTCTCTCTCTCTCTCAACAACTCAAACAAGCAAGAGGAAACCCATGTGTGAGACCCCTTATCCCTTTAGTTGAGTTTGTCCACATGCTAAACACAAACACCTGAGATAGATATTACCTCCTCCACTAACTCTCTATGGTGTTAGACACCTACACACCAATGTGTATAACCTAGTAATTGGTTCTCTTGTGAAAAACACACACTACATCCTACGCACACGTGACTTACACAATTTACAAAAATTGGGGTTATTACAGATATGCTTCTGGATTGTTCCTTTATTACAGTAGTAAAATTCTTTTAATATTCTTCTTTATCAATTCTATCAGATCGGTGATTCACCAAACTTCTAATTCAAGAGATCTTCTAATTCTGTTTATAGCGGCAATAATCTTCACTCACGTGATCAACAATAGCAATAATAGCAATAAGAAAAAATTTATAATCGTAATTGTAGACAACGATTATCTATTTTCTTCTTTTCTTTGGAAAATCATAGTTGACGATTTTCTATCTATTACAGCTTTTTATTCTTGACGATTCTCTAGATTACAATTCAGCGCCTTTCCTTTATACTTGCTCTGGAGAATCGTAGATTACAATTTTTTTATAACTCTTCAATAGTAACGCGCTTCTGTAAAATCATAAAACACGATTTCTTGTTCTTCAGTAGGCAGCGAATCGTTCTTTACGCTTAATCATCTTTTTTCTACTTTTTGAGTTCCTTTTGACAAAGATTACTACTATGGCTCTCTTTTACTAATTATCTTTAATATCTGTGCATCGTCAACTTGTTAATAGCAAACTAAGTCCTAGCATCACTAAGTTAAGAGTGATAAAATAATAAATTTTGTGAATGATCACACCTCCAAACTTACGCTTTGGTAGTCCCTAGCAAATAAGGAAAAATATATTATCCTAAAGAATTTTTAAATGCCATTTCGTAGGGAGCACAATTGCATTTAGCAGATGCAACAAGCTTTTAAACCCCTAGGTGATCCGTAGTGAAGGTTATCAGTGACGTTACCTACAAACTTCAAATATTTTTAGATTTTTACAAATATTTTTCAAATTTTAAAACAAAAGTTAAAAATCTAAACTAATTCTATTAACTAAATGTCAAATTGGTCAATACATATTTCATTACAATTTCCTAAAATTACCAATCCTTTATTCTTATTTTCTATCACAACAGTTATCTTTGATTAGAGTTTCAACAATTGCAATTCATAGTAAGCACATAGTGTATATGTATTAGTGAACAGTTTATTCTTCATAGATTCTTCTAAACTGCAGACTTAGAAAATATTTTCATTTAAAAACTCACCTTTGATATACTCTCACAAGCAATATTGAAACTTTCAGGTTCTCTCAGTATACTTTTTAGAAGAATATAGTTAAAGATAACTACAAAAGAAATCTCATGGAAAAGATAATATTATTCTATTCTTATAATTCCCTATGTAATCCATAGTATCTAATATCCATATCTCCACTAGACTTATGCTTTTGACAAATCATAAATCAAAGAGGTCTTTTCTTCAGCTTGTAATGGGGTTTTGGGTTTTATAAGGTATCAAAGGAAGGTAGAACAGGATTTAAAGATTTCTGAGAATTTAGCTCTTTCTTTTTCTTTTCTTCTTCTATTGTTCTTCTTTAGTAAGTATCCATGCTTGGATAACTTCTTCCCATTTCTTTTTTATATATCCCAATTCTTCAGCTGTGAAATCGTATTTTATGATTCTTCTTTTTGTTAGCTTTTTGGTAAAATCGTCTTTTTACAATTTTTCTCACTTCCTTCCCATATCTTTTCTTTCTTTTATTTCTTTTTGTCCCTCTTTTTAACATTCCTTCTCTGTTTTATTCTTACTCCTTTCACTCCCTCTTCTTCCCTTCTTTACATTCAAAACTTCTTAGAAATTGTAAGGGTTAAAAGTAGAAAGCTTTGGGTAGCACATGGGGTTAGAGGTTTATTAGATTTTTGGGTACAAAGAATTTCAGTTTAGGCTTCTAATATGGGTTCAAAGGATAAATTTTTTTAGGATTTTGGCTTTTTGGCTCTTATTTTTATAAAAGATGGCCTTTAATCATATTTACGATTTACTAGCATAGATGCCTTATTACTTTGATATTTCCTAATAGACAGTTTTAGACAAAAAATTAGTTTATTATATTCATAGAATAATTCGATTCTAAATTCAGCATTATGAGATTTTATATCAGTATAGAAGTTCAAAGAAATTTTGATGGAATAAAAACAGTCTCTCTCTGAATAAAAGAGGTAATATGGCTCAAAATCTCACTAGTTTATAAGTTTGAAAATATAGTGTAACGTCTCAAAGTTTTAACCTGTGAACTGTACTCCTCAGTGCGCGTGCCTGACTGTCCGCATGTCAAAGACCATGCCGATGGACTTAGTAAAGTATGTAGATTAAATCATATAGAATGGATTTTTGTGAGAGATGGAATTAAGCTATGTTAAAAGGTTAGTAGACCTTCTTACACCTAACATAGGTGTAACTGCATAGCACCTAAGCCTAAGGCTGGGTTATAAGGAGAAATAAATATCCTTAAATGCTAGCATTCAATTCCCTTTCCATTCGTATGATGAGAGTTTATGAGAGAGAGGGGATCCTAGGACATTGAATGCGTGCAATCACAAGATCAACTCGTTTGAGTTGCAAATCTCTGAGATCTTGGTTGAAGAAGGGCCACAGCCACCTTGTGAAACCCTAGGTGGATTTAGAAACGAAGATAGAGGAATCAGATGTGAGTAAAGTATGGAAATTATGTTTGTGTTGTGAATTCATGTTAGATGGTAGTTAATCTAATTCATGATGGAAAAATCATAAGAAACAGGTTTGGATTTGAGAAAGAACGAAGAATGATTGAGAAAACCCAAGATCGAGTGAAATCTGCAAATTATGATCGATCGAAATTTTGTTTGATCGATTGAAATGGACTTACGAAATAAGAATTCGACTTCTAAGAAAATTCAGTTGTTCGAAATAATTTCGATCGAACGAAATGTGTTTCGATTGATCGAATCTCACACTTGATCAATCGAAACGTATATAATAGAGATTTTTAAATATTGCTGTGAGGATTCGACCGATCGAAATTATTTTTGATTGATTGAATTTTTGATCCGATTGATTGAATTATAAATCGATCAATCGAAATTTCAAGGCCAAGTTATGAGTTCTGTGGGATTCGACCGATCGAGAAATATTTCGATCGATCGAAATAGAAATTTGATTGATCGAATTAAAATTCGTTCGATCAAACTATGTGTGTGTTAATTGGCTTCTGTGGGATTCGACCGATCGAGATACTTTCGATTGATCAAATTCAGATTTTGATCGATCAAAACTAGGATTCGATCGATCGAAATTGCCAAATTCGAAAATTTGTTGTGTTTTGACTGCGAGATTTTGGGGGAATCTTTCATCATATGTTTTGCATCATTCTGATGTATGAACCATGGATTTGATGTGTTTTAGGTGAGCTTGTGTCGTGCGAGTCATTACAGACTCAAATTGTGGATTAAGAACGCGTGGCTTGAGATTTTGAGGTAGGGAAAACTTGATATCATGTGCATTTAATATATTAGCATGTGTGTTATGTTGTGATGCGTTCCTTGATAAAATCATGTGATATTGAGTTATGACTCCGAATTGAGAAAGAATATGCATGTGTTTTTTAGAAAATGTGTAAGATTTTGTGGAATCTTTCAAGATTCAATCCGATTTGATACGTGTGAGTGAAAATTCGTACGAACTTTCAACTTAGCTATAATTATCACTTTACACAACTATAAGCTATATGTATGCACTTTGATTTGAGATTTATATGTGAATACCCGCCCGACGCGGCGGTATACCCGTGACTGACGCGACAGGATATCCGCAACCGGTACAGCGGGATATCCGTACACCCTTTGTGATATGTGTGACATTGTGAATCCTACCGTATAACGGTAACTGTGTTCGGCCAAGTGTCCAACTTTATGGGACCTTGGATATATGTGAAAATGGTTCATGCGAACGACAATGGTGGGTATTCCATCGGGGGTTCGAGGCTATAGTTCCTTATGCAATAAATTAAGTGAAGCACTCATAAGTTTCTTTTCATGTGTCGAGATAAAGATGTGAGCATGTACCTATGTTTTCAAACAAGTATCAGATTTGTATTTCATGCCATTACTTTCACCACTGTGTATATGTTTCAGATGAGTTTTGTTTCCGTTATGCCATAATATATATGTGTAATGTTCATGATATGCATGCTATGAGTATTTTCCTACTAAGCTTGGATGAAGCTCATTCCTCGACTAAATGTCATAGGTAAAGGTGAAGGCATAGGATCCGAGGTTTTAGAGAAGGAGGATTCTGATTATTCTCTTGAGAAGGAACTAGAAGAAATTCATCCAGAGGACTGTTTTCTTTGTGCTAGGCCCGATATGTCCGACCTTAGGTTGAAGAGCTAGTTTGACTTTAGTTCGATGTAAAGGATTAATACTTAATTTGGACAGTGATTGTAATTCTTTTTGGTGAACTATGTTTCGGTAAGGAATGGTCCTTATCGGTGATTCTTTTTTGTTCTTTTTCCATATGTGTTCGTGTGATAGCCCGGATTTTGACACCCCAAAACCCGTGCCATCAGTACGATCCTCCAGACCGTGCCTCAAAACTATACACGGAACATTAATATAACAAACAATGATAAATAAATAAAGCAAATACTTTCATAAAGCGCAAAAAGTTAATATGCCCAACTGGCACATGCAAAAGACAGTTCTACTTTCATGCCACTGCATGAACAGAGAACCGACCCGAACCATCGGTGAAAAATAGATCACCCCAAGTGATTCGCCAAAAGAATTAAGTCAATTTAATCACATTGCTATCAAAGTAAAGGCTTGACATACCAAGCCGTACAATCTGCTCTCAAAAACTACTCTGTCAAAGTACACAGCAGAGTCTCCTAGAAGAAATCCTCGGGAGGAGGCTCCAACTCGTCCCCAGGCACGTAATCCGAATCACCCGGATCTACATCTCCTGAAGCCTCAGCCGCTGCTAATAATGGACCTGCGACGTATAGTCTAAAGGGTGAGCTACATCTTAGCTCAATAGGGAACAACACAATGAATATATAAATCAAAATCTCACATATATCCATGATATTCTAAGCATGATGTGTCTATGCATTTGCTAGAAAACAATTTAAAAGATGATGATTTGCATTCAAGTTTACTGGTAATTTGCATGTATTATATTATTATTGATTTATCATGAATGACACTGAGCAGGCCTAAAGCAAAACTTAAATCTTCAACTTAAGTAATCCCCGAGTAATATAGCATCGAGCCCTGATGAGATACCCTTCATCATCGTCTAAATAAACAGTTGTTAAAATGTATTCCCTGGGAATACGACCCAAGCCCCTTTCTCAATAGGCGGCGGGGTTAAAACTCATCTCAACATCCCTGGGATATGCTTACTGTGTACGGATAGACCTTCGCACTGGTGTACGGATTGGCCGCCGTATCGGTCACGGATATCCTGCCACGTTAGTCGTGGGTATCCCGCCACGTCAGTGGGATATCCTAAACAAACCTCAAATAACAAAAATAACATGTGCTTTACTTATAGTTGTTCACCGTGTAAAGTACTATCTTATATCAGTTAGGCCTCAACAGTAATTATTCAATTATATATACATCTCTGGGATGTATAACTTACTTGCATCACACTGATGTCTTTATTACTTTCTCATCCCCTGGGGATGTCTCATTTTCATTTGCTCTCTGTCTCAATTACTCGCATCATACAGATGCCTTTATCACATTCTTGGTGTCACACACACACCCATTTTCACAAAGCTTTTCATGGTTAAAATATTTTCAATTATGATAACTATATCACTACATACTTGCTCTTGCAATCAAAGTACATGTTCAAGGTGTTCCCTACCTCAATTCTCTGAAGGTCCAAGCATCAAGGTCCCACGCGGCTCCTTATGCTCACTTTCACACGTACCACCTATGGTACATCATAACACATGTAATACATCACTAAAGATGTAATAAAGAAGGTCCTAGACCCTCCATGAATCTCAAAGTAAAATTATAAAGTCAAGTAAAACTGCCAAAGTCGATTAATCGATTCCCAAAATCGATTAATCGAAACCCAAATCGATTAATTGATTCCCAAAATCGATTAATCGATATTCAAATTCGATTAATCGATTAATCGAAGTCTCTAATATAATAAGGTCGATTCTCAAATCGAGTGGTCGAAAATCTATGTAGACACCCAAATTTAGCCCAAGGCCCGATCGAAACACCTTTCGAGAGAGGTGTAATTCTGAGCTTTTGATGGCATGTATGGAACCCTTAGGAATCACCCTAAACCCTTAAGAATTACCCTAGATCTCTTAGGAACCTACCCTAAACCTTTAGAAACCAATCCCGAACCCTTAGGAATTAACCATACCGTTCCAAGACCTATTAGAACCCTTCCCGGGCACGATTCAAACCCCCCTGAGCAGCGATTAGAAAGAGGAGTGCTAAAACTTTTATAGATAGTTGCCCAACCTAAGGCCTATATCATTGGAAAGAAGACTTTCTCAGCTTTCCAACGAGCTAAGAATCGCCTAATTTGGAATTTTACATCAAAAGATATGGTAGAATGAAGATCGTAAATTTGTACAAGATATTGCAAAATCGGACCCATAGAGTCAATTTCGAACTAACCAAAATAGCTGATGAAAAGAGGAGTGCCAAGGTTAGAATATATAGTTTCTCAACCTAAGGCCTATACCATTGGAAAATAGACTTTCCCAGCTTTCCAACGAGCCAAGAATCGCCTAATTTGGAGTTGTACATAAAAAGTTATGACAATTTGAAAAATGCAGATTTGTGCAGGAAATTGCAAACCGGGCCGGGCCCCTGCGAGTCTTCAACTTCCAATAGTTTGGACTTGGTTTTCCTTCAAAAAATGGCTAAAATTGACATTAGGGGTTTGACTTGTGGACCATTCCAAAGTCTAGGGTGTGTTTCTTTAGGACCCTAGTGACTCTATTAGCTTAAGTTATCACCCTTTTGCCATTCAAGTCACCACCCTATCATCTACCATTAAACTCAAATCCCTCTTCTCCAAGCTCTAGAAAACCACAAAAACCTTAGATTGCCCATTACCTAATTGCTAATCCAATTAGGATTTTAACCCCTCACTAATCCTCCCTTTCTCTATAAATAGAGAGTCACCCCTCTTGCTTAAGCGTTGAGAGTTTTTACCTAAGAGAGAAAGAGCTTAAGTGAGAAGATCTTTCTCCCTTTGGTGCACCATCCCCATACAAATTCCAGAATTGAAAAAGCCCCTTTAGACCTTAGTATTTCACTAAAAACCTCTAGGTTAGGTGTGTGTTACCCCCTAGCTTTCCTTCTCTACCTCTTAGTTTCAAGCCTTAGGAGTTAGAACCCCATTCCATACCATACAAGCCTTCAAAAAGCTCACCGAAGCAAGCCAACGCAAGGCTCCCCAACGGTGCTACAAGGGCCCGAGAGCTCCGACTCTCCCCTCTATTCCTCTACCTTCTTTGCTTTTCCTCTATCCTAGAATTGAGCCGTTACGCTGCCCAAATTTCGGCAAGCGGGAAGGGCTCAATAGGATCGGTGTGCCTTCGGGCAAGGGGAAGTGCCGCTCATTTTACTTTCTTTTATATATATATATATATATATATATATATATATATATATATATATATATATATATATATATATATACTATATAAACCAGCCCCACGTAGACCTGGCCTTAAGTAGAGACCGCATTTAGCGGGTTGATCGGGTGCCTAACACCTTCCCGATCGATAACCGAAGTCCCTACCCAAGAGCCTTTGGTGTGAACCGGATTCAGAGTCATATTTTTAGCACTTCGGTGCTCATACAAATGAACTAGGTATCTCGGGACACCGAAAGCTCCGGGTGGCGACTCTACTTTTTTTTTTTTTTCATTAGAGAGAGCATCGTCGCGTCGGGGGATCGTCCCGATTCCCACGGTTGCACAGATGGCAACTCCACTGGGGAGTAGCTAGTAGAGCTTCCCCTTAAACTAGGCCTTTTTCATTTTTTTTATTTTTTCTAACATTTTATTGTTGTTTTTTTATTATTTTTGCTGTTTTTTTTGTCACTCACCCCTCCGATTACGTCATTTTACTCACCCCTACGATTTCGCTTTAAATTTCAGCAATCTTTGCCTAGTCACTTGACTGGCACCTTTTTTACTCACCCCTACGATTCCGCTTTAAATTTTAATAATTTTTGCCTAGTCATTTGACTGGCACCTTTTCTACTTACCCCTACGATTCCGCTTTAAATTTTAGCAATTTTTGCCTAGTCGCTTGACTGGCACCTTTCTTTTACTCACCCCTACGTTTTCGCTTTAAATTTCAGCAACCTTTTGCCTAGTCACTTGACTGGCATCTTTTAAATTTCAGCACTTTATATTTCCCGCCTAGTTGCTTGACTGGCCCCGTCTTTTTTTATTATTCATATCCTAACAGTGGACGCCGACCCGTAGTGGCGGCACGGGATAATCACCCCCGGTCTTTGAACTAAAGAAAACTTCCAAAAAAAGAGAAAAACTTTGAAAAAAATTAAAATTGAACCAAGTTAGGGAGTTTAATTAATTTATTTTGCAGGGTAGATTTTTCAAAAGGGTTGGTTTAGGCACACATACAAACACCCGGGTCTTAGTATGGCGGCAGCCCTAGTGGTGATGATCCAGAAAAGTCTCAGCCCACCTAGTATCTGAGAAGGCGCTCGCGCCGGAGGTATATCGGGTGGGTTCCCATTCCTACAAAGCTTAAAACCCTTGGGGAGCATGCTAGCGAGTTATACCGGACTCACACCCCTTAGGTTCGGTGAGGAGAGAACGGTTCACTAAAAAATCAGTCAGTTCCCGGAAGCCCAGCTTCCACAAAAAAAATCAGTTTAGAGACCAACTCCAAACTGAAGTTGCTGCTGTGTAGTTTTGAACAGTAGCAGTTCGGATCTGTGGCCTTTTTCACCTCCCAAGTTCCCCGATTAGTGTGCTTAGTGCCTTGTTTGGGCCCCGCCATCTCCGACACCCAATACGCCCCCACCGGTCAAGAGAAGGCAACTTCTTTTTAGCTCATTTCGAGAGATCGGGTCGTTTGCCTCGATTTTTGTGCCTTTAATAGATCAAAGGTTCTCCTTTGATTCTTTCGAAGTGCATCGAAACCGTTGCCGCGGGTCTTGAACTAAGGTACAAGAGCCACCCGAAAAGGGAATTCCAAGGCCTTGGAACCTTTGTTTTTCAAAAAAGTTTTCATAAAATTCAAAAATATATATATAATCAAAACCTAAAAAATATTTAGTTTGTGGTGCCGGCACAACTGCATCATCTTGCCCTCCGTCGTCCCATAGGGGAAGAAGGAGGAGGATTTTTGGGCCTTATCTAAGGAACCCTTACCTGACCCGCTCCCGAAGAATGTCGTGGGTAGTGGACCCGGTTTACGCCGATCCCGATTCATCCCCACCACATTCTCCAACCCACTCTCATTCGGGAGAAGTCTTTTCCACAATACCCCCAACACCTAACCCAACCTTCACAGTCGAGTCAAACCCATGCCATCCCCCAAACCCAATTCCCCCATGGCCCCGCACCCCAAGGCCATCCCCAAACCTTCCCTCACACCCAATGGCCCTATCCGACCCCATTTCAAAACCAAATTCCCATCACCCAACAAGCCTTTCCACACTCCCAATGGGCTCAACCAACCCTTACTCATGTCATTCCCATCCAACCCATGTAGCAACAAGTGGAGAATCTCGTCCTCACTGCACATTATGCAGACCAACAGTATGAAGAGGACGAGATTAGGAATAGCGGGGCCTATGCTGGGGCTTTGACCAGTCTCCACCCCCTCCCATAATTGCCCATCCCCTAGTGGCCCAGAGTGAAGTCTAACTGACGGCTGAGAAAGCAACCTCGGTATCAAAAGAGTCAAAGCAGCTGAAAGAACAATTAGACAAAATACAAAAACAGCTGATGAAAATGGGTGGTGCTGAAATCCACGCCACGGACTTCACAGACCTATGCTTGTTCGCTGAGGTCCCCTTGCCCCCCAAATTTAAAATGCCAGTATTCGACAAATACAATGGCACAGGCAACCCGATTGCACACCTCAAGTCCTATTGTGGGGACATGTGCCAGTACGGGGGGGACGAAAGACTGCTAATAAAAGTCTTTCAGAAAAGTTTGACCGGACTGACCCTGAGGTGGTTCACATCTCTTGAACCATCCATGATGAAGACATGGAAAGATTTAGTGCATTTGTTCCAAGAGCAGTATGTCTATAATACTGATATTGAACCACGCAAGTCTGATTTAGCCCGTTTAAAGCAGAATCCAAACAAGACCTTCAGTGACTACTTAGGGCGATGGAGAGCACTGACAGCTCAGGTCAGAAATAGAATACCGGATGATGAGCAGATAGAGATGATTTCAAAGAACACTCTGCCAGTGATCTCTAATTTTCTTGTATACCAACAGCAGTCTAGTTTTGCCGATTTGGTGAGGAATGCCAACCGCTGTGAGGATGCTATCAGGGAAGGGCGGTTGAGCAAGAATGCTTCAGAGGCCCCTAGCGGGGTTAGGAGGTTTACTGAGCAAAAGAACGACAGGAGAACAGGGGCAGAGGTGCAAAATGTTGCGAACACTCGGCCCAATAATAACAATGTAGCCCCGTTCCAATTCTAAGCAGCGCAACTAGCTCCCGCCAGGACAGGGCTAGTACAAAGAGCAGGGAATGGGCAGGGAATGCAAATGACCCCGGAGAGGAGAGTCTGTTATGATCGAATCTTTACGCCTTTAGGGCAATCCCTGAGTGTACTTTTGCCATTATTAATTGAAAAGGGTTTAATAACTATTCTCCAACCACGACCTCCTCCCAATCCGATTCCATATAATTTTGACCCTAATACTCATTGCAATTTTCGTCAAGGTCCGGGTCACCCGACTGATCGCTGCTTCCCATTAAAGCACGCGGTTCAGGACTTAATCGATGCTGGAAAGATCATTCCCCCTGCACCCACCCAAGCAAACCAGCATGCGAATATCCATCAGGTGCCTTTACCACCACACCCTACCGGAATAGCAGGTGCCAGACCCACCATAGGGATGGTAGAGGAATTTGAAGAAGAATTGGAGTTTGATCCGTCAGACTTCATTTGTAATCCAGAAATGTTTGTGGCACCAAGGCAGAGAAATCTAGGAGAAGGAACTGTTGGGGTGATTGAACCCCTGAATCTGGCAGATTATTTTCCTACCCCTACACCAACAGTTGAACCCCTAGATCTTAGGGCCTATTTCCCACCATCCACTCCCATTAACTACGTACAAATGAATGCGTATCAATTATATTCCACCACCCCCATCCATTACCTAATAAACCAACAGACCCCCAATCCCCCACCACCAATAAATTACCAATGGCCTGCTCCCACCCCATTATCGTCAGCTCAATCACATGCAAACTCTACCACCCCTGTCAATTCCCTCATGGCCCATCAAACCCCCAACCCTCTGCCTGCACTCATCAATTATCAATGGCCTGCACACACACCATTACCCCCGGTGCAACCACCATTAAACCTCACCACCCCTACCTGGCCAAATTTTGCTACCCCCCATCCATCACGGAGGAAAGCCATGTCTTACCTACCCTCCCAGAGCCATCAGTACATGCACTCCAGACACCGATAGCCATACCATTCCAGCTCTCAGGACCAACCTATGATCCACATCAGGTCCCGCTGAGCTACGAGCAAACCAATGCTAACACCGACAACAGCAGCAAAGAGGGAGCCATGGACTTTGTTACCAGGTCGGGGAAGATCTCGAGACAACTTTGAGGCAATGACGGCAACAACAAGACAACACCGGTCGGACAAGCCCAACCGTGGGGAAGAAAGAGAAACCTTTGTGAATCCCTTTGAGAAGATGAGTCGAGAACATATCTATCGAGAACTCTAAATTAAAAGAATGCGCCCATATTCTATTGATGACATCCCCACTCCATTTCTAAGCATTAATGGGGGCGTTGAAAAATGCTCATGTATCACTTCAAGTCAGCTTGGATGAAGTTTGGCAGATAATTGGTCAAGTGATGGCTCCCAATGCCATATCTTTTTCGGATGCGGACCTACCAGAGGAGGGAAATAGTCATTCTAAACCTCTCAACATCACTGTAGAATCCAGGAACATGATAATTCCCTTAGTTTTAATTGACAACGGATCTGCATTGAACGTGTGCCCATTGAGAACTGCCACCCAAATTGGGGTGGACCCTTGCATGTTGAGGCCAATAAGGACAAGTGCTCGAGGTTTTGATAACACAAGGCGGGAGATCATGAGAGAAGTTGACCTTGAGCTCGTAATCGAGCCCATGACCTTTTCCATACCATTCCAAGTGATGGATATCAAATCCTCTTTTAATCTACTGATAGGACGCTAATGGTTGCATGAGGTTGGGGCGATACCTTCTACCCTCCATCAAAAATTGAAATTCATATCAGGACAGAAGGTGATCATCATCATTGGTGAAGGGCATGATGAGAAAGACAAGGCCACCCACAGCACTGAAAATCCTAAGGCAGTGGAGTGCCACATACTGAGGAAGACACTGACCTGCACAGCTTTGAATATGAGGTGTCGGCTGTAGACCCAGAACCCCCTAGAAACATCACTTCAGCAACCAACGGCGGAATGAAAGTAGCGGTGGTGATGCTCCAAAAGTGGGGCTATCAGAAAGGAAGGGGTCTGGGACCCAAATTACAAGGCAGAAGAGAGCCAATTGTGGCTAAGGGATAAAAAGTAAGATTCAGGCTAGGATATAAGCCCACAAGCAAGAGGTCCGAGAGGCCAAAGAAAAAGCCAGGGTCGCCGCAGCAACAAGAGCTCGAGGAACCAACATAGAAGAGAAACCTCACTCTAGGCCACACATCAGGGATTCCTTTGTCAGCGCAGGGGTCATAAAGATCGATCGAAATGGGGCAACTCATTTGACCCCACCCAAAGCCCCAGTCCATCCCACCAATCCTCAGATCTCCCTTCCTAGCTTGGAGATAGATTTGGCCGCGTTGTCCCTTTTTGAAGAACGACGGTCGATACCTGAACAAATCCCCCCTGTGGTAAATCACCACAAAACTGAGTTATCGTTTGAAGACATGATCTCAGACGAAATGGGGATCAACATGATGGAGGCTGACTCCAATGAGCCATATCAACCAGCATCCTCCATCCCAATAGGTAAAGAAGGAAGTGACCTAAAGTTTGGCCGCCTATTTCAACAAATTCCCCCTGTGGTTGTCTAAGCGGTTGGGAATTTCTTGATGCTTGGCAGTCCTTCACCACGTGTCATGTCCTTCCACATCCAAAGCAGTGCCTCAACGGCTTTGAGCAAGCTCGTGATACATGTCCTAGTTCTCCACAATTATTGCAGGTAACCTTTGCGTACCGACATGGTACATTGCCATGATTCTTCCTACAAATCATACATGACGGCCTTGTGAATCCAGCTCGTGTATCTTCAATTTGGGGTCGTTTTGGCACTGCATGTTGGAAGGAAGGTGTTCGCCAGTCTCCACTCACCAGGTCCTTATGCTTCTCGTGGGTTGGGCGGCTTCATTTGATATCTTCTTTTGCCTTCAAGGCTATTCTAAATGATAGCTTGTAGTCCTCTGAAAATAGTAGGGAGAGGCATTCCCAAATATCAGATCTAAGGCCATATTCGAATCTCTGCGCCTTTTCTTCATTTGTGAGTTGATGCCTATAGAATTGTTCTAGGTCGACGAACTTGGCCTCATACTCGGCCACAATCATAATGTCTTGCTCAAGTTTAAGAAATTCAGCTCCTTTATTCTCTCAGATGTGTCGGGAAGGATATTCCTACGAATCTGCCCCAAACGACAACTTCCCTTGATGCTAGCTCTGATTGTTCCACCAACTTCCAACAATAGTGTGCCTCCCCAGATAACATGAAGATGGCAAATCTA
Organism: Chloranthus sessilifolius; assembly: GCA_021018995.1. NCBI lineage: Eukaryota > Viridiplantae > Streptophyta > Magnoliopsida > Chloranthales > Chloranthaceae > Chloranthus > Chloranthus sessilifolius. The sequence continues at coordinate 118,352,380 of CM037592.1, forward strand.
GCCTTTTGCTCTTCTGTGCATCTCATTGCCTTGAATATCTTTTTAATATCCTCGATCTATCTGTAATATCCCAAATTTCATAAAAGACCGTGTAAATGAATTTGATCAGGTACTGGTGCAAGGCACTTTGTGATTTCAGTGTTTGGATTGGGTTTGGGTGCATGTGTGATGACCCATGAGTGGGTATGTGTTGGATTAGGAGTCTGAGTTTTTACATATGCACACCGATAGGTGTATGTGTTTAAAATTGAGAGAGTAAGTGGATAAGAGTAACACATTAGGTGTGTGTTTGTGCTTCACAAGGAAGCAATGTCTTTCTTAAGAGAAAGGGGTCTCACGTACATCAACCATGTGTTGGTTATTTGCTTTGAAAGAAAGAGAGAGAGAGAGAGAGAGAGAGAGAGAGAGAAAGAAGGGTTTGAAGAGAAAGAGGGATTCGCTTGAATCCGTGTTCCCCGAGCCGCTAGATTGTCGTGAGATTTATGCGAACTTGTGTGTGAGAGATCACCTTACGTTGTGATGACGTTGTGGCAATTGTGGAGCATAGAGGGAGACCGAATGGGATTTTGAAACCCACTTTCTTATGAAGAGGAGATGCTCCGATCCGCAAGTGATTCTCTAGTTAGAAGGTGAGAAATGGACACCCAATTGTGTAAAAATTATATAATTAGATGTATTATAAGTTGGGTAAGAAGTGTGGATGAGATTGGCGAAGGGATCATGAGAAGATCGAGTTTTAGAAAACTCAGATTTGAAGTGTTTCTGAAACTCGCTCGCGCGAGCTGTGTTCCTTGCTTGCGCGAGGTGTCTTCAGAAAGGCTCCTTGTGCCTCGCCCAACCGAGGAAAAAAAAGACTCTAGTGAGTCTCTAATACTCGCTCGCGCGAGCTATGTTCCTCGCTCATGCGAGACACCTTCAAAAGGATTTAAGGAAACCTCGCGTGCCCGAGGTGGCGGGCAGCAGTGCACTAAAATTCACTCGCGCTCCCGAGGTGTCTATGTGTTTGTGAGCTCTCTCTCCCAAGGTATCTATGTGTTTGTCAGCTCGCGCGCCCGACCCTATGGCTCGCACTCCCGACCCTATGGCTCGCACGCAAGAGAAACATAGTTAGGCTTGTTTTGACCTACCATTTTTGTGTGAATTCTTTGAAAATATGCATCTTTAGGCTTTCTTAAGTATTTCTAATGACTCTTTGGATGATTTGAAATGTAGGTTAAAGTATTGAGTATTCGCAAGGATTCTTGAAAAGCTTAGTGTGGATTGTGAGAAGCGTGACTTGAGGTAGGGGAATATTCTATACCATTTATATTGATACAAATACATAAAAATTGTGATGTCATAAGTAAGGATGTGATTTTATTTTGTTTGAGCTTTGTACACGGATTTAAAGCATGTGATTTAGAATGTGAAAGACAATAAACATGTATGTGTGTATTAACATGATAAGTGTGTGTGAATACAATAAGTGTGCATGATAAATATGTGAGAACGTTCATTGTGCTCCGGTACGACAGGATATTTGATGAGTACTGAAATATGATGACACTTTAAAGGTGACTTTTAGCCTCTTTTGTAGGGTCGATGATTGACCCTATTGGGTCGATTAATCGACCCCAACTTTTGCAGCTGGGAAACCTACGCGACTTGCATCTATTTAAAGCCAACTCAAACACTTCGAAAGAGAATTAATTTTTTAGGGAAATAGGATTAGTTTTAGAGAGTTTTTATTTATTCCTTTTTGAGAGCTTTGTTCCTTTAATTTTCAGTACTCATTCCTTCAGTTTATTATTTTTGTTCAAGTTTATTCCTGCATTAATTTCGTTTCTGAAGATCGTACTTTTAGATGAAAGTAATTTCTGTTGAAGTTTGAGGTATTTTTAATTCATTAAATTAATATTATTTTCCCTTCCTTAGTTATTTATGTCATTTAATTACAATATGTGTGGCTAAATTCATAGGGATGGGGATCTAATGATTCCAATCTGAGGGATGTACTTTTAATAATATAAATTTAGGATTAAAATATGAGATCTTATTTTATGGTCGTTGTGCTAGCATGAACGAATGAAATCCCCGCCACTAACTGGGATCGCGTGTGCCGAGCCATTCCCGGGATCTCAGATCTGTGACGGTAATTTTACCCAATCATTGTTATATGGTCTTTTTGCTTTCATCGTGTGGATCTAATTACGATTATGATCCGGGATCGAGTGTGCCGAGCCATGCCCTAGATCTTGGATCTGTAATGATAATTTTATATTAATTACTCTCTAATCTGAAATTGAGTGTACCGAGCCATGACCTTGATTTCAGATCTATGGTGGTATTCTTGTTAGAATTTTCACCCACTTTGGGGATGATTTTTATTTGAACCTGAGATCAAGTGTGCCGAGTCATGCCCTTGATCCTAGATCTATATATGAAAATCATCTAAGTCCTGATTGCAGGATGCAACGTGGAACCTATTGGGGTGTTGACCATTTATCTTCCATAAAAGATATTTTTCTTCAATGGTATATCTCATAGTTTAATCCGTAAATTTATATTACGAGAAGAACGGACCAAAGATGGGAGGATTTAGTATCTTCATCTTTATCTTTACTTTCGAATTATCAATTGAATTTTAGTTTGTAGTCAGTAATTGTCATCTCACAAAATCAAATCATAAGACTGGTACAATACTGTTAAATCTTAGTAGATTTCTTGAATTACTGTTTTATCTTTTTAGATCTTTCAAAAATAGTCCTCGTGGGAACGATCTCGTACTCTGCACCCACTATATACAATCTGATTAAAAAACACAAGTATTAAAATATCACATCAAGTTTTTGGCGCCGTTGCCGGGGATTAAATTAAGAAAATCTGAATTTTTTATAGACAGTAAATTTTAGGAATTTTCGGGGATTAAAATAGTATTTTTGCTTTAAAAAAAAGAAAAATTTTAATTTAAAAAAAAAAAATAAAAAAAATTTGTGTTATTGGTGAAATCATGTCAATGCATGGATTCAATCTAAAATCATGTGCTATTTATAGAAATTCGTTGCACATTTCACCTATGTGTCCCTTGAATAACTCAAATTATTACCCTGAACAAGTCCAACCAAATCCTGTTTGGAACACTCATGACTGGCAGAGTCAATCTAATAACATGTGGGGTTTTAATCAACCTCTAATGTGTGATATGATGCCTTACAATGATTAAAATTCTTATCCCAACAAATTTCCTTATGAGTTTTCACAACAAACTCAATACTTTCAAGATATAAAATCATATGAATCAGCCCAAAATTCTTCTTACTCCTTAGAATATTTAAAAGGTTTGGTGCACACCAACACTCAAAGAATTTCTAGGATACAGTCTCAAGTTAGTCAGATGATCGAGTACTTACAAAGGAAAGTTGAAATAGAGGAGTCCCTCATTAATACCGATCGGAATAAAGAACATCTTCCAGAGGACTCATATGATTTTGTTCAAAAATATGAGGATGACTAATTGGTCACTACGCTTGAGAATGGCATAACGAGCATTGAGGTAGTGCAAGTGCGAGGAGAAGAGGAAATGGAATGGAACGATACTTATGTCGAGGGGAGAATTAAGAATCAAAATTGAGATGAGAGAGAAAGAAAATGCCACCCTTACAACACCTGATAAGGGAGACAAAACTTTTTTCGATGAGTGTGAATTCCATTTAGGGGAAAAAGAGGAATTTCAAATCTGTTGCTCATTCATTAAATACATAGATAATCAACAGAATGTCGAAAAAAGATTAATGGGTTTGAATATGGAGTGCAATTTTGGGAATATCAAGCACAGGGTAGAAATTGAAAGGTTAGAGAGAGACCATAGTAGTGAAATACGGGCAGATCATGGGGGTGTAACCAAGTCCTTGATAAGCGAAATGCAGGGATAAATAAATAAATCACTGATTGTAATAGCCCGAAAAATCATGCAAAACTATGACCTCGGGATCCGTGCCCGATTGGTCACAAGTTTGACCAATTAGGAGATCAAGAGTTGGTATAGGATGAAATGAACGGACGAGATGTGATAGTTTGAATTATTGCGTGGTGTGTGTTGTAAATATGAAGTCGCATACACCTATTGAGGTGCATGTGCCCAACACACAAACTAGGAGAGGGATAAAAGGGTTTAATAACCCTAAAATAGATGTTTGGTAGTTGAGAGAGAAGTAAAGAAGAGAGAGAGAGAAGTAAAGAAGAGAGAGGAGTAAAAAGGGTGATTAAGCAAGGAGTTATTGTGGGTGATTGGAAGAGGGATTCAAGTATTAAAGAGGCTGATTCAGCGCAAGGGATCCGTTAGAACAAAGCTGGAAACCCTAGCCTTCCAACCCTAGATTTGAAATCAACTTGAGATATATTCAAGGTAAGATTTTTGTAAATAAAATGCATAGATTATAGGGTTTAAGTTGTAGTTGAAAATAGTTTAAATCTTAGGATAATGGCTTAGAAAAATAGAAGAAAAAGTATGGAAAAAGATTGGGAAGAACAGCTCGAAAGGGGCTGAATCTGACAATTTCGATTAATCGAAATTGGCCAAGAAGTTGAAAGGTCAGAGGACCCCGATTTTGATTAATCGAATTTGATTTCGATTAATCGACTTTGGATTTCGATTAATCGATTTGGGGATCGATCAATCGACTGAGAACCTCCAAATGGACCCAGGTTGAAGGAAATGACTTGAGGAAAATCGACTAATCGAAATGGGATTTGATTAATCGATTTAGTTTCGATTAATCGATTTGGAATCGATTAATCAACTTGTAAACTCATATTGACGAGGTCTACTTTACGAAGAAGGATTTCGATTAATCGAAATTGGATTCGATTAATCGAATGAAAACTCGACTGTTCGAACAGTGAATTTGCTTTGCGAAAAGAAGAATTTCGATTAATCGAAATTGGATTCGATTAATCGAATGAAAACTCGACTGTTCGAACTGAGAATGGACTTTGCGAAAAGGAGAATTTCGATTAATCGAAATTGCTTCGATTAATCGATATTGACCTTCGATTAATCGATTAATCGAATCAGATTCGATTAATCGATTTTGGAATTCGATTAATCGACTGAGATAAACTATGTTGACTTTTAGGTTTGACTTTAAGATTCTTGGGGGATCTTATACCTTCTTTATTGCATCCTTTGTGATGTGTTTCACCTGTGATGTGGTACCATAGGTGGTACGTGTGGACAAGTGCACAAGGAGCCACGTGGGACCTTGATGCAATGATCGAATGAAGACTTGAGGTAGGGAACACCTTGAACATGTACTTTATTTTACAAGAGCATGTATGTAGTGATATAGATTTCCATTCAAATATTTTACTGCTTAAAGAATTGTGAAAAGTGTGTGTGTGTGATATTCATAAGAGTAAACTAACGAGCCATCCCCAGGGGATGAAGAAGTAAAGAGATAAGAGCATCAGGTGTGATGCAAGTAAATGGATACATCCCAGGGATGTATCCAAGGATTGAATCATGTCTGATAGGGCCTAATTGATATAAAATAACACACTTACACGGTGAATAACTATATGTAAGGCACCGATATTTTTGTTATTTGAGGTTTGATAGGTTACCCCACGTGGCGGGATATCCAATGACCGACACGGCGGGATATCCGTGACCAATCTGCGTAAACCGTGAGGCCGGTCACGGAGGCTTATCCGTACATAGTAAGCACACCCCAGGGGTGTTGATTGAGACAAGTGAAACCCCGCCACCAATCCCCAGGGGAAAGGGGCTTGGGTACTATATGGTATTCCCAGGGAATACATTAAAACTGTCTATATAGATGACGATGAAGGGTATCTCATCGGGGCTCGATGCTATATTGCTCGGGGATTACTTAAGTTGAAAGTTTAAGTTTTGCTTTAGGCCTTCTCAGCATCATTCATGAGTAAATGAAAATATAAGTAATCAACAGTAAAACGAAATGCTTTTAATCTGTTTTACTAATAACTGCATAGACACATCATGCATAGCATATCATGGAATACATGTGAGTCATAATTTATATGTTCAAACCGTGTTTGTTCCCTATTGAGCTAGGATGTAGCTCACCCTATAGACTATACGTCGCAGGTCCACTATTAGCAGCTGCCGCGGCTTCAGGAGACACTGATCCCGGCGAGTCGGACCTTGCGGCCGGCGAAGAGTTGGAGCCACCTCCAGAGGACTTCTTCTAGAGGACTCCGTTGTGCCACTTTGAGAGATTATTGGAGAGGTTTTGTACGGCTTGGTATGTCAAGCCTTGATTCTATTTTAAACCATGTATATATATATACATTGATGGGATTATTCTTTTGGGACGAACCATCCGTGATGATTTCTATCATCGATGGTTCGGATCGGTTCTCCATTCATGCAGAGGCATGAGGGTAGAACTGTCTTTTGGGAAGTTAATTAATATAGATTTAAATTCTGCAAACTCGTTTATTATACTTTTCTATGCGTGATATACCTGCGTTGCATGTGCCCTCATCTTTTACAGAGTTTAGGAGGATGAGACCTCCTTCATTTTCTGGGCAGGCAGACACAATGGCCGCTGAAAATTGGTTAATGGAGATGGAAAAAGTCTTTAGCGTGCTAACTTGCACGGAAGATGAGAGTGTAAGATGGGCAGCTTATATGTTGGATGGGGAGGCTGGGCCTTGGTGGAAGTCTGTGATACGGACTCGGGCTCAGGAGACCCCAGAGTTGCCTTGGACTTGGGAGGAGTTTGTTGAGGAGTTCAACAAACAATATTTTCCGGAAGTGGTGAGGAACCAACTAGAGATACAATTTCTACAGTTAGTACAAGGGAGGATGACAGTGAGAGAATATGGGGTAGAGTTTCTACGACTTGCCTGTTTTGCTCCGGACTACGTCGCTACTGAGGTGATGAAGTCCAAGAGGTTTCAGCAAGGTTTGAAGCCTGAGGTTAGGGGAGGCGTAGCTCCATTTCAACTAAGGACCTATGAAGAGGTCATGAGCAAGGCGTTGGTTGTAGAGGAGGAGAACAATAACAGATATAGACAGAGGGAGCAGCAGAGAGGAGGAAATGAACAAGGAAGAACGGGGCACTATGAACCGGTGAACAAAAAGCCGAGGTTCATGGGCCAGAATCAGAGACCACAATTTCAAGGGGGTTTCGGAAGACCGGCGCAACAGCAACAACAACACCAACAGAGGTTTCCATTTCTTGCGTCGGGGAGACCTATTCGCTATGAGAACCCTGCCATGTCTACTGGCGCCACTATCACACAAGGTTCTCGTACTGTTTCTTCCACACCTCGGGAGACTTACGCAAAGTGTGGCAAGCCTCATAGAACAGTGGACTGTAGATTGGGAACTAGGGGCTATTTCCGATGTGGCAAGGTGGGCCACCTGATCAAGGATTGCCCCGAGACGGATAAGAGAAAGACGGTTTCAGTTGCAGCACCACGACCAATTCAAGCAAGGAAACCGATCGTTCAGGGGAGAGCCTATGCAGTCACTGCTCAGGAAGCAGGGAACGTACATGACGTCATCCAAGGTGAGATTTTTTTTTTTAAAGAAAATTTCCATTTCATTTAAAATCTTAGATAGAGAAGGAGCATGCATTAGAAATTATATAGAGATTCTTTTCTCAATACAAAAAGCTGTATGTAAATTAAGAGTGTATATTGATGTGTAAATTATTGTATGTATGCATGTATACTATAGGTACTCTAAATATATATGAAAAAGGATGTTTCGGTGGATATGACGCTCGAGTGTTGATAGACCCCGGGTCTACCCACTCATTCGTCACTCCACGTTTCGCTAAGAAGATGAAGATTGTTCCAGAGACGTTGGATTTCGTCCTATCTGTGTCTATTCCGACTGGAGAGTTAGTAGACACGGAGTTAGCTTGCAAATCCATCATTGTGATTCGAGACCTAGCAGCGCATGAACTGGAACCTAAGTTGATACTGTTAGACATGCACGGGTTTGACGTTATCCTTGGCATGGTCTGGTTGGCGCAGCATTGTGCACCCGTCGATTGCAAGAACAAGGAAGTCATTTTGGACCAATACAAGAAGATCATTTCGGTTTCAAGGAGTGAGGTCATCTACCTTGATCTCAGATGAAGGGCCGAGAAAATGATCGAAAGTGCGATGGATACTTAGCTTTCTTAAAGGAGGACAAGGAAGAAAAGAACGTCATTTCGAGATAGCAGATTTATGCGAGACTTCACGACGTGTTTCGGAAGAATTACGGACTACCTCCGTAAAGAAGTAGAATTCGCCATTGACTTAGCACCGAGCGGAGCCTATTTCGAAAGCACCTTATAGAATGGCTCCCGCTGAGTTAAAGGAATCAAAGGCACAATTACAAGAACTTATGGACAAGGGGTTTGTTAGACCAAGTGTATCTCCATGGGAAGCACCGGTTTTGTTTGTCAAGGAGTAGGAGGGGTCAAAGCGGCTATGCATTGACTATCGACAATTGAACAAACTCCTGAAGAACCGCTACCCTTTGCCTAGAATAGGCGATCTATTCGACCAAGCGCAAGGAGCAAGGTATTTTTGCAAGATCGACCTGAGATCGGGGTACCAGCAGCTGCGGGCCAAGGCAGAGGACATTCAGAAGACAGGTTTCCGGACACGGTATGGACACTATGAATTCCTTGTGATGCCGTTTGGATTAACGAATGCTCGGCGTCGTTTATGGATCGATGAAGCAAGTGTTCAAACACACTTGGACTCTGTCGTAGTATTTGTTGATGATATCTTGATATACTCCAAATCCAAGGCAGAACATGAAGAACATTTGAGGATTGCTCTCTGACGCTACGTGAACACCAATTGCGTAAACTTCGGCAAGTGTGAGTTTTGGTTGGAAGAAGTTAGCTTTTTGGGACATGTCTCTCAAAGCATGGTGTCCTTGTAGATCGACAAAGATAAGCGATGGTTAGAACAGCAAAAGCAACCAAAGACAGTGACCGATGTCCGAAGTTTTCTGGGCTTAGCAGGCTATTATCGATGTTTCGTTGAGGGGTTTTCAAAGATATTGGGACCTCTCACAAAGCTGACACGAAAAGATTCAAGGTTTGAGTGGAGTGAGGCATGCGAGAAGAGTTTTCAAGAACTCAAAACGAGACTCACTTCTGCTCCAGTGTTAGCGATTCCTTCAGGCAGTGGAGGATACGCCGTGTACAGCGACGCGTCATACAATGGCCTTGGTTGTGTGCTCAACCAGCACAAGAAGGTGATAGCTTACGGATCAAGACAGTTGAAAGAACACGAGAAAAATTACCCGACTCATGACTTGGAACTGGCAGCCGTCATTTTTGCGCTGAAGATTTGGAGACATTACTTGTATGGTGAGACCTTCAAAATTTTCACCGATCATAAGAGCCTCCGATATCTGTTTACACAGAAAGAACTCAACATGAGACAGCGCAGATGGATGGAATTCCTCAAAGATTATAATCGCTCTATACAATACCATCCTGGCAAGGCGAATGTAGTAGCCGATGCACTGAGTCGGAAAGGTTCAGCTCAATTAGCTTGTTTGATTTTGGGTATGCACCGATGGAAATTTTTGGAAGATCTGGCATTCTACGATGCAAACATTGAGTCAAAAGCCATCGGATCCTTTTTGGCTAACATATCAGTAAAGCCAGTGATATTTGAGCATATCCACGATCTACAGATGAAAGATCCGACATTAACAAAGATTCATCAAGACGTGAGTGAAGGCATCAGGTCGGACTTCTCGGTAAAAGAAGATGGTTCTTTGTTGTTTAAAGGCCGTCTATGCATTCCGGACAACGCCGATCTAAGACGAACGATTCTTGACGAGGCCCATAAGTCAAATTATGCTATCCACCCTGGTAGCACCAAAATGTACCAAGATTTGAAAAAGAACTACTGGTGGAGAGGACTGAAACAAGACGTGCCCGAGTATGTGTCACGATGTTTGACTTGTCAGCAAGTGAAGGTTGATCATAGACATCCTGCGGGACTATTGCAACCTTTACCAATACCAGAATGGAAGTGGGAATCGATCTCAATGGATTTCATTGTTGGATTACCCCGTACTGCCAAGAGACACAATGCCATTTGGGTCGTCGTAGACCGATTGACCAAATCAAGCACTTTTGCATACAATACTACATATCTGACAGAAGATGGCAGACTTATACATGAAGGAGATTGTAAGATTACATGGTATTCCAAGCAGCATAATTTCAGATCGTGATCCACTATACACGTCCAAGTTTTGGAAGAAATTTCAAGAAGGAATGGGAACACGACTAGACTTTAGTTCAGCTTTCCATCCTCAAACCAATGGGCAGACAGAGCGAGTGAACCAAGTAATAGAAGACATGCTCAGAGCATGCATGCTTGATATGCAAGGATACTGGGATGAGTATCTGCCGATGCTCGAGTTCGCATATAACAACAGTTTTCAAACAAGCATCGGCATGGCACCTATGAAGCTACAGATGGACGACGATGCAAGTCACCTCTAAATTGGGAGGAAACAGGTGAGAAATTTGTATTAGGACCGAAACTACTTGAAGATAACGCTACCGTCGTTCGAATTATCAGAGAAAGGTTGAAGACAGCACAGAGTAGACAGAAAAGTTACGCCGACATGAAACGGACTAGTGTCGACTATAAAGTGGGTGAGCACGTGTTTGTGAAGGTGTCACCTATGAAAGGGGTAATGAGATTTGGCAAGAGAGGAAGTTAAGTCCGTTATGTTGGACCATTCAAAATTTTGGGAGTAGGTGAAGTTGCATATCGCATTGGTTTACCACGCTATTTGATCGAGTACATAATGTTTTCCATATCGATGCTCGAGAAATGCGTGAATGATCCGTCTCATGTGTTAGGAAAACAACCTATAGAAATGTGTGAGGACATGAGCATGATAGAGGAACCGGTGGAGATCTTGGATCGAAAAGAACAAGCATCACGCACTAAAGTGATTCCCTTAGTGCTTGTTCAGGAACAATCATCCAAAAGAAGAGGCTACTTGGGAGCGAGAGGCCGATGTGAGAGAACAATATCGCCTTGTTTCCAACGTGAGAATTCAATGTAAATCACAAACATGTTTGTGAAATCTCCACTATGCTTGAAATTCAATGGAAATTTCGAATCCAATCTGTCATAAATTGTCGAAAATAGTAAAAGAAAGAAAGAGATTGAAATTCTGTAGAAACTGGGCAAAACCGATTAATCGAATTTCAAATCGATTAATCGATTTGGAATTTCGATTAATCGATTTTGTTCGATTAGTCGACTGGCATGTGCCAGTGACTGGAAATTCAAAGGAGAGTTAGAATATACATAGAAAACCAATTTCGATTGATCGAATTGGAATCTCGATTAATCGATTTAGAATCGACTAATCGATTTTGAAATTTCGATTAATCGAACTATAATTCGATTAATCGATTTACTAAAGGGACTTACGAGAAATTGAAATCAAATGGACGATTTTGATTAATCGAAGTGGATTTCGATTAATCGATTTCGAAAATTCGATTAATCGAAATGGATTCGATAAATCGAAAAAATTTAACAAATTCTGGAAAAATTAGAAGTTACAGCACGATTTCGATTAATCGAAATTAAATTCGATTAATCGATTTTGGAATTTCGATTAATCGAAATGGATTTCGATTAATCGACTGGCTCGCGCCAGTGAGCTTAAAAATTTAAAATTTTAAATGGATACGATTTCGATTAATCGAAATGGTTTCGATTAATCGAATTTGACTTTCGATTAATCGATTTGGGAAATCGATTAATCGATTTTACGCGGCTTAACCTAGTTTTGAATCTCGATTAATCGATTCTAAATTTCGATTAATCGAACCGCGGGCTATATATATAAGATTGGGGATTTTATTCCCCATTCGAAAATTTTCTTGCTTCGGGTTTTTTTTGGCGCTTCATCTTCTTCTTCCTCTCCGACCATCCGTGCTAGGGTTTTTGCACATTCTCCACCGATCTCCGACCGAGATCGCCTCATTTCGGATTGGAACCTAAGGTAAACCCTAGATTTGTACTTTTTCCTCCAATTTGAATTAGAAAACCCTAGATTTTCCCAATATGCCGCCTAAAACCCGATTGTCTTCAAAGAAGGCTACGTCCAAACTACCGGTTAGGCGTGGCGCCGCACCACCACCACCTACCCCATCGCCGGTGAGGACTCCTTCACGTGAATCGGAGACCACCTCCGGTTCGTGAAGCGCTCTGCGAGTCTTCCAACAATCCAGCCCCATGCCACCGCCACCCACCAATGTCGGGCAACCAAATGAATCGTGGCCGGCAAACACCTTTGGGGTCGAATATACCATCGACCCTACCCTTTTCACCGATCCCGATGTACCGGGCGAGAACCAATGGGCTCAAAACTACATAAACAATGCCGGCCTCGGCAACCTACTCAAACCAATCCGGGGTTCCTACTACCCTAGATTGGTGAGATTATTCTACCAAGGGCTAACCAATGGCCCTACCGACGACTGTATCATAACCAAGATCGAGGGTCGTCTCTATACGATCACTTCGTACGAGGTAATCGAGTGTTACCTCGATTTCACCCCAGAGACCACCCTATTCCCACCCTTCGAGGAGGACCCTCGATTTGAGGAGGTCATGACCCGTATGACCAACGGGGAAAAGGGGTCGGGCTCCTCCGTTAAGAGGGTTGACCTTCCACCTTACATGTGGATGCTTGATTCCATAATCAAGTGCAACCTCTACCCGATGCGCCACGACACAGAGCGCGTGGACAAAGTGCAACATGCACTTTACGCGGCCTTCTGTGGCCGGTGGTTCGACGCCACGATGGTCATCCTAGAGGGGATGAAATACATCAAGGGCAAGTTGATGAAGGGCAACATGAGGCCCAAAGAAAAGATGCCCTATGCTCGTCTCATATCGAGCATGTTGGAGTGCTACTCAGCAGCCATCCTACATCATCTCGCCTCACGAGGTGAGGGCTGAATCCCGTGAAGACGCGTTTACAAAGTCTTCATGGACCCAGCTTCTAACCTCCTAAAGGACCCTACCGGCTCGGGTCCCGCTCCGCCCCAAGCGGCGCGGCAGTAGCACCGCCACCACCCCACCACCTCGGCGCAGCCCACCGTGGGTGAGGCACACCTGCCAGCAGAGCCATCCGTGGAAGGTTCCCTCCCACCGCAGCCTCACCGACACCACGCACACTCGCGCCCGACACCCACCTCATCCTACAGCCGTGCGCCCCATCCTCCTACCATCGAGGGCGTGTTGGCTCGTATGGAGGCCAACAACGGCCGGATGAACGCGGATGGACTTCTTGATGTTCCACACCCTCGCCACATCTACCCTACCGACTACCGCCGCTACCTCGCCCGGAGGAGGAGTGGGCGGCCGACGCACCGCCTTCCATAGAGGACCCATCTTCCATCCCACCACAGCAGGCTCCTTCTACATCCACGTCTGCTCATTGGCCGAGACGCAGCCACGATCGCCACCACCACGGCCGCAGCCGGCTCAAGCCAGACCAGACCCAGCCGCCACCTCAGATGGAGCACTGCTCCAAGTGACACCAGCGAGGGGACTACCTGCGTAGTATAGTTATTTTGTATCAGTCATTCTCTTTTGACCATGTATAGTTATATGCCAACTTATGGGCGCTTTGTAAATATATTTGATATTAATAGAAATCGAATTTATTTTGAGTACATGGTTTCATTTCCGCAAATTTATTTTTATGCTTGTGTTGTGGGTACCTAAATGCGCTTAAGTAAACGGGACCACCTCACCGGAGAGTGTGGGGAGAGAGAGAGGCCTAGAGAGAGATAAACCTTGGGTTATTTTCGAGGACGAAAATTCCCAAGGTGGGGAGGATGTAATAGCCCAAAAAATCATGCAAAACTATGACCTCGGGATCCGTGCCCGATTGGTCACAAGTTTGACCAATTAGGAGATCAAGAGTTGGTATAGGATGAAATGAACGGACGAGATGTGATAGTTTGAATTATTGCGTGGTGTGTGTTGTAAATATGAAGTCGCATACACCTATTGAGGTGCATGTGCCCAACACACAAACTAGGAGAGGGATAAAAGGGTTTAATAACCCTAAAATAGATGTTTGGTAGTTGAGAGAGAAGTAAAGAAGAGAGAGAGAGGAGTAAAAAGGGTGATTAAGCAAGGAGTTATTGTGGGTGATTGGAAGAGGGATTCAAGTATTAAAGAGGCTGATTCAGCGCAAGGGATCCGTTAGAACAAAGCTGGAAACCCTAGCCTTCCAACCCTAGATTTGAAATCAACTTGAGATATATTCAAGGTAAGATTTTTGTAAATAAAATGCATAGATTATAGGGTTTAAGTTGTAGTTGAAAATAGTTTAAATCTTAGGATAATGGCTTAGAAAAATAGAAGAAAAAGTATGGAAAAAGATTGGGAAGAACAGCTCGAAAGGGGCTGAATCTGACAATTTCGATTAATCGAAATTGGGTTTCGATTAATCGAAATTGGCCAAGAAGTTGAAAGGTCAGAGGACCCCGATTTCGATTAATCGAATTTGATTTCGATTAATCGACTTTGGATTTCGATTAATCGATTTGGGGATCGATCAATCGACTGAGAACCTCCAGTGGACCCCAGGGGTTGAAGGAAATGACTTGAGGAAAAATCGACTAATCGAAATGGGATTTCGATTAATCGATTTTAGTTTTCGATGTCGATTTGGAATCGATTAATCAACTTGTGAAACTCGACTGATCGAACTGAGGGCCTCCTTTGCGAAAAGAAGGATTTCGATTAATCGAAATTGGATTCGATTAATCGAATGAAAACTCATTTCGGGAATTTGCTGCGAAAAGAAGAATTTGATTAATCGAAATTGGATTCGATTAATCGAATGAAAACTTCATTATTGACGAGAATGGACTTTGCGAAAAGGAGAATTTCGATTAATCGAAATTGCTTCGATTAATCGATATTGACTTCGATTAATCGATCGATTAATCGAATCGATTCGATTAATTTTTGGAATTCGATTAATCGGAGATAAACTATGTTGACTTTTAGGTTTGACTTTAAGATTCTTGGGGATCTTATACCTTCTTTATTGCATCCTTTGTGATGTGTTTCACTGTGATGTGGTACCATAGGTGGTATGCGGTGGACAAGTGCACAAGGAGCCACGTGGGACCTTGATGCAATGATCGAATGAAGACTTGAGGTAGGGAACACCTTGAACATGTACTTTATTTTACAAGAGCATGTATGTAGTGATATAGATTTCCATTCAAATATTTCTTGCTTAAAGAATTGTGAAAAGTGTGTGTGTGTGATATTCATAAGAGTAAACTACGAGCCATCCCTGTGGGATGAAGAAGTAAAGAGATAAGAGCATCGGTGTGATGTAGTAAATGGATACATCCTGTGATGTATCCAAGGATTGAATCATGTTTGATAGGGCCTAACTGATATAAGATAGCACACTTACACGGTGAATAACTATATGTAAGGCACCGATATTTTTGTTATTTGAGGTTTGATAGGTTACCCCACCGACGTGGCGGGATATCCACGACTGACACGGCAGGATATCCGTGACCGATACGGCGGCGAAACCGTAGGCCAGTGCGGAGGCTTATCCGTACATAGTAAGCACACCCCAGGGGTATTGATTGAGACAAGTGAAACCCCGCCACCAATCCCCAGGGGAATGGGGCTTGGGTACTATATGGTATTCCCAGGGAATACATTAAAACTGTCTATATAGATGACGATGAAGGGTATCTCATCGGGGCTCGATGCTATATTGCTCGGGGATTACTTAAGTTGAAAGTTTAAGTTTTGCTTTAGGCCTTCTCAGCATCATTCATGAGTAAATGAAAATATAAGTAATCAACAGTAAAACGAAATGCTTTTAATCTGTTTTACTAATAACTGCATAGACACATCATGCATAGCATATCATGGAATACATGTGAGTCATAATTTATATGTTCAAACCGTGTTTGTTCCCTATTGAGCTAGGATGTAGCTCACCCTATAGACTATACGTCGCAGGTCCACTATTAGCAGCTGCCGGCGAGACGCCGATCCCGTGAGTCGGACCTTGCGGCCGGCGAAGAGTTGGAGCCACCTCCAGAGGACTTCTTCTAGAGGACTCCGTTGTGCCACTTTGAGAGATTATTGGAGGTTTTGTACGGCTTGGTATGTCAAGCCTTGATTCTGTTTTAAACCATGTATATATATATATACATTGATGGGATTATTCTTTTGGGACGAACCATCCGTGATGATTTCTATCATCGATGGTTCGGATCGGTTCTCCATTCATGCAGAGGCATGAGGGTAGAACTGTCTTTTGGGAAGTTAATTAATATAGATTTAAATTCTGCAAACTCGTTTATTATACTTTTCTATGCTTGATATACCAGTGTTCCGTGCTTAGCTAAAGGACACGGTCAAGATGATCATGCTGATGGCACGGGTTTCGGGGTGCCGAAATCCGGGCTGTCACACTGATCCTGCTTAGACAATTTTTCATCAAGATTTGGGATCCTGGTGGACTTGGAATAAATTTACACCTTGTAGATTAATTTCATAATTTTCCTTAAAAAAAAAAAAAAACCCTTTTGGGAGTCGATGCATCGACCCCCTGTGTCGAGTCATCGACCCAACCAGGGTCGATGCATCGACCCTTCACCTTGATTAATCGACCCTTTTGGTCGATTAATCGACTGTAAAGATGGAGTCTCCTTTTTCAAGGAGACTTCCTTAATGAGGGGCTTGACTTTTGAGTAGTCGATTAATCGACTCCTTGAGTCGATGCATCGACTACTCCACTTTGAAAATTGTGACGCTTTTCGAGTCTGTCAGTTTTTGTTTTTATTTGGGGCCGATTCATCGACTCTTTATGAGTCGATTAATCGGCTTTATTTCAGGACATGCGTTTTGTTTCTTTTCTGCCTCGATTTCAGTCGATTCATCGATTGTCAGAGTCAATTAATCGACTTTTCTACTTCCAAGCGTTGCTTCTTTTCAGTTAAAGACGTTGCGTGTTTCCATGCGTCGGGACTTATGAGCGCCCGTTTTCAATGGAGTCAATTAATCGACCTTTTGGTCTATTAATCGATTATTTTGAGGTGTGTCCGTCCCGGGAGGACGCCTTTGCGCCTATATAAATAGAGCAGTCTCTCTCCGGTTTTCATTCACTTTGTATCCTATTTTTTTTTTGACTGCCTCCGACATTCCGACAGTGTGATCATGGCTTCGACCTCTGTCGCGCCGCAACGACTGTCCCAACGTCCTGCAGGTTATCCACGTGATCAGCCAAGTGGTCGCTTCGCGACCCGAGACCTGTATTCTGAATATGTTTTCGATCTAATGGCATTTCAAGCCCTGCTTATCTGCGCCGTTTCCCTCACCTATGCAATGGCTCTCAACGTCCATTTTCTCCTCACTCCTCCTGTGATCAAAGTGTCCGAACGTGTCGTTCGGTTATTCTATCAGAATATGGCATGGGTGACCGCCTCCGTCGAGAATCAAGTCGCAGCCCACTTCACTGTTTCAATCGATGGGTGGTCGCGCCCGATTTATCCGCACACCATTGCGGAGGTTTTTAATATTTCCTGCGAGCACCCTCACAATCACACCTTGGGTGAAGAGCTCGACGAGTCTCAGGAGGATATAATCAACGAGATGTGCCACGGCGTATTTTCTTCTGGGATTGCCACTAGGCGATCGGCGTTACCGCGTCAGCTTCTCTTACGATAGTGTGGCAATCTCGCCTCGCGCCACGTTTCGGCGCACCGGTGATCGGGTTCAGGCGCTTTATGGTGCCCACCAAAATTCATGGATCAACGTGCCCAAGATTCTTCATGATGGCATGTGGAGATGTCATGACGATCTCACCAACCCTGCCACCGGTGAAGCCCCGTTGATCTACTTCCCCCATTATGTTATGAAATTGCTTAATTTCCTTCGTTTCCCGTTCTACCGGGATGATGACATTGGGGACCTTGCATTCTATCGTTATGGTGCAACCCAATGGAACCGCAGTATGCGTCTCTTGGGAAATGTCTCGGATGCCCCCACTGATGCGCCGACCCAACCTGCTCCACCACGCCGCGCGTCGCCAGAGGACCATCACACGATCAGGGCCCTAAGGAGGGTGTGTCTCTTGGTTCGCTCCAAGCACAGATTAACTCTTTACACGAGGAGCAGCAGCGGCAACATGGTGCACTCTTGCGCCGAAGCTACTATGATCGTTCCTTCCTCCATCAGATCTGGCAGCGCATGTGGCCTGATAGTTATGATGAGATGTGCGCCAGGGCCCGCCAGGCCGAAGCGGATGGGGATGATTAGTTTGTTTAGTCTAGGATTAGGATTTTTCGTTTTGTGTTGTTTTTCTTTCTTTCGTTTAGGTTGTTTATTTTAGGTGTCAAATCAGAAGTGTCCTTGTAATCATCGTGCTTATCAATGAAATAGTGTGTTCTCTAATCTGTTTGGGATTGCCCTTGCACATTACCTGTTGCATTTAGAAAAGTGAAAAATATTATTAAAATAACAAAATATGCAAATTTTCACCTCTCTGCCGACTTGGTGTCGATTAATCGAGAGTTATACTTGATTAATCGACCCACAGTTTTCGAAAAAAAAAAATAAATAAATAAAATATTTTTTGGGTGTCGATGCATCGACCCCATTGTCGATTAATCAACCCCCCCGAGGTCGATGCAATGACTTCCCAGGGTCGATTAATCAACCCCACTTTTCGAACAGAATCATATTGGGATTCTTCTTTGTTTTTTCTTTCCTTTTTCGTCTTTGGGGATCCCTCAAGCGTAACGCCCCACTTTTCATTGTTTCTTTTTTGCGGGACACCTCTTTCCACTCCTACTCCAACTCTATAATTTTTCCCTTTATCTTCACCCTTAGGCTCACTTTTCATTAAATCTTGCACACCTTTCTCATGGCCCGAAGATTATATCTCACCAGAGCCCGATTATCAAAGATGGAGGAGACTGCTAAAAAGTAGGAGCGCCGCTCTCATCGGACGGTACCTTTTGCGCTTAGCAATGTTGAAATCATCAACCTCGATCAGATGATCATTCCTTCCTGGGGAGAACCATCTAGAAAGAAGGCAAATCGTTCCAAATCTCCTACACCGTGCATCAATACTGAAATCGAGATTATTGATATGGCACCGTCACCATCTCCCCCATCTCCATCTCCTACGTTCGCCGCACCGCCTCCATACATACCATCGGCGGTGTCTCATCAATTTCCCCTTGCTCTTTGGGAGAAATTGTTCCCTGTGCCTAAGAAAATAAATTTAAGTGAACCTAGGTGGATGGGTCCGCCTAACAATGATTAACAGAGTTGGATTCATGTTTAGTTTAGGATTTAGGATTTAGGATTTAGGATTTATTAGTTTTTTTTTTCTTTTCTTTTTTCTTTTTTTTTTGTTTTGTTTAGTTTAGGTTGTTTTTAATTCCCTAAATAGTGTCACCATATTCCCTTCAATAAATTTTTGGTCATGTTCCAATTTGATGCACATATTCTCTGCACCTGATCTTTGTATTGAGGTACTTTTTCAAACAAGTTTGAGGGTGTGCTACTTCTTTCAGTCAATGCGGACATTGTCATATTTAGGTTTGGGGGTATGATTATCTATTTTGCGTCACTTATTTTCCCTTAAAAAAAAAAAAGAGTTTTTTTCGATCAATCGACAAAGAAGGTCGATTGATCGAGAACCCACTCTCGATCGATCGACTCCTTTGAGTCGATTAATCGACAGTAGAAAAAAAAATTTTGAAAAAAAAAAAAATATTTTTGAAAAAAAAAAAAAAAAAGAATTTTTTTTTATTTTGAAGTCATCATGCACATTATTTTACGATTGTTTTCAAACTTTAGTTGATGATGCATGTGAATTTAATTTTGAGAATACTGATGTCATATTCTGATTACTTGTATCTAAGATGATGAAGCTTAATGTGATATTTTGTGGATAATTTTGATATTCATGCTTAGAATTTTTACACTTATACCAAGCTAAGACTTAGAAATCGATGAACTCTTTTGAACGTTGAATCTTAGGTTCTTAGTGGAGACTAAACCCGGTGAGCTTTAGAGCTAATTTCCCGTTATTGATAAGTGAATACATAAACTCGGAGTTTTCTTTGAATACGAATTATGTTGCATGATCTCATATACTTTACTTTGGCTTGTGACTTTGCATGAAATCAAATTCATATCATTATGTTAAAACGTACTGTATATCTACTCAAGACAAATAGGCAAGGTTACCATCTTTTAAGGATATGATTGAAGGCCATCTTTGGCTCGTTTGTGCTTAAAATAACCCACCTTATATAAATTTATCCTTCTAGTACCCCTTTGAGCCTATTGAAAAAAAATTACTTTTATACATTCTTTGATAAGCCACGTTAACCTTTACCCTTCACCATTTCTGAAAATTCAGCTTTACCCTTCTTATTTCTGAGAAATTAGGAACGAGGGGTGAAAATAAACGAAAAGAGAGTAAGTGGAGAGATACTGAGTTGTGGTGTTTACTGAGAGTGTATGGCAGAAATATAAAAGAAAAAAAAGGGGAGAGAAAAAGAAAAAGAAAATTGTGAAAAATAATGAAAAATATGAGGTGCTTTAAAAAAAAAAAAAGGGGGGGCGAAATTCAAAAGAAAAAGAAAGTTGAGAAAAATAGTGTGAGATTAGAAAAAAAAAAGAAGAAATAAAAAAATCAAAAAGTTATTTCCTTTCCGATTTCTCAGAAACTTTGAATCCCAACTTCCAATTCTTTCTTACCCTTACCTGAGCCCCATTACAACCCTAAAAAGACCTTCATGATCTGATCTTGCATTGGTAACTGCCTTGTGGAGAGTAAATATGGGATACTTATGACACTTGATATGACATGCTTAGGATATACAAGTATCTTCTTATGAGATTTATTTTCGTTCATTGATTGCATCATGTTTCATTTATCATGTGAGAACTTTTTATTTGCTTTGTATTGATCTCTCACATGTGTGCGAAAACTTACCCATCATCAGTGTCTTTATATTTTGAGAGTATACCTAAAGTGAGGATTGAGTCAAAACAACAGGTCAGACGGTTTCCCGTTTGAACTAGTTCTGAGATGAATGAATTTTGGTTTGGGTATGCACACACTTCACGTTTAAGCATGAATGGATGAGTTATCTAACGATTTGAGCATTAGACTAATTTGAATGGATGCTAGTATGATTAGTATAAAATTGTTATTTAAAATTAAGAATTCACATGTTGAATTGATTAATGATTTTTGTTTTTGAATGGTATATATGTTATCAAAATCATATTTTGAAAACTCAATTTTATCGATGATTTCAAAAAAAATGTATTGAAGTTTGTGAGTAACTTCACTGTAAACCCTCAGGAGACACAATTCCTCTACTAGGGATCACCTAGGGGTTTAAAGGCTTGTTGCACATGCTAAATGTAATCGTGTTCCCTATGAAAGTGGCATTTATTTTTCTTTAATTTGCTTTGCTCGAGGACTAGCAAAGTGTAGGTTTAGGGGTATGATGAGTACTGAAATATGATGATATTTTATCCCTAAATACCTACATTTAGCCGTCCGATGAAGGCTATCTGATAAGAATTATTAGATTTAAAGTGTTTCAAGTAAATACAAGCCAAGTGCAGAAAACAGCTTAAGAATTCTGAAAATAATGTCAAAACACTGCAACTTTGGGTCATCGAGAACTTAGTGTGACTTGCGGCTCAATTTGGACCTTCAAGACGGTCGAATTATGAAATTATCAAAACCCAAACGTTGTAGATCTTTTCGTCAGCTTTCCAACGGCGCAAGAATCACCTCAATCCGAGTTCGGGACAGAAGGCTATGGCCGAAATACTGAAGCAGTGTCTGATACAAAAAGTGTGCTGGAATTCACGGATTTCTGGGAGTCGATGCATCAACCCTTTTGGTCGATTAATCGAGGAAAAAGAGGTGTCAGACACAGAATTGACACTTTAAAGCTGACTTTTAGCCTCTTTTATAGAGTCGATGCATCGACCCTATTGGGTCGATTAATCGACCCCAACTTTTGCGGCTGGGACACTATTGCGGCTAGGAAACCTACGCGACTTGCATCTATTTAAAGCCGACTCAAACACTTCGAAAGGGAATTAATTTTTTTGGAAAATAGGATTAGTTTTAGAGAGTTTTTATTTATTCCTTTTTGAGAGCTTTGTTCCTTTAATTTCCAGTACTCATTCCTTCAGTTTATTATTTTTGTTCAAGTTTATTCCTACATTAATTTTGTTTCTGAAGATCATCGTACTTTTGGATCAAAGTAATTTCTGTTGAAGTTTGAGGTATTTTTAATTCATTAAATTAATGTTATTTTCCCTTTTTTATTTATTTATGTCATTTAATTACAATATGTGTGGCTAAATTCATAGGGATGGGGATCTAATGATTCCCATCCGAGGGATGTACTTTTAATAATATAAATTTAGGATTAAAATATGAGATCTTATTTTATGGTCGTTGTGCTAGCATGAACGAATGAAATCCCCACCACTAACTGGGATCGCGTGTGCCGAGCCATGCCCGGGATCTCAGATTTGTGACGGTAATTTTACCCAATCATTGTTATATGGTCTTTTTGCGTTCATCGTGTGGACCTAATTACGATTATGATCCGGGATCGAGTGTGCCGAGCCATGCCCTAGATCTTGGATCTGTAATGATAATTTTATCTTAATTACTCCCTAATCTGAAATCGAGTGTGCCGAGCCATGCCCTTGATTTCATATCTATGGTGGTATTCTTGTTAAAATTTTCACCCACTTTGGGGATAATTTTTATTTGAACCTGAGATCAAGTGTGCCGAGCCATGCCCTTGATCCCAGATCTATATATGAAAATCATCTAAGTCCTGATTGCAGGGATGCAACGTGGAACCTATTGGGGTGTTGACCATTTATCTTCCATAAAAGATATTTTTCTTCAATGGTATATCTCATAGTTTAATCCGTAGATTTATATTACGGGAAGAACGGACCAAAGATGGGAGGATTTAGTATCTTCATCTTTATCTTTACTTTCGAATTATCAATTGAATTTTAGTTTGTAGTCAGTAATTGTCATCTCATAAAATCAAATCATAAGACTGGTAGAATACTGTTAAATCTTAGTTGATTTCTTGAATTACTGTCTTATCTTTTTAGATCTTTCAAAAATAGTCCTCGTGGGAACGATCTCGTACTCTGCACCCACTATATACAATCTGATTCGTGCGCTTGCGAGTAAAACATCACAATTAAAATATCACATCAATATTCGTTCATTGTGCTTCGGTACGATGGGATATCCGTTCATTATGCTCTGGTACGGCGGGATATCTGTTCATTTCTTATCAATCAACGATAATTTCATGAGATGATTCATTGAACGACGATAGTTGAGATTCCTATCGGTATAATAATGTGGCTCTCAATGCTATAATTGCTTGGGGTGGTAATTTAAGTTATTGCTTTAAGTACAATAAGATGAGAAGAAAGAACGCGAAACTTTAAGTACAATAAGAAGTGAAGAAGGAATGAGAAACTTTAAGTACAATAAGATGTGAAGAAAAAATGTGAAACAAAATCTGAAATCAAATGATGTTTATGAAATTGTGTTAAATTCCGTTTTAATTAAATTCATGTTTCTTTTCAAAAGATTAATTATGTGAATTGTGTTAAATCATGAGACTTAGTCACAGAATCTATGCTTTTGGAAATGATATAAATGCAATTGATATGCTCTTATTGAGCTTAGATGTTAGCTCACCCCGACTATACGTTACAGGTGTAGATCTGGATCAGAAACAAGGGCTAGAGGTGGATCTGAATCTAATACCACTACAAAAAATAAGACTATTAGCGGCAGTTTTTTGCTCCAAAAAACTGCCGCTATTAATAAAAACTATTAGCGACAAAGGTATTAGCGGCAGTTTTTGGCTACCGCAAATAGTCTTGTTTTTTGTAGTGTACTAGAGAAAGGAACAAGATCTCCCGTTTGGGGAATTCCACCCTAGGCGCTGACGTTGGACTAGGAGCACTTTGGGTCTAGTCTGTATACTTTTGGACTTGGACTTGGTACGTCCTATAATCAAATACAATGACACAGTCAATTTTTTTATAAATATATTTTGTGAGCCACTGTTAGATGATGGTCAGCCATCACCGGTGATTTCTTTTGGGCCCTCTTGTCTAGTGTTCTATATAGATGGAGGCCTTTATTTGGTCATACATTTGCAATATATATATATATACATATATATATATATATATATATATATATATATATTTATATTTATATATTTATCTTATGAGTATGAGAGATTTTGTTGGTGTACCAAGCAATTTCTGTATACAGATTGTGAAGTGCGATCCGACGGTCTGATTTTTCCTGAGTTTCAAGAGTAAGAAAGAAAAAAAAATATTATACAAGATTTTGTGAGAATGGGAAAACCGGGCTATCACAGTTGGTATCAGAGCTTGGGCGCTAGGTCTTATTGGGACTCAAAGCTGTGGCAGTAGATTATATCAGTATGTAGAAGACCCAACTGTGACTCTGTCACAGTTTGTATCAGAGCTTAGGCTTTTGGTCTTCTAGGGGCTCAAAGTGTGGCAATAAGTTATGTTGAGAACATAGGTTGTGAGTCTTCGCAATCACGTTTGACTGAAATACTTATTCGATTGTGATTGAGATATGGGTTTAGGATGTTAGATCTTGTCAAAATGTGAAGCCATGATGATCACGATCACAGTTAATTGGAAACTTTGTTTCATTTTGACAGATCAATATGGCACCTCGCAAGAGAGCAAAGATCATACGCACCGGATAAAACGATCACGAGCAAACTAGGCAGTTGCTGGAGACAATAGTTAACACAATGGCTCAGCAGACCACATTGCTCACAATAATGTTACGAGACACGGTTCACACCTCTCCATCAGCGACTGTTGAGACATGCTCACAGTGTGGAAAAGGGCACAAAATGGAAGACTATAGATGGGCCACAGGTGTGTGTTTTAAGTGTGGGAAAAAGGGACATCTGATAAGAGAGTGTCCTGAATTGAAGAAAGGGGCGATGACATCGACAACAACTCAGGATACCTCTCGGCCCACAGTTTAGGATTGTACCCTTGCCATCTCAACAGCTAGAGTTTCGGTAGTGTAGCAGACCTTCCGTATCTCCGCATCTGCACCGATTGATACATGTGCACGGAATGGGAAGCATCATAAAATGGAGAAATGTAGATTAGCATTGGGCACATATTTTAGATGTGGTGAGAAAGAACACCGGGTGAAGAATTGCCCAGATACGCTTCAAGGGCAAACAACATCAACATCTACTCTCAGACCATTTCTACCTGCAAATCAGGGTCATGTAGGTGAAGCATTGATACGAGATGCCTAAGTGGCAAATGAGGCCATTCCAGGTAAAATTTCATTATCGATTTTCAAAGTCTTACCTTAAATTTCAGATGATGAATGTCCATAGAATTTGTATTTGATTTAACACTTGAGGAATGTCACGACACCATCATGCGTATACCAAGTTAAATTACATGCAAGGTAGAACCGAATTTAAAGTTCATAAATTTAATTAAGTAGGCGATCTTGAGAACTTGAGAAATTAAAAGAAAGTAGATCAATCCAAGATTTATGATGACGGGCGTGAATCAAGTGTGACACTTAAGGTGTCATTACTTACAGACATATTGTTTAGTAAATCCAAATTAAATAAGGAGTTGGATAATTGTCCTTTTCTAATGAGTGATGAAGTTTGAACCAAGACTTGTGAATACATTGACGCTAACAAATTGAATCCCGATGATTCCTTCTAACCTAGAGTGTGGTTGGTAAACACTATAGTCTTTGAAATCCTTAAGGATTTGGAACATTAAAGAAATACTGACGGTAGTTAAAATAAGATTCTGATGGCTCACATTAGGGACTTGACCCTTACTTTGAAGGAAGCTAATTGAGGAAAGATAGAGTTCTTAGTGACTTCTCAATTCACTGTTGGATTAGTTATCACTACTACAACCTTAGACTTTGTCCTACCGTTATGATCTCAAAGTTTCAAACACTTTAAATCCATACTGACAATGGTGGATCAATAAGGACGATAAGAAAAATTAGTAACTCTATTGATTGTGTTGAGAACTGTGCACATAAAGAGACGACTCATCTTAAGCTGACATGTATGTAAGACTTTAATCTTACACATCGAAGGGGTGTTCTTTAGAATTGTCATCTAAAATTATATCCTTGTTTGAATGATTGGATACATTGTGATCGATTGTCTTTTGTTTTATAATCTGAATGGTGTTTTGGTGTGATAAGAATGATTGGGAGCACAATTTTAGAATTTCAAGATCATTGTTGCAAGTTTATCATAAATTCATTTTGTAATGATTGCATACCTTTATGGACGTATGTTATGGCTAACGATGGTATTTGTTATGGTATGCTTGCGGTGATAATAATTTAAATCGTGGTGGAAGTCGCACATTTGGACTAATAGTTAAGATTATTCTTAGTTGATGGTTATCAAAATTTTCAATTTATTTTGGATGTGTATTATCAGCTTTGTGGTTGCGTTTTTATCGTCGGTTCAGTGATGGTGTCAGGTTTATCTGTGGCAATGATAAATTGGACATTGTGAAATTCTATTAATAGATAGATTGGAATTGTTCCGTATTATGGCTAGATTTTATTTTGATAGAAATAACATCAATTGGGTGAATCAAACTTTTCTCTGATTGATAGTGTAAGTTTCGTAGGTGGTTGTCTGTACTAGATAAGTATTATCCAAAATCTGGAGGTGTTTATTGAAAATTCACATTTGATTATGGAAATGGTGCATTGTCATTCATGGATAATTTGATGAATTGGTGGTTCACATCGTTGTAATGGTGATATGCTGTATTAGTAGTAAACTTGTAAGTGCTTGATGGTTTGGTGGGTCCTGATTATGATTTACAGTTTCTGGATTAATGGTTTTAATCTCAGTGTTGATATATCTTTCTTTGTGGATATGTCCTTACTAACTCTTTATGGAGATACTTCGTTTAGAAACTACCTGTGTGAGAGTTGAGAGAACTATTTTCTGTTTTATGTATCTGACATTTTCCTTCAACCCTTGAGTAAGCATCGATTAATGAGAGATGGGCATCCTTGATGTCAAACTCCGCAGGTAAATTTTTATGAGGTAGTGTAGATCTTCAGTTAAGGGGTTATGTCCCTGTCCCTATTGAGGAATTCAATCTCCTTGCAAATTCTTTTGTTCTCTTGCACTGGTCATCCATTCCCTGTTTTGTGTTGGGCTGCGAATACTTTTCTGGGTGTAACTTGAATTTCTCAAATGCTTACTACATTGGATAACCAAACGTCGCATCGTGAAATTTCGAGAACGACAATTCCTTTAAGGAGGGGAGGTTGGTTTAGAGGATGTTGAATCTTGATGAGGATACCTAGATGTGTGGTGCCAAGAGATAGTTGCGGACTTTGGATTGATTTTGAAATAATTAAAAATTTGTACATTTTAAATTTTAGATATTATAACTGATGAGTAGTGAAATATGATCATATTTCACTCCTTTAAGCCTATATTTAGCCATCTGATGAGGGCAATCTGATATATTTGTGAAGTTCTAATTGTTTCAGGAAGATTTGGCCATCTGATGCATTTGGAAGCATAAAAGAGCATAAGAATAACAAACGTATGAACATTGGAGCAAAGGAGTTAATGGTCCTTAACATTTAAAATTCAAATTTGAATTTTTGAATTTCAAATCTAGAGCTGAGACCCTATTTAAGCAAACTAGAGAATTTATTTTAAGGGACTTTTACATTAGCTTTTATTTTCTAAGAAGAGTTTTCAGCTTTCTTCTAGTTCCTTCTTCCATTTTTCAAGTTTTGTTCTTGCATTTTCTTAGTTCTAGTTTAGATTAGTTTCAATTTCTGCAACTGAGGAAGATTGTACCTGCTTTGATTAAAGCTTTTGTGGATTTTATTAGAGCCATTTTATGATATTTTAATATTTATTTTAATTTATCTTTCAATTATGTTGTTCATTTCTAGCATGAGTAGCTAAATCCTTTTGAGGATGAGGATCTAATGAACCCCATCCGAGGTTTTCATTTATACAACTATAGATCTGTGGTTGAGATATTATGCTATCATAGATACCTTGATCTTTAATGCCTTATTGTTCTTGCTGAATTAGTAAATTTCGATTGCCATCTAAGATAGGGGTGCTAGTCCCACTCCCATGATCTCAGATCTGTAATAAGGAATCTACTCTGGGTTTTTTGTTGATAATATTTGTGGCATTAATTCATCGTCATTAGGAGTCTCTCTTTTACGGTAGATGTTTTATCCTATTTTGTGACATTAATCTATCGTCATTAGAAGTCCCTTTTATGGTGAATGTTTTGCCTCATCTCTTTTACGGCAGTAAGAACATACATTAGAATTATTTCTGTGAATTAATTATCATATTTTTCGCAAACATTTGATTGAGTTCAATGTTTATGTGTTTTGCATCTTGTGATGGTATCATATCTTAACCATTAGATCTATATTTCATAAATGGTAAACCAAGGATGGGAGGTGTTAGCATCCCGATCCTCTCTTTTATTCTTCATTTAATTCAATTTTACTACCTAGTCTTTATTTGTCATTAAACTCTCAGAAATCGGTAAACTAATATAGTATTGCTTTAGATCTATAGTTTCTTTCTTTGGATTAATTGCTATTTCTATTTCATTTTTTATAATTTTCTGGCCAATCTTTGTGGGAACGACCTCGTACTCCGCACCCACTAATTACAATCCGATTCGTGTGCTTGCGAGTTTTAAAACAATATTAATTTCACAATAATAACTTTTGGATAATTGTAACTTTTGGATGTATACAATTTTGAATTAACACATAAATATGTGGATGGTTAAACTTTTCAATATGGCTGGTCTTAGATAATTCTAGATGATGGAATGTGAAGGACTTTGGATCATTCTAGAATGAAATTTGTACTCATTTAAGTAGATTTTGGATGCGTGGATTATCGATGTGAAGATGTATGAATTTTATGCAGGTACGTATGTAGATGTGTAGACTATGAATGTGCGTATGTGTGGATTGTGGATGGATTTTTCATGCAATGTTCACATTAGCTGTGGCTAATTTCATAAATTGTGGATGTGAATATTAATCGTGGATATGTCTATGTGTGTTTGTATAAGGTGTGGGCATTTGAACTTTTGCTTTGTGTAGTTTTCGGATCAGGATATGGATATCTTCCCATTGATGTGTGTGATTAGGCTTTGGTGTGTGTGATTAGGTTTAGATGTAATTCCTTAATCAACATGTTAATGGCAGGTGACTTACATCAATTTTCGATGACGAAAATTTTATAAATTGGGGAGAATGTAATATCCCAAATTTTAGGAAAGACCGTGCAAGTGAATTTGATCAGGTACTGGTGCGGGGCATTGTGTGATTTCAGTGTTTGGATTGGGTTTGCATGCATGTATGATGACCCATGAGTGGGTATGTGTTGAATTAGGAGTTGAGTTTTCACATATACACACTGATAGGTGTATGTGTTTAACAGTGAGAGAGTAAGTGGATAAGAGTAACACATTAGGTGTGTGTTTGTGCTTCACAAGGAAGCAACGTCTTGCTTAAGAGAAAGGGGTCTCACGTGCACCAACCTTGTGTTAGTTATTTGCTTTGAAAGAAAAAGAGAGAAGAAAAAGAAGGGATTGGAGAGAAAGAGGGATTCGCTTGAATCCGTGTGCCTCGAGGAGCTAGATCGTCATGAGATTTATGAAAACTTGTGTGTGAGAGATCACCTTATGTTGTGATGACATTGTTGTTATTGTGGAGCATGGAGGGAGACCGAATGGGGTTTTGAAACCCACTTTCTTGTGAAGAGAAGACGCTTCGACCCACGAGTGATTCTCTAGTTAGAAGGTGAGAAATCGGCACCCAAATATGTAAAAATAATAGAATTAGATGTATTATAAGTTGTATAAGAAGTGTGGATGAGATTGACAAAGAGATCACGAGAAGATCGATTTTGAAAAACTTAGATCTGAAGTGTTTCTGAAACTCGCTCAAGCGAGTTGTGTTCCTAGCTCGCGCAAGGTGTCTTCAAAAAGGCTCCTTGTGCCTTGCTCAACCGAAAAAAAAAAAAAAAAAAACTCTAGTGAGTCTCTGATACTCGCTCGCGCGAGAGGGCGGGTGCCATTGGACTCTCTCGCACAAGACACCTTCAGAAGGATTTAAGGAAACCTCTCGTGCCCCAGTGGCAGGCAGCAGTGCACTAAAATTCACTCGCGCGCCCGGGGTGTCTGTGTGTTTGTGAGCTCGCGCATGCGAGAAATAGAGTTAGACTTGTTTTGACCTTTTTGTGTAAATTCTTCGGAAATATGTATCTTTAGGCTTTCTTAAGCATTTTTAATAACTCTTTGAATGATTTGGAATGTAGGTTAAAGTGTTGAGTATTCATAACGATTCTTGAAAAGCTTAGTGTGGATTGTGAGAAGCGTGACTTGAGGTAGGGAAATATTCTATACCATTTATATTGATACAAATGCATAGAAATTGTGATGTGATAAATAAGGATGTGATTTTCTTTTGTTTGAGCTTTGTACATGGATATAAAGCATGTGATTTAGAATGTGAAAAACGATAAGCACGTGTGTGTATTAACATGATAAGTGTGTGAACACGATAAGTGTGTGTGATAAATATGTGAGAATGTTCATTGTGCTCCGGTAAGGTGGGATATCCGTTCATTGTACTTCGGTACGGCGGGATATCCGTTCATTTCTTACCGGTCAACGGTAATTTCATGAGATGGTTCATTAAACGACGATGGTTGGGATTCCCATCGATATAATAATGTAGCTCCCAATGTTATATTTGCTTGGTGTGGTAATTTAAGTTATTGCTTTAAGTATAATAAGATATGAAGAAAGAATGCGAAACTTTAAATACAATAATATGTGAAGAAATAATGCGACACTTTAAGTACAATAAAATGTGAAGAAAGAATGTAAAACTTTAAGTACAATAAGATATGAAGGAAAAATGAGAAACTTTAAGTACAATAAGATGTGAAGAAAGAATGTGAAACAAAATCTGAAATCAAATGACGTTTATGAAATTGTGTTAAATTTTGTTTTAATTAAATTCATGTTTCCTTTCAAAAGATTAATTATGTGAATTGTGTTAAATCATGAAACTTAGTCATGGAATCTATGCTTTTAGATATGATATAAATATAATTGATATGCCTCTATTGAGCTTAGATGTTAGCTCACCTCGACTATACGTCATAGGTGTAGATCTGGATCAGGAACAAGGGCTAGAGGTGGATCTGAATCTGGTACTAGAGAAAGAAACAGGATCTCCCGTTTGGGGAATTGCACCCTAGGTGCTGGTGTTGGACTAGGAGTACTTTGGGTTTCGTATGTGTACTTTTAGACTTGGACTTGGTACGTCCTATAATCAAATACAATGACACTGTCAGTTTTTTTTGTAAATATATTTTGTAAGCCACTGTTACGTGATGGTCGGCTATCATCGGTGATTTTTTTTGGGCCCTCTTGTTTAGTGTTCTGTATAGATGGAGGCCTTTATTTGGTCATCTATTTGCAATATATATATATATATATATATATATATATATATATATATATATATATATTTATATTTATCTTATGAGTATGAGAGATTTTATTGGCGTACAAAGAAATTTCTGTATACGGATTGTGAAGTGCGATCTGACGGTCCAATTTTCCTTGGGTTTCAAGAGTAAGAAAGAAAAGAAAAATATATTGTACATGATTTTGTGAGAATGGGAAAATCAGACTGTCACTCCATCACTCAGTCTCCAAAGGATCAGTGGTGCCTCTAAAGGTTGGGGGATTCAATTTCTTGAATCTTTCCAAATCGTCTCCATAGTCAGTGTGATTCGTGGCAGTTGATGTCGAACCAGTCCTGTTAGGGATCAGATGAGTTAGTGTAATTGCAATAGCCTCCAGAGCCCGAGCAATAGTATTAGATGTAGGTGTAATTGGTGGGCTGCATACGGGCGTTTCGGGTCTCCTAGTGTGTGGCGTTCTGATGCCTCATCCTCGTACCATCTATATATAAAATAAAATATAGTCTAATCACTTCATCTATTTTACGAGAATATTATAATTACTAAAATATATTCATGACTTAATCAAATAAAAGAAAAGAAAACAATTCATTTCATTCATAGATTGACGATTACATAAACATGATTGTCACAAAAACTCTCATAATTTAAGATTTCATTTGCGTAGTTGCTTGTGACAGCCCGATTTTTCTCGATTCCATAAAAACCTGCACAATATTTTTTTTTCTTCCTTATAACATAAACTCAAGGAAAATCAAACCGTCGGGTCGCACATATCACGATCCAAATATAGAATTTACTTGATATACCAACAAAGGTAGAGTCAAAGTAAAATATAATAACAATAAAAGTTCTTTTATACATAAAGACTGAATAAAACAGGCCCAGAAGAAAATCATCGATGATGGCCGACCATCACCTAAACAGTGGTTTCAACAATATACCTACAGAATAAATCTTAATACAGTAATAAATCCCTGGACATACCAAGTTCATAATTCAAAAGACCTCAAAATATCTATTATACAAACCCAAAATATACCCATATCCAAACCTCACCTAAGGTAAAATTCCCCAAATGGGAGATCCCAAGCCTTTCTCCGCAACTGGATCGCAATCTACACCTATACCTGTAACGTATAGTCGAGGGATGAGCTATATCTTAGCTCAATAGGGAAACAACTGAATGAGCATATAAGTTAATCTCTCACATATATTCCATGATATTTAAAAGCATGATGTATCAATGAAATAGCTGAAAAATAATTTAAATGACTGAAAATATGTACTGAATGCAACTGTTACTTTACATGTGTTTATTTGTTCTCAACTTGCTAATATAAGACAATGATTTGGTCTAAAAACTTAAATCATAACTTAAATATTTCCCGATTTACTATAACATCGGGCGCCCGATGGAATACCCTCCATCGTCGTCTAATCAGACCATTTTCATATCTTTTTTCATTCATTCAATACCACCCAGGTCCCTTTCTTATAGGCGACTGGATTTAAGTCTCATACATACATCCCTGGGATGTATAACTGGTGTACGGATTGACCGCCGTACCAGTCACAGATATTCTGCCGAGTCAGTCATGGGTATCCCGCCACGTCGGTGGGGTATTATCCAAATCTTAAATATCAAAAGTGCACTACATATAGTTATTTATCGTGTGATTATGCTAATTATAGTAGATTAGGCCTTATCAATCTCATTCACTTTGCTTTATATTTTTATATGCATCCCTAGGATGTCCAACTCAATGTATCACACAGATGCTCTTATCACATTCACATCCCCTGGGGATGCCACATACTTATCTGCTTTACTTTGTGTTCACATACACACACACTTAAGATTCACATTTTTGATGCATAAGTACTTATTTCAAGATCATTACATACATGCTCTTACTATTAAAATACATATTCAAGGCATTCCCTACCTCACGCATGGAGCCGTTCAAAGCGACACCACAGTCCCTAACGACGGCCTACTGCCCTTAATTTACATCACAAACACACCATAATGCATCAAGAATTAACTCTACTCACAAAAAACCTAGACTTATTTAAGTGTTTCTCAAAAACGAGGCAGAAATAGGCAATTTCATGCCAATATAGAGTTTGACGCAACTTTTCCCCTAAATTTTGACCTTTAAATATTTGGATTTATAAAATGGTTAAATCACAAAAGTTGTAGAATTCGTTGTTCTCTTTCCAATGCCACAAGAATTGTGTCATCGGAGTTCGGAGTAAAAAGTTATGGCCAAAATACCAAAGCAGTACTGGCAACTCAGACAAAATCGACTAATCGATTTTCCAAAATCGATTGATCGATTTTCAAATAGCAAAAAATCTTGCTCACTGGTTGTGACTAGTTTATTAATCGACTCAATTTCGATTAATCGAAATTCTAAAATCAATTAATCGATTTTACTCAATTAATCGGTTCCGTTTATCGAAAAAATAAGAATTTGACCCAACTTATTATTAAATTTTGACCTTTAAAACAATTGATTCACAAGTTGATCAATTCACGAAAGTTGTAGGACTTGTTGTCTTCTTTCCAACACAATAAGAATCACGTCAATCAGAGTTCAACACAAAAAGTTATGGCCAAAATATTGAGGTAGTATCAGTAAGCTCAGGCAAAATTGACTAATCGAAATTTTTTTCAATTGATTGGTTTCGTGAAGTTCCTCTCGAGTTTCTCTTTTGTCAAAAATTGATTAATCGATTTTCAAAATCGATCAATCAATTTTGACAGTTTCTGAGCACTTATCGGGTTTGATCCTTGAAATCCATTTTTCGTCTTTAATCCATCATTTATGCATAAGATCTAAACTAAATCATCATACACATCTTAGATTTACAAATCCTTACTTCAAATCGAATCGTACGATCGATTCCATGGCTAGAATCAAGAGCTAGAGTTCCTAGCTTTCAAATCCCCAAATCAGACGCGCTATTTTGTTGGGATTTAAGGCTTGTGTACGGTCTCCACGCACATATCCTCGAGCATTTTCTTCCTTCTCTATAACTTTACTCTCTCTTCTTCTTCCTCTTTCTCTCTTCCTTCTCTCCTCAAAAACCTAAAACTCAAATCCCCTTGTGCAAACCGGGTATAGCTTCTATGAGAAGCTTGCCTATTCACTTAAGGCTCAATGAGATTTGTTCCCAAGCAAACCACATACACTCAAATGGGTGTAACTCCAAAACACATATCTCATATGTGAAACACTAACACGCCAAAGTGTGTGAAACACACACACTAGTAAATGTATAAGACCCAAGTGAACTGTTCTTATACCACACATCTGTACATTTTCTCATCTAGTATAACCTAACACAAACCACCAAGTCATTCTCACTTGATCAAATAAGTGTCCAGACGGACATGCATCCCGATATATACTATTTAAAGTCAAAATTTTCAGGCTGTTATATTGCTACAAAAGAGTTCACATCTATTATAAATTTTAACAAAATGAGATCGGACGCTATAAGTCTAATTCATTTTCTAAAAGACTTAGAGATTTTTTTTCTTAGGTATTATAGTTCTTTACAAATTTCCTATCAATCCTAATTTAATATTGGCCAAACGAGTATCGTTATGCCCAAAGTATTCTTCCTTGGTCGTCTCTGATTTAATGCTTTGAGCACAGTTATTAATCCATCATGGCATGGGCTAGTTCCAAGAAGCCCAATTAAGGCCCTGGCCGAACCCTGCCCGACCCGGCCCATAGAAACTCCAGAGCGTCCATTTTGGTGGAAGAAGACAAGTGAACCACTTGTTTATTTTCACTTTTCTTCACCTTCTCCCTTGATTTCTCTGTAGATTTGTTCATCAATGGAATCCTTAGGAACACCATTACTCAACACTCTCAGTAATCCTTCTTCCACTCTCCTCCAAAAGCAGGCAACATTGAAACCAATTTTGAGAAGAAAATGTGTTAAAATCTCTCTAAAACTCAGAACTAGTTGTACTCCCAATTCCCATGTAATCCAATTTTTCTTTTTCTTTACTCAAATGGGTTTTGTTAGTGTACTGAGATTTCAATGCCTAAGGCCATTTCATGATCTGGGTCTGTTTTTTTAATTGATTTTTCCAGAATGTTATCAGAATGGCAGCAGCTGATGAAGACGAAATGACGAAGCAGATGAAAGAGATGTCTGCTGCTAGAAAGAGATGGGAATCTTTGGTATTTTGATGATGATTTATTTATTTATTATTATTAATTTTTTTCTTTCTTTTTACTGCCCATTTCTTTATCAGTTTTATTTTATGTTATTTTTTGTGATATTTCAGAATATCTATCTCTACTTAATAAGTTTTTATATTGGAATGAACCAGATCCTTGTTTCTTTCTTTTTATTGCCCGTTTCATTTGCATTTTGATCTTATGATCTCCCAATCATAGTTTCTCACTTGATGGTTAATCTGATTTGCACCTCGAGCAATTTGTCGCAATTTGTTGCCTTTCAAGCGAAATTGATTAAAATTGGTATTGACTGGACATCTCTCTTAGTTCGCGGGATATTTAGTGAAATCAAGATGAATATTGCGGAAACCGGGTGTAACCTGGGTAGAGAGTTTTATAATTCGTTGCTTTCCACTTGACATTGCTTGTTTGTTGTTTGTGTTTCGATACTTGAACAATCTAGATTTCTGGGATTCAATTATTCTATAATACATGGATGATTCTCTCTACTGAAGTTGTATTGCTTCATATAGAACCAAAAAATTGAAAAAGCGCTAGCATTGGTTTGCATTATCAAACTCGAACGATACGAGTTTTTATCAGTAGAGTGGAATGTGGTTAAATATTCAACATATTGGATCAGATGATAATTTTGAATTTGAATCCTTTAGAATGATGCATATATTCAAGGGCCCTGCAGGCTACAAAGACTTTTCCATGATGTCCAACTCCTCTATTTATTTGACACGACTTTTCCATGATGCTGGAACTATGGCCAATGCATCTGTCATCATTGATGGATAAAATGAGAAGTGGGTCCATGTAAATGATCGAGACCTTGCAAACAATGACGCTCCTTCCCTATATGGAGTTTGGAACCCAAAGGCGAGTAATGATGTGTCAAGAGTTTTTGCGGGAGGTTTCATGCCTTTCAAGAACATCTTATTCTTCCCTCCTCGCCTAGCACAAAAAAAGGAGGTAGAAGCTTTGGTGAAAGAGTAGGCTTATTAAACAGATAAAATAATGACAAAGTAGCTCGATGCATGGTTCTAATTTTGGCCCAAATGGAGTTGTCTTGGAGCAGATGTCACATGATCCATGTGTGAGCAAAATGGATTGGTAGAGCATTATGTCTGGCAAAACAGGCCTATTTAGTGTTATTTTTATGTACGTGTTACCCAGTGGGCATTTTGTCTCAGTTTCAGCCATGGATGAAACATATCGGAAAACTGAAATTTAAATCCATAGTTGGATCCCACTTTGAGAAAGAGTGGAAACTTGCTCTAGGATAGTCATCTAGGACTTGGCTAATTTTCCTTGCTTTGCCACTTTAGGCTCTTGCTATTTTTTCTGAATGAAATCTAGATTTTAAAGCGTTGAGAGGAATGGCTGGACATTCATTGAGTGGGAACAAGGCAAAA
Organism: Chloranthus sessilifolius; assembly: GCA_021018995.1. Taxonomy (NCBI): domain Eukaryota; kingdom Viridiplantae; phylum Streptophyta; class Magnoliopsida; order Chloranthales; family Chloranthaceae; genus Chloranthus; species Chloranthus sessilifolius. The sequence goes on from CM037592.1 coordinate 118,389,751, forward strand.
TAAAAAATCTTTTCGGAATGCCAAATGTCTTGAGACAGGCATTCCTCATTAGGAGGGCGAAAAGCCTTATATCCATACTGAAGCGAGGTTTCTCAAAGAGATGTCATAGAGTTGTCAGTGATCTTGTCTCATTATATATTTATTATTATTATTATTATTATTATTATTATTATTATTGTCATAATAATAATAATACTACTACTACTACTACTAATAATAATAATAGTAATAATAATAATAATAATAATTATTATTATTATTATGACTATGATATTGGTAAGCTGGGATTGATCCTGCGACCTCAAGGTTGCAATATTGTCAACCTTCCATTGAAAACCCAATTGACATAAAAGTGGCAATAAAAAATGTAAATCTTCCACAATTACGAGGTTGAGTATATGTTCACACGAGTGACATTGGTGCGAGCATATTTTCATCTATAAGTTTTTTTATCATGTGAGGTTCAGGCAGCTTCGTATCAGCAAGATTAAAATTTATATGTGCATTCACACAAATAGCACAGGGTCCTAAATACTTCTCTGTTGAACTTTATATATCGTTTGAGGTACATCAATTGTTAGTATATTATGGTGAGGTACGCCTTATTTCAGTCAATAAGGATCGAGGGGGTTATGGGTAGGGATATTTGGTATCTTGTCTTCCATCTATCACTCGGATGTTCTGCCAACAGCAGGGAACTATGACCAATAGAGTCAGACACTTAGCTACATCCGCACGCAAAAACAATGTGGTTCTTGTTGAGGCTTTCTTTCTTTCCCCGTACCGTAGGGCCCTATGTTACATGGCCCTAATATTTTGTTACGCTCCACCGCTGTTATGCTAGAAATCAAAGTTTCCACACGAGCTCCCGTTCTATGGTGTGGTGGCAGGATCGCTAGGGGATTGGCTTCGGGTGTAGGTAAGGTCAAATCTGCAGGGGTCATGCAAATACATAGGCCCCTTCCCTTCTGCCAAGTTGTTTAGAAGGCACTTCCATTCTACGGTTCCTCAGAGCGAAGGGTTAGGCAGGTAGTATGGGCTCTCTGACTTCCAACTATGTGCCGTGCAGCTCCCGTGAAGTCTTTTAATTTCTCTTTAGCCTAATAATGGGTGTTACTCTAAATTATCTCTACAAATTATCATGGTATACCTCTAGTGTTTAAAATAGTCTGTACATGACATCTATATGCAGAATAAGGAACAATTCAAATTAAAGATCTAAAACAGTGTATTTTATTTGTGAACATGTAGATCTATAATATTTCAAATTCTATGTTTTATGCTTATAATTTATGCTTGTAGATCAGGGAAGAAAAAGTAAAGGCCCTAACACCAAAGGAAGCAGGGTATGCAGTTCAGCTCTCAAATAAAACCCTCCTTGATGTACGACCCTCGACAGAACACCAGAAGGTAATGAATTTTTATTTCCTTTTTCATTGTTTTACTTTTCAATCAATATTGTCAAACATTGATGTGTGATTCTTCTTACTTAATCCACTGTAGTCATCCTAAAAGTGGTATCGTGTGCAAGAGATAATACATGAAGAGACTTTGTTATACAAGGAAAGAATATTGAGAGTTTGAAATTCAAAACAGAATGCTATTAATTTGTAGCACCAAAAGCTCGACCAGCTCATGTGATGTCAAATCTGGATATCTGGTATACGGTTACTGATTTGATCATTACACCCTCAGAGGCTGATGGGGCGAATTTGGACCATCAACTTGGACTTTAACTTCTGAAAATGATCTACCGAGAGACCTTTAGTGAAATTACTGAAAACCTGATAGACCATGGAGATATAGTGAACTCATAATTCATTGCAAACAACCTTCTCACAAATGTAATGATAATCAACCTAAGTGGTTGGTGAGTGCATGAAGCATGAGATTTGAGGTGAGGGAAATCGAGCTGATGTTATCGCACCAAATGAGAGGCATGGAGGTGCCATAAACATGTAATTCCTTGAGTAATTACCATAGCCAAGAAATCTCCATAGCCGTAAGAGCTAATTGGCGATATTCCGATTCAGTAATGACCAGGAAACAATCGGTTGCTTTTTAGCACTCCAAGTAATGCGGTTGGATCCAAGGTAAGCAAAAAACCGGCCTGTGGACCGCCGATCGGTAGGAAGGCCGATATAATCAGCGTCGGAGTAAGCCATGATTCCAGAGATCCAGGTTGAAACAAAAAACCTTGATCGACAATCCCTTTGATATAATGGAGAACGTGTTTGACTGCTATCCAATGCATAGTGATCGGGCAATGCACAAATTGGCAAACTTGATTCACCGAATAGGTAAGATAAGGATGTGTTACGGTCAAGTATTGAAGTGCATTGACCACGCTGCAATATTCAAACGGATCACCATCGGATAAGGCCATTTTCTTTCCATTTATGGTCAAATGGATCACCATTGGATAAGGTCATTTTCTTGTCTTTGATGGCCAGGAAGGACCATGGCTTCGTGGTCATACATATTGATACATGTGAGAAGATCCGAAGCATAGCACTTTGGAGTGAGATATAAACCAATGGGTGTGAATTGTGCCTTAAGCCCAAGAAAATAGTTTAATCAACCAAGATCCTTCATGGAGAACAGTTTGCCTAAGTTGGCAATAAGCTGGGTAAGATGAATGTTACACTTGCCAGTAGTCAGAATAACATCCACATAGACCAATAAAAGCATCGTCGTGCCCTCCCCATGGAAAGTAATAGGGAATAATCAGCTTGGACTCTTCAAATCTAAAATCGTAAATGTAATCTCTTCAAATCTCAAATCTTAAAGGTAATTGGAGAACCTTTGAAACCAAGCCCGTGGAACTTGTTTCAAACCATATAGATATGCCAATCTGATAAATGTAATTGGGAAAGTTCAGACCTTCAATCCCATGAGGCTGACGCATATAAACATCATCATGGAGAAGGCCATGCAAGAACACATTTTAAACATCAAGTTGCCGAATGGACAATTTTTAGCTTGAGCAAGGGCAAGAACTGTCCGAATGGTGACATGCTTGAAAACCAGGGTGAAAGTCTGTGTAATCTATGTTTTCTTGTTGATGGGACTGTTGACAACGAGGCACTCCTTTAATCATTCTACAGAGCCATCTGCCTTTCTTTTTATCTTAAAACACATTTATTAGCAAGTACATTCATGACATCCGTGCGAGGAAATAGGAACCATGTTCCATTCTATTGCTCTGAGCATATATCATTACCCCATTTGGGTAGCTTCATAGCTTGACTGAAAGAAGATGGTTCAGAAAGAGAAGGTGGCACAGATACGTAAAAGGCATAATATATAGAAGGCTTTACTCTCTAGTAACTATAAGGTGAGTGGGAAGTTTCGGTCGAGAAATAGGGAGTATGGGAGGGTGGAAAGACACAGCCGTATGAGAAGAGGCAGTTTCAATTTTGGGAGTTTGAAACAAAATGAGGGCAGGCTCAGGCTATGGTTCATGGTCGGTTGGGGAACTAGAAGGGGCGACTACTGTGATAAATGCAGCAGGTGATATGAAAAGAGGTGTGGTGTGGGTATGGTTGGATTGGCTGATGGTGATGGGAACGACGTATGGTAAAAGGGGGCCAATGGGTGGTACATGTATGGTAGGAGGCAAAGGGTCTTTGGCAAGGTAAGTGACAGAGGCTCTTCCACAGCCAATAATGACGATTAACTCTGAGATTTGAATGGAAAACATGACTCATTGAAAGTCCCATGGTGTGAGATAAACCCGCCCACTATCCATATCAAAACAATGATAGCCCTCATGATTTAGCTAGTATCCCAAAACCACACATTGCTTTCAACGAAAATTACGTTTGTCTTTGTTGTACGACCTTAGATGGGGATATCAAGCATTCCCAAAACGGCGAAGGGTTTGATAGATTGGGACCTTGGAGAAAAGGAACTTTTTACGGATAGCGATTATCTAACAACTTTGCAGGTAAGCGATTAATGAGATAAACAGAGGTAGTAAATGCTTTAACCCAAAATTTAGGAGGAATGCTGACTTGAGCAAAAAGGGTGAGGCTGGTGTCAACTATTTGCGTTCGGACGCACCATTTTGCTCGGCTGTATGTGGCAAGACATCTGATGAAAGATTCCATTGTTCGATAACAAGTATTAAAAACGTTTACTATGGTATTCACTGACACCATCCGCTTGGAGAGAACGAATCTCACATGTTTATAAAACATTGGAAAAATCCAAGAATATTTCAAATACTAATTCCAAGAACAAGCTGTAATACTTTGATCCTGTTATTGAAAAGTGAGGTGAAGATCATCTGAATGGATCAATTCCAAAGGACTAGAAGCAATAGAAGATGAAAATTGGAAAGGCAAGCCTGTGCTCTTCTTAAAAGGACACGAATTACAAAATTGATACCCCCTTAACATCGCCACAGACAGGTAGATGATCGTCATCAAGAGCTTAAATGTGAAAGAGGACAGATGACTAAGACGTTGATGCTAGACAGGATATGTCACACCATCACCAAAGAAATGGCTAGTGCACCCACAGATCTGACAAGTGGGTTGTAATGTAAAATGTTGACGTGATCTGCCTTCAGAGTTGGAAGGGGAGTTGGATTGTTGGGAGACGAGCATCCCTGATTCTTGTAGAGGCAAGTGGAGGTGTTCTGCCCCGCCCTGCCGTTAGTGAGAGGAAGAAGTGGTCGTGGTTTTCCAATGACCACGAGAGTGCTGCTTGGAGGTGTAGAGGAAGAGTGACGGTGGTTTCAGGTGGATTGGAGTTCCGCTCCTCATGTCATATCTCTGCGTTAAGGTGTAATCCGATAAGATCATCAAGAGAAATCAGAGTTTCACAGGCTTAGACAGAATTGATAGTTGGCTCATAGAGGGGGCCAACTCCATTCATGATCAAGGCAATGAATTCATCATCATCAACAGGTTTACTTGTAAGTGCTAAGCTATCAACAATGGAGTTCATTTTATCAACATATTCAATGATCGAAAGATTACCCCCCTCTTTGTAGTTTGGAGTTGGCTTTTGAGTTGAAGAACACGAGTGTTTGATTGAGAGGCATAATATTTGTAAAGTGATACCCATATGTTGTGAGAGGTGTTATAGTGAGCCACAGTAGAAAGGAGGCTTGGACTCAGTGTCGCTTTGATCCAACTTAAAATGGCCTAGTTTTGCTACTTCCATGCAAGAGATTGTGGATTAATTTTGGAGCTTTGTTTGCCATCTTCACCAAGTTGAAACTGTGGAGGGCAGGGATTAGTCTGTCGACGAATTTCATAAGATGGTTGCCCCACAAAACAACTATGAACTGAGCCAACCACACACGATAATTGGTTCGTTCGAGCCTGATGGACACCAAGGCCACAAGGTTTGACAGTGTTTGGTCGACAGAGGAAGCCATGAAAAAAAAGTGAGAGAGCTGTTGTTAGACGTATGGCTCTGGTACCATGAAAACCGCAACCAAGTACTTGAAATTAAAAAAAAAGTGTCATTAATTGTAGCGCCAAAAGCTCAAACAGCTCATGTGATGTCAGAAATTCGGGAATCGGATATACGCTATTGATTTGATCTTGATCTTGTGCTACTCTTGTCCAACTTTTCCAAGTAACATCTCTGAAATTTGTCTCTGATAAGTATTATCTATCATGAAAATCAACTGTTTGTTGGTATTTTGCTTCAAATTTATATAACACATAAAGTCTTATTGAAGTAGAAGTCATAGGAACACGTACATTTTAGTTTTATTTCTATATACCTGTGTTTTTTCTATTAATTTCTTTTTGTTCTATCAGGCATGGGTTAAAGGCTCTACTTGGATCCCAATCTTTGACATCAATAATACATATGATGTTGCAACTGTTTCCAAAAAGATCACAAATTTTGTAATGGGTAATAAATTAAGCTTCTTTTTTTCTTTTCTTTTTTTGGTAGCTATTTAAATTCCATGTATAGCATTTGTCCTTTATTTTCTTTTCAAGTAACAAAGGAGACATTCTTGTGAGAAACGTTTCTCTTTTCGAATATGTTGGTCTTAAGTTGATTTGGACTATTCTTGTTGGTAAATCATCCCTTTTAGATTATCATCAGAAACAATAATATTATCAAATATTAAAGTAGTTTCTAGAAGAACCATTTTTAGAGGATAATTTCATGGAAACAAGTTTCATAAAAATTAATATATTGATGGCTGTTTGATGACGTGAAAGCCCAGAACATGACCATATTTTACGTTATTTACAACCCATTGGGCAACTTAAGACCCCACTGAATGATGCCATTGGGCAAAAATATTTAAATTTAACTTACAGTGAATGTAGAACTCTTCGGCAAATTTTTTAGCATTTTTAGTGTTTTTAGGCAATAATAGCGAATGTTCATACTTTACGGCCTTTTTCTTAAGTTGATAAATGAGATATATTAGTGCTTATATCTGTTTAAGACTTCTGAAATATTTAAGTTGGAAGTTGAAGTTGTTTTGGTTTGCATGAGTATATGTGGTATAAAATCTTTCATTTTTTTTTTGCTTGTTTGGTTAGGAGTTAAACATTCTTTTTTGTATATGTGTTAATGTTTAATGATTTGTGAATGGATTGATATTTAAAATTATTATGTTTTAAATTTGTTATTTAAAATTATTTCGTATTTTTTTAATAATTCAAAGATATTGTTTATTAACTATCAAGTCTTCAAGTTGAACCGATCTAATTGACTTCGAGTCATGTCAGTTTCTTAGGTTCTGAACCTTGGCACTTGATACTATCATCATGACTTTAAGAGACATTGGCTTCAAGAGGAACCTGGTTTTCGATCTATGTATGTGCATACGTTACACAACCGAATGAAATAACCTCTAATAGATATCCCCAATAAATTTCCGTAAGTGATTTTTCATTGATATCATGAATGAGCTGTGGACTATCACAGTTTACCAAGTGGATGATTGCTCTTTGAAGGTACATCTTCGACCAACATTTTACTTTGTTTAATCATTGGCAATGACTATTACCATTGAAGATGCGTTTTTATAAGATGATGGCAAGGGCTACATGTCAGATGCTGCTAAGTGGTGGCAAAAAGAAGAGACAAGTGGCTGAGGCGCTTATGAATTATGATAAAGTAACTATGTGGAGCTGCAAGAAAGTATATAATTAGGAATGAGCATGGAAGAGGAAGATTATGGAATCCCTAATAAAAGAGAAAAATCAAGGAATGTCGTCTAAGGTTGAATGGTCATGTCCATCGAAGACCTAAACTAACTGTTGTTTGAAGAGTTGTTGAAAGACATGCACATGGAACTCGGAGAAGGGGACGACCAATAAAGGTTTGAAATGAGGTAATGAGAAGTGAAATGATGGATTGCAGTTGCGGAGTGACAAAAGTTAACTCTAAACGGGAATGGATGGAGAAATACGTCACAAGGCCGTCCCCAAAAAAATGCGACAAGGGGATGATGATCATGATGGTGCGTATATTTTGATTTGGGGATCCTTCCAAATCAGTGAGTTAATTATCATACATGAGGTCGGCAGAAATAAACCATATTTGCATAATTTGCTATTTTAGGGATTTTTAGAAAAAGTTAATAGGTTATATAGAATGTTAGCTAGCTTGACTCATTGTGACAATTTTGTTGTGTTAAATGAATACTACAACAACCTCCAAGTGTTATGTCCTCAAGATAGAGTGCTAGTCAAGATCAATGGTCCATTTCTAGAAAACCATTATCGTAAATATATAGGGAAACATTTTTCATTATGAGCTTGATTAATGCCTTGTAGGATCAGTGGCAGCTAATGAAATATTCATTCATCAGGGATGAATTCTTCCAACCCACGGGGGATTGATGGGGACCTCAGGTCCATACCATTTAATGTGTATCGAAGGTGCAAGAAGAAACCCAAGGTGCTTTGTACAATGTGGATAGGTGATTCCTGAGAATACGTGCAAGGGTCAACGCAATAAAGGGCTAAAGGATGAGAAAGGAAGTGAAGGACAAAGGAGTCTCTGCCTAGACTCGCTCGAGCGAATTTCAATCTTGCCCAAGTGAGTTCGACTAGAAGGGCTGCTGAAACCCAGACTGAACTTGCCCGAGCGAGTTTCAATCTCGCTCGAGTGAGATCCACCTGAGAGTTAGGCGAATGCAATTCTGGAGAGACTCGCCTGAGAGAATTCCAATCTCGCTCGAGCGAGTTCGCGCATGAAAATTTTCATTTAGTTCAAAATTTTTTGTTTAGTTTCCTTTTTGGATTAGGAATCTTTTTGTTTTGGTTTTTTATTCTTAATTAATGTTTCTTAAGCTATAAATATTAGCTTGTTAAAGACAATTAAACACCTTTTGGTTGATTAATGAATTCTTTGAATTAAGTTTCAAAATCGAGAGCTATTCTTTCAACTGGAAGAGCCAGTCTTCTTTCCCTTGGGGTTTGGTGCGAGGCCAACTAATCTATTCTCTTCATCTATTTCTATCTCTTGATTACGTGTAAGTGATTTTATTGCTTTCTTTTGTTTGATCTCGAATTAACATCGCAAGTTTGCTTGTTCAATCTTTTTGATTCCACAACCCAAGATTGTTCTAAGTCCTACATGCAAAGTTATTCGTTTTGAGCCTTTTACTTGCAAATACGTTCAATCCCTTTTGTTTATTGTTTAGCATGGAATTGTATGAATCCATTATTGGTTTCGTTCAATGCCCTAGACTATCGGAGATCTAGTTCGTTCATTAGAACCCTAGTCTTCTAGATCCTAGAGAGAATGTAATATAAAAATTAACACTAATTTGAATTATTCTAAATTGCTAGATTACAAATTCTTCTATTTTCTTTCTTAATTTGCTTGGAAAATTATTGCTTTAATTGTTCGTGTTAATTCAAAATTAATCTCAGCCCAAATCATATTAGGTTAGTGTTGGTTCCTGCGTCACTTGTGTCACTTAGAGCAAACAAACAGAAAAAGGCAATGTTGAATCTGAGAAGTACTTTTCAAGAGAAGGCATCTACTTGAGTGAGAGAAACTTGTTTGAAATATTGTGTACTTCTAGCTGAAGTATGTTTTTGCTGATTTAGAAATGGTGTTTTGGAGAAGCAGCCGAATACTGCCTCTCAAATATGTGCTTATAAAAAGAAGAAAAGACAATGTTGTTACTCAAACAACAAATCATGCTGCTTCTCAAACAATATTTTTCCCTAAAAAGTGCTTTTTGAACAAGCTTTGCCAAACAGGGCCTTAACTTCAAAGGTACTTTTTGGAAGTACTTTTGATCCAAACAGGCCCGTAATGTATGTTATTAGTAGATCTTTTGATCCAAACAGGCACTGAGCAAGGAAAAGGTCGGAGTTTATTTATTCCTTACACATTTGCTGTGTGTAGTCTTAATGATACATGTTATTAGTAGATCTTATCTGCTGTTTTGTTGTTGGAAAAAAAGTAAATGTAACCTGGTATGGCCACAAGGGGCGATTTGGATTGCTTCACTTTGTCTAGAGGCACGGAGATGATATATTGTAGTTCGTGGTCTCTGTTAGAAAGAGGCAAGATTTCTAAGATGCAAAATGGCTGGGTGACCAAGGAAAACAACTAAGCAAATCTACAAATCTTTCAAGTTGGTCTTCCTAATAGGGTGGACAGATGCTTAGGCAGCACCTTAAGGTCAGGCTTGAGTTTCCTCCCTTGCCCGTGGCAGCCTGGCGGCCTGGGTATGAATGCGCCCTAGGAATCTACTTGGTTAGTTTTGCCTAATGCATAGGTAAAGGAATTAAGCAAATCCAATAAATTGAACAAACATGCAAATCATTGGAACACAAAGGCAGACTTCGTTTTTACTAGTCCTTGCTGGTTCCTTCTTTCTAATTATCAGTCTATTAATAGAATTTGCTTTTCGCTTGAGAAAGGAGAATAGAATGATGAATGACTGTAATGGTACCATTTGAATGGAATTCAATCCAAAGATTGGATTATGCCTAATAGACACATTTTTTCTGCTTTAGCTATATTACAAACTAAAATCTTGGAAGTCCTTTACCACAAGTTATTTATGAATGTTAACTAGAATAATTTTTAGATATATTAGTAACTAATATGTAAATTGGTATATATAATTATATATATATATATATATATATATATATATATATATATATATATATATTATGGGTGATGACTATTTATTGAGAAAAAAGAAAGCAACAGATAGAGAGTGTAATGTCTAACGAAGAACCTGGCTTGAAAAATGTATTTCATGAAAATTTCTAGGAATCAATTAGTCAATTTTGAAAATAAACATAGCTGGATAAGTTGGGTATTTAGATTGTAGGAAAGTTGGGAAATTGTAACTGAAACACATAATTTTATTTTTTTTGTCCCCATGAGCTAAGGTGGCCTTAGTTTGAGATATTTCATGGAATTAGCTTATCATGATCATTTTCTTCTTTCTAGACAATAAGATACACAGTAGCTACTTCTTTCTAGACAATAAGATACAAAGTCCATGAGAATCCACTCCATAGTAATAGAAGCCATAGGGATTGTGTGCTGACCCATTGGAAAGAGCAGCGTAGAATTTTCTGGAGGCCCAACTGTTTGATCAGCCTGATCAAGATAAAATCACTGTTGAACTATAATTTGGATTTAAGATTTTTTTTCTCTCATCATTTTTGCTCCTCATTTGACACTATTTTGATATTTTATGACCAATTTTGATGGTTGAGATTTGCAAAGTTATTGCAAAACGCCTAGATGATGTTGGGTGATTTCTTGCATCTCTGAGTTCCCATCCAGGATGAATTAATTTACTTTTGGGAGGCAATTGTTAGTTTCTAAAACAATTATCCGTTTAATTCTTCAGGATTTGCTTGATAGAAGAGATTGTTGGGAAGTTGGGCTAAAACCTTAATTGTAACTACTTTTATTTCTGTAGGAGGCTGGTGGAGTGGCATTCCTATGTTGGCCTATGATAAGTATGTTAGAGGTTATTTAGTTACGTGTTCTGTGTGGTTTCATATTACTGTAAATTATGTCAAATTTCTAACATTTTGCCACAGCCAGTTCATATCAAAGGTTGAAGAGAAATTCCCAAAAGACACTGACCTTATTGTTGCATGCCAAAAGGGATTAAGGTAACGTTTTTAGGATCTTATCTAATATACAAAGATAGGAGTTAGCTTGTTCATGTCACTTCTCTGGCTGCTTTTGGAGTATTTTTTATTTTTTTCCCACTTTTGTTCTTTAGGGTTGTAGAGTTAAAGACGATAGAGTTTCATATGCATCAATTCACACGCACACACACACATACCATCATACATTTTACATATCCACATGAGTTTCTTCCCATCAAGATGTTCTGAAAGTCGAGGACACTACGAGTGTTCTTTCCATATAGCAGAAGAGAGATTGATTGAGAAGAATCCATGTTCATTATCATTTGATGTGTATCTACAATGGATGAATAAGATCCAAAAGCCTCAATGAAGAATTAGATTGACCAATTTCGTGTGTGTAAGCCCAAATCCAAAAATCAGGTGATATGGATCACAAATAAAATAAAAATGAGATCTCTTCCAAAATCTCCAACTAATGGAACTCTTAGTTAGGGGCTAGGTTTTAATGGCAAATCAAAAGCTCAAGGTGAGATTGCACAAATCCTTATAAACCTATTCACGGAATGGAAGCTAGAGCAAAAACAAGAGCAGATAGAAGGAACGATTAATCTTCGGCCGGTCTAAGCTCGGTAGCTCCTGAAAAACAGAGTGTGAGAAGTGCGCAGATTCGGAGGGGGAGCACTTACTGGAAAATCCGACTTCTAAGAACAGATACTCCAACAGGGAGAAATCTGAGAACAAAAGTTAACTATCTTGCCCTACAAAATATCCAAACTTGCAATTTCCATAGAAAAACCCCAAACTTACAATTTCAATAGGAAAACACCAAACTTTTATTAATTGGGCTTTGATATATTGCAAACTTTTTGTGAATAAGAAGAGTTCAAGCAGATCGTGAACTAATATCTTGTCACATGCGTCATCAAATTAAGGTTGCTTGAAAAGCTTTGAAAGTTCAAAGGAATGTGTAGACATATTCAAGTGAGCTGCCATTAGTGAATAAGGATTTGATAAAAAAACACTGCAAAATCTGAAATGATGAAACTACCCTTATCACTTTTGTTAACAATTTAGCCCTTTACTTCATGACTCCAGTTTTTGTTTTTGGTTAGACCCTAGTAACATATTCATTGAGGTAGATGATGTGAATTTATTCACTCTACCAACCTTGCTCTCAATACATGGATCACAGAAGTTAAACCTCTCCTTATGCTGGCACTAGTGTTGGTATTAGGTACCCGACCCAAGTGCCAGTGGTAACACTTGGTTCAATCTCCTTACGTTCAAATGGTCAAGCCTCAGGAGCTGCACAGCTATTTATGTGCACAAAATTCTGCGAAAGTTTACTTTCGACCTTTTACTGATTTGGCGCTAAAAAATAGCAGCACATTTTCCAATGTTGATGTTTTGAGATTGGCCTTAGCATCACTGCTGGCGCACGGATTGGGTAACTAATACCAAGTATCTGGCGGAGAATTTTGTAAACTCATTAACCGTACAGTGAACATTAAACTTCTTGGGTCCCACTTGATTTCCAAGTTAATTAGGCTTTATGTTCGTCTAGACTTATCTTGCTTCAAACAAATGTGTGTATTCACAATCTTGCTGACAGATCTCTTGCTGCTTGTGAACAACTGTACAATGCTGGCTACAAAAACCTTTTTTGGGTTCAAGGGGGTCTAGAGGCTGCTGAAGAGGAGGTAAAATTTACTTCTACAAGAATTCTCTTTGTTTGGTTCTATCATTTTATACAATTGGAAAATTGAACTATTACGGCGCTCGGAAGCAGGATCTTGAGAGGGAAGGACCTCAACCTTTCAAGTTGGCTGGGATTGGTGGAGTTTCCGAGTTCCTTGGGTAATCTTACTTCATCCATCTTTTTTGTTTTTTTCAAAACATTAGTTGGAGTCTGACACATGTTAGAGTCAGACTCGGCTAACAAAAATCAATTTTTCGATGTACTCATCTGCAGAAGGAAAAGTATGTTTAAAATAAATGTCTTAAAAGTACATAATGACACTAAGGAACTCACTGAATCTAAACTGATTAGCATATCAATTTAGTACTATTTTGTTATCATAAGAGTTATATATAACAGCATATGATAGTAGAAATGATAAATAATAATGTAAACAACATGTCAAATTTTTTAATATAAATTGTGTATTGCATGTCTTAAACTACTACTATTTAGGCAGATATATATTAATATGTAAAAGCAGGATGCTGTACACTTCAGGTGTATGGCAGCTGCTATACGCATTAATGCTATCATTTCAAATGGTTGACTAATGGGTAACAACTGTATCAAGTTTGATATAAGAATTTGTCTTCACTGAGCAGACTGCTCATTGAAGGCAACGAGCGGCGTGTGAGCCGCGCTTCGTGGACCTTGTGACATGCACGGATCTCCATGCTCTTTAAACCTTGCATTCGTCTAAAGACTAAAGGTCCTCTCACACGCACCACTCATTGGCCAATGAGTGTTCTGCTCATTGTCAACAATAAGCGGTCCACTCATCGTAGATAAATTCTTGCTTTAAATGGAGTAAAGCGGTACTCCACCAATCGACCATTTAAAATGGTAGTTTCTTAAATTTGTATTTGTTTTCTTTTTATTCCATTCAACTGGTGGTTGGTAAGGTATGCTTTATGGTTATAGTAGCTGCTGCCCACCATCTTGCTTCTTAACATGTATAGAAGGTGGCCAAAGTCCAACACTAGTTAGACTTAGCCTCAGCACTCGAAGTGGAAGAACCTGGGTAACACTGGGAATAATTGATGACCTTTCTATAGAATTACTAGCTTAGTAGATCTCTGTGAGATATAATTTTATACTTGATTTGTCTTGAGAGGAATGATCCAGTGCACAAGTTGTGTTCTGGAGTCTTGTATGCAGCCTTGAACATGGTTGGACCCCATTGATCTAGCCTTGTGTAAGCAAAATCTAGGAATATCAAATTTCCTTCGTGCAAATATGACTCACATTTTTTCTATTTAATGATTGATTTTGGAAACCATTACAGATATGACCAAGACAGCCCCAATTTCAGGCTACATGTCATCAAAACCATCAAGTGGTAGGCTGGTAGCCAATATATTAAATTCAAGTGGCCATTTTGTAATGTGAACCATTATATATATAGATAGGGACTGCTCACCTCACCCTCTTTATTGTGAGGTTAGCATCGTCCCTGGACCAAAATACCCTCATGTAATGGCATTTTGGTAAATAAATGATGGGAAAAGTGCTCTTTTCGTTTTTTACATGCCAAACTTGTAATTACAAATTTGTCATCACAAACTTGTAATTACAAGTTTGCCATGAAGAAAGCAAAAAGGACACTTTTGCCAATCATTTGTTTACTAAAATGCCACTATATGAGGGCATTTTTGTCCGGGAATGATGCTAACCTCACAATGAAGAGGGTGAGGTTAGCATTCCCCATATATATATATATATATATATATATATAGGCCGGGATGCTACCTTTGATACAGCTGGGTGCCACTGTAACTTGCCCATCAGGGACCGTACCAAAAAAAAGAAATAAAAAGGGTGTCTTCACACCGTTGAATATTAGGTCAAGTTGGAAAAAATTCTATGTGCCATGTTTGGGCTGCAAACCACAATATTTGACCTAAGATTTAAAGAGCGAAAAAGTAAAAAAAAAATATATTCTTTTTTCTAAATCGCTAAGGGACCAGCTGAATCCTTAAGAGGATGTGGTGTAACTTGCAATCACATGCCACATGGCACATGATGTAACACTTGTAGGTAGCATGAAAACACTACCTTTATAGGTACTATCCCTTTTCCCATATAGATACCGATTAGATAAGTCCAACCCTCTCATAGGTGTGATTCTTTGGCTGAGATGCCAATCATGGTCCGCTAGGTGGACAACGTGGTTTGACCACAGCTGTAGATGATAAGTGGGATGCCATGGTGCTATCTGTGTACAAGTGGTAATATGAGTCAGGGCTCATATTAAGCGCACATTTGATTGCCACAATAAACACATTTTATCCGTTATAACAGTACCTTTGACCTTGAATCTTGTTTGACTTGTCTTTTACAAAACGCCTTTTTTCTTGCATACGAGGGTGGAGCCTCGTATGCCCTCGACATTACATGTAAAAACAAGTGTTAAAACACATCGCCTGCGTTACTTGCAATCAAACGTAAGTCTCAATGATATTGTCAACTAATTTTTACTTAATAACGGTTTTCGATTCCCTTTCACTGTTGACAGTTGGACTGATCAACAGCGAGTTGCAGCTGCCAAGGAAGGCTGGGGTTATCGATTAGTCTTCTCTGCCCGTTTGGTAAGAACTTATCTGCTTCCATTGAAGTTTCTTTAGTTGAATTATTCGGTCAATGAACCTTGCTGATCTTTAGCCTTTTTGGAGCAGCTTGGGATTTTTCTTCTTGCAGATCTCTTGTTTATAGGTGCCCAGCAAGTTGGTCATTATCTTCAAGACCTGAGAACTCCCTGAGAAACTGAATGCCATTCTGAGTTGCAAGGCCTGAGTTTGATGGTTATTATGATTTAAAACTGCTGCGATTATTTCTGAGAGTTTTGAATCTCTGTCGGCGGAGATTCTCCAAAAATCCCAATTTTCAGAATGAGTCTTTTGCCTGCTTACTGTTTATGTTGCGTCGTAATTTGTTGATCGAGAGAAATAATATGCTAAATGATGGATATCTGAGGGTCCTCTCATTTTGATGTTGAATTAGCTGCAATTTTTTTTTAAATTTTTTATAAATATTATTACTAAGGTGAAGAACATTTAAAATCATTAACTCATGTAGTTTTTGGTAGATCTAATTTGTATTATGAGTTTAAAATTTATTGAAAATGGTCCACTCAGAGTTCAGTGCTGACTCGTTAACAAGGTTGAAGATCCTGACTCCGGTCCTGCCAACGGTCATGTCCAATACCAATATATACCGGTTCAATGCTAAGGGTCCTGGTAACGAGATTGAAGTTTGGGTCTAGTTTTTTGGTGGTAAAAAATAATCGGGCAAACCAAAAGCCTAACCCTGAGGAATCCAATTCATCAAAGTGGTAGCTCATATTAAAATATACCGTATAACTAAATATCACACCCATTTGTGGATTTGAACTGTCCCATCTATGCATTTCAATTTTTGGGGATAATGACTCGGGAACGGCATTTAAATACCAAGTGATGTTTAAATGATCTTCCACAATTAAAATGTTACTTTTTATCTCCCAGTATTAAAGTGTGATTTATCATTGTTGCCATGTGGCACATATCTATCATCAATCTAAATTGCACAAGGGACTATCCATTGTTGAAACATGACCCATCCAAAGGATCATGCTTATAAGTGGATGTAAACCATCCGATCGGTGAATTTTAATATCAATCATCAAAATTAAGAAGAATCATTGATATTAGAGTGCACATATGGGATGGTTTAAATCTCTCAAAAAGTGATATTTTTACTCGGTCCTTCAATAGATGATAAGTCACTTTGACGGTATGGATTTCAAAGATCATAAGGCAATAAATGGTGTAAGATCGTTTAAACACCATTTGATATTTAAATGATGGTCTGGAGAATCGATCCCTTTTTTAAACCGTCAAAGTGATTTATCATTCGTTGAAGGGTTATGAGTAAAAAAAATCACTTTTTGGGAGATTCAAACCATCTGATATGTGTAGTCTAATATCAATAGTTCTTCTTAATTTTGATGATTGATATTAAAGTTCACCGATCAAATGATTTACATTCACTTATAAGCATGATCCTTTGACTAAGACATATTCTAATGATAGATTGCCACTTAGAAAATTTAGATTCATCGTAAATGTACACCACATAGCATAATGGCAAACTATGGATCGATACCCGATACCGATATCGAGTTTGACACCTTAATTACTATAGTGGCCAAGACTGCAACTCAAGATACGGAGGTTCAAAGTTTGAATCCTGCTCCTTGTTAGTACTCGCAGGGATTTATCCCTATTGACTCGTAAGCGTGACGTGTGGGTATTCTAAGGGGCTGGATGCCTGGCCCCTTAAAAAACCGTTAGGCGCTTTCAGAGAATGCGAGCGTGCGAATAGAGCTATCCAAACTATTATAGGTGTTAGTGTTAGATGAGCGGCTTGGTACTCAGGTTGTTTTTCAGGATGTGGGCCATGCCAAATCTGTCATGTGTGCCATCAGATATAGTGTGCCATGGTCTAAAAATATTTGGTGCAAAATTTATGATCTCCATCATAAGTGAAATCAGTCAAACAGCACATAATAAAATTAATGGCTACTATGTAAATCCAACAAACCATTTATCTTTTCGTAGGTTTTTTATCGTCAATTGATGGAGTTTCTTTATCTACTCAATCTTTTGCAATATAGATCTTGAGATCATAGGCGTGCTTCCGTATCAACTCTTGTTTTATTCAAGCCTTTTTTAATGAGTACCCTATTCGCGAGACTGACAGTGGCAGCGTTCAAAATCTCTTTGGACTCATTGACTGCTTGAAAACAGACCATAGAGATCGTTTTCATACTGACCTCCCACGCAAAGGATCTTGCAACTACGAGCGTATCATCAAACGGTTAGTTTTTTATTCCATATAGTACTGATACCTAAAAAGTGATGCTAAAATTATATGATACACATCACGCTCAAATTTAAAATTAAGACTTTTTTGGGATCCGTGACACGTGAAATCGAAAACTGTATATATGATGGTAATATTATGGTCTCAAGATCCATTGCATAAGAGATCGGAGTGAAAAACGATCTCAATCGTCTGATTTCAACCCATCAATGAGTTGGAAGAGGTTTCCCACAATTCTGTCTTCAAAAAAACTGTTGGCGCCAATAGAGGTACCTTTTGTTACTTCCAAAATGAAAGGCTACTACTGCGAAATAGGCGGAGTCTGGCTTTCGCTTCACTTAAAAATTGAGTTTTCCCTTTAAATAAGACAGTGGACAATTTTACTGGCAGCTAATGTGGCGGGATGCAAGTGGCTGTATACATAGTGGGGCCCAAATACGGGCCACATAAGCTGCGTGAACACTCGAAAGTCCTCTATTAGAGGACCAAACCGACATCTTCATGCATAAAGACAATTTTAATTTTCAAAATTTCATACTTTTAGCACTATTGAAGTTTTTTATTCATTAAAAAAAATTAAAATTCTTTATTATATAAATTAAATAAGAGTTAGTACTCTATAATAGGTGTCCACACATCATAGGTGGACACGACACTCCACACATTTGTGTGACTGCATGATGTGTATGCATGCATTAAAAGTCCGTACATATCATGCAGTCACACACATGTGCGAATTGCTCTCTCCACCCACAATTGACCGTGATAGGTGAACAATTATTGTAGACTAACCCAATTGAGAACCCTTTCCATCACCATTACCATCACCATGGCCTTTATCGTCATCATCATTTTTAATATTAGAATAAGTCACCCTCATATAAATAAAGTACAATTGGTGATGAACTTAGAGGAATAAAAAAGACCAAACTTTAATTAAATATTTGATTATTCACCTTTAGGCACAGTGTGGTTTGAGAGGTCGGAGGTTGGTGCAATAACAAGTGCTGGCTGCCCATAGCGATGTGCCGTGAGTTCGAGAATTAGCTTCTGAAAAATGAGGGTAAGATTGCCTATCATTTACCTCTCCTAGACTCGTTGAAAGCAAGAGCCTAGTGCAATGGGTACAACCTTTCTAAGTGAATTGAAGCGGGGTTTCGCAATGACAACTAGATAAGATGCTTTGAACAATGCAAGGCCGAACACTTCTCTCATATCTAAATCCTCTGCTCTAATACCATGAGGAAGCTCCTAGTCGAAACTGTGGAGAAGTTGAGCGAGAGCAATCTCAAAGCTAGCCGTCCCAAATGTAATTCCGAGACACACCCTTCTCCGCGCTTCGAAGGGTAGAAATTCGAAATTCATCACCATTGGATAAAAGTAATCCCTCAAGTCGTGATGTCAATATTTACTACACACTTGTACTGAATTTGTAACACGATCTTTTACAAAAATAAATCTCACTATGAAAAACTCAATACTAGGAAAGATCATTACTATTGGACAGAATAATCCTTCCAAGCCATGTTTTCTATTGCGGTTTAATAATATTTTAGATGATCATAAAAGTGATTAAATAATAATAAAAAATAAGTCACTTAAGAGATGTAAGTAGTCAAATCTAACTCATGTTATGAGTAAATGTAAAAAATTAATAATAATCATGAGCAACATTATATAAGTACTAGCCTTGGTACTAGAGTACAACCTTTAATATCCAACCCTATATCTCCTAACAAACCCAACTTAAATCAAATGTGTCAATGATTAAATTGAGATTCGTCCCACCAACAAAACTAATGCATTAAGTATTAATGGCTCACACATTCATAAAATTAGGAAAATAATTTGACAAATAAGGGAGATCAACCATATGAGTTTCAAGCAATGTCATAACCTTGCTCCATCAAAACCACAAAGTGCAGTATCCAATAATTCACGGATTGCCACAATTCTTAGTTTAGGATGAATAGGATGGGACTAGATTACACCAACAAATTTAAACTAGAATCTAATTATATAAAATCACTTTATAAAAGTCTCATGAATTAATTAGCAAATATATATATTTTTTCTGTTAATTTTCAATCATAAAACATAAATATAGTTACCAAAATAAACGTTTGCCGAACACATCATATAACTCACTAACATATTAGTATTTGGTGCAATATTTATCATGAAAATAAACCTAACAAATACTACAATAATATATATGTGCTTAGCAAAGACCTATAAATACCCATCTATGTCAATATGATGTACATGTTTAGCAAGCATTAAAATACAACAACGTATCAATAGTTATGTTCGTAGAGAAAGAGTCAGAACCCTTATCGAAGACCAAAGGTTTTTAGTGGTGGAGATTAAGATCTCGTTCGATCAACAACAGCTTATGAGTAGGAAAAGAAAATAAAACATCTATTTTATTCCATAAAATAGTAAACCTGAATGCCTAAAAAACTATATTCCAATATAAGTGTCTCGGTAGTAGTAACCCTAGATAGAATGACTCTTAAATAAAAATTATAATGTCACTTGGACCCAATAGTAAAAATAGTAGTTTACTTTAACTGTGCCTAACTTTTAAAAATTAAAATAAAATTAATCTGATCTGCGATCGCAATTAATCCCTATTCCCTCTCCTCTTCTACACATGATCACTTAAATGACCATGCGAGGTATCTTGACATTACTTGCAGGGGAAGGCTCACACAATGGCACAACAATAATGGCCATCGCCTCGTTGTAGGGTACGTCTCTCTCTAGATTTCAATATCACACAAGATAAAACTCATATACTTATGCTTTGACCGATCAAACATTAATCATGACTCTGATACCAATTGTTGGATCTATTGATCCGAGCACTCAAATATTTGCCTTAGGATCAAGTCGTATGATCAATCAAAACAATAAATCAACAAGTTATAAATTCAAATATATATGCGTATTTTTTCTCGAAGATCATGATGGTTATGATTTTAAAAACTTTAAAATATAAGATCTCTAACTTACTTTGGGTGTGAGTCATGAAAGTTGGGTTACGCTTTGATCTTCAACGATCTCCTCGTTCTCAATACCTCCAAGCACAATGGAGATACTTTTGCTAATAATGAGTGTTGAATTGTGTCGAGCAATTATTGGGACCAAGCATCCCTTATATTTATAGCCAATGAGTTCTTTCCATTAAGGACTTAAATTACTAATTATATTGTGATTGGAAATCACAATCATGCCATAACTAAAAAATTTAATTATTAGTTGTTTATTCTCTCAAATTTACCGAATTAGCAACTATTATATCTCAAGATTGATCTTACACCATTCACCGATCAATGGATTGGCCATAGTAACGATCATAAAAAATAGAAACTTCTAATAGTCTCCCACTTGGCCACACTATGCCAATAAACTCTGATTATCAAATGTTAGCTAACTTTCTTTAAATAAAAAATCCTAATCAATCTCAATCAAAATCTTTATAATCAGTCCGATCCAGTGAAAAACCTAACATATAATTAATAAATTCAATACATCATGTCATCGACACATGATTATTCAACAGTTACCGTATTAGAATTCATCACCGACATGGATTTCAATATGCATGATTTCACATAGATTGTAAATTTACAAACTAAATGATAATTACATGTGAACTCAATCTATTATTGGTCCTACTTTATTGCTATATAATGGCTCCATATATTTTAAAATTTTATTTGCATAAAAATAAAAAATAAAAAAATAATCCTTATTTTCGAATCAATTAAATAAATGTATTCACTCTTATACATCCACTCTTAAAAGCTATCACAACTATCATTTAATCTCATGCGCGCAACGTGCACAGAAAAGAGGTTGAGAGGTAAACCTTTAGTAAGAAGGTCAGTCATCATGAGTGTCGTACTGATATTTTTAACAGATATAATTTAATTATGAAATTTCTCCCTTACAATAAGATATTTGATATCAATATATTTGAAACCTCCACTAGCCTTGTTATTGGCGATAACTATTACTACATAATTGTCACATAGGATTCTTAGTGGCCTTAAAATACTACCAACAATTCGAAGCCCTGAAATAAAATTCATCAACTATAACGCTTCACATGTTGTTTCAAAACATGCAACTGACTTTACTTCTATAGTAGACAAAGTAGTCAGCGTTTGCTTAATGCTTTTCCAAGATACAAGTATACCTGTAAACATGAAAATATAACTCAATGTGGACCTGCGAGTGTCTTGACACCCATCATAGTCGACATTTGAATAACCAATAACTTCAAGGTTATTCGACCCTTTGTACGTGAGCATGTGCTCTTTTGTCCCTAATAAATAGTAAAAAATCTTCTTAGTTGCTTTCTAATGGTCAAAATCAAGATTACATTGATACCTACCAAACATGCCAACTATATACACTATGTTTGGACGAGTATAGATTTGTGCATAGATGCATAGGGAATTGTCTCAATCTTCTTTCTTTCCAAATCAATCCTGGGACTCTGAAGTAGACTGAATTTATTACCCTTAATGAAAAGGACAACACTAGCGGAGTAATTATGGATGTCAAACCTTTTGAGAACTTTATTAATATAAGCTCTTTGATACAATTCCAATATATCACGGGCTCTATCTCGATGAATCTTAATTCCTATCAAGTAAGAAATTTCACCAAGATATTTTATATAAAAATTCTTTGATAAAAAGTTCTTTGTCTCATGTTACATACTCAAACTACTGCTAGCAAGTAATATATCATCAGCATACAAAGTAAGGATGATAAACTTGCTCCCACTGATTTTCAGATATATGCATTAATTGATCCACAATATTTTCTTTAAAAATAATGTTTGAAATGACTTCGTAAAATTTTAAGTACCAGTAGCGAGATGCCTGTTTTAAACTATATATATACCTCCTGAGTTTACAAACTAAATGATTCTCTTCCTCAACCTAAAAACCTTCAGGTTGTGTCATAAAGACTTTTTCATGCAACTCACAATTCAGAAAAGTAGTTTTTTTACATCTATTTGATACAATTCTAAGTCAAAATGAGCTACCAATGTCATGACTTTCCTGAAAGATTCCTTTAAAGAGACAGGGGAAAATGTCTTTTTAGTGCCTATTCCTTCCTTTTGAGTGAACCCTTTAAATAGTCCTGTATTGCGACCTGTTTCAGAGTATCTACCATAATACTCTTTGCCTCTATCATATCTCACAATTTTAATCTTCGAATTGAGTTGTAACTCAACTTTGACTTTATAGATCTTAAACATATTCATGGCCTCAGATTTTTCATCGATGAGAAATATATAACCGAAAAAAGAATAATAATTAGTAAAGGTAATAAAATACTTTCAGCTACCAATAGCAAGAGTTAGAAATGATCAACAAACATCAGTGTAGACTATTTCTAACAAACTCGTACTCCTGATAGCTCATTTAATTTCTTATTAGTCTTCGTGAGTTTTTCTTTAACGCAATCTACATAAGTATTGAAGTCAGAGAAATCGAGCTCATCAATTATATCATCTTTAATTAATCTCTCCATTCTATCTTTAGATATATGACCTAAACGTTTATGCCATAAAAAGAAAATCACTTATTACTAATTTTCATATGACTTCATCATGTATAATTTAAAATTATAAAAAAATTTAATAAAAAATAAAAAAAAGGGAGCCATTACTTCCACAAGCTTTTTAAGTGATTGCACTGAGGTTAAGGAAGGACTTTGTATTTTAGGGATATGTGATATGTGAAAACATAATCTAGGCCGTCTGATTTAAAGTTCATGATCTATAAATCCTTAGTGGATAAGATTGGACCAAAACATGATATTTATCATATGATCTATTGTTGTCAATCGCTGAATCAAATGATAGCCTTTGACTATATTTAATAACATGATGAAGATTATATTTCGTGCCAATCTTATCCACTAAGGATCTATAGACCATGAACTTTAAATCAGATGGCCCAGATTGCGTTTTCATATGTCACATGCCCCTAGAATACAAAGTCTTTTTTTAACTTCGGTGCAATCACTTAAAAAGCGAATGCAAGTAATGACTCCCATAAAAAGAATATAACTAATATTATCAACTATTGAACATGAACAAAAAAAATAAAAACTAACAAATAACTATAATATGAAAAATTCAATTAAATTGAAAATGGGTATTTATTCCTTCTCGACTGTAACTTTCTTGAGGATTTTATTGTCTTCATCATATGTAGTTTTGTATTTAATGCTTTGATATATGTACGACCTTGTTAGATAATTTTGGTAAATTATATCTTGCACTTTGACTTAAAAGAAATACTTATTTTCGAGATATTTATTTATGCGAATTTGAAATTGTTTATCTCCATCCTGCATATAATAAAATATAATTAGTCTTATTTTTATAAGAAAATATAATAAAATAAAAAATATTACCTTCAAATTTAAAAGCATAAGATCTTCCGGGAAAAATCATAAGAATCTTTGCTTCATTTTGAAATAATGTGAGCCATATTTTCTCACTCTCATCACCAATTTGTACGCGAAGTATATAGGTACAATATATATATTGATAATTAGTTCTGGACTTAAATTACAAACTTAAATAGAATTGATAAGTCTATTTATATTAAAGTTATTACCGTAACGTTTATTCTATATTCTGATTTTTGCACTTTTTGCATGCAGCTTATTTTTCTTTAAATTACTCTTGTTTTGCATGTATTGCATGCGGGATACCAATGATCCTTATTTTGATGCATGCTTCTAGTTGAAGCATTGCAATAATAGTATAAAATCTAAATATATAAAAACAAATATTATTTAAAAATAAAATAATCATTCTAAAGAAAAAATTTATCACTTCTAATTAAAGTTAATACCTCAGATGATGAAGAGAGTTTGCAAGCAAGATTTTTAGCTTGGAAGGTAAATTAGCCCCATTAAGGATGCATCTTAAGCATTTGATCACCCAAGATTTTGGGTACATTCCAAAATTATAAAAGAGACTTAAGACTTTTGAGGCTTCTTTTTATTAGCAATTTGGACATTGGAATTTGAACTATTAGAAAAAGATGGGTTTTGATGATGTCTTATTGGTTGAACCCTACAATAATAAGTTTTAACTGATTTTAAAACCATTGGATAAGGTACCCTGGCCTAACGTGAAAAGTTCATTGATAGATACATAGATGGCCATGATCCTCCAACCTAGTGGATTTTATGTTTTGGTTATAGGCTTTATTGACTGGAAATTGGAGAGATTTTGGAAATTCCAACGAGTTTTGGGGAGCTTGCTTGATTGGGCTAAGTCGGCCACTTGATTGCATGGCTGTAAATCTCGAAACTCCGCTAATACTTGACATGTCTCGTGTCTCGGCGATATGGCGTGAAACGAAAAGAAGGTTTTAAATGGTCTCACACCGCTAATATATGTTTGATCTTATACCACTAAAGTATACTGCACTATTATGCCATGAAAGTGGATATCCCTCATTGAAACACATCTAAATTAAAGAATCAAATCTATTAAAATGATGCAAATCGTCTGATCAAAGAGCTTTAATATTAGCCATTAAAGCTAACAATAATCACATATATTAGTGTGCATAGATTTGGATAAAGCAAGTTAGTTGTTCACTACACGGGATCATCACATAGATTGGATAAATTAAGTGAAAATATTGCTATCTCTACAAAACATACAAGACTTAGGAATTGACATACCCCTTTTACCAAGTTGATCACATATACCCCTTTTACCAAGTTGATCACATGTTAAGACTACCCCACGCTACTTCCCAATCAATGAAAAAATTTAACCTTCAATGGGGCCTTGACTTTGTTGGTATTTGGCCATGGTGCCGTTAGGCACAACCGATATTATGGAGACCATCTCCAGTAAATCTCCATAATATCAGTAATAAACCTTTGTTACCATATTTATTTTTCTATGGTATATTATATTAACTAATATTTATTTTAAATATATTTTTGAAAACAAATCTTTGTAAAACGGTAATTAGGTTTATTGCATATTTATTACAAGATTAAGACGGGCCATTTTCTCCGATTGAATGCAGAGATTTGAACGTTATTGTTTTGGCTATAAAAGAAGGTTTTTGTGCCTTGAGAAAAACATCTAAAACAATAAAGAGAAGACGTTCGTTGAGAAATAGTGTATATTCGATCGGCGATCACCAGCTTCGCAGCATCGCCCTCTTGATCTTGTGATCAACAGTTGACGACGATCCATACCTTCACTGGTATCAGAGCACTGACAAACAGTGAAAAGAATTTTGAGGTATCTAAAGGGTACGAAATATCGTAAATTATGTTTTCAATCCGATAAGCTTGAGGTTCAAGGATATTCTGATTCTGATCATGATGGGGACAAGGATCATGAAAAATTCACCTCTGGTCATGTTTTCTTCTTTGGAGGTGCTGATATTTCTTGATATAGTAAGAAACAGGGATGTGTTAGTCTACATATTCAAGAAGCCGAGTATGTGGCTTGTAGTGCAGCTTGTACATATGTCGTCTGCATAAAATATTTCACCGAAGATATGAAACTTGATATAATCGACAAGCCTGTGCATTTATTTTGTGACAATAAAGCTGTAATTAAATTGATTGAAAGTGGAGCAAATAACTCTAAGGGGTAAACACATTAAAGTTCAATATCACTACATTCAAGATGTAGTAGAGACAGGTGAAGTGACAGTAAGTCATTTACTTTCTTTTGATATGGTTGCCGACCCTTTGACAAAGGGTCTAAGTGTGGAAGTATTTTCAAAGCATGTTGGCTTGATGGGGCTTAGGGATGTTTAAGTCAAAATTGATTCCAAGACACTTAATAATTTGTCTCTATTGAAAAAGAAGTACTCTGATGGGCAAATGTGCTTTGGTGAATAAAACCTCACGATTGGGATAAATGGTTATGATTGACAAATCCGTTTTGGCGTGCAAAACCTCATGACTTAAACAAGATTTGTTGTGATGAACAAATGCATTTTTGGCGTGCAAAACCTCACAACTGGGATATGTTCTAATGGTAAATCCTAAAATGGCAAAAGCCTTAGACATATCACAGCCCACATGGCCAAGTGAGAGATATTGTTATTTGGTCATAGTGCCGTTAGGCACAACCGATATTATGGAGACCATCTCGAGTAAATCTCTATAATATCGGTAATAAACCCTTGTTACCATATTTATTTTTTATAGTATATTATATTAACTAATATTTATTTTAAATATATTTTTGGAAACAAATCTTTGTACAACAGTAATTGGGTCTATTGCATATTTATCACAAGATTAAGACAGGCCGTTTTCTCCGATTGAATGCACAGATCCGAACATTATTGTTTTAGCTATAAAAGAAGGTTCTTGTGTCTTGAGAAAAACACCTAAAAAAATAAAGAGAAGACGTTCGTTGAGAAATAGTGTATATTCGATCGGCGATCACTAGCTTCGCGACATCGCCTTCTTGATCTTGCGATCAATCGTTGACGACGATCCATACCTTTAGACTTTCTACAATACTACAATTTCATTAGTAACTGCCAAGGGACAGGATCATCATTAGTTAACCAAGCTATGACGCATCGGCAGCCCCCCTTATATATCAGATTAACATATTTTTAAGCCAGTGAGAACAACCCATTATCAGCTTTTGAATATATTTTCTGATAAGGCAATGAGAGTCAACAGAAGGAGATCCGCATGAGAGAAGACCTTGGTTGCAGCTTGTAAGAATTCAGGTGTTTCTTCATTCGAGAGGACTTCCAAGTTTCAATTCAAGAACCAAAAAGACCCATTTCATGCTGGAATAGATGGTGTATCTATTGGAATCTATAGGTCACACACCAGATCCACCATGAGAATCACTTAACATTAACATTAACGTTGAAGATAGAAAGGACTCTACTATCATACCAGTTGTTGTTGCAAGTACACACTCCCTTCTTGAAATGGTGGAAGTGGTTCTGATCCCGGTAATCTTGCATTATATCATGCATTCTTTTAACACAAGCCTAATCTAATTAGAAGTAATTCCGAGAACTATAATGGGATACGCATAGAGACTTATTTGTTTTTTTTATAAAAGAGACTTATTCGTTTAATTAGCAGGAAGAGTTCTAGTTTAATTAAAAGTATAATTATAGAAAATTAAAAAATAAAGAGATACATAAAGAAGAACATGAGGGTAGGTAGAGTCACTTAGGGGTATTTTATTTCCAAAATATGTAAACACTAAAATTGACAGAAATAGGAAGCATTCGTGCTTTTATATAGTAGTAAGGATTTGCAAATTGGGGAGTCAAAAACGAATGTGTTTAGGGTTGGGATAGCTGCTTAGCTTATAAGTTGTCCAATTAGCCCATCTGATAGCCCAATTTGTCGGTTAGCATAAAAATTTATATATATATATCATCTAAAGAGCTTCTTTTTGAGTAGGTATAAAATTGGGCGGCTGTGATTCTCGAAAGGTTTGACTGTTTTTTGTCACCAGTTTAACCAGATGAATTTTTTATGTCTCGGTTCATGGGACCACTATCATCTATCATAATTGACTTATTCTATCTACTTGTGGTTTACCTTGGGAGCACTATTTCTGTACAATTTTTTTTAGCATTAAGCTTTTTTGTGACTTTGTCATCCTTCATCTCTTCTCGTTGCTCCCCTCCAAACATATATTTTGGATTCATTATCTCCACAAGGGGTTGTTGCCAAGGTGTGAAATCGGGTATCGCAATATCGGTCTCGGGTATCAATTTATCCAAGGTCGATATCGATATGTATTGATCAATTTTTTATATTTATTTATTTGTTTTTTTTTTTTAAAGAAACAAAAAACTTGGTTGGAACAGAGACGTATCGGCCGAAACCCAATGCGTATCGGTCGATATGTATCGGCGATATTGATATGGTATATTGATACGTATCGGTTCGGCCGAAAACCGATCCGTATCGGCTGATTTTTGATACCTTGATTGTGGCGTTGGTTGATGACTTGGGTATGCTCCCGAACATTGTGAGTTCGAAACTCCTCATCTGCGATAATTGGGTGTCACCTAAGGTGTATAATTCTTAAAATACTTGTGACATGGTGGGGGCGATGACATCCATAAGAATTAATCCAAGTGCAAGCTTGAGAAATATATATATATATATATATAATTGCAAGATTAACAAAATTATCTCCATCATGAATGTCATTAAGAGCTAAAAGACCACACAAAATGGATGGTAATCATGCAGTTGTCAAGTTTGTTTAGCCGGTCACTTTCTAGCACTCTTACTCCCATGGTAAAAACAGTTTTTTATTAAATCTTAGGATTGGATACAATCTATGTGAACCATGTAGTAGCACATTTTAGATATATTTTGGACAACATATTAACTTATCCTTAATTTCTTATTTAAAATTTGGTCTGTCCTTGTGACAAGACAGATATAGGGAATTTTAAATTAAAACGTGATACAACTTCCTAACTTTGATTCCCTATTGGATAAGGATTCCGACAAAACTATTAATTAAGGGTCGCTATCCCTTCTCTCTCCAACTTGGAGCTCATTATCAAATTCTCTTCCTTTTTGCAGCCCATGTTGTCAAATTATCCTCCGGGAAATTTACCTGACCGGCCGTGTTGGGTACGCCTTTTACGTCAGAAGCCCTATAGTTTCACTTTTACCCAGAGAAATCAGCTCCAAGCCTAGCCGACCCTAAGGAGAGTAAAAGGTCCAAATTATCTTTTTCTATGATCTTCTTTAACCAACAAAGCATCCTCTTCTTTCTTATTTTATCCTGCAAAAAAGTTAGAGATGTAAAATCCTAGACGAAGTCTCTTTACTTAGTCTGATCTGCTCCGATCTGCTATTTCGAAGAAGAAAACAGAGGCTTGGGAGAAGAAGGCTCTGCGTTTCTTCATTGTGGCAAAAAGACCCTGAACTTTGTCCTTGCGACGCGAGATATCCTACTTAACCCCATTTTCAGTTTATTAGTGTCTCTTAGTGATGCAGTATCTCCTATTCGTGTAGTATATGAAAGGTCTTTGTATCCTTCGATACGTTTTTTTAAAAATATATATCGATTGCAAATACAATCGTCATCGACTCCATATAGAGTCGATATCGATTGCAAATACAATCGGCATCGACTCCATATAGAGTCGATACCGATTGTGTATACAATCGATATCGACTCTATATAGAGTCAATGACGATTGTATACACAATCGATATCGATTGCAAATACAATCGATATCGATTCTATATGGAGTCGATGCCGATTGTATTGGCAATCGATATCGATTCTATATGGAGTCGATGACGATTGTATTTGCAATCGACTAAGATTTATAGTCGTCTTTTCTCTTTTGTTTCATCAGTCTTATGACTCTTCCTTCTCATTCTTAAATGTATGCGATGGACGTGAGGATTCCTCTTCTTTGTCACTATGATGACCTTCTTGTAAACGATGATGGCTTGTATCAAGGTGGCCGGCGGAGGCTTATTAACATTTCAATTGAAATTTCTTATGAACAATTCATAAGGCGAATGTCTGCTGTCAGTTTTGCGAAGGCAGATGAAACAGTTTCTACAAAGTTTCATATGAAGATAGTGAATACGCCTGTGGTTGCCGACATTTTGGACTCTGATGATTTGGCTACATTATTTACGTTTTATAAATCCGGAGTGGACGTCATAAAAGTATTCATCATTAAGGAATCGTCATCCTTCCCAGTTAAAGCTGAACAAGTAAATCTTGGCGGGACTGATTTTGTGACTCATTCATTTCAGCCATGTAAGTTTGAGGATGAAATTGTATACGATACCGTCCCGTTAGGTGATGACGGTTATATTGCGGCGAACGATGGCAGAGGGAAAGCAACATTTGATTTAAACGATGCTCCGAGTGAATCGTATGATGACCCAGTAAAATACATGCATGAGTCACAACAATGTAGTCAATGGTTAGACTATACTTCAGAAAGGGTGGTGGATACCAACGATTTCAGTCATATCTTCCCCGGTGGATGGACAACTTGGTTTACTCAAGACTTATGTTCTACCATGCCATCGATGAGAATTACCGGAGTAACTCAACCCCATGTCCATACACATGAGCACCCCTTCGGTGAAGGGCCTAGCCAACCACGCCATTATCCATTCTGTGAAGGATCCGGTCAATCACATCAGAACCCCTTCGGTGAAGGATCTAGTCAACCACCCGAGAACACCGCTAATGAATGGCGTAGTCATCCTCAAGCCATGAATGAAGATACCTTAGAAGAAGAATATGAAGGCGAACCGGATGGATTTATCAAAGAGGATCCAAAAATTTTTGTGAGAGACATTGACAATCCCCTAATAGACGGAGATTACGAAATGTCAGAGACATCGGGTGACTCTTCCGATGAAGAGGTGGAAACTGAATATCGGAATTGGACGTTTAAAATTGGAGAGATCTTCCAAGACAAATAAACATTTCAAAGAGTATTGAAAGAACACGCGGTGGAGAAAAACTTTCAAATTCGGCCTTTGAGGACCGCTAGTTATCGAGTGACAGCCGGATGCTACGAACCCGATTGTTTGTGGCGAATACATGCTTCTAAATTGACTGGGCTCGATTCTTTCCAAATCAAGACATTCAATAGTACTCACACATGCGGAGCCGCTAAGATCGGACCGCACGGTCACCGTAATGCAACAATCTCCTTCGTAGCGAACTATGTACAGGATAAACTTATGGAAGGATTCGACTACACACCGGCATCGATAATGTTTGATATTGCAAAAGCTTATAATGTGTAAATCTCATATGCAAAAGCTTGGAGGGGAAAAGAGCTTGCCCTTAATGATATTAGAGGCAGTTGGGAAGGACAATTTATTGATCTACTGGCCTACGTGAAGGAGATGAAGAGGGTAGATCCTAATGTACAAACATCCTTTCAACTTACTCTTGACGGTAAGTTTCAAAGATTTTTTTGGAGTTTTGGCCCATGCATCGGAAGCTACCGCAATACACTTCAAGATATCGCTTGTAGACGGCACACACCTACGAGGACGCTTTGAAGGGATCCTACTTATCGCCTCTGCCAGAAGAATGGTCATATATTACCGCTAGCATTTGCCGTGGTCGAAGTTAGAAGAAGATGATACGTGGATGTGGTTTCTTGAACGGGTAGGTGCGTTCGTGATCGGTGGGTTTAACGAAGATCTCGTATTTATCAAGAATAAATGCGATGAAACGTATCTTCCCTAATACATATCACAACTACTGCATGCGGCATATGACACAAAATTTACAGCACAAGTATCCCAGGAACAATGTGAAGGGTCTATGGTGGTGCGCCGCGCGTGCATATTCGAAAGAGAAATTTGATTATTTTATTAACGAAATGAAGAAAGATCCTGCTGATTCTCGTAGAATATATTTTGAAAATAGATCCAAGCATTGGGCACGCACATATGGAAGGAAGGCGACGATTCACGACTACGAATATTGCCGAAAGTTTAAGCATAAATGCTAAAGATAGCTCGAGAGAGACCAATTATCGACTTAATCAGAACTACTAGAGAGAAAGTTGCCGATCATTTTCAAAAACGCAGAGAGATATCTGAGAAATGGACCACCCTTCTCTGCCCGAAAGCAGACGCTCACATGAAGAAGGTGTTGCAATGGGCCGGTAGAAAGAGAGCTCAACCATACGGGCGCGATCAATTCCAAGTCAATTCCGGAAATTTCATTCATCACGTCGACTTGGAACACAAGACCTGTAGTTGCTGCCGTTGGCACATTCATGGCTTGCCTTGCTCCCATGCCGTGGTGGCCATCAATCGAAGAAGTTACGACTACCATAAATTTTGTGAGAACTAGTTTTTCACTGCTTGCTTTAGATAAACATATGATGAGCAATGGGTTCCCACCCTCGATAAAAGTCAATGGGAGTTCCAAGCAGAGCAACTCCCTGAAAATATGAAAGTGAGACCACCCTATTATTGCCGAAAGCAAGCCGGTCGTCCGAGGAAGAGAAGGATAAGGTCTAAGGGTGAGGTTAGGGCACTACAGTGTAGCAGGTGCAGTGAATATGGTCACAACCGCAGAGTCGCAGGGATCGATAAGTATATTTTTAATGATAGATTGAATGTAAATGAGAAATTCAGAATCCATATTTTTTTACTGTAATATAGTCTTTACCGATGTATCATAGAGTCGTCATCGACTGTATCCATAATCGATATCGACTCTATATAGAGTCGCCATCGACTATTTATAAAGTCGATATCGATTCATTTAAGAATCGATATCGATTATGGATACCGTCGATGACGACTCTATATAGAGTCGATATCGATTACATAAAGAGTCGTTAACGATTAGTTATATAGTCGTTAGCGATTACATAAAGAGTCGTAACGATTAGTTATATAGTCGATAGCGATTACATACAGAGTCGTCACCGATTATTTATATAGTCGATGATGACTATATATGTAGTCGCTAATGGCTGCTATTTCTACTTTTTAACTACAACTACATAAAAATAGTACAATTATATTCAAAATAATTTATTAAGAAAAAATATTTCATTTACAATTACAAAAATATTCAAATACAACCACACTACCGCTGCTCCCCCTCCTTTTTGTCGTGCTTCGCCAGTACTCCGCCATCGCCGTTGTATGTAGTCAGTATATGGCCAATTTCTGCCCTGATCCTATCTATATCTGATTGCGTGAAGTCAAATTTCTTTCCCATCATAAAGTATTCGACATACTTCACAACAAACACTCCATAATCACAGGAGTTGGTCTGTCGGGGGACGGCTTTGATCCGACAGTCACTAGATGACCAAGGATAGCTCTTCTTGATTAGTGCAGCAGAGTCACCGTACGAATATAAAATCACAGGAAGGTATTGGGTCTGTTTTGAAATAATAGAGAGGAGTGTCAGATATGTTAAGCTAACAATGATAAAAGAAATGCTAAGCAAAATATCTTACCAGCGCCTGTAATTGGGACACATATCTTTCCTTAGAGAGCCTATTAAATATAGGGTCGACGATCATTATCGATCGTTCGACTACCTTTACGATCGCAAGCGCCCAGTGTAGTGGTTTGTCTGAATGTATTGGCATAAATATCTATAAAAAAGTAATATAATCTCAAAGGGTATGATAGAAAAATTAAAAAGAATAATTATAAAGAGGATAAAAGCATACTATGTTACATTCGTGAGCCCACAGATTCCGAAGCTCATTGAAGAAGAAAGTTTCCATCAGCTTCTTCCCTCCGGTCCCTCTTTGTCTATAGGCAGCCCACCTTTGAACTTGAACCTCGATCGACTGGTCGTATAATTTTTCAGCAAGCAGGAACTTATTGAAATCTCTCAGTTCATAGCCCATGTACGTCAGCGCGGCAGGGTCCATAAGAAAGTTTTTATCCTCTTTATCAGGATGAATTTTATCATCAATTACTTCCAAATGTCTCAGGTAGGCGCCCATAACCTGAAACCAATGCAGTTAGATTAAAATATGCAGTTAGAGTTAAATACATAATCGTTATCGACTCTATAAGTCATCGATATCGATTAATTTGAGAGTTAAAAAATTATTACCTAAGCCATCGAAATCGTTATCGACTCTCTAATGAATCGATATCGTTGATGTACAGAGTCGCTAACGATTACATAAGCCATCGTTAGTGACTCTAAAAGCCATCGATCTCGATTAATTTGAGAGTCGATAACGATTATGTAAGTCATCGTTATCGACTCTATAAGGAATCGATATCGACTCTTTTTCGAGTTGTCGACAGCTTTAACCATTCTTGATTTTACCTACAGTATGTTAAACTTACAAAGTTATCCAGTCGAGTTGCCGCTTGACATCGAAGGATTGCACCACCACTTATACTTGCATATTCTCTGCATAAAAAATGGTCAACTTAACTAATCTTCACGATAAATATATAATAATAAAGTTAAGTATTCAGGGTAGAATAACTTACTCGTCCTCCTTCAGAGGCTTATTCCATATGTCTAGCATATATTTTTGCTCGCTCACTCATTTCGGAGCATCTTCACCAGAGACCCGGGACGTGGTAATGATCGCCACCGCCCGGGCTCGTGCTTGGTCCTTTGCTGGCCTTCTCGGTAGGCTTCTTTTCAGCCTCTACCCTTCACTGTGCCTTAGGTTTGACGGCAATTACTTTGCTGACTTTCGCTTGCCTAGGTCTTAAGCGAAGCTCAGCTTATTGGTGAAGCAATTGGGAAGAGGTTTCCTCCTCACCAGTAGGACCCTTATCAGTTTAGGTCTCAGGCTGGTTGTCAGCAGCTGCCTTCACCTCATCAAATGGAGGAGGAGGAGGAACCTGATGCGCAGGAGCTGATGGTTCCTTATCGAAGGCTGTGTCGCACACCTTCAATATCAGCTCCTCCATAGCCACATCCTGTACATCGTAATAATGATGCAAAATAAGAATTAATTTTTGGTCCATATTTTAAAAAGTCCAAATCGATTTTAAATATAATCATTATCGACTATACTTATAGTCACTATCGATTTTATATATGATTGTTATCGGTTATATATATAGTCGCTATCGATTTTATATATGATCGTTATCGATTATATATATAGTCGCTATCGATTGTAAATATAATCGATATCGACTGTATATAGAGTCGATAACGATACGATTGCATATATAATCGATATCGACTGTATATATAATCGATATCGATTTATGTTAACAAAACTGAACATCTAAAACTAGATTTCAACACATACCATAGGTCTCGCCTCCAATAAATTTTCAAGGAGTTCTTTTATATCCGTCTGACCCTTTCTGACCAAATAGTTGTAGTGATTTACCTTCTGCCACTCCGCATCCCTTAAATTCAGCCTCTCATTGAAGGAGTTGCATAGTTTCTCTAAAGAAGCGCAACGTTTAGCCAGGGCCTTATTCTCTCCCTCCAAATCGCTCACTCTTTGGTTGAGTTTCAAGTTATCCAGCGTCAAATGATCGACCCTCCTCAACAAAAAATCATTGGAGGTGGACGGTTTAGCTGGGCTATCTTTCGCTGCCAGGCTCTCCTTGGTGGCCCCCCTAGTTCTTGGCCGACCCTCTCCCACATGGACGGGGCCCTTTTTCGAGAGAGGTTCTTCTTCGAGCCGTCTCCCATTCTTCCTCTCCAATATTCTCGAATCTAATGTAATTTCTTTTCTTCTTGACGCATCTCTTCCATTGACTTTCTTGACCGGTTCTTTCCTCTTCCCCCCAACCTCCTTTTGAACCCGTAGATATTCTCTTAACACGGGTATCTCTAATTCAAAGCCCTGAGGCACGAGAGGAGCGCGAACCTTTTGAAAGAAAATGAAACATGTAAACAACAGAATAAAATGATCGTTATATATAATAAATCACTCTCGATTATGTAAAGAATCGGTACCGACTATTTAATAAATCGTTATCGATTTGTTAAAAAATCGCTATCGATTATTTAATGAATCGTTATCGACTACTTAGTAAGTCGTTATCGACTCTGTACGGAATCGCTATCGATTGTTAAGGAATCGTTATCGATTCTAGAATGAATCGGTAAGTTACTTTTTTTTGAATTGGCAATAGACCTCATACCTTGCTGTCTAACATCTGCCCGCGAGTGTAACCTTTGATCCTTGACTGCGCCCTGTCCGACCATTTCAGCAGCCGTGGGAAAGGGTCCTTGAGGCCTAGCTGGGATGGCGATATATCGGGCAAGATCTCATAAGCCCACCATTGAAGTACACATATGCATCCATATGTATTGTACGTCTTCAGGGCTTTATCCATCTTGGCGATTTTTCTATTCGCCGCGCCCTTAATTATATACTCGATCAAGTCTTGGTAGACGTGCAGACCCCACGGAGTTCGGTTAAAGGTCTCCACATCATCGATGAGGTCGATGTGGTCTTCCGAAATCTGATGGTGGGACCCGGGGAAGAGAAATATGCACAACACAAACAGAAGGGACAACTTTAAGAAGTCCTCATCACTTTCTGCTCTCCAATTGCAGCATTTATATGAGACCGGAGAATTTTTCCAGGAGGCGTTCCATGAAAGTATTTGTATCGAATGGTTTGTTCTTCCGATGGTTTAACGGATGGGGTATACTTTTCTGGACCAACTACGGCAAGGCCCAGTATCAATGCAATGTCTATCTTCCGAAGATAGATATCAGTCTTCCCAATTCGGCAGTGGTTTTTTTCAACCCAAAATGTCAACATCGCATCCACCACATCGGAAAGAAATCCCACACCCTTAGGCATTTGAAATATTCCACCAAAAACTGAATCTCTTAGTAACTTCTTCCGAACTGGGGTAGCATTTTCGTAGAGATTCGAAATGGCACTGGGCGAATACTTGGCAACAGCTCGGTGTACAACCATTTTGACAGCCTTTTGAAATGAACTGTAATAAAAAAGAAAGGACTGAGCCCCATACTAACAAGGATAGTTAAAAATGTTGATGAAATGTATATATAAAACATGTATCGATTACATATAGAGTCGTTATCGATTACATATGTAATCGATACCGACTCTATATATAATTGATATCGAGTCTATATATAATCGATACCGATTCTATATGTAATCGATATCGAGTCTAGATGTAATCGATATCGATTACCTATGAAATCGCCATCGACTCAATATAAATTCGCAATGACCTCAAAATATTTATTTATATAGAAATTACTTAATTTACTAACTCTTAAATTTTTTTCTTTTTTTTTATTCTTTTTCTATTCTTCCTTCTTCTTTACCTACATCAATTACATATATAATCGATATCGACTCTATATGTAATCGATACCGACTCTAAATGTAATCGATATCGATTACTTATGAAATCGCCATCAATTCAATATAAGACTACAATGATCTCAAAATGTTTAATTTACCTGTCAGGTAAATTTCTCTTATTTATATAGAAAATATTTAATTTACTGACTCAAAAGATTTCATGAAGTCGCCATTGCATCAAAAAGTTTCATTTACTTGCAAAATTTTTCAATTATATTCAAAATTTTTCACTTATAATTAAAAATGAAAAGAAAATTTAGGAAGATGGATGAAGAGCAGGTGGTGGATGGGGTGGAGAGGCGGGTGGTTCCGTCTTAAGTTTCTTTTTCTTTTCTTCCTTCTTCTTTTTCTTTTCTTCCTTCCTCTTCTTCTTTTCTTCCTTCGGCAAAATCTCCATTACTTCATCGTACTCGTCCCACAGGAACTGCAGAGGATCTGGTTGTGGTGGTGGTGGTGGGTCCTCCCATACAGGCTCGAACTTGATTGGGTTATAGAAGGTTTTTTCTTCGTCGTCTGACATTGGGAAAAATATGGGCTGGTAGGGATGATAGGTGGTTTGCTAAGGACAAACTAAACCTGTATTTAAAGCTCCTAGATTGTGGAATACGAACCGTTGTATTAAATTTTCTCATTTTTCCAACCTAACTTGCCATAATGGTTTTACAAAAGGGTAGTTGGCAATAAATTGAACGTCGGCTGAGATAAATATAAAACCTCGTATGATTTATTATGGCATCGAGGATAATAACTATAGGAAAATTAAGTCATATGATGGGTATTAATTATATTCATAGAGAGTCGATATCGATTTGTTATAGAGTCGTCATCCACAATTTATATAGTCGATTACGACTGCATATATAATCGATATCGATCTTAGATGTAATCGATATCGATCTTAGATGTAATCGATAGCGACTCAATATGTAATCGTTAACGATTACATATAAGATCGATATCGATTACATCTAAGATCGATATCGATTACATATGGGAAAACCTAAAAAAATTATGTCAAAATGTACACCAAAGAGAGGAGAAAAAAAAAATCTATAGCGATGGAAGGTAATTTTAATTCTAACGTATATATATGGTAGCTT
Organism: Chloranthus sessilifolius; assembly: GCA_021018995.1. Taxonomy (NCBI): domain Eukaryota; kingdom Viridiplantae; phylum Streptophyta; class Magnoliopsida; order Chloranthales; family Chloranthaceae; genus Chloranthus; species Chloranthus sessilifolius. Next base: position 118,428,416 of record CM037592.1, read on the forward strand.
GAAGGTTGTAGATTTGAACGTGATCGTCCACGAAGCGACAACGACTCTCCACCGACTTCGAACGAAAAAGTAAAATGAAAACAGTAAATGATTTGAAAAGAGGACGGCTATTTATTACTGTGGGGGTACTTTGGGCATTTCCTACAGGCGTGCCTCAGCTCGGCGCGCAGCGGGTTTGTCTGGGTAAAAGTGAAACTATAGAGCTTCTGACGTAAAAGGCGTATCTGACAGGGCCTGTCAGGTAAATTTCCCTTATCCTCCTTGTTGAAGATCAAAAGAGGAAGACTCTAAGCTAAATAAGTGTTGTGAAAGCCTCAAACAAGTATTCTAAAGATTTACTTTTTTTCGATGATTTTTAAGTAACTTATTATAAAAAAATGTAAAAAATTAATAACTTAAAATTTTGTTACTTTCTCTCCCTCCAAATGTAGTATTTAGTGATATTTAAAGCCTTTCAGTTCGGTAAATATAGGTCTTGTAACATTAATAATCTCTATGTCAGTTATAATTAAATTATAGGAGATACTTCGAAATCGTCCAAAGTTATTCACGGAAATCAAAGTGGCGGAAGATCATTTATTGATCCTTAATAAATTAAATATTGAAAAAGTGCGTTGCTTCAACTATTCCTCTATTAGTAAAGCGTATCAGAAAATTGAGTTATAACTTATAATCCTTATAACAAATAATGTATTGTTAAAGAACAAAAAATATTAAGTTTTAAAGAGATACATGAAGTGTTGACAATTGCAATTGTGATAAAAGATTAGTCTAAGAAGAGAAAATATGGATGAGACTAAAAGCCTTGATTCCTAAATATCACTTATGGCAACTATTCTACTTGAAAATTAACTCAAGTTTAAAGAAAAAAAATAAGTTACCAAATCTTAATAAATTTATAATACAATAGGCGTTGAAGTGTTTGTATTAAAGGAACATTCTAATGCACCGTAGCAAAATGATACATATTTTACTTGCCGCGCGGTGCAGATACGTATTGAGTTGTCCCTTCTAAATCGGTCGATCACTTCCTTCTTGCCATAGTTTTGGTTGAAAAGAGCGGGAGGGAGGGGCGTTGTTCGTATCCTCATCTTTTTTTCTTTTGTTTTGCTTCTTCTTTGATGTTTTCTTTTGCTTTTTTTCTTTTGAGTTGCTCGCTTGATTCGATCTCCGCTGTATTTTGTTTATTTTAATGAAAATGACTCTTTTTTATTAAAGAAACAAAACAAAAAAGAAAACGGAGCACCTCTATACAAGTGTTACGTTTGACGCTTATAAGATGAGTTATGCTTTTCTCATAAACATTCATAAGAATCGCGATTTCTTTTTTTTTGTGATGCGACGATTCGAGATCATCTCGAGACAATTATAGTGGCGAGAGTTAACTAACAGAATACAACCCACACATTGTAAAGACAAGGGTGTGAAACGGCGTAAATGTGACGACCCGACTTTCCCGTGCCTGAAATACCGGGAAAGCCGGCTCGCTATAACACCGGTACATCTATACGAATATAGAATTCAAAGCAAGTATCATAAAACAAATGAATATCAAATATGGAAAAAGAAAGATCTTCAATTCTATACATAACATATACAAAAAGAAACAAAAAAGAACCACCGGTGATGGCTGACCATCAGCTAAACAATAGCTCCCAATAGTGGTTCCTCAAAAATACCTATATGCACATGAAATTTCCTATCCCTCACAAAATACTCAATATACCGAACACCAGAGTGCATAATCCAAAATGTACAGAGTTCAAATTAAACAAAAACTATACCGAGTTCCAAGATCCCATGTCTATGGGTAGAACTCGTCAGGTGGAATCTCTATATCTTCTTCTTCCGGATTGAAATCCGGATCGCTCTCAAGTCCCTGATCCTGGGCTGTGTCTACATTTGTGACGTATAGTTGGGGTGAGCTAAGAGTCTAAGCTCGGTAAAAGAATGTCAATCTCAGTAACATTATCATAACAAATATGGTTTCAAAGACATGATTCCAAGCATATGATTTTCAAAGCAGATAGTCAAAGCGAATTAAATAATTGAATTTCAACGACTAATATCAACTGCAAGCTCTTGAAAAAATATCATTTCAAGTTCTATAAATTGGATTCAAACAAATCAAGATTCAGATGGTTTCGGGTTCTTATTTATCTTAGTTTATACTTGCAATAGTTCTCTTAGTAGTGACTTAAATCATAACTTAAATAATCTTTCGAGCAATATCACTTGAAAGCCAGAGATTTCCAATGGGAACCCTTACCTAACCATCTTTGTTCAATGAATATTTTTTGGAAGATGCTACAAGTCCTTGCGTTATGAGGGTAACTTGTGCCATTCGGATTTATTGTCAACACGGATCACATAATTGAGGGGTTCGTTCGTATGAACCTAAAATCAAATGTTGATTCTAATACTTAATTCAAAGTATTTAAATAACAATTAGATTCGGAGTTTCAGTGTTCAAAGTGCTAGATCTCATATTCAGGGTATCAGAGTTCAGATTCAATTTCAGAGTTTGTATTCAACGGTTAAAAACAAAGTTCAAATTATATTCAAAGAGAAAATCAAATATCGAATGCTAGAAGTTCAAATCACAAAACTCATGATAATAAGGAAAAGTGTAAGTGATGTTGAGTTTCCCCTACCTTGGTTCGGAAGTCATGCTAAAAGGACGCGTAAATCCTAACGGACGACTCCAACTCACCACCTATAGTTGAAGGCATTCAAAATTTACTTATACATGCTTAAGAAAGCATAAACGTTGATGTTATAGGAGGTTTTTCAAAACAAAACCTAATAACAAGCCAGCCAGTAAAAGTCGCGCGCACGGTTTCATTAGACACCTTTCAAATTGCTCACGTGAGAAATTCCAGAATTTTTTCAGGCTTAATTTCACGCGCGCGATTTTCACTCTCTCTTTTCTGAAGGCAATCCTCATGTGCGAATTTGGGTGTTTTAGCACACCATTGCCTCATTTTCTGATCTTTCCTCTCAAACTTTTCTACCTAAATGCTCTCGACCCTTTTATACACTTTTACACACATATTACAAGGGAATTAAATCATTAATGAACTCATGAAGGAGATTCAAATCTCACCTTAAGTACTCGCGTAAATTGACGGTTACGATGAGTGGAAATCAAAGTTATCAGTGTTTTCTCCACTTGAAAAATAAGGATCCGAGACCCACCTTCTCGCGAGCACCCACTGAGACTGACTAAACGGTCCAAACCTTCCAACACGTGCGACGAACCATAGGTTCACGCACGAAGATGATCTTTAACGATTTCTAACATTGGTGTCTCAATGAAGCAAAAGAGGGTTTTATATATAGGTGGAACTCTCTCGCTCTTCCCGGTCGCAACTACACACGAGTTCGACACTCTCTTGCATCAATAATTGAAGAAAAGGATAAGATTGAGAGGGAGATCAACAACACAACAAGTTTTCGGTATGTAAGGAGTCTCACGTGAGGGCTTCTTTTCCCAAGCTTTCTCTCTTTCTCTCTATCTCCATGCAATGAAAAATGAAAGGAGGCTTATGTGAGAAGCGTTGTGCTTTTAAATATCAAATGGTTCTAATTCGGTGCAAGGTTTGCACACCTAGCTAACGTGTTAACTCCTTATCCAAAAAGGGGTTGTGATTTGGTGTGAAACCAACACACACAACTAAACCACTTAACTCTTCTCAAGTTTCAACTAAAGCTCTTGTATCCAAGGCTTTCACGTAAATTCCTACATGCCTCACTTGTGCGGAAATTGACACGTACACGTACATGTGGTCTGACATTCAGGTTTGGAATTTTCAGCCAGTGAGAGCTGGCTTTTCGAACAAATATTTCAACGAATCCGTTCATCCTATAAGGAGGACTGCCTGAGATAACAAGTAGTGGCGAAGCCTCTGTGTAGCCCATACGAGAGCCAAACATGATTTCTCTAGATGGGAGTACATATCTCGTAATCAGTGAATTTCTTGCTTAGGTAGCAAATGGCCTATTCTCTTCTTTTGGTCTCATTATGTTGCCCTAGGACACATCTCATTGAGAATTTTGTCATTGAGAGGTACATTAGAAGTGGCCTCTCGGATACTAGTGGTACCAAAATTGATGGGTTGAGGAGGTAGCCTTTGATTTTATCAAATACGGCTTGACAATCATCATTCCATTCAACGAGAAAATCTTTTCTGAGTAGCTTGAAAATTGGCGTGCAAATGGGAGTGAGTTGTGCAATGAACCGACTTATGCACTGTATTTTACCTAAAAAGCCTTTGACTTCTTTCTTAGTAGATGGTGGAGGCATTTCTACGATGGCCTTTACTTTGCCTCGAGGCCTACTCTACTGACGACGAAGCCAAGTAATTTTTTAGACATGGCGCCGAATGCACATTTATGAGGGTTCAAATGTAACCTGTATTTTCTCAGCCTCTTGAATAGCTTTTGGAGGCTTATAAGATGATCACCTCTCTCCTACGACTTGGCGATCATGTCGTCAGCGTACACCTCAGTTTCTTTATGCATCATGTCGTGGAACAGTACTGTCATCGCTCTTTGATACGTTGCCCTAACATTCTTTAACCCGAACGACATGACTCGGTAGCAGAAACTTTCCCATGGAGTGATGAACGTTGTCTTTTCTTGGTCTGCCTCTGTCATTTTTATTTGATTGTAATAGGAGAAACCATCCATGAATGAGAGCATTCATGCCTAGCAGTGTTATCAACCAAGATGTCGATGCGTGGCAAAGGGAAGTCGTCCTTTCGGTTCGCTTTGTTGAGATTTTTAAAATCTATGCACATGTGAACCTTTTCATCTTTCTTCGATACCAGCACGATGTTGACTAACCACTGCGAGTATTTGGAGGCCATAAGGAAACTCACATTGTATTACTTTATGATCTCGTCTTTGACTTTTAGCATCTATTCTGGCCTAAGATACCTCAATTTTTGCTTGACAGGCTTGACATTGGGATACAGTGGCAACTCATGCTCGATCAAATCGATGTCCAAACTAGGCATATCCTCGTATGACCATGTGAAGGCATCTTGGTATGACTGAAGGAAATCAATCATGCTTTTTATTTCCTCGAGAGACAGCGACGTTCCGATCTTGGTGATCTTAGGAATCTCCTCGGTACCCAGATTGACCTCTTTAGTCTCTTCAACGATCGGGGTAGGGCCATGCTCAATATTGGCATATTGTTTAAGGAGCTCATTGGGAAGCTCCTTGATCAATTCCTTGCCATCCAGATTCGTGACTCCTACTTTTCCTTATATTTCTACAGAAAAGAGGTCGACTTCACGTTGGACGGGCTTTTCAATTAAGACATCTATTTTCTTACTTTTTTTTAGAATTTTAAAAGACAATATTTTTGAAGTTTTTTACAATTTTCTATTTTTTTATGGTTTTCCTTTTCTTCGAAGATGGGCCCTTGGCAAGTCGGGTCTCTATACACACATGGTATTGCATGCCAAGGGCTAATCTTACTTTTTATAGGTTTTTTTTTTTTTGGAAAGCTAGAGCCGTATTTACGGCCATTTGATGCTTTCAGAGTTAGGAGCATTGAAGTCCAATTCTTCACCTGAGGTGTCGCACCTTTACCTTGTTCTACGGAAGATATGGACTGAGATGATTTTCGAGGGTCGACCCCCATCATGTTAACCATGAGTTCATCTTGTACCTGGTCTATAAATTTTAGCAGGGGCTTAGGATGGTTTAAGCCAGGTGGCTGTACAGGCAAGGGTACCTCCTCCTTAAACATGGATAGGGAGGCTAGGTCTATTTCAATATCGAGGGAAATGATTTTGGGGTTGGTTTCATGGATAGCCACTAGTTTATGTAGGGTCAACTGCGATGCCCAATTTTGGTCAATTTTTATGACCCTTGCGCTCACGAAAGTGATTCAGATGTGAGGCCGTGATCGGGGTTCATCTTTCACGTCTATCCCCCTGGATTTGGCTACGACAATAGTTCGGGTCTTTTCCTTGGCCTCCTGGGCTTCTTCTTCGATAGGCTTGTAGCCTAAGCCAAATTTGATTAATTGTCTACCCTTAATTCCGACGGGGTCTCTTCTTCCTTGTAGGCGAGGACTTAAACCCTGTCCTTTCTAGTAGCCCTATTTATGGAGCATGGCTACTGCTGCAACCATTCCTCCAATTTTTTCAGTGACCTTGTCGGGGGATTCTGGCGCCATTGCCTCTGACACTTCATACTGAAAACTATGGAGCTCTGTGTCTTCGGTTGTATGCGGCATATCTAACACCTTGAGATTTTCGATGTTGTGGGCTATTTTTTCTCTTTCATCTCGCCTTTCATCCATAATAGATATAACCTTCTGCTCATATATAAATTTGAGCTATTGATGTAGAGTGGAGGGCATCACTCCGATTTCGTGCAGCCATGGTCACCCTAACAGCAGGTTGAAAGAGGACTTAAGGTCCATGACTCAGAACGGGATTGAGAAAGTGATTGGCCCAATGGTGAGCTCAAGAACGACTTCTCCTATCACTTCCCTCCTTGTGTTATCGAAATCACGGGCTCCTATTCTGGATAGTCGGAACATTGACTGGTTGACCCCAATCTTGGTCACAGTCCACAGTGGGCATATATTTAATGCCGAACCATTATCTACTAGTATCAACGATATCACCATGTTCCTAGTTTCTGCAGTGATATTGAGGGGCCACTTCACTCGATAATATGTCCCACTTCATCTGGGGATACTTTGTTTGATACATGAGTGTCTTTTAGTGCTCCCATCAGAGCTTGTAAGTAAAGTGGAGATGTCATTAGTAGGTCCCAGATGGTGATGTGAGCTGGAGTTCTTTTAAGTTGTGTTTCTAACGCGTGCTTTTGACTCATTTTTTTCATGGGGTGCACCGCTATCGGTTCCCTTCTCTCTTTTGGACGGGCTGGTACTGGTGCCTTAGGTTGTTTAGAGATTTTGCCCGATCGAGTTATGAACTCAACTACCCCTTTCCTATTGTCGCCTGCATTGGCATCCGTCTGGTTGTAGTTGAGTGGGACCTAATGGGGATCATATGTTGGTCTGGAGATTTGAAATGGGATGGATGGAGATGTTCGGTACGATTGAACTGTCGGGGTTGGTGCTACAATGCTGGGCCAAATGTGGTTGACTGGTGCAGGAGGCGATTGGACTGATGATGATATGTCAAAATTGGGTCAACTGTATTGGGTTGGTGTTGGAGGTGAATATACTGGTGGTGGTGCGACAGTACTGGGCCAGTTGTATTGCGGGAAATGAAGGTGGATGGGCTGATGATTGTGTGGCGACATGGGGCCACATATGGTTGATGGGAGCTGGCTCAAAAGGCGAGGTAAAAGTGGGCATCATATAATTAACGGGGGTCGATACCGGGAATGATTGATATCGCAGAGGTGGGACCCAACTGGGTTGGACCTGACTAACGAGAGTGGGTGAGGGGAAATACAACCTCAGCTCTAGTGGTGCTGCTTGAGGTGTTGGGTTTGGGAAATAATCGGCTAAGTTCAAAGGCTTGATTATCTCGATGGTTTAGCTTTCTTGGTTCCACTACCATGGTGTTTCATAGGTTTCCCCTGTGTTGATATATTATGAGGGGTGATCTCTTCCAACTCTTCCTGCAGCATGTTAATGGTGGCCCTTAGGCCAATTCCTCCCTACGGGTGTAGCGGCAACGACGCCTGATGAATGTTGGTGTGTAGGTTTGCTTGGAGAGCTACTGAGGGAATGAGCTCCCTGCCTCTATTAAATTCTCTATTGCGTGCTTCAAAGGAAAGCATCAATGGGTTGGATGCCTCGGTTCCTGGGGAAAACTGCAGTGTGTATTAGGGTCATAATTTCTTGGGATTGGATTTGTCGAAGGTAGTGACTAGAGTATGGTGACCAAACCTTTTTCTACTAGCAAAGGTAAAAGGACATTCAGGGATTACCCCAGGGGAGTGAACACTATCCCAGGGGAGTGAACACTCAATTATATTGGCCCTTCTCTGTTCGGGGGTCATTTATGCCCATGGGCCATTGCCCTACCTTTGAACTGGATTTACCGGTGTTGGGGCTTGCTGTGCTACCCCAAACTGGAAAGGTACCATGCTGGTGCTGGGTTGAGTGGTTATTATTGCCTAGACATCTGCCCCGATTCTTCTTTCATTTCTTTGCTTAGTGAATTTTCGGACCCCACTAGTTACATTTTTATTCAATTGACCCTCTCTAATTGCATCCTCGCAACGATTGACATTTCTTATCAGGTCGACAAAATTGGATTGCTGCTGGTATACCAGGAAATCTGAGATGACTGGCAGAGTACTTTTTGAGATCATCTCAATTTGTTCATCATCAAGTATTCAGTTTCTTACTTTGGCTGCCAATGCTCTCCATCTCCTGAGGTATTCATTGAACGTTTCATTGGGTTTTTACTTCAAATGGGCCAAATCAGACTTGCATGGCTCTATATCGATGTTATTGACATATTGTTCTTGGAACAGGTGAGTCAATTCTCTCCACATTTTTAGCATAGATGGTTCAATAGACATGAACCATTTCAAGGTTGGTCTGATGAGACTTTTTTGAAAAACTTTTATGAGCAGGCGCTCATCCCCTTCATACTGACACATGTCCCCAAAATATGAGTTGAGGTGTGCAATGAGGTTGTTGGTGCCATTGTATATATCAAATGATAGTACTTTAAACTTAGGCAGCAAAGGCACCTCGACAAATATGTACAGATCTGAAAAATTTGTGGCATGGATCTCGGTTCCTCCCAGCTTCATCAACTGCTTTTGGATCTTGTCCATTTATTCTTTGAGCAACTCTGACTCCCTTGATGATAATGTTGGGGTTGATCCCCCACTAGGCTGCCTCTATTCATTTTGAACGGCCAGCTGGTTGGTGAGTGTGGGTGGTGGGGGATTGAAACTAGCGAACACCCCCATGTAGGCTTCGCTATTTCAGGCTTCATCCTCCTCATACTAATGACCTGCATCAAAAAGTGGTGGAAGAGGGGTGAGGTTGATTGAATTTTAGAGGGATTGAGTAGGTGCCTGCTGGGGCCATTCTAGGTAAGTGAAGCTTTGATGAGTGGCTAGTGGGGTAAGGGGGTTGGGGAATTATGGATTTCCAGCAGGTGCCTGATAAGGCCATTGGATCGGTTGGGTATTTTGAGGATTTGGTTGGGAGGTGAATTGGTTGATGGTTTGGGATGGGTTCCCATATTGGGTTGGGTATGAAGGATGTGGATGGGTGGGATTCATGCAAATTTGTGGAATTGGGTGAAATGGGTTTGCCATTTGAGGGGGAATGAGGTGTGCTTGTGGAGTGGGATGGTAGGTGGGAAATTGGAGGAAGGCTGGAAGGTTTGAAAATGTGACCCTTGAACTTGGGCCGGTATGGGCTTGTGGTTTGGTATTGGGCCTTTGAGGCCCACTTGAATGGCTCCCTGATTGGTGTTGAGTGGTGTGGATTATGGGTGATTGATTGGGATTTGGGTTTTGGGTTTTGAGTGAAGGCGGTGTGGAGATTTTGGAGAGTATGTTAGGGGTTCTAGCATTTGAGGTGGGTTGAGAAGGCCTTGGGAGGCCTTCCATGTCGTATATGCCCTCCAAATCTCCTCCATCATGACCATAGGATTGGTCATGGGGGCGAATATGGATGGTTCAACTGATGGAAGCGATGTAACAGGTGGTGGTAATGCTTGGATTGATGTTGTGGGGATATTAGGAAGACTTTGGTTTGATGTGGTAAAGTTGAAGGGCTTTGGTTTGATGTGGGAGAAAAATTGGGGATATTTTGAGTGGATGTGGAGAAAAAAATGGGTATATTTTGGGTGGATGTCGAGGAAAAAATAGGTATATTTTGGGTGGATGTGAAAGGAAAATCGGGTGAAATTTTGGGTGTATGTTGGGTTGACATAAAAGGAAAGTTGGGTGGATAATTGGGTGTATGTTGGATGGTGGAAAAAAAGAGTGTATTTTGAGTGAAGGAAAAAGAGAGTGTGTTTTGGATAAATGTGGAGGGAAAAGTGAATGTATTTTGGTTTGATATGGAGGAAAAAATGGGTACACCGAATGGTTTGGTGACATTAAATTGGGATTGGGTGAAAGGATCGGAGATGGGAACCTCCTCTATGTGGGAATGAGATGGGGAATGTGATGGGGATGAATCTGGATCAAAGTGGGCCAGATCAACCACCCAAGACATGACTTGATAGTGGGTGGGATATGGATTTCTTGGGTGTGGCCCGAATGATTTTTTTCTTCTACCCCTATGAGATGATAGAGGGTGTGGCAATGCCATGTTTACGGCACCACAAGCTTTCTTTTTGGATTTTTTTGGCTTTTTTGACTTTTTTGATTTTTTTGTTGGTGATTTTTGAATGATGATGATGATAATTCCCTTTTTGGATGACTTTTACCACTCTCAAAACTTGCTACGACGAAACCCAGATGCCCTCTTAAGAATCAAAGAGAAAAAATCTCATCTTTAAGGACACGGATTTTCATAAGCTCCCTTGGGCAAATCGGGTGGCTAAGGATTATTTTGTAAATATTGAAGATTTAAAAATTAAATTTGAACTTAGAATTGAGAATTAAGAATCAAAATCGAGATCGAGAATTAAGAATTTAGAACTTAGAACGAAGAATTTGAACTAGCATTAAGAACTAGAAAGAAAGTTATGAACTAGAAAGAGAATTAAGAACTAGAAAGAAAGTTAAGAACTAGAACTAGAACATGGGAACTAAGAACTAGAACTAGAAACTAGAAACTAGAAAAAGATTACCTGAAGCCTAGCGCTTCTTTCTCCTTCTAGCGCCGCAGAGGAGGAACTCGAGCTCCCTGGGAGAGGCCTGAGCTCGAGAGAGAAGAAATCTCTATGAAAATTGTATTTTTGGGATGAGGTAAGAGGGTCTATTTATAGGTGTACGGGTAATTATGCGCCCTGTGAGAGGTGCATAACAGGGTGCATAATTAGCCAGTCAAATCTAATTATGTGCCCTGTGTGGGGCGCTTAATTGGATTACGCGCCTTGTATCGTGCGTGTAATACACTTTGAGTTGGTGGCCGACCCAATGAGTGACCGGCTGATTGGCTCAGCCGGGTGTCCTAGTTCCAACTCGCTTGGAACTAATTGTGCGTCCTGTGTGGCCCACGCAATCCAATTAAGCGCATGAAGTATGGCGCTTAATCGAGGAACTCAGGTGGTCTTGGAAATTAGAGGCCAGGTCCAATTGGGGACCAATTGCACGCTGGTGGCGGGGCGTAAAATCAATTGCGCGTGTTGGTGAGGGCACGTAATCGGATCTCAAAGCGGTCTACAAAAGGTGGAGTTTCGGTCCAAATTAGACCAATTGCGTGCCAATGATGGGGTTTGCAATTTGATTGCGCGCTGTGTAGGGTGCGCAATCTACTCCTAAGGTGGTCGGCGGGAAAACAGGCTTGGTCCAAGTGGGACCAATTGCGCGCCATCTATGCGGCGTGCAATTGAATTGCACACACTGGTGAGGGCGCGTAATTCAGGATCTTCCCAAGCAAAGTCTGGTCTAAGCCACAAAGCTATTATTTCAGCCTGTGCTTCGACCATATACTATTGTTTCAGTATATAGTCCCCGTATCAGGGTTTTAAAGCCTTCGAAAAAAGTTAGCCCTTTTTCAGAGATCGTGAGCAAGCTCAAAGGTTGACCGAATAGGTTTGTATACTCCGAGAGGGTAAATTTTGGGTGCTTACAAATGCCCCTCTTCGGTGTTCTTGCGTAGTAAGGATGCATCGAAGAAGTAGACACCCCTCTTCCAAGGTGCCTTCTCGTTTCTTTTGGAAAGTCACAAGTGTGAACCAGGGAGCTGACATGAAGTGCTTGACTTTTTTATCTATCAGCACAAGCTAAGATGGAGCATTTAGGGTCCCAGTGGTAGTTGTCGAAAGACATATCCATAATCGCAAGTGTAAGTGGCATTCCGTCGCATGTCGCGACCTGCTGTAAGTGATAGTCAAATAGGAGGAAATTGACATTTCTTGATCTGTGGGTGCAAGGGGCATCTCGTTGTGTGTTGAGAATTGCTATAAGGGGCAATCAAATGGGAGGAAAGTTAGCATATCCTAGTCTATGGTGTGAGGGGCATCCTGTCGCATGTTGTGACTTGCTACTAGGGGCTGTCAAATAGAGGGACATTGACGTAATCAAAGTGCTGGGGGGTGTCATACGAATGTCCAGAGATAAGGTCAAGTGACCGGATAATATGATAAAAATTTGATGTAATAGCAAAGGCTTTCGCAGATTATGTCAGGTCGGGCGTGTCATTGCTCACACCAATGGCGCATAAGAGCTCCCTTTCTAGTGGACATTTATGTTTTCTCAGAGTTAAGTATATTCAGAGTTTGGTTTCTCAGGGGAAAGAATGGATTGGGGTGATGAGAAGTGAAGTTTGATAGATAGAGGGTTAATTTGCTATTATTTTTTTTGAAAGTTTGGGATTTTTAACTTAAGATCAACTTGGTTGTAAAACTGTAAAAAATGTGGCTTCCAAAATATCGCTGAGCAGATCCACCGGAGCGGGATTTGGGAACTCGACCGTTTATGTGGTTGTTAAGATGACACTTGGTATGCAGGATATTTCGTCTATTCTTCTCGTGAATACTGATGATTATCTCTTATTAGAGGACTACAGTGATTCACGAGTCGAGAGAGACAGGTTTTGAAAATATTTGACTTAATATTAGTTAACTATATTTTACAGAGAATATCGAGTAGAAAGGAGTATTTTACTTACCTAGTTTGTTGCTGGTAGGAGGCTTTTGTTTATGCTGGGACTGGCTGGCTGTTGTGGTGATGTCGTGATGGGACATTAGAGAGTTTCCTTTCCTTTGGTTTCTGTCGTGGCGAGGCCCGATGCTTGTGGGTGCGATGGGCTATTGGGGAGGTTTGCGATGGGACATTGGTTGGCTCTCCCCATCATTCAGTTTGTTATGTGGGATCATGCCATGGGACATCAGAGGGTTTATTCTCCCCCTTCGTTCTCTGTTGATTGTTGTGATGGGATGTCTGGCTCACCTGATGAGATGTTCGCGATGGAACTTGGTATTTGTTGGGTGTGATGGGACGTCGGAGGAGTTTCTCTTCTTCTATCGATGAGCTAATGTTTCTGCTGCAGTGGAGTCTGGCGACTGCTGTGCAATAGGATATTTGAGGGGTTTAGCTCTTTGCTTTTCGTGATGGGGTATTGGTTGAGCCTCTCTTCTGGTTGCGTGCTGTGGCGGGTTGTGACGAGACTTGGTGGTTATGTGATGGAAAAGCTATGTTCACTTCTTTCTTTGACAGATCCTTGGTTATATGAGAGATTAGGTTGTAGTTGCATCACAATGGGACATGTTTGTGAGTGTGTGATGGGGCAATGATGGTGTCTTTCTTTGGCAGATCTTGGCTATACGATGGATTGAAATCAGTTTGAATGGTGCCTGAGATCATGACGGGTCTGGCCTTTGACCTTGGTGATGTGGTGTGGCTTTTGCGTCGTGATGGGACATGAGAGCGTGGTTGATTTATACTGATGAATTTAGGTGTTGGGATAGCGTTTAGATATGTGCATCTTGTTGTGATGGGACGTGTGTTATTGTGGCGATGTGTGATGGGATATCAATGGTTCTCTCTCTCTCTCTCTGATCGATGTGTGAGATTACGCGATGGGATAAGAGATAGTGATTATGATCGTGATGGGACGAGAAACGTGATTGGCTACTTTGTGACCATTACTTTTTGCTTTGTGTCACGATGGGCCTTTTATATTTATTATTTTTATTGGATTATGTTATTGTGATAGGACTATGAGCAATGGTTTTATTTTATTTTATTTTGTTGGCTTATTTTGTACAACGGAGCGAGTGGCGGGTGTTGGAGAGTGATTTGCTTGCGATGGGACCGCAAGGAGCAGTTTTTCTTTTGATTTTTATCATGATTTTTAGTTTCTTAACACTGTTTTTTTTAATTATTTTATTGAGTGATTTTACTCACTTTTACCGCATTGATGGGTTAGGCTTATATTTTATTATTATTAGAGTTTTTATGGCAAAAGGAAAATTTTGGGTATTTGTTTTATGTAAGGTTTATTTTTTTTGGTTTGGTCTTATGTTTAGTTTGGGGTGACACTTGTCAAAGGCATGTGAATTTAGTTTCAGAGATTAGATGGGTGTTAGATGTTTTAATCCTATTGGTTCATCTATTTTGTGATGGATGTGTATTTCCTTAGGGGTAAGTGTTTTGTGATTATTGGTTTATCTCCATTTGTCATGGATTATGCTTTGTTTGAAAGGCTAGGTGTCTTGTTTTGGACGTTTGTTTTGGGGTCCCATGGTGGAAAAGTAAGAAACAAACTGAAAATAAAATAAATAAATAAATGCCCCAGTTTGGGGTATCGTTCTTATGACCTGAGTATCGCTACCAAGGTGCCAGCGCTCTTAAAAAAAATGCCCCAGTGTCAAGTGACAGTAGGACTTTCATCAGCCTCTCAGATATCATAAAGTGCATTAGTAATGATCCCATGTCGGGAAGTAGTTTGATTGTTTCGGCCACATGCCAGGCTTGATTTTGTAAGTGTTGAATGGCCATCATGTATCGTAACTTTTTAGCGATGTTGGGATGAATGGTAGGTAATGTGTGATTGTATCACTTGCCATTCGAGAATTTTCGATTTTATTTCGAAGAGATTTTGAAAATCATTTGACTCATTGTCCGAAGAGAAAATAAAGGGTGAAGAAGAGATAAGGTTTATTGATCTGAGTGTAGCTTCTATTTAACCGATTTTTGAAATAGTAGTCAACTACTTTCTTCTCAGATGGCAATGCATAATTGCGCTCTCTGTCATGGTTCAACACTATCAAATCATCAAATTCTATTATTAGGAGTTTTGTCCTCCTCCTGCCATCGTACGATGACACCTAGTAGTGTGAAGATGTTAGAGATGCCCTCGCGGCTTGCTTATACTTCCTTAATAAGATTACCAGGAATGCCCTCATAATTTGCTTATGCTTCCCTGAATTCATTGACTGTTCATTCATCGTATTACTCTCGCTTGATTTTGTTTCTTTTCTGTATATTGAAACAACCTGCTAACGCAAGAATTGTGAGGTTTGATGTAACCTTATATTTTTATTTTTTATGCTCTAATATTAACTCCAATGGCTGGAAGGATGTATGAGAATTCAGAGTTTTCTACATTTCAAAAAAAGGTTTCATGATTTACTTGTCCGTTTGATCAACTTGCCCGAATTGAAAGGTAGTTAATGAGTTAGATAATTTTCAAGATGGTTTAAAAGAATAATGACCTACGATTGGCGAATGCCTTGTGATGATTGTGAGGATGATAAGTTTATAAGTATGACTGTTTAGGCTACGAGACATGATGGTCATTGAGTTATGATTCCAAGGGTCAGAAAGTCCTTCCCATGTGACTGTTTCCTGAGCATGTTGTCGAGATAATATAAGTACTTCCCATATGGGTTTGATTTCCTCCAGGCGAGGTGGTTGTGTTGACAATATTGTTTCTTAGCACTAGCTCCTCGACTTCGAGTTCTCAATCGGGTAAGAGTTATAGGTGAGAGATATTGTTGGGCAATATATATACTTTTCTTATTTTGTATATATTTTGTGTTTTTTTTTTGTTATTATTGTGGTGTTATGGTACAACATATGTTCCTTAAGCAAAGATTGACTCAGAAGGTCGAATAGGCAGAGTGGCAGTTGGGTGATCTGTTTCGGGGTCCTCGATCCCTCTCGATTTGGTCAATCTGGGATGAGAAAGATGTTATGTTTAGGTTTATGTTTTGGATGATATGAAAAGTTTTGAAATAGGTATGGTGTCTTTTAACTTCTTTTTTTGATAAATCTTTTATGGTCGGGCCTCCTTGTCGGGAGGGCCTTTCTTTAGTTTCTCGATGGAGTGAGGCAACTCGTAGAGTTGGAGCTTACAGTTGTTAGGGTGTTTTTTGAGTTGTCGGGAAGTTATTTGCCAGTGAAGTTGGAGTGAAATCCGTTGGTGTTGTAAAGATAATGATAACATAAGGCAGAGGTAGAGTAGGAGGAGGAGATGCGAGGGCGTAGGCCAAGGTGGACCTTTTCTCCGTGTGGGGCGGTTTTGTTTTGTTTGATCATACTTATTTTGTTTGATTCTCACTTTGGGTTTATTGTGAGATTATTTTAAAGTTTTGTTTATCAAATTTTGAGGAGGTTTAGTGTCAAAGGTTTGACATGGCAGTATTATTGCTGGTTGGGGTTCTGTGAAGGTTTTGATCATGAAGTCTATAGAGATTTTGATTTGGGGTTTGGATGTAATTTCAGTTGTGATGTCAATTTTATGTTGTGACGTTTGAGGATTAGGTGGCATGTTAGTTTGGATGTTGATCGAAGTTGTAGGTTTTGGATTTGATTTGATCTCGGGAGTGGGAGGAGTGACGGTTTTTTGGGTTTGTTTGTCGTCAAGTTCAGTGGTTGATCCGAAGGCGGTTGAAGTTGGTGTTGTAGGGATAGGCTCGAAGATAGGTTCAGGCTTGATGATAGGCTTAGTTTCAATAATGGGCTCGCGCTTGATGAGGGGTTTGAGTTCAATGATGAGATCAAGTTTAATGATGGGCTCGGTCTTGACGATGGGTTCATGTTCAACGATAGGT
Source organism: Chloranthus sessilifolius (assembly GCA_021018995.1). Taxonomy (NCBI): domain Eukaryota; kingdom Viridiplantae; phylum Streptophyta; class Magnoliopsida; order Chloranthales; family Chloranthaceae; genus Chloranthus; species Chloranthus sessilifolius. The sequence goes on from CM037592.1 coordinate 118,445,068, forward strand.
TTGGATTTGTCGATAGTTTGAGGTTTGATGACAAGTTTGTGTTTGGTGATTGGTTTAGGTTCGACGGTAGGTTCAGGTTCGAAGATTGATTTGATGATAAGTTTAGGTTTGAGGTTTAGTTTCGTATTCGGTGGAACGGAAAGTTCAATAGTGGGTTTAAGTTCTTGTTTTGAAGTTGAGGGGATGATAAGTTCGGTGGCGAGTCCTATAGGGGTTGATTCATAAGTTGGTTTCAAAATTAGCCCAACAAGTGATTCTGGAGTGGGTGGTTCAGAGGACTGTTTGGCGACAGAGCCGGATTTGGGGTTTTGTTTTGAAGTTGGTGGGGTGACGAATTCAATGTTGAGTTTAGGTTTTGAAATGGGTTTTGGTTCAAGAGCTGGTTCCGAAGTTGGTGGGGTGATGTGTTTGACAATGTGTTCGGTTTTGGGGGTTAGTTTCGGAGTTAGTTCGAATAGGGTTTTTGATTCGATTATGGGTTCATGTTCGGAGTTTATCTTTGTGATTGGTTTAAGTATGAATGGTATCATAGTATATGGATAGATTAATTCAGGAATTGCTTCTGGGGTAGGTGAGGGAAATTGTTTAGGGATTGGTTGTGAAGTTGATTTGGGTGTTGGCTGAGGTGGCATGGGAATTGGTATGCTTGTCGGTAGGCTGTTGAGTTCAAGGGTAGGTTGAGTCGGTTCGAAGATAAGTGCGTTGAGCTTGGTGATGGGTTGAGTTAGTTTAGGGGTGGATTCTGTGATACTTTGAATTTTAGTGATCTTGGTGACTGGTTCGGGGCAAAAGGTAATTTCACGTTTATAGGTACGTGAGATAGAGTTAGTTGGTTGTGAGTGAATGGTATGGACGTGCTCCGAGGGAGGTTCAACCCTTCGAATCAGACAAGCTGGGTGGAATGGGGCAGGAATGGTTGAAGGCATAGAGTTTGATTGGAGGTTTGGTTAAATATGGTATGGTGAGGGATCGTAAAAGACAGGGTTGGTTAGTATGGTGTTGTACGCGAGTTGAGGGGTTGATTGGGTTTGGTCAAATAACAGGTTCTAGAAGGTGGTGTTAGTTTGCGCGTCGTTGGGGTACTGGTTTTGGTCATAGTACCGGTTCGTGTATTGGTTGGTGTACAATGGTTGGTTTTGTTCAGGGTATAGGTTTGTGTACATATCTTGAGCTTGGTCATATGGGTGGTATGGCTGAGAGTTTGTTTGGTTTTGTTCTTGGTTCCTGTTGATTTGTTCGGGGCTCAGAGTTTCATTTAGGGTGCTTGTTTCAGGGTCATTGGAGGGTTTGTTGGATGTTAGGGTAGAGAGATTGAGGTCTCCATTCTTCAGGCGACGCTCCATGAGTGAAGCGTGTTCTTGGAGGCTAGTGAAATCGGAGCAATCACTTACGATTAGAACACTCCAGAGAGGCTCTCAAGTGTTGCTAATCATTATCTCTATCATATCACTTTCTTTTATTTGATTCCTTGTTCGGGTGGCGAGCCTTTTCCAGCGGGTGGCGAACATTGCGAAGTCTTTGTCATGCTCGTCTTGGGTGCATCAAGTCAGCGAGACTAATTTCTTCGGGAGTTAAGTGTTGGTATTGGTCTAGGAATCTGTTAGCTAAGCCTTCAAAGGTCTCCATTTTTGTTAGAGGCAGAGTGGCAAACCAGTCGAGGGCTTCTCCTTCTAGAGATAGTTGGAAATAGTGGATGAGGAGCCCCTGATTAGTATGGATTGGTCGACAGTCGTTACAGAATAGTGCCAAGTGGTGCTTTGGGTTTCTCGTACCGTTATATTTGTTGAATTTGGGTGGTTTGAACTCGGCAAGTACAGTGAAGTCGAGAACTCGACAAAATTTGTCGAATGCATAAGATTGGTTAGAGCATTCTTTCTTAGCCATGTAGTTGTCTAAGAATCGATGGAGGTCGTTCATGTCTACGGTGGTGTCTTTTTTAGGCGTCTCTGGAGAGGGTTGTCTTCGGTGGTTGTTGTCGATCGAGGTGTGAAGGGTAAGTGTGTTATGTGTCGGGGGAGTCGAAGCATGTGGAGGAGTCGACGTCCTTTCCTCTTGTCTGTTCCTCGGAGTAACTCGTCTTTGGCCTCTTGTAGCTCTGTAAAAGTCGGTTAGAGACTGGAGTAATGCGTCGACTTCTTTTCCTCCTTTTGTGAGTGCACTAGCAGTGTGGTCTATTACTTGCCTTGTCGTGAAGGTCTGTCCGTTGTTACTTTCTCCGTTATTGTTGTTGTGATTTGTGTTTCGCAAAGCAAAGGGGTATTTTTCGCTCTCACTGACCGTATTTACCTGTGCACAACGCTGGGCTGTCCAGCGAGACAACCTAACGTTATTCTCAGGATCGCTAGGGAGGTCCCATGAGGATGGGTTAATATCATTAAAGTTTAATATTCTTATGCCAGCGATTTTATAATAGTTATTTTTTTTAAAAAAAATTTATCCACGTGCAAGTGTGTGTAGAAAAGTGATAAAGCGGAACAAAATAGAAATCAAAATAAATAAAATAAAAGAAAAAAAAATTTGAAAACTAAATTAAATAAAGCAAGGAAAATAGAAAACTGAATTAATTAAACCGGGGCAACCTTAGAGAAAAAGAGTCCCATTGCAATCACCAGTCTATTGGTACACGCTTTTTCTGGGTTCTTCTCGGTCCCCGGAAAGAGTGGCTCAATTCGGTTTGAGTGGACTTTGGCTAAGGGCGATGGAGTAGTAAATTATGAAATATAAAATTGTTGAAAGAAAAAGGCGAATTTTAAATGAAGAATGCATGGGTGATGTGATCGCCATCTGCAGATGTTTATTGACGCTGCAATACATCACTGATCACGCTTTAAGAAGAGCGGGGGTTTGCAGGTTGAACTCCTTTACTAAACCATCGGTCGGTCGACTCCAGCAGCTATGGGTTGCCTAAGATCTAGCTAGTTTGACCTTCTTCCTTCTGCTAGGATTCTATCAAATCTAATCTTCTAATCCTACTAGAAGTCTAATTGACTTAGTCTCCTGATCCTACTGGGAGTCTAATTAAAAAAGGGTGTTATGGTCCGTTATGCTAAGGAGGATCGGCCCCGTTCTCGGGTACCCTCCGTAAGCTCCCTTGGGCAAATCGGGTGGCGAAAGTTTATTTTGTAAATATTAAAGATTTAAAAACTGAATTTGAAGTTAGAATTGAGAATTAGGAATCAAAACTGAGATTGAGAATTAAGAATTTAGAATTAGAACGAATTCAAATTAGCATTAAGAACTAGAAAGGAAGTTATGAACTAGAAAGAAAATTAAGAACTAGAAAGAAAATTAAGAACTATAACTAGAACCTAGGAACTAAGAACTAGAACTAGAAGAAGATTACTTGATGTCGAGCGCTTCTTTCTCCTTTTGGCGCCACAGAGGAGGAATTCAAGATCCCTGAGAGAGGCCTGAGCTCGAGAGAGAAGAGATCTCTATGAAAATTGTGCTTTTGGGACGAGGTAAGGGGGTCTATTTATAGGTGTATGAGTAATTACGTATCCCGTGAGAGGCGTAATTAGCCAGTCAAATCCAATTGCGTGCCATGTGTGGGGTGCTTAATTGAATTATGTACCCTGTATCATGTGCGTAATACACTTTGAGTCGGTGGCCAACCCAGTGAGTGACCGGCTAACTGGCTCAGTCAGGTGTCTTAGTTCCAACTCGCTTGGAAGTAATTGCGCACCCTGTGTGGCATGCGAAATCCAATTAAGTGCGTGGTGTATGGAGCTTCATTGAGAAACTCAAGTAGTCTTGGAAATTAGAGGCCAGGTCCAATTGGGGCCCAATTGTGTACTGGTGGTGGGGCGTAGAATCGATTGCACACGCTGGTGAGGGCGTGTAATTGGGTCTCAAAGCGGTCTATGAAAGGTGGAGTTTTGGTCCAAATTGGATCAATTGTGCGCCAGTGATTGGGCGTACAATTTGATTATGTGTGTTGTGTAGGGCGCGTAATCTACTCCTAAGGTGATCCGCGAGAAGAATGAGCCTGGTCCAAGTGGGACTAATTGCATTATCAGTACTGACTGAATATCCTGTTGCGATTGACACCACCAAAATAAAATCTAAGGTCACTGGAGTGACCTTCACTTTCTTCGCAAACTGTGGCGTAATAAACGAGTGAGTAGACCCTGGGTCTATCAACACTCTCGCTTCATAATAAAGGAAATCACCCTTACCATACATTTCCAAAGTACATATATCATACATATACTTAAACAATTTACTTATGCATCAATAGTTACGCATGTAAGGAATTGAATTTAAAGACTACTCCCTAACAGTGATGCACCTTCTCTATCTAAAATTTCAATAAATGATATATATATATTAAATAAAAACAATTTCACCTTGAATGATGTTGTTACTATTCTGAGCAGCCTGGGTTGTAACGTCATATTCTCTTCCTTACACAATAGGCTTCTTTGTCTGTATCGGCCTAGGCATAGGAGCTGATGTCGTCCTCTCCTTTCTCATCTCTGGGCAATCTTTGATCATATGCCCCATCTTCCCACACTTGAAGCATCCGCATGTACCCCGCCTACAATCTGAAGTCTTGTGAGACTTGCCACACCTGACATACGTCTCAGCTGGGGTGGATGATGCTGCTCTAGAGAAATCTTGAGTAACTGATACTCCTGTAGTTGTCGTAGGGTTCTCATAACGGATCGGCCTCACGGATGTAGGTATAGGTGGTCTAGAGTAACTGATCTGGGATAGTCTGGAATAGTGCATCTGTGTAAACTACCTCTGAACAGGTGATACGAATCGTGACTTTTTGTTCACCGGCTCTAGTTGCCTGACACCCCTTGACTTGTCTTTCCTTTGTTCTCCTGGTCCCTTCTTTTGTACATGTCATCAATTGCTTTCTTAGCAACTAACGCCTTCCCCATCACGACTGTGTAAGTCTCCAATTCAAAAACAACGATTCTATCTCGTAGAATCGGCCTCAAACCATTTTCTAATTTGTTGGCCATCATAAGTTCCGTGGCCACATAATCTAGAGCAAATCATGATAATCTTATAAGCTCTGTACCATACTCTCGTACAGTCATCGCCCCTTGCTCCAAGGTCATAAACCTTACTGCTATCTGATTTCTTATTTGCCTTGGGAAGTACTCCTTGTTGAACACCTCAATAAATTCTTCCCAGGTTCACTCCCCATCTGGGTTCTCCTATTCTCTTCTCAGCAATACCGACTTCAACCAAGGGTTGGTATCTCCCTCCAACTGACAAGAAGCCCAACTCACCTTCTCTGCCTTAGTACAAGGCAATCACTGCAATAGCTTCTCAGTCTGATTCATCCATTTCTCTGCCTCCAATGAATCAATCTGACCATAGAAACTAGGAGGTCTCAACTTTCTAAACTCAACAAATCCTGAATGATGTGGTGGAGTAGGTGCAACTAGAGGTGTAGGTGGTTTCTGCTAATGGTTATTAGCATAATTAGCTGCCAACAATGCCGCCTGCTGAGCCATAGCATTTGCCATAGTTTCCATGGTCTGCATCATCCTTTATCTTTTTTCTCGGTCTTCATTTATTTCTTGATCTCTATTTTCCAGAATCTCTTTGTTACCAATCGAAACTCTATTTGAACTCATGGGAATCTCATCCAAACTCCTTAAGTTTCTACCATGACCGCCTCTCGGTTGGCCCCATCCTCTAGCAGACATGACATTCTGAAACATGAAACCAAAAGTTTCATCAGCAAAGGTCCCTAGCTCTGACAAAATCTAAGATTTGCTAGAAACTCTAACAAAAACTTTCTTTGATTGTAACTGTGACAGCTTAGATTTCCGCACCCGAAAACTCATGCCATCGGTTTAGCCATTAAGGCCTAACCCCATATATCACACAACACACTTGATAAATCCACACACAAAGCGGAACAAAGCCAAGATCTAAATAAACAAATAGAGTCATCATAAGAAATAAATCATCATTTCTACATATGGACAACTCAAAAGATAACAAAAGACGGTTCTAATCCCAGGCACTCATATGGCTAAAAGAACTAAACCGAACCATCAGCGACAAACAATCGTCACCAGCACATAGTTCGTAAAATAATATATTGTGTGACATATACAATATTCTTAACAAAACTAAACCGGCCGGACATACCAAGCCTCACAATTTAACTCTAAAAAATAAAGCTAGCATAGTACAAATCTGCTAGAAGAACTCTTCAGGAGGGGGACTCAGTCTCCTCCTTAGAAATATACTCTGAGTCCTCAAGATCTACGTCCTCAGTACTCGCCGCTACCTCTATACCTGTGACGTATAGTCGAAGGGTGAGCTACATCTAAGCTCACTAGGGAAGCATAAGTAACATGCATATTACGATGTCAAACATATTTTTCATGGCATAATCGGAAACATACTCGTTTTACGAGATTCACAATTTAAAAGCATTTAACTTGACAAAACAAATACTGATGCAAAACTCAAAACACACCTATCATGATTTCTCAAAATTTTCTCTTAACGCACACATACACACACTTAAACGAATCACTTAAATAATCTCTTGAACAAATATAACATCGAGAGCCATATATAAAACCGAAGGAATACCCCCAAACATCATCGTTCAATGAACCATTCACATAAAGTTGCTCAAGCTCCTTCGAATTAGCAGACTTGTGCTAAACGAAGTATTTTCACAGATTGAAAATCAAAGAACGGATATCACGTCGTACCGGAGCACAAGTATAGATATCCCACCGTACCAATAACAATTATACCGTTGCATCGGTAGAGTATTCAGCACATAAACTTTAAATCAAAGTGCAAAATCTACATATAGTTATTCACCGTGTATTATGATAGCTTATACTAGTTCTGTTTTCAAAGTTCGCACACACGCTTATCATATTTTTTGGTGTCACACACACATACTTTTGCTTCTTACTGATGTCACATTCTTACTAATCATATTTCATACACACACATATGGTTTCTCATTGGTACACTTACACACACACTTATCTTATTGAAATACATGAAAGAAATTCATGCCTAATAATTGACAAAACCACACATTCTTACACATCTCTATCATATTATAAAATCATGCTAAACGAAATCGAATGCACATGTTACGAAGTTTTTCCTACCTCAAGTCATGCTTAAACCATTACATTCATAGTTCTTACGAGAGTCCACACGTGTGCTCAACACACTAATCATACATTCAAAATGTCCAAACATCTATAAGAGCACTTAAAAGAATCTAAGGTACACATTTCTAAAGAATTCATACCAAAATAAACAAAATAAATTTACTATGTTTCTTGCGCGAGCGAGCTCTAGAGCTTGGGCGCGCGAGCCCAAAACACATCTTTTCTCGTACGACTGACTGGAATTTGGCCTACTGCAGAAGGTCACACGAGGCCTTGGGCGAGCGAGTCTCAAAGCCTCACAGGCTTACTTAACCTTCTGAAGGTTCTCGCGCGAGCGAGCTCTGGAGCTCAGGCGCGAGAACCAGAGATGTTCCAGATCTGAGTTTTTTCTCAAATCGATCTTCATCGCACCTCATCCATACTTCTTACACATCACAATAAACATTATATAACTAACTTTACACACATTGAGTATTGATTTCTCACCTTTAACGAGACGATTCACTCGTAGATTGGATCATCATCCTTGTCATTCTAAGACTCATTCCGATCTCACTGGGCTCCTAGATCACAATCAAGCCAATGCAATCGTAGGTGATTCCTCACATACACATGCCTTGTACTGACCTCACTACGTAGTGAATCTAACATATGGATTAAAAAAAAATCCCTTCTCTTTTCTCAAACCCTTTATTTCTTCCTTTCTCTCTAAACTCACAAGTCTCAAAACTCAACAAATGGGTCTCTGATCGATTTTAAATAAACCCTTGCAAGTGTACAAGATCTGTTCTAGTAAGGCAAGAACAAGGGTGTCGAACCCATAGGGAAATCTGAAATTTTAATCAATTCTTCCTAGAGATTTAGAAAATATCCCCGAGGAAGTACCAAGGGGCAGATTTAATTTTTACCAAAAATTAACACTTTTTCTAATTGCAAGAAAGAAAATAAATTAATCTAAAAATTATGTAATGAGAAATTTAAGAACAAATTTTAAAACGAGATCAAGGAATATGCTACCCCAGATTTGCATCCCTTTCTATTATTAAACCCACAGTTTTATTAATCATCAAACACACCATCATTCCAAAAGATCAAATGACTAGTAATTAAGCATGATCATTAACCCGGCATACCCTATCTAAAAACGATGACTCAGCCTAACATTGCGGTATGAATCATGCTAAAAGCATAGCGTATCTCATGATGTTTAGATCAAAATAACATAAACATAATCACAAACTTTGAGAAAAACGATTTGATGATGACAATATTATACTATGGCATTAAACATAAAATATGGGTACTTATCTGGGGATCGATCTTCGCCGAGCTACAGCTTTTAGCCACTCATCCTTGGTGCAAGATCTTCAATTTCATTCAAGTCCATTCCCAAGAGAAAAGAAAACTAAAAATAAAAATATGTTCTAAGCAAGTCTCTTTACAAAAAAATCTAAACTAAAAACTAAACTAAAGTTAAAAACTAAAAGCTCTCGGAAGATAACCCTACACTAAAAACTCTCCTATATTCAAAAAGCTCCCTTTTACAATGCCGCTCTTATTTATAATAGTCGATCCAACCTAACCCTAATTGCCTCAATCGATTGAGGCTTAAATCTCAATCGATTGAACTTTTAATTTAATCACCTTTAGGACACTTTTGCCTTTTTGTCTCAATCGATTGAATTTCATGTCTCAATCGATTGACACTAGTTGGAAGTAGATGCCCTAATTGGTGGAAATCTCCAATATGCCCTCAGCAAGAACAGTCGCCAGGTTGAAATGCACAGACTTTCGCTAGGTTAGATTTCTCCTCGCTGGGTTGGATAGTGCTCTTCAAGCGGGTTGAATTGGAGAAGGATACTTTCACCGTCAGCGTGGTTGCTTTTATTCATCGTCATCGCTAGGTTGATCGCATGTACCGCCTTCGCTAGGTTGAAATGCTGTAGTCGCTAGGTTGAATTGAATGGCGCTAGGTTGACTGTAGTCGCTAGGTTGAAGTGTGTGGCGCGGGAACCGCGCGACGGCCATTTCTTCCAACTGCGCGACGGCTTGTCTATCAGAACCTCGCGACGAGTTATTTGCCTCTTAGAATCCAGCGAAGAAGCTTTCACTTGGACTGCGCGAAGGCTATTTCTTCAACTGCGCGAAGGCTTATTTACACTTTGTTCCTCGCGGCAACTTCAATATCTTCCCCTTCTTGATGGAGTTTGATTCCCTTCACGGATTTCAGCGCTTCTTTGGACCCTTTTTGTCCATAGCTCTTTTGTAGCCTTTAATTTCTTTCTTTTATACACTTGGAAGATCCAAAGGTCAGAAACACCTGTTATCATCAAAACCTCACAACAACCATCAAATACTTTCATCGAACGGCTAAGTGTAGGATTTAAGGTATGAAATATAGTCATATTTCAAAGACCATCACACCCCCAAACCTACACTTTGCTAGTCCTCGAGCAAAGAGAATGATAAATATAAAAATAAAACTAACATCCTAAAATTTAAATGCCACTTTCGTAGGAAACACGATTGCACTTAGCATGTGCAACAAGCCTTTAAAGCCCTAGGTGATCCCTAGTGGAGGAGTTGTGTCTCCTGAGGGTTTACAGTGAAGTTACCCACAAACTTCCAAAAAAAAAATAAAATTCAAACCATCGGCAAAATTGAGTTTTCAAAACATGATTTTTTATAACATATATACCATTCAAAAACAAAAACATCATTAATTGGTTCAACATGTTAATCATCAATCTTAAATACCAATGTCATGTCAATCATGCTAGTATCCATTCAAATTAATCTAATGCTCAAATTGTTAGATAACTCATTCATTCATGCTTAAACGTGAAGTGTGTGCATACCAAAACCAAGATTCATCCATCTTAGAACTAGTCCAAACGGAAAATCATCGGATCTCATGTCTCAACTCAATCCTCACTTTAGGTATACTCTCGAAATAAAATCACTCCGATGATGGGTAAGTTTTCGCACACATGTGAGAGATCAATACAAAACAAATAAAAAGGTCTCACATGATAAATGAAACACGATGTAATCAATGAACAAAAAAACAGATCTCATAAGAACATATACTTGAATATCCTAAGCATGTCATATCAAGTGTCATAGGTATCACATATTTACTCTCCACAAGGCAGTTACCAATGCAAGATCAGATCATGAAGGTCTTTTGTAGGGTTGTAATGGGGCTCGTGAAAGGGTAAGAAAGAAAGGGAATTTAGATTCAAAATTTCGAGAAATCGTAGAAGGTACTAACTTTTTCTTTCTATTGCTCTTCTTTTCTTTTCATTTCTCACCATTTTTTTCAATATTTTCTTTTCTCACTCTTTCTTCTTCTTTGAATTTCTTTTCTTAATGGTACCTCACATTTTCATTCTTTGTCAAATTTCTCTTTTTTTTTTTTTCTCCCCTTTTTTTCTTTTATATTTTTGCCATACACTCAAGAACACCACAACTCCTAAGATCCCTCCACTTACTCTCTTTTCACTCATTTTCATCCCTCGTTCCCAACGTCTCGTAAATAAGAAGGGTAAAGCTGAATTTTCTAAATGGAAAAGGGTTAAAGGTTAATGTGGCTTATCAAAGAATGTATAAAGGTAAATTTTCAATAGGCTCAAAGGGTACTAGAAGGATAAATTTATATGAGGTGGGACATTTTAAGCACAAAGCAGGCCAAAGATGGCCTTCAATCATATCCTTAAAAGATGGTAATCTTGCCTATTTGTCTTGAGTAGATATACAGTACGTTCTAACACAATAATATGAATTTGATTTCATGCAAAGTCACAAGCCAAAAATAAAATGTATGAGATTATGCAAAATAATTCGTATTCAAAGAAAACTCCGAGTTTATGTATTCACTCATCAATGACCGGAAATTAGCTCTAAAGCTCACCAGGTTTAGTCTCCACTAAGAACCTACGATCCAACGTTTAAAATAATTCATCGATTTCTAAATCTTAGCTTGGTATAAGTGCACAAATTCTAAGCATGAATTCCAAAGTCATCCACAAATTATCACATTAAGCTTCATTATCCTAGATACAAGTAATCAAAATATGCCATCAATATTCTCAAAATTAAATTCTCATGCATCATCAACTAAAGTTTGAAAACTACTGCAAAGTAAATCATGTATGATGGTTAAAATTGTTTATTTATTATTATTATTATTATTATTATTATTATTTTTAAATACATAACACAAGATAGATAACCATACCCCCAAACCTAAGAATGACAATGTCCTCATTGTTTGAAATAAGTAGGCACCCCCAAACCTGTTGAAAAGTATCTCACACAAAGATCAGGTGCAGAGAATATATGCATCAAATTAGAACATGACCAAAAATAGATTGAAGGTAATGTGGCTATATGTATTTGGAAAGTAAAAACAACCTAAACTAAACTAAAAACTAAATTCTAGAACTAACAAAACAAAAGAAAAACAAAATAAGTAAACACTGGGTGCCTCCCGAAGCGCCGAGTTTACATGTCGACACCGACCTTTCAAAGGATCAATCCTCGTGATCACGGAGGTGCATCGCCTCAATCTTAAACTGGGTGATCGGCTCAAACATTGGTTTGAGTCTTTGCCCATTAACTTTACAAATGCGATTGTCAGCAAGGCTCCGAATTTCAATGGCACCATGCGCACTCATGGACACTACCTGAAATGGGCCTTCCCATCGAGATTTTAATTTTCCCGGGTGGAGCTTCAGTCGGGAATTAAATAACCAAACTTTTTGGCCAACGTGAAATTCTTTTCGAGAAATGGACGCATCATGCAGCTTTTTGTACCTTTCCTTGTACATCTTCGAATTCTCATACGCTTCGTAGCGTAATTCCTCCAATTCATTCAATTGCAATCGGCGATGCGACCCGGCTGCTTGCATGTTAGAATTAAATCTTTTTATCGCCCATAATGCTTTATGCTCCAATTCGACAGGAAGATGGCAAGCTTTCCCGTAAATAATTCGAAACGGAGACATTCCAATCGAAGTCTTGAATGCGGTCCGATAGGCCCACAGAGCCTCTGAGAGCCGGTTTGACCAATCTTTTCTATCCGGTCGGACCGTTTTTTCTAGAATTCGCTTAATTTCCCGATTAGACACTTCCACCTGACCGCTAGTCTGTGGATGGTACGGCGTAGCAACTTTGTGAGTGACGCCGTACTTCTTCATTAAGGTGGCAAAATGGTTATTACAAAAATGCGAACCGCCATCGCTGATGATTGCTCTTGGAATCCCGAATCGGTTAAACACATTTTCTCCGAGGAATTTGACCACAACCTTATGATCATTCGATCGGGTTGCCTACTTCTATCCATTTAGACATAATCAATCCACTAGAATATATGAAAACCCAAAGGATGGGGAAAAGGACCCATAAAGTCAATCCCCAAACATCAAAATTTCAACAATCGAATTGGATTAAGGGGCATCATATTCCGCTTTGAAATATTGCCAAGTCATTGACATCGCGGCATTCCTTGCAAAATTGAGCAACACACGAAGATGGAGGGCCAGAGAATCCGCTGAAGGATTTTCCTGGGGTCTTCATCCTCAAATGGTACGCCACAGCCCCAAAGATGACACAAGTGTAGGACGCTCATTTGCTCCTCTTCGGTACACATCTCCGATGATCCGATCGGCGAATTTGAATGACATGGTTCATCCCAAAATAGTATTTTATTTGGGAGAAAAGAGATTCTTATCATTCTTACCCCACTCATGGGGATTCGCCAAGAACTGATAATTCACAATGTTCGCAAACCATGGAACCTTTGCACAAGCTACATCAATTGCTATCAAATGTTCATCCTAAACGTGTCACGGATGGTCTCGTATTGCGATTCTTCGTAGAATTCTCAACAAATGATCACCACCACGTTCTCAACCCCTTCTTATCCTTAATCTCGAAATTGAACTCTTGGAGCGTATAGGATCCAACGGATTAATCTCGGTTTAGTATCCTTCTTTGCTAGAAGATATTTCGGAATGGTCTCGAAAGACCCCTATTTTCGATCCAAGCAAATAGGAACGAAACTTGTCCAGAGCATACACCACAGCTAATAATTCTTTCTCGGTGGTGGTGTAATTGAGTTGGGCATCAATTAATGACTTGCTAGCATAATAAATTACGTGAGGTAATTTATTCACTCTCTGCCCTAGGACAGCTCCAATTTGCGTAATCGATGCATCACACATGAGTTCGAATGGGAGAGAATAATCCGGTGGTCGGATGATTGGTGCATTGGATAAGAGCTCGCAATTTCAAAATGCTTGCATGCAGTCCTCAAGAATTCAAAAGGAACATCTTTGCCAAGCAAGGTGCACAATGGTTTAGCCACCTTGAAATCCTTAATGAACCTTCTATAAAATCCTCGCATGACCCAAAATGATCGAATTTGTCAACATCTTGGGTGGTGCAAGTTAGCAATTAGATCAACTTTTGCTCTATCCACCTCGATTCCTTTCCTCGTGAAACAATGTGCCCCGTAACAATCCCTTGTTTAACCATAAAATGGCTCTTCTCCCGACTAAGAACAAGTTTGGAGTCAACACAACGTTAAAGACTTGTGAAAGATGATTCAAACAAGAATCAAAGGTTCTCCCAAAACCGAGAAGTCGCCCATGAATACTTCAATGAATTTGTCGATCATATATGAAAATATGGCCAACATACACCGTTGAAATGTGGCTTGCATTACATAGGCGAATGGCATCCTCGCGGTATGCAAACGCATAAGGGCATGTGAACGTTGTCTTTTCTTGATCACCGGTAGACAGCACCGATTGTATCCCTAATACCTATCAAGAAAACAAGAAACTCTTGCCCACTAACTTCTCAAGGATTTGATCAATGAACTAAGGGGAAAATGATCCTTTCGGTATGTGTTTAATTTCCGATAGTCAATGCGACACGCCATCCAAAGAGTTTCTCGAGTGGGGACCAATTCTCCTTCACAGCTTCTTCACGGTGATTCCAACTTTTTCTAACAATTTGGACCGGACTAACCCATTCACTATCGTAAATCGGATAGATGATTCCAGATCAAGGAGTTTAATGACTTCTTTTAGAACGACTTCTTGCATGTTTGGATTAAGTCGCCTGTGGTTCCCTTGAAGGTTCACTCTCATCTTCCAAATGTATTTTATGCATACATACCGATGGGTCAATCCTTTGAGATCGGTGAAAGTCCAACCGATAGCTTCCTTGTGCTCTTCAAAGACCTTCAACAACTCTTTTCTTGTTCTGCCGACAACGTGGATGAGATTATTCGGAAGTGTTTCACGAGGTCCCGTAAAAGCATATTTGAGGGACTCGCAATTGTTTCAATTCCACAATTGGTGGTCGCCAAGTGATGGAGGCGACTTCCTTCACCTCAACAGTAATGATTCTATCTGCACACTCGCATCTAAGTGATCATCCTGGCATGATGAGCTAGACTCTATCTCGTCGGACTGCTTCTCTTCTGATCCTTTCTCTTCATAGATGGCCAACAAAGCATTTTCAAATTCCTCTTTGGTAACCATTGAAGGTAATGCCTCATCCACCACTTCATCTATCGATCGATGTAAAACTTTTGACCTCATCCTCGTGTGGGAGATGGTTCATCGCATGGAAGATATACAATCGAACCTTCATGTTACCAAAAGAAACGTTCATGACCCCCGTTCGAAAATTAATGCAAGCGCTGGCAGTGGCGAGAAACGGACGTCCAAGGATGATGGGGACTTGATTAAGTGACTTAACAGGTGTGTCCATGTCCAAAACAACAAAATCCACTGGAAAGACAAACTTATCTATTCCAACCAAGACATCCTCAATAACGCCCCTCGGTCGTCTTTTTCCGATCTATCTGCCGATTCGGTTATGACCGTTGGGTCTCAATTCACCCGATCCGAAGTTTCTCGTACAATGAATATGGGATTAAATTAACACTAGCTCCCAAATCCAATAACGCTTTCCCAACTGGTTGCCCACCAATGACACATGGAACAGTAGGAACTCCATGGTCTTTTAGTTTTTGTGGGGTTTCCAATTGCAATATGGAACCACTTGATTAGTCAAGAACACTTTCCTCGAAACATGATTACGTGCTTTCTTTCTCTTGTGCATAAATCTTTGAAAAACTTTGCATACTCAGCACTTGCTTGATCGTTTCAAGCAATGGAAGGTTTATCTTTACTTGCTTAAATGTTTCAAAATATCTTCCATTTTGTTGGTCTCTTTCCCATTCTTGATGGAGGAGTTAGGCATTGAGGAAATGGTGCCTTTGGGACAAAAGGTGCGGTTCCTTCCGAATCTTCGTCTTGTCCTTGTTGGGATGTTGAGGAGACTCATCCTCTATCACCTTTTCTTTTCCTTCTCTTCTTTTCTCTTCCTCTTTCTCTTTCTTTCTCTTTCTCCGCTTCTCACCGACGCTTTCTTTCTCTCGCTTCGCCTTTTGTTCCTCTACTTCCCACATTTCCACTTGATTATGAACTTCCGTCCACTTCTCAACACAAAGAATGACTTTCAACTGTTG
The DNA here is from genome assembly GCA_021018995.1 of Chloranthus sessilifolius. Classification (NCBI taxonomy): domain Eukaryota; kingdom Viridiplantae; phylum Streptophyta; class Magnoliopsida; order Chloranthales; family Chloranthaceae; genus Chloranthus; species Chloranthus sessilifolius. The sequence goes on from CM037592.1 coordinate 118,460,743, forward strand.
ACTATTTAATGGTCCTTCATCAGAGGATTGTTGATGGGTTGGCTGGGAAGCTTACCCTCCTCTCGTCGACTCAGTTGATTTGCCAATTGACTGACTTGGTCGATTATCATCTGTTGAAAAGATTGCATACTGCGCATCACCTTTTCTTCCAGATCAGAATCCTTTGAAGTGCTTGTATGAGATTGATTAGGATTCTGATTGACATTCTGATTTTTCCGGAAATCAGAATTTGGATGAGAATATGGAGCATTCTGCTGAAAGTTAGAATTCTGGTGAAAATTAGAATTCTGCTGAAAATTTTGTTGTGGACGGAAATTTTGCTGAAAATTTTGTGGAAACGCTTGTTGTCCACTCATAGGATTGGCTCGGTATTGCTGGTTGACCTGACCAGTTTGGTTTGATCCACCCCATCCTAAGTTGGGGTGATTTTTCCACTCTGGGTTGTAGGTATTTGAGTACACGTTTCTACCTTGCCGCTGATAAGATTGAGTGACATTTATCCGCCGAAGAGTAGATTCATCGTGAAGGAATGTCAAGGTAGTTGGGCACTCATTAGCCATATGACGGTGTTCACAAATTGAGCATACGATGGGGTGTGACAGAACTTTAGCTTGCTTGGATGCAGCTAACAGCATGTTCATCTGTTTGGACAGCATATCAACCTTGGTTGATAGATCAGAGTTATTATTGTTGACCTCATACAATCCGTCTTTGGTCAACACATGAGATTTAGGTGCTAAGTCCAAAGTGGTTCGCCCCAGTGTCTCACTTTGTATCGAGGTTTGATACAATTTCTCAAACAATGCCCACAACTCATCGGCCTCTTTCGTGGCACAAGATCCACCGCAAGATGCATCAACCATGCTCTTTCTTCGTGAATCACCCATTGTAGAAACTTTGGACTTGTTGCCACCTTTGGAACGTGATGGTTAGGGCAACTTCTGATCAACTCCTTAAAACGTTCCCAACATTCATGGAATGTCTCTGTAGGTTGTTGGGAAAAGAAAAGGATCTTTTGACGCATCTCTATGGCTTTAGTCATGGGAAAATACTTTTTGAGGAACTGACGATGTAGCTCGGCCCAACTCTGAATAGATTGCGGTTCTAAAGAATAGAACCAAGTTTGAGCCTTGTCTCTTAAAGAGAACGGAAAGAGTCGAGCTTCGCTATCTCATCAAGAACATTGTGGACTCGAACATTTTGCATACCCCTGAACTCGCTCGTATGAACGCTGCCAAACCATGGAATATTGGTAGCATTTGAATCATCGATTTGAATTCATAATGATTCCCTGGAATGGGAGCATGCATGATACACTCCTGATCCTCGTAAAAACCAGGATCATTATAGTATTCAAGTGTTCTAGGTCCCTCATAGTAATTATTGTTCCCATTATTTCCATTATTTACATTGTTGCCATTCTGGTTGTTGTTTTCATTCATTTCTTGCTCTTGATCAGCCATGGTATCAGTAGGATGATACTGATTCCTTTGGATTCTACGATTGTCTCGCAAAGATCGTTCGATCTCCGGATTAAACGGTAGCAAATGTGGGTGATGAGAACGAGTAAAGCTCATACACCACACCCACAATCAAAGGTTTGAAGAACCCAAAATAAGTCCTCAAGCAGACTCAATCGATTGAGACAGTGGTCTCAATAGATTGACAGAAGCACATAAAATTTCACACAAATGACTTGTCAGTCAATCGATTGAGAGGCTTCTCTCAATCGATTGAGGTTCAAAGATTAAAACACAAGAGTTCTGTCAATTGATTTACATAGGAATGTCAATCAATTGAGAAAAGAGTAGAGAGCACACAGAAAGTAGCTCAGTATCAATCGATTGAGAAAGGAGCTTCAATCGATTGAATGCTGCTATGAACAGAGAGCAAAGTAAGAAGAAAAAGGAAAGAAAACCACTCAGGAAATTTATTTTGATTTTTTTTTTTTTTTTTAAATTAAAATTCAGAAAAATAAAAATAAAATCTAAATTCGAAAATTAGAAATTAGAAATTAAAAACCTAGAAAATCTTTCCTAAAAGAAAACTTCTAAACTAAGAATATAAATTTCAAAAAAATATAAACTTCCTAAATGAATAACCAATTTTTAGAAAATCCTAAAATTTCTAAAAGTGGAAAATAAAAAATAAAAAAAAAACTTCTAAACTAAGAACTTCTAAAAACCTAAACTTCCTAAAGAATATCACAAAATCTAATCTAAGAAAGAAAATTAGGGAAAGAAATTTTTTTTATTTTTATTTTCAAGTTTGTCAATCGATTGACAGAGTTGAGTTATTCGATTGAGGCACAATTATTGCCAAAAACACACAACCTCAATCGATTGAGAAACAAGTCTCAATCGATTGACTGTTATAAAAACAAAAAAAAATCTCTAATCGGAATTTACTCAAAATTTCGCCGATGTTCCCCGGCAACGGCGCCAAAAACTTGATCGATTTTAAATAAACCCTTGCAAGTGTACAAGATCTGTTCTAGTAAGGCAAGAACAAGGGTGTCGAACCCACAGGGAATCGAAATTTTAATCAATTCTTCCTAGAGATTTAGAAAATATCCCCCAGGAAGTACCATAAGGATTTAATTTTACCAAAAATTAACACTTTTCTAATTGCAAGAAAGAAAATAAATTAATCTAAAAATTATGTAATGAGAAATTTAAGAACAAATTTTAAAAGCGAGATCAAGGAATATGCTACCCCATTTGCATCCTTTCTATTATTAAACCCATTTATTAATCATCAAACACACCATCATTCCAAAAGATCAAATGACTAGTAATTAAGCATGATCATTAACCCGGCATACCCTATCTAAAAATGATGACTCAGCCTAACATTGCGGTATGAATCATGCTAAAAGCATAGCGTATCTCATGATGTTTAGATCAAAATAACATAAACATAATCACAAACTTTGAGAAAAACGATTTGATGATGACAATATTATACTATGGCATTAAACATAAAATATGGGTACTTATCTGGGGATCGCATCTTCCCCGATCTACAGCTTTTAGCCACTCATCCTTGGTGCAAGATCTTCAATTTCATTCAAGTCCATTCCCAAGAGAAAAGAAAACTAAAAATAAAAATATGTTCTAAGCAAGTCTCTTTACAAAAAAATCTAAACTAAAAACTAAACTAAAATTAAAAACTAAAAGCTCTCGGAAGATAACCCTACACTAAAAACTCTCCTATATTCAAAAAGCTCCCTTTTACAATGCCGCAGCCTCTTATTTATAATAGCCGATTCAACCTAACCCTAATTGCCTCAATCGATTGAGGCTTAAATCTCAATCGATTGAACTTTTAATTTAATCACCTTTAGGACACTTTTGCCTTTTTGTCTCAATCGATTGAATTTCATGTCTCAATCGATTGACACTAGTTGGAAGTAGATGCCCTAATTGGTGGAAATCTCCAATATGCCCTCAGCAAGAACAGTCGCCAGGTTGAAATGCACAGACTTTCGCTAGGTTAGATTTCTCCTCGCTAGGTTGGATAGTGCTCTTCTTCGGAGAAGGATACTTTCACCGTCGCGTGGTTGCTTTTATTCATCCATCGCTAGGTTGATCGCATGCCCGCCTTCGCTAGGTTGAAATGTCGTAGTCGCTAGGTTGAATTGAATGGCGCTTAGGTTGACTGTAGTCACTAGGTTGAAGTGTGTGTAGCGCGGAACAAGCTGCGACGCCATTTCTTCCAATCATGCTGACTTTTGTCTATCGTAACCTCGCGAGTTATTTGCCTCTTAGAATCCAGCGAAGAAGCTTTCACTTGGACTGCGCGAAGGCTATTTCTTCAACTGCGCGAAGGCTTATTTACACTTTGTTCCTCGTGGCAACTTCAATATCTTCCCCTTCTTGATGGAGTTTGATTCCCTTCACGGATTTCAGCGCTTCTTTGGACCCTTTTTGTCCATAGCTCTTTTGTAGCCTTTAATTTCTTTCTTTTATACACTTGGAAGATCCAAAGGTCAGAAACACCTGTTATCATCAAAACCTCACAACAACCATCAAATACTTTCATCGAACGGCTAAGTGTAGGATTTAAGGTATGAAATATAGTCATATTTCAGCACCGATCAGTCTCTCGTGTGTGCCTCCCCCCCCCTCCCCAACCTAGCAAATGAGTTTGCTTTCTTGCAAAGCACAAACACCTTTGTTTTGTGTTGCACACCTCCACTAACTCTCATGGTGTGAAACACATACACACTAAAGTGTGTTAAATTGCATGGGTTCCCTTGTGAACCACACACACCGCATTCTCACGCACAAATTATCAGACTTACATGGTTTCCTAAATTTGGGGATATTACACCTACATTCTTGGGATATTTGTCTCATGTAATCTAGGTATACTTCCTTCTTTGGATTTATATCCCCACATTCTTGGGATATTTGTCCTATATGTAACCTATATATGTGTGTTATACTAACGCAATAATATACAATTAATTTTATACCAAAATCTAACAGATACCTATCGGTATCAGCTAATGTTTGATACTATGGCTCCAATTTTACTTACATGAGAAAATGGTAATCCTTCCTACAATTATCAATTTCTTGAAATAAATTATAATTGAAGATTGTCGACGCGCACCACACTTTCTCTTCCCGGACTCTATTTTTTGCTATCCACATTCCAATTAATGAAAAACTAATAATAATTTAAAAAATTATTTTGTTGTGGCTAAAGATCCAAAATGTGTATTACATAGGTAAAAGAGTGTTTTTAGCAGCTTTTGGGCACCCATAAACTTTTCTTAATTTTGCTTTTTTGGTGGTTAAATTAAATAATTTTTCTAAGTACACACCAACTTTTGCTATCTACACACCACTTAGGTTTCTTTTTTTTTGTTTGTGCAAGAAGAAAAAGTGTGATGCGTGCAAAGGAGCGATCTTATAATAGTTTATTTGGTCAAACCTCAAGAGATCACTACAAAAATAAGGTGTTTCAGCGGCACTTGTTGTTAAGGCAATTTTTGAAAGCGGCAAGACTAATAGCGGCAATTTTTTGTAGCGACAGGACTAATAGTGGATAGTCTTATTTTTTGTAGCGGATACAATTACTATGGCTATGAACCTAGGGATGGAAGTTTGGAAAGAAAAACAAAACAGACCTACCAGTGCCCCGAACTAGACTGAAACTGATTCGAAAACAATCCAAACCCAATCGGTTCTAATTCGGTTCGGTTTCGATTTCGAGTGACGGAACCGAAAATGATTAGTTAGGATTAGAAAACCAAAAAAGAATACAACTAAAAATTGAAAATAACTGAAAAATACATAGAACATCAAAAAATTTATAAAATGCACCGAACCGGAAAAATGTTTTGGTGTTTCGGCTATGTTTTAGTTTCCGAATTTGGAAAAGAAAAAAAAGGAGCCAATTCGTTTCGATTCCTTTTCAGGTTGAATCGAAAATTTTGATTTCAGTCCAATTAACAGATCAATCTGCATCCCTACGTGCACCAATAGTCACAAAAATCGGTGAATTTTTAAAAAAAATTGCGTATTTAAGGCTTGCGAATTATTCATGAATATTTCAAAAAATCGTGTATTTTTTTAAAAATCACAAATAATTTGCGAATAACTCCCGCATAATTCCCGAATTTAAAAAAAAAAAACCATGATTTTTAATATTAAAAAAAAATTATATCTTTTAATCTTTATTTATTTATTTTTTCTCTCCAATTTTTCCTCCAAATATCTCTCGGAACTTGCCAAATTTTAAACCCGACTTGGTGACTATGCATGCACCTATTGAAGAAAGAGTTTACAATCTGTGTGACTGCATGATGTGCAGAGACTTCCAATGCATGGAAGTCCAAGCAAGTCACACGGTCACATAGATATGTGGACTGCTTTAATGTACTTGAATCAATGTTCTCAGAGGTTATTCCGTTCTTTCGTTGCATCGAAGCTCTCCCTCTCTTGCAAATCGTGAGTCAGAAAGATCCAATGAGTCACCAGGTCTTTTATGAATATCAAGAACATAGTGTGGGCCTTCTAGCCTGCCTAAAAATCCGATTATTCCTCTCTAACCAAATAGCCCGCATATAGGGAAGCAAATTCGGTGTACCGAATTGAAACCAATTTTTTCGGTTTTCAGTTCGGTTCGGTATTTTTTTTTAAAATCGAAACCGAAACCAATTCAGTTTGGTTCGGTGTGAATATTTTTCCTACTTTTCTTATTTTTTTAATATATTTTTTCGGTTTACTAATCCTACCTCAACGGTTTTCGGTTTTTGCCACCCAAAACCAAAACGAACCAAATTGGAGTTCGGCTCAGTTCGTTTTGGTTTTCGGTGCGGTTCGATCCGGTTCAGTGTCCTCGATTTTCTGTTCGATTTCGGGTTTCGATTTAGAGTTTGCATCCCTACCCATTTATGTCTTCCAAAATAGTTCCCCCAGGCAACTAAGAGATATCCACAATTAAAATCCCCCAGGCAATTAAGGTTGCGTATGGCATAGCTCTCTGCTAGCCTCAGCCATAGCAGAGTTCACCTGCTTTGGCAGGTTCTCATCCTCTTTGTTAAAATCATGTTACCTGCTTTAATAGGTACCCCTTCTCATTGATAACTCCTTGCATAGCAAAATTTTATACAAGATTTACCTGTTCAGCAATTTTACCCTCCTCTCTACTCACTCCTCGACAGAGCAGATTTTATTTGCTCTGGTAGGGAGTTAGTAGGGAGCACAAAGGTTGCTACTAGAACATGTAAATCCTTCTTTGTAGAGTAAGAAAATAAAATAGGAGCCAAGACATACTTTATTGATGAGATCTCTTTGTTCTGGGGAAACACCCAAGACATACTAAAATGTCTGAACACTTCAATATTCGAACACCCAAGACATATTAAACTGTCTCAACACTTCAATATTGAAACACCCAAGACATATTAAAATGTCTCAACACGTCAATATTCCACACCTTCCTCGCTACCTGATAATGAATGAAGAAATGATTAAAACTGCCTTCAATTATTTCAATGGAAAATTTGTGACAATCTAAAGACCCCTCTTATTAGTATTTCTCAAGAATACCAAAGGGTGGTTGACTACATATATGGAAAGCTTGTTTTGAGCTTTTAACTCTGTAACGGAAACTCTAATGGCTCTCTTGCAATGGCTAATAGAGCCAACACTCAACCAAACAACCCTCTCTACCATTCTCTTTGCATCTCTACTTCTACTAGTAGTGCTAAAGCACTTCTCAAAGGAGAATTCAACCAATTACCAAAGAAAAGGAAAGCCGAATCTCCCACCAGGTCCATTACAGCTACCGATCATCGGCAACCTCCACCAGCTTGGCACCATGCCCCATCACTCTCTTCGACGCCTCTCACAGAAACTAGGCCCCATAATTTACCTCAAATTAGGCGAAATTCCAACCGTTGTCATCTCGTCAGCAAGAACAGCAAAAGAAGTAATGACGACCCACGACCTCGCTCTCTCAAGCAGGCCTTGTATCTTCTCTGCCAAGCATCTCCTCTACAATTGCATGGATATCGCTTTCGCTCCTTATGGGGCATATTGGAGGAACCTAAGGAAGATATGCGTTCTCGAACTTTTTAGCATCAAGAGAGTCCAGTCTTATAGAATCGCAAGAGAAGAAGAGGTTGCACGTCTAGTTCGTAGAATCGCGGAATTGTATCCGACTCCGGTGAATCTTACAAAGATGCTTGGGCTCTTTGCGAGTGATGTGCTTTGTCGGGTTGCCTTGGGACGGGTTTTTTCTGAGGGAGGGGACTATGATCGGCACGGATTTCATGAGATGCTAGAGGAGATGCAAGTCAAGCTTGGGGGGCTCAATCTGGGAGACTCGTTCCCCTCTATTGAATGGATTAACAAGATAACTGGCTTGGAACGGGGACTCAAGAACACGTTTCGACGCCACGATCGTTTCTTGGATGAAGTGATCGAGGAACACCTCGATCCCAAGAGAGAAACCGAGGAGCACAAAGACCTCGTCGATGTTTTGCTTGATATAAAGAAGAACGGTGGCAGCCTCGACATGCCTCTAACAATGGATAATATCAAGGCCGTGATCTTGGTAAGTAAAGATATATTCTGTATTCGATTCTTTGTTTTTCCTCTCTTGGTGTTAAGGTTTAAGATCTCTGAGACTCCCTCGTGAGTAGACTTAATGAGAAATTGAAGTGGGTAGGACTCGGAATTATTGTGCTCCATGAAGATAAACTAGAAGTTCCTAACTCAGACTCTTCTAGCCGGCGAATATGATTTTAACGCTCGATTTTTAGCTGGGTCCTCTCTCACAAATTCTTCTGAATTAATCAAAATTTTGGCAAAATTCTATCACAAAATTCGCTTGATTTGTCCAACTTATTCTCAAATTAAATTTTGAGAGTTACTTGTCTTATTATTTAAGGACATCGCTTTTAATTTTAAGTAGGTTGCATAAATTTTGATAATTTAAGACTTCTTACAATCACAATTTTGTTCCTTGAATCTTTCCCGAATTTATCAAGTTAAACTGAACTGACAATCCATTGAATGATTGCTGAATCCGAACTTGGTTAATACGGTTGGGTCTCAGTGCGTCCTGAAATCAAACCATTCGGTATCATCTCGGGTGAGAAAACCCCATAATGGTGAGTTTTCGTACCATTTGAATGGGTGCCTTGCCTTGACTGATCTGTCATTCCATCTATGTAGGACATGTTTACTGCGGGAACCGATACAACCTTCATAACGCTTGATTGGGGGATGGCAGAGCTCATGAGAAATCCAGAAGTGATGAAAAGAGCACAAGCCGAAGTTCGAAGCATAGTCAGCAAGAGAAGATCAGTTTCGGAGAGTGATCTGGATCAATTACCCTACTTAAAAGCTGTGATCAAGGAGATTTTTCGACTGCATCCTCCGGCGCCTTTACTATTACCAAGAGAATCTAGTGAAGAAGTAACAATAGACGGGTTCAAAATTCCCGCCAAAACGCGGTTCCTAGTTAATGTCTGGGCTATTGGGAGAGACCCAGAGTCTTGGGGGGAGAATTCGGAGAATTTTGAGCCGGAGAGATTCATCGGTAGCTCGATCAGTTTTAAGGGTCAGGATTTCGAATTTCTACCCTTTGGAGCGGGGAGAAGGATGTGTCCCGGACTTACGTTTGGGACTGCAAGCGTCGAAATTGCTCTTGCTCAACTTCTCCACAGTTTCGACTGGGAGATTTCACATGGTGTTCGAGCAGAGGATTTGGATATGACCGAACTGTTTGGCCTCACACTGTCAAGAGCATCTGAGTTGATCGTCACTGCCAAACCGCACTTCACCTGAACGTAGATAATCAAATATTTGATAGAAAATTGGTGTTTTCTTCTTTAACTCTCTCTAAATCTAGATGATGAGATTTGCCCAAATGAATTGAAGTATTGGTTCAAAGCTTGATTTTTATTTTCAGGCACAGTCACCGGGGGGTTCAGCAATAATTCAAAAAAAAAACGGCAAGTTCAGTTTCAGGAAAAATCAGATAAAAAATTGGAGAAGAAGAAAAAAAGATAAAAAAGTACAAAAAAATTTAGAAAATATTAAAAAGTCACAATTTTTTGAAAGAAAAAAACCACTGAATTATTCTCAAACTATGTGCAAATTTTATAACATGTAGGAATTTTAAAATTTTCACGAATTATTCGTGTATAATTTGCATAACCCAAAAATTGATCTTTTCAATTATTCAAAGAATTTTGTGATTTCTTTTTTGTTTTTCTGTTTTTTTTAAAGGGGGGTTGTAAGTTATGGTAAGTGTTGCTTAGGTTTTAGCAGTTGCCTCTTGTTAATTTTTTTTTAGGGTAGCTTATTAACACCCAACGAATCTTTGATTGCCACAGAGGGATACACTTCACCTCAAGGTCGCATATTCCAGCCCAACATACTGGTCAAAAAAAATAAATTGCATATATATATTTCTATTTATGCTTATAGGCAATTGGGCCATGGCCTTTATAAATCAGCAAATGGGACATCCCAACATAGTGGTTGAAAAAAATAAATTGCATATATATTTCTATTTATGCTTATAGGCAATTGGGCCATGGCCTTTATAAATTAGCAAATGGGACATCCCAACATACTGGTCAAATATAATAAATTGCATATATATTTCTATTTATGCTTATAGGCAATTGGGCCATGGCCTTTATAAATCAGCAAATGGGACATAGTCTCCAATTCGCTTCAGTTTTTACGGCTCATTTTGCAAATTCTAATGAAAATAGGTCTCCCAAAAAGTTACTGGCACTACAAAAAAATAAGACCTATTAGTCCTGTTGCTACAAAAACTGTTGCTATTAGTCTTGCTGGTACGGAAAATTGCCTTAGCAGCAAATGTCGCTGAAATACCTTATTTTTGTAGTATGGATTCACTGAATAGCATGAAAACGCATACAAAACGGCCAGCCTGTTTTTTATAATCAGCCAAAGATTTGTCCTAACTCGGGAACGATATGATCTGTATATTGGATTTTTATCAAATAATGCCTAGTTAAGAAAGAAATTATCCTTTCTCAAAAAATAAAAATAAAACGAGATCTCCAACTTGGGAAAGAAATTACCCCAAAGTCGGGCCTTCTTTATGAACTGCATTTTCTGGTAAAAGGGGTAAGTGTAAGTTCTCTTTAAGAGACCGAAGGTTTGAGTCACTATAACTTCCTTTCCTTTTTAACATGAAGGTCGCAAATTCGAGTCTATCTTACCCATTGAAAAAAACATATTTATATTATCCCAAACTTTCTACACGTATTTTAGAGGTCCGAGGCTATGGGTTCAAACCCATTGCGGGGCGCTGGATTAGGATCAATTGGGGTTCGTGTGGCATTCATTCGAAGGAGCAGGTTCTACGGCAACTTGCCTAAGGACCAAGGATCAAAATAGTGGTTCCATTTTATGTTTTGGGCATGACTGAAACCGAAAATTTTAAATTTTCAATCGAAAATTTCACTGTTGTATAAAAATTTACCAAAATTTCGGGGGTTGTTTTCGTTTCAATGAGGGAACCTATAAACTTCGGCGGATAATTTGAATTATTGGCCGAAATTTTGAACCATGCTAAGGACGATTAGGGGCCGGGCCGGCTCACCCCCTAGGCGATTTAGGCAGTTACCTAGGGCCTCCTTATCAGGAGGGGCCTCTAAAAACATCTTTTCTATAATAAAATCGTACATGCTTGTTAGTCTTTTGAATTTTTTATAATTTATTTAAATGATATCTTTATTTGTAATCATAATTATTAAGTCAGAATCTATGACTGCAAATAATACTACCCATTATTTAAAACAAACTGTGGAACTTGAGTTACGCCTCTTTCTTACTGAAATTTCGATATCCTAGGTTTGCCTAGCAATGGTATTGAAAATAAATAATATAAAATAAATCAATCATCATTGCACACAAAATTTTTACGTGAAAACTCAAAAAGGAAAAAATCACGGGATCTATGCCAGATCTAAGGCAACAAATACACAATGAATTAAATGGTACTGAATGAATGCAGACTCTCTAGTCCTATCAAACATTTTCAAATCACAACACTAAAATCCACTACGTGTCCCCATGCTTATTGCGATATCTTTGAACGCTCATCTATAGTCGTGATCTTGCAAGATTAACGGCCGTAGAAGGGTTGCCCCCAAATCGTTCTTGTAGATAGATATAGGATATCGTATGATTGATTATCATTGTCGTGGTTGTAAGGTTGTAATACGTTATACATTTCGCATGATTCTTGTCATTATTGAATGCGTCATACTATTAGGATAGGGTATGCCGAATTAAATAATCATATTTCTCGAATCGTTTTGCTTGTAGTAAAATGAGGGTAAATGTTTGTTTATATAAATTGATTGATCTGTTTTAGAAAAATTATGAATCTAGGGTTAACAGAATCCTTGATTCTTTTCATCATAGTTGTTTCGATTATCGATTATTTTTCTTGTATAAACTTTGTTTAGATTTCAATAATTGTTTATCTTCTGTAGTTGATAATCTTTATCGTATATAAATCTCGCCTTTGGTACTTCCTTAGGTTCATTACACTCTTTAGAATTAATTAAATTTTGCGCTTCCCTATGAGTTCGACACCCTTGAATTTGCCCTGCTTCAATAGATCTTGTGTGCTTGCAAGGTTTTAATCTAAAACGATCAAGCTTTTGGCACCGTTGTCGGGGAAGTATCGAAATTTTGTTAATTTTTAGGAGTATTCTATGTTAAAAAAAAAATTCATCCTTTTCGGAGTGTGGATTTTGTTTACTATTTTGTCAGTCAATCGATCGATTTGTGAAATTCAATCGATCGACTGACCCAAAAAATCCGGGTACTATTCTGTGCATTGTGACAAGTCAATCGATCGATTTGTGAAAATCAATTGATCGGCTGGAAAGTAGAAATTTGTCAACTCTGTGGCACATCATTCGATTAATTTATTTAAACCAATCGATCGACTCTGATCTATTACCATTCCAGCTTGTTTTTATTTAAATTTGTAGGATTTGTAGGTTTCTTTTACCAAATCAGGGTTGTGAATTAAATCAACTTTATATACAAAATTTTTTAGACCAACCTCAGTTTCACTCACAATATTCACAATCCCCATGTAGTTCTGGTTTTGAAGACCGGGTGTTAACCATGTCATAAGAAATACTCCAATCCCAATCTGAACATCTTGCGAGACTTGAATATCAAGTAGGGCAGTCGGCCGATGCCATTGCTAGGGAGGAAGATACCTTGCCTAGCCAACCAATAAACATCTTGCAAGACCTGATTCGAGAAGAAGAAACTACCCATGCCCATGAGTGGACATGAGGTAGTTTGCAAAGAAGATATAGTTGGCCTACATAAAATTGAAACAATAAAAAATAGCCAATCAATTTGTGATACCCCTCTAATACCTCAAGAACAATTGCATGAGGAGGACACAATTTCTTATTTTACATCGATTAAGCAGTCGAGCATTATATATTAGACAAATCCCAAATCGATTAGTTGTAAATAATTAGTTATTCGGTGCTCTTAAATTGCCAACACACGCAGGAATCGAATATTTCATAGTTTATGGGGTGTATGGTTTTGTTGAAAATCCACCCACAATAAGCCTCAAGACCTTAATTGATAAAAAGGGTAACCAAAACATGCTATATGAACAACCATTTTTCTTACCTTTCGTGGCTTGAGGGGATCCGACTGAAGACCGTAAACTTAGAATTTCTTGGGAGGTAACTGAAGCCCCTTTTACATTATTGACTTAGGGATTTTATTTGATTTAATTAGTATGATTTTTGTGTACGTATTAGGTGTGAAAAAAAGGGGGTAGGGAGGGGGGAGTGACGTTAGCTCTTCCCCCTCCTCCTTCATCCTCCCATAAGCGTAAGGGACGTTGAGTGAGCTTCGATGGTGCTTGTGCTAAATTATTTTATTTAGCTCTCTTACTGTGTTATTGTTTATTATTATGTGCAATGAGGACATAGCACCACTTAGGATTGGGGGTGTTGTGCTTATTGCGATATCTTTGAACGCTCGTCTATAGTCGTAATCTTACAAGATTAATGGTCGTAGAAGGGTTGCACCTAGATCTTTCTTGTTGATATATATAGGATGTCGTATGATTGATTATTATTGTCGTGATTGTAAGTTTGTGATACATTATACCTTTCGCATGATTTATGCCGTTATTGAATACGTCATAATGTTAGGATAGGATATGCCGAATTAAATAATCATATTTCCTGAATCGTTTTGCTTGTATTAAAATGAGGGTAAATGTTTGTTCATATGAATTGATTGGTTTGTTTTAGAAAAATTATGAATCTAGGGTTAACGGAATGTTTGATTCTTCTCATCATAGTGGTTTCAATTATCTATTATTTTTCTTGCATGAGCTTTGTTTAGATTTCATTAATTATGTATCTTGTCTAGTTGATAATCTTCATCGTATACAAATCTTGCCTTTGGTATTTCCTTAGGTTCATTACACTCTTTAAAATTAATTAAATTTTAAATTTCCCTGTGGGTTTGACACCCTTGCATTTGCCCTGCTATGATAGAACTTGTGCGCTTACAAGGTTTTAATCTAAAACGATCAAGTTCTTTTTTATTTTTTTAAATAACACAGAATACTCCTAAAAATTAACAAAACTCCAATGCTTCCTCGACAATGGCGCCAAAAACTTGATCGTTTTAGATTAAAACCTTCCAAGCGCATAAGTTCTAACGTAGCTGGGCGAATGCAAGGGTGTCGAACCCATAAGAAAGCAAGGAATTTAATTAATTCTAAAGAGTATAATGAACCTAAGGAAGTTCCAAAGGTGAGATTTGTATACGATGAAGATTATCAATGTGACAGCCCGGATTTCGGCACCCCGAAACCCGTGCCATCAGCACGATCATCTTGACCGTGCCCTCTTTGCTAAGCACGGAACACTGGTATATCAAGCATCAAAAGTACTATAAATGAAATTGTGGAAAATAATTCTATATTAAGTAACTTCCCAAAAGGCAGTTCTACTCTCATGCCTCTGCATGAATGGAGAACCGATCCGAACCATCGATGATAGCAATCATCACGGATGGTTCGCCCCAAAAGAATAATCCCATCAATGTATATATATATACATGGTTTAAAAACAGAATCAAGGCTTGACATACCAAGCCGTACAAAACCTCTCCAATAATCTCTCAAAGTGGCACAACGGAGTCCTCTAGAAGAAGTCCTCTGGAGGTGGCTCCAACTCTTCGCCGGCCGCAAGGTCTGACTCGCCGGGATCAGCGTCTCCTGAAGCCGCGGCAGCTGCTAGTAGTGAACTTGCGACGTATAGTCTATAGGGTGAGCTACATCCTAGCTCAATAGGGAACAAACACAGTTTGAACATATAAATTATAACTCACATATATTCCATGATATGCCATGCATGATGTATCTATGCAATTGTTAATGAAACAGATTAAAAGCATTTCGTTTTACTGTTGATTTCTTATATTTTCATTTACTCATGAATGATGCTGAGAAGGCCTAAAGCAAAACTTAAACTTTCAACTTAAGTAATCCCCGAGCAATATAGCATCGAGCCCCGACGAGATACCCATCATCGTCATCTATATAGAAGCGGTTTTAACCGTATTCACAGGAATACAAATAGTACCAAGCCCCTTTCCCACGGGATTGGTGGCGAGTTTCACTTGTCTCAATCAACACCCACAGGGTGTGCTTACTATGTCTGGATAAGCCTCACGGCCTACGGTTTACGTATCGGTCACGGATATCCTGCCGTGTCAGTCGTGGATATCCCGCCACGTCGGTGGGGTACCCTATCAATCCTCAAATAACAAAAATATCGGTGCCTTACATATAGTTATTCACCGTGTAAATGTGCTATCTTATATCAGTTAGGCCCTATCAAACATGATTCAATCCTTGGATACATCCCTGGGATGTATCCATTTACTTGCATCACACCTGATGCCCTTATCTCTTTACTTCTTCATCCCCTGGGGATGGCTTATTATGATTACTCTTATGGATGTCATACGCACACACACTTTTCACAATTCTTAAACAATTAAACATTTGAATGAAAATCTATATCACTACATACATGCTCTTGTAAAATAAAGTACATGTTCAAGGTGTTCCCTACCTCAAGTCTTCATTTGTTCAATGCATCAAGGTCCCACGTGGCTCCTTGTGCACTGGTCCACACGTACCACCTATGGTACCACATAACAGGTGAAACACATCACAAAGGATGCGATAAGGAAGGTATAAGATTCCCCAAGAATCTTAAAGTCAAACCCAAAAGTCAACATAATTTATGTCAGTCGATTAATCGAACTCCAAAATCGATTAATCGAATCTGATTCGATTAATCGATTTCCAAAATCGATTAATCGAAGGTCAATATTGACTAATCGAAGCAATTTTGATTAATCGAAATTCTCCTTTTCGCAAAGTCCATTCTCAGTTCGAACAGTCGAGTTTTCATTCGATTAATCGAATCTAATTTCGATTAATCGAAATTCTTCTTTTCGCAAAGTAATTTCACTGTTCGAACAGTCGAGTTTTCATTCGATTAATCGAATCCAATTTCGATTAATCAAAATTCTTCTTTTCGCAAAGTAGACTCCCAGTTCGAACAGTCGAGTTTCACAAGTTGATTAATCGATCCCAAATCGATTAATCGAAAACTAAAATCGATTAATCGAAATCCCATTTCGATTAGTCGATTTTTCCTTAAGTCATTTCCTCCAACCCAGGGTCCTTTGGAGTTCTCAGTCGATTAATCGATCCCCAAATCGATCAATCGAAATCCAAAGTCGATTAATCGAAATTAAATTCGATTAATCGAAATCGGGGTCCTCTGACCTTTCAACTTCCTAACCAATTTCGATTAATCGAAACCCAATTTCGATTAATCGAAATTGTCAGATTCAGCCCCTTTCGAGCTGTTCTTCCCAATCTTTTTCCATACTTTTTCTTCTATTTTTCTAAGCCATTATCCTAAGATTTAAACTATTTTCAACTACCATTTAGCCTCTATAATCTATGCATTTGATTTACAAAATTTTACCTTGACTCAATCTCAATTTGATTTCAAATCTAGGGTTGGAAGGCTAGGGTTCGACTTTAAGCTTTTATGGATCCTTCGTTGAATCGGCCTCTTTAATACTTGGATCCTTCCTTCCTCAGCTAGCCTTTACTCCTTGCATTAATCACTCTTTTCACTCTCTCTCTCTTCTTTACTCTCCTTCAACAACAAAACTCTTGATTTTAGGGTTATTAACTCTTTTTATCCTCTTCCTCACTTGTGTGTTGAGCACATACACCGCGGTAGGTGTATGCGACTATACCTTCACAACACACACCACATAGGCATTCTATTTATCACATCTCATCCGTTCATCACACTACATACTAACTGTTGGACTTCCATTTGGTCAAACCTATGACCGATCGGGCACGGATCCCGAGGTCATAGTTTAGCGTGATTTTTCAGGCTATTACATCCTCCCCACCTTGGGAATTTTCGTCCTCGAAAATAACCCAAGGTTTGTCTGACTGGGTCACTCCCCCCCCTCACTCTCAGGTGAGGTGGTCTATTTTACTTAGACGCATTCAACAGTTACAATACAGGTATGAAAATACATTAATAAAGGAAACAATTTGAGCAAAAAGTTTGATTTGTATTTAAACTTTGGAAATTTACAATGCCAGATAAATTGGCGTACATACAATTTACAGGTATACAATCAGAACTCAAAAATAAATACAAGACTCAGACAGTCCTCTCGTCAGGCTGATCAGGTGTGATCGTGGCTGGTGTGTCTGCTGGAGCTGGCTCTGGCTGCGGTGGAAGCGTCTCTGTTGGCGGAGCGGATGTGGATGTGGAGGGAACCGCGTCTGTAGTGGTGGGAGGGAAGACGGGTCCTCTGTGGAAGGCGGTGCGTCCAGCGGTCCACTCCTCCTCCTGGGCGAGGTAGCGGTGGTAGCCCGTCGGGTAAATGTAGCGGAGGGTGTGGAACATCAAAAAGTCCATCCTCCGGTTCATCCTCTCGTTGTTGGCTTCCATACGAGTGATCGATTTAGAATGTAACCCTTGCAAGTGCACAAGATCTATTGCAGTATGGCAAGAACAGGGGTGTCGAACCCACAGGGAAACGTGAATTTTTAATTAATTCTTTTAGAGATTTTAAAAACGTCCCTAAGGAAGTACCAAAGGGCAGATTCAATTTTACCAAAAACTTAACGCACTTTTCCTAAATGCAGAAAAATAAATTAATCTAAACAATTAATTACTGATAAATCTACGAACAATATTAAAATGAGATCAAGGAATATGCTACCCCAGATTCGTACCCCTTTTCTATCATTAAAACCCACAGTTTCATTAAATCATCATTCACACCATCATTCATCTAGAAAAATGACTTGAAATAAAATATGATCATCAATCCGGCATACCCTATCTAAAAACAATGACTCGAAACATTGCGGAATGAGTCATGTAAAAAACATAAGGTATCTCATGATATTTAGATCCGACAATCGACACATAATCGCTCTCTGACCTAGATCGACTGCGGTCCGGATCTAGCGATTACGGAGATTAATCTGTGATCAACGGTCATAACCATTAAAATATTTTCAATCACACAAACTTTGAGCAAAAGCGATTCCTGATAACAATAATAGGCGTGGTATTAATCATAAACATAGGTACTTATCCGGGATCGCATCTTCCCGATCTCTTGATTTAGCCTCATCTTTGGTGTTTGATCTCCTTTTTCTTTCAAAGTCATTCCTCTTTATTTCTTCCAAAAGATATTTGCAATTGTTTTTCCTAAATACAATCTATGAATTTCTCGAGAGAAAATAATGCAAATCCTAGGTACAATCTACCCTAATAAACCCTAGAAGAAGGAGAAGAAGACTTGAAAAGATGAAGAAAATATTCCCCCAAAGTGAAGAGCCCTAAAACTAAAAAGAAAGAATGAATAATATTCTAATTGCAAAAATAATAATCCCTAAGAAACTCGTGGCTTCCTTTTATAATAGCCTAACCTAATACCTCTCTCGATTGACATCTAAGAGTAATTTTCGTGAATTCCGCCTAGCTTTGCATCAGATACTGCCTCGGTATTTTGCTCATAATTTTCTGTACCGAACTCGGATTGAGGTGATTCTTGAAGCGTTGGAAAGCTGACGACGAGCTCTACAACTTTTATGTTTTAGCAATTTCCTGAATCTGACGTCTTGAAGGTCCAAATTGAGCTGCAAGTCGCACTAAGTTCTCAATGACCCAAAATAGCAGTGTTTTGACATTATTTTGGATTCTTGGGCTGTTTTAGAAACTTGGATCAGTATTTACGAAACACTTCAAATCTAG
Source organism: Chloranthus sessilifolius (assembly GCA_021018995.1). Lineage (NCBI taxonomy): Eukaryota > Viridiplantae > Streptophyta > Magnoliopsida > Chloranthales > Chloranthaceae > Chloranthus > Chloranthus sessilifolius. Next base: position 118,479,650 of record CM037592.1, read on the forward strand.
CAAATCTCATCGATAGCCTTCATCTATAAATATAGGTATTTAGGGTGAAATATCATCATATTTCACTACTCATCACACCCCAAACCTATACTTAGCTAGTCCTCGAGTAAAGAGAATGATAGAAATATAAAGCAAATCAAACTAACATCCTAAAATTTAAATGCCACTTTCGTAGGAACACGATTGCACTTAGCATGTGCAACAAGCCTTTAAACCCATAGGTGAACCCTAGTGGAGGAGTTGTGTCTCCTGAGGGTTTGCAGTGAAGTTACCCACAAACTTCCAAAAATTTCAAACCATCGGTAAAATTTAGTTTCAAAACATGATTTTTTTTTTTTAACATATGTACTATTCAAAAAACAAAATCATTAATTGCTTCGATATGTGAATCATCAATCTCAAATATTAAAGTCATGTCAATCATGCTAGTATCCATTCAAATTAATTTAATGCTCAAATTGTTAGATAATTCATTCATTCATGCCTAAACGTGAAGTGTGTGCATACCAAAACCAAGATTCATCCATCTCAGAACTAGTCCAAACGGAAAACCATCGGATCTGTTGTCTCGACTCAATCCTCACTTTAGGTATACTCTCAAAATAAAATCACTCCGATGATGGGTAAGTTTTACATGTGAGAGATCAATACAAAGCAAATGAAAAGTCTCACATGATAAATGAAACACGATGCCAATCAATGAACAAAAATAAATCTCATAAGAACGATACTTGTATATCCTAAGCATGTCATATCAAGTGTCATAAGTATTATATATTGACTCTCACAAGGCGATTACCAATGCAAGATCGGATCATGAAGGTCTTTTGTAGGGTTGTAATGGGGCTCAGGTAAGGGTAAGAAAGAAAGGGAATTGTGATTCAAAATTTCTGAGAAATTGGAAAAGGAACTAACTTCTGATTTTTTTTTATTTTTTTTTTTTATTTCTCTTCTTTTCTTTTTTTTTCTTTTCTAATTTCTCACCATTTTTTTTTTCTTTTCAATATTTTTCTTTTCTCATTCTTTCTTCTCTTTTGAATTTCCTTTTCTTGAAGCACCTCATTTTTCATTCCTTTTTTTTTTTTTTTTTTTTTTCTCTCCCCTTTTTTTCTTTTTATATTTGCCATACACTCTCAGTAAACACCATAACTCATTATCTCTCCACTTACTCTCTTTTCGCTCATTTTTATCCCTCGTTCCTAATTTCTCAGAAATAAGAAGGGTAAAGCTAAATTTTCAGAAATTGTGAAGGGTTAAAGGTTAACGTGGCTTATCAAAGAATGTATAAGGGTAAATTTTTCTATAGGCTCAAAGGGGTACTAGAAGGATAAATTTATATGAGGTGGGGCATTTTAAGCACAAACGAGCCAAAGATGGCCTTCAATCATTTCCTTAAAAGATGGTAACCTTGCCTATTTGTCTTGAGTAGATATACAGTACGTTCTAACACAATAATATGAATTTGATATCATGCAAAGTCACAAGCCAAAATAAAATGTATGAGATTATGCAAGATAATTCGTATTCAAAGAAAACTCCGAGTTTATATATTCACTCATCAATGACGGGAAATTAGCTCTAAAGCTTACTGGGTTTAGTCTCCACTAAGAACCTAAGATTCAACGTTCAAAATAGTTCATCGATTTCTAAGTCTTAGCTTGGTATAAGTGCAAAAATTCTAAGCATGAATTTCAGAGTCATCCACAAATTATCACATTAAGCTTCATCATCCTAGATACAAGTATTCAAAATATGACATCAATATTCTCAAAATTAAATTCACATGCATCATCAACTAAAGTTTGAAAACTATTGCAAAGTAAATCATGTATGATGGTTCCAAAAAATTTTTTTTTTTTTTTTTTTTTTTCAAAGAAAATCAAAAATAAGTGATGAAAGATAGATAATCATACATACCCCCAAACCTAAAAATGACAATGTCCTCATTGTTTGAAATAAGTAGGTACCCCCAAACACATTGAAAAGTACCTCAACACAAAGATCGAGAGAATATGGGCATCAAATTAGAACATGACCAAAAATAGATTGAAGGTAATGTGGCTACACTAATTTGGAAATTAAAATAACCTAAACTAAACTAAAACTAATATTCTAGAACTAAACATACGGAAAGAGAATTAAATCCTAAATCCTAAACTAAACCGGTGTCCAACTCCTAAATAAATCACACTGGGTTGCCTCCCAGGAAGCGCTGAGTTTAAGTGTCGACAGCTCGACCTCTTCATTGATCAAGAATCTGGATCACTAAGGTGCATCGCCTCAATCTTAAACTGGGTCATCGGCTCAAACATTGGTTTGAGTCTTTGCCCATTCACTTTGAAAACTCGATTGTCCTGAAGGCTTTGAATTTCAATTGCACCGTGCTCACTACTCGAAACAACTTTGAACGGCCTTCCATCTAGATTTCAATTTCGAGGATGAAGCTTAAGTCGGAATTGAATAACCAAACTTTTGGCCAACATGAAACTCCTTCCGAGAAATTAATTGATCGTGCAACTTTTTGTACCTTTCCTTGTACATCTTTGAATTTTCATACGCATCGTAGCGTAACTCTTCTAATTCACTCAACTGTAACCTTCGATTCGTCCCTGCTGCTTGCATATCGAAATTAAATCGTTTGATCGCCTGAATGCCTTATGCTCCAATTCGACAGGAAGATGACATGCCTTCCCGTAGACAATTCTGAAGGGAGACATTCCGATCGGTGTCTTGAATGCAGTACGATAGGCCCACAAAGCATCAGATAGCCGGTTTGACCAATCTCTTCTATCCGGTCGTACCGTCTTTTCTAGAATTCGCTTGATTTCCCGGTTAGACACTTCCACCTGACCACTAGTCTGTGGATATGCAGTAGCGACTTTGTGAGTGACGCTGCATTCTTCATTAAAGTGGCAAAATGGCTATTGCAAAAATGCGAACCGCCATCACTGATGATTGCTCTTGGGATCCCGAATCGGTTAAACACATGTTCTCTCAGAAATTTGACCACAACCTTGTGATCATTTGATCGGGTTGCCACAGCTTCAATCCATTTGGAGACATAGTCACCAGCCACCAGAATATATGAATACCCAAAGGATGGTGGAAAAGGACCCATAAAGTCAATCCCCCAAACATCGAAAATTTCAACAATCAGAATTGGATTAAGGGGCAACATATTTCGTCGTGAAATATTGCCAAGTCATTGATTGACGTTGGCATTCCTTGCGGTATTGAGCGTCACGAAGATTGAGGGCGAGAATCCGCTTTGAAGGATTTTACATGCGGTCTTGTCTCGAAATGGCCTCCACAGCCCAAAGATGGCAAAAATTTAGACGCTTAGTTGCTCGTCTTCGCACGCATCTCCTAATGATCCGATCCGGCGGAATTTAAACAAATATGGTTCATCCCGAAATAGTATTTTATTTGGGAGAAAAGAGATTCTTATCATTCTTACCCCACCGCCATGACGAGATAATTCACGATGTTAGCAAACCACGGAACTTTTGCACCGGCTACATCAATTGCCATCAAATGTTCATCCGGAAATGTGTCACGGATGGTCTCGTATAGATGATTCTTGAGTGAAATTCTAGCGGATGATCGACCACAACGTTCTCAACCCCTTTTATCTTTAATCTCAAAGTTGAATTCACGGAGAAGCGGGATCCAACGGATCGCCTTAGTTTCGCATCCTTCTTTGCTAAAAGATATTTTAAAGCGAGTGGTGCGAAAAGACCACTATTTTCGATCAAGCAAATAGGAACGAATTTGTCGAGCATACACCATGACTAATAATTCCTTCTCGGTGGTGGTGTAATTGATTGGGCATCAATTAATGTCTTGCTAGCATAATAAATTACGTGAGGTAATTTATTCACCTTTAACCCTAAGACTCGATCGCATAATCGGATGCATCACACATGAGTTCGAATGGTAAAGAATAATCCGTGGTTGGATTATTGGTGCATTTGATAAGAGTTCACGCAATTTTAGGAATGCCTTTATGCAATCCTCATCAAAATCAAAAGGAACATCTTTGCCAAGCAAAGTGCACAATGGTTTAGCCACCTTGCTAAAATCCTTAATGAATCTTCTATAAAATCAAAGATGCCCCAAAAATGATCGAATTTGTCGAACACTTTTAGAGGTGGTAAATTTGCAATTAAGGGCCTTCGCCTTATCAACTTCAATTCCTTCGTTGAAACAATATGCCCCAACACAATTCCTTGTTGAACCATAAAATGGCTCTTTTCCGAGAACAAGTTTGGAATCTACACAACGTTGCAACACCGTGAAAGATGATTCAAACAAGAATTAAATGTTTTCCAAAACCGAGAAGTCGCCCATGAAGACTTGATGAATTTGTCGATCATGTCAGAATATGGCCAACATACATCGTTGAAGCGTGGCGGAGCATTACATAAGCGAATGGCATCCTTCGATATGCAAGCGTACCATATGGACACGTGAATGTTGTCTTCTCTTGATCAATTTGGAAAACGGGCACTTGATTGTATCGAATAACCATCAAGAAAGCAATAAAACTCTTGCCCATTAACTTCTCAAGAATTTGATCAATGAGCGGAAGGAAAATGATCTTTTACGGTGGTACGTGTTCAATTTTCGATAATCAATGCACACACGCCATCCGGTAGTTTCACGAGTGGGCACCAATTCTCCTCCGTAGTTTCTTTCATCGTAATTCCGGACTTTTTGAACGATTTGTCTTGGACTAACCCATTCACTATCGGAGATCGGATAGATGATTCCAAAGCATCGAGGAGTTTAATGATTTCCTTTAAAAGCGACTTCTTGCATGTTCGGATTAAGTCGCCTCTGTGGTTCCCTCGATGGTTTACTCTCATCCTCGGATGTATTTTATGCATACATACTTGATGGGTCAATCCCTTGAGATCGACTAAGGTCCATCCGATGGCCTCCTTGTGCTCTTCAAAGACCTTCAACAAATCATTCTCTTGTTCTTCCGATAATGTGGATGAAATTATCGGAAGTGTTTCGAGGTCGAGAAAAGCATATTTGAGGGACTTAGGCAATTGTTTCAATTCCACGCTTGGTGGTGCTCAATTGATGGAGTCGACATCCTTTACCTCGATGAGGTAGTGGTTCTACCTTAGTCACAACTTCACATAAGTTATCATCTTGACATGATGAATTTGACTTTTCTCTTCGCTTCCTTTCAAGCCCTTTGTCCTCATAGATGGCTAACAAAGCGTTTCAAATTCCTCTTTGGTGAGCATTGATGGTAATGCTTCATCCACCACTTCGTCCATCCGATCGATGTAAAAACATTCGACCTCATCCTCATTAGGGAAATGGTTCATCGCATGGAATATGTTAAGCGACTTTCATATTTCCAAAAGAAAGCGTCCATGACTCGTGCGACAATTAATGCAAGCGTTGGCGTTGGCGAGAAGCACGTCCAAGAATAATTGGGACTTGATTGATTGATTTGTGGTTCCATGTCTAAGACAACGAAGTCCGGAAAGACAAACTTGTCTATTCCAACCAAAACATCCTCGATAACACCCTCGGTCTTCTTTCCGATCTATCGCGGTTTGGAGTGTGACCGTCGTGGGTTTCAATTCACCCAATCCGAGTTTCGTACATTGAGTATGGGATCGATTAACACTTGCTCCCAAATCCAATAACGCCTTTCCAATTGGTTGCCCACCAATGACACATGGAGCAGTTGGGACTCCGGGGTCTTCGGTTTACGTGGGGTTTCAATCGCAATATCGAATCGACTTGATTTGTTAGGAACACTTTCTTTGAAAGCGTGAGTACGTGCCTTTCTCTTGAGTGCACAAATCTTTGAAAAACTTGGCGTACTTTCGAGGACTTGTTTGATTGTTTCAAGTAATGGAAGATTTATCTTTACTTGCTTGAATGTTTGAAAATTTCTTCCATTTTGTCGGTCCCTTTCCCATTCTAGATGGAGGAGTTAGGCATTGAGGGAATCGTGCCTTTACATAAGGTGATTCCATTTCGATTCTTTCACGTCCTTGTTGGACGTTGAAGAAACTCTTCCTCTATTACTTTTCTTTTCCTTTCTCTCTTCCTTGCTCTTGCACTTTTCTTATCTCCGGCTCTTTGTCTCTTTCTTTCTCTTTCCTTTTCCTTTCTCCTTTCTTTTCTCCGATTCTTTTCCTCTATTGCTTCTCTTTCTTCATCGGCTTCTACTGAGCATTTCCACTTGATTATGATCTCGTCCACTTCTCAAAGACCGTAATGCCTTTCAACTGATGACTATTCGATGGTCGTGCTTCAGATCGTGCTTCGCCTCGAGGATTATTGATGGGTTGGCTGGGGAGCCTACCTTCCTCTCGCTGACTCAGTTGATTGGCCAATCCACTGACTTGGTTCATTATCATCTGCTGTAAAGATTCCATGCTTCGCATAAGCTTTTCTTCGGATCGAGAATCTTTAATCGGCATGAGATTGATTAAGATTACGATTGAAATTGATTTTTGATGAGTCGAATTTGGATGATAATCTGAAGCATTCTGTTGGAAATTGGAATTACATTGGAAATTAGAATTCTGGAAATTCTGTTGTGGACGAAAATTTGGTTGAAAAGGTTGTTGTCCACCCATTGTGTTGGCTCTATGTTGCTGGTTTACCTGGCCAGTTTGGTTCGATTCACCCCATCCTAAGTTGGGGTGATTTTTCCATTCCGGATTGTAGGTATTGGAATACATGTTTCTACCCTGCCAGATAAGATTGAGTCACATTTACCGCTCTTGAGGATTAGGTTCATCGGGGGAAGAATGACAAGGTAGTAGGGCACTCATTAGCCATATGACTGGTGGTCACAAATTGAACACTGTGGGGTGTGAGGAGCTTTAGCTTGCTTGGTAGCGACTAACAACATGTTCATCTGTTTGAAGATGTCAAACTTTGTTGAGAGATCTGAGGCATTATTGTTGACATCATAATCCGTCTTTTGTCAACACATGAGATTTAGGTGCGAGTTCAAGTTGGTTCGCCCGTTGTCTCACTTTGTATCGAAGTTTGATATAACTTTTCAAACAATGCCCTGATTACAATGACTTCTTTCGTGGCACAAGATCCACCACAAGATGCATCAACCATGCGTCTCTCTTCGAGAATCATCCATTGTAAAACTTTGGACTTGTTGCCACCTTGGAACTTGATGATTTGGGCAACTTCGATCAATTCCTTAAACGCTCCCAACATTCATGGAATGTTTACGTAGGTTGTTGGGAAAAGAACTGGATCTTCGCAATTCAATGGCCTTAGTCATGGGAAAATATTTTTTAAGGAACGGCATGCGCGTACCGCCTAACTCGAATAGATTGTGGTTCTAAGGAATAGAACCATGTTTTTGCCTTATCTCTTAAAGAGAACGGAAAGAGCCTGAGCTATCTCATCATGACATTGTGGACTCTGAACATTTTGCATACCCGGTGAATTCATTTAAGTGAGCGTATGGATTTTCATTTGCTAACCCATGGAAAATTGGTAGCAATTTGAATCATTCTTGATTTGAATTCATAGTGGTTCCACGGAATGGGAGCATGCATAATACATTCGATCCTCGTAAAACCGGGATCGTTATAATACTCCGGTTCTAGGCCCTCATCAAAATTATTGTTCCTATTATTTCCATTATTGACATTCCATTGTTGTTATTCTCATCTCTCTCTTGCCTTTGGTCCGCCATGGTCTCGGTTTGTTGATATTGATTCCTCTGGACTCTTGATTCTCTCTACAAGCTCTTTCGATCTCAAGATTAAGCGGTAGAGATGTGGGTGATGAGAACGAGTAAAAGCTCATACACCAACACTCACAAAGCAGGGGTTGAAGAATCCACAACAAACCCACAAAATTCTGCTTCAAACGATTTAAACAAAGATGATAAACAGTAGCCAATATCAGCAGGAAAGATTTCTTTTTTTTTTTTTTTTTTTTTTCTTTTTTTTTTTTTTTTTTTTTTTTTTAATTAAAATTCGAATTTAAATTAATTAAATTTTTTTTTTTTTATATTCAAATTAAAATTCAAATTCAAATTAAAATTAATTAATTAATTAATTAAATTTTTTTTTTTTTAAATTCAAATTAAAATTAAAATTCGAATTTAAATTAATTAAATTTTTTTTTTTTTTTTTTTTTTTTTTTTTTTTTTAAATTCAAATTAAAATTTAAATTCGAATTTAAATTAATTAAATTTTTTTTTATTTTTTTATTTTTTTTTTTTAAATTCGAATTAAAATTTTTTTTTTTTTAATTTTTTTTTTAATTTTTTTTTAAATTAAATTCGAAAATTAAAAATTAAAATTGAAAATCCTATAAAATCTTTCCTAAAAGAGAAAAATAAGGAGAAGAATGAAAGATTCCTAAAAATCCTAAAACAAAAGTCCCACAAAAGTTAATGACTAAATTTAGAAAATCCTAAAAATATCTAAAAGAGGAAAATAAGGAAAAAGAGTCCTACCAAATCTAAAATAAGAAGTCCTAAAAATCTCTACTTCCTAAATTTCCTAAGGAAGGTATCCTAAAAATCTAAACTTCCTAAAAAGACTCCACAAAATCTTATCAAAGAGAGAAAAATAAGGGAAATAATTTTATTTTTTATTTATTTATTTATTTTTTTTAAATTCAAATTAAAATTAAAATTCGAATTTAAATTAATTAAAATTTTTTTTTTTTTTTTTTTAAAATTAAATTCGAAAATTAAAATTAAAATTGAAAATCCTATAAAATCTTTCCTAAAGAGAAAAATAAGGAGAAGAATGAAAGATTCCTAAAAATCCTAAAACAAAAGTCCCACAAAAGTTAATGACTAAATTTAGAAAATCCTAAAAATATCTAAAAGAGGAAAATAAGGAAAAAGAGTCCTACCAAATCTAAAATAAGAAGTCCTAAAAATCTCTACTTCCTATGTTGCCTAAGGAAGGTACCCTAAAAATCTATACTTCCTAAAAAGACTCCACAAAATCTTAGCAAAGAGAGAAAATAAGGAAATAAATTTTAATAATTATTATTTTTTTATTTTATTTTTTTAAACACTCAAAGCAGAAAAATCCTATCCGAATTAATCAAAATTTCAGATTTCACGAACAGCGCGCCAAAAACTTGATCGATTTAGAATGTAACCTTGCAAGTGCACAAGATCTATTGCGGTATGGCAAACGAGGTGTCGAACCCAGGAAGCGTGAATTTTAATTAATTCTTTTAGAGATTTTAAAAGCGTCCCTAAGGAAGTACCAAAGGCGATTCAATTTTACCAAAACTTAACGCACTTTTCCTAAATGCGAGAAAAATAAATTAATCTAAACAATTAATTCTTGATAAATCTACGAACAATATTAAAATGAGATACCCAGATTCGTGCCCTTTTCTATCATTAAAACCCACGGTTTCATTAAATCATCATTCACACCATCATTCATCTAGAAAATGACTTGAAATAAAATATGATCATCAATCCCAAGATACCCTATCTAAAAACAATGACTCGCCTAATATGCGGTATGAGTCATGTAAAAAGCATAAGCGTATCTCATGATATTTAGATCACGACAATCGACATAATCGCTCTGACCTAGATCACTGCAGTCCAGGATCTAGCGATTACGGCCGTTGATACGCGAATCAACGGTCATAACAAAGCATTTAAAATATTTTCAATCACACAAACTTTGAGCAAAACGATTCCATGATAACAATAATAGGCGTGGTATTAATCATAAACATAGGTACTTATCGGGATCGCATCTTCCCGATCTCATCGATGAAAGCCATCTTTGGTGTTTGATCTCCTTTTCTTTCAAAGTCATTCCTCTTTATTTCTTCCAAAAGATATTTGCAATTGTTTTTCCTAAATACAATCTATGAATTTCTCGGAGAAAATAATGCAAATCTGGTACAATCTACTGAATAAACCCTAGAAGAAGGAGAGAAGACTTGAAAAGATGAAAAAATATTCCCCAAAGTGAAGAGCCCTAAAACTAAAAAGAAAGAATGAATAATATTCTAATTGCAAAAAATAATAATCCTAAGAAACTCGTGGCTTCCCTTTTTATAATAGCCTAACCCTAATACCTCTCTCGATTGACATCTAAGAGTAATTTTCGTGAATTCCCGCCTAGCTTTGCATCAGATACTGCCTCGGTATTTTGCTCATAATTTTCTGTACCGAACTCGGATTGAGGTGATTCTTGAAGCGTTGGAAAGCTGACGACGAGCTCTACAACTTTTATGTTTTAGCAATTTCCTGAATCTGACGTCTTGAAGGTCCAAATTGAGCTGCAAGTCGCACTAAGTTCTCAATGACCCAAAATAGCAGTGTTTTGACATTATTTTCGGGATTCTTGGGCTGTTTTAGAAACTTGGACTGTATTTACCTGAAACACTTCAAATCTAGCAAATCTCATCAGATAGCCTTCATCGGACGGCTAAATATAGGTATTTAGGGGTGAAATATCATCATATTTCACTACTCATCAACGAGCCAACACGTCCTCGATGGTAGGACCGGATGGAGCGGCGCGCCGACGGTAGGATGAGGTGGGTGTCGCGGGCGCGGAGTGTGCAGGTGGTGTCGGTGAGGCTGTGGTGTGGGAGGGAACCCTCTCCACGGATGGCTCTGCTGCGGCAGGGTGTGCCCCACCCACGGGTGGGCCATGCTGAGGTGGTGGGGGTGGTGGCGGTGCTACTGCTACGGCTGCTGCTGCTGGGGCGGGAGCGGGACCCGGAGCCGGTAGGGTCCGCTTTAGGAGGTTATAGCTACGGGTCCATGAAGACCTTGTAAACATCTTCACGCGATCCGTAGCCCTCACCTCGTGAGGCGAGATGCTATAGGAGGGCTCGTCGGAGTAGCACTCCAACTTGCTCGAAATGAGCCTAGCATACGGCATCTTTTCCTTAGGCCGCATGTTGCCCTTCATCAATTTTCCTTTGATGTACTTCATCCCTTCTAGGATGACTAAAGTAGCATCAAACCATCGGCCACAGAAGGCCGCATAAAGTGCATGTTGCACTTTGTCCACGCGCTCAGTGTCGTGGCGCATCGGGTAAAGGTTGCACTTGATTATGGAATCAAGCATCCACATGTATGGTGGAAGGTCAACCCTCTTAACGGAGGAGCCCGACCCCTTTTTCCCGTTGGTCATACGGGTCATGACTTCCTCAAATTGAGGGTCCTCCTCGAAGGGTGGAAATAGGGTGGTCTCTGGGGTGAAATCGAGGTAACACTCGATTACCTCGTGAATGTGGCGACGAGTGATCGTATAGAGACGACCCTCGATCTTGGTTATGATACAGTCGTCGGTAGGGCCATTGGTTAGCCCTTGGTAGAATAATCTCACCAATCTAGGGTAGTAGGAACCCCGGATTGGTTTGAGTAGGTTGCCGAGACCGGCATTGTTTATGTAGTTTTGAGCCCATTGGGTCTCGCTCGGTACATCGGGATCGGTGAAAAGGGTAGGGTCGATGGTATATTCGACCTCAAAGGTATTTGCCGCCCACCATTCATTTGGTTGCTCGACATTGGTGGGTGGCGGTGGCATGGGGGTGGATTCGCTAACCGGAGGTGGTCTCCGATTCCGACGGTGAAGGAGTCCTCACCGGCGATGGGGTAGGTGGTGGTGGTGCGGCGTTCTTACGCCTAACCGGTAGCTTGGAAGTTGCCTTCTTCGAGGATAAACGGGTTTTGGGCGGCATTTTTACTAAACTAGGGTTTATCTAGTTCAACTTGAAGGGAAAAACACAAATCTAGGGTTTACCTTAGGTGTCGATGCGAAAATGGGTGTGAATCACCGGAGAATCCAAACCCTAGAGCACTCGGTTGGTTGGAGAAGAAGGAAGAAGGTGAAGCGCCAAAACCCCAAAGCAAGAAAATTTTTCGAATGGGGAATAAAATCCCCAATCTTATATATATAGCCCGCGGCTCGATTAATCGAAATTTAGAATCGATTAATCGAGATTCAAAACTAGGTTAAGCCGCGTAAAATTGATTAATCGATTTCCCAAATCGATTAATCGAAAGTCAAATTCGATTAATCGAAACCATTTCGATTAATCGAAATCGTATCTATTTAAAATTTCAAATTTTTAAGCTCCTTTGGCGAGCGATACCGATTATCGAAATCCATTTCGATTAATCGAAATTCCAAATCGATTAATCGATTTGAAATTCGATTAATCAAAATCGTAACTTCTAATTTTTCGAGAATTTGTTAAATTATTGATTAATCGAATCCATTTCGATTAATCAATTTTCAATCGATTAATCGAAATCACTTGATTAATCGAAATAAATCATTGATTTCAATTTCTCGTAAGTCCCTGTAGTAAATCGATTAATCGAATTATAGTTCGATTAGTCGAAATTCCAAAATCGATTAGTCGATTCTAAATCGATTAATCGAGATTCCAATTCGATCAATCGAAATTGGTTTTCTATGTATATTCTACTCTCCTTTGAATTTCCAGTCACTGGCACATGCCAGTCGACTAATCGAACAAAATCGATTAATCGAAATTCCAAATCGATTAATCGATTTGAAATTCGATTAATCGGTTTTGCCCAGTTTCTACAGAATTTCCATCTCTTTCTTTCTTTTACTATTTTCGACAATTTATGACAGATTGGATTTGAATTTCCATTGAATTTCAAGCATAGTGGAGATTTCACAAACATGTTTGTGATTTACATTGAATTCTCACGTCGTTGGAAACAAGGCTGGATATTGTTCTCTCACATCGGCCTCTCGTTCCCAAGTAGCCTCTTCTTTAGGATGGTTGTTCCACCGAACAAGCACTAAGGGAATCACTTTATGCTTGTGATACTTGTTCTTTTCGATCCAAGATCTCCACTGGTTCCTCTATCATGCTCATGTCCTCACACATCTCTATAGGTTGCTTTCCTAATACATGAGACGGATCATTCACGTACTTTCTGAGCATCGATATGTGGAAAACATTATGTACTCAATCAAATAGCGGTGGTAAACCAATGCGATATGCAACTTCGCCTACTCGTCCCAAAATTTCGAATGGTCCAACATAACGTGGACTTAACTTCCCTCTCTTGCCAAATCTCATTACCCCTTTCATAGGTGACACCTTCACAAACACGTGCTCACCCACTTTATAGTCGACACTAGTCCGTTTCATGTCGGCGTAACTTTTCTGTCTACTCTGTGCTGTCTTCAACCTTTCTCTGATAATTCGAACGACGGTAGCGTTATCTTCAAGTAGTTTCGGTCCTAAAACAAATTTCTCACCTGTTTCCTCCCAATTTAGAGGTGACTTGCATCGTCCATCTGAGAGCTTCATACGGTGCCATGCCAATGCTTGTTTGCTGTTGTTATATGCGAACTTCGAGCATCGGCAGATACTCATCCCAAAGATATCCTTGCATATCAAGCATGCATGCTCGAGCATGTCTTCTATTACTTAGTTCACTCGCTCTGTCGCCCATCGGTTTGAGGATGGAAAATTTGAACTAAAGTCTAGTCGTGTTCCCATTCCTTCTTGAAATTTCTTCCAAAACTTGGACGTGTATAGTGGATCACGATCTGAAATTATGCTGCTTGGAATACCATGTAATCTTACAATCTCCTTCATGTATAAGTCTGCCAGTCTTCCTGCTGTATATGTAGTATTGTACGGCAAAAAGTGCGCTGATTTGGTCAATCGGTCTACGACGACCCAAATGGCATTTTGTCTCTTGGCAGTACGGGGTAATCCAACAATGAAATCCATTGAGATCGATTCCCACTTCCATTCTGGTATTGGTAAAGGTTGCAATAGTCCCGCAGGATGTCTATGATCAACCTTCACTTGCTGACAAGTCAAACATCGTGACACATACTCGGCCACGTCTTGTTTCAGTCCTCTCCACCAGTAGTTCTTTTTCAAATCTTGGTACATTTTGGTGCTACCAGGGTGGATAGCATAATTTGACTTATGGGCCTCATCAAGAATCGTTCGTCTTAGGTCGACATTGTCCGGAATGCATAGACGGCCTTTAAACAATAAGGAACCATCTTCTTTTTCTGAGAAGTCCGACCTAATGCCTTCACTCACGTCTTGATGAATCTTTGTTAATGCTGGATCTTTCATCTGTAGATCGTGGATATGCTCAAATATCACTGGCTTTACTGATATGTTAGCCAAAAAGGATCCGGTGTCCTTTGACTCAATGTTCGCATCATAGAGTGCCAGGTCTTCCAATAATTTCCATCGGTGCATACCCAAAATCAAAGAAGCTAACTGGGCTGAACCTTTTCAACTCAATGCATCAGCTACAACATTCGCCTTGCCTGGATGGTATTGTATGGAGCAATCGTAATCCTTGAGGAATTCCATCCACCTGCGCTGTCTCATGTTGAGCTCTTTCTGCGTAAAGAGGTATCGGAGGCTCTTATGATCGGTGAAAATTTCGAAGGTCTCACCATACAAGTAATGTCTCCAAATCTTTAAGCAAAATGAAATGCTAGTTCTAAGTCATGAGTCGGGTAATTCTTCTCGTGTTCTTTCAACTGTCTTGATCCGTAAGCTATCACCTTCTTGTGCTGGTTGAGCACACAACCAAGCAGCGTATCCTCCGCTGAAGGAATCGCTAACCTTTGGAGCCGAAGTGAGTCTCGTTTTGAGTTCTTGAAAACTCTTCTCGCATGCCTCACTCCACTCAAACCTTGAATCTTTTCGTCAGCTTTGTGAGAGGTCCCGATATCTTTGAAAACCCCTCAACGAAACGTCGATAATAGCCTGCTAAGCCGAAAACTCGGACATCTCATCGCTTTTGCCGCTCCCATTTAACTCATCGCTTTATCTTAGGATCCACCGTGACACCATGCTTGAGACGACATGTCCCAAAAAGCTAACTTCTTCCAACCAAAACTCACACTTGCCGAGTTTGGCGATAATTGGTGTTCACATAGCGTCTGTAGAGCAATCCTCAAATGTTCTTCGGGTTCCGTCTTGGATTTGGAGTATATCAGTATATCATCAACAAATACCACGACGTAGGGGTCCAAGGGTGGTTTAAACACTCCGTTCATCAGATCCATAAACGACGCCGAGCATTTGTCAATCCAAACGGCATCACAAGGAATTCATAGTGTCCATACCGTGTCCGGAAAGCTGTCTTCTGAATGTCCTCAGCTTTGACTCGCAACTGATGATACCCAGATCTCAGGTCGATCTTGGAAAAATACCTTGCTCCCTGCAGTTGGTGAATAGATCGTCTATTCTAGGCAAAGGGTAGCGGTTCTTCACAGTGAGTTTGTTCAATTGTCGATAGTCAATGCATAGCCGCATTGACCCATCCTTCTTCTTGACAAACAAGACCGGTGCTCCCCATGGAGACACGCTCGGTCTAACAAACCCCTTGTCCATATGCTCTTGCAATTGTTCCTTCAATTCCTTTAACTCGGAGGAGCCATTCTATAAGGTGCTTTGAAATAGGCTCCGTTCACGGTGCTAAGTCAATGGCAATTCTACTTCTCTTCGAGGTAGTCCGGGCAATTCTTCGAAATCGTCGGTAAGTCTATAACTGCTATCTCGAAATGAGCGTTCTTTTCTTCCTTGTCCTCCTTTAAGAAAGCTAAGTATCCACCGCAACCCTTTCTAATCATTTTCTCGGCCCTCATCTGAGATCAAGGCCTGACGACCTCACTCCTTGAAACCGAAATGATCTTCTTGTGTTGGGTCTAAAAATAACTACCTTGTTCTTGCAATCGACGGTTGCACAATGCTGCGCCAACCAGTCCATGCCAAGGATCACATCAAACCCTTGCATGTCTAACAGTATCAGCTTTGCTTCTAGTTCATGCACCTCTAAGTCTCGAACTGCTATAATGATGGATTTGCAAGCTAACTCCGTGTCTACTAACTCTCCAGTCGGAATAGACACAGATAGGACGAAATCCAACGTCTCTGGAACAATCTTCATCTTCTTAGCGAAACGTGGAGTGACGAATGAGTGGGTAGACCCGGGGTCTATCAACACTCGAGCGTCATATCCACCGAAGCATCCTTTTTCATATATATTTAAAGTACCTATAGCATACATACATACATACAATAATTTCACATCAAATTTCACTCTTAATTTACATACAGCTTTTGGTATTGAGAAAAGAATCTATATAAAATTTCCAATGCATGCTCCTTCTCTATCTAAGATTTTAATGAAATGGAAATTTTCCTTTTAAAAAAAAAAAAAAAAAAAAATCTCACCTTGGATGACGTCATGCACGTTCCCTGCTTCCTGAGCAGTGACTGCATAGGCTCTCCCCTGGACGATCGGTTTCCTTGCTTGAATTGGTCGTGGTGCTGAATCGAAACCGCCGTCTTTCTCTTATCCGTCTCGGGGCAATCTTTGATCAAGTGGCCCACCTTGCCACATCGGAAACAACCCCTAGTTCCCGATCTACAGTCCACCGTCCTATGAGGCTTGCCACACTTTGCGCAAGTCTCCCGAGGTGCGGAAGAAACAGTACGAGAACCCTGTGTGATAGTGGCGCCAGTAGACATGGCAGGGCTCTCATAGCGAATAGGTCTCCCCGACGCAAGTAATGGAAACCTCTGTTGGTGTTGTTGTTGTTGCTGTTGCGCCGGTCTTCCGAAACCTCCTTGAAACTGTGGTCTCTGATTCTGGCCCATGAACCTCGGCTTTTTGTTCACCGGTTCATAGTGCCCCGTTCTTCCTTGTTCATTTCCTCCTCTCTGCTGCTCTCTCTGTCTATATCTATTATTATTCTCTTCTTCTACCACCAACGCCTTGCTCATGACCTCTTCATAGGTCCTCAGTTGAAATGGAGCTACGCCTCCCCTAACCTCAGGCTTCAAACCTTGCTGAAACCTCTTGGATTTCATCACTTCAGTAGCGACGTAATCTGGAGCAAAACGGGCAAGTCGTAGAAACTCTACCCCGTATTCTCTCACTGTCATTCTCCCTTGTACTAACTGTAAAAATTGTATCTCAAGCTGGTTCCTCACTACTTCTGGAAAATATTGTTTGTTGAACTCCTCAACAAACTCCTCCCAAGTCCAAGGCAACTCTGGGGTCTCCTGAGCCCGAGTCCGTATCACGGACTTCCACCAAGGCCCAGCCTCCCCATCCAACATGTAAGCTGCCCATCTTACACTCTCATCTTCCGTGCATGTCAGCACGCTAAAGACTTTCTCCATCTCCATCAACCAGTTCTTAGCGGCCATTGTGTCTGCCTGCCCAGAAAATGAAGGTCTCATCCTCCTAAACTCTGTAAAAGATGAGGGCACAGGCAACGCAGGTCCTACAGGTGGTGTAGGTGGCTGCTGATCTCTTGACGCATGAGCTGCAAAGGATGCGGCTTGTTGTGCCATGGCAGCTGCCATAGTCTCCATAGTGTGCATCATCCTTTGTCGCTCTTCTCTGTCCTCTTGTCTTTCTCTCAATCTTTCTTGTTCTCTTAGATCTTGATCTTGATGATCTCGATCTTCTTCATCCCGTTGTCTACTACTACTGCCCCCTGGGGCCTCAGTACCTCCTAAAGGCACTCTATTTGTAGGAGAGATGTAACCATCTCCACTACGTAGACTCCTCTGCTGGCCTCCCCTTGGTCGGCCTCTTCCTCTAGATGACATTTGCGGCTGCATTTGAAACTAAAGTTTCGTTAGCAGAAGCCCCTATGTTCTGACGAAAGAACCCTTGTCAGAATTGCTAAAAGAAAATAGCTTTGATACCAACTGTGACAGCCCGGATTTCGGCACCCTGAAACCCGTGCCATCAGCACGATCATCTTGATCGTGCCCTCTTTGCTAAGCACGGAACACTGGTATATCAAGCATCAAAAGTACTATAAATGAAATTGTGGAAAATAATTCTATATTAAGTAACTTCCCAAAAGGCAGTTCTACCCTCATGCCTCTGCATGAATGGAGAACCGATCCGAACCATCGATGATAGCAATCATCACGGATGGTTCGCCCCAAAAGAATAATCCCATCAATGTATATATATATATATATATGGTTTAAAAACAGAATCAAGGCTTGACATACCAAGCCGTACAAAACCTCTCCAATAATCTCTCAAAGTGGCACAACGGAGTCCTCTAGAAGAAGTCCTCTGGAGGTGGCTCCAACTCTTCATGGCCGCAAGGTCCGACTCATGGGGATCAGCGTCTCCACGAAGCGCGGCCATGCTAGTAGTGAACCTGCGACGTATAGTCTATAGGGTGAGCTACATCCTAGCTCAATAGGGAACAAACACAGTTTGAACATATAAATTATAACTCACATATATTCCATGATATGCCATGCATGATGTATCTATGCAGTTGTTAATGAAACAGATTAAAAGCATTTCGCTTTCTTGTTGATTTCTTATATTTTCATTTACTCATGAATGATCTTTGAGAAGGCCTAAAGCAAAACTTAAACTTTCAACTTAAGTAATCCCGAGCAATATAGCATCGAGCCCCACGAGATACCCATCATCGTCATCTATATAGATAGTTTTAACCGTATTCACAGAATACAAATAGTACCCAAGCCCCTTTCCACGGGATTGGTGGCGGGTTTCACTTGTCTCAATCAACACCCCTGGGGTGTGCTTACTATGTACGGATAAGCCTCCGCACTGGCCTACGGTTTCGCCGCCGTATCGGTCACGGATATCCTGCCGTGTCAGTCGTGGATATCCCGCCACGTCGGTGGGGTACCCTATCAATCCTCAAATAACAAAAATATCGGTGCCTTACATATAGTTATTCACCGTGTAAATGTGCTATCTTATATCAGTTAGGCCCTATCAAACATGATTCAATCCTTGGATACATCCCTGGGATGTATCCATTTACTACATCACACCGATGCCCTTATCTCTTTACTTCTTCATCCCACGGGATGGCTTATTATGATTACTCTTATGGATGTCAGCACACACTTTTCACAATTCTTAAACAATTAAACATTTGAATGAAAATCTATATCACTACATACATGCTCTTGTAAAATAAAGTACATGTTCAAGGTGTTCCCTACCTCAAGTCTTCATTTGTTCAATGCATCAAGGTCCCACGTGGCTCCTTGTGCACTGGTCCACACGTACCACCTATGGTACCACATAACAGGTGAAACACATCACAAAGGATGCGATAAGGAAGGTATAAGATTCCCCAAGAATCTTAAAGTCAAACCCAAAAGTCAACATAATTTATGTCAGTCGATTAATCGAACTCCAAAATCGATTAATCGAAGGTCAATATCGACTAATCGAAGCAATTTCGATTAATCGAAATTCTCCTTTTCGCAAAGTCCATTCTCAGTTCGAACAGTCGAGTTTTCATTCGATTAATCGAATCCAATTTCGATTAATCGAAATTCTTCTTTCGAAAGTAATTTCCTTTGTTCGAACGATGAGTTTTCATTCGATTAATCGAATCCAATTTCGATTAATCGAAATTCTTATTTTCGCAAAGTAGACTCTCAGTTCGAACAGTCGAGCTTCACAAGTTGATTAATCGATCCCAAATCGATTAGTCGAAAACTAAAATCGATTAATCGAAATCCCATTTCGATTAGTCGATTTTTCCTTAAGTCATTTCCTCCAACCCCACAGGGTCCTGGAGTTCTCAGTCGATTAATCGATCCCCAAATCGATCAATCGAAATCCAAAGTCGATTAATCGAAATTAAATTTGATTAATCGAAATCGGGGTCCTCTGACCTTTCAACTTCCTGGCCAATTTCGATTAATCGAAACCCAATTTCGATTAATCGAAATTGTCAGATTCAGCCCCTTTCGAGCTGTTCTTCCCAATCTTTTTCCATACTTTTTCTTCTATTTTTCTAAGCCATTATCCTAAGATTTAAACTATTTTCAACTACCATTTAGCCTCTATAATCTATGCATTTGATTTACAAAATTTTACCTTGACTCAATCTCAATTTGATTTCAAATCTAGGGTTGGAAGGCTAGGGTTCCAGCTTTAGCTTTTCAGCGGATCCCTTGCGTTGAATCGGCCTCTTTAATACTTGGATCCTTCCTTCCTCAGCTAGCCTTTACTCCTTGCATTAATCACTCTTTTCACTCTCTCTCTCTCTTCTTTACTCTCCTTCAACAACAAAACTCTTGATTTTAGGGTTATTAACTCTTTTTATCCTCTTCCTCACTTGTGTGTTGAGCACATACACCGCGGTAGGTGTATGCGACTATACCTTCACAACACACACCACATAGGCATTCTATTTATCACATCTCATCCGTTCATCACACTACATACTAACTGTTGGACTTCCATTTGGTCAAACCTATGACCGATCGGGCACGGATCCCGAGGTCATAGTTTAGCGTGATTTTTCGGGCTATTACAATCAACTACACAAGAGAAACAATTAATGAAATCTAAAGAAAGCTTATGCAAGAAAAATAATCGATAATCGAAACAACTATGATGAAAAGATTCAAGGATTCCAGTAACCCTAGATTCAAAATTTTTCTAAGACAAATCAATCAATTCATATGAACAAATATTTACCCTCATTTTATTACATGTAAAATGTTTCAAGAAATATGATTATTTAATTCAGTATACCTTATCCTAATACTATGACCCATTCAATAACGACATGAATCATGCGAAAGGTATAACGTATCAGAAATATACAACCAAGGCAATGATAATCAATCATACGATATCCTATATCTATCTATAAGATCGATCTAGGTGAAACCCATCTATCGCCGTTAATCTTGCAAGATCACGACTATAGACAAGCGTTCATAGACATCGCAATAGGCATAAACAATTAGCTATGCGATTTAATATTTGTAGCAAGAAATGATTGAATCGAAAATAGATTAATTACTCATCTCAAGGTTGCTCCTCCTTGAATGAGAGGTTTAGTCGCTTATCTCCGATCCACACACAGGGCACAAATCCAAAGCCATCATCAGCATAGTTCTTCAATATCAAAAAGTTAGATCTTTGAGGAAAAGATCTGTAACCTTACAAAGCTTTGATTCCTAATTATAAACTAATTATCAGAAGTTAAAGCTAAGCATTGAAAACTAAAGTGAAAACCTAGGAAAATATTAAGAAAATCGGCCAAAAGAGTCCTCCAAAAAGAGGACTCCCTAACCCTAAACATTGTTTTGTTTATATAGAGCGCGTTTGGAAGAATTTTCTTTTACAGGTCAATCGATTGAATTCCAAAATTCAATTAATTGACTTCAAAATCTAAAATTGGCGGGCTCAAATGTCTTAAAGTCAATCGATTGAATTTAAATTTGGATTTGAGCAGCAAAAAGGTGAATTTAAATTCAATTGATTGATTTTAAATTCAAAATTTGAGTGAAAAATTAGCTTTCATAAATTCAATCGATTTATTTTCATAACTCAATTGATTGATTTTTAAATTCAGATTTTGAAGTCAAAACATGTGTCAAAAACTCAATTGATTGATTTTTGGAACTCAATCGATTGATTTTGACATGTGACATATTTAGCTCTCTTTATCAATGACTGGATCAATCGGTTCTTTCACGATTTTCAGTGCTTTCGTTGGCTTCATGGTGCAATGCTTCCATGTTATCCTTAATTGTGCTCATTTATGCTTCTACAAGATCCAACGGTCAAGAACACCTGAAACCACTAAAACTATATAACAATTGTCAGATTGCTTTCATCAGATGGCTAAGCGTAGAAATTAGGGTGCAAAATATAGTGATATTTTGACACATGTGACAGCCCGAATTTTCCCAACACACTTTTTTGAGATATATATTTTTTTTCTTTAACTTTAAACCAAATGAGAAAACCCGGACCGCCAAATTGCAGATCAGAATTCGAATATAAAATTTACTTGGTACATCCATACAGTGCGGAAATCAGAGCAAATATCATATCATAAAGGACAGAAGTAAAAATTTCTTTTATATACTGAATAATAGCCTAACAAATTTAAAACCACCGGTGATGGTCGACCATCACCTAAACAGTGGCGTACAAAATGTATATACAATACAAATTCTAATTCTACTAAGTTTCGTTAATATAGAAAGTCTAAAGTCCAAAAGCTGCCAAGTCGAAAATCAATGATTTGCAGGATCCTCATCAAGCCTGATCCAGATCTGCACCTATGACGTATAGTCGGGGTGAGCTAACAATCTAAGCTCAGTAGAGGAAAACTCAATACAATTTCATATTTTATCATAACGAAGCATAGATTCAATGATAATAATCAAAACATTTTCATATTAAAACTAAAGACATTTTCATATTCAAACAGAAACTAATTTCGAAGACATTTTCATCGTAAACAAAAGCGATTGTCCAAGGTGTCAATTACTGATCAAGATTATCCAAAGATTGTCTACAGTTCCGAGTTCGGAGTTCAAGGGATTCAAAGTTGGGATTCAAGAACAAATTTGCAAACAATATTGAATTTGCAATCAAAGTGATCAAGGTGCTAAAGTTCAGGGTTCGGAGTTCAGAGTTTGGAGTTTAGAACAAATTTGTAAACAATATCGAATTTGCAATCAAGTGGTCAAGGTGCCAAAGTTCAGAGTTCGAATTCAAAATTCACATTTCAAAGATGTATGTAATTCCCGCTAGAGCAGTCTAAGGGTGTACAGATAACCCGCCAAAGCGGTCAAAGGATATACAAAGATGTTCTGAAGTGTACATAAATCCCACCAGAGCGGTCCAAGGGCGTATATAGATCTTGCCAGAGCAGTCCAAGGGTGTACAAAGATGTTCTGAAGTATACGTAAATCCCGCTAGAGCGGTCCAATGGCATACATATATCCCACCAAAGCGGCCCAAGGGCGTGCCATCGCACAAGTTCAAAAAATTCAAAGGGTACCAAATTCAATTTCAAGTTCAGAGTTTGAAATCAGAGTCCAAAGTTCATATTCAGGATTCAAAGGATTCAAAGTTCATGTACCAAGTGCAAGGAATTCAGAGTACGAAGTTCAGATTCGAAATTTCAGGTGCAAAGATCATATTCAAGGTTCAAAAGGTTCGAAAGTTCATATTCAAACAGTTTAAATACTAATCCATGATTCAAAGCTTTCAATTATTCCAATGCTATAAATTATAGAATTCTAAAACTGTTTCCAAAAATTAAACCCTATTGTCATGCAAGTCTACATGTGAGATTTCCAATTTCATACAAGTTCACTATTTCAAATATCAAATCATTGTCATACAAGTCTACTATTTCAAAATCAAGCCATTATCCTACAAGCGAGAAATAAAATTTCCCTACACACTACAAAATATAAGACTATTAGCGGCAATTTTTTGGAGCAAAAAAACTGCCACTATTAATAAAAAACTATTAAGACTATTAGCGGCAAGGGTATTAGTGGCAGTTTTTTGTTAATAGCGACAGTTTTTGGCAGCCGCTAATAGTCTTGTTTTTTGTAGTGACAAATTTTCCAATTTCACATTCACTTTCAGATTCAAAGGTTCTTGCTCATATTATCAATTCAGAGTTCATGTTCAAGTCCACGTATAAGATTCAAATCATATTCAATTTCAGATTCAAAATTCCGATGTACAAAATTCAGAGATTTATTCGATGTACCAAATTTCCAAGCTCAGATTCAACGGATTCATATGATTCGATATTTCTAAGGAGTCAATACAATTTAACATCTTAAAGATTCCAATATGTTCACAATTTCTAAGGATCACATTCAATTCAATTAAATCAAAGTAACTATGAATCGAAATCAAACATGTAAGTTTGCATTGAAGTTCCCCTACCTCAATTTCTAAGTCGCGCGGGAACGGAAGTAAAACCAAGGTCCAATTAATGATTTTCAACTCTCAATATACATCACATATACGATGATGTATTAAAGATTGACTCTAATTACTAATAACTTAGACATATTTAAGTGTTTTCTCAAAATCGGGGAGGAAATGGGTCAGTTTGTGCTACCTTAGAACTTGACCTAACTTCTAGCTCAATTTTGACTTCAAATCATTTGATTTATGAGTTAGTTAATTCACAAAAGTTGTAGAGCTCGTTGTCTGCTTTCCAACATCATGAAAATCGTGTTAATCGAAGTTCAGAGTAAAAAGTTATGGCCAAAATATCAAAGCTGTGTTGACACTTCAGTCAAAATCGAACGATCGATTTTCTCCAGAATTTTTTTCACTTCCCTGTTCTATACAATCCGATCGATCGATTTCAAAATTGATTAATCGGTTTTGACAGTTTCAAAAACCCTTCGGGCTTCTTCTTCCTTCATCCAAATCACCCAAAAACTCATTGCACGCATCCCCATTCACACGAAATCAAACCTAAACTAATTCCACAAAAATCAAATCAAATCTTACCTTCTAATTTCGTGTATGCACACCCACGGTGCTCAACATCAAAGGAAATCGGCGATTGCACCGCACGCCCATCTCATGGTTTGAAACACCTTTCTTTCTTTCGATTGGAACCGAGTTGTAGATCGATTCTTATGATTTGAAACTCCTTCTTTCTTGCATCAATCAAGGAGGATCTTGAGTGATCAACGGAGTGAGGGCTTCTAAAAGAAACAAAAGAGGGTTTGGGAGAAATAGGGTTCCCTCACACTCGTGGATCGTTGTCGCGTAGATCATTCCCGCGCCAAAATTGACAAGCTCTTATGATAATTAATCAAAGAAGAAGAATTAAAAAGGGAGATCAACAACTCTTCAAGAAGATGGGCAAGGAGATGGAGCCCTCCTTCTCTTTCTCTTCCTCTAAGCTCTCCCTTCCTCTCTCTCTCTCTCTCTCAAGTTTCCAAACAAGTGAAACTTCTTTGAAAAGTTTCACATACAAATAGTGTGGGTTTGGCTCAGTGTTAAACTATAACACCGTAAGGTATATCAATCCCTATCCAAAACAACTCGGGCTCAGTGTGAAGCTCGTACACCCAAGTCGATAATTTTTACTTATCTAAGGGTCCTAATTAGGGCCCAAAGTCGGTCCAATTAGTCAGCCAAACAGTTGGCCTAATTAGTCATCCCAAATAGTCGGCCCAAGTAGTCCAATAAGTTTTAATCATTAATAACTTCTATTTTCTATAGGAAATTTGCGTCTAGGTTACACACGTGCACAGTGTCACATGCCTTGCGAAATATGTATACTTGGTTGGATGCTACATGACAAGTTGAGTTATTAGGCTCGGGTCCACTCTCGGCTTGAGTTAAAATTCGGGTTGGGGCCCAAGTTCAAGCATTGTGCTCAGGTTCGTGTGCAACCTGCACAAACACCTATACGCTCTACATAGGGTAAGAGTTGGGATTTAATATGTTTGGCGGTAACTCTAATTATAACGAGTGGGGTTTCGAGACCACGTTACATAGGTCAAATGTTTGACTTGAGTCAAATCAGTCAAGAGGTTGCATTCTCATCAAAGGTCAATGACTCAACGTTTTCAAAAATTTTGGGTTATTACAGCATAGATCACCCCACAGGTCCTCCATTTGTCGCTTTCAACCACCGAGTTGCTCGTGTTAAACGAGTCACAACATCACCCTGAAATTCACTAAGGTCACTTGAATCCACAAGCGTAAAAATGCTCAAAACTTCAAGCGCTATTCACTTCATAAATTAGTGATGGAACAAAAGTACCTTTGAATAACCAGGAGATCTGATTCCAAAGACAGCTGAGTAATAAAAGTAGAGAGAGCAAACAACCTAAGACGTTCTTAAGAAACTATTCATATTGGTTATAACCCTTGAGAAAGATATAGAAGAATCTTTGATGACACTAATTTCATGGTTGACCATCAGTTGGGTTGTGCTCAACCACGAATATCTTAATGGTTAACTATGAAATGAAAGGTGGCCAACTATCAAGAGAGTTACAACTCTTATAAACCGAAAAAAACATATAATGACTCAAATTTCAACACAAAATCCGTGTCTTTAAAATTCATCCCATAAGCTTGTGATGGTTTAATCCTAATATGATGGTAAATTATTTGAGAAAATATGAGCCATTTTTTTTTTCTTTAGGAGATACCTGCATATAGATCATGTGCTAATAAAAAGGTAAAAATATTGATATAAATTTTCAATTACGCCTAAATCAATCGACTATAAAATTTAAACTCATTTAATAAATCATTCAAATAAAATCTCAGATATTTTAAATTAACTATGCACCTATAGTCCTGTTGCCCAAGTGCTACTCATCAAAACATAAAGTGAAATAAAATAATAAAAGTATTATTTGTTTATCGTCCCAAAAAATCCGATGAAATTAAAGTAATTAACCTAAGGATAAAAATCTTTCGAATAATCTTCCTCTTCCGATGGTAGATAATCAGGATCCTCCTCTTCGGATACCTTGTCCTCTGAGAAATCAGAGATAGGAGGATCTGTGATGCAAAAGTGTTGGGGTAAACAAAAATTTCACAGTGCTTAGTGGGGAGGAATTAATTACCCTCCATGATTTGATATATTTAATTAACTAGCATGCACAAAATTTATCTAATTAATATGACGATAATTTAAAGATAAAGATATCATAAGACATGGTAAAGCTAGCAATTTTATGATTATGAGATAGAGATTTCAAAAATTATGTGCCTAAAATTCTACACATAATTTATTTATTACAAAATTTGAGTTCTTTCATATTTCGTGAAACATAATCGTGAGAAGTAAACTAGTCTCAATGACACATGTTTTATAGTTTTTGCATGACTTAAATACTAACTTAAAGTAATTTTCGCACATATTAGGTGTCAAAACTAAAGTAATATTTATACTGATGAGAATCTCGTTTATTGCCGCATATGAATTTTTTTCATAATTAGCCGTAACCCTTACTCATCGAGGTGGCTCGTGTTTGGTTTGTGTCTTGACATGACATGATGAGATCTTATTAAAATAAAAAATTATACATGCAGGACGATCACTTGTCTTTTTTTTTAGTGTACATATAATTATAATCTCTGACTTGTCTTGTCATAAATTTGTTCCGTGCCTATTTATATCCATGTCTTAAAAATGACCTTTAGAGTTACGAATCTTTTTATTATCTCATTCCATACACTTTGCTTAATAATCATGTTAAAGGTCATAGGGTAATAAGAATAAATTAAATATTGATAATAAATCAGAACATTCTTGACTACATTGTCATAGAAAAATGCGGCTTATACATGAATAAATAATTCTGTAATTATAATACAATTCGACCGAATTATGGCCTAATTAGTCAAAAGTTTAACTTTTATAACTCATTTTAGAACCGGAGAAATCAACTCATCGAATGTGAAGTTCATGAAAAGTTGGGGGTGATCATACTGAATTTTTTGTGATTCTAATCATGTAGGTGTTTGATCAAAGGTCAAACAAGAATTCATAAAACACTCGGATAGAAATTTGATGAAGAAATTTACTGTGCAGATTTTAAAGTAGGCATCTTGGGGTCTATTGCTGAGATGACTAGCTACTGATTAACTCTTAGATAATGGAATAGTTTTGGTAAAGGGCATTGCCATATACATCATCTCTTTGGTAGTTCGACCACTGGAGGTCTTTAAAAGTTTCTACGGTTATATAAAGTTAGGGAAAAATCCAAACTGGTTAGAGATAGAATTTAGATATCTACCTCTAATTTACATGCTAAATCAAAATTCCAAGGATATGACCAACATAATAAATTATCATAAATGAGAATTAATATAAATGTGATTGTACACGTATGATTAATTTACCCTTTTAAAAAAATTATCAAGCAAGAAATAACAATCATTGAAAATTTGTATTCATATATGACTAGATAAATAAGTGGGGTTGAAATCAAAGAATGACGAATTAAAATTTAATTCCATATTCATATTCATACACTACTAATTAATCGAATAAAGAATAAGAAATTAAATTTCCCCTACCTTAGATCCTAGCGTCGTAAGAAAAGTTGGTGATTGTTAACCGATGATTTGAGCTTTCTACTTCAGATGATAGAATGATGTCGACAACGCAAGATTTAATAACCCAAGTCTAGTCTATATATTATTGTAAACAGACAAAAGTCAATCTCATAGGTATTGTGCGATCATGTGGCACCACGATCATAAGAATATTAGTATTTAAATCTCTAGCTCTTTAGAAATAGAAGATGCATGTAAGATTAAGGAAGTGCGGTTCACATACCATGACAAGGCTGAGGTAGTATTATATATTATTGTTGATGATCAGTGGAGGAAGATTGGTGTTGCTAGAAACTTTCTTCTTAGTGAACGGAGTTTTTGTTATGACTATATAGATGCTGATGTATGATGTTGTGTAAGAGAAATCAAGGGTAGAGAGAGAGAGAGAGAGAGATCTGCGAGAGACGGCCGGAGGGCCTTGAGAAAGAATCTGAATGCCGGAGGAGGTCTTTAGAGAGAGAGAGAGAGAGAGAGAGAATGAGAGGGAAGTTGTGAGCAAGAGAGACCTAGGGCTACTACGTTTTGCTTTATATAGGTATCAAGGGAGAGGGGAGCCTGATTGGGCAATACAATGGTCAAATAGGAAGAGTCCAAGGGACTCTAAAGTTTTCAAGTGAGGTGGGGTGTTTTGGTTGCAATGCAAAATTTGGGTCTAGATCCAGCTCATTTATGACACCGAATCCCAAAAGTGGAGGGGCCATATATATGTGTATATAGCAAGAGAGAGGGTTTGGAGAGAGATGCCTTTAGGCAACATAATGCATCAGATTCGGGTGCAGTTTGTATTCCTGAATTCAATTG
This sequence comes from Chloranthus sessilifolius, assembly GCA_021018995.1. NCBI lineage: Eukaryota > Viridiplantae > Streptophyta > Magnoliopsida > Chloranthales > Chloranthaceae > Chloranthus > Chloranthus sessilifolius. Next base: position 118,508,373 of record CM037592.1, read on the forward strand.
AATTATTTATTTATTTTATTTTATTTTTTTTAAAAGGTGTGGTCTAGGGTGCACTATAAAAAATAAGACTATTAGCAGTAGTTTTTAGCTGTAAAAAACTGCTGCTATTAACAAAAAAACTATCAAAAGCTATTACGACTTTTAGCGGCAAGGGAATTAGTGGCAGTTTTTTGTTAATAGCGGCAATTTTTGGCTGCCGCTAATAATCTTATTTTTTGTAGTGGTGTTTGTTATACATAAACACCATGCTCCATTAGATGAGGGAGGATCTGGTTGAGACTTTCTATTTCAAGGGAGATCTTAGACCCATTTAGAAGGATTGGATCGTTAGGATTTGAGTAGCTTGGGAAACGTGCCAATACTAACCCATCATGCCACCTATATCTAACACCACACACAATTATGAAGTTAGAATCTATGGTTGCAAATAATTATGAAGTTAGAATTTATGGTTGCAAATAAGACTACCCATTATTTAAAACAAATCGTAGAACTTGAGTTCCGTCTCTTAGCTACCTCATTTTTTATCTTTTGGGTAACAATCTTTGCAACCAACGATTCTTGCGACAACTCATGGTTCCACCATTCACATCGTTTACTGCCTTGAATCAAATGCTAGATGTAATTTTTCTTTCTAATCATGCACACATTACATCTTGAGGCCACGGGCGTCATATCAGACGGTCTAATATTGATTATGCATGGCACACAACCGTGATAAAAAAGCACCATGGTACGCCATGATGAAAGTCATTGTGAGAAGTGTGCCACGTGTAATCAACATTATCTGACTGCATGATAGTTGGGATATGATCTTAAGAACTAGTTTGTGGAAGATAGGAACAAAAAATGATCTCTATCATCCGATTCAAGGCAGCCAACAGTGTTAGCGGTGGAACCATAGTTGCCTTCAAAAATCTTTTGTTACAAAAATCTCTATCCTTTTTTAATATTAAATAAATCTCTCCGCAAGTGCACACCACGTGCCACCTACTAGTATTTTTAATTATTATTTTTTTAGTATTTTAGGAGATCATCTATCTCGTTAGGGGCCTACCAATATTAGGAGCCTACTGTCACTACCCAGAATCCTAGCCGATCTCAAGGGCCTAGAATTTCGTGTTGTGACACTGCACGCTTGTTAAAGTGATAAGCGGACATACATATCTCGCTAGATCTTACATAAAACAGGGCTTTCAAAAATCGTGAATCAAACTTTCTTCTCATATTAAAAATTCTATTCAATAAGCTTACATTGAATTTTGAGTCCATTAAACAAACTGACAAGAAATAGAGGCTCGATCAACTACTGGAAGATCTTTCTAAGCAATTAATATAAACCTGACATCGTCTAGCTAATCATCCAAGTCGTCACCCTTATAATCTGTATCATCTTCCAATGCATCAAGTCCATCGGACAGTGTAATCCATATCTTCACCTGTAGCTGTTAGTTTTTGGTGGAGTGAGTTTACTCAGTCACGTAAACTCAGTGGGTTGCACAATCGATCCATCACAATCTACCCGGGTGATCGTGAGTGCGAGTAAAAGTGAAACCCTTACAATTTCATATAAACAAGATAATAAAAATTCTCATAAGCATTTCATTACTATAAAGCTATAAAACTGAAAGAACGTAATATATTTTAGTACATATGATGCTTCTAATGCTTATTACTTTTCTTATTTGTCTTATCAACTTAACTTACGTGACATATCGAAAGTTTTATTATTACTCCATATGCTTACACAACGTACTTTGTATCTTACTTATCTTGTTTAAATGATCTGTGTCAGGATCGCTGCTCGAGCCTATCACGCGAGATTCACGTATAAATAATCACTTAACCTCCATATTATAACATAAACCACCATCCAGCCCGATGAGGTTGCACGTATAGTAACTACAATATCTCCTTAGTTCGAGACAAAGCTATCATAGTATCCTTAAGACCCGTCTTGGCTGCAAAAGTTAAATCTTACGGTGACACGCAAGACATGGCACGTGTAAAAACTTAATTTATATTTAGTTAGCCTTCAAAGTGTATCTTAACATATCATAATATTATTCGATTCTGGGCTTAGGTCACCGCCCTGATTTCATATTTGTGTGGGCTTAAGTCCCCACTTTCCTAACATCTCGTAGCTTAATAAATTTATATTCCATCTTTTCTTAAACTTAATTAGAATAGACCACGGTGTGATAGGCTTCACGAACCACACTTTTCAAGGGACGGGTTCCGTAGTAACCTGGATGTACTTCGTGTGGCATCCCATACTACCATAGAGGGGTTGCATCCGTACATGGACGCCAATATTCTAAGTTCCACGTGACCGTGAAAGAAATCTCACCGTGACGAAGGCTTATAAGTCATGCGTCATATCTTATTCTTTTTTAACCTATCATATACATGCCTTAACGTATCATCTAAGTGATGGATGTCACACAATATAAATAAAGTATATAATAAGAAAACATCTAATTATAAGGGGACTAATATTACTCGTAATATTTTGAAATATGATTCAAACACACAATTCAATTATAAAAAGATATTCAAAATATTGACATCAAATTTCTATCAATGAAAATGTGAGTTAGACTTTAACTCTCAGATATTATAATAAACTTTAAGACCATATAAGGTTAAAGAGTGATCTAAGAGTAACTAAGGGTGCCTCACTCATCTTTAAGAGAGAGAAGATAGTGACCTACGATTAAGGTACCTGGGTTCTAAAATACATAACTCAAAGTGATGTTGTATTGATCTCACCAGATAGATCTTGTCGATCTGATGAAAACGGACTGGTCGTTTATAAAATTTGACTAAGTATTGACTCCCGCGTGACTCAAATAAGTTTCGATCGTCGGATTCCTTGTTACACAGTTTTCATGGTATATATAATCGAATTTAGATTGATCGAAACTTATAGATATATTTAGGGTATAGGGTATTTGGGTCTCTCGAAGTTTCGACCCTTGATTTGGTTATTTGGACCCTTATCTAGAAAGTCATCGATTCGGGTGAAGATCATATTAAACATGATTATCGAGGTGTCTACACTCTCATGGTGTGAGCAAAATGCACACCTAACAAGTTATTCTAAGTTTAGGAGTTTGGTTTGGATCATTCCTTGAAAATTGGTTCGCGATTTCTCAAAACACGCGTTTAACTGCATTGGATATACGAGCCCATTAAGAGTCTATAGACAAGACAGGCCCACTAGGTCCGGATTCCATCAATGCTTAAGCTAAATTTGAGGCGCACTATAAGAGTTTAAATAAATTGGTTATAGAACATTGGGTTTGGTAACCATATAGTGCTCGAGAAAATGAGAGGGGTTTTTATTTGGATTCCTCATTGGTTTGACTCATTTTGAGGTCTAATAGAGGGTCAAAGTGAGCAATGCTCTAGATTCTTAAGGACATTGATTTTTTTAGGGAATATTAAACAATCCCTGTATCTAGATAGAAATCTTTTCATACAATTTTCTCAGTTGGGTGAGAAGTAGGCCGAAAATGAAATGGTGTTCATCTTGATGGACTTTGGCTAAATTTGGCCCAAAACCCGAGATCTAATAGGGTCAATTTACACCCCTGACTTAGGTGCCACATGGAAGTGCAATATTTTTAAGTGTGCAAGTGCACTTCTTTAGGCACAAAAACTACAATATGTTCACTGCGATGAAAATTTGACCACTGATTTGATAGATGGTCAAATGGTCGATAATTTGATTCATGGGTATCGGTCCATGGGTCCAAGGTTTATTTAATATACGGGGTCAAGTGGACCATTTAATCTATGTATATATATAGATTTATATAAAAATCTGGAACATAAATTATTCTAAGTGTTGGGAGCAGTATATAAATTATATATTTTTTTCCTATTTTTATAGCATGTAAAGAATGATTTAATAAATTATTTATTAGAATCTAAACTGTCGAATTTGAAGTTGGTCAGAATGTACATGAGGCCTACTCTTTGACCAAAAGCTGATAAGGTCAAGATCTCTAGATTTATGTGGTCAAAGTGCCCCGCTTTATCACATGTAGGTAGTTAACAAATAACAGGAATAAAATTTTTGCTAAGTGTTAAAAATTTTCACTGGTTTTGGGGGCACTAAAAATAGTATATTAAACGTGATAAAAGGTTATTTGAACCATTAGATAGGTAGTACATCAGAGAGTATAGAGGTCTCCCTACAAATATTTTACCTAAAAGGTCCATGGGTCTGAGATCAGGAAGGTCAAACTGTGACCTTTACCCTATTCGAAAACGTGTGTTGGTGCATGTGTGCAGTATTGTGCACTATTGTGGCTGGGGGTCTTTTACCCCAATTTCGAGGCCCATAAGGATCTATTTGCCGAATCACTTTCAAACGAAAAATGAAGGGTACTGGGTACCCTACATCGGGTAAGAGAGTTTTACCATCGGGTCAGCCATTTGACTTTTATGGCCTCTTGAAGTATGCCAAAAACCCATAAAAAGCTGATTTTTAAGGTTTTTGTCAATTGAACGGGGTCGATTAACATTATAGAGGCCACAAAATAGATCAGAGTGGAATGGGAAGGAAACCCACCTGTTGAAGAGTAATCGCGAAGATTCGATTGATTCAGATGGTCTTGGTCGGCATAGATCGGATTGGACATCTCGATTTGAGTTGAAGTGGATGGCTCTCCTGCTGTTTGGTTGGGTAGAAGGGCACCCACCTCCTTTGTAGCTTTCACGTGAGATCGGATGGTCTGGATTGATACGCGTTGACGTAGTTCAATTTCGACACCCCAATTATTATCGCCTGAGAGAGACCTTCTCCTTGCTTGATTTTTCTAGTGCAATTATCAGGTGTTGCGGCCGAGTTTAAGCACATAAGGTAGGGCCTGAAGGAGGTGATGATGATGGTGGTATTGGCCACTGTTTTGATAGCAGCGGCATGGATAAAATGGAGGGCGATTGCGCGAATAGGAAGAGGATGAGAGAGGTGCCATGATTGATGGAGATCGAATGATGCAAAAACATTGGGATGTCTGATGTTTTAATGGGAAGAGAGAGGGAGTTGAAGTAGAGAGAGAGACGATGGAGTGGGGAAGAGAGAGGGAATTATGGGTCTCTGATTTGCAAAAAGAAAAAGAGTGAAGAGATTCAATTGGGAAGCCGGCTAGAGAGGTGGGCTTTTTAGAGAGGGAGAGATTTAAATTGGGAGAGGAGGGGGCTATAGAATGGGGCGTGGGCTGTTGGTTGCTGGTCCATGATGTATGTGTGTGTGTGTGAGAGAGAGAGGGAAGGAAAATAAATAGAGGGAGAGAGAGATAGGGGTCTTGAGAGGAAGTGCCTTGCATGGCTTGGTAATTGCTGTCGTAAAATCAGCAAGAGTCTTATTTGGGTCCAATTAGTTTATTAAATTTGGAGGTATTTGTGAGAGGGGTTTCTAATTTGGGGCGGGGTTTAGACGTTAAATGCATATATTTAATCAATTCTATTAAAAAGAATTTAAATATAGAAGGAGATTTGAGTCCCACGTGGAGCTTCCCAAAGCAAATTCTATTGAATTCCTCATTAGATTTTTAACTATAATGAGTTTAAATTTTGGTGTGGCACATATATACCTAGCAGCATAAGTAAAAAGGTGATCACTTACACTTATGTGAGTGTGAGTGCATCAAACACCACACGTATCCTAACACACACACATTATATAGTTAATTAATTATATATTTTTAAAATGATCCAAATAAAGTCTCGGGTTTGAAGTCGCCCATGCTCGGCCCTAAGTTTGGTTAGATCGGAGTAAGATAATGGGCTCGGGTTTTGGTACGGGCTCGAGTTGGATTTTGTGCTCCAGATTTGAGTCGTGTACAATAAATATATACGCCCCGCATAGGGTTTGATTTAGAATCTAGTGTGCCGGGGTGCATGCATCCTACGAGAAAATATTGGGCCCGATGCCACGCCATTCTGGTCTAAGGTTTGACCAAAGCCAAACTAGTCAAATCAGTCGCGTTGTGGTCTAAAGTCAACGATTCAACTTTGGTGAAAATCCGGGTTGTTACATTCTTCCCTCCTTACTAAATTTTCGTCCTCGAAAATTAGTCACATGATTATAGTCGATTGCTAACATTTGATTTCAAACTACCAAAATAGATGATTGTGATTATGCTTTGTTCCAAATTTTTTACTTAAGATATCTTTATTCCATTGTCATCAATTAGATGGCTTAGTAGTGTTTCACGTGACACTGATCCCAGAAACAAGGAGGCTTTTCTTTTTAACTATGAGCCATGTTATAAAGCTTGTGTGCAAGTGTTAGCTCCCAACCTCAAATCTCTTAAGATTAGGATACCTGAAACTCAAGTCATTACAATTAATTTTTATCAGCCTTGTGAATCTTTCTTTAATCATTACCGAATACTTTTATTTAATCATTCAATCATCACCCAATACATTAAAAATTGATTTAAACTTTTTGCGCTACGATATGATTCTCTCTTAATAACGATAAGGTCGACTTAAATTCATCAATCAATAAATTAATCGCATACTTTACTACGAATTTCTGCTAATACTTGGTCTACCAAACTTTCATTGAATATCAGCTTGATTTTTCAGTCTCTTCAAAAATTTCAAATTCATCATGAATTTCTCAAATTTGACGAATTAAATTGAACTAGTACCCCATTTATTTTTCTTTTTTGGTTGGCTTTGTAAATCTCAATCGTTACCAATACTTAAATAATTGAAAGTAATTTTTCATTTATTGAGCCACAATGTTATTCTCCCTCCTCATAAGGGCAATCGATTTAAATTTGTCATTCTATAAATGGCGCCAACTTCTATCCTTGATTTCTCCAAACACACGATCCGTCGAACTTTGTATCAAATATTTGCTCGATTTTTTGATTCTTCGCATTTTCCTAAAATCTTTCTTAAATTGCTCGAATTATACCAAACTAGTACCTAGTGAATGATTGCCACATCGAAACTTGGTTAGTATAATTTTAACTACGTACCCTCAAACGTTACTCAATGTGTACATAGTATTTTATGAGTTCAATGAAGGTAGTACGTAAGAATTAAAATCAATTTCTTCTTTTTCACGGGTTTTCATCACTTTATTACTCATGATTCATCGATCCTTCAGGATTAATATTGAGATTCGGTCTTTTAGGTCTCAAATTAATTGTGATTCCAAATTAACCTTAAACGCTCCATATTTCAAGTGGCATACTTGGTCTAAATCTTTAGTCATAAATTTTTTACTGATATATAATAATTTCTCGGTTCTTAAGATCACCAGCTTAGTTAGATTTTTAACCTCGAATCTTCAATGATTACTTCGCCTTGTCACTTTTAATCTGTAAAAAGCTTAAGGAAAAATTTTAAATCTCGTATTCAGTAATTTGTCTTCCCTCTATGATAATCCTTAACTATTCAAACATCATTCTTCCCGTAATTCAAAATTTACCTTTATTTCTCAGAATTGATAACTCTCAAAACTTCATTGCAAGATAGCATCTTTGTTATATCTTGTTGACCATAGACTATTTCAATATTATCTAAGATTATTGATAATAATTTATTCTCCAATCTGAATTCACTTCTAATGAGCTATTCTTATAGTCAACATCTCAAGCTATAATGAGTTCTAAATCATCAAATTATTCATAAGTTATCATTTCTAATTATTCCCCAATACTTTAAAATGTATCTTCTAATTGCTCCCCATCATTCAAGATCCATTTCAATTTCTCTCATATGCTTCTTGCTCATAAGTTTTTAACAAATAGATCTTTAAATCTTACGTCATTGATCATCACACTTTTTTCTTATAATCCTTCAGTCCTTAAAAGATCTAGAGCTTGAGGTCTATCAGAATTATTATCACTTCAATAACTATAGTGTACTTACATGAGCCACACAATCCTCGAAGAAGTAAAGCCCGAGCTCTATTACCATCTCCGTCACGACCCAGAATCCTAGCCGATCTCAAGGGCCTAGAATTTTGTGTTGTGACACCGTACGCTTGTTAAGGCGATAAGTGGACATACATATCTCGCTAGATTTTATATAAAATAGGGCTTTCAAAAATCGTGAATCAAACTTTCTTCTCATATTAAAAATTCTCTTCAATAAGCTTATATTGAATTTTGAGTCAATTAAACAAACTGACCAGAAATAGAGGTTCGATCAAGTACTGGAAGATCTTTCTAAACGATTAATATATATCTAACGTCATCAAGCTGATCATCCAAGTTGTCACCCTTATAATCCGTATCATCTTTCAATGCATCAAGTCCATCGGGCCGTGTAGTCCATATCTTCACCTGCAGTTGTTAGTTTTTGATGGGGTGAATTTACTCAGCCATGTAAACTCAATGGGTTGTACAACCGATTCACCACAGTCTACCTGGGTGATCGTTGGTGCATCCTTGTGAGTGAAAGTGAAACCCTTATAATTTTATATAGACAACATAATAAAAATTCTCATAAGTATTTCATTATTATAAAGCTATAAAAATGAAAGAATGTAACATATTTTAGTGCATATGATGCTTCTAATACTTATTACTTTTCTTATTTGTCTTATCAACTTAACTTACGTGACATATCAAAAGTTTTATTATTACTCCATATGTCTACATAACGTACTTTGTATCTTACTTATCTTGTTTAAATGATCTGTTTCAGGATCGCTGCTCGAGCATATCACGCGAGGTTCACATGTAAATAATCACCTAACCTCCATATTATAACATAAACTACCATCCAACCCAATGAGATTGCACATATAGTAACCATAATATTCCCTTAGTTCGAGACAAAGCTATCGTAGTATCCTTAAGACTCGTCTTGGCTGCAGAAGTTGAATCTTGCGGTGGCACGCAAGACATGGCACGGGTAAAAACATAATTCATGTTTAGCTGGCCTTCACAGCATATTTTAACATATTATAACATTATTCAATTTTAGGCTTAGGTCACCGCCTCGATTTCATATATGCGTCGGCTTAAATCCCTACTTTCTTAACATCTCGTAGTTTAATAAATTTATATTCCATCTTTTCTTAAACTTAATTAGAATGGGTCACGGTGTGATAGACTTTACAAATCATGCTTTTCAATGGACGGGTTTTGTAGTAACCTGGATGTACTTCGTGTGGCATCTCATACTACCATAGAGGGGTTGCATCCGTACATGGATGCCAACATTCCAAGTTTCACGTGACCGTGAAAGAAATCCCATCGTGACGAAGGCTTATAAGTCATATGCCATATCTTATTCCTTTGTAACCTATCGTATACATGCCCTAACGTATCATCTAAGTGATGGATGTCACACAATATAAATAAAGCATATAATAAGGAAACATCTAATCATAAGGAGACTAATATCACTCGTAATATTTTGAATTATGATTCAAACACACAATTCAATTATAAGAAGATACTCAAAATACAGACATCAAATCGATATCAATGAAAGGGTGAGTTAAATTTGAACTCTCAGATATTGCAATAAACTCTAAGACCTTATAAGATTAAAGAGTGGTCTAAGAGTAACTAAGGGTGCCTCGCTCATCTTTAAGATAGAGAAGACGATAACCTACGATGAAGGTACCTGGGTTCTAAAATACATAACTCAAAGTGATGTTGTGTTGATCTCATCAGATAGATCTTGTCGATTTGATAAAAACAGACTGGTCGTTTATAAAATTTAGCTAAGTATTGACTCCTATGTGACTCAAACAAGTTTCGACCGTCGGATTCCTTGCTACACAGTTTTCATGGTATATATAATCTAATTTAGATCGATCTAAACTTATAGATATATTTGGGGTATAGGATATTTGGGTCTCTCGAAGTTTCGACCCTTGATTTGGTCATTTGGACCCCTTATCTAGAAAGTCATCGATTCGGGTCAAGTTCATGTTAAACATGAGTATCGAGGTGTCTACACTCTCATGGTGTGAGCAAAATATACACCTAACAAGTTATTCTAAGTTTAGGAGTTTGGTTTGGGTCATTTCTTAAAGATTGGTTTGCGGTTTCTCAAAGCGCGCGTTTAACTTCATTGGATATACTAGCCCATTAAGGGTCCATAGACTAGACAGGCCCACTAGACCCGGATTTCATCTCTGCTTAAGCTAAATTTGAGGCGCACTATAAGAGTTTAAATAAACTGGCTATAGAACATTGGGTTTGGTAACCATATAGTGCCCTAGAAAATGAGAAGGGTTTTTATTCGGATCCCTCATTGGTTTGACTCATTTTGAGGTCTAACAGAGGGTCAAAGTGACCCCTTTTCTAGATTCTTAAGGGCATTAATTTTTTTAGGGAATATTGAACAATCCATGTATCTAGATAGAAATCCTCTCATACAATTTTCTCCGTTGGATGAGAAGTGGGCCGAAAATTAAAGGGTGTTCATCTTGATGGACTTTGGCTAAATTTAACCCAAAACCCGAGATTTAATAGGTTCAATTTACACCCCTGACTTAGGTGCCACATGGAAGTGCAATATTTTTAAGTGTGCAAGTGCACCTCTTTAGGTGACACAAAAACCACAATATGCTCACTGCGATGAAAATCTGACCACTGATTTGATAGATGGCCAGATGGTCGTTAATTTGATTCATGAGTATCGGCCCATGGGTTCAAGGTTTATTTAATATACAAGGTTAAGTGGACCATTTAATCTTTGCATATATATAGATTTATATAAAAATCTGGAACATAAATTATTCTAAGTGTTGGGAGCAGTATATAAATTATATATATTTTTTCTATTTTTATAGTATGTAAAGAATGATTTAATAAATTATTTATTAAAATTTAAACCGTCGGATTTGAAATTGGTAAGAATGTACATGGGGTCTACTCTTTGACCAAAAGCTGATAAGGTTAAGATCTTTAGATTTATGTGGTCAAAGTGCCCCGCTTTATCACATGTAGGTAGTTAACAAATAACAGGAATAAAATTTCTGCTGTGTTAGAAATTTTCACTGGTTTTGGGGGCACTAAAAGTAGTATATTAAATGTGATAAAAGGTGATTTGAACCGTTAGATAGGTAGTACTTCAGAGAGTATGCAGTGTCTCCCTACTGATAATTTACCTAAAAGGTCCATGGGTCTGAGATCGGGAAGGTCAAACCGTGACTTTTACCCTGTTCCAAAACATGTGTTGGTGCATGTGTGCAGTATTGTGCACTGTTGTGGCTAGGGGTCTTTGACCCCAATTTCGAGGCCCATAAGGGTCTATTCGCCTAATCACTTTCAAACGAAAAATGAAGGGTACTGGGTACCCTACATTGGGGTCAGAGGGTTTGACCATCGGGTCAACCCTTTGACTTTTATGGCCTCTTGAAGTATGATAAAAACCCATAAAAACCTTATTTTTAAGGTTTTTGTCAATCGAACGGGGTCATTGAACATTATAGAGGCCACAAAATAGATCGGAGTGGAATCGGAAGGAAACCCACCTGTTAAAGCGTGCTTGCGAAGATTCGATTGATTCGGATGGTCTCGAGTCGGCGTAGATCAGATTGGGCGCGTCGATTTGAGTTGAAGTGGGTGGCTCTCCCGCTATTTGGTTGGGTAGAAGGGCACCCACATTGTTCGTAGCTTTCACGTGAGATCGGATGGTCCGGATTGATACGCGTTGACGTAGTTCAATTTCGACACCCCGATTATTATCGCCTGAGAGAGACCTTCTCCTTGCTTGATTTTTTTAGTGCAATTATCAGGTGTTGCGGGAGAGTTTAAGCACATAAGGTGGGGCCTGAAGGAGGTGATGATGATGGTGGTATTGGCCACTGTTTTGATGGCAGCGGCATGGATAAAATGGTGGGAGATTGTGCGAATAGGAAGAGGATGAGAGAGGTTCCATAATTGATGGAGATCGGATGATGCAAAAACATTGGGATGTCTGATGTTTTAATGGGAAGAGAGAGGGAGTTGAAGAAGTAGAGAGAGAGACGATGCAGAGGGGAAGAGAGAATTATGAGTCTCTGATTTGCAAAAAGAAAAAGAGTGAAGAGATTCAATTGGGAAGCCGGCTAGAGAGATGGGCGTTTTAGAGTGGGAGAGGAGGGGGCTATAGAATGGGGCGTAGTTGCTGGTATACTATGTGTGTGAGAGAGAGAGAGGAGGGAGGAGGAGGGGGGAATATAAATAGAGGGGGGGGGGGGAGGAATATAAATAGAGGGAGAGAGAGATAGGGGTCTTGAGAGGAAGAGCCTTGAATGGCTTGGTAATTGCTGTGGTAAAAACAACAAGAGTCTTATTTGGGTCAAATTAGTTTTTTAAATTGGGAGGTATTTGTGAGAGGGGTTTCTAATTTGGGGCTGGGTTTAAACGTTGAACACATATATTTAATCAATTATATTAAAAAGAATTTAAATATAGAGGGAGATTTGGGTCCCACGTGGATCTTCCCAAAACAAATTCTATTGAATTTCTCATTAGATTTCTAACTATAATGAGTTTAAATTTTGGTGTGGCACATATATTCCAAGCAACATAAGTAAAAAGGTGATCACTTACACTTAATGTGTGTGTGTGAGTGCATCAAGCACCACGCGTATCCTAACACACACAAATTATATAGTTAATTAGTTATATATTTTTAAAATGATCCAAATAAAGTCTTGGGTTTGGAGTCGCCCATGTTCGGCCCCAAGTTTGGTTAGATCGGAGTAAGATAATAGGCTTGGGTTTTGGTATGGGCTCGTGTTGGATTTTGTGCTCCGGATTTGAGTCGTGTACAATAAATATATAAGCTCCGCATAGGGTTTGATTTAGAATCTAGTGTGCCGGGGTGTATACATCCTACGAGAAAATATTGGGCCCAATATTTTCGTCAACGATTCAACTTTGACGACAATCTGGGTTGTTACACCTACCAAATGTTTTATTAAATATTTATGTAGCAAAAGCAAAAAAAAATGTTATTTTTTTACGAGCGCCTCATTGGTACTTTGGTAGGGGTGTATTCGGTTCGGTTTTGGGACCAAAACCACAAATCAAATCGGTTCTAATCAGTTTATAAATGTTCAAACCAATCCAAACCGTCCAACTGTTGAACCAAACCAACCCGATTCAATTCGGTTTCGGTTTGGTTCGGTCGGTTTCGATTTTCCAGTAAGTTTTACTTATACATTAAAATTTTCCCAATTTCTCAACCTATTTTACGCTTTTGCCATTTTCATTTTTCTAGAGTCATTTTACTTTTGCTCAAATATACTTTTACTGATTGAACCTTTAGAAATTAAAACCCTAAGTCACTACTCCCTAATTCGGCGTCTTGTGAGATTCTAGCCTTAAGTAAGGTCGTGAAGCACTATATATATATATATATATATATATATATATATATATATATATATATATATATATACATTTGTTTTGGAATCATGCTCAAAATTTAGGATTCGAATAAGAAATAGTGAGATCCTTTTTTTTTAAATGCTCTTAAAATTTGCTATAAGCCCGGCCCGACCCGAATTGTAGCGACCCGATATCTCACAACCTCTTTATTGTAAAATCTTAGGCCGTACCTTCGTATCGTGAATTATAGAAACATAATAAGGCGATAAAAGCGCCATAAACAACGGAAGATAAAATTTCTTTAAAGCATTAATTAATTAAATAAAACTCACGATAATGTTCTTATTCCAATAACAAGTCCAATATGATTAAAGCTTAAACAGTCTTAATAAAATACTAATTGATCAATTTCTCATTTATTTAAAATTAGTAATAATAATTAGAAAGGAATATAGATAATTAAGCCACGAAGCTATCGTCGCTATTCAGTTCAGTTTCCTGAGCACCACGTGTCGTCTCATCGCTATAGACCCATACGTTGTCATCGGCGACACCTATCTCATCTGGTTACCTATATCAACAAGGGGTATAAGTTTACACTTGTATGGACCAGACGTGCAATTCATTGAAGCATAAAATATCAGTCATAACCATATAAATATTTTGATATATTTCATGTGTGTGTACATGTGGCAGGTATAATCTTAATAAGCTGAAATGAACTGAACATAAACATGGGTATCAATGTTACATGAATGCATCATTTCTTTTAAATTTCATTTTTCTTGTCATTTAATACACGTTAGACTCCGTCCCGCTTAAGATGTTGGGTCATAATTATGCTTATCACTTATTTAGTTAGACTCCGTCATGCTCAAGATGTTGGGTTTAATCAATCATATCATTTATTGTATGTCAAACTCCGTCCCGCTCAAGACTTTGGGTTAAATCATACTCATCATGTTCTTATTTACTTAGACTCCATCATGCACAAGATGTTGGGTTTAATACTTTCTTAGACTCCATCATGTATAAAATGTTGGGTCTAATGCTTCTTAATCATATCTAGTTAGACTCCATCAAACACAAGATATTGAGTCTAATACCTTCTTAGACTCCATCATGTATAAGATATTGGGTCTAATTCTTATTAATCATTACTTGACATTTTATCATACTTTACGTGTCTTGATTGCGCATTGTATAGATTATTAATTAATATGTAAAATGCATAAGAGTAAGATCATAATATATAAGCATTTAAGTGCATTTAGTCATGGTACATAAATATTGATGTGTACACAATCATAGTGCATAAATAATGGTACATAAACATTGACATTTAATCACACTGTTAAGAGAACAAACTGAATATAAAACTTAGCTACCCATGCACAATCCATCGATTTCATATTCAGGCTCAATCTATTGATTTTAGCTCAATCCATTGAATTCAATTTATGCTCAATAGATTGATTTCTCAATCAATTGACATAAATCCATGCTCAGGCTCATTCCATTGAGTTTTGTTCAATCCATTGAGTTCTGTCTGTTAATATTTAATGTTTATCCTCAATTGATTGATATCCTATAATCAATCGATTGACATAATTCTGTACATTTTTTCAAAACAATATCATTTAATCCTCAATCGATTGACTTCCAATAATCAATCGATTGACATAATTCTGTGTATTTTTTTAAAACAACATCATTTATTAGTACCTGCTTTAATATTCATCTTCAATCGATTGACATCCAATAATCAATCGATTGACATAAATCTGTGTTCAGTCTCAATCTATTGAGTCCGGCTCAATCCATTGATTTCTCAATCTCAATCGATTGACTCAAATCCGGGTGCACACCTCAAAATGCATCAAATCACATGGTGGGATTTCGACCGTCTTCTTTTTAATCAAAATTATCAACATTAAGGATCACTAATCATAGCATGTATCAATTTAATCATCCATTTATTATTCATTAAATAAACTCACTAATTTACATAAAAATTTATTTAAAAATTAATATTTTAAGTTCAATGGAAAGCATGATTTCTCCATACCTAGATCGATCTTACTCCCATAATTAGATCGAGATCCCAACAATGATGATGATTTTAGAAGAAAGTGAAGGCCGCTTGAGAATATACGTCAACGTCTTGCCGGCCTTTCAAAAGAAGGGTTCTAAGAAGATAGATCTAGAATTTCTTCTATGATTTAGGGTTCTCGGTACTTATTTATAATATTTTAGGGTTTATTCGGTGTTAAGCTAACACACTAAGGAAGAGTGTATAGGCTTTTACCTCAAAGTCCAAAATAGAGATTTATAACACACATAACAAGGTTTGATCTCTAGACCTCTTATCTATCACTTAGAGTCTTTAACTAGTACGATACCACATAACTTATATCTATTAATAACGAAAATAAATATAAGTCAAGACATGCGGTGAATATGACATTAAGCACATACACATATTTTAGGTATATCAAAAACATAAAATTCATATCATGAATAGCTAATCGGGCCGGATTCGGACTACGGATTTCATAATCGGGCTGAGCCCGGTCCTGCCCGATTAGCTATCCGGGTCGGGTTGGGCCCAATTTTTTTATTTTTTTAAACGGGCAGGGTGAAAACCCAGCCCGGCCCGGCCCGTTGACACCCCTAGTTCCACGTGACATGCCATCGAGGGTTCTAACCCATCATCTTTTATCCTTAGTATGAGTTCAAATTCATTGTCCTATTTGCCTATATTTAAGGTCATTAAGGCAATACAATTAATTTTCAAAAGACATAATTGCCCCTGACCACACCCAATTGTCAGTTCAGTTAGAGAGTTTAGATTCACTCAAAATCTTCATTAAAATTTAGAAAGGTACCAAAATCCGAGCGATTACGAGTGAATTGCCTCTTCGCGAGTTCCTGTTAGTCTCACCATTTTTCATATGCTTTCTGAGGGATCGTCCTTCGTCCAAGTAATCAATTGGCTATACTTCTCCTTTAATATATATATATATATATATATATATATATATATATATATATATATATTGTCACTATAAGTTTAATGAACGGATAAAGATGGCTAAATAACAACTATCCCTCCTTCTGTGGCTCTAAGCAATTATTTTCAAAGAGGTATTAGATGCATCCATAATTGTACAGAAAGGAAAATGATGCACTTATTTTAGGAGAATCCATTATTATTGAAAAAAAATAACTAGTATATTACACCCATTGAGGTTTGACACTAAAACCTAGTTGTCACAAATTAATAACTAGAACATTAGAACAATATATAAAGATATATAATGAAATCATAAATTTATACATATATAATTTTTGGAATGTAGCTCAACTCAAAGAAACATGTGTATTAAATTTGCTATATGTACATGAAGGTATCAAAATCAGTATCGATATCGGGTATTGGCTTGCCCAAGGCTGATACGACTTGGCCGATACCGATACGTATTCGCTTATGCCGCTAATTCATCATTAATTTTTAGAAAATTTATCGGATCGACCTTGTCAGATACACCTTTTCCGTCAGAGAACCTATATTTTCACCTTTAACGAAACCGACCAGCTCCAAGCCGAGCCAGTTCCAGCTAGCACAAAAAGTCAGAAATACCCCTTATACTTTTTTTCATTCTACATAGTTTAAAATTTGGGAAATTTACCTGATCGACCCTGTCAGATACACCTTTTACGTCAGAGGCCCTATATTTTCACCTTTACCCAAATCGACCAGTTGGGAGCCTAGCTGACCCTAAGGATAGCAAAAAGTCCAAATTACCCTCTTTCTTTAACGCACAAAAACATCATCTTCTTCCTCATTTTAATCTGCTACAATTTTTAAAAGTCAGAGGTGGCGAAGGTGACGTTGTCTTCTCCTCAATCCAATCTACTCCGATTTACTATTTGGATCGACCCAGAAACACCTTTTTCGTCAGAGACTGTAGCAAATTAAAATGAGGAAGAAGAGGATACACCTATATAATTTCAAATTTTAAATATTTACAATTTTCTATATTTACACGATGTGAAACGAGATCTATGCCGTTTGATTTGAAGGCCACAATATAAAATCAATAGCCAAAGATAGATATGAAAAAAAGGTGATATCGACTGTGTACACAGTCGATATCGACTCTGTACACAGTTGGTACTGACCATTTTAAGAGTTGTCAACGACTGTTTATAGAGTCGCCATCGACTCTGTACAGAGTCGCCATCAATTTTATAAAAATAAAAAATAAAATAAAATTTCACAGTCGATGGCAACTCCATACACAGTCGTCATCGACTCTATACAGAATCGCCATCGACTGTATAAAAAAATAAAATAATAAATAATAATAAAATAATTTTTTATTTTTTTTTATAAAATCGATGGCGACTCTATACAGAGTTGATGACAATTCTGTACAGAGTCGCCATCGATTTTATAAAAATAAAAGATAAAAAATAAAAATTTATACAATCGATGGCGAGTCTGTAAAGAGTCGATGACGACTGTATACAGAGTCGATGACGACTCTTAAAATGGTCGGTACCGATTGTGTTAAGAGTCGACATCGATTGTTAAAAAAATATATATATTTAAAAAAAGGCGATACCACCTTTTTTTCATGTTTATCTTTGGCGCCATCTATTTTATTATGTGGCCTTCAAATCAGATGGCATAGATCCGGATTCACATCGCGTAAATATAGAAAAATGTAAATATTTAAAATTTTAAATTATGTAGATCGAAAAAAAGTGTAAGAAGGGGTATTTCAGACTTTTTGTGCTAGCTGAAAATGACTTGGCTAAAAGTTGGTCGATTTGGGTAAAGGTGAAAATACAGGGCCTCTGACGTTAAAGGTGTATCTGACAGGTCGATCAGGTAAATTTCCCTTAAATTTTTAAATATTTGCACTTTTCTATATTTACGCGATGTGAAACGAGATCTATGCCATCTTATTTGAAGGCCACAATATAAAATCGATGGTGCCAAAAATAGACACAACAAAAAAGGTGATATCTCATCTTAAAAAATAATAATAATAAAATAATCGATGCCGACTCTTTAAACAGTTGGTACCGACTTTTTAAAGAGGCAATGACGACGGTATAAAAAAAAATAAAAAAATAAAAAAAATTCTACCATCGCCTCTTTAAGCAGTTAGTACCGACTGTTTAAAGAGTTTCCATCAATTGGTTAAATATATATATATATATATATATATATATATTTTAAGAGGCGATATCACCTTTTTTCGTATCAATCTTTGACACCATTGATTTTATATTGTGACCTTCAAATCAACGACATAGATTTTGTTTTACATCGTGTAAATATTTAAAATTTTAAATAAAAGTGTAAAAAAGGGTATTTCTAAATTTTTGTGCTAGTTGAAACAGATTAAACTTAGAGCTGGCATGTGAGGTGATAGGTGAAAATATAGGGTTTGAGACGTAAACGGGGAATTTGACGGGTCAATCGGGAAATTTCTCTTAATTTTTTGTAAATATAAAGAGCCGTTTCACTGCAGTAGCTCTTTATTAGTTGGGGAATATGTGCAGTATATGCCGTAGTCGTGCTTAAAACAAGGGAAATTTACCTGATCGACCCTGTCAAATACACCTTTTACATCAGAGGCCTGTAGTTTCACCTTTACCCAAACCAACCCGCTGTGCGCAGAGCCGTCGCTTGCCTTTAGGAAATGCCAAACTACCCCCAATGTAATAAATAGCCGCCCTTTTTTCAACTCTTCACTGTATACCTTTTTTTTACCTTTTACGTTTTTGTTCGAAGTCGGTGGAGAGGCGGTGTCGCTTCGTAGATGCTAGCGTTTAGTTCTACAATCTTCAAGCTACCAAATCTGTAAGTTGAAATTAAAATTACCTTCAATTGCTGTAGATTTTTTTTTTTCTCCTTTCTTTGGTGCACATTTTGTCATAATTTGTTAAGGTTATCCTATATACAATCGATATCGACCGTATATATAATCGTTATCGATTACATATAGAGTCGATATCGATTGCATTTGTAGTCGTAATCGACTATATAAATAGTTGATGATGACTCTATAAAAACTTGATATCGATTCTCTATGTATATAATTAATACCCATCATATGAATATAGTTATTACCCATCATATTAACTCCTTGATGCCATAACCCATAATAAATCAAACGAGGTTTTATATTTATTTCAGCCGACATTCAATTTATTGCCAACTACCGTTTTGTAAAACCATTATGGCAAGTAAGCTTAGAAGGATAAGAAAATTTAATACAACGATTCGTATTCCACCATCTAGGCGCTTTAAATACAGGTTTAGTTCGTCCTTAGCAAAATTATTCCCTATCATCCCTACCAGCTCATCTTTCCTCATGACAGACGATAAAACCAACTATAACCCAATCAGGTTCTTTCCAGTATTGGAGGACCCACCACCACCATCAGAACCAGATCCTCTGCAGTTCCTATTGGACGAATACGAGGAAGTACAGAAAATTTTGGCGAAGGACGAAAAGAAAAAGAAGAAGGAAGAAAAGAAAAAGAAGAAAAGAAAGAAAAAGAAAATTAAGGTGGGACCACCCATCTCTTAACTCCATCCACCACCTGCTCATCATCCATCTTCCTAAATTTTGGTTAGAAGTCGATGACTGATCTTTATCGAAGAATCTTCTCTCGGACGTTACTGCCAGAGTCTTAGTTTAGTGTGTGTCCAGATTTCATTTTTAACTGTAAATGAAATATTTTAAATATAAATAAAACATTTTGAGTCGATGGCGACTTCATGAAATATTTTTAGTCTGTAAATTAAATATTTTCAATGTAAATAAAACATTTTGAGCCCATAGCAACTTTATATTGAGTCGATATCAACTCTATAAATAGTCGATGGTGATTTCATATGTAATCAATAACGACTATAAATAAAATCGATGGCGACTTTACATAGAGTCGATATCGATTACATATAGAGTCGATATCGATTACATTTAGAGTCGATATCGATTTTATTTATAGTCGTTATTGATTACATATACAATTGATATCGACCCTATATGTAATCAATATCTGTTTTATATATTACAGTTCAGTTAACATTTAAACTATCCTTGTTAGTATGGGACTTAGTCCTTTCTTTTTTATTACTGTTCATTTCAACAAGCTATCAAGATGGTTGTACACCGACCTTTGCCAAGTGTTCCCCCAGTGCCATTTCGAATCTCTACGATAATGCTACCCCAACTCGAAAGAAGTTGCTAAGAGATTCAGTTTTCGGTGGAATATTTCAAATGCCTAAGGGTGTGAGATTTCTTTCCGATGTGGTCAATGCAATGTTGACATTTTGGGTTGAAAAAAACCACTTCTGAATCGGGAAGACTAATGTCTATCTTCGAAAGTTGGACATTGCATTGATACTGGGCCTTGCCGTAGTTGGCCCAGAAAAGTATACTCCGTCTGTTAAACCACTGGAAGAACAAACCATTCGATACAAATACTTTCGTGGAGCGCCTCATGGGAAAATTCTCCGGTCTCACATAGATAATACAATTTGGAGAGCGGAAAGTGATAATGACTTCGTAAAGTTGTCCCTTCTATATGTGCTGTGTATATTTATTTTTCTCGGGTCCCACCATCAACTGGCGAAAGACCACATCGACCTCATCGATGATGTTGAGAACTTTAATCGAACTCCGTAGGGTCTCCACGTGTACCATGACTTGATAGAGTATATAATGAAGGGCGCGGCGAATAGAAAGACTGCCGAGATGGATAAAGCCCTTAAGACGTACAATACATATGGATGCATATGTGTACTTCAATGGTGGGCTTATGAGATGCTGCCAGATATCTCGCCTTTCTAGATAGGCTTCAAGGACCCTTTCCCACGACTGCTGAAATGGTCGGACAGGGCGCAGTCAAGGATCAAAGGTTACACTCGCGGACAGATGTTAGACAGCAATGTATGAGATTTATTAAATAATTCAAATAAATAAAGTTAAGGAGTAGAGAGACCCGATGCCGATTCAAAAAACAACTTTTCGATTTATTTTAGAATCGATAACGATTCATTACAGAATCGATAACAACTTATTAAATAGTCGATAACGATTTAGTAAAAAATTGATAACGACTATTTAATAAGTCAATAATGATTCATTACAGAATCGATAACGACTTACTAAGTAGTCGATACTGATTCATTAATTAATCGATAGCGATGCAGTATAGAATCAATAACGATTTATTAAATAGTCGGTACCGATTCATTACAGAATCGATAATGATTTATTAAATAGTCGATACTTTGCATTTGGAATATATGATCAATTTAGTCTATTATTTACCATGTTTCCTTTTCTTTTAAAAGGTTCACGCTCCCCTCGTGCTTGTTGGCTTTGAATTAGAGATACCCGTCTTAAAAGAATATCTACGGGTTAAAAATGTCATTGGGGGGAAGAGGAAAGAGCCTCATGAACCGGTCAAGAAAGCTGTGGAAGAGATGCGCGGCCGAAGAAGAAGAGAAATTATATTCTGGTCAAGAATATTGATGAGGAAGAATGGGATGACCAATCGACGTCGGACAAAGAACCGTCCTTGAAAAAGGGTCTTGTCCATGTAGGTGTAGAGTGGCCGAGAACTAAGGGGGCCACGAAGGAGAGCTTAGTTGCGAAAGGGAGCCTAGCTGAACCATCCACCTCCAATTAGTCGTTGTTGAGGAGGGTCGACGGTTTGGCACTGGAGAACTTGAAGCTCACCCAAAGAGTGAGCGATTTGGAGGGAGAGAATAAGGTCCCGGTGAAATGTTATGCTTTTATAGAGAAACTATGCAACTCCTTGAATGAGCAGCTAAAATCAAGGGATGCAGAGTTACAGAAGTTGAATCACTACAGCTCGTTGGTCAGAAATGGCCAGGGGAATATAAAAGAACTTCTTGAAAATTTATTGGAGGCGAGACCTAAGGTATGTGTTGAAATGTGATATTTCTATGTTCAGGTTTATTAACATAAATCGATATCGACTGTATATAGAGTCGATAACGATTATATTTACAATCGTTATCGACTATATATAGAGTCGATATCGATTATATTTACAATCGATATTGACTATATTTATAATCGATAACGATTGTATTTACAATCGATATCGACTGTTAATAGAGTCGATACTGATTGTATGTGTAATAGATATCTACTATATATACAGTCGATAACGATTAAATTTAAAATCGATTTAGACTTTTTAAAATGGGGACCAAAAATTATTTCTTATTTTGCACCATTATTTTGATATTTAGGATGTCGCTATTGAGGAGCTGATATCGAAGGTGTGTGACACAGCGGTCGATCAGAAACCATCAGCTCCCGTGCATCAGGATCCTCCCATGGATGAAGTGACGGCAGCTGCTGACGAGTAGCCTGAGACTCAAACCGATAAGGGTCTAGCTGGTGAAGAGCAAACCTCTTCCCAATTGCCTCACCAATAAATTGACCCTCCCTTAAGACCTAGGCAAGGAAAACTTATCAAAACAACTGTCGTCAAACTTAGGACACAACAAAGAGTAGTGACGGTAAAAAAGCCTATAATCGAGAAGGCCATTGAAGGACCAACTGCTGAGCCTGGACCGGTGGCTGATGCTACCGTTAAGCCTGGGTCTAAGACTGATGATGCTACTGCTGAGCTGACAGCGGAGCAGAAATACATGCTAGACATATGGAACAAGCCTGAGCTAGAGGACGAGTAAGTTATTCTTCTCAGGAACAAGCCTGAATCTTTTACTTTATTATTATAAATTTATTATGAAGATTAGTTACGTTGGCCTTTATTTATGCAGCAACTACGTAAGCACTGTCGGTAACTATACGCTGGTGGTGCAATCTTTCAGATGTTTGGCGGGCACACAGTACATGGATAATTTTGTAAGTAAAGTAAAGCTACTGTAAGCACAAATAGAGAATTTAAAGCGGTCGACGACTCAAAATAGAGTTGTTATCGACTCTACAATGAATTGATATCAATTTATTGTATAGTCGATGACGATGACTTATATAATCGTTATCGACTCTATAATAAATCGGTATCGATTCATTGTATAGTCGATGACGATGATTTATATAATCATTATCGACTCTCTAATGAATCGATATCGATTCATTATAAAGTCGATAACGATTATTTATATAATCGTCAATGACTGTATGGAGAATCGATATCGATTCATTGGAGAGTCGATAACGATTATTTAACTCTAACTGCATTGGTTTCAGATTATGGGCGCCTACCTTAGACACTTGGAAGTAATTGATGATAATATTCATCCTGATGTAAAGGACAAATGCTTTCTTATATACCCTACCACTCTGACGTACATGGGCTTTGAACTGAACGATTTCAACAAGTTCCTTCTCGCTGAAAAATTATACGAAGAATCGTTCGAGATTCAAGTTGAACGGTGGGCTGCCTATAAACACGAATAGAGCCAAGGTAAGCAGTTGATGGAAAATTTCTTCTTCAATTAGTTTTGAAAGCTGTGGGATCACGAGTGCAGCATAGTATGCTTCTAACCTCTTTATAATTTTTCTTTATAATTTTTCTATCATACCCTTTGAGATTATATTACTTTTTTATAGATATTTATCCCAATTCATTCACAACAACCATTACAGTGGGCGCTTGCGATCGTGAAGGTAGTTGAACGATCGATAATGGTCGTAGACCCTATATTTAATAGGCCCTCTAAGGAAAGATATCCGACCAAATTATAAATGCTGGTAAGATATTTTGCTTAGCATATCTTTCATCATTGTTAGCTTAGCATATCTGACATTCCTCTATTTTGCAATAGACCCAATACCTTCCCGCAGTTTTATATTCGTACGGTGACTCTACTACACTGAACGCGAAGACCTATCCTTGGTCATCTAGTAACTGTCGGGTCAAAGCCCTTCCCTGACAGACCAATTTGAGTGATTGTGGGGTGTTTGTAGTGAAGTATGTAGAGTGCTTCATGTCGAAAAAGAAATTTAACTTCGCGCAATTAGATATGGATAGGATCAGGGCAGAAATTAGCCATACAGTGGCTACATATACCGGCGATGGGGGAGGAGAACTGGAGTAGGACGACAAAAAGGAGGAGGCGCAGCAGTAGTGTGGTTATAATATAAATGAAATATTTTGTAAATGTAAATGACACATTTTTTATAAATAAAATATTTTTAATATAATTGAAACATTTTAAAGTAGCAGTAGTTATAATGTAGAAATAGCAGTCATTATCGACTTTATATAGAGTCGTCATCGACTATGTAAATAATCGATAATGACTCTATATAGAGTCGCTATCGACTTTATATAGAGTCGTCATCGACTATATAAATAGTCGATAGCGATTCTACAATGAATCGATATCAACTTTATAAAGAGTCAATGGCAACTCTGTATAGGGTCGCTATTGATTTTTTATATAGTCAATGACGATTCTATAAATAATCGGCAACAACTATATATACAATCGTCAACGACTATATATACAATCGCTGACGGGTCATTTGTACATTCTAGGTTGGATGTTTCTGTGTAACTGTACAGTAAAATTACAACTATTACGAATCAAAAAAATTTAGATTCTGAATTTCTGAGCAAATAAATATTCTCATTTGCATTCCATCTATCATTATTAAAAATATACACTATCAACCCATCGGTCCACTACCGTGCAACTCCTGCAATTGTGACCATATTCACTGCACCTGCTACACTGTAGGGCCCTAACCTCACCCTTAGATCTTATCCTTCTCTTTCTCGTACGGCCGTTTTGCTTTCAACAATTATAGGGTGGTCTCACTTTTATATTTTCAGGGAGTTGCTCTGCTTGGAACTCCCATTGGCTTTTATCGAGGGTGGGAAGCCATTGCTCGTCGTATGTTTGTCTAAAGCAAGCGTTGAAAAACTACTTCTCATAGAAGTTATGGTAGTCGTAACTTCTTCGATTGATGGCCTCCACGGCATGAGAGCAAGGCAAGCCATGAATGTGCCAACGGCGACAACTACACGTCTTGTGTTCCAAGTCGACGTGATGAATGAAATTTCTGGAGTTGACTTGGAATTGATTGCGCTCGTATGGTTGAGCTCTCTTTCTATCGGCCCATTGCAACACCTTCTTCATATGCTCATCTGCTTTCGGGCAGAGGAGGGTGGTCCATTTCTCAGATATCTGTCTGTGCTTTTAAAAATGATAGGTAACTTTCTCTCTAGTAGTTCTGATTAAGTCGATAATTGGTCTCTCTCGAGCTATCTTTAGTATGCTGTTTAAGCTTTCAGCATTATTCGTAATCAGGGAATCGTACTGCCTTCCTTCCATATATGTGCGTGCCCAATGCTTCGGGTTTATTTTTAAAATATACTCTACGGCCTGAGGATCAGCAAGATCTTTCTTCATTTCGTTCATAAAATAATCAAATCTCTCTACTGAATATGCACGCGCAACTTTCCACCATAGACCCTTCACATTATTTTTGGGATACTTGTGTACCAAATTTTGTGTCATATGTTTCATGCAGTAGTTGTGATCTGCGTTAGGGAAGATATGTTTCACCGCATTTATTAAATCCTTCGACCTATCTGTGA
The DNA here is from genome assembly GCA_021018995.1 of Chloranthus sessilifolius. Classification (NCBI taxonomy): domain Eukaryota; kingdom Viridiplantae; phylum Streptophyta; class Magnoliopsida; order Chloranthales; family Chloranthaceae; genus Chloranthus; species Chloranthus sessilifolius. Next base: position 118,534,343 of record CM037592.1, read on the forward strand.
CAAAAACAAAATCTTCATTAAACCCACTGATCACGAACGCACCTACCAGTTCAAAAAACCACATTCACGTATCGTCTTCTTCTAACTCGATGACAGTAAATGCTAATGGTAATATATGACCATTACCGTCTTACGCCGAGACAATAAGTAGGATCCCTTTCGAAACGTCCTCGTAGGTGTGTGCCGTTTACAAGCAATATACGACGAAGTGTATTGCGGTAGCTTCCGATGCATGGGTCAAAACTCTAAAAAAATCTTTGGAACTTACCGTCAAACGATAATGTTTGTACATTAGGATCTACCCTCTCCATCTCCTTCACGTAGGCCGGTAGATCCACATATTGTCCTTCCCAATTGCCCCTAATATCATTAAGGGCAAGTTCTTTTCCCCTCCAAGCCTTTGCATATGAGATTTGCACATTATAAGCTTTTGCAATATCAAACATTATCGATGTCAGTGTGTAGTCGAATCCTTCCATAAGTTTATCCCGTACATAGTTGGCTACGAAGGAGATTGTTACATTACGGTGATCGTGCAGTCTGATCTTAGCGGCCCCACATGTGTGAGTACTATTGAATGTCTTGATTTGGAAAGAATCGAGCCCAGTCAATTTAGACGCATGTATTCGCCACGAATAATCGGGTTCGTAGCATCCGGCTGTCACTCGATAACTAGCGGTTTTCAAAGGCCGAATTTGAAAATTTTTCTCCACCGCATGCTCTTTCAATGCTCTTTGAAATGTTTGTTTGTCTCGAAAGATCTCTCCAACTTTAAACGTTAAATTCCGATATTCAGTTTCCACCTCTTCATCGGAGGAGTCACCCGATATCTCTGACACTTCGTAATCTCCGTCTACTAGGGGATTATCAATGTCTCTCACAAAAATTTTTGAATCCTCTTTTATAAACCCATCCGGTTCACTTTCATAATCTTCTTCTAAGGTATCTTTATTAGTGGGTTGAGGATGACTACGCCATTCACTAGCAGTGTTCTTAGGTGGTTGACTAGATCCTTTATCAAATCGATAATGACGTAGTTGACTAGGCTCTTCACCGAAGGGGTGCTCATGTGTATGGACATGGGGTTGAGTTTCTCCGATAATTTCTATCGATGGCATGACAGAATATAATTCGTGAGCAAACCAAGTTGTCCATTCACCAGAGAAGATATGACTGAAATTGTGACAGCCCGGATTTCGGCACCCCAAAACTCGTGCCATCAGCACGATCATCTTGACCGTGCCCCTTAGCTAAGCACGAAACATTGGCATATCAAGCAAAAATGAAATAGTAATTGAAACTGCGGAATTTAAATCTATATGAAAGCATTTCACGAAAGACAGTTCTACCCTCATGCCTCTGCATGAATGGAGAACTGATCCGAACCATCGATGATAGCAAATCATCACGGATGGTTCGCCCCAAAAGAATAGTCTCAATTTATACATGTACATTGTTTAGCCAAAACAAGGCTTGACATACCAAGCCATACAAATCTCTATCAAAAAGCCCTCAAAGCGGCACAACGGAGTCCTCTAGAAGAAGTCCTCAGGAGGTGGCTCCAACTCGTCTCCGGCCGCAAGGTCCGACTCACCGTGGTCAGCGTCTCCTGAAGCCTCGGCAGCTGCTAGTAGTAGACTTGCGACGTATAGTCTATAGGGTGAGCTACATCCTAGCTCAATATGAAACAAAACACAATTGAACATATAAATTATCACTCACATATATTCCATGATATGCCATGCATGATGTGTCTATGCAGTTACTGATGAAAACAATTAAAAGCATTACATTTTACTGGTAGTTTACTTATGTCTTTATTTATTCATGAACGATGCTGAAAAGGCCTAAAGCAAAACTTAAACTTTCAACTTAAGTAATCCCCGAGCAATATAGCATCGAGCCCCGATGAGATACCCATCATCGTCATCTATATAGACACTTTTAACGTATTCCCTGGGAATACAAATAGTACCCAAGCCCCTTTCCCCTGGGGATTGGTGGCGGGGTTTCACTAGTCTCAATCAACACCCCTGGGGTGTGCTTAGGATAAGTCTCGCGGCCTCACGGTTCGCTTAGTAGTATCGGTCACGGATATCCTGCCATGTCAGTCGTGGATATCCTGCCACGTCGGTCGGGTACCCTATCAAACCTCAAATAACAAAAGTATCAGGTGCTTTACATATAGTTATTCACCGTGTAATTGTGCTATCTTATATCAGTTAGGCCCTATCAAACATGATTCAATCTTGGATACATCCCTGGGATGTATCCATTCACTTGCATCACACCTGATGCTCTTATCTCTTTACTTCCTCATCCCCTGGGGATGGTTCATTATAATTACTCTTATGGATGTCACGCACACACACTTTTCACAATTCTTAAGCAATAAAAACATTTTGAATTGAATTCTATATCACTACATATATGCTCTTGCAAAATAAAGTACATGTTCAAGGTGTTCCCTACCTCAAGTCTTCGTTCGATCAATGCATCAAGGTCCCACGTGGCTCCTTGTGCACTAGCTCACACGTACCACCTATGGTACCACATAACATGTGAAACACATTACTAAAGATGCAATAAAGGAGGTCCAAGACCCAGTCGATTAATCGAACTCCAAAATCGATTAATCGAATCTGATTCGATTAATCGATTTCCAAAATTGATTAATTGAAAGTCAATATCGATTAATCGATTCTCAAATCGATTAATCGAGATTCCCATTCGATTAATCGAAACCCAATTCGATTAATCGAATTTCTCTACTCTATCCTGTCGATTCTCAATTCGAGTAATCGAATCTCCAAAATCGATTAATCGATCCCAAATCGATTAATCGAAATTCTAAATCGATTAATTGAATTCCCATTTCGATTAGTCGATTTCTCCAAGCTGTTTTCTTTCCTCCACTGGAGTTCACTGTAGGTTCCCAGTCGATTAATCGATTTCTAATTCGATTAATCGAAATCTAAAGTCGATTAATCGAAACTCAATTCGATTAATCGAGATCGGGGTCCTCTGACTTTTCAACTTCTTGGCCAATTTCGATTAATCGAAACCCAATTTCGATTAATCGAAATTGTCAGATTCAGCCCCTTTTTGGCTGTTCTTCCCAATTTCTTCCCTTACTTTCTCTTCCATTTTTCTAAGCTCTTATCCCACATTTTAAAACTATTTCTAACTACAATTTAACCCTTTAATCCATGCATTTTAAACTACATAAATCTTACCTTTAATAAATCTCAAATTGATTTCAAATCAATGGTTGGGAAGGCTAGGGTTCCAGCTTTGGCTTGAACAGATCCTTCGCGTTGAGTCGGTCCCTTTAATGCTTGAATCCCCCTTCCAATCACCCACAATAACTCCTTGCTCAACCCTTCTTTACTCCTCTCTCTCTCTCTCTTCTTTACTTCTCTCTCAACAACCCAAAACACAAATTTAGGGTTATTAAACCCTTTTATCTCTCCTCTAACTTGTGTGTTGAGCACAACCACCGCGATAGGTGTATGTGACTTCACATTTACATCACACACCACACAGTCAATCAATTTATCACATCTCATCCGTTCATCACACTCTATGCTAACTATTGAACTCCTAATTGGTCAAACCTGTGACCAATCGGGCACGTATTTCGAGGTCACTGTTTAACGTGATTTTTCTGGATATTACAGAAATTGTTGGTATCCACCACCCTTTCTGAAGTGTAGTCTAACCATTGACTACATTGTTGTGACCCATGCATGTATTTTAGTGGGTCATCATACGATTCAATCGGAGCATCGTTTCAATCAAAAGTTGCTTTCTTGGTAGTCATGTTTGCCGTAATATCGCTGTCATCGCCTAACGTGACGGTATCGTATACAGTTTCATCCTCAAACTTACATGGCTGAAATGAATGAGTCACAAAATCAGTCCCGCCAAGATCTACTTGTTCAGCTTCGACTCGGAAGGATGACGGTTCCTTAATGATGAATACCTTTATGACGTCCACCTCGGATCTATAAAATATAAATAGGGTTGCCAAATCATCAGCGTCCAAAATGTCGGCAACCACAGGGGTATTCACTATCTTCATATAAAACTTTGTGGAAACTATTTCATCCGCCCTCACAAAACTGACAACAAACATTCACCTCATGAATTGTTTATAAGAAATATTAGTCGAAATGTTAATAACCCTCCGCCGGCCACCTTCATACAAGCCATCATCGTTTACAAGAAGGCCATCATAGTGACAATGAAGAGGAATCCTCACGTCTGTCATCGTCTGTTTAAGAATGAGAAGGAAGGGGTCATAAGACTGATGAAATAAAAGAGAAAAGACGATTGTAAATCGATATCAACTGTATATAGAATTGATATCGACTCTATATATAGTCGATATCGATTGCAAATATAATCGTCATCGACTCTATATATAGTCGATATCGATTGTATATAGAGTCGATACCGACTTTTTAGACAATCGTTATCTATTGAATATAGAGTCGATAACGATTATATTTGCAATCGATATCGACTGTATATAGAGTCGATGACGATTATATTTGCAATCGATATATACTTTTCAAAAAATGATCCAAGGATATAAAGACTTTCTTATACTGCACGAATAGGAGATCCTAACAAACTGAAAATGTGGACCAATAAACTTAAATTATTTCTTATATTGCCCCATTAAGAGACCCTAATAAACTTAAAATGGGGTTTATGTAAGATACCTCGCGCCGCAAGGGAAAACTACAGGGTCTTCTTGTCACAATGGAGAAATGCACGGGCTTCTTCTCCTAAGCCTCTGTTTTCTTCTTTGAAATAGCAGATCGTAGTAGATCAGACTAAGGAAGAAGACGTCGTCACCTGACCCACCTCTAACTTTTTAGCATATTAAAATGAGGAAGAAGAGGATGCTTTGTGGGTTAAAGAAAGTCATAGAAGGGGGTAATTTGAACTTTTTACTCTCCTTAGGGCCGGCTAGGCTTGGAGCTGGTCGGTTTGGGTAAAGGTGAAACTATAGGGCCTCTGACGTAAAAGGTGTATCTGATAGGGTCGGTCAGGTAAATTTCCCTTAAAACAATAAATTATTGGGACATGAGTATACTAGTGAGGTGACACCGTGATGACAGTGGCGGAAGTTGTTAGTAAACACACTAAGCAGTAGCCAGTAAACACAAACGCACAATAGCCCGTGCAGAGCGTCTCTGACTGTCTGACAATACACATTTATTGCATTTGACGAAGGGGAAACGTCTCAGACCATTAGAGGTGCGAACCAATGTGACTACAGTAACTTTATTTATACCCATTTATTTTTGGAACACCTTATACCAATTTACGTATCGGGGACTATGTATTGCTTTGGCCGAAAACCGATATATGTCGGTATCAGCAGATTTTTGATATGTTGATATATATAATATTTTAGTAATTACGATTTATAAATCATATTTTTTTAAAAAAATTATGTCAAATATGTTCAACCTCACATGAATTGACAACCCATAAAATTTTAGTTAAATTTTAAATAAACATATAAATCGATGATTAAATAACAGTTTTATGGCCATAAAACAACTACCCATTGAATCGATTCTAAGCTTTTCTAGAGAAACTTAATAATGAAGGATTATGACCTTTTATGGGAAAAGCCAAGAATCCAAGTAACTTAAGAACGCTTCTGAGAAAAGCTAGGAATCTGAGGCGGCTAAGAATATGCAGGAATTTGAGTTTTCAATATTATGAGCTTTTCTAAGAAAAGCCAAGAAACACTCGAACAAGCCCTTAGGGTTTGAAGTTAGTCTAGTTTAAAATGGAAAAGATCGAGGGAACTTTTTATTTTATTTTCTTTTCTTTTCTTTTTCTAAGGATAAATAAGCGCATGAATATTTTTTATGGAGCCATTACTTGCACACATTAAGTTATTTTTTATGGAGCCATTACTTGCACACATTAAGTTGGCCCTGGCACACAATTTAAGAGAAAGGTTAGATGTTTTAGGATTATTTTTTGGGTACTTCTGGTTGTGCCCACACATTCTCTGAAAGCGCCCATGTCCTAGACCCATTGAAAACTATTGATTGCATTGGATCACATGATGGAGGTCATGTTTCATCCCGATCTTCAACATAATAGATCTTGAGATCATGGCGCACCTATCTCATACAGTCAATTTTTTGTTCCATGTATCACAAATTCACTAAATATGGCCCTTGAATCATATGACACACAACACTCTCAATCGGGTGGGCTTGGGCCCCATCGTGTCAAAGTGTTGACGTAGAGCTAAGGACACAAAAGGCTAATTGTGGATGCGGGTCGAGTTCAAGTTGATGTCAGATTCAGATTGTTGTGCGACACGCACATTTGTTTGTATATATATATATTTGAAGTGAAATTTTTAGGATCGACCCTCTCAGATACACCTTTCCCGGCAAAGACCCTATATTTTCCTCTTTTACTAAACCGACCAGCTCCAAGCTGAGCTGACCCTAAGGAGAGTAAAAAAGTCGAAGATACTCCTTATATAACTTTCTTTAACCACAAAAGCATCCCCTTCTTCCTCATTTTAATATGCTACAGTCAGTAAAAAGTTAAAGGTTGGGAAGGTGACGACATCTTCTTCCTCAGTCCGATCTGCGCTTTAGAAGTAGAAAACACAGGCTTGAGGGAAGAAGAAGAGGCTTTGGAAGTAGAAAAGAAGATCCTACAGTTTGCCATTGCGACTTGAGGTATGTTTAGATTATTCATTTTCTTAGGGTTTCATAGTAGTACAGTATAAAAAACAAGCATATTTTATTAGTAATTTTTTTAAGAAATGTTCACGCATTCCTAGAAGCAGTTTATACCGATTGTTACAACGATCGATTTCGACTGTATAAATGGTGGATGACGATTGTATGTACAGTCGGTACTGACTTATATACAATCGATATCGACTGTACATACAATCGGTTACCGATTATGTATACAATCGGAACCGACCGTTTATACAGTCGGTATTTGTTGTCTAGGCAGGCTTCATCTCCCCTTTGTGTCACTTGTCTTATGACCCCTTCCTTCGCATTCTCAAACAGGCGATGGACATTCCTCTTCTCTTTCACTATAATGGTCTTCTTGTAAGCGAAGATAGCTTGTATGAATGTGGCCGGCAGAGACTTCTTTCCATTTTGACGGTATTTTGTATGAACAATTTATAATGTGAATGTACGTTGTACGTTGTCAGTTTTGCGAGGGCGGATGAAATAGTTTCCATAAAGTTCTCTATGAAAATAGTGAATACACTTGTGCTTGCCAATATTTTGGACTCGGATGATTTGGCCTCCCTATTTACATTTTATAAAGCCGGGGTGGACGTCATAAAGGTGTTCATCATTAAAGAACAGTCATCCTTCTGAGGCGAATCTGAACAAGTATCTCTTGCTGGGACAGATTTTGTGAGTAACCATTCCTTTCAACCATGTAGGTTTGAGGATGATGGACCTATATACGATACAATCCGTTTAGGCCATAATGACGATATTACGGCAGTCAGGAAAGCAACTATTGATTTAAACGATGCTCTAGTTGAATCATATGATGACCCACTAAAATATATGCATGAGTCACAACAATGTCGTCAAGATTTAGACTACACATCAAAAAGGGTGAGAGATGAAGACAATTTCGGTCATATCTTTCCCAGTGGATTCACAACTTAGTTGATTCATAAATTATGTTCTACCATTCCATCGATGGAGATTACCGGAAGAGCTCAATCCCATGTCCATACACATGAGCACCCTTCGGTGAAGGGCCTAGTCAACCATGTCAGAACCCCTCCGGTGAAGGGACTAATCAATTACATGAGAACCCCGGTGGTGAAGGATCTAGTCATCCTCAATGCACTAATAAAGATAACTTAGAAGAGAATGCCAAAGACTATGATAGCGAACCGGATGAGTTTACAAAAGAGGATTCAAGAATTTTTGTGAGAGGCATTGACAATCCCCTAGTAGACGGAGATTATGAAGTGTCAGAGAAATCTGGGGATTCTTCCGATGAAGAAGTAGAAATCGAATACCGAAATTGAATGTTCAAAGTTGGATATATTTTTAGAGATAAGCAAACATTTCAAAGTGCATTAAAAGAACACGCTGTGATGTGGACTCGCGGTGTGGCCATTCGGGTCAGCCGCAAGACCACTTGGGCCACTAGTGTGTCATGCACTGGTGGATTGAAGCTGGGGCATCGTCGGTACGTTACCAAGCCATGAGGGCTTTGCCATTGGTACTCCTAGAGCTTCGATCGTGGGCCAAGAGGGAACGCGACATGGTGGCTGTTGGAGTCGTGACACAGTACCAACAGGGCACGCGATGCGGTCGTGACATGGCCAAGCTGGGTTAGCGCTGCGGAGCATTGCGGTATGTCAAACCAAGGGGTTTGAGGTCCTCCCGCCATTTGGCCACTATTGATGTTTAAACCATATATATGGGAAAGTGATCTAACAGTCACGTGATGTGTCACTGGCCTAAGTGATCCCCTACAAAACACGTACGATATCCATGCGGGCTTGAGTTCATGCATCCGAGCCTCGCATAGGTGTTGGGTTGCTCCTGTCGCGTCGTACGCTGGAGCCATCGTGTTGGTGGTCCACGACCACCATTCGAAATATGCTACATTCATTTTGACACCATTAAATTGTAATGCAAAGCAGGCTACAAGACTATTTGTTAGTAATGTTGTGAAATATTGAGGAGTGCCGCAAGTGATTGTAAGCGATATGGATCCACGGTTTGCTAGCAAGTTTTGGTCGGAAGTTTTTCAGCTCCTGGGGACAAAACTGAACTTCTCATCCAGCATGTATCCACAAACAAATAGAGAGACAGAAAGGGTGAATGCCATTTTAGAATAGTATTTGAGAAATTTTGTGAGTGCCAACCAAAAGAACTGGGTTCAGTTGTTAGACGTGGCACAAATTTGTTATAATCTGCAGAAGCGTTCAGCCTCAAATAAGAGCCCATTCGAATTGGAAACTGGCCAGCAACCCTTAACGCCGCATACAATTGTCATGGGATATACTGGATCAAGTCCGACAACCTACCATCTTGCCAAAGAGTGGCAGAGAAATACAGAGATCGCTAGGGCCTATCTGGAAAAAGCTGCTAAGCGAATGAAGAAGTGGGCCGATCAGGGTCGATGGCCGATCGAGTTGCACGTAGGGGATGAAGTTTTGGTAAAGCTTAATCCAAAGCAACTCAAATTTTTCAGAAGAAAACACACAGGATTAGTTCGCAAGTACGATGGGCCATTTCCAATCACAAAAAGGATCAATGATGTCTCATTTCGAGTGTAACTTCCTTCCCGACTAAGAATGCATCCGATATTTCACGTTAGTTGTTTGAAGCCATATAAAAGAGACCCGAATAACCCAGGGAGAAGTTTGTCAACTCGTGTCGCACCAGATGTTGATATATAGTTGAAGAGACAGGTTGAAGAAATCCTTACACATAGACGCAGTAACACGGAAGATAGTAGTCAGAATGAATTTCTTGTAGAATATATTTTAAAGTGGAAGGGCCTACCAGAGGCCGAAATTACCTGGGAACTTGAGAGTATCCAACCATCCTTTCAGGCCGCTCTAAAGAAGTACTTGAAGCGTGCCGACGGGGATGTCAACGCAACTATGTAGGAGAGGATGTGACGTGGGCTCGCGGGGTGGCCATCCGAGTCAGCCGCAGGACCGCTTGGGCCACTAGTGCGTCAGACATTGATGGATTGAAGCTAGGGCATCGTCGATGCATCACCAAGCCAAGAAGGCTTCGCCATTGGTACTCCTAGAGATTCGGTCGTGGGCCAATAGGGCACGCGACATGGTGGCAGTTGGAGTCGTGACGTAGTGCCAACAGGGCACACGATGCGGTCGCGACATGGCCAAGCTGGGTTAGCGGTGCGAAGCGTTGCGGTATGTCAAACCAAGGGGTTTGAGGTCCTCCCACCATTTGGCCACTATTGATGTTTAAACCATATATATAGAAGTGATCTAACAGCCACGTGACGTGTCGCTGACCTAAGTGATCCCCTATGGAACGCGTACGATAGCCTTGTGGGCTTGAGTTCGTACATCTGAGCCTCGCATAGGTGTTGGGTCGCTCCTGTTGTGTCGTGCACTATTGGCATCGTGTTGGTGGTCCACGACCACTATCCACAGTGTAGACCTAGACCCTAAGTGGGGCTGCCCCTAGGATGGTCGCTGCGCATAGCTATATGAATTGTATTCGGGAATCTAAATCCGGCCCTTAAAAATCGCTAGTTATCAAGTTACAGTCCAATGCTACGAACCATATTGTTCGTGGCGAATGCACACGTCTAAATTGACTGGGCTCGACTCTTTCAAAATCAAGACGTTCAATAGTACTCATACATGTGGGGCCGCTAAGATTGGAGTACACAGTCATCATAATACAAAAATCTCCTTCGCAACCAACTATGTACGAGAGAAACTTATGGAAGGATTCGACTACACACCTGCGTCGATAATGTTTAACATTGTAAAAACTTATAATGTGCAAACTAAATATTCTAAGGCTTAGAAGGAAAAAGAACTCACCCTGAACGATATTAGAGGTAGTTGGTAAGGGAAATTTGTAGATTTATCGGCCTACGTGAAGGAGATGGAGATGGTAGATCATAATTTACGAACGTCCTTTCAACTTATGCTTGACAATAAGTTCCAAATATTTTTTTAGAGTTTTGGCCCGTGAATTAGAAGCTACCGCAATACACTTCTTCGCTTATTGCTTTAGATGACACACAACTACAGGGGTGCTTCGAAGGGATCCTACTTATCGCCTCAGTGCAAGACGGTAATGGCCATATATTACCGTTAGCATTTGTTGTCGTCAAGTTAGAAGAAGAGGATACGTGAATGTGATTTCTTGAACGGGTAGGTGCGTTCGTGATCGGTTTGTTTAACGAAAATTTCGTTATTATCACGGACAGGTCGAAGGATTTAATAAAGGCGGTGAAACAAATCTTCCCTAACGCATTCCACAACTACTGCATGCGACATATAATACAAAATTTGGCACACAAGTATCCCAAGAATGGCGTGTTGGATCTAGGGTGGTCCGTTGTGCGTGTATATTCAGTAAAGAGATAGAATACCTTGCGCGTAATCTAGTTCCACACAGACAATCCCACGCATAAGTGAACCCCGACCTTTGAGATCACGCGCCATTTAACCAGTGCATAATCTAATTAAACGCCATATCCCATGCACATAATTTCTATGCCAAAGTCAAAAAAATTTTTGCAAGCCAAGGATGCCTCCATACACACGTACAAACACAAACCTATACCGAACTAACGGTCAAAAGAATAAAACCAAGCCTAAATATGCTATAACAAACGATAGGCTTAAAGTCAACATTTTAAAAGTACTAATAAACATCGAAAAAAGAATACTCACAGGACCGACTCGAAGAAAAATACTCGAACTCATCTAGGAATAAAAAATAAACCAAAACGATCTAAACTATAATAAACCAAGCTAAACCAAACAAACTAAACGTTTGATTAAACCAAAATAAAGCAAACCAAATCAAACCAAAAATTTCGCAACAAAAATCCATAAAAGATGATAATGATGAGAAAGTCACTTTCATAAATATACAAATCACACTGGTGACATTCCCCCTGAATATACAACTTAAATGAGAAACTTAAAATCAATACATTCAGGCAATGCATGCCCAAATGAGGGTGCTCAGGGGAAGAGATGACTGAGTGGCCCGAAGAGAAAACATAGGCTGAGCAAGTTCCAAGATAAAATTCATCTTCACCTCCCTTGCTGCCTGAATTGTCACCTATGATGCAATCTTTCAAACTACACGATCAAGTAGAAACCTGGCGGAATCCCAAGCCAGCAGAAAAAAAAAAGAGTGACTCATAGGAGGCCAATAAGAGGCTAAGGCATACACCTATGGAAGGCCATTCTAGAAAGCCCCCCAAAGGAGGGCTGACAAAAAGACAATCCACAAAGCCTACCAAAGAGCAACTAGGATCGATCACCAGAACTCTGACCCACCTACCTCATTTATTTGGTTTTCTTCCCTCCACCTTTATCTCTTCCACCTCTTCCCCTAACACAGTAGCACTTTGGGTGCTACTTCACATCCCAACTCCCCCAATACCACAATAAATGGACCACCATTACTACCTCCCTTAGGTCATAGCACCCAAGATACAAAATAGAAGGGAAGAAAAGACATTAAGAAAATAAAATATACCAAATTTTAAATGCTAAAATGACAAGTCCATTGAAAATAGCAAAATAAAACCCAAGCCCTTAAGCACCTATTTATAGACAAAGACCCCTTAAACATAGTGTGACAAGTGTCTCATCCCTAGACACCCTCCATCTATCTAAACCAAAACAAGACACCTAGCCCTTTAAACAAACACAATCCATGGCAAACCAAGATGAACTGATAGTTAAGAAACACTTATCCCCCTAAGAAGCACAATTCATGGCAAAATAGATGAGCCAATAATATTAAAACATATAACACCCCACCAAACTTTAATCCAAGCCCACATCTACTTAACAAGTGTCACACTCACAAAACAAAAGAACAAAACAAACCTCATACCTTAAATGAACACATGAAGTTCCTTCTTTCACAGTGACAAATGTAAATTCCACCAACCCAAAATTTAAAACAATCAATAACGAAAATTTAAATATGCTAAACAACTTAAGGCAAATGCCCCAATATGTAACTTGTCACTCATACCATCAAAGCCAGCAAGAGCCCTAGCTCATCCTAACTCATAAGAACAAACACAATAAAAAAATAAAATAAATAAAATAAATAATACAAACAATAAAATACAAAGAAAAATAATATAAACAAAAAAAAAAAAAAAAATGAAATAAAATACAAAAAAAATATATACAAAAAAATACAAAAAATTAAATACAAAAAAAAAATACAATGCAAAAAATAAAATATGAACTAAAGAACGGAAACAAAACGAGACAAAATAAAATAGGAAAAATCACCCCCTACAGTCCCATCATGATAACGACACAAAAATCGCAACGACAACCTAACACCCTGTCAAAACCACCTCCTTACCACTACACCAAGGCAATCCCAAAGAAGAAATCAACCAGAAACCCAACAACCACAAGAAGGAAAATGGATATACCGCCTCTACTGCTAAAGCACAATGAACTCCCCATCAGCTTGGTTTAAAATCCAAGAAGAGGCGCAGAACTGCTAAAGAGGCCAGCACCCCAACCGACACGACACCGATGATGGAAATAGAGACAATTAAGAAACCCTAAGACAAACCTCACCAAGACATAACTCCACCCAAAAGCCCAAATCCTATTAGAGTGATCCCTCGAAGTAGAAGAGATTGAAACCGGTGGTGAACGAAATACGAATCGAAGTTGATGCAATGGAGAATGAAATGGATCCATCTATTTGTTGTCACCAAGGAAAGCATCGACTGGACGCGGACTCCTCTCTTTCATTAAGTTGGAGATTAGATATATTCTCCCCACTCAGGATTACACACCTACTGGGGGCCACCCCTTGACACTGGGAGGACTCGACTTTGAAGACAACAGTGACAATACCCAAGCAATGAAGATTCCCACCAAGAGAGCAGTGTGGGAAGTCATCCCCTATATCGAAGAGACGAGGCATAAACACCAACAAGAAGGCTTTGAGTTCACATGGAAAAATTTAGCAGGAGACATAGTAGTCAAAGAGGTGATAAAGTCAACTAAGTCGGATGATGTCGGTGGTCTCGCGAATAAACAAAACCCCCTATCCTCCTGACACCCTCATCCCATTGCGCGCTCATAACATGTCTTGTCGAGACAGTATGCACATGCAATCACCATCACTTCAATCCCCGAGCTAAACTGACCCGATCCCGCTGTCCTATCGCGACACTACCCCACCGCGTAGCTTCGCATACACCCATCACACACCCATAAGCACACAATCATTACCATCCCAATTCTTAAACTAAAATAACTGAACCCACTGTCTCATCGCGATCTCAGCACACTACTCAAACTAACCCAAACCAGTACATAACCCAAGGTCTGCCAAAGAAAAAAATAAACATAGCCATCCCATCGCATAACCACTAGGCCCTACAACGCAATTTCACATAGCAACGAGAAGGGAAACTCACTAAAAATCCCATCATGAAGAAGTCGGGCCTCCTAAATGTTCCACCGCGCCACCAATCATCAAGCCTGGTCATGGCAGAAATACACATTCTTAAAAAACGAGGATGGGAAACTCTCCAACATCCCATCAAATGATGGCTCCGCCCAACAGCACAGGTAACAAATCAGGTAAGTATTATCTCTCCTAACTTGATATTCTCTGTAAAATATAGTTAGCTAATATTAAGTCAAATATTTTCAAAACTCGACTCCCCCGATTCGCGAACTACTGTAGTCCTCCATAAGAGATAATCATCAGTACTCGCAAGAAGGTTAGACGGAGTATCCGACAAATCGAACATCGTTTTGACAACCGAATAAAGGTCAGGTCCCCAAATCCTTTACCAATGGATTTGCTCAACGACGTCACGAAATCTACATTTTTTGAAGCTTTTTACCGAATTGATCTTAAGTTAAAAACCCGAATTCTCAAAAACCCTAATCTATTAAACTTCTACCTCTCATCACCCAATCCATTCTTTCCCTTGGGAAATCTAACGCCGAGTATACTCTGTTGTGATTTTAATTGTGTTTTACTCGCAAGCATACGAATCAATATGTAGTCACTGGGTGCGGAGTACGAGATCATTCCCACAAGGATTGGCCAGAAAATTTAAAATTATGAAATAGAAATTAATCAAAAGAATAACCATAGATTAAGCATAATATTTAAACTAGTTTATGATTCTGAGAGTTTGATGGATAAAATAACAACTAAGCAATAAAATGAAATTTAAACAGATATTAACAAATGAGGATTAGGATACTAAATCCTCCCATCATTGGTTTATCATTTACGGAATATAGATCTATTTGTCGAGATATAATATTGTTAAAAGATACACAACACATGAATATTGAACTCAATCATACATAAATATGAGACTATGGGGGTGTATGATTAACACCTAATGAGTATATGATTAATATCCATACCTTAGATTCATGCAAATCTCACCTTGCCGAACTAAGATCATGGAGATGTATGATTAACACCCCATGAATGTATGATTAACATCCATACCTTAGATGGCAACCAGAATTTGATCCTTGAGTAAATTCCACATTACAAATCTGAGGTCGTGAAGATGTATGATTAGCACCCCATGAATGTATGATTAACATCCATACCTTTGATGACAACCAAAATTTATCCTGAGATGGGCAAGAGCAATATAAAAGAAAATTAGAATAAAATAATCATTACAGATCCAAGATCATGGAGCATGAATAGCATCCACATCGCAGATAGCAATCGAATTTTACAATATCACAATAACATCAGGGCAATTAAAAAGTAGGCACCCATGACAAGCTAATATCTCAACCTTAGATCTATATTATCATAAATGAATACCTCGGATGGGATTCATTAGATCCCCATCCTCAAAAAGATTTATCTACGCATGATTGAAATAAATAATAAAATAAAGACAGAAACTGAAAATGATATTAAAATACCGTAAAGAACTTCAATAAAATCTATTAAAGATTTAATCTAATCAGTACAATCCTTCTTCAAATACAGAAATTAAACTAATCTATGACCTAAAACTAAGAAATGGAAAGAATGATGCTTGAAAAATAAAAGGGTAAAAAACCTAAAAGAAACTAAAAATGCTAAGGAAAATCGAAGGCTCCCCAAAGGGAGAGATCCCTAGAACTAATTCCCAAGTTTGCTTAAATAGGTCCTCAACTCCATATTTGAAATTTAAATTCAAAATTCAAATTCAAGGCCCAACAGTCCATTTTCTCCAATGTTCCAGTGTGAGTCAGTTTTATGCTCTTCTATACTTCCAATTGCATGCAATGACCAGATTTTCCTGAAATATTAAAAATCTTATAAATCTATCAGCTAGCTTTCATTGGATGGCTAAATGTAGGCTTAAAGGAGTGAAATATGATCATATTTCACCACTCATCACACCCCCAAACCTACACTTTGTTAGTCTTCGAGCAAAGGAGAAAATAAACAAATTAAAAAATAAACTAACATCCTAAAATAATCAATAAATGCTATTTTCATAGGGATCACGATTACATTTAGTGCATGCAACAAGCCTTTAAACCACTAGGTGATCCCTAGTGGAGGAGTTTTATCTCCTGAGGCTTTTCAGTGAAGTTGCCCACAAACTTTCAAAATTTTCAAACCATCGGTAAAATCGAGTTTTCAAAACATGGTTTTCATATATATTTAACTTCAAAGCATAAAACCATTAATCAATTCAACATGCAAATTCTCAATTTCAAATATCAATGTTATACCAATCATACTTGCATCCATTCAAATTAGTCTAACGCTCAAATTGTTAGATAACTCATTCATTCATGCCTAAACGTGAAGTGTGTGCATACCAAAACCAAGATTCATCCATCTCGGAACCAGTCCGAACAGTAAACCATCGGATCTCATGTCTTGACTCAATCCTCAATTTAGGCATACTCTCAAAAATAGAAATACTCTAATGATGGGTAAATTTTCACACACATGTGAGAGATCAAAATAAAGCAAATACAAGGGGTCTCACACGATAAAAGAAACACAATATAATTAATGAATAAAAAAGAATCTCATAGAAAGATACTTGTATATCTTATGCATGTCATATCAAACACCATAGGTATTGTATATTTACTCTCTACAAGGTAGTTACCAATGCAAGATCGGATCATAAAGGTCTTTTTAAGGTTGTAATGGGGCTTAGGTAAGGGTAAGAAAGAAAGGAAAGTTGGGATTCAAAATTTCTGAGAAATTGGAAAAGGAACTAACTTTTGATTTTTCTATTTCTCTTCTTTTTCTTTCCTAATCCCTCGCTATTTTTCTCAATATTTTTCTATTTTTCTATTTTTCTCAACTTTCTTTTATTTTCCCACTCATTTTTCTTCTTTTGAAATTTATTTTCTTAAAGCACCTCATATTTTTCATTCTTTTTCAAATTTTTCTTTTTTCTTTTCTTCCTTCTTTTTTTTCTTTTTTTCATATTTCTGCCATACACTCTGAGTAAACACTACAACTCGGTATCTCTTCACTTACTCTCTTTTCATTCATTCTTATCCCTCGTTTCTAATTTCTCAGAAATAAGAAAGGTAAGGCTAAATTTTTAGAAATGGTGAAGGAGTAAAGGTTAACGTGGCTTATCAAAGAATGTATAAAGGCAAATTGTTCAATAAGCTCAAAGGGGTACTAGAAGGATAAATTTACATGAGGTGGACATTTTAAGTACAAACGAACCAAAGATGGCCTTCAATCATGTCCTCAAAAGATGGTAACATTGCTTATTTGTTTTGAGCAAACATATGATACGTTCTAGCACAATGATATAAATTTAATGTTATGCAAAGTCACAAGTCAAAGCAAAATATATAAGATTATGTAAAACAATTCGTATTCAAAGAAAACTCCGAGTTTATATAAGCACTCATCAAAGACGAGAAATCAACTCTAAAGCTCACCGGGTTTAGTCTCCACTAAGAACCTAGGATTCAATATTCAAATTAGTTCATCGATTTTAAGATCTTAAGCATGGTATACATGCACAAAGTGTCTAGGCATGAATTTCAGGACTATCCTCAAATTAACATATTAAATTTACTTATCCTAGATATAAGTAATAAAAATATGACATCGATTTTTTCAAAATTAAATTCAGATGCATCATCAACTAAAGTTTGAAAACTATTGCAAAATAACATGTGTGATGGTTCTAAACTATATATTTTTTTATGGTTTTAGGGGCATAAAAAAAAATAAAATCACACAAACTATACCCCCAAACCTAAACAAAATAATGTTCTCATTGTTGACAATAAATAAAATATTTGACTAATGTGAGAGAACATACCTGGAGTAATGATTTGAGGCTCGTGGTAGCACATGAAAATATACCAGTATATCCAAGCATCCTAATCACATGAAAAAAAATGTCAACAATAGTGAGGAGATTTTCAAAACTAACAAAATGTTTACTCGAATAATACTATCAAAAGCACAATTAACCATAAAAATGAGTGTATCTAAGCTCCTTTTTTTAATTTTTTAATTTAAAATTTTTTAATTAATAAAAAAAAAAAATTGATTATTTTTTTATTTTTTTATTTTTTTATTTTTATTTTTTTATTTTTGGAAGAAAAAATGCGAAATTAATCTACAAGGTGTAAACTCATACCAAGTCCATCAGGATCCCAAATCTTCATAAAACTTTTTCTAAGCAGGACCATTGATTTATTTAATCATCGCTGCATTTTTATTATCAGGAACTTGGTTACACCCCCATGATGTGCCCAAGTTCTACCAATATGGTCTATTTCTACCCTTAAAATATCTACCTTATACTTTTGTAACGATTCCCAGATTTGTACATTACGCAGTAGCTAAAAGAGTCCGGTCAGGTCAACACTAAAGCCCTGTTATGATTTATACATAAGTACAAAGAAGTTAAATTTAGTATAAGAACATTATACACTAGGCAATTGCTATTTTAATTTAAATGCAAGAAGTTTTGACTTATACACTAAGACCAACATCCACAAACCGAATCAGTAGTGCTGATTGTTTTTGTATTATTATAATTAGATACAAGAGAGATATTATGTTTTGTTTTTTCTGCAACACACTACCTAGGTAGTGGTGACTTGTATAGGAATTTAAATTAGAAGTAGCTGGTAAGCTACTTGCATGGAGTTTAACTTACACGACTCAAATGAGTCATTTTATGTCTTCATGCACGCAAAGTGCAGCGATCGCTATAAGCTCCAATAGCCCTTCCTCCATCTTCTTTGTCTGAGTTTCTGTTTGAAATTCTTCAAAGCCAATCTTGTATAGAAAGCCAATTTGTTTGAAAACCTCTGTTAAGTATAAAAACCTTCGTAGTTCGCTGGCTCGGCAAGCGTAGCGTCACTATATGATCGGCACCGCACCGATGAGACCGTAATAACACCAAAAAGGTTAGTTATTTGTTTGTTCTTGTACAGAAGATTTGATCATAAGAACTTGCAGCTCAGAATAAGCCTAAGTATGAAATTGAGTGCAAATTGCTGCACTCCGGATCTTCATTGAAGATCTGTAATTGGGAAATAGATATATATATATATATATATAGAAAAATGCTACAGATTTAGACATATATATATATATATATATATATATATACATATGAGAATATGTATATAGAAAAACATATAGTTATATAAGCAAGGGGATACAACAGTCACAAGAACACCGAAGAACCAAGCTGAACCCCAGCAAGCCAAGCTTGCCGCGGCGTCCTCAAAGGGTTGCCGCGGCAAGACACTCTGCTGAGTGGCTTGCCACGGCAACCTCATAAGGCTGCTGCGGCAAGCCTTGAAGCTTGCCACGACAACCTTCAACAGCAAGGGTCAGGTTGTGTTCTTTATGCATTTCGGATCTTGGACACCCTTAGGGGTTTAGATGATTATAACCTTGGAGTTTAAGTAAAACCTGAGTCAAATTGTTATCTACCTAACACGAGTCCCTTTGTTAACTTCGTACGTGCATGCATCTACACCTATGTTAGGTGCAACATGGAGCATATACCTCGTTCACGCAATTTAGACAAGGGTGATGGTCTCTGACGCATGCACTTCCATCTGATCGAATCAAATCAAGTAGGGAATATATGCTGGTATTTTATATTTGTATAAGAATGTCACTTAGTTTTTCATAGAAGCTTTGATGAATATTCATGTATGCACTGATAAGCATAGTAGAAGTAAATCTGATTTTTATTTTAATTGATGAATCTGATTCAATATGAAATAAATAGACTTGATTAACCAGTAATCTGATGAAAAACAAGAAATATATATATCATCAATGAGCATCTAGTAGCTTGACCCTACTCAGAAAGAAATTATTACTAGTCTATAACCATAAATCAGTTTTTTTTTTCAACTTAATGCTACTATATAATTAAAGCAGTTTAGTACATTGCATCATAAAACCATACAGGCAAATGCATATTCTTGGTAATTCTACGTGATTCAATACTCAGATTCTGTCAATTTTAATGTTCTTGATACATTATTGCTCCAGTTTAAATCAAGTGATCCCGCTAACTCGGGAGCTTGAGATTCTCAAATCAAGTGATCCCGCTAACTCGGGAGCTTGACAAGTAAACCCGCTAACTCGGGAGCTTGACTTTGTTGTTCTCTTGTTATCACCTGCTTGTATCTTTGGGTTCAGTATGTTTTCTTATAACTGATACATCATGCAAGAAATTCAGCATCGCAGCATGTTATTCATATACTTATTTTATATATGCTTCTCTATGAAAAGTGATAAACTGTCAATATATAATAACAATGTGATATTTTCTACTAAGCTTTGATGATAGCTCATTTCACGACTTAAATGTCTTAGCTGTAGAGCCTAATCCGGAGCACGTTGCAGATCCCACCTACGTGCCCGACGAGGAAGAAGGGGAAGACAACGACGACGAAGACGAGGAAGACGAATTCCCAGAAGAGTTCTTCCCAAAATAGGTTTGTCGATGGGAGAGGAGAGAGAGAGGAAAAGAAAGAGAGATAAATTTTTAGACATGTATAAATGATATATGGTAGTTTCAGATAGATGTTGGTGGGATTTATAGGTTTTCTTTCCACTGTTTAGATGACGGGTGGCAGTCATCGGTGGAAAACTATACATCTGATCTTTTGTTATGTTTATATTGTTGCTAGTTTCCATCAGTCATTTTCCATATTACCTATTGTCAGAGTTAACACATTGCTTCCGCAATTGCATCACTTTAAAACAAAGAATTAACCCCATGATGAATGGATCATGTCAGGTGATCCGATGGCGCGACCTTTCCTAGTATAGAGACGGGGAAACATCGGGTTGTAGCAGGTGGTATCATAGCTCCGGCGCTAAGTCATTTGGAGACTGAACTCTGACATATCTATATGGTAAAATGTCTGATAGTTGATTCATTAGAAATTAGGATAGGTGGTCTAATTAAGTTCTTATTTGATCAAAATAGGTTGAGATGCCTCCGCATCGTGGAAGAGGTAGGGGTAGACCACCGTTGCCCCATCGCATTGGGCCGAATACTATTCCAGTAGCCGGGTACGAGCATGACATTGCTTCGGGGAGTGGTGAGAATGTCCATCTGGCTGAAAGTCGAACGACAATGGAGAATGTTGCAGAGCATACTCCGCCAGCACAGACTCCGCCAGTAGTCACTACTCCTCCAATGGGAAGTACTCCTAGAGTTGAGCAAAATACGGGACACAATCCGCAGTTGATAGAAACTATGGTCAACACTATGGCCATGCTTGTTGTTCGACGTCCTGAGGGATTTACGGAGTTTGTCCGACTTCGACCACTGAGTTTTCATGGTCAGCATGACCCGATGGAGGCTGAAAAGTGATTAACATAGATAGAAAAAGTGCTGCAAAGAGTCACATGCACCGAGGAGGAAAAAGTGAGTTGGGCGGCGTATAAACTGGAAAGTGAAGCAGAGCCATGGTGGCAGTCTGTCGAAAGAACAAGGATGCCCGGGGTACCATGGACATGGGCAGAGTTTACTGAGGCATTTAATGAAAAATATTTTCCAGCGCCCGAGAGATATAAACTCGAAGTATAGTTTGCAACCTTAGTACAAGGTCAGATGACGGTTAGAGAATATGAGGCAGAATTCACGTCTCTCTCGTTTTGCACCTTTGTTGGTGGTGTATTTTAATTTAAACCATTGCAAGTGCACAAGTTCTATTGTAGAATGGCAAGAACAGGAGTGTCGAACCCACAGGAAAAACATAAAACTTATCTAGTTCTTTTAGAGATTTTAACATACCCAAGGAATTACCAAGGGAGACAGTTCACTTTGCCAAACAATTAACACACTTATCTAAATGCAATAATAAAATAAATAAATTGAACTATGCAAACAGATTTCTGAGGAATAAAATAAATAATATTTGAGATGATTAGGGAATATGCTACCCCAGACTTATAACTTTTCTACTATTAATCCCACAATTTCATTAAGCATTGTTCACGCCATCATTTATCTAGATAAACAGTTCGTAAGAAAACATGATCATAATCCGGCATACCCTATCTAAAAATGATGACTCAGCCTATCATTGCGGTATGAGTCACATAAAAGCATAACGTATCTCATGATGTTTAGATCATGACAATAGGCACATAATCGCTCTACAGCCTAGATCAATCTGCAGGTCCAGATCTCGCGATTATGGTCGTTGATACGCGCAATCAACGATTATAATAAAGCATTCAACACACATTCAATCAAGCACACTTTAAGCAAAATGATTCCATGATGACATTAATATATTATGGAATTAACCGTAAGAAATTACTTATCTGGGGATTGCATCCTCCCTGAATCACTGATTTAGCTGCTCATCCTTGATGTATGATCTCTTTGCACATTCACAGCCATTCTATTTTTCATTTATCACCAAAAATATTTTTACAAAGCCTTTCCTAAGTACAATCTATGCTTGATGAGTAGTGAAATATGATGATATTTCACCCCTAGATACCTATATTTAGCTATCCGATGAAGGTTATCTGATAAGAATTATTAGATTTGAAGTGTTTCAGGTAAATACAAGCCAAGTGCAGAAAACAGCCCAAGAATTCTGAAAATAATGTCAAAACACTGTAACTTTGGGTCATCGAGAACTTAGTGCGACTTGCAGATCACTTTGTACCCTCAAGACGACCAAATTATGAAATTGTCAAAACACAAACATTATAGAGCTTTCTGTCCGCTTTCCAACGGCGTGAGAATCGCCTCAATCCGAGTTCGGAACAGAGAGTTATGGCCAAAATACCAAAGCAGTGTCTGAAACAAAGTTCGACGGGAATTCACGAAAATCTGGGAGGTCGATGCATCGACCCTATTGGGTCAATTAATCGACCCTAAATTTTCGAGTTGGAACACCTCTACGGCTGGGAAACTTCGGCTCTATTTAAAGCGGATCAAACACTTCGAAAAAAAAAAAAGAGAGGAATTAGAGATAAAAAATTAGAGATAGATAATTAGAGGAGGAGAATTAGAGATAGATAATTAGAGAGTTAGTTTTGACTTTTCTTTTTTTAGAGTTTTTGGAGAGAATTTTTTAGAAGATTATTATTCATTATTATTATTTTTGGTTTTAGACTCCTCTGGGCATCTTTTTAAAAGTTCTTCTTTTCTCCTTCTTCTAGGGATTGATTTGGGTAGATTATACTTAGGATTTGCACTGTCTTTCTTTTACATTCATAGATTGTATTTAGGAAAAGGCATTGTAACCAAAGATTTTTGGAAAAAATAAAAAGAGGAATGGCTTTGAATGAACAAAGAGATCATACACCAAAGATGAGCGGCTAAATCAGTTGATCGGGGAAGATGCGATCCCCAGATAAGTACCCTTATTTATGATTAATACCATAGTCGATTTATTGTCATCATGGAATCGTTTTGCTAAAAGTTTGTGTTATTGAAAATATATTGAATGCTTGTTATGACCGTTGATTGCGCGTATCAACGGCTATAATCGCTAAATCTGGACCTGCAGACTGATCTAGTCATGATATTATGTTTTTACTGTTGTGATCTAAACATCATGAGATACGCTATGCTTCTTACATGACTCATACCGCGATGATAGGCTGAGTCATTATTTTTAGATAGGGTATGCCGGATTGATGATCATATTTTATTTCGAATCATTTTTATAGATGAATGATGGTGTGAATGATGCTTTAATGAAACTGTGAGTCTTAATGATAGAAAAGGGGTACAAATCTGGGGTAGCATATTCCTTGATCTCATTTAAATATTGTTCTTAAATTTATCAGTAATTAGTTGTTTAGATTAATTTATTTTTTCTTGCTTTTAGAAAAAGTGTGATAAATTTTTAGTAAATTGAATCTGCCCTTTGGTACTTCCTTAGGGATGTTTTTAAATCTCTAAAAGAATTAATTAAAATTCAAGATTTCCCTGTGGGTTCGACACCTTTGTTCTTGCCATACTGCAATAGATCTTGTGCACTTGCAAGGGTTACATTTAAAATCGATCAATGCTCTCATGATTATCTACGAGAAAAATAAACCCTAATATAATCTACTGAAAAATAAGAAAGAACCAAGAAGAACCCTTAATGAATACTAACAATTAAAGGAAACCCTAAAAAATAACTAAAAGAAGAAGCCCTTCTCAATGAGTCGTTGGTTTCTTTATATAGGGTCGAGCAAACCCTATCCCTACTAGCCTCAATCGATTGAGAATTAATCCTCAATCGATTGACATTTGATTCGGAAGAAGTGTAGTTGAACTTCTCTTCTCTTGTCAATCGATTGACACTAGTCCCTCAATCGATTGACATCCAGGGTTAGATTCTCCCTCTTTTGGCGGATGTTGACCTTTTTCATAGATTCCTGTGCTTCTTTTGACCTTTTTGTCTATAGCTCATGTATATCCTTTAATTACCTTCTTTTATGCTCTTTTGCTATCCAACGATCAGAAACACCTGTAATCATTAAAACCTCACAACAACCATCAGATGCTTTCATCGGACAGATAAGTGTAGGGATTAAGGTACGAAATACAGTCATATTTCGGCACTGATCACACCCCCAAACCTACACTTTGCTAGTCCTCGAGCAAAGAGAATGAAAAATATGTTAAAACAAATAAGACTAACATCCTAAAAATTAAATGCCACTTTCGTAAGGAACACAATTGCATTTAGCCTATGCAACAAGCCTTTAAACCCCTAGGTGATCCCTAGTGGAGGAGTTGTCTCCTGAAGGTTTCTAGCGAAGATACTTACAAACTTTAAAGCTTATGAATTTCAGAATTTCTTAGTCATGCCCTCAAATAGTTAAATGCCTATGAAAAATCCTTTAAACTGCTTCTTACCATGTTCAATTTACTAATGCTCACTTAATTCAATGTTCTTTCAGTGCTCCTGATTTATACTTTAAAATGTTATGCAATTACTACTGCTAAAATTCTTTTATCTGAAAATGAATTGAATTAGGAATCTCAAGATCACATGTCGAGACTCGATCCTTACCATGGGTATACCCTCAGAATGAACTCACTTTGATGAATAGTTTTACTTTTCTCTCACATGTGATATAGAATTTTAACGCAAATTTAAAAAAATCTCACATGTTATAAAAAGAACGGTGTACCAAGGAATTTTAAGAGAAATCTCGTTTGAGGATGATATTTGTATCCTAAATATGCATATACCAAGCACCATAGACATTGCGTAATCGCTCTCTGCACGGGCATTTACCACTCATAATTGGATCAAAAAGGTCTTTTCTAAGGTTGTAATGGGGCCGGTCAATGGTTAAGAAAGAAAGGGAAGATTGGATTCAAATTCTCTGAGAAATCGGAACAAGAAACATACTTGCTTTTATGATCTTTCCAACTTTCTTTGTTCACAGTCTCTATGACCTTTTTATGTTCAGAAATACTTTTCTCTTTTCTTTTTCTTATTGACACCACTTTAATGTATTTCATAATACTGAATTTTCTTTTTCTCTCCCTCTTTTTACGTTTTTCTGCCTTGTACTCCTTACAGCTATAACTACCACAACTCTCAATTTCCTTCATTGGTCTCATCCTTAATTTCTCAGAGATAACAGGGTAAGACTTTTTCACATTGGTATGGGATATGGCTAATATAGCTTACAATGGATAATTAAGGCAACAATCTTTCACTTGAGGCTCAAAGGAGGTGCAACAAGATGAATTCAATAATAGGTGGGGCCTTTTGGGTACAAACGAGCCAATAATGGCCTTAGATCATTTCCTTTTACGATGATAACGATGCCTATTTGCCTTGAGTTTTTATACAATGATTTCTAGTGTAATGGTATCGTACATGTGAAGTCAACAAATCAAAGACAAAAAAGATAAGATTTCAACAATTTAATCAGGTAATTCAAAGATACTTCGAATTTTATTTTAGCACTCATCAAAATGAGGACAACGTTTCAAAGCTCACTAGGTTTTGGTCCTTCTTTGTGATCTTAGGATTCCAAGTCATATATTTGTTTCTCAGATTTGGAATTAAAACAGAGTGATAGTACAAAACTTTTAGGCGTAGATCATGAACATCATTATTCAAAATTTTAAAATTAATGAGCATTCATAAAACAATCATGGCATGATAACAATTATCCAGGAATCCCCAGGCATCACAATTAAAGATTATGCAGCAAAAATTCGAGATTCATAAGTTTTAATTGTCATCAGTCAATCGATTGAGACAATGGTGTCAATCGATTGACTGATACAGATTTTTCACGTAGGCTTATGGTCATCAGTCAATCGATTGAGACAATGGTGTCAATCGATTGGCTGATACAGATTTAAAGATCGGAAAACAGCCTTTTTTAAAACAATAAAAAATATACCCACCCCAAACCTGTTATGAACAATGTCCTCATTGGCGTTGATGGACAGAAAGTAAGGGAGGCCTCCCCCCAAACCTGTTTAGAGCAATTGAAGACCATGAAAGCAGACCAAGTGAAAGGTAATGGGATGAAAAATATAAAACACAAATATATAACGAAACTAAACTCTATTTAAATGGAGCAAATTATGACATTTGTTGAAAATTAGAGAAAAAGAACCTATGCTAAACAAAATTAAAAATAATCTAAACTAGATCCTAAAAACAAATAACACTAAAAAGGACTTGAAAAACTAGACCCTAAAACTGACACTCCTAAGCCCTTCAATCAATCATGATAGATCGTCCTTCCTTCGGCTTCTAAAACGCGTAATTCCACATCTCCTCCGAGATGCCGCCCGCGCGTGATGGTGGAATGAGGGCATGTGGTGGAGAAGATGGTGGGGTCAGAGATGGCAGCTCTAAATCAATCACGTCATGCATTGCCAAATCAAACGGTTGCGGTGGTGGATGAAGGCGTAGACGTTTCCTAGCCGGTTCCATTAATTTCTTCAATGCTGAGCGGGTACGAAATTTGATGGAAGCAATTCCAAAAGCTTGGGGGAAAGAATGAAATTTTGACAAAAGAACTAACCTAAACAGGCCTTTAAATAGAGAAAAATAGCTAACAGCTGGACTTGCAATGAAAGTTCTAAATTAAGACTCAAAGAGGAACTCGAACTTTGAAGTTCGGAATGGAAGAGGTATCCTTCCGAAAGTATAACTTTGTCAATCGATTGACACAGAGATGTTAATCGATTGAGACTGGATGCAAAAGTGCAATTGCGTGCACGGCTCAAATTCGATTTTTTCGAAACAGTTAACTTGTAGACACGTTCATTTTCTGACAGCTCAAAACAGATTTTCCCATGCAGGAGTCAATCGATTGAGAGTTTATCCTCAATCGATTGATAAATGCATTTGAATTTCTGAATTTAAGAGGAATTATGGCTCAATCAATTGAGATAGACATCTCAATCGATTGACTGATGCACCAGTGCTTCAATCCGAGAATAGAGAAAAATATACCACACTAAAAACAGTCCTATTCCATAGATTTTTCAAGAATCGATTACAACCAGATGATCCCTCACGTCCACTAACAGTCCAACGAAATAAACTACCATTGATCCTAACAGAACTAATCTAAAAACACCTAAAACAAGAACAATACAACAAACACTACAAACTAACAAAAACAAACACACTAAGCATCATCATCATCAAATTCAAGATCTTCCTCCTCAATCTTCGCCGCTCGCGCTCCTGCGATGAATTCGTCGGCACGCCCAGGGAACGATTCTCGGGCCATCCGCATAAGGAGAGAAGTCTGAAACCTAGACCGTCAATCAATACCTCCCACAGTGGTACTCAACCCATCCATCCACGCCTCAAGGCGAGCGACTGCTGCCTCGACGTTAAAATCGGGGACCTCTTCAGGACGAGGCCTTCTAATGCCGCCACGTTGGCGTTGTGCGGGGTTTGGTCAAGGAGGGGGAGGTATTTCATCAACTTTAATCGGAGGAGGCGTCACGTGCAAAATAGCCTTGATGCTCTTGTCCCAAACGTTGGTGCCGTAGTGATAAAATTGCATATCACCCATTTCCTCATCGTCATAAATCGGGCACCCAAGCTGGTCCAAGAGATGCATCACATAGTGCAGGAAATGAAGAAGTATGGCCTCTCGCTTCTTTGGCGTAGTGGTGGTAGCGATGTCCTGGTGACATCGATACAACTCCACCAACATCAACCCTAGCACATCAAACCACATAATTGTGTGTGCCGCGTACAGTGCCAACACCTTATTCTTTGTACGCTCACTCTTCGTGCCATGCGGTAGTAAATTAGTTGACATCACGATGTCCCAAAATAAGATGTCCATAGGTAGGACTGCTCTTTTCGATGCCAACCCGGTCCCGCGCCTTCCTCCACACATATTGTTGATCATGTCATTCTGGCTGAGATCAACGGCAGGGTCGATGTGGTGGTTCAAAGGGCGAACCACGAAAAAGTTGAAAGCCTGTGCGAGATCAGACGCATGAAGGCTATATCGCCAATTATCGACCTCGAGGCTAATGAAGGGCATTCCCGTTGGTGAGAGTGGTGTAGGTACCCACTCCATTTTCTAGTAAAATAAACAAATGATACGCAGAGAGACATCAATAGGTGGTGGGGCGAGCAACATTTCTAAGTGCAGTGCTTCGATGAACTCGATCGAATGGGCGCATTCTGCGATGCGATGGTATTTAGCGAGATCAAAGAAATTCTCAGTTTGGAATTGATGATCGATATATACTTCATTGGGAATGCGCATCGGGTTATTGGCGGGACGAGGTGGTCTGAAGGTTGGTGGGCCAGGCACTGCCATTTCGATCGGACGAGGAGAATAAGATCATAGAAGCTCGGCTCGGATTGAAGGAGAATGTTGATGAAGGGGACCACGGGTGTCCCCATTATATAATCTGGAGGTCAATCGATTGAGGATTGATCCTCAATGGATTAAGAACGTTTGGTCTCCACACGTCGCGGGTATTTGAAACAACAACAGTCATGCGGATGCGATGTGGCGTGATCCACTTATTCACGCTTAATGTCAATCGATTGACACAGTGTTGTTAGTCGATTAATAGTCACCTTTTCACAAAAAAGCACACCGGTTGGGTGCCTCGAGAATCGACAGAGTAAATAGCAATCAAGTTAATCGATTGAGAGGTTGGTCTCAATCGATTGACATAGACGTGTCCAAAAAGTTTAGCCGCCATGACAAGATGCGTCGATTAGCGCTCCAATTTCTAAAAACTGGCCATGATTTTAATGTGATGTCAATCGATTGAGGATGGATTATCAATCGATTGACAGAAGAGGGGGAAAGATGATGATGGACATCAATCGATTGACAGGGTAAGTGTCAATCGATTGAGTACAAAAAGGTCAATCGATTGACTGTTTGACAGTCAATCGATTGAAAAAGACTCTCCTTAATAAAAAACACACTCAAATTAGAAAACACACTGGGTTGCCTCCCAGGAAGCGTTGAGTTTAAATGTCGACAACTCAACCTCATTTTCGTTCAATTGCTCAGGTCACTGAGGTACATCGCCTCAATTCTCAGCTGGGTCATTGGCTCGATCATCGGTTTGAGTCGTTGCCCATTCACTTTGAGAATTCGATTATCCATAAGGCTTTTGATTTCAATAGCCCCATGCACGGAAGTAGAGACGACCTGGAATGGGCCTTCCCACCGCAATTTCAATTTCCCCGGATGAAGTTTTAGTCTGGAGTTGAACAGCCAAACTTTTTACCCAATGTAAAAATCTTTTCGCAAAATTGACTGATCGTGCAACTTTTTGTATCTTTCCTTATACAACTTCGAATTCTCATACGCATCGTAGCGTAGCTCTTCTAATTCATTCAGCTGAAGGCGACGATGGGACCCTGCCTCTTTCATATCGAAATTAAATCGTTTGATGGCCCAGAATGCCTTATGCTCCAATTCCACTGGGAGGTGACATGCCTTCCCATAGACAATCCGAAATGGTGACATTCCAATCAGGGTCTTGAATGTCGTGCGATAAGCCCAAAGAGCATCAGATAGGCGATTCGACCAATCTCGTCTGTTTGGTCGCACCGTCTTCTCTAAAACGCTTTTGATTTTCTGATTGGACACTTCCACTTGACCACTAGTTTGTGGGTGATACGACGTTGCCACCTTGTGGGTGACCCCGTATTTCTTCATTAAAGTAGAAAAATGGCGGTTGCAGAAGTGCGAACCGCCATCACTAATGATCGCCCATGGAATCCCGAATCTGTTAAAGACATTTTCTTTCAAAAAATTTACCACAACCTTGTGGTCATTCGAGCGGGTTGCCACAGCTTCAATCCATTTGGAAACATAATCAACAACTACGAGAATATATGAATACCCGAACGACGGAAGGAAAGGACCCATGAAGTCGATCCCGCATACATAAAAAATTTTGACTATCAGAATTGGGTTCAGAGGCATCATATTTCGTCGTGAAATATTTTCAAGCTGTTGACATCTTTGACATTCTTTACAAAATTTGGCAGTGTCCTGAAAGATGGAGAGCCAATAAAATCCGCTTTGAAGAATCTTGTGTGCGGTCTTTTGTCCTCTAAAATGGCCTCCACAGGCCCCAACATGGCAAAAGTTAATAACACTCAATTGTTCTTCTTCAGGCACACATCTCCTGACAACCTGATCTGAACAAACTTTAAATAGTTGTGGGTCATCCCAAAAATAGTATTTTATTTGTGAGAAGAACAGATTTTTGTCATTTTTGCCCCATTGGGTAGGGATTCTGCCAGTTACCAGATAATTCACAATATTAGAGAACCAAGGAACTTTTATAGTGGCAGCACCTATTGCCATCGATTATTCATCCGAAAAGGTGTCATGGATAGTCTCAAAGACCGATGATTCGTCAGGCAAAATTCTTGACAGATGGTCAGCCACAACATTTTTGACACCTTTTTTATCTTTGATGTCAAAATTGAACTCTTGAAAAAGTAAGATCTATTGGATCAACCTTGGTTTAGTGTCCTTCTTCGCTAGCAGGTATTTCAACGCAGAGTGGTCTGAAAAGACCACTATTTTTTATCCAAGCAAATAGGAACGAAATTTATCCAGAGCATACACCACGGCTAATAACTCCTTCTTAGTGGTGGTGTAATTTAACTGGGAATCAATCAATGTCTTACTGGCATAGTAGATCACATGAGGTACTTTGTTCACCCTCTGCCCTAAGACTGCTCCAATAGCATCATCAGATGTATCACACGAGTTCAAATGGTATAGAATAATCCGGGGGTTGGATTATAGGTGCATTAGATAACAACTCACGCAATTTCAGAAATGCTTCCATGCAATCTTCATCAAAGTAAAAAGGAACATCTTTTCCAAGCAGGTTACACAATGGCTTGGCAACCTTGCTAAAATCCTTGATGAATCTTCGGTAAAATCTCGCATGACCTAAAAATGATCGAATTTTTCGAACACTCTTCGGTGGTGGCAAATTAGCGATTAAATCGAATTTTGCCTTATCGACTTCAATTCCTTTCTTTGAAACAACATGTCCCAACACAATTCCTTGTTGCACCATGAAATGGCTTTTCTCCCAGCTAAGAACAAGTTTTGATTTGACACATCATTGCAATACCTGTGTAAGGTGTTGCAAACACAGTTCAAAGGATTTTTTGAAAATAGAAAAATAATCCATGAAGACTTCGATGATTTTGTCAACCATATCCGAGAATATGGCCAACATGCATCTTTGAAAAGTGGCAGGTGCATTACATAGGCCAAAAGGCATTCTTCGATAAGCAAACGTTCCGTATGGACACGTGAACATTGTCTTCTCTTGATCTGCAGGAAACATCAGTACTTGATTGTAGCCCGAATATCCATCAAGAAAATAATAAAACTCCAGCCCTGCTAGCTTTTCGAGAATTTGATCTATGAATGGCAGGGGAAAATGATCTTTTCTCGTAGCCGTGTTCAATTTCCGATAATCGATACACATGCGGCACCCTGTAGTTTCACTAGTGGGCACCAATTCTCCTTTAGTAGTTTCTTTCACAGTGATTCCAGACTTTTTCAAAACAATTTGAACTAGACTGACCCATGGACTATCAGAGATTGGATAGATGATTCCAGCATCGAGTAGTTTTATGATTTCCTTTAAAACGACTTCTTGCATGTTTGGATTAAGTCGCCTTTGCGGTTCCCTCGATGGTTTACTATCATCTTCCAAATATATTTTGTGCATACATACCGATGGGTCAATCCCTTTTAGATCGGCTAAGGTCCATCCGATGGCTTCTTTATTTTCTTTCAGCACTTTCAGCAACTCATACTCTTGTTCTTCCGACAATGTCAATGAAATTATTACTGGCAACGTTCCTCGAGGTCCCAACAACGCATACTTGAGTGACTCCGGCAGTTGCTTTAATTCCATAGTTGATGGTTGCTGAATCGATGGAGTCAGCGCACCCTTTATCTCGAGAGGTAACAGTTCTACCTTAGTCACAACTTCACAACACTTATCCTCTTGACATGATGAACTTATCATTTCCTCTTCTGGTTCTTTCCTTTCGGATCCTGTTTCCTCGTAGATGGCCAACAAAGCAGTTTCAAATTCTTCTTTGGTAAGCATTGACGGTAAAGCTTCATCCACTACGTCGTCCACCTGATCGATGTAGAAACAGTCAACTTCATCTTCATTGGGAAAATGGTTTATTGCATGAAAGATATTGAGTCTAACTTTCACGTTTCTAAAAGAAACATCCATGACTCTTGTTCGACAACTGATGCAGGCATTTGCAGTTGCGAGAAATGGACGCCCAAGAATGATTGGGACTTGATTGTTGGATTTAACTGGAGGTTCCATGTCCAACACAACAAAGTCCACTGGGAAAACAAATTTGTCTATTCTAACCAAAACGTCCTCAATGACACCTCTAGGTCTTCTTTTTGACCTGTCAGCAAGTTGCAGTGTAACGGTTGTGGGTTTCAATTCACCCAGTCCTAATTTTTCATACACTGAATAGGGGATTAGATTAACACTGGCTCCTAAATCCAATAACGCCTTTCCAATTGGTTGTCCACCAATGACACATGGAACAGTAGGGACTCTAGGGTCCTTAAGTTTTCGTGGGGCATCCATTTGCAGTATCGAGCTAACTTGATTTGTCAGGAACACTTTCTTTGAAACATGAGTACGTGTTTTTCTTTTGCGATTGCATAGATCTTTGAAAAATTTTGCGTACTCGGGGACTTGTTTGATTGTCTCAAGTAATGGAAGGTTTATCTTCACCTGCTTGAATGTTTCGAAGATTTCTTCCATTTTTGACGCTCCCTTCCCCATTCTAGATGGAGGTGTTAGGCACTCTGGGAATGGTGCCTTTAGGGTTTAGGGACGAGGTTCATTCTCTGATTCTTTTTCAAGGACTAGTTGGACAATTTGAGGATCTTCCTTCTCTTTTTCTTTATCTAGTCCTTTGTCTTTTCTTGCTTCTTTTTCTCCTTCCTTGTGAGGCTCCATTGGCATTTCCACTTGATTATCAACAGCTCTCCCACTTCTCAGCACCGTAACAGCTTTCAACTGTTGACTGTTTGATGGTCCTTCATCAGATGATGCTTGGCCTCGAGGATTGTTGATGGGTTGGCTAGGAAGCCTACCTTCCTCTCGTTGACTCAACTGATTTGTCAGTTGGCTAAATTGATCTATCATCATTTGCTAAAAAGCTTGCATATTTCGCATAATCTTTTCCTCCAAATCAGAATATTTCGAAATGGTGGCCTAAGATTGATTCAAATTCTGATTAAAATTCTGATTTTTTCGGTAATTAGAATTTTGATGATAATAAGGAGGGTTTTGTTGAAAATTAGAATTTTGCTGGAAATTAGAATTCTGTTGTGGACGAAAATTCTGCTGCCCACTCATTACATTAGATCTGAATTGCTAGTTCACCTGTCCAGTTTGGTTTGATCCTCCCCATCCTAAGTTGGGGTGATTTTTCCATTCCGGATTGTAGGTGTTTGAGTACATGTTCCTGCCTTGTCGCTAATATGATTGAGTTAGATTCACCTGCTCTTGAGGAGTAGGTTCATCAGGGAAAAATGACAAGGTAGTTGGGCAATCGTTAGCCATGTGACCTGGGTGGTCACAGATTGAACAGGCAGTGGGGTTACTGGAACTTTTAGCTTGCTTAGTTACAGCTAACAACATATTCATTTGCTTGGACAACATGTCAACCTTTGTTGAAAGATCTGAGGTGTTGTTATTGACATCAAATAGTCCATTTCTGGTCAACACATGTGATTTTGCTGCCACATCCAAATTAGTTTGTTCCATTGTCGTATTTTGGATTGAAGTTTGATATAACTTCTCAAACAATGCCTACAGCTCGTTAGCCTCTTTCGTGGCACATGATCCTCCGCAAGATGCATCAACCATGCGTCTCTCTTCGGGAATTAGTCCATTGTAAAAACTTTGGACCTGTTGCCACCTTGGCAATTGATGATTTGGACAACTCTTAATTAATTCCTTAAAGCGTTCCCAACATTCATGAAATGTTTCTGTAGGTTGTTGGGAAAAAATTGGATCTTCTGACGCAGCTCGATGGTTTGGGTCATGGGAAAATATTTTTTCAGAAACTGACGATGTAGCTCTGCCCAACTCTGAATAGATTGTGGTTTTAAG
The DNA here is from genome assembly GCA_021018995.1 of Chloranthus sessilifolius. Taxonomy (NCBI): domain Eukaryota; kingdom Viridiplantae; phylum Streptophyta; class Magnoliopsida; order Chloranthales; family Chloranthaceae; genus Chloranthus; species Chloranthus sessilifolius. Next base: position 118,569,254 of record CM037592.1, read on the forward strand.
GAGTAGAACCAAGTTTTAGCCTTATCTCTTAAAGAGAAAGGAAAGAGTCGTAGCTTAGCTATCTCGTTGGTCATATTATGCACACGGAACATTTTACACACTGGAATGAACTCATTCAAATGAACATGTGGATTTTTGTTTGACAATCCATGATAAATCGGTAATATTTGAATCATTGCGGATTTGAATTCATAATGGTTCCCTGGGATGGGGGCATGCATGATACTATCTTGATCCTTATAAAAATCAGGATCATTATAATATTCCAATGTTCTTGGGCCCTCATCCTGATTATTGTTCTCATTATTCCCGTTATTAATGTTCTGATTATTTCTATTCCTTTGATCTGCCATAGTATCAGTATGATGATACTGATTCCTTTGGATTCTGCGATTCTCTCTATAATTCGTTCGATCTCAAGATTAAACGGTTACAGATGTGGGTGATGAGAATGAGTAAAGCTCATACACCACACTCACAAACAGGGTTGATGATTCCTCAACAAACCACAAGTATCAACTTCAATTGATTGAAGTAATGCATACAACAAAATTTTCCAACAAAGACTTTATCAGTCAATCGATTGATATTCAATAGTCATACGGAGTCAACACAGATTTTTCAGCTAGAAAGTAAGTAGCTATGTTCGGGTCAATCGATTGACAGAGATAAGTCAATCGATCGGAAGAGTTTCAACAATTCGCAGCAAATTAGATTCCAATATTAATCGATTGATAGAGAATTTTCAATCGATTGAGTTCTATGATGAACAGTAGCTAGTATTAAATTATTCTTTTTTTTTTTTTTTTAAATTAAAAAAAATTAAATTCGAAAATTGAAAATTTAAAACTTAGAGCAATTCAAACAATCCTAAAGAATCTTACCTAAAAGATAAAAATAAGGACAAGAATAAAAAGATTCCTATCAATCCTAAAGCAAGAGTCCAACAAAAATTACTAACTAGAATTTAGAAAATCCTACAAAATAAGAAATCCTAAAAATCTCTACTTCTAAAAAAAATTCTTTATTTCCTAAAAATCCGAAATTAGCAATTTGGGTTTCACACAAAGTAATCGATCGATTAATGCTTTTGGCTCAATCGATTGACAGTTTAAGACTGAAACCACCAAAACACAGTCGATCGATTGAGGAACAGATCTCAATCGATTGACTGCCAACTAAACACATGAATCTCTTTCTGAATTAATCAAAATTTTGCCGATAATTCCTCGGCAGCGGTGCCAAAAACTTGGTGTATTTTAATTTAAACCCTTGAAGTGCACAAGATCTATTGTAGAATGGCAAGAACAGGGGTGTCGAACCCACAGGAAAAACGTAAAATTTATCTAATTCTTTCAGAGATTTTAACATACCCAAGGAATTACCAAGGGAGAAAGTTCACTTTGCCAAACAATTAACACACTTATCTAAATGCAATAATAAAATAAATAAATTGAACTATACATACTGATTTCTGAGGAATAAATTAAACAATGAAGACATGGAAGGATTTGACGCATTTATTCCAGGAATAGTATGTCTATAATACTGATATTGAACCGCGCAAGTCTGATCTAGCCATTTTAAAGCAGAACCAGAACGAGACCTTCAGTAACTACTTGGGGCGATGGAGAGCATTGGCAGCTCAGGTTAGGAATAACATACCTGATGATGAACAGATAGAGATGATTTCAAAGAATACTCTGCCAGTGATTTCAGACTTTTTGGTATATCAGTAGCAGACCAGCTTTGCTGATCTTGTGAGAAATGCTAACCGATGCGAGGATGACATCAGGGAAGGGTGTATAAATAAGAATATGCCGAGTGGACCCAATGAGATTAGCAAATTTTCAGAGCAAAAGAACGAGAAGAGAACAGGGGGCGATGTCTAGAACATAGTCAATACCCGGCCCAATAACAATACAACCCCGTTTCAATTTCAGGATGCCCCACCAGCACCTGTTAGGCCTGAGCAGACGCAAAGAATGGGGAATGGGCAAGGAATGCAAATAACCCCGGAACAGAGGAGAGCCCGCTACGACCGAGTCTTCACACCTCTGGGGCAATCATTAGTGTACTTTTGCCCCTGTTAGTAGAAAAGGGATTAGTGGCTATCCATCAACCACAACCTCCTCCTCACCCAATCCCAAGGAACTATGACCCAAATACCCACTGCAATTTTCATCAGGGTCCCGGTCACCCTACTGATCGCTGCTTCTCATTGAAGCATGCCATTCAGGATTTGATCAATATTGGGAAAATAATTCCCCCTGCACCCTCTCAGCATGCTAATATTCACCAAGTGCCACTACCCCCACATCCCACCGGAGGAGCAGGTCCCAGACCCACCGTCGGAATGATAGAAGATGAGGAGGAGTTTGAATTTGACCCATCCAATTATATCAGTGATCAGGAGAATTATGTGGCACCATGGCCGAGGAATGATGAAGAAAGGAATGTTGGGGTAATTGAACCCCTAAATTTGTCTGAATATTTTCCCAACCCAACCCCGCAATTTGAATCCTTGGATCTCCGAGCATACTTTCCATCGCCCACACCCATCAATTATGTAAATATCAATGCATACCAACCATACACCACAACCCCCTTCAATTACCTGATGAGCCAACAGGCCCCCAATCCCACACCCCCACTCGCCAGTTATCAATGGCCTGCGCCCGGCCCATTTCAACAACCACAATACACCACAACTCCCATCGATTACCCTTTAAGCCATCAGGCCCCCAATCCAACACCCGCACCCATCAGTTATCAATGGCCTGTGCCCACCCCATCACCCCCAATTCAGCCACCGGCAAACTCCACCACCCCGGTCAATTACCTAACGGCCCATCAGACCCCCCATCAGTCGCTAGCACCCACCAGCTATCAATGGCCTACTTTTACCTCCTTCCCTCCAATGCCACACCCCTCAAGCTTCACCACCCCCATTTGGCTCAATCTTTCAACCCAACCCGCTGCCACTGTGGTAAATCAGGTGTTGCCCACACCCTCTGAGCCGACAATATAAGTGCCTCAAGTACCAGCAGCTATACCTTTCTAGCTCTCGAGACCCACATATGATCCTCATCAGGTCCCTCTAAGCTACGAACAAACAGATGTCAATACCGGCGGCAATAGCAGAGAAGGGGCAGTAGATTTTGTTATCAGGTCAGAGAGGATATCAAAGCAGCCAGAAGTACTAGCTGCAGCATAGGCCCAACCCGAAGGAAAGAAAGACAGCGCGGTGAGCCCCTTTGAGAAGATGAGTCGAGAACATATACTGAAGACTCAGCTGAGAAGAATGTCTGCCCATATCATTGTATGGGATCTATTGTTGACGTCCCCACTCCATTTCCAAGTATTAATGGGGGTGTTAAAAAATACGCATGTATCACTTCAAGTTAGCCTAGATGAAGTCGGGCAGATAATTGGTCAAGTGATGGCTCCAAATGCCATTTCATTTTCTAATGCTGATTTACCTGAGGAAGGAGGTAGTCACTCAAAATCTTTGAATATAATAGTTAAGTTTGAAAATATGATTATCCCCTTGGTACTAATTGATAATGGGTTTGCATTGAATATATGCCCGTTAAGAACCGCCACCAAGATCAGGGTTGATCCGTGCATGTTAAGGCCCACCAGAACCAGCGCTAGAGGGTTTGACAATACCAGAAGAGAAATAATGGGAGAAGTTGATCTTGAGCTATTGATAGGGTCAATGACCTTTTCCATCTTGTTTCAAGTCATGGATATCAAATCCTCATTTAACCTGTTATTGGGGCGCCTGTGGCTACATGAAGTCGGAGCCATACCTTCCATGTTGCACCAGAAACTCAAATTTACATCTGGGCATAAGATTATCACAATCATCGGAGAGGCACAGTGAGAAAGAGAAGGCCAGCAATAGCGTGGAGAAACCTAACATACTAGATATACCGCACACTACTGAGGATGTCGACCTCCACAGTTTTGAATATGAGGTGTCGGCTATACTCTCAGAACCCATTAAGGGCATCATGTCTAAAATGGGAGGCGGTATGGTAGCGGCAGTGGCAATGCTCCAAAAGTGGGGCTATCAGAAAGGAAGGGGTATGGGACCCAGATTACAAGGAAGAAAAGAGTCTGTTGTCGCCAAGGGCCAGAAGGTCCGATTCGAGCTAGGATACAAGCCCACAGAAGAAGAGGTCCGAGAGGCCAAAGAGAAAGCCAGGGTCGCCGCGGCTACAAGAGCTCGAGGAATCAACATAGAAGAGAAACCTCACCCTAGGCCGCACATCAGGGATTCCTTTGTCAGCGCAGGGGTCATAAAGATCGATCGAAATGAGGCAACTCATTTGACCCCACACAAACCCATAGCCTCAATCCATCCCACAAATCCTCAGATCTCCCTTCCCAGCTTGGAGATAGATTTGGCCGCGTTGTCCCTTTTCAAGGAACGACGGTCGGTACCTGAACAAACCCTCCCTGTGGTGAATCACCACAAAACCGAGTTATCATTTGAGGACATGATCTCAGACAAAATGGGGATTGATATGATGGAGGCTGACTCCAATGAGCCATATCAGTCAACACCCTCTATCCTAACAGGTAAAGAAGCGGCCCCTCAGGTACGCAACTAGGCATCTTTGCCCCAAACCCTGGAAGTGGGGAGTAGCCTAACATTTGGCACCCATTTCCCAAAAAAAAACAACATATAAAAAGTGAGAGAAGCCTTTGGCAAACAATACCTTGTGTATATAGCAACCCGCCTTGCCAAGGGTCCGTCTCCGAAGAAAACAAAAATCTCAAAACCATGGAAAAAATACAAAATCTCAAAAACATGAAAAAAACACAAAATCCCAAAAATATTGAAAAAATCTAAAGTCCAAAAATATTGTCATTTAAAATTTCAGAAAATGTCTCATAAAAGGGTGCCTTAATCAAAATGCTCGTCCCATGTGAAATCGACCCCTTCCTTGTAGAAATACAAGAAGAGGTAGGGATCACGAGTCTGGACAAGGATGTCCCCTTCGAGGAACTCCCCAATGAGCTCCTTGACCGATTTGTCGACTTTGAGTATGGCCCTACCCCCATTGTCGAAGAGGCCGAAGACGCCAATCTAGGAACTAAGGAGGTTCCCAGGATAACCAAAATCGGAACGTCACTGTCTCCTGAGGAAAGAAAAAGCATGATCGACTTCCTTCGATCATACCAAGACGCTTTTGCCTGGTCGTACAGGGACATGCCTGGTTTGGATACTGATTTGGTCGAGCATGAGTTACCCCTCTACCCTAATATAAAGCCAGTCAAGCAAAAGCTGAGACGTCTCCGACCCTAATGGATGCTGAAAGTCAAAGATGAGGTCATCAAACAATACGATGCAGGGTTTCTCATGGTATCCAAGTACCCGTAGTGGCTAGCCAATATCGTGCCCGTACCAAAGAAGGATGGAAAGGTCCGCATGTGTATCGATTTTCATAATTTGAACAAAGCAAGCACAAAGGACGATTTCCCATTGCCACACGTCGACAACTTGGTTGATAATACAACTAAACACGGGATGCTTTCTTTTATGGATGGATTCTCGGGATACAATCAGATCAAAATGGTAGAGGTTGATCGCGAGAAGATAGCGTTCATTACCCCCTGGGGAACCTTTTGCTATCGAGTCATGCCATTCGGGTTGAAGAATGTCGGTGCAACGTACCAGAGAGCTATGACTGCACTATTTCATGACATGATGCACCAAGAGATTGAAGTGTATGTTGACGACATGATAGCTAAATCACCGGAGCGAAGCGACCATCTAGTAAACCTTCAGAAGCTGTTTGAAAGGCTGAGGAAGTATCGGCTACGACTGAATCCATAGAAGTGCGCATTTGGTGCTATGTCAGGGAAACTTTTGGGGTTCATCATCAGTAGGAGGGGGATCGAGGTCAACCCAATCAAAGTTAAAGCCATCACTGAAATGCCACGGCCATCAACTGAGATAGAGGTTAGAGGGTTTCTGGGCAGAATATAGTATATCAGTCGGTTCATTGCACAGCTAACTCCAATATGCATGTCGATCTTCAAGTTACTCAGGAAGAATTCACCCGTTGAATGGAATGACGATTGTCAGGCAGCCTTCAAAAAAATCAAAAGCTACCTCCTTAATCCACCTGTTTTAGTACCACCTAAGCCAGGGAGATCACTCTTGATATATCTCTCCACGACGAAAGTTTCGATGGGGTGTGTCTTGGGGCAGCACGATGAAACGGGAAGAAGAGAGTAGGCCATGTACTATCTGAGCAAGAAGTTTACTGATTATAAAGCACGCTACTCTCATCTATAGAAAGCATGTCTGGCTCTTGTATGGGCTACTCAAAGACTCCGCCACTACTTGCTATCTCAGGCGGTTCTGCTCTTGGCCCGAATGGACCCATAGAAATACCTATTTGAAAAGCCATCTCTCACTGGATGAACCACACGATGGCAACTGTTATTGTCTGAATTTGACATCACGTACGTCACTCAGAAGTCAATCGAGGGGCAGGCGCTTGCTGATCATCTTGCCAAAAATCTTTTACCTGATTATGAACCGTTAAGAATCGAGTTCCCCGATGAACACATCCTGTTCATGACAGAAGACGATACAGAAGAAGCAGAAGAATCATGGGTAATGCACTTTGACGGGGTAGCAAATGTCGAGGGCCAAGGAGTTGGCGCCATCCTGATTTCACCGAAAGGATCCCATGTATCGGTCTCTATCAAGCTCAACTTCCCTTGCACTAACAATATGGCTGAGTATGAAGCTTGCGTCACTGGTCTGTAGGCGGCTCTCGATCTGAATGTAACTTACCTTCGAGTATTCGGTGATTCACAGTTAATCATATGCCAGATGAATGGTGACTGGAAGACGAAAGACGAGAAATTGATCCCCTATCATGAACACCTCGAGGGTCTGATAGCTTGCTTCCATAATGTGACTTTCTCATACGTCCCCCGGATAAGGAATCGCTTTGCTGACGCATTAGTAACTTTGGCGTCAATGATTGAAATCCCCTATGGTGTTGAGAAAAGGAATGAGTCGAGGTATACGCCTCAGTTGAGGAACCTACAAAGCCTGATGATGAACCACCTTGGTTCTCAGATATCAAGAATTTCCTTGAGACACTAACCTTCCTAGAGGGTACATCCAAGATAGACCGACGAACCATTCAATGTTCAATGGCAGGTTACGCCATTTGTAAGGAATGCCTCTACAAGCGATCATACAATAACAACTTACTCAGGTGCCTCCCTGAAAGTGAAGCGATCAATATTATGAAAGAAATCCATGAGGGAGTATGCAGAGCCCACGTCAGCGGTCACATGCTCACTAAGAAAATCCTACGGCAGGGATACTTTTGGTCCACCATGGAATCGGATTGCTGTAAACATGTTCAAAAATGCTACAAGAGTCAAGAACACTCCAGTCTGATACACGCTCCTACCATTGATCTTCACTGCATGACCACTCCTTGGCCATTTGCTAACTGGGGCCTTGACGTTGTCGGAATGATTAATCCAAAAGCATCAAACGGACATCGATTCATCCTCGTCGCCATTGAATACTTTACCAAGTGGGTAGAAGCGGTGTCATATGCCAACATCACGGCCAGTCACGTCGAGAAGTTTCTCAAGAATAATATTGTGTGCCGATTTGGAGTACCCAAAGATATCATCATGGACAACGACACAAACTTTGCGAATAAGCGCATCCGAGACTTCTGCGAGCAATACAAGATCAAGCACTATCGCTCACCCCCTTATTGGCCTCAAACTAATGGAGCCGTAGAAGCCACGAATAAGACAGTCATCTGCATCCTTGAGAAAATGGTCGTCACTTATCGAGATTGGAGCGAAATGTTGCCATTTGCCTTGTGGGCCTATCGAACGTCGATCCGTACCGCTACAGGGGTAACACCATTCTCCCTTGTGTAATGGAATTGAGGCCGTCCTCCCGGTAGAGGTTGAAGTATACTCGCTCTGAATCCTCATAAAATCAGGCTTACCCAAAGCAGAGAGAGAGGGATCCCGCTTTGAACAATTAAACTTATTGGATGAGAAGAGACTCTTAGCCTTGTGTCACACTCAAGTTTACCAGGGGAGAATCGCACGCGTTTACAATAAATGTGTCCGGGGTCGAGATCTAAAGGTAGGAGACACTGTGCTGAAGAAGATCTTCCCATCCCTCCATGCCGATCCAAGAGGAAAGTTTAAGCTGAACTGGGAAGGGCCATACGTCATTCGAGAAGTGCTGCCGGGATATGCCATCCGCCTCGCCACCATGGACAGAGATCATCTTTCTGAGCCCATCAACGTTGGATACATCTAATGGTTCTACTCTTAGTCTATCGCGATAAGGTAAGTATTGATGAAACAGATATGTGACTGCTTAAGAACCACCCAAAAGAGGCCATCATTCCAAGCACAATAGCCCAAAAACATCCCTAAAAATGATGATATCCTTTGCTACCCCATTTGAGTCTGGGCCTTTCTTTCAATAAACCCATTCCCCCCAAAAAAAATATACGTGTATATATACCAAAAAAAAAAAGAGAGAGAGAGAGAGAAAAGATACATGTGTATAAAGTTACTATCAAATTCAAAATAATCGAAAAAGTAAAACCTCAAAAAGAGATTGCCTGAAATGGAGGTAAAAGAATAACAAAAAAAAATATGTATAGAAGAATCACGGGGCATGTACAGTAAAAACCCCCAAGGAAGAAAGTATGTTGAGAAAACTGAAGCCGTATCAAGGAAACTCTTTTAGCCCAGCATACCTTCAAATCCTAACCTAACCCATGGCCAAACTACACCCTGAAGGAAGCCCTCTTTGTAGGTTCGCAAGCAGTCATAATATCTGTTAAGTCAACATGAGCTAAGTCGTGAGACAACACCAGAACCCCATCCAGCCGGCTATGACGGAATCGACGTCTATGTCGTGGCTCTTGAAAAAAAAAATAATAAAAAGAATAAAAAATAAAATAAAAATACAAGCTCAAAGCAAGATGGACGTAGTGAAAACCCGAAAGGGCATCACGGGTAAAAACAGCGGGCTTGTGCGGACCAGGTGAAAACTCAAAAGGGCACTTGGGGTAAGAGAGCTAAACCCATGGACGTGGTGAAAACCCGAAAGGGCGCCATGGGTAAAAAAAGGAGATAAATAAAAAAAGAGAAAAAAAAAGAAAAAAGAGAAGAAAAAAAAAGAGAAAAGAGGAAAGGGTTGGACTGATTGAGAAGATTGATGTTTGAGGAACCCTTTTGTTACTCTTCCTGTACCCTCTTGTCCGACTAGGCCGCTCATGCTAGTTCGAATCGGATCCCGACCAGAATTGTCTTTGTGAAACCCGCACAGTCAAACGTATGACCCAAGGCAAGGAGAAAGGTTTAACTCAATCCGAAGGGATCAATGTTCTGGCCTTGGTAAAATCCGAAAACTCACTCAGGTCGACTGCATGAAAGAGTTCGACTATGCTCAAAATGAGACCCGTTACTCTGTCTCACTATCAAGGCATCAAAAACAAAAATAAAAAAGAAGAAAAGCCAAAAACAAAAAACAAAAATCTAGAAAAATCCAAACACCAAAAAATGTGTACATATTTCTACTCATTTTCATGTACATATTTCCAGCATCATATTTCAATCTCAAAAATGAAGAAAAATAATAAAAAATCTCCAAAAATAAAAATCCAAAATATATATATATATTGAAAATGAAAAAGTGCAGGTAGAAATCTACTTTTTCTTCTATTGTCTAGGATGCATTTTCTTTGTATGTATAAACAAAAAAGGGACTGACGTTTTCTCGAGAATGTACAGGAACATCACACGGTCCAAAGCCTCGAAGCAGGCAACTTTTCAGCGATGGACAAATTAGATATAGTATCTCACCACCGACGTCAGGTCTAAAAAAAAAATGATGATGAAAATCATTTCGAAAAGAAAAAGAAATCTATGTTTTCATGCTACGCACAGCTATGCACTCGCATATTTTCGATGCGATAAAATGTCAATATGTTACCGGCAATGCAGATATGCAAAATTAATGTCTTAGGTCTAAGGTTCGCCTTGGATCCATGGATCCTATTTCAAAATAGGAGCAACGGTGTCAATTTCGGTCAAACAGTCAATGCTTGGATCGAATTGATTCTACTGCTAAATCTTTGCCCTGATCATTCCATATTTCGATTTCAGGTGAACTTGAGTACGTTGGCTTCAGTTTCATTACAAACTATTACAAAGGCACAGGCTCTTGGTATGCGTTGTCTAGGCGTGCGCCTCCCGAGGTTCGAGGTCCAGATAATGCTTTAAAAAAAAAAAAAGCAATCTTTAAAAAAAAGAAAAAGAAAAAAGAGAAAAAGAATAAATCTGTGCTTCCCCACAGAGCGATGCACATGCGTGTTTTGATGCGGTAAAATATCGATGTTTTATCAGCAACACCACTGTGCTATAATAACGTCCTAAGTCTAAGGCACGCCTTGGATTCTGGATCCTACTTCAAGGAAGGAGCAACGGCGTTGGTCCCAGTCAAACAATCGATGTTTCGATCAAGTCAACTCCATTGCTAAATCTTTTGAGCCAAACGCTCTGTCTTTGGATTCATATGAACTTAAGTGTCTTAAGCTTCAGATTCTCCATTGGAAAAAGGTCAATCGTTGGTTGAGACCAACCTGTTTAGAATGAGACTATGTGTTAATCAAACTATGTGCAACCATGCATTCAGAAGGGATTATTTCCCTTTTTATTTTCTGCAGGCTTAAAACTTGTATGGGCAGCGATATCCCTATAAAGTATACGCCATATGTCTGGGTATCTGTATGATGGTCGTTTGTCCCCGTAAATTGTACCCTGGCGGGTCCAGGTCGGGGCTTCCATCGCCTTTATTGTTGCTTATTGCCCCTAATGAGTGCATGGTTATGCATAGTTAATTGATGTTTATGATCATTGTCAGCGGAAGCCAAGATTGGATGCCCCTTTTTGGGAGACACCCAATGTTTGGTTGGATCTATTCAAGGTAGTTGAAGCTAGATGCTCTAGCTCATATTGATCCAGGGCACATTTTCAAGAAAAAATGGCACGTACTCCTAAAAAGTGTTGTGACATCTATTCACTTCACTCGGGTGGTCATGCTAAATAAACTTTGGGATCGATGGGTTCGGCCAAAGATCTCAAACCCTGCTTTCAGTAGGAGCACCCGCGAATAATCTAATGAGGTCATCAAATTCCTTGTAGGATTGGACGCAAACTGTGGAGCCTTGCATATGTTTACTTCGCGCCTATCTTTGAATGCAGGTCGATCACCCCTCTTACTTATGAAACTGTTGTATTCAGAATAAATCTTGAACATCAATCACCTTCAAATCATCTCGAGAAGCGGACGTTTTTCCTGACTAATGGGCTTTCGCAACTCGAGAGGTGAACATTTTTCCCAACTATTGGGCTTTCACAACTCATTCCACCTCGGTTATGCCCAGTAATGTCGCTAAGTGCTTGGAAATAGATTATCTCGAGGAACGAATGATTAGCCTGGCACCCCTAGGCTTTTGTTTTCTTACTGTGTTACTCACCTAATGTTTGAAGTTCGTTCTGAATGCAGCGGACCCGTCGGTAATGCCTTGGGCCTCTTCGAATGTCTCTTTTCTTTGGCATACGATCATTAGTGATCGGATACCAAAGAGGGGCATCTGTAGACACCCAAATTTGGCCAAGGCCTGATCGAAACACCTTTCAAGAGAGGTGCAATTCTGAGCTTTTGATGGCATGTATGGAACCCTTAGGAATTACCCCAAACCCCTAAGAATCACCTTAGATCCCTCAAAACCTATCCCAAACCTTTAGAAACCAATCCCAAACCCTTAAGAATCAACCATAGCCTTTCCAGACCTATTAGAACCCTTCCCAGGCACGATTCAAACCCCCCTGAACAGCGGTTAGAAAGAGGAGTGCTAAAGTTTTTGTGGATAGTTTCCCAACCTAAGGCATATACCATTGGAAATTAGAGCTTCCCATCTTTCCAACGAATTATGAATCGCCTAATTTGGAGTTGTACATCAAAAGATATGGCAGAATGAAGATTACAAATTTGTGCAAGAAATTGTAAAATCAGACCCATAGAGCCAGTTTCGAACTAATCAAAATAGCTGATGAAAAGAGGAGTTCTAAGGTTACCATAGATAGTTTCCCAATCTAAAGCCTATACCATTGGAAAGTAGACTTTCCCAGATTTCCAACGAGCCAAGAATCGCCTAATTTGGAGTTGTACATAAAAAGTTATGACAATTTAAAAAATGCGGATTTGTACAGGAAATTGCAAAGTGGGCCAGCCCCTGCGGGTCTTCAACTTCCAACAGTTTGGACCTGATTTTCCTTCAAAAAATGGCCAAAATTGATATTGGGGTTTGACTTGTGGACCATCCCAAAGTCTAGGGTGTGTTTCTTTAGGACCCTAGTGACCCTATTAGCTTAAGTTATCACTCTTTTGTCATTCAAGTCACCACCCTATCATCTACCATTAAACTAAAATCTCTCTTCTCCAAGCTCTAGAAAACCACAAAAACCTTAGATTGCCCATTACCTAATTGCTAATCCAATTAGGACTTTAACCCCTCACTAATCCTCCCTTTCTCTATAAATAGAGATCCACCCCTCTTGCTTAAGGGTTGAGAGTTTTTACCTAAGAGAGAAAGAGCTTAAGTGAGAAAATCTTTCTCCCTTTGGTGCACCATCCCATACAAATTTCAGAATTGAAAAAGCCCCTTTAGACCTTAGTATTTCACTAAAAATCTCTAGGTTAGGTGTGTGTTACCCCCTAGCTTTCCTTCTCTACCTCTTAGCTTCAAGCCTTAGGAGTTAGAACCTCATTCCATACCATACAAGCCTTCAAAAAGCTCACCGAAGCAAGCCAACGCAAGGCTCCCCAACGGTGCTACAAGGGCCTGAGAGCTCCGGCTCTCCCCTCTATTCCTCTACCTTCTTTATTTTTCCTCAATCCTAGAATTGAGCCGTTACGCTGCCCAAATTTCGACAAGTGGGAAGGGCTCAATAGGATCGGTGTGCCTTCGGGCAAGGGGAAGTGCCGCTCATTTTGCTTCCTTTTATATATATAATTATATATACATATATATATATATATATATATACTATATAAACCAACCCCACATAGACCTGGCCTTAAGTAGACACCGCATTTAGCGGGTTGATTGGGTGCCTAACACCTTCCCAATCGATAATCGAAGCCCCTACCCAAGAACCTTTGGTGTGGACCAGATTCAGAGTCATATTTTTAACACTTCGGTGCTCATAAAAATTGATCTAGGTTTCCCGAGACACCAAAAGCTCCGGGTGGCGACTCTAAATATTTTATTTAGCGAGCGCATCGTCGCGACGGGATCGTTAAAAAAATCTCATGGTTGAACACCAGTCAATCCTAGAAGGGTGATGCCCTCATGGTCTCTGGAACGAACTATTGGGAAGGTCCGGTCCAACCAAGGAAGCCTCCATATCAGCTCGGCGTCGGTCAACCAAAGCTTCAAACCTGACGAATTGCCCTGCAAAAGTAAGTGACACCTACCCGAAAAGAATCGAGCCACCTCACCTCGAGCAATATAAAAGTGTGGCACGGGTCCCAAGATAGTGAGATGCTCACCTAACCAAACTAGAAGCAGCAAAGGACATCCCCTGAGATTCTCCACCTTGCCCACAGCAAACGCATCAAGACATCGATATAGTTCAGCGAGGACCAAATGCATCATTGATCGGCCCTCTGTCAATTCGATCAAAATATTGCAAAGAGCCAGAGAGAAGCTCTCTCCCCCAGTAAAGAAAAGGACTTTCGAGATGAGACCAAGAGAAAAGGCTTTCACATTGAAGATGCTCCTAATTGACAATTTTCGAAGACTTTCGTCACCGAAAAGTTCTTTGAGAAATTTGATCGAACACCTTGTGGGCCCCCCAACGAGACTTATCTTGTACTCAAATTTCTTCAAATCTAGGATAAGGTGAACAGTTTTGGAGTAGCCCGACTTCGGTGTGACTCTTGCGAGGCCTCTGTGAAGCTTCAAGTCAGATAAATTGGATAGCTCCTCAAGGGTTGGAGTTAGCTCCCGCTTCCCAAAACGGAACACATGTGCATTTGAATCCCAAAAAGAGGTTGCCGCATGAAGTAGGTCCCACTGTAGAGGAACATCAAGAAAGAAGGGAAGACGTGATAGCCCAAGCCGCTCCAATTCAACAGCTCGCTCTCGTTCAAGCTCCCAAGCTAACTTTTAAGAAAATTGGGCCCCAAGCCCAACGAAATGAGTAAATTAGTTTCGGGCCCTCCATGTAAGGGAGGGTTGGAAAGCGGGTCCATAGACATACCAAGGTCTCTCAAGAATATAAAATTCAATATATGTTGATGGACCCGCCCTTGGGAAAGCAAGGAGAAAAAGAATCAGTTAAGAAGGCCAAGTCAAAAAGAAAAGAGGGAATCTGGACTGTCTCGGGCATATAAGGCTTTGAAAAATGATAAAAAAATTACACTAAATAATAGCTTTGAAAAACCCAAAAAAATCACATAAAATGATAGCTTTGAGAAACCAAAAATTCCATAAATGATAGTTTTGTAAAACCAAAATTCACATAAAATAAATAACTTTGAAAAACAAAAAAACACATAAAATAATAAAGAAAATCCCAAAAATAATAAAGTGATAAAATCACATGGAATGATAACTTAAAATATTAAAAAAATCACATAGAATGATAAATACTAAAAAGGATAAAAAAATGTTCCACATAAAATAACAAAAAAAATATATGCTTTGAAAAGACAGCATGCACTCCCAAAAAGTGTTGAGACATCTATTCGCTCCGCTCAGGTAGTCGTGCTAAATAAACTTCAGGATCAATGAGTTCACCCAAAGACCTTGAACCCTGCTTCATAGGAATGTGAGTGTCCAACTTGAGATTCATCACGAGCTATTTTCAGAGGTGTGAACTCTTGGTTTGCGCAGTCTGGGCGTGCGCCCTACGGGGTTTGAGGTTCGGGTAACTCCGTTATGAAAAAGATCAATTGTGGTCGAGACCAACCTGTTGAAAGTGAAACTACACATCAATCAAACTATGTGTGAACATGCATGTAGAAGGGTTCATTTCCTTTATTTTCGCAGGCTTAAAACCTGTATTGGCACAGTATCCCTGAAAATTATACGCCTTGCGTCTGGTTATCTATATGATGGTCATTTGTTCTCGTAAATTGTACTTGGACGGGTTCTGGGTCGAGACTTCCATCGCCTTTATTGCTTATCACCCCTAATGGGTGCATGTTTATACATAGTTGAATGATTCGTAAGATCATTATCGGCAAAGATCAGGATTAGGTGTCCCCTTCGAGGGGCCTCCCAATTTTGGCTGAATTTGTTCAATGTTATTTTAAAGTTGGATGCTCTAGGTCATGTTGATCTAGGGCACATTACCAAAAAAGGGCACACACTCCCAAAAAGCATTGCAACATCAATATTCACTCCGCTCGGATAGTTGTGCTAAATTAACTTTGGGATCATTGGGTTCGCCCAAAGACCACAAACCCTGTTTCAGGTAGGGGCACCTATGACCAGTCAGATGAGGCGGTCAATGCCTCATATGATTGGACACAAACTGTGGATCTTCGTATTTTTATGTCGCACTATCTTTAAGTGTGGGTCGATCACCCTCTCACTTACGGAGCTGTTATATTCAGAATGAAACTTCAACATCAAATGTCTTTAATCATCTCGAGAAGCGAATGTTTTTCCCAGCATATTAGGCTTTTGCAACTCGTACCACCTCGGTTATGCCCAATAATGTCGCTAAGTGCTTGGGGACCGATTACCTTAAGAAATGATTGTTTTTCCCGACATACAGGGCTTTCATTTTCTCACCATGTTACTCATCTGATGTTGGAAGTTCGTTCTGAATGTAGTGAACCCGTTAGTAATGCCTTGGGTCTCTTCGAATGTCTCTTTTCTTTGGCATTCAATCATTAGTGATCGGATATCAAAAGAGGGGCATCTGTAGACACCCAAATTTGGTCCAAGGCCTGATCAACACATACTTCAAGAAAGGCATACCCCCGAGCTTCTGAAAGTATTTTCCAAACTCGTAAGAATCATCCCAAAACCCTTAAGAATCATCCCAAACCCTTAGGAATCAATCATAGCCTTCCCAGACTTATTAGAACCCTTCCCGAGCACGATTCGAACCCTCCTAAATAGCGATTAGAAAGAGGAGTGCCAAAGTTTTTGTAGATAGTTCCCCCAGAATAGCGGTTAGAAAGAGAAGTGCCAAAGTTTTTATACATAGTTTCCTAACCTAAAGCATATACCATTGAAAAGTAGAGCTTCTCATCTTTCCAATAAACTAAGAATCGTCTAATTTGGAGTAATACATCAAAAGTTATGGAGAAATGAAGATCACGGATTTGTATAGAAAATTACAAAATCGGACCCATAGAGCTAATTCGAACCCTCCTGAGCAGTGGTTAATGAGAGCAATGCCAAAATTTACACAAATATCTTATGAATCTAAGTTATATACCATTAGAAAGAGGACTTTCCCAGCTTTCCAACAAGCTAAGAATCGCCTAATTTGGAGTTGTACATCAAAAGTTATGGCGAAATGAAGATCGCGACTTTATGCAGAAAATTGCAAAATCGGGGTGGGCCCCTGCGGGTCTTCAACTTCCAACAGTTTGGGCCTAGTTTTCCTTCAAAAAATGGCTAAAATTGACATTGGAGGTTTGACTTGTGGACCATCCCAAAGTCTGGAGTGTGTTTCTTTAGGACCCTAGTGACCCTATTAGCTTAGGTTATTTCCCTTTTGCCATTCAAGTCACCACCCTATCATCTACCATTAAACCCAAATCCCTCTTCTCCAAGCTCTAGAAAACCTCAAAAATCTTAGATTGCCCATTACCTAATTGCTAACCCTAATTAGCTTTTAAGTACCCCCTAACCCTCTCTTTTTTTATAAATAGAAAGGCACCCCCCCTTGCAAATGGCTTGAAAAAATTTTAAAAGAGAGAAAAGGCTTTTGCTATTCCTCTCCTCCCATTTTAGCATTTGTCCATTAAAATTTCAGTACTCTAGTTCATCCTTTAGACCTTATTTTCCACCATCAATCCTTGAGATCTAGCTAAAATTAGCCCTAGCCTTCTTCTCTTACCTCTTAGCTACCAAGCCTTATAGATTCAAACCCATCCTTCAACCCATTTGCTATCGGAAGCTCATCCAAGACACATCAACGCGAAAGTTTACATTGGTTCTACAAGGACCCGAGAGCTCCGGCTCTCCCCTCTATTCTCCTACCTTCTTTACTTTTCCTCTATCCTAGAATTAAGCCGTTACGCTGCCCAAATTGCGGCAAGCAGGAAGGGCCCAATAGGATCGGTGTGCCTCCGGGCAAGAGGAAGTGTCGCTCATTTTATTTCTTTTAGAGTCATATTTGTAGCACTTTGGTGCTTATAAAAATGATCTACGTTTCTTGGGACACCAAAAGCTCCGGGTGGCGACTCTAAATATTTATTTAGCGAGCGCATCGTCGCGATGGGATCGCCAAAAAAATCCCACGGTTGCACACTCAACTTTCACCTTTAGCTGATGATAATCGGATCTCAAATCTATCTTAGAAAAGAACTTTGCCCCCTGTAACTGATCAAAGAGATCATCAATTCTTGGCAAAGGATATTGATTCTTGATAGTCAATTTGTTTAACTGGCAGTAATCGATGCACAGCCTCATCGACCCGTTTTTCTTTTTAATAAACAAGACCAATGCTCCCTAAGGAGACAGACTAGGTCTTATAAAACCCTTATCTAACAGTTCTTGCAACTGATCCTTCAACTTTTTTAATTCAGCTGGAGCCATTCTATAAGGTGCTTTGGACACTGGCTCCGTACCTGGGGCTAAGTCTATCACAAACTCAACCTCTCTATTAGGCGGTAATCCCGACAACTCTTCACAAAAAACATCTTGAAACTCACAAGCCACCTGAATTTCTGTTATCACGTTTTTCTCTTCCTTCTATTCTTGCAAAAATGCAAAATATCTACTACACTTGTTTCTCATCATCCGTTCTGCACGAGTCGCAGAGATGAAAGGTACAAAGGTTGATCACATGCCGAGAAACTTGAATGATCTATCGCCATTTGGGCGAAATGTAACTATCTTTCTCCGGCAATTGACATTTGCGTTATGGGTGGATAACCAGTCCATGCCAATGATTACATCGAATCCTTGCATATCCAACAAGATTAAATCGGCCATTAATTCGTGATCTTTATATCCCCTCATGGCTACCATCATTGATCGACACACCGTGTCAGTTTTAACTGAATTCCCTATTGGGACTGACACATCCAAAATAAAGTCTAAGGGCTCGAGTACTACCTTCGCCCTTACTGCGAATTCAGGTGTCACAAATGAGTGTGTAGACCTTGGGTCTATCAGAACTCGTGCTTCATAGCAAAGATAGTCGCCTTTTCTATACATTTGTAACGTACCTAATGTTATATACACACTACAGAATTAAATACTCATCAAGAGAAATAGAGTAGTCAAAATAGGAATCTAAAGAATTACTTTTCTATTTATGCACTTTCTTTATCTAAAATTTATAAATAAATGTAATGACATTAAATAAATAAATTATACCTTGGATTATGTTATTATTGGTTTGTGCATCCTTAGCAATCACTGCATAAGCACGGCCTTGCACTATAGGTCGTTGTTGTCGCACAGGTCTTTGCGATACTACAACTGCTAGCTTCCTGTTGTGAAAATTAAGTTATACTCGCAAGCGCACGAGGATTGGTCAGAATGTATGAGATCGTTCCCACGAGGATTGGTCAGAAAGTGAACAGAGAAAATAGCAATTAATCCAAAAGAATTACCACAGATCTAGCACAGTGATTAACTAGTTTAAAGATTTTGAGAGTTTGATGGATGAGATAAACACTGAACAATAAATTAGAATTTAAACAAATAATGAAAGATAAGGATTGTGATACTAAATCCTCCCATCATAGGTTTATCATTCATGCAATACAGACCTGTGGGCTAAGATATGAGATCTTCAAAAGATGTTTATGTATAAGCACTGGACCCGAACACACATGAGTTCTAAATTACAGATCTGAGATCACGGAGATGTATAATTAACATCCCATGAGTGTATGATTAACACTCACACCTCAGATAGCATTCAGAACCTAATCTCAGGGTAAATTCCAAACTACTAATCTAAGATCAAGGAGATGTATAATTAACATCCCATGAGTGTATGATTAATACTCACACCTCAGATTGTGGTAGAATTTACCCCTGAGATGACAGTGATTAGAATAGATTCACCATTAAAGATCTGAGATCACAGGGCATGATTAGCTCCCAGATCTCAGATGACACTCGGGTTATATCCATTTCAATAATACATCAGGGCCCTTAAAGGAATCTAACATCTTAACCACAAATTTGTATTATTACGAATGAATACCTCGGATGGGATTCATTATATCCCCATCCACAATGAAATTAGCCACGCATGATTGGTATGAATAACATGATTAAAATAGAATAATGAAATGACAATAAAAAATTATAAAATACCTCAACAATTCCAATAACAGCTTTGAATCTCGCTTTAATCTAATTGGTACAATAAATCTTCAACAGCTGAAATGAAAACAAATCTAAATCTTATGCCTAGAAAAATGAAGAATAAAACTCCAAGGGAAAAAATGAAAGAAACTAAAAATAGAGAAAAATACAACTAAAAAGGATCCCTAACTAATTCCTCGAATTTTGCTTAAATAGCTCTTTAGTTCGGAGATTTGAAATTTGAAATCGATCAATCAACTTAGGTGGTCGATCAATCAATTTTGAATTTTGAAATCTCCGCGTCTCAATATTTGAACTTGATTCATCGATGCTATACTAGTCGATTAATCGACTTTGCATGTGACAGAGAGTTGCTCCCAGGCTTCTTTTGTTATGTCGATGCATCGACCTAAAAGGTCAATTAATTGATCATTTAGAATAATTGAGCTCCACTTTTCCTTTGCTCCAGCATTAGTTGACTTTATGCTCTTTTATGCTCCTTAGAGCATCCAATGGCCAAATTTATCTGAAACACTTAAAACTTCATAGATCTTATCAGATAGCTTTCATCGGATGGCTAAATGTAGGCTTTAGGGTAAAATATTATTATATTTCACTACTCATCACATCCCCAAACCTACACTTTGCTAGTCCTCGAGCAAAGGAGAAAATAAGTAAATTGAGAAACAAATTA
The DNA here is from genome assembly GCA_021018995.1 of Chloranthus sessilifolius. Lineage (NCBI taxonomy): Eukaryota > Viridiplantae > Streptophyta > Magnoliopsida > Chloranthales > Chloranthaceae > Chloranthus > Chloranthus sessilifolius. The sequence goes on from CM037592.1 coordinate 118,589,570, forward strand.
GTTATCTGAAAAAAATCAATAAATGCCACTTTCGTAAGGAGCATGATTGCATTTAGCACATGCAACAAGCCTTTGAACCACCAGGTGATCCCTAGTGGAGAAGTTTTGTCTCCTGAGGGTTTCCAGTGAAGTTACCCACAAACTTCAAGACATTTTCGATAATTGACTTCTGCGGAATTCGTTAATTGTCTTTATCATGCAATTTCTCATTATTAAATATGCATGTCATGCTATTTTCATTGGTAATCAGTTAAGTTAGTCAAATGTTTTGATTTACAGATATATTTATCACCCATCCTCAGATGTGTCTAGTGTGTTTACCAGGCCAAGTTCTATTTATCTTAAAACTTATCTTATTTGTGAACTGTACGGATTTATATTTTGACTCAAACCTCACAACAAGTATACTCTCAAAATAGAAATACTTCGATGACAGGTACATTTTCACACATGTGAGAAATCAATAGAAAGTAAATAAAAAAAATCTCACACAACAGAAGAAACACGATATAATCAATGAATAAAAGGAATCTCATAGAATGATACTTGTATATTTTATGCATGTCATATCAAGCACCATAGGTATAGTGTATTCACTCTCCACATGACAGTTACCAACGCAAGATCGGATCATGAAGGTCTTTTGTAGGGCTTTAATGGGGCTCAGGTAAGGGTAAAAAAGAAAGGAAAATTGAGATTCAAAATTTCTGAGAATTTGGAAAAGAAACTACCTGTTCTCTTCTTTTTTTTTTTCTAATCTCTTGCTATTTTTCTCAATATTTTTTTATTTTTCTCAACTTTCTTTTCTCATACCTATTTCTTCTTTTGACTTTCATTTTCTTGAAGCACGTCATAGCTTTCTTTATTTATTTATTTTTTCTTTTCCTTTTCTCTCTTTTTTTGTTTTTTACTTCCATACACTCTTATTAAATACTACCACTCAATATCTTTCACTTACTCTCTTTTCTTTTATTCTCATCCCTCATTCCTAATTTCTCAGAGATAAAACGGGAAAGGCTGAATTTTCTGGTGAATAGGTAAATGTTAACGTGGCTTACCAAAAAATGTATAAAGGCAAATTTTTCAATAAGCTCAAAGGGGTACTAGAAGGATAGATTTTGTATGAGGTGAGGTATTTTAAGCACAAACGAGCCGAAGATGGCCTTTAATCATGTCCTCAAAAGATGGTAACCTTGCCTATTTGTCTTGAGTAAACATACGATACGTTCTAGCACAATGATATAAATTTAATGTCGTGCAAAGCCACAAGTCAAAGCAAAATGTATGAGATTATGTAAAAATAATTCGTATTCAAAGACAACTCCGAGTTTATGTAAGCACTCATCAAAGACAGGAAATTAGTTCTAAAGCTCACTGGTTTTAGCCTCCACTAAGATCCTTCAGTTCATAGTTTTAGATAAATTTCTTGATTTGTAGATCTTTGACATGAACTAAGCATACTGATTTCTAGAGGTGGGTTCAAATTTACATGCTAATCTTCACATTGGATTTTTTCTTTTTTGTTTCTTGCTCATAATAGCAATGATCACATATGGCGCTTAATATTCTTGAAGTGAGATTGCATGATTCAACAATTTAAATTTTCTAAAAATTAATCAAAAAATACTTTGAAAATCCCGAATTGTATTCAAAATTCCCAGTCGATTGATCGAAGCTTGTACCTCGATTGATCGACTAGGCTCGAATATTTTTTTTTTTAGATAAAACTAAAAGATAGAATAATGCATACCACCTCCAAACCTATAATGTGCAATGTCCTCATTGTACCAGGAGTTAGGGATATACCCCCAAACCTGCAGAAAACTACCCATAGACCAAGTGGCAAAGAAGAGGTGAAAAGCATCATGTATATAAAATTAAGAGTAAAAATTAAAGAAAATTTTATTAATTGAATGGTGTTAATTACACTTATTGACATGCAGAAATTAAATCCTAAATCTACCTAAAAATTAAGTCCTAAATCTGCCTAAAAACAGACAAAACCCTAAAAACAATGTGATTCATGTTAGTCACTGATTTATGACCACTTTCTACCCTTTAAAATCTGGCTTTTGCTAGGACTTAGAGTAATTAATAATTGCTTTTTAGTTTGTTTTGCAGCTAGAAATAAATATGCAACATAATGCAGAAATCCATCTAATAAGTGCCAAAAGGAGAACTTACAACTATTCATCAGAGCTTAGACAAGTGGAGCCCATGCTTGAAGGAGAGCTATTACTGTTGGAGTAAAAAAGTAGAGCAAAAAGCCTTCAAGACAAGGACTCAGCCTTGTGCACACTAGAGTAGCTATGTGGTTCATCTTCAGTAGCTGCAGCAGTGTGGAGTTGAACAGCTTCAACACCTTTAGAGTTGAGCAATGTAGAGCAATTGCATCTCAAGCAGTCATGTGATTCAGCACATCCTTCAGCTGCACACTAGAAAGGAAGAGCACCAAATGCTGATATCGATACTCATCCTCTCGAGCAGATCAGCCATGTACTCGAGCTGTTGCAATGATGAGCAGCTGTTGTGCAGAATTAGAGTACATCATGTGTGCAGCCATCAACTTCTCGAAGTGGGAACCTGAGAACCTGAAGTATAAAACATGGCTGAAGCTCCATGAGAGTGCTTGAGCAGATATAGAAATATAGATGTAATCATTCAAGCAGTGCACAGCCATCATATTGAACCATTCGAGTGGCACTGCACTGCTGAAATCAAACCCCACAAATGATTCATGCTGCAAATCAACCACATGAATGGTGCTGAAGCTAAAAGAGAAACTATAGAGTATATGTTGCTGAAGAGAAGAACCATTCGAGTGGTTCATAGCTGGAAACCCAAATTGCCGAGTATTGCAATGATAAAGAAAGCCAACATCTCGAGTGGTCAGCTGCAGCAAGGTCTGAACCTGTCGAGTGGTGCAAGAGTTGAACCTCTCGAGTGGGTAGCAATTGGTTTTGAACCTATCAACTTGCTTCAGCCATCCTCTCAAGTAGATGACTCCAATCAGCAACCAACCTCTCGAGTGGACTGATTTAAACCTGCATTTTCAACCTATCGAGTAAACCTACTTTAGCAACCAATCGACCATCTACTCCAGTTCATCTCGTGAGGATCACAACACCAAATGCTTTCAGCCTTCAACCTCACGAATAGTTTCTTGAACTTGTCATATGGATTGTTGAAGCTCTTTCAACCTATCAAGAACATGAAACTCCTTACCTATCAAGCTTCTTCAAAACAGCAACCCTTCCAACCTCTTGAGCACTGCCAGCTCCAACCTGTCAAGTTCTCTAGAGTTTAAAGCAGAACCTGTCGAGTGGGTCAATGCCTGACCCTTAAACCTTTGAAAAAGATTGCTGAAGCCCTCCAACTTGTTGAGATTTTAAGCATGCTTTAGCAAACCTATCGAGTTGCTTCAGCAACTGCTCGAACTACATCTCAAGATACCTGCAGAGCCTCTCAAGGCTCGTGCTCCACCAAGTTTTAGCAGTTGCCAGCCATCATCAGTGGACTGAGAGGTTATTTTTTTGGGGCATTCACAACAGCTAGGGAATGTGTTGAGCTGCCATACATTTCTCAAACCACTCGAACTTCATATTGTACTTCTGCACCTCCAAATTTCTCCAACCTTTCGAGTGGTGCTACACTTCAACCTGATCCTCTCAAGTAGTTCTTCTGAATTTCTTCAAATCTGCACCAGCTTGGACTCCAGTTGATTTTTGCCATCATCAATGGTCGATGGGGGCTATTTTGGAAAGTTCAAACAAGCACATGGAACACCTGTCCACATGTGAACTATTTTCTAACTAAAATGGAACATTCTCTTGGCTATAATCAAACTAGTTCAGCTAAGTATAACTGAAAGGATCCCTCTCTTCTCTAATTGGCCAGAACAGTAATCACATGGATTAGAATAATCTAAAATAAATTCTCCTCTTTGATTGGCTGAAACACAAAGCACATGGATCACTGCAAAGCTATAAATAGCAACCTTTTTACTGTAATTCTTTAGCAAGGAAGCAAGGAATAACCTCACTATCCTTAGCTCAATTTAGGTTTTCTTTTTTCCCTTTTCTTTTCCCCCTTCTTTCCCTAATCCAGCCTGTTGGATTAGATCTTTGTAGCAGCAAAAGGCTAATTCGAATTGTAAATGGATCTGTAAATTTATAGTGAAGAAGTTCAGATTAATGCACAGCCTATAGGCTTGAGGCTGAGTCATTGTAAGTATGTTTTTAATCAATGAAGAGCTGCTTTTCTAGTTTCATTAGATCTATAAATCTTCTATTCAATTGCTTTAGAATTTTATAAATCTGATGCACCTATGGATGCCTGAGCTTATAGCCTTGCATCCATAGTACCTGTAGTAATTTTCATGTTCCATTCTTTATCCTCATGGCTGGAGTAAATCTATAAGAGATCTGTGACCATTCAAGTGGACAGATCATAGCCTTAGGACTAATCTAGATCTGAGGGTGAAATAAGATTTTTCCTCTTTGCACTTGAGCTTGTAGCCAAGTGAAAGATTGTACCAGATCCGACTCTTGCTCTGTTTTTCAGATCTATTTTCAGTGAAGAGATCTGGAGTTGTGCAAAGATTACAACCTTGTGAGCTAGGTCATTGCAAACTATTTGAAGCAATGACCAACTGAGTTTAGATCCTCATTCAATCTGTACTTTCTAGTGGTTCTCACTAGATTTGTGTGGATTGTTTGATCCTATGGATGCATGAGCTTGTAGCCCTGCAAACATAGTGGCCGCAATAGTTTTCTTATTTCAATTTGAGTGTTAGGCTTGAATGAAACCTCTAGGATGCTCTGTGACCATTCAAGTGGACAGATCATAGCCTTAAGATCAGTTCAAACCTTTGGTTTAGGTTGAATTCTTCTACCTTGCACTTGTGCTTGTAGCCAAGTGAAGGACAGTTGTTAATCCATTTCTTGATCTGTTTTGCAATAAAAACTAGCCCCTAGCTGTCTACTTCTCCCCATTTTATATTCTATTTCTTCATTCACCTTCATCCCCTTTCAGATCTATCTTTTTATTTTGTTTTGTAGCTTAGATCTAGTTTAATTATGACACCCAAAAAACTCTCTTTCTTTATCTGTTTTCGTAGACTAGATTAGAATTGCCATATCTGTAGCAGATTTGGAGGTCTACTAAATTTTAGATCACTACTCTATGTGGGACAAACTCTTACTTTTAAAACTTGCTATAACAGACCCTGGATTCTTGCAGGACTGTATTTATCTTTGTGTGCAACCTCTTTTGCTTTAATTTTCTCTTTTATTTTCACCTCTAATTTAGCATCTTAATAAGCACATAGGTGAATAAACAACAATTCATAAACTAAATAAGAGAAGATCCTAAAATTCCCTAAAGATTTTTCCACTTTTCTAAACATCCTCATCATTTCACGGCCCTGGCTTTGGTTGTGGAAAAGCGAAATTCCACATCGCATCTGTGATACGACCAGAATTGGATGAATCATGGGGAGGCAGAGTTGATGGGTTGACCTCGCTACTGGTGTCCAAATCTTGAAGTTTAGGAGCCGAGTACAACAAGGCCCAAATTTCATAAGGGATCAGGTCTATTATGGCTCTTGGGATTGATCTTGGGATGAACGCCGACAATGGGTTGCATTGTGTGGTTGGAGGAGGCGATGAGGGTGGTGTGGGTGGTGGTGGTGTTGTAGATGATGATGAAGGAGTGTGTGATGATGATTTGGCTATTGGCGAGGGTGGGTCTAGATCAATCATCTCGATGTCACCCGATATGATTGGCTTGGAATGGTATGAATGATTAGTCTTTTTTCGCGCTAGTTCTTCCCATAAGGGAATAGACACTGGGTCAAGGTCCCCCATCTCTACATTGGTGAGATCCAACAAAGCCTGTGGTTCAGTACGTCGCACCCTTTTTCTGGCGGTTTCCTCCATCCTTTTTATAGTTGCACGAGTGCGATAATTTTTTTCGGCCATTGAGGCTTGAGGGGAGTGGAGAAGAGGAGAAGTTGGTAGGTGATAAAACTTTCTAAGTTTTGACTTAAATAGAAAAAGAGTTATAAACCATCTAAAAGAGTCCTATTAAAGAGAGAAGAATCCTAACTCAACTAAAACTCGAGATAGCAATTCAGTCGATTGATCAACAGAAGTTGCCCGATTGATCGATTATTAATGTCAACATTCTTTTATTGTTTTTGACTCTATAGATTCTCGATCGATCGACAGTGCAGTTCGAACAATCGAGTATTTAGAGGGAACTTTTTCCGAATAGAGGCAGTTTTACTTTATTTTTTAAAGGTCGATTAATCGGGTTCGATTGATCGACTGTTTGAATGTTGCACAAATTCTACTCGAAAATGGAAATGTTTCATTGATTTTTTTATTTTTTTTTACACCAACAACAAGTTCCTAATCTTAGATTGGCTCAAAATAGAAATCCTAAACCTAAACAAACACAAAGCAAAAAGAAACTCGACACTAATCATCTTCCTCCTCAGCTTGGCGTGCACGAGCTCTCATCTCGTCATAGCCATCAGGCCACAATCGTTGTCCTAACTGGTGCATGAAGGACCGATCATAGCGCCTTTGACGAAGAGTCCGAGTACTCTGTCGCTATTGCTCATCAATCAATGAGTTGATCGGAGCTTGCATTATCTCAAGGGAAACTCCTTCATGGCGGTCTTGGTCGAGCTTGGGGGGTTCTTCTTGGCGCACACGGCGGTGCTGGCGTGGTGGTTGAGCAGGAGGAGGAGGCTGAGCAGCAGCATCACCGACGACATCTAGGTTGTTGCGAAGAAGGCGCATCCTTTGATTCCATTGGCTCGTACCATAGTGATAAAGTTATAGATCGTCGCAATTATCATCCCGATAAAAGGAAAACCAATGTGGTGCAAAAGCACCATTACCATGTGAGGGAAATAGATGAGTGCGGTATTTGCAGGGATGGGATTGACAATTTCATAGTGACAACGCCACATTTGATTATGGAAAATTTCGGGTACTTTGATCCAAGAATTTTTAAAAGCACCATACAGCGCCTTAACTCGACCTCCAGTGCGTTCTGAGACGTGGCCCCTGGGACAAAGATTGGAACAAATGATGATATCCCAAAATAAAATATCACACGGAAGCATTGATCATTTGGTAGCGTTTCCTGATGCATAAATTCCATTGCACATGTCATCGATCTTTTCTTCCTGGGTAGCATCAATTTGTTCCCCAAGTGGGTGATCTAAGGGTCGCTCACAATGAATGTGCAACGCGTCGGTGATCGTATGTTGATAGATCACCCTTTCCCAACCGTCGATTGAAATTTTGAAGTGGGCGTCGATATTGTCTTCAATTGACGCACTAACCCACTGCATATTTTGATAGAAAAGTCGGACGACACGTTCAGAGACATTGATTGAAGGTGGCGTCATAAGGAAGTTCAAATGAAGGATTTCCGCATAGATGATTGAAATTGCGCACTTAGGAAGCGTGCGGAATGTAGACATGTCAAACGAGTACTCTGAACATAGTTCTTTACTCGCAAACTGCCCTCGTGGTCTTTCTCGAAAGATCCCTTCTGGTCGGGTTGGCAGCCATGTAGGAGCAGCAAATGATGACGCCATCATAGAGAATGTCGAAAGAATTTCCAGAGGAGACTAAGAATGCAAGAACGAATGAGGAAAAAGAGAGAACTTTTGTCCTTAAATAAATGCAGAAACCCTTTACCTTTCGGTCACAAAGACTCACCTCGATCGATCGACATATATATAGTCGATTAATCGAGCATTGCATCGAAAAGACGCACCATAAAGACAATCCAGAAAACGTAAGCGTTTGGCATAAAGTCGATGCATCGAGTCATAGAGTCGATCAATCGACTCTGACACACATTTGCTTCCCCTAGACGTTGGAAAGGTGAGACAATTAATGCCCCTAGGCGACCGAAAAGGTGAATCAACTTTAAATAAAATTGATTAATCAACCTTACACATCGATTGATCAAAGACGGCGCATGGAAAATGTTTTAAATTTGAAAAGACACACCAATTAATTCACCTTGGTTATCGTGCAAACACTTTGATTTATTGTGGAATCGATTAATCGAGCATAAACATCGATTGATCAAATTTATGAAGATCAACCTGAAAAGATGTGACAATAAAAATCACGCACAACGCATTCAAACGCATGTGTTTTCATGAAGTCGATTCATCAAAGGTTCCCTTGATCGATCGACAATACCCACATTCCATAACACACTGTTTAGTTCAATTTTCAGAAGTACCTGATTAGTCGATTGATTGACAAAATAGCTTGATGAATCAATTTTTCTAGTAATACCCACCCCCCCCCCCTTTTTTTTGTAAATATGTCAAACTTGGGTTGCCTCCCAAGAAGCGCTAAATTTAATGTCGCTAGCACGACCCTTTTTTCAAAATTTTCATTTCATCCTGATTGCTCGGGATCATTCAACACAACTTCATCTAAATCTGCAACGGTATTTTCAAGAAACGGTTTCAATCGTTGCCCATTGACCCAAAACTTAGTTTCATTCTTAGGGTTTATGATTTCAACTGCCCCTTTTGAAAATATTCGACTAACTTGAAACGAACCATTCCATCAAGTTTTTAGTTTCCTAGGGAACAAATGGAGTTTGGAGTTGTAAAGCAACGCTTTTTGACCGATAGCAAAATATTTTCTCAGGATGGACTGATCATGGACCCGCTTCATGCGGTCCTTGTACGACTTGGCACAATCGTAAGCATCAAATCTGATCTCTTCCAATTCAGTAATCTCCAAACTTCTCTAGTTACCCACTTTTTCAAAACCAAAGTTCAGCAATTTGATGGCCCAATATGCCCAGTATTCCAGCTCAACAAGTAAGTGACAAGGCTTACCAAAAACCATCCTGTATGGGGACATACCGATGGGAGTTTTGTACGCTATTTGATAAGTCCATAAAGCGTCGTCTAACTTCAACGACCAACCTTTTGGTTTGGCTTAATTGTTTTTTCCAAAATTCGTTTAAGCTCCCGATTTGAAACTTCAACTTGTCCACTTGTTTGATGGTGGTATGGTGTAGCGACCTTGTGTGTGACATCGTACTTCTTCATTAGGTGAGCAAACACTTTATTGCAAAAATGTTTTCCACCATCGCTTATGATGACTCTTGGAATACCAAATCATGAGAAAACTTACTCTTTCATAAATTTGATGACCACCTTGTGGTCATTTGTTTTGCAAGCTACAACCTCTACCCATTTTGAAACATAGTCTACTGCAACGAGAATATACAAATTCCCAAAAGAATTAGGGAAGGGTCCCATGAAGTCTATCCCTCAAACATCAAACACCTCGACTTCGAGAATTGGGTTTAAGGGCATCATGTTTCGCTTGGAAATTCTACCCAACATTTGACAGTTACTGCATGACATGCAATGCTGGTGACAATCTTTGAAGATCGTCGACCAATAGAAACCATACTGGAGAATCTTTATAGCGGTTTTTCATGAGCTAAAGTGTCTTTCACAGGACAACTCGTGATAGAATGAGATTATATTTGTCTGCTCAGATTCTAGGATGCATCTTCTGATTATCTAATCAGGATAGTACTTAAATAGATACGGGTCCTCAAAGAAATAGTGCTTTACCCGTGCTAGGAAAATAAATTTTTCATTCTTGGTCTAGTGTTGTGGCACTTGATCTATTACTAAATGGTTAACCAAACCTGTGTACCAGGGTGCACCCTCAATGGCAAACAACTATTCATATGGAAAATTTTCTAAGATCTAAACCAAATTATCAGATTTTTCAACAATGATTCTTGAAAGGTGGTCACCTACCCCATTTTTCGATCCCTTTAAATCTTTGACTTCCAAATCAAATTATTGTAGAAGCAGTATCCATCTAATTAATCTTGCCTTGGTGTCCTTCTTCGCAAATAAGTGCCAAAGTGCCGCATGATTAGTGAATATAGCAACCTTTGATCCCAGGAGGTCTGATCAAAATTTATCGAGTGCAAAGAGCACTACCAGCAATTCCTTCTCCATATTAGAGTAATTCAACTGTGCATCATTCAAAGTGCGACTTGCATAGTAAATGACGTGCGAAATTTTCTCCACCCTTTGTCCCAATATTGCTCCCACCGCGTAATCTAATGCGTCACACATTATCTCAAATGGTAAATTCTAATCTGGAGATTGGATTCTTGGAGCTTGAACAACCTCAGCATTGATTACCTCAAAAGCTTTTAGGCACTTCTCATCAAAGAGGAATGGGACGTCTTTGCCGAGTAGGTTGCACAGAGGCTTTACAATCTTACTAAAATCCTTGGTGAATTGTCGGTAAAAACCAGCGTGCCCTAGGAATGATCTTATCTCTTTCACAATTCTTGGCGGTGGAAGACTTGCAATGAACTCTACTTTTGATTTGTCTACTTCAATGCCTTTGGACGATATGATGTGTCCAAGGACTATGCCACTCTGTACCATGAAATGACATTTTTCTCAATTTAGAACAAGATTCTTTTCCTAACATCTCGCAAGAATTAGAGATAGATTGTGCAGGCAATTACTAAAGTTGTCCTCATAAATTGAGAAGTCATCCATGAAGACTTCCAGAAATCTCCCCACGATATCTGAAAATATACTGAGCATACATCTTTGAAATATAGCTGGAGTGTTGCAAATTCCAAATGACATTCTCCGGTAGGAGAACGTTCCAAATGGACATGTGAAGGTCATTTTCTCCTGATCTTCTGGTGTTATGACTATCTGATTGTATCCAAAATAGCCATCGAGGAAACAATTGTATTGATGCCCTGCTAGTCTCTCGAGCATTTGATCAATAAATGGGAGGGGGAAGTGATCCTTCCTTATCATTGAATTTAACTTTCGATAATTAATGCACACTCTCCAGCCAGTTTGAACTTTTGTTGGTATCAGCTCATTTTCTTCATTCTTCACCACAGTGACTCCAGATTTTTTGGGAATCACTTGTGTTGGACTAACCCATTTGCTGTCAGAAATAGGATATATAATCCTGACATCCAGCAGTTTAATGACCTCATTTCTCACAATGTCCTGCATGATCAGGTTTAATCTGCGTTGTAGTTCTCTGGAAGGTTTAGCATCTTTTTCCAAATGAATACGGTGCATGCACACCGTTGTGCTAATACCTTTCATGTCCTTTATAGATCACCCGATTGCACTTTTATGGTCTTGGAGCACTTCTATAAGTTGATTCTCCTAGTCCTCATTCAATTATGATGAAACTATCACTGGATGAGTTTCGTCTTCTCCCAAGTAGGTGTATTTCAGATCAGCCGAGAGAGGTTTCAGTTCCAGCTTTGATTTCTCCTCTTCCCTTGGCACTTCTTTACTTACTTCCTCTATTGCCTTAGTTTTTGGTTGCCATTCAATGTCTCCCAGGAGTGGTGTGGAATCTAACATCTCATTCACTTCTTGCTTCATATAATCAACATCAAAGTCCTCACCAAAATAGGCTAGACAAGCCTCTAGAGGATCCTTAAGTTCAAAAACAAGAAATGTCTCTTCCACAACATTATCAATCATGCAGACTTATACATGTTCTTCATCGTCAACAGGCTACTTTGTAATGTGTAAAATATTCAGTTCCAGAGTCATGTTTTCGATTGATAAGTTCATTATCCAGTTTCGATAATTAATTAATGCATTCGATGTTGCTAGGAAAGGTCTTCCAAAAATCACTGGGACGCTATTTTTTAGAATCGGGACAAGTTCGGTGTCCAGGACAAAGAAATCAACATGGAAGTAGAAGAGTCTACTTTGATGAGAACGTCTTTCACTATTCCCCTAGGAATTTTTATTGACCTATCAGCTAACTGAAGGGTCATTGTTGTTGGCTTTAATTCCCCCAATTCAAGCTCCTCTTAAACTGAGTATGGTAGCAAGTTTATGCTTGCCCCAAGATCCAAAAGTGCATGATCAATACGACTCTCCCCTATGACGATTGAAATGGTAGGACAGCCAGGGTCCTTATACTTGATCGGGAGTCTTGCTTGCAGCATTGAACTTACTTGCTCGGCTAGAAAAGTTTTTTTCGGGACATTGGTCTTTCTCTTAATTGTGACCAAGTCCTTTAGAAATTTTGCATATGAAGGTACTTGCTAGATGGCGTCTAGGAAGGGAATGTTGATCTTTAATTGTTTGAACATCTCAAAGATCCCTTCCAAATTGCGGTTCTTCTTTGGTGCCATCAGTTTCTAAGGATATGGGGCTTTAGGCACAAAACCTTTTTCTTTCACATTTTTTTCTTCATCCTTTTTCTTTCCTTCCATCTCTTCTTAAACTTCTTCATTCTTTTCCCTTCCACTTTCAAGTTCCGATCTCTTGTCTTCTTCTGGCATTTTCACATTGTTTTCGATCTGTCGACCAGATCTCAATGTCATGATTACATTTAGTTGCTGCTGATTCTCAGCTTGGGATGAGGTCGTAACTTGCTCCTTAGACATCTGCCCTCTTGGATTTGGGACCAGTTGGCTTGGAAAAGTTCCCTTTTCTCGTTCATTGAGTTGTGCTGCCACTTGACCCATTTGTGTTTCCAATTTGGATACAGAGTTGGCTAGTGTTTTGGATGACTCTTATAAAAAAGTCCTCCATCTGAGGATATTGGTTCTAGGATGCACGTTGCACATTGTTTCCTTATTGATTATCAAATCCAGGTGGTGGAAACATTTGTGCGAGGTTCGACTGACCCATGAGTTGCTGTGTGGGCTGGTTCTGATATCCCATCATTGGTTGTGAGAATTGAAAATTTTGGTTAGATTGCATGGATTGCCCACTTTGATTCTGATTTTGGTAGAATTGGTTCCCACCACTATAGTTCTGCTGTTGAAATTGCCCTTGACCAAACTATTGCTAGGGTGTTTGATTGAAATTTTACTACGAGTAGAAGTTCATCCCCTGTCCTCTGGCTTGAGGTTTTTTATTTCTCTGCTTCCATGAGAAATTTTGATGACATTTCCAACTATTCAGGTTGTTCTCATTGAAGATGCTTCCTTGATTGCGCCCAAAGTTATTCAATGCGTTCAATTATTCAAAAGCCTCTGAATAATTTTGCATTGAAGGGCAACCATCGGTCGTGTGCATTGGACTTGCACAATAAGAACATAGGTCTTGTTGTACATTTACAACACTCACACTTTTTTTCAGTTTTAATTCCTCAACTTGTTGAGTAAGGAAATCTATTTTTACCATGAGATCAAGTGTTTCTTTTACCACGTACAATCCTCCCTTCTTTGTTGAGCTTCCTGCTTGGTCTCGATTCTTGATTGGCTGATCGCAAGTTTTCGTGAAGTCCCATTACTGTGAATCCTTGGCCAACTTTTTCCAGAAATCGATAGGATTTATTTTCCCTAAGTCTAAGGAATCCTCCGCTGTTCACTGATTTGACCAGATGTCGATTGGCTGGATCAAGTCCGTTGTAAAAACATTGGACCAACCTCCACTTAGAAAATCCATGGTGTGGACACTTCAGTAAGAGATCCATGAATCTATCCCAAGCTTCATAGAATCTTTCATCATCTTCTTGGGCAAAATCTGTGATTTCACATCTCAGAACATTAGTCTTAGCCATGGAAAAAAAATTTGACAGAAACTTCTTAACCATCTGATCCCAGGTAGTTATGGATCCAGCTAGTAATAAATTTAACCAGGCTTTGGCTTTATCCTTTATAGAGAAAGGAAACAAACGCAACCTCACTGATTCCTTACTGAAGTTCTGATATACTAATGAACAGACTTCAACAAAGTCTTTAATGTGCTTATACGAGAATTCACTATCCATACCATGAAAGATTGGGAGAATTTGAATCACATTTGTATGAATCTCAAATCGACCACCAGGTGTGACAGGGTATGTGATGCAAGAGGGGGTGTTTGTGGTTATTGGAGCAAACAACTATCTAAGAGTTGGTTCTTCCTCATTCTTATGTGGGTGTTCTTCACGACCATTTGTTGCCATCTCGAATTGAATTAATATTTCAACTCTGGCTTCTCGTCTTGATCTGATATCTTTTCGATTCGAACGACAAGTTCGCTTGATCTCAGAGTTTAAAGGTTCTAAAGATTTCTCTCTAGAGGACCTAGTGTGCATACAAAGACACAGAGTTCATAGTCTCAATGATTTGATACACCTACCTTAACAAATACACCACGCAAGCTTAACTAATTTTCTGATTTATTTATTTATTTATTTATTTATTTATTTTTATTTTTATTTTGGATTCGATTGATCGAGGGTTTGGCTTGATTAATCGAAACTGTCTTCAATGGATTGAGTGGTTTGGTCGATCGATCGAAAAATATAAATTTGAATATTTGAATATTTGAATATATTTTTTTTGAATTTAAATTCAAATTTCAAATTTAAAAAAAAAAATTAGATTATGAATTTTGAATTTCTGGATTTCAAATTTTTAATTTGAATTTCGAAATTTCAAAACATTGAATTTTGAAAGTCCAAAAATTCGAATTATGCAAAAGAAAGGAGGAATGCGAATGTTTTTTTTGGAGTCGATTGATCGAGTGGTTAGCTCGATTGATTGAACTCAATACTTTTCAATTTTTTGATTTGTTTTTTTGAAACTAGCAAAAATGTTGATTTAAACCTACAGAAATTCCAAAAATCAATTCTCTATTTCCTAAAATTTGTGAATTTTTTACTCCCAAATCCTCGGCAACGGCACCAAAAATTTGTTATGAAAATCAAGTTGTACTCACAAGCGCACGAATTGAATTGCAGTTAATGGGTGTGGAGTACGAGATCATTCCCATGAGGATTGGTCAGAAAGTTAACAAAGGAAATAGCAATTAACCCAAAAGAATTACCATAGATCTAGCATAGTGATTAACTAGTTTAATGATTCTGAGAGTTTGATGCATGAGATAAACACTGAATAATAAATTGGAATTTAAACAAATAATGAAAGATAAGGATTGTGATACTAAATCCTCCCATCATAGGTTTATCATTCATGCAATACAGACCTGTGGGCTAAGATATGAGATCTTCAAAAGATGTTTATGTATAAGCACTGGACCCGAACACACATGAGTTCTAAATTACAGATCTGATATCACGGAGATGTATAATTAACATCCCATGAGTGTATGATTAACACTCACACCTCAGATAGCATTCAGAACCTAATCTCGGGGTAAATTCCAAACTACCAATCTAAGATCAAGGAGATGTATAATTAACATCTCATGAGTATATGATTAATACTCACACCTCAGATAGTGGTAGAATTTACCCCTGAGATGACAGTGATTAGAATAGATTCACCATTAAAGATCTGAGATCACAGGGCATGATTAGCTCCCAAATCTCAGATGACACTCGGGTTATATCTATTTCAATAATACATTAGGGCCCTTAAAGGAATCTAACATCTCAACAATAAATTTGTATTATTACGAATGAATACCTCGGATGGGATTCATTGGATCCACATCCTCAATGAAATTAGCCACACATGATTTGTATGAATAACATGATTAAAATAGAATAATGAAATGACACTGAAAAATTGTAAAATACCTCAACAATTCCAATAACAGCTTTGAATCCCACTTTAATTCGACGAGTACAATAAATCTTCAACACCGGAAACGGAAACCAATCTAAATCTTATGCCTAGGAAAAATGAAGAACAAAACTCCTACGGAAAAAATGGAAGAAACTAAAACTAGAGAAAAACACAACCGAAAAGGATCCCTAACTAATTCCTTGAATTTTTCTTAAATAGCTCTTTGGTTCAGAGATTTGAAATTTGAAATCGGTCGATAGACTTAAGTGGTCGATCAATCGATTTTGAATTTTGAAATTTCTGCGTCTCAATATTTGAACTTGATTCATCGATGCTATACTAGTCGATTAATCGACTTTGCATGTGATAGAGAGTTGCTCCTAGGCTTCTTTTGTTATGTCGATGCATCGACCTAAATGGCCGATTAATCGATCATTCAGAATAGTTGAGCTCCGCTTTTCCTTTACTCCAATGTTAGTTGACTTTATGCTCTTTTATGCTCCTTAGTGCATCCAATGGCCAAATTTGTCTGAAGCACTTAAAACTTCACAGATCTTATCAGACAGCTTTCATCAGATGGCTAAATGTAAGCTTTAGGGGTGAAATATCATTATATTTTACTACTCATCACTTTCCCTCACCTCTCAACATAGGGCAGTTTCGTATCATGTGTCCTATTTTTCCACATTTAAAGCATGCCCTAGTTCCCTTTCTACAGTCCATAGTCTTATTTGGTTTACCACAACGTGCACACCTTTCCTGTGGTGTAGACGAAGCTGCTCTTGAAATTACCTGGGCAACTGACCCTCCTGTGGTATGAGTAGGGCTAAAAGGACGAAATGACTTAACAGGCATAGCCACAAATGGCCTAGTATAATTTTCCTGAGTAAACTGCCTCTGACTTGGTGCTGTATACCTTGCCTTTTTATTCGCCGATTCATTGTTACCAACCCTTCCCTAGCTTGCCTTACCCTTGTTCTGTTGATCTCTTCGTTTATACATCTCATCGATGTCTTCCTCTGCAACCAGAGCCTTACTCACCACTTTCCTATATGTCTCTAACTGAAACATTAAAACTCGGTCGCAGATATTTGGTCTCAATCGCATTGAAATTTCTTTACTTTCATCCGATCAGAGGCAACATGCTCTAATACAAACCTTGATAGCCTTGTAAACTCAACTTCGTACTCTCGTACATACATCTTTCCCTATTCAAGGTTTATGAAATTCACTTCCATCTGATCCCTTACCTATTTGGGAAAATATTCCTTATTGAATTCCTCAAGGAATTCATCCCAAGACCATAATCTTCCTAGTGTAACTTGTTCTCTTATTCTAGACACTAACTTCCACCATGGGCCTGCTTCCCCATTTAGTTTAAAGGCAACCCATCTGACCTTTTCATCTTCAGTACATGACAGTACACTGAATATCTTTTCCATCTCATTTATCCATTTCTCTACTTCCACTGGTTTAGCTTGTCTTGAGAAATTTGGAGGTCGCATTCTTCTGAATTCTATGAATGCTAATGGTTGAGATAGTGATTGAGGTGGTGTCTGATGGTTATTGGCATTATTGGCAGCCATTAACTCAGTCTGTTGTGCCATTGCAGTGGCAACTATTTCTATGGCCCGCGCCACTCTCTCCCTTTCCACTCTGCCTTGATCTTTGTCTCCTTATTCAGGAGGATTTCTTTCTCTAACCGGATTCCTATTTGAACACGTAGCCACATTCTCATTCATCAGAACATCATCCACTCCGATGTCCATTCCCTCACCACTCCTTGTGGTTCTGGTATGACCACCTCTTGGTTGCCCTCTACTTCTAGGAGGCATCCTGTTCTGTTAATCATGGAACAAAAGTTTCATTAACAGAGTATTTTAACATACCACACAACACACGCTAACACATTTCTAACTCTATCAGAATCACTAAACTGAAGCTGTGATATCAACTATGTCACACATGACACGGTTGATCCACATGGAATCTAGAGCTAAAGGTCTCTCTGATACCAAACTGTGACAGCTCGGATTTCACTAAGTCAAAACTCGGACCATCAGATCACCCGTTAAGGTAATCCCACGCTTAAGTGAACCCTTGGCACATCCATCAAAACAGAACTCACTTAGACATCTCAAATAAGCAGATAGAGTCATCATAATCTTCTAAAAAAATACCTTTCTAAACATAAATGATCAAAATATCGGTTCTAAATTTCATGCCAAATGCATGAACAGAAGAACCGAAACGAACAATTGGTGATAGATATCTATCACCAACAATGGTTCACATAAATAATATCCAAAAATATATTACACAACGCATGTCTAAATCAAAATGGCTGGGCGTACCAAGCCATACTCAAAATACACTTGTCATAGCTCAAACACACGTAATCTACTTGGGGAAGAACTCCTCAGGTAGGGGCTCATCCTCCTCTTCTGGTTCATATTCTGGATCACTCTTAAGATCCAACTCCTTCTCTAAGTCCTCACCTGTGACGTATAGTCGAAGGGTGAGCTAACATCTAAGCTCAATAAGAGAAAACATTAGTAACATTTAAATCTCATATCACAAAGCATGAAGTTTCATAACTGATTTTCATATGCACATTTCATATTTCACATTTTAAATTCCATATGTGAAAATTTAATCACACACGCACACTTAGATCATATGCTTTGTTTTAAAACACTTGACATAACTTAAAGCCTTAACTTAAATACTTTTCTAAGCAAATATAACATTAGAAGCCGCATATAATACCGATGGGAATCCCAACCATCGTCTTTCAATGAATCATTTACACATATGCCCTAGCCCCTATGGTATGAGGGATACTTGTGCCGAACGAAGTATTACCGTTGGCCGATAAGGAATGAACGGATATCCCGTCGTACTGGAGCACAATTGAAAGAATATTCTACCGTATCGGAACACAATTTGGGATTCGTTATACTAAACTTTAAATCATAGTACAATGTCTAACTTATAGTTTTCACACCGTGTAAAGTGATTACATTATATTACTTTCAGAAAACTTATATTTATACACAATTTTCGGAGTTCACATGATCACATTTATCACATCATATTTCTTGTATTACATCACTTCTCATGTTTCAAAACTTGTTTGAAAGATTTGAATTATCACATCACATTTCGTATTTCAAAACTTATTTGAAAGATTGGAATCATCACATCCTTTATTTCACAAAAATTATAATGGCTTATCACATCACATTACTCAACTTACACAGAGTACATCAAATTAAATGGTCGTAAGTTTCTTGTACCTCAATTTACACTAAGCACAATCCACACATAAATTCTCTTGAGAACTCATATGGAGGTTCATCATTTTAATCTTACATTCAAAGTATCCAAGGACCCCTTAGATTTTATAGTCAAGAAAACCTAAAGATACACATTCCCGAAAAATTCACACAAAAAGAGTCAAAATAAGCCTGACTCTGTTTCTCGCGTGAGTGAGCACTAAAGCTCGGACGCGCTAGCTCAGAAGCACACATGGACCTCGGGCAAGCGATTGAAATTTAGCTTATTGAAGCTGAATTTCCCGGCCACCACGGGCACGCGAGACTCTTACGCGAACGAGAAACACAGCTCGCAGAAGTGATCACTACTTAAACTCTCGCACGAGCGAGAATCAATGGCTTACTGGAGTCTTTATTCTCGATCAAGCGAGGCTCACTTATGCCATTCTGAAGGCTTCTCACGCGAGCGAGCTTTGAAGCTCGCACGCGAGAAATAGAAACAATTCAGATCTGAGTTTTTTCTCAACTCGATCTTCTCGCGATTTCTTCGCCCCACGTATCCTCACTTCTTACACCACTTATAAAACATTTTATTATACAAATTGTACACATTTGGGTGTCGATTTCTCACCTTTAAGACCTCGAAATCGCATATAGATCAGAGCTCTCTTTCACAAGATAATGGGTTTCAAAACCCCATTTGGTCTTCTCTAAGCTCCACAATCATCACGATGTCAACACAATCATATGGTGACCTTTCACAACCAAGTTTGTGGAAACTACATGACGATCCTATGTCTCGAAACACACGGATTTCAAGCAAATCCTACTTCTTCAAACCCTTCTTCTCTTTCTCTCAAAACAACTAAGGATAACAAACAAACACCAAGGTCTTGCACGTGAGTTACCCCTCACTTATCCAAGCAAGCACTTTGCTTCCATGTGTAGCACCTACACACCACATGTGTGTTATACTTATCCATTTGATTTATTGGTGTGAAGCACAAACACACCCAAGTGTGTGTGAAGCTCTATGGGTTCCCTTGTGAACCACACACCACCTTAATACCTACATCTATTTGACTTATGCGGTTTCCAAAAATTGGGGATATTGCATCTTCAATGTACTGTTATCTAATAGTTTTTCAAGTAGAGTACATTTATTTTCAATCCAAGATTCTTGCTTCTCAATTCAAGTTTCATGTGCTTAAATCGTCGACTACTTTAAATCGAACAATCAAGCTTTTTTCGACCCAATCTTTTAATATGAAATAAATTATCGTTCTTCTTATGCTAAATATAAAATAGAATAATTAGTTTTTTATATTATTGCAGGTTATGGATGTGTAATGCTCGACAGTAAAACGATTGCCCAAAATTATCGTTCTTGTTCTAAATACAAAATAGAATAATTAATTTTTATATTATTTGCAGGAATATTCCTCTAAGTATGGAAATCACCGTGTCGTTCTTCTTGTGCTAAATATAAAATAGAATAATTATTTCTTTTATATTATTTACAGGTTATGGATGTGTACTGTTGAGCAATATGATGCTTAAAATAATAACATTAAAAAAAATAAAAAATTTCTTTAGAGACGGCCAAAGCTATCTCCAATAACAGAGTGAAACTTATTGGAGGCAGCTTGTAGCCGTCTCAATAATATAGGAAAACTTATTGGAGACGGCTTAAATCATCTCCAATAGTAGAAGATTGTTATTGGGGATGACTGAAAGCCGTCTCCAAAATACGTTGATATGGCAATGGAGGCGGCTTATGACAGTCTCCAATAAGCTCAAATATTGGGGGTGACCAAAAGCCGTCTCTAATGTTTGGTCTCTAAAGATATTGGAGACGGGGCTATTGGAGACTATATGGAAGCCATCTCCAATAGTATTGAAGACGGCTTAGAAATCTTTGGAGACAACCAAAAGCCATCTCCAATAAACATATTTTTTGCAGTGGTATTAGGTAGTTTAGATTTATAAAATTTGCTTAGAATAGAGTCCTAATTTATTGTAACTGACCTCTTGTAAATCTATAAATAAGAGGGTATGTGTCCATGAATAATCATCTAAGGACTCTTGATTTTAGTTGACAACTAAGATTGGGAAACCGGAAGATCAAAAGTATAATAATTTTAATTTCAGCATTGTAGCTTAGTTTTATTTTCAGCAATTTAATTTCCTATCTTTTGATTTCCTGTTTATTTAAATTCCAACAATTTTAATTCCAGCACTTTAATTATCAGCACGTAATTCCTTTGGGGACTTCCTGATTTTAATTGAGGACTAAAATCTAGAAGGCTAAAGATTAGCACTTAGGACATCAAAGGAATTCTAGATTTTAATTGATGACTAAGATCTGGGAGACTAGAGATTTAGTGTAACAATTTTTTCAAATTAGTAAATAATCAATTTACTTTCTGCACTTTAGTTTAGAACAACCCAAAAACCATTATTTTATTCTTTAAAGACAAATAGAGGTTTTCAAATTAAATAGCCTTCCCTGTGGGATCGATCCTATACTCGTGCTACAATACCGCTGTGCGTTTGCAATAGGTTAAGACAATGTATAGTTAAAGAGTTGCCACTGGCCGCTTTTGGGATGCACATAAACTTTTCTTTATTTTATTATTTTTACTTTTGATTAAGGTGAACAATTTTTCGTAAGCACACACAACTCTTTCTATCCATGCACCACTTCCTCTTATAATAGTTCATTGTCTAACTGCGTTTAAATGTATCCCTTGGTGTGCACCAAAAGCAGTGTAGGATCATCAATCTACTTTTGCCAAATTGATCAAAGTATGTTACTTCATTCGCTCATTTACTCATCGAATTGCGAATTGGGTATAGCAAACCCAATTCAGTGTGACAAGCGAATGATCGAATTTATGTTAAGTATTTTGTTTAATTTTTTTTTTTAAAAGCATCAAAAAGGGATTTAAACCTAAGATTTGTTTAATTTTTATGTTTTATAGCTAACCAAGTGGGCATTTGTATTTTATTTAGATTTATATTATAAAATTAATACATATTTTTAATACTCATTGTGTCCCTAGCGAATCGGGCTTGCTTGATAGCGAGTTGCAAACCTGAATTCAAATTGAGGGAATCAGCAAACTAAGTAACGTAACTATGGATCAATCCTCAAGAGATGAACAGTTATTTTGGGCCATGCACCTAATACTAAGTTTGGAAGAAAAGGGCAAGTGTCATTGAAGACGACTCAACTCATGAGCAAGGTGTCAACTCGGGTACCGGTATCTGTTATCGGGCCAGGGAAGACCGATATGAATCGGCCGATACAGAGTTGACTAGGTGGATTTAAAATAAAAACAAAAATGGGAGGTATTGGCCGATACGGGCCTGTATCGACCGATACTGATACCAAAAATCGAGTTGATAACTGATACATATCGATTTGCCGAAAAACCGATCCGTATCGCTGTGGGCCTGATTTTTTAGATGCTTATTGTGTCAAGAAATTTATCTTGCTTTTTCTCTATCTAAAAGTCAACAAAGTGATAAAATCTGAGCCATTTGGCTTTAGAAGGGTCAAAAAACTGACACCGGGGGACAAATCCAAAGCAAATCCTTACGTAGAAAAGTGATCTGATTTGAAGCTTTAGAGCCGCTCCTTATATGTGGATGACATGCAAATATGCTATTATCTAACACTTTGGGCCATAATATCAGAAAATGGGACCAATCATTTTGGTTGATGAGATGGGGAAAGGGATAGCCTGCCCAACGTGATAATGCAAGTTCGAGTTAGAATCATTCCTCAAGAAGCGGAAGGGTTAGCCTGCCCAAGGTGATAATGCAAGTTCGAGTTAGAATCATTCTTCAAGAAGCGGAAGCGTGCCCAAGGTGATAATGCAAGTTCGAGTTAGAATCATTCTTCAAGAAGCGGAAGCGTGCCCAACGTGATACTGCAAGCTCTAAGAGGCTAAGCGGAAGCGTGCCCAACGTGATACTGCAAGCTCTAAGAGGCTAAAAACTCTGGTTCGTTTAAT
This sequence comes from Chloranthus sessilifolius, assembly GCA_021018995.1. Lineage (NCBI taxonomy): Eukaryota > Viridiplantae > Streptophyta > Magnoliopsida > Chloranthales > Chloranthaceae > Chloranthus > Chloranthus sessilifolius. The sequence continues at coordinate 118,612,440 of CM037592.1, forward strand.
AAATAAATCAGAAGTTCGGTTCGTATTAACATTTGACCTTTTAAAATAAACAAACGGGATATTGCCCAATACGCTTCTCACTGAATTGCGAATTGAGTACGTTGTACCCGTACCCAATTCTACAGCGTACCCAATTCTGTGTGACAAGCGAATGATCGAATTTATATTAAGTATTTTGTTTATAATAAAATTTCAAAAGCACAAAAAAGGAATTTAAACCTAAGATTTTATGATTTTTATGTTTTATAGTTAACCTAGCGAATCGGATTTGCTTGATAACGAGTTGAGAACCCAAATTCGAATTGAGCGAATTAGCAAAGTAAGTAACTATAAATCAAACCTCAAGAGATGCAGTTATTTTGGAAAGGGCAAGTGTCATCCAAGACTACTCAACTGATGAGCAAGGTGTCAACTCGGGTACCATTATCCGGTATCGGTCCAGGGAGGACCGATATGAATCATCCAATAACAAGTTGACGTGGTGGATTTTTAAAATAAAATTTAAAATGGGAGGTATCGGCCGATACGGGTTTCATATCGGCCGATACCGATACCAAAAACCGAGTTGATAACCGATACATATCGTTATGGGCCGAATTTTAATACCTTGCTGATGAGATGCTTTTTGTGTTAGAAAAATTTATCTTGCTTTTTCTCTATCTGAAAGTCAACAAACTAAAAAAATCTCGGCCATTTAGCTTTAGAAGCAAGGGTCCAAAAAAACTATCACGAGTGGAAAAATTTAAAGCAAATCCTTTCCTAGAAAAGTGATCGGGTTTGAATCTTTAGAACCGCTTCCTTATATGTGGATGACATGCAAATATGTTATTATCTTACACTAGGGTTGTGCATTTTTTGAGCTGAACCGACCAAACCAACCAAACAGGACCGAACTGTCAGTTTTGGTCTGATTTGGATGGGTACCGGTTTAGGTTTCATTTGGCAAAAAGAAAAACAAAAATGTTCGGTTTGGTTTCGGTTCCAAGCCTTCCCAAGCTGAAACAGACCGAAGTGAACCAATTGTAAGTAAATTTATATATATATATATATGGCAAAGGGGACAATGCGCTCGGCTGTAGAGATTTCTCTACGCTCCCCCAATGGGTAGTGGACACGTGGAAATTGCTTTTGTATTAACCCTGGTTAGCTTTGGAAGGGTTTTCCTACTGACAGTGGTAGGTAAAGTAGGTACGGGCTGTCAATATCCCAGAGCTAGGGCCCCAAGATGGAATGTCTCATTAGGATTTGGCAGTAAAACAATTCTAAAAAGCTCTCTGGTTCTTTCAAGCAATTCAAAAAAGGCGCGGACGTTCATTCTCTTTCTCACACTTTTCAAGCTCTTTCTCTCTCTCATTTTATTTTCTCTCTCGCTTGCGCTTCTCTGCGAGACTCTCTGTCAACTCTGGAATGGAACTTAAGCGTTAGCGCAGAAGAGACAACCTTATCTCTCTCCCTCTCTCTGAAACCTCTGACTGAAGCACTTCGTACCATAGACAAATTTATCTCTCTCTCTCTCTAACGCAGAGGAGACAACTTTCCCTCTCTCTCTGGAGCTAACTGGAGCGCTAGCGACCAAGAGACATCTTTTTCTCTTTCTGATATGGAGCTCTGATTTGATAGAAGCTTTCAGAAGAGTGTCATTTGAGGTAACTTTATAAATGAAGTAAGGTTATATATGTTACGATCAAGACAAACTCATTTTCTGCGGATAGTTAGGTTTGGTCATAGATGCGCAGGCGACTACGCTCGTATGTGAAGCGGAACAAAGCAATGGCGCAACGAGTTAGAAGCGCCATCGCTTTTAACTTGAAGCGCAATCGCTCTTTGTGGCCTTGTCAACGCTTCATTATGAAGCAATTTTCTTATTAGCCCATTGTTGATTTAGGGTGGAGATCATAAAATTTTATGAAGCATCAAAATATATAAATTATATTCGACGTAGAAGCGACATCGCTTCTTATGTGAGACTCAACAAAGCATGGCGCCGCACCATCGCTTTTAACTTCAAGTATCGTCGCTCTTTGTGGCCGCGTCAGTGCTTCGTTATGAAGTGGTTTCCTTATTAGTCATTTGTTGATTTAGGGTGGAGATCATAAAATTATATGAAACACAAAATTGTGAAGGGATACAAAGCGACAACGCGAGGAGTTAGAAGCGTCATCGCTTCTAACTTGACGCGCTGACGCTCGTTAAGGCCACGACATCGCTTCCTTATTAGCCTGTTGTTGATTTATTTTTCATCTAATGCAAGGGATGTAATGGACTCCATTGGAGGATTCAATGTAAGTGCTATTGATTTAAATATTACCCACGAGACGGTTTCTTTAAAAGGAGTTTCACTTGCTTGTGAAAAGGACATGGAAATGCTAGATAGTGGTGTAGGGTCCGAGAATACCAGCGAGGAATGGAAGCCATATATAGGCTTGAAATTCAAATATGAAGATGAAGCACATAACTTTTATAATTTATACGCCAAGAAAGTTGGTTTCAGCGTTAGGAAAAGTAACACTTATAAATCTGTAAAGGGGGAGATTATAAAGAGAAAATATGTATGTTCGTTCAAAGGATTCAAGCAGCCAGACAAGCGCAAAACACGTCGATATAAAGTGTTCAAGAGATAACAGATGCGGAAGTGAGACAAGTTTGAAGAATATGATTGACGACCAAAAGTTATGAGAGGTAATGGAATTTAGAAAGTCACATAATCATCAGTTGTATACACCTACAAAGGTGAAGGAACTACGATCACATACTAAGATGACCGGTTCAAATAAATCGTTAATAGATGCATTTGATGGCATAATCCCTCCTTCGAAAATTTTTACTATTTTGTCGAGTTTGGATGGAGAGGCTGGCATGATGGTAAGCCCTCAACAAACTCGGGATTACCTAAAGTAGATAAGAAAGGAGAGTAAGATCCATCCGATGTGCATGATCGTGATCAAATCTTTCATTGATAGGCAGAACAAAAGTGATAGTTTTTTCTTTAAAGCCAAGCTAGATGAAGAATATCATATGCATAGTATATTTTAGGCTAATCACAAGTCACGGATGGCGTATCAACAGTTCAGTGATGTGGTGGTATTCAACACCACTTACAAAATAAACTAATTATTACTGCCTTTCTCCCCATTCACTGGGGTCAACCATCATTGGCAAATGACACTTTTTGGATGTGCGTTACTCGCAGATGAGACATTCGTTTGGTTGTTTACAACGTGGCTAAAGCGGATAGGTGGTAAGAAATCTAATGCAATCATCACCGATCAATGCAATAAGATGAGCAAGACTATCTTCGAAGTTCTTCCGAGGACCACGCATCGCCTCTGCATATGGCACATAGAGAGGAATGAATTGAACCATTTCTCATAGCTGAAGGTAAAGTTTGAGAATTTTGAGAGAAAGTATAATCAATGCAAGTACAGTCAAACGATTGATGATTTTGAAAGGAGATAGGCAAAACTTGTGGAGGAGTTTCAGTTGCAAGACAACATGTGATTGAGACAAACGTACACTCTTAGAAGGAAATGGATTTCATGCTACTTGAGCGATACCTTTTGGGCCGACATGACCACTACGCAATGCAGTTAAAGTATAAAATCTTTATTTGATTCCTATGTTAATGCCCAAACAAAATCTTTCTTTGATTCTTATGTTAATGCCCAAACGAGTTTGATAGAATTTGTCAAGCAATACGATCTTGCCGTCCAATCTTGTGGCGATAAAGAAAATAGGGAGGATCTCGTATCACTATCTACGACACCGTAACTCTTATTTGGAAATTCAATCGAGAGGCATGCCGCTACCGTGTATACGAGAATCATGTTTGATAGATTTCACTCTGAGTTCTAAAAGTTTGCCTCTTTTATGTCTCAAAAGGTGGTCGAAGAGGAAACTATGGTGATTATTGCATACGAAATGTGTAGAAGTGGTGGGAATGACACAGAGGATAGCAGTCGAACATTCAAAGTTCATTTTGAATGTGGAGATGGCATAACCACTTATGAGTGCATGCACTTCAAGACCGAGGATTTATTGTGTTCTCATATATTCCATGTTTACTTCAAAGAAGAGGTAGACCAAATTTCATCTAAATATATTCTACCTTGATGGATGAAAGAAGCTTGATACAGTACTATATGTTTGGCGAGCTATGGTGAGAAAGTGGATTCCAATTCAATCTCTACAATGAAAATATGAAAGCTAAGAGAAGCGAGACTGACGTTAATTCAGTTGGGGATGAAATTGAATCGCTTGGTTGATTACATGTTGGAAGGGATGAAGAAATTATTAGAAGGCATAGAGGCTATTAGAACGAAAGAGGATAATGAAAGATGCACTACCACCGCGTCCTCTCCGGCCGGATCCTGCCAGTCTAGCCAAAGAATTTCATTACAAAAGCATGCCAATATTACAGTGCGAGATCTAGTACGATGTGCAATCAAAGGTTGCCCAACCAACAATAATAGAATGAAGTCTGGAACGGAGGTTGGTTTTGAAGAATCAAAAAAGAAGAGATGCCATTGTAAGTGTTATGGTGAGTTGGGTTATAAAATTACAATCTGCTATGTAAAGAGGGTCAAGATGATGGCAGCTAGCACTGGACAAAGCCAAACAGAACATGGGGGCGCTGGACAGAGCCAAATAGAATAGGGGACGATGGAAGTGGGGTTTCGCAGAGTCATGATGATTGTATTTTTTGAAAAGCAGTCTCGATTCGCATTTGGTAGCGTTGGCGCTTCGCTTTCAAAGAGATATCGCTTCGAATCGAAAGCGTGGGCGCGGCTGATTGTCTTCTATGCATTGGTGGGTTTTTTTTCAATGCGATAACGCTTTTTTACTTAGCCTCCTCGCCTCTCTAACAAGAACTATATTTTGAATCATGTGAATAGCCCATGATCATCTTTGAATTATTTTTTATGTGTTCATTCTCAATTTTAGGATTGAATTCAACATTTTGTGATCATCATTCTGAAGCAATGACGCCTCATACGAAAGCGATGCTCTTATTTCGAAGCGTGGACGCTTCGTTTATTGAAGCGTGGTCACTTGTTTACTGAAATGTCATTGCTTCCTAATGGAAGCGTTAGCGATTTGGCGCTTGAATTAAGGGTGATGACGCTATTTGACTGTAAGTTAAAGCGCCATCACTTATTGCAATAAATAAAAAAAGCAACGGCATTTCGGGAAGGAATCCTCCACGATTTGCTTTTTGAATTACGAGCGCTTCTTTTATGAAGCAATGTCGCTTCCCATTTGAGTGATGACACTTTCTAGCAAAGTAAAGCCGCTTCATGTATGAAGCGCGTATGATTCAACCTAGCACTAACGAAGATTTTATTTATAAATCAAGTAAAAAGATTTTAATAATCATGCAAAAAGATTTTATATATAAATAAATTTTGTTTCTTTACATCAAAAATATTTCTATACATCGTCTTTCTTTAGAGTCTTCCTTTATCGTAATCTGTAGGAGCATGGATAACACTGTTGACAAAAAATCACAAAAGTTACACGGACACAGTGGAGATGAGGAGGTTGAGGTCGAGGGGAAAGAAGGAAAGAAAATGAAGGGAGGTAGAATAAAGGGAGGCTGAGCCGGTGGGTGGGGGAGGCGGTGGTGGAGGCGGTGGAAGTGGAGGAGGTAGTGGTGGAGGTAGAGGTGGAAATGGTGCCGACAATGGAGGTAGAGGTGTAGGCGGATGTCAGGAGTGTGTATGCTAGCGGTGATGGATGAGTAATGGAGGTAGAGGTGTAGGTGAATGTCGGGAGTATGTTATGCTGGCGGTGGTGGATGAGGAAGTGGAGTTGGAGATGGTAGTGGTGGTGGTTGTGGCTGGGGTGGAAGAGAAAGAAGTAGGGGCGGAAGAAGAACCGGCTGCGGAGCCGGGAGAACAAGCATCAGCTTCGAAGCTGGGAGAGTAAGCACCGACTCCGAGAGAAGAAGGGCCTCTGGGTCTCTCACCACCGGCAGCATAGCGGGAGGGTCGTCATCGTCCGAAATGAAGATAACTTCTTCAAGGGGAGGGGGAACAGCATGCTCGTTATCAAGGACGACAACCAGCTCATTATCATCGGAGATGTCGATAACACAACTATTGTAGGAACTGATAAAAAGCAGGCGCGCTAACTGGTGGCTCCTTCTCAAACCGTTATGACACATTTCGGTCTGGGCTGACAAAGACAAAATAGTTAACCAAATGAGCAATAGAAGATGAAAAAATTAGAGCACTATGATGCCCTTAAATAGTAATTTATTATGCAACTTCATTATATAGACTGCTGTAGTTATCCATCATGGTTCACTGCCACCGCAGTGATTTCGTAATTGGGCTTCATATTTATTCATTGCATCGGCCTTTCGTATTCCACCAACTTTCGTGGAAGCGTCAGCTCTTCAATAAGTCATTTCCCGATCATAGTCTCTAAATGGTAGCGTCATCGCTTCCAAGAACTTCATTACATAGCGCGTCGTTGTTTGATGTTAGCAATGACGCTTATAGTTAGAAGCGTGATTGCTTTTAAATAGAAGTGTCATTGCTTTTCAATATAAGCGTCAACTCTTTAATTACCTGCGATGACGCTTCAATTACTTTCGTAAGCGGCGTTTCATTTTTTTCTTAATTTTGAGGATTTGAAATTATGGAGTGTGTTGTCTTTTCGTACAGTCTTTTCAAACATTATTTATTATTGCGGCTCTTCACTGCATATTCCACCAACTTCTGTGGAAGCGTCAGTGCTTCAATAAGTCATTTCCCGAAGCGTCATCTTCTCTAAATGATAGCGTCATCGCTTCCAAGAACTTCATTACATAGTGCGCCGTTGTTTGATGTTAGCAATGGCATTTATCATTAGAAGCAACATCGCCTCTAAATCAAAGTGTCATCGCTTCTAAATATAAGAATCCGTATTTATTGTAGCGACTATTTAAAATGTATAACTTTTGGAATAACTTTGTCCTCAGTGCATATGAAGAGAATGACAAGAATAACAAGAAAATAACATGTCTCCAAATAAGCTAACAAAATATATACATTACATTCAAATAAATTACATGAAAAATAAGTTACAAGCAAGAAGCTGATTGTTAGGAGCGGCAGTCCCTCAGATAGATATAACAGTTTTGATAGAAGCGTCATCGCTTCTATATCGACATGTCAGTGCTTCTAACTCCAAGCATCATTACTAGCAACAACGCCTCATCTAGCACTAACAATCACGTAGCTTGGTCGAAGCGTTGGCGCTAATATTCAGGGCATTGTCGCTTCATTGACTATGGAGCCATGTTTGTATTACTCAGAATAAAAATAAAACATTCGAGTGCACCGAACATAAGAAAATAATACACAAAAGAAAATAATATACAAAAAAAGAAAATTTCTATTATTATAGAAAGAAATATTTACAGAGATTAACTAATAAATTGATTACATTAATGATAAACCTAAGAAAAAACTAGACACGGACAACGACAACGACCACCGAGAAGCTAAAGTTTGTGATGGAGTTCAGTGTCGGGATCTTCAATTTGTTTGCTCTGTCAAGAGAGATGGCTCTCTCTTGCTAGGATCGCACCCCCTATGTTTCAAATATCCCTAATTGGCCGGTGAAGAGAATAAAATTCAGTTATGAATAAATTTACAATCAAGGGCAAGGGGAGGCATGTAAATTTCGAACCCACCGTCCTTGTAGAGGAACTTGCACTGAGGTGGGAATTTAACGGTGATATTTTTAAGATGTGGGGGAAGATGAGAAGTTGGAAAAAAGGGTCGGTTTGGGATGAGGTCTATGGCAACGGGGGGTCTCGATAGACGATTCAACGTCTGGAATGGCACGCTGCCACTTCAACTTTTCTAATTTTTTTACTATAGTCAGAAGCACTACCCTTTGTTTTTCAAGGATATGATCGAGCCTTCTGCTTAGCTCGTCATGGTCTGGTTCTTCTGCCATAGGGTTAGGGTTAGGAGACGGAGAAAGATGATGGGTTCAGAATGAGACGGGTTTAGGGTTTAGGGTTTAGGCTTTGTGAGGGGACGTGGCTTTATAGGGAAAAAGGATAGGCTTTAAAATGTCACCTCTGAAATAAATATCGATTTGAAGCGTCATCACTTCTATTTTGAAGAGTCATCGCTTCAATTACGGACGGGGATGCTTGATGACGTAAGCGGCAATTCGTTTATTACAAATTTCGAGGATATTGATATTGCAGACTGTGTTGTCTTTTCGAGCTATCTTATCTAACATAATTTATTGCAATGATTGTTTGTATTCCAGTTAAAATAGTTCATTTATTATGAATTTCAAGGAGCTTAAAATTATGGATTCTATTATATTTTCGCCCAATCTTATCCAACATTAATTATTCTATCGGCTATTCATATCCCAATAAAAATACCTTATTTCATAAAAATTATAAAAATACCTTTTAGCCCTCTATCAATTTAATCTTTTGACAATATCCTTTCTTTTGACTTTCGTCCCTCAAAGGGTGAAGGATTAGATTAATATAATCCCTGATTTTCACTGTGCTGGTAGCTCTAATAATCATGTCGTTAATAATAATGCGGATAAGTCGAATCGCTAGCCCTAAATGGAAGCGTCGTCACTTTGGTTGATAGTGAGGTCTCTTCTTGCGCTAATGGTTCGAGTATATTTACAAATCTGTAACTTTTGGGATAATATCCATAAAAAGAATTTCTCTATTAATATGGAAATTAATATTTATAGATATTAACAAAGAAGTTAATTATATAAAAGATGAACTTTGGAAAAATCAAAACACGGTAAAGTTTACGTTGAAGATCCTCGTAGTTTGCTGTAAATTTCTAACCCACCATCCATCAAGAGTGATGGCTACCTCATTCAGCCATTGATGAGGTGATCACAAGGATCCATAGGAGCAAGGATTACACTATCGAAAAATACCTTTTAGCCTTCTGTCGGTTTAATCTTTTGATAATATCATTTCTTTTACCTTCCGTCCCATAGAGGGTGAAGGACAAGATTAATACAGTCTCTGATTTTTGATGTGTTGGTAGCCCTAATAATCATGCCGCTAATAATAATGCGGCTAAGTTGATTCACTAGCCCTAATTAGAAGCATCGTCGCTTCGATTGATAGCGAGGTCTCTTTTTTCGCTAATGGTTCCAGTATATTTATAAATCTGTAACTTTTGGGATAATATCCACAAAAGGAATTTCTCTATTAATATGGAAATTAATATTTACAGATATTAACAAAGAAGCGGATTACATAAAAGATAAACTTAGGAAAAATCTAGACACGGTAAAGTTTGCGTTGGAGATCCTCATAGTTTGCTGTAAATTTTCAACCCACCATCCATCAAGAGAGATGGCAAGAATCTGTAAGAGCAAAGATTACATTGTCAAAAAAATACCATAAAAAATACGCCAAGATAGTGGAGACGAGAAGGTTGAGGCAGAAGAAGGAAAGAGAATGAAGGGAGGAGCGGGGGAGCGGGGGAGATCGATCTCGGGGTCTTCACATTTTCAGCTCTCTCTTGCTATAAATTTCCAACCCACCATCCTCGTAGAAGAACTCGCACCAAGGATGAAAACATTTGATGGTGAGATTGGTCATGGTCCAGTTCTTCTGACATGGGGTTAGGGTTAGGGCTAGGAGACGGAGAAAGGCGATGGGTTTGGAATGGGAAGGGTTTGTGACGGGACATGACTTTATAGGGAAAAAGGCTAGGGTTTGAAACGTCACCGCGAAATAAATTTCTAAGCTCAGTGGCAGGTAGCGTATTCCACGAAGTTCAGTGAGACGATTGTCAAAGCGTCATCGCTTCTATAACAGTTGGTGACGCTCCCTAACCTAAGTGGTTTTTCATTTATTACGAATTTTGAGAACTTTGAAATTGTGGACTGTTTATCTTTTCGCGCATTCTTTTCCAACATTATTTATTACAGCGGTTGTTCTAACATTATTTATTTCTTTTCGGACAGTCTTTTCGAATATTTTAGAAACAGCGACTTTTCGTATTCCAACTAAATAAAAAGTGGTCTTGTAATATGACCATTTATTTATTTTGATCATATCCTTTCTTTTGCCCTCCGTCGCTAAAACCCATTGTTGTAAACCCTAAACCCTAAATCATAGCAAGACAACGCAGCTGGTCTGAGATAAGTGAAACCCTTGATCGTCTTATCAAAAGGAAAAAGTACAAGATACGCGTGCTTTCGGCTAAGAAGGAGAGGTTGATTCAAAGGCAGAGCCGCGCTTGAAGTGATTTTGGCCGAGGAGAGGCAATTTCACCAACAACGGCACATTCTCGTCGACGCTGAGTCGTCTACCACATCCCCTCATTGCCGTACACCCCATCGTAACTCTTCGCGCTCTTTCCCATTTTCACCTACCCCTATCCATCCGAAGATGGGATGTAGATGACATCCTAGTGTCGTGAATTAGTCACAGTTTATATGACTAATTGTATGGTTTATTTTTATAATTAGAAAAATATGAATTAAAAATTTTAATTTCACATGTATTAAAAAACTCTCGTATAATATGATCAGTGTACATTATATATCTATCAATGCTAATGATTAGTCATTTTATCACCTTTAACTTAGTGTTGCTAGGACTTAATTTACTACTAATAAGTTATTGATATACAGATATTAAGAAAAAATAGTAAAATAGAGTCAAAGTATTAATATTTGTTAAAAGTACTTCAAAAAATAGTAAGAACAGCAATAGAATGAAAGACGGAAGCTATACCTACTGAAAAGAATGAAAAATCGCTATTTATGATTTTTCAGAGTGAAAGACTATGAAAGTTAAAGAATTACAATTTACGATTCTACAAAAGAAACTGCTCAAGGAAGAAAAGTGATTACGATTGTCTAAACAATCCTCCGCCAGTTCTATTGAAGTTATTAGAGTAAGCAGTAGAAAGAAACTGAAGAATTATTTTTATGATTTTCCTCTATGAATTATATGGAAGAAGAGAATTGTACTTTACGATTTTCTATTAAATAAGAAGGATAGAGAATTGTTAAAAGCGATTTTATAAGAAGGCTTAGCTTATTGCTGCTGATCATGTGCAAAGTACACCTCCTTGAACCAGAATTAGAAGATCTTTTAAATTAGAAGTTTGGTGAACTACGGATTCGAGGAAATTGATAAAGAAGACTTTGAAGGACTCTGTTGCTGCTATGAAAAGAAAGTTCTAGAAGTGTATTGACCGCTGAAGTATAAAGGAAAGATAAAATTACAAGTAGAGTTATAGTAGGAATCTTTTTATTTCTTTCATTAGGATTAGAATTTTATAAATCGACTCCTTATGATCTATAAATAAGAGAGCCCGATGTAGGAATAATCATCGAAGAAATTCAGCATCAATTGACGCCTGAGGTTGGATTTTCTTTTGATCAGTAGTGTATCATAGTTAGAGTAGATTAGATATCAGAAGTTTCTCAAGAGCAATTAACGACTGCTATTGGGTGCTGAAGATCAGTGTAGATATTTGTAAATTCTCAGAAGGAATTAACGACTCCGGTTGAGGAGTGAAGGATATATTTATTTGCTTTCTAGTTTAGATTTTTTATTACTTTGTAGACATCTTTTGAATTTTAATTTGAATTGACGACTCAGGTTAGAATTTGAAGATTAGTGTAACAATTTTTATTTTTCATCTATAATTTTCTAGAGCTTGATTGATGCCCAAATTTCTGGTTGATTATTGATTAGATTAAATCTGTGTTGATAGGACTTTAGTATTAATTGATGCCCAATACTAGAAGAATTGATATATGGTGTAACAATATTATTTAATTTTGTAAATATCCGATAGCTAAAGATTGGGATTGATGACCTCAATCTGAAGAAGGAGGATTTATATTTATTTCATGCACTTAGTTTAATAAAATTTCTTTTATTCAAATTTCTCCAGTAGATTAGATCTTTAAAGATAAATAAAAGTTTTTAGAGTTGGGGCTGTGGTTTGGGGTTGAGCCTGGGGCTGTGGTTTGGTTTGGGCCTGAGGCTGTCATTAGGGTTGGGCTTGGGGTTGTGGTTGGGGTTGGGCCTGGAGTTGTGGTTGGGCTTACCGCTATGGTTCGGGTTGGGCCTAGGGCTGTGGTTGGGGTTGGGCTTGGGGCTTGGGCTTCGGTTGGGGATTGGGTTATGCATGTGATTGGGGCTAAGGCTTAGGCATAGGCTACGGTTTGGGTTGTGCGTGGGGTTGAGCCTGGGGCTTGGGCTGGGGATTGGGTTGTGTGTGGGATTGGGGCTGTGGTTTTGGTTGGGGCTAGGGCTTGGGCTTGAGCTAGGGATTAGGTTGTGCGTGGGATTAGGGCTGAAGCTGTGGTTTTGGTTGGGGCTGGGGCTTGGGCTTAGACTGGGGATTGGGTTGTGTGTGGGGTGGGGTTGGGGTTGGGCCTAGGGCATGGGCTTGGGCTGGGGATTGGGTTGTGCATTGGATTAGGGCTGAGGCTATGGTTTTAGTTGGGGCTAGGGCTTGGGCTTGGACTAGGGATTGTGTTGTGCATGGGGTTGGGGCTTGGGCTTGGGCTGGGGATTGGGTTGTGCGTGGGGTTGTGAGGTTGGGGCTCGAGCAGTACCATCCCTTCGGCTTGGCAATGCAAGTCGCCCCGGGTTCGGGCGGCGACAGACCTTTGGCGTTGGGGGACATATTTCTGATAACCCCTAACAAGGCCCACCTGACTTTCCTCCACACTGCGGGACTACAATATGATAAGAATATCAATTCATGTTTAAAAAGTACTTAATATGTAAAAGCGTTCACGCTTCATGTTGAAAGCGTCGACGCATCATAGAGAAGCGTCGTCGCCTCCTGTAAAATAATCATAGTCGAAGCGTCAGTGCTTCATAGTCGAAGCGTCATCGCTTCATAGTCAAAGCGTCAATGCTTCATAGTCGAAGCGTCAACGCATCAAAGGAAAGCATCGATGCATCATAGGGAGGCGTCTGCGCTTCGTCAAGCTCAATATTTTTTCAACATAGTTTAGAACCTTTACCTTCAGTTTCTGGTTCTCCTGGTTCAGCTGAAGAATCTTTGCCTTAAGTTATTGGTTCTCTTGTTCTAGCTGAACAACCTTTACACGGAGGTCGTTGATTGACCTCTCACAGTCTGCAATTCTTGAATCGACAGACTGCTTCTATTTTTCATCAATCCGCTATTTCACGGGCTGACGGGATTAGGGTTCTGTTTCTTCTCCCTCTTCTTCTTCTTCATCTACTTCTTCCTCTTCTTTTTCTTCCTTCGCTGCCTCTTCATTTTCTTCCTCCTCCTCTGCCTCTTCCTCGTTCGAGACACTAATAACGTCAATATCCATTTTCTTCCTCCGCACAGTAATGGGAGGGACCGTTTGTCCTACACCTGATTCCACAGGTCTCTCCCCTGTTCTCAATACGGCTTCTACCACAAGCAGGGTGCTTTCATCGGGTGTGGCCTCCAGTTGTCGGACGAAGGCGGCCTATAAGATGATAAATATTCTATATTATTTTTGGCTGATTAAGAATTTGGGAATACGTAACCACTTCTTTAAGAACCAATTATGCTCGTTATAAAAGCGCCATCGCTTCTTGTCGTACCGATTGTGCTCGTGTTATGGGCGCCATCACCTCTTTTAGAAGTGAATCTTGTCTTTTAGAGGCATCATCGCTTCATTTGAAAGTGGTTGCGTTTTTATAATTCAGCGATAGCACTTATATTTAGATGCGATTGCGCTCATATTAGATTAGAGGCATAATCACTTCATTTCGTAGTGATTGCGCTCGTGTTAGAGGCATCATCGCCTCATTTAGAAGTGAATCTCATCCTTTAGAGGCATCATCACTTCATTTAGAAGTGTTTGCGCTTCTACATTATAGCGATAATGCCTATATTTGGATGCGATAGCGCTTCGTTTCTAATTTATCTTGTGCTGGAAGTCCGCGATGTACAGTTTCTACTTTTTGTCTTTTGCTTTCCATTTCAGCAACCTTGGGAAGTGGACGGTGCCAGCAACCTCGTGTGGGGCGCACCTGTTGTTAATCTCGTACGCCTAGATATGAGAAAAATAAATATATATTTGATGACTTTCATAATCGTCAGCGATTCGTATGAAATAAAACAGGAAATTCTGAGAGACGACATTACCTGCAGGGTAATAGTGCAGCCATAAATATTATAAACACGCTCTGCTTTTTCTTTCTCAGTTGTACCCCTCATCCTCTTCGCTTTGTCCATGCACATTAGAAGATGGTTGTATGCGTTACAGCCCCATGGATATTCGTTGAAATTAGGGAGATCATAAATGAGGTCGAAGTAGGAGTTGTCGAGAGTGTATTTTGTATTTAAAAATAAGATGGTGGCGAGGATGAACAACAGAGAGAGTTTCAGAAAGTCGTCGTCAGCATCCTACCCGAGACTCTCAATCGCATTTTCGATATGTGCTTGATTGACATATTTGAGGCCCCTGAAAAACCTATATTTAATGGTCCGTTCTTCTGGAATCTCCACCTTCAGAGCGTAACTGGTGGGGTCGGTCATTCGAAGACCAGTTAGCAAGGCAAAATCAAGGGCTCGAAATCTGATAATGCCAGACTTGCCAATCCCAAATTTTCAAACATTGTCATGGTCTCAGTACTTGATGATTGTGTCCAGGAGATTGTTGATGCTTAACATGCCCTTTGGAGGACAAAGAATACACTGAAGATCGAATCACTAAGCCGCTTTTTTCTCCCCTCAGATGCCAAGTCATAAATGACCCAACACTTTCCGATGGTGCACTTAGCGATTGAGGTCTTGAGAGTCATCTTCAAAATATGTGACACAGAAAAAAGAGAATTTTAGAGAATAAGGTAGTAATAATAGGAGAGGCGTCGCTTCCATGTACAGGCGCAAGCGCATCAAATGTTGAAGCACCGACACTCCAAAAGCTAGAGCGATGAAGCGCCTCCGCCCATATATGAGGTGCAAACGCTTAATCTATGGAAGGGATGACACTTTTATTTGACAGTTTTAAAACGAGATGGAAAAAAAATGACACTCATCTTGTTACTATATACAGAAATAGCTTTAATGTTTTTTACTGCACTCTGAGAAGATAAAAATTTGAAGGGCGAAGGCGAGAAGTAATTTGTGAATTTCTAATTCACAAAATTCTCACCTTAAATATTTATCTCGAATGGGAATTATGGCCATTGGACGACACGATGTCAGGCGCCGTAATCCCGTCTACCTCGCCCTGCTCCTCATTTAATGTTCTGACAAAATATAGGGCGCTTCGTATCAAAATGGTGCTAAGTGTCAAATTTTGGGGCGCCTCTTATAATGTACGAAGCGCTAACGCTTCCTTCTCTTCCCGAAAGAGGTAACAGAATATAGAGTCAGCAATTCTTACCTTAGCGCCAACGCTTCTTATTTGAGCGTAAGCGCTTCTTACCTAAGCGTCAGTGTTTCTTACCTGAGCGCCAACGCTTCTTACCACAATGTCATGCACCGCTTTTAATTAATGATTTTACATCATAAATCGTGATAGCGCGTCGTATAGGAAGCACAATCAGGTGGTCTTCTCGTTTGTCTTTTCGAATATAATCATGACAAAATCAAAATGTCAGACACAGACTCCCAACGCCATGCCACGCTTTGCCTTTCTGATTATGTTAGTGTCAATTCAGTGATAACCATGGTTAAAGCGCGGTAAAATTTGGAAAATGAGGGACTGTCGCATGAGTTACAGAGGCGCTAAATGTCGAGCTCTTATCAATATGCGTAGTAACATCTCTATGCCCGAGTGCATATCCCCGGGCCTCTCTCTCTCTCTCTCTCTCTCTCTCTATATATATATATATATATAAGAATGAGATTGCTTTTAATTGTAGGACCAGAAAATCAAAATATGTGGACGTCTCAAGATAAGGCTCTTGTGGACATATAAGAGGGATACCTTGTACAGCTTATCCTTAAATAAATTCGGGAATTTAAGGCTCAACAAATTCAAAAATATCTTGTACATATTAAATTTGTGCATGGAAAACGTTTTGTGTGCAAGTAATGATTCCCTCTATTTAATTAACCTGAGTTAAATAAAACTTATAAGAAAATCGAAACCGACCGAACCAATTCGAAACCGAATCGAATCGGGTTTGTTTGGTTCAACAGTTGGATGGTTTGGTTTGGTTTGGTTTGGCTAAAACATTTAAAAACCGATTAGAACCGATTTAGTTTGTGATTTTGGTCCAAAACCAACCAAACCAAACCCAATACACCCCTATCTTACACTTAGTGACAAATTGGGCCACATAAAACGGTTATGCAACAATCAGCTCATTTTTTTAGGATCAGCCAATCACTTCTTCAATTGGGGAACAAGATTTATATGTGGAATTTTATCCACACAATATCTAGTTGGGTACTTTTATTAGCGCGTACGGAATCTTGTTGGGCACCTATGTAAAAATCATTGATTGCCTCAAATCACATAATGGAGATCGTGTGTCACCCCAATCTTCCACATAAGGGATCTTGAGGCCATGACCATACCATTAGAAGGCCAATTTTCGATTCCATGTGGCACAGATCTCAAAAATGTGGCCCTAAAGTCATGTTTATGCATAATGTGTTCCTTGTGATTTTAGGACCACTTTTTGGGATATGTGTCATGTGGAAACGAAGACTAACCGTTTGATGGTACAGTCATGGCCTCAAGATCACTTGTGTGAAAGATTGCATCGAAATATGTTCGCCATCATTTGATTTAAAGCAATCCATGATTTTTGACATAGGTGCCCAACTAGATTCCGTGTCCACTAGTAATGAAATAAATTATCCGGTCTCCTCGTTTGGAAAAAAATTTACCCCAAAGTTTTTACACCTCTTTAAGGGCTTAGAAGGGCCTTATAACGAAGTTAAAAGAGATATAACTGCCCAGGCTACACCCAGTTCTGAGATTCTTTTTGACCTTGAAGTTACTCAGGTGTAAAATGGAACATCTATTTAGGGACCTATGCCTTGTGGACACACCATCTAACCGTCGTATTTGAAGGATACAGTCTAAATAATTTTGGTGCAGCATATTGGCAAAAAACGTGACCTCTATCATATGATTCAATGCACTCAAAAGCCAACTTGTGATTCGAGAATTTAGTAGATTAAACCTTATGATTTGTGCCAATATATGCTTTGAAGCAAAGATATTTAAATCATGGCCTAGGGATTAGATGGTGTTTTCATATGCCAGAAAGTCTCCAAAATACAAAGTCTATCTTTTAGATTTTAAAGTGTAGTAACAGCTCTCTATTTTTTTAATCTCAGAAGAAAATGAGTAGGGGAGTATTTTGTTCCAGGGACAAGTCCTTACGAAAAATGAGTAAAAGAGTATTTTTGTCTAGAGACAAGTCACTAATTGTGATCTCTGACAGTTAGCTAAGTAGCATGGGTGCTCAAATTTTGGGCAATGGTCAGTTCCAATCACGTTGATTCGGATTTCGAGTTCCACCACATCTGCATCCATTGAAAAAAGGAGAATCATGACAACACGTTATCCTATAAAAAGTAAAAACCATGAAAGTCCAGATTCTCCTATTTCCAATGGATGGAGATGTGGGTGACCTCGAAATCCAACTTAACCGGTTGGACCTGACCATTGCCCCAAAATTTTAAAGGAGGCACTATTTGGCAAGTTGTATGAACCGTGGAGTAATTTCTTTTATAACTAGGATGTGGGGTAATTATTTTTGCAACTATATATGCATGCTCCAAACAGCTCTTGGGCACTGACGCGGTGTGGGAGCTTGCGCAAATAGCCGGGAGCGATTTTGATGCCTTTATAGCCCCAGTTTTGCCAGAGCGGGTGAAACCCTCTCTCTTGCAGGTAACGGGCGTGCTCCCGCGCATCATGTCACCAAATTTTGCCTTCGCGACCGGCATTGTTCGGTAAAAAACGGTCTTCAAATATCTTAATGCGAAGTTTGTGACCATCTAAATCATATCAGAAATTTTCAAGAATGCCAAAGGGTGGCTGACTACATATAGGCCAAGCTTGTATTAAGCTTTTGAGTCTCTAAAGCAAACTCTAATGGCTCTCTTACAATGGCTAAGAGAACTAACACTCAACCAAGCTAGCCTCTCTACCATTCTCTTTGCATCTCTAGTTCTAGTACTAATACTAAGGCACTTCTTAAAGGAGAATCCAACCAATTACCAAAGAAAACCAAAGCCGAATCTCCCTCCAGGCCCATTAAAGTTACCGATCATCGGCAACCTTCACCAGCTTGGCACCATGCCCCATCGCTCTCTTCGACGCCTCTCGCAGAAACTCGGCCCCATAATTTACCTCAAACTAGGCGAAATTCCAACCATTGTCATCTCGTCGCCGAGAACAGCAAAAGAAGTAATGACGACCCATGACCTCGCTCTCTGTAGCCGGCCTCGTCTGTTCTCAGCCAAGCATCTACTCTACAATTGCATGGACATCGGCTTCTCTCCCTACGGAGCGTACTGGAGGAACCTAAGAAAGATATGTGTTCTCGAACTTCTAACCATCAAGAGAGTTCAGTCTTATAGTTTCGCAAGAGAAGAAGGGGTTGCACGTCTAGTTCGCAGGGTCGCGGAATCGTACCCTGCCCCAATCAATCTTACGAAGATGCTCAGGCTCTTTGCGAACGATGTGCTTTGTCGGGTCGCCTTGGGACGGATTTTTTCCGAGAGTGGGGACTATGATAGGTATGAATTTCATAACATGTTAGAGGAGATTGTAATCTTGCTTGGGGGGTTCAATCTGGGAAACTTGTTCCCCTCTATTGAATGGGTCAACAAGATAACTGGCTTGGAACGGAGACTCAAGAACACGTTTCAGCGCTATGATCGTTTCCTGGATGAAGTGATCGAGGAACACCTCGATTGCAAGAGAGAAGCAACGGAGCACAAAGACCTCATCGATGTTTTGCTCGATATAAAGAACGGCCTCAGCATGCCTCTAACAATGGACAATATCAAGGCCGTTGTCATGGTAAGTAAAGATTTCTTCTGTTTTCGATTCTTTTTGTTTCTCTCTGGTTGTTGAGGTTTAAGATCTCGAAGTAGACTTACTATATAACTTGAAGAGCTGGATCAGAGTCAGAATTCGAGTGGTCCATGAAAAGAAACTAGAAGTTCATAAATCGACTCTACCCGTCCAGCGATTTATGGTTTTAATGCTCGATTTCAAGTTGGGTCCTCTGTTACAAAATTCTGCTAAATTAATCCAAATTTTGGGTAAATTCTTAGAATAGGTGGTCTACAAAACTTTTCTCTGATTATTCACTTGGTTTGTCAAACCTTTTCTCCAATTCTTCAAAATTTTGTCATTGTGGTGCATCCTTTAATCATACTTTGTATTGCTCGGTTTGATGATTCTAAATTGTTAATGCATGCAGAGATTATACAATACACTTTTATTATTTAGAGACATCGCTTTTAAGTTAAGCAGGTTACATATATTTTTATATTTTAATAATCTACTACCTTTTAGAATTGCTGATTTTTTTCTTTGAAGCTTTTCCGATTTTATCCAAATTATATCTGAACTTGGTTACTGTGGTTGGGTCTCCGCAAGTCCCCGGGCACAACTCTCCTGACCAACCAAAGTGTTTAAATGATCATACACCATCAACTAGTTAAGTTGTGGGTGATCCTAACCGTCAAAGTCATAGATCATTGACTGAAGTGCAAGAGGCTCAAAAATGGTGTTTTAGGGAGACTTAAACCATTGGACTGTGGACTTTAATATCAACCTTTTCAGTTTTAATGGCTGATTTTGAAGGTCAACAATCGGATGGTTCACCTCCACTTTAGGCATGTTTCTTTGGGTTAAGTCATGTTCCAATGATAGAGTGCCACTTGGACAATCTAGACTGATCACAGATGTGAGATTAAGTCATGTTCCAATGATAGATTACCACATGGAAAATGATAATCACAATTATAATGGTGCGAGATTAAAAGTTTAATTTTAATGATATAAGATCATTTAATGGCACTTTAGAAAACAATGCCTCAAAACCAAACTTTTTAGCAAAAAAGACCCGACTTCAAACATTTTAGAAAAACAATTCTTTCACAGATTTTAGAACTTCAGAAAATCATGACAGCACTATTTTTTCTAAAAAGTTTTTTTTTAAATAGTGCTTTCACTGTTTTCTGAAGTTCAGAAATCCGTGAAAGCATTGTTTTTCTAAAATGTTTGAAGTCGGGTATTTTTTGCTAAAAAGTTTGGTTTTGAGGCATGTTTCTCTAATTATCCCATCATTTTTTTTATTTTTTTTTAAATACCATTCTGGTGATGATTAAATGTCTGTCAGGAGCCTGTATCCCCTAAAACACAAAAATTCCGTATCGTCTCAGCGGGTGGAAAAAGCTCATTATTATCGATTTTCATACCATTTGAGTGGGTACGCAGATCATCATTAACATCACTGGTGCCTTGTCCAAACCAACAATGGGTTGGAACAATGGCTAAGAGACCACGCCTCAAGAAGTGGAGGTCCTGAGTTCGAATCCCATTCCCTGTTGGCCACCCCCATTGATTTATCCTTACTTGGTACATATGATGTGCGCGCGTTGCATGTGCCTAGGAACTTAGTCGGGTGCCCTAAGAGGTTAGGATACCTGATCCCCGGAAAGTAAATAAATAAATAATAAAATAAAATAAAGGATACTTTAGAAAATAATGCCTCAAAAACAAACTTTTTAGCAAAGAAGAGTCGACCTCAAACGTTTTAGAAATTGTGCTTTCACGAATTTTGGAACTTCAGAAAGCCGTGAAAGCACTATCACAAATTTTGGAACTTTAGAAAGCCTTGAAAGCACTGTTTTTAGACAGGGCTAAAAAGTTTGTTTTTGAGGCATGTTTCTCTAATTATCCCTAAAATAAAATAAAATTTGAACTGTCACCGATCTACCATTCCATCTATGTAGGACATGTTTATCGCAGGAACCCATACGACCTTCATAACCCTTGATTGGGGAATGGCAGAGCTCATGAGAAACCCAGAAGTGATGAAAAGAGCCCAAGCTGAAGTACGAAGCATCGCCGGTGAGAGAAGATTGATTTCAGAGACTGATCTTGATCATCTACCATACTTAAAAGCAGTGATCAATGAGATTTTTCGACTGCATCCTCCAGCGCCTTTACTAATGCCGAGAGAATCCATTGAAGAAGTAACAATAGACGGTTACAAAATTCCCGCCAAAACGCGGCTCCTGGTCAATGCTTGGGCTATTGGGAGAGACCCAGAATCTTGGGGGGAGAAATCGGAGAATTTTGAGCCAGAGAGATTCATCGGTAGCTCGATCAGTTTTAAGGGTCAGGATTTCAAATTTCTACCCTTCGGAGCGGGGAGAAGGGTGTGTCCCGGAATTTCGTTTGGTACAGCAAGCATCGAAATCGCTCTTGCTCAACTTCTCCACAGTTTCGACTGGGAGATTTCACATGGTATTCGAGCAGAGGACTTGGATATGACCGAAGTGTTTGGCCTCACACTTTCAAGAGCATCTGAGTTAATCGTTACTGCGAAACCACGCTTCATCTGAAGGTAGCTAATCAAATATTTGATAGAAAGTGTGAGAATCCCATCTTGTTTGCAGATTGGCTAAAATGTGAAGTCAAATTGTGAATCAATTTGGAGTAAGAATGAAATAAATTTGTTCTTGTTTGAAGATTGGCTTAAAACTGAAGTGATGTGAAAAGTGAAGTCAATCTGATCTCGTATGTATATTGGCTAAAAAGCGAAGTAATGTGAAATTGTGTATTAGTTTGGAGTATATCTTGAAGTCAATCTGATGTCAAATTGTGTATCAGTTTGGAGGAGAAAGTGGAGTGAAGTCAATTTGTTCTTGTTTCCAGATTGCCTAAAAAGTGAAGTGACGCCCAAGTGATTTTTACAAGTTTTTGTTTATCAGTTTGGAGCCATAATTAAGTGATTTTTACAAGTTTTTGCTTATCAGTTTGGAGCCATAATTTCTTACAGCTTGCTGGTGATCGAGATATAATATTATTGGTTTATCGCGATATAATATTATTGGTTTATCGCTTGTGTGTAAAAATAAGCTCAATTGAGCTTTTCTAGGAACCAATTGATTCTTTTATATTATAGGTTATCTTATAAAAGTTATCAGCCTCATTAACAGTTTATATTATAGGTCAATTGAGCCTTGAGCTTTTCTGAATAGGTTATCTTATAAAAGTTTCGATCCTCATTAAACCATAATTATTTTTTAGCCTTTCAGAGCTATGGTTCAATGTCCAAAGGGTCTTCTTGTTCATCCTATTATGAAATCACCCCTCTTCACAATTAGATTCAATGTCCAAAGAGTTTTCTTATTCATCCTGTTAATGAAATCACCTCATTTCACGGCCAGACTCACTGTAAACTCTGATTAATCTGTATTTTTGTTAGCATTCATCATGCAAAGATGATACATAGCAACATTCAAAACACATTTTTTCATTTCATTTCACCCAATGTTACAGTGGCTTTACCATTTCATTGAAATGTGGCTTACATTCATCATTTTTGTCACAAAAAGAAAAGCATCTTAACCCAAGGAAACCCACAAAACACAGCCCCAAACACTTAACCCTTATCATCGAGATATACACAAAAAAAAACCAAGTGGCACAACACCTTCTCTCTGCGATTCGTTCTCGCGATCTCGGCCTCAAACCTATTACATCTCCGAAGGAGCCCTAGAATAATTTGTGTGGATCTTTCGCAAATGGGTGGATCGATCCGACACGATCGACTGGGACAACTCAGAAACCTCTTTCCTGGATTGCGAGACATCCACGATGTTTGAATATCCCTTCGATTGCCGCAACTGAGATATGGTTTCTCCTCTATCAATGCCAAAGTCTTGGGAGGGGATCGGATGGCGGAAGACGCCGAGTTTTTGGATGAAGAAGCAGCAACCATAGACAAATAGAAGACCAAGAAGAAAGAGGAAGAAGAAGACAACGGTCATTAATAATGAAGAAAGGGCTTTTAATGGGCCTAGGCCCCGCGCTTAGCACGTGTACTGTTTAAGGGCCTGTTTGGATAAAAACACGGGAAATGTGGGAAGTAAAATAATTCCTATATTTTCCCATGAATACCTAAGTTATAGGAAATCATGAGATTCCTTTGTTTCCCTTTGTTTTTGTTGTTTGAATAACCACATTGCTAGCTGGGAAAATGCAGGATTAACCAAATCCTGTGTTTGGATACATATGCAAGAAATTATATGAAAATAACAATCCTAACAAAAAAATAGCCATAATATCACAAAAGATCATCCAAATTAAAAAAGCCACTACAATATCATAAAAATGATCCACAAAAATGATATTCATATAAATTATCTAAAGAAAATGTGGGAAAAGATATCCACATGAAATATAAAAGGCCATTGAAGACCAAAGTGGAAAATATACATCCACTAAGCAAATCAATGTGGAAAATGCATCCACATGAATAAGAAGGCATCTCTTACTAAATATAAAAGAGATGAAGAGAAAAAAATAAAAATTACATGAATCAATTTCATATAGAAGAGATAAAAGAAAAATGAAAGGTTTATGAATCAAGAAACTTCAAGAAAATATGATGCATAAGCAATGTCAGGACCAAGACAGGCTTCAACGTACGGAGCCGATCCTGTCTCTGATACCATATTAAAATTATAAAATAAAGAAGATAAATAAGAAGAAGATAAACGAGAGAAGAGGAAGATAGAAAGATAGAATAGACAAATTTTTACAATCGATTATATTGTTTACTGTATTTTTCAATAATCTGATAATAAAGTGCATAAATAAGATTACAAATATAATGGCTACAATTGGTCTAGATAATTACAATTGATTGAGATAACTAATGTGTGGTAATTATCAAATAAATAAGAAGAAGATAAACGAGAAAAGAGGAAGACAGAAAGATATAATAGACAAATTTTCACAATCGATTATATTGTTTACTATGTTTTTCAATAATCTAATAATAAAGTGCATAAATAAGATTACAAATATAACGGCTTCAATTGGTCTAGATAACTACAATTGATTGAGATAACTAATGTATGGTAGTTATCAAATAAGATACTCTAATAAGATTAGCTGTGTTGGAGAGAAGGAATAATCCGAAGGCTCGGAAGATAGAAAATCGAGGGACCCCTCGACATTTGTCCCAAATTTTGATGGAAATTGCGAAGATAGTTTCTGACCCTGCGTGTCATCCAAACAACAAGAATCTCCGTAATTTATTTGTCGCATATGAGTTTTCCTTATTTCCCTTAAAATCAAACAGGCCGTAAGCGGTATTGTTTTACTTTAAATGCTCCACGTCAACGCCTTTATCTCATTAAGGCTCCAAGTCATTACTTTCCGTCACAAAGATAGCGAGTTGTGACGGTAGGGGTCTAATTTTGATGCATTTGCACTCTATAAGGGTTTAGTTGATATTATGTATAGTTAGGGGCATTGAGGTGAAAGTTCAGGTGTGTTTTTGAAAATTTTCCCAATATATATAGAAAAGGCTTCGGTCCTCCAAGATTGGGGAAACTTTCAATTGGCAATGGGACACCAAATTGACGACACCCAGAGCAAGGGTGCATTACTTAGATCAAATTTTAATTTTTTTTTTGAAAACTCATTCCCACAATATACTTTTTTACCCTTCAAACATGAATTGTTGAAATTAGTCGAACTTTGATAGAGCACTTAAATAAAAGAATTTTGAAAATTTTTGTTATAAAATTGATCTAACTCATCCTTCCATGCTCCACGTGGCCGAACAAGCACCCAAACAATGTTTTGAGTGCCACATGAAGTTCCACGACATAGTGGAAGATGTTTGAGTTCCTTCAATGGAGGACAAAACCATCAAAACACACACACACACACACACACACACACACACACATATATATATATATAGGAGCCAGTTCCGTCCTCCATTGGGAGGATGCTCAACTGTCCTCCAAAAACTCGTGGAGATCAAAGGTGCATCCAAAATACTATTTGGGTGGGATGGGGCGCATAAGGGAATGGCTTAGATCAATTTCCCGAAAAAAGATCTCAACAAATTTCTTTTTAAGGCCTCTGTCAAAGTTTGACTAATTTTAATGGTTTAAATTTAAGGCTTAAAAAAACATGGTGGAGATGAGTTTCGGACTCACTTTTTCAGGCATATTTTACTTAAAAAATGTGACACCCTGTAGCGAAGCGCTAGAATCTCGGCAGTGAAGCGCCGGCGTCTCGTTTTAGGAGCGTCAATGCTTCATTTTAGAGGCGGCGACGCTTCATTTTAGGGTCGCTGACGCTTCAATTAAAAAAAATAACAATAATAATTTTTTTTTCTTTTATCAAAGCGCAGGCGCTTCATTTTAGGGGCACCGGCGTTTCGATAATATATATATATATATATATAATCAAAGCGTCGGTGCCTCTAAAACGAAGCGCCACCTCGATATAGAGGCGTCGACACCCCTAAAACGAGGCACCGATGCTTCATTGCCGAAGTGCTAGCGCTTCGTACGGGGTGCCACATTTTTTAAGTAAAATATGCCTGAAAAAGTGAGCCTGACACTTTCTTGGAAAAATAGAGAAAAGAAAGAGACTTTAAAAAAGTCAAGAATAACTGAAGGGTTTTTAGCTTTTAAAATATTTTAAAAGTGTAATCCTAGTTAGTAAAGTGAGTCCTATGCCACCCATCACTTCACAAAATAGGTGTTATGTGTCGCACCTATATCGATTGGCGTAGAGATATCTCTACACACGAGCACATTCTCCCTTTTCTCATATATATATATATATGAGGCCCGGAGATATGCGCTCAGGCATAGAGATATTTCTGCGCATATTGATAGAAGCTCGACACTATAGCTGATGCAACAATCCTTCCTTTTCCTAATTTCACCGCGCTTTAACCATGATTTCCACTGAACTGATACTGACAAAATGAGAAAGGTAAAGGGTGGCGTGACTTTGGGAGTCCGTGCCTGACATCTTGATTTTGTCATGATTATATTCGAAAAGACAAACGAGAAGACTACCTGATTGTGCTTCTTGTACGACGCGATATCACGATTTATGTGTAATATCATTAATTAAAAGCGGCACATGATATCGTGGTTTTCAAGTAAGAAGCGCTGATGCTATATTTTGTTAGTGCTTCCGCGACGAGAGAAAAGCATTAGCGATCCCTACATTATAAGAGGCGCCCCAAATTTTGACACGTAGCACCATTTTGATAAGTAGCGCCCCATATTTTGTCAGAACATTAAATGAGGAGTGGGGCAAGGCAGATGGGATTATGGCGCCTGATATCGTGTCGTCCAATGGCCATCATTCCCATTCGAGATAAATATTTAAGACAAAAATTCTAAGAATTAGAAATTAACAAATTACTCTTCACCTTTGCCTTCTCAATTTTCATCTTCTCAGAGCGCAGTAAGAAACATCAAAGCGGCAAAACCCTTTTCCTACATCTAGGAACAAGGTAAACTTCCTTCTATTTTCATTCCTCTTTGTAAAATGCTAAATAGAAGCGTCATCATTCCAATGAAGAAGCGCTAGCGCCTCGTCTAGGGGCGTTAGCGCTGCATATAGTGGCGTTAGCACATCGTATAGGAGCGTTGGTGCCTCGTCATGGAAGCTTCGCCGTTCTGGATCTTACCATATTCTTCTCTAAATTTACCATTTTTTTATTTGACATATTTTGAAGATGGTTCTCAAGTCTCCAACGGCTAAGTGCACAATTGAAAAGTTTTGCGTCATTTGCGACGGGTCATTTGTGCAGAGGAAAAAACTGCTTGAGGAGTCGGTCTCCGAGGTATTCTTTTGGACTTCAAAGGACGCGATAAACATCAGCAACCTCCTGAACGCGATGATCAAGTTCTGGGTCAATGACAATGTTTGAAATTTTGGGAAGGGCCATATCAGATTTTGGGCCCTTGATTTTGCTTTAATAACTGGTCTTCGAATGACCGTCCCTTCTCGTTACCCTTCCCCCAAAAAGCTTCCCAAAGAACAGACCATTAGAGATAGATTTTTCATACAAATTAACCTTGCAAAGAGGGTACACATCCTGACTGTCATCGACAATCTCCCGCTAGATGCTAATAATGACTTTCTAAAATTATGCTTGTTGTTCGTCCTCACCACCGTCCTCTTCCTAAACACAAAATACACCATCGATGAGCCCTACCTCAAGCTCATTGATGATCTCCCCAATTTTAACGAATTTTCATGGGGCGATCATGCATACAATCACCTTCTAATATGCGTAAACAAAGCGAAGAGGAACAAGGATCTAACTGAAAAGGCAAAGGGAATGCAGGTTTACAATATTTATGTCTGCATCTTCCCTCCTTCTGTTAGACCCAATTCTACAATAACAGTTTCATCTTCATCATTGAAAACGAAGAATCAAAGAAAAGTCATCGGAATTATTGTTGGGACCCTAATCTTTACCGGCGATTGGTTTTGTCCGGGGTGGTTTGAGTGGAGAAGACAATCAGGGGCAAATTTGTAAACTCACAAATCCACTTAATTGAGGATTTGAGATCTTACGAATCTCTAAACTTCAAAAAACTGTGAAAACCTTTTTTTTTATACGTTTAAATTCTGGATTTTTAGCTAAAACGTTTGTTTTTTAAGGTTGTTTTTCTAAAGTTCCCTTTTAATAATTTAATACTTGTTAGAATCACTGAAGTATTCCTTGGATCTTTCACGAATTTATCCAAATTAAATACAGCCCATTGAATGATTGCCGAATCAGAACTTGGTTAATATGGTTGGGTCTCAGCGCGTCCTGAAATCGAACCATTCTGTATCATCTAGGGTGCGAAAACCCCATAATGGTCAGTTTTCATACCATTTGAACGGGTGCCCAGATCATCGATCGTTACCATTATTATTGCCTTAACTGATTTATCATTCTATCTATGTAGGACATGTTTGCCGCCGGAACCGATACAACCTTCATACCGCTTGATTGGGGGATGGCAGAGGTCACGAGAAACCAAGAAGTGATGCAATGCGCCAAAGCCGAAGTACGAAGCATCGAGCGAAGATCAGTTTCGGAGAGTGATCTGGATCAATTACCCTACTTAAAAGCTGTGACCAAGGAGAGTTTTCGACTGCATCCTCCCGCGCCTTCTACTACTGCCAAGAGAATCTAGTGAAGAAGTAACAATAGACGGGTTCAAAATTCCTTGTTAATGTCTGGGCTATTGGGAGAGATTTCGGAGATTTTTGAGCGGGAGAGATTCATTGGTAGCTCTACCAGTTTTAAGGGTCAGGATTTCGAATTTCTACCCTTGGGAGCGGGGAGGAGGGTGTGTCCCGTAATTTCCTTTGGAACTGCAAGCGTCGAAATTGCTCTTGCTCAACTTCTCCACAGTTTCGACTGGGAGATTTCACATGGTATTAGAACAGAGGACTTGGATATGACCGAATTATTTGGCCTCTCCCTGTCAAGAGCATCTGAGTTGATCGTCACTGCCAAACCACACTTCACCTGAAGTTGGATAATCAAATATTTGATAGAAAGCTGGTGTTTTCTTCTATATCTCTTTCTAAATCTAGATGATGAGATTTGCCCAAATAAATAAATTAATTAATTAAAGTACTAGTTCAAAGCTTGATTTTTTCTTCCAGGCAGAGTCAACGGGTTCATCAATAATTTGGAGCAAGTTCAAGTTCACAAAAAATCAGAGGAAAACTTGGAAAAGGAAAAAAGAAGATTAAAAGATACGAAAAAATTTAGAAAAAATTAAAAAATCACAATTTTGAATAAAAAAAACTCATTAAATTATTCTCCAACTATGTGCAAATTTTATAACATGTAGGAATTTTAAAATTTTCAAGAATTATTCCTGTATAATTCGCATAAAACACTAACCGTATGATAAAGGATCTCCATCGTGTGAAAGATTGGGAGGATAAAGGATCTCCATTGTCTGATTCAACGCAATCAATTTATTTCAGCATGGGTGAACTTAGATTCGGTGGGTGCTCCACTTATGACCATGATAAGCATCTACATAATCTTTGATTGCACCTAAGAACGTGGGTGCTCCACTTATGACCATAGAATTTTGAGGGACTCACTTCACCTCAAGGTCCCAGATACAAGCCCAACTTGTCAAAAACAAAGCAACTGGGACATAATCTCCAATTCGCTTCATTGTTTACTGCTCAATTTGCCAATTATAATGAAAATAGGTCTCCCAAAAATGTATCGGAATCGCCGAATAGCGTGAAAACGCATATGAAACGGCCAGCCCGTTTTGTATGATGAAACAAAGATTTGTCCAAATCGGGAATGAGATGATCTGTATATTGGATTGTTACCAAATAATGTCTAGTTACGAAAGAAATTATCCTATCCGATGGCCTAGATTCGAAAGATAATACTCCAAAGTTACGCATTTTTGTGAATTGCATTTTCTGGTAAAAGGGGTTAGTGTAAGTTCCCTATAAGAAGCTGAGGGTTTAAGTCTGTCTCCCTAGCTTCCTTTCCTTTTCAACCTCAACGTCCCAATGATCAAAATATCAGCCAAAAGTTTGGTTTCGGCCTTGGCCGAAACTGAAAATTTGACTTATTGACCGATAATTTGAGGATTTCGGTCAAATTTCTTTCTTTTTATTTATTTTATTCTACTTCTTTTAAAAAATTGGTAATATGAGCAATGTTCAAATTATCGGCATAGTTTCAAATTATTAGCCGAAAATTTGAAGGTTGGTTCATTTTGGCTGAAATTTTTTAGTTTTCATCTATTGGTTTGGCCGAAATTGTACATATCGGCCAATAATTTCAATTATCAACCAATATTTTGAACCATGGTCTACTCTACCCATTGGAAAAAATATATTTATATTGTCAAAAAGTTTCTAAATGTATTTTAAAGATCCAGGGCTATGGGTTCAAACCTATTGCACGGTGCTAGATTAGAATCAGTTGAGGTTTATGTGACATCCATTCGAGAGATCGAGTTCTGTGGCAACTTGCCTAAGTACCATTAGGGGCAGGACTGGCTCACCCCCGGTAGGCAATTTAGGCGGTTGCCTAGGGCCTCCTAATAAGGAGAGGCCTCTAAAAACATCATTTCTATAATAAAGCCGTACATGTTTGTTAGCCGCCCTTTAAATTTTTTATAATTTATTTAAATGATGTTTTCATTTGCAATCATAATTAAAAAGCTAGAATCTATGATTGCAAATAATACTATCCATTATTTAAAGCAAATCATTGAACTTGAGTTACACCTCTTTCTTATAGTTGATGGTTCCACTCATATAGTTGTCAGCCTTGAATCAAATGCTAGGTGTAACTTTTTCATTCTAATCAATCACACATTAAATATTGACGTCATGAACCACATATCAAACGGTCCAATGTTGATTATGCGTGGTACACAACCGTGATAAAAGTGCACCATGGTACGCCATGACAATCAACATTTGACCGTTGATAGTTGGGATATGATCTTAAGATCTAATTTGTGAAAGCTTGAAGAAAAAAACGTCCTCTATCATCTAATTCAAGGCAGTCAATAGTTTTAGTGGTGGAACCATAGTTGCATGCAAAAATCTTTTGTTGCAAAAATCTTTACCCTTTTCTTTATATTAAAAATATTTCTCCACAAGTGCATACCCCGTGCCACCTACTAGTATTTTTAATTAAAATTTATTTTTTTCTATTTTAGGAGATCACCTATCACGTTGGGGGCCTCCAAATCTTTTGTTAAATATTTATGTAGCACAAGCGAAAAAAATGTAAATTCATTACAAGGGCTTCATTGGAGACTTTAACTTTGGGCCTCAGGCGATGTTGAGCCGGCCATGATCAGGGGCTAACCAAAAAATTTAGGCATGATCTGATATTTTCCGTCCAAAATGTGGTCAAAGGGGAGAAAATTTAATGTACTAGGATGTGCAGGTAGTACCCAAACTTTGACCATAGTTTTGACCACCCAAAAATAAAATACTCAATTCTTTTTATAGATAACATGTCATGTGGCACATGATCTCAAAAGAGTGTTGTTTTGAAATCACGTGCGACGTGGCATGTAATCTAGGGTTCTAACCTGTAGTGATCTAAATTTCATGTATTTGATACACCTAATTTATTTGTATGTATTTAATAGCGTATCCACCACATGCTTTAAATTTCTAAACGTTTTAATTAAAAATACATATTTTGATTTTTTAAACTTTTATATTTATTTTTGTCATTAATTGATATACACTATGTGATAGCCTATTCGTTAGAGGTTTGAGTTAAAGATAAGAGGTTAAAGGATCGAACTTCGTATGTAGGTTTTAAACTTTTATTTTTGACCTAGAAGTAAATGTCTATACATCCTTCATGGTTTGTTAGCATAACATTGAATATTTCCCTAATAAGTTAAGAAACCTTAGAGACTTTAGAGACCTTAAAGAAGAAATTTTAAATCCTCATTTTCTAAAACTTTTCTTTTTGGAAGATCGGCGAGACGTTTGCATCTTTTCTCAAGGAACCTTCGCCTCCTTTAAGAGTCATCGTCGTAGTGAGGAACCCGATTGAAACACGGAGATTCGATCATTCTAGGTATAGAGAAATCATGCTTTCCCTTGAAACTGAAAATATTATATTAAATATGAGTTTTATGTTAATTAATATTTTTATTGCATAAATAATGAATGGCATGATTCGATGTGATGCATGCTATGATTGATGTTTTTTTATGTTGATGTTTTTGGCTAAAAATCGGGTTAAATCCCACCGTGTAATTTGAGATACTTTTAGGAGTTTACTTGAGTCGAAATAAATCGATCGATCGATTTCTGAACGTTAAATTCATGGTCTGCTCTCAGGTTGAACTACAAAAATTATTACTATTAGCGGTAATTTTTTTAACAAAAAACTGTTGTTATTAGTCTTGTCGCTGTCAAAAACTACGACTATTAGTCCCATCACTACCAAAAACTACCTTAACAGCAAGTGTTGCTGAAATACCTTATCTTTATAGTGTTAGAAGCGATCAATCGAGTCTCGAAATTGATCTATCGAGTCTCGCCGATAATTGTTAATTTGAAAACTCTCGGAGAGAAATCAATCAATCCAGTTGAGAAATCGATCGATCGATTCTGAGCGTATAAGTTTCACAAATTTGGACTCGAACGGATATTTATGTCCTTTTTTAGTTCTTTTTATATTAGTTTGATTAAATGTTAAGGTTTATGGCCAATAATTATCTTCACATGCACTTTAATGTTTTATGGTAGTCCACGGATTGCATGATTAAGACACATGGATATGATGAAATAATAAGCAGAGATCAAGCTAGATTAGACCTAACGTCTTGAGAGAGACGGAGTCTAACCAGTAATAAATATGTGATCAATTAGACCCAACGTCTTGATAGAGACAGAGTCTAATGACACAAGAATAAAGACTTATTAGACCTAACGTCTTGACCGAGACAATGTCTAAAAGTCAACGTCTTGAGAGGGACGAGTAAAAGAGGAACTTAATGAAAGTATGAATCGAAGTCGACGATTGATAGCAAGATCAAGAGGGCGATGCCGTGAAGTTGGTGATCGCCGAATAGACGTTATTTCTTAATAAATGATTTCTCTTTTCTTTTTAGTGTTTTGCTCATAGCACAAAGGCCTCCTTTTATAGCTAAAACTCTAACGTTTGGATCTATGTGCATTCAATTGGAGAAATAACTTATCTTAATATTTTGATCAATTTGCAATAAACCCAGCTACCGTTTTACAAAGATTTATTTTTAAAAATATATTTAAAATAAATATTAGTTAATATAATATACTATAAAATCAATTTGTGTATAAATATGATACCAAAGATTTATTATCGATATTATGGACATTTACTCGAGATGACCTCCATAATATTGGTTGTGCCTAACGGCACCATGGTCATATACTAACATCTCTCACTTGACCATGTAGGCTGTGATATGTCTAAGTCTTTTGCCGTTTTAAGATTTACCCATTAAAATATATCCCAGTTCTAAAGTTTTGCACGCCAAAAACGGATTTACCCATGACAACAAATCTTGTCTAAGTCATGAGGTTTTACACGCCAAAGCGGATTTGCCCATTATGACCATTTATCCCAATCGTAAGGTTTTACTCGCCAAAGCGGATTTGTCCATCACAATACTTCTTTTACAATAGAGAAATTATTAAGTGCCTTGGAATCAATTTGGCTTGGGTATCCCTAAGTCCCATCAAGCCAACATGCTTTGAAAATAATTTCACACTTAGACCCTTTGTAAAAGGGTTGACAACCATATCAGAAGAAGGTAAATGACTTACAGTCACTTCACCTTTCTCTACTACATCTTGAATATAGTGATATTAAACTTTAATATGTTTGCCCTTAGAGCTATGTGGTCCATTTTCAATCAATTTAATTATAATTTTATTATCACAAATAAATGCACAAGCCCGTCAGTTATATCAAATTTCATATTTTTAATGAAACGCTTTATCCAGAGACCGCATATGTACAAGTTGCACTACAAGCCACATACTCGGCTTCTTGAGTATGTAGAGCAACACATCTCTGTTTCTTACTAAACCAAGAAATAGAAGCACCTCCAAAAAAGAAAACATGATCAGAGGTGGATTTTCCATCATCCTTACTCCCAGCATGATTAGAATCAGAATATCCTTGAACCTCAAATTTATCGGATTGAAAGCATAATTTAATATGTTACGTACCCTTTAGATACCTCAAAATTTTTTTCACTACTTGCTCGTGTTTTATACTAGGGCTATTTTGGTATCTACTAACAAGACCTACTGCAAAGGCGATATCTGGTCTCGTACACAACATATCATAAATCAAGCTCTCTACAACTTAAGCATAGGGAATGATTAATCTTTCTTGTCTGTTACATGGACAATCTTTTTTACTGAGTTTCAATCCCTTTTCCACTGGTGTAGACAAAGGATTACAACCATCAATTTTAAATCTTTTTAGAATTATGTCAATATATCTTTCTTAGCTTAAACAGATCATTCGAGATTTTGTATCTCTATTTATTTTTATTCCAAGAACATAGGATGCCTCTCCCATGTCCTTCATCTCAAACTGAGAGTTAAGCTATGATTTGATGTTGTCAATCATTTCTAAATAATTTCTAGCTAGAAATATATCATCTACATATAAGGATAAAATAGTAAACCTACTCTCACTCTTTAAGACATATACACAATGATCTAATTTGTTAACCACATATCTCATTTTAAGTATTAGACTATGAAATGTCAAATACCATTGACGTGAAGATTGCTTTAGCCCGTATAAAGCTTTTTTTAACTTATATATTTTATCTTCATGTACTTTAATCTCGAAACATTCTGATTGATTCATAAAAATGGTTTTTTTTAATTCTTAATTTAGAAAAGTAGTTTTGACATCCATTTGGAATTGTTCTAAATCAATAAGGGTAACAATAGCTAAAATTATTCTGATTGACATAAATTTAGCTACAGGAGAATATATATCAAGATAATTTGTCTCTTCTCTTTGGGTTAAGCTCTTGGCTACAAGTCCAGTATTAAATTTATCAATTTAACCATCCGATTTTAATTTCTTTTTCAATACTCATTTACATCCTATAGCATTTCTATTACTAGGCAAATCATTGAGTGTCTATACTTTGTTCTTTTCTATGGAATCAAGTTCTTCATTCATTGCTTTAAATCATTCATTAGATTCAGGTGAATTAATAGCTTCATTATAATCACTAAGATCATCTCCCTGATCCAAGTCAATGTCTCATTTATTTTCATTTAAGTGAATATAAAAATCATTCAAGTAGGATGGAGGAGTCCTAGTTCTTTTCTGACCACTAATAGTAGTATGAGGTATAAATGTTCCTATATTCACAGGTTGTATGGAATTATTATTTGTAATGGAGTGGTCATCATCTATCATAAAATGATTAATATTTTCAGTGTGTGAAACGTTATCATCAGTTAGATCTTCTAAAAATTCTGCATCCCTACTTTCTATTAATTCCTTATCATTATGATAAAATCAATAACCTTTTGATGCTTCAGAATATCCTATAAAATAACATCTAATGATTTTTTTATCTAATTTATCTCTAAGTTGATATGATACTAACACATGAGCAATCAAACCCCATTTTTTTAAGTTACTTAAGTCCGATTTTCTTCCTGTCCACAACTCATAAGGAGTTATATTTACAACTTTGGTTGGAACCCTATTAAGAATATACATAGCAGTACTTACGGCTTCTCTCCAAAAAAATTTAGATAAATTAGAATGAGATAACATGGACCTAATCATTTCCATTAGAGTCCTATTTCATCTTTCAACTACACCATTTTGTTATGGTATGTAAGTCATTGTTAAGTGGCGTTTAATTCTAAATTTGCTATAAAAAAATTTTAATTCATCAAAAGTAAATTCTCCTCCTCTATCTGTTCTTAAAATTTTGATATTTCTTCCTAATTGATTTTTCACCACTTTTATATTTTTTGAGCATATCCAAAGTTTCTGATTTATTACCAATTAGATACATATCTAAAAGGCCCACATATATAAGAGTAATTGTTTACATCTTTCAGCTTAGGGGAAAGGTTTACAAGTTAATTTTCTAGATAAATATGATTCACAAGTGGGAAATTAAAACTTTTAAATTTTAGAATTAATTCTTTATCTGACATATTTTTCAGTTTAATCTTATTTATATGTTCTAGTTTTAAGTGTTATAGATATGGGTCATTATCACATACATTCATAGACACATTAAAGAAAACGAAAGTAGAAGTTTCATTAATCACATTCAAACGATACAAGTTGTTCATCCTACTTCCCCAAGCAATGATACCACCATGCTTCCCAATTGACACTTTTCTAGATACAAACCTAACCTCAAAACCTTTTTAATCTAGTTTAGGAATAGAAATCAGATTGCGCCTAATGTTTGGTGCATACAATGTTTTAGACAAGTAAAGGTTAATATCCCCAGGTAACTGCAGCTTGAAGGTGCCAATTCCTAACACGTCATAGTACGTGTGACAGCCCGGATCTCACACGTCATAGTACGTGTGAGATCACCCGTTAAGGCGATCTCACACTTACATGAACACTTGGTACATCCACAAAGCAGAACTCAAATAGACATCTCAATTAAGCAGATGGAGTTATCATATACTTCAAAGGAAACTCTATTTCTAAAAGTAAACTAATCAAAATAACGGTTCTAAATTTCATGCTAAATACATAGACAACAAAACCGAAATGAACCATCGGTGATAGACATCTACCACCAAACAATGATTCACAAAATAATATCCAAAATATACCTTACACAACAAAAGTCTAACTCAAAATGGTTGGATGTACCAAGCCAAACTCAAAACAAACTTTTCACAGCTCACACACACTGACAAGCCTATTTGGGGAAGAACTCCTCTGGTAGGGGTTCAACCTCCTCCTCTGGCTTGTATTCTAGATCGCTCTCAAGGTCCATATCCTTCTCTAAGTTCTCACCTGTGATGTATAGTTGAAGGGTAAGGTAACAGTATAAGTTCAATAGGGGAAAACATTAGTTGCATTTAAATCTCATATCTCAAAGCATAAAGTCTTCATATGTACATGTCACATTTTTCACATTTGAATTCCATATACGAAAATTTAATCACACTCACACACTTAGATTATATGTTCTGCTTTAAAACATTAGACATAACTTAAAGCATTAACTTAAATATTTTTCTAAGCAAATATAGCATAAGAAGCCGCAATTTTACTGATGGGAATCCTTCACGACGTTATGAGGGATACTTGTGCTGAAGAATTTTACTATTGATTGGTAGGAATTGAACTGATATCCCACTGTACAAGAGCAAAAAGGATTCGTTCCACATGAATCTTAAATCATCGTGCAAAACTTAACTTATAATTTTCACACTGTGTAAAATTATTACAATATACTATTTTTGGAAAACTAGTATTCTTACACAATTTCAAAACTTACACGAACACATTTTTCACATCACATATCCCATATCACATCACATTTATACTTTTCAAAACTAGTTTCAAAGGTTAGAATATCACATGCTTATTTTCACAAAAATTTATCATGACTTATCACATCACATTACTTAACTTATACAAAGCACATTCAAATCAAATGATCATAAGTTTTTCCTACCTTAAGGTACGCTTAGCACAATCCACACCTAAACCTCTTGAGGACTCACACGGATGTTTAACACTTTAACCTACATCCAAAACCATCCAAAGGGTCTTTAAAAGTGTCTAAAAAAGTCTTTTGAACGGAATCTTCGAAGGTTTCGCAAGAAAACGAGCAAAAATTGCCTAACTCTGTATCTCACGCACGCGAGATACAGGGTCGGGCGCATGAGTAACATAGCACTCATCCTCCTCACGCGTGCGAGGCATAGAGGCTCACTGGAACCTCTTTCCTTGAGGGCGTGAGCCCTATCTCACCCTTTCTGAAGACCTCTCGTGCAACCGAGCTTTGAAGCTCGGGCGCGCAGACACCTAGCTCGGGCACACGAGAAACAGAAGCTCTCTAGAGCTTCATTTCTCGGGCACGTGAGGCCCTCAGGAGCCTTTCTGAAGGCAGCTCGCGCGAGCGAGCTTTGAAGCTCGGGCGCAAGAGTTTCAAAATTTCTTTGGGTTTTGAGTTTTCAAGACTCATTTCTCTAGCGATTCATCGCCATTCTTTCACGCAAATCCACACACAGTTAATCCTACAAATAAAATACCCTTATCTTTCTATTTCTTACCTTCAAATTTAGTGAAATCCTCAATACGCAAGCATGAATCGAAGCAAAACCTTTTCTTCTAAACCCCTTCGATCATGCTTCACTCCCCGACCATCCTCAATATCACAATCGATAGTATTCACTCCTTGAACCAGATCGTGGAGGAAAATTAAGGTCAAGAGCGTTGGAGTACTCGAATCCGTCAGATCTCTTCTTCACACTCACAACCTTCTTCTCACTCTTTCTCTCTCTAAACAAACAAAGGCAAGAACAACTGCAAAAGGGTTTTGCACGTGAGGTTATCCCTCACTTATCTCATAGAGGGTTGCCTCCATGTGAAACATACATACCTACACACATGTGTATGTTTCCTATCCACTTAATGTGTTTGGTGTGGAACGCACACACACACCTAAGTGTGTTAAGTTCCTTGGTTCCCTTGTGAACCACACACCATAGCTAGCACTCACACATCCTACAAATAAAATACCCTTATAGTACGTGTCATTTCTCATATAAATACGTTGCTCGCCGGCTTTAACCTCTTTGAAGTCCAGAAAACCATCCCTTGACCTAGCGACGTGTCGTGTAAAGGTATAATCCACCCACCAACCATTTAGATCATGTCTGCAACCAATGATTCAGAATAAACACAAACAACATCACGCCTATTACCATTATTATTATTATTCTTAGATTTTTCTAGACAATTTGATTGGGAATGACCTGATTTTCCATAAGAGTGACATTTTCTTTTAGATGTTTGTGAATTTTTTTTTTTATTCTTAAAATTATTTAAAAAATTCTTCTTTCCCTTAAATTTAGATCCAGATGGTTGAGACTCACTGAGAAGGAGCTCAATATTTTTCTTTTTATTCTTTCTTTCTTTTTCATTTCCCAAATGCATTAAGAGGTTAAACATGGTCACATTTTGCACTGAGTGATTCAACATAATAACAACGGGTTCCCATGACTCAGAAAAATTGTTCAAAGTAATATTGACTTGCATACAGTCAGAAACTTTGTTACCAGTCGCGGCAAGGTCCTTAGCCAATATGGTCATCCCGTTCACGTGATCAATAACTGAGTCTGTTTCTTTCATTTTTCGTGAATGATATTTTTGTAAAAGGAGTTGAATATATGTTTCGGAGGGGTTCCATATTTCTGATATATAGCATGCATCATTTCTTTAGTAGTTTTATAATCTTCAAACACCCAAACTAATTCGATATTCATAAAAGTAAGAATAGTAGTTCTGGCAATTTTATCATTGTTGACCCATTTATCATATTTTTCCATAATATCCTTTGAAACATCGGATGGTGGTTTTTTAGGAACTTCATTTTCTAAAACATAATCAATCTTATCCAAGCTTAAAACTTGATTCATTCTACGCCACCAATTAGGATAGTTTAAATCAGATAGTTTTTCAGTATTGGATAATTCATGCATCACTACTTTAGAAGTCGTTTTATTAATATATGTAAGGAAAAATAAATTTAAATGAGAAGGTTTTAAGCACGACTAACCGGTTCGTCTGAAATCAATCGATAGAATATCAATATCGAGCGATTGCGCGTGGACGGTCTTTAGCGGCTTGATCAATGATGTTGCTTCAAAACGTGTTGATGCTAGATTTATGGTTTTCAGAATGTGTGCCACGCTCTCAGGAATCTGTTGGCGAAAATGACACCTCAATCTGAGTTTTATCAACTCCTATATTTTAAAAATATTGAATTACAAGCACTAAGTTCGGTGTTAATATTAGCACCGAATTCAAACTTAGTAAAGGAGAATAACAGTAAGTGGCTACAATGTTTATGGTATGGTTAAAGCTAGGTTGGGGTCGGATTTTCTTAGTTAGCCTAGGATTAAAAAAACAACTTGATAAAACAAATCTAGATACTTGTGCAAAAGGTTATCTAGATTTGATATGTGTGTTATCTCTTTAAGGCCAATAAATCCATTGAAAGAAAAAAAAAACTTCTCTATTCTTCTCCAAGAGACAGAGAAATAAAAACAGAGATAAGCTTTGTAGGGAGGGTGGTGTTGGTACGCGCTTTTTCTGGGTTCATCTCGGTCCCCGGAATAAATGGCCCATTTCGGTCCGAGTGGACTCTGGCTAAGGGCAATGGAGTAATAAATTAGGAAATATTAAATTACTGAAAGAAAAAAATGAATATTAAAGGAAGAATACCTGGGTTGATGTGATCGCCAGTTGTAGATATTTATCGACACTGCAACACATCACTGATCAAGCTTTCAGGGGAGCGGGGGCTTGCAAGTTGAACTCCTTTATTGAATCGTTGGCCGGCCAACAATAGTAGTTGTGGGTTGTCTTTACCCTAACTGGTTTGGTTTCCTTACTTCTACAAGGATTATAACGAATCTAATCTCCTAATCCTACTGGAAGTCTAATTGGCCTGGTTCCTGATCCTAGATAGAGTCTAATTGATCTAGTCTCCTAATCCTACTGGAAGTCTAATTGACCTAGTCTCCTAATCCTACTAGGAGTCCAATTAATTTAAATATCTTAATCTTACTAGAAATCTAATTAATTAAAAAAGGAGGTTGTGGCCCATTATGCTAAGGAAGATCAGCCCCGTTCCTGGGTGTCCTTCGTAAGCTCCCTTGGGCAAATCGGATGGCTGGGTTTAAAATTCAGAGAGGTTGAGGAACCTAATTGGTTTTAGGCCAAGTGCTTCCTCTTTTGATATTACTTCGAGGATCGAGACTAACGGGCTGGTGCCGTTAGCTTGACTACCTGGGGCTCCCAGGGAAGAGTCTGTAATTCTAGAAGTCTAGAAAGTAGCTCGACCTCTTTTGGAAGCCCTAGAGAGAACCTTTATGACAACCCGG
Source organism: Chloranthus sessilifolius (assembly GCA_021018995.1). Taxonomy (NCBI): domain Eukaryota; kingdom Viridiplantae; phylum Streptophyta; class Magnoliopsida; order Chloranthales; family Chloranthaceae; genus Chloranthus; species Chloranthus sessilifolius. The sequence goes on from CM037592.1 coordinate 118,653,087, forward strand.
ATTTTCCCAACATGATTTCCTGAGATAAATATATATATATATATATATATATATATATATATATATATTATTTTTTTTACTTTAAATCAAATGGGAGAACTTGGACCGCCAGATCGTAGCTCACAATCTGATATAGAATACTTGGTACATTCACACACATGCAAAAATCAAAGCAGATAATACATATAGCAAAACTTAAATCTTCAGTTCTAATATCCAACATGAACAACAAACTAAAACAAATCACTGGTGATGGCCAACCATTACCAAACAGTGGTGTACAATAGCACGAAAGTACAGAGGCTAACTTACCAAAGTTCACAATGTACTAAACCTATAATCCCATAACTAGGGGCAATTCCTCATGCGGAAGATCCTCTTCTCCCGGAGTCCTGATCAAAATCTACACCTGTGACGTATAGTTGGGGTGTGCTAACAGTCTAAGCTCAGTAGAAGAAATATCAATATCAATTTCACATCTCATCATATCAATGCAGCTATTCATGACAGAGTTCCAAGAGATAATTTAATATCAAAACAGAATTTGCATATATCTTTAAACCAAAATATTTAATAATTCAGAGTTTCACACAAATTTCAATGATCCCTTCTCATTTCTCAAGTTCACATTCAAACTCAAATTCAGAATTTCTATTCAGATTCTAAGACTTACAGTGTTCTGATTTCCAATTCATAACTTACAGTGTTCTAAATGTTCATATCTTACTGTGTTCTAAATTTTCATATATTACAGTGTTCTAAATTTTCAGTTACAGTGGTCCAGTCAGTATCTAAGCAATGTTCAGTCAGTATCCAGTCAATGTGTATAGTATGCAGTGTGTACGGATAACTCGTCGTACAAGTCCAGTATGCAGTATGCAGTGTGTACAGATAACCCATCGTGCCGGTCCAGTATGCAGTTTACAGTGTACAATATGTAGTTTACAGTATACAGTGTATACGGATAGCCCATAGTACCAGTCCAGTATGCAGTATGCAATGTGTATAGATAACCCGTTATACCGGTCCAGTATGCAGTGTACAGTAGGCAGTGTGTATGGATAACCCACTATACCGGTTCAATCAGTTTATGCAGTTGTGCAGTCAGTGTCCAGTAAATGTATACAGATTTAAAGTTCACAACTCACGTATCATTGTTCTAAGTTCATATTCTAATTCGAAGTTCACATCCATATTAGATTCAGCTGCAAAGATTCATATTTAAATATTGTTCAAGTTCAGATTCGTATTCATGTCCACAAGTCATATTCAGAGTCCTTTTGCTAAATTCATATTCATTCTCAACCTAATAATTTCAAGAACTTCAATTATATCTCAAAGATTCAAAGATTTCCTTACATAAGTCAATCAGACTCAAATACAGATGTCATTTCATATCAGATTCAAATCCATATTCTAAGCTTAGCAAATCCGATACTTTCAAAGAATACAAAGTTCCAATTTCAAATAGTTCCATTTCTAATTCAATGACAATCAGCTCATCACACCTAATCATATCATGACATATACAAAGCAATCCACGCTCAAGTTCTAATGCACTCAAATCACATCATGTGAGTCTATAAATCAAAGACAAGGATGAAATCAAATGTTGAGTTTTCCCTACATGTCCACATTCTTTACATTCAATTTCAAAGATCACCATATTCACATTTAAATTCAAAAGATAAATTTCATATTCTTGGTTCCAATTTCATAAGCAAAGTTTCAATTCTGAGTTCAGATTCACATTACAGATGCATATCTCAAAGTGTGGTTTCAAAGTCACATTTCAAAGCTCAAAATTTGAATATATCAAGAATCAATAGATCAAAGTTAAAATTGATATTGAGTACTGAATCAATGCAATTAAATAGTGAATTTTCCCTACCTCACAGCTCATGAAACCACGTAAATCACGTAAGATGAAGCGAAGATCCACACACACACATCCAAATTATAACTTGTGTTACCATGCATCCAATGACCCTTTAGAAATACATAAGGAAGCTTAACGGCCGAAGTTTTTTTAAATTTCTCAAGAAAATACTCAAAATTGCCCAAACTCTGAATCTCGCGCACGCGAGATTCAGGGTCAGGCACGCGAGTCCAAAGGCATTCGTCTATCTCGAGCGCATGAGGCACAGAGGCTCACTGGAGTCTCTTTCCCCTCTACTATTCCTCGGGCACACAAGACTCTTGGAAGCCTTTTTGATGACTGCTTGCACACGCGAGAAGCAACCTTGGGCGCGCGAGAACCAAAGAAAACGCAGATTTCAGTATTTTTAGAAATCTCTCTCTTTCTCTCGCGATTTTCCCACAATTTCTTCCATATTAAAAACTCCAAATAAAAAACACACACATCTAAGCATCCTAAAGTATAAATCCAAAGATTTAAAACACACAATTTACCTCCTAGATCGAGCACAAGACGTTTTTGACAAATGGGTCCAAAATCGGTGCTTCACGCCTCACGTAGATCCAACACCTCAATCTCATCCATTCTTGATCGTAACGGCATCAAAGTCAAGGCTCTGTGACGATTCAACAAAGCACCACGAAGAATCTACGAAACAAGAAGAGAGGTCTGATGGGGTCTAGGGTTTCAAAAAGAGGGGCTTCAAAACGAAAGAGGGTTTGGGAGAAAAGGGGTTTTCCTTTTCACATGCTCATGGATCGCAGTCACGATAAAGATCGACAGTCAAATAGCAAAAGATAGAGTTAAAATCTCGGATCAAGGGTTGTTTCAAAAGATATCTGAGAGAAAATAAAGATTTTTCATCGGAAAAGAGAAGAAAGAGTATTCGCAAGAAAATAAGAAGAAAAGGGCGTGCAACCTTTTATAGCACGAAGGTCGCGTGAGCGAGCCTCAGGATCGCGCGAGCAAGTTCCAAAGAGAGTCTTAAATTAGGCTTTTCTAAAAAAGTCTCCTGGTTTTACACTTCGGAGTTTGTTCGGTGTTAAGTGCATACACTCAAACGGTGTATTGGCATATACCATGTTAAGCGCATACACCAAAGAACTTAAGAATTAAGAACTAGAATTAGAAGTAAAAATTAGAGACTAGGATGAAAATTAAGAACTAGAATCATAATTAATAATTAAAACATAGAAGCTAAGAACTAGAACCTAAAAAAAATAAGAACTAGAACCTAAAAGGTTACCTGAAGTCGGACACCGCAGAGGAAGAATTCGAAATCCTAAGCTTGGAGCCGAGGAACTCGAAACTTTGAATATGAAAAATGGTGTGGTTGGTCGGGGTAGGGAGGTCTATTTATAGGTATACGGGTAATTATGCGCCCTGTCCAGTATGCGTAATTAGCAGGTAGGGAGGTCTATCAACAGAAGGCCAATTTTCGATTCCACGTGGCACAGATCCAAAAAACATTACCCTAAAATCATATTTAAGCATGATGTGTTCCATGTGATTTTAGGACCACTTTTTGGGATATGTGTCATGTGAAATCAAAGATTGATGGCCTCAAGATCACTTAAAGATTGCAGTGAAATCTGTTCTCCATCGTCTAATTTAAAGCAATCCATAATATTTAGCATAAGTGCCCAACTAGATTCCGTGTGCTCTAATAAAGGTGCTGTCACTACAAAAATAAGGAGTTTCAGCCGCACTTGCTATTAAGGTATTTTTTTTGTAACGGCAAGACTAATAGCGGCAGATTTTGGTAGCGACAGGATTAATAGCAGCAGTATTTTGTTAAAAACCTGTCAATTTTTTGTTAAAAAACTGCCGCTAATAGTCTCATTTTTTGTAGTGCGTATGTAGTAACGAAATAAATTATCGGGTCTCCTAGTTGGGAAAAGAATTGCCCCAAAGTTTTACACCTTTTTTAAGGGCTTCGAAGGCCTTAAGTTAAACGAGATATAACTGCCCAGACTACACCCAATTGTGAGATTCTTTTTTGGCTTGAAGTTACTCAGGTGTAAAATGGAACATCTATTTAGGGACCTATGCCTTGTGGAAACAGAAACACCATCTAACTGCCCGATTTGAACGGTACGATCTAAATTATTTTGGTGCAGCATATTGGCAAGAAACGTGATCTCTATCATATGGCACAGTCAGTCAAAAGCCAACTTCTGATTGGACAATTTAGTACATTAAACCTTATGATTCGTGCCCATATATACTTTGAAGCAAAGATATTTAAATCATGACCTAGGGATTAGATGGTGTTTTCATATGCTAGCCACCTCTCAAGTTAGACCTAAATAACAATTTCCTTTATAACTAGGATGTGGGGTAATTTCTTTTGCAACTATATATGCCTGCTCCAAACAGCCCTCGGTGTGGGAGCTTGTTTCGTAAATAGACGGGAGCGATTTTTATGCCTTTATAGCTCCAGTTTTGCTAGAGCGGGTAAAACCCTCTCTCGTGCAAGTAACGGGCGTGCTCCAGCGCATCATGTTACCAAATTTTGCCTCGGTGACCGGCATTGTTTGGTGAAGAAAGGTCTTCAAATATCTTAAGGGAGCCATTATTTGCATATGCTTTTTAAGTGATTGCACCGAGGTTAAAGAAAGACTCCCTATTTTACGGACATGTGACATGTGAAAACGCAATCTAGGCCGTCTGATTTAAAGTTCACGATCTATAGATTCTTAGTGAATAAGATTGGAGCAAAACAGGATATTTATCATATGATCTATAATTGTCAATCGTTTCATCAAATAATAACCTTTGATTATATTTAATCACATGATGAAGCTTATATATCATGCTAATCTTATCCACTGAGGATCTATAGATCATGAACTTTAAATCAAACGGCCCACGTTGCATTTCCACATGTTACAAGTCCCTAAAATACAAAGTCTTTTTTTTACTTCAGTGCAATCACTTAAAAAGCGAGTGCAAGTAATGGCTCCCATATCTTAATGGGAAATTTGTGACCATCTAAACACCGTTCTTATCAGTATTTCTCAAGAATACCAAAGGGTGGCAGACTACATATAGGCCAAACTTGGATTGAGCTTTTAAGTCTCTTAAGCAAACTCTAATGGCTCTCTTACAATGGCTAAGAGAACCAACACTCAACCAAACTACCCTCTCTACTACTCTCTTTGCATCTCTAGTTCTAGTACTAGTACTACGGCACTTCTTAAAGGAGAATCCAACCAATTACCAAAGAAAACGAAAGCAGAATCTCCCTCTAGGTCCATTAAAGCTACCGATCATCGGCAACCTCCATCAGCTTGGCACCATGCCCCATCGCTCTCTTCGACGCCTCTCGCAGAAACTCGGCCCCATAATTTACCTCAAACTAGGCGAAATTCCAACTGTTATCATCTCGTTGGCGAGAACAGCAAAAGAAGTAATGACGACCCATGACCTCGCTCTCTGTAGCCGGCCTCGTATGTTCTCAGCCAAGCATCTACTCTACAATTGCATGGACATCGGCTTCTCTCCCTACGGAGCGTACTAGAGGAACCTAAGAAAGATATGTGTTCTCGAACTTCTAACCGTCAAGAGAGTTCAGTCTTATAGTTTCGCAAGAGAAGAAGGGGTTGCACGTCTAGTTCGCAGGGTCGCGGAATCGTACCCTGCCCCAATCAATCTTACGAATTGAATTAAAACCTTTTTAGACACCTTGATGATGTCTTTCTTACAAGCTTATGTGCTGATGTAACCAAGCGGGCCCGCCTATCTGCTGAGGCGGTCCGGATTCTCCCTCCTGAGTTGGTTCCTAAGGTAAGTCTTCATTTTCTTTTTACTTTTTGGAGAAAAGCCTATGTTTGCGCCTGTGGCTCCTGTAGCTGATATCTCTCTCCTCTTGTGTGTAGAACTATGAGTCAGCTGTGAATCAAGCCGAGTACTATCGCAATATCGCCGATCTTCAGGATGTGGAGATGGTGAGTGTTGTACTGACTGGTTCTGATCATTGTCTTGTCATCTTTATCTTTTGACCGATCTTGATTGATGCCTTTGGGTATGACTTACAACGTGCTCGTGAAAAGGAATCACGCTCCCTGCTTAGCCAACTTTCTTAGGCGTGGACTCGGGTTGGAGATGCTCGGACATACCAAAGTTCTTTGCGCCGGCGCAAGAAGTCCAAGGGCGCAAATAAGGATTAGGCTCCGTTTTTGGATTTTTGAACTTTAAAACTTTTGGGACACATACAAATATTTTGTTTTTGGTTTTGGAAATGTGTAACAGTTGATATGACACTTTGTTTTTGGATGGTTTTTAGTTTTTCTGGATGAATGTTAGGGCCCTCTCTTTTGATTGTATGCTCTATCCCCCCCTTTGCTTGCTGTAGTGTATCGGCTCCTTTGCAGGGGTGGACTCAGAGTTCGAAAAAAAAGAATGGCCTTTAGGCCACATTCTTCGTTAACACTTAGCCACCATTTTCATGTCTATGCGGAGCTTTCCTGGATGGAAAATTTTAGATGCGACCAAAAATTTGTATCTCTATATGTGATCTAATGTGCCTTTTAAGTAAATGGCAGGAAATGCAAGTGGGTTGGCTAGGGGACCAGCAAAAATGACCTCCCCCATCCCTCATCTTTCTCTTGTATGGGCAATTAATAGTGGTCTGGCATGTGTATTATATACGCTAGGCCATTCTGGGGAGAAAATGGCTTGGCGTGTGTAATACACACGCCTAGCATACCCTGGATTACAATGGTTTGGCGTGTTTATTACACACGCCAGGCAATATCTGGAAAAATTTGCTTTGGCGTGTGTAATATATACCCAAGTGTCTTCTGATGAAAATGGGGTTTTTTAAGCCCGAGAAAGCTCTCTTTTCCTTCTCTTTTGATCTAGACTTGGTGCTTTTTGCTGCCATTTTTCTCTTTGTTTGCCCAAGGGTGGGTCCATTGTCCTACATCAATTTTGTATCTTTGGGAACATCTTTGTATGACAATGGACCTACTTTCCGACCCCACCTCTCTTGGGGGTCCGGGACCACGATACTTCCCTCTCTGAGCATGGGGCCCAGTTTCCTAAAGAAGTGGCTTGAGAGTCTGAATGCAAGCGAGCTTGTGGATTTGGATCGGCTTGGATTAACACGCCTCTCATCTTTCCTTGAAGTCCCTCCTCATCGGGATCTTATACATGCAGTGGTTTCATTTTGGGAAGTGGGCACCCATGTCTTCCAATTCGGGAACCATGAGTTGGCTCCTACACTTGTTCCAACCTATCGGGCTTGAAGCTTCATAGAGTCCTCGCCCAAGTGGTGCCAAAACCGGGCTATGCTAAAGTTGTCCATGCGACTTTGGGTTTAAAAAATGTTGATTATAAGAAAAGTCTCATTGGAGGACCCACCAGGTATTCGATGAAATTCCTGAGAGAACTTTTTGGTGACGAGAGCCTGCGAAGATTGTCGGTTAGAAATGTTTATAACGTGAAGGCCTTTTCTCTCTGTCTTATCTCTGAGGTTCTTTTCTACACTAGGGGAGAAAGTTTCTCGCTTGCACTCTGCGACATTTTGGTGGAACTAGAGGGAGGTCATTTTGTGATGCATCTGATTTTGGCCAAGCTCTATCGCTGCCTTAACACTTTTGCCCTGGGAAAAGTGGCATGCCTTAGGGAGTGTCTGCTTCTATTCCATGTCTAGCTAGGGGAGCACCTTGCCATTTTGGGACCCTTGCCTCGTTTCTACGTTGTTCGTGGTGAGGTGGCCCAATGCTTTTTGGGCAGATGCCACATGCTTCCATAGGGGGACATACAAGAGTTGAAGCTTTGGCTAGCGGAAGCTAATTTGGTGTGGAGGCTTCATTGGTCAGATAGGACCTTCCTGGTGGTCTGCTCCAGAAATCATGAGGGCATCACTCTACTTGGTTTGATCGGCACTTATTATTTCCCATTTCGGATGTTGTGCCAATTTAGTTGCTCCCAACAGGTGCCCTGTGAGGCAAAATCTCCTTTTTGTGACCTAATTTTCTCTCGGGGGTCCTCTGGGGGCATGGATAGGATAGCTGCTCTCTAGGAAATGCATCAGTCGACGCTTATGTGTGATCTAGAGCAGGGGAACTCGGTTCTGTCCTCCTCAAAGTATGAGGCTTGGCTGCTGTCTAAGGGGTCTTCTGCTGGTCACTTGGATCAGGCAGAGAGCAGTGGTATAGGTGGGCCTTGGTCAAAGAAGGAGTTGACGCTTCAAGCCTGCATTGAGCTGCTGATGGATGAGAAGCGAGTTCTGCATGAGTATTCAGAAAAACAAAAGGTTAGAGCAAAAGTGGCAGAAGCTAGAGCCAAGGTAGCTGAGTGCAAGGTCCTTTGTCTCGAAGGAGCCTTGAGTGATGCTCTTGGTGCTGCCGACACTTCCCATAAGTGGTATCAGAGTCTCCATGGTCGTTGGATGATCGAGCGGGACATTCGGGAGGACGCTTTATGTGCAGAGATCCATGCCCTGAAGCGTGAGCTGGATCGTTGACTTCTTCCTGCACATCTTTTACATAGATCAAATTTATAGAAGGGGGCATAAGAAACCCTGGTTTAGATGCATCTTTTTGGAATAGATATTTTCTTTATGTTTTTCTTTTTCTATATTTTTATAAAAAGGAAAAAAAAGAAAGTCCGACATTACACCGATTATTTTTTGGGATGTGGTGTAAGCAATATACAAGTTGTAAATGGAAAAGGGAAATCTATTATCTTACAAAAGGTATCCTTTCTTCTCTCTTAGATTGATGGATTTCTTTTTAGATGGACAATGCAAGTATGGGCATAAAAATGGGAAAGGAAAATCTATTATTTTTTTTTTGAAAAAGCGGTCTCCTTGCCCTGTGGTGGTGCACACACTGTGGGTATGAAAATGAGAAAGGGAAATCTATTATCTTCGACAAAAGTGGTCTCCTTGTCCTATGGTGGTGCACACTGTGTGGGTATGAAAATGGGAAAGGGAAATCTATTATCTTTGACAAAAGTGGTCTCCTTGCCCTATGGTGGTGCACAAAGTGTGGGTATGAAAATGGGAAAGGAAAATCTATTATCTTTGACAAAAGTGGTCTCCTTGCCCTGTGGTGGTGCACACAGTGTGGGTATGAAAATGAGCAAGGGAAATCTATTATCTTTGACCAAAGCGGTCTCCAGGCCCTGTTCATTTCTCTTTTGGTCTAATGCCTTAATCACTAAGTCAGACGACGGGTCCCTCTTTGAGCGTGGTCGAACCTCTTTACGTGATGGGATCTGGGTGAGGCTCAGCAGTTTTACCGAGGCTGGAATATCAATCCCTTTTGGATTGAATCAATCTTCTCTCCTTTCCTTGGGCCATACGTTTGACAACACAGTTATGAAGACACACTTGGTCGGGACCTAATTTGATCTAGCATGAGTGGCCCAATCGAGAGCTAGGTAGCACAGGAGGGTAACCGAAGGATTCCTTATTTTCTTTCTTTTTTCTTTTACTTTTCCAACTCGCTTTTTTCAACTTTCTTACTCACAACGCCCAAGGTGGGTTTTCGGTGTGCTCGTTGTTGCCCCCCCCTTTTTTTTACTCGTAACGCCCTCTCGGGTTTTCATTACGTCCATGAGTTTGCGTTTTTACCCCCGACGCCCTTTTGGGTTTTTTCCTAATCCATACAAACTCACTCTTTTTACCTGTGGGCCCCCCTCGGGTTTTCACCACATTCATCTTGCTTTGAGCTTGTATATATTTTATTTCTTTTTCTTTTTCTTTATTTTCTCAAAGGCCACGACATGGACGTCGGCTCCGTCATAGCCGACTGGATGAAGTTCTTGTGTCGTCTCACGGCTTGGCTCGTGTTGACTTAACGGATACTGTGATTACTCATAGGCTTTTAAGAGGGCTTTTCCTCGAGATGTATTGTGGCCATGAGTAAGGTTAGGATTTTGAAGGTATTCTGGGCTTAAAAAGGTTTCCTTAATGGGGGTCTAGCTGCCATAATACACTTCTTCCTTGGGGGATTTTGACTGTTCATGCCCCTTCTTTTCTTTTCTATTTTTGTTCTTTTTGCTTTTCTAATATTTTTTTTTATGGTAATTCTTTTCTCTCTTTTTGTTGGTATGTGTGCAAGCATATTCTCTTCTCTAGAGGAGGGGATAAAAAAGAATGGCTAATGGCTCAAAGGGTGTAGCAAAAGGGTATGATTTTGTTTTAGGGATGCTTTCTGGCTACTTAGTTTTGAATTGATGGCCTCTTTTAAGGGGTCCCCGAGCAATCACGTATCCATTTTATCAATACTTACCTTACCGCAGGAGACTATGCGTAGATCCGTCGGACGTATCCAGCGTTAATGGGCTCAGGAAAGTGATCCCCATCCATGGTGGCGTGGCAGATCGTGTATCCCGGAAGTACCTCTTGGATCATGTAAGGTCCTTCCCAGTTAGGTTTGAATTTTTCTCTCGGATTGACGTGGATGGATGGAAAGATTTTCTTGAGTACAGTGTCCCCCATCTTCAGATCTCGACCACGAACACGTTTGTTATAACCACGTATGGTTCACCCTTGGTAAACTTGGGTATGACACAAGGCTAGAAGTCTTTTCTCGTCTAGCAGGTTCAGCTACTCAAAGCAGGATCTCTCCCTCTCAGCCTCAGATAGGCCTGATTCTATGAGGATACGGAACGAGGGTACTTCAACTTCTACCGACTAGACGACCTTAATTCCATACAAAAGGGAGAATGGTGTTGCCCCCGTAGTAATGCAGATTGACGTTCTGTAGGCCCATAATGCAAATGGTAACATTTCACTCCAATCTTGATAGGTGACGACCATTTTTTCAAGAAGCAGACGACTATCTTGTTAGCAGCTTCCACGGCCCCATTGGTTTGTAGTCGATAAGGCGATGAGAGATGGTGCTTAATCCTGTATTGCTCGCAAAAGGCCCTGATGCATTTGTTTGCAAAGTTGGTGCCATAATCAGTGATGATGTCCTTAGGTACGCCAAATCGGCACACTATATTATTTTTGATGAATTTTTTAACGTGGCTAGCCGTGATGTTTGTATAGGATGCTACCTCCACCCATTTGGTAAAGTATTCAATGGTGACGAGGATGAACTGATGCCCATTGGAAGCCTTTGGATTGACTTTTTTTACGATGTCAAGGCCCTAAGTGGCAAATTGCCATGGAGTGGTCATGCTGTGTAGATCAATGACAGGAGCATGTATCAGACTGGAGTGTTCTTGGCATTTGTAGCACTTCTGGACATGCTTGCAACAACCAGTTTCCATAGTAATCTAAAAATATCCTTGCCGCATTGGCGAGTATGTGGCCGTTGACGTAGGCACCGTATACTCCCTCATGGATTTCCTTCATGATGTTAGCTGCCTCACTCTCATTAAGGCACCTGAATAAGACGTTGTTATAGGATCACTTGTAAAGGCACTCGCCACATATGATGTAGTTCGTCGCTAGACGTTGGATGGTCCGCCTGTCCATCTTGGAAATATCCTCTAGAAAAGCTCTAGTTTCGAGGAAGTTCTTGATATTTGAGAACCATGGTGGCTCATCATCTAACTTTGGGGGTTCCTCAATCTGGAGGCAGAAGGCCGGCTTGTTCCTCTGTTCAACCATGATTAGCTTCATCTTGACACCATAGGAGATTTCTACCATTGATGCCAAAGTTGCTAACGCGTCGGCAAAGCGATTCCTTATTCATTGGACATAGGAGAATGTGACATCTTCGAAGCATACTATCAGGTCCTCGAGGTGCTCATGGTAGGGGATCAACTTCTCATCCTTCATCTTCCACTCTCTGTTGGTCTGACATATTATCAGCTACGAATCGCCAAATACCCTAAGATGAGTTATGTTCAGGTCCAACATTGCTTGTAGGTCGGCTGTGCATGCTTCATATTTGGCCATATTATTGGTACAGGGGAAATTGAGTTTGATAGAGACTGGTACGTGTGATCCTTTCGGCGAAATTAGAATAGCGTCGACACCCTGACCCTCGACATTTGATGCCCCATCAAAGTGCATCACCTAGGCTCTCTGTTTATACAGTATCGTCTTTCGTCATAAAAAAGATGTCCTCATCTAAGAATTTGGTTCTCAAAGGCTCCTAATCAAGTAAAAGATTCTCGGCAAGATGATCAGGGAGTGCCTGCCCTTTGATTGACTTCTGAGTGACGTATGTGATGTCGAATTTGAATAATAGGAGTTACCAACGTGCAGTCTACCCAATGAGAGTGGCTTCTCGAACAGGTATTTTAACGGATCCACACATGCTAGAAGTAGAATGGCTTGGGAAAGAAAGTAATGACGAAGCCTCTGTGTAGCCCAAACGAGAGCCAAGAATGCTTTCTCCAGATGAGAATAGCGTGCCTCGTAATCAGTAAACTTCTTACTGAGATAGTAGATGGCATGTTCCCTTCTTCTTGTTTCATCATGCTACCCTAGGACACATCCCATTGAAACTTCTGTCGTGGAGAGATACATTAAGAGTGGTCTCCCCGGCTCGGGTGGTACCAACATCGATGGATTGAGAAGATAACCCTTGATTTTATCGAATGTTACTTGACAGTCGTTGTTCCACTCAACGGGCGAATCTCTTCTTAGTAATTTGAAAATTGGAGTGCAGATACGAGTTAGATGTGCAATGAACTGACTGATGTACTATATCCTGCCCAAGAACCCTCTGACCTCTTTCTCGGTAGACGGTGGTGGCATTTTTGTGATAGCTTTTACCTTGATCGGATCAACCTCGATACCTCTTCGGTTAATGATGAAACCTAGTAGCTTTCCTGACATAGCGTCGAATGCGCACTTCTGAGGATTCGGACGTAACCTGTATTTTTCCTTTCAAATAGCTTTTGGAGGTTTATCAAATGGTCACTTTGCTCCGGTGACTTGGCAATCATGTCGTCGACGTACACTTCAATTTCTCAGTGCATCATGTCATGGAATAGTGTCATCATAGACCTTTGGTATGTTGCACCGACATTCTTTAATCCGAACGACATGACTCGGTAGCAGAAGGTTCCCCATGGGATAATAAATATTGTCTTCTCTCGGTCCGCTTCTGCCATCTTGATCTGATTATATCCAGAGAGTCCGCCCATGAACGAGAGCATCCCGTACTTAGCAGTGTTATCGACTAATATGTCGATGTGTGGCAACGGGAAGTCATCTTTCAGTCTCGCCTTGTTCAAGTTTCTAAAGTCAATGCATATGCGAACCTTTCCATCTTTCTTTGGTGCCGGCACAATGTTGGCTAACTACTGTGAGTATTTAGAGACCATGAGAAATCATGCGTCATATTATTTGATGACCTTGTCTTTTACTTTCAGCATCCACTCTAGCCGGAGACGTCTCAATTTCTTCTTGACTGGCTTGATATCAAGGTAGAGTGGCAACTCATGCTCGACTAAATCGGTGTCCAAACCAGGCATGTCCCTATATGACCATGCGAAGACATTTTGGTATGACTGAAGGAAATCAATCATGCCTCTTTTTTTCTTGAGAGACATCAACGTTTCGATCTTGGTGATTCTGGGAATCTCCTAGGTCCCTAGATTGACGTGCTCTGTTTCTTCAATAATAGGGGTGGGGCCATGCACAAAGTCGACAAACTGTTCAAGGAGTTCATTGGGGAGCTCCTTAGCAGGGGTTTCCTCAGCCAGACTCGTGACTCCTACCTCTTCCTATATTTCTATAAGAAAGGGGTCAATTTCACGTGGGATGGATTTTTCGATCAAGGCATCATTTTCTTTGATTTTATTCAGAATTTTAAAAGACAATATTTTTGGATTTTGTATTTTTTCTATGTTTTTGGGATTTTCGTTTTCTTCGAAAATGGGCTCTTGGCAAAGTGAGTCCCTATATATACATGGTATTGCCTGCTAAGGGCTTATCTCACTTTTTATAAGTTATTTTTTTTTTAGAAACGGGTGTCGAATTTTAGGCCATTTGCCGCTTCTAGAGTTTGGGGCATAAACGCCCAATTCCGTACCTATGGCGCCGCGCTTTTACCTGTTCGAATGGAGGGAATTGACTTATATGATTTCTCAGAGCCAACCTCCATCATGTTGATCCTGGGTTCGTCTGGGACCCGGTCCTCAAATGTCAGCAAGGTCCTATGGTGGTTTACCACAGGGGGAGATTTTGTGGGTATAGAGAAATCTTCCTCAAAGGGGGACAAAGGGGCCAGATTTATTTCTAGGTTGGGGGGGATGATTTGGGGATTGGTAGGGTGGATAGGAGCTAGTGGTTTGTGTGGGGTTAATTGTGTTGCCCCATTCTGATCGATCTTTACAATACCTGCGCTCATAAAGTTGCTCCGGAGGTGAGGTCTAGGATGGGGCTCCTCCTCTAGGTTTATTCCCCTGGCTCTTGTTGCGGCAATGGTTCGGGCTTTTTCCTTAGCCTCCCGTACTTCTTCTTCTGTGGGATTGTAACCTAGCCTGAATCTGACTTGCTGATCGCCCTTGGCCCTAACTAGCTCTCTTCTACCCTACAATCGGGGTCCTCCCTTACCTTTCTGATAGCCCCATCTCTGGAGCATGGCCACAGCTGCGACCATTCTGCCTCCAGTTTTAAGGTGATGCTTTCTGGGAGTTCCGGGACTACTGTCGATACCCCATATTAAAAGTTATGGAGGTCTATATCTTCAGTTGTGTGTGGCACCTCAAATATTTTGGGGTTTTCAATGTTGTGGGTGACCTTTTCTCTTTCGTCGTGGCCTTCACCTATGATAGTGATGATCTTCTGACTGACCACAAATTTGAGCTTTTGATGCAACGTCGAAGGTATTGTCATGACCTCGTGAAACGAAGGACACCCCAATAACAAGTTGAAGGAGGACTTGATGTCCATCATTTAGAAAGGTATGAAAATAGTCATTGGCCCAATTACGAGCTCAAGGTCGACTTCCCCAATTATCTCTCTTCTTGTGTTATCGAAGCCTCTAACGCTAGTTTTTGTCGGCCTCAACATGCAAGGATCAACCCCTATCTTGGTAGCTGTTCTTAGAGGGCATACATTCAGAGCAGACCCATTGTTTATCAACACTAATGGGATCACCAGGTTTCCGATTTCTACCGTGATATTGAGAGATTTAGAATTATCTCCCTTCTCCGGTAAATCAGCATCCGAAAAAGAGATGGCATTGGGAGCCATCACCTGCCCGATTATCTGCCCGACCTCACCTGGGCTGACTTGGAGATATACATGTGCATTCTTTAATGCCCCCATCAGAGCTTAAAAATGAAGTGGGGATGTCATTAATAGATCCCATACTGTAATATGGGTCGGCATTCTCCTTAGCTGAGTCTCAAGTATGTGCTCCCAGCTCATCTTCTCAAACGGGTTCACTGCAGCAGTTTCTTTCTTCCCTTTTGGTCGGGCTGGCACTGGTACCGGTGCATCCAGTTGCTTGGAAATCTTTCCTGACCAGGTGATAAAATCAACTGCCCCCTCTCTACTGCTACTGGCATTGATATATGTTTGATCATAACTGAGAAGGACCTGATGAGGATTATAAGTTGGTCTCGGGATCTGGAATGGGGTGCAAAGGGTGTTTGAGGTGCTTGCATAGCTGGTTCAGGAAAGGTAGGAGATACCTGATTAACCTCCATAAGAGACGAGCGGGTGGAACAAGTGGGCCAATTGGGAGTGGCGAGGATTGTGGGTGTCTGTATTGGGGGTGATACGATAGGGGTGGGCCATTGGTAATTGGTTGCTGATGGAGGGGAATGGGGGACACAGTTGGCCATTGGATAATTGGTGGGGGATGTTGTGTAGGGTTGGTAAGAATTGATTTGGACATAGTTGATGAGAGCTGGCGCTGGAAAGTACATCATCAAATCCAAGGGTTTTGCCTTGGGCGTGGGATTGGGAAAGTAATCAGCCAAATTCAAGGGTTCAATCACCCCAATACTTCTATCTTCTCGGTCCCTCTGTTGTGGTGTTATAAACTCTTCCTGGGTGTGGATATAATCCGACGGATCAAACTCCTCATTATCCTCTTCCAGTATGCTGATGGTTGGCCTTGGGCCCGCCCCTCCGCGAGGGTGTGGGGGTAGCGGTACCTAGTATATGTTGGCATGCTGGTTGGCTTGGGAAAGTGTTGGAGGGATAATTTTACCAGCCTCTATCAGATCTTGTATTGCGTGTTTCAAAAGGAAATAGCGATCAGTCGAGAGGCCCGGCCCCTAGTGGAAGTTGTAATGGGTATTGGAGTCGTAATTCCTTGGGATCGGATTTGGTGGAGGTCACAGTTGAAGTGGAGTGACCAGACCCTTTTCTATTAACAAAGGCAAAAGGATATTTAATGATTACCCCAGAGGTGTGAAGACTCAGTCTAATCGGGCTTTTCTCTGTTCTGGGGTCATCTGTGCCCCTGTCCATTTCCAACTCTCTGCATTAGCTCACTTATGCTTGGTGCTAGTTGGGCTGCCCTAAACTGGAATGGGGTTATGTCGGTGTTGTGTTGTGCCCTTTCGACTGTCCGCACATCTGTCCCAATCCTTCTCTCATTTCTTTGATCAGCGAATCTCCGCACCCCGCTATTGGCAACTTTATTCAAGCGCCCTTCTCTTATCACATCTTCGCAACGATTGGCATTCATTATCAAATCTGCGAAGCTACACTGCTGCTGGTATACCAGGAAGTCTAAAATGACTAGCAGAGTGTTCTTTGAGATCATTTCGATTTGCTCATCGTCGGGTATCCGGTTCCTGACCTGGGATGCCAGTGCCCTCCATCGCCCTAAGTAATCATTGAATGCTTCATCAAGCTTTTGCTTCAATCGGGCTAGATAAGATTTCTTGGGCTCAATATTTATGTTATAGACATATTGTTCTTGAAACAAATGGGTCAGGTCTTTCCATGTTTTGATCATGAAAGGTTTTAGCGATGTGAACCACCTTAAAGCGAGGCCCATAAGGCTCTTTTGAAAAACCTTTTATGAGCAAACGCTCATCTCCCCCGTACTTGCACATGTCCCCGCAGTAAAACTTGAGGTGTGCTATGGGGTTGCCCGTGCCATTATATTTATTGAAGGCTAGCACTTTGAATTTGTGGGGTAAGGGGACTTCATAGATGATTTCACAACTTTTGATGATTCTATCGTAAAGGTGTCAGATTGAATCTTGTGAAGTCCTATGGCGGCAGATTTCCCAAGATTCATGTTTTGAATTCCTCAATTGATTAGATTGAAGTTAGTGAGGGAAAATGGTTCCTATCGTGTGTGAACCAATGATGTTAGATACGCTGTCTGCATGATGGAAAGGTGAGGCTCTCTCCGTGTTAACGTAAATCGAGGCGATCGTGTTGGGGTTTTAAAACTTTTTTAGATATTACACATGATGTCAAAGGTCCTCATTGCTGAGGAAGACATTCAGAAGTAGTTTTTGAGGAGTGATTAGATAAATGGGAACAAGATTGGTCAGGGGCAGTGTAGTGCTTCTGAACAAGCAAATAAGAAGCCGAGATTCTCGAAATCGCCGATATATCCTACTCGAGACCTGCTACTTATTCTGGGTCGACCTCCTATCGTGGGTTGTCTGGGACATTATCTATGAGACCTTTCCATTCTTCGGGCATAGTTGAGAGTGGACCATCTGTGGCACATGGATCTTCATGTGTTGCGCTTTCTACTCCTGCCCCATTATATACAATGTGTGGGAAACCACACAAGACAGATGACTGCAGGAGGAATTGTAACATCCCCAAATTTTGAACCTGCACACACTAATAGAGTGTGCGTGCTTGGGATGACACACTATGCGCATGCGCAACTTATAGGCAAAATTCTAGAAAATGAAAGTTTAAATATGATCAAAACTTATCAAACCGTTAGGCCCAATATGTTGGGCTAACAAATTGGGCCAACTATTTGGACCGCCTTTGGGCCTTAGTAAAGGCCATTAGATATGTAGCAATTACCAATTTGGGTGTGTGAACTACACACCTAACCGGAACCTTTCGGGTATAAGTACAAGCGCGTGTTAGTGTGTGTGTGCGCTCCATATTGAACTAAAGACCTTTTGGTTTGATATAAAATACTTTGCTTAAGTATATAGGTTCCATGCTAGAACCAAGCAAAATGGATTAGGTTTAACACCCAAATGGGTGTCTGTGTTTCATATGGGAAAAATCCCTTTTTCTATAAAGAGCAAAAGCTTCCTTTGGAAGCTATTACTGTTTGAGATTTTTTAGGGGTTTGGGTTCTAGAGAGGGGAAGAGAGAAAAGAGTGAGAGATTGAACTTCTCCTCTCAAGAGTGATCCAACCTTGTGATCGCGCTATATGCGATTAGGAGAGTGATGGTTTTGGTCTGCTTAAGAGGAGATTCATCGTAGACTTCATTACGATTCAATCTTTGGAGGGATCCACGACTTTTGCTCTGAAACCCTCTGTGGCAACAATTCTTGAAAAGTGAGGGATTGACCAAATAACGGTAAGCAAGATGTGTTAATTTCATGATAAGTGATTGTGTTAAGTTTTGGTAAAAATGTGATAGAAATTGTCATGTATAAGATCAAGTTTAGCATAAAAATGAGTTAAGAGTGAAGAAACCTGTGTTTCTGAGAAATCTGTCAAAACCGATCGATCGAAATTAGTATCTGATCGATCAATTTTGACAGGACAAAAGTGGGACAAACACTTGTCTAACATGTCAGAAAAAATTGCAAACATACACCTCTGGAAAGTAGCAGGAGCATTACATAGTCCAAAAGGCATTCTTCTGTAAGCAAAGGTGCCAAAAGTATAAGTAAAAGTTATTTTCTCTTGATCTTGTTGATGCACAGGGATCTGGTTGTACCCAGAGTATCCATCAAGAAAGCAATAGTAAGCTTTGCCTGCTAACTTATCCAATATCTGGTCAATGAAGGGCAGTGGAAAATGGTCCTTCCTAGTCTTGGAGTTGAGCTTTCTGTAGTCAATACAAACCCTCCAACCAGTGGTCTCCCTGGTTGGCATTAATTCTCTAGACTCATTGGACACTACTGTGACGCCAGACTTCTTAGGCACCACCTGTGTAGGTGACACCCATTCAAAATCTGAAATTGGGTATATGATTCCAGCATCAAGTAGTTTTACCACTTCCTTCATCACCACCTCCTGTATGTGAGGATTTAACTTCCTCTACATCTCTCTAGAGGGTTTGAAACCCTCTTCAAGATGAATTTTGTACATACAAACAGCAGGGTTAATTCCCCCCAGATCAGCAATGGTCTAACCAATTGCCTTTTTATGCATCTTGAGCACACCAATCAATTTCTCTTCCTGCTCCTCAGTGAGGGAAGATGAAATAATCACAGGTAGTTTCTTATCTTGACCCAAGAATGCATATTTGATAGTGCTTGAGAGCTGCTTCAGCTCCAACTCTAGTAGATTGACAAGGGAAGGCAGCAAAGGTGCCTTTGATGGCTGAGGCAGGGGCAGCAATTGAGGTTTCAATGTGGAATGTTGCACTAGGCCCCCTGAAGACTTTGATGTGTTGCTATCTTCAGCCAAGTAAATTGGGGCCTCCTCATTAGCCTCAGTCCAAATATGTTCAAACTCCTCACCAACTATATCCCAATCCAGTAGATTGGATACATTTTCTTCCACTAACTCCTCTTGTACATCTACTATAAAGCAGTCCTCATTATCCAGCTGAGGTTGCTTGGCAGCACTGTACACATTTAATTTTACCTTCATGTTCTCAAAGGTCACCTCCATTATCCCTGATCTATATTGTATACAAGCATTGGTTGTGACCAAAAATGGCCTGCCCTCACATATAAGAAACTAATATTGACATAATATTGAGTTAGTAGTAGGTAGCTGACTAGAACGCCACCATAGGCAGTCTGATAAATTTTCTGGTGAGAGGTAGTTTCTCAAGTGAGCTGGTCATGATCCACATTACCCAAGTGAGTTGTTCAAATGCAAGTTGCAAAAGGATTAGTTACCATATACCTAAGCCAGTGCATTCAAGACCAATGATGATCCATCGACATTTACAAAAGAGTGAAAGACAGTAATCTATCATGGAGGATGGAGACTGGTCGTAATACTGTTAATTAACAGGGCAATGGTAACATACTGAAAACTTTCTAGCCATGTAAAAGTTTTTTGGATCCCTTGAATGCAAAGTCTTTCTCGAAGAGGGTAAGCTGCAATGTCTCTACATTGCTTTAATTTTCTAGGTTCTATATTCTGAAGACATTTACTTTTGTCACAATGTTATCTGTGATAAAAATATGAGTAACTGTACTGGATATGTGAAGTTGTGAACATCATGAGCTAAGAACTG
This sequence comes from Chloranthus sessilifolius, assembly GCA_021018995.1. NCBI lineage: Eukaryota > Viridiplantae > Streptophyta > Magnoliopsida > Chloranthales > Chloranthaceae > Chloranthus > Chloranthus sessilifolius. Next base: position 118,673,258 of record CM037592.1, read on the forward strand.
CATTAAGGGTGTGTGAATGACATATATACCACTGAGTTAAATTTAAATAATATGAAGTACACTATCCTTAATAATATACTACTGATGTATTTCATTCTTGACTTTAACTTTTTTCGCAAGCATGTTAAGGTTTAGAAATATTTTGAAAAGGTAAGATTATTTTTATGCTCAGGTAGTCCCACAATGAACTTCATTTTTGTTAAAAGGTTAAGCTAAAAGAGAGCCAAATCTCCCACACCTTTTTGCCCTATCACTGTGCTATTGATTCGTCTAGTTTTAGTTTAACAATGAATAGCTTTTACTTTTTGTTATTTACGTATCATGTCTATCTGGCAAACATATTTGTCAAGATTAATTCAATATTAAATAAATCACTTGTTAATATATATATATATATATATATATATATATATATATATATATATATTCATTATTTATTTTTTCCTCCTGCAAAATGGGAGAATAAGATGCTAAAAGGATTATATGGAATCAATAAAAAAGCTTGAGGAGCAGTGGTACCCTTAACTTAAAAAAAATATTATTTTAGGCAGTGGTATATTACACCACTATTTTAAGCAGTGGTTTATTTTATGCTACTACAGTGATTTTTTTCCCCATTTTGTTGTAGTGAATGGGAACTACAGACACCCCAAACTATGTCCTTCCCACCCAAATGATATAAGTGGAGTGTAGCAATGTAGCATACCTAAATTAGTGAAATAACTAACACCACATGCAATTTTTTTGTGACAGCCCGAATTTCGACGCCCGGAAACCTTGTGTAAATTTGACAGATCAAAATGGCACCACATAAGAGAGCAATGATTGTGCATGCCGGAGATGATGAGCAAAAGAGACAATTGCTGGAAACGATGATCAATACAATGGCTCAGTAAACTGCATTGCTCACGGCAATGTTAAGGGATACGACTCACACTTCTCCATCAACATTGGTTCAATCATGCCCTAGGTGTAATGGACGTCACCTGGCAAAGGACTGTAGATGTAATGACCCTAAAAATCTGAGACAGATTTGACTCCTTTGGTATACGTGCCTGGCACGAAAATTGAGACAAAACTTAAAATTTTATAATAATAATATTAATAGGAACATTATTAATCGGTAAGTGTGTGAAGCCATGTGTCACGTGTGACACGAATCTGAGGTTTATCAGATTTTTGTGGAATGTTATGCACCAAGTGAGGTGTATGTGTTCAACACCAGAAATTTCACTTGAGAAAGAGAAATATCAAGGATATTTCTCTTTGGTAGCTTATAAGAGAAGGAAAGGAGTTAGAATCCTTCTATCAAATTGTTCCTTGCTATTTCTTTCTGATCTGGGTTGAGTTACGAGACTGTGTCTATGTATCACATTGATCTCACATCGGTTAGCTTAGAGTTTGGAATACCTTACCATGTGAAACCAAGGATTAAGATGACTTCTAGATACAGATAGTATGATCTGAGAGTGTTGAATCAATGTCGGTACGTTGTGTTTGTTCTGAGGAGAGGAAATCACCTCGATGTTTTGGTGAGAATCACAAGATGGCGAAGAATTCTTGATTTCGGACCTAAAACCTCTTTGAAACCGAAGTTGCCATGAATCACAAAAGTAATTGTAAAAGAGGTGAGTTATTATGGGTTTTTAGTAGTTTTGATGCTTTAAAATATGTAGATGCATGTGCTTGTATGATTCACTAAGAGTCATTAGAGTTATGGATGAAAAAGAGTTAAAATCAACAAACCTCATTTATGACAGAAACTATCATTTTCGATCAATCAAATTGAGTATTTGATCGATCAAATTATAATCCGATCGATCAAATTTGGGATTTGATCGATCAAATTATATAAATCCCTTATATAACAGGAGGGTATTTTCTAAAAGTTCATGCTCGATAAATCCGATCAATCAAATTGGGATTTGATCGATCAAATTTGAAACTGATCGATCAAACTGTAAAGTGATCGAATAAATGGTAAACTAATCGATCAATTGAGAAATTGATCAATTAAACTGTGAGATTGATCGATCATTTTGAAAAAATGATCGATCGAATTATATGAATGCCTTATAGAATAGGAGGTCTAAAATTTTTACTTGGAAATCTGATTGATCAAATTTGAGAATTGATCGATCAAGTTGAGAGTCTGATCGATCAAATGAGTAAGTTGATCGATCAAATGGCTGTTCAGTTTGTGTAAATTTTTGTATTAAACTAAAAATAGGTTGCTTAAATATGTGCAAAATATTAGGATAAAAAATATTGGGTTTTAATGCAAAAAGGATTTTTAAAAGTCCAAAACGTGCAAAATCGCACACAGTCGCTTGCCTGAGGCTCGCTTGAGCGAGCTTGGAAACTCGCTCGTGCAAGTGTCAGAACCTGTCTCAGTAATTAGGCTATAACTTTCTACTCCAAACTCCGATTAGCATGATTCATATGGCGTTGGAAAGAGGATAACTAACTCTATAACTCTTATGAATTAACTAACTTATGAATCAAATGGTTTGAGGGTCAAAAGTGAGCTAGAAGTTAGACCAAGTTCTAAGTTACCACGTTTTGACTGAAGTACCGATACAACTTCGGTATTTTGGCCATAACTTTTTTCTCAGAACTCTATTTGATATGATTCTCATGGCATTGGAAAGAGAACAACAAGATCTAAACTTTTTTGAATTAACTAACTCTTGAATCCAAATATTTAAAGGTTAAAATTTAGCAGGAAGATAGGTCAAGTTTAAGTTAGCCATAAGCTCGCTCGAGCGAACTGTTTCTCTCTCGTACGAGAGGCCTTTTGAAGGCATATGTAGTATTTGATGCTCTGAGCCTCACTTGCATGAGGAATTAAGTGAACAAAAGGCTCACTCACGCGAGGGCTCGCGTGACTAGTTTCAGCAAGCCAAAATCCAATCAGTCACGCGAGTTTTGATGTGTCTATGAGCTCGCTCGTGCGAGGTCTAGAGCTCGCTCGCGCGAGAAACAGAACAAACTTTGTTTATTTTCTTTTGGTCTGAATTCTTTATAAATATATACCTTAGGTTTTTTTAAGCATTCCTAAGGGGAAGTTTGGACTTTTTGAATGTAGGATTAATGTGTTGAGGATACGTATTGGACTCTCGTAGGAGCTATTTGTGGAACGGTTTAAGCGTGACTTGAGATAGGGAAAACTCCTTAACATGTGCATTCAATTACAACTAGCATGGATTTTATGATGTTATAAAAATATGTGTGAATTGTGAAACTTGTCAACTATTTGGCATGAATTTCTTTTGTGATTTTAAATGTGAGTATATGTGCACTTAGATTCGTGTGTGTGTGTGTGTAAAATCAGTAATGTGTTTGTGAGGCATCAGGAAGATGTGAATAACTGTGCGTGGAAGCTTTGAAACTTCAAATCTAAGTATAAATTATCACATTTCACGGTGATAAACTATAAGTTATTTGCACTTTGATTTGAGGTTATGTGTGATACCTGATCGGCACGGCGGTATATCTGTGACCGACACGGTGGGATATTTGTGACCAGTACGGTGGGATATTCGCACAATTGTGCTTCGTAATGCTGACGGTTAGTTTTTGTTCACTTCCTTATCGATTGCGGTAAATTTCCTCAGCACATGTTTCTCTTATGCGAAGGGACTTGGGCAACATAAAAATGATTCAATTGAACGACAATGGTAGGTATTACCATCGGGGGCCTCGATGCTATATACGATCGAGGGATTATTTAAGTGATCAGTTTAAGTTCTTTCTTTTGTTATGAGAACCAGTTTTGAGAATAAGCTTTGAAAATCATGTGTTAAACTTTAAAATCTGTATTTAATATCAGTTTTGCAACAAGTCAAGTATTCTTTAAATTGTGAATCATTATGTGAAAAGCATGTTCGTTTTGTCATGAGATATATGCGTGATGTGATATTATGCATGTTATTGATGTTTCTCTACTGAGCTTAGATGTAGCTCATCCCTCAATTATACATCACAGATACAGGTGAGGATCAGGAACGGACCTTGGGAAAAGACTTAGGATCTCCCGTTTGGGGAATTTTACCTTAGGTGAGGCTTGGGCTAAGTAGGTTTTAGGTTTGTATGGTGGATATTTTTGAGGACCCTGGATTTGGACTTGGTATGTCCTATAACTAAATACAATGTTAAGAGTAGTTTTTATAAGTATGTTTATAGGCCACCGTTTGGGTGATGGTCGGCCTTCACCGGTGGTTTTCTTTTGGGCCCTTTTTGTTTAATGGTTATGCCTAGAAGAAATTTATTTTGTTGTTGTGTATGTATCTTTGCTTTGACTCTACTTTTTTAGGTGTACCAAGTATTTTCTGTGTTCAGATTGTGAAGTGTGATCCGACGGTCTGATTTTCCCTGAGTTTTTAAACGTAAGAAAGAAAAAAAATATATTGTACAGAATTTTGTGCTTAGGGAAAATCAGGTTGTCACAGTTGGTATCAGAGCTTAAGTATTAGGTTTTGTTGGGACCTAAGACTAAGGCAATAGGTTTTACCAGGATATGGGTCTTCTATGATCCAATTAGGATTTTATCAAAATTAGTAGAATTTTTTGCCTTTAGGTCTTTTAGAAGACTCACAACTATAGCTGTCAGTTGTAAATTCTGTTTAGAACATGAGTTGTGAATCTCACAATCACTTGTAGTGGAGATACTCGATGACTGTGATAGAAGTACGGCTTGTAGATATAATTAGTTTTGGATTTAGTTGGAATATAGAGCCATAGTGATCACAATCATTATTAATTGAAACCTTGTGTAAATTTGACAGATCAAAATGGCACCACACAAGAGAGCAAAGATTGTGCATGCCGGAGATGATGAGCAAAATAGATAGTTGCTGGAAACGGTGATCAATACAATGGCTCAGCAAACTGCATTACTCACGACAATGTTAAGGGATACGACTCACACTTCTCAATCAACACTAGTTCAATCATGCCCTAGGTGTAACGGGCATCACCTGGCAAAGGACTGTAGACGGTCTACTGGTGCTTGTTTTAAGTATGGGCGAATGGGACACAAGATAAGAGATTGTCCCGCTATGAAAAAGGTGGCGACAACTTCAGCAACAACGCAGGGTACTTCTCGATCCACCGTTCAGGGTCGTGCTCTTACCATCATTGCACGGGATACCCTAGCAGTTTGAGGGGTTATTCAAGTGACCTCTCGTTCTTCGAATCCGATGATGGCTAGAGTTCCGGCTAGGCAACAGGCCTAACATATCTCCGCGTCTACATCGATTGGTATATGCGCACACTGTGGGAAGCATCACAAAATGGAAGAATGTCGATTAGTTTTGGGCACATGTTTTAAGTGCAGTGAGAAAGGACACTGGATCAAGAACTGCCCAAATAGGCGTCAGGGACAGGTAAGGTCCGCCACTAATTCCATGGTCGGGAATAGTATTACCAACAGCCAAATCTTTTCCATGGTCGGCAAAGATTTTGTAATGGTCACTAAACATCTTTATCCCTGGCTACTGTATTTGTATTGCCGGCAGCTTGGGACCGCCGCAAATGTTGTTTAAAATTTTTTTCCCGGCAACTACGATCCGCCGGCAAAGATTTTGTAACGGTCAATAAAGATCTTCATCATTGGCAACCATATTTTCTATACCGGCGGCTTGGACCACCGTGGATATTTTTTTTGCCTACAAACAATGTGAGTGCTACAATACTCCTTTTTTTTGGCAGACAATGTGGTTGCCGGTAATACTATACTACTATTTTTTTTTTTGCATTCAACTGGGAATAACGCTTTTTTTTGTTTACCCCAGCAAGTACTTAATTGGTATACATGCAACTTTAAATTCGAAACAAGTAATAAAATATAAACCATATAAACCCTAAAAATTATTCCTTATCACAAAAGAAACAAGTAATAAAATATAAACCATATAAATTATCACAAATCTGATACCAAATAATAAAAATAAAATTGTTCCACCACATACAAATGAAGTGCAACAACCATTAACCAATCCAATTTAGAGATATCAATCAGTGCACTTGTGCAACCGTGGGAATTGAGATGATCCCGTCGCGACGATGCGCTCACTAATGAAATTATAGAGTCACGACCCGGAGCTTTTGGGGTCCCGAGAAACCTAGATCATTTTTATAGCAGGGAGATTCAGTTCAGTCTTCCCTTGAGTACGAGGCCTGGCTATTGGCTGAATAGCCTACTGTTGATCATCTGGATCAGACGGAGAATATTGTCATGGGAGGCCCTAGCCAAAGAAGGAGACGACGCTTCGAGCTCGTATTGAGCTGTTGGTTGATGAGAAGAGGGTCCTGCAAGAGCTTTTAGCACAAGAAAAAGGTAGAGCAGAGGTAGCCGATACCAGAGCTAGCATTGCTGAGAGCGAGGTCCTTCGTTTGAAAGGATCTTTGAGTGTCGCCCTTGGAGCTTCTAATGCTTCTCGGAAGAGGTACAAGAGCTTGCACGGCCGGTGGTTGACTGAGTGGAACATTCGGAAGGATGGTTTCTTTGCTGAGATTAGTGCCTTGAAGTGTGAGCTAGGTCGTTGATTCCCTCCTGCACATATATCTTTTGCACATATCAGATACACAGAAAAGGGGTATACATATTTTATTTTTGTTTTTTTGTGCTTTTGTAAAAAAAGAAAGAAGGAAAGAAGGCTAGACATCACACTGGCTATTTTTTGAGATGTGGTGCAAGCGGTGCATTTGTAAATGAAAAAGGAAGATCTATTTTACGAAGACCTTTTTGTTGTTCTTTTTCTTCTTTTTTTGTTAATGAGTCTCTTTTTGGAATGTGTACAACCTGTCCACAGCCTGTCCTTTGTTCCCTTTTTTGCTTGGTTTGATGCCTTAATAACAGGGTCAGATCTCGGGTCCCCTTTTGAGCATGGTCGAACCCCCTTTTTAAATGGTCGAGTCTAAGGGAGTTTTAGCAGCTTTACCAAAAATTAGAATGTCAATCCCATTGGGATGAGTCAAACCTTTTTCCTTACCTTAAGTCATACGTTTGACAAACCGGCCTCATTAAGACAATCCTGGTCGGGACCTGATATGAACTAACATGAACGGCCCGGTCGGAAAAAGGAGATCAGGGAGAGCAACCAAAAGGGCTTCTCAAACATCAATTTTATCAATTAATTCAAACCTTTTTCTTTTTTATCCTTTTGCTCACAATGCCCAAGGTGGATTCGTCGTGCCCGTTTTGCCCTCTTTTTACCTGTGGCGCCCTTTCGGGTTTTCACCACATCCATGGGCTTAGCTCTCTTACCCCAAGCCCCCTTTCGGGTTTTCACCTGGTCCATACAAACTTGCTGTTTTTACCCATAGCGCCCTTTCGGGTTTTCACTACGTCCATCTTACTTTGAGCTTGTATTTTTAGTTTATTTTTTCTTTTTATCTCTTTCATTTTTTTAAAAGCCATGACATAGACGTCAGTTCTATCATAATCGGCTGGATGGGACTCTGGTGTCGTCTCACAACTTGGCTTTTGTTGACTTAACAGATATTATGACTGCTTGTGAATCTAAAAAAGGGTTTTCTTCGAGGTGTAGCTTGGCCATGAGTCAGGTAAGGATTTGAAGGTGTGCTGGGCTAAGAAGGTTTCCTTGATATGATTTCAATATCTCACAATCATAATTTCTTCCTTGGGGGATCTTACTATACATGCCCCATAACTCTTCTATATTTTTTTCTTTTTGCTTTTGTTTTATTTCAGGCAATCTCTTTTTGAGGTTTTGCTTTTCTGATTTTTTTTTTAAAATTTTTAATAGTAATTCTTCTCCCTCTCTTTTTTGTATGGTGTATGTATACATATTTTCTTTTTCTGAGGAGGGGATAATGAAAGAAAAGGCCATTGGCACAACGGGTGTAGCAAAGGGTATCATCATTTTTAGGGATGCTTTTTGGCTACTGTGCTTGGAATGATGGCCTCTTTTGGGTGGTTCTTAAGCAGTTACGTATCTGTTTCACCAATACTTACCTTATCGCAATAGACTAAGTGTAGAACCGTCGGATGTATCCAGCATTGATGGGCTCAGGAAGATGATCTCCGTCCATGGTGGTGAGGTGGATGGCATATCCCGATAGCACTTCTCGGACGACGTAAGGTCCCTCCCAGTTTGGCTTGAACTTCCCTCTCGGATTGGCGTGAAGAGATGGGAAGATCTTCTTTAGCACAGTGTCTCCTACCTTTAGATCTCGACCGTGGACATGTTTATTGTAGGTGCGTGTGATTCACCCCTGGTAAACTTGAGTATGACACAAGGCTAGGAGTCTCTTCTCATCCAATAAGTTTAATTGTTCAAAGCGGGATCTCTCTCTCTCTCTCTGCTTTGGGTAAACTGGATTCCATGAGGATTTGAAGCGAGAGTACTTCAACCTCTATCGGTAGGATGACCTCGGTTCCATACATAAGGGAGAATGGTGTTGCCCCGGTGAGGATCGATGTTCTGTAAGCCCACAAAGCAAATGGTAGCATTTCACTCCAATCTCGATAAGTGACAACCATTTTTTCGAGGATGCGGACGACTGTCTTATTCGCAGCCTCCACAGCTCCATTAGTTTGAGACCGATAAGGTGATGAGCGATGGTGCTTGATCTTGTATTGCTCGCATAAGGCTCGGATGTGCTTATTAACAAAGTTTGTGCCATTGTCCGTGATGATATTCTTAGGTACTCCACATTGGCACACGATATTATTCTTGAGAAACTTCTCAACATGACTGGCCGTGATGTTGGCATATGATGCTACTTCTACCCACTTGGTGAAGTATTCCATAGCAACGAGGGTGAACCGATGTCTGTTTGATGTTTTCGGATTAATCATTCTGACGACGTCAAGGCCTTAGGTAGCAAATGGCCAAGGAGCAGTCATGCAGTAAAGATCGATGGCAGGAGCGTGTATCAGACCGAAGTGCTCCAGACACTTGTAGCATTTTTGAGCATGTTTTTAGCAATCTGATTTCATAGTGGTCCAAAAGTATCCCTGCCATAGAAATTTCTTGGCGAGCATGTGACCGCTGACGTGGGCACCACATACTCCCTCGTAGATCTCGTTCATAATATTGATTGCTTCACTTTCTGTAAGGCACCTAAGCAAGAAGTTATTATAGGATCTCTTGTAGAGGCATTCCCCGTAAATGACGTAGCCTGCTGCTAGACGTTGAATGACTCGTCGGTCCGTCCTGGACTTACCCTCAGGAAAAGTTAGTGTCTTGAGGAAATTCTTGATATCTGAGAACCAAGGTGGCTCATCATCAGGCTTTATAGGTTCCTCAATCTGTAGGCAGAAGTTCGGCTCATTCCTTTGCTCGATCATGATCGACTTCATCTCAGCACCATACAGGATTTTAATTATTGACGCCAAAGTTGCTAGCGCGTCGGCGAAGCGATTCCTTATTCAAGGGATATATGAGAATGTCACGTCTTGGAAATAAGCTATTAGATCCTTGAGGTGCTCATGGTAGGGGATCAGTTTCTCATATTTTGTCATCCAATCTCCATTTGTCTGGCATATGATCAACTGTGAATCGCCGAACACTCGGAGGTGAATTACATTCAGATCAAGAGCCGCCTGCAGGCCTGTTGTACAAGCCTCGTATTTGGCCATGTTGTTAGTGCAAGGGAAGTTGAGCTTGATAGAGACTAGTACATGGGATCCTTTTGGCGAAATCAGAATGGTGCCAACTCCCTGACCCTCGGCATTTTTTGCCCAGTCAAAGTGCATTACCCATGAGTCTTCTGCTTCCTTAGTATCGTCTTCCATCATGAACAGGATGTCTTCATCAGGAAACTCAATTCTCAAAGGCTCATAATCTGGAAAAGGGTTGTTAGCGAGATGATTGGCGAGTGCCTATCCCTTAATCAACTTCTGAGTGACGTACATGATGTCAAACTCAGACAATAGGAGTTGCCAGCATATAATTCATCCAATGAGGGTCGGCTTCTCAAACAGGTATTTCAACAGGTCCATTCAGGCCAAAAAGTAGAACAGCTTGGGATAGCAAGTAATGGCGGAGACTCTGAGTAGCCTATACAAGAGCCAGGCATACTTTCTCTAGATGAGAATAGTGTGCCTCATAATCAGTAAACTTCTTGCTCAAATAGTAAACGGCCTACTCTCTTCTTCCCGTCTCATCATGCTGCCCTAAGACACATCCCATCGAGACTTCCATCATGGAGAGATATATCAAGAGTGATCTCTCTGGCTTGGATGGTACCAACATAGATGGGTTAAGGAGGTAGCTTTTGATTTTATTGAACGCTGCCTGACAGTCGTTCCATTCAACGGGTGAGTTCTTCCAAAGCAGCTTGAAGATCGGCGTGCAGATAGGCGTTAATTGTACAATGAACCGACTGATATATTATATCCTACCTAAGAATCCTCTAACTTCTTTCTCAGTAGATGGTGGCAGCATTTCAGTGATAGCTTTAACCTTGACTGGGTCGACCTCGATACCTCTCCTACTGACGATGAATCCTAATAACTTTCCGGACATAGCGCCAAATGCGCACTTCTGTGGATTCAGACGTAACCTGTACTTTCTCAGCCTCTCAAACAACTTCTGAAGGTTTACCAGGTGATCGCTTCACTCCGGTGACTTGGCTATTATGTCATTGGCATACACCTTAATTTCTCTGTGCATCATATCGTGAAACAGCACAGTCATAGCTCTCTGGTATGTTGCCCCGAAATTCTTTAACCCAAATGGCATGACTCGATAGCAAAAGGTTCCTCAGGGGGTAATGAACGATGTCTTCTCACGATCAACCTTTGCCATTCTGATCTGATTATATCCTGAGAATCCATCCATAAATGAAGGCATCTCGTGCTTAGCAGTGTTATCGACCAAGATGTCGATGTGGGACAATGGGAAGTCATCCTTCGGGCTCGCCTTGTTCAAATTTCTAAAATCAATGCACATGCGGACTTTTCCATCCTTCTTTAGTACAAGCACAATATTGGCTAGCCACTGCGGGTATTTGGATACCATGAGAAATCTCACGTCATACTGCTTGATGACCTCGTCCTTGACTTTCAACATCCACTCGGGTCGGAGACGTCTCAACTTCTGCTTAATCGGCTTCATATCAGGGTAGAGAGGCAACTCATGCTCGACCAAATCAGTGTCCAGACCAATGTTAAGGGATTTGGAGTGACTACTCCCTTCATCAGGTAGATCAGCATTTGAAAATGAAATGGTATTTGGAGTCACTTGACCAATTATTTGTCCGACTTCATCTGGGCTAACCTGAAGAAATACATTGCATTTTTTAATGCCTCCATTAATGCTTGAAAATGGAGTGGGGACGTCATTAACAGATCCCATACAGTAATATGGGTAGGCATTTTACTCAGCTAAGTCTCCAATATATGTTCTCGACTCATTTTCTCAAAATGATTCACGACGCTATCTTTATTTCCCCCTGGTTGGGCTTGTGCTGCTATTGGTCTCCAGACTTCTTTGAGATCTTCTTGAATTGGGTAACAAATTCTATTACACCCCCTTCTCTGTTGCTGTCAGCGTTGATATATGTTTGTTCATAACTCAACGGGACCTGATGAGGATCATAGGTTGGTCCCGAAATCTGAAATGGTATGGCTGCTGGTATCCGATGCACTTGCACTGCAGGCTTCGGGGGTGTGGGAAACACTTGGTTTACCTCAATCATAGCTGGCTGGGTGGTAAAATTAGGCCAGATGGGGGTGGTGAAGCTTGAGGGTGGTGGCACTGGGGGAAAAGGGATAAGATTAGGCCATTGATAGTTGATAGATGCTGGCGGGGGATTGGGGGACCTGATGGGCTATCGGGTAATTGACGGGGGTGGTGGTGTATGGTTTGTATGTATTTATATACACATAATTGACAGGAGTGGGTGATGGAAAATAAACCCTAAGATCTAAGGGTTCGGCTCGTGGTGTTGGGCTGAGAAGATAGTCTGATAAATTCAGGGGTTCAATCACCCTAATATTTCTTTCTTCATAATTTCTCAGTAATGGTGCTACATAGCTCTCTCGATCACTGATGTAATCGGACAGATCAAATTAAAATTCCTCCCCATATGGCATCGATCAAATCTTAGATCGCATGCTTTAATAGGAAGCAGTGATCAGTTGGGTGACCCGGACCCTGATGAAAATTGTAGTGGGTATTAGGGTCATAATTCTTTGGGATCGGGTGAGGAGGAGGTTGCAGTTGACGAATAGTGACTAATCTCTTTTCTACTAATAAAGGTAAAAGTACACTTAATGATTGTCCCAGGGGTGTAAATACTCGGTCATAGCGGGCTCTCCTCTGCTCCAGAGTTATCTGCATTCCTTGCCCATTCCCTGCTCTCTGCGTCTGCTCAGTTCTGACTGGCGCTGGCTGTGCTGCTTGAAATTGAAATGGGGTTATGTTATTATTGGGCCTGGTATTGGCAACGTTCTGGACGTCGGCCTCGGTTCTCTTATCGTTCCTCTATTTTGAAGACCTCCTAACCCCACTGGCTCCACTTTGTACATTTTTATTCAGGTGGCCTTCCCTGATAGCATCCTCACATCGATTAACGTTCTTTACCAGATCAGTAAAGCTGGACTGCTGCTGGTACACTAAGAAGCCAGAGATTACTGATAGGGTGTTCTTGGAGATCATCTCTATCTGCACATCATCAGGTATATTATTTCATACCTGAGCTGCCAGTGCTCTCCAATGCCCCAGATAATTGCTGAAGGTCTCATTTGGGTTATGTTTTAACTGGGCCAAGTCAGACTTACGGGGTTCGATGTCTATGTTATAGACATATTATTCCTGGAACAAATGCATCAAGTCCTTCCACATTTTCATCATAGATGGTTCCAAAGATGTGAACCATCTCAAGGCCGGACCAGTCAAACTCTTTTAAAAGACCTTTATCAACAGTCTTTCGTCCCCTCCATATTGACACATGTCCCCATAGTAGGACTTGAGGTGTGTAATAGGATTGTCGATGTCGTTGTACTTGTCAATAGCTGGCATTTTAAATTTGAGAGGCAAGGGGACCTCAGCGAACAAGCATAAATCTGTGAAGTCTGTGGCATGGATTTCAGCACCACCCATTTTCATCAACTGCTTTTGTATTTTGTCCAACTGTTCTTTCAGCTGCTCTGACTCCTTGGATATGGGAGTTGCTTTCTCGGCAGTTGGTTAGACTTCACTTTGGGCTACCAGGGGGTGGGAAATGAAAGGAGGGTTAAGGCTGGCAAATACCCCGGCATAGGCTCCACTGTTCCTAATCTGGTCCTCTTCATACTGCTGGTCGACATAATGTGCAGTGAGGGTGGAATTCTCTTGCTGGTGTTGTATGGACTGGATGGGAATGGCATGAGTGGGGGTTGGGTGAGTCCATTGGGGATGAGGGAAGGTTTGTTGGGTAATGGGATGAGTTAGATTTTGGAGTGGGGTATGGTAAGGCCATTGGGCTTGTAGAAAGGTTTGAAACTGACTTGGGGATGTTGGGATATGGGTGAATTGGGGCTGGTGTAAAGCATGGGTTTGAGCTAGGTATGATGGTTGTGAATGGGTGAAATTTTGGAGGAGTTGTGAAGGGTATGGGTGTGAGGTTCCAAGGTTTGTTAAGCTTAGGTTTGGGCTATGAAGCCTTAGGAGGGTTGGGCTATGAAGGCTTGGCCCATGGGCCATTGATGGGTTTGGGTCATGGGCCCCTAATGGGTTTGGGCCATGGGACCTTGATAGGTCTGGGACATGGGCCCTTGGTGGGTCTGGCCCATTGGGCCTTGGTAGGTCTGGGCCATGGGCCCTTTGTGGGTTTGGGCCATGGGCCCTTGATAGGTATGGGTCGTGGAGTTTTGGACCATTGGGCCTTGGGATATGTGGGAAATGGGGATTTGGGTCATTGGGGGTTTGGGTCATTGGGCCTTGGGATATGTGGGAAATGGGGGTTTGGGTCATTGGGCCTTGGGATATGTGAGAAATGAGAGTTTGGATAGTGTGGATGATGGGGGGTTGATGGGGGTCTTGGGAGAATGAGGCATGGAGGCTTGCTAGGGTATGAGATGAATCCATAAATGTGTGGTGTGGATGAGAGGAGATGTGTTGGGGGGCCTTCCATTTGTTATACGTTTGGAACATCTCCTCCATCATGGCCATAGTAGGGGGATCAGATGGAGATGGGTTATTTGATGGTTGGAGGGATATGAATGGGGTGTGTGAAGAGGAAAAATTGGGCATCACCCGGGTGAGGGGTGGGATATAGGGTGGATTGGAGAAATGAGGTGGGGCATTAGTGGGTGGATTAGGTATGTATGGGGCATAGAGGCGGTGAATGAGAGAGGAAAGTTGGTCATAGCTTCGGAAAATATGGGCATGACTTGGGTAAATGGGGGGATATGTGAGGGATTGGATGCGCTATGGGTGGATGAAAAATAGGGTATGTTGGTTAAGGTAGAGGATGGGTTTTGAACGGGTGCGGAAGGAAGGTGAGATGGGTTAGAGATGGCCATGGATGAAGGTATGACTTCGGAAAATAATGGGAAATTTGGATTTTGAGTATTTTAGGAAGTGGTGGAAGGAAAAATAGGGGCACCGAACGGGCCGCTTATGGTGAGGTTGGATTGGGCAAGGGGGTGGAAGTAAAGGCTTCTTCGGTATGGGAACGGGTTGGAGAATTTGGCGGGGATGAGTCGGTATCGGCATAAGTCGGGTTCACAGCCCACGACATATCTCGATATCGAGTCGGACACAGGTGCCTCGGATGGGGCCCGTAAAGCTTCCTCCTTCTTCCCCTACGGGATGACGGAGTGTACGATGATGCCGTTGTACCGGCACCAATCAAGACTTTATTTTCAATTTTTAATTTTAATTTTTTTAGATTTTTGTAAGTGAAAACAAATGAGGATTCTGAGGCCTTTTGGAATTCCCTTTTACCCTAATTAGGTCCCACGGCAACGGCTCCGAAGCGCTTCGAAAGAATCAAAGGGAAACCCCTTGATCTATTAAAGGCACGAAAACCAATGCACACAATCCGATCCCTCGAAACGAATCAAAAAGAAGTCACCTTCTTTTGACCAACGAGGGCGTATTGGGTGTCAAAAATTGTGTGGCCTAAACAGAGGCACTAAACACACTGATCGGGGAGTCCGGAGAGTGAAAAAGGCCATAGATCCGAACTGTTGCTGTTCAGAACCAGCCTGGCGCAACTATTAGTGGCGTCAGAGCAAAATGTCCAATTTTTAATTGCGTTGCGCCAATGCATTTCTGAGACATTTTGCATTGGCACAACTAATACTTGCGCAAGAGCAAAATGGATCTCTAGTTCTTATGACAGCAGCAACCTCAGTTTGGGTTGGGTCTCCAAACAAGCTTTTTCTGGAAGTTGGGCTTCCGAGGATTGACTGATTTAATGATACCGCTCTCTTTCTCACCGAACCTAAGGGTTTAAGGCCAAATTAGGTTCACTATCACTCTCTTTATCCCGAGTTTTAAGCTTGGAATGAGAAGGTTACCCACCGGATATACCTCAAGTGCGAGCACTTTTCTTAGGTACTAGGTGGGTTGGAACTTTTTCGGATTATCACCACTAGGGACTGCCGTGGTACTAAGACCCGGGTGGTTGTATGTGTGCCTAAATAACCCAACCCTTTAAAAATCTACCCCACAAAAATCAATTTAAATCTCCTTTATTGGTTCAATTTTATTTTTTACTTTTAAGGAAGTTTTCTTAAGTTCGAAGACCGGGGGTGAGGATCTCGTGCTGCCTCTACGAGCCGGCATTCTTTGGCGGAATATGACTACGGAATTAAAAGAGCAAGTAGGCCCACAAAACGGCTAAGACACTTGAAATGAAGGAAATATAAAAAAATTAAATGACAATGGATAAGTAGACCCGCCAATCAACTAAGGTGATTGAAATGACGGAATCGTAAAGAAATTAAATGTGGTGCGCAAGTAGGCCAGCCAATCGGCTAAGGCTCGTAAATGACGTAAATTAGGGGTAAGTAAAAATGACGAAATCGGAGGGGTGAGTAAAAAAAAATAAAAAATAGTAATAAAAGGTTAGTAAAATTAAAAATAAAGAGGCCAAATTTAAGGAGAAGCTCTACTAGCTACTACCCAGTAGAGTCGCCATCTGTGCAACCGTGGGAATCGAGACAATCCCGTCACGACGGTGCGCTCACTAATGAAATTATAGAGTTGCCACCCGGAGCTTTTGGTGTACCGAGAAACCTAAATCATTTTTATAAGCACCAAAGTATCACAAATATGACTCTGAATTCGGTCTACGCCAAAAGCTCTTGGGTAGGGGCTTCGATTATCAATTGAGAAAGTGTTAGGCACCCAATCAACCCACTTAATGTTGTCTCTACTAATGGCCAAAACAAAAATAATATGAAAGAAAATAAAATAGCTTCCTCTTGCCCAAATGGGTCTTAAAATCCTATTTGTGCCCCTCCGTTCCTATCAAAATTCAGCGGCGTAATGATACAAATGGGAGGATGGTGGAATAACTGAGAAGGTAGAGGAATAGAAGGGAGAGCCGGAGCTCTCGAGCCCTTGTTGCACCACTATGGAGCCTTGCGTTGGCTTGCTTCAGTGAGCTTTTGAAGGCTTGTATGGTATGAAATGGGGTTCTAACTCCTAAGGCTTGATAACTAAGAGGTAGAGAGGGAAGGCTAGGGGGTAACACACACCTAACCTAGAGCTTTTTGGTAAAAATCTAAGGTCTAAAGGAAGTATTAGAATTCTGAAATTTTTATGGGAATGGTGCACTGGAGGAGAGAGAGAGAGAGAGAGAAGAGATTCCTTAATCTCTTAATTGTAAATTTTTTCAAGCCTTTATAAAGGGAGGAGTGCCTCTATTTATAGGAAAAGGAGAGGTTAAGAGGGTGCTTAAAGGCTAATTGGGATTATCAATTAGGTAATAGGCCATTTAAGGTTTCCTAAGGTTTTTGGAGCCTTGAAAAATGTGAAGCGTAGCTCCAATGGTGGATGATAGGGTGGGGCTTTAAACACTTAAGGAGTTGCACATAGATAGTAAATGGGTATAACAGAACTAGCAAAACACTCCCCAAAGGTCGAGATGGTCAATAAGTCAAACCCCAATCTCAATTTGCGAGGCAAAAACTAGGGGTTACTGTTCATATGTCTGACGCAACTATTAGTTGCACCAGGCATATGCACAATAAAACAGTGCATGAACAGTGCCTGGAAGTTGGCTCTCTGAGGTGGGGTCCACTTTTATAACTCGCACAACTATTAGTTGTGGCAAATCCCTAGGGGGGGGTCACATGAAATTACCAAATTGCCCTTCGGGTTTGGAATGCGATATCTTCTTATATACAGCTCCGATTAGGGTGATTCTTGACCCATTGGAAAGCTGAGGACTTCTACTTTTTAATGGTATAAGATTTGATCATAGTAGAAGGTCACCGCTAGCCCCGATATACCACCCCTCATCCATTTCTCAGGAAGGCTAGGTTTAGGTCCGGAATGGGTTTTAAGGGTCGGGATAGGTTCCTAAGGGATCTAGGGTGATTCCTAAGGATTTGAAATGGTTCCTAAGGGTTCCATACATGCCATCAAAAGCTCAAAGACATGCTTCTCTCGAAATGTGTCTCAATCGGGCCTTGAGCCAAATTTGGGTGTCTACAGCACTGACATCATTTAAAAAATAACCTACAAATTGAAGTCCTATTCTTGTGCTCAAAATAGATACAAAAAATGAAAGCGACTACATGACTTAATTTTTTAACAATCCATCGACGCCATGTAAAAAATCTTCGACCAAGATAAGGTGTTAGTCGCTTCACTTCTGTCAGCATCCTTGGGGAAGGCATCTTTCCAAATGAGAGATGGGAAATGACATGTGATATATTTATTTGACACGCAACAAAGGAGTGGGCTCCCGGACGTGCTGAAATGAGAAGGTTGCCTGGAACCTGCACAATGAAAGGGCAACTCAAAAAATTTAGGCACCTAAGCATATATCAAGTAACTTGCAAGAGAGTTTCATATTCAAGGAATGTGAATTTATAAGTTGACTGTTGCGCTAAGGCAATTTAATGAAACATATCCAATTGGATTGCCAAATGGGACAGTTTCCCAAGGAACTTGCCTGATTGAATCATAAAAAATTATTATACATGCGAGGATATTTAGCATGCCGCAAAACATGTTCATTGTGGAGAAACCAAAATGGTAGATTGGCCAACTAAAGAGGCAGTGAGAAAGATCTATTCTTCTCTGGGTTGACATCAAGCTAAACTTTCTTTTGTCTTGTTTTTTTTGCTTCTCATCATCTCCCACTTAAAGTGCTCTGTTTAGTGTGATTTTTACTCTAGTTTTGCTTTATCTCAAGATACATTGCTGCTATTATAAAAAAAATATAAAATAAATAAAAACAGAAGTATTTGTAACCTGATGTAATATCCATACCTGATGTAAAGATCTGATGGGTCCAAGATTGCATTAAAAAAATATCTCAGTTGTGTGATTCAAGGCGCTCAAATGCCATTAAAATGATCGGTCCCAATTTCTAAAATGGTTACCCTAATAACACCGAAGAAACAAGCTTTAGAAAGAACCATTTTAAGCTAATGAAACTGAAGATGCTCCATTTCAACTTTTTATAAGAGTTCATAACCATGGCATAAAATCATTGGTTTTTAGCTTTATCGGGACAGGTATACGAGAAGCAACGTGACAATGGTAATGCTCTATTTACTTTACCAAGTTTTTGTCATCAAGTGGGACCCTAGGAACATTAGTTGATAGGCGATCTCTAGTTTTGTCAGCGATAAAGAGAACTTAATACTATCTCCTAGACTTATGACCTGCATGTAGAACAGAACCACGTGCGATCTTTAGAAATGTCTTATGAGAGAGATAAATAGAAACTTCAAATTTCTCATCCAATCTTCATCATCCAACATCAAGAAGAGTATTGACTTTAGCTTACCATCTTAAATGGGCACTAACACTCAATTTTAAGTGTAAAGTTGTACTCAAGCCGTTTCTAGGTAATAGTTACCTAATGAACTCTAATTCTCGATTAAAAGTAAAGATAGTTTGTAAAAAACCTGAATTTTTTGAAAAATAGATGAGATGGTCATACCTGCAAATTCTGATGAGGCACGAAGCCAAGGATGAACCATTTTTGGATTTGGATAGCAAATATCCTAGTTGTCTATGACCCAAACATACTGTAGTTATAAGCAAAAATGTGTCAGCTTAATAAGCATGAGTTTCACCAGTCAACAACAGTCAAATTAAATTTATTCTAATTAGCAATTCTATACAAACCGTAGACACCAAATTCTCGAAAAGTCGAGGTTAAACTGCAAATAAATTCTTTAACGATTTTTCCACGTTTTAATCACTATTTGAAAAGGTCACGATTTTGCTTTTTTCACAAACTTTGCTACAAGGATGTATTGCCACTTGGAAAATTTAGATTGGTCAAGAGGAATTTATCACCTAGTCCAAGTAAACAAGTTATTGCTCTGGAAATTTTAGAAACAAGGCAATAACCAAAAAGCATAGAGATCAACATTGTAAACTTTACAAAACTACTTTCTCATGTTAATCTCATTTAAGCAGCAAGAAAATCCTTTGATTAAGAACAAATAAATTTTTGGGAGAAGACATTAGAAAAGAAAAGTCTACAGAAAATGCAAATCAAAATAGCCCATGCACTATATTTGGTTTAAATTAAAGAGCCTAGATCTAACCGTTGCCTTTATTGGTGATACCAACATAACCACCGTGTTTCAAACATAACTTATATGTTGCTGAAATCAAAATCAAAATTAAATTCCTAATGCTCAATTTAAAATGAAACTAATGGCTTTGGATTGACCCACCTTAAGGAGGAAGAGTTTTCAATCAAATTCTGCAAGGAAAAGTGCATACCACAACAATGAGGGAAAAAAATTGATGTTTTAGAGAGAGAGAGAGAGAGAAAGCACAAGAACAATACCTAGATAAGTCTATCCTCATCATCTAGGTACTTCATATTCCCATCAAAGAGAGGAGGCACTGAAAAATCCTAACAAGCTACAAAGATACATTACTTATTTACTACAAAGTACGGAAAAATGATCTAGATAAGGTTATTTTCATCCTCTACCTAGTTTCGTAACTTTGTACTGCCAAGTGCCAACATAAAGAGGGGCACAGAAAAATACTAACAAGCTATGTTGGCATTACTACAAAGCACAAAGATCATTTGTTGTAAAAAAAACGACCACTCCATCGAAATATTGTAGATCAGAGACAACAGGGCCACCTATGTCAAACTAAAAGCCTATAACACTTTCGATAAGGATGAAAAGGATAGAAAGAGATTGGGTGGGGTCGCTCTTGAAACTGGATAATAGGTAGTAGGAAATCTTAGACCATCACAAGGATCCAAATAACGCCTTAAGGCGTAGCTTCAATGTAGAATTATTGGCCTTATGAGTCACTCAAACAATGGAGCAAGTAAACCAGCTCTTACATCATAATAAATAGATCAATGGCCATTGACACAAACATTCAATCCAACCGTAACATTCAGTACCCCGCAAAAATTCAGCAAATTGAGAATAATGGCAGCACTCGATCAGGAGGTACAAGAGAGACCATTAATGGTGTGAGCCTGAGTAGTGTATGTTTTGTTTCTAGAAAAAAAAGTCAAACATCTGATGAGATGGGTTTTATGTATTGTATTTACACTAAAACATGAAACTGAACATATGACTTAAGTAGAAATCCTAGAGGTCAATCCCCATGCATTGGGGAAGATGAAAAAGAAGCAAGTGGGCGAATAGGGACCTTAACGAAGATGAGGCTTTAAATATAGGAGAAACTTGGAAATTCCAAGCTCATACAGGTTAACTTTCTAGGGCTGCGTTTGGGTTAGATCTTTCGGGCAAAAGAGGGAACTACTTTCACGTTTGGTAACATAGCTCCTCACCCATTGAATCTATAAGCAGATAGTCATTAGAAGAAAAGAAAAAGAGAGCAACCATAAAACAAGAAAATCAAACACTAAAATGTCTGAGGTATGCAATGTGTAGATTTACTTCTTTTGTGAATGATCTTGATTTTGTCTCTCTAAGAAGCAATGACGTTATTTTGAATTACATTGCAAAGTATGGTGGTTTTCACTAAAATCACTTCCTTAATTTGACATAGCAAAGAATACCTATGGTTGAGCCTTTTCATGCAATGGATGAAACCTCCTCTTGGCCATCTCCAGCCTTTTCATTCAAGAATGATGGCTGGGCTGCTCATAGTAGAAGAACGCCATTATTTTCTACCACTCATCTGCTGTCCGCACCACTGAGCACATAAAAAGCAGTAAATTAGCCAGTACGATACTCAACCATGAATGACTTTTTTAGGCATGTCTTCATACCTTTCTCTCGATATAATATCTTCCCTGCATTAGTGAAGAGAATATCAGGGAAGGTTGAGACTTCCAGGGTAGATGCCAGATCAAAATCAACGACGACATCAATGGCAACACACTGCTTAATATGGGCATTTTTGGCGTTCAGATAAGTGATCATGCACATTAACTCATGCGGAAGTAAAGCTCATAACTAACGCAGAAAAGCTAAACAACTGAACTAAATCTCCAGTTCTAAAAAGGTAATGTCAAAACGTACAAGCCCAAAAGAGTTCTAATCTCATTCCATTGCATGAGCAAAAGAACCAATCTGAACCATCGGTGACAAAACAAAAGTCACCCTTGATGGTTCGCCAAAAGAATATCTCACAATTAATACATTATCCCAAAATAAGGCTGAACATAACAAGTTGTATAATAATTCTCTCAAAATAATCAAAGTAACGCAAAGGGTCTACTAAAAGAATTCCTCAGGAGGGGGCTCCGACTCCTCCTCGGGAATGTACTCTGTATCCTCTGGCTCAACATCTCCAGAAGCAGCCGCTATCTCAGAACCTGTGACGTATAGTTCAAAGGGGTGAGCTACATCATAGCTCAATAGGAGAATTATCTGAAAAAGTAAAGCTATCATACTCACATATATTTCATGACATAAACGAAGCATGATCTCATAAGTAGAAAAATAGTTTGAAAACATTTACATTGCCAAAATAAATATGAACTGAATGAACATACATCACATCTTATCTTTTAATTAGTTTGCTCTCGTATCACACCAAGACTTGTGTCAACTTCAATCAATAACTTAAATAATCCCCGAGCAATATAGCATCGAGCCCCGTTGGAATACCCTCCATCGTCATTCAATTGAACTATGTTTCAACTAAATACAAACTCAAGTCCCATTCACCGAGGCGACTTGGCATACCCATTACCCTCTTGTTAATTACATCACATGTTTGTATGGATATCCCGCCGTACCGGTCATGGATATCCTGCTGCGTCAGTCACGGGTATCCCGCCATGTCGGTGGGGTATTCTCCTAACCTCAAATCAACTGTGCAAAATATATATAGTTATTCACCGAGAAGTTGTGCTAAATATAATAATTTAAGTTTTGTTCAAGTCTTGCCTACATCATTTTGCATCACCTAGATGCTCACATCAAAAGAAATACATCCCTGGGATGTCACATACTCATCTGCATCACTGAGATGTTCACATCAAAAGAAACACATCCCTGAGATGTCACATATTCATATTCTTACTGGTTTCTTTCTTAGTGTACACACACCATAAATTCACATGCTTTGACTAAATTTCGGAAACTCGTATCACAAGACATTTGATTTTATACACATATATCACTACACAAATATTATTGTAATCAAGAGTACATGTCTAGAACTTTCCCCTACCTCACACGAAGTTACACCAACTTCCTCTACCCAAGCTAGCCTTAAACATGCAAGGTCCAACTCAAACCTAAGCATGGTCAAAACACATTCAACGTGTCAAAAAGAACGTAAAACAAGGAGTTCTAAGGCCTAGTCATAGCACATAAGGTAAAACTCAACAAAAGCCAAAATCTGCCCAAATCGATCGAATGATTCTAAATTGATCAAACGGTTTGCCAAAGTGGATTGAACGGTTCTAAACCGTTCGAACGATTTCCCAAAATCGATCGAACGAACTGATTTCATTCGATCGGTTTCCTCTGAGACACAGCACTACAGATTTCTCTTTTGGCAAAACCAATCGAACAATCACTAATTCCGTTCGATCGGTTTCCCCCTGAGACACATCACTACAGATATTCTAATGTGGCAAAATCGATCGAACGATCACTAATTACGTTCGATCGGTTTTGCCAACTTTAGTACACCATCGAGTTCTAACTTCCAGAACTCACTTCTCAACCATCTTTACCCTTTGCTTACTTATTTTTCACACACAATAAATCAGATTTATAGTATAGTAGCTAGAAATTCACTCAATTAATTAAGCTTACCTTTCTAGCTGATTAGATCTCTTGATCCTTAGCTCCCCTTTCACAACAAGGGTTCACAACTCGAAACTTCCGATTCCTTGTCGATTCGAAGCCTTAAATCCGCAAAGCTTTCTGATCTACTCTCAATCACACACATTTAATACACCCACACACCCTCACTCCTCTCATTCACTCTTCATAAATTTCTCAACAACCAACACAAATGCAAATGAGAATAAATTCTCACAAGCCATTTTAACCCACTTATGTCTTGGGTGTAAAACACACACACCTTGACAGGTGTATATGACCCAATCAAAATTACTCTTATAACCCACACACTTCACAACACATTCTACATTTCTCATATGACCTATCTAGCCTAAGTCATCAAGTCAACCTTTACTTGGTCAAACAAGTGACCAGTCGGGTATGCATCCCGAGGTACACTATTCAAGTCAAAATTTTCAAGGACGTTACATCATCCCTCGCTCTTCATTTTGGTGAGGCCTACAAAGAAAGGTGTTAAGCTTGATGTAAAATTACAAAAGACATACAATTTGAGCACTCCAACCATCTAAATGCCAATTGAGTTTAAGAAACCTATATCAATCAACTATAGTACAAGTAGTTCATATACAATATCCTTTTTCAGTGCTAAGAGAATTGAGATAGATCTTTGAACTACAACAAATAATGCAGAGATTCTAAAAGCACACAGAAAACCAATTCTTTTTCCCCAAACTGATATTTTATACTTTAAAATCATGATGAATTTGTATCCGAGTTATCATACTTAAACTTAAAAAAAGAAAAAGAAAAACTCCTATTCATTAGAAATGAGAGAAAAAGGGAACTGTAAGCAACAATTTCAATCATGAGTTACTTTAAGCACATCTTTTTGCTGCTTCATGCTACTACGCCATCCGTGACTACCATTTGTTTTAAGAAAATTTACAGCATTGAAACAGTAAAGGGTGAGACTTGCGAATCGGTGG
Source organism: Chloranthus sessilifolius (assembly GCA_021018995.1). NCBI lineage: Eukaryota > Viridiplantae > Streptophyta > Magnoliopsida > Chloranthales > Chloranthaceae > Chloranthus > Chloranthus sessilifolius. The sequence continues at coordinate 118,697,618 of CM037592.1, forward strand.
AAAGCACAAAATTTATCATAGTCTAGGTTTGCGGGCCAAGGTTGAGGACACTCTAGTGGGAATCGGAGGAGGTTTTGATTACTAAGGAGGCGAAAGATGTTGGGAATGGTGTTGGGTAGTGGGGGGTAGTGCTCACACCTCGGCTGGTAGGGGCCTCTGGTTTGCTGGTTGAAATTTTGGGGTGGGGGCACGTTGTTATAGTTCTAAGGGTTGGTCATCCGGTTCTGTGTCGTATTTTGATTATGGTTTTGGTAGGTATTAGGGTACTAATTTATTCTGGTACTGACCTTGGTTCTGGTTTTGGTTTGGGTATCTTTGCTGATTTTAATCCTAGTTCTAGTTTACGTACCGTTGTTGGCCTTGGTTTTGTCTGAGATTCCTTGGTTGAAAGTTTATGTTCTCGAAATTTTGCCCTTGGTTGATGACGGTGTAGACTGGCTCAAATCTCGAAGCTTTCTTGCTGCTCTTCATCTTGGTCTTGCCGGAAGAGGCTCCTCATGATGCTACTATGGACAAAGCGAGGTCTCCGTCCTTGATGTGTCGTGTCAGACGAGAGGCCCGGAGATAAAGAGCGGCGAAGTCTGGGTAGTCGCTTATGATAAGCGTGCTCCTTAGGGTTCTATGGTGTTGTCGATAATGATGTCGATGGAGTCCTTCTCTTTCATCGAGGTCCTAATCCTCGCAGTGAGTTTCCTCCATCATCCGACAAAGTTATCAAACTCTTCATCAATTCTTGTTTCGTTGCCACCAGGTCGCTGATACTAACCATCTCCTGGATCAAATTCTTGTATTGATCGAGAATTGACCGGCTAAGTCATCAAAAGTGTCAATCTTCTGCAGTGGCAGCCCGGCAAACCAATCAAGGGCTTCTCCTTCTAGCGACTTTTGAAAATAGTGGATGAGAAGACCCTAGTTGTGGCGTATAGGTCGATAATCATTGCAGAAGAGGGCTAGGTGGTGATTCGGGTTCCCCGTGTCAATGTACTTATTGAACTTTGGTGGCTTGAACCCTGCAGGTAAGGTGAATTCTAGGTCCCGACATAATTTTTCAAATCTGAACGCAGTTCCAGGACGCTCTCCTTTAGCCATGTATTCGTCGAGCATCTTAGGAAGGTCCTCCACTCTTACAGTGGCATCATTTTTGGTAACCTGGAAGTGACCCCTACCTTGTCGATTATTATTGAGCAGAGTGCGAAGCGCGTGCCTTGGCGGTGACACGTGCGGCGATATCGTGCTTGGAGTAGGCGGCGGTTTCTCTTCCTCTTGTCATTCTTGCTTTTCTCTGTCCTACCATTCCTTGATGGTCTCATATGCGGCCGCTAGGCCTCGAAGCAATTCTTCAACATCGTCGCCTCTTTTTTGTAATATCTGGACGTTGAGCTTCACAAGTTGTCGGGCAGTAAAGTTTGGCCCGATGCCACTTTCGTTATTATTGCTCGTGCTCGGAGGAGTGAAGGGAATTTCCTCACCACCGGCCATATTGATTTTCGGGTGATATCGAGCTGACTTGTAAGACAGGTCTTCATCGTATACGGGGTTGTTGTGGTACCCCCATAATGGTGGGTCACCGAGCTTTATCCTTCATATTCTGAACATCTCGAGTCTCCGATGGATGTTTATGCACTCTCAAGAAATTTCTGATAGTATGAGTAGGTGCAGAAAAGAAGTAGAGCAGAAAAATATATATATATAGTACAAGAAAACTAAACAAAGGCAACTTTGGCGGCAATAGGTCCCATCACGATTGTCAATCTGTTGGTACGCATTTTTTCCCTTTCACTCCCCGGAAAGAGTGGCCCAATTCAATCCAAGTGGACTCTGGCAAAGGCGATGAATAATAAATTGGGAAATATTAAATTGATGAAATAAAAGGTAAATTCTAAGAGGAAAATATATGGTTCGATGCGATCGTCAGTTGCAGATGTTTATCGACGCTACAACACGTCACTGATCACGCGGGTGGAGATATGGGTTGTTCTCTTTATTGAATCATCGGCCAACCAACACCAGCAGCTCTGGGTCACCTGAGAGTTTAGTTTATATAGTTTTCCTAATCCTATTCTAAGTCTAATTGCTCTGGTCTCTCTAGTCCTACCGGGAGTCTGATTAATCTTATTTCCTAATTGTATTCTAACTCTAATTTATACTATTATAACTCTAATTAATTTAGTTTTCTGATGCTACTAGGAATCTGATTAATTTAAATATCTTAATTCTATTAGAAGTCTAATTGGTATTAGTTTCCTAATTCTACTAAGAACCTAATTAATTTAACTATCCTAGTTTGATTAGAAATCTAATTAATTAAAAAAAAGGGGGATTGTCGCTCGTTATGCTAAGGAGGATCAGCCCCATTCCTGAGTACCCTCCGTAAGCTCCCTTGGGCAAATTGATTGGCTATGGATTATTTTATAAATAGTATAGATTGAAAAACTGCTTTTTAGTTTAAAAATTGATGATTTAAGGATCGAAATTGTAAGTTTTAAGAATTACGAATTTAAAAAAAACTAAGTATTAGAACTAAAATTCTAGAACTTGAACTTAAAGTTAAGAACTAGAACGTTAAAAACTATAAATTGGGGATTAAGAACTAGAACTTAAGATCTAAACCTAGAAATTAAAAACTAGAATTGAAATTGAAGGACTAAAATTAAGAACTAGTTCTAGGAATGAATACCTAGAACCAGAAACAAGTACTAAGATCTAGAATTTAGAGATTAAGATCTAAGAATTAAAACCTAAGATCTAAGACTAGAAATTAAAAACAAAAAGCTAGAACTAAAGAACTAGAACCTAAAACTAGAAAGGAATTTAAGAACTAGAACTAAGAAATTATCTTATGGTAAGCGCTGCAGAGAAGGAACTCGAAATCCTAAGCTTGGAGGCGAAGAACTCGAAATTCGAAACATGAAAGTCGTGATTTTGGGCGAGGTAGGGGGGATTTATAAGTATGCGAGTAATTACATGCCCTGTGGGAGGTGCGTAATTAACCGGTCAAATCCAATTACGCGTCCTATACGGTGCGCTTAATTGGATTACGCGCCCTATCCCAAGCGCTTATCGCTCTGAGTTAGTGACCGACTCAATGAGTGACCGGTTGACTGACTCAGTCGGGTATCCTAGTTCCAGTCTAATTGGAACTAATTTCCCATCATGTACAGCGCGCGCAATCCAATTAAGCGTCAGTTCACAAGTGCTTAATAGGGGAATTTGGGCGATCGTGGGAATTAGAGGCCAAGTCCAACTGGGGACCAATTACGCGCAGGTGTCAAAGCATGTAATCGATTATGCGCGCTGGTGAAACACGTAATCAAGTCTCAAGGCGGTCTACATAAAGGTGAAGACTTGTCCAAGTGGGACCAATTGCACGCTGGTGGTGAGGCATGCAATTGATTACGCATGATGGGTAGGGCATGGAATCAAGTCTTAAGGTTGTCCACAAGAGGAATAGGCCTGGTCCAAATGGAACCAATTGCACGCCAACTATGGGGCGTGCAATTGAATTGCACGCCTCTGTGAGGAGGGCGCGTAATTCGAGACCTTCCTGGGTTGAGTTGGGTCCGAGCCATAGAGCTATTATTTCAGCCTGTGCTTCATCCATATACTACTGTTTCGGTATATAGTCCCCTGTTTAGGGTTTAAGGCTTTCAAAAAGAGTGAGTCCCTTTCCGGAAGTCATGGGTAAGGTCAAAGGTTCACTGAACAAGTTTGTATGCTCCAAGAGAGCAAAATTGGGGTGCCTACACCACCGCCACAAAACCTTAACAAACCACCCAAGACCGGCTACCAACCAAAACGAGAACATTACCCTCCCCTACCCGACACCATCCCTAATATCTTTCGCATCCTTAGTAACCAAAACCTGATTAGGTTCCCACCTAAAAGACCGTGCCCCTGGGCAGCACACTTGGATTATAGCAAGTTTGGTCATTCCACTGATTTGTCGGGCATAACTTGGAGGAGTGTTGGGTTCTGCGGGAATCTATGCCATGAACAACCGCAACCAGATTAACTAGGAAGCCAACCAAAACAATACCCAACCTCCATCAAACTTAGGAATCATCAACAATCCCATGCCCAACCACACTAACTAGAACCAAGCTCTCGTTTCTCACATTACCACTGTAAACTCCCTAGTAGACTAACTGCCCATCCATCCACCCTAACCACCTGAGTCAATCCCCAAAACCCTCCTATCAATCTAACCGAAACCCAAAGACTATCAATCAACCGACCCATCCATCCACCTGAATCTCCCGAATTAACCCTCCAAGCTCTCCTGTCAACCAACTACCAAATCCACCACCATACCCCACTTTTCTCCAAAGACGAATCCAGTCATTTAGGGCTAGGATGCCCAACCTCCATAGACATCCATTGGGACCCTCGACTCCCCCAAACCATTAGCTAACTCCACCACCACTTCCCCTGTCTGATTATGAACTCGAGACAGAAGTGCATGTTGCTGGAACTATATCTAAGGTTGGTAGCTCGTCTGAGCATGCTGTTACGCCCCTCACACCCAACCTCGCGGTCCGTCAGCGGCATCGATGCGAGCTTGCGTTACGGGCATCGTTCACTTATAATCATATACATATTCATATTCGTATATTTATATTTCAACTTCATACTTCATTTCTCTTTTGCATGTAATTTGTCATATATTTTCCTTTCTAAAATATCGCAAAAAATGCTTTAATTGTGGAAATGATTAAATTTTATTTATCAAAGTAGTCGCGGAAACTTGAATTAAACACTATCGGTTTAATTTCCCATTTTCGTTAACCTGATCGGGCGTATTCAAGCTTACGACTTGATTGTAACGAAATTCTGGCTAGTAAGGAAATATAATTAAAGCAAACTTTTAAAAGCCGTTTTCATAAAGTCAAACTTTAAAGGATTAATATAATTCAAGGTTCCAATACAAAGATACATTGACTCTTTTCTCAAGAGTACTAGACTTTAAACAAAACTAAAACAAGGAAGAAAGATCCTTTTAAAACCAAGTGCATGTGTTGGTAGCTCTATAACCATGAGGAGCTTTAAACTATCAGCTCGGTTGTCGCTCATGGATCCTTCCGTATCCAGCTTCTCTATTCATGGCTGGTGGCTACTGATTGGCCTCTGAAATTGTTGGGTCATGAAACGACCATAAGCGATGAAGCTCAATAAAGTCTTAGTTAGCATTGTCATAGGTTTCTAGTACAAGTAATATACAAACATTCCATAGGTGCAAGTGCAAGTGGGGTTTCCAGCAGTTGTGATAGTATAACTAAGCAAGATCATACTAGCATTCCACAGAAATTCTAAGCGCAATTATCATAAACATATTCTAATCAACATGAAGTAAACATCCATTAAAGAGTAGCCATTTATAATTAAAGCATAAAATAATGAGATTGCATCTAAAGCATGAATATTATTCTACAGGTTAACAACTAACAAGATTTACAAGTCACGTTAAGGTTTATAAACTTATTTATATGTCAATTTTATACTTATTTACATCTGGTTTATTATTTTGGATAATTATTTATTATTAGTGTCTTTTAATTAATTTGGTGTCGATATCAGAACACCAGCCATGGTCCTTTCAAGATGTCAATGTTTGCGCGAACAAAGGTCGGCACTCTCTGCCGTTTAGCCAATCAAGGCAAGGATTAATGACCATATTAGTCTAACTAGACTTGATCCTCAGCTGACATTTTAAGTTCCTTTTCAAGTACAAGATGCTCATACGAGCCTATTTGTGAGAATAGTGATCAGCTATGTGAGGTTTTCAAGTTCAAGATAGTATCTCTTTCCACTTTCATGATTTCAAGATTCGGTATGAAGATTTAATGTTTAAGCTTTGTTAAATTTAGGATTTCAATATTCGGGCTCATGTATACTTCTTTTTAGAAGTTCAAGTTCAAATTCCCATACCGGGTTCAAGTTCCCATTTCGGGTTCAAGATTCAAGTATTCAAGTACCCATTTCGGGTTTAAGATTCAAGTACTCAAGTTCATGTTTACTTTCAAGTTCAAGAGTACATTTAAGTACAATTTCAATTTCAAGTTCTAGTTTCAAATGCAAGTTCAAGGTCAAGTTCTGGTTACCAAGCACGGATTTACATTCAAGTACAAGTTCTGGTTCCAAGCATGCAATCAAGTTCAAGTACAAGTTATAGTTTCAAACATACATTCAAGTTCAAGTACAAGTTCTAGTTGCAAGCATATATTCAAGTTCACGTACAAGCTCAAGTTCTAGCATGAGTTCAAGTCAAGCACAAGTTCAAGTTCTAATTCAAATTTGAGTTCAAATACAAGTTCAAGATCGAGTTCAAGCTCTAGTTCAATTCGAGTTCAAATGCAAGTTCAAATACAAGTTCTCAATCAAGTTCAAGTTCAAGTTCAAATACCATTTAAAATTCAAGATTCAAACACAATTTCAAGCTCATGTACAAGTTCTAGTTCAAGTTCAAGCATGAGTTCTAGTTCTAGTACAAGTTCAAATACAAGTTCGAGTTCAAGTTCAAGTACTAGTTCAAATACAAGTTCAAGTTCAAATACGTGTTCAATGAAAGAATCTATTCATTATAAATTTTTCTAAACTGCAAATTTAGAAAATATTTTCATCCAAATTCTCACTGTTGGCATACTCTCAAAACGATATCGAAATTATTGGGTTCTCATAGTATGATATAGATGATGAATAATTCAAAGGATAATTGACAAGAAGATAAATCTCATGGATTAGATAATCAATTCTATTTCTTATGTCTCCTGTTTCTCCATAGTATTCATTATACACATCTCCACTAGGCTCATACTGTTATGAATCGTAAATCAGAAAGGTTTTTATTCGGCTTGTAATGGGACTTTGGGTTAAAAGGGTTCCAAAGAAAGGTAGAAAAAGGTTCAAAAGTTCTGAGAATTTAGCTCATCTCTCACCTAATCTTTTTCTTCTTTTTCTTTTCTGCTTCAGTAAGTATCCAAAAAGTTGGATAACTTCTTCCCATATACTATTTTTTCTTCTATTTTAGTAAATCTCTTTTCCTTTCGGTTTGGAAGCTTTTTGCTTCTCTTTTTCAGATATCCTCTTGAATATATTTCTCAGTTTTGAAAGCTTTTTACTTCTCCTTTGTAGAATCGTAGGTACGATTTCTCTTGTTTTCACATATTTTTCTTCATCTTTCTTTCTTTCTCAGTTGTAACCTTTTTGCATATCCCTCATTCTTATTTTGCATACTCATTTCACTCCCTACTTCTTCCTTTTGTTCTAAATTCTCAGAATTCAAGGGTTAAAGATTGAAAGCTTTGTGTAGTACATATGGTTAAGGGTTTATAAAATTTTGGTACAAAGAAATTTGGTTTAAGCTCTAATATGGGTTCAAGGGATACATATATTTTAGGATTTTGACTTTTTGGCTCAAACGAATAAAAGGATGGCCTTAAATCATTTTCACAATTTACTATCAAGAATGTCATATTGTTTTGATGCATGTAATAAATAGTTCAAGAAACTAGAAAAACATTCAGCATAATTATAGAATATTTGATTCAAATTTTTAGTAATATAAGATTTCATTAAAGATAGTCAAGAAATTAGAATTCGGATAGGTAGCAGTCCCTCTCAAATAAAAGGAAATAAGATCAAATGCTCATTGGCTATACGATTTTGAAACTATAGTTTAAATATTACAGTTTAAAGCAAAATATAATTTCAAGCATTCAATTTTTAATACAGTGTACAATGATCTCAACATGAATCGTAGTTGTTTCCTATCATTGATGTTTGAACTTCAACTAAGATGGTGGTTAAGGCTTTTGAAATCATATTCTATCTATCATATCTCTCATATAATGGTTAACCAATACGAAAAACAAAAATAAAGCAAATAAAATTAAAAATCTACATCTAAAAACAGAATTAAAACTAAAATTATACATTTTTTTTCTTAAACTAATATATATAGAGTGTGTGCCCCCAAACTTAAATCGGACAGTGTCCTCATTGTTCACAAAATAAGGGATACAAAAAATAAAAAGAAAATTTACCAACATCATTGCCTATACCGGGCATAGGATTTGCAAAAATCATTCAAAAATCTCCCCCAAACTTAGGAGAAATTATATCTGGCGAGATCACACAGAAACTGTGTCAAAAAGAATAAAATGAACAAAAAAAAAATTATAAATAGAACGAAATATTTACAAAGATTGCAGGGAAAAGAAAACTAATTACATAAAAGAAATCCTAGGAAAAATCTAGAAACGGACTGACTACGACACTGGCAATGACCGTCCGAGGTGAAAAGATGAATTCAATAAAGATCGGTCCTCGGTGGTCTTCAAAATCATTCTGCCAAAAATATGATCTGCCCTTCCAACTCCGGGATGTCCTCAACTTGCCACTCTTGGAAGAGAACGTAAGCCCGGAAGGCGAATAGTAGGGATCAAGAAGATGGAGGAGGAGGAGGCGATGGTGTTGAATGCAGTGGCATAGGTGACACGTCAGGGGGGTCTGGAGCGGGGAAGAGGGGGCGAATTTCATTGATCAGTCGCGCTCACTCTTCTAGGAGTGAGGAGATTTCCTCCACCTCGTGTCTTGTCAGAGGAGCCATTCGAAGGCATCGGCAATCTCGGACCAACTCGGTTGTTTTGCCATAACGAGAGTGTTGGCGGCGGAAGAAAATAGAATGATTGGAATGACTGGGGTGGAGGTTTAGATGTGTATTTTTAATCAACAGAGGCGGGGATGTGAAGGGTCACCATCAATGCTTGATATGAATAAGCGTTGAAAATGTGAACCGTTTGGTGGCGACAATAAATTTTGAACGGTTAGACATGGCTGCTTGGTGTTCATCGAGGTATTGCATATGTTGCTTGTGTAGTTATAAGAAAATCGTATCCTAACGATTGCAAAGTGTGTGGGCCCAACTGGACAGAACAATAAATTTTGAACGGTTAGACACGGCTGCTTGGTGTTCGTCGAGGTATTGCATTTGCTGCTTGTGAAGTTATAAGAAAATCGTATCCTAACAATTGCAAAGTATGTGGGCCCAACTGGACAGAACATTCTCTTTGTCAGTCGTAATCACTACGATGTTCCCAGAAACTAAATGAATACACAGTTAATGATATCACGGGCCTACGTAATGCATTTCGTGCGATCGAAACCCATAAATCCAACTATTATGCAATGTATAAAAAAATAACATAACGAAAGAAATATTTTACACAGGTTTGCTACGGATGAGTCGGTAGCTCGATAGGTCCTTGAGGCTTTCAATTTAGAATATGGGGGACGGGTGTCTCCCCCAGGAACACTTGTCCTCTCGGGTTGCTAACTGGTTGCGCCGGTAGTTGGCCACTTTCTCTCTTAGTCAACTGCGAAGCTAGTTGGCCAATCTGGCCCCCCAACTTCGTGATGGACTGGGTATATGAGTGCAGTACTTGAGAGAACTAAGCAAGCTAGGATAAGTCTTTTGAATGTTGTTGTAACTCCCGACGGATTTGAACAACTGTGGCATCAGGTCCGTTGCTCTGTGGTCCAAATTGTGGCTGCAGAGTCAGCATATGTGATCTTTGGTGGAAAACTTGGGCAGGGGGAAATCGTGGCTGCACAACTGATGGTGCTAGTTGTGCCCCACTCGTGGAACCATAATTAAATCCTGGGTGGTTCCTCCACGACAGGTTATATGAATTCCCGAAATCTTCCCTTTGGAATGCCATTACTTCTTTCTCCATCGCATCCAGGATAATGGCGCAGCTGGGCACTCGGCTATAGCATGGGTTAAGCTCTAACAAATAGAATAGGCTATTATAGGTCTTTTCAGAGTGCTAGGTTTGACAGTCATTAATGTTGTAAGTTTCTGTTCTAGGGCTCCAACCTTAGCATCAATGCCATCCTCCTTCTTTACTTTGTTCTTACTGATATCATAAAGACCACCCCTCACGAGCGGAGTGTGGCGGATCACATCAGGATCAAATCTAAGCAAAGCATGTTTCTACTTTGAATTATCGACCAGTTTCTCAAACAAATTCCAAGACTACCATCCATTCTGGGTCATAAAGGCTCCTCCACTTACGACATCAATCATAGACTGGTTGGTCTCGGTCAACCCTTGATAGAAACTTTGCACAATAGATCAATTTGGCACGTCATGATGATGACATTTTCTCAATAAATCCTTCATGTGTTCCCAACTTTCATGAAACAATTCTCCAGGCAATTGCCTGAAGTCTTGAATAGCCTAATGAATTTGATTGGTTTTACCAATCGAAAAGTACTCGACTAAAAATTTGGACTGAAGTCCTTCCCAAGAGGTAACACTTCTAGCGGGCAACGAGATCAGCCACACTTTTGCTTTATCTTTGAGAGAGAAGGGAAACAGTCGTAATTTAACGGACTCATCATTATTTGTCGACAGTTGTAACATAGTGAAAAGTTCTATAAAATCTCTTAGGTGTTGATAGGGATGCTCTCGATCAAGCCCATGGAAAGCAGGTAAATCTTGGAGTGTATTGAGCTTGATCTCGTAACTTTGTCCAAACACAACTAGTATAACTATACAAGAGGGTGCAGTCAAAGTGATCAAGCTAAAATGTGCTTGAATAAGGCGATCATCAGCCATTGTTCAAGATTCTCTTTCGGAAGATCAGCTCGAAGCTAAGTTATGCAAGAGAGTCCTTTCGATTTATGGATCATACTAAAAAAATTCTAGATTTCTAGATCGAGTATGATGTATACACCAGAAAAATTATTTAATTTTTTATTTTTTATTTTATATGATTTTTATTTTAGAAAGCAGGGAGAGAAAATAAATCTGAGCCTCTAGCTTCTATTGTCAGAAGAAGTGTTGAAACCTTTGATTCACTCCTCTGAAATAAAACTTGTAAAAGGAAAAGAAATGATTAAAGAAAATAAAGATAGAAAAAAAAGAGGTTTGAAAGACAAATAATTACTTTCAGACTTCTGCCGCTTCCCCGGCAGTGGCGCCAAAAACTTGGTAGCACTTTGAATTGTTCTCAGTCTTAACCAATTGCAAGCGTGCAACGGAAATTGTAGCACTAGTATAAGGTCATTCCCACGAGAAAGGTCAAGAATCTAAATGTTTTTATTTGTCTTTAAAGAATAAATAATGATTATTTCTACTAAACTAAGATGCAAGAAAATAAATTTAAATCCTCCTACTTACAAATTTTGGTCGTCAATCACAATCTTTCAGTTCTCGGGTATTTACAAAATTAAAATACCGTTATATTATATCTAAGCCTTCCAAAATTTGGGCATCAATCAGACATTAGAATTCTTCAATATAGATTTATACTAATCTACAATCTTTCAAAATTTTAGGCGTCAATCAAACACTAGAAAATTGAAGATGGAAAATAAAAACTGTTACCCTAATCTACAAATTCTCAATCTTAGTTGTCAATTAAAATCAAGGACTTTTAGATGTTTACAAGGCAGTAAATCTAAACTGGAAGCAAATAAAAAGATCTTTCATCTCTTAGTCACGGGCGTCAATTGCTCCTGAGAAACTACGGATTCTCTACTCTAATCTTTCAGTCTTCGATCACAGTCGTCAATTGCTCTAGAAAAACCTTAGATATCTAAACTACACTAAACTAAACTACTATAAGTTGATCTTCAGGAAATTCAACCTCAGTCGTCAATTGATGTTGAGAATTCCTTTGATAAGTTTTTCTCATAAGGGGTTGGTTTATATTATTTGAATTCTATTAAAAGCAAACTACTAAGAACAAAAGATTCCTAAAATAATAAAACTTTTAATTCTAATCTTCCTTGCTTTAGATGGTAGATGTGCGCAGGACTTTTCTCCTTAATTTCAGTAGTAAAAATCTTAAAGATTTTTTTTTCAATCTTCTCGAATCCGTGGAATAGTAGACTTCTAATTTAAGACGTCTTTCTATTTCTGCATGGCTTTCATGTGATTAGCAGCAGCGGGAGCTTCAGTGATATACAATTGCGAGTATGATCGCATTTTTCTTCAGTGTGATTCCTTCTACTTTCATTCAATCGTATTCTTCCTCCATGCTAAACCAATCTCGAGCATTTTTAGTATAGGATCGTAATTTATGATTCCTTCTTTTCCTTCTTTTGGTTACGTTCGCTCGTAGTTACAATTGTGTCATAACTCTTTCTTTTGACTTGCATTAGAGTCAAACACGATTAGGATCGTATCTTCATACGATCGTGATTCTTACTGCTTTTTTGAGTTTATTTTGACAAAGATTAACACTTTGGCTTTATTCTGCTATCTATTCTCAAAATCTGCACATAACATCTCATTAGTAGAAAACTGGGGTCTAGCATCACAAAGTTAAGAGTGATAAAATAGTAAATTATATGACTGATTAGCTGGATAATGATTTACGATATAATATGATATGAAGGTTAGGTGGTTAGTTAAATAAAACAGTAAATTATTTAACCTCGTGTGATAGGCTCGAGTAGTGGCCCTTACACAGGTCGTATATGTAAGTTAAGTAAGATATGGCATACGTTGTGTAGGCGTATGAAGTTACAATAAGACTTAAGATATGTCACGTAAGTTAAATTGACAAGACAAGTAAGAAAAATGATATGCATTAGAAGCATTATATGCCCTGAAATCTGTTATGTCCTTTCAGCTTTATAGTTATCAAATGTTTATGAGAATATTTATTATGTCGTTTATATAAAATTATAAAGGATTTACTTCCACTCACAAGGTTGCACCTACAGTATGATACCTCGGAATTTTCCAACACGATTTTTTTTAGAGATATTTTTTTTTTACCAACTGGGAAGACCCAGATCGCAAAACACAATCTGAATATAAAATTTACTTGATACATCCACACAGTGTAAAAATCAAAGTAGTTACAATACATGATAGAAAGAAATGATTCCATTAAATACAGAGCATTTAAAACAAAACAACCGAAATAAAATCACCGGTGATGGCCAACCATCACCTAAATAGTGGCATACATAATAAATGTACGAAAGTACTGAGTCTATAGTTCTACAAAAATTCCCTAGATGCACCAATCCCAAAGCCAAAATGCAAAAGTCAAAGTATACAAAGTCCAAAATCTCAAAAGCCAACTACCATACCAAATCCAAAATGTCTGACTTTCATCCGACGGAAGATTTGCTTCGTCTATCAAGTCCTTGCTAACTTCAATACTTGTGACGTATAGTCGGGGTGAGCTAACAGTCTAACTTCAAGAGAGAAAACACAATGTCAGTTACATTTATCAGATTAATGCATAGATTCAATGACAATAATAAAAACAATTTCATATTAAAACTGAAGACATTTTCATATTCAAAACAGAAACTGATTTCAAAGGCATTTTCTTATCAAAATAAAAACTGATTTCAAAGGCCATTTTCATATTGAGACAAAATTCCAACTCATATTTTCAATGATATAATTTTTAAAGTTTCACAAGATTCTGATTTCTTATTCATTTACCGAAGTTCTGATTTCTGATCTATCTTGGCAGTGGCAAAATCAAAACGTAAACAAAATCAATTGTCCAAGGTGTCAATTACTGATCACGATTATCAAAAGATTGTCCAAAGTTCAGAGTTTGGAATTCAAAGGATTCAAAGTTCAGATTCAAGGGTGTCCAAGAGTGTCCAAGAGTGTACCATCGTAAAATTCCAAAGGATTCAAAGGATTCATAGTTCAGAATGAGTTTGCAAACAATGTCGAATTTACAACCAAAGCATACCATCACTATCCGTAATCCGCTATAGTGGTCCAAGGGTGTCCAAAGATGTTCAAAAGTATACGTAAATCCCGCCAGAGCAGTTCAATGGCGTACAAAAATACGTGGGTGTCCAAAGGTGTACGTAAACCCTGCCAGAGTGGTCCAAGGGCGTACATCAATACGAGGGTGTCTAAAGGTGTACGTATATCCAGCCAAAGTGGTCTAAGGGCATACATATATCTCACCAAAGCAGTCTAAGGGTGTACAAAGATGTTCAGGAGTGTACGTAAATCCTGTCAGAGCGGTCCAAAGGCGTACATATATCCCGCCAAAGCGGTCCAAGGGTGTGCCGTCGCACAAGTTCAAAAGATTCAAAGGATACCGAATTCAATTTCAAGTTCAGAGTTCGAAATCATAGTCCAAAGTTCATATTCGGGATTCGAAGGATTCAAAGTTCATGTACCGAGTTCAAAGGATTCAGAGTATGAAGTTCAAATTTGAAAATTCAAGTGCGAAGATCATGTTCAAAGTTAAATGTTCAATTTCAATGTTGAAGTTCTAATTTCAGACTTATGGTTCAAATTCAAAGATTTCATTTGTCAAATTTTATATCAAAACCATTCAGAGTTCACGTTTAAAGATCATGTTCAAGGTTCAATATTCAAGAGTCAAAGTTCTAAATTCAGGTTCATAGTTTAAAATTCATACTTCAGATTTCATAGTTCAAGTTCATATGCGATATTTCGAAGAATACAAATACGAATCACAACTTTCAAAGCATTTACATATATCATGGCATCTATGGATCAAAGTCACAATGCAATTGGGTAGTGAATTTTCCCTACTCAAATCTCATTTTCAAAGTGGATTTGGATTTCACATTCAACGTCGGATTCGGAGTTTTAAATTCAGACTCATAGTTCACACATTCAAATTTCAAAGATCCTAAGTTTCAATTTCACATACTAGTTCAAATTCAAATCAAACTTATGCAACCATGGGATTTTTTATGATCCCGTCGCGGCGATGCGCTCGCTTGCAAAAAATATAGAGTCGCCACCCGGAGCTTTTGGTGTCCAGGGATACCTATATCATTTTTATAAGCACCGAAGTGCCACAAATATGATTCTGAATCTGGTCCACACTAAAGGCTCTTGGGTAGGGGCTTCGGTTATCGATCGGAAAGGTGTTAGGCACCTGATCAACCCACTTAACGCGGTCTCTACTAATGGCCAACACAAAAATAAAGTAAAAGAAAAGAAAATGACTTTCTCTTACTCAAATGGGCCTTGAATCCTATTTATGCCCCTCCGTTCCTACCAAAAATTCGGCGGCATAATGGCACAAATGGGAGGATGGAAAGAGCTAAAGAAGAGATAGGAGAAGAAAGGAGAGAGCCGGAGCCCTCAGGCCCTTGTAGCACCGTAGGAGAGCCTTGCATTGGCTTGCTTTGATGAGCTTTCAACTTGTATGGTGGAAATAGAAGTTCTAAGCTCTAAGGCTTGCTAGCTAAGGGGTAGAGAGGGAAGGTAAATGGGTAGCATACACCTAAACTAGGGGATCTATGGTAGAAAATATCACTCAAAGGGAGTTTTGGAATTCTGAAATTTGTATGAGCAATGGTGCACTAAAGGGAGAAAGATCTTCTCACTTTAAGCTCTTTCTCTCTTAGGTAAAAATTCTTTACCCCTAATCTAAGGGGAGGGGGGCTCTATTTATAGAAAATGGGTGGATTAGGAGGCTACTTAGATGTTAATTGAGTTAAGCAATTAGGTAATCTCTAATCTAAGGTTTTCTAAGATTTTAAGAGCTTGGAAAGGTGTGAAGATGGTTCTAATGGTGGATGATAGGGTAGGGCCTTAAGTCACTTAAGGGGTTGCAAATAGGGCTCCAAGGGGTGCAGCAGAACTAACAAAACACACCCCAAAGTCTCAGGTGGTCAACAAGTCAAACCTCACTCACAAATTTTGGAGAAAAAATCCAGGGTCACTGTATGTACAGTAAAACAATTATGTACAATCCTGGAAGTTGGCTTCGCGAGGGGTGGGGTCCACTTTAATACTGCGCAACTATTAGTTGTGCTAGGCTAAATTGTTACTGGCACAATTATTAGTTGCGCCAAATCCCTAGGGGGGCCCAACTGAAATTACACTTTTGCCCTCTGGGTTTAGACCGCCATATCTTTTGATGTATAATTCTGATTGGGGTGATTCCTAGACCGTTAGAAAGCTGATAACTTCTACTTTTCAATGGTATAAGATTCGATCATAATAGAAGGTCATAGGTAATCCTGGTGCACCACTCTTCATCTATTTCCTAGGAAGGTTAGGTTTATAGTTCGAAATGGGTTCTAAGGGTCGGGATTGGTTTCTAAAGGTTCAGGATAGGTTCCTAAGGGGTCTAGGGTGATTCCTAAGGGTTCCATATATGTCATCAAAAGCTTGAAAATGTGCCTCTCTCGAAATGTGTTTCAATAAGGCCTTGGGCCAAATTTGGGTGTCTACAGATGCCCCTCTTTAGTATCCGATCACTAATGATCGAATGCCAAAGAAAAGAGACCCAAGGCATTACTAACGAGTCTGCTATATTCAAAACGAACTTCAAATATCATATGAGTAACATGGTAAGAAAATGAAAGCCCTGGATGCCAGGCTAAACATTCATTTCTCAAAGTAAGCGGTCCCCAAGTGCTTAGCGACATTACTAGGCATAAACGAGGTAGAACGAGTTGCAAAAGCCCTGTATGCCAGGCCAAACATTCGCTTCTCGAGATGATTTGAAGGTATTTGATGTTTAAGATTTATTCTAAATATAACAGTTTCGTAAGTAAGAGGGGTGATCGACCCACATTCAAAGATAGGTGCGAAGTAAACATACGCAAGGCTCCATAGTTTGCGTCCAATCCTACGAGGCAATTGATTGCCCCATCTGACTATTCGCAGATGCCCCTACAGAAAGTAGGGTTTGAGGTCTTTGGGCGAACCCATCGATCCTGAAGTTTATTTAGCATGACTGCCCGAACAAAGTGAATAGATGTCACAACGCTTTTTGGGAGAACGTGCTATTTTCGAAGATGTGCCCCGGATCAACATGACCTAGAGCATCCAGCTTTAACTATCTTGAACAGATCCAACCAAACATTGGGCATCTCTCAAAAGGGACATTCAATCCTAGTTTCTGCCAATAATGATCATAAACATCATTTAACTATGCATAAATATGCACCCATTAGGGGCGATAAGCAACAAAGACGATGGAAGCCCTGACTCAAACCTGCTCGGGTATAATTTATGAGAACAAATGACTATCATACAGATACCCAGATGCATGACGTACACTTTATAGGGATATCACTGCCAATACAGGTTTTAAGCCTGCAGAAAATAAGAGGATGCATGGTTGCACATAGTTTTATTGATACGTAATCTCATTCTCAACAAGTTGGTCTCAACCAATGATTGACCTTTTTCAAATGAGAATCTGAAGCTTAAGATACTTAAGTTCATATGAATCCAAAACAGAGCGCTCATCGTAAAGATTTAACAGTGGAGTCGACTTGATCGAAACATTGACTGTTTGACCGGGACTGACACCGTTGCTCCTACCTTAAAGCAGGATCCAAAGATCTGAGGTGAAACTTAGACTCGGGACTTTAATATGATACAGCTGCATTGCTAATAAAATATTGACCTTTTATCGTCTTATGCTTGTGCTTACCTCTGTGGGGGGACGCAAACAGGTCATTATTTTATGGGTTTTTATTTTTGTGGCGATTTTTATTTTTTTTCAGAGTGCGAATCTTTAAGGTTATTATTTTATGGATTTTTTGTTGGTTTTTTTTTCAAAGTTATCATTTTATGTGAATTTTTTGGTTTTTCAAAGTTATCATTTTATGCGAATTTTTTTTGGTTTCTCAAAGTTATCATTTTATGTGAATTTTTGGTTTCTCAAAGTTATCATTTTATGTGAATTTTTGGTTTTTCAAAGTTATCATTTTATATGAATTTTTTTTTGTTTCTCAAAGTTATCATTTTATGTGAATTTTTTATTTTTGAAAGTTATCATTTTATGTGAATTACTCTAACATTTTATGTTAGTTATCTTTTTGGCTTTTCTGTGGGATTTTTTTCTTTCTTCTTTTTTTTTCTCTTCTCTCTTTTTTCTTTCATCGTTTTTTGGACTTTTTTTTTTATATTTTTATATTTTTCTATGTGGGATCGAGACACCTATCGCTCTTGGTCTACTTTTTTCTTAGCACGATTTCCTGAATAGGTCGAATGAGGATCGACACCTCACTTGGGAGCACGTGCATCAGCCATGAGTAAACAACATGAAGAGAGGGGGAAACCGAGTTACACATCTGACCCACACCAAGTCCAAAAACCCGACCTATGTGATTAGCGCAACTATTAGTTGCGCCAAGCAATTTTAAGGCCCCTTTTTGCGCCAGAACAGGGTTTTAAAATTGCCCAATAACTAATAGTTGTGAATAAGGGGCTCAAAATTGCTCAAGCGCAACTATTAGTTGCACCAGGCTTGGCTCGGGAGCAATTTAAACAGCCCAGGTTCGAGCTATGGGGTATTATTTTCGAAATCCCCCCCCCCCCCTTCTCCTTAAAACCAAAAAACTACCTTCTTAGGGTTCCTTTACATTGCCTCTACGCGTGCCTCATTGCCGTTGCTTGCTTGTGCCGATCGATCGCCGGCCTGCGCTAGATCCAAGACCTCATCTTCTTCACAAGGTAATCATTAAAAACTCATTTTTCTTGATTTTCCTTATTTTTTCTTGCAAATATGATCATGATCTTGCATGCTCCGATGAGTAATGGTTTACTTTCATGGTATGTATGTTTATTGATGGTGTGTGAATGGTCTCTTATGAATGATGCCCTATTTTTGTTATTTTATAGGTTTTGCATAATATATATACATGTTGTTTTTATGTGTGCATATTGAAAGGGATTTTTTTTGTTTTTTTTATTTTTTTTTGTTTTATTTTGTCAATAAAGTAAAAGGATTTTTTTGTTTTTTGGTTTTCATTTTTGCAAATAAAGTAAAGGAATTTTTTTGTTTTTTGTTTTCTTTTGGTTTTTATTTTTGCAAATAAAGTAAATGATTTGTTTTGTTCGTTTGTTTTATTTTTGTCAATAAAGTAAAGGGACTTTCTTTATTTTGCAAATAAAGTAAAAGGATTTTTTGTGTTTTTATATTTTTTTTAGGAACACGAAGAAATGATTGTTTTTTTTTTTTTTGAACATAAGGAAAAGTAGAAAGATTTTTTTTGTTAGAAGCATGATGATTTTTTATTACTTTTATTTTCCTAAACATAAAGGGGGGATTTTTTTTTGTTTTCCTAAATGTAAAAGAAGGGCTTTTTACTTCTTTTTTTTTAGAAACATAAAGGGACGATTTTATTTGATTCTAACTTCCTTTATCTTCAAAGATAGGAAGGGAAAATTTTATTATTATTTTGTTGTTGTTTTTTTTTTTTTTGAAGAAAAGATTTTTGTTTTGTATTTTCGATCTAAAAGGGATCTCTTTTTTTGTTTGTGCATATGTATCACTTATTTCTGAAAATAAGTAAAAAAGGAAAGGGCGAGCATACTTACCTTCCTTGGTAGCATAGTACATCATGGTTCTTTATCATTGATCTGCTCTGATGTGATTGCTTTTTATTGCACCAGAATGTCGGGTGATGATGAGCATGTTCCCGCAGAGGGCTAGGAGGAGGGGCCCGAGGTAGTATATGGTCCACGAGGGGAGGAGTTCCTTTGGGTAGAGCAAAAAGCGGGCCCATGCTTGCAATGCAAGGCGAGGCCGCCCGAGTCGGCCTTCTACATCAACAGCATACTCATATTTTGAATTTTGGCATAGCGGGCTAGGTAAAAGAAGGTTCAAATTTCTTTCTTTTGTGCAGCTTTTCTTTCTTTCCATGATCTGATGTACTTTTCTCTTCTTATGCAGGACTTTCCCTTTATTGTATTCCGCGGGGGGTGGCTTGATTTCCAAGACTTCTACCTCTATGTCCCCCCGTAGTGAAGTTCCTACTAGCGCAGGTGGGCTTTGGGGAGTTTCTGACCTGCCCAGCTATGAGGGCTGATGCTACCTATCTGAAGGCCTTGATCAAACGGTTTCACCCCAAGACGATGACCTTCCATATGCCATACGCCGAGATGACCCTAACGCCTGTTGATTGGGCAATGATTATGGATATTAGGATGGGGGGATACCGATAGCCGGCCTCTCGGTGCCGAGTAGGGAGGACGTCATCCGATTGATAGGGGCCTATCCCCCTCACGGGCAGACACATGGTACCGAGGTCAAGATGACCTGGCTAACTGCGCTTTTCACGACTAACGAGTTGGTGGACCTAGGGTAGCCAGACAGGGTGCTTTATATTACGCCCGAGAGGGCGATCGTCTTGGCCCGCATTGCTCTTCTGATCCTGCTGGGTAAGACCCTTTTTACCAATGTGAGCGGTGGCCGAGTCAGCCTAGCGTTGCTGAGCGTCATGGACAATTGGGGTGACGTCCATAGGTATGACTGGGGCGGGGTTGGGTACACATGGCTGATGTATAACTTAGCTCGGGTCACGATCGGGGATTCCAAATCTGTTGTTGGTTTTTAGGCCACCTTGGAGGTAATCCCTCACTCTTTCGTTTTTGCCAATTTCCGTGAATGATCTTTACATGCTACTGACCTGCTCTTGTGTACTGCGCTTTTCAGGTATGGGGATACCATCATTTTCACCCTGGGCGCCCGCTTCTTCACTCAGAGGAACTTACTTACCCTCTTCTTAGCAACTGGAACCAAGACTGGCGCCCTGATGTGGGCATGAAGCACCTGGAGATGGGTTTAAGGTCCCAACTTGACCTGATGGTTCCTGAGAAGGTAAAGCCCCTCTTAACAACTTGGTTTACCCATGCTTGGAAATCCTTTTTGATTAGTACACTGCTTATTTAATTGACTAATGCTTTGGACTTGGACAGAACCTCCACGACCCGTATCTCGCGTCCCCCTTCTGGGATCGGGCAGCCATAGGCCCCTCTCGTCTACTTAACAACCGCCGTGTCGTTTTCTTTTATGGTGCGTGGGCCAAGGCTTACTATTTGGGAGAGCAGGTGGTACACCAGTACCAGGGCTACTCTGCCATTCCCGTGGACCCTCCTGCGGATGTTTGGAATCTTGTTGGCAGCGTTGAGGAACTCACGGCGGCCCTTCTCAACAATGGGCTCCCTATCCATGCTCTTCATGTGCCAGGAGACTATCACACTTGGTACGAGTGCCTGCCATATCAATTTATCCTGCCATGATTTGTACCTAGTGTCAATTTCCTTGCATTTGGCAGCGCGCATGGCAGGTAATTACCTTTTCCTCTTTAGATCAGTCTCTTTTTATTTTATCTCGGCCTCTATTCTTTCTGAACTGATTTTTATTTTATTTACAGTTTGCTCCAAGAGACAGCTCTAATGATGAAGGCAGGACGGCAGCAGGTACAGCTGATAATTTAGGGGCAGGTCCTTCTAGCATTGACCCTTCTGGTGTGGGTCCTTCCGGCGTTCCGGCGTTGGTCCGTCGGGTTTTTCTCAGGCTGGTGCCCCTGGGGGCCACCCGACCGTGGTCTATGGGACCTTTCGACGCCTTCATGACAGTTTCCTCTCAGGTCTGTGTACCATCATGGATAGGCAAGCACGTCTCTCCGCTGAAGCGGCCTGTGTCCCTCCTAGTGAGGTGATCCCTGGGGTAAGTCTTCTGATGACCCATCTCTTTCTTGTTTACGCGGTGTGTCATTGTAACCCCTCAGAGCTTTGGGATGTGGAGACGGTGAGTATTCTGCTACTCTGATGTCCCTATGGGTTTCAACTCTTCCCCCTTTTTATGTGTGTCCTCTGATTGGTCCTGATCTTTGCTTTCGGCCATGACTGGCAGCGTGCACATGCCAAAGAGTCGTGATCTTTGCTTAGCCAGATTTCTCAAGCCTGATCCCGGGTGGGGGATATGCGGACTTACTAGGGGTCCGCTTGTCGTCGGAAGAAATCAAAGGGCGCGAACAAAGAATAGGCCTTAGTTTCTATTTTTTAAACAATAGTACCCTTGGGATTGATGATTTAAAATTTTAGACAGCTTGGGATGGATGATGTGGCACTTTGTGGATGATTTTTTATTTTGGAAATATTATAGTGCTTTTGTCTTGATTGCATGCCATGGTTTCCTTGCACCTTATCTATTTTTCTACAGGATGTGTCTGCCAGGCGCTCTCAGAAAGCGACCTTTTAGGTTGCATGCTTTGATGTAGGATCTATCCTGCACATAAAGAAACAAAGTAGTTTCTAAACTGTTAGTGGCATCTAAAGATTTGTGAACGTTGCTTATGACTACCAACAGTTTTGATCGATTTTTTAAAGGGCTAGAAACAAACAAAATTCCCCCCAATCAAGCCCCAAAATGGCTGAGGAGGGAGCTTTAGTCTGGCGCAAATATTAGTTGCGCCAGGCTAAACCTATGGAAAAATTGTACTGGTGCAACTATTAGTTGCGCCAGACTAAAGTTTGGGACAAAATGCACTGGCGCAACTAATAGTTGCGCCAGCCTTAGCCTGGGGAGCAGTGGGTCCTGTTATACCATAGTCAATCAAAAAACTCTTTCTTTTCTGTTTGACTTGGCTCTTTGACTGATTCTTTTTGTTCTTGCTTTTCAAAGGCGGATCCATCACCATACATCGATTTTTATCTTCTTGAAAGATCTTTGTACGTCTATGGACCCGCTTTCCAACCCTCCCTTACGTGGAGGGCCCAGAACCAATTTATCCCCTTCCTTGGGCATGGGACCCAAAGTTCTAGCAAGTTGGGTTGGGAGTTTGAATGAGAGTGAGCTCGCTGACTTGGAGCGCTTTGGGCTATCTCTCCTTCCTTCCTTTCTTGAGGTTTCCCCACGGTGGGACCTTCTTCATGCCACCACCTCTTTTTGGAACTCGAGTGGCCATGTGTTCCGGTTTGGGAATCGAGAGATAACTCCTACTCTTGAGGAATTGTCCAACTTGTCTAGTTTAAGGCTTCACAGGGGCCTTGCCAGAATTGTACCGAAGCTAGGCTATGCCAAATCCGTTCACCTTACCCTGGGCTAGAAGAAAAATGAAGATAAGAAAAGTCTCATTGGGGGGCCCACTAGGTGTTCGATGAAATTCCTAAAAGAACTTTTTTGGTGACGAAAGTCTCCGAAAATTGCAGACTCGGAACATCTTCAACGTGAAAGCATTCTCTCTTGGCCTTATCTCAGAAATCCTTTTCTTTATCGGGGGAGAGAGCTTCTCTTTGGCAATTTGCAATATTTTGACCGAGTTGGAGGCGGGCCGATCTATGATGCATTTGGTGCTCGCTGAATTTTTTCGGTGCCTTGATGTGTTTTCCCTTGGGAAGATCAGGAATCTTGGAGGTTGCCCACTTTTGCTTCAGGTTTGACTGGGAGAGCATCTTGCCATTTTGGGACCAGTGCCCCGCTTTTATCTTGCTCGAGGAGAGGTGGTCCGATGCTTTTTGGGCAGGTGTCATATGATTCCCCTGGGAGATTTGTCAAAATTGAAGCTTTGGCTGATTGGCGCGGATCTTATATGGAGACTTCCTTGGCTAGAGCGAACCTTCCCTGTGATTCATTCCAGAGACCACAAGGGCATCACCCTTCTGGGGTTGATCGGCAGCGCCTTCTACTTCCCATTTCGAGTGTTGCGTCAGTTCGGTTACACTCAACAGGTGTGCCTTGCGAGGCAAAAACCCCTCTGTGTGACTTGATCTTTTCTAGAGGGTCCTCTGGGGACATAGATCGGATCGCCGCTCTTTGGGAAGCACATCAGTTGACGTTGATGTGCGATATGGAGCAGGGAAATTTAGCTCAGTTTTCTCCTGAGTATGAGGCACAGCTCTGGTGGCGACTATTCTTGATCGTCGGATTGAGAGTATTGACACTGGAGGCCCCTGGCCAAAGAAAGAGACGGCACTTCGAGCCTGCATTGAGCTACTAGTGGATGAGAAGAGGGCCCTGCACGAGCTTTTAACATAGGAAAAGGTCAGAGCAGAGAAGGCAGAGGGAGAGGTCCTTCGTTTGAAAGGATCCTTAAGCGTTACCCTTGGAGCCGCTGATACTTCTCGGAAGAGGTATAAGAGCTTGCATGGTCGTTGGTTGACTGAGCGAAATGCCTGGGAAGATGATTTTCGTGCTGAGATTAATGCCTTGAAGCACGAGCTAGCCCGCTAATTCCTTCCTGCACACATAACTTTTTGCACAGATCAGATACACAGAAAAGGGGTGTAAGAAACCCCTTTTAGAGATACACACTTTTTGGTATACATATTTTCTTTATGTTTGTTTTTTTGTTTATTTGTTTTTACCGACTATTTTTTGGGATGTGGAGTAAGCGATACATTCTGTAAATGGAAAAGGAAAATCTATTATATTTACAAAGACTCCTCTTCTTTTTTTTCTTTTTTTTGTTTTCTTTTTCTTCTTTTTTGATTAATGGGTCCCTTTAACAAAGAGGGCTTTCCGCCCTGCTCTTTATTCTCTTTTTGTTTAGTTTGATGCCTCAATCACAGGGTAAGAACTCGGGTCCCCTTTTTGGGCATGATTGAACCCCCTTTAAGTAGTAAGATCTTGGGTGAGTTTTAACAGCTTTACCAAGACTGGAACGTCAATCCCTTTAGATTGAGTCAAACCTTTCTCCTTACCTTGAGTCATACATTTGACAAAGCAGTTTTACAAAGGCAATCCTAGTCGGGGTTTGATTTGAACCAACATGAGCGGTCCAACCGAAAATAGGGGACAGGGAGAGTAACAAAAGGGTTCCTCAAACATCAATCAATTATTTCACACCTTTCTTTCTTTTATTGTTTTCTTTCTCTTTTTTTTATATCTCCTTTTTTACCCGTGGCGTCCTTTCGGGTTTTCACCACGTCCATGGGTTTAGCTCTCTTACCCCAAGCGCCCTTTCGGGTTTTCACTTGGTCCGCACAAGCTTGCTGTTTTTGCCCGTAATGCCCTTTCAGGTTTTCACCACGTCCATCTTGCTTTGAGCTTGTATTTTTTTTTTTTTTTTCAAAAGCCACGACATAGACATCGATTCCGTCATAGCCGGCCAGATGGGGTTCTAGTGTCACCTCACAACTCGACTTGTATTGACTTAACATATATTATGACTGCTTGTAAACCTAAAAGAGGGTTTTCTTCAGGGTGTAGCTTGGCCATGGGTTAGGTTAGGATTTGAAGGTATGCTAGGCTAAAAGGGTTTCCTTGATACGACTTCAGTTTTCTTAACATACTTTCTTCCTTGGGGGTTTTTACTGTTCATGTCCCATGATTCTTCTACATTTTTTTATTCTTTTTGCTCCATTTCAGGCAATCTCTTTTTGAGGTTTTGCTTTTTCGATTTTTTGGGTTTTGATAGTAACTTTACTTCCCTTTTTTGTATATGTACACATACATGTTTTTTGGGGAAGGGGGTTATTGAAAGAAAGGCCCAGGCTCAAATGGGGTAGCAAAGGATATCATCATTTTTAGGGATACTTTTTGGCTATTGTGTTTGGGATGATGGCCTCTTTTGGGTGGTTCTTAAGCAGTCACGTATCTGTTTCACCAATACTTACCTTATCGCGATAGACTAAGAGTAGAACCGTTGGACGTATCCAGCATTGATGGGCTCAGGAAGATGATCTCCATCCGTGGTGGCGAGGCGGATGGCGTATCTCGGTAGCACTTCTCGAACGACGTAAGGTCCTTCCGAGTTTGGCTTGAACTTACCTCTTGGATCGGCATGGAGGTATGGGAAGATTTTCTTCAACACAGTGTCTCCTACCTTTAGATCTCGACCGCGGACACATTTATTGTAAGTGCATGCGATTCGCCCCTGGTAAACTTGAGTGTGACACAAGGCTAGGAGTCTCTTCACGTCCAATAAGTTCAACTGTTCAAAGCGAGATCTCTCTCTCTGCTTCAGGTAAGCCTGATTCCATAAGGATTTGGAGCGAGGGTACTTCAACCTCAACTGGTAGGACGGCCTCGGTTCCATATACAAGGGAGAACAGTGTTGCCCCTGTAGTGGTACGGATCGATGTTTTGTAGGCCTACAAAGCAAACGGTAGCATTTCACTCCAATCTCGGTAAGTGACGACCATCTTCTCAAGGATGCAGACGACCGTCTTGTTCACAGCTTCCACGGATCCATTAGTTTGAGGCCGATAGGGGGACGAGTGATGGTGCTTAATTTTGTATTGCTTGCAGAAGGCTCGAATGCGCTTATTTGTAAAATTGGTGCCATTGTCTGTGATGATATCTTTGGGTTCTCCAAATCGGCACACAATATTACTCTTGAGGAACTTCTCGACGTGACTGACTGTGATGTTGGCATATGACGCCGCTTCTACCCATATGGTGAAGTATTCAATGGCGATGAGGATGAACCGATGCCCATTTGATGATTTTAGATTAATCATTTCGACGATGCCAAGGCCCCAGGTAGCAAATGACCAAGGAGTGGTCATGCAGTGCAGATCGACGGCAAGAGCATGTATCAGACTAGAGTGTTCCTGACACTTGTAGCATTTCTGAACATGTTTGCAGCAATCTGATTCCATAGTGGTCCAAAAGTATCCCTACCGTAAAATTTTCTTGGCGAGCATGTGACCGCTGACATGAACACCGCATACTCTCTCATAGATCTCTCTCATGATGTTGATTGCTTCACTTTCTGTAAGGCACCTGAGTAAGATGTTATTGTAGGATCGCTTGTAAAGGCACTCCCCGCAAATAACATAGCCTGCCGTTAGATGTTGAATGGTTCGCCAATTTATCTTGGATGTACCCTCAAGGAAGGTTAGTGTCTCGAGGAAATTCTTGATATCTAAGAACCAAGGTGACTCATCATCAGGCTTTATAGGTTCCTCAATCTGGAGGCAGAAGGCCGACTCATTTCTCTGCTCAATCATGATTGGCTTCATCTCAGCACCATACGGGATTTCTATCATTGATGCCAACATTGCTAGTGCATCGGCAAAGCGATTCCTTATCCAGGAGACATACGAGAATGTCACATCTTGGAAGCAAGCTATCAGATCCTCAAGGTGCTCATGGTAAGTGATCAATTTCTCATCTTTTGTCTTCCAATCTCCATTCGTCTGGCATATGATCAACTGTGAATCGCCAAACACTCAAAGGTGAGTTACATTCAGATCGAGAGCATGCGCACAACATGACCAAGCCTAGTACAAGGAAAGTTGAACTTGATGGAGACTAGTACATGGGATCCTTTCGGTGAAATCAGGATAGCGCCAACTCCTTGACTCTCGACATTTGCTGCCCCGTCAAAGTGCATTACCCAAGATTCTTCTGCTTCCTTGGCATCGTCTTTCGTCATGAACAGGATGTCCTCATCGGGGAACTTAGTTCTCAAAGGCTCATAGTCTGGCAAAGGATTTTCGACAAGATGATCGGCGAGTGCCTGCCCTTTGATCGACTTTTGAGTGACGTACGTGATGTCGAACTCAGACAATAAAAGTTGCCATCGTGCAATTAGTCCAGTGAGAGTCGACTTCTCGAATAGGTATTTCAACGGATCCATTCAAGCTAAAAGTAAAATGGCTTGAGATAGCAAGTAATGGCGGAGCCTCTGAGTAGCCCATACAAGAGCCAGGCATGCTTTCTCCAGATGAGAATAGCGTGTTTCATAATCAGTAAACTTCTTGCTCATATAGTAAATGGCATGTTCTCTTCTTCCTGTCTCGTTATGCTGACCTAAGACACATCTCATCGAAACTTCTGTCGTGGAGAGATACATCAAGAGTGGTCTCCCTGGCTCGGGTGGTACTAGCACAGGTGGGTTAAGGAGGTAGCCTTTGATTTTATCGAACGCTGCCTATCAATCATCGTTCCATTTCACAGGCGAGTTCTTTCTTAGTAGCTTGAAGATCGGTGTACAGATAGGCATTAACTGTGTAATGAACCGACTGATATATTGTATTCTGCCTAAGAACCCTCTAACCAATTTCTCAGTAAACGGTGGCGGCATTTCAGTGATGGCTTTGACTTTGACTGGGTCGACCTCTATCCCTCTCCTACTGACTATGAATCCTAACAATTTCTCGGGCATAGCACCAAAAGCGCACTTCTGTGGGTTTAGACATAATCGATACTTCCTCAGTCTTTTAAACAGCTTATGAAGGTTTACCAAGTGATCGCCTCGCTCTGGCAACTTGGCTATCATATCGTCGACATACACTTCAATTTCTCGGTGCATCATGTCGTGAAATAGCGCAATCATAGCTCTCTGGTACGTTGCACCGACATTCTTTAGCCCAAATGGCATGACTCTGTAGCAAAAGGTTCCCCAGGGGGAAATGAATATAGTCTTCTCTCTGTCTACCTCTGCCATCTTTATCTGATTGTATCCTGAGAATCCATCCATGAAAGAATGCATCCCGTGCTTAGCAGTATTATCGACAAAGATGTCGATGTACAGCAATGGAAAATCGTCCTTCGGGCTCGCCCTGTTCAAATTTCTAAAATCAATGCACATGCGAACCTTTCCATCTTTCTTCGGCACAGGCACGATATTGGCTAGCCACTGCGGGTATTTAGATACCATGAGAAACCCCGTGTCATACTGTTTGATGACCTCATCCTTGACTTTCAGCATCCACTCGGGTCGGAGACGTCTCAGCTTCTGTTTAACCGGCTTCATATCAGGGTAGAGAGGCAACTCATGCTTGACCAAATCGGTGTCCAGACCAAGCATGTCCTCGTATGATCAAGCAAAAATATCTTGGTATGACCAAAGGAAGTCGATCATGCTTTTTCTTTCTTCGGGAGATAGCAACGTTCCGATTTTGGTAATTCGGGGAACCTCCTCAGTCCCTAGATTAACGTCCTCAGTTTCCTCGACAATGGGGGTAGAGCCATGCTCAAAGTCGACAAACCAGTCAAGGAGCTCATTGGAGAGCTCCTCCAAAGGACTATCCTCGTCCAGACTCGTAACTCCTACCTCTTCTTGTATTTCTACAGGAAAGGGGTCGATTTTTCGTGACACGGGTATTTCGATTAAGACATTTTTTTTGGGATTTTATCTGGAATCTTAAAAGACAATTTTTTTGGGTTTTATATTTTTTCAATGTTTTTGAGATTTTTGTTGTCTTCGGAGACGGACCCTTGGCAAAGTGGGTTGCTATATATACAAGATATTGCCTGCCAAAGGCTTATATCACTTTTTATAGGTTATTTTTTTTTTAGAAACGGGTGCCAAATGCTAGGCCACTCCCTACTTCCAGGGTTTGGGGTAAAGATACCCAATTGCATACCTGAGGGTCTCTCCTTTACCTATTTGGATGGAGGGTGCTGACCGATATAGCTCTTTGGAGTCAGCCTCCATCATGTTGACCCCCATTTCGTCTGAGATGGCATCCTCAAATGTTAGCACCGTTTTGTGGTAGTTTACCACAGGGGGATTTTGTTTAGGTACTGACTGTCGTTCCTCAAAGAGGGATAACGCAGCCAAATCTATCTCTAGGCTGGGAAGGGTGATATAGGGATTGGTGGGGTGAATTGGTGTCGTCGGCTTGTGAGGGGTTAATTGGGTTTCCCCATTTTGGTCAATCCTCACGACCCCGGTACTTATGAACGAATTCTTGATGTGAGGCCTAGGACAGGGTTTTTCTTCTATGTGGATCCCCCTGGCTTTTATAGCTATCGTGGCACGAGCTTTTTCCTTAGCCTCTCTTACTTCTTCTTTTGTGGGCTTGTAACCTAGCCTGAATCGGACCTTCTACCCCTTGGCGATAACTGGCTCTTTCCTTCCTTGAAATCTGGGCCCCAGACCCCTTCCTTTCTGATAGCCCTACTTTTGGAGCATAGCCACCACTATTATCATTCTGCCTTCAATTTTAGGAATGATGCCCTCAATGGGCTCCGGGAGTATTGTCGATACTTTGTACTCGAAACTATGGAGGTCAACATCCTCAGCGGCGTGTGGTATATCTAGCATATTAGGTTTCTCTACGATGTTGGTGGCCTTCTCTTTCTCACTATGCCCCTCACCAATGATCGTGATGATCTTATGCCCAGATGTAAATTTGAGTTTCTGGTGCAATGTGGAAGGTATGGCTCTGGCTTCGTGTAGCCATGGGCACCCCAACAACAGGTTAAGTAAGGATTTAATGTCCATTACCTGAAACAATATGGAAAAGGTCATTGGCCCGATTAACAGCTCAAGATCAACTTCTCCCATTATTTCTCTCCTGGTATTGTCAAAACCTCTAGCACTGGTTCTTGTGGGCCTCAACATGCATGGATCTACTCTAATTTTTATGGTGGTTCTTAATGTGCATATATTCAATACGGACTCATTATCAATTAGAACCAAGGGGATTACCATATTTTCGGGATCAACGGTTATATTCAAAGATTTCGAGTGACTACCTCCTTCCTCTGGTAAGTCAGCATCAGAAAACAAAATGACATTCAGAGCCATCACTTGGCCAATTATCTGCCCGACTTCTTCTGGGCTAACTTGAAGTGACACATGCGTATTATTTAACACCCCCATTAATGCTTGGAAATGGAGTGGGGACATCATCAACAGATTCAATATAGTTATATGGGTAGACATTCTTCTCAGCTGAGTCTCTAGTATATTCTCTTGACTCATTTTCTCGAATGGGTTCACTGTGCTATCTTTCTTTCCCTCTGGTTGGGCTTGTGCTGCTGCTAGTGCTTCTGGCTGCTTTAATATCCTCCCAGATCGTGTGACAAAGTCCACTGCCCCTTCTCTGTGCCTGCCAGCATTGACATTTGTTTATTTATAACTCAGCGGGACCTGGTGAAGATTGATGAGTACTGAAAAATGAGGATATTTCACCCCTAAATACCTATATTTAGCTGTCCGATGAAGGCTATCTGATGAGATTGATTAGATTTGAAGTGTTTCAGGTAAATACAAGCCAAGTATAGAAAACAGTACAAGAATTCTGAATATAATGCCAAAACACTGCAACTTCGGGTAATCAAGAACTTGGTGCGACTTGTGACTAAATTTGGACCTTCAAGACGGCCGAATTACGAAATTGTCAAAACATGAACGTTGTAGATCATTTCGTCCGATTTCCAACGGCGAATGAATCGTCTCAATCCGAGTTCGGGACAGAAAGTTATGGCCAAAATACCGAAGCAGTGTCTGAACCAAGAAGAAGTGCTGAATTTCACGGATTTCTGGGGTCGATGCATCGACCCTACAGGTCGATTAATCGAGCCAGAATTTGAGTCTGACACGAATCTGACACTGAAAGTCTGATTTTTGGGATTCTTTGTCGGCTCGATGCATCGACACTTACTGGTCGATTAATCGACCCGAAAATACGGGCTTGGGAGACTTCCGCGCAACGGTTCTATTTAAAGACTCAAACACTTTGGGAGAAAGGGGGGGGAGAGAATTAGATATCTTTTTAGAATTAGAATTACGTAGGAATTAGTTTAGGAAAGAGTTTTAGTTTTTAGTGTTCTTAGTTTTTAGCCATTATTTTTCATAGTTAGACATAGAAATAGGGAAATTTTATTATTCTTTTGAGAGCTTTGTTCCCTTTAATTTTTCAGTACTCATTCATAAATTTTGTTCAAAGTTTATTCCTGCATTAATTTCGTTTCTGAAGATCATCATACTTGTGGATCAACGTAATTTATTTTGAAGTTTGAGGTAATTTTAATTAATGTTATTTTCCCGTCTTTATTTATTTATGTCATTTACTTACAATATGTGTGGCTAAATTTATAGGGATGGGGATCTAATGATTCCCATCCGAGGGATGTACTTTTAATAGTATAAATTTAGGATTAAAATATGAGATTTTACTTTATGGTTGTTGTGCTATCATGAATGGATGAAATCCCCGCCACTAACCGGGATCGCGTGTGCCGAGCCATGCCCGGGATCTCAAATCTGTGACGGTAATTTTACCCAATCATTGTTATGGTCT
Source organism: Chloranthus sessilifolius (assembly GCA_021018995.1). NCBI lineage: Eukaryota > Viridiplantae > Streptophyta > Magnoliopsida > Chloranthales > Chloranthaceae > Chloranthus > Chloranthus sessilifolius. The sequence goes on from CM037592.1 coordinate 118,729,335, forward strand.
TTTTGCTTTCATCGTGTGGATCTAATTACGATTATGTTCTAGGATCGAGTGTGCCGAGCCATGCCCTGGATCTTGGTTCTGTAATGGTAATTTTATCTTAAATAATCCCTAATCTGAATAAAGTGTGCCGAGCCATGCCCTTGATTTCAGATTTGTAAGTGGTATTCTTGTTGGAATTTTCACCCACCTTGGGGATGATTTTTATTTGAACCTGAGATCATGTGTGAGGAGGATTTAGTATCTTCATCTTTATCATCATCTTCACTTTTATTTTTGAATTATCAATTGAATTCTAGTTTGTAGTCATTAATTACCATCTCATCAACCGCTTAAATCATAAAACTGGTAGAATACTGTTAGATCTTAATAGATTTCTAGAATTGCTTGTCTCTTTTAGATGTTTCAACATTAATCCTCGTGGGAACGATCTCGTACTCCGCACCCACTATATACAAACCGATTCGTGCACTTGCGAGTAAAACATTACATTAAAAATATCACATCAAAGATCATAGGTCGATCCCGATATCTGAAACAGTATAGTTGCCGGTACCGGAGGCACTTGCACTGTGGGCTCAGGAGGTGTGGGTAACACTTGATTTACCTCTGTAATAGCTGGTTGAGTGGCCAAATTGGGCCAAATGGGGGTGGTGAAGCTTGAGGGTGGTGGTACTGGAGAAAAAGGGGTAAAAGTAGGCCATTAGTAGCTGATAGGTGCTGGCAGGGGATCGAGGGTTTAATGGGCCATTAGGTAATTGACGGGGGTGGTGGAGTTTGCGGGTGATTGGACTTGGGGTAATGGGGTGGGCGCAGGCCATTGATAGTTTATTGGCGGGGGAGGATTGGGCGCCTGTTGGTTCATTGGGTAATTGATGGGAGTGGTGGTGTATGGTTGATATGCATTTATGTGCACATAATTGATGGGTGTGGGTATGGAGTTGGGTTGGGGAAATAATCTGACAAATTCAGGGGTTCAATCACCTTGATATTCCTTTCTTCAACATTTCTCGATAATAGTGCTACATAGCTCTCCCGATCACTGATGTAATCGGACGGGTCAAGCTCAAATTCCTCCCCATTTTCTTCTACCATCCCGATGGTGGGTCTGGGACCTACTCCTCCGGTAGGATGTGGGAGCAATAGCACTTGATGGATGTTTGCATGCTGGTTTGCTTGAGAAGGTGCTGGGAGAATGATCTTCCCAGCATCGATTAAATCTTGGATTGCATGCTTCAATGGAAAGCAGCGATCAGTCGGGTGACCCGAGCCCTGATGAAAATTGCAGTGGGTACTTGGGTCATAGTTCTTTGGGATCAGGTGAGGAGGAGGTTGTGGTTGACGGATAGTAACTAATCCCTTTTCTATTAATAAAGGCAAAAGTACACTTAGTGATTGCCCCAGGGGCGTAAACACTCAGTCATAGCGGGCTCTCCTCTGTTCAGGAGTCATCTGCATTACTTGCCCATTCCCTGTCCTTTATATCTGCTCAGCTCTGAGTGGCCCTAGCTGCGCTACTTGGAATTGAAAGGGGGCTATATTGTTATTGTTGGGCTGGGTGTTTGCAACATTTTACACCTCTACCCCTGTCCTCCTATCATTCTTTTGTTCGGTAAATCTCCTAATCCCATTGGGCCCCTCGGATGCATTCTTGTTCAACCGTCTTTCCTTGATGGCATCTTCACAGCAATTGGCGTTCCTCACTAAATCAGCAAAACTAGACTGCTGCTGATACACCAAAAAGTCAGAGATTATCGGTAGAGTATTCTTAGAAATCATCTTTATCTGCTTATCATTAGGTATTCTATTTCTGACTTGAGCTGCTAATGCTCTCCATCGCCCTAAATAGTCACTGAAGGTTTCATCGGAGTTCTGCTTCAATCGGGCTAGATCTGACTTGCGGGGCTCAATGTCTATATTGTAGACATATTGCTCTTAGAATAGGTGGGTCAGATCTTTCCATGTCTTCATCATGGATGGTTCCAGGGATGTGAACCATCTCAGGGCCGGACCCATCAAACTCTTCTGAAAGACTTTTATTAGTAGTCTCTCGTCCCCCCCCCCCCCAAGATTGGCACATGTCCCCACAATAGGACTTGAGGTGTGCGATCGGGTTGCTGGTGTCGTTATATTTGTCGAAGGCCGGCATTTTAAATTTGGGGGGCAAGGGGACTTCAGCGAACAAACACAAATCTGTGAAGTCCGTGGCATGGATTTCAGCACCACCCATTTTCATAACTGCCTTTGTATTTTGTTCAACTGTTCTTTCAATTAGACTCTTTCGATCTGAAATTTGCTTTTTTTTAGTTGGTTAGACTTCACTCTGGGCCACCAAGGGGTGGATAGTTATGGGAGGAGGGTTAAGGCTGGTCAATGCCCCAACATAGACTCCATTATTCCTAATCTCTTCCTCCTCATATTGTTGGTCGGTATAATGTGCAACGAGGGCGGGATTCTCTTGTTGGTGTTGCATGGGTTGGATGGGAATGACCTGAGTGGGGGTTGGGTGAGCCCATTGGGGATGAGGGAAAGTCCGTTGGATGATAGGATGAGTGAAAGTTTGGTTTTGGGGTGGGGTGGGGTGGGGCCTGATGGGGCCATTGAGCATGGGGAGCGGTTTGGAGATGGTCTTGGGGTATGGGGCCATGGGAAAATTGGGTTTGGGGTATGGCATGGGTTTGACTCGGGTGTGAAGGTTGGGTGAAATGGTGGGGGTATTGTGGAAGGTATGAGTGTGGGGTTTGGGCTTGGGCCATGAAGCCTTAGCCATGATAAGTTTGGGCCATGGGCCCTTGGTGGGTCTGGCCCAGTGGGCCTTGATAGGTTTGGGCCATGGGCCCTGGGTAGGTTTGGGCCATGGGCCCTTAGTGGGTTTGGCCCAGCGGGCCTTGGTGGGTCTGGGCCAAGGACCCTTGATGTGTCTGGCCCGATGGGCCTTGAAGGGTTTGGGCCATGGGCCCTTGGTGGGTCTGGCTCGGCGGGCCTTGATGGGTTTGGGCCATAGGCCCTAGGTAGGTTTGGGCCATGGGCCCTTGGTGAGTCTGGCCTGGTGGGCTTTGATGGGTTTGGGCCATGGGCCTTGGCTAGGTTTGGGTTATGGGCTCTTGATGGGTCTAGGCCATGGGCACTTGGTGGGTTTGAGTGGTAGGGAACTGGGCCATTGGGCCCTGGAAAAAAAGGGTTTGGGCCAATGGGCCTTAGGGCATGTGGGAGGTGGGAGCTTGGGCCATTGGGCCTTGGGGCAAGTGGGTAATGGGGTTTTGGATGGTGTGGATTATGGGGGGTTAATGGGCGTCATGGGGGAGTGAGGCATGGAGATTGGCAAGGGTGTGAGATGGGTTCATGGACATAGGTGTAGAGGAGAGGAGGCATTTTGGGAAGCCTTTCACATGGAGTAGGCTTGGAACATCTCCTCCATCATGGTCATGGAAGGAGGGTCGGATGTGGGTGGTAGATTAAAGGGGTGATGGGGTATAGATGGGATGAATGTGGGGGATAAATTGGGCGTGGCCCCTGTAACATCGGGCATGACCCGGATAGATGGGGGGATTTGTGGGGGGTTGGATAAGGCGGAAGTGGTGTATGTAAATATATGGGTGGATCGGGCCTATAGGAGGAAGAAGGGAAATGGGGCATGGATGTGGATTGAGAGAATGAGTTTGGGTTGTCATGAATGTGGATGGAAAATGTGTTGGATTTGGCATGGGCATGGTTTGGGAAAAAGATGAGGAGTTGGGGGTTGGACTTTGGATGTTTTGGGAGGTAGTGGTTGGGAAAATGGGGGTGTCAAATAGGCCGGTAACGGTAAAGGGTGATTGGGTGAGAGGGATGGTGGAAAAGACTTCCCCTGAATGGGAATGAGTTGGGGAATGTGGCGGGGATGAGTCAGGATCAACATAAGCCAGGTCCACTACCCATGACATTCTACGGGAACGGGTTGGGTAAGGGTGCCTTGGATAAGGCCTAAAAATCCTCTTTCTTCTTCCCCTATGGGACGACGGAGGGCAAGATGATGTCGTTGTGTCGGCACCACAAGAACTCTATCTTTAGGTTTTTATTTGATTTTTATGTATTATTATTATTTTATTTTTTTAATTTTGGAGAAAACTTCAAAAAACAAAGGTTCCGAAGCTTTGGAATTTCCTTCTCGAGTGGCCCTCGTACCCTAATTCAAGGCCCGCGGCGACGATTCTGATACACTTCAGAAGAATTGAAGGAGGGCCTTCGATCTATTAAAGGTACAAAAATCGAGGCAAACAACCCGATCCCCCGAAATGAGTAAAAAAGAAGTTGACAACCCGATCCCCCGAAATGAGTAAAAAAGAAGTTGCCTTCTTTTGACCGACGGGGGCGTATTGGGTATCGGAGATGGCGGGGCCCAAACAGATGTACTACATACTAATCGGGGGACTCGGAGGTGAGAAAGCCTCAGATTTCGGGCTGCTAATATCCAGATAAGCCCGGCTCGCCAAGATAGTAGGGCCCCTTTTTTACACTACCACAACTAATAGTTGCGCCAAGGTAAAAATGACGGATTTAAAGCTAGGGCAAGTATTAGTTGCACCGGTTATAAATCTAAGATTTTTGCACTGGCACAACTAATACTTGCACCAGGCAAAATTGAGGCTCCAGAACTTGTAACAGTAGGGAACATCAGCCTGAAAATAGGTCTTTTTTTTGGGTTTTGTGGAAGCTAGGCTTCCCGGAACTGAGCTATTTTTTTTTTGCGATCGGTTATCTCCTTACCGCACCTAAAGGATGAGTCCGGTATAACTCGCTAGCACGCTCCCCAAGGGTTTTAAGCTTTGGAATGGGAACCCACCTGATATACCTCCGGTACAAAAGCCTTCTCAGATACTAGGTGGGCTGGGACTTTTCTGGATCATCACCACTAGGAGCTGCCACCATACTAAGACCCGGGTTGTATGTGTGCCTAAACCCAACCCTTTGAAAATCTACCCCATAAAAACAAGTTAATTAAGCTCCCTATTCTTGATTCAATTTTAACTCTCTTTTTTTTAAAACATTTTTTATGGAAGTTTTCTTTAGTCCAAAAGATGGGGTGATGACCCCGTGCCGCCACTATGGGCCGGCGTCTACTGTCGGAATATGTTTGCATAAGTAGGCTCGCCAATCGGCTAAGGCACCTTAAATGATGAAAAATTAAAGAAATTAAAAGACAATGCTCAAGTAGGCCCGCCAATTGACTAAGGTACCTAAAATGATGGGAATGTAAGGAAAAAATAAAGACAATGCGCAAGTAAGCCCGTCGATCGGCTAAGGCATGTAAATGACGGAAAAGTAGGGGTGAGAAAATAAAAGAACAATAAAAAATAGCAAAAAGGTTAGTAAAATAAAAAAGAAATGACCAAATTTCAAGGAGAAGCTCTAAAAGTTTTCCCCATTAGAGTCTCCATCTGTGTAACCGTGGGATTTTTTACGATCCCATCGCGGTGATGCACTTGCTTGTAAAAAATATAGAGTCGCCACCCAGAGCTTTTGGTGTCCCGGGATACATATATCATTTTTATAAGTACCGAAGTGCCACAAATATGACTCTGAATCCGGTCCACACCAAAGGCTCTTGGGTAGGGGCTTCGGTTATCAATCGGGAAGGTGTTAGGCACCCGATCAACCCGCTTAACACAGTCTCTACTAATGGCCAACACAAAAATAAAGTAAAGGAAAAGAAAATGGCTTCCTCTTGCCCAAATGGGCCTTAAATCCTATTTGTGCCCCTCCATTCTTACCAAAAATTTGGCAGCGTAACGACACAAATGGGAGGATGGGAAGAGCTAAAGAAGAGATAGGAGAAAAAAGGGGAGAGTCGGAACCCTCAAGCCCTTGTAGCATCGTAGGAGAGCCTTGCGTTGGCTTGCTTTGATGAGCTTTCGAAGGCTTGTATGGTCGAAATAGGAGTTCTAAGCTCTAAGGCTTGCTAGCTAAGGGGTAGAGAGGGAAGATAAATAGGTAACATACACCTAAACTAGGGGATCTAAGGTAGAAAATATCACTCAAAGGGGGTTTTAGAATTCTGAAATTTATATAAGCAATGGTACACCAAAGGGAGAAAGATCTTCTCACTCTTTTTCTCTTAGGTAAAAATTCTCAACTCCTAATCCAAGGGGAGGGGTGCTCTATTTATAGGAAATGGGTGGATTAGGAGGCTACTTAAATGTTAATTGTGTTTAGCAATTAGGTAATCTCTAATCTAAGTTTTCCTAAGATTTTAAGAGTTTTGAAAGGCGTGAAGGTAGTTCTAATGGTGGATGATAGGGTGGGGCCTTAAGTCACTTAAGGGGTTGCAAATAGGGTTCAAAGGGGTGCAGCAGAACTAACAAAATACACCCCAAAGTCCCAGGTGGTCAACAAGTCAAACTCCACTCACGAATTTCAGAGCAAAAACCTAGGGTCGCTGTTCATATGCTTGGCGCAACTATTAGTTGCGCCAGGCAAATGTACAGTAAAACAGTTATGTACAGTCCTGGAAGTTGGCTTCGCGAGGGGTGGGGTCCACTTTAATACTGGCGCAACTATTAGTTACGCCAGGCTTAAATCCTGGGAAAGTGGCTTGGCACAACTAATAGTTGCGCCAGGCTAAATTGTAACTGGCGCAACTATTAGTTGCACCAAATCCCTAGGGGCCAACTGAAATTACACTTTTGCCCTCTAAGTTTAGACCGCCATATCTTTTGATGTACAACTCCGATTGGGGCGATTCCTGGATCGTTGGAAAGCTGACGACTTTTACTTTTCAATGGTATAAGATTCGATCACAGTAGAAGGCCATAGCTGATCCTAGTGCACCACTCTTCATCCATTGCCCGGGAAGGTTAGGTTTAGGGTTCGAAATGGGTTCTAAGGGTCGGGATTGATTTCTAAAGGTTCGGGGTAGGTTCCTAAGGGATCTAGGGTGATTCCTAAGGGTTTGGAGTGATTCATAAGGGTTCCATACATGCCATCAAAAGCTTGAAAATGCGCCTCTCGAAATGTATTTCAATCAGGCCTTGGGCCAAATTTGGGTGTCTACAAAACTTATCACCTTTCATTCGATCATAACAAGCATCTATGAAATCAAATCAAAAATGCAATTGTGTATCGAATCTTCCCCACCTCAATTCTAGCGTCGCACACGATGATTCTTATTTACAGACTTTAATCCTCAATCTACATCACATAACATTCCTAAAATACATGTCAATGACTAAAGAATCTTACATGTCGAAGTTCTTTAAGTTTTGAGGCGGAAAGGACAAGTTCGTACTAACTTTGGATCATGTAGAACTTATCCCTACTTCCCACTCAATTAGACCTCTAAAACATTTGATTCATGAAATTATTAATTCACACAAGTTATAGAGTCTGTTGTCCTCTTTCCAACACCGTGTGAATTGCATCAATTCAAGTTCGGAGCAGAAAGTTATGACTAAAATACCGAGGCTGTGTCGGGAGCTCGATCAAAGTCGCGCGTGCGAATTCCAACTCGCCTGCGTGAGCAAGTTTTTCCTAAATTTTTTGGCCTATTTTCTGAAGACATTTTGCCTGGGCAAATTCCAACTTGCGCGCGCGAATTTGCGCAATTCTGAGTGATTTTCCCTTTTTAAGTCCCATTTTCTTCAAATCAAATCCTCTATTCCTTTGCACACAACCTAAACTACCTAATTTAAGTTCCGTACATGAATAAACTAAGGTATTTACCTCCTTAGATCAGGCACGTAACATCCATGATGAGTGTATCAAAGAATCGGCGCTTACGCCACCGATGGCTTTGAAACCCTTTTTTGCTTTCGATCACAATCGAGTTGGGATTTCAAGTCTCTTGAGGATGCAAAGTGGAGCACAAGTTTCTCGAGTAATGAGCGGGACTTGTGAGGAGATCAACGAAGTTAGGGTCTTTCAAAAGGGTTTTGGAGAGAAATAGAGTTCTCTCACGCTCTTAGCTCGCAACTGCACCGAGATCAATGTTCTCTTGTGGTCAATCGAAGAAGAAAACGATTTTGAAAGGGAGATCGACAACGATCCGATCTCGGAAGGGCAACACAATGGCGCTTCTTCTCTTCCACTCGGTTCTCCTTTCTTCTTCCTCTCAAAACATTTGCAAGAAAATGAAAGAAACATGTGAGGCTTGACTTATATCCCATGGGACTCGATTCAGTGTGAAGCTAGCACACCAAAATAGTGTATAAGCTTCCATTAAAAAGTCCAAAAATAAGGCATTGGCACAACTTGACACATTTATTTTAAAAATATTTCTTAACATAGAATATCGTAAAAATTCAATGGTGTGGCGTATACCTTGCCAAACACAAACACTTAATCGGGTGTATTGGTATTCGAAAAATTCAGGTTATTACATTCTTCCCTCCTTAAAAGGATTTTCATCATCGAAAATTTACGTACTCTATTCAAGGAGGCACGAATACATGGTATTCGTCAATGCTTCAACAGCCTCGAAAAATTAGGGTTATTACATTCTCCCCTCCTTAAAGGAATTTTTGCCCTCGAAAATTCATTATGCGACTATCGGTGTGACTTTCAACTATTGATAAAGTATATCCACAACTAAATCAGAATTTCTGATAATCTTTAAGGCACAAATATGAAAGCTATTAATCAAGATCTAACATATCAATTGTGCAAGGTTAATCATAACCCGATATCACGAATTTATCTGTCAAAACCCATCAAAATTGTTCATTAATGGCAATATAAACCCTTTTCTAATAAGTTCTCAAGTTCTTAAACAAAAAAAATATCTTTAAATCATCAACTACTCACAAGCTTACCATTAAATCAAGCATAGCATCACTACAATGATGTGCACCAAGAGGTAACCAAGTCATCCATTTATGAAAAGTGCATCATTTCCACAAACAAAAGTTTATCCTATGAATGAAAAAAAGTAATCATCTACCGAGATGTGCAAGTATAACCGAGATGTGCAAGTATCACAAAAAAGATTAAATCAATTAAGGTACATCTGCATTACAAAGTGTATACCATAGAATAACAAATGGTAACCATTAATCAAAGGTCTATCATTACCCATAACAATTTGCCATTAATGAACTAAGGTTCATCACAACAAAATTTCAATTCATCAACTAAATATATAAGATTATGCACTGACAAGGGACACACTCTTGAATCCAATTTCCTTCTAGGTATTGAGTTCAGATGCATGTAATGTAACTAAATCGTGCAGACATTCCCGATTTAATTGTCCGACCAAGGTGAGAATTCTCGGATCGTTACCTCTAAGGTGAAGTCCAAGGGTCTGGGGTGATACAAAATTTGGCAACGATTTGAGAGGTCACAAAGAATTGTATTGACACATGTCACTACGGTAGTACACATGTAAGGTGCCTAAGTTTCATGTATGTGATTTCGCTGAGCGGACATACATTGGTGACGTGATATTCCTAAATATCATAATCGAAACAATTTCCAAGGATATTCATCAATTGGGAATAAATAACATTCGATAATCAATAACAAAAGTATACCTTGGATGACTTCAATCGTTGCTTAAGGTCGGAAGGGCCTTTGAGTAGACGCGTAAGTCGTCCTTTCTTTCCTCGATTCAAGGCGGTCCTTTACCTGATGTACCATCCGGCCACAATTGAATCTTGTGCCTGTGGTCCACTTACATTTCATTGCCCTATGCCATCCCCCGCATCTTGGGCATGACTTACCCGTTGCAGATGAAGAGGTGGGTGGAGCCTTCTGTATTCGTGGTGCTCTAGTTTTCGTAGGATTCGAAGGGCGAAAAGTCACTATAGGCGTGGACATAGACGGTCATGCATAAGCGGTCTAAGCAGGCTGAGGGGGTGTTGACATTAAGAATTTCAGTTCCTTGCATGCCTGTCCGAAGGCATAAGGCTGCGCTTGACTCGCCCTATTCTTTTGGTGCTGATCTCTTCTTTCATACATGTCTTCGATGTCTTGCTCAGCGATGAGTGCAAGATCCATAACCTCAACATATGTTTTCGGTTTACTCACGGTGATTCTCTCTCAGACATTTGGCCTTAAGCCCGCAAAAACTTCTTAGCCTTCATTAATTCATTGGCCACATGATCAGGAGCAAGCCTTTCAAGTCTCATGAGCTCAGTCCCGTACTCACGTACGGACATCCGTCCCTGCTCTAATGAAATGAACTAGACTTCCCATTGTCTCTTACTGCATCGGGAAAATATTCCTTGTTGAACTCTTCAACAATTTTTGCCCAAGTCCATGGGGCAATTGGTATCCTTTAAGCCCGGGTTCTTTCAACGGACTTCCACCAAAGATTGACTTCACCTTCCAATTGAAAGGAAGCCCAACTAACCTTTTCTTCTTCAGTACAATACATACGCTGAAGATTCTTCTTGATCTGGTTTAGCCACTTTTCCGCTTCAAGCGGATCGGCTTGACCGTAGAAGCTAGGAGGTCTCATCCTCCTAAACTCCGAAAATCCCGACTGCTGGTGTCTCTCTGTAAGTAACGTTGTCTACTGGGCCACGATGTCAACCACAGACTGAAACAATTGTCTATCATTTCCTCCTTGATTCCCTCCCTCTTAAGGACTGTTGCCGCCAATCAAAACCCTGTTTGCACCAGTGGTGATACCTATACCAACCGGTGTGCTCCTAGTATGCCTCCTACGAGGAGCCATATCAAATTGTCACAATAAAACAAAAGTTTCAATTAACAAACAACCCCTATGTTCTGGCTGAATTCTAAACTCATAGCTTATGTTTAGACATAACCTAATGTCATATTCTTACACTTAGAGTTATGACTCTGAGTCTCTCATAAGACCTAAAGCCTAAGCAGACAACTCGGATTTTCCTAACACTATTTTTTTTTTAGAGATATTTTTTTTTTACCAATTGGGAAGACTCGAATCGTCAAGTCGCAGAACACAATTTGAATACAAAATTTACTTAGTACATCCACACAGTGCGAAAATCAAAGCAGTTACAATACATAGTAGAAAGAAATGATTTCATTCTATACAGAACATCTAAAACAAAACAACCAAAATAAAATCACTGGTGATGGCCGACCATCACCAAAACAGTGGTGTACATAATAAATGTACGAAAATGCTGAGTCTATAGTTCTACAAAAATTCCCTAGATGCACCAATCCCAAAGCCAAAATGCAAAAGTCAAAGTATACCAAGTCCAAAATCTCAAAATCCAACTACCATACCAAATCCAAAATGTCTGACTTTCTTCCGACGGAAGATTTGCTTCGTCTACCAGGTCCTTGCTAACTTCAATACCTGTGACGTATAATTGGGGTGAGCTAACAGTCTAAGCTCAATAGAGAAAACATAATGCTAGTTACATTTATTAGATTAATGCATAGATTCAATGACAATAATTAAAACATTTTCATATTAAAACTAAAGACATTTTCATATTCAAAACAGAAACTGATTTCAAAGGCATTTTCTTATCAAAACAAATACTGATTTCAAAGGTCATTTTCATATTGAGACAAAATTCCAACTCATATTGCCAATGATATAATTTTCAAAGTTTCACAAGATTCTGATTTCTTATTCATTTACCGAAGTTCTGATATCTGATCTATCTTGGCATAGGCGAAAACAAAACGTAAACAAAAGCGACTGTCCAAGGTGTCAATTAATGATCAAGATTATCCAAAGATTGTCCAAAGTTCAGAGTTCGGAGTTCAAAGGATTCAAAGTTTGGATTCAAGGGTGTGTCCAAGAGTGTACCATCATAAAATTCTAAGGGATTCAAAGGATTCATAGTTCAGGATGAGTTTGCAAACAATGTCGAATTTGTAACCAAAGCATACCATCACTGTCCGTAATCCGTCATAGTAGTCTAAGGGTGTACAAAAATGTTCAGAAGTGTATGTAAATCCTGCTAGAGCGGTGCAAGGACATACATAAATACGGAGGTGTCCAAAGGTGTACGTAAATCCCTCCAAAGTGATCCAAGGGCGTACATCAATACGAGGGTGTCCAAAGGTGTACGTAAATCCCGCTAAAGCGGTCAAAGGGCGTACATATATCCGGTCAAAGTGGTCTAAGGGTGTACAATGATGTTCAAGAGTATACGTAAATCCCGCCAGAGCGGTCCAAGGGCGTACATACATCCCTCCAAAGCGGTTCAAGGGTGTGCCATCGCACAAGTTCAAAAGATTCAAAGGGTAACAAATTTAATTTCAAGTTCAGGGTTCGAAATCAGAGTTCAAAGTTCATGTACCGAGTTCAAAGGATTCAGAGTACGAAGTTCAAATTTGAAAATTCAAGTGCGAAGATCATGTTCAAAGTTAAATGTTCAATTTCAGGGTCGAAGTTCTAATTTCAGACTTATGGTTCAAATTCAAAAATTTTATTTTTCAGAATTTATATCAAAACCAATTCAAAGTTCATGTTTAAAGATCATGTTCAAGGTTCAATATTCAATAGTCAAAGTTCTAAATTCAGGTTCATAGTTCAAAATTCATACTTCGAATTTCAGAGTTCAAGTTCATATGCGATATTTCGAAGAATACAAATACGAATCACAACTTTCAAAGCATTTGCATATATCATGACATCTATGGATTAAAGTCAAAATACAATTGGGTAGTGAATTTCCCCTATTCAAAATCTCATTTTCAAAAGCGGATTTGGATTTCACATTCAACGTCGGATTCAGAGTTTTAAATTCAGACACATAGTTCAAACTTTCAAATCTCAAAGATCCCAAGTTTCAATTTCACATACTAGTTCAAATTCAAATCAAACTAATCATATTTCATTCGATTATAGCAAGCATCTATGAAATCAAATAAAAAATGCAATTGTGTATTGAATCTTCCCCACCTCAATTCTAACGTCGCGAGAATGCACATGATGATTCTTATTGACGGACTTCGGTCCTTAATCTACATCACATAGCATTCGTAAAATACAAGTCAATGACTAAAGAATCATACATGTCGAAGTTCTTTAAGTTTTGAGGTGGAAAGCACAAATTTGTGCTAACTTTGGATCATGTAGAACTTATCCCTATTTTCTGCTCAATTTTGACATTTAAAATATTTGATTCATGAAATTATTAATTTACACAAGTTATAGAGCTCGTTGTTCTCTTTCCAATGCATTGAGAATTGCATCAATCCGAGTTTGGAGCAGAAAATTATGACCAAAATATCGAGGCTATGTCGGCAACTTGGTCAAAATTGCACGCGCGAATTCCAACTCCCGCACTCACGAGTTTTTCCATAATTTTTTGGCCTATTTTTTGAAGGCATTTTGCCCTCGCGAATTCCAACTTCTGAAGGCATTTCGCGCGTGTAAATTCCAACTCGCGCGCGCACGATTTTGTGCGATTTCCCCTGTCTAAAACCCATTTTCTTCAAATGAAATCCTCTATTCCTTTGCACACAGCCTAAACAACCTAATTTAAGTTTTATACACGAATAAACTAAGGTATTTACCTCCTTAGATCGGGCACGTAATGTCCATGATGATCGTATCAAAGAATCGGCGCTTGCACCACCGATGGTTTTGAAACCCTCTTTTGCTTTCAATCGCAATGGAGTCGAGATTTGAACACTCTTGAGGATGCGAAGCGGAGCACAAGTTTCTTGAGTAATGAAGGGGACTTGTGAGGAGATCAAAGGAGTTAGGGTCTTTTAAAAGGGTTTTAGAGAGAAATAGAGTCCTCTTGCGTTCTTAGCTCGCAACTGTGCCGAGATCAATGTTCTCTTGTGGTCAATCGAAGAAGAAGATGATTTTGAGAGGAAGATCAACGACGGTCCAATATCGGAGGGGCAACGCGATGGCGCTTCTTCTCTTCCACTCTGTTCTCCTCTCTTCTTCCTCTCAAAACATTTGCAAGCAAATGAAAGAAACATGTGAGGCTTGACTTATATCCCATGGGACTTGGTTCGGTGTGAAACTAGCACACCAAAACAGTGTATAAGCTTTCATTAAAATGTCCAAAAATATGGCCTTAGCACAACTTAACACATTTTTTTAAATATTTCTTAACATAAAATATCATAAAAATTCAGGTTGTGGCATATATGTGACTGAGTAAACTCATCCCACCAAAAAACTAACAGCCACAGGTGAAGATATGAACTACACTGCCCCGATGGACTTAATGCACCGATAGATGATACGATTTATGAGGGTGACGATGTGGATGACCAATTAGTCGATGTCACATATGTACTGAATATTTGGAAAGACTTTCTAGTAGTTGACCGTAACTTTATTTTTGGTCATTTGCTATAAAGGACTCAAATTTCAATGTAAGCTTAATGAAAGAAATTTTTAAAATGAGAAAAAAATTGGATTCACGATTTTTGGGAGCCTCATTTTACGTAGGATCTAGTAAGATATATAAGTTCGCTTATCACCTTAACAAGCGTGCGGTGCCATAATACGAAATTCTAGGTCCTTGAAATTGACTAGGATACTGGGTCTTGATATTTGATCATGTCATGTGGCTTGTTACAATGGGCCGGTTGTATAGATCATCCAATGCAGCGGGTTGAATACTCCCCATACTCCCCATTTCTTCACTAATATCAATAGATGGGCGTGGATCTTGCCAATTCGGAAAGGTAGACAGGGGATCTTGCAAAATATTCTTTTATGTACCACTTATTTTCTCGCTAAGTTGCATTCAACGTCGTAGATAAGCAGTCACTTAATCCTAAGAGTGCGGATCGCTTTCTCGAAAAAAAAAAAAAAACGTAATATAACTACACGTTTTAGGTCGTCGACGAGTCTTTAATGCATTAACAGCTATAATCGTTTCATTCTTTCAGGAAATATATGCGTGTTACATGTGATATTCTGGTCTTTTTAATTAAAGTAGAAACTACCGTACGCTCGGGATCATATAGTATCGTTTCTTCCGTTAGGGTTTTTGGTTTCTCTGGTTGGAAAGCCTGGAGATCTCATGGGTTGCTCATCTTCCCTGCCAGGTACACTCACCAGCTTCTCTCTCTCTCTCTAGATTTCTCTAAGCCTGTCGTTCGAATTAATCAATCAGAAAATAATAATGAAAATTTCAAGAATTACATTGTAGCTTAGTTTAGATCCATTGCTAAACATATATATACGCCAAATAATAATAATTTGTTGGTTAAAAAAGGTTTAATGCGGGATTTGTTTTTTTGTTTGATGAACTTTAACAATCTATTTATCTAGTAAAAGAGGATTTTACCTATCGACATATGAAATAGATGCCCTGTCTCTCATGTGGCCTCTTCTCTTCCTTGGGCATCCCTCGCCATTGTATGACAACCAACCCATCTAACAACTCTCTTGTCCTGTTTAACCATTCTACCGTCCAAAACTAAATTGCATTTCTTCATTCTTGACTTCCATTAAATTCAAAATTTCATTATAAAAATGGGAGGCTACACATCCCTTATTTATACCCCCATTCCCGGTACCTTTTTATAAATCCAAACATAGCTCAGCAGAGTGGTCGTAAGCATGGATCGAAATATCGGACGAAACCGATCGTATCGGTTCCAGGGGTGCTCGAGATGATAAATACAGTATTTATCGGGCACCCCAAAAAAACAGGCAATTTATCGTCTGATACGGGCAATGTATCGTCTGTATTGAACCATAATTTGAAATTATCTCCGATAACTTGAAATTATCGTCCGATAATTTCAAATTAAATTTAAGAACAGACGTCCGTGGCTTCAAATCGGATGCCCGCGAAAAAAAAATAAAAAATAAAAAATAAAAAAATTTGTACCAGGCCGATACATTTAATTATCGGTGATACATTGAATGTATCGGCCGATACACTGGTACGTATCGTCCAGAGACTTGGACGATACGTACTGGATTTCTGATATTTTGATCCATGGTCGTAAGTCAATTTAAGAAATTGAAACTCACCCTTAAATTAGAAACTATCTTTAATTACCCGTTCAGCTTACATAATAAGAAAATTGTCAAAGTTTCTAAACTAGAATATAACAATGTCAAAAGATTGTGAAATATTATCTTAGCATGCCAACTCTCTCAGAATTTGGAAAATGACGTAGTCCGCAAGGCTGACTTTTCTTTTTTATTTTGAATTTCTCATAAATCCCATAAAAAAAAAAATCTTTTTGCTTGTTATAATTTGTTGTAAGAAGATATTGAATAGGTAAAACGACCATTGTTCTCACATTTTTATCATTCAACCATATATTTTAGAAAAACTCCTAGGTGTCTGGATTCCAATAACCTTAATGAAGTAGTGGTAACCGTTGTTTGTTTACTTTGGCTTCCAAAAGGTCACCGGGATCCTCTTTCCAAGGAGACAACATGAGAAATAGTATTTTGTGCTAATATATCCAAAACATTTGTACATGAATAGGAGATGGCATCCAAGATTGGCTTCTTAACCAGGAAATATAAAGCCTGCTTGAATTTCCTTTTGTTTAATAAGCATAATCATATCCTGCATTTGTAATTTTGTATTATCATTTGTTTTCTTTGGTTAAAATTCAATGCAATTATTATATTAGAAGAAAAGAAGCCTACAAAGTACAAACCTAAGCTACAAAGAGAAGCTAAGAGCAATAGGCAAAAGGGCCATAAGACCGAAAAGGAAAACAATATACAAAACCATTAAAAGAACCGAGAATAGCATCCAAGCCCAAAAACTTAATGGCTTGGCGGAACCCCAAGAACACTAGGAAATCCACCTTAGGGAGCTCAGAACTAAATGTTTGTAAGGTCATCCCAAATGTCAACCAAACCCCTATCATCTTCAGCCATGGCTTCCTTATCCAGATGAAACCAACTCGAAATTCAATCTTTGACGTTGTGAATACCTAAAGCAATATATTCTGCACTTTGCGAACACCCTATTGTTCCTTTCTAGTCATACTACTCACAAAATCACGGAGAGAGTCACTTCCCAGAAGGCCCTCTTTTACCCCATTAAAAACACTATAGTCCCAGGCAGCAATGAGATCGTCACACGACCTAGGAACCACCCAGCTTACACGAAGATCTTAGACACCGCCCCCACACTTCCCTAACAAACCAACAATGAAAAACAAATGAGCAGCCGAGTCATTGTTTTTTAGACAACACATTGGGTGCGCACATTTGGTGTTGCTCTTCAAAAGCTGACCCACCATGAGATTTTGACCCCATGCAAGACTCCGCCCGAAGAAACACGCCCTAGGGGGAGCATAATCCTTCCAAACCAACAACCAGCAATGAAGCAACAACTGTTGCCAAATCAGAAACTTATACATATGGAGCAACAATGGTTGCCAATTCATGCACTTGTATTATGGTTTAAACTGCAATATTTAGTTTACAATAAAAAACTACAAATAGAGAGTATATATTTGGTAATGCTTGAGATTGATATTCTAAATTCTCCTTTACCTGATGCTTAATCCTTGTTTCGGCTGCTCTCTCTTTCCCACATGTATTTTATACTAGAGTTGGATTCCCGGATAATCTCAACTACTTTGGGATCCAGGTATCAGAGTTGGACAATACCATTTTCATCTAACTTGTCACCAACCCAACTTGTCTTTCAAGAATTATTGTTTATCTTATCATCATACACATTACGGCTTTGTGAGTCTTATTTCTCCACTCGTTTTTTATTAGCGCTAAGCTAAGCTCTCTATAGCTTCGCAATCCCTCATATCCCTTCTCCCAACTTCCATCCAGGTCTTCACTGGTCTTCCTCTTCACCTACGCCTTTGTGCTTGTAGCGTCTCAACCCTTGGTACAGGGTTTGCTTTTGGCCTCTGATGAATATGCCCAAACCACCTCAAACGACAGTCAATAATTTTTGCCTTTATAGGCGTGTCACTCTCAAATTTTTCTCTCACGTACTCATTTCATATTTTGTCCTTTCTTGTAACTCCACACATCCATCTCAACACACACATCTCGGCTACATGTACTCTATCTTCTGGTCACTTTTTGGTAGCCCAACATTCCCCACCATATAATATGGCAGGTCTAACCACCATCTTATAAAAACTTTCCTTCAGTCTAAGTGGAACTATTGGCTCTCGCACAGTACTCCGCTAACTTGCCTCCATTTCATCCACTTTCCTACCCTTATTTAAGTAATACAGGTTTATCACATTTTTTATTCAATCTCATTTTATTTGCAATCTATAACATTTACTTCTAATGCTCAAGGTACTTAAAACCCTGTATACTAATATCTTTCTTGATCTTCATTTTTTTTTATCCTTTAGTGCTCATCTGGAATATAAAAATATGTTTTCTTTTACTAGTGGCATTGAAATTGTTGATTTGTAAATGTTGGAATTTGTTATAGATAGGAATTCTGGACGGTTGGGTGGACTTAATTCTGAGAACTCAGGAGTTGCAGACTCGAAAAATTTACGGGTGAAGGTATGCTAGTTATTTTGGTGTACCATTTGTTATTCCACGAATCTCTAATATGAATTGCTTCTCTTCGAAGTTCTACCGGCTCATTTGTTGTGGTTTGTACTCTCTTGATTCTTTCTTGTCCTTTAGCTTAGCAGATAGCACCTCCTTGTTGAAATTATACAATGAAGAATCCTTTTGATTAAGATACAATTAGACATGTTCTTTGGTAACACGCAATGCTTATGGAGTCGAGCAAGCTAGTATTGGCTTCTTTTCTGTTATTATGTTCTTTGCACGATAAACATGGTAATATGCTCATATAACTTGATTTGTCAATAAAAAATAAAATAAATTGTCTCAATAATACAACAATCATAAATGTGGATAATAGTTGATCTAAAAATACAAATTCATTGGTAAATTAGTGATGAAGAATTGCATTTGAAATGGATTAACTAACATGATATGCTTGAGTAAGAAAGTTGGGAAGCACAAGGAAAAGAAGGCACCCTTTAGTTGCTACATTTTGTTCTTGTTACCCAAATAAGTAGATGTCAGAGATTGATGGAGAAATTTAAGGTTTTACATTTTTCCTTACAAAGGTTTTAGAGAGGGAGACCAAAAGATCTTGTAAAGGCTTTGTCAAGATAAAATCTCCCTAAAACACCAATTAAAAACTGGGAAGACTGAAAGATTTTCTCAAGTTGAAGTGGCATGTTCAAAAGAACGCATTTTTATTAATTATGAATAGCCAGTGAGGATGAGAACCCGAGGAGAATCGCCGGAGGGGATAAGAGCAGATTAGATAAGTGCGAGAACCCGAGGAGAATCGCTGGAGTTAAACATAATAGATACTCTAGACACGGGGAGGTGCTCGATAAAGGTTTCTTGATCATCGTTAGAAACAGAGATTGGTTATGCGAGGGTTGTGGGATTTTGAATTTCAAAAGAAGAATCCGGTGCTACTCTAAGGGTTGTGATGCTCACTGGAGGTCGGGGGTACTGGTCGTTAACTACATAAATCTCAATACAAAGAGGAGGGGAAGGAGAGATAACCTTAAGTTATTGGTTATCACGAGAAGACAAGAACGGGATTTAATGAATGGATGGCACATTTCAGGGTAAAAAGGCGGAGCCGGATAGGTGGAAGCAGGCTCGTGCATATTACAATCCTCGTCCAAAATCAGAGCTATCGGCGGATAAGATACAACTAGGGGCCTCAACGATGCAGGTGTTGAGGCCGGCGGAGTGATTGCTGCCGATCATACAATTTACTGGAGATATATATGCCAAAAGAAAACAACAAAACAGAAACAGTTGGGTCATCATTAATACCAAGAACCATCATTTAAATGAAGTTTACATTAAAGAACTTATATTACATCTGGTTGGTGAGTGTTTCCAAACAACATTTACAGTGTCAAAAATTTCAAAAGGTCTTTTTCTCGCTGCCTTCTTAGAGGAGATACCCGCAGTTATTGAACTTCTGGTTAAACACGGGACTTCAGAGCGAGGAGGAAACACAATCAGATGTAGCAGATGGGTTGAAGAAAGTTGCATTACGTCGGTCAAAAAAGAGGTAGATGGCGGGTTCTGGCTCCGAATTTATGGTTTGCCTCGTTCCTATGGACCACCGACGTCTTCAGCGGAATTGGTCAATCCTGTGGAACTTTCCTCGGCACGGACAATCTCACTGCCGAGAGGGTAGATATCTGGTGCGCGAGGATCGTCGTTCGCCCCAAGAACATTGCCGAAGTACCGCGGTGGGGAGATGTCGTCATTGATGGCCGCAGGTGCCGGTGGTGGAGCGAATTGGATAGGAACAAATGGACGACAGTTGGAGATGATAGCATAATAACACTCGGTCGGATAGGGGCCAGTGAGATAGAGAACGTGGCAATCACTAGCGGTGAAGTTTTCGGCGAGACGAGAGAGGTTCACGGGGGAAATGCAGTGCAGGGATGGGACGGAGCTCCCACGTCTCCAACACTTGTGGATCGGGCTCCATACGGGCGGGTACACGGCCGCGTTCTCAGTTGGCTTCGATCGGGGGACCCAACAGTCGGATTGGCTTAGGTGACATGATGATCTGGAGAAAATCGACAACAAAACCCTGGTTCGGTGGGACAAGGTCTTTCTCGAAGTAGGAAAAAACACCTTTAAAGAGGAAAAGTATGCTGAGATGAGTCCTATAAAGAGTCAGAGAGAGGAGGCGATGGGTCAACATGCGTCGCTCGTAGTAAATGAGGCGCAGTCTTCCTTAAATACTGAAGGTGACAGAGCAGGACTAAAAGGAATTAAGGAGGAAAAGAATAAGCTGATTGCTGACGGGGGCAGGACGCGTGGCGAATACAGAAAGGAGGCGAGTTCCTCAAGGACAAAAACGTCAATGGGACGGGACGACATTAATGCAAGGAAGTATGACTTGTTGGACACGCATTCTGTAGGGGCAACTAGTTCTTGCTCCTCGACGAACCGACGAAATGTGCACTGCAGGTCAAAAGGAAATGGGCTAAGTACCAGTTACTTCGAAACTAAAGGTACACGGGGGAAGCAGAACCTTATACAACTGGTTAATTCTGAACCAAAAGGCAAAAAAATTTGCGTCGACGACACGATAACACATGTCACAAACTCAGCCAGCAGACAGATGGGAGCTGTCATTTCCTATAAGCTTGACAACAATGGTGATATATTTCGGGCCCATGGGCCTCAAGAAACACACGACTTATTTCTGGGTCGGAATGTCAATCCTGACCCTGGGGCATGTGTAGAACCCATGGGCCCTTTGGGAAAATACTTGCAATTTTATTCTTTTTGAACATGGGCCTCTAGACCCAGGCCAACATTTAATGAGTTTGTTGATTCGGGCTTTCAGGGAAATTGTAACGGGCTAGAACATAGGTCCGAGGAATAGAGTCGATCCCCATCGCCCATGACAGAACATACTCGCTCGGGACTGGGAGGACACCGGGAGGATGCCGGGGGAGTTATCGAGTGCGACAGTACAAATGAGAATAGTGACGACACGAGATCGACGGAGGTGAAAGGGGAAGCCAAGAGATTGATCAGATTAGGGACAAATCTGGGGATCACTTATCAAGCAGACTGGAACGGACTAATCAACTTGTATGGAGAGATTATTGAACGGGGAAAATAGTTGCTGAAGGCAGAGAAACAAAAAAGCAGAAATGGTCGGGTCAAATCTAAGTTGAGTATCAGATCGAAGTGGGGTTTATTCTACAGCAGAGCGCGAAAGGGCCCACAGAAAGGGGCGGACCAGGATGGGCTCTCACAGGCGGGAGAATCGTAGTGGGTAATGGTTTTGGACCGACGAGTTGGGAGGGGTTATGGTCGAATCAAGAATTTCCATGATTCTTTTAAGTTTGAATGTTAGAGGCATTGTTGTCAAATCGCATATGCGATGCTATGCGATGGCATAACTTTTTTTTTTTTTTTTTCCAAAAAAATTCCCAAAATCTCAAAAATCCCAAAAAATTCCCAAAATTGTATAATATATGTTTTGTGTTAATTTTGTGCTCTCTCAAGTCTCAAGTCTCAACTCTTTGGAGTCTTTGCTTAATTAACTACAAAATAGAGCAAAAAAATGATGAATGAAGATTTAAGAAAAAGAGAGAAATAGAGGGTACTAAAAACTCAAAAAAGAGACCAAAGTGACAAAAATCATACCTTGGATGGATGTGGTTTGGATTAGGAAGAGAAACCCCCTATTTATAGGCTTTAGGGAGGCCTAAAATATAAAAAAATAGAAAAAAAAACTCCAATGGTCATATTTATGACCATTGGATGTGTATGCGATCGCATACTGTCCAGATCGCATATGCCATCATGGCATATGCGAAAATCACCTTTAGGATCGCATATGCGATCGCTTTTGACAACACTGGTTAGAGGCGCTGGCGAAATCTTTCATTGTCAATCGGAGCCCAAAGGTCATCGGGCTTCAGGAAACTAAATGGGGAGATTCGAGTGCTTCAATGGTGCGATAGGTGCTGCCGAGCCCTGCTTGCGAATGGATAGCGCTAGAAGTTGAGGGGACTAGGGGAGGGATACTGTTGGCCTGGAATGCAGATTGTCAGAAATTGATAGAATCAGAGATGGGTACCTTTACGGTCGCAGCTCATTTCCAAGATTGCACAAATGGCAAGGAGTGGGTCGTGATAATAGTTTACGGTCATAACGACAACAGGAGTAGGAAATATTTCTTTTTTGAATTAAGCGCAATTTTAGGCAGATGGGAGCTCCCGGTTTGCATTGGAGGGGATTTCAATGCCCTATTGATGGATGACAAGAAAAACTCCGGAATGATTGACATCACGACAAAGGAGTTGTTTGCGGATTGTATATCTCAGGGGGCTCTTTTCGACCTTGGGATCTCTGGAGGGAGGTTCACTTGGTCCAATGAATAGGATGACCCGACGCTGTGCAGGTTGGACAGATTCCTTTGTTGAACCGATTTCCTTGAAGTTGTCTAGGATCCTTAGGTAACGGTGTGGTCTACTACTATTTCCGACCATAGACCTATCGTGCTAGCGTCAACCAAGCACACAGAAGAGAGGGAACGAGGCAGGGACCTTTCAGATTTAATAACTACTGGCTACAAAACGAAGAGTTCAGGCAACTAATTCAAACGTGGTGGACTCAAGATAGATCGACGGGGCCCCCCTCCTACGTCTTTACCTCCAAGCTAAAGAATCTGAAAATCAAAATCAGGGAGTGGAACATAGAAAGCGGTGGGAACTCTAGACTAAACTGAGAGAGGACTGTGGCCGAAATACCGGAGATGGACAGAGCGGAAGGGACGGCGGTGCTCTCCCAAAATCACAAAGATATCTGAACAGCCCTAAAGTTAGAATTTAACCGGGTTGTACTTTAAGAAGAACAGGAGTGGCGTCAAAAATCTAAAGCGCATTGGTTAAGGGAGGGAGATGGGACCAATAAATTCTTCCATATGATAGCCAATGGAAGGAGGAATTATATTTCTACTATTAACATAAATGAAACAGTATACGCGGACCCTGCCATTATCCTGGTAAAAATCGCAGAATTTTATGAGCAACTGTTTAGTGATGAGGCGATGATCAGACCTCACATGAGCGGGTGGCTAGAGACATTGGGTGCACACCACGGCTACCTTTCCTATTTCCTACTTAGGAATACTGCTGGGTTTCGGAAGGAGGAGGGTTCAGTTTTGGGATACGGTGGTACAGAGAATTCAGAAAAAAACTGGCAACGTGGAAGAGTACAAGGCTCAGCTATGGAGGTAGGTTTACTCTCATTAAATCGACCTTCTCATCTATCCCGGTCTTTATGATGTCTTTCTTGATTGCTCCGGTCACTGTTACAACGAAACTGGAAAGAGTTGTCAGGGACTTCCTTTGAGAAGGTGCGGGGGATCGAAAGAGGATGCACCTAGTTAGATGGGATCGATGTTGCGAGCCTAAAGATGAAGGTGGTCTCGGAATCAGAAGCTTAAGGATAGTCAACAAAGCGCTCTTAGCCAAGTGGGTGTGGAGGATGGGAGAAGGGGAGAGAGATAAATTATGGTGCCAAATTGCGTCGGGGAAATACGGGGCACCGGAGGACATTTCCAATCCCAATCATAGATCAGCTTGGTGGAAGGCGGTTAAAGAATGCTCTATGGAGGTTCTCGAAGGCACAAAGTTTAAGTGGGGTGACGGTCGGTGAATTAGGCTATGGAAAGATATGTGGGTTGGAGATCAGCCACTATATACGAGGTTCCCAACTATATTTGGGCTTGCAATCCACAAGGATGAAGTAGTCAGAAACTGCGTTCACATGGCGGATTATAATATTGAATGAAACATACTGCTGAGGCGTCGACTGTGGGAATGGGAAAAAGACGAATATCTAAATCTGATGAATGTTTTGGAGGAATTGACACCTAACACTGGTCTTGAAGATACGAGGGAGTGGAAATACTCGACTATAGGTCGGTTTATAGTCAAATCATTCTACAACAGCCAGAAGATGCGAGAAAGACAGGACGGAGAACAGTTTGTGGACAGGATTTTGGAGGATTAAGATGCCACCCAAAATTAAGTTTTTTGCGTGGCTGGTTGCTAAAATGAAAATACTTACGAGGGGCCAACTCATCAGAAGAAATATCCCGGTCATCAACAAATGTATGCTCTACATGAGGGGGACAAAATTGGTGGAACACATTTTCTTGCATTGCCCTTTTGCTCGGTCAATTTGGAATAAGATATTCAAAATATTTCAAATCGAGTGGGTTATACTTCGTTGGCCGGCTACTATGATGGAATTATGGAGGGAGATTAAGCACGAGGACTCAAGGAAAGAACTTTGGCCTTTAACGATATATGGTTGGAAAGAAATAATAGAATATTTAATCGAAAGGCGAAGCCTTTCTCCCTGATTATCAAAGACGCTAGAGACATCGTCATTAGCTGGAACGCGTGCAAGCTCGGAGTTTTCGGCGAGGGGCTTCAGCACTTCCTTAGACTATGGGAGGACTGCTGTTTGTAGTGCTGGTTCTAGGGGCAGGATGGAGGTGGGCTTGGGGATCGAATCTCGGACAAGGACCTGTATATTCTGGCCTGCAGGGTAAGTTTCTGTCTTTTTGGAGGTTGCTTTTTGCTTTGCTTTGTTTAAGGTAGCACCTTACTACCCTCCAAGGTACGCTATTTGTAACATTTTTTCAATTTTGTCTATAATATAACTGCTACCTTCTTCACAAAAAAAAGGCTTTGTCAAGATAACCACAGAAAGGTGTAAGAGTATTTACCTTCTAATCCTAACTTGTTCAATACAAAAAACTAGTTGCAATCTCTTAGAGAAATTATTTGCAAAAAATTCACCAAATGCTAAGCCTATGATAGTTTGAAAACCTTTCATAATTAAGGATCCAATTTTAAAGAAGCTACTAAAGTAAAATTAGCTTGTAAGATAAATAAATATTACATAGTAGTTGGGGCCTCTATGAATGGCCTTACATTTACCCTTTTGCTCCTACTAGCTACCTCGTGCGTTTTCGTGATGAGACCGCCGTGATAGGTTCTATTCACATTAAGAAGTTCTATATTGATGAGGTCTCGGTCACTTGTCGGTGGTGGGACGTGCACACTGGAGAGGTTTGTCTGCTCTCGTTCGATAGGGGGATTTGGCTTCGGCTACGGGGGCTCTTGCTACATGCCTGGAGCTCCGAAGTCTTTGAGGCGGTTGGCTCTCTCTGTGGGTCTCTCATTGTCGTCGATCGAAGCACTGCCGACTTGTGGGAGACGAGCTTCGCCCTTATCCTGGTCGCTGTTGATTTCATTGATGTTATCCCAAGAAGCTGCATCATTTGCATCAGCGAACAAAGCGTTCAGATATTCATAGAAGTGGAGTTGGGTGAGAGGGTTCTCCTAGCCCTTGGCATCTGGAGAAGTAAACGTCGGGGTCCATCGGAGGTGAGGAATACATACTCGTTGGTGCTGACGAAAAACTCCCGTCGTTCATCTACCCAACTGGAATTGGTTAGATTTGGTTGGTAGGCCGGGAAAATAGCCTCGTAGGGGGATGTGTCCTCACTGGTAGTGCAGCATGGGAGGACAACCCTGTCGTGGAGCGTCGGGTCGGTGTCAGGGTGCCATGTACCTGGGCTCGATGACCTAGAGGAGGGTGAAATTAGAGGCTCATCGGATTCTCTGGTGGTTTGTTTGCAGGAGGCGGCGACTAGCGGCAGTCCGGTGTTTACGACTTTGGTGGATGGTGACGTACCCCCCTCAGGTATTGGTCTACCACCGTTGATGGCTTCAACGGTCACAATGAAGGGATCTGTCGCAAAGGAGACATCGGATTGGCTCTTAAAGTTCAAATTCCCTCGAGAGGACGAAGACTTGTCCAATGTAAAGAAAGGGCTGCCAGGTAGGGAGGAACTCCATACTGTTGGAGGCAACACATGGTCGAATCATAGAGGTTGGGAGCTGGGTTCGTTTACCACAAATGCTAAAACCAGTGGCTGGTTTGATGTCCGGGTTTCGAAAGGAGATTGGGTGGTTTTCAGAAGTTGCGATGGGTTTGGTGACACGTGGAAAGGGGCCTGACCCGGGAGATGGGTTGTCGGTGGTTTTGCTTTTCAGCCCACGGTTTCCATCGAGGAGCTAGCACTAGGGGCAATAGTTTTAGGGGGAAGGATTGTGGGGGCGACACGTGGAGTCGGTAGCTCAATAGGCCGACAGAGGGCTTGGGAGGTCAAATGGGCCCAAGGCGGGTCGGTTTTTTAGGCGACCGTTCAGGATACGGGTCTGGGACCCATCAGATAGGCTGATATCGGCTCCATGGCTGTCGAGCTTAGATTTGTGGGCCCTGGTTATGATGGAAGGTGGAGGATGGGGCAAGGTGGACTGTGTTGGGACCCGAAAGTCTTGGGGGCCATCTTCTGCATCTCTCTTGTTGGAACCATCCGTTATTGAGACTGTTGGGGGGACATTCTTCTATACCTTCATCTGAGACTCCACCTCTTCTTCTTCCTATTCCGGAGGCCCCGACTTCCTCTACAACGTCGACTTCTGATTCTCTCTCCTTCTCCACTTCCTCTACGGCGGAGATCTTCCCGATAAGATCGCTACGGTGGGATGAATCTGGAAGTTGGGTCCAGTGTTCTTTCAAGCTGTCTAGGGGAGCTAGTATGGCTATCTCCTCTTCGACCGTGGGCCACGACTTCTGTGACAATTCCGGCGGTTCGGATGAAGTGGATAGGCTTATTCCCGTGGGTCGAGATCTTGGGATGTCTTTCAAAGGGTCGGATGAAGCCCTCAGAGGTTTTTAACCCCATTCTGATAAACCGAACTTCTAATGCTAAGAAGAAGCGACGATCCAAATCTCAGGAACTGGCTCGATTACAGTGGGGGATGTCGGACGGGAGTGGAACTGGGGTGTTTAGCGCCCAGTTTCCTTTCTTGGGCGGACTTCTATCGGTTCTGGATGAAGATGTTCTCGTGGAATGTGAGGGGTATCTGCGACGTCAATAAGAGAGCTGGGGTGAAGAAGGTTATCGCTATGATCAATTTGGCCATAATTACACTCCAAGAAACTAAATGGGGTTGTCGCAATAGTAGTAAGGCTGCGTCTGTGCTTGGGGGCAACCGTTGGGGATGGGTGGAGGTCGATTTCGTTGGAGCTTCGGGGGCCATTCTGGTCGCCTGAAACCTTTTATTATTCGCAAAAGCAGACGAAGAGGTGGGCCAGTATCCTACTTCTATTGTTCTTTGAAATAGAGATACTGGGAAAGTTTGGACGTTTGCCGACATTTACAGACCGTTGGATGATGGCAATCGGGGAGGTTTCTGGTTTGAGTTGACAGCCATTGCGTCTAGATGGGATTTCCCACTTTGCCTAGGGGAGATTTCAACGCTATAAGACGGCCCCATGAGAAATTGGGTGGCCCACTTGATACGGCTGTGATGCGCGAGTTTAACTCCTTTATCTCCGTTTGGGAGCTGATTGCCCTTCCACTCGCGGGTTTGAGGTTTACTTGGTCCAACCTTTAGGGAGTGCCCTCTCTAAGTCGTCTCGACAGATTTCTTTGTTGGATGGACATTTTTCTAGTAGCTACTTTGGAAGGTTTGGCTAGGGCAGTTTCAGATCACCGCCCTTTGCTGCTCCGGTGCGATCTCGGGGGAAGGGGCCTTCTCCTTTCGCTTCGAAAGCATGTGGCTTCTCGATGAAAGATTCTAGGCGGCGGTCTCTTTGTGGTGGAACGAAACTTCCCCTTTGGGGACGACCGTCTTCTGATTTGTCTCTAAACTACAGCGGCTAAAGGGCCTCATTAAGGCGTGGAACAGGGAAGTGTATGTGCTGGTTCATGTCGCGAAAGAGGCATTGCTTCTTCGGTTGGAGCTGGATGACCTAGAGGAATATAGAGATCTGTCGGAAGCGGAAAGGGGAGAAATTGTTGAAGAAAATTGAATTCAATGACAAATGCATTGCCGAGGAAGTGTGTTGGAGACAAAAGCCTAAGGTGCAGTGGCTTAGAGCGGGGGACAATAACACCGAGCTTTCCATGCGGTTGCCAACGCTCGTAATAAAATCAACTACTTGGGTAAGATTACTGTTGAGGGCGTGACTTTCTCCGACTCGGAACAAATAAGGTCTCAAGTCATCAACTTTTATAAAAACCTTTAGTCCGATGAGGTCTTGCTTGACCGGAACTGGATGAGTTGTTGTTCCAAACAATCTCGGAGGTCGACAACGCTGATGTGGAATTACCTTTCAGGGAGGACGAGGTTTGGCGGGCCATCAAGTACGGTGGCAAGAACAAAGCTCCAATGCCCGACGGCTGCACCTTGGAATTTTACCGTCACTTTTGGTCGATTATTAAAGCTGATCTCATGGAGGTGCTTCATGAGTTCCATGCCAACAGCTTCATTGGGCGATGCCTCACTTCTGCCTTTATAACGCTCATCCCCAAGAGAGACAGAGCTGAGGACCTCTCGAATTTCCGCCCGATCTACCTGCTTAACTGTTTGTACAAGATTATCTCGAAGGTGCTTGCCAACCGAATCAAACCGTTAATGGGCAAAGTTATATTGGCAAACCAAGGGGCCTTTGTTCAAGGGAGACAGTTGGTGGACCTGGTGGCGGTGGCTCAGGAGGTGGTGCACTCTGCCCATTGTGCTTGTTACCCCTCTGCCCTTTGGAAGGTGGATATGGAGAAGGCTTATGATCGGGTGGATTGGAAATGTTTAGACTATATGCTCGGCAGACTTGGGTTTGGGGCCAAGTGGAGGGGGTGGATGCGGGCATGTTATTCCTCCGCTTGGTTTTCGGTTCTAATTAATGGGTCCCTGACGGGGTATTTCAAGAGCTCAAGAGGGATTCGTCAGGGAGACCCCCTCTCCCTCTTCTTCTTTAATATGGTTGGCGAAGCTCTAACAGGCTTCATTTCGCGTGCGAGGCAGCTCCAGTTCATATCCGGGACCCAAGTAGGATCTAAAGGCCGCTTCATCTCGCACCTCCAATATGCAAATGAGATCATCTTATTTGGGAAGGCTTATGTGGAGGAATTCAGGTCATTAGCAGAGGTCCTATCAGTATTCGAAGCGATGTCGGGCTAGCAGGTCAACTTACACAAGTCTGCGATTGCGGGGATTGGGATTGAAGATCAATTGCTGGCAGAGTTAGCTGAGATGACGAACTGTGCAGTGGAGAAGCTCCCGATTCTTTATTTAGGCCTCCCTCTCGGTCTCAAACAGCCCTCCGCTCGGGCGGGATCCGGTCATTCTTTGGTTTGAGCAGAGATTGTCGTCGTAAAAAGGGAAACTTCTCAGCAGTGCGGGATGGCTTCTCTTGGTTAAATCGGGAGCTTATTTAATATGGTTGGCGAAGCTCTAATAGGCTTCATTTCGCATGCGAGGCAACTTCAGTTCATATCCGGGACCCAAGTAGGATCGGAAGGCCGCTTCATCTCGCTCCTCCAATATGTAGATGACACCATCTTACTTGGGAAGGCTGATGTGGAGGAATTCAGGTCATTAGCAGAGGTCCTATCGGTATACGAAGTGGTGTCGGGCTAGTGGGTCAACTTACACAAGTCTACGATTGCGAGGATTGGGATTGAAGATCAGCTGCTGGTAGAGTTAGCTGAGATGACGAACTGTGCGGTGGAGAAGCTCCCGATTCTTTATTTAGGCCTCCCTCTCGGTCTCAGACAGCCCTCCGCTCGGGCGGGATCCGATCATTCTTAGGTTTGAGCAGAGATTGTCGTCGTGGAAAGGGAAACTTCTCAGCAGTACGGGACGGCTTCTCTTGGTGAAATCGGTTTTGTCTAGTCTCCCTATCTTCTATATGTCTATGTTCAAATGCTCGATGGGTGTGATCAATAGACTCGAACAAATTCAAAGGAACTTCTTATGGGAGGGATCGGGTCTGGATAAATGGTATCATCTGGTGAATTGGGATACTTGCCAACTCCTTTTAAGTTGTGGTGGGCTTAGTATTCGGAGTTTGCGGTGGGTGAACGTTGTGCTTTTGGGGAAATGGGTTTGGCGGGCCAGATCAGACGAGAAAAGGGAGAGCCTATGGCGTATAGTGTTGGCGGAACAGTATGGCCAATTGGACGACAACTGGGGCATTAACGTTGTTGTTCATAACGACTTCTCAGCGTGGTGGAAGGAAGGGTATTTGCGGAACTTGAGATCTTTATGCCAGGTGGGTCCGATGCAGTTGGGGTAATGGGACCCGGATTAGATTCTGGGAGGACACTTGGGCGGAGAGCGTACCCCTCAAATCTTCTTTCCCGGACATTTTTCGCATCTCCACAGACCCTCAGGGTATGGTCGCCGACTTTTTCTCGGAAGCGGAAGGGGGGTTTGCTATGGGATGTGGTCACGCGCAGACTCCTTAGAGAGGAAGAGGTGGCCTCCTTCACTGGTCTATTGGCTTTGCTGTATGGATTAAGAAGGAATCCTCATAGTCTGGATGCTCGGGTGTGGACTCCCAGTAACGACAGGAATTTCAGAGTCAGGTCGTACTTACGGATGCTTTCGAACTGCCTTTTAATCAAATTCCAAGGGGCGGAGTTGTGGAAGGTAGCCATTCCTCCCAAGGTTAAACTCTTTACGTGGACCCTGCTCAGAGAGAGAATTCTAATGATCGATCAACTAATTCGGAGGGGGAAAGTTCTTCCTAACCTATGCGCGATGTGCCTCCAAGAGGAAGAGTCGGCGAGTCACCTGTTTCTGCACTGTTGGGTGACCCACAAGATTTGGGGGGTCATTCTAAAATCTTTTGATATGCATTGGGTGATTCCCTCTTCTCCCTACCTTCAGTTTTTGGCTTGGTCTTCAGTGAGTTTGGAGGGCCAGCCGGGGGAATTTTGGAGGGCTGGTTTCTTTGCAGTCATTTGGAGTATTTGGTTGGAGAGGAATGCACGGATCTTTGATCATAAACGCCGACCAGTCGGGATGATTCTGAAGTCTGTTAGAGACCTCATGTCGCCGTGGGTCTCAAGGGGCTGTGATGGAGTTAGGCGAGAGACTCTTCAGTGGGAACTGGGTTAAGTCGGGGGCAGTGGAGTAGCAGCTTCTCTGAGCTTTGAGGCTGGTTTTTGCCTTCTTTTGTTGTGGTGCCCTTGTTTTATTTTGTGCCTTTTTCTCTTTTTGGTCGTGGTGTCCTTGTATTGTTTGTTTCTGCTTCTCGCTTGTTTTCAATATAATTTGCATTACTGATCCAAAAAAAAAAAAAATTCTGAAAAATTCCCTCTACTTTGTTAATATCTGAACTCTAGTGAGTTACATTTTCTTTTCCGTCCACCCCAAACCTAACACCTTTTATTCTTTTTAGCATTTCGTGGTTGGTACTTTTATTCTCACCTCTTGGCCTGCATACTTTTATTCTTACCTCTAATAGCTTAATACTTTTATTAACTAATAATTAATCCCATCGGACTTTCTATCCATCTCCCACGTAATGACTAAGCACCGTAGATGTTACTTACTATTTACTACGATCCTCATATTGCCCATCTCTTTCCATTGGATCATATTCTAATGCTTTGAATGCATCACTTAGATGACTAGCATTAGATTGTGATCATCAGAATAATCCAATGGCCTTTGATTAACCTACATGGAGAAGGTGATAGATCCTATCTTGAAATCAGTCAGGTATCTTTCGAAGGTCCCACTCCTATGTCAGTGAGGAAACCGGTGATCCCATGAAGCTAGACCACTTCATGTCACCTAAAGGTGGTCACCTCCGCATAGGATAATCATGACAGTGAGCTGTCCCACCCCAGGTTATGGAAATTTACAGGTCTACATAGAATTGGTCAGTTAGGTCTACATGGGATATGGCCAGAGCCATATCTCCTAACTGCGTACTAATGTCCCCCCGAGGACACAACTTCCAATGAGGAAGCCCAATCACCCCATGAATACAACATAAATAGAAAAGCCAAACAATTCAATGATCTGTAAGTGCCGATAATAATGGTCCAATCATGAAAAGATAAAATGAAATGTTTTGTCAGGGCCTAATCCCAACACTTGTAAGGTGATCCAAGGTGCTTGTTTCTTGTTTATAACTTTTCTCATTGACTGATGAAGTTCTTGAGGAATGATAGGGGTGTTTACAACTTGACTTCCTTTAAAACTGATTGAAAAATCAGGTTAATATCTAATTCTTATAAAAGAAGTATTCAATAGGCACAAATTAGATCATAATAGTGGGTATATTGACATGGGTTGGGAGCTGGGACAACGATTCACAAGCAAATGCCGTGAGTTGTATAGTTGGCAAAGGGGTCGAAGATCCTCTAAATTTTGTGTGCAATGATGCTGGGTGGTTTTGGCAAGCTTCATAATCAATTCCTCAAAGCTCGTGTAGCTTTTCAGCCCGTTTCCTTCCATATCTTAAAGTAGCTATACTGAGTACCATATAGGTGTTCCTGTTATAACTAAAATATGGTCACATGTAGCAGTGTCAGACAACAACTCTGGGTTTATATAAACTATAAAAGACATAGGTATGGACACAATCAGTGTCAGGCATGTGTACAAGTTGTTAGGCATGAAGTTTTTAAAGTACCGAGTGTTTTTCTTTTATTACATAGCTTTTTACATGATCTGATGTATTATTTATTTCATAAAAAAGCAGTACCTGTTAAGGTCATGAATTTGAAAGAATAGGGGCTACAATTGGGCATGTCAGATGGGAGAGGATTGGGGTCCTCTTGAGTCCTGGTTTGCCGGTCTGGTTCGATTCATCTCTTTATGACGATCCTATCTTGGAACGTAAGGGGCATATGTAATGCGAAGAAAAGATCGGGAGTGAAGCAGGTTCTATCGTCGATCAATCCGGGGGTCATCGCTCTTCAGGAGACGAAATGGGGAGCTTCTGACAGCAATAAAGTTTCTTCAGTTCTGGGCGGCAACAGATGGGACTGGATTGGTGTGGATTCGGGATATCAGGGGGGATCCTCCTAGCGTGGAATTCGTCCCTTTTTCAGAAAGTTGATGAGGAAATTGGCCACTTCTCGGCTTCGGTCAAATTGATTAACAGGGATAATGGCAAATGTTGGGATTTTACCGGTGTATATGGGCCCATTGATGTGGGTGAAAAAGATGATTTCTGGTTTGAGCTGGCGGCGATGGCTGCGAGGTGGGATGTCCCTTGGATTTCAATGCCTTACGATATCCTCATGAAACGTCTAGTGGCATACCGGATCGTGAGACATGACCAACCTTAACTCCTTTATCCATGATTGGGCGCTCGTAGATTAGCCTCTGTTGGGTGCCTGTTTCACCTGGTCCAACCTTCAACATGGTGCTTCTTTCAGCCGGCTTGATCGCTTTTTAGTTTCTACCGAATGGTTAGAATGTTTTCCTCATGAGTCGCTTCAAGGACTTGCCATAGCGGTCTTAGACCATAGACTTCTCCTCCTTGACTGTGGTGCCACGGGCAGAGGTCCTATCCCTT
Source organism: Chloranthus sessilifolius (assembly GCA_021018995.1). NCBI lineage: Eukaryota > Viridiplantae > Streptophyta > Magnoliopsida > Chloranthales > Chloranthaceae > Chloranthus > Chloranthus sessilifolius. The sequence continues at coordinate 118,763,155 of CM037592.1, forward strand.
TCCGATTTGAGAACCAGTTGCTGCCTAATGAGGATATCAAAGCCCTTGTTCCGATATGGTGGGCTGAGACAAATCCCCGCGGATCGGCTGCCTTTCGATTAATTTCTAGATTGGGACATCTCAAAGGCTGCATCAAGCATTGGAACAAAGAGAACTTTGGGCTAACGCACGAATGGAGAATGACTATCCTCGAGCGTCGTAAGGAGTTGGGTCGCGTTGAGGATAGAATTCTGACTGAGTCTGAATGTGATGAAAAACAGAGTTTAAAGATGGAATTTAGTGACAAATTTTCAAGAAGAACTAAGTTGGAAACAAAAGTCAAAAGTACATTGGTTAAAGGTTGGGGATAACAATACAAAGTACTTCCACATGGTCGCGAACGCCAGGTCCAAGAAGATCATCACTAGAATTGTGGTGAATGGGGTCGCTTTCTCGGAACCGGAGCAGATTAGGACACAAATTGCTGATTTTTATTGCAATCTGTTCAAAGATGAGGGCTGGAATATACCACAGTTAAATGGCCTCTCCTTTCTTACTATTGGCCAAGTAGATAGAAAGGGGCTAGAAAAGGCATTTTCTGAAACAGAAATTTGGGACGCTATTAAACGGAGTGGGAAAACTAAGTCGCCGGGCTCGGATGGCTTTAACATGGAATTTTTCGCTACCTTCTGGGCATGCGTAAAACTCGACATTCTGGACTTCTTCGGCGAGTTTCATTCTAGGGCTGGGATTGGCAGAACTCTAAGCTCGACCTTCATCACTCTCGTTCCAAAGATTGAAGGGGCATCCGACATTAAAGACATTCGCCCAATTAGCCTCATTAATTGCTTATACAAAATTTTGGTGAAGGTCCTCGCTAACCGCTTAAAGCTAGTGTTACACTCGATTGTTTCTGAAAATCAAGGGGCATTTATTAAGGGGCGTCAACTTATCAATATGGCAGTTATTGCTCATGAGGTAGTACACTCGGCTGCCTTCTCTCGTGCGTCGGGTTTTGTTTGGAAAGTTGACATGGAGAAGGCCTACGATCGAGTCAACTGGGAATGTCTTGACTATATGCTGAAACGCTTTGGTTTTGGGGAGACTTGGAGAAAGTGGATGAGAGCTTGTGTCGAATCTCCCTGGTTCTCGGTGATAGTCAACAGTACTCCTGCGGGTTATTTCAAAAGTTCGCGAGGTTTGAGGCAGGGCGACCCGCTATTTCCTCTTCTCTTCAATCTGATGGGGGAAGCGTTGGGGGCCCTCATTTGCAGAGCCCAAGCTCTGAACAAAATTTTTGGTATCTCGGTGGGTAGGAATGGGTTCGTGGTGACTCATCTCCAATACGCGCTGATGACACTATTTTCTTTGGTACAGCTAATCATGACATTATCTCGGCCTTTGCCAATATTCTTACTATGTACGAAGCTGTCTTAGGGCAAAAGGTCAACTTCATGAAATCCACTATTTCTAGCATTAATCTTGAACCCGGGGCGGTTGATGACTTGGCTGCTAGGACTTCCTGTTCTACTGTCTCTCTTCCCATCGTGTATTTAGGCCTCCCGCTTGCGATTGGGAAGCCAAAGGCTAGTGATTGGGAGGATGTTATCCGGAGATTCCAAAAGAAGCTGACTGCTTGGAAAGGAAAGTTCCTAAGTTTGGGGGGTCGTCTCCAATTATTGAACTCTGTTCTTTTTAGTCTGCCGATTTTCTTCATGTCTGTGTTCAAATGCCCAATGGTGGTCATCCATGCCCTCGAGAAGATCGAAAGATATTTCTTGTGGGAAGACGTAGAGAGATAAAAAATACCACTTAGTGGCTTGGGAGGTGTGCCAACTCCCTAAGGTTTTTGGAGGTCTTGGCATCAGAAATCTGCATCGCGCCAATATTGCGCTTTTTGGTAAATGGCTATGGCGAGAAGGGAGTGATACAGACCAGAATAGGCTATGGAGGACTATTCTTGAGCAGAAGTATGGTAGCTTGCCAGGCTTGTGGGGGATCAATATAAACCGAAATAGGATCTGTTCTGCTTGGTGGAAAGACATCGTTCCAATTTGGAGCAAGTTCTCTAGATGGATTCGCTTCAGCTGGGGAGACGGCTCCTGAATCTCCTTCTGGGAGGACCTGTGGCTACTCTTTTATCCCTTAAAGAGTTTGTTCCCTTCCATATACAGAGTCTCGATGGCACCACAGCGTCTGATTACTGATTTCCTATCGTTGAATGGTAGCAATCCTGTTTGGGAGATTACCACGAGGAGGGCTTTGAGGGAGGAAGAGGTCGACCATTACCTTAGGCTTATAGCAGAGCTATTCAAAGCTGCCCCTAACCGTCAGCGGCGTGACGCAAGGATCTGGTTGGGTAGCCAAAACGGAAGCTTCTCAGTCAAGTCTTTCTACCAGGTCCTCTCGTACCAACCGCTGATTAGAGATGCATGTTTCTTCATTTGGAGGGCCCCGATACGTCCCAAAGTCCGCTTTTTGTCTGGACAGCGTTAGGAAGACACATCTTGACTATGGATCAGCTGCTCTCTCGTGGTAAAATTCTCTGAAACAGATGTCCCATGTGCCTCCGGATAGAAGAATCTATCTGTCACCTGTTCTTACATTGCTGGGTCGCCACTAAGATATGGGGAACTATTATAAACTCTTTCGATCTCAGCTGGGTAGCCTCGGAGAACCTCTGATTTTTTGGTCGCATGGAGTGGGATAAGCTGGAGTGGCCAGGTTGGTGCTTATTGGAGGGTGGGGGCCTACGCGGTCTTGTGGAGCATTTGGCTGGAAAGAAATGCTAGAATCTTCCGTCGCAAACGTCGCCTCATCACTGCCAGTCTCAATCATACTAAAGACTTGATGTGCCAATGGGTTTTGCTGGACAACTATGGGGGGCAGGGCTGTGGGGACCTATTCTTGTGACACTCTTTCTCCTTATTGTGGGATAGGTTGGGGGTGTTTTGCCTGGTGTTGGGCTGGGGGGTGATTTGGTTTTGGGTTCTTTTTTGTTTCCTTCTCATGCTTTTGGCAGTGTTTATAGTGTTTTGTTCTTTTTCCAGCTTCTCGCTGATTTTTTATGAAATGATATCTCTTTTACCGATAAAGAAAAAAATACAATTTTTGTGGTATGGAGTTTTTGGTACTGGATTAATTCTTTTTGGTTACAGCATCATAAATTCATTCTGGACCAACTTCTAATTAATATAACGGAAATAAAGAGAGTAGTTGCATACTTTTTATGTTCTTTGAAATGTCGTCTTATATCGGAATTTTGTTGCATGACACTTGTCACTCTATTTACATATTTATGACTCACTTGTATATTAACTACTGAATGCAGTTGGTTCTATTGGGGGATTCTGGGGTTGGTAAAAGTTGCATTGTTCTTCGCTTTGTTCGTGGTCAGTTTGACCCAACATCGAAGGTAATTTTTATATAGTAATTTCCTGGGTCTGTGCTAGGAAAATCTTCCATCTTGCTTGCATGGAGAACGAGTTTGACTAGTCAACTTTGAACCATTTATCAAAAAGTTGAATCATTATAATATGATCACGGACTCATATTGGGTTTCAGGTAACGGTTGGTGCATCATTCTTGTCACAAACAATTGCTTTACAAGATTCTACTACTGTTAAATTTGAAATATGGGATACTGCTGGCCAAGAAAGGTAAGGTAGTTGGGCCATTGTTCTAATTTGTTCCCAATTTGCGCATTTATAGCATAAAAAAGCATGTTTTTTCAGAAGTTATTTATTTAAAACAGTCAATTTGACGTCTTAATTGAATGCTTAATTAAAAATGTAATGGCTTTTCCGTTCTTTGAACATTAAAATTTTCGGTACCTCTATTTGCGCCTACCAGTTTACTGGTGGGCGCTTACGCTGAGAACCGTTCAGTGCGTTGAATCAGATGATGGATATTGTTCTTCATCGAATCTTCACACATAATGGATCTTGACACCATGGGTGTACCATCAGGCGGACAGTTTTTGTTTACACGTGGTACAGATCTCTAAAAAGCGTTCCTAAAATCTCAAGGCACTCGTCACGCTAAAAAATGTGGCTTTAGGGCCACATGGAAACAAAAATGAACCATCTGATGGTACGTTCATGGTTTCAATATCCATTATGTAGAAACCCAAAAAAAAAAAAAATCCATTCTGTGGAAGATTGTGATTCAATGTAGTCAATGGTTCTCAGCATAGGCTCCACCAATAAACTGTTAGGCACGAATAGAGGTACCCTGAAAATATTTCCTTTTAAGTTTCAGTGTAAATGGATGTGAGGACTCATTGAAGTGCATAATATTTTCTGTTTCATTTAATTTCATATATATTTTAGGTTTGAAGCCATTGAATTGTTTTGTTTTAACTGTTAGTCGTATCTCATTACGTTCACTATCCATTAGGTATGCTGCATTGGCGCCTCTTTACTACCGAGGAGCAGCTGTTGCAGTTGTTGTATATGACATTACTAGTCCAGACTCATTCCACAAAGCACAGTATTGGGTTAAGGTATTGTATTATCTTGAACTTTGTAATTTTTTTTACTCCATCTAGTTTTGTTTCTTTAATACTTCTGGATGGCTAGAAAGTTATTGGTCAATAGGCATGAGTTGAGTCGACTTTCGAGTTGGTTACTGTAATAAATATGGTTCAAAAACACTGAAAACTCAACTCGAAAGTCGGCTGGGTCGAGTATACTCGACTCTCGAAAGACTTAAAAAAAAACATATATATATATATATTAAAAATATTTTTACAAAATGAAAAAAGATAAGTTTGTTTTTTCTAATTGGACTGTCATAAAATAAAAAAATAACAAAAATCTACATTAAAATAATAAATTAAAAAACTATAATGAAATTCATGTAAAAATCCATCCTGCAAATATTTTGCATACTTGGGTCAACCAGATCATATTTGGAATTCTCGACCTGTTAAATAAAGCAATAAACAGGTTGTTTTAGTTAGTCCCCAACTGATCAAATTTGAAAATTATGATTTTTATAGCAACTAGTAAGAAACCTATGCAGTCATGGGATGGGATAATTACACAGTGCCATACTGTATGGGCTGTAACTGGCGGTTTTACTTTTTGTGCATCCAGAGATTAACAAACTCCAAGAAAGCAAATTGCCATTCTTTAGGCTTAATTCAGAAAACAACCCACACTTTCTCCCATCACTTGACACCCAATTAAAAATTTACGCCAGAATCCTTGCCTAGAATTCGTGCAAAGATCATTTTTTAGGAGTCAATAATTTCTTCTTCTTCATCTTCATCTTCTTCTTGCTTTATAGTGATATTGAAGCTACAGAAGGCAATTTGTTGAGTTAAAAGGTGTAACTTGTGTGTATCATGATACTGTGATAGAGTTTTAATTTGTGAGTTGAAGGCCCGTCTCTTATGCACGACTGCTTACTGTTAATTGCTATACTTGTTTTTGTTGAACCTTGAACCTTCGTAAAACTTAGTATCATGCATGTTCCGTAATCAGTGTTTGTAATAGGTCCATGATGACCCTCATGGAGGAGTTGACTGCTAATATATTGGGATCATTAAGGTTCTTCAGTTTATTTATATTACCATATTTCAATTGCTCTTTTAAGCATCAAAAAACAGGTGTTCTATTCCAGATTAGAAAGTTTTTTCAATATAAACCAACTGCTTACTGTTAATTGCTATATGTGTTTTTGTTGAATCTTGAACCTTCGTAGAACTTAGTATCATGCATGTTCCGTAATCAGCGTTTGTAAGATGACCCTCATGGAGGAGTTGACTGCTAATAAATTGGGATCATTAAGGTTCTTCACTTTATTGATATTACCATATTTCAATTGCTCTTTTAAGCATCATAAACAGGTGTTCTTTTCCAGATTAGAAAGTTTATTAAATATAAACCAACTGTAGAGGTTGGCATGGTGTAGTTTTAGTTAAGTTATATATCTTCTAAAAATTTAGTATACCATCAAATAGATTAACAAGTTTGTTAGAAATTACTTATAATCAGTGCTGGGGATATGGGACGAAGGAGATAGTTAGAGGCTCTTTGAGAATTTCTGTTTTGAGTCTGAGCAGAACTATAAAACATCAGCTACCACTATAGAAGACTAAACTTCACTGTTTATTGTGGAGAAAAGTGATATGTTTTCCTAGAACACCAGTATCATTATTTGAAATTATTCGCTAAACTTTTCTGTTTATTGCGGCATGATGAATACTAGGTTATTAACTGTTGATTACTAGAAATCCTATTGGGCTTCTGTTTTACAGCAGTTTAACGTATTCTGTAAACTGTGTTTTTGGCCATTTCATTTGCTCTAGTACACTTGATGACTTTTCACATGTAACAGGAACTGCAGAAGCATGGTAGTCCTAATATAGTCATGGCTTTGGTGGGTAACAAGGCTGATCTTCAGGAAAGTCGTAGAGTATCTGTTGAAGTACGTGCACTGCTTCCAGATGAGATGCATCAAAGTTTCTATCCTCTTAGCGTTGCTTTTTCAGATATATATCTATATATATACCCAGTAAATTCCATGAATTTATATGATTTAGGACAGTAGTTAGTCGACATGGAATTTGACATTCTCTGCTTGTTCTTGAAGGATGCTGTTGACTACGCAGAGAAGAATCAAATGTTCTTTATTGAGACTTCTGCAAAGACTGCCGATAATATTAATCAACTGTTTGAGGTATGTTTGTGTTATAATTCTAACTTCTAGCAAGCATTTTATTTGACGTTTCCATCATCACATGACTGGTTACTACTGAGATAAGCAATGATATGATTCAGCGTTTCCTCAAATCTAGGGCATGGATACAGATACGGTATCTGTATTTTAGGCATATCATATTTTATACATATTACAATATATATGCATCAACTGTATAGTTACAAAGTCTTTATTACATGACCCTTTTCAATGAAGACTTTGTAAAGTATGATATGCAAACTCTTGTGTTGTCAGAGAATTTTGAAGGAATATATCAATGTATCTATCTCAAGGATTTCAAAATTCAACCACCTGTGGCTGACTTTGTTCAGGCTATGATTGAATCGACTCGATCAAGTCTTGCTTGCAAAGCATACAAATCAAAGATTCATATGCATGTAGACTCGGTATCAGGTGTTACCGGAACCACGTCTTAGTTTAGACATAATGTTGGATATGTATGTGAGAGAGTTAGAAGACTATTAGCGCTTAACATTTAACCTCAGTATATATGTAAACGAGAGTGTTGTTGGGATTAGTCCCACTTTGAGTAGATTCCATTTCATACTTCTTATTCTGCTCTATATAAGAGCATTATGATGTAACTTGTAAGATCATTTGAATAGAGACAATGTAGTCTTTACGGTGTCTCTTCTCTTTGGCTATTAGTGCTTAACATGTTAGCCTTAGTGTGTGTGTGCGTGTGTAGATTCCATTTCATACTTCTTATATATATATATATATATATATATATATATATATATATATAAGTGAGAGTGTTGTTAGAAGTAGTCGCACATTGAGTAGAATCCATTTCATCTCTCTTGTGCTGCTCTATATAAAAACTTTATGATGTGACTTGTAAGATCATCTTGAATTGCAACAATGTAGTCTGTAAAGTATCTTCTCTCTTCCTCTTCTTCTCCATCTTTCTCTCTATTAAATCCTAAAAAGGGTATTCCTTCTCTTTAGTTAGTTTATTATATTTGGTTACATAGTATCAGAGCGGGTCCGTCCCAAGCGTCTTTAGTATTGTCTTGTTTTTTGTTCCATCCGAATTATGCTCTGCAATCTTGCCACCTCGTCAGATCTTTGTGAATCATAAATCAGGAATATTGGTCTTTTGTGGTGGTCCCTGTCTTTCTCCAGCAGCTTCAAACCCACTGTTGTCTATTAACTTTGATGACATCATGCTGCCATCAGAATGGTCAAATCTTTGACCTCAGATGCTCAAATTTCTTGAGTGAATTTGATCAGTTTTTAATGTAGATCATCTTTCATGGAAGAGTTTTCATGTTTTGGTCACTAGAAGTAGCATTTTTGAAGTCTTTTGTGATTCTTGAGATTCACAATTTCCTTTCTATTCTGGGAAATTAGGACATCTGATCCTTCAAAACCTTCGATATAGGAATGGTTTGGATCAGAATTCTGTCATGAATATTTTTCTCTCTTGGATCGAGTGTGTTTGGGGTCATTTTGATGGTGAATTGAAGGGTTTTCTAAAACCCTATTTCTCGACCGTTTTTCAGTTTTCAAATGTTATAGATTCTTTTGCAGCCTTCTTCCTTCAGCTAATGGATTATGGTTGGATCTATTTTCGTATATGAATCTTTTGGAAGTGATTTTGTGGCATTTAGTATTGATTTCAGTGAGTATTCATTGGTTTTAAAGTTTTGGCCATAGTTCTAAACCTCGACGAGTCATCAAGTAACTCGGTCGAGTTACTCGACTCGCCAGGATTTCGAGTTGTGTTCGAGTCGAGTCAAGACTTCGCTAAGATGATGCAATTATGGTTTATAAACTACCCCTATATATAATATATTTTCATGGAATAAGGTTTTAGAAACCCTATCTTATAAAAAAGTTTTAAACTACTCGTTTTACCAACATATCTTTCAATCTTCTTATAATTTTTTTATCATATATGTTTTTTAAAAATATTTACTAATGACAGTCAGAACGAGTTGAATTTATCCAAGTCTTTGAGTTAACTCGACTCAACTGACTTTCGAGTCGAGTCGAACCTTGGTTTCGGCAGCAAATCCCTATTTCAAGCTTTTTTCGGTAGATCTCCCAATGAGATTGTCAGAACTAGATGGGTATTGATATGGTTGATCGGTTTTTCTTCCTTAGCCATTTTAATTGTGATGGATTGGTGCACCATTTGAGAGGATTGAACGATTTCAGTTTTTTAACCCCAATGTCCTTTTATGTTTGGATTTTTTTTCTCCATTTCTTCATCTTTTTGTTCTACATAATGATGTTTATATTAATGTTGAAAAGGTATGTTCATATTTTGACTTCTTCCGAGCCTCCCATAATGTACCGTTGGATCAGATCTGTCTTGTGTTTGGTAAAGCTGCTTCAGGATCCACTTGATTGGGTTTTGATGACAAATCATTTGAAGATAAGAAGTATGGTTTCAGATATGGAGATTTTGTATTACCCCTCCAGAGTCGAAAGGTTGCTCTGCCTTATTCGTATTGCCGTTCGTTATATTGATGATGCGTGGCCTTTTGTTTATGAGTATGCAGCCGTTTTATCATCCTTATGGCCTCTATCGCTCCTATGTTCAATTAGCCCTTTTATTGATCTTATGGGCCTTTTCTCTATTCTATTAGTGTGAGGGTGAGATGGTTCTTGGGCTCTTTTTTTCTTCTTCTACCATTGGCAAGTTAAGCATTGAAGATGCTCGAGGGGATGCATTGGATATATTGTACATGAGTTAGAAGACTATTACTGCTTAACATGTTAGCAATGTTACCTTGGCACTTCTACTTTTGGGATTATTGCCATGCCGACACTTGGTGGCACTTCTCGGCACACGTGCCGACACTTGGACACTCCTCAAATAGCAACAAACTTCTAAACATATATGAAAAACTTCATATTATCATCAATGATCATCGTTTTGACAACGATAAAATAAACTTTGATTTTTTTTTTTTTAAATGTGCAAAGTTTAGTAACTACTAAATAAGGTTTGGGTTGTTGAAAACGATTTTTACAATATACTGTCCTTTTACTTAGGTTCATGACATATACTATGTATCTTTTTCATTACATATATCTGTAAGATTTCCCTTCAATTATTTTCTCTGTGTTTTATTTATCTAATTTATTTTTCTTAAGGTCGTGCCGCTATATTGGAATCTTTCGAAATTGACATGCCAAACATATATTGGCACCTTGACACGTGGCACCCATGTCACGTGTCTAGGTAATACTGCATGTTAGCCTTAGTATATAGGGGAGAGAGTGTTGTTGTGATTAGTTGCACATTGAGTAGATTCCATTTCCTATTTCTTGTGGTGCTCTATATAGGAGCTTTCTGATGTAACTTGTAAGATCATCGTGAATAGCAACAATCTAGTCTTTAAGGTGTCTCATCTGTCTTCTCATTCTTTTCCATCTCTCTCTAATAAACCATAAATAGATATTTCTTCTCTTTAGGTAATTTATTATACTTAATTTATAGTTTCAACACAAGCTTACCCCTTTTTTCCCTCAAGACTTGTATTCATTTCAACTATATGGACGCTTGACCCTTCAACTTAGCTCTTACATATTTTACTTTATTCCCCCCACTCAATCTCTTTCCAACCGATTTTTTTTTTCACTCTTGCAATCAATCTTAGCCAACTCTCCATAGCTGAGAATTTTGATATATATATATATATTATACATCCATTCGAATACCTCTATCCTTGTAGTGCCTTGTAAAGTTCAAACTATCCTCTCTTCCAATCCTCCATCCTTTAATGCATCATTCCTTGGATGATTGTTGAAAAGGTTCCATGACTAAAGTTTTGGTACTTCTCTTATACCTTTAAATGGTTCTGGTTGTTCGACACATACTTGTTGTTCTCACAGTAGTTGATATATTTACCTTTATAGGCCTTATACTTAATCTTCTTGTTGTGGTTGATTTACTTGACCTCCATGTATACCATGTCCGTTTACATTTATTACGGATCACAATGTACAATCTTCAAATCCATGTTGCTCTGTTACCAATTTACGTTGTGGTTCACTTACTTTACATCGATGTGTATCACGACCTCTTACAGTCATTTCAGATCATGGTGTACAATCTTCGGCTTGATGTAGTTAATGTAGACAAAAATCTGCACTCAAGGGCTAGGAAGATCTAAATAGGAACGTAAGAAACTTAGTGGTCTACACTCTGCAGCATACTTTCTTTGACTAAATTCAAATTTTGTAAAAGGTGCCAATGACCGAGGGTAGTGTCTTTCCTTTGCTCTCATGAACCTCCATAGGGTCTTTGCTCTCATCTCTCTGAGGTTGTTTGATGCTTCCTTGCTTGCTGTTGTTTTTCTCTTAGTTTCTTCTTTTTTTGTTTTCGTTTACTTCTTGGCTTAGCTTCTCACTTTGCCTTATTGCGATAGAAGAAAGGCATGGTGCACGACATCCCTTCTGCATTCCCTTTATACTTGCTGAGAGAAATTCATTAATATCTTTTTTAAATGCATTCCAATAAGGTAACCTGATGACTAAGTAGTTTAATTAACCGTAATCAAGCTTTTAAATTAGAAGAGGATTATGGTTAGTAAGGTGGAGGTCTAAGGTTAGTGGTTAGGGTCAAGTGAGTGGTATTAGGGTTTTGTTAGTGGTGTGGAGAGAGAGAGAGAGAGAGAGAGAGAGAGAGAGAGATGTCTTGAAGAAGATATCAGGCAACTTGATGCGGGAAAAATCACACGCTAACCCTAAAATAGCGTAAATCCCACAAGATAGGGGTTAGGGTTTTCGCTTTTCAATTAAAACAAAAAAAATAAAAGGAAAGATAGGGGTAGAAGAAGATTCAAGGAATTGCTCCAAGGAAGAAAGTTGGCCTCACACCAAACCGCAAGCGGGAGAAGAATCACTCTTCTATTGAAAACTCATCTCAAGTTCTCTAGAATTCGCACAAAGCAAAGCTCATAATTTTCATTCATCATCAATACTAATTCTCATAAGAGATTACAATGTGTATTTATAAAGGAAAAAAACCCTAGGAATACTACTTAAAATAAAACTCCTAATCAATCATTAGAACTTTCTAATCTAACGGTCACAATTACTTTCACCATTAATCCCGTTTTTTTATTACGCGATCATTTTTGAAGGGTCAAACGATGTCCAATTGACGTGAAATTAGTCTTGTCTGAAAACTTATCGAAGTAGCTTTCCAACAAGACAAGAATCACACAATTCCGACGCATATTGGTAGACTTATGACCACTTTTTTTATGGTTACGCAGTAAGTGACGGGATTAACAGTCACATATCACATATACGTGTCTAACTCCTAAATAATTCAAATAAGGAAACTAGTCCTTAAACAAATCACTTATTAAAAGAATCCTAATAATAAAAGAAACTAAACCTAGAGAAAATATTGCCTAAATTAATGTGCACACGGGTCTTTAACGGGCCTTTTTTAAAAATCTATTCGTGGGTCAACTTTCTCTTTTGACGTCTCCTCTTTATCCGATCATGATTCAAACAAGCGGATCTAAAGTTCGCATCAATCCCCTCTACTTTGAAAAAGTTCGACCTCGAACTTTGGTTGGTATGGATTTTCATGGTCGCGATTACAGACAATATATAGGGAGCCTCGTTCGGAAGCGGCTTGAACAAGTAAACAGTATTCCACTCGGGCTCGATCTATTTGATCTTCGACTCACCAACTGGAACGTCAACATATAACCAACACGATCTTGGGACCTGTGGGTCGTGGGTGCGATAATCTTTATTCCAAACAATTGTGCTTCAACAATCTCGAGCTCGAGAGGACTGATTGCGGCAACTTGCTCTTCAAGGGTCTCGGACTCTTCAACGGTGTCGGGATTAGCATAGATATTTGATCGTAACAGGTTCTCATCAACCAGTACCGACTCTTCGACCGATTTTGGGGCTGTCAAGGGTTCAGGTAGAAGATCGATAACAATTTTAGGTGAGATGAGGTCGGCTAGGGTAACGACGGTGATGGACTTGATTTTTTGAATGGACTTTGGGTTGTAAGCAAGGATTAAAATAGCGAAAAATTGATACGTATCGTCCGAGTCCAAAACCGATACGTATCGGACGATACGTATCACTATCGGACGATACATTGAATGTATCGTCCGATAAATGTATGTAAACCACCGATACGGTACATTCAATGTACTGCATCGGTGAGTTCCGATACCGATACGTATCGATATCAGACGAAATTTTGATCCATGATTGTAAGTTGTTACGGGGGCTGCAATTAGCATAGATTTTATACCGTTAATGGATTCCGTAACAGGTGTAGGTTTCACAACGGTTATAGGATGAGAAATTGTTATGGGATTACAACGGACGGTTGGTGATGGGGTTGGGTTAATGAACACGGGTTTTGAAAGCTTAAATCTCAAAGCTTCATGTCTCACCGATATGATTTTCTCTTGTAGTTTGAGGAGAAAATCCTCAAGAAATTTTTGAACGAGACTCTTATTTAATGCCTCTGCTATCTGACGTGTATTTGTTAACTCACGTCTAATCTCAAGAGTAAATGCTCGATCATATAAAGCTGGTTAATATTGAGGTGTTAAATTTAAATACCCCAGACTCTACAATCTAGTTTTCACTGCCTCCCATGCTTGTCTAATCTTACCAATCGTCTGATATAAATCAAGGAGCTTTCGCCGATCCACGAACAATCCCATTCTAGTCATCATGAATCCATTCAACTCGTGTAAGGCTTCGATAAACTATTCTTTACTCATGATGGACTACACGTGCCGAGTGTTGAACTTGGCTTTGATACCAATTTGATGCTGGAAAAATCGTACACTAACTCTAAAATAGCGTAAATCCCGCAAAATAGGGGTTAGGGTTCTCGCTTTTCAATTAAAACAAAAAAATAAAAGAAAAAATAGGGGTAGAAGAAGAAGATCCAAGGAAGAAAGTTGGCCTCATATCAAACCGCAAGCGGGAGAAGAATCACTCTTCTATCGAAAACTCATCTCAACTTCTCTAGAATTTGTACAAAGCAAAACTCATAATTTTCATTCATCATCAATATTATTTCTCATAAGAGATTACAATGTGTATTTATAAAGAAAAAAAAACCCCTAGGAATACTACTTAAAATAAAACTCCTAATCAATCATTAAAACTTTCTAATCTAACGGTCACAATTACTTTCACCATTAATCCCGTTTTTTATTACGCGACCACTTTTGAAGGGTCAAACGATGTTCAATTGACGTGAAATTAGTCTTGTTTGAAAGCTTATTGAAGTAGCTTTCCAACAAGACAAGAATCACACAATTCCGACACATATTGGTAGACTTATGACCACTTTTCTGATGGTTGCGCAGAAAGTGACGGGATTAACAGTCACATATCACATATATGTGTCTAACCCCTATATAATTCAAATAAGGAAACTAGTCCTAAAACAAGTCACTTATTAAAAGAATCCCAATAAGAAAGGAAACTAAACCTAGATAAAATATTGCTTAAATTAATGTGCATACGGGTCTTTAACGGGCCTTTTTAAAAAACCCATTCGTGGGTCTACTTTCTCTTTTGACGTCTCCTCTTTATCCGACCATAATTCAAACAAGCGGATATAAAGTTCTCATCACAACTGCTGTGAGAAGGATACATAAATAAGTTCCAATGTGCAATCCCAAACCTTCTCTAATAAAATGAATATCAACTTTTATGTGCTTCATACGGTTATGCAATATTGAATTAGACACAATCTTCTTAGCTATTTCGTAATCGTAGTGAATAGGCATGAGACCACTAATAGGAAATCCAAGCTTAGTCAAGAGCATGGTTGTCGAGGTGATGCCATGGCGAATAGTGAGGGAAATCACCATATGGAGGTAAATGGTGACCCCATGGCAGTATAGCGCCACTATAAGCGCTATTTGGAGGGTGACAATTTTGTAATATAAATGAGTATAAGTTATTACTTATAACATGTTTTGTTTATAAGCTATATTTTACAGCTCTTGTAAGTTATTACTTGAGTTATAACTTATGTTAAAAGTACATGAAATTGAAAGACCAAACTGGTGTTTCACTGATTGTACACCATTAAAGTGATGGATCAGTCATCTCAAGACCAAGTTGATGTTTAATAGATGGGCACTTTAAACTGTGGAAATCCAATGGCTGCCATTGGAAATCCCAACTGCTCACTTTAATACCAGTCTTCGTTCCTACCTTTACTGGCTGACATTAAAGTTCCTCAAACAGATGGTTCACGTCCACGTATAGGTTTGAATTTTTGTTAAAAAGAAAGACTTAACATCGTTTGGGAACTGTGCCATGTGGAACACCATCAAAGCCGTCTTGAAGGCAATGATGGAAAGATTTTTGCTGCCAAAGATTGGCACGAAACATGATCTCTATCATCTGATTTGTCCCGGTCAACCATTGAATCAGATGATTGTCTGACTGTGTATAATCAGATGATAGGATCACTTTTAGTGGCAAACTTTGGAAAAATAGATCTTTACCCAATGGCCTTCAAATTATACGACTTTGATGGTGTTTCACAGGATATTGATACAAAAAATATCGAGTCTTTCTTTTCGCGTGACAAAAGAAAGATTTAAAAATATCAAATTCTTACACCATGGCCTTCAAATCTCATGTGTCGGTTGTAGCTCCCATGGAATGATATAAATATATAATATTGTTGATTTTTAATTATAAAATTCTTAATAAATAAAACTTTAAAAAAAATAATATTGTTGATTTTTAATTATAAAATTCTTAATATGAATGGCGTGAGGTATAGAAACAATAACAACCATAGATACAAAAGCATGATAAGAAGATACAACCTGATATCATACATATTGGGCAATAGGAGAGGGTGTAACAGGTGAGCGGACACCCTTACACCCTTCTGAAGGCAATAGGGACATAAAGATCAAAAGTATCCATGGGACTAGGATTAAGTGTAGGATGAGAATCTGAAGAAGAAGATACAAGAGTAGAGCTCTTGGATTTATATGCACAGATAACTGTGGTGGAGGCCTGATAGAGGAGGGTCCACGCATATGTTTGCGAACATAAGTGCGATACTGCTTTTGATGCTACTGAATCGCTCGTTGTGGAGGAGGCATGCCAGTAATAATATGGAATGATGAAGAAGCAGGGTCGATACGCTGAAGGATAGGGGAAGGAGTAGAGACAGGTACAGAGATGTGACTTGTGAGGTGAGTCAGACTATGCATGGAAAAATAGGGGACATACTCAAAGAACGTAACATTCATGGAAGTAAAGAATCTGCAAGTTTTGGGGTCGTAATATTATACCCTTTTGAGACCATGGTTCAAAATCCTGGATTCTGGAATAACTGTTATTTATTTTTAATTTTAAATAATTTGATGTAGTGGTTTTTGTTTTATAGCTCAAAGCTCCTCTTTGACGGTCCGCTTGTTTTATCTGTCTCGTAATCGAGCAAACTTTTCTTTTTCTATAGATAGTACATGTTAATGGGTCCTCACTGGCATCACAAGATAGCAATCTTATGAAGATAGCAATGGGTGGTTGGAAGTTGAGTGAAAAAAGTTCTGTATTCAATATGTTTTGTAGCCTTGGGAGGCATGTGGTAACCTGCTGCTAGCCAGTTACAGTAAAGGAAAAAAAATTAAGTCAAGAAATTGTGGAGAGACAAGGTTTATGGAAAAGCCTTGCTTCTTCATCCTAAAACAAAGGTTGACGAGAACCTCAACAAACATATGGCTCCTTCTATGGTAACCATTAACTCTAAAACAATGGTTCAAGATGAAATCATGGCATGGGGTGGAAAAAAAACAGAAAAAAAAGAAGAAAATGAAATCAACATGTGGGGTGGAATGCAGTTTCGGCTTCAAGTGTTCCCTCTACTCTATCTGGCAACTCCAAAGAAAACAGGCCCAACTGATTCATACAGCAGGTAGTTTGCATTTTTTGCTCCCCTCCATATGTGATTATACCTGCATGTAGTTAAGAGGAAGTGGTTAGTTTAACAGAAGCAGGTACATGCTCAGATGTTTGTGAGTGGATTTTGAACTGCTATGATCAGATCTACTAGTGGATGGGATAAGGCTATGATGATGATGATGATTGGGTCTACTAGTGCAACACTCAGTAATATTGTTCTGTCAACAAATGATACACCCAGCATTTTCAGCCCAAGAATTTCAGTCTACCCTGGGCACTCAAATCTGATGCTATATTTGAAGGTACTTTGTGGTGAAGGGTTCAGTCTGGGAAGTAACTGATAATGTAGAACAATGCTTAATTAATTTTTTTTGAGTATTAAAATGCCGATCTTATATTATTCGGTTTTATATGCAATTTTCGTGCAGAAAAAAATACTGATCTCCCCTCTATTTATCTTTACAGGAAATCGCAAAACGGCTGCCCCGCCCACCCCCATCATGATTGTAATTGAATTAATCACAACACATTTCAACCCTTGCTGAGGCTTTCTGTCTCTCCTGCAATATTGGGTTTGTTTGTAATGTGATGTATGGCTGTAAATTTACATCTTCACTGCATTTTAGTTTTTGTTTCTGTGGCTATATATATATATTGTGCTAACAACCTTTTTACTGCCATTGGATTTTCGATCAACGGCAGTAGTACGGTGGAGGCAGACCAGTTGCTGTAAAACCGTGGAGGTTTAGCAAGGTTTATGAAGGCACCTATTAGCTGCTGAATGCTGTCAAAAGATGTCTCACATATTTGCAGCACCTTGACATCTGGTGAAGTCAGCATCTAATATTTATTTGACCATAGGTGTGTCATAACATAGCCCAAGAATGATCATACTCTGTTGATCTTGTGCATGGTTTAAAATCTCAATATAAATTGATGGGCAGTACCCATACCAATGCAAATCACCAACCCCTGATTTTTAGGTTCAGATTATGCTCGATTTAGGTCTTTAGGTTTGACATAAGCCAAAACAATGAAGCCGTTTCTAAGGATGATTTATGACTAACATCTCTTCAACCATCTTGTCTGGCATCAAATCCCTAAGGATTGAAAAGACATCGTCTCATTCTCATCCTATCCCATGCCATCAAAACTTGATTGCTACATGTGATTATCATGCCATTTGGTGAACATCTGTGATCAATCTAACTTTTTCAAGTGGCAATTTATCATTGGAATAGGTGTCGGCCCAAAGAAGTATACTTATGATGGATGTGAATCATCCAATTGATGAACTTTAATATCAGCTATTAAAACTGAAAACAATAGGTGATATTAAAGTCTACAGATTGGATGGTTTAAGTTTCCCTAAAACACCATTTTCCTTTAAACTTTAATATCAGCCATTAAAATTGAAAACAATAGGTGATATTAAAGTCCACAGATAGGATGGTTTAAATTTTCCTAAAATACCAATTTTGGGCATATTCTACTTTAATATGTAATCTATTACTTTGACGGTATGGATTACCCACATCTTAAACCATTGATGGTGTAGATCTTTTAAACACTAAAATCATTTTGGTGTTTAAATGACGGTCAGGAGAATTGGGTCCCTTTTCATAATCTTAGTTGAGCAACTTTTGCTAATTTTTTATTGGTACTTTTATTTGCACTCATCAAATATGTAGGAGACCATTAACAAAAAGCCATTGACCGCTTTGGATCAGATCATTTTTTGTCTCAGTCTTCCATATAAGGGAACTTGAGATTATGTGCGTATCATTAGGCTGTCAATTTTTTTTATTCTACTTGAAATCCAATGCATTGGATGCAAAATTTGATTGTACCATGAAACCAAAAATTATTGTCTAATGCAAAAAATTATTGTCTAATGGTACTACACGTGATGAGAAGATCCCTTGTGTAGAAGATGGGCCAAAAAATTATTGCCATCTTATATGATTTAAAGCAGTCAATGATTTTTTTCATACTCGTCTTCAAAGATTTTGTAGGTGAAAATAAAAGCAGTTTAATTAATTTATGTCACACCCCCAACTTATGACATCGTAGTCTAGCATATCTTTCATGCCTGAGAGTCCCGATTCATGAGCCGGGGGAGTGTGATGGTTTGGTTACAGACGAAATACGTAATATCATTTTCCGGACATTTTAATTATATATATATATATTTTTTTAATATAGCATAAGTCTTTCAAAAAATTTCGACTTCAAAGCTCTATTTTCTCAAAAGGGAATATCATCCTTTCGATTTCAAAGCATAAATGGAAACATCCTTATGGTTTAAAAAAAATCCTAACTAAAATTCCTGATTTCCAGAGTTATGCATAAGGATGCTTCAACACTTGGCATTTAAAATTTCATTGTGTATTAATTGGAAAGTGAAATACTATAAAACTGTAAAAGAATACTTAAATATTTACATAACCAAGAACCCAGTGTTTGAGTCATCATCAATTATCTACATCATGCATCAACCACATGGTCATTACATGCATTTCAGCCCATGATGACTAATCAGACATGACCATATATATGCATCCATCGCGATAAAAATAATCCTAGCGTACATGCATCATCGCTTTTCAAATATTACAATCTATGCCATTTTAATCATCAAAATTTGCTCTAGCATCTATGATGTGCCTTAAAATGTGCATGCATGTGACTCAACGCCCATGCATGAAATCCATGCACTCTCATGGATTTTACCTCAATAAGTTCATCACCCCCTTTAAAATCATAAAATCATAAAAATAATTTCATCCAAACCATAAAAATTTATGTCTAGAGTTTTATCTTTGGCCTGAATGGCTCTTAGATCTCCAAGTTAAACTTTTAAATGTTCACCAAATGGCTCAAGATCCCACTATGTTGATCTAGAGACCTTAAAATTTAATGGTTGAGATTGGATTTTTGGGTATGAAAAGCTCTAGAGCTCAAGAGCTCTCTAATGGAGCTGGAGGCTAGGAAGAAAAAGATGATGGAAGGGGAAGGGGGAAGGGGGAAGGGGGAGGGGTGGGTGTGGGAATGGAGGGATGAGAGAGAGTGAGAGGGTTTAAAGAGGGGGGACAAGAGTATCATTTGGCATTAGCTCCCTATCCCATCCTTTGCCTCACAGGAAGTCCTAGAGAAGGGAGGGGTCACATGGGTGCCCTTTAGGTTTGACCCATGTTGACCACTCATCCCAGCCCTTTATCAAGTCCACTTGTGGACTTTGGGTCTCTTAGGTGCCCCTCTCTCAAAGTGAAAGCTAAGATTCTCTTCCCTTTAATTGTTGCATGGTTTGAAGGGTGTAGGGTTGATCTCAACCCTCCATTTTGTTGGACCAAATGAAAGGCCTTAGATGGCTTAGTCAATAAGTCAAAAGATCCAAGGGTTCCTAAAATTTCAACCCTCATTATTATGAGTCAATATTGACTCATGAATTCTCCAAGTCTCACAATCCAATGGTCTTAGATTGGTCAAACTTAATTCTTTTAGATCAATAATCTAGATTTTCTAGATTATATTAATTATTTCTTCTTTCTTATTAAAAATTTATTTATTTAATTTTAAGGGGCCCCTTACGGTTCAATTTAATTACACTCTGCCCCTAATAACCGATGGGACTTACTAGCACCTATCTTTAAGCGTTAGTGAACCTCACACTATGGCTCGGGTCCAAGCTTTGACCTTGGCCTCTATAACCCTGATCTTGGTCAAATTTGAACCAGCCCAGATCTCAAAGGGGTGTGGTTGTTACAATTTACACCTTGAAAATTAATTTTACAGAGTTTTAGGTACATAAAGACAAACATTTCATAGCATTAAATTATTATGAGGAGATTGACATTCCTTGCGGGCATCAATAGATAACACCCTCATCACAGATGGGTATGATTTTTTGTGGGTAAATGAAGTTGATGAAATCTCATATGAAGTGTAGGAGTGTGGAGAGGAGTCCCGAAGCCAAGCATGTTTTGTGTTGGTGAGCTGAGTCGATCGCGCGCGAGAGGGAGGGAGGGAGGGAGGGAGGGGTAAAGGGAACAAAACAGAAACACAAAACATGGGGTTCCTATGCCCGAGTAAAACTGCCTTTGGTTTCACCTGGTGTTTTGATTTTATCAATTTGAGTAAGGGTACCTTTAAATATGCTCACGCCAAAAATTATAATCATTGATTGCTTTAAATCATTGTTTTGCTCTAATCTACCATACATGGGATCTTCAGTCCATGAACATACCATTAGACGGTTCATTTTTTATTCCAAGAGGCACAAATTCCCAAAAAGTAACCCTAACATCACGTTATACATCACGCTCAAACATAACTTTAAGGGCCCAATTTTGGGATCTGTGCCATGTGAAATTGAAAATTGACCGCCTGATGGTACCTTCATGGCATCAAGATCCTTTTTGTAGAAGATTGGGGTCAAATATTATCTACATTGTTTGATTTAAAGCAATCAATGATTTTTAGCGTAAGCACTTTTCAAGATTCTGTAGTTATATTTAAATGTAGCCTATTAGTAAATTTATAGGTTGGTACAGGCTGGTACCATAGTGACCGAGTACAGGAATAAAACGGCTCCAAAAGTATCTAGAAAATTTCGAAGATATCTAGAAATTTTCAAAAATTATAAAAGAAATATTTATATGTTGTGACCAAACCTGGGAAAACATATTTTTGGGGAAAACCGATTTAGAACACATTTTTTTTTTTTAAACTAGGAATTTTCTAACTTTTTTTAAATTCATTTAAAAAAAAAAAAAAAAGCATTTTTAGTGACTATGACTGCTACCATGTAACTCACTTGGTCCCACACTAATATGCAGCCATGTAACACCAATCACATGATTGGATGCCATGAATAGAAACAACTCAATGATCATGATTATTTTATTAAAAAAATATTAAAATAAAGAATATAAAATCATCCAGCCAAAAGAGTCCTTGCACATAAAATGAACGATAAAATCAATGTGATTTTACCGTTCCTTTTACGTGCAATTGACTCTTTTGACCGCTTGATTTCATATTTGGGAAAAGGTATGGGTTTGAATGCATAGATGAACCCATACATTCAAACCCCAAATCATAAGTCACGTGGCACATGATCCCAAAATAACACCAATTCATGTGCCATGTGGACTATGATCTATAAAAAAAATAAATTTTAAAGGAAGTTTTTTGTTGTTAAAAATTATGATGAAAGTTTGGATACCACCCCCCAAGGATCAAAATATTGGTAAACCGATACGTATCGTCCTGACCTCCAGGACGATACGTATCAGGTATTGGCGATACATTCAATGTATCAGTTTGATACATTGAATTTTATTTTATTTTCCGATTGTCTCCACAATCGATAGCGACTGTGTATACAATCGCCATCGATTGTGTAGACAATGGAAAAAAGGAAAACTTTTTTTTTTTCGATTGTCTACACAGTCGCCATCGATTGTGTAGACAATTGGGAAAAAAATATATATACATATTATCGGACAATACATTGAAATTATCGTCCAATAATTTCAATGTATCGTCCGTATTGTCCGATACGGGTGATACATTGCCTATATCGGATGATAAGTACATTATTTTTAAGGAGGCACGATACAATGCCTTTGTATCGTACCGCCCACGTCCAAAACCGATACATATCAGACGATACGTATCGGTATCGAACGATTTTTTGACCCATGCCACCCCCACATATTCTTGTGCATTGAATTTTTTTTCCTTTTGACCACATTTTGGGTAATGGATATACATAGAATCATGCCCAAATTTTGAGTGGTCTCTGAGCACCCTTGGGCAAGTTGCCATAACCCTATCCCTTCCCTTGGATAGGCGTACATGCACATGGACCCCACTTGATTTGAATGCTTGGATAGGTGCACATGGACCCCACTTGATTTGAATGCTTGGATCTGCCATGCATTCGAACTCATATCCCTGGGCCTCTTTATATTTCTTTTGTTTTAATCTTCACACAAAATAGTTATGATGTTAGAGCCCTTTCTATCCATGACACCCGATCATGAGATTAGATATCACGTGGCTAAAAATGAGTGTGGAACCAGGTAGCATAGTACCTGGCTACCTTTACTGAACCAACATTCAAGCAATAACAAATGACATCGTCCAAGTAAGAAACAACAGTTGATGACATATTAAAATGAAATTTGCAGCATACCCTATCAACTACTTCCACTTGTCTTAATTCTCACAACAAACATTCAAAATTCCGGGCCGATTGATTGGTCAATAATCAATTAGTTACAATAATCACATCTTCAACACATATCTCCAAAAATATATATAGGATAGCATGCATGAATGTTGTCATTGTAGGTCATCAAGTTTGAGGTCATACTGTTCCCCAGTGGAGAGGGGAGAGGATCTTCGCCCTAACCATACCACGTTCCCATTCAGATTCTTCCACCAAGATCAGCCGACTCACATCAATCCGTTCTGCACGCTTGAACACCCGACAAGGAGAGAAGGAAATGCAAAGCAAAAACATAAAACCCGAGACAAAATCAGCTGGCTTTGATGAGGTAGTAACTCTCATGTCCAACCTTGGAAACCTATCGCATTGCATATTTTATGAAAGGAATAACATAGAATACTCAGGGAGTTGATCACCGTGTGAATAGACCACAACCAAAAAAGATACCAATCAGGAGATCCTGACCATAACATCGAGATCATACAAATGGACAGTAAAAATTGTATAGGAAACATTTAACATGCAAAAGAGTGCGTTGATCAAATAGACAGGATTATTGCTATGATGTTTCGGCTACAGCTGATCCAACAGTCGGGGTCAACGACGACATTCCACATGGATGGTAGATATGCACCATATATCACCCTCTATATATGCTTAGCGCAAAAATGCAGGCTATAAGATCTATTGTTGAAATAAAATAAAACTGGAACATACCATTTGAGGGGTTTCTTTTCTAAGACTAGGTCGATGCTTCGACCCTTCTGTCTGAGGGTGGATGCGACCTTCGCTGCTGCTCCTTGTAGGCCACGGTCCAACGGGACAACGATGTCATCAACTTGGGGGATTAGATCCGGTAGAAGACGTTTTTCCTTTGAGCAACTGACATAATGCCAACTCACCACATTATTCCTTAAGGGAGGAAAAAACCTACCACTCTTATTTTTCTTAATGAAACCCTTGTCATCAACCAAAAATGCTTGGACTGAAAAGGCCTCATAATTTGAAAAGTGGTATTGGGTAGGGAAAGGAAGCAATCTCCTATTAAATATTGGAGTACATGCTTCTTAGAAATGTCAGCTTCTTCCAAATAATGTGGCATTTGGGGCATTTTCAAGAAGCCAATTATATTTGCACTCCAACTGAACCCAATAATTTTTCTCATCATTATCCGAAAATTGTGTTTGATTCATTGATTCCTTTTCATTAGTGGATCTTGTGAATGAGGACCTATAGAGAGGACTTCTCACCTCCAGTATTACAGCATCACCAAATCCAAAGCCGCAAGCCGGAATGTCATCACCTCCGAATGTAGAGAGTAACCGGTCATATCTTCCACCACCACAAATGGCTCGTAATTTTCCTTCTCTATCGAATCCCTAGGAATATTAGATAAAATTTCAGAAAAATAAGAGATGTGGTTTCAGATTATGTATGGATCCTATCACAAGCTATGATTTAGTAGACCGATCAGGCAGTCAGATTCCATCAGCTCGGGGATATAAGGGATTATTTGATTGGGAAAAATACGACAAAAAGGTACCAATTTTTTTCCAAGATTCTGATTTCAATTATTAATATCCCTAACACAAACCAAAGTCGACAGAATTTATCATTTCCAAAACTTGAGCAAATCTTAAACAAATGCCATCCAAGAAATGGAAGTCAAGGTTGATTCATGAACAAAATAGATCATTAGTCTAGAAAGCTAAAGTGCGTCACAACGGCAGAAACACCCCCCCCCCAACACCTCAAGTATTACAAGAATAATAATAATCAATAGAAGAAAAAAGAGAAAAAGACGAGATCCTATAAAGCATAGAAAGAAAAAGAGCACTCATAAATCTCCAAGTCTGAATATTTCAGCAAATAAATAATACCAACAACTGTAATATAGGGGCATGTCCTCCATTGTTTCACATTTATAACATAAAAAGTGAAAATAGTCCAAATCTACTTTGTATTGTATCCTAACCTCGTATAACAAAATATTGAATTTAAAGAACCAAAACAATAAAAGAGAGCCTTAACTTTGATTCCCTTACTGACAGCTTACATGGCTGTCGATAAAATAGTATAGAAGGCGAGAGAAGTCTCTCCCTGAACTTAGGGTGAGAAAGTAGATCATGACTTCTATTTTATCACTAAGAGATGGCTCCTAAAAGAAACAAAATAAATGAAGTAGGGCTGTCAATACTCAATAGATCTGGGCAAGTACGGTAGAGCTAAATTTTGGCTTCCCGATGGAAAAAGGGTATATGCCCGACCCAACCCGATGGTGCATCTTGACTCGATCCGACGCTCGACTAGAAAATCTGACCCGAGCTGGTTTAAAACCCCCCATTTTCCTTGACTTAATATATAGAAGACAGGGCCCAATCAGGTTCACCTGATCTGACCTATTTTTTCCTGATATTGACCTGATTCAAATGGACCTTTCAGTTGACCCAACCAGAAGGCTGAGTCGGATGCCTCATGCCCAAGTAGACCCGATGGATCAAGTTTATGTGCATGACCCAGTAAGAAACCTAGGTCAAGCAGACCCATTGACAGACCTACTAATGAGTACCAGGTAAAAAAATTTAAAACACTGAGCAAAAAATGAGTCCAAAAATTTTCGGGAGACTTAAAATCCTGATTCCTATTTTAATAACTTTGCAATCTTAAATAGCAAGGAAACTAATTATTCCTAGAAAAGAGTTGAGGATGGGACTTTAAGATCACACCGTCCATTCTATTTTTTCTTTATGGGAATCACAGAGGGAGAGCTCTCTAATGTTGCCCACTTTGAGGGCCCCTTAGTCATGTGAGCACTTAATAGTTCACGTGACCCGAGATGGTTCTCTCTCTCTCTCTCTCTCTGAATTACTTATTATAATTGTCTAGCTCTAAGGAATCTCCGTGACCCTAAAGCTCTAATTTTTTCTCTCAAAGATGTTCACACAAAAATGGCCCTAAATTATCTCTCTCCCTATGGTCATGAGGCAAAGCCCCAAAAGATCTCGATCTCACTATGAATTCTTTGAGAGCGCACAACCCACTGGCCATTTAGCTTCTAGGTTTTTGGCGTGTGAAAGAAAATCCCCTTTCCAAAATAGCTGGGCTATAAGTCGAGCTTATATCTTGATCCGGTCACTTATAAAGTAGAGAAAAATAAAATGGAATCGCATGACTAATACCCTCCTATCTTTGTTCTTAATTCATGCTCAATATAAAAGCATTCAAGTTTTATCTATCTCTCGCACTCTCTTCTCAAATACATATTCATGATAACAGCCTCTCAAACACCTCTTGTGATCTTCAAGGAAACAAAAAAAAAAGAATAAGGAGATGATGCAACATAGCCCACCGCACCAACCTCTGTCCATCGACATCTCTCCGACTCCAAGGAAGAAACACGAAAGGAGCATCATGCCCAGTAGAAGAATAGACCAAAGCAATATACGACAACTGCTCTCCCTCCCTCATCCTTGTGCTGAAGCGCACTGCAGCACTGCCCACTTCTTCTCATTTAAAAAGCTTCTCTACGGTTCCCTAAGTACCCCACATTCCCTCTCTTCTCATATAGCCACCATGCAACTTGACACAACAAAACGCTGTGAACCAATATCCCTGTGCGCATGCCATTCCATTTATGATTATGGTGTAGGCGACGAAGAAGATAGTGCTGCAAAGAAGTCCCTTGTATCTATGCACTCTCTCTCTCTCTCTCTCTCTCTCTCTCTCTCTCTCTCTCACTATCTCTTCCCTCTCGCAAGAAGATGTGCAACTTCCATAGCTAACCCTTGGAACCCAAAACCACCTTTCTTCTCTTGATGTATTACGTGCAGCCAGACATAACCCAACCTCCACTGCCATGCACAACCCAATTAACCTTTTCTATATCTCTCGTCTTGTAACTCTCTCAAATAGAAGGTCAAAGAAAAGAAGGCCATCAACCCCTCACTCTATTACACAGCCCCAATCGTTATCTAAAATACCTCTATGTGGCATACAACACAGCCACTTGGTCCAGAGAGCTCTACAACTTCCATCCCTCGCCACGCATAACCCATGGTATTTCGCCCTTAATCGTCTCTCTTCGTGCCTCTCCTTCAGGAATAAGGAGAACAACGAGAAGAAGACGAGGCGCAGCCATGTCATGGTTAATTCAAACGTTATATGTAGCTTCGATATTTTAAATATTACTATTTTATAAAAAAAAGTTTATTTAATACTTATTTCTATTAAACACCTGAAACCTGATTTCTGGTACCTGTTTATGGATTTCTGAAACCTAATATCTCAATCCTTGGAGTTTTAAAACTGGATACCTAGATTTTTGGCACTTGATACATGCAATTCTGACACCTGAATACCTGATATTTGGATTAAATATTAATATCTGTAATGGGAGGTATAAAGAAATTAAAAATCTGATATTGATATCGTTTCCATGATATTCACATCTGGAATACCGAATAAGTCGATCACTGAGAATGCACAGAAAACTAGGTTAAAAGAATATCATTTTACTGCCCATGCAGCTGTTGAGCGTCTGGTATTTGCACTTGTAGGTTTAGCGATATGTTAACCCAATCACTATCTGTCGATATTTTAAATAAACTATTTACACGAAAAAGTTTATTTAATACCGACTACTGTTAAATACGTAACACTTGATTTTTGGCACTGTTTTATATACTTGGAACTTTGTTTTCAAACACTTTTTTTATGTACTTAACAATTGTTTTTGTAACTTTATTTCTGCATATGGTTTAAACGTCTGATTTTCCAATCGAATATTTGTTTATGAATTTATCAAAGATAGATGCCTATTTTATCGGGCATCAATTTTCTATAGTTTGAGATCCTTTGCATGTCTATTTAATACTTGCATTGAGAGTATAATGAAATTTGGCTTACTTATTGTTTTTCAGACACCCACATATATTTTTACCACAACGGAGAAAGAATTGAAACAAAAAAAGTCAATGTACCAGTTAAACAATGACAGACATGTTTTGATAGAGAAAGGTCAGAAATTATGTACCATGTCAGCGGCCGGCTATCAATGTAATGGTATGTACTAGACTGCAGTTGTACTAAAAATAGTTTTAATGGAATAAATTAGTTTATTTCTTTATTATTTCGATTATTGTACTAATCCATGTTACGTCGTACTGATCTGGCGAAGCTCATCCGAAATCTACATAAGTGGATTTGGGAGCGTGACAGCTATGGTTCCATGTCTTTGATAAAAAAACTCTTTGGTTGTTGTTGTGGATGATACGAAAAAAGAACCTCTTTACGCCATTGCCTTATGAATGAAACTCGAATCAAGAATATCATTTACTTTTACAGCAAGACGGTAATCATCCACTTCCGTATATTGTGCATGGAAAGCTTGCCTCGAATTGCATCTAAGGACTATTGATGTATATGTTGTAGGCATTAGTCTCCATCTCTTGAACATTAGTCCAAGTAAGCACATAAAATTTCTCTGTGTAATCCGTTATGTTTTAGGGGATGGAATTTGGGTGTTTTCTACCTTAATTCCACAATTTGGTCACATTTTAGTGCTCAATGAAGTCAAACATCAATCCCATTCATGTTGGATCCTCATCAATGACAGCGGTTGATGAGGGGATCTAACTCACATTCATCTTCAATCTCCAATTCCTTAATTAGTAGTGGAAGTTAACCAGAGTGGAAGCATTTACTGATATGGATGAGGAGAATATGCGCCTTCTTTCTTATAGCATTTAATAGCAATATAAGTCTTTATTTGATACTCCTTTCCAGAATCCAGATTTTTGAAAAGGACGACGTAAAGCGGAGCGGAAACATTTATGCAAACCTTTGGATATTGTCTTCTTTTTTTTCATGTTTATTGGACAATTCGAAAACAAGAAAATGACGTCTTTCAACACATGTACTCAGCCTAAAATCACCATTCAGGGGAAATTATAGTTCATGCAGCACACAGGCCCGATTAATGTTACCTAGACACTTGGCACGGGTGTCATGTGTCGCAGTGTTATAAATGTTTGGCATGCCAATTTCTAAAGGTTCCAATACGGCAGCATGGCCTTAAGAAAATAAAAGAAGCTATAAAGAGAAAATTGAAGGGAATCTTAGAGGATCACTTAAGATATGTAATGAAAAGATACATAATGTATGGCATGAATGTAACTAAAAGTAAATTATATTATACCAGTCGTTTTCAAGGACCCAAGCTTTTTACGTAAAAAGTTACTAAACTTTACCCAATTTTTTTCATTTACAAAATGATAGTTCATTTTATCGTGCTGTGTTGAGGAGTGTCCAAGTGCCACCAAGTGTCGGCACGACCAAAATCCCAAAAATAGAAGTGCCAGGTAACCTGATCAATAAAATGCTGAACCAGAGTTTTCTCCAAAAATTAACAGAAGTCGAGTAAGAATTGTCCACCAAGTATAGTAAAAGCCTTTTTTTTCAGAATATACATGGGGATGAAATACTTCCTTTCGTTTGCACCTGATGCTTCTTGCGCTCTTCTAAAACTGCGACTAAAGCATTATGGCCTAACTTTTGCAGGAATCCTTGAATCTTATACACTGGATCAACAATACTAGTCTTCCTTGGAAGCATGCAGCGAAGTTCATGAAAATGTGTATTCTTATGGCAGTCTTGAAGACAAGGTTGTCAAATGCGTGAAGCGGGGTCAAAGCAGGGCTTAGGTGGGCCTAGGTGGAAAAAGTTTTATTATTATTTTCTAATTTTTTATATATCTTTATAGTAAGCATCCATGCAAAGTGTAAAATGAAAGTAAAATAAAATATAATGATAACTATTTACCAACTAGTCCAACTCAACAAACAAAAGAGCTCAAAACTCTACAACTCTGCGTGTACTGTGGTATATGACCAGTATCGCATGTCTGAATGTGAGAATAATTCAACAATGGTTAGATTCAAAAAAAAAAAAAGGATTGTGAGTATGCGATTTAATTACTAGAAGTACTCAAAGACAGAAGTTTCTATTTAATTGCATTTTCTCAAAAAAGAAAAAAAGGAGGTATTAAATTACAAAGCAAATAATTATTTGCAAATCAATTTTGCATGCCATTTAAAAGTGGATTGACGCAATATACTTCATATGGAGTGCTATTATGTTGTGGTATTGACTACAAAGATACACTTGGGCTTCTCAATTAGGTCTATAAAACACTTGCATGTATAGTGTATTTTATTATTATTTTTTATGGGTAAGCTGAGCTCATGCCCTATACAAGAGTGAGAAAAGTATAATAACAGGGTTTACCGTGAAAACTAAAAACAGAGGGAGAAAGAGAAGAGGCGATAAAAAATATATATATAAAATAAACTTTTACACTTTTTGTTAAAAAAAAAGGGTGATAAAACACACTATTTTGTGCTTTATCCACCTAGGCGCCCGCTTCAAATCGAAGCGTGTGCTTTTATAATGATCACTAGAAGCGGAGCGACACCTAGGCGCCCTAGTTGGCAAAGGGTCACTTATCTCATATCCATCGAGAGGACTCCCTTGCAAATATATTGTCATCTTTGGATATGCTAATGTGGTATGTGGTAAGCTAATGGCATAAGGGTCAAAGATCCTTATATTGTTTTCTTTGTGCACTTCAGCTGCTTTGATTTAAGTTTGTAGTTTTAGTTTTAATTTCTTTCATCAAAGTATTACCTATTACAAAATAGTGAAAGGAAGTAGAGGTCTCCAAGTAGGAGTGAGAGGTCAAACTGGTGAAAAATAGGGGTGTTATCGGGTTGGTTTTCATGCTAAACTGAAACCGAACCAATAAGTATCGGTTTCTAATTTGACGAACCGAAACCGAACCGATAAGCCTCTAAACCGGCTCGAAACCGATCCAATTGGTTCGGTCGGTTTTCGGCTTCTAAACCTCAATATTTATTATCAATTTGTCATATAAAAGCATGATCACGAGCGCCATCAAACGTAGTTCTCGAATCACTTTTCAAGATGTGTTCCCCATGTAATAAAAATATGACCGTATGGGGGTAGAACCATGATTTCAAGAAGTATTAAGTCAAGATTTGGATCGAAAGTTGATATCCATCATTTGATTCAAAGCAGTCAATGGTTTAAGCACCTAAAACTTGGGTTGAAATGGAAGAATCTTGGATTGGAAATAAAGGCAACCCTATTTAAAAATAATAAAAGTTGAAAATAAAAGTTTTTAATATTAAGGAAACAAAAGAAAAAATAGATAGGAAGAGAGATTGAGATTCATGCATTAAAGAGAGAGATTCATGGTCCTACTCCTTCCCCGAGATGGTCAGATTTTGATTACCCTAATACATGCATTAAGGAGAGAGAGAGAGAGAGAGAGAGAGAGAGAGAGATAGATAGAGAGATCCCCCATCCAAATCTCTACAACTTTGCCCATAAGGCCATAACAATGAGATTCACATAAATAAAAAATAAAAAATGAGAGTATGAGAGAGAGAGACCTGGTAAGTGGTGGAAGGCAACGGCAATCCGCGAATCTCGAGGCCCAACTATGGTAGCTGGCAATTGGAAACGAAATAGGGCTAGGGCTTTTAACTGTAGACACCCAAATTTGACCCAAGGCCCGATCGAAACACATTTCGAGAGAGGCGTATCTTCGAGCTTTTGATGGCATGTATGGAACCATTAGGAACCCTTCCGAAACCTTAGGAGTCATCCCAAACCCTTAGGAATCACCCTAGATCCCTTAGGAACCTTCCTGAACCCTTAGAAACCCATCTCGACCCTTAGAACCCATTCCGGACCTAAATCGAGCTTTCCCGAGCAATGGATGAAGAGTAGTGCACCGGGACTAGCTGTGACCTTCTACTGTGATCGAATCTCATACCATTGAAAAGTAGAAGTCCTCAGCTTTCCGACGAGCCAAGAATCACCCCAATCGGAGCTATGTGTGAGAAGATATCGCATCCCGAAGTGCGGGGGCAGAGTGGTAAAATCAACTGAACCCCCTAGGGATTTGGCACAACTAATAGTTGCGCCAGTTATAAGGTGGACCCCACTTCGGGGAGCCAACTTTCAGGCACTATTCAAGCACTGTTTTACTGTACATATGCTTGGCGCAACTAATAGTTGTGCCAAGCATACGAACAGTAACCCTGGTTCTTTGCCTTGAATTTCAAAATTAGGGTTTGACTTGTTGACCATCTTGACCTTTGAGGTGTGTTTTGCTAGTTCTGTTGGACCCATTTACTATCAATGTGCAACTTCTTAAGTGGTTTAAAGCCCCACCCTATCATCCACCATTGAAGCATCTTCTCACATTTTTCAAGGCTCCAAAAACCTTAGAAAACCTTAGATTGTTCATTACCTAATTGCTAATCCCAATTAGCCTCTGAGCACCCTCCTAACCTCTCTTTTTCCTATAAATAGAGAGGCACCCCTCCCTTTACAAAGGCTTGAAAAAATTTACAATTAAGAGATTAAGGAATCCCTTCTCTCTCTCTCTCCTCTAGTGCACCATTCCCATACAAATTCCAAAACTTAAAAATTTCCTTTAGACCTTAGCATTTCACCCAAAAGCTCTAGGTTAGATGTGTTATCCCCCAGCCTTCTCCCTCTACCTCTTAGCCATCAAACCAAGGAGTTAGAACCCCATTTTTCACCATACAAGCCTTCAAAAGTTCACCGAAACAAGCCAGCGCAAGGCTCTACAGCGGTGCAACAAGGGCCCGAGAGCTCCCGCTCTCCCCTCTATTCCTCTACCTTCTCGGTTATTCCTCTATCCTCCCATTTGTGCCGTTACGCCGCCAAATTTTGGGTAGGAACGAAGGGGCACAAATAGGATTTTAAGACCCCTTGGACAAGAGGAAGCCTTTTTCTTTTCTTTTATATTATTTTTATTTTGACCATAAGTAAAGATCGTGTTAAGCGGGTTGATTGGGTGCCTAACACCTTCCCAATCGATAACCGAAGCCCCTACCCAAGAGCCTTTGGCGTAGACCGGATTCAGAGTCATATTTGTGGCACTTCGGTGCTTATAAAATTGATTTAGGTTTCCTGGGACACCAAAAGCTCCGGGTGGCGACTCTAAATATTTCATTAGCGAGCGCATCGTCGCGACGGGATCATCAAAAATCCCAAGATTGCACAGATGGTGACTCTGTTGGGGAGTAGTTAGTAAAGTTTCCCCTTGAATTTGGCCTCTTTATTTTTTAATTTCTTAACCCTTTTATTATTGTTATTTATTTATTTTTTCACTTACCCCTTCGATTACGTCATTTTACTTACCCCTACTTTTACGTCATTTACAAGCCTTAGCCGTTTGGCGGGCCTACTTGCGCACTGTCATTCAATTTCTTTACATTTCCGTTATTTCAAGTACCTTAGCCAATCGGCGGGTCTACTTGTGTAATGTCATTTAAATTTCTTACATTTCCGTCATTTTAAGTGCCTTAGCCGTTTGGCGGGCCTACTTGCGCTTTTAATTCCGCAAACATATTCCGCTAGTGAACGCCGACCTGTAGAGGCAACACAAGATCCTCACCCCCGGTCTTTGAACTTAAGAAAACTTCCTTAAAAGTGAAAAATAAAATTGAACCAACACAGGGGATTTAAGTTGATTTTTGCGGGGTAGATTTTCAAAGGGTTGGGTTATTTAGGCACACATACAAACACCTGGGTCTTAGTACGACGGCAGCCCCTAGTGGTGATGATCCAAAAAAGTCCCAGCCCACCTAGTACCTGATAAAAGTATTTGCACTTGAGTTATATCGGGTGGGTAACCTTCTCGTTACCAAGCTTAAAACTCGAGAAAAAGAGAGCGATAGTGAACCAATTTGGCCATAAACCTTAGGTTCAGTGAGGAAGAGAGCGGATCATATAAACAGTCAGTCCCCGGAAGCCTAGCTTCCACAAAAAGCCAGTTTCGAGACCCATTTCGGACTGAGGTTGTTGTTGTCAAACAACCAGTTTCGAGACCTATTTCGCACTAAGGTTGTTGCTGTCAAACAACCTCGAGACCTCTTTTAGTTTGGCGCCACTATTAGTTGCGCTAATGCAAAAATCCCCAAAAGAACACTGGCATAACTATCAGTTGTGCCAGCTTTAATCTGGGACTTTTTGCTCTGGCGCCACTATTAGTTGCGCCAGGTTGGTGCCTTTAGTGCCTTTCTTTAGGCCCCGCAACTTCCGACACCCAATACGCCCTTGCTAGTCAAAAGAAGGTGACTTCTTTTTTATTCGTTTCAGGGGATCAGGCTATTTACATTGGTTTCCGTGCTTCAATAGATCGAGGGGTTTCCCTTTGATTCTCCCGAAGCGCTTCGGAACCTTTGTCATGGGACCTATTTAGGATACAAGATCCACCCGAGAAGGGAATTCAAAAGGCCTCGAAATCCTCATTTCTGTTCACTTATAAAAATAAAAAAAATTAAAATTAAAAACCCAAAAATAGAGTCTTGATTGGTGCTGGCACAGCGACATCATCGTACCCTCCGTCATCCCGTAGGGGAAGAAGGAGGAAGCTTTACGGGCCCCATTCGAAGCACCCGTACCCGACCCGATACCAAGATATGTCGTGGGCTGTGGACCCGGCTTATGTCGATCCCGACTCATCCCTGCCACATTCTCCAACCCATTCTCATACTGAAGAAGCCTTTACTTCCACCCCCCTTGCCCAATCCCCCGTCAACACCTATCAGCTACCAATGGCCTACTCCTATCCCTTTACCCCCAATGCAGCCACCCACAAGCTTCACCACCCCCATCTTGCCCAATTTTGCCACCCAACCAGTTATCACCGAAGTGAATCAAGTGTTACCCACACCTCCGGAGCCCGTAGTGCAAGTGCAGCCGATACCGGCAGCAATACCATTTCAGATTTCGGGACCAACCTACGATCCTCATCAGGTACCGCTGAGTTATGAGCAAATAGATGTTAACACTGGCAACAACAGAGAAGGGGCAGTAGACTTCGTAACCCGATCAGGAAAGATTTCAAAGCAGTAGGAAGCACAGGCGGCAGCGCAAGCCCAACCGGAAGGAAAGAAAGATAGTGCCGTGAATCCTTTTGAGAAAATGAGTCGTGAACATATACTAGAGACCCAGCTGAGAAGAATGTCTGCTCATATTACTGTGTGAGATTTATTAATGACGTCCCCACTCCATTTTCAAGATTTAATGGGAGCGTTACAAAATGCGCATGTATAGCTTCAGGTTAGCCCAGATGAGGTCGGACAGATAATTAGGCAAGTGATGACTCTAAATGCCATTTCATTTTCGGATGCCGATTTACCTGATGAAGGGAGTAGTCACTCCAAATCCCTTAATATAACTGTTGAGTTCGAAAATATGAAAATTCCTTTGGTTTTAATCGATAATGGGTCTGCTTTAAATATATGCCCACTGAGAATGGCCACCAAGATTGGGTAGATTCGTGCATGCGAAGACCAACGAGAACTAGTGCCAGAAGCTTGGATAACACACGAAGAGAGATAATGGGAGAAGTTAACCTTGAGCTATTGATTGGGCCAATGACCTTCTCCATATTGTTTTAAGTGATGGACATCAAATCCTCGTTTAATCTGTTGTTAGGGCGTCCGTGACTGCATGAAGTCGGAGCGATCCCCCTCCACACTGCACCAAAAGCTCAAGTTTGTATCCGGGCATAAGATCATCACAATCATCAGTGAGGGACACAATGAGAAAGAAAAAGCCACCAACAACGTTGAAAAGCCCAAAGTGCTGGATGTGCCACACACTGCTAAGGATGTCGACCTCCACAGTTTTGAATACGAGGTGTCGGGGGTACTCCCGGAGCCCATCGAGGATATCATTCCAAGAACCGAAGGTGGAATGGTAGCAACGGTGGCCATGCTCCAAAAGTGGGGCTATAAAAAAAAAGGGGACTTGGGCACAGACTGCAAGGTTGAAAGGAGTCCGTCAGTTAAGGGCGATCAAAAAGTCAAATTTGGGCTAGGTTACAAGCCCACGGAAGAAGTGCGAAAGGCTAAAGAGAAAGCCCGTGCGACGGCAGCTGCGAGAGCTAGGGGGATACACATAGAGGAAAAACCTTGTCCCAGGCCTCACATCAGGAATTCATTCGTGAGCGCTAGGGTTGTGAAGATTGACCGGAATGGGGTAACCCGTTTAACCCCACAACACTGGTTCACCCCACCAATCCCCACATCACCCTTCCCAGCTTGGAGATAGACTTGGCCGCGTTATCCCTCTTTGAAGAAGGACGGTCCGTACCTGAGCAAACTCCCCCTGTGGTGAATCACCACAAAATTGTGTTAACGTTTGAGGATATCATCTCAGACGAAATGGGGATCAACATGATGGAGGTTGACTCCAAAGAACTATATCAGTCAGCACCCTCCATCCTAACAGGTAAAGGAGCGGCCTCTCAGGTACGCAACTTGGCATCTTTGCCCCAAACCCTGAAAGTGGGGAGTGGCCTAACGTTTGAC
Source organism: Chloranthus sessilifolius (assembly GCA_021018995.1). Classification (NCBI taxonomy): domain Eukaryota; kingdom Viridiplantae; phylum Streptophyta; class Magnoliopsida; order Chloranthales; family Chloranthaceae; genus Chloranthus; species Chloranthus sessilifolius. Next base: position 118,799,443 of record CM037592.1, read on the forward strand.
ACCTGTTTCCCAAAAAAAAAAAAAAACCTTATAAAAAGTAAGATAAGCCCTTGATTGGCAATACCTTATATATGCACAGACTCGTGCTGCTAAGGGTCCGTCTTCGAAGAAAATAAAATTTCCAAAAACATTGAAAAAATATAAAGTCCAAAAATATTATCATTTAAAATTCCAAATAAAATCCCATAAAAAAATGCCTTAATTGAAATACCCATCCCATGTAAAATCGCCCCCTTTCCTATAGATATACAAGAAGAGGGAGGTGTTACGAGTCTGGACGAGGATATCCCTTTGGAGGAGCTCCCCAATGAGCTTCTTGACCGATTTGTCGAATTTGAGCATGACCCTACCCCCATTGTCGAAGAAACAGAAGATGTCAATCTGGGGACTAAGGAGATTCCTTGAATTACCAAGATCGGAACGTCGTTGTCTCCCGAAGAGAAAAAAAGCATGATCAATTTCCTTCAGTCATACCAAGACATTTTTGCCTGATCGTACGAGAACATGCCTGGTCTGGGCACCGATTTGGTCAAGCATGAGTTGCCGCTCTACCTGATATGAGGTCGGTTAAGCAGAAGCTGAGGCGTCTCCGACCCGAATGGATGAAAATCAAAGACAAGGTCATCAAGCAGTATGACGCGGGGTTTCTCATGGTATCCAAATACCCGCAGTGACTAACCAATATTGTGCCTGTGCCAAAGAAGGATGGAAAGGTACGCATGTGCATCAATTTCCAAATTTTGAACAAGGCGAGCCTGAAGGACGACTTCCCATTGCCACACATCAACATCTTGGTCGATAACACTGCAAAACACAAGATGCTTTCATTCATGGATGGATTCTCAGGATATAATCAGATCAAGATGGCAAAGGTTGATCGCGAGAAGACATCGTTCATTACCCCCTGGGGAACCTTTTACTATCGAGTCATGCCATTTAGGTTGAAGAATACCAGTGCAACGTACCAGAGAGCTATGACTGCGCTGTTTCATGACATGATGCACAGATAAATTGAGGTATATGTCAACAATATGATAGCCAAGTCACCGGAGCGAGGCGATCACTTGGTAAACCTCCAAAAGCTGTTCGAGAGGCTGAGAAAATACAGGTTACGTCTGAATCCACAGAAGATCGCATTTAGCGCTATGTCTGAAAAACTGTTAGGATTCATCGTCAGTAGGAGGGGGATCGAGGTCGACCCGATCAAAGTCAAAGCTATCATAGAAATGCCGCCACCATCTACTGAGAAAGAAGTTAGAGGGTTCTTGGGCAGAATACAATATATCAGTCGGTTCATTGCACAGCTAACTCCAATCTGCACACAGATCTTCAAGCTACTAAGGAAGAATTCGCCCGTTGAATGGAACGACGATTGTCAGGCAGCGTTCAATAAAATCAAAAGTTACCTCCTTAACCCATCTGTTTTGGTACCACCTGAGCCGAGGAGACCACTCTTGATGTATCTCTCCACGACGGAAGTTTCAATGGGATGTGTCTTAGGGCAGCACGACGAGACGGGAAGAAGAGAGCATGCCATCTACTATCTGACCAAGAAATTTAATGACTACGAGGCGCGCTACTCTTATCTGGAGAAAGCATATCTGGCTCTCGTATGGGCTACTCAGAAGCTCCGCCATTACTTACTATCCTAAGCCGTTCTACTCCTGGCCCGAATGGACCCGTTGAAGTACCTATTTGAGAAACCGGCTCTCACCGGGCGAACTGCACGATGGCAACTTTTATTATCAGAGTTCGACATCACTTATGTCACTCAGAAGTCGATCAAGGGGCAGGCACTCGCCGATCATCTTGCCGACAATCCTTTGCCAGATTATGAGCCTTTGATAACTGAGTTCCCCGATGAGGACATCCTATTCATGTCGAAAGACGATACTGAGAAAGCAGAGTCATGGGTAATTCACTTTGACGGGGCAGCCAATGCCGAGGGTCAAGGAGTCGGCGCCATTCTGATTTCCCCTAAAGGATCCCACGTACCGATCTTTATCAAGCTCAACTTCCCTTGCACTAACAACATGACCGAGTATGAAGCTTGTGCAGCAGGCCTACAGGCGGCTCTTGATCTGAACATAACTCACCTCCGAATATTTGGCGACTCACAGTTAATCATATGCCAGACAAATGGTGATTGGAAGACGAAAGACGAGAAGCTGATCCCCTACCATGAGCATCTTGAGGATCTGATAGCTTGCTTTAAGGACGTGACATTCTCACATGTCCCACGCATAAGGAATCGTTTTGCCGACGCATTGGCGACTTTGACATCAATGATAGAAATCCCGTATGGTGCTGAGATGAAGCCGATCATGATTGAGCAGAAGAATGAGCCGGCCTTTTGCCTCCAAATTGAGGAACCTATAAAGGCTGATGATGAGCCACGTTGGTTCTTAGATATCAAGAATTTCCTCGAAACACTACCTTTCTTGGAGGGTACGTCCAAGACGGACCGACGAACCATTCAACGTTTAGTGGCAGGCTACGTCATTTGCGGGGAATGCCTTTACCAGCGATCGTACAATAACATCTTGCTCAGGTGCTTTACAGAAAGTGAAGTGATCAATATTATGAACGAAATCCATGAGAGGATGCGCTGCCCACGTCGGCGGTCACATGCTCGCTAAGAAAATTCTGCGACAAGGATACTTTTGGACCACTATGGAATCAGATTGCCGCAAACATATTCAGAAATGCTACAAATGTCAGGAATACTCCAGTCTGATACACGCTCCTGCCATCGATATTCACTACATGACCACCCCTTGGCCATTTGCTACCTGGGGCCTTGACGTCATCGGAATGATTAATCCGAAAGCATCAAACAGACATCGGTCCATCCTCGTCGCCATTTAATACTTTACCAAGTCGGTAAAAGCGGCATCATATGCCAACATCGTGGCCAGTCATGTCGAGAAGTCTCTCAAGAATAATATTGTGTGCCGATTTAGAGTACCTAAGGATATTATCACAGACAATGGCACAAACTTTGCGAATAAGCGCATCGAGCCTTCTGCGAGCAATAAAAGATCAAGCACCATCGCTCGTCACCTTATCGGCCTCAAACTAATGAAGCCGTGGAAGCTGCGAACAAGACGATCGTCCGCATCCTCGAGAAAATGGTCATCACTTACCAAGATTGGAGCGAAATGCTGCCATTTACTTTGTGGGCCTACAGAACGTTGATCTATACCGCTACAAGGGCAACACCATTCTCCCTTGTGTATGGAACCGAGGTCGTCCTACCGGTAGAAGTTGAAGTACCCTCGCTCAGAATCCTCATGAAATCAGGCTTACCCGAAGCACAGAGAGAGAGAGAGAGAGAGAGAGATCCCGCTTTGAATAATTGAACTTATTAGACAAGAAAAGACTCGTAGCCTTGTGTCATACTCAAGTCTACCAAGGGCGAATCGCACGCGTTTACAACAAACGTGTCCGCGGTCGAGATCTAAAGGTAGGAGACACTGTGCTGAAGAAGATCTTCTCATCCCTCCACGCCAATCCAAGAGGGAAGTTCAAGCCAAACTGGAAAGGACCTTACGTCATCCGAGAAGTGCTGCCGAGATACACCATCCGCCTCGCCACCATGGACGGAGATCATCTTCCCGAGCCCATCAATGTTGGATACGCTCGACGGTTCTACTCTTAGTCTATCGCAATAAGGTAAGTATTGGTGAAACAGATACGTAACTGCTTAAGAACCGCTCGAAAGAGGTCATCATTCTAAGCACAGTAGCCAAAAAGTATCCCTAAAAAAAAATGATATCCTTTGCTACCCCATTTTGAGCCTAAGCCTTTCCTTCAAACCCCTTCCCTGAAAAAAGGAAAAAGTGTGTATATATATATATATATATATATATATATATATATATATATATATATATATAAGGTAAGTAGAATTACTATCAAAAATTTTAAAAATCGAAAAAGTAAAACCTCAAAAAGAGATTGCTTGAAATAAAACAAAGAAAAAAGAAAAAATAGAAGAATCATAAGGGCTTGTACAGTAAAAATCCCCCAAGGAGAAGTGTGTTGTGAAAAACTGAAGCCATATCAAAGAAACCCTTTTTAGCCCAGCATACCTTCAAATCCTAACCTAACCCATAGCCAAGCTACACCCTGGAGAAAACCCTCTTTGTAGGTTCACAAGCAGTCATATCAACACAAGCCAAGTTGTGAGACGATATCAGAACCCTATCTAGCCGGCTATGACGGAATTGACGTCTATGTCGTGGCTTTTGAAAATAAAGGAAATAAAAAGAGAAAAATATAATAAAAAATACAAGCTCAAAGCAAAATGGACGTGGTGAAAACCCGAGAGGGCACTACGGGTAAAAACAACGAGTTTGTGCGGACTAGGTGGAAACTCGAAAGGGCGCTTGGGGTAAGAGTTGAACCCACGGACGTGGTGAAGACCCAAAAGGGCGCCACGAGTAAAAAGAGGGCAAAAACTGCCACAACGAACCCACCTTGGGCGTTGTGAGTAAAAAAGGATTGAAAAAAAGAAAAAGTTGAAAAAGGTTTGAACTAGTAGAATTGATGTTGGAGAAGCCCTCTTGGTTACTCTCCCTGATCTACTTTCTCCGATTGGGCCACTCATGTTAGTTCAAATCGGGCTAAGACCAGAGGTGTCTTAGTGAAACTGCTTTGTCAAACGTATGACTCAAGGTAAGGAGAAAAGTTTGAATCAATCTAAAGGGATTGATGTTCCAATCTTGGTAAAGCTGCTGAAACTCACCCGGACCCGACCATTTAAAAAGCAGGGGTTCGATCATGCTCAAAGAGGGACCCGAGATTTCACCCAGTGATTAAGGCACCACAAAAAAAAAAATACACAACAAAAAAGAACAAAAAGAGAAGTCTTTTGTAAATATAATAGATTTTCCTTTTTCATTTTACAACTGTGTCGCTTACACATCCCAAAAAATAGCTGATGTGATGTCTAGCTTTCTTTCTTTCTTTATAAAAGCAGGAAAAAACAAAAACATAAAGAAAATATGCATACCAAAAAATGTGTGTATCTCTAAAAGGGGTTTCTTACGCCCCTTTTTCTGTGTATCTGATCTATACAAAAAGATGTATGTGTAGGAGGGAATCAACGGCTCAGCTCGCGCTTCAAGGCACTAATCTCAGCGAGAAAACCGTCCTCCTAGACATTCCGCTCAGTCAACCAACGACCATGCAAGCTTTTGTACCTCTTCCGAGAAGCATCAATAGCCCCATGAGCAATACTCAAGGATCCTTTCAGAAGGACATCGCTCTCTGCTATCTCTGCTCTAACATTCTCTTGGGCTAAAAGCTCTTGCAGGACCCTCTTCTCATCAACCAACAACTCGATGCGAGCTCGAAGCGCCATCTCTTTCTTCGGCCAAGGACCTCCCATATCAATACTCTCCGCCTGATCTAGATGATCAGCAGCAGGCTGCTCAACCAATAGCCAAGCCTCATACTCAGGGAAAGACTGAACTGAATCTCCCTACTCTATATCACACATCAACGTCGAGAGACGCATCTCCCAAAGAGCAGCAATCCGATCTACGTCCCCAGAGGACCCCCTAAAAAAGATCAAATCACATAGAGGGGGTCTCGCCTTGCAAGGTACCTGCTGAGAGCAGCCGAACTGATGCAGCACCCGAAATGGGAAATAGAATGTACTGCCAGTCAATCTTAGGAGGGTGATGCCCTCGTGGTCTCGAGAATGAACTACTGGGAAGGTCCGATCCAACCATGGGAGTCTCCATATTAGCTCTACGTCAGTCAGCCAAAGCTTCAACTCTGACAAATCTCCCTGCGGAATCAAGTGCCACCTGCCCAGAAAGCATTAAGCAGCCTCACCTTGAGCGATGTAAAAATGTGGCATGGGTCCCAAGATAGCGAGATGCTCACCTAACCAGACCTAGAGCAGCAAAGGACATCCTCTGAGGCTCTCCACCTTGCCCAGGACAAATGCATCAAGGCATCGGTATAGTTCGGCAAGGACCAAGTGCATCACTGATCGGCCCTCTACCAACTCGATCAAAACGTCACAGAGAGCTAGAGTGAAGCTCTCTCCCCCAATGAAGAAAAGGACTTCCAAAATGAGATTGAGAGCAAAAGCTTTCACATTGAAGATATTCCTAATCGGCAATTTTTGAAGACTTTCGTCATCGAAAAGTTCTTTGAGGAATTTGATCAAACACCTTGTGGGGCCCCCAATGAGACTTTTCTCATACTCAAATTTCTTCAAACCTAGGGTAAGGTGAACGGATTTAGAGTAACCCGACTTCGGCGTGACTCGTGCAAGGCCCCTATGGAGCTTCAAACCGGACAAATTGGATAGCTCTTCGAGAGTGGGAGTTAGCTCCCGCTTCCTAAAACGGAACACATGAGCATTTGTATCCCAAAAAGAGGTTACCGCATGAAGTAGGTCTCACCGTGGAGAAACCTCAAGGAAGAAGGGAAGACGTGATAATCCAAGCTGCTCCAGTTCAACGAGCTCGCTCTCATTCAAGCTCCTAAGCCAACGTTCTAGAAAATTGGGCCCCAAGCCCAAAGAAATGAGTAAATTAGTTCCAAGCCCTCCATGTAAGAGAGGATTGGAAAGCGGGTCTATAGACGTACAAAGATCTTTCAAAGATATAAAATTCAATGTATGTCAATGGACCCACCCTTGGGAAAGCAAGGAGAAGAAAAATCAGTTGAAAAGGCCAAGTCAAAAAGAAAAGAAGGAGAATTTGGACTGTCTCGGACATATAAAGGCCCCACAGCCACCCAGGCTAAAATTGGAGCAACTAATAGTTGCGCCAATGCAAATTTCCCTAGGCTAAGCCTGGCGCAACTAATTGTTGCGCCAGTACAAACTTGCCCCCTTTTATGCCTTTTTTAGCTTTTTTGGGGATTTTTGTGGGCCTTTGATGGTCCCCTTAGCCATTTAAAATTGATGCAACTAATAGTTGCGCTAGTGCAAATTTCCCCAGGCTAAGCCTGGCGCAACTATTAGTTGTGCCAGTACAAACCTGCCCCCTTTTATGCCTTTTTTAGCTTTTTTGGGGATTTTTGTGGGCCTTTGATGGTCCCCTTAGCCATTTAGCCTGATTCACCTGCTTTATACTATGAAGACATTCAAACATGAAAATTAAAGGGCACCTAACATTGAAGTAATTTGACTTTTTGTGCAGGAGAACCCCGCACCAAGGCATGTAACCTCGAGGGCCACTTTTATGGGCGATCATCAAAACCATACTACAAGCAGTCGGATATATGCAAGGGAGAGATAACATGTAATCAAAGAAAAGCACTAAGCACATCCAAAAATCATCAAAAAAGTGCCACAAATATCTGTTACAAACTTTGCAAAATCCTAATAAAAATTATCCCAAATTGTTTGATTTGTTCAAAATGCAGAAGCTAGGGCCTAATCCTTGTTAGCGCCCTTCGACTTCTTTCGCCGACGTGAGGAGCTTTGGAAGGTCCGCATGTCTCCTACACGGGACCACGCCTGCGAAAGCCGGATGAGCAAAGAGCACGACTCCTTGGCGCGTGCGCGATGTAAGTCAAAGTCAAAATTAGAAATCAGGGTCAATTGAGGAGCAAAGGATGGTAAACCAATGAGAAAAGTTGGGTCAGCAGAATACTCACCCCCTCCACCATCCCGAAGCTCAACGAGGTTGCGATAATACGCAGCATGTTCCATAGCCGAGTCAAAATTCTACATTCAGAGGGAAAGGATGTCAGTTGCAGGGATTGGTAACAAACACATGCATTTATCAAAAGGAGCCAAGACAAAGGAAGAGTGATACATCATGCTTAGAATATCATGGAATATATGTGAGTCTTAATTTATATGTTCATTGTGTTTGTTCCCTATTGAGCTAGGATGTAGCTCACCCTTTAGACTATACGTCGCCGGTCCACTGATAGCAGCAGTTGAGGCTTCGGGAGACGTACATCCGGACGATTCGGATTACGTGCCTAGAGACCAGTTGGAGCCTCCACCCGAGGACTTCTTCTAGGAGACTCTGCTGTGTACTTTGACAGAGAGTAGTTTTAAGAGCTGATTTGTACGGCTTGGTATGTCAAGCCTTTATTTTGATAGACATGTAATTAAATTGGATTATTCTTTTGGTGAACCATCTGGGGTGATCTGTTTATCACCGATGGTTCGGGTCGATTCTCTGTTCATGCAGAAGCATGAAAGTAGAACTGTCTTTTGCATATGCCAGTTGGGCATATTAACCGTTTCCGCTTTATGAGATTATTTGCTTTATTTACTTAATTGTGCTTGATATACCAATGTTCTGTATACAGTTTTGGGGCACGGTCTGGAGGATCGTGCTGATGGCACGGGTTTCGGGGTGCCGAAATCCGGGCTGTCACAAAGGGTGTGTGCTCTTCACAAGAAAAACGGGTGCAAATAACGCCACCTTAAAAATAATTAATTGTTCAAAATTACAATATAGATATTTTTTATATCAATAATGTCACACAACCTACCATCCAATTCAAGGGTAGTCAAACCAGTTAAACCAGCTTCAAGCATATGCATCTTGTTTACGATTTACCACTGTTGTCATAAGCAATCGCTTAAGTGATTAAGCGATCGCTTACGCGATTTTAAACTACCAAATCGCATAAGCCATGATGGCTTATGCGATTTGGACATTATGCAATCGCATAAGCCAGGTTTTATGGCTTATGCGATCGCATAATGCTTGGAGCACTTCAATATTTTTATTTTTTTTGAGGTCTCATTGCCTCTATAAAAGGGTGAGTTGGGTCCTCTACTCCTCACACAACTATTTTGGCTTAAACTTCCTCTTTAATATCTATTCTTTACTCTCAATCTCCTCCCACCTTTCCTATCTAGTTTTTATTTTATTTTATGCTTTGTAATCTTTTTTTAGTGAATTAAATTGTTGTAAACTTAGTAATATTAGTGTTAGTGTGTTACAAAGCCTCAAAGGGAAAGATCAAGGAACTTTAATCTTTTTTATTTTTATTTTTATTTTGGAAAAAAAAAAGGTGTGTCATGGCTTAAGTGATTAAGCGATTCGCTTAAGCAAAATGGAGCCAAATCGCTTAGCATCGCTTGAGCCATTTGACAACAATGCGATTTACCACTTTAAGTCATATTGTCTTCATCTTATAAGCTCCAATCGTATGCATTTTGCTTGAGCTTGAGTTGCATTTTTTTTGTTTGTTCAAAATGGAATATAGAGACAGAATAGATCTATTTTGACCATTTGTGTCAAAATAGACATAATAGATCTATTGAGAAGCAGGATATCTAACAAAAGGGATTTTTTTTAAACATAATAAGTGCTAATTAATTAATTGATGTATATGCACACCCAACATTTATTTGGTGCTCAACAATATCTGTGCACCGGTTGAGCAATAGCTCAACTGGTATCCTCTTCCCTTGTGGAAGCACAAGTCATGGATTTTAATCCCCATGCCTACTCCCGCCCTTTGTGCGGGTCCCCTCCCAGTGTGCTAGGCTAATAGTGGATCCTCTTTGCGTGCAAGTTTGCACAGAGACTACATTTGGGCTGTCTATGAGGTATGGCATCCTAAAAAAATAATAACAATATCGGTGCAACCCAATTGCAACTCTTTTTTTTATGAGTTGGTATCAGTTGTGTGAACTAATGCACCTATGATAAAAGGATACTTTAATAAATTTTTAAATACATAAAAGTTTAAATAGGAGTTCGCCTAATTTAAAACGAAACGCAAAAAATGTTTTTAAAATTTACATTGTAGCGATTCATTCTCCAAATAAACGGCTCTCACGTGCATGGTCCACTAGTATATATATTGTTTTATACCAATTCTTAGCTATGACACGAGTACGAGATAGGTACAACATGAGTGGGGCTTTTTACACTTAAAATTTGAAGCATCAAACACAGGTATGACACCTATATGAAGTATCTGCATCAATGGTTAGTGCCAACAATTGGAAAATGAGGTGACTTAACTGCAAAAGTATATTATAAATATAGAAAATAATTTGAAAGGGAACATGATATAAATCAGGAATTGATGTTGATGAGTTGCCCATTTGAGCATCCAGAGTAGCATTGTTTCTGTGGCCAACAAATTTTTTCTATTGACAAGTTACCCGTTTAGAATTCCTAACAACCCGTCACTGCTCCATTTAAGATTTGAGCCAGTTCATAGTATGGCCAACATACCTCATCACAATAGTATTTGAGCCAGTTCATAGAATGTGCCCTAACAATCATAGCCACTAGTGGTACATCAATACCTTTTACGTGGGGAGCAAACTTCTTCTTATGGAAGTGAGAGTTCCTAATGAAGTGGCCAGATTTCAGCACATATATCAACTTGATTTTTAGTTTTCATTTGAACAACTATGGTCCTCAAAAAGATTTCTTGGTCTTGATAGGTTTCTTGTTAGTTTTCAAATGATTTAGATTTTTTTTTCTTCACACCATTAGAGTCCATGAGATCCACCTTGGACATACTTCTTGTGCTCTTCCTTCATATGCAGAAGTCAAGCTTCTTCACTTTGGAGTAGCAAAACAAAACGTCCCATCAAGATATCAACAGTTTTATGTCAGAGAATATTTCTAATCTTTACATCTTCCCAACCCAACAGCAGTTTCTCTGACTACGGGAACTTGGAAATTCTCATCAACGATAATTCCCTTAGACAAAATTTCAAGTACTGACATTGAAATAAATGAGTTTCCCTTGATTTAGATTAATTGTAGGATTAGTTGTATTAGGGTTGAGTTGAGTGGTATTAGGCTTGGCTAGATTAGGTGGTATTAGGGAGTTAGGCATGGATCAAAATATCGTCCGATACCGATATGTATCGGACGATACGTACCGGTATCGGAGGTGGACGATACGGTACATTAAATGTACCGTATCGCCCATTTATATGGCTAATACCGGACAATACATTCAATGTATCGTCCGGTATGTTACTGTTCCGGTACGTATCGTCCGATACATACCGGTTTTCGGCCCGGACGATACATACCGGAAAACCGGCATTTTGATCCATGGAGTTAGGTTTAGAAAAGAGAAGAAAAGAGAGAGAGAAGGACTGAGTTGATGGCGTCATGTCAAATGAGACACAAGCCAAAACTTGTATTTATACCAAAGGCCTTTTACAATATTGCCCTCATAAAGCAGGGTACACAGAAAACAAGCATGCTACGAAAAACGCCTTACTACGCATTAATATAAAGACGATGGGACAGACTCTCTTGACCGCCATTTAAACACCAAATGGTGTTTAAACGATCTTACACCAGCAATGATTTAAGACGTGGGTCATCCAAACATCAATGTGATAGGTCATAGATTGAAGTTCAACAGGCCCAAAATGGTGTTTTAGGGAGATTTAAACCATCCGATCCGTTGACTATAATGTCAACCGTTGTTTGTAGTTTTAATGGCTGATTTTAAACTTCATCAATTGGATAGTTGGCGTGTTTCATTGGGCTGAGACATATTCCAATGACATTTGGGCAATTTAGATTGATCATAGATGTATGCCCCATGGCATAATGATCAATCACACTTCAATGGTGTAAGAAAAATAGTGAACATTTTCATGGTGTAAGATCATTTAAACACCATTTGGTGTTTAAATGTCGGTCTGGAGTCATTATCCCAAAGACAATACACTAAATTCTAATACTCTCCCTCGAGCTGGAGCATAGATGTCAATCTTCTTCCTTTTTTTAATCAGTAAAGCAGACATATATTTGATAAGAAAGAAAAGGTACAAAGAAACATTAGCGAGAGGCTAAGGAAAGCAACCACAGAAATTAAAGCAAAAACACAAAGACACAGAAAAACGACAAGCCTAGAAACCCAACAAGCAGAAAAAAGAGCCACCAGACGAACCCCCCAACACCCAAATCCAAGGGACATCCGAAACATGCCAATGAGCATGCTTTAAATCATGCCTATAGATTTAGGTTTTACTATTTTTTTTTAACTCTCTCTCACCCACAGAAACACATGCACCATAATATCGGTAAAGGAGAATATTATATAAAAACAAAAGCAAGAGTACATACCTGCGCATTAGCGCAATCATATGACTGAAGGTCCTTAAAAGAAAGAACAAACCCCATCCAACCATACATAATACTATAATAGTTCCAATTTATGATTGAAGGTCCTTATAACAGAAAAAATATCCCATTATACAACAGCAAGGACAAATTAATTCCCTTCAAATTTTTAGCCTTTCCCATCAGTCTAGATATCCATTCTAACAGTTTAATAATCAAAAACCTATATTCCAGAACTAATATGATATCAATGCAGCTCAAAAGAATCATTTTATGTGACAGAGTGCTTGGCAACCAATGGATGTATCCGCATAGTAATTATGATCGCCCAATCGTTCAGCCACCTTTTGGATGGGTAATGGCCTTGACATTGCATCTATTGGACAACAGTGAATGAATTTTTTCTAGGGAAATTTTCACATATTTTCTTCGTCTCTTTTTTGATAACTAAGGGTATCCCAAAGCTTATGCTTGGAGCAATCCCTAAGCCCCCTACCATGCCATGAGTACCTCATGGATTCTGCACCTTACGGGTCATCTGGAGTCAGTCACTACTCAAACTCACAACATTGGGGAGCATACCCAAGTCATCGACCATTGCGAAAAACCCTTGGTGGGTAAAATTTTTGCATATATTTTCATCCATTGGAGGTTACCAGAATTGCCCAATAACTGCAATTTGGGACAGCCCACAGAAGGCAGCCAGCCATTTAATGGTCTGAATTTAGGAATACAAACAAAGAAACCATCTCTTTAATGGTGTTAAGCACCATAATACAACATCTTCAAAACAAAAAAAACAAAAAACAGTACCCTAACACAGGTCAAAGCAAAACAACGGAAGGTACACTCAAAATCCAAAGGATTAATAGGCGTGAGAGGCATCATTACTTAAGAAGAACCGTTTAGCCCCCCAAACCATATCCCATAGAAAGTAAACTTTCACTTATTCAAGGTCCTAAAATCCGTGACAGTCAGCTTTTGATGAGTTCTGTGACTAAATGATTCCTGAATAGAGACAATCCCAAATTCAAACCCACAAAAACCATAGACCCACTACTACTTTTATGAATATAAATAACAGAATCAATTTAACCAAGTAGATAGAGAGTACAGAGAAAGCTCAATAAGCAACCACAGAAAATAAAAAAATAATAATAGTTATCAACATTAATAACAAAAATAAAGTAGAGACCTGATGAAGAAAGACGATTTCTGAGGTGGGTTTTTGAGAGGAGAGAGGGAGGCGGAGAGACCAGCGATTTTGCAGCTGCAGCCTCCATTGAAGGGGAAATGGAAGCCTATTGTAATGTTGCTGCCCGGCTGGTGTGGTCTACACTCTACATATGCACAGAGAGAGAGAGAGAGAGAGATTTGGTTATTTGATTTTGATGAATCTTAACTCATCAAACTGAGTCACAAGTGGAAGCTCCCTTCCTCCTCCACCCCTCAATGTCTACTGTCAAGAAGAACCCCTTTGAGTTGAGGATGAGGTCCGCCTTCAGCCAGCTTAGCTACTCTACTAAAATGTCACATCCAAAAGCTCCAAATCCATAATTACGGAATTACCTTCCTAAAGCCACGTAGGATTTGCAAATGGGCCGGTTCGGGATGGGCCGGTCTGCTCAAGGCCAACTAACCTGCTTTAAGCCGGGTTTGTGTTTGAAAAACAGAATTTTTTAGACCCGAACCTGCTACAAGTCGAGATTTTTCAAACTTGACCTCCCAAAGTTGAGTTGGGTTTTAAAAAACTAGACCTGTCGGGTCATATGGGGTTGAAAATCTAGACTTGTTATCCAAACAAGTTGGATTCAATTTAGCCCGCAAATTGGACCCGAACTCGACCTGGTAGATATTTGTTATAAGATATACACATATATGGGCCTTTATAAAACATTTCGTTTCATGTGCCCATTTTAAATACCAAAAAAATTGACTTATTAATAGACTGAGTAAAACGTTACAACACAGGTTGAATATGAGTTACTTCAGGGACAACCCACCAAGCGTGTTTAGCCCTTTCAATCCGTTCCCTTTGAACAAAATCCCAACTCCATACCCCACCTGATCTTTCCAGGGATACTTCAGTTGAACTGCATTGATATTATAGTACATGCTTCGAGACCAGCTGACCGAAATTGATTTTTGGTTCGGAATATGAGACATGTAAACTTGTATTGTGAGACGCTTTAGTGTTTTAGAAATTGGGTGGGTTTTTTTTTTTGTATTTTAAATCCAGGTATAATACACTTAGTAAAATTTGCTACATATATTATGTTTTTGTTCGAAAAGTGGTTAACAAGTCAAGTCCAAACCTAAAAATGGTATTAAATTACACTAGCAAGTCAGGTTCAAGTTAAGTGCAATAGGTTTAGATTAGGTCCAAGATAGATTATTTTTAAAAGGTCAAGTTCAAATACAAGTTTAGGTCGAGTTTGAGAGGTTAACAGGTCAGGCCAGAGAAGAGAGTTGCTGCATTTGTACCAACTGAAAAGAGTTCCCTACTTACATGGATATGGATAACTCCATTTGCACCTACTGCTGAAGTACTAAGAGAATATTGCAAGATAGAGCTATCCTTCTTACATTTGTATGCGGCACGTGCGATACACCTGGAAAGGGATGATGGAGCCAACTAAAGAAGATAGTTGTTGGGCTTCAACTACAAGATTGGTGGGCTGGGTTGGGTCAGGCCCATATGTAGAAGACTGCCCTTTTTGACCCAACATATAGCGGACTTCAGACCATTTGAAGAGTCGGTAATAGAAGCTTTCGCCAAGTATTTTTCTTTGGGTAAAGTAGTCGGGTACTGCGGACTAGGGAACTTATCTGGTCCACAACAATTTGCAACGATGAGGCACCTAATCTCATGTTTGAGTGTCATGGAGAAACCAACCCCAAACTTTGGGGTGATCAATAAGTTAAACCCCAAAAGTGAAAATTCGACTATTTTTTGAAAAAATAATATATTAAGCCTCGCATACATATTATGTATACTAGGCTTAGGAACACTACTTCCTCAAAAAATAGGGAAGTTTAGAGCCCGCAGCGGAAGCCTAAAGCCAATTTTGGTCTTGTGTACATATTATGTACGCTAGGCTAATTTCTATAAAAAACTGATCTCGCGTAACACTAGTCCAATTTCTAAAAAAAAATTTGCCTCGCGTACATAATATGTATGCTAGGCCTATTTCTGGAAAAACTGGCCTTCTGTACATAATATGTACGCTAGGCTTATTTCTGGGTAGAAACACAGTAGACTTGCATCCTTCACCCGAGGTAGACCCATTAGGGGTCCATGGGGTTTAGTTATGGGTTCTATGAGTCTAGTTGGGCCTTCTAAGGGTTCGGATTGATTCCTAAGGGTTTGGGATGATTCCTAAGTGTTTGAAAAATACATCGGAAGCTCAGGGGTTTGCCTTTCTCGAAGTGCATGTCGATCATGCCTTGGGCCAAATTTGGATGTCCACAGATGCCAGTTTTTGGTATCCGATCATTAATGATCATATGCCAAAGAATGAGACATTCGAAGAGGTCCAAGGCAAATGTTAATGGGTCCGCTATATTCAAAACGAATCTCAAACATCAAATGGTTAAAATGAAAAAAATTTGGAGAGTAGCGGAAGCCCAATATGTTGGGAAAACGTTCGTTCAGAGAGAAAGTAGCAGAAGCCCAATGTGTTGGGAAAACGTCCGTTCCGAGAGAGAGAGAGAGAGAGAGAGAGAGAGAGAGTAGCGGAAGCCCAATATGTTGGGAAAATGTCCATTCCTCGAGATTATTAGTCCTCAAGTGTTTAGCGACAGTACTGGGCATAACAAAGATTTCAACTAGAATACTAAAAAGTTTTGTCTGATTTAAACTTGTATTGGTGAAATGCTTAGGAAAAAGAACTCATATTGGTTTGTATCATCCAAATCTGATATGACTTATATTGTTCAGCTCCAATATTGAATGTATATGAATGTACCTAGTTCTAAACATCTTGATATCAACATTTGATATTATTTGTAAATGTTTTTATTTTCTTAAAAAGTTTTGACCATTTGCGAATTGCGCCAATTCTAAGCATCTTTGGTATAAACTATAGTAATCTTATGTTGTTACAAGCTTCATGAGCCATATAATCATTGAAAAATAGCATTTTGACAAGATCTAGGTTAATGGTAGTCCTAGGTTCTTCATAAGCGTGGCAACTGCAACCCTTATCATGCATGTGGAGGAGCAATTCCTTAGGGCTTCTTTGGATCTCGTGACATTTTAGTGTCTTATATGTAGATTAATATATTTAGTAATAACAATTTTCCTCGTAGTCAGTCCTAAATGATATGGAGCAATTCAATTTTTAGTTTAAACTATTGACTGAAAGTAGATTGGTAGCAAGATTGGGCACATAAAGGACCTTGAAAAGATTGAAGGAATGTGACGAGAACATTACCAACACTACTGAAGGTGTTAGAGAACCATCAACAAGACGAATTTAGGAGCTTTTGGAAGAGACTATAATGTGGAGAAGGAGGTGACACACAGGTTATCTGATCTAGATTCAATAATCCAGGAGGCAACTGAGGATAATTATGATGGTGATCAAAGAGTAGATGTGCTTGGGTTCACAAATCACAACAGACAAAACTTGGGGGAAAGCCATATCAGTCATAATCCACCAATCTCAAAGAGAGCAACAAAATCACTAAGAAAGATTCACAAAGTTGTCTAGACCCAACACATATATTCAGACCCTTCACTCGCAGTTCTACCACAAAGTCAACTGAAATTACTATTTCACGAGACTTGCCCAGAAGCAATAATGCCTTAATGTGATAGATGAATTAAAGAGAATAGTGGATACAAAAGATATCATCAGGTAACTATGAACTACAAAGATCAACACTTTCAGCAACTATATGGAGTAGCACAAACAGCTATGTAAATTCGAACAAAAGGTTGCAAAATAGGAGGAATCGACCATCATTGAATTAGTGGAATAATGGTGTCAGTGGAAATAGGGTTGATGTCAGCAGCTGCAGGACTATACCTGCTCTGAAAAAAAAAAGTAATTATTTTTCTTTCAATTACTTTCATCGTGTTGTATTTATAAAAAAAAGTTTGACTAAATTGATAGAGGGAAATATTAATGTAGGTTGCACATTATCAACAATAATCAGTAGTTACTACATATTTGGCCCGCTATTTATATATGCAGCAGTGCCAAGGATTTTGCAATTTCTGAACTAAACTTAAAATATCTTTTTATCCTCATTCATATATATATATATATATATATATATATATATATATACACACACACACACACACACACACACACTACTATTGTCACCAAGACATTGACACTATATCTTATCGTTATTTGGTATTCTAGTAGATACTTGGGACAGGATTTTCAATTGTACTTCTAAATCTCGGATGAAGGCAACAAGGTGATATCAGGTAAAGATTTGGATTTTCTTAGCATTAAGATTTATGTATCGCTCTGCAATAGTAGGGAAGTTTTATGTTTTTTATGCTTCAAGTATTGTGTTTTGCTTAGTGTAGAGATTGTGATAGCTTTATTGTGGTCAAAAGATACCTAGAATTTTATGTGATTGAATTTCTCTCTAGTGGTGATGATCCCAAGTGTATCATATTGAGTTCAGGGGTTCGATCCTAATTTACCTCGATGGTGGTTTTAATGATTAATGGTCTTTGGTATGGAATGCCCAACTTGTTAATGGATGATCACCAATCGAATTATTCTCTTCGACTTTGCAATCCTTCATGTCACTTTTCATTACTTCCCTCGTCATTTCCAATGCATATAATCCCATCATTTTGAGGTTGGCACATAGCTTTGCAAACATGTTTTGCCACTAAAATTATTATAGTTGGCTGTTGACCTGACGTTAACCCTACTCCTTCATCTGGTTTGAAACCAGCATGAGCGGAGTAAATGGAGGGACATTGGCTGAGAGCATATTTTCAGTATTTTCACTACTTCCCTCGAAGTCTTTATTAGTCCCCTTTCTCTTATATCGTTTCAATTCTTTGTATGTGGGTTGTTTCAGGTCTCCAATGACATTCCTTAAGTTTCACCTTCAATGGATACATATGGTACAATCTGGCAAACTTGGATGTCTTCTACACTTTGATAAAGAGGATGCCAGTGTGAACCATATAATGAATATTGCCCATGCCTTTAAACTGATGGAGAAAATTGCCATCAACTTAGTATGTCATCAAATATGCATCTAATGTGTATCATGTTAAAGGATACACATAGATTTTTGTGTTGTCTGATTCATGCTTCTAGACCAATGGTGCCATCTGTATAACTACAATAGGACACAAGTGCTGGTGCCAAACACGGATATGAGATATCTGGAAAATATACTTTGGCAATAACTGGAACTTTCACATAGACATGTGTGCAGGTGTCAGACATGTATGTGAGGTGTTGACTATTAAATTTAAACCATCGAGTGATTTTGTTCGAATCTGGGAAAATATGAAAGTAATGAGTTTCATTGTTAATCATTTTTATATTGTATTATGATTATATAGTCCCCATAATTCTTGTTGAAACCTTGACCTGAGTTAACTATCCATAATGAGTTTTATATGATAAGCGCGAGATTCTTTGATATCTTTTCCAGATTTTGGAAGTGTTGTTTGCAACAGGATAGCCCCATAATTCTTGTTGAAATCTTGACCAAATGTTGCTCTCAGATATTAATTTCCAGCATTGGGCTGTTTAGGTATCTTCTATGCTTCAAACTCCCAGACCTGCTTCATTTTTAGGCCTTGTTATAGTGTTCCAATTGACCCAGTGCGCTTTATTTTTCCCCTCTTATTGACCCAAAAGAAATTTTCAAAGCTTCTTTCCAGTTCTTGAATTACATACTTCAGGATTGATAAAATTTGTAAAAGATAGTTTGGAATACTCCCCAATACGTGCTTCAGTAAGGTTAATCTTCTGCCTTCAGATGAAGAGTTTAGAATTCAAGCCTGATATTCTATTTTTTACTTTATCAACAAAAGACCAATAGGAAACTCATATAATTTTCTTGTCAAGGATGTTATTAGCTCGTGGCCATAATGATATGAATAAAGGAAGGCTCCTTGTTCTTAGGATATAAAAGCAGGCTCCTTGTTCTTAGATACTCCAACCTTTGACAAAGGCTCCTTGCTCTTAGGATATGAATGAAGGAATATTTTACTGATGTGATTGAAGATTACATTTTCAATTGTCTTATAAATGAAATTGCATACGCTAATGATCCTAAATTGTGAAAATGGAAATAGGCACCTCTGATTTTGGAATAAGGTCAATATGAGTTGTAAGTTTCAATATATATATATATATATATATATATATATATATATATATATAGACACATGTATGATTACCTATATCCATTTACAAACTGTTTTAACGGAAATTACCAAAACCATTCTTTGCAATATAAAGGAGTAAGACCCTTACACCTTTGCATCTTTGGCTTGTTTATTTAATATTGTTCCCTCTGCTTAGCCGAAAAATATAACTTCGACAAAGAAAACGAGGCATGACAACACATTTATTATGTGAGTAGGTTGAGAAACCTATTTTGATAGATTGATTCATAATCATGAACACATAAAACAATATAGTTAGACAGAAAAATAAAAACATATAAAAAAAATGGATAAATGAGTCTTAATAGACACTTTACATATTGTGAGGTATTGTACACACTTCTAGGCCACTTGGCACATTTTTTGAAGGTCCAACTTGTCAAAGTAGTAGCTCCAATTAGGGTCTACCTCCAGCCCAAAAATCTCATTCATTGGAGGATTTAAACAGTCATGCTTATGTACTCTAAAATGGATGGTTTTATCGATATTAAAGTGCATAAATCATAAGGCAATCCTCTCTAGGGAATAATTCTTTGCTCGGGAAATGTGCCAATAACTAACTCCAAGTTGGACAGCTTGGATTGATCAAACATATATGTCATGTGGTGCAAATTTAGGCTGCCATGGCTCCTATTTGTACAATGTCAGTCTACAGAGTCGATCTCATGCAAGTTGAAAGGGAAATGATCAGGTCCAACTGGTTCAACCTGATTTCGTGTTCATTATGAAAAGTGAATTTGTAATTTCATGCTAATAATAATGTTTACTGATAGGGTACCTTCATTTACAACCCAAGTTACTTCCCTCTCAACCCGCATTTCACATGTTTAATGCTGTGAAATGGATGCTTAAAGTTGTTCGTATGGAAAGTAGGCCATTAACGAGCACACCTTCTAGGGATGTTAATGGATCGAGTCAACCTGCTAGCAAACCTGCCCAACCCATTTACTTTTAAACCAGGTCGAGCACATAAACTTGGCCTGCAGGGTCAGGTCGGAACAATTAGATTGAGTCATGCTTTTGGCATATTGGATAGCCTTAAGTGTATTATGATTATATGGTTTAAGCCTGACCTTTAGTTTGCTCAATATGGGGTTGGCATCTATTTAGTGTATCCAAAATTTCAAGGGGGGATCAGTTGTTTAAATATCTTTCATTATAAATTATTTACAGTTTGATGTGTACGTTTAATTCTTAGGCAGTATTTTCTTAAGTTTCTATTTTTTGAAATTTGTATCATTAATTTGTATCATTAATTTACGTTCAATATAATTATTTATTCAATATTAAAAAGAATAATTGTAATTTTTCTGAAATATTTATTGTGAAGACAATGAATGTACGTGTTCTGTTTGTGACTATGAAGCAAGCAACCAATGAAGAGATCTTTTTGTTTTATTTTTAGTAAAGAATTGATGGTACAATCTGAATCTGAAACAAGTGGGTTTGAGTCTCGACCAAATGGGTCTGAACAAAACGACACTCAAGAAAATCGGTCTGAACAAAGCGATATTCAAGGGACTGGTTAGTTTCCTTCTTTTTTATATAATAATTGTTATGAATAAATTACTAACAAGATATTATTTATTTAGGTGAGCCTAAAAAATTACTGCATTTACATGAAATTTTTATTGTACAGAAAAAGCAGAGTTCTGATGGTAGAGTCACTAGGACACAAATATATATAGCCTCCCATACCGAGAAAGATGGGACTTGTCATTTTCTCGCTATGAGCAATCAACTAGTAAAACTATTATTTTAGTTTATTTTACATAAGAATTTTAGTATTGAAATGTTTAATTAATATTTATTCTTTGTAGGATGATATTAAAAGAATCATTATGAACGATCCTCTTCTAAGGGATAACAAATTAGATAATGATCCTATTGCTAAAGTAAATGATGCTCACCTTCCCTTTTTGTTTCTTCTTTTTCTTGTAAGGAATTTATAGTTTTAAAATATTTTGTTGCTTAGATTTGTGGCCGTGATGGAAGAGGCTGTGTACGAGGCATGGGTAGGGGTGTATCTAAGACTGCTATTCAAGCATCAACGCCATGTAGAGAGAATGTTCAACGGGAGAAGAGAGTACGTGAAAATATTGAATCGAAGTTTGAATTACTTATTCAACAATCTGATGAGGACCATAAGGCACTCAAGACCCTTGAGGAAAAAGTCAATGTATTATCAAGTCAAGTTCTTTCTCAAGGAACACATATGCCAGATTAGATTCTTCTCAGGTACAAATTTCAATCTCATGAAGGCCCAAATTCTTTTTCAAAATTGTAATTTTTCGATATAAATTTTTTAATATTAATCAGTTATCATTATTTTCGTAGGCACAACGACGTTCATCGGTTCTTCCTGATTCACCAGTGGATCAATCATCTACGCTGCTTATTAAAGGACTTTACGAAAAAACTTGTTGCACTGGGACGTATTAATAGAGGGGCGACAACATCAACAGATTCATTTAGCATCATAGTAGATGATATTATGATATCGACATCGAGCTGTATGCAAGTGAATGAATGTTAGCAAATATTACAGTTGGGGATACAATTATCTGGCCAAAGGGACTTATTCAATTTATATGATTATTGTTAGGTATAATATAAATTGGATTTATTTGGTTATAGACATTTAATGGATTTGGATGCTTAGTAGTTTTTTTGGAAATTTTAAGTTTCATGTTTTTAAAGATTATTTCAAAATTGAAAGTTGAAAGTTGTAATTAAGGATGATGATTATCCATTTATTTATTTTAAGATGTGAATTTTCTTATGATGAATTTAGAAATTTATGTATTTTGATGATTATAGATTTCATTAGATTTTAGACGAAAATTATTAAAAAAATGACGTTATAAAATCATCGTTTTTTAAAATTTAAATATTTTTTAAAAAATATAAATAAAAAAATACGATTGCTCAAAATCGTGATTGTTTCATGAACGTGATTATTTTAAAGAGAAACGACAATTATAATATGTCGATCATGTGGGAAATATGTCATGTCTTTTTCAATAAACGGTATAAAAAATAACAGCTCAAAACCGTCGTTTGTGGTTGACGGCCGAAGATAGTCGTTATTTTGATGAAATAAACGACGGTCTAAATATGTCGTTAAAAAATACTACTGTTTTTTCTAGGACGGCTCACTCGACAGTCAAAAATTGTCTTTTTTTTGGAAAATGACTATTTTGGACAGTTGTTTTTTTTGCATTTTCACATAGTGATCCAAGTAAAAATAAAATCATCATCCACAATTAGGATATTAGACCCAATATCCACCATAAGAAACTATATCACCAGCCTTTCCTGATCATTCTTTGTTGCCACTACCCGATGCACCATCGACACCTGGAGCACCATCATTCGTCTCTTCGAAAATCATCCACCGTTGAAACTCCTCCGTCAAACTATCAACGTGAGCTCCCACAAGAGCCACATCAACCTGTAGCACACGGATAGCACGATCTATGGAGTTGAATAGACCTAATACAAGATTTTGAAATTCACGAGTAGAGAGAGGTCAATCATGAGACTGGGTAGACGTAGACGAAGCAGGTGCGGTCGCAGGTGGCTGTGAAGGATTATTGCACGTGGTCATAGCCATAGTAAGATTTGAAGGCAGCTGTAGTAAGATTTGAAGGTAAAAAATAAGTGGCTTGAGAAGTTTTGACCGAATACGCGGGCACGTCGATGAAATTTTCAATAATTTTGAAAACAACGATCAGAAAAGGTATCGACGCATTCTCTCTAGGGTTAAGACACCGAGCGCGAATGATTTGCCAGATGGAGGTGGGACCACACACCGGATGATCAATGTCTAGCAACCACATGATGAGCATCTCGTGAATTCTAACTTCATTAAAGTTTTCAATCTTCGGCCAAAGGGTACCAAAGATTAGAAAACGCAGAATGTAGAAACGAAGTTTAAGAGATTTGGTAGGAATGGCTGATTTCAGATTCAAGCCCGGAGAAATAAACACATGATCAATGACAAATACCACGATCCATTAGGCAAATCATCGGTATGGGAATCCGAATCACGGGGATAGAACCCCTTCGGGTTCAAGAGGGATATTGAGAATCGAAGAGATTA
Source organism: Chloranthus sessilifolius (assembly GCA_021018995.1). Lineage (NCBI taxonomy): Eukaryota > Viridiplantae > Streptophyta > Magnoliopsida > Chloranthales > Chloranthaceae > Chloranthus > Chloranthus sessilifolius. The sequence goes on from CM037592.1 coordinate 118,822,994, forward strand.
AATTGGGGGTGACGGTGATCTTTGATCCGTGGACATCAGAGACCAACAATTTCTCTTCCGCAGAAGAGACACTTGACTCATAGTTGGCGTAAAAATATGGAACTAGTTCTGTATACGCAGAACCACGAATGGAAAGTAAGGGTGCCCAATGACGAGATTGAATCTTACCTATAAAAGAGTATTCGGACAAACATTCGAGATCAAAGTGTCGTTCCATAGCCAACAACCGAGTTTGTAGAAAGTTGAAGTTTGCCTTGGCCAAATCTAAAATAAAGAACGGAGGAACCAGAGAGTCAGTCGAAGTTGAGATCTTCTTGAGCTTCTTTCTCTGAGCCATTGAACAAAGAGGAGTAGAAGAGAAGAAAGAAGACAGGGTCGGGAGGTAGAGGAGAGAAAAAAAAAATAGGCAAAAAAAATTTCCTTGATTTTTTTTTATATGAAAGCACAGATGACAGCTTACTGTGGCAATACCCACAGTGCGTTGTCCTTAAAGAAACCAACCAGTCCCGCTGAAAAGATGTTTCAAAAACATTTCAAATCCCATGACCCCACGTTGTCGTCGCCGCAATAACATCTTGTCGATTACATAATTTACCATTTTATCACCCTTAACTTAGTGATGCTAGACCCCAGTTTGTTACTAACAAGTTGATGATGTGCTGATATGAAGAATAAGCAGTAAAATAGAACCAAAGTGTTAATCTTCATCAAAATAGACTCATTAAGCAGTAAAAAAGATGATTCTACACAAAGACGATTCAAATTGTACTTTAAGATGTTAAAAGAGGAAGAACCGTACATACGATTGAACATTGTACAGAAGAAAAAGAAATAAAATCGCACTTTATGATTTTGCAAAGTGACGCTTCAGAGAGAGTATGATACAAAGAAGAATATGATTGTTCATTTTTTAGAGACTTATGTTGAAAAGAGAAAATCGTGATTTACGATTTTATAGAATTTAAAGTCCCTATTGTTGTTGATCACTTGATAGCTACACTACCATGTACAAAATTAGAAGCCTATTCAAATTAGAAGTTTGGTAATCCACGGATCTGAGAAGATTGAAAAGAAAGACTCCTAAAAATCTCTACTGGTGCTAGAAGAAGAAACAGTCCTAAGCACATCAACCAATTGACATCAAGGAAGGATAAGATTAGAAGTTAGAGTTAAATTTGGAAATTTTGTTCTTAGTAGTTCTTTTATTAGAACTTGAAGTATTGTAAACCGATACATTATGATCTATAAATAAGAGGGCTCGACATAGGTAGAAGATTATCGAAGGAATTCTCAACATCAATTGACAATTGAGGTTGGTTTTCTTCCGACCAAAAACTTAGTTTAGAGTAGTTTAAATATTCAAGGTTTTTTTAGAATAATTAACGCATGTGATTGAGAGCTGGAAGATTAGAGTAGAGTATCCATAGTTTCTCAGAAGCAAATGACGACTATGACTGAGGGATGAAAGATATTTTCTAGTTTAGATTTATTTTATTATATTTTTCTGCTTTGTAAACATCTAAAAGTTGTTATTTGAATTGATGACTCAGATTGAGAATTTGCATATTAGAGTAATGATTTTTTACTTTCCATCTCCGATTTGCTTGAGTTTGATTGACGCCCGAATTTCAGGAAAGTTGCAGATTAATATAGATCTATATTGAGGAAAACTAGTTTTTGATTCACGCCTAAATTCTAGAGGACTGAGATATAATATAACAGTATTTTAAATTTACAAATATCTAAGAACTAAAGGATTGTGATTGACGACCACAATCTGTAAAGAAGAGGATTTAGATTTATTTTTTTGCACTAGTTTAATTATCCATTCTTTTATTCATATTTCACAATCTTTAAAGGCAAATAAAAGTTATTAAAAAAAGAGAAATTAGTTATAAATAAGAATCAACCTTCCTCGTGGGAACGATCCTATCGCTATCATTATAATTTCCATTGTGCGCTTACAATAGGTTAAGGCTTAATTAGATATATATACACATAGAAGCCGTGAACAAGTTTTTGGTGTCGCTGCCGGGGAAGCAAAAATTCTTATATAGTTTTCTTTCTTTCTTTTTGAATGCCAATATTTGTCTTTCTCTTTTTATCTTTCTTTATATTTTTATTTTCTTTGATCACTTCTTAATCTTTCGCAGCTTTATTCGGAGCAGCGAATCTAAGGTTTCAACACTTCCCCTAACAAGAGAAGCTAGAAGCTCAGGTTTTTCTTCTCTCCCTGCTTGCTAAAATAAAAATTAGATAAAATCAAAAGGAAAATAGATATATACAATAATTGTTCTTGCCATTCCGCCTTGCTTGTAAATCAATTTTCTATGATGGGAACAGACCAAATCGTGACTAGAACATTGGGAGAGTATTATGTGTTGACCCCTCTCACACCTCCCTCATGCATTAGTTTACCACCAGTGACCGGTGATGAAACTTTTGAGATCAAACCCAGGCACAAGTTCCCAAAGCATCAATTCTTTCTTTTAAATTGTGTGCCATGGCCAACTTCATGTGTGCAAGTAATGGCTCCCTAAAATATATCCTTGCGCTGGTTTACCCTTGTAGAAAGAAAAGAGCAGGAAAAGCTCACTCTCTTCCATTTAAACCACAGTAATTTCAAGCCCCCAAAGTATTTGGCAATTGGGTGTAGTAGTAAGGGGCAATTATGTCCTTTTAAACTTAATTGTAGTGGGGAGTGCCTCATATGACCTTATAATACGTGTAGAAACTTAGGGACAATATTTTTTTCCTTTTTATGGGTAAGCTAGAATCGAACAAGGGACTTTGGGGTTGAAAGGGAAAGGAGGTTTGGGGAACTTAGGTTGCGTATGGCATAGCTCTTTGTTAGCCCTTGCTACACTAGAGTTCATCTGCTTTAGTTGGTTCTCATTCTCTTTTCTAACTCCCTGTAAAGGAGGATTTACCTGTTCTAACAGCAACTTCCTTGTTCTCTACTAACTCCCTACCAGAGCAAAAAAAATCTGTTCTTACAAGGAGTGAGTAGAGAGGATGGTAGCATTGCTGAAAAAGTAAATCCTCCATAAAATCTTACTATGCAAAGAGTTATAAGGAGAAAGGCTACCTGTTAAAGCAGGTAACATGATGTTAACAAATAGGATGGGCCTTAAATTCTATGATAACTAGACATTGTATGGTAAAAATCCAATATATAGATCGTATCATTCCCGAATAGGAAAAGTTTTTGGTTGGTCACAGAAGCCACTTCATATGCGTTTTCATGCTAATGCCCGAAAAAAAAAATCAAACTTTGAACCATTACTTGAATTTATTTATTTATATAGTTTGGCAGATCACATCATCTAGATTTCGAAAGAGCTGTAGCAGAAAACACCAATTTTCTATCAAATATTTGATTATCTACCTTTAGGTGAAGCGTGGTTTGGCAGTAACGATTAACTCAGATGCTCTTGAAAGCACAAGGCCAAACACTTCGGTCATATCCAAGTCCTCTGCTCGAATACCATGTGAAATCTCCCAGTCGAAACTGTGGAGAAGTTGAGCAAGAGCAATTTCGATGCTTGCTGTCCCAAACGAAATTCCGGGACACACCCTTCTCCCTGCTCCGAAGGGTAGAAATTTGAAATCCTGACCCTTAAAACTGATCGAGCTACCGATGAATCTCTCCGGCTCAAAATTCTCCCAATTTTCCCCCCAAGATTCTGGGTCTCTCCCAATAGCCCAAGCATTGACCAGGAGCCTCGTTTTGGCGGGAATTTTGTACCCGTCTATTGTTACTTCTTCAATGGATTCTCTCGGCAGTAGTAAAGGCGCGGGAGGATGCAGTCGGAGTATCTCCTTGATCACAGCTTTTAAGTAGGGTAATTGATCCAGATCACTCTCCGAAACCAATCTTCTCTCGCCGACGATGCTTCGTACTTCTGCCTGGGCTTTTTTCATCACTTCTGGGTTTCTCATGAGCTCTACCATCCCCCAATCAAGCGTTATGAAGGTTGTATCAGTTCCAGCGGCAAACACGTCCTACATAGATGGTATGGTTGATCAGTAACAGTTCAAATTTTATTTTATTATTTATTTATTTACTTTCCGGTGATCAGGTATCCAGGCCTCTTACAACACCCGACTAAGTTCCAAGTATTGGTATCCTAACCGACATTTAATCACCATAATGGTATTTAAATGATCTTATACCATTAAAGTTAAACTTTTAATCTCATACCATTGTAAATGTGATTATTATTTTGCTATGTGGTAATCTATCATTGGAACATGACTTAATCTCACATCTGTGATCAATCTAGACTGTCCAAGTGGCATTTAATCATTGGAACATGACTTAACCCAAAGAAACATGCCTAAAGTCGAGGTGTACCATCTGATTGTTGATCTATCAGCCGTTAAAACTGAAAACATCGGTTGATATTAAAGTCCATAGACCAAATGGTTTTAATCTCCCCAAAACTCCATTTTTGAGCCTGTTGCACTTCAATTTATGATTTATGACTTTAACGGTTAGGATCACCCACAACTTAACCAGTTGATGGTGTATGATCATTTAAACACCAACTTTGGTGTTTAAATGACGGTCACGAGAGTTGTGCCCGGACTTACTAAGACCCAACCACAGTAGCCAAGTTCAGAATCGGCAATCATTCAGTGGGGAGTTAGCTCGTTTAATTTGGATAAATTCGGAAAAGATTCAAGGAAAGGGCACTTTAGAAATCAATGCCTCAAAACAAGCTTTTTTAAACGTTTTAGAAAAACAGTGCTTCCATGGATTTTGGAACTTTCGAAAACCATAAAAGCACTATTTTTTCAACAAAATGGTGTTTTCACGATTTTATGAAGTTCCAAAATCTGTGAAAGCACGATTTTTCTAAAACAATTGAAGTCGGGTATTTTTCGCTAAAAAATTTGTTTTTGAGGCATGTTTCTCTAATTATCCCCTCTAAAATAATTGGAAAAGTGTACTGTACATAATAGGGCACTATATAGGAGAATTTTTGTAGGGCACTTTAGAAAAACAACCTTGAAAAACAAATGTTTTAGCAAAACAATTCTGAGCTTAAACGTTTTAAAAAAACAGTGCTTCCATGGTTTTTTGAACTTCAAAAACCCATGAAAGCACCATTTTTTAAAAAAAGAAAATTAAAAAACAGTGTTTTCACGGATTTTTGAAGTTCCAAAAATTGTGAAAGTACTATTTTTTTTAAACGTTTAAGTTCGGGTTGTTTTACTAAAAACGTTTGTTTTTCTAATTATCCCATATTTGTAACGGAGGATCCAACTGGAAATCGAGCATTAAACCAATAAATCGTGGGAAGAGTCGATTTAGGAACTTCTAGTTTATTTTCATGGACCAGTGGAATTCTGGCTCTGATCCAGCTCTTGAAGTTCCTTAGTAAGTCCACTTCGAGATCTTGAAACTTAACAACCAGAGAGAAACAAAAAGTAACCGAAAACAGAAGAAATCTTTACTTACCATGACGACGGCCTTGATATTATCCATTGTTAGAGGCATGTCGAGGCCGTTCTTCTTTATATCGAGCAAAACATCGATGAGGTCTTTGTGCTCCTCTGCTTCTCTCTTGGGATCGAGGTGTTCCTCGATCACTTCATCCACGAAACGATCGTAGCGCTGAAACGCGTTCTTGAGTCTCCGTTCGAAGCCAGTTATTTTGTTGATCCATTCAATAGAGGGGAACAAGTCTCCCAGATTGAACCCTCCAAGCAAGATTTCAATCTCCTCTAACATGTTATGAAATCCATGCCTATCATAGTCCCCTCCCTCGGAAAAAATCCGTCCCAAGGCGACCCGACAAAGCACATCGCTAGCAAAGAGCTGGAGCATCTTTGTAAGATTGACTGGGGCAGGGTACGATTCCGCAACCCTACGAACTAGACGTGCAACCTCTGCTTCTCTTGCGAAACTATAAGACTGGACTCTCTTGACGGTTAGAAGTTCGAGAACACATATCTTTCTTAGGTTCCTCCAGTACGCTCCGTAGGGAGAGAAGCCGATATCCATGCAATTGTAGACTAGATGCTTGGCTGAGAACATACGAGGCCGGCTACAGAGAGCGAGGTCATGGGTCGTCATTACTTCTTTTGCTGTTCTCGCCGACGAGATGACAACGGTTGGAATTTCGCCTAGTTTGAGGTAAATTATGGGGCCGAGTTTCTGTGAGAGGCGTCGAAGAGAGCGATGGGGCATGGTGCCAAGCTGGTGGAGATTGCCGATGATCGGTAACTTTAATGGACCTGGCGGGAGATTCGGCTTTCGTTTTCTTTGGTAATTGGTTGGATTCTCCTTTAAGAATTGCCTTAGTACTAGTACTAGAAGTAGAGATGCAAAGAAAATGGTAGAGAAGGTAGTTTGGCTGAGTGTTGGTTCTCTTAGCCATTGTAAGAGAGCCATTAGAGTTTGCAAAAGAGACTTAAAAGCTCAATACAAGCTTGGCGTATATGTAGTCTTCCACCCTTTGGTATTCTTGGTCACAAATTTTGTTGGATATTTTAAAGGTTTTAAAAAATAAGCTCTTGAAATTGGGATTTGTCCCACATCGTGTAAACTCTTTTTTGGGTTTGGCTTATATATCTTTGTCTTGGCTCAAGGCTTGTAGCCTTCACCCAGGGGGCACCGAATTTTGTAGCTTCCACCGCCATGCAACCCATCAGTCACACTGCTGGCCTTGTAAAGTCGGGACGGACGGACGGCACGAAATGCGATGCGTGTATGGCGATGGCGATCTGAATTTAATTAAACCTTTGAATTTATGGATATGTCCGTTCAGTTACACCTATTTTATCTATAAAAGGGCCCCAAGACCCCTCATTTCATATACTGCATTTTCGCAAATTTCTTTAAGCTTTCTCCTTCTCAGAGTTCCGCTTTAGTTTTTTGGTGTTCTGGTTGCGTGATCAGATTCACCGTCGATCCTGAGATCTTGCGGTTCGTTGTATCCTGGAACCGATTTGCCGGTAACCTTTTGGTGACCACTAGATCATAGTGGTAGGGGCAAATCTCGGTTTAAAGACAACGATATTTAACGTGCCTCGAACCGGATTAGCGTATATTTTTATTCCGATCTTTATCTTCTTTTGCAACCCGAACCTATTTTCCTAACAATTTTAAACCGAGATTTATGGCTCATATTTTGTCCTCCACTTCTGCTCTAGTGAATGATAAGATTCATCCAGCGCTGCCTAACAATATCCACAAGTTAGACAGTTTTGATGGTTCGAATTTCAAACGGTGGCAACAGAAATTGCATTTTCTGTTAACCACACTAAAAGTTGTATACGTTATTACAACTCCGTGTCCGACTATTACCGAATCATCCACCCTCGCTGAAGGCCGTAAAAAGCAGAAATGGGACGATGACGACTACACTTGCAAAGGCTACATTTTGAATGAATCGTCGATTCTTTATTCGACGCTCATCGCTCTTACGATACTTCAAGGAACTCGGATGCACTCGAGAAGAAATACAAAAGAAGATGTGGTATAATTTTATATTATCACCGCTTTTTAATTTTACGATAGTTGATGACAAACCTATTCTTAGCCAAGTTCATGATTTTCAAGTTATTATTAATTATATGGTTGTTAATGGTTCTCATTTCGATGAGGATTTTACGGTTGGTGCGGTAATCGCCAAGTTGCCTCTATCATGGAAAGATTAAAAAAATTCTTAAGCGTAATAATGAGAAGATTTCTATGGAAGATCTTCTCCTTCATTTACGTATTGAGGAAGAATCCAGTTAGGGACAAAGCGAAGATCACATTGATATGACATCAAAAGCACACTTGGTTGAGTCTAAGGTTGTTAGTGGACCGTCCAAGAAGAGGAAGAGAGATATTCTCATTCTAAGGAGAATAAGAAATTCGCCAAGGAGAATAAGACCATGGTATCAAGAAGAATGGTGGTTGCTATCGTGAAACCGGACATTTCAAACGGGATTGTCGCCTCTTCAAGAAGTTGAAGAATCGCGAATGCAATGGAAGTGAAAACAACTTCGTAGCCGTTCTTTTCGGAAGTCAACGGTTGGTGACATCAATGAATGGTGGATCGACACCGGTGCCACAAAACATGTGTGTAATAATCGTGACATGTTTGTGACTTATGACAAAGTCGATGATGATCAAGATCTCTTCATGGGAAACTCATCTACGAAAGATCATAGGACGTGGAAAAGTGAAATTAAATTTCACATCCTAAAAGTCGTTACACTCAACGATGTGCTCCATGTACCCGATATCCGTAAGAATCTTGTTTCGGTGGTTTATTGATTAAGCATGGTTTTAAACTTGTATTTGAATCGGATAAGTTTATCTTATCTAAAATGGTGAATTTGTTGGAAAAGGATATGCCATGGGAGGCATGTTCAAACTCAATACGATCCCTTCAATAAAATCTCATCTTCTTCTTACTTGGTCTCTGTTTCTAATTTATGGCATGATAGATTAGGACATATAAATTATAGGTCTATGAAATGTATGGGTAACTTAGATTTAATTCCAAAACATGAATCTTTTTGCTAGTAGTGCTTGTAGTATATGTGCTAAGACTAAAATTACTAGAAAACCTTTTCCTAGTGTTATTAGAAATTCATGTTTATTAGATTTAATACAGTGATATTTGTGATTTAAATAATGTTCCTACTAGAGGAGGAAAACGATATTTTATTACTTTTATAGATGATTTTTCAAAATATACTCATATATATTTATTAAATACTAAAAATGAGGCTTTTGAAAAATTTAAAGTTTATAAAGCTTTAGTAGAAAATCAATTAAATAAAAGAATAAAAGTCATTAGATCTGAACGGGGTGGAGAATACATGTCAAATGAATTCTCCGATTGTCGGAAATTCATGAAATTAGTCATGAGGTGACGGCCCTTATACGCCATACAACAAAACGGAGTTGCCGAAAAGAAAAAATAGAACATTAGTAGAAATGACTAATGCATTATTAGTTAACGCTAATTCGATAAAAATTTATGGGGTGAAGCTTTATTAAGCGCTACTCATATTTTAAATAGAATTCCACATAAGAAGAGTTTAATTACACCTTATAAACTTTGGAAGAATCGAAAACCTAGTTAAGCCTATTTTAAAGTATGGGGTGTAGGGCACTTGTTAGATTAGTAGATCCTAAAAGACCTAAGATAGGGATTAGATCTATTGAGTGTGCATTTATTGGCTATGCACAAAATAATAAAGCTTATAGATTTTTAGTTATGGAATCTAATGATAACATCGATAAAAATACTATAATAGAATCTAGAGATGCTATATTCTATGAATCTAAGTTCACTACTCTAACTAATAAATTAAATATTAAAAGTAAATCTTATGAAGATGGAAAATCTTCTAAATCTAAAGAAGTTATTGAATCTTCAAGTGATGAAGAGGTCATCATTGAACCTCGACGAAGTAAACGTCAACGATTTGAAACTAGTCTTTCAAAAGACTATTATATTTATTTGATTGAAGGAAATAGAACCAAAAGTACTAAGAAACATTTGTGTCTAAATGTAGACGATGATCCTATCACTTTTAACGACGCAATGAAATCTAGAGATAATGCTTTTTGGAAAGAAGCTATCAATGATGAAATTGATTCAATAATGGGAAACAAAACATGGAAATTAGTAGACTTACCAGAAGGATCTAAACCCATAGGATGTAGATGGATATTTAAAAGAAAACTTAGAACAGATGGAACTATAGAAAAATTTAAGGCACGATTAGTTGCCAAAGGATATAGACAAAAGGAAGGTGTTGATTATTTTGACACCTACGCACCCGTTGCTAGAATTTTGACTATAAGACTTCTAATTGCCTTAGCTTCTATACATAAGTTACAAATCCATCAAATGGATCTTAAAACCGCTTTTTTAAATGGTGATTTAAAGGAAGAGGTCTATATGGAACAACCAGAAGGATTTGTTCTACCTGGACAAGAAAAGAAAGTCTGTAAACTTATTAAATCTCTATATGGGCTCAAACAAGCACCAAAACAGTGGCATGAAAAGTTTGATAATACTATTACCAATTTTGGATTCAAAACTAATGAAGCCGACAAATGTATGTATTATAAATTTTCTCATAATAATGGTGTTATTATATGTCTTTATGTAGATGATTTACTTATTTTTGGAATTAATTTAGAAGTTATTTTACAAACTAAAAACTTCTTATGTTCATCTTTTAACATGAAAGACATGGGTCTGGCAGATGTAATTTTGGGAATCAAAATTATAAGAAATGAAAATACATTAACTTTAACTCAATCTCATTATGTTGAAAAGATTTTGAAAAGATTTAATTATTTTGATTTGAAATCTGCCAATACACCTTTAGATATTAATCTTAAATTGACGAAAAATGATGGACGATGTATTACCTTGATTAGAATATGCAAGGGTTATTGGTAGCCTTATGTATGCAATGGATTGTACTCCGCCGGATATCGCATTTGCAGTAAGTTAAGTAGATTTACAAGTAACCCTAGTTCTATTCATTAGAATGCTATTTCGCATGTTTTTAGATATTTAAAGGGTACTATTAATTATGGTTTAAAATTTTCTGGATATCCTCACGTTTTAGAAGGATATAGCGATGCAAGTTGGATATCTGGTTGGAAGAATCAAAGTCTACAAGTGGATGGATATTCACTTTTGGAGTCGCGATCTCATGGGGATCAAAGAAGCGACTTGCATCACACATTCCACTATGGAATCGAATTCATTGCCTTAGCGGCAAGTGGAAAAGAAGCGAGAATGGTTACGTAATTTACTACTAGAAATTCCAATTATGATTAAACCATTGCCACCTATCTCTATACATTGTGATAGTGAAGCAACACTATCAAAGGCTTATAGTCAAACATATAATGGAAAAATAGACACATTGGTCTAAGACATATATAAAACAATTACTTAGAGATGGAGTAATCTCGAATTGGGGTCAGTCTCTAAAACACGCGGATCCGTTTACTAAAAGCCTTGGCGAGAGATGGGATTAATAAAACTTCAATCGGGATGGGTTTAAAGCCATTAAACCTAAGACCACTTATGATGGGAACCCTACCTAATATTTGTTTAATCAATGTTTAGGTTCAAAGGAAAAACAAGTCAGAAATCATTGGCGGTGAAGGGCACTACATTGATGAGAAATATATCTCATATACATCCCAGGAAGGGTAGTGTTTCACCTGTAATGGATAAGGGAGGTAGAGCATTGCTCTTAACAGGCCTATAATACTATGTGTTGAGATGTTACGATTCTGAGGGGACATCTCTTATAGGTCTGCCTATATAAGTGTGAAGGTGGAGCCGCTTTCAATGAGACTTGGCTTTATCTCATAAACACTTACGAAAACCAGGGTACTAGCATAGGGCCTAAATGTGCTAACCTTTTATTGAACACCAACATATGTGAAATATGTGTGTGAAATAATTCCGATTTGTCATATAAGATCGTTAGTTCAAGACTTAGTTTCACTAAAAATCTTGATAAATTTTGAATTATTTTCACTAAAGTGAAAATTCAAGTCTGTAAGACATTTTCATTTATGCACATTTTCTAGCGTTGCTCTATTTCAAATCTTTAAAATAGTGGGGGATTGTTTATTTTTTTTAAGAAAGTTTTTAATTCTATTTCAAATCTTTAAAATAGTGGGGGATTATTTATTTTTTTTAAGAAAGTTTTTAATTTTATTTTAAATCTTTAAAATAGTGGGGGATTGTTGGATATTTTAAAGGTTTTAAAAAATAAGCTCTTGAAATTGGGATTTGTCCCACATCGTGTAAACTCTTTTTTGGGTTTGGCTTATATATCTTTGTCTTGGCTCAAGGCTTGTAGCCTTCACCCAGGGGGCACCGAATTTTGTAGCTTCCACCGCCATGCAACCCATCAGTCACACACACGCGCGTCGAAGCCTGACGGAGACGCACGAGTACGTGCAGAATGTAATGCGTGGCGATGGCGTACAAGAATTTAATTAAACCTTTGAATAAGTGTCTAACCGCCCATTTGAATTTTTAAACGGATATGTCTTATCCGACCGTTCAGTTATATGCTACGGATATGTCCGTTCGGTTACACTTGTTTTACGGATATGTCCGTTCAGTTACACCTATTTTATCTATAAAAGGGCCCCAAGACCCCTCATTTCATATACTGCATTTTCGCAAATTTCTTTAAGCTTTCTCCTTCTCAGAGTTCCGCTTTAGTTTTTTGGTGTTCTGGTTGCGTGATCAGATTCACCAAATCTGATCACACGGATACGCTGCCGGTTCGTTGTATCCTGGAACCGATTTGCCGGTAACCTTTTGGTGACCACTAGATCATAGTGGTAGGGGCAAATCTCGGTTTAAAGACAACGATATTTAACGTGCCTCGAACCGGATTAGCGTATATTTTTATTCCGATCTTTATCTTCTTTTGCAACCCGAACCTATTTTCCTAACAAATTTCCCATTAAGATATTTGAAGACCTTTTTTAACCAAACAATACATGATGCGCGGGAGCACGTCTGTTACATGCAAGAGAGGGTTTTACCCGCTCTAGCAAAACTGGGGCTATGAAGGCATCAAAATCGCTCCCGTCTATTTACGAAACAATCTCCCACACCGCATCAGCGCCCGAGAGCTGTTTGGAGCAGGCATAAATATTTGCAAAAGAAATTAACCCACATCCTAATTATAAAAGAAATTACTCGGCGCTTCATGCAACTTGCCAAATAGTGTCTCCTCTAAAACTTTGGGGCAATGGTCAGGTCCAGCCAGGTTGAGTTGGATTTCGAGTTCACCCACATTGGAAATAGGAGAATTTGGACTTTCATGCTTTTTGCTTTTTATAGGATGACGTTCAGCCATGATTCACCTATTTCCAATGGATGCAGATATTGTTGAACTTGAAATCCAATTCAACCCGGTTGGAGCTGACCATTGCCCAAAATTTGAGTACACATGGTACTTAACTAATTGTCATAGATCACAATTAGTGACTCGTCCCTATACAAAAATACTCTTTTACTCATTTTATCTAAGGACTTGTCCCTAGAACAAAACACTCCCTTACTCAATTTTTTTCTAAGATTAAAAAAATTGAGAGTCATTACTACACAAAGTTAGCTAACTTTAAAATCTAAAAGATATACTTTGTATTTTGGAGACTTTGTGGCATATGAAAACACCATCTAATCGGTAGGCCAAGATTTAAATATCTTTGCTTCAAAGTATATATGGGCACGCCAATCATAAGGTTTAATGTACTAAATTGTCGAATCAGAAGTTGGCTTTTGACTGCATTAGACCATATAATAGAGATCATACCGTTCAAATCAGATGATTAGATGGTGTGTCCACAAGGCATAGGTCCCTAAATAGATGTTCCATTTTACACCTGCCTAACTTTAAAAGAATCTCACACTAGGGTTTAGTCAGGGGAATTATATCTCTTTTAACTAATTGTAAGGCTTTCTAAGCCCTTAAAAAAGGTGTAAAAACTTTGGGGTAATTTTTTTCCTAACTAAGAGGCCGGATAATTTATTTCATTACAAGATACGGTATCTTTATTAGGGCCCACAGGATATAGTTGGGCACTTATGCCAAAAATCATGGATTGCTTTAAATCAGACGATGGAGAGCACATTTCGCTGCAATCTTTCACACAAGTGATCTTGAGGCCATGACCGTACTATCAAACGACCAATCTTTGATTCCACATGGCACATATCTCAAAAAGTGGACCTAAAATCACATGAAACACATCATGCTTAAACATGACTTTAGGGTCCTGTTTTTGGGATTTGTGTCACATGGCCTCAAGATCTCTTGGGGGGGGCCAGGGAGGGACCTCCATCGTGTGATTTAAGGCAATCAATAATTTTTACGTAAGTGCCCAACAAGATTCGGTACGCGCTAATAAGGTACCCAACTAGATATTGTGTGGTTAAAATCCCACATATAAATCTTGTTCCCCAATTGAAGAAGTTTGGCTGATCATAAGCAAATGAGCTGATTGTTTCATATACGTTTTCTGACCCAATTTGTCACCAAGTGTATGATAGTAACATATATGCATGTCAAATTTTGGGAGGGGTGGACTGGATACAAACCTAACTTCTGATTTATTTATTTAAAAATATTAGATCATTTGGCGTTATTAAGCCTAAGTTCCTGGGCACAGATAATAAATTCCTGCGAGTCGCCAATAAGAGGTGAGATTCGAACTCAGACTTCGGCTCCTTGAGGTATGGATGTAACTCCAATCTGCAATATTAGGTTTGGCACCTTAATCCCACCCTTCACCATCTCATCAACCAAAATGGTTGATCCCATTTTCTAATATAATGGCCCAATGTGTCACTAAGTGTAAGACGGTAACATCTTTGTATGTCATCCACATACGAGGAGGCGGCTCAAAAGATTCAAATCAGATCACTTTTCCACGAAAGGATTAGCTTTGGATTTGCCCCTGCCGACAGTTTTTTTTTGTTCCTTCTACAGCCAAATGGCTTAGATTTTATCAGTTTGTTAACTTTTAGATAGAGAAAAATCAAGATAAATTTTCGTGACACAAGCATCTCATCAACAAGGTATCAAAAATTGTCCCATACTGACACTTAGCAATTTTTCTGCAAACTGATATGTATTGATTATCAACTCGATTTTTGGTATCGGTATCGGTATCGGCTGACATATATAGGCCCGTATCGGCCGATATGGAATTGTATCAGCCGATATGAAATCCGTATCAGCCAATACCTCCCATTTTATTTTTATTTTAAATCCACCGAGTCAACTCGGCATCGTCCGATATGTATCGGATGATTCATATCGGTCCTCCCTATACCAATACCAGATACCGGTACTCGAGTTGACACCTTGCTCATTAGACGAGTAGTCTTGGATGACACTTGCCCTTTTCTTCCAAACTTAGTATTAAGTGCATGGCCCAAAATAATTGTGCATCTCTTGAGGTTTGATCCATAGCTACTTAATTCGGTGATTTGCTATCAAGCAAGCCCTATTCGCTAAGGGTACGATGAGTTTTAAAATTATTTATTAATTTTATAATATAAATCTAAATTAAATGCAAATGCCCACTTGGTTTGCGATAAAACATGAAACCATAAAATCTTAAATTTAAATCCCTTCTTTATGCTTTTAAAATTTTATTATGAACAAAATACTTAACATAAATTTGATCCCTTCTTTACGCTTTTAAAATTTTATTATGAACAAAATACTTAACATAAATTTGATCATTCGCTTGTCTAATTGAATTGGGTTCGCTGTACCCAATTCGCTATTCGATGGATGAATGAGTGAATAAAATAGCATACTTTGATCAATTTGGCAGACGTAGATTGACGATCATGCGCCACTTTTGGTGCACACCAAGAGAAACGTTAAAACTCAATTAGACGATAAACTATTATAAGAAGAGGTGTGCTGATAGAAAGAGTTGTGTGTGCTTACAGAAAATTATTGGCCTAAATCAAAAGGAAAAATAATAAAATAAAGAAAAGTTTATATGCATCCCAAAAGCAGGCTACGAACACACTTTTTTGTTAAGTGTTACATGCTTTTATCTTTATTAGCCACAATCAAGCAAAATTTATTACTATTAATTTTTCATTAATTAGTCTGTTGATAGCAAGTTGGTATGTAATTATTAAGAATGGGAAGAAAAAGGTTGGGTGGGGGGGGGGGGGACAACGAGTTGACAACAGTCTATTATTATCGATTTCAAGAAGTTAAGTGTCGAAAGAATGACCCCATTGTCATCAAGGATTAGTTGGTGGCTTATGAAGTCTTGCTCAAAGTAGACTTCCCACTTACATATATATTTCCTATAATTAAATTGTTAACTTTTAACCAGAATGTTGCTATTTGACTAGCTTAACCATGGTCAAATCTTTTACCTATGTGATGTAACCTTGTGTGCACTTGTGGACTTTACGGGTCTGTCGTGACGATGCGCTCACTAAAAAAAATTGGACTCGTCACCCGGAGCTTTTAGTGTCCCGGAATATCCAAAATCAATATTATAAGCACCGAAGTATAAAATATGACTCCGATTCATTAGTCAACGCCAAAGTCTCTCGAGTAAAGACTTCGATTATCAATCGGGAAGGTGTTAGGTACCCGATTGATCCGCCCGTAAGCGGTCTCTACTATCGCTAAGTCTATGCTTATATATATATATATATATATATATATATATATATATATATATATATATATATATATATATATATATATATATATGAGCGACATTTCTCCTTGCCCGAAGACACTTCGATCCTATTGAGCCCTCACACTCACCGATATTTTGGTGGTGTAACGGCTCAATTCTAGGATAGAAAAATAGTAAAGAAGATAAAGGAATAGAGGGGAAAGTTAGAGCTCTTGGGCCCTTTTAGCACCATAGTTGGATCCTTGCACGAAAAAGCCATACCGATGAGCTTTCGATAGCACTATGGGTTAGAGTGGGGTTCTAACTTCTATGGTTGGGAGACTTGGATGGCTTAAAATGAGGGCATGGTGATGATCTAAGTTAGGGTTTGAAAGCTTGGAAGGTTTAAAGCTTAGAGATGAGAAGCTATTTTGCTAGAGTTTTGATTTTAGGATTTTGAAGAAGTGCCTAAACAAGGAGAGGGGGGGGGTATCTATTTATAGAGGTTGAGGTGATTAATGAAGGGTTAACTCACTAATGGGTTTAGAAATTAGGTAATAGGCAATCTAAAATTTTTGGAGTTTTTTAGAGCTTGGAGAAGAGGGATTTGAGTTTAATGGTAGATGATAGGGTGGTGACTTGAATGGCATAAGGGTTATAACTTAAGCTAAAAGGGACACTAGGATATTAAAGAAACACACCCCAGAATTTAAGATGGTCTACAAGTCAAACTCTTAATATAAATTTCAGTCATTTTTTAAAGAAAAATCAGGCCCAAACTACTGGAAGTTGAAGACCCGCAATGGCCCGGCCTGATTTTGCAATTTCCTACACTTCTCTGTAGTTTCATTTTGCCATAACTTTTTATGTATAACTTCGAATTAGGCGATTGTTGGTTCGTTGGAAAGCTGGGAACCTCTACTTTCCAATGGTATAGACCTCAGGTTGGAAAAATCTCTATAAAAATTTTGAAACTCCTCTTTTCATCAGTTATTTTGGTTGGTTCGAAACGGATTCTGTAAGTCCATTTTAGGCTTTCTAAGGGTATGAGAAGGTTAGAGTTGATTCCTAAGGGTTTGGAAACAATTCTAAAGGTTTGGATTAAGTTTTAAAGGTTTGAGAGGTGCTTTCGGAAGCTCAGGAGTACACCTTTCTTGAAGTACGGGTCGATCGAGCTTTGGACCAAATTTGGGTGTCTACAGATGCCCCTCTTTGATATTCGATCACAAATGATCGCATGTCAAAGAAAAAGGCATCCGAAGAGGCCCAAGGTGAATGCCATTGGGTTTGTCGTATTCATGCAAACCTCAAACGTA
This sequence comes from Chloranthus sessilifolius, assembly GCA_021018995.1. Classification (NCBI taxonomy): domain Eukaryota; kingdom Viridiplantae; phylum Streptophyta; class Magnoliopsida; order Chloranthales; family Chloranthaceae; genus Chloranthus; species Chloranthus sessilifolius. The sequence goes on from CM037592.1 coordinate 118,840,496, forward strand.
AAAAAAAAAAAAGCATGGAGAGTGACATAAGCCCAACACTTGGGACAACGTCTGTCACTCATGGAGAGTAGCGAAAGCCCAACACTTGGGGAAACGTTCGTTCCTCTACACTATCAGTCCCCAAGCACTTAGCGATATTACTGGGCATAACTGGGATGATGAAATGGTTGATGATGTTCGATATTCAAATTTTATTCTGAATAAAATAGTCCCATTAGCGGGAGGGTGATCGACCCTTACTTAAAGATTGACGTAAAGCAATAACACGAAAATCCAACGGTTTGTGTCCAATCTCATGAGATATCGATTGCCCCATCAATTGATCATGGGTGCCCCTACGTGAGATAGGATTCGAGATTTTGGACCGAACTCATCGTCCCCGAAGTTAATTTAACACAAGTACTCAAGTGGAGCGAATATTAATGTCGCAATGCTTTTTAGAGTGTGTGCCACTTAACAAGCCACCTTTTTTTTTTATATTTTATATATTTTTCTTTTCATACTTTTTTGTTCGAGATTTTTGAGCATGCTCATCGACCCGAATTTTAATTTAGCACAACTACTTGAGCAGATTGAATAGGGGTCAAACCACTTTTTGGGAGTGTGTGCCCTAACCATTTTTTATTTTTATTTTTCTTTTTCTTCTTCTTCCTTTTCTTTTTCTTCTTTTTTCCATTTTTTCGCTATTTGCATGAGCGTCTTGAGAATGAGTAAGAACGAGTTGCGGCTTTAAAATGCGAGACCCCTCTTCTGGAAGGAGCTTTGAGCGAGGTCCTCGGTTTACTGATACTTCTCGAATGAGGGCCTTCTCGATTGATGGATGAGTTATGCTCGTGGAAACACGCTTCTCTGCAGGGTCTGTGCCTTATTGACCTGACCTGTACACACTTCAAAATTAGATCAAACACAAAAAGAGGGGTAAAAACCCCTAACAGATTATATTTTTCTTTTTTGGGTTATATGCTTTTTTTTTTTCTTTTTCAAAATGTAAAAGCAGAGAAAATTGCATCATAGGTATTATTTTTATGATGTGGCGCAAGCAAAGTATATAAATGAAATGAAATATGGGAACTATTTTTTGGTATATACATTTTTCTTTTTTTCTTTTTTTGTGTCTTAATCATAAGAGGAGGTAACGGGTTTGATTCTGAGAATAGTCAAACCCGTTCATGCGATTAGGCCTAAGCGAGGTTCAGAGTTTTATCGAGGTTGGAACGTCCATCCCTTTGGATTGAGTTAACCTTTTATCCTTACCTCTGGTCGTGCGTTTGACGGTGCAGTCTAAAGATATACCTAATTAGGACTCAATTTGAGCTAACATGAACGGCCCAATTGGTGAACAACTAACCCGAAAATGTAACCAAAGGAGAACTGATGATATATATATATATATATATATATATATATATATATATATTTCTTTTTAAATATTTTTACTCACAGCGCCCAAGATGGGTTTTCGCTATGCCCGTTATCACCCTCTTTTTTACTCATAGTGCCCTATCGGGTTTTCACTACATCCATAGGTATTGCATTTTTACCCCAGGCGCCTTTTCAGGTTTTCACCTTGTCCGCACAAGCTCGCTCTTTTTACCCATGACACCCCTGCGGCTTTTCACCACGTCCCCTTTGCTTTGAGCTTGTATTTTTTTTTTTCCTTTTATTATTATTTTTTTTAAGGACCTCGACATGGATGTCAATTCCGCCATAGTTAGCTGGATGGAGTTCTTTGTTGTCTCTCTGTTTGGCTCGCGCTAACTCAATGGATATCATGACTACTCATGGGCCTTAAAGAAGGCTTTCTTCAGGGATGTATCGTGGCCATGAGTTTAGAAGGGATATGTTAGGGATTTTAAAGGTATTCTCGGGTTTAAATGTTTTTCTTTGATTGGGTTCCAGCTGTCGTAATACACTTCTTTCTTGGAAAATTTTTACTATACATGCCCCATATTTTTTTCATCTCTTTTCTTTTCTATTTTTTATTCTTTTTTCTTTCTTTTCTGACATTTTTTTTTTGGGATTTTGCTTTGCTGATTGTTTTGGAGGTTTTGATGATAGCTCGCTCTCTTTTCTTCTTTTTTTTGTTTGGCATATTCATTTTCACTTTCTTTTCTCTCGTTTTGAGAGGAGTTACGAAAGAAAAGCTATTAGCTCAATGGGTGTAGCGAAGGGTGTGATCATTTAGGGACGCTTTTTGGCTACTTGACTTTGAAATAATGGTCTCTTTTAAAGAGCCCTTAAGCAATTATGTATCCATTTTTATCCATACTTACCTTGTTGTATGAGACTTAGGAGTAGAATCGATGTACATATCCAGCGTTGATTGGCTCGAGAAAATGATCTCCGTCCATAGTGGCGAGACGAAGTGCATATCCAGGGAGCACTTCTCTGATGACATAAGGCCCTTCCCAATTGGGTTTGAATTTCACTAGAGGATCCGTGTGAAGAGAATGGAGGATTTTCTTGAGTACCGTGTCACCCACCTTTAATGGTCGAACGCGAACATGTTTATTGTAAGCGCGTGCGATTCGCCCTTAATAGACTTGGGTATGACACAAGGCCTAGAGCCTTTTCTCATCGATCAGGTTTAGTTGTTCAAAACGAGATCTCTCTCTTTCGACCTCTGGTAGACCAGACTCGATGAGGATACAGAGTGAGGGTACTTCGACTTCAATTGATAGCACTGCCTCGGTTCCATACCCAAGGGAAAATGGAGTTGCTCTTCTGAACGTGCTTGCAACAGTCAGTTTTCCTGGTGGTTCACAAATACCCTTGCCGTAAGATCATTTTAGCTAGCATGTGTCCATTGACGTGGCCCCGCATACTCCTTCATAGATTTTCTTAACGACATTGGCTGTTTGGCTTTCAATTAGGCATCAGAGCAGGATATTATTATATGACCACTTGTAGAGGCACTCGCCACAGATGATGTAATTAGCCTCTAAATGTTGGATGGTTCGCCTGTCGGTCTTGGATGTGCCCTCATGAACTACCAGAGTGTCGAGGAAATTCTTGATATCTGAGAACCATGGAGGCTCATCATCTTTGTGGATCCTTTGATTTGGAGGCAAAAGTCAGACTCTTTTCTTTGTCCAATCATGATGGGCTTCATCTCAACGCCATATGAAATTTTAACCATTGATGTCAATATTGCTAGTGCATTGGCGAAGCGATTTCTTACTCACGGAAGATAGGGGAACGTAACATTATCGAAGCAGGCGATTAGATCTTCCAGGTGCTCATGGAACGAGATCAACTTCTCATCTTTTGTCTTCCAATCTCCGTTGGTCTGGCATATGATCAACTGTGAGTCGCCAAATACCCTGAGACGGCTTAGATTCAAGTCGAGAGCTGCTTGCAGGCCAACACATAGGTTTCATATTCAGCCATGTTGTTGGTGTAGGGAAAGTTAAGTTTGATGGAGACTGGCACGTGAGACCCTTTCGGCGAGATTAGAACAACGCCGACTCCTTGTCCTTTAGCATTCGATGCCCTATCAAAGTGCATTACCCAAGACTCCTCTGTCTCTTCTGTGTCATCTTCTGTCATGAGCAAAATTTCTTCATCAGGGAACTCAGTTCTCATAGGCTCGTAATCAGGTAAGGAATTCTTGACAAGATGATCTGCGAGTGCTTCCCCTTGATCAACTTCTGGGTGACATACGTGATGTCAAATTCAGATAGAAGTAGCTGCCAGCATGCGATTCGCCCCGTAAGAGTTGGCTTTTCGAACAAATACTTCAATGGGTCCATTCGTGCTAGAAGGAGAACTGCCTGGGAGAGTAAGTAGTGATAGAGTCTTTGTGTAGCCCAAACGAGAGCTAGACATGTCTTTTCCATATGAGAATAACTTGTCTCATAATCTGTAAATTTCTTGCTCAAGTAGTAGATGGCCGGCTCTTTTCTTTCGGTTTCGTCGTGCTACCCTAAGACACATCCCATCGAGAATTCCATTGTAGAGAGGTACATTAAGAGTGGTCTCTCGGGTACTGGTGGTACGAACACTGGAGGATTGAGGAGATAACTTTTGATCTTGTCGAACGCTGCCTGGCAGTCATCATTCCATTTGACAGGCGAATCTTTCCTAGGTAGCTTAAAGATCGGAGTGTAGATAGGAGTGAGTTGTACAATGAACCGACTGATATACTATATTCTGCCTAAGAGGCCCCTGACCTCTTTCTCTATACACGGCGGAGGCATTTCGATAATGACTTTGATTTTTATCGGATCGACCTCGATACCCCTTCTACTGACGTTGAAACCAAGTAGCTTTCTTGACATAGCGTCGAATGCGCATTTATGAGGGTTCAGGTGCAACCTGTATTTTCTCAATCTTTTAAACAATTTTTGGAGGTTCACCAGATGATCACCTCTTTCCTATGACTTAGCGATCATGTCGTCTATGTACACCTCAATTTCCCTGTGTATTATGTCATGGAATAGTATTGTCATTGCCCATTGATACGTTTCCCCAGCATTCTTTAATCTGAATGGAATGGCTCGGTAGCAGAAAGTTTCCCATGGAGTGATGAACGTTATTTTTTCTCGGTCGGCCTCTGTCATTCTGATATGATTGTACCTTGAAAATTCATCCATAAATGAGATCATCCCATGCCTGGCAGTATTATCGACCAAGATGTCAATGTGTGGCAAAGGGAAGTAGTATTTCAGGCTTGCCTTGTTGAGATTTTTGAAGTCCATGCACATGCAGACTTTTCCATCCATCTTCGGCATCGGGACAATGTTGGCCAACCACTGCGGGTATTTAGAGACCATAAGAAATCTGACATTATACTACTTGATGAACTCATCCTATACTTTCAACATCTTATTTGGTAGGAGACACCTTAGCATTTGTTTGACTGGCTTTGCGTCAGGATATAGTGATAGCTCATGCTCGACCAAATCGGTGCCCAAACTAGGTAAGTCTTCGTATGACGATGCGAAGATGTCTTGGTATGACTGAAAAAAATCAATCACACTTTTTCTTTCCTTAGGAGGCAACGATGTTTTGATCTTAGTGATTCTAGGAACTTTCACCGTACCTAGATTGACATCTTCACTCTCTTCAACGATGGGGGTAGGCCTATGCTCAAAATTGGCATATTGTTCAAGGAGCTCATTAGGAATCTCCTTGATTAAGTCCTTGCCATCTAGATCCGTGACTCTTATCTCTCCTTGTATTTTAACAGGAAAGAGATCGGCTTCATGTCGAGTGGGCATTTCAATTAAGGAATCATTTTTCTTGATTTTGTGAAGAATTTTAAACGATAATATTTTTAGTGTTTTTTGTATTTTTGTATTTTTTTTTTATGGTTCTTCTTTTCTTCGGAGATGGGCCCTTCGTAAGACTGGTTTTTATATATACATGATATTGCCTACCAAGGACTAATCTCACTTTTTATAAGTTTTGTTTTTTTGAAAGTTGGGGTCGTACTTACAGCCATTTGATGCTTCCAGAGTTAGGGGCATTGAAGCCAAATTCCTCACCTGAGGTGTCACACCTTTATCTAGTCTTACGGAAGAAGCTAGTTGAGATGAATTTTGAGGGTCAGCCTCTATCATGTTTACCATTGGCTCATCTGAGACCTGGTCCTCAAATGTTAGCATAGGCTTCGAATGATTTTGGACAGGTAGCTATGCAGGTAGGGTTACCTCTTCCTCGAAGAGTGACGACGAGGCCAGGTCTATTTCAATCTCGGGAGGGAGGATTTGGGGATTGGTTTCGTGAATGGGTATTCATTTATGTGTGGCCCTATTCTGGTCAATTTTTATAACCCCCGTACTTACAAAGGTGCTTTGGATGTGAGGTCTCGAGCGGGGTTCATCCTCTAGGTCTATTTCCCTGGCTTTGGTTACTCAATTATAACAGCCCAGATTTCGGCACTCCGAAACTCGTGACATCAGCATGATCCTCCAGACCGTGTCACATAGATCTGTGCAGAACATTGGTATAGAAAGCAATAATTTAAATAAGATAAGACAAATAACTGCGCGATGTAAAAATAAATATGCTAAACTAAGCATAAACTCAAAAGACAGTTCTACTTTCATGCCGACGCACGAACAGAGAACCGATTCGAACCATCGGTGATAAATAGATCACCTCAGATAGTTCGCCAAAAAAATTATATCATATGAGTACATGTTTCTCAAAATAAAGGCTTGACATACCAAGCCGTACAAAATATGATCTCAAAACTCTCCCTATCAAAGTACACAGCGAAGTTTCCTAGAAGAAGTCCTCGGGAGGTGGTTCTAACTCGTCTCGGGGCACGTAATTCGAAGCCCCCGGATCAACGTCTCAACTTAAGTAATCCCCGAGCAATATAGCATCGAGCCCCGATGGAATACCCTCAATCGCCGTCTAGATAGACACTTGTTATGAATATATTACTTTGAATACTACCCAGGTCCCTTTCTCAAAGGCGATGGAGTCTAATCTCATCTCAACATCCCTGGGATGTGCTACTGTGTACGGATAGGCCGTCGTACTAGTGTACGGATTGGCAGCCGTACCGGTCATGGATATTCTACCGAGTTAGTCATGGGTATCCCACCACGTTGGTGGGGTATTCTGTTCAAACTTTAAATAATAAAAATATCAAGTGCTTTACATATAGTTATTCACCGTATAAATGTGCTACTTTATATCAATTAGGCCTTATCAGTCTTTGCTTAATCTTACTTTACAATCTCACTTACATCCTTGGGATGTCTAAATTACTTGCATCATACTGATGTCATTATCACTTTCTCATCCCCTGGGGATGTCTCATTTTCATATGCTTACTTTGTGTCACACACACACATAGTGAGAGAATTATATGATTGAGGCATTTTTATTTCATTGGTGTATCACACACACACACATAGAGATTATAAGATTCATTTCATTTCTATATCACTACATACATGCTCTTATAATCAAAGTACATGTTCAATGTGTTCCCTACCTCACAGCAATTTTGATAATCTGAAACACATCATTATCTCTTAGATGATCCAATACAACAATTACACGCCAACCTATATTGCATGTGTCAAAACACTCTTAGAAAAACCTATAAGAATCTTGAGGACCATAGCTCTCAAGAGCAGAAAAAATAGTATAAAAACCTATGTAATACCTCGCGTGAACAAGCATTGTTCCTCTTGCGAGCGATCACTAATCATTGCGCGAGCAAGCACTATTCCTCGCGCAAGCGAGCACTATTTCTCGCGCGAGCGAGCACTAATCATCGCATGAGCGATGATAATCGAGGCATCTTAAGGTCATGCGAGCACTCGCTCGAGCGAGCCTCCTTTTACAAAATGTCCTCGCTCGAGTGAACACATAATATATTTTGGTTATATATAATATATTCATTCCCTCGCTCGAACGGTTATAAATGAGGCACTAGACCTCGCTCGAGCGATAACAATTGAGGCACTTGTAGGTCACGCGAGCCCTCGCTCGCGCGAGCTTCCCTTTTACAAAGGGCCTCGCTCGAGTGAGTCCAGAACATTTTAATCTATATAATTTGTCCTTTCTCGCGTGAGCGAGCTATTTTAATCGCTCGCGCGAGGAGCGACCACAGTTATTGCTCGATCTTTTTCGAGAATTCATCTTCTACCTCATTTAATATCCTATTAAAAGCTCATATAATTTAATTAAACTATTAATACTCTATTTAAAGCGCATATAAATCTTAAAACATACCTCAAGTCATTAGATCTCATCTGGATTTGATCTAACATCAACTCAAATGAAGAGGGTTTCATAACCCCTCTTTCAACCCTTTTCTAGATCATCCACTAACTCAAATCCACAAGATCCTTTCAAATTTCTTCACCACATCCTTCTCATCCAATGTATTTAAAATCCGTAAAGTAGATCTTGTCTCTTAATCACAAGAAAACTTCTTCCTCTAATCTTCTTTTACAAAACCCTCTCTTCCTTCTCCTTGTTTTACTCTCTATCTAAACTCAATATGACACGTATGGGAGACTCCTCCCCCTTTTCTCTTATCTAGTGAAAACTAGTGTGTTTCACACACATACATATATTAGATGTTTTTCCTTCACAAGGCTCACATACAAGACACCTACACCTAGTAGTATACAAAGTAGGTGTGGTTCACTTGTTCCCCACATACACTCCTACATCGTGTAAATCACACGTGACCTACACGTGTCACGAAAATCTGGGTTATCACATTCACCCCAACTTATAAAATTTTCGTCATCGAAAATGGACAAAACATACTTCAGCAACTACACACGACTATGAGTCCAATTTCACCTGCATGAAGGTAAAACATATACATAGAAACTACAGGCAAAACATATATACGACTATGATCCCAACTACTCATAACCACACATTCGGGTAGTACTACTATATTTTCAAGTACCTGCATAAACCTACACACAACCACACATTTCTTATGTAATTACTTACATTAGGACTAAATGACAGTTTAGTACCGGCATAAAATATACATAGAAGCATCATCATGTTTAGTAACAAAAATTGTGGCAATCATGTCACGACAGTTTAAAATTTATAATCCCCATTAAAACAACACAAAAATATTCACATCAAAATATGTAAAATATCACATTGTTATTTCCCAAAAAGAATTTTAAATGAAAGGTGGCGAGCTAATCGTCACCTTGCTCATACTCCTCCTCATCATCATCGTCATCGTCATCCTCCTTGTCATCATCGTCATCCTTGTCACTAACCTCCCTGGCAGTAGTGGCACCAGTTATAGTGGTCCTGGTAGCAGGGCCCGAGCTAGATGCCCCAAAGATAACACCTCGCATAGTATCAATGGGCTCCCGGTATGTCTGTGGAAATGCATGGCCCATGAGGTCGATGAGGAGCGACTCCTGGAACCACTGATGTAGCCCGGATCTCCCGCCCTTACAGGAGGATCTCCCGCATCATGCTGCTGTTGGTGGCAGGGAAAAGCTGGGGAGACGAAGTGGAAGGAGCAGTCGGTCCATCCGATGGTGGTTGGGCCGCCTGCCGGGCAATCTGACGATCCAACTTCCTGGTTAGACTATTTTGGAGGCTTTTCAAGTTCCTATTAAGGTCTTGGCCTAGATATGGGAGTATGTTATCAACAAGGATGGGCTCGTCCTCCCATATGTGGAAGCCATCTTTCCGATTACGTATGTCAAAAAGGTGAGAAATGAGATGAGAGTACGGTAGGCGATTAATGGGTGGTGGAATAACACCCTTCATGTTGTACCTAAGAGCATGTAAAATGCCCTTGAGAACTACTCTAGGTGCATTAAACCATCGGTTTTGAAAGGCAGAATGTAGTGCACTCAAAAATATGTCACGACGTTCTTGATCGTGGCCCGTCGGGTATAAATTCTTTTTAAAAATGATATCAAAAGGCCAAATATGTGGCGGCAACTAGGACCGTGTGATAGATTGTCCCGATGCGGTGGTGCCGCCAGTAATGTTGGCGACTATTATCAGAAAAGGTGCCTCTTGGGGAAAAGGTGGTTGTGAATTGGGCTCTCGGGTGTAGGTGTGAGGACAATGCATGACGAGCAAAATGTCAGCCTCGCCAAACTCGAACGTTCTTCCATCGAATTCAGCGACGAGAATGTCTTCGTCGGTAGTGGTCTTTAGAGTTTGATAAAATAGCTTGACAAGTCGTGGATAATAACGATTCCCAAACGGCATCAACAAGGACCACATACGGTTTTGCGTAAGAAATTCATTAGTCCACTTGGTGGACGTAAGATCTTGAAAGCAAGTGGGGTGGATTTCCCACTCGGTTTCAAAGACTTTGGCCCCCCACCAATCGTCCAATAGGATCGGTTGCTCGGCTTGAAGTGGTGGTGGAGGTGGTGGTTGTGGCGCCTTGTTGCTCGAAGGTGGCGATCAAATCGCGACCTTCTTCCTAGGTTGAGGGTTAGGGCTTGTGGAAGCCATTAGATCTCTAAAGAGCAACATTAATGAAATGAGATGGGTTTAGGGTAGAAGTCACCTTTTGAAGTAGTTTTAACGGATTGGATCCTTCGAATCCGACTTGAATCGCACGTAGGAGAGTCGTCAACGTGAGAACCCCCAAAACCCTCGCGCCCAAAACCTTCCTCTCGCGTGAAGAAATGGGCGGAATAGTGCTGGCCGCCCTTTTTATACTCCCCCCTCACTCGAGCGGTAATAAGTCCTCGCTCGAGTGAGTCCAGAATGTTTTGGCGCTTGCTTTTCACATGGCTCGCGTGAGCGAGCGTAAGTCGTCGCTTGAGCGAGCCCATAAATGTTTTCATGGTTCTTTTAGTCCTGTATTTTCTCTCGGTATCCCTTCAACTTCTAACACCTCCCTCAATGCCTGGTTTTTCCTCCCCAATGCCATTGGAAATCACTCATAGAGTGATCAATCTATCCAGATTAAAAACGAACTATGCTTAAAATCAAATAAAAAAATTCCCCCGTTCATTCCAAAATAGAAATCGTACATTCACATGTCAAACATCACACATATCTTATAACATTTATTGGGCGTCAACTAGCGTTCTCAAATAAACTAGGATATTGTTCCCTGTCATCCGTCTCATGCTCCCATGTTGCTTCGTCTGCCAAGTGATTCTTCCATTGAACTAGTACTAATGAGATCACTTTTGTCTGTAATACTTGTTCCTTTCGATCCAAAATCTCTGTCGGTTCCTCTATCATGCTCATGTCTTCATGCATTTCCAAAGGTTGACTGCCTAAAACGTGATCAGGGCCATTTATATACTTCCTGAGCATAGATAGGTGAAATACATTGTGCACCCGATTGAATAGCGGTGGTAATCCATTGCGGTAAGCAACTTCTCCTACTCGACCCAAAACCTCAAAAGGTCTAAAATAACGGGGACTTAACTTCCCTCTCTTTCCAAATCTCATTACACCCTTTATAGGCGACACCTTGACAAACACGTGTTCACCCACTTTATAGTCTACACTGGTGCGCTTGATATCAGCGTAGCTTTTCTGCCTGCTCTGAGCCACTTTGAGTTTTGCCCTTATCATCTGAACATAGGCGGCATTATCTTCAAACATTTCAGGTCTCAAAACAAATTTCTCACCGATTTCTTCCTAATTGATAGGCGATCTACATCGCTGTCCATAAAGAGCTTCATACGGTGTCATCCCAATGCTCGTTTGAAAATTGTTGTTGTATGCAAACTCAATCAACGATAGGTGCTAATCCCATGATCCTTGTAATTCTAACATACATGCCTTAAGTATGCCCTCGATGATCTGATTGACCTGCTCTGTTTGCCTATCGGGTTGCGGATGGAATGCTGAACTGAAGTCCAATCGCGTTCCCATTCCCTCTTGAAATTTCTTCCAAAATTTTGATGTGTACAATGGATCTTGGTCAGAATCGATACTGCTTGGAATCCCGTGTAGTCGCACGATCTCCTTCATATACAACTCTGTAAGTCTTTCCGCCGTATACATCGTGTTGTAAGGCAAAAAGTATGCTGACTTAGTTAATCGGTCTACGACTACCCAAATGGTATTATATCTCTTCGCTGTACGCGATAGTCCTACTATGAAGTCTATAAAGATCGAATCTCACTTCCACTCTAGTATGGGTAGAGGCTGTAATAATCCAACAGGATGTCTATGATCAACCTTCACCCGCTGACATGTCAAACCATGACACACACTCTGCCACGTCTTGCTTCAAACCTCTCCACCAGTAATTCTTTTTCAAATCTTGATACATTTTCATGCTATTAGGGTGGATCACATTGTAACAACCCCAGATTTTCGGAACCGTACAAGCCATATGCCACGCACGTGTATGTGTGGTTCACAAGGAAACCTGGGTCAACATATACACACGGTGTGTATATGTGTGTAACATATTATATTTTTCCCTTCCTTTCACTATATAAGTGAAAGTGGAGAGAAGTCTCTCCCCTACGTAACATAATTTAAACCTAAATAGAGAGGAGGAAAATAGAGAAAGAGAAAAGAGAGTCTTGTAGAGAAGAAAGGCTAAGGCCTTGTTGGAGTGTAAACCGGTGGAAGACCTGGAGAGAAGGTCGAACCAGAAACGTAGAGATCTCTTCGAAAGTAGTGAGATTGGAGCGTTAGATCGAGCGATTCTGAGATTCGATTTAGGTAAGAGATAATGCTTGAGAAGTGCTTAGGTATGTCTTAATGATAACCTACAATGTTTTGGGCAATGGCTGATTAATTATATTTAAGATTTAAGGAAATAGGATAGATTTCTTGAAGAATCACGGAGTGAAGGTTTCCGCCCCTCGCTCGAGCGATCTAAACGTCTCGCTCGAGCGAGGACAGAATATATACCTGAGAATAGTACGTTCTGGGCTCGCTCGAGCGAGACCCATATAGAAGGAATAAGCTCGCTCGAGCGAGGTATCACTTTAGGCTTCAGACACCTCGCTTTAACCGCTCGAGCGAGGATAAGAGGCTGCTCGAGCGAGGCTTCGCAACCGCTCGAGCGAGGTTAGGAGGTCGCTCGAGCGAGGCTAAGCAACCGCTCGAGCGAGGTACCAAAACTAAAATTAAATTCTTTTATGTATACAAATATACCTCATGTGAACTATGCGCTCTAGGAGTGCTAGTGACCACTGATGACCATTCTAAGGCATGTCCTTTCGCATGAAATGTAGATTGACGTGAGATCAGTACGTGTCATCACTACGAGAAGGGACCACTGGGTTTTGCCTTGAGGTAGGGAACCTTATCGAAACATATACATTGTTTAATTTCACATATGTGTAGTACAGATTTAATTGCTAAACTAAGTATCTCATCATGTCACATAAATAGAGCGTGCGTGTGTAGACTTCAGAAAATGAAGCTAGAGTTCCCAAGGGGACGCAAGAACTACAAGATGAATACCTATATGATACGATATATCAGTAGCATCCCAGGGGTGCAGATGAGAACCAGTGGGGAAAAGAAAGTAAGGTGATAAGGCCTAATATATTAAAAATTAGCACAATCATGGTGAATAACTACATGTAAAGCACACTTGATATTTTTGTTATTTAAGGTTTGTTTAGAATACTCCACCGACGTGGCGGGATACCCACGACTGACTCGACAGGATATCCGTGACCGTCACGATTAATCAGATCTGATACACATCCTGTGGATGTAGATTTAACAGTAGACCCCGCCACCTAGGAGAAAGGGGCTTGGGACAGTATTCCCAGGGAATACAAAATTGATAATTGTCTAATTAGACGACGATGGTGGGTATTCCATCGGGGCTCGATGCTATATTGCTCGGGGACTATTTAAGTTAAAGAGTTAAGTTATTAGACCGAATTCACAACTAAACGAGTAAGATGAGAAAGAACAAAACCATGCAAAGTAAGTAATTGTATTCATCTTTCCCTTCAATTATTTCGATTGTCCTTCCAGATAGTAACAGCAGATAAACTGTATTTTTCTTTTACCGCACAACATATATGCTAGAATTAATCTATATGTTCTTTATGTTTCTCTACTGAGCTAAGATGTAGCTCACCCCTTAGACTATACGTCGCAGGTGCAACACTCGCGGCAACACAGGCTTCGAGAGACGTTGATCCAAAAGGTTCGGATTTCGCGGACGGAGAAGAGTTAGAACCTCCTCCTGAGGAATTCTTTTAGAAGTTCTTTACGTTTAGAAGTGGTGAGTAGAGAGTACTCGTGGCTTGGCATGTCAAGTCCTTTCTTTTAAATGTAATTAAATACTATACTTTCCTTTTGACGAACCATCGGGGGTGATATGATTGTCACCAATGGTTCGGGACAGTTCCTTTGCTCATGAATTGGCATGAGACCGGAACTGCCTGTTGGTTGCTAGACTTTGATGAAACACGGGGACTTAGTTAGTTCAAAGCTTTGGTATTTTGAATTGTTGGCTTTTACTTGTTAATTGATGTTCCGCATAGATATAAGGTGCATGACCTCGAGGGTCGTGCTGATGGCACGGATTTTGAAGCGACGAAATTTGGGCTGTCACAGTTGGTATCAGAGCAGTTTCTTCTAGAAATTCTGACAATCATTCTTTTGTCAGAGCATAGGGACTTCTGCTGACGAAAGTTAATTTCATATGCAGATCGTGATGTCTTCGGGAAGGAGAGGTCGACCAAGGGGTGGTCATGATAGGAACTTACGCAGTAGAGGTGAGTTCATCTCGCCAACGAACACAGTACCGTTGGGAGAAAGAGAAATTCCCGAGAGTAGTAGTCAAGGGAACAAAGAGCAGACCGAAAATCACGATCAAGACCGTCAGGGTCAAGATCAGAGAGAACAAGATAGGATCAGGGAGAGAAATGAAGAGAGAGAGAGGAGCGTCAGAGGATGATGCACACTATGGAAACCATGGCGGCTGCCATGGCAGCATCCTTGTCGGCCCAAAATACTGGTAATCAGCATCAGCCACCTACATCTCCGGTAGTGCCAACACCCCCAGCAGCTTTGGCATTTACGGAATTTCGGAGGATGAGACCTCCTAACTTTTCAGGGCAAGCAGACACTATGGATGCTGAAAATTGGCTAAGTGAGATGGAAAAGCTTTTCAACGTACTCACTTGCATGGAAGATGAGAGCGTCCGTTGGGCAGCGTACATGTTAGATGGGGAGGCTGGACCTTGGTGGAAGTCTGTGTTGCGAACTAGGGCTCAGGAGACCCCAAATGTACCATGGACGTGGAATGAATTCGTGGAAGAATTCAATAAACAGTATTTCCCCGAAGTGGTGAGAAATCAGATGGAAGTACATTTTTTACAACTCCAACAGAGAAACATGACAGTAAGGGAGTACGGAGTGGAGTTCATGAGACTTGTTCGTTTCGCTTCCGACTACGTGGTTACAGAAGCAATGAAAACAAAGAGGTTTCAACAGGGTTTGAGGCCAGATATTCGAGGAGGAGTTGCTCCATTTCAGCTAAGAACATACGGAGAGGTTATGAGTAAGGCGCTAGTGGTGGAAGAAGAGAACAACAACCGCTACCATCAAAGGGAACAATAGGGAAGAATAAACGTGGATCAGAACAGAACTAGGAACTACGAGCCAATAAACAAAAAGCTGAGGTTCGTAGTATAAAATCAGAGACAACCGTTTCAAGCAGGATATGGGAGACCGACACAACAGAGCACATATCAAAGGTTTCCCTTTCTGGCATCAGGGAGACCGATGAGATATGAGACTCCTGCCATTTCTACTGGAGCTGCGATAACACAAGGCTTCTCACGAGCTGCATCTTCAACACCAAGGGATACTTGTGCCAAGTGTGGTAAGTCCCACAAAACAGCTGATTGCAGACAAGGGATGCGAGGTTGTTTTAAATGTGGCAAGATGGGCCACGTGATTAAGGACTGTCCTGAGGCAAACAAGGAGAAGACAACTTCAGCTTCGATGTGACAGCCCGGATTTCGACACCCCGAAACCCGTGCCATCAGCACGATCATCTTGACCGTGCCCTTTAGCTAAACACGGAACACTGGTATATCAAGCATCAAAGGTGTAATAAACAAAATTTGCGGAATTTAAATCTATATTAATTAACTCTCCAAAAGACAGTTCTACCCTCATGCCTCTACATGAATGGAGAACCGATCCGAACCATCGATGATAGCAATCATCACGGATGGTTCGTCCCAAAAGAATAATCCCATCTATATATATCTATACATGGTTTAAACAAAGTCAAGGCTTGACATACCAAGCCATACAAAACTCTCTCCAAAAATCCCTCAAAGTGGCACAACGGAGTCCTCTAGAAGAAGTCCTCTGGAGGTGGCTCCAACTCGTCACCGGCCGCAAGGTCCGACTCGCCGGGATCAGCGTCTCCTGAAGCCTCGGCAGCTGCTAATAGTGGACCTGTGACATATAGTCTATAGGGTGAGCTACATCCTAGCTCAATAGGGAACAAACACTGTTGAACATATAAATTATAACTCACATGTATTCTATGATATGCCATGCATGATGTATCTATGCAATTGTTAATGAAACAGTTAAAAAGCATTTCGTTTCTTGTTGATTACTTATGTTTTCATTTACTCATGAATAATCGAAAAGGCCTAAAGCAAAACTTAAACTTTCAACTTAAGTAATCCCCGAGCAATATAGCATCGAGCCGACGAGATACCCTTCATCGCCATCTATATAGATAGCTTTTAACGTATTCACAGGAATACCATATAGTACCAAGCCCCTTTCCCCTGGGGATTGGTGGCGGGGTTTCACTTGTCTCAATCAACACCCCTGGGGTGTGCTTACTATGTACGGATAAGCCTCCGCACTGGCCTACGGTTTCGCCGCCGTATCGGTCACGGATATCCTGCCGTGTCAGTCGTGGATATCCCGCCACGTCGGTGGGGTACCCTATCAAACCTCAAATAACAAAAATATCGGTGCCTTACATATAGTTGTTCACCGTGAAATTGTGCTATCTTATATCAGTTAGGCCCTATCAAACATGATTCAATCCTTGGATACATCCCTGGGATGTATCCATTTACTTGCATCACACCTGATGCCCTTATCTCTTTACTTCTTCATCCCCTGGGGATGGCTTATTAGAATTTCTCTTATGGATGTCATACGCACACACACTTTTCACAATTCTTAAACAATTAAACATTTGAAAAGAAATCTATATCACTACATACATGCTCTTGTAAAATAAAGTACATGTTCAAGGTGTTCCCTACCTCAAGTCTTCATTTGATCATTGCATCAAGGTCCCACGTGGCTCCTTGTGCACTAGTCCACACGTACCACCTATGGTACCACATAACAGGTGAAACACATCACAAAGGATGCAATAAAGAAGGCATAAAACCCTCCAAAGATCTTAAAGTCAAACCTAAAAGTCAACATAATTTATCCCAGTCGATTAATCGAAATCCAAAATCGATTAATCGAAGGTCAATATCGATTAATCGAAGTAATTTCGATTAATCGAAATTCTCTGTTTCGCAAAGTCGATTCTCAGTTCGAACAGTCGAGCTTTCATTCGATTAATCGAATCCAATTTCGATTAATCGAAATTCTCCTTTTCGCAAAGTAAACTCACAGTTCGAACAGTCGAGTTTTCATTCGATTAATCGAATCCAATTTCGATTAATCGAAATTCTTCTTTTCGCAAAGTCGACTCTCAGTTCGAACAGTCGAGTTTCACAAGTTGATTAATCGATCCCAAATCGATTAATCGAAAACTAAAATCGATTAATCGAAATCCCATTTCGATTAGTCGATTTTTCCTCAAGTCATTTCCTCCAACCCCTGGGGTCCACTGGAGGTTCTCAGTCGATTAATCGATCCCCAAATCGATTAATCGAAATCCAAAGTCGATTAATCGAAACCAAATTCGATTAATCGAAATCGTGGTCCTTTGACCTTTCAACTTCCTGGTCAATTTCGATTAATCGAAACCCAATTTCAATTAATCGAAATTGTCAGATTCAGCCCCTATCGAGCTGTTCTTCCCAATCTTCTTCCATACTTTTTCCCCTATTTTACTAGGCCATTATCCTAAGATTTAAACCATTTTCAACTACAATATGACTCCTATAATCTATGCACTTGATTTACAATATTTACCTTGAATCAATCTCAAATTGATTTCAAATCTAGGGTTGGAAGGCTAGGGTTCCAGCTTTGGTTTCTAACGGATTCCTTACGTTGAATCAGCCTCTTTAATGCTTGAATCCTTCTTCCAATCACCCACAATAACTCTTGCTTAATCACTCTCTTTACTCCTCTCTCTCTCTTCTTTACTTCTCCCTCAACAACCAAATCTCTATTTTAGGGTTATTAAACCCTTTTATATCTCTCCTAGTTTGTGTGTTGAGCACATGCACCTCAATAGGTGTATGTGGCTTTAGATTTTCAACACACACCACACAATCACTCAAACTATCACATCTCGTCCGTTCATTACATCCTATGCTAACTCTTGATCTCCTGTTTGGTCAAACCTATGACCGATCGGGCACGGATCCCGAGGTCATAGTTTAGCGCGATTTTTTGGGCTATTACATCCTCCCCACCTTGGGAATTTTCATCCTCGAAAATAATCCAAGGTTTGGCTCTCTGTGTCTCTCTCTCCCTCCCCGCACTCTCAGGTGAGGTGGTCAATTGAGTCAGACGTATTTAAGTCTTTACACATTCACACATATAAGCAAGGAAGTAAAATTTAACAAAAATGCTTAATGTCACAAAAATTTGGATTTGTATTAAAGATTAAATAAATTTACAATGCCAACAAGTTGGCGTACAACAAAATACATAGGTATACAGTCACAATGCAAAATACATATAAACTCAAACAGTCCCCTCGCCAGGCTGATCGGGTGCTACAGTGGCTGGTGGGTCTGCTGGAGCTGGCTCTGGCTGCGGTGGTGGCGATGGTGCTGGCGGGATGTTCGGCTGTGGCTGCGGTGTCCCGGTCAGCGGAGCAGATGTGGATGTGGAAGGAGCCGCGTCGGTAGTGGGATAGAAGACAGGTCCTCTATGGAAGGCGGTGCGTCCAGCCGACCACTCCTCCTCCTGGGCGAGGTAGCGGCGGTAGTCGGTAGGATAGATGTGGCGGAGGGTGTGGAACATCAAGAAATCCATCCGCCGGTTCATCCTCTCGTTGTTGGCCTCCATACGGGCCAACACCTCCTCGATGGTCGGCCCAGATGAAGCGGCGCGCCGACGGTAGGATGATGTGGGTGTCGCGGGTGCAGAGTCGGCAGGTGGCGTCGGTGAGGCTGCGGTGTGGGAGGGAACCCTCTCCACGGATGGCTCGACGGGAATAGGGTGTTCCCCACCCACGGGTGGGTCATGCTGAGGTGGTGGGGGTGGTGGCGGTGCTACTGCTGCTGCTGCGGCTGGGGCGGGAGCGGGACCCGGAGCTGGTAGGGCCCGCTTGAGCAGATTATAGCTACGGGCCCATGAAGACCTAGAGAATGTCTTCACGCAGTCCGTAGCCCTCTCTTCATGCGGAGAGACGGCATAAGATGCATCGTTGGAGTAGCACTCCAACATGCTCGATATGAGGCGAGCATAAGGCATCTTTTCTTTGGGCCGTAGGTTGCCCTTCATCAGCTTTCCTTTTATGTATCTCATCCCCTCAAGGATGAGCATGGTGGCGTCAAACCACCGGCCACAGAAGGCCGAGTAAAGTGCCTGCTGCACTTTCTCCACGCGCTCAGTGTCGTGGCGCATTGGGTAGAGGTTGCACTTGACCACGGAGTCAAGCATCCACATATAGTGGGGAAGGTCAACCCTCTTGATGGAGGATCCCGACCCCTTCCTCCCGTTGGTCATACGTGTCATGACCTCTTCAAAACGGGGCTCCTCCTCAAAAGGTGGGAATAGAGTGGTCTCCGGGGTGAACTCGAGGTAACACTCGAGTACCTCGTGGATGTGTCGACGAGTGATCGTATAGAGACGACCCTCGATCTTGGTTATAATACAATCGTCGGTAGGGCCATCGGTTAGCCCTTGGTAGAATAATCTAACCAACCTAGGGTAGTAGGAACCCCGGATTGGTTTGAGAAGATTGCCGAGACTGGCATTATTTAGGTAGTTTCGAGCCCATTGGGTCTTGCCCGACACATCGGGATTTGTGAAAAGGGTAGGGTCAATGATGTATTCGACCTCAAAGGTCTTTGCCGCCCACCATTCGTTTGGTTGTTCAACATTGGTGGGTGGTGGTGGCATGGGGGTGGACTCGCGGGAAGACTCGCGCGTAGACGCGCTCGTCGAACCGGAGGTGGTCTTCGATTCCGACGGTGATGGAGTCCTCACCGGCGATGGGGTAGGTGGTGGTGGTGCGGCGTTCTTACGCCTAACCGGTAGCTTAGAGGTTGCCTTCTTCGAAGATAAACGGGTTTTGGGCGGCATATTGGGAAAAATCTAGGGTTTTTCTAACTCAAATTGAAGGAAAAGTAGAAAATTAGGGTTTACCGTGGGTTTTGGAGGCGATACGATTTGAATCCAAGCCAAAAACCGACGGAAATGCAAACCCTAGGGCGCCGGATGGTCGGAGAAGAAGAAGAAGACGAAGCGCCCAATAACCCCAAGCTAAAATGATTTCGAATGGGGAAGAAAATCCCCAATTATATATATATAGGCTCCGGCTCGATTAATCGAAATTCAGAATCGATTAATCGAGATTTAAAACTAGGTTAAGCCGCGTAAAATCGATTAATCGATTTCTCAAATCGATTAATCGAAAGTCAAATTCGATTAATCGAAACCATTTCGATTAATCGAAATCGTATCTAACTAAAATTTTAAATTTTTAAGCTCACTGGCGCGAGCCAGTCGATTAATCGAAATCCATTTCGATTAATCAAAATTCCAAAATCGATTAATCGAATTTCACTTCGATTAATCGAAATCGTGTAGTAACTTCTAATTTTCCAGAATTTCTTAAATTATTCGATTAATCGAAATCCATTTCGATTAATCGAAATTTCAATTTCTCCTAAGTCCCTAAGGTAAATCGATTAATCGAATACAATTCGATTAATCGAAATTTCAAAATCGATTAATCGAATTTCCAATTCGATCAATCGAAATGTGTCTTCATGTATGTTCTAACTCTCCTTTCAATTTCCAGTCACTGGCAGATGCCAGTCGACTAATCGAACAAAATCGATTAATCGAAATTCCAAATCGATTAATCGATTTGTAATTCGATTAATCGGTTTTGCCCAATTTCTATAGAATTTCAATCTCTTTATTTCTTTTACTATTTTTGACAATTTATGACAGATTGGATCAAAATTTCCATTGAAGTACAAGTATAGTGGAGATTTCACAAACATGTTTGTGGTTTACATTGAATTCTCACGTCGTTGGAAACAAGGCTGGATATTGTTCTTTCACATCGGCCTCTCGTTCCCAAGTAGCCTCTTCTTTAGGATGGTTGTTCCACCGAACAAGCACTAAGGGAATCACTTTAGTGCGCAGTACTTGTTCTTTTCGATCCAAGATCTCCACTGGTTCCTCTATCATGCTCATGTCCTCACACATCTCTATAGGTTGCTTTCCTAACACATGAGACGGATCATTCACATACTTTCTGAGCATCGATATGTGGAAAACATTATGTACTCGGTCAAACAGCGGTGGTAAACCAATGCGATATGCAACTTCACCTACTCGTCCCAAAATTTCGAATGGTCCAACATAACGTGGACTTAACTTCCCTCTCTTGCCAAATCTCATCACACCTTTCATAGGTGACACCTTCACAAACACGTGCTCGCCCACTTTGTAGTCAACACTAGTCCGCTTCATATCGGCGTAACTTTTCTGTCTACTCTGTGCTGTCTTCAACCTTTCTCTGATAATTCGAACTACGGTAGCATTATCTTCAAGTAGCTTTGGTCCTAACACAAATTTCTCACCTGTTTCCTCCCAATTGAGAGGTGACTTGCATTGTCGTCCATACAGAGCTTCATACGGTGCCATGCCAATGCTTGTTTGGAAACTGTTATTATATGCGAACTCGAGCATCGGTAGGTACTCATCCCAGTATCCTTGCATATCAAGCATGCATGCTCTGAGCATGTCTTCTATTACTTGATTCACTCACTCTGTCTGCCCATCCGTTTGAGGATGGAAAGCTGAACTAAAGTCTAGTCGTGTTCCCATTCCTTCTTGAAATTTCTTCCAAAACTTGGACGTATATAGTGGATCACGATCTTAAACTATGCTGCTTGGAATACCATGTAATCTTACAATCTCCTTCATGTATAAATCTGCCAATCTTCCTGCTGTATATGTAGTATTGTACGGCAAAAAGTGCGCTGATTTGGTCAATTGGTCTACGACGACCCAAATGGCATTGTGTCTCTTGGCAGTACGGGGTAATCCAACAATGAAGTCCATTGAGATCGATTCCCACTTCCATTATGGTATTGGTAAAGGTTGCAATAGTCCAGCAGGATGTCTATGATCAACCTTCACTTGCTGAAAAGTCAAACATCGTGACACATACTCGGCCACGTCTTGTTTCAGTCCTCTCCACCAGTAGTTCTTTTTCAAATCTTGGTACATTTTGGTGCTACCAGGGTGGATAGCATAATTTGACTTATGGGCCTCATCAAGAATTGTTCCTCTTAGATCAGCATTGTCCGGAATGCAGAGACGGCCTTTAAACAACAAAGAACCATCTTCTTTTTCTGAGAAGTCCGACCTAATGCCTTCACTCACGTCTTGATGAATCTTTGTTAATGCTGGGTCTTTCATCTGTAGATCGTGGATATGCTCAAATATCACTGGCTTTACTGATATGTTAGCCAAAAAGGATCCAGTGTCCTTTGACTCAATGTTCGCATCATAGATTGCCAGGTCTTCCAATAATTTCCATCGGTGCATACCCAAAATCAAAGAAGCTAACTGAGCTGAACCTTTTCGACTCAATGCATCGGCTACTACATTCGCCTTGCCTGGATGGTATTGTATGGAGCAATCATAATCCTTGAGGAATTCCATCCACCTGCGCTGTCTCATGTTGAGCTCTTTCTGTGTAAACAAGTATCGGAGGCTCTTATGATCGGTGAAAATTTCAAATGTCTCACCATACAAGTAATGTCTCCAAATCTTGGTATAAAAATGACTGGCCGCTAGTTCTAAGTCATGAGTCGGGTAATTTTTCTCGTGTTCTTCAAATTTGTCTTGATCCGTAAGCTATCACCTTCTTGTGTTGGTTGAGCACACAACCAAGGCCATTGTATGACGCGTCGCTGTACACGGCGTATCCTCCACTGCTTGAAGGAATCGCTAACACTGGAGCCGAAGTGAGTCTCATTTTGAGTTCTTGAAAACTCTTCTCGCATGCCTCACTCCACTCAAACCTTGAATCTTTTCGTGTCAGCTTTGTGAGAGGTCCCGATATCTTTGAAAACCCCTCGACGAAACGTCGATAATAGCCTGCTAAGCCCAGAAAACTTCGGACATCGGTCACTGTCTTTGGTTGCTCCCATTTAACTACTGCTTCTATCTTTGCTGGATCTACCGTGACACCATGCTTCGAGACGACATGTCCCAAAAAGTTAACTTCTTCCAACCAAAACTCACACTTGCTGAGTTTGGCGTACAATTGGTGTTCACGTAGCGTCTGTAGAGCAATCCTCAAATGTTCTTCGTGTTCCGTCTTGGATTTGGAGTATATCAGTATATCATCAACAAATACTACGACGCAGGAGTCCAAGTGTGGTTTAAACACTCGGTTCATCAGATCCATAAACGACGCCGGAGCATTCGTTAATCCAAACGGCATCACAAGGAATTCATAGTGTCCATACCGTGTCCGGAAAGCTGTCTTTTGAATGTCCTCTGCCTTAACTCGCAACTGATGATACCCAGATCTCAGGTCGATCTTGGAAAAATACCTTGCTCCTTGCAGTTGGTCGAATAGATCGTCAATTCTAGGCAAAGGGTAGCGGTTCTTCACAGTGAGTTTGTTCAATTGTCGATAGTCAATGCATAGCCGCATTGACCCATCCTTCTTCTTGACAAACAAGACCGGTGCTCCCCATGGAGATACACTTGGTCTAACAAACCCCTTGTCCATAAGCTCTTGTAGTTGTTCCTTCAACTCCTTTAACTCAGCGGGAGCCATTCTATAAGGTGCTTTCGAAATAGGCTCTGTTCCTGGTGCTAAGTCAATGGCGAATTCTACTTCTCTTTCTGGAGGTAATCTAGGCAATTCCTTTGGAAACACGTCAGCGAAGTCTCGCACAACTGCTATCTCAGAAATGACGTTCATTTCTTCCTTGTCCTCCTTTAAGAAAGCCAAGTATCCATCGATCCCTTCGATCATCTTTCGGCCCTTCATCACGAGATCAAGTACGATGACGACCTCACTCCTTGAAACCGAAATGATCTTCTTGTGTTGGGTCTGAAAATAACTACTTTGTTCTTGCAATCGACGGTTGCACAATGTTGCGCCAACCAGTCCATGCCAAGGATCACATCAAACCCTTGCATGTCTAACAGTATCAACTTTGCTTCTAGTTCATGTACCTCTAAGTCTCGAACTGCTACAATGATGGATTTGCAAGCTAACTCCGTGTCTACTAACTCTCCAGTCGGAATAGACACAGATAGGACAAAATCCAACGTCTCTGGAACAATCTTCATCTTCTTAGCGAAACGTGGAGTGACGAATGAGTGGGTAGACCCGGGGTCTATCAACACTCGAGCGTCATATCCACCGAAGCATCCTTTTTCATATATATTTAGAGTACCTATAGTATACATACACACATACAATAATTTACGCATCAATTTACACCCTCAATTTATATACAGCTTTTCATATACAAAAGAAAAATAATCTATTCAATTCCTAATGTATGCTCCTTCTCTATCTAAAGTTTTAATGAAATGAAAATTTTCTTTAATTTTAAAAGGAATCTCACCTTGGATGACGTCATTCACGCTTCCTCGCTTCTGAGCGGATCGATAGTTTCCTCCTCAACGATCGGTTTCCTTGCTTGAATTGGTCGTGGTAGAATCAATGAAACCGTCTTTCTTTTATCTGTCTCGGGGCAATCCTTGATCAAGTGGCCCACCTTGCCACATCGGAAACAGCCCCTAGTTCCCAATCTACAATCCACCGTCCTATGAGGCTTGCCACACTTTGCGCAAGTCTCCCGAGGTACTAAGAAGAAAGACGAGATCTGAGAACCACAATAGCGATGGCGCCAGTAGACATGGCAGGGCTCTCATAGCGAATAGGTCTCCCCGACGCAAGTAATGGAAACCTCTGTTGGTGTTGTTGTTGTTGCTGTTGCGTCGGTCTTCCGAAACCCCCTTGAAACTGTGGTTTCTGATTCTGGCCCATGAACCTCGGCTTTTTGTTCACCGGTTCATAGTGCCCCGTTCTTCCTTGTTCATTTCCTCCTCTCTGCTGTTCCCTTTGTCTATATCTATTATTGTTCTCCTCCTCTACAACTAACGCCTTGCTCATGACCTCTTCATAGGTCCTCAGCTGAAATGGAGCTACGCCTCCTCTAACCTCAGGCTTCAAACCTTGCTGAAACCTCTTGGACTTCATCACTTCAGAAGCGACGTAATCCGGAGCAAAACGGGCAAGTCGTAGAAACTCTACCCCGTATTCTCTCACCGTCATCCTCCCTTGTACTAACTACAAAAATTGTATCTCAAGTTGATTCCTCACCACTTCCGGAAAATATTGTTTGTTGAACTCCTCAAGAAACTCCTCCCAAGTCCAAGGCAACTCTGGGGTCTCCTGAGCCCGAGTCCGTATCACAGACTTCCACCAAGGCCCAGCCTCCCCATCCAACATGTAAGCTGCCCATCTTACACTCTCGTCTTCCGTGCAAGTTAGCACGCTAAAGACTTTCTCCATCTCCATCAACCAATTCTCAGCGGCCATCGTGTCTGCCTGCCCAGAAAATGAAGGAGGTCTCATCCTCCTAAACTCTGTAAATGATGAGGGCACAGGCAACGCAGATCCTACAGGTGGTGTAGGTGGCTGCTGTTCTCTTGATGCATGAGCTGCAAAGGATGCGGCTTGTTGTGCCATGGCAGCTGCCATAGTCTCCATAGTGTGCATCATCCTTTGTCTCTCCTCTCTATCTTCTTGTCTTTCTCTCAACCTCTCTTGTTCTCTTAGATCTTGATCCTGATGATCTCGATCCTCTTCATTATGCTGTCTACTACTACTGCCCCCTGGGGCCTCAGTACCTCCTAAAGGCACTCTATTTGTAGGAGAGATGTAATCATCTCCACTACGTAGACTCCTCTGTTGGCCTCCCCTTGGTCGGCCTCTTCCTCTAGACGACATTTGCGGCTGCATTTGAAACTAAAGTTTCGTTAGCAGAAGCCCCTATGTTCTGACGAAAGAACCCTTGTCAGAATTGCTAAAAGAAAATATGATAATTTGGATTTGACTCAAACCCGTGCCATTAGCACGATCATCTTGACCGTGCCCTTTAGCTAAACACGGAACACTGGTATATCAAGCATCAAAGGTGTAATAAACAAAATTTGCGGAATTTAAATCTATATTAATTAACTCTCCAAAAGACAGTTCTACCCTCATGCCTCTACATGAATGGAGAACCGATCCGAACCATCGATGATAGCAATCATCACGGATGGTTCGTCCCAAAAGAATAATCCCATCTATATATATCTATACATGGTTTAAATAAAGTCAAGGCTTGACATACCAAGCCGTACAAAACTCTCTCCAAAAATCCCTCAAAGTGGCACAACGGAGTCCTCTAGAAGAAGTCCTCTGGAGGTGGCTCCAACTCGTCACCGGCCGCAAGGTCTGACTCGCCGGGATCGTCTCAAGCCTCGGATTGCTAATAGTGGACCTGCGACGTATAGTCTATAGGGTGAGCTACATCCTAGCTCAATAGGGAACAAACACTGTTGAACATATAAATTATAACTCACATGTATTCTATGATATGCCATGCATGATGTATCTATGCAATTGTTAATGAAACAGTTAAAAAGCATTTCGTTTTACTGTTGATTACTTATGTTTTCATTTACTCATGAATAATGCTGAAAAGGCCTAAAGCAAAACTTAAACTTTCAACTTAAGTAATCCCCGAGCAATATAGCATCGAGCCCCGACGAGATACCCTTCATCGTCATCTATATAGACAGTTTTAACGTATTCCCTGGGAATACCATATAGTACCCAAGCCCCTTTCCCCTGGGGATTGGTGGCGGGGTTTCACTTGTCTCAATCAACACCCCTGGGGTGTGCTTACTATGTACGGATAAGCCTCCGCACTGGCCTACGGTTTCGCCGCCGTATCGGTCACGGATATCCTACCGTGTCAGTCGTGGATATCCCGCCACGTCGGTGGGGTACCCTATCAAACCTCAAATAACAAAAATATCGGTGCCTTACATATAGTTATTCACCGTGAAATTGTGCTATCTTATATTAGTTAGGCCCTATCAAACTTGATTCAATCCTTGGATACATCCCTGGGATGTATCCATTTACTTGCATCACACCTGATGCCCTTATCTCTTTACTTCTTCATCCCCTGGGGATGGCTTATTAGAATTTCTCTTATGGATGTCATACGCACACACACTTTTCACAATTCTTAAACAATTAAACATTTGAAAGGAAATCTATATCACTACATACATGCTCTTGTAAAATAAAGTACATGTTCAAGGTGTTCCCTACCTCAAGTCTTCATTTGATCATTGCATCAAGGTCCCACGTGGCTCCTTGTGCACTAGTCCACACGTACCACCTATGGTACCACATAACAGGTGAAACACATCACAAAGGATGCAATAAAGAAGGCATAAGACCCTCCAAAGATCTTAAAGTCAAACCTAAAAGTCAACATAATTTATCCCAGTCGATTAATCGAAATCCAAAATCGATTAATCGAAGGTCAATATCGATTAATCGAAGTAATTTCGATTAATCGAAATTCTCTGTTTCGCAAAGTCGATTCTCAGTTCGAACAGTCGAGCTTTCATTCGATTAATCGAATCCAATTTCGATTAATCGAAATTCTCCTTTTCGCAAAGTAAACTCACAGTTCGAACAGTCGAGTTTTCATTCGATTAATCGAATCCAATTTCGATTAATCAAAATTCTTCTTTTCGCAAAGTCGACTCTCAGTTCGAACAGTCGAGTTTCACAAGTTGATTAATCGATCCCAAATCGATTAATCGAAAACTAAAATCGATTAATCGAAATCCCATTTCGATTAGTCGATTTTTCCTCAAGTCATTTCCTCCAACCCCTGGGGTCCACTGGAGGTTCTCAGTCGATTAATCGATCCCCAAATCGATTAATCGAAATCCAAAGTCGATTAATCGAAACCAAATTCGATTAATCGAAATCGTGGTCCTCTGACCTTTCAACTTCCTGGCCAATTTCGATTAATCGAAACCCAATTTCGATTAATCGAAATTGTCAGATTCAGCCCCTTTCGAGCTGTTCTTCCCAATCTTCTTCCATACTTTTTCCCCTATTTTACTAGGCCATTATCCTAAGATTTAAACCATTTTCAACTACAATATGACTCCTATAATCTATGCACTTGATTTACAATATTTACCTTGAATCAATCTCAAATTGATTTCAAATCTAGGGTTGGAAGGCTAGGGTTCCAGCTTTGGTTTCTAACGGATTCCTTGCGTTGAATCAGCCTCTTTAATGCTTGAATCCTTCTTCCAATCACCCACAATAACTCTTGCTTAATCACTCTCTTTACTCCTCTCTCTCTCTTCTTTACTTCTCCCTCAACAACCAAATCTCTATTTTAGGGTTATTAAACCCTTTTATATCTCTCCTAGTTTGTGTGTTGAGCACATGCACCTCAATAGGTGTATGTGGCTTTAGATTTTCAACACACACCACACAATCACTCAAACTATCACATCTCGTCCGTTCATTACATCCTATGCTAACTCTTGATCTCCTGTTTGGTCAAACCTATGACCGATCGGGCACGGATCCCGAGGTCATAGTTTAGCGCAATTTTTCGGGCTATTACATTCGATGTCACGACCAATTCAAGCAAGGAAAACGGTCGTGCAAGGGAGAGCCTATGCAGTCATTGCTCAGGAAGCACGGAACGTGCATGACGTCATCCAAGGTGAGAATCTTTTTAAATTTAAGAAATTTCATTCCTTTAGATAGAGAAGTTGCATTCAATAGAAATAGTGTAGTTTCTTTGCTAAACACTAAATTTATACGTGAACTAGGGGTGTGAAAGGATGTGTAATTTATTGTATGTATGTATGTATGTATACTATAGGTACTTTAACCGTGTATGAGAAAGGATGTTTCGTTGGATATGACGCTAGAGTGTTGATAGATCCAGGGTCTACCCACTCATTCGTCACTCCACGATTTGCCAAGAGGATGAAGATTGTTCCAGAGGTGTTGGACTTTGTCCTATCTGTGTCTATTCCGACTGGAGAATTAATAAATACAGAGTTAGCTTGCAAATCCGTCATTGTAGCAGTTTGAGACCTAGAGGTGCATGAATTGGAAGAAAAATTGATACTGCTAGACATGCAGGGGTTTGACGTGATCCTTGGCATGGACTGGTTGGCGCAACACAGTGCAACAGTCGACTGCAAGAACAAGGTCGTCATTTTCAGACCCAACACAAGAAGATCATTTCGGTTTCAAGGAGTCAGGTCGTCATCTATGCCACTGATCTCAGCACTAAGGGCCGAGAAAATGTTCAGAAAAGGCTGCGGCGGTTACTTGGCATTCTTGAAGGCTGATAAGGAAGAGAAGAATGTCATTTCGGAAATTACAGTGGTGCGAGAGTTTGAAGATGTGTTCCCAGACGAATTGCCAGGGTTACCTCCAGAGAGGGAAGTGGAATTCGCTATCGACTTAGCGCCAGGAACGGAACCTGTCTCAAAGGCACCATATCGAATGGCTCCTACTGAGTTGAAGGAATTAAAGGAACAATTACAAGAACTTATGGATAAAGGGTTTGTAAGACCAAGTGTGTCTCCTTGGAGAGCACCTGTCTTATTTGTAAAGAAGAAAGATGGGTCAATGCGTTTATGCGTCGACTATCGACAGTTAAACAAACTAACTGTGAAGAACCGATACCCGTTGCCGAGAATTGATGATTTGTTCGATCAACTGTAAGGAGCAAGGTATTTCTCTAAGATCGACCTCAGGTCGGGATACCATCAGTTGAGAGTTAAGGCCGAAGATATTCAGAAAACTGCATTCAGAACACGGTATGGACACTACGAATTTTTAGTGATGCTGTTTGGGTTGACAAACGCACCGACATCATTTATGGACTTAATGAACCGGGTGTTTAAACCACATCTGGATTCTTGCGTCGTAGTGTTTGTCGACGACATTTTGATATATTCCAAGTCAGAAGAGGAGCATGAGAAGCATCTAAGACTCGCTCTACAAACTTTGCGTGAACACCAACTTTATGCCAAACTCAGCAAATGCGAATTTTGGTTAGAAGAGGTTAGCTTTTTGGGAAATGTCGTCTCCAAGCATGGTGTCACAGTGGATCCGTCCAAAATCGAAGCAGTAGTGAATTGGGAACAGCCTAAGACAGTGACCGATATCCGTAGTTTCCTTGGACTGGTAGGTTACTATCGACGTTTTGTTGAGGGGTTTTAAAAAATATCCGGACCTCTCACAAGACTTACAAGGAAGGATGTGAGATTCGAATGAAGTGAGGCGTGCGAGAAGAGTTTTCAAGAACTCAAAACGAGACTCACTTCAGCTCCAGTTTTAGCGATTCCTTGAGGCAGTGGGGGATTTGCAGTGTACAGTGATGCTTCATACAATGTTTTGGGTTGCGTGCTCAACCAACACAAGAAGGTGATAGCTTACGGGTCGAGACAGTTGAAAGAACATGAGAAGAACTATCCGACACATGACCTAGAGCTAGCAACAGTCATATTTGCGTTGAAGATTTGGCAATACTATTTATACGGTGAGACCTTCGAGATTTTCACCGATCATAAAAGCCTCAGATACTTGTTCACACAGAAGGAACTAAATATGAGACAATGCAGATGGATGGAGTTTCTTAAGGACTATGACTGTTCCATACAGTATCATCCAGGTAAGGCTAACGTAGTAGCCGATGCCCTAAGTCGAAAGGGTCCAGCTCTATTGGCCAGTTTGGTTCTGGGTATGCATAGATGGAAGTTGTTTGAAGATCTTTCGATGTATGATGCAAATATTGAGCCACCCGCCACAGGGGCCTTTTTGGCTAACATATCAGTGAGACCAGTAATATTCGAGCACATCCATGAGCTACAGATGAGGGACCCAGCGTTAATGAAGAGTCGTCAAGATGTAATCGAGGGCATCAGATCAGATTTCTCAATCAAGGAGGATGGTTCCTTGTTGTTCAAAGGTCGACTCTGTATTTCGGACAATGTTGATCTAAAGCGAACTATCCTTGACGAGTCACACAAATCAAGTTACGCGATATACCTAGGTAGCACAAAAATGTACCAAGATCTGAAAAGGAATTACTGGTGGAGAGGTTTAAAACAAGATGTAGCAGAATACGTTTCACGATGTTTGACGTGTCAACAAGTGAAGATTGATCATAGACACCCTGTAGGATTGTTGCAACCTCTACTAATACCAGAATGGAAATGGGAATCAATATCTATAGATTTCATCGTTGGACTGCCACGTACGGCAAAGAAATATAATGCCATCTGGGTAATCGTGGACCGACTGACCAAGTCAGCACACTTCCTACCTTACAACACGATGTATATAGCAGGAAAGCTAGCGGAACTCTATATGAAGGAAATAGTATGCCTACACGGAATTCCAAGTAGCATTGTCTCCGATCGAGATCCGTTATATACATCAAAATTCTGAAAGAAGTTTCAGGAAGGGATGGGGACACGATTAGATTTCAGTTCAGCTTTCCATCCGTAATCAGACGGACAAATAGAACGGGTAAATCAAGTAATAGAAGACATGCTCAGAGCTTGTATGTTGGAAATGCAAGAATCGTGGGATCAATATTTATCGTTAATTGAATTTGCATATAATAACAGTTTCCAAACAAGCATCGGAATGGCACCATATGAAGCATTATACGGAAGGCGGTGTAAATCGCCCATCAATTGGGAGGAAACCGGTGAAAAATTTGTTTTAGGGCCTGAGTTGCTGAAAGAGAATGCCATAGTCGTTCGAATCATTAGGGAGAAGCTTAAGTCGGCTCAAAGCAGACAGAAAAGCTACGCTGATATCAAGCGGACCAGCGTCGATTATAAGGTGGGTGAACATGTGTTTGTCAAGGTATCACCTATGAAGGGCGTGATGAGATTTGGAAAGAGGGGGAAATTGAGTCCACGATATCTTGGACCATTCGAAGTTTTGGGCCGAGTTGGCAAAGTTGCATATCGCATCGGCTTACCTCCGGTGTTCGATCGAGTACATAACGTTTTCCACGTTTCTATGCTCAGGAAATATGTGAATGACCCTTCCCACATTTTGAAAGGTCAATCACTAGAGATGTGTGAAGACATGAGCATGATAGAAGAGCCGGCAGAGGTACTGGATAGAAAGGAGCAAGTACTACGCGCCAAAATCATTCCCTTAGTACTTGTTCGATGGAAGAATCATTCGACCGAAGAAGCAACATGGGAACGGGAGGCTGATGTCAAAGAACAATACCCCAAGTTGTTTGAGAGGGTCAATTAGAATTGTTTGTAAATAGTGGCGTCACATAACACTTTGATTTCAAGTATAAATTTCAATATTTTTCTAGCCTAAACTGTTTGTTACGGCGGACTCCTCATGCGTTTCCGATTACCGTGTTAGGGGTGATTTGAATCACAATGTTTCCGAACGTAAGAACGGAGGAAGACAAGATACGAGCTTATGGATGACCGAATCATGTGATGGGCTCGCTCGAGCGAGACTTCACACTCGCTCGAGTGCGAGCTACATAAAATAACAAACGTGACGTGTTTTGGGCTCGCTCGAGCGAGAAATAGTGACCGCTCGAGCGAGGTGTATTTGTCGCTCGAGCGAGGATTCCAAGCCGCTTGAGCGAGGCCAAATTTTTATGCCAGTTACCGTTCTGTGATCGCTTGAGCGATAACTAACGACCGCTCGAGCGAGGACAGACTATATATAGTGGACAGATTGCTAAACACCCATTTCTTCTTCACGCGAGGAGTTTGGTGCCGAGCGAGGGTCTAGGGTTTTCACTTTCAAGCATTTTGCATCCGATTCAAGCCAGATTCAAAAAATTCGAACCGTCCAAACCATTTTCCTAGGTAAAAGTCTACCTTCTCCACACTCCTTTACGTTTTTAAACTCTATCACTCTAATGGCTTCTTCAAACCCTAATCCCCAACCAAGGAAGCGAATGGCGACCCGATCGCCATCATCGTGAAACAAGGCACCACAACAACAACCACCTCCACCACCGGCACCCATCCTGATCCAACTTGATGATTGGTGGGGCACGAAAGAAATGGAACCCGAGTGGGAAATTCATCCCTCGTGCTTTATTGATCCGACATCCACGAAATGGACATCGGATTTCCTGACAAACCACCAACTCCGACCTTTACTTACACCATTTGGACCTCGGTACTATCCGAGACTAGTTCGATTATTTTATCAGACCCTCAAGACCAATGTAAATGAAGACACCATCCTCGCCACAATTGACGGGAAGGATCTGTCTTTTGGAGGCAGCGATGTATCCACTGTCATGAACTGCCCTCTCACCTACACCCCGACCCCAAACACACAACCTCCACTTGTTGGGAACGTCGGGTTTCCGACGATCATTGATGATATTACTGGCGGCGCGTCCGCATCGGGTCAATCCATCACCCGATCCCAGTTACCACCACACATGTGGTTTTTAGACTTCATTTTCAAGAAAAATTTACACCCTACCGGTCATGACCAAGAGCGTCGTGACACCTTTTTACGAGCCTTGCACTCCGCCTTCCACAATAGGTGGTTTAGCGCCCCAATGGTCGTCATTAAAGGCATGGTGCATGCCTATAAAAGAAATGTTAGGGGCGTTATTCCTCCACCAATAAACCGTCTCCCATACGCACGTCTTATATCCCGACTCCTTGATACGCGTAATGGAAAGGATGGATTCAAGATCAACACCAATGAGTTGTCGTTTACCGATAACGTTGTACCCTACATAGCCCAAGACCTCAGCCGAAACCTAAAGGGGCTTCAAAACAGTGTGAACAAGAAAAGAGATCGTCAGGCTGCAAGGCAGGCACCACAGCAACCATCAACAGGATTAGCTACTCCCTCCACTGTGCCTCCACCAAATCTGCATACCACCGACACCAGTATGTTAGGGGAGATTCTCCAACAGGTACGGGAGACCCGACTACATCAGCGGTTCCAGGAGGCGCTTCTCATTGACCTCATGGGTCAGGCATATCCGCAAACGTACCGACAACGGGTTGCGGCGATGAGAGATGCCATTTTTGGGACATCTAGTTCGGGCCAGGCTGCTAGGACCACTACAGAGGGTGCCACCCACGCCGGAGAGACCGTTGGTGAGGGCGAGGGAGACGATGCGGAGAGTGATGAGGAATGGGACACAGGCGATGACGACGATGAGTACGAGGAGGGTGACGACTAGGTCGCTATGGATATATATATTTTTTTATATTGTGAAACTAAAATTTTTATTGGTATGGTGAATGGTTGATACTGCTGTGACATGATTGTCACAAATTATAATTAGTGGGCACTAAATATTTGTTATATATATATATGTTTTGATTAGATGAGCCTGATAGAATGATTGTAGAACGTGACAAAAGTTTTCATGCGTGGTGTGGTATGAACATCTTTTAAATTCTAATAATGATCGTTTATCAGGTTCTAAACTCATCAGGCTGTTTCAGGTGATTGTATTATTGGTTGTACAAACACTTGTAATCTTTAAATAGATCTTTTCGGGTCACTGGACCATACGACTAACTAATAAATGAGTAATGAGTTAATCAAGGACACAGCCGTAAAATATGTAGTCACATTACCTTAGGTCATGATCGATTTTCGAGGGCGAAAATCTTATAAGGTGGGGTGAATGTAACAACCCAGATTTTCAGAACCGTACAAGCCATATGCCATGCACGTGTATGTGTGGTTCACAAGGAAACCTGGGTCAACATATACACACGGTGTGTATATGTGTGTAACATATTATATTTTTCCCTTCCTTTCACTATATAAGTGAAAGTGGAGAGAAGTCTCTCCCCTACGTAATATAATTTAAACCTAAATAGAGAGGAGGAAAATAGAGAAAGAGAAAAGAGAGTCTTGTAGAGAAGAAAGGCTAAGGCCTTGTTGGAGTGTAAACCGGTGGAAGACCTGGAGAGAAGGTCGAACCAGAAACATAGAGATCTCTTCGAAGTAACAGGGATTGGAACGTTAGATCGAGCCGATTACGAGATCCGCCGATTTAGGTAAGAGATAATGCTTGAGAAGTGCTTAGGTATGTCTTAATGATAACCTACAATGTTTTGGGCAATGGCCGATTAATTATATTTAAGATTTAAGGAAATAGGATAGATTTCTTGAAGAATCACAGAGTGAAGGTTTCCGCCCCTCGCTCGAGCGATCTAAATGTCTCGCTCGAGCGAGGACAGAATATATACCTGAGAATAGTACGTTCTGGGCTCGCTCGAGCGAGACCCATATAGAAGGAATAAGCTCGCTCGAGCGAGGTATCACTTTAGGCTTCAGACACCTCGCTTTAACCGCTCGAGCAAGGATAAGAGGCCGCTCGAGCGAGGTTAGGAGGCCGCTCGAGCGAGGCTAAGCAACCGCTCGAGCGAGGTACCAAAACTAAAATTAAATTCTTTTATGTATACAAATATACCTCATGTGAACTATGCGCTCTAGGAGTGCTAGTGACCACTGATGACCATTCTAAGGCATGTCCTTTCGCATGAAATGTAGATTGACGTGAGATCAGTACGTGTCATCACTACGAGAAGGGACCACTGGATTTTGCCTTGAGGTAGGGAACCTTATCGAAACATGTACATTGTTCAATTTCGCATATGTGTAGTACAGATTTAATTGCTAAACTAAGTATCTCATCATGTCATATAAATAGAGCGTGCGTGTGTATACTTCAGAAAATGAAGCTAGAGGTCCCAAGGGGATGCAAGAACTACAAGATGAATACCTATATGATACGATATATCAGTAGCATCCCAAGGGTGCAGATGAGAAGCAGTGGGGAAAAGAAAGTAAGGTGATAAGGCCTAATATATTAAAAATTAGCACAATCACGGTGAATAACTATATGTAAAGCACACTTGATATTTTTGTTATTTAAGGTTTGTTTAGAATACCCCACCGACGTGGCGGGATACCCACGACTGACTCGGCAGGATATCCGTGACCGGTATGACAATTAATCCGTATACAGTAGCACATCCCAGGGATGTAGATTTAACAGTAGACCCCGCCACCTAGGAGAAAGGGGCTTGGGGCAGTATTCCCAGGGAATACAAAATTGATAATTGTCTAGTTAGACGACGATGGTGGGTATTCCATCGGGGCTCGATGCTATATTGCTCGGGGACTATTTAAGTTAAAGAGTTAAGTTATTAGGCCGAATTCACAACTAAACGAGTAAGATGAGAAAGAACAAAACCATGCAAAGTAAGTAGTTGTATTCATCTTTCCCTTCAGTTATTTCGATTGTCCTTCCAGATAGTAACAGCAGATAAACTGTATTATTCTTTTACCGCACAGCATATATGTCAGAATTAATCTATATGTTCTTTACGTTTCTCTACTGAGCTAGGATGTAGCTCACCCCTTAGACTATACGTCGCAGGTGCAACACTCGCGGTAACACAGGCTTCGAGAGACGTTGATCCAAAAGGTTCGAATTTCGCGGACGGAGAAGAGTTAGAACCTCCTCCTGAGGAATTCTTTTAGAAGTTCTTTACGTTTAGAAGTGGTGAGTAGAGAGTACTCGTGGCTTGGCATGCCAAGTCCTTTCTTTTAAATGTAATTAAATACTATACTTTCCTTTTGACGAACCATCGGGGGTGATATGATTGTCACCAATGGTTCGGGACAGTTCCTTTGCTCATGAATTGGAATGAGACCGGAACTGTCTGTTGGTTGCTAGACTTTGATGAAACACGGGGACTTAGTTCAAAGCTTTGGTATTTTGAATTGTTGGCTTTTACTTGTAAATTGATGTTCCGCATAGATATAAGGTGCATGACCTCGAGGGTCGTGCTGATGGCACGGATTTCGGAGCGATAAAATTTGGGCTGTCACACACATAGTTTGACTTGTGAGATTCATCAAGGATAGTTTGTCGTAGATCGGTATTATCTGAAATGCAGAGACGACCATTGAATAATAAGGAACCATCTTCTTTCACTAAGAACTCCGATTTGATGCCTTCAATCACATCTTGACGAATCTTGGTTAGCGCCGGGTCTTTCATCTGTAGCTCGTGGATATGCTCAAATATCACTGACCTTACTGAAATGTTTGCCAAAAAGGCTCCTGTGGCTTGCGACTCGATGTTCACATCATATAGCACCAGATCTTCAAATAATTTCTATCGGTGCATACCCAAAATCAAGCTAGCCAACTGCGCTAAACTCTTCCGACTCAAGGCATCTGCGACTACATTAGCCTTGCCTGGATGATACTGTATGGAACAGTCATAGTCCTTGAGGAACTCCATCCATCTGCGCTGCCTCATATTTAGTTTTTTATGTGTAAACAGATATCTGAGGCTCTTGTGGTCGATGAAAATCTCAAAGGTCTCACTGTATAAGTAATGTCGCCAAATCTTTAGCGCAAATATGACCACTGCCAGTTCTAGGTCATGTGTCGGGTAGTTCTTTTCATATTCTTTTAGCTGTCTCGACCCGTAAGCTATCACCTTTTTGTGTTGGTTCAGTACGCAACCCAAACCATTATACGAAGCATCACTTTAGACTGCGAACCCTTCACTGCCTGAAGGAATCGCTAGTACTAGAGTTGAAGTGAGTCTCTTCTTTAGTTCTTAAAAACTCTTCTCTCATGTCTCACTCCAGTTGAACCTTGCATCTTTCCATGTAAGTCTCGTGAGTGGTTCCGATATCTTTGAAAAACCCTCAACGAAATGCTGATAATAGCCAGCTAGTCCGAGGAAACTACGAACATCAGTCACGGTCTTTGGTTGCTCCCAATTGATCACTACTTCTATCTTAGCCGGGTCAATTGTAACACCATGCTTTGAGACGACATGTCCCAAAAAGCTAACTTCCTCTAATCAAAACTCGCACTTGCTGAGCTTGGTGTTTACAAAAAGTTCGTAGAGCAATCCTCAAGTATTCTTCGTATTTCACTTTTAACTTGGAGAATATTAGGATATCGTTGACAAACACGATGACGCAGGAGTCCAGGTGTGATTTAAACACCCGATTCATCAAGTCCATAAATGATGCCGGTGCGTTCGTCAACCCAAACGACATCACTAAGAATTTATA
This sequence comes from Chloranthus sessilifolius, assembly GCA_021018995.1. Lineage (NCBI taxonomy): Eukaryota > Viridiplantae > Streptophyta > Magnoliopsida > Chloranthales > Chloranthaceae > Chloranthus > Chloranthus sessilifolius. Next base: position 118,878,506 of record CM037592.1, read on the forward strand.
GTGTGTGTTCCGTGTCCTGAATGCAGTCTTCTAGATGTCCTCTACATTAACTCTCAACTGATGGTATCCAGATCTCAGATCAAATCTTAGAAAAATACTTCGCTCCTTTAGCTGATCGAACAAGTCATCTATCCTAGGCAAAAGATATCGGTTCTTTATAGTGAGTTTGTTTAATTGCCGATAGTCAATGCACAGATGCATCAACCCATCTTTCTTCTTTATAAATAAGACCGGTGCTCCCCATGGAGACACGCTCGGTCTAACAAACCCCTTATCCATGAGCTCTTGTTACTGCTTTGTTAACTCCTTCAACTCAGCAGGAGCCATTCTGTATGGTGCTTTAGAAACAGGTTCCGTTCCTGGTGCTAAGTCGATGGCGAACTCAACTTCTCTATCTGGAGGTAATCCGAGTAATTATTTCGAAAATATGTCAGCGAAGTCTCGCACAACTGCTATCTCTGAAATAATATTCTTCCCTTTCTTATTCTCCTTTAAGAATGCCAAGTATCCACTACACCCTTTTCTGATCAAGCGCTCAGCTCTGACTGCATAGATAAGTGGCATATATGTTGATCTCTCTCCTCGAAATCGAAATGATCTCCTTGTGTTAGGTCTAAAAATGACGACCTTGTTCTTACAATCCACGGTTGCGCAATGAGTCGACAACCAATCCATGCTAAGGATCACGTCGAATCCTTGCATATCTAACATAATTAAATTTGTCGGTAGTTCAAAGACGTCTCCATCCATGATTCTGACGATCACGGATTTGCAAACCTTTTCAGTATCAACCGATTTCCCAGTCGGAATAGCCACGGTTAACACAAAGTCTAACTCCTCTGGGTTGACTTTCATCTTTTTTGCGAAGTGAGGGGTAGTAAATGAGTGGGTAGACCTCGGGTCTATCAACACTCAACCTTTATATGTCACATCGCTTCCTTTCTCATAAATTTGTAACGTACCTAGTCATACATACACATATATATAATATATATCATCATACCAAAATTATTACATACAGGTTCTTTTCTATTTTCTATATGAATGCACCTTCTCTATCTAAAATTTTTTTAAGAATTAAAAATCTTTATTTAAAAGAAGTTCTCACCTTAGATCACATCGTTTGTATTTTGGGCCTCTTGAGCTGTGACTGCGTAGGCTCTTCCTTGGATGATCGGCTTCCTCGATTGTATAGGTCATAGCATAGAAGCTGAAGCCGTCTTCTCCTTGTTTGCCTCAGGACAATCTTTGATCAAGTGGCCCACCTTGCCACATTTGAAACAGCCCCGAGTACCCAGCCTACAGTCTGCCGTCTTGTGAGACTTGCCACACTTGGCATAAGTCTCCTGCGATGTGGAAGATGCAGCTCGTGAGAAGCCCTATGTAACTGTAGCTCCGGTAGTGATAGCAGGGCTCTCATATCGTATCGATCTTCTCAACGCGAGTAATGGAAATCTCTCCTGGTTGCTCTACTGCGCCGGTCTCCCATAACCTCCTTGGAACGGTGGTCTCAGACTAGGTGCTACGAATCTTGACTTTTTGTTCACCGGCTCGTAGTTCCCTGTTCTGCCTTAGTCTATATTTCCCCTTGTTGTTCCCTCTGACGGTATCGATTATTATTTTCTTCTTCGACAACCAACGCTTTACTCATGGCCTCTCCATAGGTCTTCAATTGAAACGTTACTACTCCTCTGACTTTTGGTCTCAAGCTTTGTTGAAACCTCTTTACTCTCATCACCTCCGTAATCATATAATCGGGAGCGAAGCAAGAAAGTCGTATGAATTTCACTCCATGCTCTCAAAACTCTCCCTATCAATGTACACAGTGAAGTCTCTTAGAAGAAGTCCTCGGGAGGAGGCTCTAACTCGTCTCTGAGCACGTATTCTGAATCCCCTGGATCAGTGTCTCCCAAAGCCTCTACGACAGCAAGCAAAGGACCTGTAATGTATAGTTTAAAGGGTGAGCTACATCTTAGCTCAATAGGGAACAACACAATGAACATATAAGTCAAATCCTCACATATATTCCATGATATTCTTAGCATGATGTATTTATGAACTTAATGGAAAATAGTTTAGAGAGTCCATATGCATTGAAGTTTACTGGTAGTTTACATGTTATATTTATTATCAACTGTTCATGAACTACATTGAATAGGCCTAAAGAAACTTAAATTCTCAATTTAAGTAATCCGCGAGCAATATAGCATCGAGCCTCGATGGAATACCCTTTATCGTCATCTAGATAGACAGTTGTTATGAATATATTACTTTGAATACTACCCAGGTCCTTTTCTCAAAGGCGACGGGGTCTAATCTAATCTCAACATCCCTGAGATGCGCTACTGTGGATAGACCGCTGTACCAGTCATGGATATTCTGCCGAGTCAGTCGTGGGTATCCCGCCATGTCGGTGGGGTATTCTGTTCAAACCTTAAATAATAAAAATATCAGGTGCTTTACACATAGTTATTCACCGTATAAATGTGCTACTTTATATCAATTAGGCCTTATCAGTCTTTGTTCAATCTTACTTTACAATCTCACTTACATCCCTGGGATGTCTAAATTACTCGCATCACACTGATGCCATTATCACTTTCTCATCCCCTGGGGATGTCTCATTTTCATATGCTTACTTGGTGTCACACACACACACACACTGAGAGAGTTATATGATTAAAGCATTTTTATTTCATTGGTGTATCACACACACACATACACATGGAGATTAAAAGATTCATTTCATTTCTATATCACTACATACATGTTCTTGTAATCAAAGTACATGTTCAAAGTGTTTCCTATCTCACTGCAATTTCGATAATCCGAAACGCATTATTATCTCTTTGATGATTCAACACAACAATTACATGCCAACCTATATTGCATGTGTCAAAACACTCTTAGAAAAACCTATAAGAATCTTGAGGACCATAGCTCTCAAGAGCAGTAAAAATAGTATAAAAACCTATGTATTATCTCACGCGAGCGAGCACTATTCCTCGCGCGAGGGATCACTAATCATCGCGCGAGCGAGCACTAATCATCACACGAGCGATGATAATCGAGGCATCTGAAGGTTACGCAAGCACTCGCTCGAGCGAGCCTCCTTTTACAAAATGTCCTCGCTCGAGCGAACACAGAATATATTTTGGTTATATATAATATATTCATTCCCTCGCTCGAGTGGTTATATACGAGGCACTTGACCTTGCTCGAGCGATAACAATCGAGGCACCGGTAGGTCACGTGAGCCCTCGCTCGCACGAGCTTCCCTTTTTCAAAGGGCCTCGCTTGAGCGAGTTCAGAATATTTTAATCTATATAATTTATCCTTCCTCACTCGAGCGAGCTTTTTTAACCGCTCGTGCGAGGAGCGACCATAGTTATTGCTCGATTATTTTTGAGAATTCATCTTCTACCTCATTTAATATCCTATTAAAAGCCCATATAATTTAACTAAACTATTAATACTCTATTTAAAGCACATATAAACCTTAAAACATACCTCAAGTCATTAGATCTCATCTGGATTTGATCCAAGATCAACTCAAATGAAGAGGGTTTCAAAAACTCCTCTTCCAACCCTTTTCTAGATCACCCACTAACTCAAATCCACAAGATCCTTTCAAATTTCTTCACCACACCCTTCTCATCCTATGTATTCAAAATCCGTAAAGTGGATCTTGTCTCTTAATCACAAGAAGACTTCTTCCTCTAATCTTCTTTTACAAAACCCTCTCTTCCTTCTCCTTGTTTTACTCTCTCTCTATCTAAACTCAATATGACACGTATGGGAGACTCCTCCCCCTTTTCTCTTATCTAGTGAAAACTAGTGTGTTTCATACACACACATATGTTAGATGTTTTTCCTTCACAAGGCTCACATACAAGACACTTACACCCAGTAGTATATAAAGTAGGTGTGGTTCACTTGTTCCCCACATACACTCCTACATCGTGCAAATCACACGTGACCTACATGTGTCACGAAAATCTGGGTTATCACAGTAATAGTTCGGGTATTTTCCTTGGCCTCCTGGACTTCCTTGGTAGGCTTGTAGCTTAAGCCGAATTTGATTCGTTCTCCGTCATTGGCTTTGAATGTGTCTCTTCTTCCTTGTAGGCGTTGACCAAAACCCTTTTCTTTCTTGTAGCCCCACTTCTGAAACATAGCTACTACTGCAACCATTCCTCCTCTAGGTTTTTCGGTGACCTTTCTGGGGGATTTTGGCGCCACTGCCTCTGAGACATCATATTGAAAACTATGAAGCTATGTGTCTTCGGTTGTATGTAGTATATCTAGCACCTTGAGATTTTCGATGTTGTAAACTATTTTTTCTTTCTTCTCGTCCTTCACCCATGGTAGATATAACTTTCTGCTCATATATAAATTTGAGTTATTGATGTAGGATGGAGGGCTCCACCCCGATTTCGTGCAACCATGGGCGCCCTAGCAGCAGGTTGAATGAGGCCTTAATGTCCATAACTTGGAACGGGATTGAGAAGGTCATTGGCCCAATGGTGAGCTCAAGATTAACTTCTCCTATCACTTCCCTCCTTGTGTTATCGAAACCACAGGCTTCTATTCTGGATGGTCGAAACATTGACGGGTCGACCCCAATCTTGGTCGCAGTCCGTAGTGGGCATACATTTAATGTTGAACCATTGTCTACTAGTATCAATGGTATCACCATGTTCTCAATTTTTTCTATGATATTGAGGGGTCTGGAGTGCTTCCCTCCTGCTGGGAGGCCATCATCTGAAAATGAGATGGCGTTGGGAGCCAGCACTTGCCGATTATCTGTCCTACTTCATCTAGGGATACTTTATTTGATACATGAGTGTCTTTCAGTGCTCTCATTAGAGCTTTGAAGTGAAGTGGAGACATTATTAATAGGTCTCAGATGGTGATGTGGGCCGGAGTTCGCTTCAACTATGTTTCCAATGCATAATGTCGGCTCATCCATTCTATAGGATGTACTGCTGCAGGTTCCTTTCTCTCTTTTGATTGGACTGATACTGATACCTCAGGCTGTTTAGAGATTCTATCCGACCGGATTATAGACTATACTGCCCCTTCCTTGTTGCCACCTGTATTGGCGTCCGTTTGGTTATAGTTGAGTGGAACGATGGTTACAAAGCTCGGGTCTCGAGGATCCGAGAACAGGAGGGCTAGGGTGCTCCTGAGGATGATTGAACTGGAGGGGCTAGTGTGGCAAAATTAGGCCAACTGTAAGGAGTTGGTGTTGGAGGTGAATATACTGGTGGCAGTGCGGCAGTATTGGGTTAGCTATATTGGGTTGTTACGGGAGATGGGGGTTGATGGACAAATGATGGTGTGACAAAATTTGGCCATATGTGGTTGATGGGAGCTGATTCTGAAGGTGCGATAAAATTGGGCATCATGTAGTTGGCGGGGGAAATGGATGGTATAGTGGGGGTGAGGCCCAACTGGGTTGGACTTGATTAACGGGAGCTAGTGAGGGGAAATACAACCTTAGATCTAATAGTGCTGCTTGGGGTGTTGGGTTGAGGAAATAATCGGCTAAGTTGAGGGGCTCAACTACCCTTATGGTTTCACTTTCTTGGTTTGATGGCCTTAGTGTCCCATATCCTTCTCCTGCGCCAATGTATTCTGAGGGGTCAAACTCTTCCATTTCTTTCTCCAATATGTTAATGGTGGCCCTTGGGCCCATTCCTACTTGCGGGTGTGGCGGTAACTATGCTTGATGTATGTTGGTGTACAGGTTGGCTTGGGGAGGTATTGGTGGGATGATCTTTTCTGCCTCAATCAGGTCTTGGATCGCGTACTTTAATGAAAAGCATCGATCAGTTGGGTGACACGGCCCTTGGTGGAAATTGCAGTGTATGTTATGATCATAATTTCTCAGGAGAGGATTTAGGGGAGGGTTGGTCGTGCTTTACTATGCGTATTCTAATTAATTAAACTCAAATCTTAACCTATTGCAAGCGCACAATGGAAATTATAGTACTAGCATAGGATCGTTCCCACGAGGAAGTTTATTTATTTCTTTTTACCTCTAATCTATATCTCTTATTAAAATTTTTTTCTTAAACACTTTTACTTATCCTTAAAGATCTAATCTACTGGAAAAATATCAATAAAAGAATTTTTATTAATCTAAGTGCATAAAATAAATCTAAATCCTCCTTCAGATTGAGGTCGCCAATCCCAATCTTTAGCTATCGGATATTTATGAATTTAAACAATACCGTTACACTATATTTCTAGTTTCCTAGCATTGAGCGTCAATCAATACTAAAATTCTATCAATACAGATTTAATTTAATCAACAACTTTCTAAAATCTGGGCGTCAATCAAACTTTAGAAAATTGAAGATGTAAAATAAAATACCGTTACACTAATCTGTAAATTCTAACTTGAGTCGTCAATTCAAATTAAAACTTCGAGATGTTTACAAAGCTGTAAATTGTATAAATTATAATATAATCTAGAAAATAAAGTAAAAATATATCCTTTACCCCTCAGCCGGAGTCGTTAATTCCTTCTAAGAAACTAGAGATATCTACACTAATCTTCAATACTCAATTGCTCTTGAGAAACCTCTGATATCTAATCTATTCTAACTATGATACACTACTTTGATCAGAAGAAAATCCAACCTCAGGCGTCAATTGATGCTAAATTCTTCGATGCCTATTCCTATACTGGGCTCTCTTATTTATAGATCATAAGGAGTTAGTTTACAAGACTTGTAATTCTAATAAAAGAAATAAAAACTATCCTAATATAATTCTACTTCTAATTTTATCTTTCCTTCTTTCTTTAGTTTGATCGGCTGATATGCTTCTAGAATGTTCTTTACTTAGCAGCGGCAGAGTCCTTCAAAAATATATCTTCATTAACCTTCTCAGATCCGTGATTAGTAGAACTTCTAATTGTAGAGATCTTCTAATTCTGTATATAGCGGTGTACAATACACGTGATCAGCAGTTGCGAAATAAGCCTTCTGTAAGATCGTTAATAACGATTCTCTATCTCTTCTCTGATGGAAAATTGTAAATTATAATTCTCCGCTTTCAACATGGTTCATAGAAGAAAATTGTAAAAATGATTCTTCAACTTCTTTTGTCTTTTTCTTATAAAATTATAAACAATGATTTTATACTTTCATACTCTTATGACTCTAATAGGCTTAGCGGACGATTCTCTGGAAAATCGTAATTTCTTCTCTTCCTTGAGCGGCTTCTTCTGAAGAATTGTAAACAACGATTCTTTATCTTTCATAGTTTCTTACTCTTGAAAAATCGTAAATAACGATTTTTCATTCTTTTCAATAGATGGATCTTTCGTCTTTCAATCTATTATCATTCTTACTACTTTTTGAATTCATTTTAATAAAGATTATCATAAGGGCTCTCTTTTACTGCTTATCTTAAATATCCGTATATCAGTATTTCATTAGTAACAAACTAAGTTCTAGCATCACTAAGTTAAGGGTGATAAAATGATAAATTATGTGAACGATCACACCCTCAAACTTAAGCTTTGCTAGTCCCTAGCAAACAAGGAAAATTAAAATATCTAAAATTAAAAATTTTAATGCCACTTTCATAGGGAGCACGATTGCATTTAGTAGATGCAATAAGCCTTTAAACCCCTAAGTAATCCCTAGTGGAGGAATTATAGTCTCCTGAAGGTTTTCAGGAAAAGTTACCTACAAACTTTGAAATATTTTTAAAATTTTAAAATTTTTTAATTTTTTTCAAAACTATATATTCAAAATATATTTAAATTGTATATACTAATTACTCAGTCAATCATTGTATGTCTCATTAATTCAAAAATTATTAAATCTTTACATCCTTAACTTTCCATCATCGCATTTATCCTCTATCAGAACTCAACAATTTGAATTCAGTATCGCTTGGAGTGTGTGCATATCAGTGAAAAGTTTATTCATCATAGATTTGTCTAAGCTGCAGTTTTTAGAAAATATGTTCATTCAACTCTCACTTTCTTGGCATACTCTAAAAAATAATCAAAATTTTGGGTTCTCACAATGAATTTCATAGGATATCTTGTTAATAAATCTCATAGAAAGGATAATCAATTTTGTTCATATAACTACTTCATTTATTCATAGTATCTAACTTATATATCTCTACTAGACTAATAGTTTTGTAAATCGTAAATCACAGAGGTCTTTCCTTCGGCTTGTAATGGGGCTTTGGGTTTAGAAGGTTTAAAAAAAAAAGGTAAAGAGGATTCAAAAGTATTTATGAGAATTTATCTCTTCTTTCTCTTCTTCTTCTTTATTTTCTTCTCATATCAACATCAGTAAGTATCTAAAAAGTTAGATAACTTCTTTCCCTTTTTTTTGCTATTGTAAATCCTATATATATTTTCTATACTTTTTTCTAATTTTGGAAGCTTTTAGCTTCTCTTTTCTTCCTTTTTTTCTTTTTTTTTGAAATCGTCTTTCACGATTTTCTTCTTTCTTTTCTTATACTTTTATACAATTGTATTTCCTCTCAGTTGTACCCTTTTTCAGCAAATTTGTATTTGTTTAGTGCATACTCCATACTGTAACGATCCTAATTTCGCAAATGTTGACTCGTTGATCATTGATGATAATACAACTATTTTGACCAATTTGACTTTGATCAAACTTTTGATATTTGAAACGTGGTCTTTGGCTCACATATTTTAATTGGGCGAATGCACCCAAACACGGTCGTAACTCAAATTCGAACCCGACTCCAATCCGAACCAAAGACCCTAATTAGGCCTTTTAAAAGTAAATGAATAAATGTACAAAATGTGCATGTAGGTGTATAAATATATGTATGGCGCTAGATGGGTCACACAAATTTTATGTGCTAGCAACCAATAAGAGAGGAATCACTGTGTTAGATAGAGAAAAACAAAATAATAAATAAAAAGAAAAATGACTTTAACTCTGATTCGGGTGCACAAGCTGGCACCCAAATTTCATAATTAGTGTTTCAATTGTGTTCAGAAGGGACATATGATAAAGGATTGTCCTGAATTGAAGAAAGAGAAGACGACATCGACACCTACTCAGAAGTCATCTCGACCCACAGTGCAGGGTCGCGCCTATGCCGTCTCAGCACATGATGCCCAAACAACTAACGACGTAATCCAAGGTATAATTACATCATCACATTATCACGTTATTTTCAATTAACAAATATCCTTAGCATTTATTTTCAATTATAATATTGCATGAACACCACGACATCCTTATAAGTATACAACTAAATTACTTACATGAAACTTAGGTACCTTGCACATGTACCAAAGTAGACATTTGCCAACACAAGGCACGCGTCTTGATAGACCCAGGGTCTACGCATTCCTTTGTGACTCCTCAATTCACTGCTGAATTGAGTATCACTCCTGAACCCTTAGATTTCATCTTATCAGTATCGGTCCCTACAGGGAACTCAGTAGTCACAGACACGAGCACAGACACCATTTGCTGATCGGTAATTGTGTCGATTGAAGGTCACAAGACATCAGCCGATCTGATTATTCTAGATATGCAAGGATTTGATGTAATCCTTGGCATGAACTGACTATCTACTCATCATGTAAATGTGTAAATGTGGACTACCTTTGAAAGATAGTCACTTTTTGCCCCAAGGGGCGAAAAGCATTGAGATTTTATGGCACTAAGCCGAAAATTGCACCTTTTATATCCGTTATTCGAGCTGAACGGTTAATAAACAATAGATGCTATGGTTATCTCGCATTCGTACAAAATCAACGGGAATAGAAGGTCACCATTACTGATATTCTCATTGTATGCGAGTTTCCTGATGTATTTCCTGAGGAATTGCCAGGTTTACCACCATACAGGGAAGTTGAATTTGCAATTGATCTAGCTCCAAGCACAGAACAGCTATCAAAAACTCCATATCGCATGACACCGGCTAAGCTGAAAGAACTCAAAGAGCGGTTATAAGAACTCTTAGACAAGGGTTTTATTAGACCGAGTGTTTCTCCATGGGGAGCACCCGCTCTATTCGTCAAGAAGAAAGACAGTTCAATGAGACTATGCATCGATTATTGTCAGTTGAATAAGTTGACGATCAAGAACCGTTATCCACTTCCCCAAATAGATGACCTTTTCAATAAGCTCCAAGGCACTAAGTTATTCTTGAAGATAGATCTGAGATCAAGATACCACCAGCTGAAAGTCAAGGCAGAAGATATTCCGAAGACTACCTTTCGCACGAGATATGTCCACTATGAATTCTTAGTGATGCCATTCGGTTTGACAAATGCACCAGCATCATTCATGGACTTAATGAATAAAGTGTTCAAATCGCATCTCGATTAGTGTGTACTCGTCTTCGTAGATGATATCCTCATCTATTCGAAGATAAGAGAAGATCACGAACATCACCTATGTGTCGCCCTTCAGACACTTCGTGATCATTGGTTGTATGCAAAGTTAAGCAAGTACAAATTTTGGCTAAAACAAGTTAGTTTTTTGGGACATTTTATCTCCGAGGCAGGCATAAAAGTAGACCCAACAAAAATTGAAGCCATTATAAAATCGGAACAGGCGAAGACGGTAATCGAGGTCTGAAGCTTTTTGGGTCTAGCTGGATATTATAGAAAATTTGTTGAAGGTTTCTCCAAAATTGCAGGACCGCTAACTCAACTAACAAGAAAGACCACGAAGTTTCAATATAACGATGCATGTGAAAAGAGCTTCCAAGCGCTCAAGGACAAGCTAACTTTTGCACCAATCCTGGCTATACCGTCAGGCAGTGGCAGTTTCATAGTATTTAGTGATGCATCACATAGCGGTTTGGATTGTGTACTGAACCAATACGATAAGGTCATCGCTTACGATTCTCGACAACTCAAAGACCATAAAAAGAACTATCCGATGCATAACCTAGAATTTGCAGCAGTTATTTTTGCCTAAAAGATTTGGAGGCACTATCTCTACGAAGAGACGTTCGAAATCCTTACTGACCACAAAGTCTGAAATATCTCTTCACTCAGAAGGATTTAAATATAAGACAAAGAAGGTAAGATTATGATTGTACCATTCAGTACCACCCGGGGAAAGCTAATATAGTAGTTGACGCTCTGAGCTGAAAGTCATCTGCTCAGTTATCAAACCTCATCACAAAAATTTATAGATGGCGATTGTTTGAAGATATATCGCTATATGACAAGAAGTTTGAGATTAAAGAATTTGGAGCATTACTGACTAACATCACCATCAAGCCAACAATATTTGATAATATTCGAGAACTTCAGATAACTGATGAAGAACTTATGGCAATCAGACAGGGTGTAATCAATGAGGATAAATCATATTTCTCCATCAGAGAGGACGACTTCTTACTATTCAGAGATCGATTATGTGTACCGTCATATACGAACCTTCGACGCCTTATTCTCGAAGAAGCACACAAGTCAATGTATAACGTCCATCCTGGTTGTACAAAGATGTATCAGGATCTGAAGAAAAGATTCTAGTGGAGAGGCTTGAAGAAAGATATAGCAGAATACGTATCGACATGCCTGCTGTGCTAGCAGGTGAAGGTTGATCATCGGAACCCCTCGGGTTTGCTACAACCCTTACCAATACCTGAATAGAAATGGGAGGCTATATCCATGGATTTTATACTTGGATTACCTAGAATCGTGAAGGGACATAATGCGATTTGGATGATAGTTGATCGCCTAACCAAGTCTGCACATTTTCTATCATACAACATGAGGTATACAACCAATCAGCTAGTAGAGTTGTCCCTTAAGGAAATTGTTAGACTACACGGCATCCCAACTAGCATCGTCTCAGATAGAGATCCGATGTATACGTCAAAGTTTTGGCAATGATTTCAAGAAGGAATGGGCACACGACTGGACTTCAGTTCCGCTTTTCACCCGCAGACAGATGGTCAGACCAAAAGGGTGAATCAGATTATCGAAGACATGCTTCAAGCTTGTATGCTGAATTTTCAAGGGTCATGGGACAAACACTTGCCTTTGATAGAGTTCAACTATAATAATAGTTACTAGGCTAGCATTGGAATGACTTCGTTTGAAACACTCTATAGTCGGAGATGTAAGTCTCCGCAAAATTGGGAAGAGACCAGAGAGAAATTCATATTAGGCCTAGAGATTATTGAGAGCACAACCGAAGCGATTCGGTTGATTTGAGAATGATTAAGGGTTGCTCAAAGCCGACAAAGGAGCTATGCTGACTTCAAGCGAACAAGTACCGAATTTCAGGTATACTTAGTAAAATTATTACCTTTTTCCTCTGTAAATCATATGTATCACTGAGACAATGCATTTCCTTATAGGTGGGGGACAACATCTTCGTAAAAATCTTGCCCACCAAGGGAGTGATGTGATTCGGAAGACGTGACAAACTGAGCCCACGCTATGTCGGACCCTTTGAGATATTGGGTCGAGCCGGTGAAGTTGCATATCGGATTGCCTTACCACCTCAGCTGTCAAGTATGCATAACGTATTCCACGTTTCTATGTTGAGGAAATACGTCAAAGACTCGACTAACATCTTGGACTACCAACCCATCGAGCTTAAGGAGGATATGACGGTAGTCGAAGAACCAGTTCAGATCCTCGACCATAAGGAGCAAATCTTACGTAGCAAGCGGATCCTGCTCGTACTGGTCAAGTGTTGAAATCACTCAACTGCTGAAGCTACTTAAGAACGGGAAGCGAAAATTCATGAACAATACCCGCACCTCTTCGATTAAGGTACGTAAATTTTTGAAGACGAAAATTCTTTTAAGGGGAGAGAATGTAACGAACCTGATTTCGCAAATGCTGACTCGTTGACCGTTGATGATAATATAACTATTTTGACCAATTTGACTTTGGTCAAACTTTTGACATTTAAAATGTGATCTTTGGCCCACATATTTTAATTGAGCGAATGCACCCAAACACGGTCGTAACTCAAATTCGAACCCGACTCCAATCCGAACCAAAGACCCTAATTAGGCCTTTTAAAAGTAAATGAATAAATGTACAAAATATGCATGTAGGTGTATAAATGTATGTATGGCGCTAGATGGTTACACAAATTTTATGTGCTAGCAACCAATAAGAGAGGAATCACTGTGTTAGATAGAGAAAATTAAAATAATAAATAAAAAGAAAAATGACTTTAACTCTGATTCGGGTGCACAAGCTGGCACCCGAATTTCACAAATTCCTAGATACCAAAAGAAAAGCATCTTTAAACATATATATTTCCCCAAATTTTGGGTTGCCACTAGGATAAACCCAACCTCACGTAGGTGGGGTTGAGTCCATGGGACTCTTGCTTTTATTGTAATGGATTGCCCGATCGAGCAATTCTCTCTCTCTCTCTCTCTCTATATATATATATATATATAATAACAATGCCATTTGAGTTCTTTCTTTTTTTAAAAACTATCAAATTAGCTACCTTTCTTAATTTATTCACACGTCTCTTTCACTTTTTCTCTTTCTCTCTCTAACACTTTCTTTCACTCTCTCTAGAATACAATTAAAAGACTCACTCTAACCCTATCTCTAACTTTCTCTACCTTTTACATAAATTTCTCATGCGTGCTCCACTCACTAACGAAATCTCTCTAAGCAATAGTCAACTCAGATTCTAAAAGTTTGGGTGAATTGGCTAATGACGTCTAATAAAAAGGTTTTGATGGTGTGGACTCTCCACGAATTAGAAATCCCAAGTTTTGGCCCTTGTTTCTATTATTGCATTGCTTTTTATTTATTGCCTTTTTAATTTTGTTGACTTTTCTAATAAGCTAGTTTTCCAACTCAAGTTCTCTCTCTCCTCTTTTTGTAACGAGAGAAACCCAGCAACCACCGAATCTCAACCGACCCACCTTCTAATTTAACAAGTCCTAAGAGTTTGGACTTTTGACTTTTGAGAAACCCACACCTAACTCACTTCTAGCTCCTTCTCTTTTATTAGTTGGTGAGTTTCCTAACGTCTCTCTTTCTCAAACGTCCCTATATCTTCTCTCTACATAACAGCCTACGGAGCATCTGTTTCTCTGTTTTATCGTTCAAGGAAGAGAAGAAATTACGATTTTCCAGATAATCGTCCGCCAAGCCTATTAGAGTCATAAGAGTATGAAAGTATAAAATTGTTATTTACGACTTTATAAGAAAAGGACAAAAGAGGCTAAATAATCGTTTTTATAATTTTCTTCTATGAACCATATTGAAAGCGGAGAATTCAAATTTATGATTTTCCATCAGAGAAGAGATAAAGAATCGGTATTAACGATCTTACAAAAGGCTTGTTTCACAGCTGTTGATCGCGTGCATAGTATACCACCATATACAGAATTAGAAGATCTCTATAATTAGAAGTTCTACTAATCACTGATCTGAGAAGATTAATGAAGATATATTTCCGAAGGACTCTGCCGCTGCTAAGTAAAGAACATTTTAGAAGCATACCAACCGATCAAACTAAAGAAAGAAGGAAAGATAAAATTAGAAGTAGAATTATATTAGGATAGTTTTTATTTCTTTTATTAGAATTAGAAGTCTTGTAAATCGACTCCTTATGATTTATAAATAAGAGAGCCCGATATAAGAATATGCATCAAAGAATTCAGCATCAATTGACGCCTGAGATTAGATTTTCTTCTTATCAGTAGTGTGTCATAGTTAGAATAGATTAGATATCTGAAGTTTCTCAAGAGCAATTGACGACTGTAATTGAGTGCTGAAGATTAGTGTAGATATCTCTAATTTCTCAGAAGGAATTGACGACTCCGACTGAGGGGTGAAGGATATATTTTTACTTTGCTTTCTAGATTAGATTTTAATTTATGCAATTTACAGCTTTGTAAATATCTCCAAGTTTTGATTTGAATTGATGACTTAAGTTAGAATTTGTAGATTAGTGTAACGGTATTTTATTTTTCATCTTCAGTTTTTTATAGTTTGATTGACGCTCAGATTTTAAGAAGTTGTTGATTAGATTAAATCTATATTGATAGAATTTTAATATTGATTGATGTCCAATGCTAACAAATTAGAAATATAGTCTAACGGTATTGTTTAAATTCATAAATATCCGATAGCTAAAGATTTGGATTGACGACCTCAATCTGAAGGAGGATTTAGATTTATTTTATACACTTAGATTTAGAAAAATTCTTTTATTCATATTTCTCTAGTAGATTAGATCTTTAAGAATAAGTAAAAGTTTTTAAGATAAGAATTTAAATAAGAGATAGATTTGAGGTAAAAAGAAATAAATAAACTTCCTCGTAGGAACGATCCTATGCTAGTACTATAATTTTCATTGTGCGCTTGCAATAGATTAAGACTTGAGTTTAATTAATTATAATACACATAGTAAAGCACGACTAAGTTTTTGACGTTGTTGCCGGGGAAGCGGAATTTATCTATTATTTCTAATTTTATTTACAATTTTCATTCATTTAGAAATCAATATAAATCTTTCTCTTTTTCTATTTTTATCTTTCTTTGATCACTTCTTAAGCTTTTACAAGTATATTCGGAGTTACGGATCAAAATTTCAACACTTCTATTGGTCACAGAGACTAGAGGCTCAAATTTGTTCTCTTTCTGCCTTCTAAAATAAAAATCATATAAAAATCAAAACACAAAAATAAGTACTTCGTTGGTATAGATATCATACTCATGTCTTTTAAGTGTGAAATCCATAGCACGGGATATACAGTCTGCTACACAGGAAAAATAATTACTACCCATCATCATTTACCATAGTAAATTTTACGACATTTCATATTTACCCCAGCCGATGTATAATTTATTGCCAACCAACTTTCTGAAAAATCATAATCGTAATTAAGTTCAGGGGAAGGATGAAATTCAATACAACGGTTCGTATCCCACTAGTTCAACATTTTAAATACAGGGTGAGTTCGTCCTTAACAAACTCATTCTCTGTCGTCCCTACCATTCCATCCTTACCCATGACAGACAAAAAAACCAACTATAATCCAATGAAGTTCTTTCCCGTATGGGAGGACCCACCACCACTACTAGAATCAGATCCTCTGCAGACCCTGTGGGACGAGTACGAGGAAGTACAGAAGATTTTGGCTAAGGAAGAAAAGAAAAATAACAAAAGAAAGAAAAAGAAAAATAAGAAAATGGAACCACTTTCCATTTCTATCTCTTCACAACCGCATACACCTTTTCATCCACTTCTTCCTCTTTTTCCTTCCATCCACCACCTGTTCAGCCACCACCCTATTATTTTCCATGAACCCTGCTATTCCCCTTCTAAGCCTGTAGTTCCTTTTCTAGTTGCAGTAAAGCAAAGGATATCCCGAAGCTTGGAAGGCGGATCATATCAAAGACCTTTAATCTCGGACGTTGTTGCCTAAGTCTTAGTTTAGTGTGTGCCTAAATTTTTCCTAGCAAGTTCTTTGATGTAATTAGTTTTCTTTCTTTATTTCTGTAATTAGTTTATATATATGAAAAGGTTTTATTTTACTAATTTTCTTTTTTCTGATTTACTAACTGTGTGTGTGTTACTAACCCTACTAAGATTTTTGTTATTGATATTCTGAGAATAGCCATGGATATTTTCTCTCAAGTTTGGGGGAGACTATATTTCTGGTGACAGAATTTTTTCGGCATATAATCAGGATATTAATAATTTTAGTAATAAAGTGCAAATTTTTGTTATTTTCTCTGTCTGTCCCTTGTTTTGAACAATGAGGACATTGCTTTATTTTTAGTTATTCATTATATGTGATTTATAATGAAAAATATGAAAATCTGAAATTCTTAGCAATCCATCATAGTAGTAGTTCAAAATATCAAAATAAAAATAATTACAATTCAAAGTAAATCACCTTTAGAACAATGTATCAGATGAATGTTTAAAGCTATATGATTGATCTGAACTGTAAATATTTTAGATTATAGTTTCAAAATTATATAACCAGTGACCTTTAGGGCCATATTTCCTCTTTTCTTCTGAGAGAGAGACTGTTTTTATTCATGCCAAAAATTTCTTGAAGTTCACTACTATTACTGTCAAAATAAAATCTCATATTGCTGAAATTAGAATTAAGATATTCTGAGAATATAATTATTTGTTTGTTTAGAACTATCTAGTAAATATATCAAAGCAATAAGACATCCATATTAGTAAATCGTGAAAATGACCAAAGGCCATCTTTTGTTAAACCATAGCCAAAGAGCTAAAAATTTTAGAACATTTTATCTTTTGAACCCATATTAGAATCCTAAAACCGAGAATTTCTTTATACCATGATTATATAAACCTTTAACCATATGTACTACCTAAAACTTTCTATTTTTAACCCTTACAATTTCTGAGAGTTTAGAATGCTAAAGAAGGGGAGAATGAGTGAAAGTGTAACGACTTGAAATTCCCAACCCGAACAGGTGGAAATTCTCTGATGGCTAGATCATAATTCATAATCTAATTATAAAAATTCTTTGGTATCAATTAGTATGCAAACTATCATAAATAAATTGAATGCATAAATATCTCTAACTAAATCAAATTGCATTAATGTCCATAGCGAAAGTATAAAAATTAAAAGTAAAACCACCGGTGACGGCCGTTCGTCACACAAACAGTGATATTTAATATCCTAAAATAATAATAATAGTCCTAAAAGTTCTTAAAAAAAATTATACCAAGTCTAAATACCCAAAAAAAATCTACTGTTAAAATTGCTCTAGAAGAAGATCTGCCTCGTCCTCTGGTACGAAGTTTGGATCTTCTTCTAACTCAAGATCCGAGACTACTTCTGTACCTGTGACACATAATGTCGGGGTAAGCTAACCATCTAAGCTTAGTAGAAGGCCAAATTATATCTTATCCGATCAATGCATAGTTCAATGACAAATTCAAACGCAAATAAATGATAAAAACAGAATTCGAAAAATATCATGGATTCAAAAGCACATATTCTGAGTTCCAGTTCCATATGAGATTCGATAGCATCGTTTCTGAGGTTTCATGTGAGTATTTATTAAATCGTTTCATTATCAAATTCCAAATGCAGTCTTCTTAATTTATGATGACTTAAAAATATAACTTAAATATCACTAGCACAAACATAGCATTAGGGTCTCCAATTACTGATGGGAATCTCCTCCTAACCATTATCGTTCAATGAACAATTTTTTAAGTGCTCAAGCCCTTGGGTTGTGAGGGATGCTTGTGCGGTTTAATGGGCCGTCGAAACAGTTCAAAAGTGCCTAAGCACAAGATTTGATTCAAATTAATCTCTTTAAATCATTTGTAAAATTCTAATGCATAGGTTCAATGGTTCATAAAATAATTTTCATTTTAAACCATATTCAAATTCAAGGGTTCGATGTTTAAAGGTTTAATGATTCAAAGTTTAAAAATTCGACACAAGTTATCATTCAAAAAGGATTTCAAATATTCAGTTGCAATTCAAAGAGTTTAATGTTCGAAAATTCAATAATTCAATGCAAGTTGATATTCAATAATTCTAATATTCAAATACAATAAGATTCAAATAATTCAAATTCAATTCTAATGATCATAGATCTAATTCGAATACATCATTAAAGCCTATGATTTAGAGTCTAAAATATAATTGTGCATTAAAATTCCCCTACTTCGGGTTCAACGTCTCAAGAGAAATTATTGGTGGTAGTGTCCGGTGATGCGACTTTGACAGTGAGTCAATGTAGTGCTCGGTTGAACGAGAAGAAGCTATAAGAGTATAGCAACAATGGTGTTGCCATGATGTTGTTAAAGAAAGAGAGAATGATAGAAGTTGGGGGTTTGGGCGTTCGGGTTGCTCAGATTGTAGAAGAACCAAAGAGACAAAACGGAGAATCAGCTGCTATGTAGAGAGAAGATGAGAGAGAGAGAGAGAGAGAGAGAGAGAGACGTTTGAGAGGGGCTGCTATGATTCAGATAGGGAAGGAGAGTGGGGAAATGGGCTAATTAAAAAAAAAAAGAGAATCCAAGAGCAATTTGTTACCTTTTAAAGAAGGGACTTGAGATTGTTGTGCATGATTTTAATAGTATTCTAGAGAGAGAAAGAGAGAGAGAGACGGCTTGGCTACTGGGTGTTAGAAAGAAAACAAGAGTCCCACTTCTATTTTAATAAGGAAGAGAGGAAAGTTGCCTTGCAACTCACGGCCATGAAATCAGTGCTAAGCTTGCACCGAATTCTACTTTCCTTGTTTTCCTTTTTTTTCTTTTCTTTCTCTTTTTATCAATGTGTGGGTGGTAATAGGGTGTGGAGCACCCATATGAAGTTTGGTGCTCCACCCTATCAAACACCATACTATTGGGTGTTGAACATGAGTAGGAATCAGTGTAGTTTGGGATGGGTGCCAATACCAATCTATCCTGACACTCATATCTAACACCACACAAACATATTGTTTCTTGTTTATTTAACAGTTATTATTTATTTATTTATTATTATTTAGAATTTGGGTTACAGCCATTTTTGAGTGCCTTTGCCCAATTAAAATATGTGGGCCACATACCACGTCACATGGGTCAAATGTTTGACTTGTAAAAAGATCACACAACGGTTCAACGTTAGCGAAAAGTCAGGGTCGTTACACATGTTTCTTTGAGCTAAGATGCGTTCCAAAAATTATATATGTATTGAATTTATGATTTCATTACATATCTTAGTAAATTGTTTAATGATTTAATTATTAATTTGTGGCACCTAGGTTCTAGGTTCAAACCTCTTTAGGTGTAATATATTAGTTATTTATTTTTAATTAGTCTTACTAGTACCTATACACCTTATGTAAGTGCGCATAACAGAGGCCCTTGTGAGAGAAACCTCTCCTAAAGTGCATAGAGCCACAGGGAAAGTTGTGGGTACCATTATTAGCAATCTTTATTCTTTCTTTAAAATTATGGTTGTCATTATTTGCAATCCTTTTTCTTTCTTTAAAATCATGGTTGCGTCTAATATCTGTCCTAAAAGAATCTCACAATTGGGTGTAGTTAGGGGCAATTATGTCTTTTTGAACTTAATTGTAGTGCCTCATTTGATCTTAAAATATGGGCAAATAGGACAATCAATTTGAACCCATACTAATGATATAGATCACATGCCACGTGGCACGTGATTCCAAAACAACACCCGTTTTGAGATCATGTGCCACATGGCATGCTATCTATAAAAAAATTTGAATATTTTATTTTGGTGTTCAAAATTTGGGTATTGCTTGCACATCCTATTGCATTGAATTTTTCCCCCTTTGACCACATTTATGACGGTGAATATGCATCAGATCATGTCCAAAATTTTTGGTTAGCCCCTGATCATGGCCGGCTCAACATGGCCTGAGGCCCTAAGAAAAAGTCTCTAATGAAGCCCTTGCAAAGAATTTACATTTTTTTTGGTTGTGCTACATAAATATTTAATAAAAGATTTGGTAGGCCCCCAACAAGATAGGAAATCTCTTAAAATAGTAAAAAAAATTAAATTAAAAATACTAGTAGGTAGCATGGGGTATGCACTTGTGGAGAAATATTTTTAATATAAAGAAAAGGGTAGGAATTTTTGAAAGAAAAGATTTTTCACGCAACTATGGTTCCAACACTAAAACTGTTGGTTGCCATGAATTAGATGATAGAGGTCATTTTTTAATCAAATTAGATCTTAAGATCATATCCCAACTATCAAACGGTCAGATGTTGATTGTCATGGCATACCATGGTGCATTTTTATCATGGTTGTATGCCACACATAATCAACATTGGACCATTTGATATGTGGTCCATGATCTCAAGATTTAATGTGTGATTGATTAGAATGAAAAATTACATCTAGCAATTGATTTTAAGGCAGACAACGATATGAATAGTGGAACCATCAATTTTTTTTTTGAAAATTGTTTGTATTCAATATAAAAAGCTATACATATGTTTCGAAAAGTCCAAAAAAACATATGTACGCGCTGCTAGCATTGCTATTTGCAAAACCGCGAAGCGAAGAAAACCAAGATACTTACCAGGGCAGATGTAGGAAGCCCAAAAACATGGGAAAAAACCTACATCAGGAGGAAACTGGAGAGTCCGGGAAAAACCTCAAAGAGTACAAAAATCAGAAACACTCCTAAAACACCGCGGATGCGATGAAATCCATCCCGAAGCCCAATTACAAAACTCTAAGAGCATCATAGAGGAACCATCAATTGTATCGCAAGAATCTTTGGTTGCAAAATTGCTACTCAAAAGATAAAAATTGAGGTAGCTAAGAATGAGGCGTAACTCAAGTTCCACGATTTGCTTTGAATAATGGATAGTATTATTTGCAATCATAGATTCTAATTTCATAATTATGATTACAAATAAAAATATCATTTAAATAAATTATAAATAATTTAAAAGGCTAACAAACTTGTACGATTTTATTATAGAAAAGATGTTTTTAGAGGCCCCTCCTAATTAGGAGGTGTAGCAACCCGAGTTCTCACAATGGTTGATTGTAAGATCTTGGGCCGTACCATTATATATCATGATTCTTAAAACACCATTAGGCACTATGAGTGGCTTAAATAGTGGAAGGAAGCTCAAAATTAAAAATAAAAAAGACGCATCAACACCCATGACAATCATCTTATTCAAATTATAAAGTCTAACATACTTAAAAGATTGAAATATTTTTAATAAACTACTAGCCAATCATTGTCTCATCTATTTGAAAATAATATCATATTAAAAAAAATAAATAGATAGGCTACGAAGCCCTCATCGTCATTCATCTTAGGCTTCTGAATACCACGTGCAGTCTCATCACCAAAAGCCTATACGTTATCCTCAACTACACCTATTTTATCTGATCACCCACATTAACAAGGGGTGTAAGTTTACACTTGTATGGACTATGAACTAGACATGCAATTCATTAAAACATAAGATATTAATCATCGCAATATATATATTTCTTGTGCGTGTGGCGTGCATAGTTTCAATAAGCTGAAAGAAACTGAAACGTGACATGTAAATCATTATCGCATGAATTTATCTTTTCTTTTAAGTTCCTCTTTTACCCATCCCTCTCAAGACGTTGACTTTTAGACTATGTCCCTATCAAGACATTGAGTCTAATAAGTCTTTATTTTTGTGTCATTAGACTCCGCCCCTATCAAAACATTGGGTCTGATTGATCACATGTTCATTACTGGTTAGACTTTGTCCCTCTCAAGACGTTGGGTCTAATCCAGCCTGATTTATGTTTATCATTTCACCAATGTGTTTTAATCATGCAATCCGTGGACCATCATAAAGTATTAAATTGCATGTAAATATAATTATTGAATATAAATCTTAACATTTAATCAAACTATTGTAAAAAGAATTAAAAAAGAAGGGCACTGACATCCGTCCTGAAATCAAATATGTGGAAGTTGTCCGCCCAAAATCAATCGATCGATTTCTCGGCTCGATCGATCGATTTCTCTCTGAGAGTTTTCAAACAATCATCAATCAGACTCGATTGCTCACTTCCAACCTGTGAGTAGACTGTGAATTATCGTCTAGAAATCGATCGATCGATTTCGACTTGAGACCACTCCTCAAAGTGTCTCAAATTGCACGGTGGGATTTAACCTAATTTTTGGTCAAAAACATCAGCATAAAAAAGCATCAATTATAGCATGCATCACATCTAATCATGTCATTCATTATTTATGCAATAAAACACTAATTAACATAAAAATCATATTTAAATCGATATTTTAAGTTTTAAGAGAAAGTATAATTTCTCCATACCTAGATCGATCGTATCTCTCTGATTTAATTGGGTTCCTCACTACGACGATGACTCTAGAAGGATGTGAATGTAGCTTGACCACTTGTCTCTAACTCAAGCCTTTAACTAATAGGCTATCACATAACTTATATTAATTAATGACAGAAATAAATATAAGAGTTTGAAAAAAAAACATGTATTTTTATTTAAAACGTTTGAAAATTTAAAATATGTGGGTGTATACGCTATTAGGTACATACAAATAAATTAGGTGTATCAAAGACATAAAATTTGAATCACTACAAGAGACTCTAGGCAACTGCTTAAATTGCCTAGGGGGTGAGTCAACCCTGCCTCTAATTAAACGTCTTTAGGCAAGTTGCCGTAGAACCCAATCCCTCGAATGGATGCCACATGTACCCCAACTGATTCTAATTCAGCGCCCCGTAATGGGTTTGAACCCATAACCTTGGACCTATAAAATACATTTAGAAACTTTGGGACGGTATAAATATATTTTTTTCAATGGGTAGGGTAGACCGTGGTTCAAAATATCAGCCGATAATTAAAATTATTGACTGATATGTATCGGTTTCGGCCAAGCCACCCAAAATTTTCGGCTGAAATGAACCAACCTTCAAATTTTCGGTCGATAATTTGAAACTATGCAATAATTTAAACATTATTCAAAATACCAATTTTTTTAAAAATAAAATAAAACAAATAAAAAAATAAGAAATTTTTTTTAAAATAACCCCTGAACTTTCACCCCATTATCAATAATGCGCATAAACTATTGATAATATCAAATAGACACCCAAAGTACCACTACAAAAAAAATAACTATTAGCAGTAGCCATAAACTGTCGTTATTAATAAAAAAATTATCGCTAATACCCTTGCCGCTAATAGTCTTAAAAGTTTTTTTGTTAATAGCGACACTTTTTTGCTATAAAAAATCGCCGCTAATAGTCTTATTTTTTGTAGTATACACTTAAGTTCTTCAACTAAACCCCTACCGTCACCTTTCGTTAATGGTTGAACAGAAAACGCTGAGTTAATATACAGCTCAGCAAAATAGCGTGCATGACACCCATCGTTTAGATGCGTTATTGATGACAAGCACTACATTGGCTATAAAAAATTGCTGCTGTTAACAAAAAAAACTACTAAAGATTATTAAGACTATTAGCGGCAAGGGTATCAGCGACAGTTTTTTGTTAATAGCGAAAGTTTTTTGCTACCACTAATAGTCTTATTTTTTGTAGTGAGGGTGAAAGTTTAGGGATTATTTTGAAACTTTCCCAAAGTTAAGTCCTCGCTATGTTGGGTGTCATTAACGGAAGGGGACGGTATAAATTTAGTTGATGAACTTAAATGTACTTTGAGTGTCTATTTGATATTATCAATGATTTAGGTACGTTATGAATGACGGGATGTAAGTTCAAGGATTATTTTGAATTTTAAAAAAAAAAAAAAAATTTGATCGAAATTCTCAAATTATCAGTCAAATTTCAGTTTCGGTGGCTAAAACCAAACTTTTGGCTGATATTTTGATCCTTGGACTAGACTCGAATATGCGACCTTGAGGTTGAAATGTAGAGAAAGTTAGAGAGGCTTAAACCCTCATCCTCTTAAAGAGAACTTATACTACGGATAGGATAATTTCTTTGGTAACTAGGCATTATTTGGTAACAATCCAATATACAGATCATCTCATTCCCGAATTAATGGGACAAATCTTTGGCTCATCATAAAAAAAGGGGTTGGGCGCCGTTTCATTTGCGTTTTCTCGCTATTCGGGATTCCGACAACTTTTTGGGTGACCTATTTTAATTACGATTCACATATTGAGCAGTAAACGATGAAGCGAATTGGGCATTATTTGTTATGTTTTTGGCAAGTATGTTGGGCTCGAATCTGCCACCTTGAGGTGAAGTGGGTTCTCCAAAAATTCTATAGTCATGAATGGAGTACCCACATTAATAGATGTAATCAAAGATTTCGTGGGTATTAATAAAGCTATCCTAAAAAAATGAGTACTTTTAAATCCATCCGCCTAATCTTTGAGTTTACTCATGCTAAAACACATTGATTGTGTTAAATCAGACGATGGTGATCGTTTATACTCCCAATCTTTCACACGATGGATCTTGAGATCATGAGCGTATCATCGATGTCACTATTTTATGTGAATTATACACGATTAATTCATAAAAATTTTCAATTTTCTACGTCTTATAAAATTTTCACATAGTTGGAGAATAATTCAATGAGTTTTTTTATTCAAAATTGTGATTTTTTAATATTTCTAAATATTTTCGTATTTTTTAATCTTCACATTTTCTTTTCCAATTATTTTTTTAATCTTCATATTTTCTTTTTTAATCTTTATTTTTCAATCTGATTTTTTGAGAACGTGAACTTGCCGTTTTTTCCGAATTATGCATGAACCCGAATTATTTATTTATTTATTTGGAAAGAGATATAGAAGAAAACACTAGCTCTCTATCAAATATTTGATTATCTACCTTCAGGTGAAGCGTGGTTTGGCAGTGACCACCAACTCAGATGCTCTTGACAGCGTGAGGCCAAATAGTTCGGTCATATCCAAATCCTCTGTTCTAATAGCATGTGGAATCTCCCAGTCGAAACTGTGGAGAAGTTGAGCAAGAGCAATTTCGACGCTTGCAGTTCCAAACGTAATTCCGGGACACATCCTCCTCCCTGCTCCGAAGGGTAGAAATTTGAAATCCTTACCCTTAAAACTGGTAGAGCTACCAATGAATCTCTCCGGCTCAAAATTCTCTGAATTCGCTCCCCAAGACTCAGGGTCTCTCCCAATAGCCCAGACATTAACCAGGAACCGCGTTTTTGCCGGAATTTTGAACCCGTCTATTGTTACTTCTTCACTAGATTCTCTTGGCAGTAGTAAAGGCGCGGGAGGATGCAGTCGAAAAATCTCCTTGATCACAGCTTTTAAGTAGGGTAATTGATCCAGATCACTCTCCGAAACCGATCTTCTCCCATGGACGATGCTTCGTACTTCGGCCTGGGCTCTTTTCATCACTTCTGGGTTTCTCATGAGCTCTGCCATCCCCCAATCAAGCGTTATGGAGGTTGTATCGGTTCCGGCCACAAACATGTCCTACATAGATGGAATGATAGATCAGTCAAGGCAATAATTAATAATGGTAACGATGATCTGGGCACCCATTCAAATGGTACGAAAACTGACCATTATGGTGTTTTCGCACCCGAGATGATATGGAATGGTTCCATTTCAATAACTAAGTTCGGATTTGACAATCATGGCCATGGGGTGTTAGTTCGGTTTAATGTGGATAAATATGTGAAAGATTCAAGGAAAACTTAAGTGATTCTAACCAGTATTAAATTATTAAAATATATAAAAATATATGTAACCTACTTAAAATTAAAATCTTTAAATAATAAGACAAGTGTATTCCATAATCTGCATGCATTAAAAATTTAGAATCATACAAACACCAATGGAAAGTATGATTAAAGCATGTATCACAATGAAAAAAATTTGGAAAATCGTCAAAATTTGAGAATAAGTTAGACAAATCAAGGGAATTTTGTGATAGAATTTTTCTAAAATTTTGATTAATTCAGAGGATTTTGTGACAGAGGACTGAGGACCCAACTAAAAATCGAGTGTTAAAATCATATTCGCTGGCTGGAAGAGTCTGAGTTAGGAACTTCAAGTTTATCTTCATGGACCACTTTAATTCCGAGTCCCACCGAGCTCTTCAATTTCTCAGTAAGTCTACTCAGGGGGGAGTCTTAGAGATCTTGAACCTTAACACAAAGAGATGAAAAAAAAAGAATCGAACATAGAATATATCTTTATTTACCCCGATCACGGCCTTGATACTATCCATTGTTAGAGGCATGTCGAGGTTGCCGCCATTCTTCTTTATTTCAAGCAAAACATCGACAAGGTCTTTGTGCTCCTCGGTTTCTCTCTTGGGATCGAGGTGTTCCTCGATCACTTCATCCAAGAAACGATCGTAGCGTCGAAATGTGTTCTTGAGTCCCCGTTCGAAGCCAGTTACCTTGTTAATCCATTCAATAGAGGGGAACAAGTCCCCCAGATTGAACCCCCCGAGCTTGACTACCATCTCCTCTAGCACCTTATGAAATCCGTGCAGATCATAGTCCCCTCCCTCAGAAAAAATACGTCCCAAGGCAACCCGACAAAGCACATTGCTCGCAAAGAGCCCAAGCATCTTTGTAAGATTCACCGGAGCCGGATACAATTCCGCGATTCTACGAACTAGACGTGCAACCTCTTCTTCTCTTGTGAAGCTATAAGACTGGACTCTCTTGATGCTCAAAAGTTCAAGAACGCATATCTTTCTTAGGTTCCTCCAGTATGCCCCATAAGGAGCGAAGCCAATATTCATGCAATTGTAGAGTAGATGCTTGGCTGAGAACATACGAGGCCGGTTACAAAGAGCGAGGTCATGGGTCGTCATTACTTCTTTTGCTGTTCTCGCTGACGAGATGATAACAGTTGGAATTTCACCTAGTTTGAGGTAAATTATGGGGCCGAGTTTCTGCGAGAGGCGTCGAAGAGAGCGATGGGGCATGGTGCCAAGCTGGTGGAGATTGCCGATGATCGGCAACTTTAATGGACTTGGTGGGAGATTCGTCTTTCGTTTTCTTTGGTAATTAGTTGGATTCTCCTTTAAGAAGTGCCTTAGTACTAGTACTAGAACTAGAGATGCAAAGAGAAAGGTGGAGAGGGTAGTTTGGTTGAGTGTTGGTTCCCTCAGCCATTGTAAGAGAGCCATTAGAGTATGCTTAAGAGACTTAAAAGCTCAATACAAGCTTGGCCTATATGTAGTCTGCCACCCTTTGGTATTCTTGAGAAATACTGATAAGAAGGGTGTTTAGATGGTAACAAATTTCCCATTAAGATATTTGAAGACCTTTTTAACTAAACAATGCCCGTTACCAAGGAAAATTTTCGTGACATGATGGGCGTTCAAAATCTCTCCCGTCTATTTATGAAACAAGCTCCAGACCGCGTCAGTGCCCGAGATCTGCTTGGAGCAGACATAGATAGTTGCAAAAGAAATTACCCCAGTTATGAAAGAAATTTCCGCGGTCCACGTAAACTTACCAAATAGTGCCTCTAAAATTTTAGGGCAATGGTCAAGTCCAACCAGGTTGAGTTGGATTGAGTTCACCCACATCTCCATCCATTGGAAATAGGAGAATCTGGACCTTCATGGTTTTTATTTTTTATAGGATGACGTGCAGTCATGATTCTCCTATTTCCAATGGATGGAGATGTGGTTGAACTTGAAATCCCGTTCATCCTGGTTGGAACTAACCATTGCCCAAAATTTGAGCACACATGCTACTTAGCTAATTGTCATAGATCACAATTAGTGACTTGTCCTTAGACAGAAATATCTTTTACCTACTTTTCCTAAGGACTTGTCCCTAGAACAAAATACTCCCTAACTCATTTATTTCTAAGATTAAAAGAATAGAGAGCCATTAGTACACAAAGTTAAAATCTAAAAGATAGACTTT
Source organism: Chloranthus sessilifolius (assembly GCA_021018995.1). Taxonomy (NCBI): domain Eukaryota; kingdom Viridiplantae; phylum Streptophyta; class Magnoliopsida; order Chloranthales; family Chloranthaceae; genus Chloranthus; species Chloranthus sessilifolius. The sequence goes on from CM037592.1 coordinate 118,906,862, forward strand.
GTATTTTGGAGACTTTGTGGCATATGAAAACACCAATTAGGCTATGATTTAAATGGCCTCAAGATCCCTTATGTGAAAGATTGGGGCGTCACACAATCTCCATCTTGTGATTTAAGGCAATCAATAATTTTTATGTAGGTGTCCAATAAGATTCCGTTGGCACACATAAATCTTGTTCCCCAATTGAAGAAGTCTTTGGCTGATCATAAAAAAATTAATGAGCTGATTGTTTCATATCCGTTTTCTCTGATATTATGGCCCAATTCATCAGTAAGTGTAAGATAATAACATATTTGCATGTCATTCACATATATGGAGGCGGTCCTAAAGATTCAAACCAGATCACTTTTTTTGGAAAGGATTTGTTTTCAATTAATCCCACCCTTCACCAACTCATCAACCAAAATGGTATAATGGCCCATTTTGTCACTAAGGGCTCGTTTGAGAGCCAAAACTCTCCCAGAATCTGAGTATTTACTCAGATTATCATCAGATTCTGATGTTTTCTGATGCTTTCCTGTGCTCGGGAGTTAGCGTGGGCGCAAGCAACGTTTGTGCGTTGGAGCTTTTGGGTCGGAATTACTCAGAATCTGAGTAGGTTTGCTGTATACTATCTGGGGATATACATACAATCAAATCCCTCTCTCTCTCTCTCTCTCTCTCTTATATTCATGTAACAATTATGCCTAGTTTTCAACTTTCGTTCTTCTTCCTTCTCTTATTTATTTATTTTCTGGAATAGCTTGTGAGATACAAACATGGATGTATACATTTAGGAGATTCCATGATATGCTATCTTTATTTTTTAGGATTTTAGATATATATATTCATTTCTTTGAAATGCTTGGAGCCTGATTTTCTATGGGTTTTTTTCAAGTGATTTTGAGTGACACTGATGATGGGTTTGTCTTATCTTTGCTCATGACTATTATCCATGTTCCTCTACTTTCTAATTTCTATATAATTAGTTGGGACAGTTGGGCAGATCTACAGTATTTTTTGTTGGATTTCACGGATTTATGTGGCCCTTAAGTCACACATCATGGTCAAGGTTAAACAGTTCAAGTTGTTAACTTAGAGAGATGGTGAAATACTAGTTATGGTTAAACTAGAGGTTTTTAATTAAATCAAGGGTTGTGATTTTACCCTAAGTTAAGTGTGGTAATCCTAACCGGTAGATTCCTTGATGGACAAGTTTCTAACCTATTTAAAGGGATGTAAAGTCTCTCTTTCTACACACAATACACGTATCAATTGAATTAGAAGAATTAAAGGGAAACCCATCTTCTCTACTGTGTGCAAAGAAACAGAAGACTCTCCATCAAATCATAGTCGAATTATTACTCAGATCGCTCAAGGCTAAATCCTTGTATGAAAAACTCTACGGTGTAAGGTATGTTAAAGTTCAATTTAATTTCGCTTTTGATTGCGGGAAGATCCTAATAATTTCTAACAAGTGGTATCAGAGCTAAACTCGTAATCGATTTTACCGTATCAATTCTCATCGTTAAAGGGTTACGCCAGATTGTTTTATTTTATTTTTTGTTTTTTTTAATATGCCAGTGTAAGATTTTTAGGGTCATATTAATTGGGTGTTATCGGTGTGAATTAATTTAAATTTATTAATAATTTTATTTTTTTAAGATTTCGGATAAAGATATGTGATTTTACCGGCAACCGGGTCGTCACCGGCCGTCGCCGGACTGACCAGCCATCCGGCAATTAGTTGGTGGCCTTGCCAATTCCGGGTGGTGAAAGGTTAAAGGGTGGCTGCAAATCTAAGAGACCCAAAAGGTCTTTGCTTCTCTAGATTCCTATTTGAAGAAGACGATTGCAAAGAGGAAAGTTTCATTTTTGGTGTGTGATTCTCTTGCTATAATAAAGCAAGACAATGCGTAATTATTGCCCGTATAGGTGGGGCACTAATTTTGGTGCTTTCCAACTCTAGGACTTGAAAAGGAAGAAGTTTCCTTTTGTAGCGTGTGAGATTCTCTTTGCTATAATAAAGCAAGAGAATTGTAATTACTCCACGTATAGTTGGGGCACCAAAGTTGGTGCTTCCCAACTCAATGATTTGATGGCCCAACTAGTTTGGACCTAGACTGACCTGTCTTCATACTCGGCCCAGCCTATGGACCCATATAAGCTCATGACCCAATCCGGCCCATAGTCTAGCCCAATCATTTCCGAACCATAATACATGACCTGGATTCGGCCCGTTCGATTAAAGCCCATTTTGGCTCAATTATTCCTTATTTTTTTCGGGTCATTTTTGGGCTATATACAAGTCCAAATTTTAGACATTATATATGAATTTTGACTTTCTCGAACGTTCCGGATCTATTTTTGAAGTCTATTTTTACATAAGAGCTTTCTGTTGTAACATTATATGACATGATGCATTTTTGATATTTTTTAATCAGATAATTATTTTATATTGAGTGCCTTTAATTAAAGTTACAATTAATTTTAAATTCATGATTTATTTGTATTTAATTGCTCAAGATACATACCTCATGCGCATTCTTAAAAGTTTTATCATTCATAAAATATTCAATTAAGGTTTTGATCTACATGTCTATTTCACTTAAAGTTATGTGCTTGAAATTTTATACCACCTTTTCATGTTAAATTTCATATTATTTTGATGAAAAGAATTCAACTTAAAGTTAAATATGTGAATATATTAAAGTTAAATTGGAATCTATTCCCTACATTTTTTAATCTGAACATGTATAAATTTAACATTGGACCCTTAATTCTAAGAACTGAAATATGATATTTATGGATCATAAGGGTTGGTTCTTTTCTATGAGGTTTATGGAGAACCGAGTGATCGTTTGGGGATGCTTGGCGAGTGAGTTGGTTCTTACCCAAAGGTAGACAATTCACAAACCTTGTAGTTTTCGAATCTTAGATATTTTCTCTATTAAGATCACTAGGCGTACCATTGCATTGAGTGTTTGTGTATGACCCAAAGGTGTCATAGGTACTTGACGTAGTGTGTGCGAATAGAATAGTCTTGTATGGGATGGTTAGATAGGATAACCCTATTTGCCCAAAGGTATAGGAAGTGTCTGATTCTAATCAAACCATAGAGGCTAGGTCTATGGCGTATTTTACGTGGTGGGAAGCAAGAGTAAGTCCTGGTGTCTGCCCAAAGGTGAGCCGTGATGTTGCCAAGTGCTTTCCTTGAAGTTGGCATGTGCACATAGTGTCACTTCATACATTTGAACAAAAATCCATGGTTTAAGCGAAAAGGATTAAATCTAAAGAATTAATTAAAATTTTGCTTTTATGTTGAATTTTTTTAAAAGGTGATCCTAAATTAAAATTTTGGAGCGATGAATCTCTTATCAATTATCAAACACATAGCAGGAGTTGAGCCGCTTTCTGGGTCTAACTTCAATACGTGAAAAATGACTCTTGATGTTTGTTTTGGGATTTTAGACATGTCCTTTGTGTTTACAACACCTAAGCCTACGACGATTACCCAGGATTCTCTTGCCAAGGATAAGAAATTTTCTGAGAAATGGAATAAGGCTAACTCGTTAGCCATGTTAATGATCAGGGCCACCATTAATGCCTTTTTTAGGGGTGGCATACTTGCTACAAAGACCACTTCTGAATTAATTGCTCTTATCAAGAAGCAATGCATTGATAGTAAGAAGCAGGTCGTATATGATTACATGCATGATCTCATGCACCTTCGGTATGATGGTAGTGAGAATGTGAGAGATCACTTATTGAAGTTGTCTCAACTCTATTTGGGTATTAAAGAATATGGACTTAACATCGATGAAGAGTTGATAGTCTACATTGAGGTTGCTTCCCTTCCTAAGGCTTTCGATATTTTAAAAGTGAATTATGATTCACAAGAGCAGAACTGAGACTTAAACAAGTTAACTCAAATGTGCGCCATTGAAGAAAAGAGGCTTAAAGGCAAGCGACATGAGTTAACTCATTTGAGGACTTATAGCTCCAATAAAAAAAATTTTAAGAAGAAGGGTCCTAAGAGGAATCAAGGAAACTGGCCACAACAAAAATTTCAGAACAAGGGTAAAGGCAAGGGTCAAAGTTTTGGAAAGGCAGCGCGTATTCAGGGTCAATTTGAAAGTGTAAGCGGTTGCTGGTTTTGCGGCAAAGAAGGCCACTTCAAGAGCAAATGTGTGAATTATAAGAAGTGGCTCGCGAAGCAGCCTGAAGGTATTCCTAGAGTTTTAGTACTCTCTCAGACTTTTTTAGTTGATCGTCCTCCTCATTCCTGGTTGGTTGACTCTGGTGCTTCTGTGCATGTTACACACTCTTTTCAGGTGCTCAGAAGCAGGAGAAGATCCAAACAGGAGGATAGGTTGTTTCTTGGGAACGACCAGGCGATGCAGGTGGAGATCGTCAGTACCTGCGATTTAGTTTTGGATTCTGGACATACTTTAACTTTACATGGGACATATTTTATTCCCTCCTTTAGGAGGAACATTATTTCGTTATCTAGACTTGTAGATTGTGGTTATATTTTTACTTTCAGCAGTATGGGTTTGGATATTTCTCTTGATGGTTACGTGGTTGGTCGTGATTTTTTAGTTGATGGTTTATATTTGCTATCTGTTGATTCTTCTCGCACCATTGCTTTAGTTGCTAAGGCCTCAAACTCAACACCTTCCGGGTAAAAGCGCTCTTTGCTTAAAGAAGATTCTGCAGCCTTATGGCATAGAAGGTTGAGTCACATATCGAAGAAAAGACTGGAATCGTTAGTTAGATCTGGTATTATTAGACCATTAAATTTCATCGATTTTGAAAATTGTGTAGATTGTATGAAGGGTAAACCATCCAAATAGAGAAAGTTCTCCGCCTCTCGGGCCACTGAGGTTTTACAGTTGATACATACTGATATTTGTGGCCCTTTTTCGATTGCTGCTCATGGTGGTAAAAAGTATTTTATTACCTTTATTGATGACTACTCCAGATACATATACGTCTTCTTATTGGAGACGAAAGATCAAGCTTTAGAGGTCTTCAAAACCTATCAGTTGGAAGTAGAAAATCAACTTGGGAAGAAGATAAAGACTGTGCGTTCAGATAAAGGTGAGGAATACTTCGGTAGAATGGGTCCTGATGGTGTTAATCATGGACAATTCGTGGAGTACTTACAGACTCAAGGCATTGTTCCACAATATACTTCTCCTGACACTCCACAGCAGAATGGCGTTTCAGAAAGGAGAAATTGTACTTATCAGGAGACTGTTCGTAGCATGCTAAGTCACTCTATGCTTAAAGAAGAGTTTTAGGGTGAAGCCTTGAAGACAACAGTTTATATTTTCAATCGGGTTCCTTGCAAGGCTGCACCTGAAACTCCTTACAAGAGATGGACAACTAATGATCCAAAGCTCAGACATTTATATATATGGGGTTGTGAAGCTGAAGCTAAGTTTTATAATCCTAATATTAAGAAGTTGGATCTTCGCACAGTTAGTTGTTACTTTATTGGTTATGGACATCGTTCTAGGACTTTGAGATTTTATTGTCCTGGAAGAGTCATTGATATTGTTGAGACTCATATAGCCAATTTTGTGGAGAATGGCGAATCCAGTGAGAGTTCACGTCAGAATAATATTACTTTTATTGAGAACTCCGAATTTGATTTTGTGCCTTTATCTGGTGGTAATGCTTTTCTTCCTTTACCACCTGATCCTATACATGTTGATACTTTGATTCAGACAAATCTAGTAACGGCTCCAATTGAAGAAGAATGTCTTATTCCACCTCATGTTTCACTAGTACTTCCAGCTCAACCCCGAAGATCTGAGTGTCAGCGTAAACCTGCTATTCCAGATTTCTATGAGGTGTATGCGCAAGAGGCTCAATTTGAGGGTGTTGATCTTGATGATCTATCAACTTTTCAGCAGGCTATTAGTAGCAATGATTACTCACACTGGCAGGAGGCCATGAGAGATGAGTTATTATCAATGGAAAAGAATAAGGTTTGGGACCTTGTGGATTTGCCAGCGGATCGCAAGGCAGTTGAATGCAAATGAGTTTATAAGACTAAAAGATACTCTAGTGGCAAGATTGAAAGATTTAAGGCACGACTTGTTGCAAAGGGTTTCAGACAAAAGGAAGGCATTGACTATAATGAGACCTACTCTCCGGTCTCTTCTAAGGATTCATTGAGGATTGTGATGGCTTTAGTTGCACATTACGATCTCGAATTATATCAAATGGACGTGAAGACTGCTTTTCTAAATGGAGACCTTGTAGAAGACATATACATGTCACAGCCAGTGGGTTTTGTGATTAAAGGAAAGGAACAACTAGTTTGCAAATTGAATAAGTCCATTTATGGACTCAAACAAGCTTCTAGGCAGTGATATTTAAAATTCAATGAGGTTGTCACTAGTTATGGGTTTAAAGAAAATATTATTGATCGTTGTATATATCTCAGAAAGAGTGGGAACAAATTTGTCATTCTGGTTCTCTACGTGGATGATATACTACTTGCAAATAACAACATTCATTTTCTCCACGATACCAAGAGTTTTCTCTCCAAGGCATTTGATATGAAGGATTTAGGTCTTGTTGAGTATGTGCTTGGCATCAAAATTCATCGTGATAGGGCTGCCAGTTGTTTAGGTCTTTCACAGAAGGCCTACATAGAGAAAGTGCTTACACAATATGGCATGGATAGATGCGCTCCAGGTGAAGCACCTGTTTTGAAGGGTAACATTATTTCCCAGGACCTACAGCCCAGAACTGAGTCAAAAAAGCAACAAGTAGATCAAAAGGAGTATGCTTCGGTTGTGGGTAGTCTTATGTATGCAATGGTTTGTCTACATCCCGATATCAATTTCGTTGTCACCCTACTTAGCCAATATCAGTCTAATCCAGGATTAGCGCATTGGAAAGCTGTGAAGAAAGTACTTCGTTACTTACAAAGAACCAAAGATTTTATGTTGACCTATCGTAGATCAGATGAGCTTAAGGTTGTCGGATACTCAGATTCCGATTTTACTGGTTGTAAGGATAGCATTAAATCGACAGCAGATTATTTATTTCTACTTGCAGAGGGCGTTATTTCCTGGAGAAGCGCCAAACAGACTTTGACGGCAGACTTGACTATGTACGCTGAGATTATTAGTTGTTATGAGGCTACTCGTAATGCATTATGGTTGAAGAATTTCATTGGAGATCTAGAGATTACTGGTTCCATTCATCGTCCACTTATCATCTATTGTGACAATGAGGCTGTGACCAATTTTGTGAAACACGGAAAGGTTACCAGGAGGAATAAACATTTCGATGTCAAGTATTTCGTTGTATATGAGAATGGTCGAGATGGTGTTATAGAGATTCCTCACATTAGTACGGAGCTTATGATTGCATTTCCCCTTACCAAGGGTTTACCACCCAAGGTTTTTAAGGAGCATGTGACCCGGATGGAACTTGTTGAGTTGTTGACTCAGTTCTAGGTTTATTTTATTTGGACATGTTATTATTGTTTCTTTTCTGCTATGGATAATTAATTTTTTGCTGCATTTATATATATGCCTTTATTTTGAGCCCAAATTATTATATTGTTATCACATGTTATCATTTATAGGTTATGGGATCATTACCCATAACAAGGTGGTGTTTGTCACAAGGTATGGTGACGATTGTCACAAAATAACTTGAAGTGTTTGACACTCAAGTTTGTTTGGGCTACACGTGAGTTGGCTTCACGTTGATAATGCCTTCACTCTAATTAAAGGGTGACTGATTTGTCACAAAGCGGGATGCAAGGTTACATTAGAATGACATGCAGTGGCATTAAACTGAACTCCACGAGAATAAGTATAAAACCAAACTTTAAGAGTACTACAACTCTCGTGCTACATTGTTTAAAATAATCACGTAAAGGTTAAGGGCGTTGAAGTTTCAAGTAGTGTTAATTTTGTGACCATGAAATTGTCTTAGTATCAATATTGAGAGCACTAGTGCATTCATGATCCTCGCTAATGGTACTTGAAATGGAGATGAAAGAATATATCTCTCTAAGATTTTCAAAATCGGCGCACCGTATCAAGTTTTCTTAAAGGAACAATTTGGACTTGGTTTTTAAAATATTTCAAAAAAAAAAAAACCCCAATTGGTCTTAAGGTTTAAGTGGGAGACTGCTGGATTTCACGAATTTATGTGGCCCTTAAGTCACATGTCATAGTCAAGGTCAAACAGTCCAAGTTGTTAACTTAGAGAGATGGTGAAACATTAGTTATGGTCAAACTAAAAGTTTCTAATTAAATCAAGGGTTGTGATTTTACGCTAACTTAAGTGTAGTAATCATAACCGTTAGATTCCTTGATGGGCAAGTTTCTAACCTATTTAAAGGGATGTAGAGTCCCTCTTTCTACGCACAATACACGTATCAATTAAATTAGAAGAATTAAAGGAAAACTCATCTTCTCTACGGTGTGCAAAGAAAGAGAAGACTCTCCATCAAATCATCGACGGATTATTACTCAGATCGCTCAAGGCTAAATCCTCGCGTGAAAAACTCTACGGTGTATGGTATGCTAAAGTTCAATTTAATTTCGCTTTTGATTGCGGGAAGATCCTAATAATTTCCAACATTTTTATGCTAATTGTAATTCATTAAAGACTATGATTTTTTTACATTTTAATAAGATTAAAAAATATGTGCTTGATAATTAATTGGAGAATTCCTTCGTTGCAATCATTATAATTTTGATAAAATTTGGATTGCAAATAATGATATCCAATTAGCCATAATTTTGGCTTATTTTTCCTCTCCCTCCCTCTATTTAGGTTCTCCACGGACTTATTTTCGGAGAGATTTCTCTCACAAGGACTCCACTATGGTGGGTCATTTAGTAGGTCATTTCGAAAGTAAACGATTATTTCACAAATATTTTGATTGGGTATTAGTGGGTCATTTCGAAAGTAATGGTCATTAAACCAGAATCGAAAAAAGCCTCCATCAAATTTGTTCAGCCCCATCTCGATTGATTGCCCTTAAAATTTGAGAGAAACCTGAGTAAGAGACATAAATCGATGATTCGATAACATTTCTACGGTCGTAGCACAACCACCTATTAAATCGATTCTGAAGACTTTCTAAGAGGAATTTAAAAACGAAGGATTATGATCTTTTATAAGAAAAGTTAGGAATCTGAGTAACTTAAGAACACATATGGAAAAAGTCAGGAATCTTAGTCTGCTAAGAATCTGTAGGAATCTAAGTGTTCAAGAATCTGAGCTTTTCTAGGAAAAACTAGGAAACACCTGAACAAGGCCTAAGGGTCTCGTTGGATAAGGGAAAATGAAAAGAAATCATGGAAAAGGAAAAAAAATATGTTAATTTCGTATGTTTGGCAACAAAATTGTACCACTGAAAATAATAGGAAAATTTAAAATTTTCTTTTCCATTGAAAATTGACAATTCTCTCCAAAATAGGAGGATTTCATCGAAATTTTTTTGCTATTTTCGATTTCTCTCTTTCTCTCTTCTTTATCTTTCACTCTCTCTATCTTTTTTTTAATGATTAAATTGAAATAAAATCAACTATCGAACATAATAATAAAATAATAAAATAATAAAATAAAATAAATAATACATAATAAAATAATAAAAACACTAAAAAATTAAAAATTTAAAAATATATATATATAAATAAATAAATTATAAAAGTAAATAAAAAAAAAGAAACAAAAAAATAAAAAATAAAAAAATAAAATAAAAAATAAAAAATAAAGAAATAAGAAAAAATAAATAAAATAATTTAAAAATAAAAATAATAAATAATAAATTAAAAAATTAAAAAATCTTTCTCCGATCGCTCTCTCTCTCTCTCTCTCACCGAGTTTCTCTCTCTCTTCTAGCTCTCTTTTACCGTTGTCTTATCTAATTTCTCTCATTGAGTCTTTCTCTCTTTTCCATTCTCTATCTAATTTTTTATTTGTGCATAGTGTATATCAAAGATGGTACTCTCCTTTCTCTTTCCTAATCTCTCTATCGAAAGCTCTCTCCTAATATCTCTTTTTTAGGTGTCTTTTTCTCTCTTTTAATCTCTCTCTAGTTTCTTTTGTAACTTCTCTTTCTTAAGTTTTGTCTCTCTCTCCACATCTCTCTCCTAATCTCCCTATATTTCTTTCTTGTAGTTTTCTCTCCCTCATAAAATATCTCTCCCACACAATAGAAAGTTAAATTCATTGAGTGTGAGAGATGTACACAATCGATGATGCTTTTTTTATGTTTTCTATGTGTAATTACTTAATCTAAACACCAGAAAACAATGAATTCCTATAAATTCTCAAAGAGATGAAATCTATTGGATCTACAAATCTATTTCTTATGTTTTTCGACAAATTTCTAAAGAGACACTAGTGTAAAATAGTAACATCTTTGCATGTCATCCACATATAAGGAGGCGGCTCTAAAGATTCAAACCAGATCACTTTTCTAGGAAAGGATTTGCTTTAAATTTATCCCCTAGTGACAGTTTTTTTTTGCAGGCAGCTTAACCACACCCTTCACCATCCCATCAACGTACCAAAATGGTTAATCCCATTATCTAATATAATGGTCCACTTTGTCGCTATGTGTAGAATGGTAACATCTTTGCGTGTCATCCACACATATAAGGAGGCGGCTGATCAAAAGATTCAAGCCAGATCACATTTCTAAGGAAGAGTTTGCTTTGAATTTGTCCCTTGGTGACAATTTTTTTGGACTATTATAAAACCAAATGGTTGAGATTTTATCAGTTTGTTGACATTTAGATATAGAAAACACAAGATAAATATTCCTGACATGTACAAAAAGCATCTCATCAGCAAAGTATCAAAAATTGGCCCATACCGATATATATTGGTTTTTCGATAAATTGATACGTATCAGTTATCAACTCGATTTCTAGTATCAGTATCAGCCGATACGGGGTCTGCATCGATCGATATGGAATTCGTATCGGTCGATATGGAATTCGTATCGACTGATACCTCCTATTTTATTTTTAGTTTAAATCCACTAAGTCAACTCGGTATCAGCCGATTCATATCGGTCTTCCTTGGACTGATACCAAATACCAATACCCGAGTTGACACCTTGTTCATCAGTTGAGCAGTCTTGGATGGCACTTGCCCTTTTCTTCCAAACTTAGTATTGAGTGCACTCCCCAAAATAACTGTGCATCTCTTGAGGTTTGATCCATAGTTAGTTTGCTGATTTGCTCAATTCAAATTTGGGTTTGCAACTTGCTAAGCAAGTCCGATTCGCTTGGGGTATCATGAATTTTAAGATTATTTATTAATTTTATAATATAAATCTAAATAAAATACAAATGCCCACTTAGTTAGTTGTAAAACATAAAAATCATAAAATCTTAAGTTTAAATTCCTTCTTTATGCTTTTAAAATTTTATTATAAATAAAATACTTAAAATAAATTTGATCATTCGCCTGTCACACTGAATTGGGTTTGCTGTACCCAATTCGCAATTGGATGGGTGAATGAGCGAATAAAGTAACCTACTTTGATCACATTGGCAGAAGTAGATTGACGACGATGCGTGCTTTTGGTGCACAGCAAGAGAGACGTTTAAACTCAGATAAACAATGAACTATTATAAGAGGAAGTGGTGCGCGGATATATAGAAAAGAGTTGTGTTTGCTTATCAAAAATTATTCACCGTAAATTAAAAGAAAAAATATTAAAATAAAGAAAAGTATGTGCATCCCAAAAGCCGCTACGAATACACTTCTTTGATAAGTGGTACATGTTTTTTATCTTTATTAGCTACAATTAAGCAAAATTTATTATTATTAAATTTTCATTAATTAGTGTATGGATAGCAAGTTGGTATATAATTGTTAATCATAGGACGTCTAGACTGACCCCATTGTGGATTAGTTGGCGGCTTATGAACTCTTGTTCGAAGTAGACTTCCCACTTACATATTAGACTATCTTAACCTTGGTCAAAACTTCTACCTAAGTGATGAAACCTTAATCTGCAGCTGGCTGCACTTTCTTTGATGTCATATATATATATATATATATATATATATATATGACCAAATGTGTGTGTTAGTGTTGCACAACAATCTAAATCTGAGTTCAACCTGAACTCGACCTGCACCCACAATTAGCCTTTTGTGTCCTTAGCTCTACGGCAACACTTCGATACATCGCAGCCGATTGAGAGTGATGTGTGTCATATGATTGAAGGGTCTGGCACGTGGGCGCTTTTAGAAAATGCGTGGACGCAAAGAGAGGTAACCAAAAAATAATCCCCAAAACACCAAATGTTAATTACTTTTAGGTTGTGTGCCAGGGCCAACTTAATGTGTGCAAGTAATGGCTCCCTAAAAAATATGCTTGCCCATATTTATCCAAAGAACGAAAAAAAACAGTTCACTCAAATCATTTCCATTTTAAACCAGACTAACTTCAAGTCCTAAGGGCTCATTCCGGTGCTTCTTGGCTTTTCTCAGAAAAGCTCATAATTGTGAAAACTCATATTCCTGGCCTTTCTCAGATCTGTTCTTAAGTTACTCAGATTTTTGGCTTTTCCCACAAAAGGTCATAATCCATCGTTCTTAATTTCCTCTCAGAAAAGCTCATAATTGGTTCAATAGGTAGTTGTGCTACGGCCGTAGAAATATGATTTAATCATCAATTTATGTGTTGTATTTGAATTTGGCTAAAATTTTACGGGCTATCAATCCATATTAGATTGAATATATTTGACGGAGATTTTTTTTTAAAATATGATTTATAAAAGGTAATTACTAAAACATTATATACATATAGTGTAACATCCCCGAAAATTTGGATTTTTAATAGTGTCATCAGGATACGTGCCTGATTGATCGTAAGCTGGACTAAGTGAAAGTCAACTCAATGACTAAGGTTAAATTAGGTTTAATGTGAATGTGCATGTGTGCGTGGTGTTAGATCTTATTACGAGATCACATACACCTGTTATGGGTGTATATGCCTTGTACCGAATGGTTGAATTGGGTTAAAAGAGTTAAAGGATAAAAGAAGTTATTTCTCCTTATTTTAGTAGGTGATTAGGGATTTATGAAGAGAGAGAGAGAGAGAGAGAGAGAGGGAGTAAGGAAGAGGGAGTAAATGCTAGAGGATTTTGTGTGGATTGCGAATTGAAGGAGCACGTGAGCATTAATTTCGACGGTAACGAGTGGGGATTTGGGGAATCGAAGCTAAGAACTATAGCTTATAGAGTCAAGCCCTTGAATCACCCATACTTAGAATTGAGGTAAGACTTTTGTAAATTTGGATGGGAATGATCTTGTGATTATGTTGTTGGGTTATTGAGGAATTAAAGAGATAGAAAAAGGAAATTTTTTGAGAGAGAACGAAGCTAGAAGAATAGCCGAAGAGGGCTGAGTTCTGTCAAAAATCGATTAATCGATTTTTAAAGTCGATTAATCGATTTTGAATAGAAAGCAAATCTGAACACTGAAGCACAAAACTGATTAATCGAATTAAATTTTGATTAATCGATTTTTGGTTTCGATTAATCGATTTGAAATCAATTACTTGACTGGGTACTCCCAGTGGCTGGAAAATGAGGAGTCTGGGAAAACCGATTAATCAATTAATCGATTTTAAAATTTTGATTAATCGATTTTGGGAATTTGATTAATCGATTTTGGGATCGATTAATTGAATTTGATAGTTTTGTGTGGATTCTGCTTTGTACCTTTGAATTCTGGGAGGGCCTTGTACATTCTTTTGCGCATCGTTCTTGATACTTTGCATGTGACATGATGTAATTTAGGTTGAACGCTTGAGAACGAATATGGGAAGGCACTATAGACCTTGACGCTTGGGGATTGAAGCACGTAAAGTAGAGAATATTATGAACTTGTACACTTGATTACAAAAGCATGTATGTAGTGATGTTTTTAAGTATGCAAAAGTGTTGAAGCATAGTTAATGGCGTGTGTTTTAAAATGCTAAGATAAGTAGGTGAAAGTAAGGTGTGCATGCGTACACGTAAAATAAGAAAATCAATGAGTATGAGAATTGTGACATCCCAGGGATGTATTTATGAATAGCCATCTAAGTGATGCATTTGAATGTGAGACATCCCAGGGATGTATTTATGAATAGCCATCTAAGTGATGCATTTAAATGTGAGACATCCCAGGGATATAAAGTTAATGTTAATGGGCTTTGAACTATTAAAAATTAGCACAATTACACGGTGAATAACTATATGTAGTTGCATAATTGATTTAAGGTTTGGAGAATACCCCACCAACACAGCGGTATACCCGTGACTAACTTGGTAGGATATTCATGACCGATACGACGGCCAATCCATACATCAATAAGACATCCCAGGGATGTGTATGAGTTAGTGCATGTCACCTATGAGAAAGAGACTTGGGCTATGTTACATAAAAAATAGTCTGATTGGACGACGATGGAGGGTATTCCATTTGGGCTCGATGCTATATTGCTCAAGAATTATTTAAGTTAATTGATTTAAGTCATGAGACCAGCCCAGTTGTAAAATGATAACCAGTTGAGCATGAAATGAAAAACGTAGTGTAGAATTGCATTCTGTTCATTCTTTCAGCATCTCAAACTATTTTATGTTGATGAAATCATGCTTCAATTATGCCATGAAATGTATGTGAGTAAGATTAGAATTACTTGTTCAAATATATATTTCCTATTGAGCTAGGATGTAACTCACTCCTTTTGACTATACGTCGCAGGTTCGGAGTTAGGAGTTGCTTCTGGTGACGTCGATCTCGAGGACTCGGATTACGTTTCAGGGGAGGAGTCTGAGCCTCCTCATGAGAAATTCTTTTACCCTCTGTGGACTTTGATAGTTATTTTGAGAGAGATAGTTTATGGCTTGGTATGTCCAGCCTGTTTTGTTGGGATAAATATAATTATGGAGATGTTCTTTTGTCAAACCATCTGAGGTGACCATTGATACGTCATTGATGGTTCAGGTTGATTCTTTTGCCCATGCAGTGACATGGGATTAGAACTGTCTTTTTGGGTTATAGGTTTTGGCTTTAAATTATAGAACTGGAGATTTAGTTCCGTACCTGCCCTTTTGTACATACGTTGCTTATGGTTGTGTAGATATACCAGGTGTTTCGCGTGTATCATTGGGGCACGACCTCAAGGGTCGTATCGATGGCACGAGTTTCAGGGTACCAAAATTCGGGCTATCATAGTTGGTATCAGAGTAATTTCTTTAGAATTTCTGATAAGTGTGAAATTTTGTCAAAGTGTAGGGATCTTTTGCTAATGAAACTTTGGTTTCATATGCAAAGCGTGATGTCTTCTAGAGGAAGAGGTCGACCTAGATGTAGCCAAAGTAAGAATTCGAGGAGTGAGGATGAATTTCGTGTGGGGTCTAGTAGAGACCAAAGTAATCCTTCTGATGGGGGAGATAGGAGAGGTGATGCTACAGATAGGATGGCATTGGCCATGGAAGTTGTGGCCGCTGTAATGGCCTAATAAACTCAACAGACCGCGTTATTGGCTGAGCAGACCGCACTATTGGCAGCCAATAATGTCAATCATCAGCAGCCACCACCACCACTTCCTCCAGCATTGTTGCCCTCGTCATTCGTCGATTTGAGGAGATTGAGACCTCCTAGCTTCTACGGGCAGGCAGATCCGTTGGAGGCGGAGAAGTGGTTGAACTTGATGGAGAAACTTCTAAATAGACTTCGAAGTACAGAGGATGAGAAGGTAGGGTGGGCTTCCTTCCAGCTTGAGGGAGATGTCGATCCCTGGTGGAAATCGGTATTGAGGAAAAGAGAAGTTGAGAACCCTCACCGTCTATGGACATGGGCGGAATTTGTTAGGCAGTTCAACAGGGAGTATTTTCCCAAGCAGGTGAGAATGCAGATGAAAAGGGACTTCGCCAACCTAGAACAGGGAAGCATGACGGTGCGAGAGTATGGTGTAGAGTTTACACGATTATCACAATTCGCACCTGAGTTAGTGGTCACCGAATCAATGAAGGCCAGTAAGTTTGAGGAAGGTCTGAGGCCGAATGTCCGAGATAGAGTTTCTATCTCGGACGTGATGGGAAAGGTGATAGTGGCTAAAAGGGATATTAATAACATGTGCAAATGGAGGGATCAGCAGGATAGAGGTAGAGCAGTTCAGGGAAGAGCGGGTGAGTATGGCTCAGAGAATAAAAAGCCGAGATTTACAGCACCAGCTCTGGTTCCTAGGCAAATTGCTTACACAAGTTATTCTAGGCCACCTATATCTATATTAGTGAGACCTATCCGATACGAGAGCCCTACTGCCACCACCAGAGTATCCGTTACTCAAGGCTTCTCACGGGCAGCCTCTTCTACACCAAATGAGACGTGTGCCAAGTGTGACAAGTCTCACAAGACAACGGATTGTAGACAGGCAATGCAAGGATGCTACAAGTGTGGGAAGATAGGCCACGTGATTCAGGATTGTCCGAAAATGAATAAGAGGAGCACGACTTTTGCTTCCATACCGAGACCGATACAAGCAAAGAAGCTGGTCGTGCAAGGTAGAGCCTATGCAGTTACGGCTCAGGATGCTCAAAACGCCAACGATATCATACAAGGTGAAAGTTTTAATTGAGATTATTGATACATTGCATCAATCATATTGAGTTCTAAAATTTTAGATAGAGAAGGTGTATTTATATAGGTTATCTATGTAGAATTGTCTGGTCTACTCATTCATTTATTACTCCTCGATTTGCAAAGACAAGGGTCAGCCCAGAGACATTAAATTTTGTCTTGGCAGTGTCTATTCCGACTAGAAAATCGATTGATACGGACTTGGTCTGCAGGTCGGTGATAGTAACCATTAAAGATGGGGACGTCTTTGAGCTACCAGCAAATTTGGTTCTGTTGGATATGCAAGGATTCGACGTGATCCTTGGCATGGACTGGTTGTCATAACATTGTGCAACGGTCGATTGTAAGAACAAGGTGGTTATCTTTAAACCGAATACAAGGAGGTCATTCTGATTCATAGGGGTGAGAACGAAGTTTCTACCTCTTGTGTCCGCCATTAGAGCCGAGTGTTTAATCAGAAATGGATGTAGGTTTACTTGGAATTTTTGAAGAAAGGCGAGGAAAAGAAGAATGTCATTTATGAAATTTCAGTAGTATGTGAGTTTGAAGATGTCTTTCCGGAGGAGTTGCCAGGATTACCTCCTGATACAGAGGTGGAGTTCGCTATCGACTTAGCACCTAGAACGGAGCTTGTTTCCAAAGCACCATATCGAATGGCTCCTGCTAAGTTGAAAGAATTGAAAGAGAAGCTGCAAGAACTCTTAGATAAGGGGTTTGTAAGATCGAGCGTGTCTCCTTGGAGAGCACCAGTCTTGTTTGTAAAGAAGAAAGATGGGTCGATGCGACTGTGCATCGACTATTGCCAGTTAAACAAACTAACCATCAAAGATCGATATCCATTGCCTAGGATTGACGATTTGTTTGATCAGCTGTAAGAAGCGAGGTATTTCTCCAAAATCGATCTGAGATCTAGATACCATTAGCTGAGAGTCAAGGCAGAAGACATCCAGAAGACAACGTTCAGGACACTACGAGTTCTTGGTGATGCCGTTTGGGTTGACGAATGAGCCGACATCGCTTATGGATTTGATGAATTGAGTGTTTAAACCACACCTGGACACTTGTATCATGGTATTCATCGACGGCATTTTGATATATTCCAAATCAAAGAAGGAACATGAAGAACATTTGACAGTTGCTCTACAAACTCTACGTGAGTACCAACTGTACGCCAAACTCAGTAAGTGCGAGTTCTGGTAGGAGAAAGTTAACTTTTTGGGACACGTCGTCTCAAAGGAGGGTGTTACAGCAGATCTAGCTAAGATTGAGGCAGTGGTGCAATGGGAACAATCAAAGACAGTAACAGATTTTCGTAGTTTCCTTAGCCTAGCTAGGTACTATAGATGTTTTGTGGAGGGATTTTCAAAAGTATCGGGACAGTTGACAAGGCTCACAAGGAAGGATGTGAGATTTGAGTGGACTGAAGCGTGCGAAAAGAGTTTTCAAGAACTCAAGAAAAGACTCACTTCTACTCCAGTGTTAGCAATTCCTTCAGGCAGTGGAGGGTTTACAGTATATAGCGATGTTTCTCATAATGGTTTAGGCTGCGTGCTCAACCAACACAAGAAAGTGATTGCTTATGGATTGAGACAGCTGAAAGATCACGAGAAGAATTACCCGACACATGACCTGAAACTAGCAGTGGTTATATTTGCATTGAAGTTTTGAAGACACTATTTATATGGTGAGACTTTGAAATCTTCACTGACCATAAAAGCCTCGAGTACCTATTCACATAGAAGGACTTGAATATGAGGCAACAAAGGTAGATGGAGTTTCTTAAGGACTATAATTGCTCCATATAGTATCATCCAGGCAAAGCTAATGTTGTAGAAGATACGTTGAGTCGAAAGGGTTCTGTTCAGTTAGCTAATCTAATCATGGGAATGCACAGATGGAACTTGTTTGAAGATCTTTCATTGTATGATGCGAATATCGAGGTGCATGCTTCAGGGGCTCTTCTAGCCAATATCACAGTGAGACCGATGATCTTTGAGGATATCCACGAGCTAGAGATGAAAGGCTCGGAGTTAGTCAAAATTCAACAAGGTGTGACGGCGGGCACCAAACCAGAGTTCTCGATGAAAGAGGATGGATCCTTACTATTCAGGGGACGCCTTTGCATTCCAGTTGATGTCGGTCTATGACAAACTATTTTAGATGAGGCTCACAAGTCGAGATATGCGATCCACCCCGATAGTACCAAAATGTATTAGGACTTGAGGAAGAATTACTGGTGGAGAGGTTTGAAGAGAGATGTAGCCAAGTACATGTCAAAGTCAATAAGTGAAGGTAGACCATAGACACCCTGCTGGATTATTGCAACCTCTACCTATACCGGAGTGGAAGTGGGAGTCAATCTCCATAGATTTTATTGTAGGGTTACCGCATACAGCAAAGAAATACAACGTTATTTGGGTAGTCGTTGATCGATTAACCAAGTCAGCACACTTCTTACCCTACAACATGATGTACATAGCAAGAAGACTCGCGAAACTCTATATGAAGGAGATCATATATTTTCACGGGATTCCAAGCAGCATCGTCTCTGATCGTGACCCATTATATACTTCTAAAATTTGGAAGAAGTTTCAAGAAGGCATATTTACTCGATTGGACTTTAGTTCGACGTTCCATCCGCAAACCGATGGGCAAACAGAGCGAGTAAATCAGGTGATAGAAGACATGCTCAGGGCATGTATGCTTGAATTACAAGGATCATGGGATCAGCATCTACCCTTGATCCAATTTACATACAACAATAGTTTTCAAGCAAGCATAGGAATGGCGCTATATGAAGCTCTCTATGAAAGGCGATGTAGATCGCTTATCAACTGGGAAGAAATCTGTGAAAAGTTTGTACTAGGTCCGGAGTTACTTGAAGATAACACTATAGTCGTTCGTATGATAAGAGAGGCTCAAATCGGCTCAGAGTAGATAGGAGAGCTATGCCGACATCAAAAGGATGAGCGTGGACTTTGCCGTTGGCGATCATGCGTTTGTGAAAGTATCACCCATGAAAGGTGTGATGAGGTTTGGGAAGAGGGAAAAGTTAAGTCCCCGTTACCTTGGACCCTTTGAAGTTTTGGGTCAAGTTGGCGAGGTAGCTTATCGTATTGGATTACCTCCGTTGTTTGATCGCGTACACAACATGTTCCATGTCTCTATGCTCTGAAGGTATGTGAAGGACCCTACGCACGTCTTGGGAAATCAACCGATCGAGATGCATGAAGACATGATTATGATCGAGGAAGCGGCTCAAATTTTGGATAGGAAAGAACAAGTTTTACACACGAAGGTGACTCCTTTAGTGCTTATCAAGTGGGGGGATCATCCAGCCGACGAAGCGACATGGGAACGCGAAGCGGATGTGAAGGAAAAGTACTCGAAATTGTTTGAGGAGAGCTGAGAACATATGAGTAGTATTGCATGTATTTTTGTGAACTTAAGATGTCTATGTAAGCGACAAAAATCCGCATGTATATAAGGGAATGAACATAAACATATCATTATAGATTGCTTTTGTGGAATCTAATATGTTGCATGCAATGAATGAGTGGTAAGTCTTGAAAGATGAACTTAATGGGGGTAGTAATAGGTAGTAAGAAGAAAAAGAAATGTCAGCAGGGGCTTAACTCAAAAGCCATAGGGAGCCCGACAAAAAGAAAGAAGTTAATAAAGAAAAATAAGAAACGAAAATTTTTGCAGTTTCTGTCAAAACTGATTAATCGATTAATCGATTTTGGTTTTCGATTAATCAAAATTTTTCGATTGAATGACTGACACACACCAGTGAGATGAAGGACCTGGAAAAATGATAACAGTCAAATTCGACTAATCGAATGAAATTCGATTAATCAATTTTGAAAATCGACTAATCGATTTTTGAAACCGATTAATCGATTTCGGGCGGCTAGGTTTTGAATAGTCAGAACCGATTAATCGATTTTGCCCTATATGTAGCGGTTTTCAAACTTTTTTTGCCATTCGAAATTTCAACTGTTTTTTTTTTAATTTTGGGCGCCTTCTCCTTCCCTTTGGCTAGCGAGAATAGAGAGGGTTTGAGGGCTTTGGGGATTGAATTCGAATCAAAATCGTAACCATTAGGATCGAACGTGAACGGTAAGCCCTAGTTTTGCAATCCCCTTTTTATTTTGAGTAATTACAACCCTAGGTTTCAGTTTTTTTTTCATTTTTAAACCTAGAATGCCGCCTAAAACTCAACTAGCTTCGAAGCAAGCGGCTTCTAAACTACCCGTACGGTGTAAGAACGCCGCACCACCACCACCTTCACCTTCACCTTCACTTTCATCATCATCATCGTCGTCATCATCTTATTCGACAGACGCGTCATCATGCGAATCGTCACTGCCACCACCTCAGCTCGGCCATTTACCCCAACCTAATGAATGGTGGGCTGCAAAAGACTTTGAATATGAATACAGCATAGACCAAGCTCTCTTTGAGGACCCGGAGGTTGAGGGCGAGACAAAATGGGCCCGAAAATACCTCGTTAATGCGGGCCTCGGTAACCTTTTGAAACCATTGCATGACTATTATTATCCTAGGTTGATTAGGTTGTTTTATCAACACCTTAAGGAGGGTAGGGAGACCGGCACCATTACGACCAAAATTGATAGTCGTAAGTATCTTTTTACCCTACGCCACATTCATGAGTCTTTATAATGCTTTCCGGTCTATGCACTCGAGACCAAACATTTACCCTCTTTCCCACAACCCATAAATTTTGAGGAAATTAGAACGAAGATGACCAAGGGAAATAAGGGATCCGAAAAATTTGTACAGAGGGTTGACTTGGATGCTTGACTCAATTATCAAATGCAACCTCTATCCCATGCGCCATGACACAGAGAGAGTGGAGTTGGTCTAACAGGCATTGTATGCGGCATACTGCGGCCGTTGGTTCAACGCTACCAAATTGGTATTAGAGGGTATGATTTATATTAAGGGAAAAATGATGGACCCTTAACACCAAAGGAGCGTATGCCTTATGCTCGGCTTATTTCCAGCATACTTGAGTGCTACTCTACCGCCGCAGAGTATGTTATTTCTCCCACCGAGCCGAGGGCCACCGATCGTGTCAAAACTTATTCTATCACTTCGTGGAGCCGAAGCTATAACCTTTTGAAGAAGGCGCTACCATAAGATGAACAAGCACCTACCCAAGCTGGTGATGCCCCACCACAGCAGGACCAACCAGCAGCGGAGGAGCAGCCTCCTGACCCTGTACAGCCTGTAGAGCAGCCTTTTGTACTACCTCATACTCCTACACAGTCCGCTCCTACTACTCCTATGCGGTCTCACAGGGGACGGACATCTCAGGCCCCACCACTGGGTACTATCGATGATGTTCTCGCCCTCATGGCTGAGAACAACCGCCAGATGCTAGCGCACCACAGGCGTATGGAGGAGACCAACACCCGGATGGACCACCGACTGAATTTTCATGAAGCGCTGCTCTACCAGACCATGCAGTTTATGTATCTCAGCAATTACCATCAACGCATAGCGGTGGCACGAACATGGACTCCTGATGCATCGGGTTCTGGTACATGCAAGTATGATGAGGAGGATCAGCCAGGGGACGAGACTGCGTGATTGCTCAATTTTGGTGTTTCTTTTTGAGATGTCATTATATTTTTTGCTTGAAATTACTTGAAAGATGTAAACGATTTGCGAACTTGAAAAGTGTCTTTTTGGGGGAGGGTAACCGATGTATAGAGCGTTATGGCATGGTTGCCATTATTTCTTTTCAATTAATACACTTTCGATCTTTGTTTATCTGCAATTCTATTTACCGATAATATCTGCATAATGTCATTGAGCTTCATGCAGGATGTGTTGTGATTGATGTTGTATCGATTGTCATGTGTCAATATATGTGGTTCTTCCCTAAAGGGAATGCCCTTGGGCACATTTTCGAGGATGAAAATTTCTAAGGTTGGGAGAATGTAACATCCTTGAAAATTTGGATTTTTAATAGTGTCATTGGGATACGTGCCCGACTAGTCGTAAGTTGGACCAAGTGAAAGTGAACTCGATGACTAAAGTTAAATTAGGTTTGATGTGAATGTGCATGTGTGCGCGGTGTTAGATCTTATTACGAGATCACATCCACCTGTTATGGGTGTATATGCCTTGTACCGAAGGATTGAATTGGGTTAAAAGAGTTAAAGGATAAGAGAAGTTATTTCTCTTTGTTTTGGTAGGTGATTAGGGATTTATGAAGAGAGAGAGAGAGAGAGAAAGGAAGAGGGAGTAAATGCTAGAAGATTTCGTATGGATTGCGAATTGAAGGAGCACTTGAGCATTAATTCCGATGATAACGCGTGGGGATTCGTGGAATCGAAGCTAAGAACCATAGCTTATAGAGTCAAGCCCTTAATCACCCATACTTAAAATTGAGGTAAGGCTTTTGTAAATTTTGATGGGAATGATCTTGTGATTATGTTGTTGGGTTATTGAGAAATTAAATAAATAGAAAAAGGAAAAAATTTGAGAGAGAACGAAGCTAGAAGAATAGCCGAAGAGGGTTGAGTTCTGTCGAAAATCGATTAGTCGATTTTGAATAGAAAGCAAATCTAGATACTGAAGCACGAAATCGATTAATCAAATTAAATTTTGATTAATCAATTTTTGGTTTCGATTAATCGATTTGAAATCGATTACTCGACTGGGTACTCCCAGTGGCTGGAAAATGAGGAGTCTGGGAAAACCGATTAATCGATTTTAGAATCGATTAATCGAATTTGATAGTTTTGTGTGGATTCTGTTTTATACCTTGGAGTTCTGGGAGGGCCTTGTACCTTCTTTTGTGCATCGCTCTTGATGCTTTGCATGTGACATGATGTAATTTAGGTTGAACGCTTGAGTACGAACATGGGAAGCCACTATGGACCTTGACGCTCCGGGATTGAAGCACGTGAGGTAGGGAATATTTTGAACTTGTACACTTGATTACAAAAGCATGTATATAGTGATGTTTTTAAGTATGTAAAAGTGTTAAAACATAGTTAATGGCGTGTGTTTTAAAATACTAAGATAAGTAAGTAAACATAAGGTGTGCGTGCGTACACGTAAAATGAGAAAATCAATGAGTATGAGAATTGTGACATCCCAGGGATGTATTTATGAATAGGCATCTACGTGATGCATTTGAATGTGAGACATCACAGGGATATAAAGTTAATGTGAATGGGCTTTGAACTATTAAAAATTAGCACAATTATACGATGAATAACTATATATAGTTGCACAATTGATTTAAGGTTTGGAGAATACCCTACCAACACGACGGTATACCGTGACTGACTCGGCAGGATATCCGTGACCAATACGGCGGCCAATCCGTATATCAGGAAGACATCTCAGCGATGTGTATGAGTTAGTGTCTGCCGCCTATGAGAAAGAGACTTGGACTATGCTACATAAAAAATAGTCTAATTGGACGACGATGGAGGGTATTCTATCGGGGCTCGATGCTATATTGCTCGGAGATTATTTAAATTAATTTATTTAAGTCATGAGACCGGTCCAGTTGTAAAATGAGAACTAGTTGAGCATGAAATGAAAAACGTAGTGTAGAATTGCATTATGTTCATTCTTTCAGCATCTCAAACTGTTTTATGTCGATGAAATCATGCTTAATTATGTCATGAAATGTATGTAAGATAGAATTACTTGTTCAAATATATATTCCCTATTGAGCTAGGATATAGCTCATTCCTTTTGACTATACGTCGCAGGTTCGGAGTTAGGAGCTGCTTCTGGTGACGTCAATCTCGAAGACTTGGATTACGTTCAAGGGGAGGAGTCTGAGCCCCCTCCTGAGAAGTTCTTTTAGAAGACCCTATGTGCACTTTGATAGTTATTTTGAGAGATAGTTTACGACTTGATATGTCCAGCCTGTTTTATTGGGATAAATGTAATTATGGAGATGTTCTTTTGTCGAACCATCTGAAGTGACCATTGATATGTCATTGATGGTTCGGGTTGGTTCTTTTGCCCATACAATGACATGGGATTAGAACTGCCTTTTTGGGTTATTGGTTTTGGCTTTAAATTATAGAACTGGAGATTTAGTTCCGTACCTGCCTTTTTGTACATACTTTGCTTATGATTGTGTGGATATACCAGGTGTTCTGCGTGTATCATAGGGGCATGGCCTCAAGGGTCGTGTCGATGGCACGAGTTTCGAAGTACCGAAATTCGGGCTGTCACATATAACGGATTTAATACACATGTTTCTTTGAGCTGAGATGCGTTCCAAAAATTATATATGTATTAAATTTATGGCTTCATTACATATCTTAGTAAATTGTTTAACGATTAATTATTAATTTGTGACACCTAGGTTCTAGGTTCAAACTACTTTAGGGTTCAAACTTCATTAGGTGTAATATATTAGTTATTTATTTTTAATTAATCTTACTAGAACCTATACACCTTATGTAAGTGTGCATAACAGAGCCCCTTGTGAGAAAAATCTCTCCTAAGTAAGTGTATGGAGCCGTTGGGAAAGTTGGGGGTACCATTATTTGCAATCTATATTCTTTCTTTAAAATTATGGTTGTCATTATTTGCAATCCTTTTTCTTTCTTTAAAATCATGGTTGCATCTAATATCTCTCCTAAAAAAATATCACAATTGGGTTGTAGTCAGGGGAAATTATGTCTTTTGGAACTTAATTGTAGTGCCTCATATGATCTTAAAATATTGGCAAATAGGACAATCAATTTGAACCCATACTAAGGATGATGGGTTAGAACCTTAGATCACATGCCATGTGGCATGTGATTCCAAACCAACACCCATTTTGAGATCATGTGCCACATGACACGTTGTCTATAAAAAAAATTTGCATACGTTTTTTGGTGGTCAAAACTATGGTCAAAGTTTGGGTACTGCTTGCATTGAAATTTTCTCCCTTTAACCACATTTTGGACGATGAATATATATCGAATCATGCCCAAATTTTTTGGTTTACCCCTGATCATGGCGGGGCTCAACATGGCCTGAGACCCTATGCAAAAGAATCCAATGAAGCCCTTGCAAAGAATTTACATTTTTTTCGCTTGTGCTACATAAATATTTAATAAAAGATTTGATAGGCCCCCAACGAGATAGGAAATCTCCTAAAATAGTAAAAAATAAATTTTAATTAAAAATACTAGTAGGTGGCACGGAGTATGCACTTATGGAGAAATATTTTTAATATAAAGAAAAGGGTAGAGATTTTTGAAACAAAAGATTTTTCACGCAACTATGGTTCCACCGCTAAAACTGTTGGCTGCCTTGAATAAGATGACAGAGGTCATTTTTTGATCCAATCTTTCACAAATTAGATCTTAAGATCATATCCCAACTATCAAACGGTCAGCTATTGATTGTCATGGCGTACCATGGTGCATTTTTATCACGGTTGTGTGCCACGCATAATCAACATTAGACCGTCTAATATGTGGTTCATGACGTCGAGATTTAATGTGTGATTGATTAGAAGGGAACATTACATCTAGCATTTGATTCTAAGGCAGACAATGATATGAACATAGGAACCATCAATTGTGTCGCAAGATCTCTAAATATTATTTGCCTCATTTCTATTAGAACCTCGACAACAAAAGAAGAGAATAGTAAACACGTTCCCGGGATACAACTAACACTACAAAAAAAAATACCTACGCCGACGGTTGGTAGCCGTCGGTAAAGAGAAACGGCAACGACAATATTTTTGTGGGCGAATGCCTATGCCGATGGCTTCTGCGCCGATGGCTTAAGCCATCGGCATAGGGTTGGGATCCAACATCGACGACTACAGTCGTTGGCATAGGGTTTTTGTTTTAAATTTATTTCCTCATCTACGCTGACGGCTGCATGATGCAGCCGTCTGCGTAGGGTTTTTTTAATAATATATTATAATAATAATAATAATAATATTTTTTTTCAATTTATTTCCCCTACTCACTAGTAGGTCAACCATTTTCCGATGATCGTTCAATTTCTTGCATGAATCGCTCACCAAGTTTTTTATGTGTTCTCGTGCGCATTCGTCGGACGCTCCTGCTTCATTCCCATGGCATTCGACTGATTTCGGTACGTCTCCTCTCTCAATTTTAGCCTTCAAACAACATCTAATTATCAATATTTATTTTACTGGACCAAGCCCTCTTTCAGCACCTAAAAGAGATTAAGTTCAAAGGGATGAGGTTTTAGAAAATTTTCCAATACCTTAGAAGTGCCCAAGTCATCGCTTAGGCGAGCGATAAGTGATGACCAATAAATAAGCTTTGATCCATGCTTTAAGCAATCAATAGACTCTTTGGTTATGGGTCGCCCTTGGAGAAAGTAGGCATGAGTCATGGCTAGCGGCCCACCAATCGAGATCCACGCATTGCTCGAGTACTCATCAACAGTCGGCGTGTACCCGCTGCTAAACCACCTTGCTTCTACTAAGTATGCTTTACGCTAACTTATCCATTGTAATAAAAAAGTTTAATTATCAATCACTAATTAAGTATTAATTATCAATCACTAAAAGTCTTGTAACACTCATACAATGATATCGATATATATCACGCTAAATTTTGTATTTCAGTCCTAAACTGATAAAAACATCTCAATGAAGTCATGAGATAAGATTTCACACACAAACAGAGGTGAAATCTGTTTGGATGGTTGTCAAACCTGATTACTCAAGAGATAAGATTTCTAAGATTATGAATTTTTGAATAAATCAGCATTTGACATAATTAATTAAGGTCTCAATGGGAAGGACTTGACCTTGGCCCACCCCGGCTGTGCATGGATGGGCTTAGGTAGGTGGCCTAATATATAAATGGGCTTGCAATAAAGCCAGACCTTATTAGTAAGTTGGGTCAAATATGAGTTAGTTCTAAGCCCCATTAAAAATCAGCCTATTTAATCTTGGCTTACTTGGCCCGACCTGATTAACTAAGATCCTCTATATATTCCTAAGTGACATATTGCATCCACCAAAAGAATAGTTCCCAGAATTTTCTTAGACCTAATCACCTAATTGACATCGTAAGTTGAAATTTCATCCTAAGGTGAGCTGATAAGATAATAGAACTTTTCATTAGAATCTACTTTGCTTCCTATAGATCCCTCAGATGGTATACAACTACAAGCCAATCTAAAGGCTCTATAGCTTGACTAACAAGAGTTCCACATGGTTGTTCAAGACCTTCACCAAAAACTTTACAACACTGACAGAACAAGTTCTAGATATTGAACATAAAATACATAGAAATGTCAAACCATGGAGAAGTGAATCACTTTCTATAGCAATTTGCCATTTGCTACTACTTTGATAAATTATATATAAGAGCATAAGTATTAGGTCTTGTTGGGACCCAAGACTAGACTATGTCAGTAGGTTTGATTAGGACATGAGTCTCCTATAATCCAATTAGGACTCTATCAAAGTTAGTAGAAATTTAGGCTTTAGGTCTTCTAGAGACTCAAAGCTGTGGCCACAGGTTCTGTTTAGAACATAGGTTGTGGATCTTTACGATCACTTATAGTGGAGATATTCGATGATTGTGATTGAAGTACGGTTAGTAGACAAAATAAGTTTTAGATTTTTTTTTTTGACCGAATATAGAGTCATGATGATCAAGATCACTGTTGATTGAAACCTTTGTTTCATTTTGATAGATCTCGATGGCACCACGCAAAAGAGCAAAGACCGCACGCACCAGAGAAAGTGATCAAAATAGGCAATGATCAATACAATGGCTCAACAAACTATATTACTCACTGTAATGTTAAGGGATGCGACCCAGTCCTCTCCATTGATGTTGGTTGAATCATGCCCTAGGTGTAACGGGTGTCACCTAGTAAAAGACTGTAGACAGCCCGATTTTCCTAAAGTCGCAAAAACCTGTACCATATATATATTTTTTTCTTACATCATAAACTCAAGGAAAATCGGTCCGTCGGATCACACTACATAATCCGAACACAGAAATTTCTTGGTATACCTACCAGAGTAGAGTCAAGCAAAAATATATATAACAACAAAAATGTTTATTCTATACTAAACCATTTAAACAAAATGGGCCATAGGAAAATCACCGGTGATGGCCGACCATCACCTAAACAGTGGCTTCCAAACATACATACAAAATAAGACTTGCAATGTATCAAATCCCTGGACATACCAAGTCCATAATCCAAGAGATTCCAAAATCCACCATACAAACCGAAAATATAACCATCCCAATTTCTCACCTAAGGAAAAATTCCCCAAATAGGAGATCCTAAGCCCTTCTCCTCAGTCGAATCACGATCTACACCTGTACCTGTGACGTATAGTCAAGGGATGAGCTTCATCCAAGCTTAGCAGGGAAAAACTCATAGCATGCATATTACGAACATCAAACATATATCTTATGATAGAATGAACACAAAGTTTATCAAAACAGATTCACACTTGTGATGTCATGGCATGAAACGCATACATGGTACTTGGAAACATAAACGCAAGTTCACCTTATGGTCTTGATACAAAATAAAAACTTAAGAGTGTTTTATTTAATTTATTGCATGAGGAACTATAGCCTCGAGCCCCCGATGAAATACCCACCATCGTCGTTCACATGAACCATTTTCACATATATCCAAGGTCCTATAGAGTTGGACACTTGGCCGAACATAAATTACCGTTGTACGATAGGATTCACATATCACACATATCACAAAGGGTGTACGGATTGGCCGCCGTACCGGTCACAAATATTCTGTCGCGTTAGTCACGATTATACTGTTCGGGTATTCACATATAAACCTCAAATCGAAGTGCATATATATAGCTTATCGCCATGTAAAGTGATAATTATAACTAAGTTTGAAAGTCCGTACAATTTCTCAAACACACGCATCAAATCGGATTGAATCTTGAAAGATTCCTCATAACCACACATTTTCGGAAACATACTTATGCATATTCTTTCTCAATTCAAAGTCATAGCAAAACTCACATGATTTTATCAAAGAACACCTCATATCAAAGCTCACATTATTTTATATAAGACACATTATACATAACACACACATGCTAATGTATTAAATGCACATGATATTAAGTTTTTCCTACCTCAAGTCACGCTTAAATCGTTCCACAAATAGCTCCTACGAGAGTCCACTACGTATCTTCAACACGTTAATCCTACATTCAAAATATTCAAACTTTCCCTTAGGAATGCTTAAAAGAATTTATATTATATATTTATAAAGAATTCAGAGCAAAAGAATACACTTAAGTACTCTGTTCCTCGCGCGAGCGAGCTCTGAAGGTCGGGCGCGCGAGCACAAAACTGGTCATTTCTCGCTTGATCGATCTAACATCTAGTTATCTGGAGAGTGTCACGCGAGGCCTCGCACGAGTGAGACATATTTTAATTAAATCCTCACGCGAGCGAGGGTCAGAGCATCAAATACTACATATGCCTACTAAAGGCCTCTCGCGTGAGCGAGAAATAGCTCGTTCGAGTAGATCTATTCTAATACTATCATTCTATCAGGAGTCTGATTAATTTAACTTCCCTAGTCTTATTAGAATTCCAATTGATTTAGTGTCCTAATACTACTAAGAGTCTGATTAATTGTGGTCTCCTAATCCTATTAGAAGTCTGATGATGATCAGGTTCCCTAATTAGACTAGGAGTGCGCATGTAGTAGTTCTGGTGAAATTCTAATTAGTTCGAGCATACCAATTGTATTAGGACTCTAATTAAATCAGGTATAACAATTCTATTGAAATTCTAATTACAACAATTATAACAATCCTGTTAGAATTCTAATTAATGGAGAAAACTAATTTTACTGAAACTCTAATTTAAGTAGAGGAATTAATGTTACTGAAATCTAAATAAAACAAATAAACTTATCTTTATCAAAATCTAATTAAAATAGATAAATTAATTTTATGAAAATTCTAATTAAAGCAATGAATTAGCTATGCTAAAAGTCTAATTGACGTAATGAAATTAATCATACTAAATCTTGGTTGAAGCAAGGAATTGATCAATTAAATTCAGATTTAAAGAGATTAAATAATTATACTAAGATTTAAGACACTTAATTAATTAAACATGCTGAAATAAAATAAGCCTACTAATCAATTATACTAAAAGGATAAAACTATAGTAATTAATTAATTCTAAAATTCATAAAAAAAAGGAACCAATAAATATATTTAAGATAATAACATTTATTGGTTCCATTACATACTTACAATATAATGGAACCAATAGATGTTTAGAAATTAAAGCTAAGAAACAAGTTAAGAATCAAATCACGAATTCTAACTTTGGTCATAAATATTGTGATAAATTGTCCAAGAAAATTAGAAAATAGGATGTAATATTCCTAAAAGAAAGGGATACAAGAAAGGTTTGAAAAAGAAAAAATTTAAATGGAAACCTTGAAACAAAAGAAAAAGGTTTGTTAAAAAATATATATATATTAAAAAGAAAAAATAGACTGAGAAAATAGATAAAACAACCATGGCTAAAAGAAATGTCGTTGTTTTATTTGTGACGAAGGACATTATGCTCCTCAATGCCCAAAACGGGAAAAAAAATATAACTAAAATAATTAAATATTTAGATAAAGAAAATCTAGATATTTATTTTGGTGAAGAAATTTCAAGTGATGATATAATAGTATCATTTATGAATGAGACTCCAAAACAGACTCTGATTCTGACATAGATGATCTAATATTTATGTTAAATATAGTCGAAACATCAAACGAAGAACATCAAATGATTACGTTGAAAGACATAATAGGTAAAGAAATATCTTTCTTTGAAGAATAACTTCGAAAATTTCAGTTACAATAAAAAAGAAATCTATAAAAATTTTCCTTTAGACAAACTCTTGTCTAGAAGAATATTTGAAGCTTTTTCAGGAAACGCTACTGTAAAAAGCACATCTAATCTTACAACTGAAATGATACTGTTTGATAAAAAGAAAATATTACGATGAAAAAAAGATAATCCAAAATTAAAATATATTCATATTGGTGTACTTCAAATATACATAACAGGATTATTGAGAAATGGTATAGATACACCTATACTAGCTGTAGTAATGGATAAAAGATTACTTAATCCTTTATAATCCTTGATTGGAGGGATTCAATCAAATTTAGCTTATGGAATGGTTTGGTTTGAACTAAAATCAAATTATTTTATTTCACTTGACGACCCAAATATTGAAGACACAATAAAAAATAAAATTCAAACAAAACAATTAGAAATGAAAGAAGATTCACACAACCTAGTCATAACCTGACAAACAGAACATGAATTAACCTCTAAACTAATAACAAAAATGCACAAATCAGATAAAAATCTGATTGAAATATTTGAATTCAAACCATATGGTTCAGAAATCCAACCAAGGTTAATAAACTGGAAAGATTTACAAATACCTACATAATGGTTATTCTTCTTTTATTTGAGAAATGATATTATTTCTTTCTTCAACCAGAAGACTTTCATCCATATATAAATGTTGCCAATACTCGATGATTTCTTTTACATTCAAGTATCTTAATAATTATATTCAATATTTTCTTGTAAGACACAGATGTCATCGGTATTGATTTCATCAATTCCATCAATTCCGTAAAATATTTTGTATTGGTCGAATTCCAATTGTTAGTGGCCAGAGGATAATCTCATAATGAAAGAACTTGTAGAAGATCCTTTAGCAAGTTTATCAACTTCCATAGCTTCTTGCATAGCCTATACCAACTCAGTTCTTTGGATATTTAATGTCTTAAGTTTAATTCTCCTCTTTATGTTTTTTAAATTTTCATTTTATAAAAAAATTCTTAACTTTAACCAATCAATTCACTTATTATGCCGAAATGAACCAAATTGAATTGCAAATTGGTTTGATGATTTCAATTCTAGCCCATTGTGACAGAGAATATTATAGTTGAGAATTGTTTTCATCCAATTGGTAATTTTGGTAGCCCTGTATTGGGAACTTTGGAAAGTTGACAATATTGCAATCTCAGAGTCACAGGTCTGAGTCCTAATTACCTTTAAAAAAAAAGAGAATATAATATATATATATATATATATATATTTCTTCGACTCATTTCGCATGGTACCCCTTTACATACAAAATGCATGCTCTCCCGACTCAAAACCCGCATCTTCGTGCTTCACGATTTGAACCGTCCAATCTATGCACTCTTATATGGACAAGTATGTATTTTTTAATAGTCCAAATTAAAGTGCACAGAATGTACGATTGCAATAGTCTCATACGTATGATTCTTCGGTTGAGACATGTGCCAATGGTGGTCTATGAGTTGGACCAGTAGGATTGATGAAAGATAAGTGTCACATGGCACAAATCTGGGCTGTCATGAACCTATATGTGCAGTGTCTATTACTAGCATAGTTTTAAATATTGGGGCATATCCAATACATATCAGCTGAGACGACCCAATAGTTGACCCTATACCAAGTCGAGGATAATAACATATCGGGTTAAGGCCCCAAGCCTTTTACCATTGCATCAAGCTTGGCTTCTAGCCAAAGAAACATGATGTGCCCTATTCTGGATTTTAGGCCCAATAAAGTCCAGCACACTTCTCTCCAACCAATTTGCACCCTTCACCTACCTGTTGGAGCAGTGATGACTATAGAATTAATCATAGTGAGAAATATTCCATTTTTTCAAAAATAAAAATAAAAATACTAGTTTAATATGCGTATTATTAATACAACATATTAGAATATCCATATTGTTTTTAAAATGCGTATTTCATGTTCTAAGCGTAAAATTCGCATCTGTACTTTGTCATTTAGGTTTTTCAGCTTCTCATTTTTTGCCATTTTTTCCAAACTTTATCATATATTGCAATTTTTTTCCAACTTTTTCCGTATCCCCTAATTAACTTATGAGATTCTGAATTTCGCTCCATGAGTTTGAAACTTCCATCTTAATTAATAAGATAATAAGGCTTAAAAGAAATTTAGATGTAAAAATATAGGAGAGAAATTGAGCACTCTAGAGGCAAGAAATAGCAAATGCATTGAGGAGCTTTGACTCAGTTCTTCAATTATGCAAAGGATTTAGCATAAGAGTGTTGGATCTATCGATCCGACCACCCAAAATAATTGCCCTAGGAACTAGGCGTATGATCAAGCAAAACAGTAAATCCACAATCCATATAAATTAAAATATTTGTGCATTACCTTATCGCGAAGATCGTGACCGTCGCTTTAGCTTTAATCCGATGTATTAATCCCGAAGCCTTTCCTATAAGGAAGAAGAAGGTGACTCTACCCGCCTTTCTTGCTACACTCTCTTGATGGAAAGATGCCAAAAGACCTGTATATAGTGAGCGGGGGACGTCCACCAACATATATAGCATGAAGAGTCATGCCCTACTTAGAATACCGTCCATCAAGGTATTCTAATAGGAATAAAAATCACATATAAATTAGGAAACCTTGAAGTTTCCTTCAATTCCCAATAATACTCTTTATTATTTCAAGCAACTGCAATCTAGAGTTTTATAAAATCCTAGTATGTGTGGGCGACATAAAATAAGAATTTTAATTTCCATAAAAAATTCCAACAAAGAGCACAATGTATTTTGGCATTAGATCGATTATCTTAGGTGAAGTGTGGTTTGGCAACAACGATCAATTCCTCTATCCTGTGCATTGTGATGCCAAACACTTCGGTCATATCTAAATCCTCTATTCTAATACCATGTGGAAGCTCCCAGTCGAAACTGTGGAGAAGTTGAGCAAGAGCAATCTCAATGCTAGCCATCCCGAAAGTAATACCAGGACACCCTCTTCTCCCCGCGCCAAAAGGTAGAAGTTCAAAATCCTGACCCTTAAAATCGATAGAGCTCCCGATGAATCTCTCCGGGTCAAAATTCTCTGCATTCTCCCCCCAAGACTCTGGGTCTCTCCCGATCGCCCAGGCATTCACGAAGATTCGTGTTTTGGTGGGAATTTCGTACCCCTCTATTGTTATATCTTCCATGGATTCTCTTGGGAGTAGTACAGGGGCCGGAGGATGCAATCGGAAGATCTCCTTGATCACTGCTTTTAAGTAGGGTAATTGATTCAGATCACTCTCTAAAACTGTCGTCCTCTCTCCAACAACGCTTCGTACTTCAGCTTGTGCTTTTTTCATGGCTTTTGGGTTCATGATGAGCTCTGTCATTCCCCAATCAAGGGTTATGAAGGTTGTATCAGTTCCCGCCGCAAACATGTCCTACATAGATGAAATGATAGAGCAGTAAGAATTAATGATCTAGATCACGGTTTAAAATATCGGCCGATATGTATCGGGTAAGGCCTGGTCCAATATGATATGAAGCCCCAATTCGATATGGATATAACTATCCGCGTATACTAAACAATATTTATACTATATTAGTTCATATAACCCAATATTACCAATATGAACCGAATAATATTTTTTAAATTATTTTAAATTATATATTTTTATAACTTTAAATAATAAACGTACAATTGAACTGGTCGATTACCTTACACAAAGGAGTGGAGAATTAAGGCCTTGCTTGGCAAAGTCGCCTCTGAAAAGCTTTTTCAGAGGAAGGTATCTAATTGAGGTGAGAGAAATTTGTCTGAAGTATGATGCATCTGTAGCTGAAGTAGGCTTTACTGCTTTTGAAAATGGTGTTTTCGAGAAGCAGCCCAATGTTGTTTCTCAAATATGAGTTTATTAAAAGAAGAAAATGGCATTGTTGCTTCTCAAACAACATTTTCTCCTTGAAATTGTTTTCCGGAAGAGTGTTGTGAAAACTGGGCCTCAGACTTCAATAATAATGAATGGTTTTAAATTTTGCTCCAAATGAGAAATCTTTGGTGCAATGTCTTACATTTAGACCTTAATTACAATATATTTAAGAAAAATTAGTCAAAGGACATTTTTGATATTATGTCTGGTTCATATCATAGCATATCGGCCGGTATAAGTTTATACCCATATTGAATCAGAGCGTCATATTGCATCAGGCCAGGCCTAACCCGATAAATATCAGCTGATATGTGTCAGATATGGCTAATGTTTAAAACCATTGATAATAAGCAGCAGCTCTGTTTAAGGACTAGGACACAAAATTGAAAATTAAATTGGCCAACACAGTGAGTTAATTTGGGAACAAATTATTTTTCATCGATGGCCGGAATATGTCCCCAACTCAGCTAGTTTTTGATCCCTCAGTTGAGTGAATATTGAAATTCCTCAACTTTAAGAACCAGGAAAGGAAGAAAAGAAAACAGAAGTCTTTACTAACCAAGATGACAGCCTTTATATTATCCATGGTTAGCGGCATCTCGAGACCGTCAGTCTTCTTTATATCGAGCAAAACATCAATTAGATCCTTGTGTTCCTCCTTCTCTCTCTCTGGATTGCAGTGTTCCTCGATCATCTCATCAAAGAAGTGATCGAATCGTCGAAAGGTGTTTATGAGCCTCCTCTCCATGCCAGTTATTTTGTTAATCCATTCCATAGAAGGAAAGAAGTCTCCCACACTAAACCCCCCAAGCAAGACTTGATACTCCTCGAGCATCTTCTGAACTCCGTGCTGATCGTACTCCCCTCCTTCGGTAAAACTCCTTCCTAATGCAATGCGGCAAAGCACATCGTTCGCATAAAGCCCAAGCATCTTGCTAAGATTAACCGGTGCCGGATACAATTCTGCGACCCTCCTAACTAGACGTGCAACCACTTCTTCTCTCACGAAACTATAAGACTGCACCCTCTTGACGCTCAAAAGTTTGAGGATGCATATCTTTCTTATGTGCTTCCAATATGCCCCATAGGGAGAGAAGGCGATATCGGTGCAATTGTAGAAGAGATGCTTCGCGGAGTAAATCTGAGGCCTGCTCGAGAGAGCAAGATCATGGGTCTTCATCACTTCTTTTGCCATTCTCGCCGATGAGATGACAACGGTCGGAATCTTACCTAGTTTGAGGTAAATTATTGGGCCAAGCTTTTGCGAGAGGTGTTGAAGAGAGATATGAGGCATGTTGCCAAGTTGGTGAAGGTTGCCTATGATTGGGAGCTTAAATGGGCTTGGTGGGAGATTGAGCTTTCTTCTTCTTTGGTAAGCGATTGAATTCTCCTTTAAGAAGTGACTTAGCACTAGTGCTATAACAATGGATGCAAAGAGAAATGAAGAGCGGGTTGTTTGGTTGAGTGTTGAATCCCTCAGCCATTTAGAGTCAAGAAAGATGCATGTTGGCAAAAAACTCAAGACAAACTTGGCATATATAGCCACTCAACATGGTTTAAAATCTAAGGTTACTGTCCCCATTGATACTGAGATGATGTGTATCGGGTATCGCCGATACATCAATACTGATACATAATGATATGTTTTCGACTCGTAATGAGCCAATATTATGCATTTACTGTCTTTTACATACGCTGTTGCCCAAGGTTATTTTTTAATGGAAAATTATAAATGTTGGATAATTTTTGATAGACAATTTTGTATACAACTTATGTGGGGCAATGTAATTGGCTGTAGTGTTTGCGCCCCACTATTTGTGCCGCTAGTCACCTTGCACCGCATAAACTACCTGCAAAATTGTCCATTGTATAACAGTCGTTTTTTATTTTAATTTTGTTAAACAAATAATCTCAATCTTTGATGATGCATCTCATATGTCTCTATCCGCTGCAAGGCTCATAAACGACGCATTACTGGAGGGTGCATTAAATGAAGTTAATGCGTGACGAGATACAAGCAATTAAACCTTTTGTAAGTTTTTACCTTAGGGTGCGAAGGAAAATTACAAACGATAGGCATGTTTTGTATAGACAAAGTGCATGTGGCTGATGTGGTGCTACGTAACTGGCTCTCCCGACCTGCATTGGTTGGGCTCCACTACACTTGCTCCCAATTGCATCGCGTCATGTCAGTCACTTACGATTTGCCTGCACAAAACTTGTCTGCCATATAACACTGTCCAGTTGCCAATTCACAACTTTTATGTGAAACCCTTTTTCATTTTAATTCGCAAATTGGGTGTCTGCCATATACCACTGTCCAGTTGCCAATTCACAACTTTTATGTGAAACCCTCTTTCATTTTAATTCCCAAATTGGGCAGTCACAAATACCATGCACTTCCAACCAAGAATTTGGATATATTTGCAACGATAAAATGATAAATTTTGATAATTCAAGGAAAGAAGTAGAAAAATTACAAAAATATTAATAATTAGAAAAAATTATATATATATATATATATATATATATATATATATATATATATATATATATATATATATATATGTTAAATTT
The DNA here is from genome assembly GCA_021018995.1 of Chloranthus sessilifolius. Lineage (NCBI taxonomy): Eukaryota > Viridiplantae > Streptophyta > Magnoliopsida > Chloranthales > Chloranthaceae > Chloranthus > Chloranthus sessilifolius. The sequence goes on from CM037592.1 coordinate 118,944,864, forward strand.
TGACCAAACATAGGTTTTAAGTGGAAAAAAAACGAGTTTTAAATGTACTTTAAAAAAAAAAAAGGGTTTAAAACTTGTTTTTTTGAAAAAAAAAAAAGGGAATTTTTCGAAAAATCATTTTTTCAGAGTTTTTTGGTTTCTTTAAAAAAATCCATTTTAAACACGTTTTCCCGAAAAAAATATGTGTGTTTGGTTAATATGTTTGCAACTAGGGGCCGGGTGTCAATAAGTCAGTTTGGGCCAAACTTTAGATATATATAAATCATCCATTCGAGCTGGATTGAGCCAAAATTTTCCTAATCCAACCTTTGGCTCACATTACCAAAAACATAGACTATTAGCGGCAAAGGATATTAGTGGTAGTTTCTTATTAATAGCGACAGTTTTTAGCTACCGCTAATAGTCTTATTTTTTATAGTGTCGATGCAAACACGCTTGAACCGATAGTCGGGTTGGTGCTTCCGAACCCGGGTATGAGAAGGGTATAACATTCTAAATTTCAAGATTCTGAAGAGGATGAAAGTGATATACAGTGGACAAGTTTTGATAGATAATTTTTCAACCACATATGTGGTGAGACATGCTTGTCCGCACACATAGTGGTGCTCAAGGGTGGGCCACGTCATGATACAGAAGCTGTCTGTAAAATTGTCTATCAAAATCTTGTTTATAATTTTCCGAAGATTATATGACTCTATTATTATTCTTTTAGATTTTTTTGTATATTCTGAAAGAGAGGCTGGAAATGAGCTGTTTTTGGACTTTTATGGAGAAAAAAACAAGATTCATTATCTTTCGTGGGATGTCAATTTGAAAAGTGTGGCATAGATGCTTTAAAATTTGTTAAGGCTTGGGTTGGGTCCACACAAGATACGAGTAGCGGGTATCGGACCATTTTGAATGGAGACGGGGGTCGACCGGTGCACATATGGTGTCGCCAATATAGAATTAGTCTATTTTTTCCCATAAAAAAAAAAAAAAGTTTATTTTATAAACAGAAAAATAAATAAATAAATAAATAATTGAATTTTATTCAGTTGTGGTACCAGCTGATATTGACCTGAAACCTATTTCAGGGTGATATCTGTTTCAATACTCACTAAAACCAATATATATTATTGATATATGTATCAGTATCGGTCGAGTTTTAATATCATGGGTCCATGTATTGACTTGGAGTTATGATTAGACACTTCTAGTCATCTAGACATTGTGCCATTAAAACAATAAGGGGGCTACCATCAAGAAATCAAATATGTCCAATACCTATACATATTGATGAAACATATCGGTTTTTTATCAAACCGAGACATATCGGCTCCTATACTTATAAGGTATCCGGCCCCTTTTTAGGTTTCGTTGATTTTTCTACTGCCTTTTTTTAGTTTTCACAGCTTTTCTGTATTGTGATATGACGTGATAGGTCCCGGCATACATTACACCAAAGTTAGGGAAAAGGGTACCTATGATCACGCCCCCCCTATTTACTGAAAGCGCCTATTAAAGTCGGATCAAATGATGGAGATCGTGTTTTACCCATATCTTTCACAAAATAGATCTTGAGATTATTGCTCACCTATCAGACGATCAGTGCTTGATTATATGTATCACTGGTCCCCAAAAATGGCCCTTCAAATATATGGTACATGTCACCCTCAATCAGGATTTTAAGGGCATTTTTTGGGAGTTATGATACGTGGAATCAAGAAATTACTGTCTGATGTGTAACCCATGATCTCAAGATCTATTGTATGGAAGATCTGGGTGAAAACGTGACCTCTATCATTTGATTATATGCAATCAATGGTTATATAGGGGCCAGAGATATGAGCGAGCAAAGAGGTGGACACCAACATAAGTACCCGTTAGAAAATAGGAAACTCCGCTTGCTTATTCTTTCTTTTTTCTTGTGCTGTTACATCAATTGTCTCATTTAAAGAAAATGAGGTAAGAATTAGACGTAGACCATACATATTGGCTATAATACTACACCACTCTAGATGGGTCAATCGGCAACGTTGTTTGTTTTTTATATAAAACTGTCGGATACATATTAGTATCGGTTGATTTGTATCGGTCCTCCATGGACCAATACCAGATACCAGTACTCCTTGGCTATTGCTAACCCTCGATTGATAACTGAAGCCCATATTTAAGAGTCTTTGACGGGGATCGGTAAATCAAGAGTCATATTTGACACTTTGATACTTTCAATATTAATTTGGGTTTCCCGAGACACCAAAATCTATGCCTATCCTAAACCAAGATGGGTCTTGATCTATCACCTGCAAAACAGACAGTCAAACATATAACCACAACCAACAGTTATATTATAATAATCACACACAATTGCCCACCATCATTAAACATGATCAATAAACATTATAAACATTTCTCTCCCTATTTGTTTGAATTGACAAAGGGAGACAATCTACCCCAAACACAGAGGCACGACTTGGCCACACAATTATGCATCAGTAACGAGATCTACATAATCTCCACAGTAAGACTGACAAGAAAATGGCAGTAGTAAGACACCATCCACAAGTAAAAATGGTCCAAATCCACAACTAAAAACATGTCCGACGGAGATTATTTGCTATAGAAATCCATCATAAAGAATCCAACATAAAGAAAATAACCATAGAAGAGATTAGCCAATATATCCTAACAAATATTAGTCTCCAACACACATCTAACCAAACTAAACTAAAACCCAACACACATATCCAACATAAAAATAACTAATATCCAAGATGAACTTATTCAAATTGCGAAGGTAAAAAAATACTTCCCTGATCATGCAGGTCCACCAGTACTCGCTCCATCATTAGCATCTTCCGACCCCTCAGATACGTGCCACTTGTCAAACTTGTCTGACAAGGTGTTAATGTGAGCATCCACGATGCCCACCTCCTCCCACAAGTCATATGTATCACTTTCGATAGTGTTGAGCTAGTTGGAAACAAAGTCAAATCGACTCAACACTAGATTTTGATTTTGAAGCACAAGAGCGGAGAGAGGTCGATCAAGGGCCTGGGTGGAGGAAGACGTAGCATGCTTGGACGGAGATGGTTTCACACGTATAAAGATGAGAAGGTAAAAAGTCAGTGCCTTGATGAGTTTTGAGCAAATGTGGCGGCACATCGAAAAGCGAACCCATAATTTTTGAAACCACAAGGGGAAATGGAATCAACGCATTTTCCCTAGGGCTAATGCATCAAGCGCGAATAATCTGCCAGATGACGGTGGGAGCGCAAAGGGGATGATCAGTGTCGATCAGCCACATGATGAACATCTCGGGAAGTCGTACCTCATTGAAATTTCCAATCTTCGGCCAAAAGGTGCCAAAAATCAAAAAGCGGAAGATATAGAAATGACACTTTAAACACTTAGCAGGTATGACTTTCAACGGATCCAACCCCGGAACAAGACACATGTGATCAACAATTGTCTGCCATGAGTCAACGGGCAAGTCATCGATAGGAGAAGTCGAATCACACGGGAAAAGGGTCCCATTTGGGACAAGGGGAAGATTAAGGAGTGAAGCAATGAGATCAGGGGTAACGGTGATCTTAGACCCGTGAACATGGGTGACCAAAGATTTTTCTTCCGCAGAAGAGACACTAGGTGTGGAGTCGTAGTTGGCATAGAAATAATGGACCAACTTAGAGTAAGTCGAACCATGAATGGAAAAGAGAAGAAACCAAGCGCGAGATTCGATCTTACCATAGAAAGAGTACTTGGACAGATACTCGAGATCGAAATGGTGCTCCAAAACCAAGCTGTGCGAGCGAAGGAAACTGAAATTCATCTCAGCAGTATCCGAAATGAAGAGTGGAGAGGCGGAGGGAGTGGCCGATGAAGAAGCAGCCATCTTGGGCTTCTTTCCGGGAGCCATTGAAGGATAGGTGGAACAGTAGTCGAAGACACCGAGAGTAGAGAGGAGAAGACGAACCGAGAAGGAAGAAGAAGAGATTAAAAAAAATTAAAGTAAGATAAAAAAAAGTCGCTTCCCTTTAAGATTAAACGAAACCAGAAGTCACAACTAGTTGTGGAATGGACCACAACGCGCTGTCATTAAAGCGGGGGAACGGTTCCGGCAAAAAGGAAGCTATAAAGCCTAAAAGGATTTTGAAACATCGGGCACAATTCGTTGTGGAGGAGACCATAACTCGCTGTCAGGCTAGCAATAGCATGCCACCTGGGAAAGCGTAACTGACAAGTAATTACCAAAAACGTCTGTAACATACATGTCACATGTCACAAATGTGAGCAAAAAAAAATAAAAGTGCGTACGACTATAGTGAGTCGAGAAGACAAGAACTTGTGGGCCTCCACAAACAGGAGCAAAGGAAGCAAAAAAACACAGCACACTGTCAAAAGAGAAAGATACCGGAGCCCCAGCCACAGTGAGCTACCACTTGACAGCAACTCATTGTGGACACCATGAACAGAAGGGAAGAAAAAAAAATACAGCTCGCTCTCAAGACTTAAATAGCGGGTTGTCAACAAAAATAAAAAAAATTGAACCCAGTCATAGCGCGTTGTCCCCACAAAAAAAAAAAAAAAACTTAGCTCTCAAGCCACAACGAGCTGTCATAATCAAGGTAGCTCGTTGGGAACAAAAACAACCAAAATCTTAAGAAAAATACAGCGCGTTGTAAGACGATGGCAGCTCGCTGTCAGAAAAGAGGAGGCTTAAAGAGCAACAACAACGAGTTGTCAAAAAGACAATAGCTCGCTGTGGTGTCCACAAACAGAGAGACAAAATTAAACATAACTCGTTGTGGAAGAGTGACAGCTCGCTGTCAAAGCAAGCAGCATGCTGCCAACAGAACCACATTCTAGGTGCAAAACTCAATGGGAAAGAAATCCCAAGCCATAGCTTGTTGTTGGGAACGAACAGCGCGTTGTGTATATCAAAAGAAATATATCAGAACACGAGATAGGGACTAAGAAAAAAAGAATATATATATATATATATATATATATATATATATATATATATATATTCAAGCGGCAGCTCGCTGTGGGGAGACCACAGTGTGATGTCAGCAAATTTTATTTTTATTTTTATACAGAAGTAGAGTGAAATTCAGGGGTGAAATCAAACAGTAAAATGATGCAAAAAAAGCACCCATCATTAACAAAGTGTATTTACCCTTACAATGAAAGCCGAGCTATTTTGGTGAAAGACCTATCTGGTTATTTAAGAATTCAACAACAACTACGACCATATCACATGAATGAGAACAGAGCTCTTCCTCTCATTTGCAAGATCAAATAATATGCTCTAAGGAGTGACACTTCAGTCCAGAGCATTGCTCAGAGGTGATTTAAAAAGGATGTAATTCAACCTAGTCATACATGTTGCCATTACCTCTCCTACTATTGTAACACACTTGTAGGTGTAGTGCATACGTGGGTAAGACGCTCGGTAAGCCTGTCCAAGTGGCATGCAGTGAGTAGTTCTCACAATGTAATGACCAACAACTCAATTGACACTACCCATATTTTTGTCTTTACCACATGACTTTCTTTTCGCAAAAATTCACATTTTGAACACAGAAAAAAAAAAAACACACTTGAATATAAAGGAGGCACAAGATATAATACTCTAAATGTTATTATCTGAATTTTATGACTTTGATACACCTAAAATATGTGTATGTGCTTAATATTGTATTCCCCGCATGTTGTGACCTTTCAAAAGGTTTTAACTAAAAATATATGTTTTGGTTTTCCAAGCTTTTATATTTATTTCCATAATTTATGGACACAAGTTATGGGATAACCTACTGGTTAAGTGCTTTAAGTTCTAGATAAGAGATCTAGGGATTAAACCTTGTTATGTGTGTTCTAAATCTCTATTTTTGACCTTTAGGTAAAAGCCTATACACTCTTCCTTAGTGTGTTAGTTTAACAGCGGATAATTTCTAAAATATTATAAATAAGTGTCTTACGGAGAACCCTAAATTATAATCTCATTCAGAGTTCTTCTTAAGAATAGAGCCGTCAGAATCCTAGAGACCTTAGAGAAGAAATTCTAAATCTATCTTTCTAGAATCTTTCTTTTCAAAGATTGGCGAGGCGTTGGCGTATATTCTTAAGTGACCTTCACCTCCTACTAGAATCATTATCATTGTTGGGATCTTAATCTAATTGTGGTGGCACGATCGATCTAGGTATGGAGAAATCATGCTTTCTATCGAACTTAAAATATTAACTTTTAAATAGATTTTTATGTAAAATAGTGAGTATATTTCATGAATAAGGAATGGATGATTAAATGAATGCATGCTATAATTGGTGATTCTTAATATTGATAATTTTAATTAAGAAGAAGACAGCTGAAATCTCACCATGTGATTTGATACATTTTGATGTGTTCTCACAGAAGCATATCAATCGATTGACGATTTGATGTCAATCGATTAAGGATTAAATAATATTATTTTGAAAAAATACACAGAATTATGTCAATCGATTGATAATTGGATGTTAATCAATTGAGGATAGACATTAAAGCATATACTATTAAATAATATTATTTTGAAAAAATATACAGAATCATATCAATCAATTGACGATTGGATGTCAATCGATTGAGGATTAAATGATATTGTTTTAGAAAAATACACAGAATTATGTCAATCGATTGATAATTGGATGTCAATCGATTGAGGATGAATATTAAAGTAGATACTATTAAATGATATTATTTTAGAAAAATATATAGAATTATGTCAATCGATTGACGATTTGATGCCAATCGATTGAGGATTAAATGATATTGTTTTAAAAAAATACACAGAATTATGTCAATCGATTGACGATTGGATGTGAATCGATTGAGAATAACATTAAATGGTAACAGATAAAACTCAATAGATTGAGCATGAGAATGGATTTATGTCAATCGATTGAAAAATCAATCCATTGACATAAATCATTAGATTAAGCCTAAACATGAATTCAATAGATTGAGTGTGAATAGTTAAGTTCTATATTCAAGTTCTTCTTATAACAGTATCATTAAATATCAATATTTATGCACTATGATCGTATGATATGTACTGTAATGTTTATGCACCATGATTGTGTACACTTTAATATTTATGTAACATGATTAAATACACTTAAATGCTTATGTATTATGATATTACTCTCATACACTTTATATGTTCCATGATGATCTATATAATACACAATCAAGACACGTAAAATATAATGAAATGTCAAGCCATGATCAACGGGCATTAGACCCAACATCTTGTACATGATGGAGTCTAAGAAGGTATTAGACCCAACATCTTGTGCTTGATGAAGTCTAACTAAACACGATTAAGGAGCATTAGACCCAATATCTTATACATGATAAAGTCTAAGAAGGTATTAGACCCAATATCTTATGTAAGATGAAGTCTAATTAAACAAGAGTATGATGAGCATAATTAAGCCCAGCGTCTTAAGCAGGACGAAGTTTGACATGCAATAAATGATATGTTTCATTAGACCCAACGTCTTGAGCATGACGGAGTCTAACTAAATAAGGGATAAGCATGATTAAAACTCAACGTCTTGAGCGGGACGGAGTCTAACGTGCATTAAATGACAAGAAAGATGAAATTAAAAGAAATAATGCATTCGTATAATATTGATATATATGTTTATGTTTAGTTCATTTTAGCTTATTGAGATTATATATGTCACATGCACACACTTGAAATATACTGAAATGTTCATATGGTCATAATTAATATTTTATGCTTCGATGGATTGCATGTCTGGTCCATACAAGTGTAAACTTACACCCCTTTTTTATGTGGGTGACCAAATGAGACAGGTGTCGCCGATGACAATGTATGGGTCTATGGCAATGAGACTACACGTGGTGTTCAGGAAACTGGATTGAATGGTGATGATGGCTTTGTGCCTAATTATCTATTTTCCTTTCTAGTTATTATTAGTGGTTTTAAATAAATGAGACATTGATCAGTTAATATTTTATCAAAACTGTTTAAGCTTTAATCATGTTGGACTTGTTATTGGAATAAGAATATTATCATGAGTTTTATTTTGATTAATTAATATTTTAAAAAAAAATTATCTTTCGCTGTTTAAGGTGCTTTTATCACCTAAATATATTTCTATAGTTACGATACGAAGGTACGGCCTGAGATTCTACAATTAAGAGGTTGTGAAATCTCAGGTCACTACACTAAATTTTTATTAAACAATTGTTCAAAGCAATGAAAGCTATCTCACATAACCTACGAAATGATACGCCAACTTACACTAATTAAGTGTGTATTATGATCATAGGGTAGTAAGGTGATCTTCACATAACCACATGAGATATCGTAGGATCTAAAAGTCACTCTTAGTATACAACAAAGATTGATCTGAACAAAATAGGAGGAAGAGAACCATCATTTCATGTGACAAATATGATAGAAGAGCTGAAAACAGTGAATAACAGAAAAATCAAGCCCATAAATAGCCACCAAAGACAACAAGAGAGCACACTTAATTCATGACATGTAGCCCAGTAATGCATAACGACACTCAATGATATTACCAAAGAAGTTCAAGCACAAAAAGAACAGTTAATATCAATAAAAAAAATAATCATAGGAGAAAAATTTTCAAATATTACAAAAACACAACATGAAACACCTACTCAATGAAGCACTTTCCTATAGACTTGTGAAGATACTCAAATCGAGCAACGTCTAAGGGTTTTGTGAGAATATCGGCTAGTTGAAGTTCAGTATCAATATGAGTCAAAGTGGTCACTTTGTCCTCAACTAGGTCACGAATGAAATGAATCGAATGTCTATGTGCTTAGTGTGAGAGTGTTGAATAGGATTCTCATAAATGCAAATCGCACTGGTATTATCACAGTAAAGAATGATCACATCTTGATCAATCCCATAATCCTGAAGCATTTGTTTCAAGCAAAAAATTTGAGTACAAAAACTCTCAGCTGAAATGTACTCGACTTCAATAGTGGATAAGGTGATGGAGGATTGTTCTTACTGAACCAAGAAATAAGACGATTTCCAACAAAGGATGAGGTATCAAATGGATACCAAAGACCCAACTCAGAAGACCCATTGACATACCGGATGACACGCTTAACACATTTTAACTGAGATTCACCCGGAGAAGCCTGATAACAAGCACACAAATTGACGCTAAAAGCAATATTAGGACAAGTAGCAGTCAGATAGAGAAGAATTTCTATCATACTATGATACAAAGTGGTATTTACCTCCACTCTAGTGACATATTTTGAAAGTTTAGATGTAGTACTCATGGGAGTCCGAGCATGCTTAATATGCTCAAGCCCAAATTTCTTAACAAGCATACATACTTGGATTGAGAGATGAAAATATCATAAGTGCATTGCTTAATTTGTAACCCAAGAAAGCAAGTGAGCTCACCAAGAAGACTCATTTCAAATTTAGATTTCATTAGATTAGAAAACTATTCAATTTTGGCCGCATGTGTAGATCCAAAAATAATATCATCCACATAAATTTAGGCCACAGTTAAAGCATTATTCTCCCTTAAAATGAAAAGAGTCTTATCGACTCTTCCTCTACCAAAACCATTTGATACAAGGAACTTTGTCAAACGTTCATACCAATGACTAGGAGTTTGCTTAAGTCCATAAAGAGCCTTCTTCAATTTATACACATGAAGGGGGTAGTGAGGGTCTTTAAAACCTTTCAATTGCTCGACAAACACTTCCTCTTTCAACAGCCAATTAAGGAAAGCACTTTTGACATCCATTTGAAATAATTTAAAATCAAAATTACAAGCAATAAAAAATATAATTCTAATGGACTCCAATCTAGTAACAGGGGTAAAAGTCTCATGAAAATCGATACCCTCAACTTGGGTATACCCTTGGGCAACTAATCACGCCTTATTCTTAATGACATTCCCTTTCTCATTCGTCTTATTCTTAAAGATTCATTTAGTTCCAATAACACAAATACTAGAAGGTCAAGGAACAAGATCCCAAACTTCATTCCTAGAAAATTGAAGTAACTCATCTTACATGGCAAGAATCCACTTTTCATCAATAAGAGCTTCCTTCACATTCTTAGGCTCAAAAGACGATGTGTAACACACATTACAAATGATGTTAGCTACATGTTTCAAGCAACGACGGGTTTGTAAACCAACACTAGGATCACCCAAAATATCACTCGGAGAGTGACTTTTTATATCCCTAGCATACGAGGGATGCTTCTTTCTAACACTGGGAGGTTTCTCAACACCGGGAGAAGAGGATTCATTGTTTTCATCAGATGGTTGACTCTCTTCAAAAGGAATAGAAGGGAGAGTAACCATATGAGAAGTGTCATGGGGAATTAGACTATCCTCACCATTATCAACAATATGAGAAGTACTAGCAGGGTCATCAATGACCACATTGTATGACTCCATCATGGACTGAGTTCTCAAGTTGAAAACTTGAAATGCCCGACTGTTTTGAGCATAACCAAGGAAAATTCTGAGGTCACTCTTGGGATCAAATTTTCTCAAGTTATCCCGATCATTCAAAAATATAACATTGACTCCCAAAAGTCCTAAAATGAGTCACTTTCGGCTTCTTGTTATTTCAAATCTCATAGGGTGTTTGGTTAGTACCAAGACACACAAACACTTTGTTAAAAATGTGGCAAGTAGTAGAGACAGCTTCAGCCCCAAAAATGTTGGGCCAGATCTTTGGCATTCAGCATACATGAGCCATCTCTTGAAGCACACGATTTTTTATTTCAGCCACACCATTTTACTAAGGAGTGTGAGGTGAGGAAAACTCTTGCATGATTCTCAAGGAATTGCAAAGCTTATCAAACTTGAAATTACTAAACTCACCACCTCTATCACTCCTGATACGTCTGACATTAACACCTTTCTTCACCTAACATTGTCTAAGAATGACGATAAATTCATCAAAAGCACTTAATTTCTCTATCAAAAATGCAATCCAAGAATATCGAGAGAAATAATCCACCATGACTAAGATATATTTCTTTCTTCTAATACTGCTAACTTTCATTAGTCCAACATGATCAAAATGAATAAGATCAAGAACCCGAGAGGTAGCAGTACTTGAGAGTTTTTTGTGAGGAGCTCAAGTTTGCTTGCCCAATTGACAAGCACCACAAACCGAGTATGAACCTTTTCTTAGTTTAGGTAGCCCTTTGATAATTTCATCATTAGTAATTTTCACGAGGTTCTTTGTATTCATGTGACCCAGACGTCGATGCCACAGTTCAAGTTCATCACTAGAAGCCAACACACAAGTATCAGATTGTACATGAAATGTATAACAATTGTCATTAGATCTGATTCCACTTAGAAAAATATTTTCAAATTTATCAATAACAGAACACCCAGACATAGTAAACATAATGTTCATCCTTTCATCACAGAGTTGACTTATTCTAATCAGATTCGCCTTCAACCCATCAACATATAAAACTTCTGAGAGCTTAGGACATCCAGGAGCATCAACCACTCCTTTCCCAATAATTTTGAAACAACCCCAATTCTCAAAGTTGACAGAACCAGAGTAACATTTTTAGAAACCCCTTAGATGGCTCAAAAGCTTACAGCGCAGTGTGTGCAACCTGAACATTTTTAGAACTTTTCTTCACTCATTTCCACTCCATCAAATTTCCAAGTGCCCTCAATCGATAGAAGACTATCGTGTCATGATTTTGGCGAAAATGATCCATTTTCCTTATAGGACACGAGAAATTTATGTGTCAATTTCTACCACAGTAGAAGCAAATAGGACCCTTTTTGCCATTAGTCATTTTAGTACGAGGGGGGTATGCAAAAGAGGAGGTAAAATGGCTGAAGATCCAATATTAGAATTTCTTGGGAGTTTGAGAACATATTTCAATTTTTCTTTACCTTTGTTCCCAAGGGCAGAATGATTCACTTTCTTAAAATTCAATCCGATTTTATCACCCCAGCCCCTGCAGGCATCCCAAGCCCTTTGAGTGTCAACCCTAGCATTTTGCAATTTTTCTAGGGTGATTTTTTCATTTGAAAGCTCTTTCTTTAGCCTTTCATTCTCAACACTGAGATTATTGTATTTGGTACAATACTCGGCTCCTTCAAATTCCAAAAATTTAATTTTATCTCTTAAGCTTTTTATCTCATTTTCTAAGGATTCAATATTTTCAATCAAAAAATTTTGCTCAACATTTTTAAAGACACATGAGGACGTGAGAGATGACACATATTTGATCAACTTCATCTTCTCTTTATTCAATTGAATGCTTAAAAGATAAAGTTCATTATACACTTCAAATATGTCCACCTCATCTTCTTCTTCTTCCGAACCAGTAGGGCTTATAGGAGGGGAATCTTGGGTCTCCTCATATATAGAGGCAACAAATGCCCGAAACCCATGTTGGGACACATTTGACTCATTAGAGGAACACTTGTCACTAGTGTCATCTTCTTTTGCCACAGTCATGACTTTAGATTTCCAAAAAAAATTTCTTCTTGTTGGGACAATCATAAGCAAAATGTCCATAGTCGCGGCACTTGAAGCATTGCGTTTCCTCAGAAGATTCCTTATGAGTTTTTTTTACGAGAATCTTTGGTTTCTCATAGGATTTGCCAATACTATTAGTATTTTTGAAAATTTTCTTAAACTTTTTAGCAAACAAGGTAAGGTCCTCATCACTACCACAATCCTCATCCTTATCCTTTTTCTTAAAGGATCAGAAGGCAATACCTTTTTACTTTTGACTACCTTGAATCTCATATTTATAGGTTTGAAGAGATCCTACAAGTTCATCTATATTGATCTTGTCCATGTTTTAACTTTCGACGATAGCCGTCTCCTTGGGTCTAAAATTTTCAGGCAAGGATCTTAGAACCTTTCTGACAATTTTATTTGGTGGTATCTCTTCTCCAAGGTAAAAGGACTCTGACAATATCATTTAGTTTGGTGTAGAAGTCCGTAAACTTCTCATCATCATCCATCCTAAGATTTCTAAATTGCGTTGTTAACATTTGTAATTTGTTAATCTCTACTTATGGAGTCCCCTCAAAAGTGATCTCTAAGATCAACCAGGCTTCTCTATCCACCTCACAATTATAAATTCTCTTAAGCTCAGAAGCCATTACAGCTCCAAAAATGACATACAAAGCTCTAAAATTATCATTTACAGCTTATTTTTCTTTACTACTATAACAGTTAGCAGGTTTAATAGTGATTTTCTCAATTCCATCTAAATGGATCATTTCTTGAGGTGGAGACCAACCAGTCTCAACAGGAAACCAAATCATGATATCCATGGATCTGAGAAAAGCCTTCATCCTAGCCTTCCAATATGAATAATTATGACCACCAAACAACAGAGGTCATGTTGTGGAAATACCCTCTCTAGGTAAATCAGAACTTCTCGAATACATCATAGACGCTCGATTCAAAAAGAATCAAAATGAGTGAACTTTACTTTGATACCCATTGAAATTCCGTCAATCTACGAAATTTATTCGGCTATTCGATAATTGTAATTAATCTAGAGATTACACAATAACGCTAACAATCACCATAACACGGGATATACGTGGAAACCCAATCACTGAGAAAAATCATGGGACAGAAGTCCACAAACCAAATCCACTATGAAATAAAAGATTACAAAGAGTTTTGAATGATATATCGACACATGCACTTGCCCTATCAAACTCCCATGCAAACCAACTTCCCGTCACGGGTCACCTCCATAGCTTTCCGATTTGGATATTTTTCTTTACCGTTGATGAACACACATCACTCAACCTTGATCTTCACAAGGCTACCAATTACACACCCTAATCTCTAGTGTTAACCACACTCACACACTCAACTCACTTGAGCTAGATAGGATTCAAAGGTTGAAGAAGAAGGGAACCCTTTTGAATACAAACAATTTTTCCAAAATCAAATGATTCAAAAGAGGAAGAAGATGAAGTTAGGGTTTTTTATCTCAAAGGGGAAGAAGCTCACTTAGCTTTCTTAACATTCCTTCCTAATCTCAAAAAGTCTTTTAACAAAACCCTAAAACCCCTCAAAAGAATGAGATCCGAAAAATTCCAAAAAGCAACTTTTCAGCAAGATTGAAGATCTGTCGTGAAGGACCATAGCTCGTTGTGATTCATGTGACAGCGAGCTGTGGACACAGCGACTATGAACACAGCGGCTGTGAACACAACCACAACACGTTGACACCACAGCACGTTGTGATAAATGTCACAATACGCTGTGACCACTGAGAGACCGCGCTGTGACCACAACCAAAACACGTTGTTGACACCACAACACGTTGTGATAAATGTCACAATATGTTGTGACCACCGAGAGACCGCAACATTGACAGCATGTTGTGTTGAGACCCACAGCTCGCTGTGAACATATCTTCAGGTCATTTTAAAACAAAATATTTTCAAGTCTTTTAATTTAACGATTTAAAGTAAACAGATGAGGGATGTGTGACTGATAGCTAAAATCAATCAAGGTAGAACTCATCCATCTTGGCACACACATATCCTAAGGGAGAACTACATAGATTTTTGAGTAGAACGTGACAAACAGGATCTAACAGTTCGCATAAAGCCCAAGCATCTTGGTAAGATTAACCGGCGCCATATACAATTCCGCGACCCTCCGTACTAGACGTGCAACCACTTCTTCTCTCACGAAACTATATGATAGCACTCTCATGACGCTCAAAAGTTCGAGGATGCATATCTTTCTTATGTGCCTCCAATATGCCCCGTAGGGAGAGAAGATGATATCGGTGCAATTGTAGAAGAGATGCTTCGTGGAGAAAATCTAAGGCCTGCTCGAGAGAGTGAGATCATCGGTCTTCATCACTTCTTTTGTCGTTCGCGCCGATGAGATGACAATGGTCGGAATCTCACCTAGTTTGAGGTAAGTTATGGGGCCAAGCTTTCGCGAGAGGTGTTGAAGAGAGATATGAGGCATGTTGCCAAGTTGGTGAAGGTTGCCTATGATTGGGAGCATAAATGGGCTTGGGGGGAGATTGAGCTTTCTTCTTCTTTGGCAACTGATTGAATTCTCCTTTAAGAAGTGCCTTAGCACTAGTGCTATAACAATGGATGCAAGGAGAATTGAAGAGAGGGTTGTTTGGTTGAGTGTTGATTCTCTCAGCCATTCTAATGAAAAAGCCATTTAGAGTCAAAAAAGATGTTGGCAAAAAGCTCAAGATAAACTAGGCACATATAGCCACTCGATCTATGAGACAGTGTGAGAAACATGGTTTAAAATCTCAGGTTACTGTCCCCATAGATACTGAGACGATATGTATCGGGTATCGCCGATAAATCAATACCGATACATAATGATATGTTTTGGACACGTAATGGGCCAATCTTATGCGTTTAGTGCCCTTTACATATGCTGTTGCCCAAGGTCATTTTTTAATGAAAAATTATAAACATTGGACAATATTTGATAGACAATTTTGCATACAGCTTATGTGGTGCAACTTAATTGGCTGTAGTACGTGCTTGGGCCCGACTATTGTGCAACTTATGTGGTGCAATTTGTGCAGCCAATCACGTTGCACCACATAAGCTGCCTGCAAAATTGTCCATTATATATCACTGTAATTTTTTTTTGGGCGATTTACTTAAAAAAGCCCTGCGTTGTCTTTTATCACCTGATAGTCGGGTGGTACTATTAAAGACATCCTTTGAACAGCACCAAGCGGTTATCGCCGCATTGAAGGTATAATATCTTTTCTGTCCCTCTCTTTCTCTCTCTAGGTTGAACGACCTACTTTCTCTCTCCTCTAATTTTCATCTATGTTGCAGATCTTGGAGGGAGAAGAATTGAGAAAGAATCTGTGTTCAATAAAAATTAATAAATGATCATTGCTAACTAGAGGAGCCCACCATCTATGATCAGAAACAAAAAAACACAGAGATCCCACTATTAATTCAAATTTAACCTTCTGAATCCATATCACATTAGGTAAAGTAAAATCATTTCTACCCTGTTTATAAAGGGTTTGCAAGTTACAGGCTCCAAAAAATAACGAATACTTACTAAATCATTATTTTATCAAAGATACATTTTATTATACGCTTGCTAGCTGCTATAAAAATCAAAGACAAGAATCAAACGGAAGAACCCATCCATGTCAAGCTGGAGGTGCTTTGGTTTGGAGAAGATGAACAGGGCCAAAGTTTTGAACTTTTGGGATTTAGATCCACAGAACTTTTGGCATTTAGCTCCACAAAACTTTTGAGATTTAGATCCACAAAAGCTTCTTCTTTTTCTTCTATTCTTCTTGATTTCTTTTGGAGGAGATGAACAAGGCGGCAGTTTGGAGAAGATGAACCAGAGGTAGGCGGTTTGGGGTTTTTATTCTTCGTCTTCTTCTTAGTTTTCTTCTATTCTTCTTGATTTCTTTTTTGAAAAGATGAGCCAGAGGGCCGGTCGTCTAGAGGGGACAGAGCAAGAGCCCAGTGTAAGGGGGGAAATTTCAGCATAGGGGGGGGGGGGGGGGGCAAATGTGTAATCTAACATCCATGCATAAGGGTTTGTGGATGCTAAATGGGAGTTTAAACCCGTATTGGGGCACTGTGGCGTAATAAAAAGAAAATGATGAATTTTGTGATAAAATACTTTTGGGGGCATGAGTTAGTACTTTTCTCTGGTGCATTAAATGAAGAGAAAGGTACAAAATCAGGCCCCCCAAACTAATTTATCACGAAATCCGTCAATTTATTTTTTTATTATGGGATAGCGCCCCAATACGGGTTTAAACGGGTTATACCCTGCCGTTTAGCATACACAGACCTTTATGCGTGAGAGTTGAATTACGCATTTGCCCCTGATGCCAAAACTGCCCCCGTCTGGTTCATCTTCTCTGATGTGCCTGGTTCCAAACCGCCTTAATCACATGTTGGGAGAGAGAGATCTGTCAACTATGGGGATCTTCTTCTCTGAAAACCCATAAAAATCCGTTGAGAGAGAGACAGAGATCCGTCCACTGTGGGGTCTTCTTCTCCGAAAGCCATTAATCGCTTGCTCGGAGGATTTAGTGAATTGAATATGAGAAACTGGAACATCAGCAATGTAATCGAACATAGAAACACATTATGCCTTGCACATCATCTCCCACACACCTCCTTCTTTAGATTCCGAGTTAATTTGAAGGATGCTCTCCTTTGCTGCTTCTGGTTAAGGCAAAGGTTGCTCTCCTTTGCTGATTCAACACAATTAGCGCCCATCATTTGAATTAATGGTTGAATGTGTTCAATAAGAAGATAGAGATTGTGAATTGAATCTGAGAGACTGGTTCATCTTCTCCAATGTGCCTGGTTCCAAACCGCCTTAATCGCACCGTTGGGAGAGAAAGATCTGTCAACTATGGGATCTTCTTCTCCAAAAACCCATAAAAATTTATTGAGAGAGAGAGAGATCCGTCCACTGTGAGGTTTTCTTCTCCGAAAGCCATTAACCGCTTGGTGAGAGAGCTTGGGTTGATCGACCAAGTTTATGGCATAAAGGTAATTTTCATAGCTTTTAAGGTGAGAGATGTAAGAAGGGTAATAAAGGTAACTTCCATGCTCTTATACTCAGCAATCGCCCGTTTCGCTTGTGCCGAGGCACTATTGGGTTATAAATAATAGCACCCGACTATAGGGTTATAAAAAACGGCACAGGGCCCTTTTAAGTAAATCGCTCTTAAATGAAGTTAATGCGTGACGAGATACAAGCAATTAAACGTGCCCTTTGTAATCTTTTACCTTAGGTTGCCCAGGAAAATTGGGCACGGCATACATATTTTGTACAGGCAAAGTGCAGGTGGCTCTGATGTAGCGCTACATGATTGGTTCTCTTGACCTGCATTGCTTGGGCCCCACTGCACTTGCCGCCAATTATATCGAGCCATGCCATCCACTTGCACTTTGCCAGCACAAAACTTGTCGGACATGTAACACTGCAGTTGAAATTCACAACTTTTATGTGAAACCCCTTTTCATTCTAATTCGCAAATTGGGCAGCCACAAATGCCATGCACTTCCAACTGTGAATTTGGATATGTTTGCGGTACACGGAAATATTAAAAAATGGTAAATTTTGATAATTCCGCTAAACGAGCATGAAAATTAAAAAAATCAAAAAAATATTAATAATTATAAAAAATTAAAAATATATATGTTTTGACCAAACACAGGTTTTAAATGGGAAATAACGCGTTTAAAACGTATTTTTCAAAGAAAAAAAAAATGGGTTTAAAACTTTTTTTTTTTGAAAAAATAAATGAGAATTTTTCGAAAAACCATTTTTCACAGTTTTTCGTTTCTTCAAAAAAATGCATTTTACACATAATTTCCCGAGAAAAGAGGTGTGTTTTGTCACCATGTTTGCAACTAGGGCTGTCAATAAGTCAGTTTGGGCCAAACTGTAGATATAAATAAATCATCGATTCGAGTTGGATCGAGCCAAAATTTTCCTAACCCAACCTTCGACTCGATGCAAACTCACCTGTACCGATGGTCGGGTTGGTGCTTCCGCACCCAACAAGACCCTGGGTCAGGTTAATATGCTCGCCCGGCCAGGTTCGAAAACCGCAGGCTCTATGATATGAGAAGGGTATAATATTCTTAGGATCCATTTTAAGATTCTGAAGAGGATGACAGTGATATACAGTGGACAAGTTTTGAGAGACAATTTTTCAGGCACTTATGTGGCGACACACACGCATAGTCATTGTCATGCTACAAAAGTTGTCTGTAAAATTGTCTATCAAAATCTGTCCATCATTTATAATTTACCACAAAAGATATGACTCTCTTAGTGTTATCTTTTAGATTTTTTTTTTTATATTCTTAAAGAGAGGCTGGAAATGAGCTGTTTGTTGACTACTTTTTTGTAGAAACAAACAAGAATCGTCATCTTTCTCGGGATACCAATTTAAGAGTGGGGCATAGATGCTTTAACGAGACTTGGGTTGGGTGGGACCACACAAGATACGAGTAGCGGGTATCGGAACATTTTGAATGGAGGCGGCCGATACAGATATGGTGTCACCAATATTGAATAAGTCAATTTTTTCCCATTAAAAAATAATAATAATAAAAAGTTTGAATTTAGGTCAGTCAGTATCGGCTGATATTAACGGATAACTTATTTCATGGTGACATCAGTTTCGGTTCTTGCTACATTATTAATACTAGTGAAAGGCACATGTTTTGCACATGTCTTATTGTTTTTCTCAAATTTTTATGCATTCCATGAAATTTACAATCATCTTAAGAGAATCATCATTTTTTTTTGCAATCTATGAAATTTACAGCTATCTTAATAAAATCACTAAAAGAGATACCACTATTATAAGAAGTGATTGGTTTTCGTTTTCAACCTCAACTCTACCACATGCTCTTAGGTAATCACATGTCAAAATAGTCATGCCTCACCTAGCGCAAAACTATTGATGAGCATATGAATTAGGATACCTCTATTCACACCAACACAATATCTGAATGCGCCAACTTTCAAAATTTCTTCAAACCCATCGACCGCTTTGAATCAGACGATAGAGATCGTTTTTTGCCCTGATCTTCTACACAATAGATCTTGAGACCATAAGCATACCATTAGACGGTCTATTTTATATTCCATGCCACGACATGAATATCAAAAAGTGGCCTAAAATCACATGGCACAAATCATGCTCAAATGTGATTTTATATCCGTTTGTTTCGTATCTATTACATGTGGAATAAAAAAAATACCCAACAGTAAGATCATAGTCTAAAGATTCATTGCGTGGAAGTTCGGTGTGGAAAACGATCTCCATCGTCTGATATCAATCTGTCAGTGTGCTATAACGGGTTGCACATGTGGGGGCTTTCAGAAATTGTGTTGGTAAGATTAGAAGTACCCTATAAATTAGGAACCAACTCTCCAGACCGTCATTTAAGCACCAAATGATGCTTATACACTAAAGACACAAGACTATTAGCGGAAGCCAAAAACTAGCGTTAATAGTCTTAATAGTCTTTAATAGTTTTTTGTTAATAGCGACAGTTTTTTGCTCCAAAAAATTGTCGTGCTTGCAAAGCCAACTTCTTCGATTGTCTTGATCATTTAAACAAAGCCTGAGGCTTGTAGAGAGCATTTTTCTCATTGAGTGGATTGTTTGACCCGCGCTTGGGTAGGGGGCCAAGCAAAAATTTTGGCTACCTACCAAGTCTGGAAAAAGGAGCCATAATGGACTAAATTTAATATCCGATAAATCCCAACAACACTACTTTATGTAGTATAAATTTTTTTGTATATTTGGCCTACTTTTATATTTATACGAATATAGATTTTTGGATTAATGTTATTGCATACTTTAAAAATGGATGCAAAATTGAAGGTTTCATAGAGGCAACATAAGAGCCACCTTCCAAATAATGAAAATTTAATGGGTCATGTGCATTGATCTTGTTGCAGTGAAGTTTCATATATAAAAGATTGCTTATTTAATTCCAGGGCTTGGTAACCCAACTAACCACTATCCAAACCTAAAATGGAAAACATCTCACCCAATACACTCTTTGTCTCTTGCGAATTGAAAATCAAAAGCAATCAGGTGCCAACATTTACAAATAATCAAACAACATTCAAATACATATGACATGACTACATGAGAGCTTGTAGGGTAATAACTTTACAAGTTCCTTAACCAAAACACGACATAGGTTAAAGAAGAAACTCTAAAATTATCCAAATTAAACTACCTCTGTTGGTTTTAGTGGCTGAGATGCCACTTGTACAACCCCTAGGGTGTGCATGATATACACCGTATAACAGTCATATTAGGGTTACGTATTAATATATGACTTTAGAGATTGTAACTTACGGATGTGAAACTCTCCTTTCTCACAAGTTCTCCCTTCTTCTCTAAGCCAAAACCCTAAAATTGTGATTATCCTTTTACGGTGCTATCAATCATCATCGGATTCACGTGGCGTAAAGATAATATCGTCTTCTCTAGTAGTTGACGGCTCAGATCAACGAGCATTAAATTATCTCAGCTTTTCTCGAAGTGTGTAGAATCGATTGCGATCCACCCATTGCTTCCGCGCGATTAGGGATCTCAAATCCCAACAGTGGTATCAGAGCAATCATATCGATTTCTCCGCTTTTGTAAGTATAAATTTTTTTTTCTTATTTTATGATTAGATTCCGATAATTTATCCTAATCTTATACCCGTTGTCAGTATTAAAAAAGGAAATGGGTGATGAAGGAAAAGAATAAAAATAAATAATTAAAATAAAATTCGGAGTTAATCGACGGTGATGTTGCAGACGGACTTAAATCGGCCTTGCTTTGGACACTAGGTTGCCATGACTGCATATGCTTTCCCCTTCCCGTTTCTTCTTTCTTATCTGCTAAGGTTTCTTAGTGTACATGATTTTTGAATAGTGGACTTGCCGGGTCTGAGTCTATGTCAGATATAGTTGGGTCCGGCTCAATATTGGATCAGGTTCTTGATCGGGTTTAGACCTTTTTCGGACTGGTCCACTTGGGTAGCTATTGGGCCGGATTTAGATAGGTCTTGTTCAATGCTGGATCGAGTCTAGATCGGGTCAGTACTGTTTTGGGTCGGGTCCATTTGGGTAGCTATTGGGCCAGATTTGGATGGGTCTTGGTTCAATATTAGACCGCGTCTAGATCGGGTCTAGGCCCATTTTTTTGGACCGCTCGCTAATAGTTTTTTGGGCTAGATCCAATGGGTTTGGTCCGAGTCTGAATCAGGTCCATTAATTTGTCTAATGCAAAGGTATAAATGTAAAATGTTTTTGGAGGTAGGGGGATTTGAACTCCCAACCTTTTCCTAATAGCCAGTTGATATAATATGTTTTAATATAAAAGTATATATATTGAACATTTACAATCGCTTTTGGGTTGTTTTAAAGTTTTTTTTAACATTGATTTTTTTTTTTTTCTATTTTATAAAATATGAGCTATTAGATAGTATATCCCCTTGTTAAACTACCTTCTAACAAAATATCACATATTTTCTTGATTCGAATGGTCCAATCTGATCGGTCAAATGTGCGCACTAGCGCAAAATTTAAAACTGTAATAGTTTGGCTACGTCTTTATTTTGGCAATAACTTCCTCATTACTTATCGGATTTAGGCCCATAAGTATTCTATTTTGATCTACTCAATGAGATCTACAAATTTGACCAATCGGATTTATTTTGACAATTTGATTCGCTCAAAAATTTATGAATATCATTCACAATATTTAATTATGATATTTAATTATCGACAGCCCCGATGATTAAAAGTTTAATTTTTTTATTCTATTATGAGATTTGAATAAGTGATCATTTACAGTTGATTGGTTATGAGTTATGCATACAATTGTGTTATCGAGTATGACATGCTAATCGATTTTAAATGTAACCCTTGCAAGTGCATAAGATCTATTATAGTATGGCAAGAACAAGGTGTCGAACCCACAGGGAAACGTGAATTTTAATTAATTCTTTCAGAGATTTAAAAACGTCCCTAAGGAAGTACCAAAGGGCAGATTCAATTTTATCAAAATTTATCACACTTTTCCTAAATGCAAAAAAAATAAATTAATCTAAACAACTAATTTATGATGAATCTAAGAATAATATTTAAATATGATCAAGGAATATGCTACCCTAGATTTGTACCCCTTTTCTACCATTAAAACCCACAGTTTCATTAAAGCATCATTCACACCATCATTCGTCTAGAAAAAATGATTCGTAAAAAAATTGTGATCATAAATCCGGCATACCCTATCTAAAAACAATGACTCAGCCTATCATCGCGGTATGAGTCATGTAAAAAGTATAGCGTATCTCATGATGTTTAGATCATAACAGGAAGTATATAATCGCTCTGCAGCCTAGATCAGCTTGCAGGTCCAGATCTAGCGATTATGGCCGTTGGTACGAGCAATCAACGGTCATAACAAAGCATTCAATATATTTTCAATAACACAAACTTTTAGCAAAACGATTCCATGACGACAATAATAGACTGCGGTATTAATCATAAAAAAATTGCTACTTATCTGGGGATCGCATCTTCCCCAATCAACTGATTTAGCCTCTCATCTTTTGTGTACGATCTCTTTATTCATTCAAAGTCATTCCTCTTTTCATTTCTTCCAAAAGATCTTTGTTTATAATGCATTTTCCTAAATACAATCTATGCTTTCATAAACGTAAAGGAAAAATAATGCACATCCTAGGTACAATCTACCCAGATGGAACCCTAAAAGAAGGAGAAAGAAGAACCCTTGAAGAATAAAGAGAAAATCTCCAAAAGTGAAGCCCTAAAAAGTAAAAATAATAATGAGTAATGAATCCCGTTTTACAAAGCTGTATCTTCCCTTTTATAGTGGCCGAACAAACCCTATAACTAATACCTCAATCGATTGAGACTAAAGTCTCAATCGATTGACTTTTAATTTGAGCTGAATGAGGGCAACTTTGGTCTTCATGTGTCAATCGATTGACACTTAGTCCTCAATCGATTAACATCTAAGGGTACAGTCTTCTCTCCATGTGTCAATCGATTGACACTTATACCTCAATCGATTGACATCTCAGGGTGAAATCTTCTCTCTTTTGATAGATGTTGATTTTCTTCACAGATTTTGATGCTTCATTTGACCTTTTTGTCCATAGCTCTTGTGTAGCCTTTAATTACCTTCTTTTATAATTTTTGACGATCCAACGGTCGGAAACACCTGTAAACATCAAAACCTCACAACAATCATCAGATGCTTTCATCGAACAACTAAATGTAGGGATTAAGGTGCGAAATATAGTCACATTTCGGCACCGATCACACCCCCAAACCTACACTTTGCTAGTCCTCGAGCAAAGAGAATGAAAAATATGTAAAGCAACTACAACTAACATCCTAAAAATTTAAATGCCACTTTCGTAGGAAACACGATTGCATTTAGCGCATGTAACAAACCTTTAAACCCCTAGGTGATCCCTAGTGGAGGAGTTGTGTCTCCTGAAGGTTTTCAGTGAAGATACCTACAAACTTCAAAGCTTATGAATTTCAGAATTTTTTTTTTGTCATTTCCTTAAGCAGTCAAATGGCTCTGGAAAATCTTTTAAAATGCATATGACCATGTCCATTTCATTAATGCTCATTCAATCTAATCCATTGTTTTTCAATGCTCATATTTTATGCCTTAGAATGTTATGCAATTATCACTACTCAAATTCTTTTGTCTGAGAAGAAGTTTAAACTAGGAACCTTAGATCCCAAGTCTAGACTCAATCCTTACCATGGGTATACACTCAGAATGAAATTACTCCTGATGAATGGTTTTATTTTTCACTCACATGTGAGATAGAATTACAACATAATTTAGAAAAATCTCACAAGTTATAAGAAAGACGGTGCATCAAAGAATTTTAGAAAGAAATATCATTTAAGAAAGATATTTGTATTTCAAACATGCATATACCAAGCACCATAGGCATTGTGTAATCACTCTCTATAAGGCATTTACCACTCATGATTGGATCAAAAAGGTCTTTTCGAAGGTTATAATGAGGCTAATGTAAAGGTTAAGAAAGAAAGGGAAAATTAGATTCAAATTTCTCTGAAAAATCGAAACAAGAAACACACTCGATTTTTTTTATTTTTCAACTTCCTTTTTCGAAGTTTCTAGAACCTTTCTCTTTTCATAAACACTTTTCTCTTTCTTCTCTTTTTCTTTTTCATTTTAACGTCACTCCCATATATTTTTCTACTTTTTGCACTATACTGAATTTTCTTTTTCTCTCTCCTTTTCCGTCTCGCTGCCATTTATTCCTTACAGATATCTCCGCCATAACTTTTTGTTTTCTTTCTTGATCTCTTCCCTAATTTCTCAGAGATAAAAGGGGTAAGGCTTTTAAAACTGGTGTGGGGTATGGCTATTATAGCTTACAAAGAATAAGTAAGGCAAAAATTTTCAGTTGAGGCTCAAAGGGGGTGCAACAAGATAAATCATATATGGTGGGATACTTTGGGCACAAACGAGCCAATAATGGCCTTAGATCATTTCTGTTCATGATGGTAATGATGCCTATTTGCCTTGAGTTTATACACAGTGATTTCTAGTGTAATGGTATAACACTCGTAAAATCAACAAATCGAAGTAAAATAAATGAGATTTTAACAATTTAAGCAGAAAGATATGCCAAATTTATTTAGCACTCATCAAGAACGAGGACAACATTTCAAAACTCACTGGGTTTTAGCCCTTCTTTGTGATCTTAAGATTTCAAACTACACACTTAATTCTCAAACTTGGAATTAAAGCAAAGTGATGGTGACAAATTTTTCAGGCATAGATCATGAATATTGCTATTTTAATCTTGAATTTTATGAGCATTCATAAAAACATCATGGCATGATAACAAATTTTAAAGAAATTCAGGTCATTCACAATTTAAGAATATGAATAAAAATTCGAATTTCATTTGCCTTCCTGTCATCAGTCGATCGATTGAGACCAATGTCTCAATCGATTGACTGCTAACATTTCCAATTGGTTGTTTGATGGTTATCAGTCGATCGATTGAGACAATAATCTCAATCGATTGACTGATAAGATTTCAAGGTCCGAAAATAGTCTTCTTTTTTTTTTTGCGGTATTAAACCGAAAATTCATGAAAATCACCGAAATTACCCCCCCAAACCTGAACTGTCTAATGTCCTCATTGGTGATGATGTTGAAATAGGAGGTAAGACCTCCCCCAAACCTTTGTGATGCACTCGAAGACCAAAAGAAATAGATCAAGTGCAAGGTATGGTGATCACAATAAAAAAAACACAATTATTAACTATAGGGAATCTATTACAATTATGGAAAAAGAAAAATCCTACCCTAAAATTAATTGAAATATAACCTAAATGAAAATATAAAAATAAAAATAAAATAACATAAAGAAAGGACTCCTAAAACTAGACCCTAAAACTGAAATTCCGAATCCTTTAGTCTTCCATGGTAGAACTTCCTTCCTTCGGCTTTGGAAACGCGTAAGTCCATATTTCTTCCTAGATGCCACCCTCGCGTGGAGGTGGGGTAGGTATGTTTAGCAGAGACGATGGTGGGGCAGAAGGTAGTGGAAAGAGAGGTGAAGGCGGGTTCAATTCCGCCCACAAGTAGGTCGGAATCAAAATCTCGAATGGATCGGTGGCGGCCTCGACGGAGCGCGTAAAAATTGGTTTGATCTCTAAAGGTGATTCATCGTCAAGATTGATGACTTCATGATTTGACAAATCGAGTGATGGTTGCGGAGAGTGGTAACGTGCAAGTTTTTGTGCGGGTTCCATCAACTTTTGCACAGCAGAGCGGGTACGATACCGAATAGAAGACATGGCGAGGACTTGAGGAAGGAGGAACAGAAGTTTGACTAAAGGTGAAGAAGAGGACGACCCAAGGAGTGGTTTAAATAGAGAAAAATTGCCTAGAATACGGACTTTAAAGACCCTCTACAAAACCTTTTATAATACGGACTCTACAAAATTCTATTTTCGGATGGAAGGTGTAAATTTTCGGAATTAAGCATCAGTCAATCGATTGATAGTTTAGTGTCAATCGATTGACAAATGATGTCAACAAAGCCGGATGGTGCACGGCTAAAAATCCATCCTCAGAACACCGTATCTTTTAGAAACTTTCTGTTTCTGACTGATGTTGACAGTTTGACCGTGCACAACTTTTTGTCTTTTCGGATGCAGGAATCAATCGATTGATAACAGTGTCTCAATCAATTGACTCAGAGGAATTGCTTTCTAGAATTTCAAAAGTAAAGTGCTCAATCGATTGAGAGTGAAGCCTCAATCGATTGACTGATGCACTTGTGCACATATCCGAGAAGGACCATAAAAATAAACACCAAAAAGACGATGATTCCATTGATTTTTCTTGATTGATTACACCATCGATCCCTACACCACTATTAGATTTTAACGAAAAACAAAAATTAAAAACACCCTTAAAAAATTAAAACACTAAACACCCAACAAACATAAACAGATACCAAGTAAAAACACTAAACAAACACTAAACATCATCATCATCAAATTCAGGGTCCCTCTCCTCATTCATCGTCGCTCGCGCTCCTACGATGAATTCTTCGGCACGCCTAGGGTATGATTCCCGGGCCATCCGCATGAGAAGAGAGGTCTGAAACGTAGATCTTCTATCAACACCACCAAGCCTCGCATTCAGCCCATCCATCTGTGCCTCAAGGCGAGCAACAGCTGCCTTGGCATCAAAATCCGGGACCTCTTCGGGACGAGGTCGTCTAACACCGCCACATTGGCGTTGTGCGGGGTTTGGACGGGGAGGAGGAGGTACATCGTCGGCGTCAATCGGGGGTGGCTGCACACGAAGAATCGCTTTGATGCTCTTATCTCATACATTGATGCCATACTGATAAAATTGCATGTCGCCCAACTCCTCATCATCGTAAATGGGGCAGCCAAGGTGATCCAAAAGGTGCATCACATAGTGCGGGAAATGGAGGAGAATCGCTGCACACTTCGCCGGTACGGTGGTGGTGGCGATATCCTAGTGACACCGATACATCTCCTCAAGTATCAGACCGGGTGCATCAAACCAAGTGTTTGTGTGCGCTGCATAAAGTGCTGCTACCCTATTCTTCATCCGCTCACTTTTTGTGCCATTCGGTAGAAGGTTGGTCGCCATGACGATATCCCAAAACAAGATGTCCATAGGTAAGACGGCCCGTTTAGTGGATTGACCGGTCCCGCGACGTCCTCCACACATATTATTGAGCATGTCTTCCTGTCTAAGATCAACAACCGGATTAAAGTGGTGGTTCAAAGGGCGAACCACGTAAAAGTTGAAAGCACGCGCGAGATCGGCAGCATGCAGATTATATTGCCAATTGTCAATCTCGATGGTGATGAAGGGCATTCCCATTGGCGAGAGTGTTTCCGGTATCCATACCATTTTATGATAAAACAGGCGAATGATTCGCAGAGAGACATCTATGGGCGTCGGGGCAAGCAACATTTCCAATCGCAAAGCCTCGATGAATTCGATTGAGCGGGCACATTCCGCGATGCAACGGTATTTGGCGAGGTCGAAGAAATTTTCTGTTTGGAATTGGCGATCGATATAGTGCTCATTAGGGATGCGCATCGGATCGTTGGCGGGACGCGGTGGATGGAATATTGGCGGGCCAGGCGCCGCCATTCGATCCCGTACGAGGAGAATATAGCAGCTTGATGTGGATTGGATTTGAGAGGAGGCGGAATGAGGGAGCCACGGGTTGTGATTCCACTTATATAATATAGACCTCAATCGATTGAGGATGAAGCCTCAATCGATTGAGAATGGTTGGTTTGCCCACGTCGCGCGAAGTTGGAAAGTCATCGGGCATGCGCATGGAATGTGGCACAATCCACTTCTCCTCTTTCAATGTCAATCGATTGACACAGTTCTGTCAATCGATTGAGGACGCACTTTTTTGAAAAGCTGCACCGGTTAGGTGCCTTGGAAACGGGTGGAGTAAATGAGCAATCACGTCAATCGATTGAGGGGTTGCCCTCAATCGATTGACACAGACGTGTCCTAAAAGTTAGCTGCCACGACAAGATGTGTCGGGTGGCGCTACAAATTCTGAAAATTGCACGAACCCATAGGTGTTGTCAATCGATTGACACAAGATTCTCAATCGATTGAAAAACCAAAATGGAGATGATGATTGACTTCTCAATCAATTGAGGGACAAATGTCAATCGATTGACTGTGTGATAGTCAATCGATTGAGAATGACTCAGTTCTAATACAAATAAAAACAAAGACAAACAAAAACAAAAATGAAGATAAAACACACTGGGTTGCCTCCCAGAAAGCGCTGAGTTTAAGTGTCGACAGCTCGACCACTTCATTGATCAAATACCTGGGTCACTGAGGTGCATCGCCTCAATTCTGAATTGGGTTATTGGCTCAAACATTGGTTTAAGTCGTTGCCCATTGACTTTGAAAACTCGATTGTCCTTGAGACTTCGGATCTCAATCGCACCATGTTCACTAATGGAAACAACTTGAAACCGGCCTTCCCATCTAGATTTCAGTTTTCCCGGGTGGAGCTTAAGTCGGGAGTTGAACAACCAAACTTTTTATCCAACATGAAACTCCTTTCGAGAGATTGATTGATCGTGCAGCTTTTTATACATTTCCTTGTACATTGTCGAATTTTCATACGCATCGTAGCGTAATTCTTCCAATTCATTCAGCTGCAGCCTTCGACTTGACCTTGCTACTTGCATATCAAAGTTAAATCTTTTGGTAGCCCAGAATGCCTTATGCTCCAATTCAACAGGAAGATGGCATGCTTTCCCATAGACAAGCCTGAACGGAGACATTCCAATTGGTGTCTTGAAGGCGGTACGATAGGCTCAGAGAGCATCAGATAGCCGGTTCGACTAATCTCTTCTATCCGGTCGCACCGTCTTTTCTAAAATTCGTTTAATCTCTCGGTTCGACACTTCCACCTAACCACTAGTTTGCGGGTGATACGGCGTTGCCACCTTGTGGGTAACGCCGTATTTCTTCATTAAAGTAGCAAAATGGCGGTTGCAGAAGTGTGAATCGCCATCACTAATGATCGCCCGTGGAATCCCGAATCTATTAAAGACATTTTCCTTCAGAAATTTGACCACGACCTTGTGATCATTCGATCGGGTTGCCACAGCTTCTATCCACTTGGAGACATAATCAACAGCCACAAAAATGTATGAATACCCGAAAGATGGGGGAAAAGGACCCATGAAGTCAATCCCCCAAACATAAAAAATTTCAACAATTAAGATCAGATTAAGGGGCATCATATTTCATCGTGAAATGTTTCCCAGCTATTGACATCGTTGGCATTCTTTACAAAATTGAGCAGCGTCACGAAAGATGAAGGGCCAGTAGAATCCGCTTTGAAGAATTTTCTGTGCGGTCTTCTGTCCTCCGAAATGGCCTCCACAGGGTCCAGCATGGCAGAAATTGATGACGCTAAGTTGCTCTTCTTCCGGTACACATCGCCTGATGACTTGATCTGAACAGATTTTGAACAATTGTGATTCATGCCAGAAATAGTACTTTATTTGGGAGAAAAAGAAGTTCTTATCATACTTTCCCCATTCAGTAGGGATTCTGCCAGTAACCAGATAATTCACGATGTTGGCAAACCACGGAACTTTTGTTCCTGTTACATCAATTTCCATCAATTGTTCATCCGAAAAAGTGTCACGGATAGTCTCAGGCATAGATGATTCTTCAGGTAAAAATCTTGACAAATGATCGGCAACAACATTTTCGACCCCTTTTTTATCCTTGATCTCAAAGTTGAACTTCCGGAGAAGCAAGATCCAACGGATCAACCTAGGTTTTGTGTCCTTCTTTGCTAACAGATATTTCACTGCAGAGTGGTCTGAAAAGACCACTATTTTCGATCCAAGCAAATAGGAAGGGAATTTATCCAGAGCATACACCACAGCTAATAATTCTTTCTCGGTGGTTTTGTAATTGAGTTGTGCATTAATCAATGTCTTGCTAGCATAGTAAATTACGTGAGGTAATTTGTTTTCCCTTTGCCCTAAGATAGCTCCGATAGCGTAATCAGATGCATCACACATGAGTTCAAAAGGTAGAGAATAATCCTGTGGTTGGATTATCGGTGCATTTGATAAGAGCTCGCACAATTTCAGAAATGCTTTCATGTAATCCTCGTCGAAATCAAAAGGAACATCTTTGCCAAGCAGGGTGCACAATGGTTTAGCCACCTTACTAAAATCATTAATGAATCGCCTATATAAACCAGCATGCCCCAAAAATGATCGAATTTGTCGAACACTCTTCGGTGGGGGCAAATTAGCAATTAGGTCAACTTTGGCCTTATCAACTTCGATTCCTTTTTTGGAAACAATATGCCCGAGAACAATTCCTTGTTGAACCATAAAATGGCTCTTTTCCCAGCTAAGAACAAGTTTTGAATCCACACAACGTTGCAACACTTGTGAAAGGTGATTCAAACATGAACCAAACGTCTTCCCAAAAACAGAGAAATCGTCCATGAATATATCGATGAACTTGTCAATCATATCCGAAAATATGGCTAACATACATCGTTGGAAAGTAGCAGGGGCATTACATAGGCCGAATGATATTCTGCGATATGCAAACGTACCGTAAGGGCACGTGAATGTCGTTTTCTCTTAATCAGGTGGAAAAATGGGCACTTGATTGTATCCTGAATAACCATCAAGAAAGCAATAAAACTCTTGCCCTGCTAACTTCTCAAGAATTTGATCAATGAACGAAAGGGAAAAATGATCCTTTCTGGTAGCTGTGTTCAATTTTCTATAATCAATGCAGACACGCCACCCAGTAGTTTCGCGAGTAGGCACCAATTCTCCTTCAACAGTTTCTTTCACAGTGATTCCGGACTTTTTCGGAACGATTTGGACTGGACTTACTCATTCACTATCAGAGATCGGATAGATGATTCCAGCATCGAGCAATTTAATGATTTCCTTTAAAACGACTTCTTGCATGTTCGGATTAAGTCGCCTTTGAGGTTCTCTCGATGGTGTACTATCATCTTCCAGATGTATTTTGTGCATAGATACCGATGGGTCAATCCCTTTAAGATCAGCTAGAGTCCATCCGATAGCTTCCTTGTGATCTTTAAGCACTTTCAACAAGTCATGCTCTTGTTCTTTCGACAACGTGGATGAAATTATCACTGGAAATATTTCTCGTGACCCTAGAAAAGCATACTTGAGCGACTCAGGCAACTGTTTCAATTCTACAGTTGGTGGCTGCTCAATTGATGGAGTCAGTACATCCTTTACCTCAATAGGTAAGGTTTCTTCCTTAGTCATATTTTCACATAAGTTATCATCTGGACATGATAAACTCAACCTTGTCTCTTCGGACTGTTTCCTTTCAGATCCCTTTTCTTCATAGATGGCCAACAAAGCAGTTTCAAATTCTTCTTTGGTGAGCATCGATGGTAATACTTCATCCACCACTTCGTCCATCTGATCGATGTAAAAACATTCGACCTCATCCTCGTTAGGGAAATGGTTCATCGCATGGAATATGTTTAATCTAACCTTCATGTTTTCAAAAGAAATGTCCATGACTCCCGTGCAACAATTAATGCAAGCATTGGCAGTGGCGAGAAACGGACGTCCAAGGATGATGGGGACTTGATTAATTGATTTAACAGGTGGTTCCATATCTAAAACAATGAAGTCCACTGGAAAGACAAACTTGTCTATTCCAACCAAAACATCCTCGATAATACCCCTAGGTCTTCTTTCTGATCTATCTGCCAGTTGGAGTGTGACCGTCGTGGGTTTCAATTCACCCAATTCGAGTTTCTCATACATTGAGTATGGGATTAGATTAACACTTGCTCCCAAATCTAATAACGTCTTTCCAATTGGTTGCCCACCAATGACACATGGAACAGTTGGGACTCCAGGGTCTTTCAGTTTCTGTGGGGCTTCCAATTGCAATATCGAACTGACTTGATTAGTCAGGAATACTTTCTTTGAAACATGAGTACGTGCCTTTCTCTTACGAGTGTACAAATCTTTGAAAAACTTGGCATACTCAGGAACTTGTTTGATTGTTTCAAGTAATGGAAAATTTATCTTTACTTGCTTGAATGTTTCAAAGATTTCTTTCATTTTTGCCGGCCCCTTGCCCATTCTGGATGGAGGAGTTAGGCACTCAGGGAATGGTGCCTTAGGAACATAAGGTAGAAATTTCAGTTCTGGCTCTTGTTCACGTCCTTGTTGGACAGTTGAGGGAGACACTTCCTCTACTTCTTTCTCTTTTCCTTGCTCTTTCTCTTTTTCTTTTTCTTTTCTTTTCTCTGATTCTTTCTCTTTCGCTGCTTCTCTTTCTTCATCAGCTTCCACAGGCATTTCCACTTGATTATCAACCTGTCGTCCACTTCTCAGCACCATAACAGCTTTTAGCTGTTGACTATTTGATGGTCCTTCATCAGATGATGCTTGGCCTCGAGGATTGTTGATGGGTTGGCTAGGGAGCCTACCTTCCTCTCGTTGACTCAATTGATTGGTCAATTGACTAAATTGATCTATCATCATCTGCTGGAAAGCTTGCATATTTCGCATGATCTTTTCCTCCAAATCAGAATCTTTTGAAACGGTGGCCTGAGATTGATTAAAATTCTGATTTTTTCGGTAATCAGAATTCGGGTGGTAAAAAGGAGGGTTTTGTTGGAAATTAGAATTCTGCTGTGGACGAAAATTCTGCTGAAAATTTTGTTGAAAATTTTGTTGTCCACTCATTGGATTGGATCTGAACTGCTGATTCACCTGTCCAATTTGGTTTGATCCTGCCCATCCTAAGTTGGGGTGATTTTTTCATTCTGGACTGTAAGTATTTGAGTACATATTTCTACCTTGTCGCTGATATGATTGAGTCAGATTCACCTGCTCTTGAGGAGTAGGTTCATCAGGAAGAAATGACAAGGTGGTAGGGCACTTGTTAACCATATGACCTGGGTGGTCACAAATTGAGCAAGCAGCGGGGGTGACAGGAGTGTTAGCTTGCTTGGTCGCAGCTAACAACATGTTCATTTGCTTGGACAACATATCAACTTTTGTTGATAGATCAGAGGTATTATTGTTGACATCATACAATCCATCTTTTGCCAACACATGAGATTTAGGTGCCAAATCCAAGTTAGTTCGCCCCAATGTTGCATTTTGGATTGAGGTTTGATACAACTTTTCAAATAATGCCCACAATTCGTAGGCTTGTTTTGTGGCACATGATCCACCACAAGATGCATCAACCATGCGTCTCTCTTCTGGAATCAGTCCATCGTAAAAACTTTGGACTAGTTGCCACCTTAGAACTTGATGATTTGGGCAACTTCTGATCAGTTCCTTAAAACGTTCCCAACATTCATGGAATATTTCTGTAGGTTGTTGGGAAAAGAATTGAATCTTCTGACGCAACTCAATGACTTTAGTAATGGGAAAATATTTTTTAAGGAACTGACGATGTAGCTCTGCCCAACTCTGGATACATTGCGGTTCTAAGGAATAGAACCACATTTTTGCCTTGTCTCTTAAAGAGAAAGGAAAGAGTCGGAGCTTAGCTATCTCATCAGTGACATTGTGGACTCTGAACATTTTGTATACCCCAGTGAATTCATTTAGATGAACATGCGAATTTTCATTTGCTAATCCATGGAAAATTGGTAGCATTTGAATCATTGCTGATTTGAATTCATAGTGGTTCCCTGGAATGGGAGCATGCATGATACATTCCTGATCCTCGTAAAAACCAGGATCATTATAATACTCTATGTTCTAGGGCCCTCATCAAAATTATTGTTCCTATTATTTCCATTATTGACGTTCCCATTGTTGTTATTCTCATTTCTCTCTTGCCTTTAATCTGCCATGGTCTCAGTCTGATGATACTGATCCCTTTGGATTCTATGATTCTCTCTACAAGATCTTTCGATCTCAAGATTAAACGGTTGCAGATGTGGGTGATGAGATCGAGTAAAGCTCATGCACCAACACTCACAACAAGGATTGATGAATCTACAACAAACCCATAAAATTCAGCTTCAATCGATTGAAGCAAGTATTTCAATCGATTGACACAAGCACACACAAATTTTCGAACAAATGACTTTATCAGTCAATCGATTGAAGAACTGTTCTCAATCGATTGAGGTTCAAAGAGTCAAAGCAAGTCAGCACAGATTTTGCAGCTAGGATGGCAAACAACAGAGCTTTGTCAATCGATTGACAGAGCAGTGTCAATCGATTGAAAGAAACCTGGGAATTCACAGAGAATGATATCCCAATCTCAATCGATTGACAGTGAATGTTCAATCGATTGAGCCTATAATAAACAGTAGCCAATATCAGAAGGAAAAGGAAAAAAAAAAAATTAATTTTTTTTTTTTTTGAAATTAAATTAAAATTAAAATTCGAATTTAAATTAAAAAAAATTTATTTTATTTTTTTTATTATTATTTTTTTTTAATTCAAATTTCTATTCAAATTTCAAAAGTAAAAATTAAATTCGAAAATTAAAATTTAAAATTTAAATTTCAAAATCCAAATTTAAAATTAGAAATTTAAAATTTTAAAACCTAAAGGCAATCCTAGAGAATCCTATAAAATCTGACCTAAAAGAAAAAAAAAAGGGAGAGAATAAAAAGAGTCCTACAAATCCTAAAGCAAGTAGTCCTACAAAAATTAATAACTAGATTTTAGAAAATCCTACAAGATATTTTTTAAAAGAGGAAAATAAGGAAAGTGGACTCCTATAAAATCTAAAATAAGAAATCCTAAAAATCTATACTTCCTAAAAGAACTCCACAAAATCTTACCAAAGAGAAGAAAAATAAGGGAAAGAAGATTTTGCAAATCAAAAATCCAAATATTAATTTTTAAAATTCAAAAATCAAAATTCACACAAGAAAATCAAAATTTAATTTAGAAATTAAATTTCAAAAATTCTAATTGCAGAAATTTAAGTTCGAAAATCAAAAATCAACTTTTGAGCACCAAATTCCAAATTTCACAATCCACAAACTTCCAAAATTTCAGAATTAAAGATTTTTTTTCGATTTTTTTTTTTTTACTCACAACTGTCAATCGAGTGACTCTTTCGTGTCAATCGATTGACAAGGCAGTGCTTTCAAACGCAGCACACAGTCGATTGAGAAGAATGTCTCAAACGATTGACTGTGAAATAAACATTAGATCTCTTTCCGAATTAATAAAAATTTCGCCGATTTCCTCGGCAGCGGTGCCAAAAACTTGATCGATTTTAAATGTAACCCTTGCAAGTGCACAAGATCTATTATAGTATGGCAAGAACAAGGTGTCGAACCCACAGGAAAACGTGAATTTTAATTAATTCTTTCAGAGATTTAAAAACGTCCCTAAGGAAGTACCAAAGAGCAGATTCAATTTTACCAAAATTTATCACTCTTTTCCTAAATGTAAGAAAAATAAATTAATCTAAACAATTAATTTTTATGAATCTAAGAACAATATTTAAATATGATCAAGGAATATGCTACCCCAGATTTGTACCCCTTTTCTATCATTAAAACCCACAGTTTTATTAAAGCATCATTCACACCATCATTTGTCTAGAAAAAATGATTAGTAAAAAAATTGTGATCATCAATCCGGCATATCCTATCTAAAAACAATGACTCAGCCTATCATCGCGGTATGAGTCATGTAAAAAAGCATAGCGTATTTCATGATGTTTAGATCATAACAGGAAGTACATAATCGCTCTGCAGCCTAGATCAGCCTGCAGGTCCAGATCTAGCGATTATGGCCGTTGGTACGAGCAATCAACGGTCATAATAAAGCATTCAATATATTTTTAATAACACAAACTTTTAGCAAAATAATTCCATGACGACAATAATAGACTGCGGTATTAATCATAAAAAATTGCTACTTATCTGGAGATCGCATCTTCCCCGATCAACTGATTTAGCCTCTCATCTTTTGTGTACGATCTCTTTATTCATTCAAAGTCATTCCTCTTTTCATTTCTTCTAAAAGATCTTTGTTTACAATGCCTTTTCCTAAATACAATCTATTCTTTCATTGACGTAAATGAAAAATAATACACATCCTAGGTACAATCTACGCAGATGGAACCCTAAAAGAAGGAGAAAGAAGAACCCTTGAAGAATGAAGAGAAAATCTCCAAAAGTGAAGCCCTAAAAAGTAAAAATAATAATGAGTAATAAATCCCCTTTTACAAAGCTGTAGCTTCCCTTTTATAGTGACCGAACAAACCCTATACCTAATACCTCAATCGATTGAGACTAAAGTCTCAATCGATTGACTTTTAATTCGAGCTGAATGAGGGCAACTTTGGTCTTCATGTGTCAATCGATTGACACTTAGTCCTCAATTGATTGACATCTAAGAGTACAGTCTTCTCTCCATGTGTCAATCGATTGACACTTATACCTCAATCGATTGACATCTCAGGGTGAAATCTTCTCTCTTTTGATAGATGTTGATTTTCTTTACAGATTTTGATGCTTCATTTGACTTTTTTGTCCATATCTCTTGTGTAGCCTTTAATTACCTTCTTTTATGCTTTTTAGTGATCCAACGGTCAGAAACACCTGTAAACATTAAAACCTCACAACAACCATCAGATGCTTTCATCGAACAGCTAAATGTAGGGATTAAGGTGCGAAATATAGTCACATTTCGGCACCGATCACATGCATCCTAGGATATTTTATTAATTGATCAAATTATATTAGATCGAGTCCATGTATTTTTTTTTTACTTTATTTTGTAAATTGGTGAATACATGAATACGAATTTGCACCCTTATGGAGACGTACCTATGGCGCAAATGATCAAAAGGCGAGATGGAACTTTTAGGAGATGCATGCCAATTAATGTGAAGGAGTTGTTCCATTAGTTTCATAGGGTGTTGCATTCATATGATGACTCGAGTTGTAATAAATGGTTATAGTTGTGGAAGAATAGTTTTAGGGCGTAAACTATAGATCCACATGGGAACTATTCATGAGCTCAAATCATTTCAAGATTACTCGATAATGCAACTTTGTGTTCGTGAATATTTTATCTTATTATTTTCTGTAAGATGTAATTGGTTGAATGATTGACTCGTTTACCTTTATAATCTTTGATGATCCTGTTGAGATTATCTTATGTAATTTATCCATCATATATTTTGATGCACACCTAGATGAGTAGGTCATGCTTGTCATTGAGACTATTAATGGTGAAATACTCAACAGTTATGTGATTAATCTTAATTATTTTTGCAACGCCCAATCGGGTATGTGATACTTTTAGACCGATCTAATAACTGTTAAAGTCATCCCAACATCGAGAAATCCCTTTGACATTTTGGAGAATACTAATGGAGATTGCGCATGAAATATAATATTATTGTCTAATAATTAATACCTCTTTTTTAAAAAAATAGTGGTAAAAATGGCTACCAAATCCCTATTTGCTTACTTGATTAAGGGTGAGAAGTTAGATGACAATAATTACGATAATTGGTCTTGTCTGATGAGAATCCTCCTGGATGAGAAGGATATCCAATATGCCATAAAAGAAATCATGGACGATCCTAATGAGGATGTACCAATTGTGGCTATGAAAGCTGCAGACGAGACATACCAAAAATGGCTGAAACATAATCGCACAGCCCAGAACCTTATCCTTCTAAGTCTTCACAAAGAACTCCTTCATACATATGAGTCTTATCCTACCGCGAAGGAGTAATGGGACGCTTTTTACGAGGCGTATGCTAAAAAATCTAACGCAAGGATTTGTGCTATGGAAATAGAGTTTCAAGCATATCGTATGCCTCAAGGGTGTACGATTAAAGACCACATTCCTAAGATGAATCAGATGTGTGACAGCCTGATTTTCCCGTTTTCCACAAAAACCAACAATTTTTTTTTTTCCTTTTTTTTTTCTTTTTTTAAAAAAAACTAAATCCAACAGGAAAATCGGACCGTCAGATCGTAGATCACAACTTGATACAGAATACTTGGTATAAAACATAGTATAAATAAAATCTCTAATTCTAATATTAAATATTACAATAATTAACAATAACCACCGATGATGTACCAACATCACCAAACAGTGGTGTACAACTAGTATATAATAACACATTGTACCAAGCCACACTCACCAAACTCCACAAGGCACTCGATCTACGATCCCAAAAATCTCAGCACTCCTCAAGTCCTCAATCTACAAGTCTGGTGTCCTGATAGCGTTATACCTGTGACGTATAGTCGGGGTGAGCTACATCCTAGCTCAGTAGAGGAAAATTTAATACTCATTCACATCTTATCATAAGGAAACATAGATTCAATGTCATAATCAAGCCTTTTCTTATTTAAAACTAAAACTCATTTCAAAGGTACTTTTTCTTATCAACAAAGACTAATTTCAAATACTGTTTTCAAACCGATTTCACATTTTCATAAAATTGATTTAAAAGCTGATTTCCTTATCATACAAAACTGATTTCAAAACCGATTTCCTTTTTACACACAAAAGTGATTTCAAAACATTTATTTATCTTTCAAAACTGATTTTAAATCCGCCCCGACGGCCCACATGGTACTTGTACTCCGCCCATAGCGGTCCACGACAAGCATAATCCGCCCACAGCGGTCCCCATACATATAATCCGTCCATAGTGGTCTACATACACAATATCCACTCATAGAATTCCACTTTAATCTCACGACTTATGGTTTGATTCACAAAGTATAATCCGAAGAGTACGTAAAATGCCGCAAAAGCGGTCCAAGGGCGTACATGACTACATCGAAATCCAAGGGTGTACGTAAATCCCGTAAAGACGGTCCAAGGGCGTACATGACTCACAACAGTGTCCAAAGGAGTACGTAAAATCCCGCGAAAGCGGTCCAAGGGTGTACATGAGCACAACAAGTCCAAGGGTGTACGGAAAATCCTGTAAAAACGGTCCAAGGGCGTACATGAGCACAACAAATCCAAGGGTGTACGTAAAATCCCGTAAAAACAGTCCAAGGGCGTACATGAGCACAACAAATCCAAGGGTGTACGTAAAATCCCGTAAAAATGGTCCAAGGGCGCACATGAGCACAACAAGTCTAAGGGTGTACGTAAAATCCCGTAAAAACGGTCCAAGGGCGTACATAAATCTCACCACAGCGGTTCAAGGGTGTACATAAATCCCGCCACAGAGGTCCAAGGGTGTACCTTCTCACAAATCTACAAGACTCAACGATTCCGAGTTCACATTCTAGTTCAGATTTCTAAATCACGGTCTAAAGCTCACATTCTTGGTTCAAAGGTATTAAAACTCACCATTTAAAAATTAAGTTTAAAATCGAATACCATAGTACAAATTCTAGGTTAAATTCACAGTTCATAATTCACCATTTTCGACTCAAGGATTTCAAATTTCTATTTTGCAAGGAGTTCAAGTTATAGTTCAAATCACTATCACACTTACATCAAAATACATCAAGAAAACTAATCATTTTTCATCTAAATACATCAAAGAAACTTATCTTTCATATAAATACCTCAAAGAAACTATGAATCAAAGTTAAACATGCAAGTTTGTGTTGAAGTTCCCCTACCTTAACCTCGAAGCAAGCAAGGTCCTATCGATGGCCTTTCACCCATAACCTACATCACAAGCACACAATGATGCATCAAGGATTAACTCCAATCACTAATAACTTAGACCTATTTAAGTATTTTCGCAAAACCGAGTCGGAACGGACAAGTTTGTGCCAACTTAGAATTTAATGTAACTTTCTCCTAAATTTTTAACCTTCAAAATTTTGAATTTACTAAATTTTTATGTCACAAAAGTTATAGAGCTTTTTCTTATCTTTCCAATGCCTCAAAAATCGCATCAATCGGAGGTCGGAGCAGAAAGTTATGGTCAAAATACCAAAGCAGTACTGGCAAGCACAGTCAAAATCGATTAATTGATCCCTATATCGATTAATCAAAATTCCAAAATCGATTAATTAATTTTAAAATCGATTAATCGATTTTCCCAAACTGTACCTTTTTTAAGCCACTGGAAATACCCATTCGATTAATCGATTCCAAATCGATCAAACGAAATTCAAAAATTGATCAAACGAATTAAATTTGATTAATCAGTTTCATTTCTCGAAAAATCAGCATTTGACCCAGATTATTACTAACTTTTGACCTTTAAAATGATTGATTCATAAGTTGGTCAATTACAAAAGTTGTAGGGCTTGCTGTCCTCTTTCCAACGCAACAAGAATCACGTCAATCAGAGTTTGACACAGAAAGTTATGGCTGAAATACTATAGTAGTGTCAGCAAGCCCAGGCAAAATCGATTAATCAATTTTCAAAATCGATCAATCGAATTTCAAAATTGATTAATCGAAATTTTCTTCGATTAATCGATTTCGTG
The DNA here is from genome assembly GCA_021018995.1 of Chloranthus sessilifolius. Lineage (NCBI taxonomy): Eukaryota > Viridiplantae > Streptophyta > Magnoliopsida > Chloranthales > Chloranthaceae > Chloranthus > Chloranthus sessilifolius. Next base: position 118,985,985 of record CM037592.1, read on the forward strand.
AAGTTCCTCTTGAATTTCTCTTTTGTCAAAATCAATTAATCGATTTTCAAAATCGATCAATCGATTTTGGTAGTTTCTGAGCACTTTTCAGGTTTGAACCTTGAAACCCATTTTTTTTTACATCAAAATTCAATCCTTTGATATTAATCTTTTGCACACATCTAAGCAACCTATATTTAGTTAAATTGATTGAAGAATTGCATTATTTACCTCTTTAAATCGGCGAACTACCCGTAGATCGGATCGTTCTCTTTGTTGCACAACAGAGTTTCTAAAACCCACATCGATCCTTTTCGAGCTCTACAATCACGACCAAACTAACGAATTCGTCGATGATCCTTCCTCACACGCCACACCCAAATCTCGCTACGATTTGTGGCTCAAAACACATGATCTCTTCGCGAGAAGAAAAAGTTTTCAAACTCCAATCGGCTCCAATCACGTCACACGACTCCCTAATATCGAAATCGACAACCTTTCTCTTCCTTACACAAGCTCATACATTATTTTCCACGGAATCCCGAGCTCGACGCACACGGATCTAACCATTCCTTCTCTTTCTTCTTCTTCCTCTCTCTAAATCCCAAAACCCCCAAAATAGTGCAAACCGGGTGTTAGCTTCTAAAGGAAGCTATTTATTTTTCTTTAATTCAATGGGACTAGTTCCCATACAAAACACATACGCACCACTTTGGGTATATTAGCTCTCATCCCAAGGTCTAATTTCCATGTAAAATCGGTATACCTAACTCAGGTGTTACATCATAAAAATGATCTTTGATTCGGTATGGGGCCTACACACCCAAAATATCTACCCATTGAATTTGGTGTTGAGCCAAAGCACCAACACATAGTGTTTATGAAATCATCTAACGTTTAACACCTAGTCCAAATCGGTCATTTTCCACTTAAGACCAAACCCAATTTAACTCACATAAGTGATTTCACAAAAATCGGGCACGTGACCAGTTGGGCACGCACACTGAGGTACACTGTTCATAGTCAAAAATTTTAGGATGTTACAAGATGATAGCAGACCTTAGGAGTTTGGGGAGTAACTTGAGTGAAAATCAGAAAATCAATACCATGTTAGGCTCCTTACCCTCCTCTTGGGATCTTACTAAAAAAAAATCAATCACAGTGAGTCTATCAAAACCTTCAGAGATTTATGTCGTCACCTAGAGCACGAGATAGAAATGAATATAATTCTATCAAAAGTTCTTATCCATTACATCGATGATCGAAAACACAAAGCTCCCACTAGTAAATTCTGAAAGAATAAGAAACCTCGAAAGGATAAAAAGAAATGTGACACTGGTCCACCTCCATCTACTAAAGCAAAACCAAAGAATCGTCCTTACCGCAAGAATAAGTCTCGTGATCAGATCAAGTGTTTCATCTGCGGTGAGGCCAGCCATTATGCCAGAGAGTGGAAGATGAGGAAAGATGTTGCAAAGGTTGTATCTGTCCTTTGTCCTCCTGTTTATTCCTTTGTTTGTTCCGAAGTTCTTATAGATGATACTTCATCTTTTCAATGGATTGTAGACTCTAGAACAACCAAGCACATTGCGAGGGACCGCGTAGGATTTTCTTAATTTCATCCCGTTGTTGTTTGTAGCTACAAAGTCTATATGGGAAATAACTCGTCCGAAGAAGTCCTCGGAGTTGGTGCATAACACCTTCAAACGCATATTGGACAAACGTTGGTTCTTCAAGACACTGTATATTCTTCAGGGATGAGAAGAAACTTAATATCTATTCCTTGTTTAGTTAGAGAGGATTTTGATGTTAGATTTTATCATTCTAGAGTGTCCTTTCGTAAAAATAATATTTTATTTGGTTGAGGTAATTTAGTTGGGGACCTCTTTGTTTTAGACATTATTGATTCATCTATTACTAATTCTTTATCTTTACTTCCTGTTGTTGCCTTATCTGATGCCTTCATCACTTCTAAATCCCTTAAATGGCACGCTAGATTAGGTCACATAGGTAGAGATCGAATGGCTAGATTGGCCAAAGAAGGTCTTTTAGGTTCTTTAATTAAAATTGATTTACCCACTCGCGAGTACTGTATAACTGGTAAGGCCTCTAGAAAACTCTTTCCTAAGGTAACCAAATCTCAAGGTCTTCTTCAAATTGTGCATACAGATATATGTGAACCTTTCAATGTACGTGTCAAAAATGGATGCCATTACTTTATGACTTTGATTGATAATTTTTCTCGGTATGGGCATGTATTTCTTATATCACAGAAATCTGATGCACTTGTGTGTTTTTAAAAATGTAAAATTGAAGTTGAAAATCAATTGGACCACAGAATCAAAGTGCTTAGATCAAATAGAGGTGGTGAATACACTTTCTAAAAATTTTAAACTATTTTGTGAAGCTGTTGGCATCCTTAGGCAGTTCACTATGGCTTATATTCCACAACAGAATGGAGTGGCTGAGAGAAGGAATAGAACTCTTCTTGACATGGTCAGATTGATGATGGCACATGCTAATCTCTTTGCGAGCTTTTGGGATGACGTGCTACTAACAGCCGTCTTTGTCTTGAATAGAGTCTCTTCTAAGTCGGTTCCAAAATCTCCTTATGAAATTTTGACAGGAAGACTACCTTCTCTGGGTAATCTACGCCCTTGGGGATCTCTAGGTCATGTACTGATCCTTGCGCCCAATAGGAGTAAATTGGATAGTCAAACTATCGAGTGTATTTTTGTACGCTATCAAGATAATTCAAAGGGTTTTATCCTAGTCCATGAAGAGCTTGGAGGTTTAATTGAGGTTGAATCTCGTGATGTTACCTTTATAGAGGATAAATATCCTAGCAGGAAGCGTCCCAGGATCGATAGTGAGTTATATGAATTATCGGACGCAATTCTGGATAGTGGGAGCTCATCTGAAATTAATGAGAATGCCCCTTTTGATCTCGTAAACAATGGGAGCATTCTTCAAGGTGATCCTGAGGCTCAAAGGAGTACACGTGATAGAATTCCTCGCAATTTTTTTTAGATTGAAGGAGAATTAATCTCGTGTGTGGCTATGGATGATGATGAACCTGAAACTTATCAGTATGTCATGACTTTTCCAAATTGCGACGATTGGGTAAATACAATAAATGAAGAAATAAAATCTATGAGGAAGAATCTTGTGTGGGAGCTTGCTAATTTACCTCCTGATCGTAAAGCCACTAGCAATAAATGGGTCTTTAAAATTAAGTGGAATGCAGATGGTTCCATTGATAAATTTAAGGTCCATTTAGTCGCCAAAGGATTCACGCAGAGTGAGGGAATTGATTATGATGAAACATTTTTCCTTGTGTCTCGATTTTCCTCAATTCAAATAATCTTATCTTTGGTTCCGTGCATGGACTTAGAACTTCATCAGATGGATGTTAAGACCGCTTTCCTAAATGGTGACCTAGAGGAAGAGATTTTCATGTAATAACCCATTGGTTTTACCGAGAAGGGTAAGACCTCTAAAGTGTGTAGACTTTTAAAGTCTCTTTATGGGTTGAAGCAATCTTCTAGATAATGGTACGTGTATTTTCATACGACCGTTATCTCGTTTGACTTCCTTATGATTGAGGAAGACAACTGTGTGTATATTAAACTGTCTAGTAAATATTTCATCATTTTGTCATTATATGTAGCTGGTAATGATAAGTGCTTACTTATTTCTACCAAGGAATGGTTGTCCTCTAACTTTGAGATGAAAGACTTAGGTGAGGCCAATTTTATTTTGGACATTAAAATCATTAGGAATCGTTCTAAAAGGTTTTTAGGTCTTTCTCAAACTTTTTACATAGAAAGAATCCTTGAGCATTTTCGTATAAGTAATTCTAAACTGGTAGACTCCAATGGATAAATATGCGAAGTTGAGAAAGGATATGTGTCCCAAAACAGATGTTGAGAAATTGGCTATGTTTGTTGTCCCTTATGCTAGTGTTATTGGTAGTCTCATGTATACCTTGCGGTGCACACGTCCTGATATCTGTTATGTGGTTGGATTGATGAGTCGTTACCAGAGTAATCCAGGCCAACTACATTGGCATGCTATCAAACGGATCTTTCAATATCTTAGAGGCATATGGGTTTATATAGACTATGAGTGAGTAGACTCAAAGTTGTGCAGTTGTCAATAGGAGTTATGGTTCCATTATGTTATATTTTTCAGTTATACATGATTGTTATTTATTGGATACGGACATCATTTTATGATTACGTTTTGTTTGTATATTATATTTTAGTTGTTTATGCGCAATGTGAATAATTTGTTATCTTTATCAGTATTTATATATATTCTTATGTTGATCATTGTGTGATTGAGCGAGTAGGTGCGATCACCTCTACGTAGGAAAAATGATCTTTTGTCAGCAGGCCACTTGCCCACTCGCACGGGCTAATCACAAGTCTGGAGTAGCAAAAAGTGATAGGTTACACGAGTAGGTGATAACCACATCCAAACAACTTCATACAGGAGTAGCACCTGTTAAGCACCATCGCACATGAGTGTAAGCCGAGTCAAATGACGCGTTCACTAGTATGATCTAGTGATGATGTCATGGCCTTAATGGGAATCAGGCTAGTGTTGTTGATAGATGTCAGTTAGCCTGCGTATTGTAGAACTGACGAGCATTGATTGAGTTCAGTTTGTCTACTTTATGGTGTGAATGAACGACCACGTGTTCAGAGCATCAAGTGCTCCTGGACTTCCTTTCCTATTGTTGCCTGATTCGATCTGATCAGTGCATAGTGCGAGCTGCTAGTCTCATAGGTGACTCTCATGCCCTTAGCTACCCAGCTTTATGTATATGAGGATTAGATTGAGTGTCGCTACTTTAGTGTATAATGAAAATGATTGTGACTAATATGATCAGGTGTATGTACTACTAGGAAAGAGGCTTAGTCAAAATCTGAACTATGTAGTTGCGTGGGAAAGTTCCTTGACATCAACACCAGGCTCCTAGGACAAATGATACACACTTGTAAGATTTATCTGCCGGCATCATAAATTACAAAAGATTTAAACGACCATTTTTTTTTTTGAAAATGTATGTATTTATTAAATATTTTATTTTCAAAATGGATTCAAAGAAACTGTTTCAAAATTCTTTTGATAAGTTAAATAAGTGCGTATAGTATGGGATTGCAATTTTAGATCGAAAGTCGTATATTCCGGTGTGGTCATGCGGACTAGGGTAGGCATAGGAAAGCTTGGGGGATGGCACACTAGAAAGATGGCAACTTAGTGCGCGCACACCTGTGTGAGAGATATGCGATCTCGGCTGGTCCCACTCCACAAGTCTTTTGTTCTGTAAGGACTATCACAATTCTATTTTTGGGCTCTAGAGAACTTGTTAATCATGATACTATTCTGTACGGGGTTGAGTGGGAGATGTTGGTTTGAGTGACTGAGATGCCACTTGTACAACCCTTAGGGTGTGCATTATATACATCGTATAACAGCCATTTTAGAGGTTACCTATTAAAATATGGCTTTAGAGATTGTAACTTATGGATGTGAAACTCTTATTTCTCACAAATTCTCCCTTCTTTTCTAAGCCAAAATCCTAGTGTTGTGATTATCCTTCTACGGTACCATCAATCACCGTCGAATCCACATGGCGTGAAGATAACGTCGTCTTCTCTGGTAGTTGATGGCTCGGATCAACAAGCATTAAATTATCTCGGCTTTTCTCAAAGTGTGTATAATCGATTGCGATCCACCCATTGCTTTCGCACGATTAAGGATCTCAAATCCCAACAACCTCAACTTGAAACAGTAGAGGTATTTCTTATAAAGAAATATGACATGCATCTTCAACGAGAATATAGATGTGATAACTTGGGGTGTGCACATGCCCCTGGAATTAGTCGGGTGCTCTCAGAGGCCCAGACACCCAGGTGATCCAAAAAAATCATTCATGGCTATTTGGTCATCATACAAAACTATAAGAAAATTATTGTAAATCAACCATAAGACATAATAGTAGAGTTAATCATAATAATAAATTATGATAAATTAGCTTTAATGAAAAAAATTCAAAATTTGTTATATTGCATTTTATATTTCTTATATTTTGATGTTGAAAGTCCAACCTCACATATGGGAAAATTAATAAGATTAACAAAAATCAAATCAAAAGAGAACCAACATTTAAGCAATATAAATTATAAACCCAATTCAAACTTCAGAAAAAAATAATAATAATAATAGAGAAAGATATTAAAATCAGAATTTCGCTTCCAAACATGAAGAAGAGAATATATAAAATGACATAATAGTCAAGTAACAGAAAAACAGGAACCATAAAAAATACGTACCAATAATGCCAGAAAAAAAATATCAAATAAAAAAACCCAACTATCAAATTTACTATCACAACAAAAAAAAAAAAGATCGAGCTCAAAATAATAAAAATTAGTACAAACCCAGTAAAAAAAACCAAAACTTTCCAACCAATACAATACAAATCAACAAAATTAAGCAATAAAAAGTTACAGAAATCAACAAAAGAAGAATACAAAGTCGACAAAAAAACATATAAATCACATTAAAATCGAGTAACAAAATAGCAGGAATTAAGAGGAAAAAAAGTTCCAACAAAGGCATTAAGAACCCATTAAAACAAAATCCAACTCACAAATATACTATCAGCCTCGTGTTATTTCTTCTTTAGGAGATCCTTCTCCTGAAACACAAATCAAAATTAGCATAAAATTATGAAAAAATAATGTTGCACACAGAAACAAACTGCAAGCAAAGACATTTCATAGTAAACACTTGAGCAAGATAACATAATAGGTAATGAAAAATAACCAATGAATAAATAGAACATATATAGAGAAGAAAATCTTAAAAAATAGATGGGAACACTTGGTTAGAATCATTAAAAAGCATATAACTCAATTAAGAGATTTGAATTCAAAATAGAGAAAAGAAGATAATAGCAAGAAAATTACAAGAAGAGAATCTTAATTCACTGAGGCTTCAGAGCCGAAGTTCTAGACTGAATGATAAACATTCGGATAAAATAAAGAAATGATGTAAAGTATCTAATGTAATCAAGATAGGTTAATTCCTATTGATATAATAGTAAATTGGGAGAATATTTTAGAAGAAATTAAATGATGAAGATCCTTTTATGTACCTTCTTTCTTTTCTCTTTTTTGCACGTTTTAACAAAAATCATTATCATTTATCGAAAAAAACAACAAACCATATATTCATTTATTTAAACATTTTTTAAAAGAAGTGCATCAATATAAAATTATGCAAAAAATTAATCAGCAAACATATTCCATATTGTGTTTGTGTTAATTACATTAGCAGCGTTATATAGACAAATATCAATCCATCTGCACGAATAATCTAAGCAAATATAACTTCATGTATGTCGAAAAAAGGAAATAAAATGTGGGTCTAGTTAGGTTTTGATTCATAGGTGGCTGACGAGTGCTGCCTATGCACCAATTGGTTTATACCATACTTATCATCATCATCATCACAGCCTTAGGGTTTCATTACGTACAAATATAGATTCTGTAGTGAAGATTCATTGAAAAAATGAAAATTAAAGGAATAGAACCTGGCTCAACAAGTAGCTGGCCTAAGAGGAAAAGAAGAAAAGAACATAGAAACCAGCCTATCTTATGCAAACCACATAGCACAATGCCCAGAACAGGCAAAAATAAATAGAAGAAGACTAACTAAACTAGGCAGCTGAGAAAAGTAGATAAAAACCTACTGTTATCGCTCAATATCTTAAGTTTATTGTGCCACAACACAGCTCAACGGTTGGACTAAATCACAGAAAATAGATGACGGGAAAAAAGGCAATCATTGAATTTACTAATTACTAGAGAAGCTATAGCCGCAAAGGAAATTCAAAATGCACAAATTTTCCTCAATCATATTCATCGCTAACTCTCTCTGTTTAGAGCTCTCATGTACAAAGAATATACCGAGAAAAGAAGCCCGGTAAATTCATCCCAGGCTTAAAGAGTCTCAAGCAAGAAGAGAACCTGATTTAGTAAAAGTATTCTCTGTATTTCGACGATGTCCAAAAAATAAAAATTAACCAGAATATATGCCTTCGAAATATTCTAAAACCCCCTATATAAATATACTACAACACCAACCTATTAGAGTTAGACTCCTACTAAACTTGGACTCCAAGTACAACAAATTAAAAACTAATATATCCCCTAGTTTGTAGGACCCGAGACCCCAATAAGGTCCTCAACTAGACTCAAGTGACCACTTTAAGTGATAATATGATATTCAGTCACCAAAACAAAGTCTCAAAAACCAAAATAATATCTCACAGAATCACTTTATCACATAAGAGCATCATTCAACTCTAGTTTTGCCCCCATTTAACCTTAGTTTTGTCTCTAGTTCCGAAGCATCAACAACTCGTGAATAACCTATTCTATCCCCCCTCCCCCCTTTATGCACTGCCTCACTAACGATCAGCTACATCTCAGATGGGCCATTTTGCTTTTAAAGCTTGGGCTCCGTTCTTTTTTTTCTATTGGTTGCATGTCTTCCATTAGGGTATGTTGTGATAGTGATGGATCCCAATGTGCCTATCTTTATTATTAAAATTGATTAATGTCTTCAGGTGTTCACTTTATTTCCTCTGTGGAAGATACAAAAAACGAAGGCTGAAGAAGACCTGAAAGTCATTCTATGCCGAAATCTAAATTGTTCTCTTAAACAACACAAAAAGGATTGAATAAGACTACAACAATAAAAAGAAGCACGGGTGGGGAAGGACAGAAATTCATTGTATGGTGAACTGTGCTCTTAATCAATATGAAAAAGGAATGAATAAAGGCCATAATCATCATTTTGAAGGAAGCAAACGTATGAATAATTGATCCAAAAGACACAAATCAACAAAAGCAATAAAAAGTTATTGAAATCAACAACAAAAAGAACACAAAATCAACAAAAAAATATATAAAGTCACAGAAAAATCGGGTAACAAAATAGCAAGAACTAAGAGGAAAAAAAGTTCCAACAAAGGCATAAAAAAACCCATTTAAAAAAAAAATCCAACTCACAAATATACTATAAGAAACAATAAAGAAAAAAGGAACCAATTCAAAATAATAAAAAGTAGTATAAACCCACTAATAAAAACCCAAAATTTTCTCCAAATATGATAAAATCAACCAAAGCAATAAAATAATATTGCAAAATATAACAAACCCAACAAAAAGTAAAAACCAAAGCTTTCCTTCCAATATGATTCAAATAAAAAAATTCCAAAAAAAATCCATTTCATCAAAGCTAAAAAAAAATCAACCAAAATTTAGATAAAAAAATCTCCTTACAAGATGGCTACAAATTATAACCTTCGCACCATGGCTCATCAAATACTTGATCGTTGGCACGGCTGCTCTAATCCTCATATCATCTGTTATATTTTCATTATCATCCAACGGTACATTGAAATCAACTCTAACAAGAAACCTCTTCCCTCACAAATCCATCTCCTTCAAGTCACCTATGCTCTTCTTCCTTGTCGCCATTAAAGAAAACTCTCAAAACCCAACTTGCAATTAAAATGAAATACAGAGATTCAGAGGAGATGATCATAGAGTTGATAAATATTTGAATAAAACACAAAGAAACAACTATCCATCAAGAACTCCATTTTTCGCCAAAGCCCCTGGTCAAGATCTCATTTTTCGCCAGCCCCTGCTCAAGAACCCCTTTGTATCTACGAGCTCCATATATTGGACGGTGCACGGCTCAAAAGACAAGAGTTGAATCGAGGGGTTTACGGAGAAAATATTGAACAACCAGAAAAGAGGGCTTCGCATATCAAAGAATGCTACAAGTAAATTTGCAGTGAGAAGACCAACGAAAAACCCTTAGGGCCTATTTGCTTTCAAGGGATATATGGGGAAACATGGGAAAGCTCACATGCGGCAAATAAATTGCCGAGTTTATTGTTGTTTGGAAGGTCGGAAATAAGGGATCCCATTTTCCATCAAAAGTCGAGAATGAAAACCGATGGGATCCCTCGGTTTTCCATATTCCGAGCCTCGGACTTTTCCTTCTCTCCAACGCAGTCTTCTTCTCCAACGCAACTACCTCTTCGTCTTCTTCTCCAATGAAGCTACCTCTTCAGACGGTAGGTATTCTCTCTCTCTCTCTCTCTCTCTCTCCATAGCTCCACTCTCCAACGCCTGGCCCAAGAGCCCACGGATCTGGTTCATGGCGATTGACTGTAGCCATTGAGATTTCTTCTTCTTCTTCTTCTTCTTCTGGAGCTAAGGTTTCATCTGCCATTGATTTAGTTTTTATGTGATGATTGTTTTATTATTCCATGATGCATATTTTATTTACATTTAATTTTTTTAAGTTATTTTTCTAATTTTTAAAGTTGTTATGGTTGCTTGTGATCATTTTATGAGATATGATGATTTTTATTATTATTTCCTTGATTTTTCATGTGAATGATGTATAATGTTGCTATTGCTTATCTATTTGATAAAAGTTCCAAGAGAGATTTGGTTTCATAGAACTCTATGATCAGTGAGTGTATTAAGGTGCTTGATATATGAATTGCCCATTAACTGTTTGATGAAATGCTTGATAGAAATTTAAACTTAACCATGAAGGTTTTTAATGATATAGGAAAGAGGTTTTTTTAGTGATTGTTATAAACTTGTGTGCTTAAAATGACCACAAGAATAACATTGATATTTCAGCTATTTTTTAAATTTGGATGATCTTTTGTGGTATTATGGCTATTCTTTTTGTAAGGATATGTTATTTTCCTACAATTTCCTGCATTTATATCCAAACACAGGATTTGGTTAATCCTGCATTTTCCCAGCTAGCAATGTGGTTATCCAAATAGCGGAAAACAAAGGAAACCAAGGGAAACAAAGGAATCCCATGATTTCCTACAACTTAGGTATCCATGAGAAAATATAGGAATATTATTTTACTTTCCCACGTTTCGTGTGTTTGTATCCAAACAGGCCCTCACAGAAGGAAGAAGTCCCGCCATGCTCATTAAATGTATGAAGTCCATCAACACAGGACCCTTTGATTTTTTATATCCTAGATTTTGTTTCAAGTAAAGACAAAGAATAATAGAAGAGGTATCTTTGTCCTAAATGGAGAAAATAACGTATGAAACTATAGGCATCAAATTTGCTTATAGAAGTAAATAGATATGTATCGGTATCGGTCAAGTTTCGATACCATGGGTCCACGTTTTGATATCCGTTTCATTGATATTTCTACTGCTTTTTTTTGTTTTCACAACTTTTTTGTGTTGTGATATGACGCGATAGGTCGTCGGCAGACATTACAGCAAAGTTAGGGAAACGGGTACCCCTGGTCGCACCCACTTATTTATCGAAAGTGTCCACTAAAGTCGAACCAGATGATGGAGGTCATGTTTCACCCATATCTTTCACAAATAGATCTTGATATAATTGCTCACCTATCAGATGCTTAGTGTTTGATTACATGTATCACAGGTCCCCCAAAATGGCCCTTGAATCATATGGCACACGTCACCCTCAAGCGTAATTTTAAAGGCATTTTTTGGGATTTGTGATTCGTAGAATCAAGAAATTACCGTCTAATACGTGACCCATGATCTCAAGATCTACTGTGTGACAGCCCAAATTTTCCAAACACAATTTTCTAAGATAATTTTTAAAAAAAAAAACTTTTAAACCAAATCGAAAAATCGGACCGCCAGATTGCAGAACACAATCTGAATACAGAACTTACTTGATACATCCACTAAACGCAAAAACCAAGCGGACATAACATACATCAAAATATAGTTCCTATTTACATTGTGGACAAAAAGGAAATATCAAAATAAACCAACCACCGGCAACGGCCGACCGTCGCCTAAACAGTGGTGGCAATAGTTGGACACAAAAGAACTATTCCCAAAATGTACCAAGTCTAAAGTATAAAAGTTTGTAATACGCATAGTCTAATTACCGATGAATTATGGGTAAAATCCTCAATGCGAAATATCCGCTTCCTTCTCCTGTACAGACTCGGGATTTTCTCTAAGCCCAAGGTTCTGATAACAATCTGTACTTGTGATGTATAGTCGGGGTGAGCTAACAGTCTAAGCTCAGTAGATAAAAATTCAATACCATTTACAAATTATTATATCAATGCATAGATTAGTGATAAAATTCAAGTGCCGAAATAGAGCAGTAGATTCAATGGTAGAACAAAAGCGAAATAAAACTTGGATTTGATGACAGAATTAAAAGCAGAAGCAAAAGTAGAAACCAAGCAAGATTCCATAATAGGTCTAATGATGAAAACAGAGCATAGATGAAATGACAATTATAGTAGCAGTGACAAACGACAATTTCGTGCTAAGACAGAATTCTAGTGACAGAGCTCAACAGAACATTTCTGTATCAAAACATGCAATCTCTTATCTTAATAAGTAACTTAAATCATAACTTAAATAATATCCCAAGCAACTATAGCTTGAAATCCGAAAATTTCCAATGGGGACTGTAATAACCCGAAAAATCACGTCAAACGAGGACCTCGGGATCCGTGCCCGTTTGGTCTTAGGTTTGACCATGAGATAGTTCATTGATGAACTTAAGATGAGATGAGCGGATGTGATGTGTGAACCAGTGTAGAAGAGTGGAGAGATAGAGAGGTGTGTAGAGTGACATACACCGATGTGTGTGTATGTGCTCCACACCGAGAAAAGAGATAAGATAAAAGGGTTGAAAACCCTAATTTTCATATTTTGGTTGTTGAGAGGAGTAAAGAAGAGAGAGAGAGAGAGAGAGGAGTAAAGGAGCTAGTGAGGAGATTATTGCAAGTTTTTGGAAGGGGATTTCTTGCGATCAAAGCCAGGATTGACCTTGACGGGATCCGTCCTTCCAACCCTACATTTAAATCAAATTGAGGTTGATTTAAGGTGAGATTCTTGTAAATAAATGGTGTAGATTTATAGAATAAATCATGGTTAAAATGGGTGGAAATTGTAGGAATATTGCTTAGAAAATAAGCGAGAAAAGATTGGGGAAGAACGACGAAGAAGAAATTTGAACACAGGGATTCGACTAATCGAAATTGGGATTCGATTAATCGAAATTCCCGAAGTTGAAAAGTCGGATAACCACGAATTGACTAATCGAATTGAATTTGATTAGTCGACTTTGAATTCGACTAGTCGAGTTGGGTGTCGACTAGTCATTGAGAGCCTCCGTGAGGGTAAAAATGGGTTAAGGAAAATCGACCCGATTCGAAATTGGATTCGACTAGTCGAGTAAATTCGACTAGTCGAATTGGACTCGATTAGTCGATTTTTAGTTTCGTTAACTTTTGATTCTTACTTCAAGACTCTAGGGGGGTCTTGAGACTTATTCATTACATCTTTTGTGATGTTTCGAATGTGTTTAATGGTATCATAGGTGATGCGTGTGAAAGTGGGCACAAGGAGCCGAGTGGGACCTTGATGCATTGAATCGATAGAGACCTAAGGTAGGGAACACCTTGAACATGTACTTTATTTTACAAGAGCATGTATGTAGTGATATAGATTTCCATTTAAATATTTTCACTGCTTAAAGAATTGTGAAAAGTGTGGGTGTGTGTGACATTCATAAGAGTAAACTATTGAGCCATCCCCAGGGGATGAAGAAGTAAAGAGATAAGGGCATCAGGTGTGATGCAAGTAAATGGATACATCCCAGGGATGTATCCAAGGATTGAATCATGTTTGATAGGGCCTAACTGATATAAGATAGCACACTTACACGGTGAATAACTATATGTAAGGCACCGATATTTTTGTTATTTGAGGTTTCATGGGATATCCACGACGACACGTGGATATCCGTGACCATACTGGCGTAAACCGTAGGCCGGTCGGAGGCTTTTCCGTACATAGTAAGCACACCTGTGGGTGTTGATTGAGACAAGTGAAACCCGCCACCAATCCCGTGGGAAAGGGCTTGGGTACTATATGGTATTCCAGGAATACATTAAAACTGTCTATATAGATGACGATGAAGGGTATCTCATCGGGGCTCGATGCTATATTGCCCGGGGACTACTTAAGTTGAAAGTTTAAGTTTTGCTTTAGGCCTTTTCAGCATTATTCATGAGCAAATGAAAATACAAGTAATCAACAGTAAAACGAAATGCTTTTTAACCGTTTCATCAACAACTGCATAGATACATCATGCATGACATATCATAGAATATATGTGAGTTATAATTTATATGTTCAGCAGTGTTTGTTCCCTATTGAGCTAAGATGTAGCTCACCCTATAGACTATACGTCGCAGGTCCACTACTAGCATGAGGTTTCAGGAGGCGATGATCCGTGAGTCGGACCTTCTGACGGTGGTGAGTTGGAGCCACCTCCAGAGGACTTCTTCTAGAGGACTCCGTTGTGCTACTTTGGGAGATTTTGAGAGGTTTTGTACGGCTTGGTATGTCAAGCCTTTATTTTATTAAAACCATGTATGAAAGGTTTTGGATTATTCTTTTTGGACGAACCATCCGTGATGATTTCTATCGTCGATGGTGCGGATCGGTTCTCCATTCATGTAGAGGCATGAGGGTAGAACTGTCTTATGGAAAGTTAATTAATATAGATTTAAATTCCGCAACTTCATTTATAGTACTTTTGATGCTTGATATACCAGTGTTCCGTGCTTAGCTAAAGGGCACGGTCAAGATGATCGTGCTGATGGCACGGGTTTCGGGGTGCTGAAATTCGGGCTGTCACAGGGACCCTATCTAATCGTCGTCGTTCAATAAATAATTTTTGGGAGTGTGACAAGCCTCTACGTTATGAAGAAAACTTATGCCATTTAAGTTTATCGTCAACACGGTTCAAGGAGTAAAGAGGTTCATTCGAGTGAACCTTAAATCAACATGCAAATGTGTTCATAATTTATAGTTAATTCATTCTCAGACTTATCGGTTGTCCGTTGCGGAGCAAGAAATTATGTATAATCGTGTTGGTTCGGAAAGTATACGGATAACTCCTGTATAGGTGCAAAGAGCTTAAAATCATGCAATCAAATGTTTACAACATGCAGTTTTTAAGATTCAAAAGACTTTAAGTTTCAAAAGCAGTCTGACTCACGAGTTCTAAATAAAGTTCAACGATCAAATGCAAAGAAAACAATGATTTCAACGATCAAGTACATAGACATTCGGATATCAAAGATCAAGTGCAAAGAATGCAATGATATCAATGATCAAGTGCAAAGAAAACAATGATTTCAATGATCAAGTACATAGACATCCGGATTTCAATGATCAAGTACAAAGAATACAATGATATCAACGATCAAGTACAAGGACATTTCATTCAATTGAACCAGTTCGTCTATGAGAGCAAGTCAAAAATGCAATGAGTAGTGAGTTTCCCCTACCTTAAGTTCGAAGCCCTTCAAATGATACGAAACTCTCAATTTACGTCCATGTTCTTAACCTAGTACATACCCAGGTCACGCACTACATATTAATGGTGAACAACTCAAAAGATTTGAAGTTTTTCAAGTAAAACTGAAGTAGATAGAAACAAGACAAATTGATCGATCGATTTCCAACGGCAGAGTTTTATACACTTCCCTGTTTTATACAAGTCGATCGATCATTTTCTAAATCGATCGATCGGTTTCAAATTCAAACGATCGATTTCAATTCGATCGATCGATTTCTTCAGAATTCTAAATTCGATCGATCGATTTCCAAAATCGATTGATCGATTCCTTTAAAAAAAATTTACATATCTTTGTCCTGTCAAAATCGACCGATCGATTCAGGGATCGATCATTCGACTTTGACAGATTTTGTAGCCCTTCGAGCTTCTCTTTCTCTTGGTCTCTTTTCCCCAAATTCAAATGATCTTCCTTCCTTTCACACACACTCATCAATCTAATTAATATAACATTAAAAATACTAATATGCTCACCTTTCCTTGGCTGATTACACGGCTTACGATGACCATCGTCGAATAGAGTTTTGGTGTCGATTCGTGGACTCTCACGACGATCTGGATCAACGAAGCTCAAGGTGCGGCTCCACCCCAACACACATTGATCTTAACTTCCTCACTCGTGTATGAAGAGTCCCCAATGGTCATTTCACAACCGTTTAAACCCACATTCTCTCGTTCTCCTAGATTTAATCAATACCAGAGTTTAAAGCTTCTCCGCAATCAAAATTAACGAAAGACGGAGCTTGTGCGATGTTGGTGTCAAATCCTTCACGAAGGATGCGAAGGTTGCGGAGCGACCTCAAAATCAAATCTCACGAGAGGGTTTGAAGAAGAAGAAGAAAGCTCTCTCTCTCTCACTTTCTCTCTCAAAAACTTTGCAAGCAATAAGCTTGCGTGAGAAGCTTTTGCCCTTTATATTAGGGCTCAGTTACGATGTTAAGAAGTAGCACCACAAGCGTGTTAGTCTTATCCACTTAAAAGAGTTTTGGTTCCAATGTGACTCTAATACACACAATTTGGGTATTTTCCACTTCTTCAAAAGTTTTAATTGAGGCCCAAAGTCAGCCCAATTAGTCGACCTTAATCGATCGGTCCAACTAGCTTTAATCCTTATAATACCTTACTAATATTCTATTTTCAAAAACTTGTCTCTAGGTTGCACACATGTACAACGTGTTGTACCAAGCTTGCGCACTTGGCTTATGTGCAATGGCTCAAATTAAAACACGGATTTTGGGGTCCAATTTGGTATTAAGCCAGCACACTATGAGTCGGTGCACCGGCTTCTCATCAAGGGTCAAAATACATTCTTTTAAAACCCAACCTTCTACCAAAAAGCCTCACTTATAAAACCAATCTTCTACCGTTGGTGCCTTCACATATCTCGGTTAACTAATTACCCAACTGCACCAATTTTCACACAAAATACATGCTTTTAAATTAATTAAATTCAAAAGTTTTAAGGCAGTATCGCGTGCCTTGCCGAACACGTATGCGTAGTCGAGCGTAGCAACGTTAGGAAATCTATGATGTGCATTCATACATATAAACTCATATTCGAGTTTGGGTGCTACGTAACAGGTTGGATTATTGGGCTCGAGTCTACTCTCGGTTCGAGTTGAAATTTGGATTGAGGCCCAAGTTCAAGCTTGGGCTCGGGTTTGTGTGTAACATGTACAAACACGCCTACGCTCTACATAGGGTACGAGTTGGGATTTAATGTGTTCAGTACGTACTCCAATTATAACCAGTGGGGTTTCGAGACCAAGTTATATAGGTCAAATATTTGACTTGAGTCAAATCAGTCAAAAGGTCGCATTCTCGTCAAAGGTCAACGGTTCAATGTTTTCAAAAATTTTGGGCTATTACATATTGTGTGGAAGATCTAGATGAAACGAGATCTCCATCATCTGATTCTATGCAATCAATGATTTTAAAGGGTTTGGGACGTGGGCGCTTTTGGTAAATAGGTGGGCACGAACAGAGGTACCCGTGAGAAAATAGGAAACTCCGCTTACTTATTCTTTTCTTTTCTTATGTTGTCACATCAATTGTCTCATTTAAAGAAAATGGGGAAAGTACTAGACGTAGACCATACGTATCGGTTACAATACTACACCACTCTAGATGGGACAACCGGCAACATCTTTTGTTTTTTTATAAAATTGTCAGATACGTATCGGTTGATTTTTATTGGTTCTCCATGGACCAATACCCGATACCGGTATCCAATTTGACTCCTTGGCTATTGCTAACCCCCTACCAAATATTGAATTCCCCACATTAAGTATAGCTAAACAATATTGACTATTTTGAATCGGACAATAGAGATCATTTTTTGTTCTAATCTTTAACACAATTGATCTTGAGATCATGGGCATTTCATCATATGATCACTTATTTATTCCGCAAGACACATTCTCAAAACGTCACCCAAAGATCATGTCGCATACACAATGCTCACAGGTTACTTTTGGGATGTGTGTCACGTGGGAATAAATAATTGGTCAACTGTTGATATTCCAATGATTAAGATCAATTGTGTGGATGATTGGAATGAAAAAAGATCTCCATCATCTAATTCACAACAGTCAACGATTTTTAGTTTTACTTAATAGGGTTATTTAGCATTTGGTCAGGAGTTAGTAGCAGTCGCCTTTATTTGGGAGGTTGGAACTTAGTAGCGATTCATCCCTAAAATTTGTATGTGTATAACCCGAATCGATGTTTGCTAGGCTTTGAGATTTGTGTAATATGTGTGTTTTAGTTGTTTCTAGTGATTACATGTCGAAAAAGAATAGGAGTGAAGAAAAAGATTAAAAGTTGAAAAATGTCGAGAAGATAAGCTTAAATGTGACAGCCCGGATTTTCCCAACCTAATTTTTCTGACATATTTTTTTTATCACAAAAATCCTAACTAAATGGGAAAAACTCGGACCACCAGATCGTAGAACACAATCTGATACAAAATTTAGTTAGTACATCCACACACATGCAGAAATCAAAGCAGTTATAGCATAAATGGCAGAACTAAATATTTCATTTCTATACAATCACATGACCGGAAGAACTAAAATAGTCCACCGGTGATGACTAACCATCACCTAAATAGTAGTATACACATACGTACGAAAACTAAAACTCTATAAAATACCAAGCTCAAATCTCAGAAGTCACTGTACCAAATCTAATTGAGCTTCCTTCTCTAGTAGGTGACTTGGATCCTCCTCTAGTCCAAGGTCCTAATCTGAAGTTATACCTGTGACGTATAGTCAGGGTGAGCTAACAGTCTAAGCTCAATAGAAGAAATATCAACAACAATTTCATCTTATCATGTCAATGCATAGAATCAATGACAGAATTCAAAGCGATAACAAAGCAGAAATCGAACTGAAATAAAAACTCGCATTTTCTTATTCACTATACACTATTCAATGATTTGATGTTTAGGGTTCAGATTCCATCATTTACTGCTTAATGATTCAATGTCCATTGTTCACTACATTCTCTCACTACTTTCACTCACTTGTTCACTTCATTCACTCACTCACTATGTTCACTACACTCACTATGTATTCACTTATGTATGTTATGAATGTGTACGGATAACCATCGTACCGGTCCACATATGCACGCTATGCAATGCGTACAGATAACCGTCCTACTAGTGCACATATGTATGCTATGCACTATACACTGTGTACGGGTAACCGCCGTACCGGTCCACATTCCTATGTCCACTCACTATTTTATTGTTCAGAATACATTCTCAGTGTTCACATCCACTTTCAGATGCAGAGTTCAAGGTTCATATTTAATGACTCAAAACTAATTCTATCTCGTTTCTGAAGTTCAGAGTCCAATCATCCTACGACTAATGATTCACCTTGTAATTTCTAATCAAATTTCAAAACTCCTGGTCAAAGTCTTCAAAGATTCAAATACAATCAGATTACATCACCCATAGTTTCTATTTTGAATTCAATGTTTGTATGCAAGTTCAACTAATCATGTCATGTACAAAAATAGAGCCAATCGAATCACAAGCAAAACAGAACGAATCAGATTAAACAGAACAAATAGATCATCAGAACGAATCAGATCAAAGAATAACTGAACAGAATGAATCAGATCAAAAGTGGAAAATAGAATAGCCATATCATATGCGAAAACAGGACGGAAGCAGAACATATCAGAACAAAAATGAAGCATCGGGTCAAATATCAAATCGAAACTATCAAATCAAAGCATACATCAAAGAAACTATGAACCAAATTCATAAAATATAATTTTTTTCATTGAATTTCTCCTCCCTCAGATTCAGAGTCGTTCAAAGCGATCCAATGGTCCTCACATACGGCCTCCCGTTCATAACCTAGATCACATTAACATCGTACTATGTGTCACTAGTATCGAAAATAGATAGCTCAAAGCTTCTCAGAGTTTTTTCAAAAAAAAACTGAAAATAGCCAGAAATAGGGGAAATCGGTCGATCGATTTCAAATTCGAATGGTCGATTCCATAATTAATCGTTCGATTTCGTTCAGAAACTGGCACCTCTGTTGTGCCCAAAATCGATCGATCGATTCTCTAATCGATCGTTCGATTTCTACAGATTTTGCACCCTTCGAGCTTTTTCTTCCTTGGTTCTATTTCTCTCAAATCTTCAATGCTATTTCTTTAATCTAATGTTTATAACTTTTAATACACCACTAAACCACTAATTTAATCCTCAAAAATAAGAGATTGCACACTTTTTTAAATAATGCGTTTGTTGCATATTTCAAGAGAAAATCGAGCGTCGGTTCTTCCACGCGAAGTGGTTTGAGCCCAACCTCTTGCACTCGTATCGGAGTAGATCAAGCTTAAACTCCTCTCATAATGCGCGACAAAAACCCTTGCTTGATTCACCAACTTCGGGACCTCAAAATATCCGAATCAAAAGAGGGTTTGAAGGGATGAAACCTTCGTTTCTTTGCGGATCTCCGTCGCGTAAGAATTTAACGACCTCTCGTAGCACACCAACACTATGAAGCTAATTGTGTCAGAGATTAACGGAGCCAATTCGGCGTTCGGATGGTTCACGGTAGCGATTTCCTCAAGTTCTTTTCTCTTTCTCTCTCTACAAACCCAAAAACTCCCAATACTTTGCAAACGGTTAGTAGCTTCTAAATGAAGCTTTGCCTTTTTATAGGTTAAAGGGTTGGTTCCCCTATTAAACACATACACTTAAAAAGGGTGTTAGTTCTTATCCATTTAAATTTAAGTTTAATTGGGTGTTAGGCAAGCGTACAGTAGTTCGGTGTGTAAGCTTCTTACTAATGACCCTAATGACATCTAACTCAACTTTTCACCAAAAATATTCTTTCAATTTAATTATTCAAAATTTCAAGGTTTCACTGTGCGACTCACCCGGGAACGTACACCGAGGTAACCGTGTTTGGGTTTGAAAATTTTTGGGATATTACATTAAAGGAAGAAATTCTGAAGAATTTCGACCGATCAAGATGGCAATTCGACCGGTCGAGCTTGAACAACAAGCAAACTTAAAGAATATTGGAGTTGTCTCGACTTATCGAGGCTAAACAAAATTGAAGGCTCTTTTGGAATGAATTTCTCAATCGATCGAGAATCGGTCTTAACCAATCGAGAATCGGTCTTGACCGTTCGAGCTGAGCGCAGAACCCGATCTTGCAGTTTTTAGATCCGAATTCTATAAATTTTCTTTCATATTTTTTGGGCTCTGTACTTGCTTCTTTTTTGTAATTATATTAGGAAACTTGTAGTGCTATAAATATACAAGTTTAGCACAAATTAGAAGAGAATAGATTTAGAGATTTGTGAGAGCCTTTTAGGGTTTAGAATTTAGTAGCTTTTGAGAAGAGTTTTTCTCTTCCAAGGGTCGGTTTTGAAGATTGTATCTCCATGTGCTTGATTGTAAAACTAATTCCCATTATTTGGGACTTCTCGAAAATTGAAGATGAGTGTTAATTTTTAATTAATTTTATCTTCTTATTTAAATTCGAAGGTAATTGATTGCACAATTGAGTTTAATGTTTTATGAAAATGTCTTAATTGGATTTAATCTCCTTTTGTTTTAATCTTAATTATCTTGTAGAAGTTAGGATTATCATAAATCAAATACCCACTTCCGCTGTAATACTTGTGGTTTAGATTGTTTTGTGCAATGGTACTTATAGTTGTGATTGCTAGAATTAGATGAATTATGTCTGATTAGACATTCCATGTCTATGCTTTGTAGATAGATTGTACGAGATTAGGATATTTCATGACTGTGAATAGGATCACTTTCTTTTAAATAGCTTTAGCTTGTAGCGAGCAGTGATTCTAATTACTTAAATTCAAATTGGAATAGGAATAGATGAAAGATTAATATGAATAAGAGATAGAAGACTGAAGCCTAAACTATTTTCTCATAGATTTCATTAAACCTAATTGATAATTGCATGCTTATTTCTATTTTTTCCTTGATTTAAATTATGTTTTTAATTTCTTTACTTTAAAATTAAATTGTTCAAATCAAGATAATTAAGTTAGACAGTTTTTAGACAACTAATCCCTTGGGTTCAATATCCCTTTTTACTTACCTGTGCTTCTAGCACTTGCGTAGTTGCAAGGGTTTAACTCATACCACATCACTTAGAGGGTCGTCAAGAATCCTTTTATTTTACCATTTTGGTATCTCTAGTGTTAGAGGCATAAATTTTAAAGATCAATCACGCAGACTTTCAATAACTCGATTAGCCTAGAGTGTATGTGATAGATTATACACACAAAATAATAATAAACAAATTACAACAATCGCAAAGACAACATTTTTTAACATGTTAAAACCCTATCTCAAGGAAACATCCACAGGACCAAGTCCAAGAAAAGAAAATTCACTATTGAAAAATAATCGTAGTGAAATCGGTTCTATCAAAGTGTGTTGTCAAAATCTGTAAACCTAAACTCGATATAAGAAGTATATACATCAAGTTTCAGTACGATTGACGAAAATTAGAAGTATGGTTGACCACAAATCACAATACGGTTGACCTTACTGAAAAATATGGCTGACCATAAACCAACTTTGAAGCATTTCTTTAGAGACACCAATCTTTTCCTACACACCTATTAGAGTTCTTGACCTACACACCTATCGGAGTTCAAGTGATGGTTTGTTACTGATTTGATAATAAGGATTTGACTATCTCCCCCTTTCTCACAATCTTTGATATAATTCACCATATAACAAAGACATATTACAAACAAAGATAACTCTTATACATTCATCTATACCTCATGCAATATTACAATCAAGAGAACTTTATTTCCTAAATCTAAACCTAAGGTTAAGATCTACCAAAAGTTGCCTTGTTTCAAAACACGATTAGCCTTGTTCTCAAACACAGTTTGCCCCGTTCCAAAATATGGTTAACCATATGTGTGCACTCAATTTCAGTATAACTCTTAGCCATGAGCATTGATTAAAAACAAGGACGATTCTTCAACAAATTATACCCAAAAAAAAAAATCAACATAAAAATCTGAACCAATCACGATTGACCGTACGTGTTGCACGGTTAGCCATCAACAAAGATTTTGAAAGAAATTTTTAAGGCATATTTTTTTTTTCATTCTCACAAACCACTATACCTAAGCTTAAAATATAATATTAAACATAAATAGGGACTCAAGAATAATCAAAATTAAATCAAGTATGTCATCTTCAATCATAGTTTCTAATGCACATCGAATAAGAAAGGATAATCCTACAATGTATTGAACTTCAAGTAATAAGTGAATAAAAC
This sequence comes from Chloranthus sessilifolius, assembly GCA_021018995.1. Taxonomy (NCBI): domain Eukaryota; kingdom Viridiplantae; phylum Streptophyta; class Magnoliopsida; order Chloranthales; family Chloranthaceae; genus Chloranthus; species Chloranthus sessilifolius. Next base: position 119,009,296 of record CM037592.1, read on the forward strand.
TCACTACACACATATGCAATCAAAACAACAAACACTCATTAACCATGCTTATGCAAATTTGTAATTGTCACTTATATTTAACAAAATGCATGTGATGATGCAATGACGAAAGATAAATGTCTCATACATAACGAGTGTAGCAGAGAAAAATGGATATAAGATGAGGAATTATTTTCAGCTCGACTATATCTTTGAATTGTACAAATCTTCTTTAAGTAACAGAGGGAAGTTTTCAAATGGGACCAACTCTCTTGACTGTCATTTAAACACCAAATGGTGTTTAAACGATCTTAGACCATTTATCGGCTTATGATCTTGGAAATTCATACTGTCAAAGTGATATATCATCAATTGAAGGGCTATAGATCCAAAAATCCCACTTTTTAAGAGATTTGAACCATCTGATCTGTGCACTCTACTGCCAGCAATTGTTCTTAATTTTGAGGGTTGATATTAAAGTTCAGCAATCATAAGCATTATCCATTGGCCGGACATGTTCCAACGATGGATTGCTACTTGGACAATTTAGAGTGATCATAGATGTGCGTCACATGGCACAATGATAAATCATAAATCATACTTCAATGGTGTGAGATAAAAAGTGACTTTTTATTGGTGTAAGATCATTTAAACACCAATTGGTATTTAAATGTCGGTCAGGAGACATTATCCCTTTTCAACTTGTGTAAACTCAAATACCCAAGTGGACTTCCCGTTCATTCGGCTCGAAACGATGGTGGCTTTCTCACCAGACTTGTCGTAGCTATTTTTGCCTCTCCCTCATAAATTTTGCATGCTATTATTTCTTTCACTTTTTAATTTTATTTTAATACTTTTTCTTCTTTTTGTAATTTCACATAAAAATTTACAATTGAGTAAAATTTGAGAACGACGACTTTCACTCTACAACTAACTTTGTAGCCATTTTTGCCGTCCACTTAGCTAGTGATGACTTTCACACAAGTCATCTCTTTTCTCATAAAAAAATAAAGAATAAGACTCAAAAGACTAATGATAGGGGTAACACTTAACATAAATAGACAATCGTCCAAAACTACAGCATCACCTTCGAACAATTTGATCAAGTATATGGTGATGAATTGAAAATTCACATATGCATGATTTTAAATGTGACAGCCCGAATTTCGGCACCCCGAAACCCGTGCCATCAGCACGATCATCTTGACCGTGCCCCTTAGCTAAGCACGGAACACTGGTATATCAAGCATGCAATAGAATAATAAGCGAAATTTCGGAATTTAAATCTATACTAAGCAACTCCCCAAAAGACAGTTCTACCCTCATGCCTCTGCATGAATGGAGAGCCGATCCGAACCATCGATGATAGCAATCATCACGGATGGTTCGTCCCAAAAGAATAATCCCAACTCCTTATATACATGGTTTAAACAAAATCAAAGCTTGACATACCAAGCCGTACAAAACTCTCTCAAAAAGCCCTCAAAGTGGCACAACGGAGTCCTCTAGAAGAAGTCCTCAGGAGGTGGCTCCAACTCTTCCCCGGCCGCAAGGTCCGACTCACCGAGGTCAGCGTCTCCTGAAGCCTCGGCAGCTGCTAGTAGTAGACCTGCGACGTATGGTCTATAGGGTGAGCTACATCCTAGCTCAATAGGGAACAAACACAGTTGAACATATAAATTATTACTCACATATATTCCATGATATGCCATGCATGATGTGTCTATGCAGTTATTGATGAAAACAGTTAAAAAGCATTTCATTACTGTTGATTACTTATGTTTTCATTTACTCATGAATGATGCTGAAAAGGCCTAAAGCAAAACTTAAACTTTCAACTTAAGTAATCCCCGAGCAATATAGCATCGAGCCCCGATGAGATACCCTTCATCGTCATCTATATAGACACTTTTAACGTATTCCCTGGGAATACAAATATAGTACCCAAGCCCCTTTCCCCTGGGGATTGGTGGCGGGGTTTCACTTATCTCAATTCAACACCCCTGGGGTGTGCTTACTGTGTACGGATAAGCCTCCGCACTGGCCTACGGTTTTGCCGCCGTATCGGTCACGGATATCCTGCCGTGTCAGTCGTGGATATCCCGCCACGTCGGTGGGGTACCCTATCAAACCTCAAATAACAAAAATATCGGTGCCTTACATATAGTTATTCACCGTGTAAGTGTGCTATCTTATATCAGTTAGGCCCTATCAATCATGATTCAATCTTGGATACATCCCTGGGATGTATCCATTTACTTGCATCACACCTGATGCTCTTATATCTTCACTTCATCATCCCCTGGGGATGGCTCATTATACTTACTCTTATGGATATCACACACACACACTTTTCACAATTCTTAAGCAATAAAACATTTGAATTTGAATTATATATCACTACATACATGCTCTTGTAAAATAAAGTACATATTCAAGGTATTCCCTACCTCAAGTCTTCATTTGATCATTGCACTAAGGTCCCACGTGGCTCCTTGTGCACTAGTTCACACGTACCACCTATGGTACCACATAACAGGTGAAACACATCACAAAGGGTGCAACAAAGAAGGTCTAAGACCCTCCAAGAATCTTAAAGTTAAACTCAAAGGTCAACATAAATTATCTCAGTCGATTAATCGAACTCCAAAATCGATTAATTGAATCTGATTCGATTAATCGATTCCAAAAATCGATTAATCGAAAGTCAATATCGATTAATCAATTTTCAAATCGATTAATCGAGATTCTCATTCGATTAATCGAATTCTAATTCGATTAATCGAAATTCTCTGTTCAGCCAAGTCGATTCTCAATTCGAGTAATCGAAATCCCATTTCGATTAGTCGATTTTCCCAAATCATTTCCTCCAGCCCCCCTTGGGTCCACTGGAGGTTCCCAGTCGATTAATCGATACCCAAATCGATTAATCGAAATCCAAAGTCGATCAATCGAACTCCAATTCGATTAATCGAAGTCGGGGTCCTCTGACTTTTCAACTTCCTGGCCAATTTCGATTAATCGAAACCCAATTTTGATTAATCGAAATTGTCAGATTCAAATTTATTTGTGTTCTTCCCAATCTTTTTCCACACTTTTTCCTCTATTTTTCTAAACCATCATCCTATGATTTAAACCATTTTCAACTACAATTTAGCCTCTACGATCTATGCATTCTATTCACAAAAATTTACCTTGAATAAATCTCAAATTGATTTCAAATCGAGTGGTTGGAAGGCTAGGGTTCCAGCTTTGCTTCTAGCGGATCCCTCGCGTCGAATCCGACGTTTCTTGCTCGAATCTCCCTTCTTCAACTAGCATTTACTCCTTGTATAAATCACTCTCTTTACTCTTCTCTCTCTCTTCTTTACTTCTCTCTCAACCACCAAACTCTTGATTTTAGGGCTATTAAACCCTTTTATCTCCCCCCCCTAGCTTGTGTGTTGAGCACATGCGCCTCAATAGGTGTATGTGACTTTAGATTTTCAACATACACCACATAGCTACTCAAACCATCACTTCACATTCACTCATCACACTCTACGCTAACTATCGAACTCCTAATTGGTCAAACCTGTGACCGATCGGGCACGAATCCCGAGGTCATAGTTTAGCGTGATTTTTCGGGCTATTACATTAAAGGTTAGTTGACTAAGATACATATATGTGCACAATGTGATGAAGACCATTCATACACTTAAAATCTAATGAATATATGGAGAAACCTAAAAAAAAGGTGCATGTAAGACAATCGAATGAAACATATGATTATAAATATGACACATTCGTAAACCTTTTCTTTTTTTAATTCAACAAAAATTCAATTTTTTTTGTATTTTGGTTATCATAATAACAATCAAAACAAAAGGAAAAACCTACTATGTTACAAGAACACATCGAATCATTCTTTCCAATCCACTTGAGAGTGAATCTAGGAATTGCAGGACCGGTATAACACTGCTTCTCTCAACATTCCGCAAATTTAGCCTTCTATTCTGATTTTGAGAAACATTGATGTTCCTATTTGGAATAGGTAAATTGAAGTGTCAGTTTCTCCTTCCCGCAAAATAAGCATTAGAGTTCCTATTTGGAAAAAGTCTATTCTAAGGCCAATTTCTCCCTCTATCCATGTGATTCTTTTTAATCATAGGGGGTTGAGACATATCCTTATCTTTGATCGCACAATGAGGCCTAAAGTGCCCTGGTCTTGAGAGTATTTGGTGTTCGCTTGAGAAGTAGGAGCCGCTTGATCAACATAGCCAATACCACCCTTATCACTTTTAGACTTACAAAATGTCATAAACTTAGAGTTAGATGTGGCAAGTTCATATTTTAATTTTTCATTATCCAGAGTGAGAGCCTTGAAGCTTGAATGATGCTTTTGACATTCAATCTCAATGAACCTTACTTTATCTTTGAGAGATTTCAGAGACTCCTCAAGATTCTCTTTTTCAAGAGTAGGATCCACATGCTTGGTGTGTTTAGGAAAGTGTTTACACTTTTCAGCCCTTCAATCTCTTTTAAGAGTTTTGTGACAGCCCGGATTTTCCCAACCTAAATTTTTTGAGATATATATATTTTTTTAAACACTAATCTAAATGGGAAAATTCTAACTGCCAGATCGCAGAACACAATCTGATTACAGAATACTACATTCACACGTATTACGAAAATCAAAGCAGTTACAGCATAATTGGCGGAACTGAATAAACCACTGGTGATAACTAACCATCACCTACAGAAACTCTATACAATATCAAGCTCAAATCTCAGAACTCACTGTGCCAATCCAAGTGAGCTTCTCCCCCCAGTAAGCAACTTCGGATTCTTCTCAAGTCCAGGGTCCTGAAGCTATACCTGTGACGTATAGTTAGGGTGAGCTAACAGTCTAAGCTCAGTAAAAGAAATATCAATGATAATTATATATAATTATGTCAATACATAGAATCGATGACAGAGTTCAAAGCAGAAGCAGATCAGATATTCGATGACAGAATAAAAGTGATAACAGAGCAGATATTCTATGACAGAAACAAAAGCTCGTACTTTCTTATTCAATAATTTAATGTTCAGGGTTCAGATTCCATCATTCGCTATTCAATGATTCCATGTCCATTGTTCAATTACAGTGTATTCACTCAATCACAGTGTATTCACTTATTCACAGTGTTCACTACACTCACAATGTTTACTTATGTATGCTATGCAATGCGTATGGATAATCACCGTACCGGTCCACTATGTATGCTATGAAATACGTACGGATAACCGTCGTACCGATCCACTATCTATGCCATGCACTGTGTATAATGTGTATGGATAACCGTCGTACCGGTCCACTATTCCACTGTGTTTTGTCGTTCAAAATACGTTTACAATTTCTCATTCTCACTCAATTTCCAAGTTTAGATTCGACTTCAGACTCAAACCTCGTATTCAATTCACATTCATATTCAAACTTCCAAGTTCACGCTTGGATTCAAATTTACAACTCCGATTCAAATTCAGACTCATAACTCAGATTTACCTCCTTATTCATAGTTCGAAATTCAGTCACAACAAACTCATAACTCAAATTCACCTCCTTATTCATAGTTCAAAATTCAATCACAAAGCTAAGACCCTCATTTGGATTCAAATTTCATATGCAAAAATTCATAGTTCGGATTCATATGCATATCAAATTCAAGGTTCAAGTTCAAATCAGAAAGTTCAGGTTCAAACGGAAACGAAATTTAGAACAAGTTCAGATCTATGATTCGTCTTCAAAGTCATATTCGAAGTTCAAAAATGCAGATTCATATTCATATCAGATTCAGAGTTCGGATTCAATGACTTACAGAATTCAAAATTCAAAATTCAGAAAGCAAAGAATTCATGATTCAAAATTTCAAATCTACATTCTAAATTCAAAGAGTTCAAATGGAATAGAAATTCAAAGTGCAGAGAGTTTAATGCAATTAACCGAAAGTTCCATAGTTCAATTGCAGTCCAATTACATCACGATATCTATGAATTCAAGTCAAAAATGTAATTGGTAGTGAGTTTCCCCTACCTTAAACTAGGAGCTGTTCAAAGCGACCCAAAGGTCTTCATTCGGATCTCCTGTTCATAACCTAGATCACATCAAGGTTGCACTATGTGTCAATAGTTTCAAAAACAAATAGCTAAAAGCTTCTCATAGTTTTTCCAAAGAAAAATTGAATATAGCCAGAAACAAGGAAAATCGATCGATTTTCAAATTCGATCGTTCGATTTCAAATTCGAATGTTCGATTTCTTCATAAATTTTGCTTATCAGCTGTGTCAAAATCGATTGATTCTCAAAATCAATCATTCGATTCTCAAAATAGATCATTGGATTCTCAAAATCAATCATTCGATTCTCAAAATAGATAATTCGATTTCAAATTCGAACATTCGATTTCAAATTCGAACGTTCGATTTCTTCATAAACTTTATCAGTTCTATCAAAATCAATCGATCGATTTCAAAATCGATCGCTCGATTTTAACAGATTCTGTAGCCCATTGGGCTTCTTCTTCCTTGGCTCGTTTTTCTCCAAAACTAACCTGATTCTTTTCTATTCGCATATACTAACTACTCTGAGTTCAAGAATAATTAATACAACATTAAAATACTAATATGCTCACCTTTCGAGGTAGATTACAAGACTTCCGATGATTTCTACGAAAGGGGTTTCGGAGTCAATCTTACGGATTCCTATGGCAATAGATCTCAGAACGAGCTCTACGTTAACAAGTATCGATCTTCACCCCCTCAATTCTCGGAATACACACTCACTACGACTGGTTCACTAAAGCTCGTAACTACTTTTCGTCAAGCTCCTCTATCTAACAGATATCGGACTCAAAGGTTTCAAATGGTTGGAATTTGCGAGAGTGGAACTCTTGTAAGGCAGTGCAAAGTTTCATCGAGAAGAACATAGAGCTTGAGGTGGGATCTCGCGGTCGAAATCCAGGGAAGGGGGTGGAAGCTTTCTCTTCTTTCTCTCTCTTTCTCTCTCTAGAAACCCAAACCCTCAAAGTTTGCAAATGGGTAATGGCTTACAAACGAAGCCTTTCCTTTTATAAGTTAAAGGGGCTGGTACCCCTTTTGGGTGTTAGTTCTTATCCAAAGAACTTGTTTCCACGTGAAACAAATACACCTAAGTAAGGTGTTTCATGTTTCACCAAAAGAACTTTGGTTCGGTACGGAGCTTGTACACCAGAACCATTGGTTACACGAAATTTGTCGTTAAGCCAATACACCACCACGATGTATGAGCCTTGGTCCAAAAACCTTACACGAAGCTCAAACAGACCCGAAACGATTTCATTTGAAAAATCAGAAACAGTGAAGCATTTTTTAATGAATACATACCTAATCAGGACCTATGGTTTTGGAAATTTTTCGGGATGTTACAAGTTTACTCTTCTCCTTGATCAACCTCAAGGACTCGACATACAACTCACCATAAGCTTTGTTAATATTTAACCCCTTCATTCTCATCATTTGATGTTTCAACATCAGATTGAACCACTATATCTGGCTCATTAACAGTAGCACAAAGGCACTAAACTCGTTTAAATCCGAAATAATGTGCCCAAAACCTTTACACTTAAAACACTTGACCTTTTTAGAAGACTTCTTTTTATGTTTCCTCACAAAAACTTTTTGTTTCTCAAAATCTTTTTGTTTATCACTTTTTTGAAGTTTCGGAGTATATGAAAATAAAAGACATAAAAAATGAACAACTCATTAATCAAAAGAGATAAATCTAGTTTACCAAGGAAAGCCATGGGAAAGACTCAGCTCGTTAGAACCTTGACAAGTGCCCACTCTAATATCAATTGAAATTCTAAATGTCGATCTCGCAAGTTTTCAATAACCTAGATTAGATTAGAGTGTGTGTGATAGATTATGCATACAAAATACTAATAACAAATCACAACTTATCACAAAGACACAAAACACTTTTACGTGGTAAAACCATACTTCAGGGAGACATCCACGTGACCAAGTCCAGGAAAAGAAACTTATCTATGTAAAAATAAATGGCTTACAGAAGTAGTGAATGATGCATGAAGACCTCACACTGACATCCATGTGACAACAATCTTGATCAAACCTTCAAGCTAGTAACAACGGATCTCCCATATCCGTCATTCACAGTGTACTGATTTTCTTTATCCTCACAATCATTGTACACACATCAATGATTCACTTAACCCGTGAGCACATGACTACAAATTTTAAACATAAGAAGAGAAGAAGAAATCTCTTTTAATTAGAAGTTTTTAATCATTTGATCTCACAAAGGTAGTCAAAAGGATAGCTTAGGGTTAGGGTTTGTCATCGCCTTCCAAATGACAAAGTCGGCTCTCTCAAAGTGTGTTATCGAAACTCGTAACCCTAAACTCGATGTAAGAAGTATATTATTAAGTTTCAATACGATATATTGACCGTGAATCACAATACGGTTGACTTTACTAAAAATATAATTGGTCGTAAACCACTTTGAAGCATATCTTTGGAGACATAAATCTTGACCTACACACCTATCGGAGTTCATGTGGTGTTTTGTCAATGATTTGACAACAAGGATTTAACAAGGTTAATGTAGAGATTTGTTGTGACAGTCTGGATTTTGGCACCCCGAAACCCGCACCATTAGTATGGCCCTCAAGGCCACACCCCTTATACAAACAGAAAACTTGATACATCCACACACAAAGTGGAACAAAGCATAAAAATAGCAAAGCAAATAGAGATGTCATAAGAAAGAAATCTCTAATTTCTGTGGCATAGCCAAACTATAAAATAACCCAAAAGACAATTCTAATCCCATGCCCATCGCATGAGCAAAAGAACTGAACTGAACCATCAGTGACATCCAAAAGTCACCCTTTGATGGTTCGCCAAAAGAATACAGTATCATAATTTACATCATTTCTAAGTTTAAAATGGCTGGACGTACCAAGCCTTACAAAACAAATCTCAAAAATAGCGCAACAAGGTCTACTAGAAGAAATCCTCCGGAGGAGGCTCGTTCTCTTCTAAAGGCACAAAATCAAAATCCTCCCGATCCTCATCCTCAATTCCAACGTCCTCACCTGTACCTGTGATGTATAGTCGAAGGGTGAGCTACATCATAGCTCAATAGGAAAAAACTGATATAACATACATATTTCTAGCATCACACATATCTTTCATGACACAACACAAAACATAGTTTTCTTAAATGAAAAACACAATTTAAAAGTATTTAAATTGACTGAAATGGATAATTGATGCATAATTCAAAAGTCACACTTATCATAACTCAAAAGTCTTTTTCTTTCTTCATAAAACTTAAGTCAATCACTTAAATAGTTTTCCGAGCAGATATAGCATTGGGGCCCCCGATAGAATACCCACCATCGTCATTTATATAAACCATTAGCACAAATTACACAAGCCCCCTTAATGGAGGTGACTTGCCGAACGAATATTACCCCAGAATGATAATCAAAGAACGGATATCCCGCCGTGTCGGTCACGGATATTCCGTCGTATCGGTTGGGTATTTATACATAAATCTTAAATCAAAGTGCTAAATCTACATATAGTTAATCACCGTGAGTTTGTAGTAATTATAATAGTTTAGAAGTTTTCAAAGTTTACACACACACACACATATTCAAATCCTTTGATGTCACACATATTCACATCAATTTGATGTCACATACGAAGTTTTGATTTCTTATCGAAAGCACGCAAGTACATATAGTATTTCACACACACACACACACATGTTTTTTCTTAGTGATCACACATACCAAACTTACACATTTAAAAGCATTATGAATCCATGCTAAAGCATATCGTAAAACACACATTCACATCATATCACTACGCACATGCCTGTTGAAATCAAATACACATGCTAAGATGTTTTTCCTACCTCACACAAAGTCTTACTTAGTTTCCTTAGTGCGGATTAGCCTTTCTAGTCCATGGCTCAAGCTCACACCTATCATACATGAATACATAACTAAACGTCACAAATGACGTAAAATAGGAATGTATGAAGTCCCCCTAAAGTCCACAAGTTAAAACAAAACAAACCTTGAACTGTCAAAAATTGATTAGTCGATTCCCAAATTGACCGGTCGGTTTTCCTTCAGAAAACCAGACCTTGTTCACAGCCAAAATTGACCAGTCGATCTCAATTCGATCGGTTGGTTTTCCAAAATTGACCGGTCGATTTCTGTTCGACCGGTCGGTTTCTCAAAAACTAACTTTACACGCTCACTGTTTTCCTAAATCGATCGGTCAATGCTACTTTTGACCGGTCGGTTTTCCAAATTGACCGATCAATTTTCCAAATTGATCGGTCGATTTTCATTCGACCGATTAGTACCGTGTGAGGCCTTCAGATCTCACATCCTGTTAAAAATCGACCGGTTAATTTTGCAATTCGACCGGTCGATTTTCTCAGATTTCTAAATTCCATTTTTCTTCAAATTTCTCTCTTCCTTCTTCTAAATCTTTACCCACATATTCAATACAAATATACAAAGACTCTTACCTTCTAATTCGATCGATTCCTCGATCCGAGCTTCACAATTTTGCTTTGTAGCTTGAGCTTCATATTTGCACACTATTTAAAGTTCTTGAATCACATACACCATCCGATCCTTCACACACACTCACTGTGACAACCTGACATTTCCCTTGATCATATATAGAAAAGGTCGCGTCGTCAAATCACCTAACATGATCCTATCATATAATCATGTCCAAAGTAATGCAAATGCGGAAGTAATTTAAATAACTCTGACAGGATAGAATATGGCAAAACTGATATTTACTCATCTAAACAGTAACTATCAAGATCTATAAACAAGGATAACAGATACGATGTATATCTTTCCACTGATGACGGCCACCCGTCATCTAAACAATGGAAAGAAAACCTATACATATAGTATAAAATATCTCAAAATAAAAGATCATACGTGGTTTATACAAATTTGTAAAAGACATCTCTCTCTCTCAAACCTATTTGGGAAAGAATTCTTCAGCAAATTCTTTCTCCTCGTCCTCCTTGTCTTCCTCCTCTTCTTCCTCGTCCGGCTGATAAGTGGGGTCCCCCTCATGCTCTGGATCGAGATCTACAGCTAATACATTGAAGTCGTAGGATGAGCTATCATCAAAGCTCAGCAGGGACATTTACATTACTCATTTATATATTAGATTTGCCAATAAATATAATTGAGGCATAAACCAAGTTAATATCAATATATACTATAAACAAGTTAATATCATGCGATAAATTGATCATGCTGACATGCTGAATAAAGACCAGAACATCATGGTGCAACAGATACGGGAAATCATATGGAACAAGGAGTCATGCTGAGACAAACTTAGCTTAAACAGGTTTATCAGATGTAAATATACATGTACAGGAACCAAAAGAATCAAGCTCCTGAGTTAGCGGGATCACTTGTCAAGATCTCAAGTTAGCGGGATCACTTGGAATCTAGACAAAACAAGCTCCTGAGTTAGCAGGATCACTTGTCAAGCTCCCGAGTTAGCGGGATCACTAGGACCAAAACAATCAAGCTCCCGAGTTAGCGGGATCACTTGTCAGAAGTATACAGTCAAGCTCTCGAGATAGCGGGATCACCTGACTCAAAACTAAGCAACAATGTGTAGAGGACAACAAGGATAGAAGGATCGGAATAATGCAATATGACGCAAACTGACTCGTATAACATAACTTGCATGCTCAAACTGAAATGAGTTTATCATATAGCACATTAAAATTAGCATGTTCATACATGATCCTATGTTGAAGCCAAACTTGCATCATTATTCATAACCTAGCATAAGCCAAAGACATGCTTTTAAACTTGTGTCATCAGTGCACACACCATATACCTAAACTGATGTAAGCCAGGTCATGCAAAAAGCATGCAATCTAAATAAGAGCTTATGTTAGTTGTAAAAGCATGCATTTTTATATACCTAATAGTTTGCAAATATGAGAACCAATACATAACTCAGGAAGGTAAATTCCCTACCTTTACTCACGTTTACGTCATGCTTACGTGTGTCTGTGTATACGTGTACTCACGCTTCCAAGAAAACCTTCATCGTTATGAACTTATCATGTGCACCAAGTTGCACCTATGATTTCATATGCATGGCTTAGTAGAATAAATAGGGCACTGGGTTACCTTAAACCCTACATACATGCTCGACAAAGTTAATGAGCCATAGAGTCAATGCACACATCCATACACCAACCACAGGTGTCACACGGCACCGACACAAACTAGACATGGGCTTGCCTCGGCAAGCCACAGGATTGCCGCGGCAAGCCTGATGCCAGCCTGCCGTGGTGCCTTTTTGGTTCCTCTTTTGCCTTTGGCTTCACTTGGTATGCTGACCTTTGTACCCAAGATAGGTTTAGTTGATATTTATTTTTATGTTTGACGCAAATAAACGATGTTATTTATTCAATCTGGTATGGGAGGTTCGGAGTGCACTCAATGGCATTCTTAACTCTGAGACCTTCACGCACCATCTGATTTCAGAGCTGTTGATTCAAGCTTGTGAAGACGGCATCACAGACCTTAACATGTAGTGTAAATGAACTCTAAGCTATGGTTTATTTTGATTGCATACCTTTTTGGTGGACTTGCGGTTATGACAGTGCCGAACGTGTATGGACATCGCGTTCGCCAAGTGTGTAAATGACTAAGGAGTCTCTGAAATATTCAAATCGAAGGTGTGAAGAAAATGCATAGAGTAATGGGTTTCAAACGTGAGTGGAGCTAAACATATGGTTTTTCTACTATGGATTGTACTAATTGTGCAGGGTCGATGTGCAGCAGATTCGTCGTGGGGAGAAGAAAGGAGATGGTGAGGTTTATAAGGGTTCCTGTTGACTTTGCGTGCATGGAGTCGAATTGGGACTCATGCACTCGTGGAGGTATCTTAGCGAAATAATCAGCTTATCCACTTATTTGAGTTGCAATCCCTTATTAAGCCCACACTAATTAATAGTGTACAAACAGATAAGCCAAAGACAGCTTACCTGTTATATTTCTCACATACACTTTTGACGTGTATAGGCTAGTGAAGGTAGGTTGGAATCCCATGCAGTGTATGCATGGGTTTTGTTTCAGTGTACATGCCTATAGGTCAAACTAGGCCTGGCTTTGGGCTTTAGAGATTGACTACCCGATTTGGCTTTAGTGTAAAGCTTTTACAAAAGTTTTAAAATGTGTAGCTGGGTGACTATTTCGGGTGTAAGGCTAACACATAACTCATTGTGTATAGTAGGGGTGCATCTGTAGTGTAAAGCATATATATATATATATATATATATATATCATATATCTATATAGACTATTTGGCTATTACACCTTTATCGTGTATCAAACTGAAAGGATAATTTGCTTCATGGAAGACCTTGTCACCCATCAAATATATATATAGAATATTGGTATTCAATGTAGTTTTAAATTCAATAGCTTAAGTGTCTGCATGACTGGGTTTTGCTGAACAGTTTTACTGGGTCTCTAAGGACCTTACATTCGGAACAGGTTTGGATACTAACTTAGATAGGTCCTTTGGGTTACATGTTAGGCACTCGCCTGACCTGACCCGTGTCCATACCACAGAGTGTAGTTTGAAAATAGGGCATCTGTTACACTCACGCATTAAATTCCAATTTACTTCTCTCTCTTCTCAATAACTCTTCTCATTTATTCTCTTCCAACAACCTAAGAGAAATAAATTCTCTTCTAAGTTTCCTTTACTTATCTTTAGTTTAGGCTTAGGTGTTGAACATACACACCTCTCTAGATGTATTAAACCTCATTCAAACGTTTATACATACCTTACTTCTCTCTTTCAGTTAACCCACAACCTAACTTAACTTATCCATTATTCTCACAAGGTCGGACACATGACCTGAATAGCACGCATACCGAAGCACACTATTCACAGATCAAAATTTTTTGGGACGTTACATTTGTGGTTGGGGTCTCCATAATGAAAAGGATAGAGGTATTTATAGGAGAATTTAAAGCAAGTTAAATGGTTCCACCTTTAACATTGTTGACTGTCTTGAATCGGGTGATGGAGATCATTTTTCATGAACCCTTCTCATGGTACACTGTGATCACAGATGTGTGCCACGTTGAATCAACACTTAACTATCTGATAGGTGGGCCACTATCTATATATTTTATTGAACAACATTTAGAAATTTCCTTAGGGCCTATAAAAGCATTTTCCCTTGCAAATTCCCAAACAAGGCTGATGAAAGAATTTGAGAGTGGCACCTAGGAAGGAAAAAATTTACTGATTGTAAATACCGCTATCATAATTAAAATATATATTATTTTTTTATATAATAAATTTAGTAGTTTCGGTAGCATTGTAATAAAATATCAGAGACATTAAATTGTTCAACGATTTAATCTCATGGTATTTTAATAAAATAAACATTAATTATAATCTATTAGAAATATATAATTTTATATTATATATTTTAAATAAAAAATCGTGTCGGGCCCAAGCCAGATGTTAAGGTACCTAGTACAAGTCCAACCCGATTTAACCTGGGTTGGATCATGCTTAGCCCAAGTTGGGTCTTGAAACGGGCTTACACACCCAAAATGCTTGCAACGAGTTCAACCGAAATCCAAGCAAGCCCAATCCATTGAGAGGCTTAGTTTCACGTGCTTTTACAAACACAAAAAAAAAAAAAAAAAAAAAAAAAAAAACTGAGCTTCTATAAGGAGATTTTTCACATTTTCAGGTGGGAAAATTATAAACGTAGGATAGATTTGTTGAGGGCAAAGTGCAGGTGGCTGACGTGGCGTGACATAATTGGCTGCATTAACCTACATTAATTGAGCCCCACCGCACTTGCAGCCAATTGTGTCGCGCCACATCAGTCGCCTGCACTTTGTCTGCATAAAATATGTCCTCCATATCACACTATCCTTTTCATATGCAAAGGATCGATTTCTATGTGCAAATAGTTCCCCCTTTTTTATCATTTACACGGCTCAGGAATTTGTTATCATGCAGTCCACATCTCTTAATATCCATTGAGAATTAAATTGAAGTGTTCTTAGGGGTCTCAATAGGTTGATCTTGAGCCCTACCAGGTCCGCCTTAACCTGCAATGGGCCAGGTATAAGTTAAGGTAGGTAAGCCCGAGATAGAAATGTGCTGACCTGGGCTGGCCCGATTAGTAAACTGGGTTAAACCAGTTTCGGTATAGGCTATTTCCACAGGGTTGTGCAACCGTGGGATTCATGACTATCCCGTTGCGGCGATGTGCTCGCTAATAAAAATATAGAGTCACCACTCGGAGATTTTGGTGTCTCGGGAAACCTATATCATTTTTATGAGCACCGAAATGCAAAAAATATGGCTCTGATTCCGGTCCACTAAAGGCTCTTGGGTAGGGGATTCGATTATCGATCGGGAAGGTGTTAGGCACCCGATCAACCCGCTTGAAGCGGTCTCTACTTATGGCCAAAACAAAAGGGAAATGCTAGGAGCAAAAGAAGTCGCTTTTTACCCAAAGGGCTCTAAAATCCTATTTGTGCCCCTCCACTCTTACCGAAAAGTTGGCGGCGTAACAGCACAAATGCAAGGATGAGAAGTGCTATAAAGAGATAGGAGAAGAAAGGGGAGAGTCGGGGCCCTCGAGCCCTTGTAGCACAGAATGAGAGCCTTGCGTGGCTTACTTTTGATGAGCTCTTGAAGGCTTTGTATGGTATAGAATAGGATTCTAACTCCTAAGGCTTAAAGCTAAGAGGTAGAGTGAGGGTTCTAGGGGGGAGCACACACCTAGACTAAGGGTTTTGGAGGCAAGAGTAAGCTTGAAATGAGGTTAGGAGATTCTGAAATTTATGTGAAAATGGTGCACAAAAGGGAGGAAGAACTTCTTACTTTGAGCTCTTTCTCTCTTAAGCAAATTTCTCAACCTTTAATCCAAGGGGAGGGGGGCTCTATTTATAAGAAATGGGTGGGTTAGGAGACCACTTAAGTGCTAATTGGGGTTAGTAATCAGGTAATCTCAAATCTATAATTTCCTAGGTTTTTTGGAGCCTTGAAACATGTGAGAAGGTCCTCTAATGGTGGATGATAGGATAAGGCCTTAAGTCACTTAAGAGATTGCAGATAGGGTGTAAAAGGGTGTAATAAAACTATCAAAACACATCCCACAGACCTAGGTGGTCACTCAAGTCAAAATCCAGATACAAAATTTGGGATAAAATCAGAGGTCACTATTCATAAGCCTGGCGTAACTATTAGTTGTGTCAGGTATATGCACAGTAACATAGTGCAGCACAGTAGCCTGAAAGTTGGCTTCTCGAGGTGGGGTCCACTTTAATGTTGGTGCAACTATTAGTTGCGCCAGGCTTAATCTGGGAAAAAGTGGCTTGGCGCAACTAATAGTTATGTCAGGCTCAATTATAACTGGCACAACTATTAGTTACGCTAAGCCATTTCTGGAGAGAAATGGCCTGGCGTAACTATTAGTTGCGCCAAATCCCTAGGGGGCCATTTGAAATTATATTTTTGCCCTCCAAGTTTGGACTGCCATAACTTTGCGTAAACAGCTCCGATTGGGGAGATTCTTAGACCGTTGGAAAGCTGACGACCTCTACTTTTCAATGGTATGGGATTCGATCATAGTAGAAGGCCGTAGTCAGTCCTAGTGCACCATTACTCATCCATGGCTTGAAAAGATTTGGTTCAGGCTCGAAACGGGTTTTAAGAGTCGGGATTGGTTTCTAAGGGTTCAGGATGGTTTCTAAGAGTTCGAGATAGGTTCTTCAGGGATCTAGGAGGATTCCTGAGGGTTTGGGGTGATTCTTAAGGGTTCCATAGATGCTATCAAAAGCTCGGAAGCACACCTCTCTCAAAATACGTTTTGATCAGGCCTTGGGCCAAATTTGGGTGTCTACAAATGCCCCTCTTTGATATCCGATCACTAATAATCGAATGCCAAAGAAAAGAGACATCCAAAGAGGCTCAAGGCATTACTGACAGGTCCGTTGCATTCAGAACGAACTTCAAACATCATATGAGTAACATGATGAGAAAACGAAAGCCCTGGATGTCAGGCTAAACATTCGTTTCTCAAGGAAATTGGTCCCTAAGCGCTTAGCGATATTACTGGGCATGACCGAGGTGGAATGAGTTGCGAAAGCCCTGTATGTCGGGCCAAGCATTCGCTTCTCGAGATAATTTGAAGGTATTTGATGTTTAAGATTTATTTTGAATACAACAGTTTCGTAAGTAAGGGGGGTGATTGACCCACACTTAAAGATAGGCGTTAAGCAAAACTATGCAAGGCTTCACAGTTTGCTTTTAATCCTACAAGGCATTTGATTGCCCCATCTGACTATTCGTGGGTGCCCCTACTGAAAGCAGGGTTCGAGGTCTTTGGGTGAACCCATCGATCTCGAAGTTTATTTAGTATGACTACTCGAGCGGAACGAATAGAAGTTGCAACGCTTTTTGGGAGGACGTGTCATTTTTGAAAACGTGCCCCGGATCAACATGAGAGTACCCAACATCAACTACCTTGATTAGGTTCAGCCAAACATTGGGTATCTCCCTAAAGGGACATCCAATCCTGGTCTCTGCCAACAATGATCATAAACCTTATTCAACTAAGCATAATCATGCACCCGTCAGGGGCAACAAGCAACAACAAAGGCGATGGAAGCCCCGACCCGGACCTGCCCGGATACAATTTACGAGAACAAACAACCATCATACGGATACCCCGACACATGGTATACACTTTACAGGGATATCGCTACCCATATAGGTTTTAAGCCTGCAGAAAAATAAAAGGGAAATAAACCCTTCTGAATGCATGATTACACATAGTTTGATTGATACGTAATCTCATTCTCCATAGGTTGGTTTCAACCAACAATTGACCTTTTCCAACGAAAAATCTAAAACTTAAGACACTTAAGTTCATATGAATCTAAAACAGAGCGCTTAGCTCAAAGATTTAGCAGTGGGGTCAACCTGATCAAAACATTGACCGTTTGATCGGGATTGATGTCGTTGCCCCTACTTTGAAGAAGGATCCAAAGATCTAAGGCGAACCCTACACTCGGGACTTTAATATGGCACGGCTACATTGCGGATAAAACATTGATATTTTACCACATTATGCATGTGTGTAGCTCTATGGGGAAACACAAAGTTTAAATGAAAAAAACACAGATTTATTTCTTTCTTTTTCAAAATGATTTTCTCTTTTTTTTAATAGACCTAATGTTAGTGGTGAGATGCTTTATCTGATTTGTCCATCGCTAAGAAGTTGTCCGCTTCGAGGCTTTAGACCGTGTGATATTCCTGCACATTCTCGAGAAAATGTCAATCCTTTTTTTATTTATATAAGTAACAAATGCATCCTAATTAACAAAAGGAGAAATAAACTTTTACCTATATTTTTTTTTTTCAAAATTTATATATATTTTTTTAGAATTTTATTTTCAAAGATTTTTTTATTCTTTTTCTTTATTTTTGACATGGAAGTACGATGCTGTAACTGTGTAGAAAGAGTAGAATTTTTTGAATTTTTATTTTTCAGTGATTTTTGTTCTTTTTCTTCATTTTTAAGATAGAAGTAAGATGATGTAACTATGTACATGAGAAAGAGCATAAATATATACATACATTTTTTATATTTGGATTTTTTTTTGTTTTTTTGTTCTTTTTTTTGGATTTTCTTCTTCTTCTTTTTTGATGATGCCTTATCAGTGAGGTGAAGTCATGAGTCCCATTTTGAGCATAGCTGAACCCTTTCATATGGTCGGGCCTGAGTGAGTTTCAGCAGTTTCACCAAGGCCGGAACGTCAATCCCTTTGGGCTGAGTCAAACCTTTCTCATTATCTTGAGTCATACGTTTGATGAAGTGGTTTCACAAAGACAATTCTGGTTGGGGCCCAATTTGAACTAACATGAGCGGCCTAGAAAACGGGATCAGGGAGAGTAACCAAGAGGGCTTCTCAAACATTAACTATCAACCCAATCCAACAATTATTTCTCTTTTAAAACTCTTTTACTCACAACACCCAAGGTGGGTTCGTCGTGCCCGTTTTTGCCCTCTTTTTACCCATGGCGCCCTTTCAGGTTTTCACCACGTCCATAGGTTTAGCTCTCGTACCCCAAGCGCCCTTTCGAGTTTTCACTTGGTTCGTACAAACTCGTTATTTTTACCCGTAGTGCCCTTTGAAGTTTTCACCACGTCCATCTTGCTTTGAGCTTGTATTTTTTTTATTTTTTTTTATTTTTCAAAAGTGACGACATAGACGTCGATTCCGTCATAGCCAGCTAGATGGGGTCCTGGTGTCATCTCACAACTCGGCTTGTGTTGACTTAGCAGATATTATTACTGCTTGTGAACCTAAAAAGAGGGCTTTCTTCAAGGTGTAGTTTGGCCATGGGTTAGGTTAGGATTTGAAGGTATGCTGGGCTAAAAGGGTTTCCTTAATACAACTTCAATTTTCTTAACATACTTTCTTTCTTGGGGGCTTTACTATACATGCCTCATGATTCTTCTATTTTTTCTTTTTTCTTTATCTTATTTCAGACAATCTCTTTTTAAGGTTTTGCTTTTTCTGATTTTTTTTAAATTTTGATGGGGACTTTACTTCCTCTTTCTTTCTTTTTTATATATGTACATACTTTTTTTTTCAGGGAAGTGGTTCATTGAAAGAAAGGCCTAGGCTCAAAATGGGGTAGCAAAGGATATCATCATTTTTAGGAATGCTTTTTGGCTATTGTGTTTAGAATGATGGCCTCTTTTGGGTAGTTCTTAAGCAGCCCCGTATCTGTTTCACCAATACTTACCTTATCACGATAGACTAAGCGTAGAACTATCGAATATATCCAGCATTGATGGACTCAGGAAGATGATCTCCGTCCATGGTGGGTGAGGCGGATGGCGTATCCCGATAGCACCTTTCAAACGGCGTAAGGTCCTTTCCAGTTCGGTTTGAACTTCCCTCTCAGATCGGCATGGAGGGATTAAAAGATCTTCTTCAACATAGTGTCTCCTGCCTTTAGATCTCGACCACAAACACGTTTATTGTAAGCGCGTGCGATTTGTCCCTGGTAAACTTGAGTGTGACGCAGGCTAGGAGTCTCTTTTTGTCTAATAAGTTTAATTATTTGAAGTAGGATCTCTCTCTCTCTGCTTCGGGTAAGCCTGATTCCATAAGGATTCGGAGCGAGGGTACTTCAACCTTAACTAGTAGGACGGCCTCAGTTCCATACACAAGGGAGAATGTTGTTGCCCCTATAGCGGTACGGATTGACATTCTGTAGGCCCACAAAGCAAACGGCAACATTTCGCTCCAATTTTGGTAAGTGACAACCATTTTCTCAAGGATGTGAACGACCTTCTTGTTAGCAGCTTTCACAGCTTCGTTAATTTGAGGTCGATAAGGTGAGGAGCGATGGTGCTTGATTTTGTATTACTCGCAGAAGGCTCGGATGCGCTTATTTGTAAAGTTTGTGTCGTTGTCCATGATAATATCTTTAGGTACTCCAAATCAGCACAGAATATTACTCTTGAGAAACTTCTCGACGTGATTGGCTGTGATGTTGGCATATGATGCTGCTTCTACCCATTTGGTGAAGTATTCAATGGTGGCGAGAATGAACCGATGTCTGTTTGATACTTTTGGATTAATCATTCTGAAGATGTCAAGGCCCCAGGTAGCAAATGGCCAAGGAGTGATCATGAAGTGTAGATCGATGGCAAGAGCGTGTATCAGATTGGAGTGTTCCTGGCACTTGTAACATTTCTGAATATGTTTACAGCAATTTGATTCCATAGTGGTCCAAAAGTATCCCTGTCGTAGAATTTTCTTAGCAAGCATGTGACCACTGACGTGGGCTCCGCATACTCCCTCGTGGATCTCCTGTATGATATTGATCGCTTCACTTTCTGTAAGGCACCTGAGTAAGATGTTATTGAACGATCTCTTGTAAAGGCATTCTGTAAGGCACCTGAATGGTTCGTCGATCTATTTTGGATGTATCCTCCGAGAAGGTACGAGTCTCAAGGAAATTCTTGATATCTGAGAACCAAGGTGGCCCATCATCAGGCTTTATAGGTTCCTCAATTTGGAGGCAGAAGGTCGGCTCATTCCTCTGCTCGATCATGATCAGCTTCATCTCAGCACCATACGGGATTTCTATCATTGATGTCAACGTCACTAGTGCGTCGGTGAAGCGATTCCTTATTCAGGAGATATATGAGAATGTCATATCTTGAAAGCAAGCTATTAGATCCTCGAGGTGCTCATAGTAAGGGATCAGTTTCTCATCTTTCATCTTCCAGTCACCATTCGTCTGGCATATGATTAAACTGCGAATCGCCAAACACCCGGAGGTGGGTTACATTCAGATTGAGAGCCGCCTGTAGACTAGCAGCACAAGCTTCGTACTCAACCATGTTATTAGTATAAGGGAAGTTGAGCTTGATAGAGACGGGTACGTGGGATCCTTTTGGCGAAATCAGAATGGCGCCAACTCCTTGACCCTCGGCATTTACTGCCCCGTCAAAGTGCATTACCCATGATTCCTATGCTTCTTCGACATCATCTTCCATCATAAAAAGGATGTCCTCATCAGGGAATTCAATTCCCAAAGGGTCATAATCTGGCAAAAGATTAATGGCAAGATGATCGGCGAGTGCCTTCCCCTTAATCAACTTCTGAGTAATATACGTGATGTCAAACTCAGATAATAAAAGCTGCCAGCATGCAGTTCATCCAGTGAGGGTCGGCTTCTCGAAAAGGTACTTCAATGGGTCCATTCGAGCCAAAAGTAGAACGGCTTGAGATAGCAAGTAGTGGTGGAACCTCTGGGTAGCACATACAAAAGCCAGGCATGCTTTCTCCAGATGAGAATAGCGTGTTTCATAATCAGTAAACTTCTTGCTTAGATAGTAAATGGCATGTTCTCTTCTTTCTATCTCGTCATGCTGACCTACGACACATCCCATTGAAACTTTCGTCGTGGAGAGGTACATTAAGAGTGGTCTCCCCAGCTCGGGTGGTACCAAAACAGGTGGATTGAGGAGGTAGCTTTTGATTTTATCGAATGCTGCCTGGCAGTCGTCATTCCATTCGACGGGTGAGTTCCTCTGAAGTAGTTTGAAGATCGGTGTGCAGATTGGGGTTAGTTGCGCAAGGAACTGACTGATATATTGTATTCTGCCTAAGAACCCTCTAACTTCCTTCTCAGTAGACGGTGGTGGCATTTCTGTGATAGTTTTGACTTTGACTGGGTCAACCTCGATCCCTCTCCAGCTGATGATGAATCCCAACAGTTTTCTAGACATGGCGCCAAAAGTGCACTTCTGTGGATTCAGACATAACCTGTACTTTCTCAGCCTCTCAAACAGTTTTTGGAGGTTTACCAAGTGATTGCCTTGCTCCGGTAATTTGGCTATCATATCATCAACATACACCTCAATCTCTCGGTGCATCATGTCGTGAAATAGCACAATCATGGCTCTCTGGTACGTTGTCCCTGCATTTTTTAGCCCAAACGGCATGACTCGATAGCAAAAGGTTCCCCAAGGGGTGATGAACGAAGTCTTCTCTCGATCTGCCTCTACCATCCTTATCTGATTGTATCCCGAGAATCCGTCCATAAAAGAAAGCATCCCATGCTTAGCAGTTGTATCGACTAAGATGTCGATGTTCGACAATGAGAAATTGTCCTTCGGGCTTGCCCTATTCAAGTTACAAAAATCGATGCACATGCGGACCTTCCCATCTTTCTTCAGCACAGGCACGATATTGGCTAGCCACTGTGGGTATTTGGAAACCATGAGAAACCCTGTGTCATACTGTCTGATGACCTCATCTTTGACTTTCAGCATCCACTCGGGTCGGAGACGTCTCAGCTTTTGCTTAACCGGCTTCATACCAGGGTAGAGAGGCAACTCATGCTCAACCAAATCAGTGTCCAGACCAGGCATGTCCTCGTACGACTAGGCAAAAACATCTTGGTATGACCGAAGGAAATCGATCATGCTTTTTCTTTCTTCGAGAGACAGTGACGTTCCGATCTTGGTTATTCTGGGAATCTCCTCAGTCCCTAAATTGATATCTTCTGTTTCTTCGACAATGAGGGTAGGGCCATGCTCAAATTCGGCAAACCGATCAAGGAGCTCATTGGGGAGCTCCTCCAAAGGACTATCCTCGTCCAGACTTGTAACCCCTACCTTTTCTTGTACTTCTATAGGAAAGGGTCGATTTTACGTGGGACGGGTATTTCGATTAAGGCATCATTTTGTAAAACTTTATCTAGAATTTTAAATGACAATTATTTTGGGTTTTGTATTTTTTCTATATTTTTGAGGTTCTGTATTTTTTCAATGTTTTTGAGATTTTGTATTTTCCAATATTTTTGAGATTTTTGTTTTCTTCGGAGACGGACCCATGGCAACGCGAGTCTGTGTATATACAAGGTTATTACCTGCCAAGGACTTCTCTCACTTTTTATAGGTTATTTTTTTTAGGAAACAGGTGCCAACTTATAGGTCACTCCCTGCTTCCAGAGTTTGGGGCAAAGATGCCCAATTGCATACCTGACTTGATGCCCCTTTACCTTTTTGGATATAGGAGGCTAGCGAATGTGACTCTTCTGGACCGGCCTCCATCATATTGACCATAAGTTTGTTTGAGGTTTCATCCTCAAACGTCAGCAGAGTCCTGTGGTGATTTACCACCGAAGGAGTTTGTTCAGGTATGTAATGCTACTCCTCAAATAGGGATAGGGCAGCCAGATCTATTTCAAGGTTGGGAAGGGAGATGTGGGGATTGGTGGGATGGACTGGGGCTATGGGTGGGGTCAAATGGGTTACCCCATTCCTATCAATCTTTATGACCCCAGCACTGATAAAGGATTCCCTGATGTGTGGCCTAGGACGTGGCTTTTCTATGTTAATTCCTCTTGCCCTTGCAGCTGCAACGACCCTGGATTTCTCTTTAGCCTCTCGGACCTCTTCCTCTGTGGGCTTGTAACCTAACCCGAATCGGACTTTCTGTCCCTTGGTAATAACTTGCTCTCTTCTACCCTGTAGTCTAGGCCTGAGCCCTCTGCCTTTCTGATAGCCCCACTTCTGGAGTATGGCCACCGCTGCTTCTATTCCGTCGCCGATTGTAGAAGTGATGTTTCTCGAGGGTTCTGGGCCTACTGTCGATACCTCATACTCGAAATTGTGGAGGTCGGTGTCTTCCTCAGTATGTGGCACATCCACTACTTTAGGATTTTCAATGCTGTGAGTGGCCTTATCTTTCTCATCGTGCCCGTATATGAATTTTAGCTTTTAATGGAGGGTAGAAGGTATCGCCCCGACCTCATGTAACCACGAGCGTCCTATCAGTAAATTAAAAGAAGATTTGATATCCATCACTTGAAAAGGTATAGAGAAGGACATGGGCCCAATTACTAATTCCAGATCGACCTCTCCCATTATTTCTTTTCTTATATTATCAAATCCTCGAGCGCTAGTCCTTGTCGACCTTAGCATATAGGGGTCCACATCGATCTTGGTGGCAATCCTCAACGGGCACACATTCAGAGCCGACCCATTATTAATTTGAACCAAGGGAATTATCATGTTCTTAGATTTGACAGTAATGTTGAGGGATTTAGCATGACTGTTTCCCTCCTCCAGTAGATCCGCATCCGAAAATGAAATGGCATTAGGTGCCATCACCTACCTGATTATTTGCCCGACCTCGTCTGGGCTCACCTGTTGGGACACATGTGAATTCTTTAATGCCCCCATTAGAGCATGGAAATGGAGTGGGGACGTCATCAGAAGATCTCAGACAGTGATATGGGCTAGCATCCTTCTTAACTGAGTCTCAAGAATGTGCTCCTGCCTCATCTTCTCAAACGGGTGGACTACACTATCCTTCTTCCCCTCTAGCTGTGTTGTTGCTATTGCTGTTACTGCCTCAACCTGTTTCGAGATTCTTCCTGATCTGGTAACGAAGTCCACTGCCCCCTCCCTGCTATTGCTGCCGACGTTAGCATTGGTTTGCTCATAGCTCAGCTGGACCTAATGTGGATCATAGGTTGGTCCTGAGAGCTGGAATGGAATGGCTGCCGGTACTTGAAGTGTATGTACTGATGGCTCTGGGAGGGTAGGTAAGACCTGGCTTATCTCAGTGATGGATGGATGGGTGGGTGGCAAAATTGGGCCGGGTAGGGGTGGTGAAGCTTAACGATGGTTGTACCGGGGGTAGTGGGGTGGGCATAGGCCATTGGTAGTTGATGGGTGCGGGCAGAGGATTGGGGGTTTGATGGGCCACTAGGGAATTGACGGGGATGGTAGAATTTGTGGGTGTTTGAAATGGGGATAATGGGGTGGGTGTAGGCCATTAGTAATTCATGGGTACGGATGGAGGATTAATAGTGGTCACTGCCCCAACATAGGCACCACTATTTCTGATCTCATCCTCCTCATACTGCTGATCTATGAAAGGCGTAGTGAGGACGGGGTCATACTGTTGTTGCATGGACTGGATGGGATTGGATTGGATGTGGGTTGTGTGAGCCCCCTGAATGTAAGGGAGGTGTTGTGGGGTGATGGGATGAGTAGTAGTTTGGTTTAGGGGTGGGGCCTGATGGGGCCATTGGATATGGAGGAAGGTTTGGATATGGCCTTGGGGTATGGGGCCATGGGAAAATTGGGTCGAGGTATGGCATTGGTTTGACCCGGTTGTGAAGGTTGGGGGTGGGTGAAATTTTGGGGGTATTGTGGAGGGTACGAGTATGGGGCTTGGGCCATGGGCCCGAGATAGGTTTGGGCCATAAGGCCTTGGTCGATTTGGGCTTGGGTAAAGGTTGTGGGATTCGAGAGATCTCGGCCCATTAGGCCTTGATGGGTATGGCCCATTGGGCTTTGGAGGGCTTGAGCCATGGGCCGTTGGTGGGTATGGGTATGGGCTAGATGGGTCTCGGCCGTGGGCCCTTGGGGTGGGTCTAGCCCACTAGGTTTTGAGGGGTATGGGCCATGGGCTCTTGGAGTATTTGGGCTTGGGCCAAATGGGTTTGGGCCATGGGCCCTAGATGGGTTTGGGCCATGGGCCCTTGGGTATGGGTTTGGGCAATGGGCCCTTGGGTATATGAATCTAGCCCACTAGGTTTTGAGGGGTATGGGCCATGGGCCATTGGTGGGTATGGGCCATGGGCCCTTGGAGGGTATGGGCTTAGGCCAAATGGGTTTGGGCCATGGGCCCTTAGAGATCATGAGTGGTGGGGTTTTGGGCCAATGGGCCTTGGGGCATGGAGATGAGATTTTGGATTGTATGAATTATGGGGGGTTGATGGGGGTCATGGGGGAGTGAAGCATGGAGGTTGGCTAAGGTATGGGATGGGTGTATGGGTGTGTGGTGTGGTTGAGGGGAGGTATTTTGGGAAGCCTTTCATGAGGAGTAGGCTTGAAACATCTCCTCCATCATGGTCATGGAAGGAAGATTGAGTGTAGATGGTGGATTTAGGGGATGATTGGGTATGGATGGAATGGATGGGGGAGGAGCATTGGGCATGGCCCCGGTATAATCAGACATGACCATGGCATGTGATGGGATATGGGGTAGATTGGAGAGTTAAGGTAGGGCAAAAGATGGGAAAGGATTAGGTATGTCTAGGGATGATGATTGGTGGGGTGTGGATGTTTGGGAAAAATCGGGTATGGCCCCAATAAAAATGGGCATGGCCCGGGTAGATGGGAGGACTTGTGGAGGGTCGGATAGGATGGAGGTGACATAGGTAAATGAGGGCGGATTGGGCCTATATGGGGAAGGTGGAAAATGGGGTATGGACGTGGATTGGGAAAATGGGGTTGGGTTTGCCATGAATGCGGATGTGAAAGGTGTTGGATTTGGAGGGGATGTGGATGGAATGGGTGGTTAGGTTGCCATGGACATGGGGGAAAAAGCGGATTGGGAAAAGGATGGGGAGTGGGGGGGTTGATTTTAGATATTTTGGGAAGTGGTAGTTGGGAAAATAGGGGCACCAAACGGGCCGGTAACGGTAAAAGGGGATAAGGTGATGGGGATGGATGTGAAGGCTTCTCTCGAATGGGAGTGGGTTGGAGAGTGTGGCGGGGAGGAGTCGGGATCAGCGTAAGTCAGGTCCACTACCCACGACATCCTTCGGGAATGGGTTGGGTATGGGTGCCTTGGATAAGGCCCAAAACTTTTCCTCCTTCTTTCCCTACGGGAGGACGGAGGGCAAGATGATGCCGTTGTGCCGGCACCACAAAGATTTATAATTTTTTAGGTTTTTTTATTTTTAATTTTTTTGAAGAAAACTTTTTTTTTGAAAGCAAAGGTTCCGAGGCCTTAGAATTCCCTTCTCGGGTGGCCTTCGTATCCTAATTCAAGACCCGCGGCGATAATTTTGAACCACTTCGAAAGAATCAAAGGAAAACCTTTGATCTATTGAAGACACGAAAGTCGAGGCAAATAACCTGATCCCCCAAAATGAGCTAAAAAAAAGTTACCTTCTTTTGATCGGCGGGGGCGTATTTGGTGTCAGAGATGGCGAGGCCTAATCAGAGGTACTAAACGCACTAATCGGGGGACTCGAGAGGTGAGAAAGCCTCAGATTTTGGGTTGTTGATGTCCAGGTAGGTTTGGCGCAACTAATACATGCGCCAAGTTAGCAGGGCCTCTTTTTTACACTGGCGCAACTATTAGTTGCGCCAGTTATAAATCTGGGACTTTTGCATTGGCGCAACTAATACTTGCGCAGGCAAAAATGAGGCTCCAGAACATACGACGACAAGAAACAGCAGCCTGAAATGGGTCTATTTTTTTGGGTTTTGTGGAAGCTAGGCTTCCAGAAGCTGGCTGATTTTTATGTGATCAATTCTCTCCTTATCACACCTAAAGGATGAGTCCGGTATAGCTGGCTAGCGCGCTCCCCAATGGATTTTAAGCATGTAGGAATGGGAACCCACCCGATATACCTTCGGCGCAAGCACCTTCTCAGATACTAGGTGGGCTGAGACTTTTCTAGATCATCACCACTATGGGCTACCACCATACTAAGACCCAGGTGGTTGTATGTTTGCCCAATAACCCAACCCTTTTAAAAATCTAACCCGAAAAAATAAATTGATTAAGTTCCCTAGCTTGGTTCAATTTTAATTTTTTCAAAGCCTTTTTTTTTATGAAAGTTTTCTTTAGTTCAAAGATCGGGGTGATGATCCCGTACAGCCACTACGGGCCAGCGTCCACTGTCGGAATATGTTTGCACAAGTAGGCCCGCCAATCGGCTAAGGCACTTTAAACGATGAAAAATTAAAGAAATTGAAAGATAATGCTCAAGTAGGCCCGCCAATTGGTTAAGGCACCTAAAATGATAAAAATGTAAGGGAAAATAAAAATAATGCGCAAGTAAGCCCGCTGATCGGATAAGGCATATAAATGACGAAAAAATAGGGGTGAGTAAAAAAATAAAAAAATAATACAAAAAAAAACAAAAAGGTTAGTCAAATAAAAAATAAATGGCCAAATTTCAAGAAGAAGTTGTACAAACTCTCCCCAGCAGAGTCGCCATCTGTGCAACTGTGGGATTCGTGATGATCCCGTCATAGCGATACGGTCGCTAATAAAAATATAGAGTCGCCACTTGGAGCTTTTGGTGTTCCGGGAAACCTATATCATTTTTATGAGCACCGAAGTGCTAAAAATATGACTCTGATTCCAGTCCACTAAAGGCTCTTGGGTAGGGGATTCGGTTATCGATCGGGAAGGTGTTAGGCACCCGATCAACCCTCTTGAAGCGGTCTCTACTTATGGCCAAAATGAAAGGGAAATGCTAGGAGCAAAAGAAGTCGCTTCTTACCCAAAGGGCTCTAAAATCCTATTTGTGCCCCTCCGCTCTTACCGAAAAGTCGACAGAGTAACGGCACAAATACAAGGATGAGAAGTGCTATAAAGAGATAGGAGAAGAAAGGGGGGAGTCGGATCCCTCGGGCCCTTTAGCACCGTAGGAGAGCCTTGCGTGGCTTGCTTTTGATGATCTCTTGAAGGCTTTGTATGGTATAGAATAGGATTCTAATTCCTAAGGCTTAAAGCTAAGAGGTAGAGTGAGGGTCTAGGGGGAGCACACACTTAGACTAAGGGTTTTTGAGACAAGAGTAAGCTTGAAATGAGGTTGGGAGATTCTAAAATTTATGTGAAAATGGTGCACAAAAGGGAGGAAGAACTTTTCACTTTGAGCTTTTTTTCTCTTAAGCAAATTTCTCAACCTTTAATTCAATGGGAGGGGGGCTCTATTTATAAAAAATGGGTAGGTTAGGAGACTACTTAAGTGCTAATTGGGATTAGCAATCAGGTAATCTCAAATCTAAGGTTTCCTAAGTTTTTTGGAGCCTTGAAACATGTGAGAAGGTCCTCCAATGGTGGATATAGGATGGGGCCTTAAGTCACTTAAGGGGTTGCAAATAGGGTGTAAAAGGGTGCAACAGAACTTTCAAAACACACCCCAAAGACCCAGGTGGTCAATCAAGTCAAACCCCAAAAATGAAATTCGGGACAAAACCAGAGGTCACTGTTCATAAGCCTGGCACAACTATTAGTTGCGTCAGGCATATGCACAGTAAAATAGTGTAGCACAGTAGCTTGAAAGTTGGCTTCCCGAGGTGGGGTCCACTTTAATGTTAGCGCAACTATTAGTTGTGCCAGGCTTAATATGGGAAAAAGTGGCTTGGCGCAACTATTAGTTGTGCCAAGCCATTTCTGAGGAGAAATGGCCTGGCACAACTATTAGTTGCGCCAAATCCCTAGGGGCCATTTGAAATTACATTTTTACCCTCCGAGTTTGGACTGTCATAAATTTGCGTACACAGCTCCGATTGGGGCGATTCTTAAACCGTTGGAAAGCTGACGACCTCTACTTTTCAATGGTATAGGATTCGATTATAGTTGAAGGCCGTAGTCGGTCTTGGTGCACCATTACTCATCCATGGCTTGGAAAGATTTAGTTCAGGTCCGGAATGGGTTTTAAGGGTCGGGTTTGGTTTCTAAGGGTTCAGGATGGTATCTAAGGGTTCAGGATGGTCTCTAAGGGTTCGAGATAGGTTCCTAAGGGATCTAGGGAGATTTTTGAGGGTTTGGGGTGATTCCTAAGGGTTCCATACATACCATCAAAAGCTCGGAAACACGCCTCTCTCGAAATGCGTTTCGATCAGGCCTTGGGCCAAATTTAGGTGTCTACAAGGGCCAATTAACAATTGGCCCATTTAGGCTCGGCCCTAATCAATCAAATGAGTTCTTATATAAAAGTTCTCGAATCGGACAATGGCCCATGCATCAGGTATGAACTAAGGTAAGTAGGCCCTAGTTATAAATGGGCTGGCCCAGCCTAATTAGTAATCGGACCAAATATTTGCTAACTCCAAAAGGCCCGATTGTAATGGGCCAGTTTAAGAGCCGACCCGGCTTACCCATTGAGAATTGCAATCTAACTAAAGCAACACTACAAAAAATAAGACTAGTAGCAGCACCAAAAACTACCACTATTAACAAAAACCCTTCTTGTTTCAATAACGACAGGACTAGTGGAGGCAGTTTTTTTGTTAATAACGGCAGTTTTTGGTACCGCTAATAGTCTAATTTTTTGTAGTGCGAGTAGGATGTCAACATGCATTGAGAATTTAGAAGTATATGTAGGGTTGTCGGTGGTCAAGTCAACTCAATACCTGACTCGCATAACCTGCGTTTTCTACTGGGCCGGGTCAGGTTGACCAAAAGGTCGGGTTGCATCTAGTTTTGGGTTGAGTCGAGCATATACCCTTGAGCCATCGAGTTTGCTCAAGTTGTGTGCACCATTGAGTGGGGCAAAAGCCAATTTTCCATTACACTACCAAAATTTTCGCCCAACCCGACCCGACCCTACCCTTCCCATCAACAACTCTAAGTGAAAGAGAAGAGTTGTCACGACCCAGAATCCTAGCCGATCTCAAGGGTGTAGAATTTTGTGTTATGACACCGCACGCTTATTAAGGCGATAAGCGGACATACATATCTTACTTGATCTTATATAAAACTGGGCTCCCAAAACTCATGAACCAAAATCTTCTTCTCATATCAAAATTTTCTTCATTAAACTTACATTGAATTTTGAGTCAATTATACAATAGCCATAAATAAAAGTACGATCAACTATTAGAACGTCTTTCCATATATTTAATATATAACTGATGTCGTCTAACTGGTCCTCCATGTCATCACCCTCATAAATCACATAGTCTACAGCGCATCAAGTCCATCGAGCATTATAATCCATATCTTCACCTGCAGCTGTTAGCTTTTGTGAGGGGGGTGAGTTTATTCAGTCACATAAACTCAGTGGGTTGCACAACCGATCTACCACAATCTACCCAGGTGATCGTGGGTGCAACCTTGTGAGTGAAAGTGAAACTTTTACAATTCCATACAATCAATATAATAAAAGTTTTCATAAATATTTCATATTAATAAAGTTATAAAAATATATTTCAGTGCATATGATGATTCTAATGTTTATTACTTTTCTTACTTGTCTTGTTAACTTAATTTACGTGGCATATCGAAAGTCTTATTATCACTCCATACGCCTACGCAGCGTACTTCGTATCTTACTTATCTTACGTATACGATCTGTGTCAAAGCTGCTGCTCGAGCCTATCACGCGAGGTCCATGTGTAGATAACCACCTAACCTCCATATCATAACATAAATCACCATCCAGCCCGATGAGGTTATGCGCATAAAAATCAGTATCCCCTTAAGTCGAGATATTGTCGTATCATATTGTCCTTAAGACTCGTCTTAGCAGCAGACGTTGAATCTTGCAGTGGCACGCAAGACATAACACGTGTAGAAATTTACTTCATATTTTGCTGGCCTTCATAGCGTATCTTAACATATCATAATATTATTCGGTTCTGGGCTTAGGTCCCCGCTCTGATCTCATATTTGTGTGGGCTTAAGTCCCCACTTTCTTAACATTTCATATATTAACATATTCATATTTCATCTTTTCTTAAACTTAATTTGAATGGGCCACGGTGCTATAGGCTTCACAAATGACGGTTTCCAAGGAATGGGTTCCATAGTAACATGGATGTACTTTGTGTGGCAGCCCATTCTCTCATAGAGGTATTCCATCCATATATGGATGCCTACATTCCAAGTTCCACATGACCGCGAAAGAAATCCCACCATGATGAAGGCTTAAAAGTCGTGTGTCGTATCTTATTCTTTTTTCTTAATATATATATGCCCTAACGTACTTCTAAGTGATAAATGTCACACAATACAAATCAAATATATAATAAAAAAAATATCTAATCATAAGGGAACTAATACTACTCGTAATTCGAACGCCTCATTCATCATTGAGAGAGAAGAGAAGGCAACCTACAATGAAAGTACGTGAGTACTAGAATGCATATCACAAGGTAATGTTAGACTAGTCTCATCAGATAGATCTTGTCGATCTGATAAAAATGGACTAATCGTTTGTAAAATTTTCCTAAGGATCAACTCTCGTGTGACTCAAACAAGTTTCGATTGTCGGATCCTTATTACACGGTTTTCGAGATATGTACACCTTCATAGCATGGACAAAAAATATATTTAAATAGTTATTTTATGCTTAGAAGGTGAGTTAGGACTATTCCAAAGGATTAGGTTTGCGATTTTATAAAATGCGAGTACGGCTACATTGGATACATGAGCCCATTAAGGGTCCATAGACTAGACGGGCCCACAAGGTCCATGGAACTTTCCGATCTTTGGGGTTCTTGAATGATGTAATTTCTATCTAGGCTTAATGATATTTAAAGCGCATTTTAAAGATTTGAATAAATCGGATATGAGACATCGGGTTTGGTAACCATATGGTATTATAGAAAAAGTGGGTTTTGACCTCTAGCCCAATTCGACCCAAAACCTAAGATCTAAAAGGGTCAAATCAGACCCTAGACTAAGGTACCACAAGCATAAAGTACAAGAATTTTGGTGGTTATGTGCACTACTTTAAGTGGTGCAAAGACCGCGATGTGTCTATTTAAATCAAAATCTGATCATCTATTCAACAAACAGACAGATGACCTTTATTTCGATCTACGAGCTTCGGCCCATAAGTTTGTTGTTCATTTAATTTTAATGGGTCAAACTGGGCCCTTTAGTCAGTGTACATGCAGATTTATATAAATAAAAGCAGAAAATATTCTAATTATAAAATAAATATATTCACATTTTGAGGCACTAAAATTTATAAAGATAGGAACATGCAGATGAATGTGAACCGTTAGATGTATAAAGTAAATGATTTTATGGGGAGTCCACGGTTCGACCGATGTTAGAATTGATCAAATCATTGAGATTGAAATGGTCAAACGAGGACCTCCACATCGAGTGTGCAACAAAACAAAATAGGGCAGCAGCCCGTTCTTGACCTAGGGCTTTTTCTTGTTCCCGATTTTTAGTTCTTAGGATCTATTTTCCCGGCACACTTGTAAGTCATGTGGAAGGGTATAATATACTATAGTTCTCAGCCGATGGGTTTAACCTTAGGGTCAACCCCTTGATCATAACCGTCTTGTGAATCAACACAAAACCTAGGAATGGAAAGGTACAGTTTTCATATAATCATCAAAAAAAGTGTAATAGCGTAGATTTGGATGGATAGAAGGGCACCCACCTTTTGAAGCTTTTGATCGATTGGATTGACATAAATTTCAGCTTTTGCCAACCAATCATCTTACTTTTGACCTCACTCGACTTCAATCAAACGCGATAGGAATACTACAGCAGGTATATTATTCCAAGGATACGCTCCAAGTCCTTGTTCTCGACTTTAAGTAGAAGAAATTCCAACTCTTCTCCCAAGACTGTCAATTGCTCGAGGAAATAATGCTTCTAACATACCACCGTTGTGTTGGGTGGAGAAAGACAATTTGTTTCCACTGGAACATTAAGGTCAGATGGCAAAGGAACTGGAGATATGTATCAACTGTTTATACAGAAGGCAGAATGCTAAACTCGCTTTCTGGATATTGACATGGGGTTAAATCTCGAAACGACACGTGAAATCGACATGGAAAGTTAGGGCTCCGGATGCGAATGGACACAAGGATCAGCTCAGATGCCGACTTCTTCTTCTCTTTCTTCTTCTTGTTTTGAAACAAGAACTTTGTTGTTGCGCGCAGTGCGATCGTAATGTAATCGAGCGTAGCGCAATTTAGTAAATCAGTCGCGTTGTGGCGCCGCTCGCTGCTATCAAGCGTGGACACCCCAACCTTAGTTCTTCATGTAAAAAGGTGGTCGTTCTTGGGGAGGGCTTCAACATAGGAGTGATGGTTCTCAGAGGATAGAGAGAGATATATATATATCGAGAGAGAGAGAGAGAGATAGAGAGAGAGAGAGAGAAAGGGGCTGGGAGAAAGAGAGAGTTGAAGTCAGGGATTAAAGAGGGAGACGCTGGAGAGAAAAAGAGAGATTAAATTGGGGTTGTTGCTTGGGTTAACAGTGAGGAAGGGAGAGAGAGAGAGAGAGAGAGAAGCAGGTTGCAATTGGGATACTATGTGGGGCTTCAAGAGAGAGAGAGAGAGAGAGAGAGAAATAAGAGAGGCAGAGATCAATGGAGGGGAAAGGGGGTATAAACTAATTTCGGTGGCCATTGAGAAAGAAGAAGAAGGCGGGAGGGCCGCGTTTCTTGATTAACACAGAGAAAGAGAGGGGGAGAGAGAGAGAGAGATAAAGAAGGATTTTTGAGAACGAGATTGCTCTTTCTCTTGCTCTCGTGATTATAAAGAGGAGATTGAGAAGGGAAACCCAAGATTTGGGCAACTAAGCTTGCCACTAGTGCAAGAGTCCTTGTATGACTCTAATTGTTATGGAAATTCCCCAACTTAATTTCTAATTTGGGATTTTAATGCCATAATTTCACCCGAATTCTATTGATGAAATTCTTTTTTTTTTTTTTTTAAATAGAATATTAAAGAGGGTCATTAGTGGACGGTTGGATCCCTTTCCATAATAAGAAGAGTGGAGATTGTAGAGATTGTGCGTGAGTTGGCACCAGAATGAATTTGAGGATTGAGTTGGCTACGAATTGGTGTATGTGTAGGGTGGTAAGAGAGAAAGTCTTAGGTGCTAAACATGTTGGGTGGCTGAAACTTGTGTGCTAAAGATTTATGATAAGGAGGGCTTTACTAATGGTACACAATACAAGTTAGTGGGGCTAGCTCTTGAGTTGAGCATTCACACCAGATGAATCCCATAGATGTTACCAACATTAGGGAGTCAAAATTTCTAAAATTATGTAGAGATCCTATGGACTCTAGCCTCTAGTTGAACATATGTATCTTTGTTTATAAAATTTGGGTAAGGGCCCATATAGTGCCTTGGAATTCGGGCTAGGGATTTTGGTCGTGTACAATAAATTTATACGCCCCACATAGGGTTTGAGTTCGAAATTTTGGTCGAGCCAAGCATGGGTTCACACACTCTACAAAAGGGTGGGTCTCAGGCCACGTCACATAAGTCAAAGGTTAGACTAAGGTCAAACTAGTCAAAACAGTCGCATTTTCGTCAAATGTCAACGATTCAACGTTTGCGAAAATCCGGTTCGTTACAAGAGTACTACAACAATTTGAAGTAGAGGTTTCTCAAGGGACGAATGTAGCAAGTAAAGGAAAGACCTCTTCTTGAGGTTAAATTTATTTAAGTTTAGTCCTACATCGGGTAAATCATAGCTTTGTCTCTCCCTGTGTAATATTTTGGGCCCCTCCATTCATAGCCAATTGGTTTTGAGTTGGATGCCCAAAATTATCATTGTATTAAAGCAGGCTCTTCTCTAGTCCACGTCACCCACGTCAATTATCCACAAGATTTAGCTCAATCTCACCAACACATGTGGGGCATATTGAAGTTTAGTCCCACATCTGGTAAATCATAAACTTGTCACTCCCGTTATAATACCTTGATCACCTCCACTCATTGCCAATGGATTTTGAGTTCGATGTAAGAGATTTATCAGAATTTGATATCCACATTGGCTTTATAACACCACTTGATGACTAAATAGTGTTGGGTGGATAATCACTTATTTGGTCATTAATACGCTAGATCGGAAGACCCTAAAGGTGCATCGAAAAATTAAATGCACCATGTGATTTGAGCCTAAAAATCTCATAAAATAAACATCTACTATGAGTTCGATGCAAGAGATTTATCAGAATTTGATATCCACATTGGCTTTATAACACCACTTGATGACTAAATAGTGTTGGGTGGATAATCACTTATTTGGTCATTAATACGCTAGATCGGAAGACCCCAAAGGTGCATCGAAAAACCATATGCTACATGTGATTTGAGCCTAAAAATCTCATAAAATAAACATCTACTATACAATTAATCAAATATATATTTTTAGTCATTCATTTATTGTCGATTATAGCATCTCAATGACAGGGTAAAATTAGTTTTTTGATGTGATTTTAGGGCTGAATTCAATCCATATATTGGCCAAGTGAACCACATGGCATAACCCCCCCAAGGATTGTCGCAGTTGGTTGATGACTTTAGTGTGTTACCAAAGGTCATGGGTTCAAGCATTAGCGGCTCCCTCTGGTGATAAACGAATGTCCGGTGGGGTGTGTAAATTGTGAAACAGACGTGACATGGTGGGGACGAGGGCATCACTTAGGAAACAGTTCAAGTGTAAGCTTAAGATGCCCTAAGTCATCAAAAAATAAAAAGTGAACCACTTGGCATAAAAAAATGCTAAGACATATACACAATACCATTTTCAACTAGATTAAAAGATATTTTATGACTTTCAAAAGAGAGTTATCAACCATTTAGCCCTAAAGGTGCTTCTCAGATCGTAGAATAGAAAATTTGGCTTTGAAACCAATTTGTTGTGCGGAAGCTCACAAACTAACCAACGATCTCACGATGAACAATTAATTAAGAACGCAAAAATAGAAAAAAAATTAACTACAAACACACAAGAGACAATATTTATGTAGTTCGACAATATGCCTATATCCATGGGCAGCGATAATCCAATATATTAATGATTACATAAGAATACAAGAACATTCAAGCCTCACCAAAGCTCTCCTCAAAACCCCTAGATGGGTTTTTTCAAAGCTTTACAATGACATCTCTTTCACAAAGGCTCTCTAATTCGTCCATGAGATTTCCCATATATAGAAGTCCCGAGTCCAACTTCTAACCCAAGAAAAACTGCTAAAAAAATAGAATCTGCACATAACTTGACGTCTTGGGTCATCGCGGGTCTCTCGAGCGACAACCAAAGTTGCTCAAGCGACTTACACCCGAGAAAAATCCCTTTGTACCATGCCCTGGTCGCTCGAGCGAGAACCAAAACTCGCTCGAGCGGATTTGGACCTCGCTCGAGTGACTTCTAAATAAGTTAGAGCCTAATATAATAATTCTCCACCTGTCTCTAAGCTTCACCATGTACTCTTTTTTCCGATCATCGCTATACTCATATCACTGCTGTCAACCCCGAGGGCGCTCAAACCTGCTAAATATTGATCAACTCTAAACAATGTTTAGTCTTGACCACCAGTACCACCTTTGTCATCATATCTGCATGATTGCTTTCGTACTCACCTTCTTCAAAGATATCTCACCATCTTTAATTATTTCTTGTATGAAGTGATACCGTATATTAATATGCTTGATATGAGCATGATATACGTAATTTTTTACTAAGTAAATAGCATTCTGGCTATCGCAGAATACATCGATACTTTCTGTGCAATCCCCAAATCACCAACTACGCCCTGACGCCACAATGCTTTTTTCACTGCCTCTATTACTATCATATACTCTGCCTCTGTAGTAGACAAAGTCACTGTATTCTATAACATCGACCTCCAGCTAATTGGACCTTCTAATATCTTAAATACATATCTCGTTGTAAACTGACACCTATCCAAATCACCCGCATAATTTGAATCTACGTAACCACATAACTGATAATCTATACCACTGCGAAAAACCAACTTGACATCCTTGAGACCACGTATATATCTCATAATTCATTACACCGTCTGCCAATACTCCTTGCCTGGATTAGTTAGTCATATACCTGCTAACCATGCTAACAACCTGTGAAATATTCGGTCGAGTGCATACCATAATGTACATCAAGCTACCAACTGCACTCGCCTAAGGAACCCGAGTCATAGACTCCTGCTCCTCATTTGTAGTAGGAGACATGCTAACCGAAAGACAAAAGTGAGCTGCTAATGGAGTACTCACAGCCTTTGAATTCTCCATCTCAAATCGTGAGAGTACCTTCTCAAGATAATTTTTCTGTGTCAGACACAACTATCATTTCTTTGTCTCTATGAATCTTTCATCCCAAGAATATTTCTCACTACGCCAATGTCCTTCATCTCAAACTTCATGCCAAGTTAAGATTTCCACTTATTGATCTCCATCATTCTCGTTGCAGCTATGAGCATGTCATCAACATATAAGAGAAGATAAATAAATAAGTCATTCGCTAGCCTTTTGAAATAGACACAGTTGTTGTATTCACTTCGAATATAATTTTGGCCCCCCATGAACGTGTCAAACCGCTTATACCATTGTCTCGGTGATTGTTTCAACCCGTATAAGGATTTCTTCAATTTACACACTAACCTCTCTTCCCCAACAAACTTGAACCCTTCAGGTTGGTTCATATAAATATCCCCCTCCAAATCACCGAATATAAACGTTACTTTTACATCGAGTTGCTCCAACTCTAAGTCCAACTGTGCTACAATTGACAACAAAACTCGGACTGAAGTGTGTTTCACAACCGGTGAGAACACCTCATTATAATTAATGTCTTCCTTTTGCGCATAGCCTTTTGCTACCAACCGTGCTTTGTACCTTGTACAACTATTTTTTGGAGAACCCTCTTTCTTCTTATAGACCCACTTGCACCCAATCACTCTCTTTTCCTTAGGTAACTCTATCAGTTCTCAGGTCTGATTCTTGTAAAGAGAATCCATCTCTTCACCCATTGCGGTCTTCCATTCTCGTGCACATCTACCACTGCTCTAACATTCCTTTTGGGTCTTCCACCAGCTAAGGATTGTTCTGGCTCTCTCTAAACTATTTCTATACTTTTTTCTGATGTAATAACTATAGGAGTTTCTAACTCCACC
The DNA here is from genome assembly GCA_021018995.1 of Chloranthus sessilifolius. Classification (NCBI taxonomy): domain Eukaryota; kingdom Viridiplantae; phylum Streptophyta; class Magnoliopsida; order Chloranthales; family Chloranthaceae; genus Chloranthus; species Chloranthus sessilifolius. The sequence continues at coordinate 119,048,578 of CM037592.1, forward strand.
TCAAACTGATCTTTCTCCACCTCTTCTCTAATTTTCATAATTTGTTTATTAGAAGTTCGTATAATAGATTCATCAAAAATTACATCTCTGCTAATCACAATCTTATTCTGCTCAGGACACCATAACTTGTATCTTTTCACACTATTTGCATATCTTAAAAAAATCATTTTCTTAGCCCTTGGGTCAATTTACTATCTCTGACATGATAGTAAACTAGACACCCAAAAACCCTCAATACACTATAATCTGCAGGCTTCCCTAACCATATCTCAATTGGAGTCTTACACTCTATTATTATAGACAGTGATCTTTTTACTAGATAGCACACTGTACTGACTGCCTCGGCCCAGAACTTTCTACCTAATCTCGCATTGGATAACATATATCTTACTTTTTCAAGTAGAGTTCTATTCATACGTTCTACTACCCCATTCTGTTGCGGTGTATTCTTCACTATGAAATGCCTAGCAATACTGTTTTTGTTATGATCTAAATTTTATATCTTTGATACACCTAATTTATGTGTATGTGCCAAATAGCGTATACACTGCATGTCGTGACTTTTTAAAATGTTTTAACTAAAAATATATATTTTAATTTTTCAAGCTCTTATATTTATTTCCGTCATTTGCGGACATAAGTTATGTGGTAGCCTACATGTTAAAGGCTTTAAGTTATAAACAAGAGGGCTAGGGATCGAACTTTGTTATGTGTGTTCTAAACCTCCATTTTAAACTTTGAGGTAAAAGCCTATACACCATTTCTTGGTGTGTTAGCTTAAAATCAGATAATCCCCAAAATGTTATAGATACTTGTCTTACAGAGACCGTAAAGAAGAAATTTTAGATCTACCTTTCTAAAATCTTTCTTATGGAAGATCGGTGAGACGTTGGTGTATATTCTCAAGCGGCCTTCGCCTCCTTCTAAAATCATCATCGTTGTTGGAATCTCGATCTAATCGTGGTGATATGATCGATCTAGGTATGAAGAAATCATGCTTTCCATTAAACTTAAAATATTGATTTTTAAATAGAATTTATGCAAATTAATGCGTTTATTTTCATGAGTAATGATTGAATGATTAAATGAGATGCATTGCTATGATTTATGATCCTTAATTTTGATAGTTTGATTAAAAAGAAGATGGATGAAATCCCACCATATGATTTGATGTATTCTGAGACATGCGCATGGATTAGAGTCACTCGATTGATTCTGGGAAGTCAATCGATTGAATCTGCACCAATAATGATATATGAAATTGCTTTGAAAACGCACGGATTGGAGTCAATCAATTGATTCTGAGAAATCAATTGATTGAGCTTGAATAGACATTGATAAATGTTATTTTTTTGAGAAAATGTATGGATATAAGTCAATCAATTGATTCTAAGAAATCAATTGATTGAGCCTGAACATGAAACCAATAGATTGAATTTGAACTATCAAGTTCTATATTCAGTTTTCTCATAACAATATCATTAAACGTCAATGTTTATGTACGACGATCGTATTATATGCACTTTAATGTTTATGTACCATGATTGTGTACACTTCAATGTTTATGTGCCATAATCGTATTATATGTACTTCAATGTTTATATACCATGATTAAATGTACTTAGGTATCCATGTATTATGAACCCACTCTTACACATTTTACATGTTCCATGATAATCTATACAATACACAATCAAAACACATAAAATATGATAAAATATCAAGTCAAGATTAATGAGCATTAGACCCAACATCTTATACATGATAAAGTCTAAGAAAGTATTAGACCCAATATCTTGTACTTGATGGAATCTAACTAAACATGATTAAGAAGCATTAGACCCAATATCTTGTATATAATAGAGTCTAAGAAGGTATTAGACCCAACATCTTGTCCATGATGGAATCTAACTAAACAAAAATATGATAAGCATGATTAAGCTCAATGTCTTGACCAGGACGGAGTCTAACTAAACAAGTGATAAGCATGATTACAACCCAATGTCTTGAGCGGGACGGAGTCTAACATGCATTAAATAACAAGAAAGATAAAATTAAAATAAATGATGCATTCATGCAACATTGATATCCATATTTCTGTTCAATTCAGTTCAACTTATTAAAATTATACATGCCACGAGCACACACATGAAATATACAGAAATGTTCATATGGCTATGATTGATATTTTATGCTTCAATGGATTACATGTCTGGTCCATATAAGTATAAACTTATACTCCTTGTTGATGTGAGTGGTCAGATGAGATAGGTGTAGTTGAGGACAACTGAGTCTATGATAATGAAACTGCACGTGGTGCTCAAGAACCTGAAATGAATGGCGATGAAGACTTCATGGCATAATTATCTATTTTCCTTTCTAGTTATTATTACTGATTTTTAAATATATGAGACAATAATTAATTAGTATTTTATTAAGATTGTTTAAGCTTTAATCATGTTGGACTTTATTATTGGAATAAGAACATTATCGTGAGTTTTATTTTGATTAATTAAGGTTTAATAGAAATTTTATCCTCCGTTGTTTAAGGCACTTTTATTGCCTTATTTTTGCTTCTATGGTTCACTATATGAAGGTAAGGTCTAAGATCTTACAATCACAAGATTATGAGATTTCGGGTCACTATAGTTGGTATCAGAGCCTAAGGTTGATTCTTACATCGAAAATAGGTGGAACTAGAGTCTAATGTGAGTTTGATCGGCTTTTCGTAAATGTTTTCAAAAAAAAAAGTGAACATGTTTTCATAATGAACGTTAACTTTAAAATTGAATGATAATCTTTATGTTGGACAATTTAAGTCGTAGCGTGTACTGGGTGCCCCGATTCGACGTTGATCGATAGAATTTTTGCTCATGTGCTTTTGGATTCGAGTGCTTCTCATTCATTCGTCTCCTTGAACTTCACTAAGCGTCATGATAAGCATTCATCTCCGATGAGCATTTCATTGACTATAGTGACTCCCCTAGGAAAGAGTGTGCTTGTGATAGAGTCTACCATCGATGTTCTGTTCAGATTAGAACCCATGCATTGGTTGTTGATCTGATTGAGTTAGATTTTGAAGATTTTGATATTATCCTAGGAATGGATTGGCTCATTAAATCTCATGCGACCCTTTATTGTTTCTCCAAGTTCGTGATTTTTATCTCTTTGGATGGATCAACGTTTAAATTTAAGGGAGCACGGAAGGGTGTCATTCCGAAACTCTTTGTTTTACTAGAAGCCAAGGAAAAGTGGGGAGATATATCGTCGATTCATATTGTAAATGAATTTACAAGATTTTTTCCTGATGAGGTGACGAGTTTACCGCTGAGTAGGAAAGTCAAATTTCAAATCGAGCTCGTACCTGGCATTGCACCAATAGCCAAGACTCCTTATAAGATGGCACCTACAGAACTGTCAGAATTGAAGAAATAGTTATAAGAACTATAAGATAAGGGCTTTATTAGAAGGAGTCAGTCACCATGGGGTGCTCTTATTTTATTTGTGAAGAAGAAGGACGGTTCTCCGAGGCTGTACATTGATCACAGACAGTTGAACCAGGAGACAATTAAGAATAAGTATCCATTGCCACGGATCGATGTTCTATTAGATCAATTGCATGGTGCACAATACTTCTCAAAGATCGATTTGAGATCTGGTTATCACCAGTTGAGGGTGAGAGAGTCTGACATAGCTAAGACGACATTCAATACGAGGTATGGGCAGTTTAAATTTTTAGTAATCCCTTTCGGATTGACTAATGCCACTGTAATCTTTATGGACTTGATGAATCGTATTTTCAATCCCTATTTGGATCAGTTTGTGGTGGTTTTCATCGATGATATCCTGATCTACTCAAAGTCCGAAGAAGAGCACGCTGAGCACATAAAGATCATCCTACAAACCCTATTGGACCACCAATTATATGCTAAGATGAGTAAATGCGAATTTTGGATGCGTGAGGTGGCATTTTTAGGCCATAGGATTTCTGAGGCAAGAATTACTGTTGACCCTGCTAAGATTGAAGCCATTTTGAATTGAGTAAGTCTCAAAAGTGTTACTGAAGTACAGAGTTTCCTTAGCTTAGCAGGTTACTATAAAAAGTTCGTGAAAGGTTTCTCAAAGATCTCAGGACCTCGTACCGGGCTGACCAAGAAGAATGTGAAATTCAATTGGACCGATGAGTGCGAGAAGAGCTTTCTCGAGTTGAAGAAAAGGTTAACTACTACTCCTATTCTAGTGATACCTTTTGGCAGTGGTGGCTTCACCGTTAATACTGATGCATCGTATAAAGGACTAGGTGGTGTCCTGATGTAGAATCTGAGAGTTATAGCTTACGGATCGAGGCATCTAAAGGAACATGAAAAGAATTACCCTACGTACGATCTAAAACTGACTGCTATCATATTTGCGCTGAAGATTTTGAGACACTACCTGCATGGAGAGAAATTCATCATCCCCACGGATCATCACAGTCTTAAATACCTTTTTATTCAGAAAGACTTATATGTGAGATAGAGGAGATGGTTGAAATTTCTGATCAATTACGATTATGAGATCAAATCTCATCCGGGAAAGATGAATGTTATTGCCGATGCCCTTCGTAGATTTGTTCCAGAGCAGGTGATTCGACCAAGGGCATTGCTTTCACACATTGTTATCACCTCTTCATTACTTGATCAAATAAGAGAACTATAATTTGAAGATCCTATCCTTTTGAAACTGAAGGACAGTGGGAAGCCGGAGATTACTGTCAAGGATGATGGGATGATGATTACTGTCAGGGATGATGGGTTGATGTTATTTCAGGGACGCTACTGTGTATCTGATAATATAGAATTGAAACGACAGATCTTGGACGAAGCCCATAAGTCTAAATTTTCTATTCACCCTGGGAATAATAAAATGTATAAGTATCGACATGGATTTCATCACCGAGTTGCCGAGAACTTTAAAGAGGAACGACGTTATTTGGGTTGTGGTCGATAGATTGCCAAAATCGACTCATTTTATTCCGTACCGCATGACCTATTCAACTTCTCATTTGGCGGATATTTACATTCAGGAGATTATCAGATTACATGGGGTACCTGCTGATATTGTATCTGATAGAGACCCTCATTTCACGTCAAGATTTTGGTAGAAATTTTAAGATGGGATGGGGTCTAAGTTGAAATTTAGCTCCGCTTTTCACCCTCAGGCAGATGGGCAGACCGAAAGACTGAATCAACTGTTAGAAGACATGCTTTGTGCTTGTGTACTAGACTTTGGAGGCAATTGGGACAAACATCTACCCCTTGCAGAGTTTGCTTATAATAACAATTACCAGTCTACTATATAGATGGCCCTGTATGAAGCCTTGTATGGGAGAAGTTGCAGAACTCCTTTGTATTGGGATGAGATCGGTATAAGAAGCTTGTTGGGACCTCAAATTATTGAAGAAACGTCCAAGCAAGTTCAGTTGATACCACACAAAGTAGACAGAAGAGCTACGCTGATTTGAAGTATAGGAATTGGGATATGATTGAAGGGGATAAAGTCTTCGTGAAAATCTCTCCTATGAAAGAGGTGATGAGATTCAGGCTGAAAGAAAAGCTTAGTCTGAGATTTGTGGGACCGTTCAAAGTCTTGAAGAGAGTCGGAGAAACGGCATATCACCAAACTTTACCGATGTGCACAACATTTTTCACATATCCATGTTAAAGAAATACATGGCAGACCCTACTCACGTTATCGACTGGGAACCCTTGGAGGTTTATAAGGATATGTCTGTTGTGAAGGTACCTGTTCAGATTGTTGATCGAAAAGAACTAACCTCGAGAAATAAAGTTATACCGCTGGTTCTTATAGTTTGGCAGCACCACTCTCGCGAAGAAGCTACTTGGGAGTGCGAGGATGCTATCAGGAGGGACTACCCCCTTCTCTTTGAATAAGGTATGGCTTAATTTCGAGGATAAAATTTTTATAAGTAAGAAAAAATATTACGATCTAAATTTTATCTTTGATACACCTAATTTATGTGTATATGCCTAATAGCATATACACTACATGTCGTGACTTTTAAAAATATTTTAACTAAAAATACATGCTTTGATTTTTCAAGTTGTTATAGTTATTTTTGTCATTTATGGACACAAGTTATGTGGTAGCCTACTGGTTAAAGGCTTTAAGTTATAGACAAGAAGTCTAGGGATCGAACTTTGTTATGTGTGTTCTAAGCCTTCATTTTGAACTTTGAGGTAAAAACATATACACCCTTCCTTGGTGTATTAACTTAACACCGAATAATTCCTAAAATTTTATAAATGTCTTACGAAGAACCCTAAATCATAATCTCATTTAGAGTTCTTAAGAATAGAGCCATCAAAAACCTTAGAGACCTTAGAGAAGAAATTTTAGATTTACCTTTCTAGAATCTTTCTTTTGGAAGATCGGTGAGACATTGGCATATATTCTCATGTGGCCTTCGCCTCCTTCTAAAATTATCATCGTTGTTAGAATCTCGATCTAATCGTGGTGATACAATCGATCTAGGTATGGAGAAATCATGTTTTCCATTAAACTTAAAATATTAGTTTTTAAATGATTTTTATGTAAATTAATGCATTTATTTTCATGAGTAATGACTGAATGATTAAATGAGATGCATTGTTATGATTTACGATCCTTAATTTTGATAGCTTGGTTAAAAAGAAGATGGATGAAATCCCACCATATGATTTGATGCATTTTGAGGCGTGCGTATGGATTGGAGTCAATCGATTGATTATGGGAAGTCAATCGATTGAATCTGAACCGATAATGATATATGAAATTGCTTTGAAAACGCATGGATTGGGGTCAGTCGATTGATTCTGGGAAATCAATCGATTGAGCCTAAACAGACACTAATAAATGTTATTATTTTGAGAAAATGCACGAATATGAGTCAATCAATTGATTCTGAGAAATCAATCGATTGAGCCTAAACATGAAACCAATAGATTGAGTTTGAACTGTCAAATTCCATATTTAGTTTTCTCATAACAATGTTATTAAACGTCAATATTTATGTACCACGATCGTATTATATGTACTTTAATGTTTATGCACCATGATTATATACACTTTAATGTTTATGTACTATGATCGTATTATATATACTTCAATATTTATGTACCATGATTAAATGCACTTAGATGTCCATGTATTATGAACCTACTCTTACATATTTTACATATTCCATGATAATCTATATAATACACAATCAAGACATGTAAAATATGATAAAATGTCAAGTTAAGATTAATGAGTATTAGACCCAACATCTTATATATGATAAAGTCTAAGAAGGTATTAGACCCAACATCTTGTCTTGATGGAGTTTAACTAAACATGATTAAGAAGTATTAGACTCAATATCTTATACATAATGGAGTCTAAGAAGGTATTAGACCCAACATCTTGTCCATGATGAAATCTAACTAAACAAAAATATGATAAGTATGATTAAGCCCAACGTCTTGAGCGGGACGGAGTCTAACTAAACAAGTGATAAGCATGATTACGACTCAACATCTTGAGCGGGACGAGGTCTAACGTGCATTAAATGACAAGAAAGATGAAATTAAAAGAAATGATGCATTCATGTAACATTGATATCCATGTTTATGTTCAGCTCAGTTCAACTTATTGAAATTATATATGCCACAAGCACACACATAAAATATATAAAAATGTTTATATGGCTATGATTGATATTTTATACTTTAATTGATTGAATGCCTAGTCCATACAAGTGTAAATTTATAATCCTTATTGATGTGGGTGGCCAAATGAGATAGGTGTAGCTGAGGACAACATATAGGTCTATGATGATGAGACTGCACGTGGTCCTCAAGAACCTGAAATGAATGGCGATAAAGACTTCGTAGCATAATTATCTATTTTCCTTTTTAGTTATTATTACTGATTTTTAAATAAATAAGACAATAATCAATTAGTATTTTATTAAGACTATTTAAGCTTTAATCATGTTGAACTTTATTATTGGAATAAGAACATTATTGTGGACTTTATTTTAATTAATTAAGGTTTAATAGAAATTTTATCCTCCGCTGTTTAAGGCACTTTTATTGTCTTATTTTTGTTCCTATGGTTCACGATACGAAGGTACGGTCTAAGATCTTACAATCACGAGGTTGTGAGATTTCGGGTCACTACAATTCTCTTCACAAACTCCTGAAACTGTCCACTGGTGTACTCACCACCATTATCGGTTCTCAACCGCTTGACCTTCCTTCCAGTCTGATTCTCAAACAGTATTTTTCACTTCTTAAAGATTTCTAACACCTCATCCTTACTCTTTATTGTGTAGATTCATACACACTGAGAGTAATCATCGATAATAGAGTCGAAGAATCTGACACCACCGTTAGAAGGAACTCCTCCATACATCTGAATGTATATAGTCCAGTGTGTCTTTGTAGTGTAAACAATTATGTTGAACTTAACCCTGCCTTGTTTCCTAAGAATAGAATGCTCACAAAAGTCAACTTTTTCAGGATTTGCACATTTAACAAGCCCTGTTTGCTCAATTTTGTCATCCCTCTTTCTAACATGTGCCTCAGGCATATATATAATAGTTGTGTAAAGGATAAATCACTATCATCTGACGTAGATACTGTTGTTCCACCTATCACTGTACTCCCTGATAGAAAGTAAAGGTTCCCAACCTTTTTCGCTTTCATCACAACCAGAGATCCCTTTGTCACCTTCAAAACTCTGCAAACTTGAGCCCACTGAAGTCTAATGTACTAAGTAATATAATTTCAAAACATGGCGTACATCGGTCAATATTCTCACAACCCTATCATGCATCTTTATTCTAATACTCTCCGTTTCAACTATTTTATAGGCTATATTATTACCCATCAAAACCGTTCCACCATACACCTCGCTATAAGACGTGAACTAGTCTATATATGGACACATGTGGTAGGAGCACCCTGAATTAAGTATTCATGCATTCTGTGAGTATTTGTCTGAAATCACTGACAACACATTTCCATCATCATTCGGAGCTTGTTCGGTTATACCAATCTCATCAACGACCCCTTTCTGCTTCTTATTCTGAGCGTCGTCCCTCTTTATTTATACCTATGGACAATGCCTTCTGATGTGAAATTTTTTGTGACACTTGTAGCATTCTATTGTCTTTCTATTTTTGGAGTTAGATCTGGGCTTTAATCTATTCCTTCCGAATTTACGGTCCTCTGCTCTCCCCCTAACCAACAAGTCATATGCTTATGAATCACTATCCGAACCTTTTTTTGTCATGTCATTACAAAGCAGTGCCGCTGTAAGCAACTCTAGTTTAATAGTATCATTCCCATAGAGCAACGTAGTAACCAAGTGCTTATAGGAATCGGGAAGGGAAGATAAAAGAAATAGTGCTTTATCTTCATCCTTAACTTCTTCTCCAACATTTGATAATTCAGATATTATATAATTAAATTTATTAAGATATTTGTTGAGAGAAGTGCATGCCTTCATGTATAACTTGTACAGTTGCTTCTTGAGATATAAATAACTTGTTAGAGATTTTCGTCATATAGAGACTCCAATTTGGGCCACAGCGAGGCCTCCGAGTTCTCCAGCATTACGTTGTACGTAATCTCCTTTGCTAGACATAGTCAAATCGTATTACACCCATGAAGTTTGAATTCTTTTCAATTACCATCGGACATATCCACGGGCTTACCCAATAGCCCTTTCAATGTCTTGTGCAACCCTTGTTGAATCATGATATCTCAGACATGTACTTGCCACAAGTCGAAATTAATCTTCCCATCAAATTTCTCAATCTCGAACCTCACGTTCGAAACTTTTGTGGACTTCAATATCATCTCAGATCATAAAACAAAAAATTTAGCTTTAATACCAATTTTTTGTGCGAAAACCCATAAACTAATCAACGATCTCACGATGAACATCAAATAAGAACGCAAAAATAGAAGAAAATCAACCACAAACACATAAGAGACAATATTTACGTGATTCAGCAATATGCCTATGTCCACCGGCAACGATAATCCAATATATTAATAATCACATAAGAATACAAGAACACTCAAGCCTCACCAAAGCTCTCCTCAAAACCCCTAGATAGGTTTTCCCACGGCGTTACAATGATATCTCTCTCACACAAAGGCTCTCTAATTTGTCTATGAGCATTCCCATATATAGAAGTCCCGAGTCCTACTTCTAACCCAAGAGAAACTGCTCAAAAAATGAAATCTGCATGTAACTTGACGTCTTGGGTCGTCGCGGGTCGCTCGAGTGACTTACACCTGAGAAAAATCCCTTTGTACCGTGCCCGGTCGCTCAAGTGAGAACCAAAACTCGCTCGAGCGACTTGTACCCGTAGATTTTGCTCTTGTTGAGTGTCAAACTCGCCCAAGTAGATTTGGACCCCGCTCAAGCGACTTCTAAATAAGTTAGAGCCTAATATAGCACATTTCGTTGTATTATGTGAATATTACGTGTAATCCTCCCATTTTATCGCAAAAAGTACAACTTTGTGCATTCCTTTCGATGTAATATCTTGTGATTTGTGCCAAAAATATTACTTGTAATATTTTTTACTTACGAGGCTATAGCTTGTAATGTTCATTTATTGCAGGTAACATTTGCAATGGTCACCATATATTTGGACTTAAAGGTATTCCACCTAAAAGTAAATAGGTAGCTTTGTTTACAGCCAATGAAATTGCAACCTCAACCCATCTCCTTTAACCGACATCCATTGATCTCCTTGGAATCAAACGATGGAGATTGCTTCTCTGACTAATCTTCCACACAATGAATCTTTAGATCATGGATGTACCATCAGGCAGTCACTTTTTTTTCCAAATGTCACACCTCCCAAAAGGTGACCATATAATCATATTTGAGCGTGTTATGTGCACATGATTTTAGAGTCACCTTTTGGAATGTGTGCCACATGGAGTAGAAAATTTATTGTTTGATGGAATATCCATGATCTCAAGATCTATTGTGTGAAAGATTGAGGAAGAAGCGAGCTCCATCATCTTATTGAGAGATGGTCAATGTATGTCGTGATCAATGTATGCCGGGTGGAGGAGTTGGGGTGAAGTCACAAATTTATGGATTGTGCAATATTACACAGGCAACATAAAATGAATAGTATCCCATAAAGTAGATTGTACACCCTCTTTGAAGTGAGCGGCCATTTTATATCAAATATGTACTTTTTTACAGGTAACAAAGTGTACTTTAAAACAGGTAAGAGCATCTCCAGTAGATTCTCTATAAGCACAAATAGGCAGCAAAATCGTTATTTTGGTGATTGAAGAGTCAAACTTGCGCTCTAGCAGATTCGATGTGAAACTCGCCATCTTTGGTGAGTCCCACTTCACTCGCTATTAATAGTGAATTCCACTGCATTCACTATTAATAAAATATGATTAAATCTCTCTCATTTTCTCTCTCCACTTGCCATATCTATATCTATACCCTGTATCTAAAATGAGAATATAATTCTCGTTGTTTTTCGTTGTATGATCCGATTTTCATATTTCTATACCCCATATCTAAACTGAGAATAAAATTCTCACTATCTTTCCTTGCTTGGTCCAATTTTCATATTCCCAATAATGTCCCTCATATCAATAGACATATACAATTTTTCTTCCAATTTTGCCCCTCCAAAGTCTTTTAAATGACAACAGTAGGTGTAAATCCATTTATTACAATGTTCATATTCCCAATAATGTCCCTCATATCAATAGTCATATACAATTTTCCTTCCAATTTTGCCCCTCCAAAGTCTTTTAAATGACAACAGTAGATGTGAATGCATTTATTGCGATTGTCATATTCCTAATAATGCCCCTCATATCAATAGCCATATACGACTTTTCTTCCAATTTTGCCCATCAAAATCTTTTAAATGACAATAGTAGGTGTGAACTCATTTATTGCAAGAAAAAATGGCTAAGGTGCCTTTATTTTTAATCAAAAGTTCTTCCTTCTCAATCGAAGTTTCACATGCTTAAACTAGGATTACTTTGTATCAAATGATACGAGATCATTTTTCATCCCAATTTTCTTCATAATATATTTTGATATCAATTTTCTATCATTGGACGACCAAATTTTGAATTCACAAGGAACACATCCCAAAAAAGTGATCTGAGAACCACTCATCATATATGTCATGATCTTATTGTTTTTAGGGATGTTTACCCCATGGACTCAAAATATGTTTGTTTAATGGTATGCCTATAATCTCAAGATCTATCGTGTCAAATTTTTGAGCAAAAGATTTCTTCATCGTATGATTCAAAGCTGTCAATGGTTTAAAGTATGTGAAACCCGAGTTGAAAAGAAAAAATCACTGGTTGTAAATAAAGATATCCTAATTACCGCAAGGCCGATCACAATACATTTTTGACAAGAGTACTTTTATTTGCGTAACTGAATTAGACGAAGAATCTCTGGTTGTAAATAAAGGGGCCCCCTACGCTGAAAATTATTGAATGGATCAGATGTTAGAATTTTTTGTTCCAATTAATCTTCCACTAGCATCAGATGGTCAATTTTTCTACGTGACACAAATCCCAAAAAATGATTTGGACATCATGTTTGAACGTGATGTGTGTTACGAAAATTTTGAGTTAATTTTGTAGTATCAGTAAATAGACCGTCTAATAATACACTCATTATATCAAGAGCATTTGTGTCTAAGATTGGAATGAAAATGATCTCCAACATATGATTCAAAGCACCCAAAAATTTTAAGCATAGGTGCCCTCCAAGGTTTGGTAGACGCAAAAATAAAGGGTACCCTTGGGACCATAGTGACCAAACCCACATTTTTTTCGGGAAAAAAAAGCGTTTAAAACGCGTGTTTTTGAAAAACGGAAAAAAAAATATGCGTTTAAAACACGAGTTTTTTCAAAAAATTCTTGTTTTTTTTTAAATGCATTTTAAACCCCTTTTTTCGAAAAATACTTTTTAAACCCATTTAAAACCCTTGTTTGGTCAAAACATGTATATTTTTTATAATTATTAATATTTTTTTTTTTCGTAATTTTCCCGCTTTTTTCACTAAATTACCCAAATTTACCATTTTTTCGTATATTTTCGGAGTCGTTTTATTCTCGTGCCTATACTTGGTCACTATGCTTGTGACAACCACTGAGAGAAGACGAAATAGTCATGTTGTCCAATGATAACTCTATTTACAACCCAAGATTTTTCCTTCTTAACCTGAGTTTTATCTGCTTTAAATCAGAAGATGAATATTATTTTTCTTCAGAATCTTCTACACAATTGATCTTGAGATCATGAGCCTACCATCGGACAATCGGATTTTCATTCCAGATGATGCATATCCGAAAAAGTTAACATAATCATGAGTGCACATCAACATGGTTCTTAGGCTATGTTTGGGTTAGCTCTTATAAGAGCAGAAGCAACTCTTTGTCTGCTCTATGTTAGCGCAAATAAAATATGCTCTAGAATAGAGTAGCCATAGAACAGTTTTATCACTTAAACAGCTCTCCAATCCGCTAGAGCAAATGAGGTAAGGAGTTGTATTACCAAATGTAAAAGTAGTTCTCCGCCAGAGCCAAAAAGTGAAGGAGCTACTCTTTGCCCCACAAGAGCCAACCCAAATGCAGCCTTAGACCACTTTCCGATATATGCGTAATATGGAATCAAAATTTAAAATGTCTGGAAACTTTTTTAAAAAGGCAATAATTAAAATAGAGAGTTTAGTGCATATTCAAATTAAGCTATCCTTATTGGAGATGCTCTAAAGTGCATATTGGAGGAGAAAGGAATAACTTGATATGTACATGCCTTTTATGCATAAAACCAACTTGTAGATTAGATTCAGCCTGATTTTGTATAAAAAGCCATTTATATCTTGTGATTAAGAGCCTACATCCACAAAAACTGATTGATTGTTATTCAATTCTTAGAATATGTTTTAGTTGTCTATTTTCAGCACTTGTAAGCTCTTAATTACCGGATATAGATAGTCTTTTTTATGTGATATTCAAATTAAATCTGGTCTAGACATTGGCTTTGTGCACCATGTGAGGCCACTTAGTGATTTAACAAATAGTGCCATTTGTATAGAATCAGTGACCTATTTTCATTTTCAAGGGTGAATTGATCAATTACCTCATACGAACTCAGAAAATAAGATTACCTAAAAACTACCAAAAGAACAATCATTCAGTAGAATGTCAGTTCGATTTTATTCGGATAAATTTGAGAATGATTCGGTAAAAAAAGAGAAATTTACTTGATCGACCCTGTCAGATACACCTTTCACGTCAATGACCCTATATTTTCACCTTTACCCAAACCGATCAGCTCAAAGCCAAGTCGACCCTAAGGAGAATAAAAAGTCCAAATTATCCCCTTCTCTAACTTTCTTTAACCCACGAATACATCCCCTTCTTCCTTATTTTAATCTGGTAGAGTTAGTAAGAAGTTAGATGTGGTGAAGGTGACGATGTCTTCTGCCTCAGATTTGCAACTTGGAAGAAGAAAACAGAGGTTTGGAAGAAGAAGCTCCCGCATTTTGCCACTAGGAGTTGAAGATCCTGCAGTTTGCCATTCCGACGCGAGGTATGTTTAGATCCAGTGTAAACCCTATCGAAAGTTAGACATGAGTCACAACATTGTAATTAAGAGTTAAACTACATGTGACAGCCTGGATTTCGACACCCCGAAACCCGTGCCATCAGTACAATCCTCCATACCGTGCCCCATGGATACGTACGAAACATTGGCATAGCAAGCAAAAATAAAGAGAAAGGAATGCATAAGAACTGATACTGAAACAAATCTCCAGTTCTATACATATACTCCAAAATCTATAATCTAAAAGATGGTTCTAAACTCACGCCTCTGCATGAGTAAAAGAACCCACCCAAACCATCAGTGACATCACTTAGTCACCCTAGATGGTTCGCCAAAAGAATATAACTATTTAATTACATTGTTTCTCAAAATAAAGGTTTGACATACCAAGTCACACAATATGCTCTCAAAACTCTCTCTAACAAAGTACACAGCGGAGTCTCCTAGAAGAAGTCCCTGAGGAGGCTCTAACTGCCTCCCGCACGTAGTCCTAATCCCCAGATCGTCAGTCTCCGAAGCCTCTACGACAGCAAGCAAAGGACCTACAACGTATAGTTTAAAGGGGTGAGCTACATCCTAGCTCAATAGGGAACAACACAATGAACATATAAGTCAAATCCTCACATATATTCTATGATATGCTTAGCATGATGTATTTATGAACTTGTTGGAAAACAATTTAAATGATTACAATAGGCATTAAAGTTTACTGGTGGTTTACATATTACATTTATTATCAACTATTCATGAACCTCACTGAATATGCCTAAAGAAACTTAAATCTTCGCTTTAAGTAATCCCCAAGCAATATAGTATCGAGCTCCGATGGAATACCCTTCATCATCGTCTAAATAGACAGTTGTTATAAATATATCACTTTGAATATTACTCAGCTCCCTTTCTCATAGGCTATGGGATTTAATCTCATCTCAACATCCCTTGGATGTGCTACTGTATACGAATAGACCGCCATACCGGTGTACGGATTGGCCGTCGTACAGGTCACAAATATTCTACCAAGTCAGTCGTGGATATCTCACCACGTCGGTGGGGTATTCTGTTCAAACCTTAAATAATAAAAATATCATGTGCTTTACATATAGTTATTCACCGTGTAAATATGCTACTTTATATCAATTAGGCCTTATCAGTCTTTGTTCAATCTTACTTTACAATCTCACTTATATCCTTGGGATGTCTAAATTACTTGCATTACACTGATGCCTTTGTCACTTTTTCATCCCCTGGGGATGTCTCATTTTCATATGCTTACTTTGGGTCACACACACACACATACTGAGAGGATTAAGTATTTTCATTTCATTGGTGTATCACACGCACACACACACACACATGGAGATTATATGATTCATTTTATTTCTATATCATTACATACATGCTCTTGTAATCAAAGTACATGTTCAAGGTGTTCCCTACCTCAAGTGTCTAATTGTCCAAGCATCAAGGTCCCACACGGCTCCTCATGTTCGCCATAGCTCGTACCACCTATGATAACATCATAACATATGCACTGCATCAATAAATATGCAATAGAGAAGGTCCAAGACCCTCCATGAACCTCAATGTTCAACTAAGAAATCAACTCAAATTGCCAAAATCGATTAATCGATCTCCAAATCGATTAATCAAAAGTCCTCAATCGATTAATCGATTGAGGACCCTAAATCGATTAATCGATTCCCAAATAGATTAATCAAAAGTCCTCAATCGATTAATCGAAATCCACAATCGATTAACCGATTCTCAAATCGATTAATCGGTTTCCCCAAGCCTTATCTCTCCAGCCACTAGAGGTACTCAATCGATTAGTCGATTTCTAAATCGATTAATCGAATTTTAAAATCGATTAATCGATTTCAAGATCGATTATTTGAATACGGGTTCTTTTGCCTTTTTAACTTCCATACCAAAATTGATTAATCAATTCTCCAAATCGATTAATCGATTTGGCCAGAACTCAGCCCCTTCTCGGGCTGTTCTTCTAAATCTTTTTCTTTCTATTTTTTTCTCTTTTCTATTATTTTAATTTGATAATTTAACCCATCTCCCCTAGAGTTAATGAACAACAATGTACTCATTTAAATCTAGCTAAAACTTACCTCAAATCAATCTCCTAATTGATTAAATGGTTGGTTTAATGACTAGGGTTCTAGCTCTTGCTCCAATGATTCCAATCACGTTGAATCCGACATTTATTGCTCGATCCAGTCTTAAATCCGCAACATGCCTCAACCTCCTTAGCATTCACCCTTCTCTACTCTCTCTCTCTCTCTTTCTTCTTAACTTCTCTCACCAACCAAACAAGAGAAATAACTTCTCTTTAGGTATTAAAACCCTTATAACTCTTCTTGCTTTGGTGTTGAGCACATACACCAGAGATAGGTGTACATGACCTCTAACTAACCTCTAACTCCAAGCTTAGGTCACATTTACATCCCAAAATACTTTCCTTCTCAAGTCTACTATTTGACCATCACTCGGTCAACCTACGACCAATTGGGCATGAATCCCGAGGTCACTGTTTATTGCTCAATTTTTAGAGATATTACACTACACGTCTCTAAGAGTGGGGGATGAAGACGATTTTCATTATATCTTTCCCGGTGAATTTACAACTTGGTTGACTCACGAATTATGTTCTATAATACCATCGATGGGGATTACCGAAGGAGCTCTACCTCATGTCCATACACATAAGCACTCCTTCGGTGAAGAGCCTAGTCAACCATGTCAGAACATGTTCGATGAAGGGCCTAGTCAACCAGGTCATGACCCATTCCGTGAAAGGCCTAGTCAACCACATTAGAACCCCTTCGGTGAAGAAGGATCTAGTCAACCACCTTAAAACACTGCTAGTGAAGAGAACATCAAAGATTTTGATGATGAACCGAATAGATTTACAAAAGAGGATCCGAAGATTTTTATGAGAGGCATTGATAATCCCTTAGTAGATGGAGTTTATGAAGTGTCAAGACATCAGACCAATCTTTCGATCAAGAGGTGAAAACCGAATGCTGGAATTTGACATTTAAAGTTGGAGAGATCTTCAAAGACAAATAAACATTTCAAAGAGCATTGAAAGAGCACCCGGTGGAGAAAAACTTTCAAATTCGGCCTTTGAAAACTGTTAGTTATTGAGTGACAGTCGAATGCTACGAACTCGATTGTTCATGGTGAATACATGCGTCTAAATTGACTAGGCTCGACTCTTTCAAAATTAAGGCATTCAATAGTACTCACACATGTGGAGCCGCTAAGATCAGATCGCACGATCACAGTAATGCAACAATCTCCTTTGTAGCCAACTATGTACGGAAGAAACTTATGGAAGGATTCGACTACATACCGACGTCGATAATGTTTGATATTGTAAAAGCTTATAATGTACAAATCTCATATGCTAAGACTTGGAGGGGAAAGAACTTTCCCTTAGGCCCTGTTTGATAGCAATGAAACTCCAAAGAGGAAATGAAATCAATTTCTTAGTTGATTTTCTGTGAAATAATTTCCTCTAGAAATGGACTTTCCACTGTTTGATTAGTGTGTTTGATAAATGAATTTCATTGAAAATTAATTTCTCATGTTTGATTAATATCTTTGAAAATGAGTTTTTAAGTTTTGATCATTTATTATTAAAATCATAATCAAAGTCAAATATTAACCAATAATTTTTTTAATGATATTCTATTACGTTACAAATTAATGTCATAGTAATCACTATTTATTATTAAGTTATATAAGTCGGAGTTTGAAAAGTCAAACTCATATAAAAAGTCAAATTTTGATCAAACTTAAAATTTTGATAAAAGAATATGTAAAGCTAAATAACAAAGTTGTAAATGCCAATATCTAATATACGTTGAAATTAAATTAAATCTTTATAACAGTCAAATTTTGACCAAAATTTCAACTTTGACCAAGAGAAAATTTTTTAATGTACCAACAAATTACAAAAGTTCAACTGCAAATTACTATAATAGTATTCATATGCATCGTTAGGTTACACTAGTCACCATTTGATCAAATATCCACTTTTAATAAAGGTCAAACTTTGACCAAACATAAAAAAAAAAAATTCATGTATTATAAGGTACATGTTGAAACAAAATTCAATTTTTAAACTTGAAAGAAAATTCAATTTTAAAAAAATGTCAAACTTTGACCAATGTTTTTAATTTTGACCAATAAAAAATTCGACAATCTACCACCAACCTACAAATTAACATAACGTATTCGTATCCATCACTAGGTTACACTAATAAAAAATTTGACTAAATATCAACTTTTAAAAAGTTCAAACTTTGACCAAATGTAAAAAAAAAGTAAAATAAAATTTGATAATGTACTACAAAATAATAAATAAATAAAATGATAATCTCATTGGGGATACAGAAGTTCAAAAAAATCAAATTGTGTTTAAAAGTCAAAGTTTGACTAAATATCAAACTTTGACTGATAAAAATTTCCATTATCAAAATATAAATAATAATAGTAATAATCACTATCTACTGTTAAGATACACTTCTCAAATTTTGACTAAGGTCAAAATTTAAATAAAAGTCAAATTTTAACTAAAAGTCAAACTCTGACCAATAAATATGAGGCAATATATTTTTAAATTATAAATTAAAATAATGATAGATATTTTTAATTATAATATTTCACTAATAAAAATTTATAACATTTTATAGAA
This sequence comes from Chloranthus sessilifolius, assembly GCA_021018995.1. NCBI lineage: Eukaryota > Viridiplantae > Streptophyta > Magnoliopsida > Chloranthales > Chloranthaceae > Chloranthus > Chloranthus sessilifolius. The sequence continues at coordinate 119,067,956 of CM037592.1, forward strand.
AATCAAACTTTGACCAAAAGTCAAACTTTGACCAAGAAAAATTGCACTGATATGGTATAAATTTATATAGTAGTAGATCTATAAGCAGGTTTCGAATTTGACTAAAAATAAATTGTGTAAAACTCAAAGTTTGACCAAAAGTCAAAGTTTGACTAAAAATCAAAGTATTGACTAATATAATTGAGAATCTAGTATCAAATTATATATCAACAAACAATATCCTTTTTTCACCATCAAATTATTGGAGTTAGTTTAATAAAAAGTAAAATTTTAATTAAAAGCCAAAGTTTGACCTTAAAGTCAACCTTTGACCTCTAAAAACTTGATAATATATTACTTACACTTATTATCATGTTTTAGTAGTCAAAGTTTGATCAAAAGTCAAAATTTTATATAGCTTATAAATCCAATTAAAGTTTGATTAAAATTCAAACTTTGACCAAAGTCAAATATTAGCTAAAAAAAGTATGATGTAGATAATGTGGTTATCATAGTGATCGTGCTGGTATGGTGGTCATAGAAATTGAAGTTACTTTTTAATAGTCAAAAAATTAAAAAAAAATTGCTTCTAGGTTTTTTATAAGTAACTTTAAATTTGCAATGACAAAAAATTATTTTTTTTTTAGTAGGAAACTCAATTTCAGCCACTTAATAGGTTGAAATGGTTTCCTCCTAAAATGATTTGGTGTATGGAAATTCAATTTCCATGCGAGGCCGACTTAATTTCATTTCCATCTCCTAAAATAGTTATCAAACAACAACAATTGGAAACTAAATTTCATTTTCACTATGAAATTGCATTCCATGTTATCAAACAAGACCTTAATGATATTAGAGGCAGTTGAAAAGGACAATTTGTGGATCTACTGCCCTACATGAAGGAGATGGAGAGGATAGATCCTAATGTACAAACATCCTTTCAACTTACGTTTGACGATAAGTTTTAAAGATTTTTTTAGAGTTTTGGCCCATGCATCAGAAGCTACCTGTGACGGGGGCACGTGGCGTGGCCATCCAAGTCAGCCGTAGGGCCATTTTTCCTCCATGTTTTGAGCATCACTGGTGTGTCAAGGCCATGAGGGCGGCACAGTGTGTATTGGGCATGAGCCACGATGGCGTCGCGACACGTTGGGATGGAGGGTGAAGACTTGGTCGCGTCACGAATGCGACATGGTCAGCTGGGCTAGCGTTGCAGGGTGAATAGTAAAGTATGTCAAACCAATAGGTTTGAGGTCCTCCCGCCATTTCGCCTGAATTACTGTTTTACCCTTATATAGGGGGACTTAAGTTGGGATCCCTCGACCCTACGCGTGCACTAGCCTCGTGGGCTTATGTGCGTGCTTTCGGGCCACGCTTGGTGTGTGGTCGTCCTAGCTACGTCGTGTACTAGGGTCATCGCGTTGGTGGTTTCCAACCACCTTCGAGGTACGAGTTTCAGCCCAGAAGGGGCTCGGTATGTGCTCGTCGCTGCCTATCGCTATATCGATCACCGTTACATGTTGCCTTAACGATCATCGTTGTATGTTGCCTTAACAATCGTCATTGCTAGCTCTAACCTGCTGCGTTGCTTCGTAGGGCGAAGTCTGAACGTAGAGGTTGAGGTGAAGCTTGAATAGGACAAGCCTTACACCCTTCGTAACATCTGGGAATCCGCATCGTGTGCCTCATTTAAGGAGTAGGCTGACTTAGCGCAGCGGGCGTTAAGTGCCGTACAGGATGACACTGCTAGAAGAGTGACTCCGTGACATACCGCAATACATTTCTTCGCACATTTCTTATAGATGGCACACACCTATGGGAACGTTTCGAAGGGATCCTACTTATCGCCTCGGCGCAAGACGGTAATGGTCATATATTACCGTTAGCATTTGCCGTCGTCGAGTTAGAAGAAGAGGATACGTGGATGTGGTTTCTTGAGCGGGTAGGTGTGTTCATGATCGGTGAGTTTATCAAAGATTTTATTTTTATCACGAATAGGTCGAAGGGTTTAATAAAGGCAGTGAAACATGTCTTCCATAACGCATACCACAACTACTGCGTGCGACATATTACACAAAATTTGGCACACAAGTATCCCAAGAATAATATGAAAGGTCTATGGTGGAGCGTTGCGCGTGCATATTCAGTAGAGATATTTGATTATTTTATTAACAAAATAAATAAAGATCCTGCTAATCCTCGGGCTGTAGAATATATTTTGAAAATAAACCCGAAGCATTGGGCACGTGCATATATAAAAGGAAGGCAGTATGATTCCCTGACTACGAATAATGTTGAAAGCTTGAATAATGTACTAAAGATAGCTCAAGAGAGACCAATTATCGACTTAATCAGAACTACTAGAGAGAAAGTCATTGATCATTTTCAAAAGCGCCGACAGATATCTAAGCAATGGACCACCCTCTTCTACCCGAAAGCAGACAAGCACATGAAGAAGGTGCTGCAATGGGTCTGTAGAAAGTGAGCTCAACCATATGAGAGCGATCAATTTCAAGTCAATTTCAGAAATTTCATTCGTCACATTGACTTGAAACACAAGACGTGTACTTGCCGTTGTTAGCACATTCATGGCTTGCCTTACTCGCATGCCGTGACGGTCATCAATCGAAGAAGTTACGATTACCATAACTTCTGTGAGAAGTGGTTTTTCACTGCTTGTTTTAGACAAATATACGACGAACAATGGCTTTCCACCCTCGATAAAAGTCAATGAGAATTCCAAGCTAAGCAACTGCCTGAAAATATGAAAGTTAGACCACCCTATAATTGTTGAAAGTAAGCTGGCCGTCCGAGGAAGAGAAGGATATGGTTTAAGGGTGAGGTTAGGGCCCTACAGAGTAGCAAGTGCAGTGAGATTCACAATCACAGGAGTTGCACCGTAGTGGGACCGATTGGTTGATACAATACGTACCTCCTTTATATAGTAAATCGCCCTCTAATCCTAGCGTTCCATTAAAAGTTTCGTATATATGAGTTTGCTAACTTGCATTTTCAATTTAGGAGTTTTATAAGTTGCATTTTTCTATCTATTAACAAATGATATTTTTTTCACGCGCAAGGATTGGAGATAGATCGCCATCCAGAAACAGTATAAGAAGCCGGCTAGATCGTATATACTTTAACACAAACACCCTATAGTCTATTAGTTATAAATTTGGATGTAATATATACGATGAATTTCTATAAAAAATATAAGTAACGACATTTTAGTAGAACTTTTAGCATTTTCTCAAAACTTTCAGTACATAGAACTTTCAGCATTTTCTCAGCATTTTCTCAGCGTTTTCTCATAACAAACAGTCAATATCGACTGTTAATATGGTCGATATCGACTTTATAAGGAATTGTTAACATCGCTACACAATCAATATTGGTCATGTCGATCAAGTAATACCGATCGTTATAAGCAATGTCATCAATTGTCCAGATAAATGAGGATATAGTTGTACCTACTTAAGATTATAAATTTTCAAAAGCAATCGAATGTTGCAATACTCATATATTTCTATACGAAAATTAAAATTTTCATTTACAAATTTCCATGAATGTTCGGCCTACAATTAAATATAATTATAACTTATGAAAAAAAATTAGGGTGGTGCATCAGTAGTAGGTTCTACATCGGTATCTTGCTCGGCTTCTCCATCGACAGTGAATTTGGTAAGGGCCTGGCCAATTTCTGCCTTGATCTGACTCATATTGTCTTGGGTAAAGTCAAATTTTTTCCTGTCATGAAGTACTCTACATACTTCAACACAAACACCCCACAGTCTCACCCATTGCTCTGTTGGGATACAGATTTGGTCCAACAATCAAAACTTGACCAAGGATACTTCTCAACGTTCAATGCATTGGAGTCTGTATAAATATAAAAGTGCGGGAAGGTAATGGGTCTATTTTGAAAAGTGTAATATCAGATAAGATAAGCAACTAAGATAAGCAAACAGTAAAAAAATTTAGTAGAACTTTCAGCATTTTCTCAGAACAGACAGTCAATACCGATTGTTGATACGATCGATATCGTCTTTATAAGCAATCGAAATCGATTGTTAGTACGGTCGCTAATGACTGCCTATAGAATCATTAACGACTGCTTATACAATCGTTAACGACTGTTGATACAATCAACATCGACTGTATTAGCAGTCGTTAACGACTTAAGCAGTCATTATCAATTGTCTGTACAGTCGATATTGACAGTCAATATGGGTCTATTTTGAAAAGTGCAATGTCAGATAAGATAAGCAAATAGTAAGAATTTATAGATTCTTACTAGGACTTCCAATTGGACGGGATACTTCTCCTTAGAGGACCTATCCAAAATAGGGTCAACAATCATTACCGATCGTTTAACAACCTTAATGATCGTAAGTGCCCAATGTAATGGGTCGTGTGTATGGATTGGGACAAATATCTGAAATGAATAATATAATGTTAGAAGATACAATTTGAAAATTATAAAAACTGTTGGCAGTGATCGTAATGTACCGTGGTACATTAGTGAGCCCAGAGATCTCTCAACCGATTGAAAAAGTTTTGGAGTACCTTCTTGCCTGGGTTCGTCTCTTCCTTAAGGGCAAACCACCGTTCGATTTGTATGCCCAATGCTTCGTCATTGAGTTTTTCAAATTCAATAAATATTTTGAAATCATTATAGTCCATGGCCATATAGGCCAAACCAGTGGGGCTAATAAGGAAGATTTTATCCTTTACCTCTGGATGAAAAGTATCATCAATGACTTTCAGAAATCTTAGGTAAGCTCCCAATATCTGAAAGAAAAAAAAAATTTGAGTAATCGACTATACAGAGAACCATTATCGATTCTATACACAGTCGGTATCGACTGTTAAGACGATCATTATTGATTGTTAATACAATCATCATCGACTGTTAAGACGATTGTTACCGATTGTTAATACAGTTGTCATCAACTGTTAAGGAAATCGTTAGCGATTGTTTAAACAGTCGTTATCGACTGTAAAGGATTACTTATAATATTGTCTAAGTGTCCCTCGCCTTTCAAATATTTGAAAGTATGTATCCGGAGTGTATTCACCCACGGTGCTTACGTAGGTACTGCATATAAAATAACGGCCAAAGTTTAAATTCAAAACGAAATTAACTACTAACTATCATAAAAAAAATAGATAAATTACGAAAATAAGTAACTTACTCGACATCCTCAACGGAAGCTGTCCATATGACATTCATGAACCTCTGCTCAGCTATTAGCTCAACCGTATAAGAGGGTATCGTCTATGTTGCAAGTTTTTTTATCGGCTGCTTTCTTCTGGTCCTAGGCTTCGAGACAACAGGTTTGATTTAGTCCTAGGCCTCAAGCGAGCATCGAATGGTTGCTCTGGTTTCTCTGGTTGCTCATTACCAGCCGAACCACCCTTATCGGCATGAGCCTGGGATTGGTTGTCAGCTGCTGCCACCTCCTCTTGCGTGTCTTGTGTGGGAGGAGGTGGTCCTATATCTGATGGTCCCTTGTCTGCTGGACCCATATGTTCTGGTCTCATATCGGCAATGAGAGGCACATCCGATAACAACTTCGAAACAACACCATCCTGAACATCGAAAGAAATCAAATAGATAACTAACCAAATATGAAACCCTATACACAATCGATATAACCTATAAAAAAAATCTATATCAACTCTAAAACCAATCGATATCGACTCTACAAAAAATCGATATCGACTCTACACACAATCAGAATTAACTCCAAATCCACTCGTTATCGATTATGGATGAAATCGATATCGATTGTACATGAAATCGTTATCGATTGTGGATACAATCTTTATCAACTCAATAAACAATCAAAATAATTCATAGAAGACTATATTACGACTCATACCTTAGGTGTCACCTACAAAATCGTTTGAAGGAGTTCAATAATTTTTCCTTGCTCCTTTCGGATCACCTTGTTGAAGTGACTAATCGTTTGTAGCTCTACATCCCTTGAAGTGAGACGGTCATCAAAAGGGGTGCTTTGTGTCCGAAGGAGCTTATTCTCTTTCACCAACTACTTATTCTCTTTCACCAACCGCTTCACTAACGCTTCCAAATGGATCACTTTCTGGTTGAGTTTCAAGTTCTCCAATTTCATACTGTCAATCCTCCTCAACAACACTTCATTAGAGGAAGTTGGTGTACTATCGCTCATCTTTGTGGCGTCCCTTCTCGGCCGATCTAATTGGACGGGGACCTCTTCTGACGACGAGTCTTCGTCCGACGTTGTTTCGTCCTCAAACTCTTCCTCGTTAACTTCTTTGACCGAAATATAATTTCTTTTCTTCTTGGTCCAAAAATTAAATTCTATAGCTTTCTTGACTTCTTCAACACTCTCATTCCTCTTTCCTCTTCCCCCCAACCGCCTTTCGACCCCGCTGATAATCCCTTATGAGGGGTATCTCTAACTCAAAGGAAACGGGTTCGAGGGGAGCGCAAATCTATTACGACAAAGGACTGATTATAAAATAAAATAGCAATATTATAGAAAGTCGAATGTAGAAAACTAAACTATTACTACAATATATCGACTGCTTAATAAATCGATACCGATTTTATTTACAATCAATAACGATTGTGTAGGAAGTTGATAACGATTGCCTAATAAGTCGATGTCGACTAGGTAGTAAGTCAATAACGACAACGTACGCAGTCGTTAACTACTGCGTAGGAAGTCGATGCCGACTTCGTAGGCAGTCAATGACGACTGCGTAGGAAGTCAATATCGACTGGTTACGGAGTCGAAATCTTCTAATTTACTCTTTAAAGTCCTTAACTTTACAAATTTGAAGTATGTAAATCGACATCATACCGTGCTGTCTAGCATCTTCGCAAGAGTGTAGCCTTTCTTCCATGTTTGCGGCTTCTCCGCCCACTTCAACAATCGTGGGAAAGGGTTCATCATGGGCGTTCTTTGAGGTAAGATGTCAGGCAGCATCTCATAGGCCCACCATTGAAGTACACACACAGTCATAAATATTATACGGCTTAAGGGCTTTATCATTTTGGACAGTCTTTCTATTTACCATACCCTTTTCTATATACTCCAACAAGTCATTGAACACGTAGAGACCCCACGGAGTTTGTTTGAAGTTCTCGACGGCATCGACGAGTTTAACATGGTCTTCCGACAGTTGATGGTGGGACCCGGAAAAAGAAATGTACACAAAATAAATAGAAGAGCCAACTTTACGAAGTCGTCATCACTTTTCGCTAGCCTCAATCTATTTTCTATATGAGACCGAATAATTTTCCTGTTCAGCAGTCCACAAAAATATTTATATCGAATGGTTTCCTTTTCAGGTGATTTAATAGAAGGGGTATACTGTTGGGGTTCAACCACCGCAAGGCCCAATATTAAGGCAATGTCCATCTTTGGAAGATTGGCATCTCTCTTTCCGATTCAAAAGTGAGTCTTCTCAACCAAAAAACTCAACATGGCATCGACGACATCTCCAACAAAGCTAACACTCTTTGGCATTTGGAATATTGTATCAAAAATTGAAGCTCTGAGCAACTCCTTCTGCTGCGGGCTTGCTTCCTCGTAAACCTTCGAAATGCCAGTAGCCGAACATTTGGCAACAGCCTGCTGTACAACCATCTTCACGGCTTCTGTAAATGAACTGTAGTAAAATTGAAATACGTGACTCAGATATTAAAAGAGATTGTTTATAAACAGGCTAGTTAACAATCATCAATGATTGTTAAGGCAATCGATACCGATTGTTAAAGCGGTCGATAACGATTTCTTACGCAATTGATATCGATTGTTTAAACAATTGTTATCGATCGCGTTAACAATCGGTATCGATTGCCTTAACAATCGATGACGATTGTGTAGGAAATCGTTATCACTCCATTATTTTAGTATAAAAAGAAAATTAATTCAAAACATAGACCGTCGAAAAGAGAATAAAAAATTCTACAGCAATAGAAGGTAATTTAATTTCTAATTTACAGATTTGGTAGCTTGAAGATTCAAAAACGGAGCGCCACCGACTACGAATCGGCACTGCCTCTCCACCAACTTCGAATGAAAAAGAAAAAAGTAAAAAAGATAAACAGTAATGAGTTGAATAAAGGACGGCTATTTATTACCTTGGGAGTAATTTTGGCATTTCATAAAGGTGGGTGACGGCTCGGTGTGCAACAGGTCGGTTTGGGTAAAGGTGAAAATATAGGGTCTCTGACGTAAAAGGTGTATCTGACAGGGTCAGTTAGGTAAATTTTCCTAAAAAAAATTCAAGAATTATAAACTATTACATCATCCGTTTTCACTAACAATTTATTACAATTTTCTATAATTATTAAAAAAAAGTATAGTTTTTTGCATATACCCCCCTGAGATATGCCGATATTGCATCAAACCCCCTGAGTTGTGGGTATTTATTCTGCAGCCCTTACTTTTGTATTTCTGTTTCATATACCCCCTGCCGTTAACTAGCCATGAGTTTATGGACTGAAACGACTATTTTGCCCTTAATGAAACCAATATTCTAAAAATACCACCATTCTAAAAGGCCCTTCATTCATCTATAGTTACAAGTCATGTCATTATAGTTTACCACCATTCTAAAAGGCCCTTCGTTCACCTTTATTAACAAGTCATGCCATTATAGCTTTACCACCACCATTCTAAAAGGAGTACCTTTAAATCCACTCACAAAATCTTTGAGTTCACCCATGCTGAAACACATCAACTGCATTAAATCAGACGATGGAGATTGTTAATCGTCTCAATATTTCATGAGATCGATCTTTAAATCATGGGTGTACCATTACACGGTCGATTTTTTTATTTCATGTGGTACACACCCATAAAAGTGACCTTAAACTCAATTTTAAGTGTGCACGTGATGTTAAAGTCACTTTTTTTAGATGTGTGCCACGTGAAATAAAAAACCAACCGTCTGAGGATACACCCATGATCTAAAGATCGATTTCCTGAAAGATTGGGAGGATAAATAATCTCCATCGTTCGATTCATTTCAATCAACGTGTTTCAGCGTGAGTGGACTCAAAGATTTGGTGGGTGGATTTTGAAGGTACTCTTCTAAAAGGCCCTTCATTCACCCATCAAATTCAAGACCCATCAAATGGGTGATTCCCCCATTAAAGCATGTTAACGTTTAGACGAATACTCAACCAATGGAGGATTTATGGAAAATCATGCAATTATTCTTGTAAAGAAAACCTTCAATCTATATGTTCTTAGATTAATAATCAAAATTTGAAATGATTTTTAATTTTGGGTATCTAAAAGTTTTGGGAGGTTTTTTTTTATTATTTTGGGATGGTTTTTAATTTTAGGTATCTAAAATTTTGGTGGTTTTTTATATTGGGTATATGAGTAATGTTATTGGGAATTAAAAAATAAACAATTCAACGGTTGAGTGGAACTTGGAAAGAAATGAGTCAGCATTTTCAACCCGACCTAATGGGTTGGGACTTGGAAATCTAAACCCAAGCCTAAACCTATGGTGGGTCAGGTCGTTTGACTTTGACCCATCGAGTTGACCCGATGGGTTGAAACCCCCTTGTGCTGGTGTCATCATTAATCTCAAATGATTGTACAAGCAGAACCATCCCAACCGTGTTTCAAACTTTCGGTCGATAATTCATACTGTCGGCCAAAAGTTTATCGGTTTCAATCCTCACTGAAATGAAAACAACCCCTGAAATTTCGGTCAAATTATGTATGGCAATAACATTTTCGACCGAAATTTTGACCGAAATTCAAAATTATGGGCGAAAATTTCATTCAAATTTTTGGTTTTGGTCATGCTTGAAATCGAAAACGAAACCGATATTTTGATCCTTGATCCCAACCATCCAATCAATTGACCACTTCTTTTATGAACCATATATTGGAAATTGCATATATTAGACATCATAACCGTTCATCAACTACTTTTGTATGGAGTACTGTTGCATATATTTTATTGACTATAGGCATAAAATCAATGGTCTAGATCCAAGTGAACATGCACTTATTTCTAGTAGAGATTGAGAGCATTATCATGATCCTTGATCCCGACCGTCTAATGGTGCACTCATGATCTAAAAATCGATCTCATGAAATATTGGGACGATAAATAATCTCCATCGTCTGATTCAATGCAGTAGACGTGTTTCAGCGTGGGTGAACTCAAAGATTTTGTGGGTGGACTTAAAGGTACTCATTTTAGAATGATGGTGGTAAGCTGTAATGGCATGACTTGTAAATAAAGGTGAATGAAGGGCCTTTCAGAATGGTGGTAAACTATAATGGCATGACTTGTAAATATAGATTAATGAAAGACCTTTTAGAATGATGATAATTTTAAAATATTGGCTTTATTAAGGGCAAAATAGTCGTTTCAGTCCATAAACTCACGGCTAATTAACGGCAGGGGGGTATATGAAACAGAAACACAAAAGTAAGAGCTGCAGAATAAATACTCATAACTCAAGGGATTTGATGTAATATCGGCATATCTCAGAAGAGGTATATACAAAAAACCTAAAAAAGTAAAATGAATTATAACTAAAGCATGTCCCATAAGGATAAATATAAAAAATGTGCGAAAAATTCGTTAAATTTAGAAAATTTTGAAAAAAATTAGAAAATTGATGAATCAAGCGAATATTCAATAAAAAGTTCGGTAGAGTACCTATTCGAGGATTATTTTTCAAAATTTTGATTAATTCCCACTTTCCCCTGAATTTCCTATTGACAACTCATAACTCGTAGGGTAGCTTTATATATAGCTGACATAACTTAATACATAACCCATCTTTAGTTACAGCCAATTTATATCAGCTATTTATAGTGAACGTTGTATTCCTACATTAGGGATGTAGGGTTCAACCTTGCACTAGTCCTTTAGGTTTCAAGTGGCACCTAATCTAAAGATCAAGTACCAAAGTAATATGTACAAGATTAATCAGGTCCATTCTAAAAAGATACAAAAAATAATAAAAAATCTTAAAAAACATTTTATCTCCCATTCAAAAGGTGGTCAAATTTAATGAAAAAAGTAAAAACAAATCAATGCACTTGGTATATTGGGCATTACCCACCATTTGACCTTATTTTTAAGGTAAAAAAAAAGTTTGTTTTTAGATGATGTGTCACGTGGCCCGTGATCCTAAAACTAGTATTGTTTTGGGATCATGTGGCACGTGATCTAGGCACTAGGGCAACATTCAAACGTTGCATCACCGGTGATGGGAGGGACCCCCTTAACCTTTTATTCTCCCTTTGAGATATATCTGCATTAGTTCTTAGGTCAATCTTAGACCATTAACTCCTGGTAAATGAGCTGAGGTTGTGGCTGGATTAGCTCTTTTGGGGCAAAGAATAATTCTTTTACTTTTTGGCTCATTCAAAGAACTACTTTTATATTTGACAGCACAGCTTCTTGCCTCATTTGCTTTGACGAAGAATTATTTTAAGTAATAAAATTGCTTTATGCCTATTTATTTAAGAGCATATTTTATATGCTCCGATAAAAAGCATGCAAAGAGATGCTTCTGCTTTTATAAGAGCTAATCCAAACATAGCAAAATTTTGAGTGCTAAATTATTGGAAGGTCATAAAGGAGTTTCGGTAAGCAATGCTATGTACTAATGATCAATTGAACCAAAAGGGTCATTGATGCAATTACTGCGTTGGCGATCTAGTCGGGCATCACATATGGCATATGCTTGGTCTGGTTAGATACTTGTGTGGCTCATAAAGAGGCGTGTACCCCATCTCTATGATACGACTTTTAGACTGGATTATTTCGTAGCTAGGGATGCAAGTTTGGAATATAGTGACCTAAGTCTAAGTACGTGAATAAATCAACTTCAAAAATATATTTCAAAAAATAGTAAATTTTGGTAAAAAGAAAAAAAAATTCAAAATTTTAAAACTATAAATATATATGTTGTGATTAAACACGAGTTTTAAACGGGAAAAACATTTTTTTCGACAAAGCAGGGTTTAAAATTATGTTTTTTTGGAAAGAATTGATTTTTTTAGAAACAAAGTTTTTTCACATATTTTTTATGTTTTAAAAAAGATGAATTTTAATAGTTTTTCTTCAAAAAATGCATTTTGGGTCATTATGAATTGAAAATTGAAGCTAACCGAGAAAATGGCGACCCAAATAGGACCAAAAACGAATCAAAACCGTACTGATTCTAAGTCAGTTCAGTTTTTGATTTTGGATGGTGGAAACCGAAAATTGATTTGGTAGGAATAGGGAAAAAAACTAAAAAAATGAAAAAAAAGCAAAACCGAGCTGATTTGTTTCAAGTCGGTTTCAATTAAGGCTAAATCAAATTGAAAGAAAAAAAAAAAAAATCAATTTCAATTCGGTTAACTACATCTGCATCCCTATAAGTTCAAAAGTACTTTTGTGCAACAAGGAGAGGCACATAAGGTGCATGAATTCATGAAATATTCATGGCATGATAAGGGCACTAACCATTAGTCCATACATATATATATATATATATATATATATATATATATATATATATATATTACTCGTTACTAGTTGACTTGGGTCGGTTTAGCTCATTTACAAATTAGCTCTCCTACATGGGTCTCAATAGGCAATTATTGGGTACCTCTGTTTGCACTCATGCATTCTCTGCAAGTGCACACACCTTAGGCCCCTTTAAATCTATTGATTGCTTTGAATCATAGATCTTTAGATCATGACACACCTATCAGAAAGTCTACTTTTTATTTCATGTGTCACTGATTTCCAAACAACGACCCTTGAATCAAATGACACACATCACACTTAAATGTTAATTTAAGATTTTTTGGATCTGTGACATGTGAAATTATAAACAGACCGTCTGATAGGTACACCATGATCTCAAGATCTATTGTATGAAAGATCAAGGTGAAACACGAACTCCATCATTTGATTAAAAGGAAACAATGATTTTCAAGGGGTATGAGACATGGGTGCTGTTAGAGAATGCATGTGCGCAAAGAGACATAAAGATTGTGTTTCTTGCCGACCGTTCTTACTAGATCAGGACCTTTTAATCAGAAAACTTTTAGCGAGCATTTCCACTTTGGAAGCCATTACTTTACACACTTTTCAAGTGGGCCATTACTTCACACACTTTTCACTTGGTTGCATCCGATTGCATCGAATTTAAAAGAAATATAATTTTCAACATTTGATTAAATGGAGTCAAAGGCTATTATATAATTCAATAATTGACTACAATAGATCATATAAAAAGTATTGTGTTTTGCTCCAATTTTATATACATTAAATCTATTGATCATAAACTTTAAATCAAACAGCCCATATTATATTTTTACATTGCACATGTCCCTAAAATACCAAATCTTTCTATAAATTCGGTGCAATCACTTGACAACTTAGTGGAAGTAATGGCTCCCTTCCACTTTTTGGGCTTCTTTTAAACTATGTGGATGGAACAACTTTGTGTGTGTAATAAAATGTGTGCGTAGAACAACCTCGGGTGTGCAAGTAATGTCTCCCCTACCATGGGCTCACGCCTTACGGTGAAAATCATCTTTATTAGTCTTACTCCGTTTTGCAAGGCGATGCATCCACATTCCACAATCTCAACCTCACGATTCCTTAAATAGTTGCACAAAGAGTTGTTATTAGGTGCTTTTCTCACCACCGTTCACAATACCCTATTCGTCTAGAGAGAGAGAGAGAGAGAAACGATTCTCACCGCCCAATAAAAACAACTTTTTAAATCAACGGTAGACAGTCTCTTATACGCATTTTGACAGTTGGACTTTCCATCCAACGGTTACGATAGTTTAAAGGAAAGTCACCGATGCCACATGTATGGTATAGATCAACTATATAACCACTCCTAATGCAAAACAAACCCAATCGCGAGTTAAAATTTAACTCCGGTTAGCGGATTTGTCAACTTTATGAATTATAACATAGGATTTTCTCGCAACCGCCTCACGCTATATCAGTTTCTCTAGGGTTAGGGTTTCTAAATCGTCTCTTTTCGTTATTTTTTTTCCTCTCAAATTTCTCGTTCTCTGCAACAAAATCATGGAGATGGAGTGCATAACTACGGATTTTCCTCACACTCACATGGATCGGCGCCCCAGAAAGAGGCCGAGATTAGCTTGGGACGTTCAGCAATCGCCGAAGGTAGATATCTCTATTGTTATCTTCCAGATCGTTTAAGAATCTGTTGTGTAATGGCTGTGTTGGTAGATCTAGCAGCTTTTCTTTGTGTGATTTGTTAGATCTGGTAATTTTAGATACATTTTTTCAAAATTTTCTTATTATTCTTTGTCGGCGTGATGTGGTTTGATCGGTTTCTTATAGATCTGTAAAGATCTGATAATTTTTTAGCTGGATATGGTTTTTTTTCGATCTGATGAGGTTCGGATTTCTATTGATTTGGTTTCTTGGCTATCCTCTAGGATTTTACAACAATTTAAGTATTATTCATAGATCTATCAAATATCTGATAAATATTCTGATGGATTCTAATTTCTTATGATTTGATCTCTATTTTTCCTTTCTCGAACTTTGCTATTTGTCGTTCTTTGATTTTGTCGGATTAGAGTTTTCCGGTAGATTTGTTTTTCTTAACGAAGAAGCCTTAAGTCTGTATTATTATAAATGATTTCGCAATATTTTTTTTTCGCCTATCAAAAAAGTCATTATCTTCGTTACAGCACCCTATCAATGGCTGAATGGCGCTATCATAACGCCACCTTACTTTTTTTTTTACTACTTTTCTTCTTTCATTTGTTATTATTTTATTTTTTATTACTCTCAAGCTATCGTAATGGCCTTTAAAAATTAAATAAGTTGTTTTGTAACTAGTTTTAATGGAAGATATAAAAAATAATATACAATGAAAGGTCCCTGTTAGTTACTCCGTAGGAGCAAGAATATGCCTTTATGGGCTCCAAAACCGTCCATATTGGTCCATGTGGCACCCAAAACATGCGGGCATAGATCATATTTCAAAAATAAAAAAAAATAGAAATAGATCTCCAGTGGGTGATTTTCATTTTCAGAAAAAGGGACGGTTCAAAGAGATTTGTTCTCACTATCCATATTCTGATATTGAATCAGACAGTAGAGATCCAGTTTAGTTTTTATCTTATGAACATAATAATCTATGCTCCACGGGGCTGTTTTGGAGGTCCAGAGTGGCTGTATGCCTGATCCTGCAGGGCATAACTTTTTTCTAGGCAAAACTCACTGTTATAATCATAGTGACCAACTTAAGGTACGGGATAAAACGGATTCAGAAAAATATATGGAAAAATGTTAATATCCGGATAAATGGGAAATTTTCAAAAGTTCAAAAATATTAATAATAATAAGATCGAAAATATCTGTTATCAAATACTGGTTTTAAACGGGAAAATCTGTTTTCCCCCCCTCGAAAAACGGGTTTAAAAAGCATTTTGTTCCTTTTCCCAAATAAAAATCAGTCAACACGTCCCTCCACTTTTGGCCAATAAGGTTATAATTGCTGTCAATAACATCTACAGAAAATCATAATACTCACGGCCAATGGGTAGTTTGTTTAGATTAATGATTCCTACATAAAAAAACCAATTTATTTGGAAAATTTATTAAAAGTATTATATATTAAATAATTATGGTCCTGAATGTTGATCTTGTATGTGATAATCTTTGATTGCAAAATCAGCAAGTGGTTACTTTCCTTTTATTATATATATATATATTAATTACCATTTGGATATGTTTTCTGATAGTAGTGGTGGAATTTTCTTTGTATCATATTAGATTTTTTCAATGAAATGTGTTGAAAAAGACTTGAGGGACTATATTGGATTGGGGATAGTAATTGACGGTGAGAAATTCATGATTATTTTTGTTTAAGTTCAAAAAATGAATGGATGGCTGTGTGTAGGCTCAGCCAGGAATATTTTGTGGGCAAGAGGTTGGGAATGTGACAAGCTTTGCATCCTCGAGGGCACCCTCAGACCTTACTAGTTCTTCTCTGTATATAAAAGGAGTCACCCGAAATGGATCTCCCCCTTGGCGAGATGATGACAAAGATGGCCATTACATGTTTGCGCTGGGAGATAATTTAACTTCTCGCTGTAATTACACTTGATCACCATTAATGAAATCTTTTTTTATAATTATGGCTGAAACTGCTGCTAAATTTTTTAGTGTTGTTACATGTCCATTTTTATCTAGGGAATTGTTGAGGGCTACTTTGGCCTTTTAACCTCTCATCGACCACACATTTACATATGTTAGATGTTCTGGATTTCAGCTGCTTTCTTTTTCCTTTTTTTTCAAAAATAATATACTCTTCCTTCAAATATTTTTATATATTTTTTATAATACTGTTTTATTCCATTCATCTAAAATATAGATGTCAGTCTCTTTTTGCAAGCTTAAATACTTTGTAGCTCTAACCGCTTATGTATATTTTTGGTTGTTATGTCCATTAGTGCTATAAAATTAATTGCTGTGAGCCCTCCCCTAGATATGATTCTGTGAAATTTTTACATATTTATTTTATATTATATGTCATTTTGGGATTTTTTTTACATTATTTTTTAGTGTCAAGTCAAGGTCTCCCCTTTTGTATTTTTGTAGTATGCATTTGCTTCTTCTATATTTATATAGTTTCGAACTTTTTTGTATTTGATTATATATTACATTGGCAGACCTTTACTTATTCTACTTAATTTTTGTGTTGTTTCTAATAATTACTTGTTTCTTATCTTGGAGTTATGTGCCTTTCCTAATTTTATTTTGTTATTATTTGCTTCTTACTTGAGATTTATGTGTCTTTTCTAACTTTATTCTGTTATTTGTTTACTTGCAGATAGGATCCACAGCAAAATGGGTGAAGGTCAGCTGTTGCTTTGTAGATATTCCACTAAATATCATGTTCTACTGTTCTTTTTTTTGGAGGGAGGGGGTGTCCTCATCTTCTGGTTTAAATTGTTTTGGAATATTCCTATCACCCAAAAGTCATTTGGGACAGCAATCAAACCACTAGTGATTACTTTTTGCTCAAATGCGTCAATTTTGTTGCCATATATGTTTCATGGATCTTCCTGTTTCACTTTAAGTCATTATTTTCCTTCGTTTATTTCAGGTACATTTGGCCAAGTTTTAGAATGCTGGGACAGAGAAAGGAAAGAAATGGTTGCGATCAAAATTGTTCGTGGTATTAAGAAGTACCGGGAAGCTGCAATGATTGAAATCGATGTGCTGCAGCGGCTTGGAAAACATGACAGAGATGGGAATCGGTGAGTATTACTTTTTTCAATTCTGTCGACTTGTATTTCATATTATGCTTCCTTATGTGAGATACTCTAGTAGGTTTAAGGTAAACATTGTATAAGTCGGTGTATTCCTTGCAGTTGTGTGCAAATAAGGAACTGGTTTGACTATCGTAACCATATCTGTATTGTAAGTATATAATTGATTTGTGATGGCTTGATTTCCCCAATTTCCCAAATAATTTGGGGGTTAAAACTTTTGGGTGGATTTAAATGGTTTCAACAGGTATTTGAGAAGCTTGGACCAAGCTTATACGATTTTCTACGGAAAAACAATTATCGCTCATTTCCCATTGATCTAGTTCGAGAGCTTGCCAGACAACTGTTGGATTGTGTAGCATGTGTGTAGACTATTACTTCTACCAGTTTCTTTATCATTCGGCATTGAAGTGAACTGTTACTGTTTTTTATGCCTTCCACCATTAAGGAACTAAGTAGACTTTTTTCTAGTCATGTTTTTTGTTTTTTGGAGTTGCCTACTAAGGGGACTATTTTTGTCAATTTGTTCTTGCCACATGTGGTCTGTTTTTAAAGGGCTTATGTGATAGTCCCTTGGAGCTACCTTAATATGCAACTCTCCTGGGTTCAAGCCCTGTGGTTGTGGTCTACACTTTTTTGTGGCTTAATAATGGCATTAACTTTGCCTCTTGGGTAACAATGATTAACAAGGACATCACAAGTTGAACCCTTGGGAGCCGATGTTATGGTAGCTCATACCGACTTCGTGCAATATCAAGTATCTTATAGTAGTTGCGATATCTCCCGTCATTGGTGGTTTATTTTTCGTTTTCATTTACCTTTTTGCAGTTATGCATGATCTGCGCCTCATTCATACTGACTTAAAGCCTGAGAACATACTTTTGGTTTCTCCAGAGTACATAAAAATACCTGATTACAAGGTGTATGCTTCAATACAATTCATCTTTTGTTTTTGTTTGGTTATTTATTTATTTATCTTTTATTTTTGGGTGTATTTACTACATTTTCAACCCAGGAGTTCTATTTGTCCTGCAATGTAATACAATTTTACAATGGATATGTTCATCAGTAAATGGCTTATTTTAACTCATACTCTCTGCCCTTGTTCATTTGGTCTTGAATCTTGATGATGCCTTTCCATCTCTCGGTTGCTCATTTGTAGGTCTCATCCCGATCTCCTAAAGATGGATCCTATTTTAAGAGATTGCCAAAGTCAAGTACAATAAAGGTAATTGATTTCGGCAGCACCACCTTCGAGCATCAAGATCATAGCTATATTGTGTCAACACGGCATTATCGAGCTCCTGAGGTTATTCTTGGTATGCTTTCTATTTTTTGTTTTTTAATCAAGCTTTGTATTCTCTTGGTAGTGAATAGTGATAAATTCCAAGTTTTTGAAAATTAATGAACCGTCTTTAATGTTTTAGGACTCGGATGGAGCTACCCATGTGATGTATGGAGTGTTGGTTGTATCTTGGTGGAGCTTTGCTCGGTACTTACCATGAAGAACCTATTTCTCTTATTTTGCACGTTCAATATTTGAAATCTCAAAATTGGCAGCTGTGGTGCAGATTTAATGAGATGGGGTATCAAATGCTAACTACTTGTTTGTATGTAGGGAGAAGCTTTGTTTCAAACCCATGAGAACTTGGAACACCTAGCCATGATGGAGAGGGTGTTAGGTCCACTGCCCCAGCACATGTTGAAAAGAGCAGAGTAAGCTCTTTTGAAGACCTGCTTACTGGTTCTTCATTGTTTACAGTAGATAATTTTGACTTAGGTCGTGATCTTTTTCATATGTGCTAACCTTTTGCATCGTGAGTTCCAGTCGGCACTCTGAGAAGTATGTCAGGAGAGGTAAATTGGACTGGCCTGAAGGTGTAACTTCAAGGGAAAGCATCAAAGCTGTTCTAAAATTGCCTCGGCTGCAGGTTTGTGTCGCCTACTCAAGTGTAATCTGTTTAATGAACTTGAAACTTGTACCTGCCATTAATGATTGTCTAGCTTTGTATTATTCAGAACTTGGTAATGCAGCATGTTGACCACTCAGGTGGGGACCTCATTGACCTATTGCAAGGCCTCCTGAGGTATGACCCCTCTGATCGCTTGACGGCTCGAGAAGCTCTCAGACACCCATTTTTTACCAAGGATCGGCACAGGAGGTCATAACAATTCAACAAAAAACAACTTATCTGTAAAGGAGCTTGGTTAGGCTGGCATTGTATCCAGCCAGTTAATCTCATGTAAAATCTCGTTCATTAAGTGGAAATTAGATCCTTTTTTTGTTAGCAAAATTTCGGGCGATGTTGGGAAGTTTAAATTGCAGTCTTTGGAGTTTCAAGGAGTAGATGTATAAAGAAAATCTGGAGCAAAGCAAATGCTATATGGTCGAATGTGTATATGCTAAAGCTCAATTTATACCAACTAACTCTTAATTATCGCGCCCCTGCACCCAATTAATCAGAAGGGGTCTGTGTGATTGTGTCTTCCGAGGCAGATTGTTACTCATCGATATCGATATACGGGGATTAATCGATCTCTTGTATGAGTTTTGGGGTTCATTTTGTTAAGAGCAATTTGGCTCAAGAGAAATGGTTGGAGAGTCGAAGGCAATGGTGTTCGAGTGTTGTAAGCTTTATACAAGCAGAGATGATTGATTTGGATGACTTGCTCATAAATTAATTTCACCAGCTTCCTTCGATGTTTTCGGCTAGCCTCAAGGGTTTGGTTTGTTTCTCTGGGGTTTCTGCTGATTAATCGGGTTTTTTTGTCTCTTTTGTCTGGTTTGTTTTTCTACTTTTTCCAGCTATATGCTATTATTTTCATTGCAAGATTTTTCCATTTTTAACTCGAGGTGTCGGAAACTTGAATCGTTGATTGCTTTGAATTGGAAGATGATTGTTCTTCACTTTGATGTTCTATACAATGGCTGTCACCAAACAAACAATTTTTTATTCCACTTGATACGTATCTCTTGGGATGTGTCATAGAATCAAAATTTGATCGTGTGATACACGCCAGGATCTCATGATCAGTTCTATAGAAGATTGGGGTGAGAAACAATGTCCACCATGTGATTTCAAGTAGTCAAACGGTTCAAGTTTAAGCATGTGAAGGCTGCGTTGGGATAAAGAACGGTAAGTTGCAAGTGAGAGCATCCTTGAATGTTTTATCCTAAGCAATAGGGTATTTGCAATTACAATTCAAAATTCTTTGTTGAGAGTTTTATGTATTCAAATAGTTGACTTTTTTAATCTAATGATATAAATATTGTTTTTTCAGCTCAATTTTTGACACAAGATTTTGATTTCACATGTACGCATTTTAGAAAATGAATGTGATTATGAACATGTATTGAAGATTTGGGGGGTTTGAAATGGTATTTGCAGCGATATCGAGGCGTTTAATTATTTTATGTTGTATGTGGGTATTAGCGATAAAAAAATTAATGCATTCACCTTTAACACCATTGACAGTATTGAATAGGCACATGGAAATCATTTTTTTAATATTTCATTAAATTGATCTTTAGATCATGACTCACTTATCAAATGATCATATGTTCGAAATCAAAATTTGATCATTTGACAATAGGCTTAATGCCAATGATTAGTCATTTATGCGGATAGTCATTTTGTTGGATCATACTTGTGTGACGATCTTTTTTATGATATTACAATTATTATTTGTAATAATAAATTATATTTAAACTTTATAAAAATTTTAATTGTTATTTAAAAAATGACAAAAACTAGAAAAAATTTATTAATTTCGGTAAAATTTCGGTGAAATTAATAAAATTTCAGTGATTTTGGAGAAATCACCGAAATTTCGTCAAAAGTTTCACCTAATCACTGTTTCGGTAAACTTCTAAGAAACTTTAGAGAATTTCAAGAAATTTGTCACTATATTGTCCACCCATTATGTGCATAAAGCACTATAGACTTCTATGCATTGGAAGTCCGTGCATGTCATGCAATCAAATCATCCCTCCCAAACATGGTGCATTAAAAATCACACATTTTAACCAAAGTTAGATGGTATTAAGTTGCCCATTTTTTGGATCGTAGTTGATCAATTTTTGAATGTGTCAGCGTCTCTCGTTCCTTGGGATGGATATCCCATAGCTCTCGGTTTGGATGCACAGCCAAACCATGCATAGTTACTAAGTCGGAAATGGGGGCAAACTGGGCAAGGAAAAAAAAGATAACAAATGGGAAAAAATTGGTTTAGTCAGCAATAAATTAATGAAAAATAAAATAAAATTGAGAGACCAACCCGATTGTTTTTATTGAATTTGTTGGGAAAAAAAATGTGAAAAAATCGCATTTAAAAAGCAAAAATTGCATTTTTTTTCAATTAATCATACTTTTTTTTTTTTTAAATGTTAATCGTGAAAGGAACAAATTTTCAAAAATTCTCGATTAAAATGCAATTTTGTCAAAAAGGGCGGTTTTGGTAACTATGCAAACATGCATTCAAATGCATTGTCGTGGGCTATTTATGAGTGTCTATCTATATAGCACCCAAAACATTGTTTGGGTTCCACGTGAAGCATGGGATGGGTTAGATTAATTCTTTTAAGGCTCCGTCAAAGTTTGATTGATTTAACAATTTAGATTTTAGGGTTCAAAAAATGCATGATGGAGATGAGTTTTCAATATAAAATATATATATATAATCTAAACTTTACATCCCCAATCTAAGCAGGAGCATCCTCCAATGTGGGATCAAAGCGCTTTCATATATTAAATTGAAAACTCATTTTTAACCATATTTCTTTACCATTAAAATTTGGACAGTTGAAGCTAGTTTAAGTTTAACTTGTACTTTATAAATAATTTTTTGAAACTTCTTTTTTTAAGTGATCTAAACAATGCACCTGTACTCCACGTGAGAACCCAAATGTATTTTGAATGCCATGTGGAGCTCCACGTGTATCTTGGATGGTCACTATCCACCATTGGAGGACCTAACCGACTTCTTATATATATAGAGAGCCAGTTCTATCCTCCATGGGAGGATGCTCATCATCCTCCAAGGTCCATGTTGACATTTCAGTGGCTCCGAAATACTATTTGGGTGTCACGTGGAGTACGGGTGGATGGTTTAGACCAGTTTAAAAAAAAGAAAATTTGAAAAACTTTTTAAAAGCATAAGTCAAAGTTTGAGTGGTCTCAATGGTCCACCCATAGAGATGAGTATTTATTTATTTATTATTTTTTTAAAGATGATATAGGCAATAAACCCAAGCTCCATGTGGCATTGAAACAATAATTTATTTCGAGTGCCACCTGTAACCCCTCCCATGGAAGGCGGATACCTTTTCCATATTTTGAGTGCCACGTAACCCCCCATGGAAGGTGAGTATCCCCCCCCCCCCCTAACTGTATTTTTTTTATTTTTTTTTATTTTTTTTTATGGATAAGCTAGGCTTGAACCTACAACTTTGAAGTTGGAATATTGTTAACCTTCCATTGTGTTACAGAGCTCAAGCCCACTATTTTTACACCGTTGATTTTGTGGCCAATGGTGAAAATTTATTAAGCATGTGAAATACAGTGGAAAAGAAGTTTTTATTTTCTTTAATTTTTTTTTCTAAAACCCTAGAGGGACTAGTGAACGTGTAGAGGATGTGATGCAACTCATCTATATTTAAACGTGAAATCTGTGAAAGATCATGTAATTTTTAAACCGCAAAATCCGTGAAAGATGAAGTTGAAGTTGCGCCAGCTTGAGTGATCATATTTCATAAATAGCTATGTATTTCCCAGATTTGGACCATTTTAAAGAAAGAAAACTTACCCCCTCTTTACCATAGAAAAAGGATCACTTGGAGATTACTTGCTTAGTTGCTTAACCTACAAAACTTAAAAAGACACAAACATGTTCTATTCTTTACTTCCTCTTTACCCTGTCCTCAACACTTCCATTCCCCCTTATTGTTATCCCTTTTCTTCTTCTATCCCCAATCTCACAAGCTATGCAGAGATCCACTGAAATACATGAACAACAACCACGAAATCCCTTTCCCTACAAACACCCCTTCGGCCCGAGGCGAAAGCGAACGCATCCAATCGTATGGTTCACCGCGGTCTTCTGCGCAGTCTTATGGGCCTGCATCATACTACTTGGTCTAGTAATCCTCATCATCTACCTCATCTTCCGTCCGCGGAGCCCACGTTTCGACATCTCTAGTGCCACCCTCAACGCGGCATACCTCGACACCGGATCCCACCTCAATGCGGACCTCACCATCCTCGCCAACTTCACAAATCCGAATAAAAGAGTCGAAGTTTCCTTCCATTATGTTGTGATCGATCTCTACTACGAGAGCACCCTCGTAGCGACTACGGCGATCAACCCATTCTATGAGAAGCGTGGCGGGTACATGCTCGGGAACGCGCACTTTGTTTCGAGCGAGGTTCGTCTCAAATTGCAAGAAATTTTGAATTTTCGAAAAGAGGTGGAAAATAACAAGATCAAGTTTGAAGTGAGGGGATCATTTAGAACAAAATCTCACTATGGGCATCTCTTGCATTTCTCGTATTGGTTGTATGGTAGATGTAGTATTTTGGTCACTGATGCTCCAAGTGGTGTCTTGGTTTCTCGGAATTGTACAACAAAACGTTGAACAAATATGAGAGATAAGATAATAAAAATTCTCTCTTTTTCTCTTCTTTTGGATGTACCAACAAAATGTGATCTATAAAATTAGATAATAGCTGAAAAACTTCAAATAAGAAATGGAATCTATTTCCCCGATTGATTTCTTGGGAAATGATTCCATGTGGAAATCAAACTTTGTTGTTTGATTAGGCTCTTTGAGAAATGAGAATTAATTTTTGCCTTGCCTTACGGTGCCTTAAAAAAGAAAAGAGAAAGGTAGGAAAATATGCCCTATTTATATTTTTATTACAAAAAAGGTTAAAAAAAATTTAATTATAAAAAGAGAAAAGTACCAAGAGACGTTTCAAAATAATTTTTATCACCATTTTCGGTAGATTTTTTTTTATTACCATAAAGCGCCCCATAAGGGCGAAAACGGGCCGTTCTCGTTCGTGTATTCCCACATTAGCATCTTTGTTCAATTTATTTTTACAATTTTGCCCCTAATAACTACTTTTACACAAAGCCCTTCTTCTTCTCCATAACCCTATCTTCGCCGGCAGCCGTCTCACAAAGGCCGATCGCAGGCGACCATCTCGCCGGATCTCATCTACGTCCGTCGATTGTATTCGGTTCGATTTAGTCAGTTTTGGACCAAAACCACAAACCAAACCGCTCCTAATCGGTTTTTAGATTTTCAAATCAAACCAGCCAACTCTTAAACCAAACCAACCCGATTCAATTTGGTTCGGTTGGTTCGATCGGTTTCGGTTTTCCTATAAATTCTACTTGCACATCAAAATTTTCTCAACCGATTTTCCTATAAGTTCTACTTTACCGTTTTAGGATTTAGGAATAGGCTAAAGACAAGGGTAGGGTTTTATATAAAAATATACATTTTACTTAAATGCCCTTTAAAATTAATCAAAATCTCTGCCTATATATATATATAATTACTTACAAACTACATTCGATTCGGTTTGGTTTCGACTTGGAGAGGCTTGGAACCGAAACCAAACCAAACTTTTTGATTTTCCTTTTTTCCAAACCAAACCCAAACTGGTACCCGTCCAAACCGGACCAAACCCGGCAGTTCGTTTCGGTTTGGTCGGTTTGGTCAGTTCGGTCTAAAAAATGTACAACCCTATCCGTCGATGTAGTTCCACGAGCCAAAAAGAGATAAATCCACCAGAGCTAAAAAAAAGGCACATTAGAACACTATCCATGCACAACTTTGTGGTTACATGAGCCAGAACTCAAGCTGAAAGGAATGAACTCCACTAGATGTTTTAGAACTCTCAAATCTCAACCATCTGTAACAAAAGAGGATTCAATAGATTCCTTGATGAAATCTGAATCATAACCATGTACTTTTTGCATGCTTTTTATTCCCCAAAAGAAAGATCGATGTACGGCGAATCTGAAACCATTCAAGTGAAAACCCATCACCGAGAAAGCTCTCGATCTATTATTTGGCGATGGGTTTCTTCCATGATGGGTTTTTTTGCAGCAGCCACCCTTCAGCGAAAAAATTCATCGCCTGAATTAGATATGGATCGAGATCGGACGTATCTAAGAAACCCATCGCCAGAGAAACCGATGGGTTTTTTTGCAGCGGCGAAATTGAATCAGCGGAAGAAACCCCTTCGGCGAAAAAACCTATCGCTGAAAAAACCCATCGTCGGAGAAACCCATTGCCCAAAATAGAGGTGGATTGAAATCGGCTGTATTTGAGAAACCAATCGCCGAAGAAACCGATGGATTTTTTTTGCAGTGGTGAAATTGAATTGGCGGAAGAAACCCCTCGGCAAAAAAACCTATCGCCGAGTTTTGCGTGATTTTTCTAGAAGGGGTAATATAGTAATTGCATATAAGACAATTAGTGGACCGTTGTGCCTGAATGCTAGGGCAAATGGCGCTGGGGCATTATATAGGAACAAAATCACACATAGGTTTATTTGGTGATAAAAAAAGGCGCAGGGCGCCATTTGGACAAAAGCCCTTTATAGAAATTCGTACACATTCTCCATGCATGTGTCAAATGTCTAATAAAAAAAAAAGTCAAAAATTAAAATTAAAAAATGAGAATTTGTTGGCAAGGGCCATTGTGATTATTCATTAAAATTGATCAGTGCCCTACGTGGGTTGATATGTATGGTTGCCCATTTCAAGTATGTTGGGGCGCTGTTTCAGAAGAAAGAACGACATTTGATTTTTTGGTGATAAAAATGGCACAGGATGTTATTTATAAAAAGCCCCCAAAAAACAAAATAATAACTCTTATTATTTGAAAAAAGAGTTTAAAAAAAAAATCAAAATTAGTGTTGAAATGACAAGGGAAAAAATAAAATAAACAACCATTATTATTATTGTGATTTTTTTTTAAGGATAAAAACACCATTATTGTGTTAATTAATGAGAAGCTGTGAATGAAAATTGAGTTTCTATATGAGATCTAGTCAATTTTCTTTCTATCTCCTTCACTACCACTACAAAAAATAAGACTATTAGCAGCAGGTTTTTGCTCCAACAAACTGCGGCTATTAATAAAAAATCTATTAAAACTATTAGCGGAAGGGATATTAGCGGAAATTTTTTGTTAATAACGGCACTTTTTGATTGCCGCTAATAATCTTATATTTTGTAGTGTACAAAAAATACGACTATTAGCCAATCTAGGCCTGAATAGTTTTCGACGCACGATCACACTAAAAACTTAAATAAAATATTAATTACAACATGTAGAATGATTTAGCATAGAAAACAAAAGTTAGTAATGTGAAATGGAAATTAACATAGTTAAAGTGAAACGTAAAAGTGATTATGCATGGTAAAAGTCAATGTATATGCTAAGGAAAATGGGAGAATGGGTTCGAATCTAAGTTACCTGATTCCCATACGGATTCGTAATTCGGAATTCGCTAGATCCAACCGAACCCGGTTTGCTAATATTAGGATGAGTTATTCATGAAAATTAAACTTTAAAAAGTGTTAAATAGATTATAAATTTCATATAGCATATGATAGAGTTTGCACTTGTTTAATAAGATAACTTGCAAAGACTTTTGGTTAGACTAGTAATACTTAATGCATAGGTGCTGTGATCGATTAAATCAAAAAAAAAAAAAAAAAAAAAAAAGGGTGTTGCAATGGAACCCACCATATTATTTTTGACTAAATGCCGTATATGGCTAGTTCGCTCCCTAAAGGTTCCCAGGGTTGCCTAGCGAATTGGGTAACCCTAGTTCGAATATGAGTGTGAATTGTGCATTTCAATGGAAAGATATTATATTAAAAAAAAATACTAATTTGTTTTCCTAAAATAGTAAGGGTTGGGTAACCCGTATAGGAGAGTGTAATTCGAGATTACGTGCCGCTTAGATCACGTGCCACTTAACACATGATCTACTTTTCGAGTACATGATTACCATTGTCCACTTGAATGTATTCTTAGATTCCCTTTTTTTAATTCCTTTAGAATGGCGTTCAGGACCAAGTGTCACGTACATATATGCCCAAGGCCAATCACTGATCATTAAAAAAATTATTTGCTACATGCTTAATTTTGTGGTCAAAGCTAAAAAAATTGTAGGAGTAAAATTTTTAGTTATCTATATATATATATATATATATATATATATATATATATAAAATTTAAGAGGGATTAGTAAACTCTTAGTAGATGTGATGTAACTCGTGATCACGCGTTAGAATGAATGCCCTGTCCTAGAATTATAGAGTTCAACTCTATGCTCAAAGCTAGATCCCATGCCGTTGAAGAATGTCCGGGTTTTGGCATGGCATGATAGATCAAATATCAATCATGCCCATGCATACCTATACAAAATAAAAAAATTAAAAAAAATCAGATCCAAGCAAGATGTATTGCTTATTTATTTATTTATTTATTATTATTATTATTTTAATTTACCCATATATCAAATGGTTTTTGTTAATATGTGTTTGGAAAAAACGACTTTGTGAGTTGTGAACATAGTCACAAAAATTTGAAAAAAATCTTGGTGGGGTCCTTTTGGATTAATTTTAATACCTTTTAGAAAAAATTTGAAAATTTTTTGGGGATTAAAAATATATAAAAAATATATTTAATACTTTTTTAAATTTTATACTAAATTACAAACGTATTTAAAATAATTTTTTTTATTTATAGAAAATTATTGAAATTTACTGAAATCTTCCGAAAATTTATATTAGACACCCTTTTCAGCGAATTTTGCGAAGTTTCGTCGAATTTAGGCAAAATTTATCACTATAGTTGTGACTATGGTAATAGTACGGGTGCAGTTATGGTTAACCGAACCAAAACACACAACAGGGTTTTGTTTCGGTTTGGTTTAATTCGATCAACTTGAATCGAACCTGAATCGAAACAAATAAGTTTGGTTTCAGTGCTATTAAAATTTTCAAACTCAAAACTGAAACCGATCCGACTCTAAAAAATCATTTTGGTTTGTTTTTGTACTTTTTTAATTTGTAGTCATTTTTTCTGATGGTTTTTCAATTCATTTTTCCAATTTTTTGTCAATTTTCAGTTCCGGCCAACCAACACTGAAACCTGACCGATTGGAAATCATTTTGGATTTTTCGATTCTGGATCAATTTTGGTCCGATTTTAGTCCGATTGAAGGGACCCGTTTTCCAGTTTATAGTTTTTTCCTTTTCGTTTTTTCGATAAGCCAGTTTGAAGTTGATGAGGTGAAAAAGTTGATGACGGCTTCACCCTATATTTAATCAAATAAATTACAGATTACAACTCATTAAAAAAACTCATTAGAGTGGTATCTCAATGGCGTCATACCCTGCTAGTATGACCCCATTAATCTTTATTTTATAGGAAAAGACAAAACAAGAGTAAACAGACGTGAGGTTTATCCGTTTATATATATATATATATATATATATATATATATATAACTGCTAGTTAGACCTAATTATCTAAAATGAGAATTATATTTTCATTGTTTTTCGCATGGCCCAATTTTTATATTTTCAATAATGCCTCTCATATTAATAGTCATATATAATTTTCCTTTCAATTTTGCTTCTCTAAAACTTTTAAACCAAAGTTTTTTAAATAATAATTGTAGGTGTAAAAGTATTTATTGCAAGGATACATTTATTTTCAATCCAAAGTTCTTCCGAAGTTTCACATGTTTTAACTATGATTATTTTGTATCGGAAATAAGAGATTATTTTCCATCTCAATTTTCTTCATAACATATTTTGAAATTAATTTTCTATCATCGGACGATCAAATTTTGAATGCACAAGGACCACGTCCCAAAAAAGTGATAAGAGAATCACTCATCATGTATGTCATAATCTTGTTATTTTTTGGGATATTTATCCCGTGGAATCAAAATTTGTCTGTTTAATGACATGCTTATAATTTCAAGAACTATCATGTCAACTTTTGGGACGAAAAATTTCTTCATCGTATGATTCAAAGCAGTCAATGGCTTAAAGTACGTGAAATCCGAGTCGAAAAGAAATAATCATTAATTGTAAATAAAGGAACTCTCATTACCACATGGCCGATCACAATACATTTATAACAAGGGTACCTTTATTTGTATAACCAAATTAGAAGAATAATCTTTGATTGTAAATAAAGGGGTTTCCTAAGCTGAAAATCATTGAATGGATCAGACGCTAGAGTTTTTCGTCCAATTAATCTTCTACTAACATCAGACGATCAATTTTTATCATGTGACACAAATCCCAAAAAGTGATTTGGACATCACGTTTGAGCGTGATGTGTGTCACGTGATTTTTGGGTTAATTTTATAATATTAATATTACATCACGTTTGATGGTACACCCGTGAATCACGATCATTTGTGTCTAAGATTGGAATGAACATGATTTCTAGCGTATGACTCAAAGCACCCAATTGTTTTAAGCTTAAGTGCCCTCCAAGATTTGGTAAACACAAAAATAAATGGTACCCTTGGCACCATATTGACGAAACCCATGTTTTTTTTCGGAAAAAACACGTTTAAAACGCGTGTTTTTGGAAAAACAAAAAAAAAACTTTGGAAAAAACATTTTTTCGAAAAATTTCCGTTTAACAAAAAAAATGCATTTTAAACTCCTTTTTTTTTCGAAAAATATGTTTTAAACTCATTTTTTCCCTTTTAAAACCCTTGTTTGGTCCAAACCAAGGTATAAAATCGATATTGGTCTGAGGTATCGGTTTGTCCAAGACCGATACGACTCAGCTGATACATATCAGCCTATTTTATTTATTTATTTAAAACAAAAAAAATTGTAAAATTGGGCTCAAATCGTTACGTATCGGTTTCCTGAAATCCATATACAAATTGCCGATACGTATCGGTATCAGCCGTTTTTTTTATACCTTGGTCAAAATATGTATATTTTTTATTTTTTATAATTATTAATATATTTTTTATTTTCGTAATTTTCTCGCTTTTTTCTCGAATTTACCCAAATTTATCATTTTTTCATATATTTTCATAATCGTTTTCTTCTCGTGCCTATACTTGCTCATTACGCTTGTGAGAGAAGATGAAATAGTTCTGTTGTCCAATGATAACTTTATTTGCAACCCAAGATTTTTCTTTCTTAATCAGAATTTTATCTGCTTTAACTGGTGGCTGCTTTAAATCAGATGATGAATATGATTTTTCTTCCGAATCTTTCACACAATTGATGTTGGGATCATGAGCCTACTATCGGACAATTGGATTTTTATTTCAGATGACACGTACTGTAAAAAGTTAAAATAATCATGAGTGCACATCAACATGGTTCTTAGACAACCTTTTGAGATGTGTACATTACAAAAATAAAGTGTTTTAGCAGCAGCAGAAAACTATCGCTATTAATAAAAAAATTGCTGCTAATAATCCTGTCGCTATCGAAACAATAAGTTTTTTTTATTAATAGTCAAAAATTGCCACTAATAATTTTATTTTTTATAGTGATAATATGGAGCCAAAATTTAACATGTTACCAAGTATCGCACGTGCACTGCCACAGTACCACCAGAAGTTTGTATTTGGTGCAGGGACAAGCACCATGGCCAGTGAGATTGACCATCTGGCATATTGGTCAAACTTTGAAAGTTATGCACATAGTTAGGGGTTCGGTATTTTGACCCATTTGGTGGGGCTGAGATTGATCTGCATAGCTTGCATTTAACAATAACTCAACATTCAACTAATAAGAGAGGGGTGTCAAATGGGTCGGGTTGGGCTAAGCTTTGAATGGCCCATTTTTTAATTGAGGCCCACCTACTGAGGGGACAATGAGTTTTAACCCATATTAAGGATGGTGAGTTAGACGCTTAGATCACTTGCCTCTTAACATGTGATTTCAAAACAATACTAATTTTGGAATCTTGTGTGCCATGCGGGGGGGACATGTGATCTATGAAAAAAACTTTAAAAAACTTTTTTTGTGGTCAAAGCTTGGATACCGCCCATATATCCTAATGCATTGAATTTATTTTTCTTGATCACATTTTGGATCATGAATATGCATTCGATCGTGTCCAAAATTTTTGGGTGGCCCCCGATAATCTTTAGGCAAGTTGTTGTAGACTAGCTGCCAACACTTTATAAAGTGGGGAGTTGGTTTAGCAAACGTGTTCTTGAGCCTAATAGCTCCTTGCCGGAGCCTAACGTGTCACGACCTGAAATTCTATCCCATCTTGAGGGCATAGAATTCTGAGTTATGACCCGCACGTATCCCGGATATGCTAAACAGACATATACTTAATTAGAATTCTTGCGCAAGTCTGGTTCCATCAAATTCGTGAAAGCCAACAATTAAGAGTGAAATATTAACTAGTCATAAATAACGGAAAAAGTAATGAATCCAAATCATCTACCAATAAAATAATAATGAAAGTTGGAGACAAATCCGATAAAATTAAATTATATAGTCGTCGATAATAATATAAAGCAAAACTCAATACCGAGTCTACAAATGTCAATAGTCGACACTCGTATCAAAGTCAACACCAAGGTCTTCCTGGTACTCAATTGCGTCGCCCTCAGAGGGCTCCTAGTACTCAACGTCCACGTACGGAATCAATGAAATCGGCGTCGGTGGGGTCTGGATGGCCGATGTTTACTCTACCAGTGTAGTCACCTGTAATTTTTAGATTATCGTGGGAAGAGTTTACTCAGTTATGTAAACTCAGTGGACAAACCACCAATCAATCCCATACTACTTAGGTGCATTGTGGGTGTATCAGGTGAGTGATAAACATAATATCTCAATGCAAGTAGCAAGAGAAAGGCAAAATCATTTACATATCATAAAACTCATATCATATCCTAACGTACCTTACCATAACTCAAACATATCATATCATATTTTATTATCATTTTCGCATATAAGTCTGTTTATCGTATAAGCATAACCAGCATACTCATAAAATCTTAAACGACCTGTGTCAGAGTCGTTGCTCGAGCTACCATGTGAGGGTCAACATAGTTTCATATCTCTATATTATAATGCCCTCGTGTCATACTTATACTCTTCCATCCAGCCAATGAAGAGATATAATGGTCAAACTAACTCATAAACATACTCATACTCATAATTTCACTCAGAGATTCATCTTGGCTGAAAGATGTTACCCTTACGTGGCTATGCAAGGATCGACACGTACAGAGACTTAAGTTCTTAATCTTATGCTGACCTTATATAATGGTATCTTATTATTTTACTTGTATTATATCTTATCCTATCTCCTACTCATATCTTATCATACTCTTACACTTAATTCTAGGATAAATTATAGTGAGGTAACTTCTCTAAATTACGCTTTTCAAGAAAAAAGTTTCATAATAACTTGGATGTATTTCGTGTGACAGCCCATACTATCACAGAGGATTGCATCCGTACATGGACGCTAACATTTTGAATTTCACTTGACCGTGAAAGAGACATTACCGCAGCTAAAGCCTATGATCGAACCTCATAACTTAACTCATAACTTATACTATTATATTTGAACTCGGGGTGATCGGGTCATCGTATAGGCTACCGTATACAAGGTTACACTGAATTCGCACTCACCCGACTCGTCATAGGTCTCATTCTACCATAAGTTGTAAGGCATGCGAATACAGTGTATTCCTCATTTTGATATTAATTGTTTCAGTAAACTATCACGCCCAAGCGTAGACATGATCTCATATACTCTTATATCCATGGTCTAACATATCATTAACTCGTATAACTTGATCATGATGCAAGTATAAAGTATTACATGTATAGGAAGATTTATACTTAGATTTTAATTATGTTTATACTTATACTTATTTTCGTAACATACCAATATAATTATAGAATATGAAGTGTGAAAGCCCGACTTTTCCCATTCTCGTAAATGGGAAAGGTCGCGCCGTTGAATCACCTAACATGATCCTATCATACAAGGGCATCGCGTATAAAGTGTTATATATGCGGAAGGAATTTAATCAACTCTGATACGTAGAAATATGGCAACAACTGATATTCATTCATTTATCTAAAACAGCAAACTGAACAGAAATATAAACAGAACCCTATACATGAAGTAGTAAATTATCTCAAATCACACTGTTGTTTATACATATTTAATGTTTAAAAAAAAACTTCTCTCTCTCTCTCTCTCTCCCAAACCTCTCAAGGAAAGAAGTCCTCAGTAGAACCTCCCTCCTCGTCCTCCTCCTCAGATTGGTAGGTAGGATCAGCTTCGTGCTTAAGGTCTTGAGCAATATCTGCAGCTAAGACATAAAGTCGTAGGATGAGCTATTGATGAGTACTGAAAAATAATGATATTTCACCCCTAAATACCTATATTTAGCTGTCCGATGAAGGCTATCTGATGAGAATAATTAGATTTGAAGTGTTTCAGGTAAATACAAGCCAAGTATAGAAAACAGTTCAAGAATTCTGAATATAATGTCAAAACACTGCAACTTTGGGTAATCGAGAACTTGGTGCGACTTGCAGCTAACTTTTGACCTTCAAGACGGCCGAATTATGAAATTGTCAAAACATGAAAGTTGTAGATCTTTTCGTCAGCTTTCCAACGGCATAAGAATCGACTTAATCCGAGTTCGGAACAAAATTATGGTCGAAATACCAAAGAAGTGTCTGATACAAAGAAAGTGCTGAATTTCACGGATTTCTGGGGTCGATGCATCGACCCTATAGGTCGATTAATCGAGGATAAGTCAGAGTCTGACACGAAACTGACACTGTAAAGCAAATTTTTGGGATGTTTTGGCGGCTCGATGCATCGACCCTCCCTGGTCGATTAATCGACCCTAAAATTTTGGCTTGGGAGACTTCCGCGACGAGAGTCTATTTAAAGCGACTCAAACACTTCGGGCAAAAGAGATTTTTTTTAGAGAATTAGTTTTAGTTTTAGAGTTCTTAGTTTTTAGCCTTTATTTTTTCATAGTTAGACATAGAAATAGGAAAGTTTTATTATTCCTTTTTGAGAGCTTTGTTCCCTTAATTTTTCAGTACTCATCCCTTCAGTTTATAAATTTTGTTCAAAGTTTATTCCTGCATTAATTTCGTTTCTGAAGATCATCGTACTTTTGGATCAAAGCAATTTCTTTTGAAGTTTGAGGTAATTTTAATTAATGTTATTTTCCCGTATTTATTTATTTATGTCATTTAATTACAATATGTGTGGCTAAATTTATAGGGATGGAGATCTAATGATTCCCATCCGAGGGATGAACTTTTAATAATATAAATTTAGGATTAAAATATGAGATTTTATTTTATGGTTGTTGTGCTATCATGAACGGATGAAATCTCCGCCACTAACCAGGATCGCGTGTGCCTAGCCATGCCCGGGATCTCAAATCTGTGACGGTAATTTTACCCAATCATTGTTATGGTCTTTTTGTTTTTATCATGTGGATCTAATTACGATTATATTCTGGGATCGAGTGTGCCTAGCCATGCCCTGGATCTTGGTTCTGTAATGGTAATTTTATCTTAAATACTCCCTAATCTGAATAAAGTGTGCCTAGCCATGCCCTTGATTTCAGATTTATAAGTGGTATTCTTGTTGGAATTTTTACCCACTTTGGGGATGATTTTTATTTGAACCTGAGATCATGTGTGCCTAGCCATGCCCTTGATCCTAGATCTATATATGAAAATCATCTAAGTCCTGATTGCAGGGATGCAACGTGGAGCCTATTAGGGTGTTGACCATTGATCTTCCATAAAAGATGTTTGTTACCAATGAAATATTTTATAATTTAATCCTTAGATTTATATTATAGGAAGAACGGACCAAAGATGGGAGGATTTAGTATCTTCATCTTTATCATCATCTTTACCTTTCCTTTTGAATTATCAATTGAATTTTAGTTTGTAGTCATTAATTACCATCTCATCAACCGCTTAAATTATAAAACTGGTAGAATACTGTTAGATCTTCACAGATTTCTAGAATTGCTTGTCTCTTTTAGATATTTCAAAATTAGTCCTCGTGGGAACGATCTCGTACTCCGCACCCACTATATACAAACCGATTCGTGCACTTACGAGTAAAACATCACATTAAAAATATCACATAAGCTATCATCAAAGCTCAGCAAGGAAAATTAAAATGCTAATTTATATGTTAGATTATCCATTCATGTCTAGATGTAAAATAAAACGAAACATATGCCATCTTATATTAGGTCTATTCTAGCATCCATATATCCTAACAGTATATAACAGAACAAGCACTAAATCTTGCAATTATTGTATCAGGCTGACAATGCTGACATATTCATGCTGATAAGGAATCAGGTGAGATCAATGAATCATGCTGAAACAAGACATGTACAAGAATAAGAAACAAGAAAATCAAGCTCCCGAGTTAGCGGGATCACTTATCAAGCTCCCGAGTTACCGAGATCACTTGGACCGAGAAAAATCAAGCTCCTGAGTTAGCGGGATCACTTGAACGAGATATCAAGCTCCCGAGTTAGCGGGATCATTTATTTCAAGAT
Source organism: Chloranthus sessilifolius (assembly GCA_021018995.1). Classification (NCBI taxonomy): domain Eukaryota; kingdom Viridiplantae; phylum Streptophyta; class Magnoliopsida; order Chloranthales; family Chloranthaceae; genus Chloranthus; species Chloranthus sessilifolius. Next base: position 119,103,876 of record CM037592.1, read on the forward strand.
GAATTAAAGACGTGTACATGAGATCAAGGATAACATAATATGAACAATGCATGGTATATATGCGAGCACATCATGAACAGATATCATGTAGCAAAATTGATTTGAATAATTGAACCGATATAATCATATAAAACTACAATTATCATAATCATTAATATTCATGTATCCAAGCTAAACTAGTATCATAATCATGTAAAGCATGCATCAAGTCTGTAGATTCCTAAGCTGATCTAACACCAGCAGTCATAGTAATACATTGAAAACTAGCATGTGCATACATTATACTTCCTCTAAACTCATCAAGTATCATCATACATACAAATTCATCTACTGATCAATATCAAGTCATCTAAATTAGTTTGACAATAGTTCTAATATAATAACATGTGTCAAGCTGATCTTATCGAACTGATATGCTCATAATCATTTATCGAAACTTTTATTAGTATAATCTGAAACTTGCATAATACTAAACTAGCATACCTATTCATATTCATGCATTGAAACTGATCGTATCCTCTTTTCCATCTCACTGAATTAGCATTACTGATCTTGCATGTTTATACATCATGAAACTAGCATACATAACTGACTGAGTTAACTATTGATTAACGCTGAACTTATCCAAGCTGAACGTATCAAAGCTACACTATCGTGTTCATACTAATTCAAAACTGAGCTTCTTATTCTTAACTAATAGTTTATCCAAACTGAATTTAACAAAGTTGAATACTTTAAGACTGAATTCATCAAAACAACATTGACATGATACTACTAATTATCTTTATATACCACGTTTGTCATCCTTACTTCTTAATCTTAATTCGAGCATATCTTATCCATTCCAAATTAAATATCACATTGCAACTGGTAACTATTCATAGGTTACTGATATCCATCATGCAAAACATTCATTCGTTTACTAGCACCTATCATCCTCAGAAAATAAAATTTAATCAGATATTATATTTCCTATACACATGATTCTACTAAGAGTTTACTTAACTAGATAAGAATATAAAACTCAATATCATTTAGTTTAGAAAAGTCCCTACAACAACATACATCAAATCTATCTCATTATAAGCAACTACTTTATACTTATAGCTTTATTGAACAAAATAATTTTATATGCTATCTAGATGTAAATGAGCAATTAAAATACAAGTTAGCAAAGTACATTCCCAACCTTACACCAAGTTTATGTGTAACTAGTTTCCCGTGCACGTATGCTCAACTGCAAAGCTTGCCGCGGTAACCTATGTTGCTTGCCGTGACAATCCTGTATTTTACCCCTTAAACGTCGGATTTAGAAATTTGTTCATTCATAAACGTTGTAGGGCTCGTTGTCCCCTTTCCAACGCATCAAGAATCGTGCCATTTGGAGTTCGGGGTCAAAAGTTATAACCAAATTATAAAACCATGGTCTGAGCATACTGTTGCCGCGGCAAGCCTAAGCACCTTGCCGCGGCAAGTCTAAGCACCTTGCCGCGGAAAGCCTATCAGGTTGGGCTTGTCGGGGTGTTTTCTGCTCCATTTTGGGTTCTTTTACTCAGGCATTTGATTGGGCCTTTTGTATGTATAATCATCTAATATATTTCTTATATATTTTGCACAAAAATTGAGTTTTCTTATTCATTTTTGGGCAAAAATTTCGGTGTATTTCTCGTAGAAATTTTGAAACCCATTGCAAACTGTGATTCATTGTGCTGCTGATTCAGTCTCAGGGAATTAACACCACAGATGTCTAGTCTCTCTAAATAAACTACTGAAACGAACCTAATCTAGGAAAGTTGTGTTTACGGCATACCTTTTGGTGAATTTATTGTTTCGATGACACTGAACTTACGTCGGTGTCGAGTTTGCCGAATTCGTAAGTGTGTGAGCACGTGGCTGTCTATGAGAACCTCCCGAGACCAGCGATGTGTGTTGCAAGGCTTGTACTTGAAACATAGGTTAATTTATGGGTTTTGAATTAAGGGTTGAAGAAGGAAGAAGAAGTAGATGCTCTGGCAAGCTTTGTAGGGCTGCATACCTTGCGTGCATGAGTCGGAAATGACTCATGCACATGCGTGGAGGCTATATGAAATTAAAATAGCTTATAAGCTATTTTGGGCTGAAATCCCCTCTTAGTCACACACACCTTTGCAAGGTGTATTAGTATATAAGCCAAGATAGGCTTTTGCTTAGCTATAAAGCTAATACACGAATTCCGTGTATAAGTCACTAACCTAAGTTAATTAAGTGACTATAGTTGTCTCAAATGTTGAGGCAACACCCTTTGCTTGCCTCAACCCACCCTTTGCTTGCCTCAAGGGCAGAGGCAAGGTTTGAGGCAAGGTACTCGCCTCAAGTACTGAGGCAACCATAATTGCATGCCTCAGGTACTATAGAGCCCTTTTGTATTTGTGTCAACCATCAATACATCACTACCCAATTGGTGTGCTGCTCTATCTTAGTATTTTCGTCATGTTTGGTTTAATTAAATGTATGTTATATATATCAGCTTTATATTAGTTAATTTATTTGTAGGCTTGCCTCAGGTGGCCGAGGCAACTACTTTACTTGCCTCAGGTGGCCGAGGCAAGACCATCAGGCCTTGGGTGGTATTTTTCTCCATGCACTACTGGGTTTTGGGTCAAAGGGTTGACACCCCTCAATGCCTAACAGTCCTATGCATTATTTCAAATTGTGTTACGTAATTTTTCATTCTTAGGAGGGCTCCGAATATTTTAAGTTCCACCTAAGCTCTGATCAACCGTTGTTTCCCTTAATACTTAATACTGGGCCACTAACGCTCCACTATTTAACAGTCATCATCAAAATGCCAAATCAGTTCTTTGTGTCACGTTTTTGGCACAAGCCTAACCCTACTCAAGTCAGTACCCGATGTTATCAGGATAAAAATGTGGCAGCTATTACACTCTCCCCTACTTAAGGGATTTTCGTCCTCGAAAATAAAAGAAGGCAGAGAAGTGAGATCAAATTCGATTATATGTTGAGGGCATATCCATTAGAAGATAGAGTAAACATGACTAGGTAATAATGCATAATAAAATAAACATATAACAGATTTAGAACAATATAAAGTAGCTTAATCATATGCCAGTATATAGTGCATCAAAATCTAATATCCATCTATTTCTCTACTGCTAATATAAATATAGTTAGACGGGAAATGCATTCAAAACTTTTATAGATATCATGTGTAGTAAGTTATTCGAACAATAATTCATATGAATAGTTATCTATTTAGAAGTGACCCATCATCCTTAATCGAAAAGTCTGGCTGGAGCCCACCGAGTACTCCCTGTCTAATGGCGATAAGCTCTACATATGCATCTGGTGTTATTGAGCAATTCCCATCTTTGTAATCGTGCCACAAGATGGGATAGTTGAGCAGATGACTTTCGACTTAGTTCATCCGCAACTATATTCGCTTTACCAGGAGGGTACTGAATAACACCATATTCAGCTCTTTTTGCGTAAAGAGATATTTGAGACTTTTGTGATCAGTGAAAATCGAGAAGGTTTCACTATATAGGTGGTGCCACCAGATTTTTGACGCAAAAATGATCGCTGCTAGGTCTAGGTCATGAGTGGGGTAGATCTTCTCGTGATCTTTTAACTGTCGAGAACCATATGAGATCACACATTCCCTATTCAATACACATCCTAACCTACTATACGAGGCATTACTGAATACAACAAAGCCGCATTTGCCTGATGGTATTGCGAGGATTGGTGCAGAAGTGAGTCTTCATTTTAATTCTTGAAAACTCTGCTCACATGCCTCACTCCACTCGAATTTGACATTCTTTCGAGTGAGCTGCGTGAGTGGTCCAGCAAGCTTTGAAAACCCTTCAACAAATTATCGGTACTATCCTACAAGACCTAAAAAGGTTTTGATCTCGGTTATTGTTTGTGGCTGCTTCCTTTGTACTATAGCCTTTATCTTTGCAGGATCAACGGTAATACCGGCTTAGGAAATGACATGGCCCAGAAAATTGTCAAAAATCACATTTACTGAACTTCACATACAGCTGAGAATCTCTCAATGTCTGCAAGGAAAAAATGCAGATGACCTTTGTGCTCTATTTTCTTCTTTAAGTAGATGAGTATATCGTCGATGAAGACTACGATACACTGATCTAGATAGGGCTTGAAGACTCGGTTCATCAAGTCCATCAATGTTGCAGGTGCACTGGTCAACCAAAAGGGCATGATCAGAAACTCGTAGTGACCATATCGCGTTCGGAAAGCTATCTGTCTTTGAAATATTTTTAGCTTTCACCTTCCTCTGGTGATAACCCGATCGTAAGTCAATCTTCAAGAACCATCGTGCTCCTTGTAACTGATCAAAGAGATCATCAATTCTGGGGAGCGGATAACGATTCTCAATTGAAAGTTTATTTAATTGACGATAATCAATACAAAGACGCATTTACCCATCTTTCTTCTTTACGAACAATACCGGTGCGCCCCACGGAGACACACTCGGTCTGATAAACCCTTTGTCAATCCTTGCATATTGAGTATATCGAGTAAGATCAATCGGTTACTGCTTCATAGTCGTCGTGACCTTAGATTACGACGATGATTGATCGACATACCATGTTAGTAGTGACAGACTGTCTAGTCGAGACTGACACGTCACAAGAAAGTCGAGAGGTTCTGGAGTGGCTCCCAACTTTCCTAACTTTATAACAAATTGGGTCTAACAAAGGAATGTGTCAATCCAAGATCTACCAAAACTCGTGCTTCATACAATAAGTAGGCATTCTCTAGATATAATTGCAAGGTATATATTATCTAATGTATATATATATATATTAGTGTTAGCTAAATTGTGTCTACTTAATAAAATATAAATTTTTCATTTCTAAAATTCATGAAAAGAAAAAAATATACTATATGCACACATATATAAATTATTATTTACCTAGATGCACCTTTCTCAGAAATAATTTAAATAACTTATAACTAAATAGTTCACATGCCTTAGATAATATTGTTGCTAATTTGGGCATCTTGTGCCGTCTTTGATGTCGTTCCCACCATCTCTGGGCAATCCTTAATCCGATGTCCCATCATACCACAACGAAAGCACGCCCCAGACGCTCTACGACATTTGTTCATGTTATGTGTCTTCTCACATTTTCCACAGAATGCTAACGGAATTGGTGAAGAGGTGTGTGAAGTTTGTGGAACTCCGAATGCTCCTGTTCTAGTAGGGTTCGAGTGACGGAATGACCCTGAAGGTGTAGATATAGACGGTTTCGGATAAACACCTTGAGTAGGTTGCTGAGATTCAGGTGTCGTCTTTTTCGTTTTCGTCGTAAGGCAATCTTTTATCAGATGTCCTAGTCTGCCACATCTGAAACACTCACCTATAGCCCACCTACATTTCCCCGTCTTGTGTTGTATTCTGCACCGTGAGCATGACCCAATGAGTGCGAACGAAGAAGTGTGTGCAGTGGGCTGCACTAGTGTCGTAAGTAACTCAGTATGCTGGGCCATGGTTCTGACCATTGTCTCCAGTAGTTGCCGAGTTTGTTCATGATCAGCCCTCCCAACATGTGCGGTCCTAGCACTTTTGCAAGGTGCCATAGTGATCTGTCAAAATGAAACAAATGTTCCAATGAACAGTAATCGTGACCCTTATGATCCCATGACTTGAAAGCATTTACATCCTACCTCGAATCCTAAAGATATACTTCGATTACTATTGACCGATCACTTTAGTCAAACATGGTCGTACAGATTACAACCTATGCTCTAACAGAACCGACTGTCATAGCCTTGAGTCCATAGAAGACTTAAAGACCTAAAGTCTAGGCTCTAACACAGAATGAACATCAGAAGTCTTGCCATATATCCGTGCCAGAGTTAAGTCCCCAAAGACTTAATGCCGGGCTCTGATACCACTTGTGAAAGCCCGACTTTTCCCCTTCTCGTAAATGGGAAAGGTCGCGTCGTCGGATCACCTAACATGATCCTATCATACAAGATCATCGCGTACAAAGTGTTACATATGCGGAAGCGAATTTAATCAACTCTGATACGTAGAAATATGGTAACAACTGATATTCATTCATTTATCTAAAGCAGCAAACTGAATAGAAATATAAATAGAACCCTATATATGAAGTAGTAAACTATCTCAAATCACATTGCTGTTTATACATATTTAATGTTTAAAAACAAACCTCTCTCTCTCTCCCAAACCTCTCAAGGAAAGAAGTCCTCAGTAAAACCTTCCTCCTCGTCCTCCTCCTCAGACTGGTAGGTAGGATCAGCTTCGTGCTCAGGGTCTTGAGCAATATCTGCAGCTAAGACATAAAGTCGTAGGATGAGCTATCATCAAAGCTCAGCAGGGAAAATTAAAATGCTAATTTATATGTTAGATTATCCATTCATGTCTAGATGTAAAATAAAACGAAACACATGTAAAGCTCCTACACCTACCTTATATATTATTATATAAGATAATAGTTTAAGTATATATTTCTAATACATATTATTTTAGTAATTGTTTTCGCTTGCCTCGGCAGCCAAGGCAACCCCTGAGGCTTGCCTCAGGTGGCCGAGGCAAGGTGCTTGCCTCACGTTGCCGAGGCAACTGACTTCACTTGCCTCAGTTGTCGAGGCAAGGCCATCAGGCCTTGGTTGGCATTTCTTTATCTACACTAATGGGTCTTGGGTCAAAGGGTTGACACCCCTCAGCGTCAAGCAGTCCTATTCATTATTAATAATTGTGTTATAAAATTTTCATCTTGAAGGAGGGCTCCATATATATGAAACCATTATTTCACTTAATAATTAATACTGGGCCACTGAGGTTCCACTATTTAACAGTCATCATTCAAATTCTAAATCAATTCTTTGTGTCTCGTTTTTTGGCACAAGCCTGACCCTACTCGAGTCCGTACTCGATATTGTCAGGATCAGAATGTGGCAGCTGCTACACTCTCCCCTACTTAAGGGATTTTCGTCCTCAAAAATAAAATAAAGGCAGGAAAAGTGAGAGCATATTCGGTTAGATGTTGAAGGCATATCCCATTATAAGATAGGATAAACATAACTAGGTCATAAAATATAATAAAGTAAACATATAATAGATTTAGAATAATATACAGTAAATTGAATCACGTAGAGTCTCAGGTGCCAATATATAGTGCATCACAATCTAATACCCATCGATTTCTCTACCTCTAATTTATATATAATTATACAGGTAATGCATACGAAATTTTTATATATATCATATGTAGGAAGTTATTCAAACAAATTCAATAAATGATGTACCTTAGGGAAATTACTGAGTGCGAATATCAGCTACGCATTCCCAGGTAGCCTCATGAGAACTGTGATTCTTCCATACAAGTGGAATATGTTTTATTCTCAAGATTTGGTCTCTGTGATCCAATATCTAAGCTGACTCTTCAGTCACTATTAACTCTTCCTAAATATCCAGTGGCTGATAATTCAACACGTGGGTTGGAGCACGAACGTACCTCCTTAGCATAGACATGTGGAATACATCGTGTGCGCTGGATAAATGTGGAGGTAACGCAACTCGGTATGCTACCTCACCAACTATGCCCAAAACTTGGAATGATCCAACATAACAAGGACTCAATTTGTCTCGTTTCCCAAAGCACATTATGCCCATTTTTTCGGAGATATTTTGATAAAGACATGCTCACCGATCTGTACGATATATGGTAGAGATCAACATAACTCTTCTGGCGACCCTGGGCACTCTTCAATCGTTCACGAATGACGTGTACAACTGCATTGGTGCTTTTGATCAAGTCAGGGCCTAAAATCAAATGCTCTCTAGCTTCTTCCCAGTTAATCAGAGATTTATATCGGTGTCCATACAATGCCTCGAATGGTGCTATGTCGATGCTCGACTAGATGTTGAACTGAATTCTGACTTGGAACCCATTTCGTTTTGGAAACTCTGCCAGACGCGGGAGGTATATAACAGATTGTGATCTGACACGATACTCACTGGTATCCCATGTAGTCTGACTATCTCTCTTAGATAGACGTCAGCCAATTTCGACGCTTCAAGCCACTCCACCAAAATGTCTTCTCTAAGTCCTGATACATCTTCGTGCTACCAGGATGAATGGCATAGGCTAACTTATGAGCTTCGTCAAGAATTTCGTGACGTAAACTACTATCATTCGGTACACATATTCGGCCTCAAAATAATAAGGACCCATCATCCTTAATCGAAAAGGTTGGTTCGAGCCCACAGAGTACTCCCTATCTGATGGCAATAAGCTCTGCATCATACATCTGGAGTTCTCTGATCCTATCAAAGAGTGTAGATCGGATCATTACTGTAGCAAATAAATCTCCAGTTGACGTTGCTCTAATAGTGGCACTGGATGACACTACGTCATTGAGTAACTTCCATCTCTGTAACTGTGTCACAAGATGGGATAGTTGAGCAGCTGACTTTCGACTTAGCGCATCCGCAACTACATTCGCTTTACCAAGATGGTACTGAATAGAACAGTCATAGTCCTTTAAGAACTCCATCCATCTTCTCTGCCTCATATTCAGCTCTTTTTGTGTAAAGAGATATTTGAGACTTTTGTGATTAGTAAAAATCTCAAAGGTTTCACCATAAAGGTAGTGCCTCCAAATTTTTAATGTAAAGATGACCGCTGCTAGGTCTAGGTCATGAGTGGGGTAAATCTTCTCATGATCTTTCAACTATCGAGAACCATATGAGATCACACATTCCTTATTCAATACACATCCTAACCTACTATACTAGGCATTACTGAATACAACAAAGCCGCCGTTGCCTGATGGTATTGCGAGGATTGGTGCAGAAGTGAGTCTTCATTTTAACTCTTGGAAACTCTGCTCACATGCCTCATTCCACTCGAATTTGACATTCTTTCGTGTGAGCTGCGTGAGTGGTCCAGCAAGCTTCAAAAACCTTCCCTTAAACAAAACGTCGATAAAGACTACGATACACTGATCTAGATAGGGCTTGAAGACTCGATTCATCAAGTTCAAAAATGCGGCAGGTGCGTTGGTCAACCCAAAAGGCATGACGAGAAACTCGTAGTGATCATAGCGTGTTCAGAAAGCTGTCTTCAAAATATCTTCAACTTTCACCTTCATCTGGTGATTTTATGACCATACATTAATCTTCAAAAATCATCGTGCTCCTTGTACTTGATCAAAGAGATCATCGATTATGGGGAGCGGATAACGATTCTCAATTGCCAGTTTATTTAATTGACGATAATCAATGTAAAGACGCATTGACCCATCTTTCTTCTTTACGAACAATACCGATGCGCCCCTCGGAGACACACTCGGTCTGATAAACCCTTTATCAATCCTTCCATATTGAGCATATCGAGTAAGATCAATTAGCTATTGCTTCATAGTTGCCATGACCTTTGAGTACGACGATGATTGATTGACATACCATGTTAGTAGTGACAGACTGTCTAGTCGGGACTGACACGTCACAATAAAGTCGAGAGGTTCTGGGATGGCTCCCAACTTTCCTAACTTTATAACAAATTTGGTGTAACAAAAGAATGTGTCAATCCGATCTACCAAAACACGTGCCTCATACAACAAGTAGGCATCTTCTGGATACAATTGTAAGGTATCTAATATCTATATATACTAGTGTTAACGAAATTGTGTCTATTTAACAAAATATAAAATTATTTATCTAGATGCACCTTTCTCATAAACAATTTAAATAACTTATAACAAAATAGTTCACATGCCGTAGATAATATCGTTGATAGTTTGGGCATCTTGTGCCATCTTTGATATTGTTGCCACCATTTATGGGCAATCCTTAATCTGATGTCCCATCATACCACAACGAAAACACGCCCCAAACGCTCTACGGCATTCATCCATGTTATGTGTCTTCCCACATTTTCCACAGAATGCTTACGGAATGGATGAAGAGGTGCGTGAAGTTTGTGAAACTCCGAACGCTCCCATTATAGTAAGGTTCGAGTTACTGAATGATCCTGAAGGTGTAGATATAGTCGGTTTCGGATAAACACCTTGAGCAGGTTGCTGAGATTCGTGTGTGGTCTTTTTCATTTTCACCGTAGGGCAATCTTTTATCAAATGTCCTGGTCTGCCACATCTGAAACACTCACCTGTGGCCCACCTACATTTCCCTGTCTTATGTTATATTCTGCACCGTGAACATGACCTAATGAGTGTGGGCGAAGAAGTGCATGCAATGGGCTGCACTAGTGTCGTAAATAACTCAATTTGCTGGGTCATGGTTCTGACCATTGTCTCCAGTAGTTGCCGAGTTTGTTCATGATCATCCCTCCTAGCATGCGTGGTCCTAGCTCTTTTGCGATTGGCCATATTGATCTCCTGACTTGAAAAAATCATGCATTAACAATGATCGTGATCATCATGAGCCCATGACTTGACAAAAGTTACATCCTAACTTGGATCCTACCGGCATACTTCGATCACTATTGACTGAGTACTTCAATCAAACGTGGTCATAAGGATCCACAATCTATGCTCTAACCAGAATCTACTGCCTAGCCTTGAGTCCAACCTAAAGACCTAAAGCCTAGGCTCTAACACTGAACGAACATCAGAAGTCTTGCCATATATTCATGCCAGAGTTAAGTCTCCAAAGACTTAACGTCGGGGTCTGATACCACCTGTGACAACCCGACTTTTCTCCTTCTCGAAAATGGGAAAGGTCACGCCGTCGGATCACCTAACATGATCCTGTCATACAAGGACATCGTGTACAAAGTGTTACATATGCGAAAGCGAATTTAATTAACTCTGATACAAAGAAATATGGCAACAACTGATATCCATTCCTTTATCTAAAGCAGTAAATTAAACTAGAAATATAAACAGAAAATATACCTAAAGCAGTAAACTATCGTAATCCATACTGTTGTTATACATGTTTAAAATCACTACTCTCTCTCTCTCTTTGTAAAACCTGTAAAGGAAAGAAGTCCTCAGCAGAACCTTCCTTCTTGTTCTCCTCAGGCTGGTAGGTAGGATCAGCCTCGTGCTCAAAGTCCTGAGCAATATCTGCAGCTAAGACATAAAGTCGTAGGATGAGCTATCATCAAATCTTAGTAGGGACAATTAAGATGCTAATTTATAAAAGAGATTATCAATTCATGTCTAGATATAACAATAAAACGAAGCACATGTCATCTTATATTATGTCTATTCTAGCATCAATATATCCTAGCAGTAAATCACAGACAAATACTAATTCATGCAATTATTGTATCATGCTGATAATGCTGACATACTCATGCTGATATGTTCATGCTGACCAAATACGAGTACTGACAAGGAAATCATGCTGAAACAAGACATGTAAAAGGACAAGAAACCAAGCTCCCGAGTAGCAGGATCACTTGTCAAGCTCTCGAGTTAGCGGGATCACTTGGAGTGGGATATTAACCCCCTGAGCAAGGTTAACAGGGTCACTTGACTCAAGAAATCAAGCCCTTAAACTATGTTAGCAAGGTCACTTGATACGAGACTGGTCAAGCCCCTGAGCTAAGTTAGCAGGGTCACTTGGCTCAAGAAATCAAGCCCTTGAGCTATGTTAGCAAGGTCACTTGATACGAGACTGGTCAAGCCCCTGAGCTAAGTTAGTAGGGTCACTTGGCTGAATCCAAAGTAAGCGAGTGTCAAGACGAGACCATGTACGAGATTTAAGTATGCGAGAACATCATGCACATATATACCTCAAGTATGCTACATCATGTAATAAGTTAAAAGTGTCTCAAAGCTTGCCTAGCATAACTAAGCTTTATATGCTGGTACATAACGAAAACTAACATACTCAATAATAACATAGTATGTTTATATCTATTTATTCCATAAAATTGAGCTAATACTTTATTAAAGCTGAAGTATCATAACTGCACTTATCAAGTCTGAATTTTAAAGCTGAACTATCAAATAAATATAACCAAAACTAACATAGCATGGTCATCCTATTTATTTTTCAGCAAAACTGAACTATCAATTATCAATGCTTAATTTTCAATACTGTCCTATCACCTCTGAACTCTCAAAGCTGAACTATCAAGCTAGCATATTCAAATTGGCATTGCATGGCCATATAGCTTCATCCATTTTCAAAACTAGTATATCGATTTCAAAATCAGATATTACATCAGCTAGTACATCGGAACACACATCTCAACAATGATATCTATCACTTGATGAACAGACTTGTGAACATAACTATCATATTCTCTGATACTAGCATATTCATTCTTAATTTAAACTGAACTGAACTCCTAGTAATGCCTCTATCATTATTCATGCCAAAACTAATATGCGTATAGATCTATATATGCTCATGTCAAAATCTTAACTAGATGAGAATCAGAAAATACCACATAAATTAGGAAGGTAATTTTCCTACCTTAAGATCAAGCCTGTGCGTTACATTTTATACTTGCATTTGCATTCATGTGCTCGCACGCATCCAAGCTAAGTCATCGGCACGAGCGCGTCATGTGCACCAAGTATCTAAGTCATTAATGTATAGATTGGTTTTAGTATAGTTTAATGGTTTCCAGGGTCATTATAGACCTTATATAAGTCTCCTAGATGAATCTTACTCATAGGAGTTAAGGCCTTAAACACATAGACATCATTCATATTAGCACAAAGTATAAACAAGGCCCATAAATAGGGTTGTCGCGACAAGTAATAGGGGTTGCCGCGGCAAGCTCTTCTGTTGAGGACCTTGTCGCAACTTGATACTAATAGTTTACCCTTTAAACGTTAGATTCACGAATTTATTAAAACATAAAAGTTGTAGGTCTCATTGTCCCCTTTCCAACGCATTAAGAATCGTGCCATTTAGAGTTTAGGGTCAAAAGTTATGACTAAAATACTGACTAAAGGTCTGAGCACACTGTTGTCGCGGCAAGCCTGTTCAGTTTCCGCGGCAAGCCTATCAGGCCAGGCTTGTCGGGGTGTTTTCTGCTCTACTTTAGCTTCTTTTCCTCGGGTAATTGGCTGGGTCTTTTGTATGATTATAAAGATCATATATTTTACATATATATTGCACACAAATTGGATTTCTTATTCATTTTTGTGCAGAAATTTTGGTGTAATTTTTATATGCCATATGGGTTTCGAATCCATTTCAAATTATGATTCGTGTTGCCGATTCGGTCTTAATGAATCGACACCATAGATGTATAATTTATCTAAATTAACTACTGACCATAGATGTATAATTTATATATTTGTTTACAGCATACCTTAATGTTGATACGAGGTTACGACGTCGACTTGGTAGCGAGTTCCCCGAGCTCGAAGAATGAGGACAGAACTTACGTTTCTTTTCTCTACAATTTAGTGAGATTTAGTTAACTAGCTGTGAAAACATGTATCAGCAAAGTTGGGTTGCGGAGGAATGGAAGAAGAATATGGTTGTCGAGCTTTAAAATGGTGTAGCTGGTCTTGCGTGCATGGAGTCGAGAATGACTCATGCATTGCGTAGAGGCAGCATGCTAACAAAGCAACTTATAAGCTGTTTGGGGCTGGAATCCCATACAGTGCCCACATGGGTATTTCCTTGTATAGGCATATATGCCAAGAGAGGCTTTGGCTTGCATGTAAAGCTCATACATAACTTTAGTGTATAAGCCACCTAAGTTTAGCTTTAATATAAAACTACCACACCTATCTTAGATAGATTAGGTGACAAAGTTATTTTAATTGTATCTTTTTGTTTTAGTGTATCAGCCTTATAGGATTGGCTATAGTGTAAAGCTCTTACACCTACCTTATATATTATTATATAAGATAATAGTTTAAATATATATTTCTAAGGTTTATTTTAGCATCCATATATCCTAGCAGGATATAACAGAACAAACACTAAATCATGCAATTATTGTATCATGCTGACAATGCTGATATATTCATGCTGACAAGGAATCAGGCGAGATCAATGAATCATGCTGAAACAAGACATGTACAAAAATAAGAAACAAGAAAATCAAGCTCCCGAGTTAGCGGGATCACTTGTCAAGCTCCCGAGTTAGCGGGATCACTTGGACCGAGAAAAATCAAGCTCCCGGGTTAGTGGGATCACTTGAACGAGATATCAAGCTCTCGAGTTAGCGGGATCACTTGGACGGGATATCAAGCTCCCGAGTTAGCGGGATCACTTGTTTCAAGATGAATTAAAGACGTGTACATGAGACCAAGGATAACAGAACATGAACAATGTATGGTATATATGCGAGCACATCGTGAACAGATATCATGTAGCAAAACTGATTTGAATAATTGAACCCACATGATCATATAAAATTGCAATTATCATAATCATTGATATTCATGTATTCAAACTAAACTAGCATCATAATCATGTAAAGCATGCATCAAGTCTGTAGATTCCTAAGCTGATCTAACACCAGCAGTTATAGTAATACATTGAAAACTAGCATGTGCATATATTATACTTCCTCTAAACTCATCAAGTATCATCATACATACAAATTCATCTACTGATCGATATCAAGTCATCTAAATTAGTTTGACAATAATTCTAATATAATAACATGTGTCAAGCTGATCTTATCGAACTGATATGCTCATAATCATTTATCGAAACTTTTATTAGTATAATCTGAAACTTGCATAATACTAAACTAGCATACCTATTCATATTCATGCATTGAAACTGATCGTATCCTCTTTTCCATCTCACTGAATTAGCATTACTGATCTTGCATGTTTATACATCATGAAACTAGCATACATAACTGACTGAGTTAACTATTGATTAACGCTGAACGTATCAAAGCTACACTATCGTGTTCATACTAATTCAAAACTGAGCTTCTTATTCTTAACTAATAGTTTATCCAAACTGAATTTAACAAAGTTGAATACTTTAAGGCTGAATTCATCAAAATAACATTAGCATAGCACTACTAATCATCTTTATATACCACGCTTGTCATCCTTACTTCTTAATCTTAATTCGAGAATATCTTATCCATTCCAAGTTAAATATCACATTGCAGCTGGTAACTATTCATAGGTTACTAATATCCATCATGCAAAATACTCCTTCGTTTACTAACATCTATCATCCTCAGAAAATAAAATTTAATCAGATATCATATTTCCTATACACATGGTTCTACTAAGAGTTTACTTAACTAGATGAGAGTATAAAACTCAATATCATTTAGTTCAGAAAAGTCCCTACAACAGCATACATCAAATCTATCTCATTATAAGCAACTATTTTATACTTATAGCTTTATTGAACAAAATAATTTTATATGCTATCTAGATGTGAATGAGCAATTAAAACACAAGTTAGCAAAATACATTTCCTACCTTACACCAGGTTTACGTGTAACTAGTTTCCCGTGCACGCTCGTCTTCAAGCAAATGCGTCATGTGCACCAAGTGGCACCTAGGAATGTCGTTCATAGGTTTAGTATTTTTAATGATTTATTGGGTTAACATAGACCCCAATTATGGATCATTTATGATCCCAAGTCTCATAGTCAAACTTAACAAGTCAACCAAGCATAAACTCCTGACAGAGGTGTCACTAAGCGCGTCAAATACAGGGTTGCTGCGGCAAGCAACATAGGTTGCCGCGGCAAGCTTTGCAGTTGAGCATGTTATCGCGACTTGTCACCTATTGCTGACCCCTTAAACGTCGAATTTAGAAATTGATTCCTTCATAAAGGTTGTAGGGCTCGTTGTCCCCTTTCCAACGCATTACGAATCATGTCATTTGGAGTTCGGGATCAAAAGTTATGACCAGATTATCAAACCGTGGTCTAAGCATACTGTTGCCGCGGCAAGCCTATCAAGCTGGGTTTGCCGGGGTGTTTTCTTCTCTATTTTGGGTTCTTTTACTCAGGCATTTGATTCGGCCTTTTGTATGTATAATCATCTAATATATTTCTTATATATTTTGCACAAAATTTGAGTTTTCTTATTCATTTTTGAGCGAAAATTTTGGTGTATTTCTCGTAGAATTTTCAAAACCCATTGCAAACTATGATTCATTGTGCTGCCGATTCAGTCTCAGAGAATCAACACCACAGATGTCTAGTCTCTCTAAATAAACTACTAAAACGAACCTAATCTAGGAAAGTTGTGTTTACGACATACCTTTTGGTGAATTTATTGTTTCGATGACGCCGAACTTACGTCGGTGTCGAGTTTGCCGAATTAGTAAGTGTGTGAGCGCGTGGCTGTCTACGAGAACCTCCCAAGACTAGCGATGTGTGTTGCAAGGCTTATACTTGAAACACAGGTTAATTTATGGGTTTTGAATTAAGGGTTGAAGAAGGAAGAAGAAGTAGATGGGCTGGCGAGCTTTGTAGGGCTGCATACTTTGCGTGCATGAGTCGAAAATGAGTCATACACATGCGTGGAGGCTATATGAAATTAAAACAGCTTATAAGCTATTTTGGACTGAAATCCCCTCTTAGTCACACACACCTTTGCAAGGTGTATTAGTATATAAGCCAAGATAGGCTTTTGCTTAGCTATAAAGCTAATACACGAATTCCGTGTATGAGTCACTAACCTAAGTTAATTAAGTGACTATAGTTGCCTCAAATGTTGAGGCAACACCCTTTGCTTGCCACAACGGCTGAGGCAAAGTTTGAGGCAAGGTACTTGCCTTAAGTACTGAGGCAACCATAATTGCTTGCCTCAGGTACTATAGAGCCCTTTTGTATTTGTGTCAACCTCTAATACATCACTACCCAATTGGTGTGCTGCTCTATCTTAGTATTTTCGTCATGTTTGGTTTAATTAAATGTATATTATATATATATATATATATATATATATATATATATATATATATATATATATATATATATAAGCTTTATATTAGTTAATTTATTTGTAGGCTTGCCTCAGTTGCCGAGGCAACTTTTTAGGCTTGCCTCAGGTGGCCGAGGCAAGACCATCAGGCCTTGGGTGGTATTTTTCTCCATGCACTACTGGGTTTTGGGTCAAAGGGTTGACACCCCTCAGTGCCTAGCAATCCTATACATTATTTCAAATTGTGTTACATAATTTTTCATTCTTAGGAGGGCTCCGAATATTTTAAGTTTTATCTAATCTCTGATCAACCGTTGTTTCCCTTAATACTTAATACTGGGCCACTAAAGCTCCATTATTTAACAGTCATCATCAAAATGCCAAATCAGTTCTTTATGTCACGTTTTTGGCACAAGCCTAACCCTACTCAAGTCAGTACCCGATGCTGTCAGGATAAAAATGTGGCAGCTGGTACATGAAGATTATAAGTGTGATTTTGATAACTTGAAGGTTAGAATTCGATTTTCACAATGTATCAAATTTCTAACTTTTCGTGTTATCGAAGAGGTTTGATTGAAACGATAAAATTGATATATATATATATATATATAAATTATTATGATTGAATAATTAAATTAAATGGTATTTATAATTATTAAGTTGTGATTTATCATGACCATCGATCGAAAAATTTTAAGTAAGATATAATATACACAAGAATTTTGGTCATGAAAATTAGAAATTAAAATTAAATTCGTGTAGCCTTGGGTCATTCAAAATTGAGTCCGACTTACTGCTCTATTTTGACCTTTAAAACGTCAGATTCGTGAAATGACTATTTCACACAAAGTTGTGAAGCTCTCTGTCTTCTTTCCAATGCCGTAAGAATCGCGTCAATGTTAGGTCAGAGTAAATAGTTATGACCAAAATACTGTGACTAGTATATCGATGGTCGCGTGCTCGGATTTGTGGTCCCGAAATTGGGTTCGTAGCCGCGAGTTCGAACCTAAAACTTCAAGATTATGTAATCTATTATTTTTTTTAATAAAATAAGAACATAGTTTAATTTTAAGGCTTAATTAGTTTTAGATAAACAAGAATATAAAATTATAATTTTAATAGAAGAGTAATTTACTAACTATGCAGATATATCAGATTTAATAAAAGAGTACAGAATCACTAACAAGAATATAGGATTGCAGTTTCAATAAAGGGGTGTATTGTTAATTATATAGATATGTCAGATTTACAAAATTTTACGGCATTATTTAATTTTAAATAAAATAAATATATATTTTAGATTTTTGTGGCTAATAGAAAGGTAAAATATTAATAGTCAAACAAATGGATTGTTTGAAAAGAGAAATAAAATATAAACCGACTTATAAAATATACAACTTTCAAGGCGATGAGCGATCGAACGCATCCTACGCAACGAGATCTAAGAAGAATAAGATGAATTTATGGGTACCCCATCTCTTGAAGCGTGAATGATAGATCTACGACGGTTTAGATTGAAAAGATTGATGCCTAAGGCGTCGGTTCGTCTAAGTCTTGAGATAGAATAATTTTTTTTTATAGAGAGTAGAGAATTTTATTTATAATGGTAAAAAGTTTTAGATAAACTCTAATTAAGTCTTTTAGTAAAAAATTTAATAAAATAGAAGTTTTTCCACGCAAGAAGAATTTATGCGTGAATTGAATAGCTTGAAAAAAGGTTTCGTTCCAAAGTTTTGTGTAAGCACCGAAGCAATTGATATTTATCTCCCGAAATTACAGTTATATCTTTTAACTTTTTTTATCACTTAAAATAGATGAAACTTTTTATATTCTTATCAGAAATTGCCAAGTTATATATTGTTGGAATCGTATCGACAAACATTTCGCAATGAGTTTAATTTTGATATAAGAAAACTCAAAAAATTTTAAAAAGATGGTGAGTTCTACTGTAGAACACTAACACCGTGCATGGTGCATACACATCAAATGCCATTAAAATAAAATAGGAAAATTCTTATAATTACATAACACGACTCTTATGCCCCAAGAAGCTATGCCAAAGATGGTTTGAAATCTAGTATTTCCAAGTTGTTTGGACAACCTGAGACCTAAACGTCTTGGCGAGATGGCGTAAACGAAAATAACCTTTTAATAATCTTACACCATTAAAATATTTGCTTGATTTTATTAAGGGATTCACTATTAGATAAGTGAGACGCATCGATGACCTAATATGATATGAAAAAATAGTTTTTAAATGATCTTACACCCGTAAAATATTTGCTTAATTTTATTAAAGTATGCTTCACTATTATGTCACCTGATACATATTTGTGAAGATCCAATCAAAACATCCAATCAATCACGTCAAAACTAAATTGACAGATTTGGCCAAAGCATATATAAAATAGCCGTTCAGAAGCTAATCAAATGAATTAGATACAACGAGAGATTATATAAAAATTATGCAAATACTGAGTCAAATATAATTATCATAGGCGTAAAAAAGGTACCAATTCGTACACATTCAAATGTGAAAAAGATTATATAAAAATTATGCAAATACTGAGTCAAATATAATGTCATAGGCGTAAAAAAGGTAACAATTCGTACACATTCAAACGTGAAGTAGTCTAACATCGCATACAAATGCATCATTAGCAAGCTATAATTATCTTCGGTATCTCGAGATGAACGGAGATATAGGCTATGTATAGCATACCTCTCTGCTAGCCCATGTTATAATAGAGTTTGTCTGTTTTAGTTAGTTTTTATTTCCTTTTCTAACTTTTTGTAAAAGAAAATTTACCTACTCTAACAGCAAACTCCCTCCTTTCTACTAACTCCCTACCAAAACAAATAAAGTCTATTTTAACAAGGAGTGAGCAGAGAGGAGTATAGAATTACTGAAAAGGTAAATCTTATATATATAAAATCTTGCTATATAAGGAATTATAAAAAATGAATACCTACTAAAGTAGGTAACAAGATATCAGTAAAGAAGATGGGAATCTGCTAAAACAGGTGAACTCTGTTATGATAGGGGCTAACAAAGAGCTGTGCCATACGCAACTATAGTTATCGTCTCGCTTAGTTGGAGGTGCGAAACATATTTAAAACCATGGCTTTAGGATGGGCAATGATTAGGTCTTCATATTCAATCACATCTGCAAAGAATCTTGGCAAAATATCTTCCCATAAAAATGAACTTTGTAGAAGTATATGATTCTCTCCTATCCAATGGCTGCAAATTTGGCTGAATTTGAAATCAGGTTCAACCAATTGGACCTGACCATTGCCTGCTTTAGCAGATGCAATTATTTCTTTTATTTATTTTTTATTATCCCATACGATATAGATAATCTGGATGTGTCTTACATATCGTAGAGATTATAACAATTTAAGAGCAATAATTAGCGAATAAATCTCACACAATAAAGCACTCACATTGAGGGACGCATAGGAGAATAAATCTCACCCAAGAACCCTCACTTTATTAATATAAGGAAAGAAGCAAACGTGAAATATAAAACTCACGACTACAACCCTTACAAAGGAGGGAGGACAACAACTGAGCAACTACTCAATCGATAGTAGATGCAATTTTAAAACATTGAAGATCGCGGTGGTCATGAAATACTCGTTACGCGGTGGCGGCAAGGGCATCTCTTAGAAATTAGTCCAAGCATAAACTTAGGATTACCCTAAGTTGTAAAAAAAAATAGTGAATTAACTCAATACTTTTATAATAATAAAGAGCAGTTATAAAAAGATAAAACTAAAAATAACATTAAAACTATGCTAAAAAGTGACATTTGGCAACGTGGATTTAAGGGTACGGATTTGAATTAGAATCCCCTAATCTCTTTGGAGTTGGTTTTAAAATGTTGGATTTGGATTTATGGGAAGGGTAGCTTGAAAGGTACCCATCGAATCTTATTAGGCACCTATGCTAAAATCCATCCATTGCTATAAATCACATGATGGAGATCATTTTTCACTCTAACCTCCCTTGTGAGGGATCTTGGGCTCGTGGCGCACTTATAAGATGGTCAATTTTCGATTTCACATGGCATAGATTCCAAAAAGGCTGCTCCAAAATCACATTATCCACATCACGCTCAAACTTGACTTTAGGGCTACGTGTTTGGAATCTGTATCATATGAAATTGAAACTTGACCAACCATCAGATAGGTGCACCATTATCTCAAGACCCCTTTTGTGGAAGATTGGAGCAAAAAACAATTTCTATTATCTGATTTAAAGCAATCAATGATTTTTAACACATGCGCCCAATGGCTGCATTTAAAGCTTCCCTTAGGAGAAATTCTACTTTGAGATAAGGCCTAATGCTCAATGGAAGTTTGACGATGTTGCTACCTTGGTCGAGGGTTACTTAGTAGACTGATAATTTTTATTTTTGTTAAAAACAAAAGAAGCTCTTCCTTTAGTATTAACCACTCACTAAGTCCGGGTTCGACAATAATTTCACAAGGTTAAAGTTCGTAAAAAAAAAATCGGACAAAATTTGGGAGGTTCAAGGAAAAATTTGGGAAAAAATTAAAAATATTAAAAATCGCAATTTATTGAAAAAATGGTTATTGGCCGATTATTCGTCAAGTTCATGAATTTTATTAAAACTACGAATTTAAAAATTTTTTACGAATAAGTCATGATTAATTCGTGAATTATTCAGAGATTTTTTAAGAATTTGGGGCTCGTTTGGCACTTTCTACCGAAAAACTCATTTTCTAAGGAAAATGGCTATCTCAGTTTTTGCTCAGAAACTCATTTTCTGAAGAAAGTCGTTTTCTGAGGGGTTGTTCTCAAGTTACTCAGAAACTCATTTTCTTAGTATTTTTTACATTTTCTTGTGTTCTACACAAGGATCAAAATTTTGGCCGAAAACCAAAAATTTCACCGAAATTTTGGGTCCCATACAAATTTGGACCAAAATTTTGGTCCAAATTATCGTTTTGGTGGGGACCAAAACCGATAATTTCGGCCAAAATTTCGGTCATCTCGACCGAAATTTTGATCCTTGATTCTACACTTCTTCAAGAAAATGTAAAAGAAAGTGCATTATGTACTTTCACGCCCTATAGCCGCATGTATTTATGACCTTCATCAAAGCGGTTATATTGATCGGATGATCGTCAAAATTTTTATACTTTAAATCGGTAATGTGTTTAACACTTTGGTCGGTCAGATTCTCGAAATGTTATCTTAAACGTGTACACCGACGGGGACTTACTCAAAAACTGATAGTTATTAGTTCGGTTTCGATTTGAGAAACTAGGAACCGATAGTTATCGGTTCAGTTTCGGTTTAGCATGAAAACCAATCAGAACCGACCCGATAACACCCCTTCCTATTTTTCATATTTTTTACATATAAAATATCGACTTGGGTCGCATTGACCCTACACAACCTAATTTTCTCCTAACCCAACCCAACCTCTTAGTCGACCTGAGTTGGATGTTTCGTTCCTGATGTCTGACTCGGTAAAATATCGAGTCACTTTATCTAATGACAGCCCTATCCATGAAATACCGTCTGTGCACGATCGTGAACCTTATTATAAAAATTCAATATAAATAGAAGAAATAGGAGTCAACATAAGGCCAGACCTAGTTACCAAATCAGAAATTGAAAAAAAATCGGTGAAGAAAAAAAATTAAAAAATAAATAAATAATTTGAGGGATTAGCCCGACATGTTACTGAAACCCTTAACCCGATCCTTATCGAGAAAAAATCACGAAAAAATGCGTTTTAAAACGCAAAAATCATATTTTTTCAAGTAATCGCTTTTATTTTAATAAAATGCGTTTTAATCGTGAAAAAATAATTTTTCAAAAAATGACAATTAAATGTTTCTAAAAATAAATCGGCGAATTTAATAACTATGGTACTACATTTAAACAAAGAAAACATTGTTGATTGGTGTCAGTCAGATGATGTAGAGCCATTATCATCCAAATCATGCATAAAAGAATCTTGAGATCATGGGTCTTGCATCAGATGGTCAGATGTTGATTCTAAGTGACACTTCTCAAAAAATGAATGCGATCATAGAGTATCATTAAAAGTGGTTTACGTTTACGATTTGAGATGCATGCCACATGGAGCCAAAATCTAACTCTTTGATGGTGGGCACGTGATCTAAAAATTTGTTGTGTGAAATCTTGGGATGGAAAACGTTCTACATCATCTAATTTAAATTAGTCAACAATGTCTTCATTGTTGAAGTGGCGTGGTAGTAACTAAAAAAGTACGGCAGTAACACGTGTCATCCGTGATGCTTCTGCCCCTAAAGCTTCCATTCGAACATGCTAGTAGACCATTTAAGTTAAGGGCGTGTTTGGATAAAAAACACGGGAAATATGGGAAAGTAAAATAATATTCCTATATTTTCCCATGGATACCTAACTTGTAGGAAACCATAGTATTCCTTTGTTTCCCTTTGTTTTCCGCTGTTTGGATAACCACATTGCTAGTTGGGAAAATGCAGGATTAACTAAATCATGTGTTTGGATGCATAAATAGGAAATTGTAAAGAAATAATATATCCTAACAAAAAAAATAGCCAAATAACTAAAAAATTATATATGTATTAAGTTTTTTTTTCTCTTTATATATATATTACTGAATTGCTCTAGTGGTAGACTTAGTGCTTGTTGAAGATTACGTTCTAGAGCCTTGTTACATGTAATAAATTGTTTATTTTTTTTAATTAATAAAATAATTTATATCATCTGATTTAAAGTAATGGATGATTTTTAGCACATGTGCCCAATGGCTGCATTTAAAGCTTCCCTTATGGGAAATTCCTACTTTGAGATAAGGCCTGATGCTCAATGGAAGTTTGATGATGTTGGAACCTTGGTCGAGGGTTAAATACTAGCTTACGTAGTAAACTTATAATTTTTATTTTTGTTAAAAAAAATAGGTTAAAATTCGTTAAAAAAAAATCTGACAAAATTTGGGAGGTTCGGTGAAAATTTTGGGAATTACTATTTTAAAAAAAATATTAAAAATCACACTTTATTTAAAAAATAGTTATTGGCCAATCATTCACCAAGTTCATGAATTTTATTAGAACATACGAATTTTTAAAAAATTTACGAATAAGTCATGCTTAATTCGTAGAACCTTAAATTCGTGAATTATTCAGAGATTTTTTAAGAATTAGGGGCTCATTTGGCACTTTCTACCAAAAAACTCATTTTCTAAGGAAAATGACTATCTCAAATTTTGCTCAAAAACTCATTTTTTGAGGAAAGTCATTTTCTGAGGGGTTGTTCTTGAGTTATTCAGAAACTCATTTTCTTAGTATTTTTGACATTTTCTTGTGTTTTACACAAGGATCAAAATTTCGGTCATCTCGGCCGAAATTTTGATCCTTGGTTCTACACTTCTTCAAGAAAGTGTAAAAGAAAGTGCATTGTGTACCTTCACTCCCTATAGCCGTATGTATTTATGACCTTCATCAAAGCGATTATATTGATCGGATGATCGTCAAAATTTATATACTTTAAATCGGTAATGTATTTAACACTTCGGTCGGTCAGATTCTCGAAATGTTGTCTTAAACGTGTACAACGACAGGGACTTACTCGAAAACTGATAGTTATTAGTTC
The DNA here is from genome assembly GCA_021018995.1 of Chloranthus sessilifolius. Lineage (NCBI taxonomy): Eukaryota > Viridiplantae > Streptophyta > Magnoliopsida > Chloranthales > Chloranthaceae > Chloranthus > Chloranthus sessilifolius. Next base: position 119,128,384 of record CM037592.1, read on the forward strand.
GGTTCCGATTTGAGAAACTAGAAACTTATAGTTATCGGTTCAGTTTCGGTTTAGCATGAAAACCAATCAGAACCAACCCGATAACACCCCTACCTATTTTCCGTATTTTTTACATATAAAATATCGGCTTGGGTCACATTGACCCTACACAGCCTAATTTTCTCCTAACCCGACACAACCTCTTAGTCGACCTGAGTTGGATGTCTCATTCCTGATATCTGATTCGGTAAAATATCGAGCCACTCTATCTAATGACAGCCCTACCCATGAAATACCGTCTGTGCACGATCGTAAAACTTATTATAAAAATTCAATATAAATGAAAGAAATAAGAGTCAACATAAGGCCAGGCATAGTTACCAAATCAGAAATCGAAAAAAATCGGTGAAGGAAAAAAAAATAATAATAAATAAATAATTTGAGGGATTAGCCCGACATATTACTGAAACCCTTAACCCGATCCTTATCGAGAAAAAATCGCGAAAAAATACGTTTAAAACGCAAAAATCATATTTTTTCAAGTAATCACTTTTATTTTAATAAAATGCGTTTTAATCGTGAAAGAACAGTTTTTCAAAAAATGGTGATTAAAATGTTTATAAAAATAAATCGGCAAATTTAGTAACTATGGCACCACATTTAAATAAAGAAAACATTGTTGATTGGTGTCAGTCAGACGACGTAGAGCCTTTACCATCCAAATCATGCATAAAAAGATTTTGAGATCATGGGTCTTACATCAGATGGTCAGATGATGATTCTAAGTGACACACTTCTCAAAAAATGAATGTGATCATAGAGTACTATTAAAAGTGGTTTACATTTACGATTTGAGATGTGTGCCACATGGAGCCAAAATCTAACTCTTTGATGGTGAGCACGTGATCTAAAAATCTTTTGTGTGAAATCTTGGGATTGAAAACATTCTACATCATCTGATATAAATCAGTCAACGATGTTTTCATTGTTGAAGTGGCGTGACAGCAACTAAAAAAGTGTGGCAGTAACACGTGTCATCCGTGATGCTTCTGCCCTTAACGCTTCCATTCGAACATGCCAACAGACCATTTAAGTTAAGGGCCTGTTTGGATAAAAATACGGGAAACGTGAGAAAGTAAAATAATATTCCCATTGATACCTAACTTGTAGGAAACTATGGTATTCCTTTATTTCTCTTTGTTTTCCGTTGTTTGGATAACCACATTATTAGTTGGGAAAATGCAGGATTAACTAAATCCTGTGTTTGGATACATAAACAGGAAATTGTAAGAAAATAATATATCCTAACAAAAAAAATAGCCAAATAACTAAAAAATTATATATGTATTAAGTTTTTTTTTCTCTTTATATATATTATTGAATTGCTCTAGTGGTATACTTGGTACTTTGTGGAGGTTAAGTTCTAGGTTTAAGCCTTGTTACATGTAATAAATTATTATTATTTTTTAATTAATTATACTAAAGCATATTCATACAACACCTAAATAGATGGATGGGACCTTTAAAATAGGCTAAAATTGTGGGATTTAGTTAAACAAAATAAAAGAATAAATATTTGTTATGAAAACAAATACCACAACAAATTGTTTGAAGATTTTTGATAATTTTGGGTGGTCAAGATAATTTTGGATGGATGAGAATCCACTAATATAAATTAGGACTCGTAAAGCTTAGTAACAAAGTTTTAGAAAGTTTGGGTGATCAATTGACCACCCAAGTCATAATGTGGGTGCCATATAGAATCAACATCAGACCGTATGATAGGGGCATCATGATCTTAAGATCTATCATGAGGAAGATTGAAAAAAAAAAAATCTCCATCGTCTTATTCAAATCAGTCAATGGTTTTCATCTGTGAAAAAATTTTGTGGTATTATGAGAAGAATCGTACGGATGAGAAGTCCGAAGGTTCGGAAGATAGAAAATCGAGGGACCCCTCGACATTTCTTCTCGAATTTTGACGAAAAATGTGAAGATAATTTCCGACTTTTTGGATGCTATCTAAACAACGGGAATCTCAGTAATTCATTTGCCACATATGAGTTTTCCCTTATTTCCCCTTGTTTCCCTTGAAACCAAACAGGCCCTAGCCGTCAAACTCCTCATATAAATGACAGTTAATGTAAATTGAAAGAGTTGCTTGAAGAAACCGATTCAATGAGACCGTGAGAAGTGTACTATGGTATCTCAGCTCAGAAACTGAGCTTTCCTGAGCAATTTCCTCTGAAACCATCCGTCCCTGTCAAGAGGAATTGCTTGAAAAACACGCGGCCCAAAGAAACTCAAGAACAGGGGAAAAACTCAGAAAATGCTCAGGAAAGTCATTTTCTGCGGAAAATGCTTAGGAAAGTGATTAGCCCTTTCGGAGTATTTGGTGACTATTGTAATAACAGTATGAAATTTTAATAAGGGTACCTTTATTTCCAATCCAAGATTCTTTTTTCGCAACCCATGTTTCATGTGCTAAAACCATTAATTGCTTTGAATTTGACAATGGAGATCGTTTTCGTCTTAATCTTCAGCACAATGGATCTTAAGATCATAGACATATAATCAGACGGCTAGGTTTCAATTTTACATGATACACATTTCGAAAAATAAATATGATCATCGACATATATCAAATGTGAATCTAGATCACTTTTTGGGATATGTGCCTCGTGGAATCAAAATCTTCCTAGCTCATGATGATAGGCCCGTGATCTCAAAATAAATTCTAGAGAAGATTGAAACGAAAAGCAATCTCTATCGTTTGATTCAAAACAATCAACCATTTTAACATTTGAAATGTAAGTTGAGAAGGCAGAATCTTAGTTTGAAAATAATGGTACCCTTTAAAAAAGAGAAAATTACCCAATACATTTCAAACCTTTTATATTTTACATGACAAGTTTTAACCTTTCACTAATTACATAATAAAGTTCTAGACCCTCAACCTTTTCATTTTTTTTATAAAACTCTGCAAAGTGGGTCTAATATTGACATATATTGAAATTCAATTAAAGTGAACGAACATGTAAGGTGAAAATGCCCTAAGTTCTCACATGAGATCTGATGTGCAGTGAAGTATGATGATATTTCACCCCTAAAGACCTACATTTAGCTACCCGATGAAAGTCATTTAACATGTTTTATATAACTTTAGTGATTTACAGGCCTGAAAATGTGTTGAGCATGAAATAACCCAAAAGTTTAGAATATAACGTCAAATTCGTGCTACCTTGGATCATTCGGAACTTGTCCTGACTTCGAGCTCAATTTTAACCTTTAAGATGTCAGATTCAGAAAATTATCAAAACACAAAAGTTGTAGAGCTCGTCGTCAGCTTTCCAACGTAACAAAAATCGCCCTAATCTGATTTCGGGATAGAACGTTATGGCTAAAATATCGAGGCAGTGTCTAATGTAAAGTGTAGCGGGAATTCACGAAAATCTGGGAGGTCGATTGATCGACCCTTTTTGGTCGATCGATCGACCTAATCCGGAAGATTTGGAATTTCAAAACAGAATCTAATATGGTCGATTGATCGACCCTCTTTAGTCGATTGATCGACCAAATTTGAATTTGAGTTTGAAATTTTGTTTGGCCGCAAGAATCTCGGTACTCTTTTCACGGAATAAAATCTTGGAGGAAAAAGCGGCTTCTGTTTTGGCAATTAAGGAAAAAGATATTCTTGGAGATATATTGATTGGGAGAGTCCTACGGAGAATTATTCTATTGTTTTCTGCATTTTTCTTTTGAGAGAGTTCTGTTTTTTAGAGAGTTTTTATTTTTCTGCATTATTTTATTTTTAGTTTTCTGCGTTTCAAAGTGTAAGGGCATTGAGTCCCATTTTCTTGAACTACTTTTTTAATATTCATTTTGAGAAGAAGATAAGTCTTAGTTTTCTGATTTGGATCCACTTTCAAGAAGGAGGTATACGTACTTGGATTAAAGCTTTTTGTGGATAATATTAAAGCTCTTTACGGTATTTTAAATATTGATGTTAATGTTTATTTACATTTTAATCATGTTATTTACTTTTACTATGTGTGGCTAGTTTCATTAAGGATGGGGATCTAATGAACCCCATCCGAGGTATACATTTATATTAATATAAATCTGTGATTGAGATGTCAGATGCTGTTAAAGACCCTAATATTCATTGAAAATGGTGAAATCATAATTTCAGTCCGAGATCTAGGAGCTAATCATGCCCTATGATTTCAGATCTGCAATAATGATTTTATCCTAATTATTACCCATCTCGGGGTGAAGTTTTACTGCCATCTGAGGTATGAGTGTTAATCATACACCATGGGGTGTTAATCATATATCTTCTTGATCTCGGATTGATAGTATGACTTTATTCCAGTGGTGAGTTTCAATCACGATCTGAAGTGTGGGTGTTAATCATACACCCATGGGGTGTTAATCATACATCTCCTTGATCTTAGATCGTACTTTAGAAATTACCCTAGAGATTGGGTTCTAAATATTGTCCGAGGTGTGAGTGTTAATCATGCACTCATGGGATGTTAATCATACATCTCCGTGATCTCAGATCTATATTTTAGAACTCAGGTGTGTATAGGGCAGTTCTTCTTTTGAGATATCGGTTAAAGATCTCACATCTCAATCCACAGATTAATATTTTGTAAATGATAAACCTACGATGGGAAGATTTAACATCACAATCCTTATCTTTCATTAATTGTTTAAATCTCTTAGATTTCGTTAGTATTTATCTGTTTTATCAAAAGTTACCAGAATTCTAGGTTGTTAGTTACTGTAAAAGATCTGTGGAAATTCTTTTAGTTAATTGATATTTCTGTTTTTATATTTTCTAACCAATCCTCGTGGGAACCATCTCGTACTTTGCACCCACTGACTACATCACGATTCGTTCACTTGCGAGTACAAATTTTAGGACACATCAAGATCGATCAACCTCATATGGGACCAATTGATCGGACTCATTCGAAAAGTATAAGACCGAACCAGTCAATCTCATATAAGACCATGAGTATTGTAATATTTCGATCAGTTTCATATGAGATTATTCGGTCAGTGGCGGACGCATATATGGGCGATTGCGGGCGTTCGCCCGCATTGACTTTAAAATAAACAAAAATTTAATATTTGTTTTATTTCCGTAAGAAGAGTGTGTAAAAAATCTCCTTAATTTTGCCTTGGATACCTCTATTTGCACCCATGCCATCTCTGAAAGTGCCCACGTCCTAGACTCTTTGAAGACCATTGATTGCTTCAGATCAATGATAGAGATTGCGTTTCAACCCAACATTCCACATAATAGATCTTGAGATCTAGGCGCACCTATCAGATGGTAAAGTTTTTATTTCATGTGTCACTGATCTCCAAAAAATGGTCCTAAATTGATGTTTGGGCGTTATGTCTGACATATGCTTCAAAGACCTTTTTGGGGGGATCTGTGACACCTGGAATAAAAATTGACAGTCTGATAGGTGCGTCATGATCTCAAGATCTCCTGTGTGGAATATAGGGATAAAACATGACCTCCATCATCTTATACGACTTAATCAATGATTATCAAGGGGTCTAAGACATGGGCACAAACAAAGGTAACTCTTTTTGCTTTTCTTATAGAAATAAAATATTTCTATTTGACAATAATGTGGGGTCCACTTTCTAGATCTTTTCTTAAGATAAAATTGTATAAAATCTCTGGCTAAAATTTAGCTGATTTTTTTTTTGCCTACCATTGGAGATAAAATCTGAGGGGACTAATTTATTTGCAATCCTTAAAATTCGATATGCTTTCTTTTCAACTCAAGTTTTGCATGCCACAATCATTTGACTGTTTTGAATTTGATGATAAAGATAGGTTTTAAGCATAATTTTTTACACAATAGATCTTGAGACCATAGACTTGCCATCAAACACTAGTTTTCTCTACGTGGCACACATCTCAAAACGTAGCCATAATTTAGTGTGATGTGTGCCTCATTACTTTTTAGTCACTTTATTGAGATTTGTGCCACTTAAAATAAAAAATTTGACCGTCGGATGGCTCATAGTCTCAAGATTCTTTGTGTGGAAGATTGAAGTGAAAAGCGAACTCCACCGTCTAAGTCAAATCAATCAATTGTTGATGATCAAAAGATCGTATAAAAAAGATTAAACGCAATGATCAAAAGATCATATGTGGGAAATGCCATCTAAGTCATCAGATTTGAAAACCATAATCAAAAGATCCTATGTTGAAAAAATTGGCACGAAACACGATTTTTATGATAATATATATTTAAAATATGATATTATATATTTTAATATCTTTTAAAATTATATATATATATATATATATATATATATATATATATATATATATATATATATATATCTATGGAAAAGGCCTCCGTCCTCCATGGGAGGACGGTCACCGTCCTCCAAGCTTTCACGTGGCAGCCAACATATTGTTTCGATGCCACGTGGAGCTCAAGTGCATTGCTTAGATCATCTTTGTAAAAAAAATAATTTGAAAACCCATCTCCACCGTGTGTTTTTTGAACCTTGAAATGTGGATCAATGAAACCCGTAAAACTTTGACTTCTAAGTTTAAAAAGTTTTTTTCAATTTTTTTTTTTTTAATATTGATCTATACCGTCCACTTGTGCTCCACGTGGCACCCAAACAGTGTTTTGGATGCCACGTGAAGCTCCATGAGAATCTTGGAGGACAGTGACCGTCCTCCATTGGAGGACCTAATCGGCTCCCTATATATATATATATATATATATATATATATATATATATATATATATATATATATATATATATTAATTCCAACAATTTTTCTGAAAGTTATTCCAAAATGAATCGAAATTAAATCAAATTCATCTTGCGCCCCGCCAAGATGAAAATCCTAGTTCCGCTACTGTATTCAGTCATACATGAAAGTGGGAGCGGTCACATCATAAGGACATTTTTTTAATCTATTCTTTTACTTAATTTGAATTTCAGCAAATGTCAAATATTAAGACTTTGATTGCGAGCTTTTTTTTAAAAAAAATGATAATAATAAATATTAAAAAGAAAACAAAAATTTGAGGGTTTATAATCCTATTGGATAATAAGGAAACGTTGATATCTGTCAAGTAATTAATATGGAACAGGTGGAGACCCTTTCAAGTAAAAAAACTCTTCAAATAATGTGGAGAGGTCCTTTTTTTTTTTTTTTTTTTTTTTAATATGGCCATTCGATCGAGACTGCCCCCCGAGAATTGAAGAGTAAGTACACATACATATGTGACAGTTGTGAAACAACGTGAGAAAAGAGCACCAACGATAATGGTGTGGGTTAACTAATATAATCGAACCCACACCTTATAAAGACCAGGGTGGGTAACATAGTGGACAACCAAAATGGAACCAACCACCTACTCCCTCACATTGGAGAGTTCTTATTTGAGAATCCCTGACTAGTGACAAAATATAAGATTCCAAATAATAATTTTCTTGTTAGCGTGGAAGCGAGCAGAGGAGTTTCATTTGACAAGTAAAAAAGAGCTTTCAATGCCTATGTGGGCGCGAATAGCGCTCCCCATGTTGGGCTTGAAAGTTTTGAAAACTAAATTTGCAATGGTACCCATTAAAGTACTTGTATCGAATCTTCTTACCTTCCAAGTCTCTAAGGTTGATATGATCATATGAGCAAGGGTCCACGCTAAATTATTAGTCGAATGAATCAAATTGCCAATATTATATGGTGGACATATTTTATGCAAACAAAGTGTAGGCAGCTGATGTGGCGTAATATAATTGGCTGCAAGTGTAGTAAGGCTCAATTATTACAGGTCAGTGCAACTAGTTATGTCGCGCCACGTCAACCACCTGCACTTTGTCTTTGTCTTCAACTAATCTATCCTCCGTTCATAATTTTTCGGCATATATTTTGTGCTCATATAAGTTCAAATGATGTGCTGTCACTTGGACAAATTGAATTAGTCAAAGATGTAAGCATAACTCATGAGGCTTAAAAAGATATTCTATATTTGCAGTCATGATTTTTGGACGTTAAAATTGTTAGCTGCCTTGAATCAAATAATGGAAATCATTTTTAGACCAATCTTCAAAAGAACTAATCTTTAGATTACGTATCACCTATTAAAAGATGATGTTAAGAAAATAAAATATCCTAACAAAAAAAGTCGTAATATCACAAAAGATCATCCAAACTAGAAAACAACTGTAATATTATAAAAGTGATAATCCAAGAATGATCCAGAAAAATAACCATCTACATAAATGACTGATTATGGGCGTGGGCCTGTCGTCAGACGATCAAATTTTAATTATGCGTGAAGATCATGAGAGTATCATGAGAAGAGTTCTGAGGTCACACTACAAAAAATAAAACTATTAGTGGCACCAAAAACTGCCTCTATTAATAAAAAAATTTATTGTTTCAATAACGACATGACTATTAGCGGTAGTTTTTTTATTAATAGCGGTAGTTTTTTTATTAAATGTGTGCCGCTAATAGTCTTATTTTTTGTAGTGTTATTTTTGGGATGCATTCCACTTGAAATTAATATCTGGCCGTCTAATAGGCAGGCCAGGATCTAAAGATTAATTCAATAAAATATTAAGAAAAAAATAATTTTCATGTGTCTATTCAAGGCAATCAGTGGTATTAAAGGTAGAAACTATAGGTTGCAAACATTAATTTTCAATTGCTAATACCCATATACAAGTAACATAAAATAATTAAATGCATCGCTGTCACCGCGAATACTATTTCAAACCCCCAGATCTTCGACACAATAGATCTTAAGATTATGGTCCAAATCATTAGGACAGATGTTGATTTCATGTAACACACCTCTCGAATAAATTATCCAAGAAATCTGTTTGACATATGTTCATAATCACATTCATTTTTTGGAATGTGTATATGTGAAATCAAAATTTGATTGCTTGATGAAAGTCACATAATTTGAAAATCTAATGTGTCATAAATTGAGCTGAGATTTTATAACAATCCGACTTTTTCAACATTATTTAAGTGGAATAAATATTTTTTATTCTGTTACTTTGATTTCCATGAATATATATATTATTGTTTGATAACAATGGAAAACTTGTGTTTTGTATCCAAACAAGACCTAAAAGTGACTTAAGAATCCCTTCACATGATACGCTCATAATCACACTCAAAAAAATTAAAACATACTTACCTTTTTTGACAAAAAAAAAATTGAGAAAATTATTAGAAAACAAATTTGTAACACAAATATTGTGATTTTCTTAGGAAAAAGTTTTATTTTTTATCCTTGAAAAACGTACAATTTTCCCAATATTTTATACAATGCGTTTAACACAATTTTTTTTATATCAAAATAACGTGATTTGATGAGGAAGTTGTAACCTTAACCTCAACACTCTCTCTCTCTCTCTCTCTCTCTCTCTCTTTGCTTGGCTCAGAGTTGCTCGTTGTCACGAATTCTAAAACTTGAGGACCACTATAAAAAAAAAGAAAAAATTTCAAAATAATCCCTGAACTTTCACACACCTAAACTATTGCTCCTATCTAATAGACACCAAAAGTACACATAAGTTCATCAATTAAACCCTTATCGTCACCTTTCGTTAATATGTGAACGAAAAATATTGACGTGGCATACATCACTCCAAAATAGTATGGGTGGCATGCCAATATGGCGAGGACAAATCAAATCAATATTCGCACCTGCTAAGTCCTCGTTACATTGACATGCCATACACGCTATTTTAGAGAGTTAGATGCCAACTCAACATTTTTCGTTCCCATATTAAGGAAAAGTGAAAGTTCATGGACTATTTTGAAATTTCCCCTAAAGAAAAAGTTGAAACTTTTGGGCTTCCGTATTCTATCTCGGCGGGCTGCTTGTTACATATTAAAGTATTTTTTTCGGTCAAGAGTGAGTAGCGACGGCCCAACCGCCCAAGTGAGTAATATTACTAATATATTGTCGATTTAATTGCCATCTTTATTCGCATATAGATGACGCAGGAGGTGCCCTTTACTCTATATAACCAACAAAATTTGGCTCTGCAAATTCAAAGCAGCACCCATGGCTCTCCAACTCTTCCAATGGCTATGCCAACAAGGACCTTTACTTCTCTTCTTCTTCATCCCCTTCTTCCTTATCAAGTTCCTTCGATCTCGCCCCAATCAACCCAGATCAAAACTCCCCCCTTCCCCTCCCAAGCTTCCCATCATCGGAAACCTCCACCAGCTAAGTGCGAAAATGCACCTTTCGCTACGAGGCCTCGCTGAAAAATACGGTGAGCTTATATACCTACAATTGGGTCAAGTTCCAACTTTCATAGTTTCGTCATCCGATTTAGCCCGTGAAATCTTGAAGACCAATGAACTTTACTTCGCCACCAGGCCCATCACTACCTTTAGTATGAAAATTTTCTACGGCCGCTGCGATCTTGGCTTATCGTCTTACGGCGATTATTGGAAGCAAATAAGGAAGATTTGTATGCTCGAGTTCTTGAACGCGAAAAGAGTTCAGTCTTTTCAGTATGCCAGGGAATCCGAAGTCACCGCTTTGCTCGATCAACTGAAACTGTCCAAGGGTCCGGTTAATCTAACCGAAATGCTGCTGGCTCTAGCGAATAACGTAATGTCGATAGCCGCAGTAGGTAAGAAGTACGAAGGAGCAGACGGGAAGAGTAGAGTCCAAGAACTTTTACTTGAATTACTGGCCATCATGGGGATGTTTTGTGTGGGGGACTTCTTCCCTTCGATGGGGTGGATGGATGGGTTCACTGGGTTGAACGGGAAGATGGATCGGATTTCCAAAGGCTTAGATAAATTTCTCGAAGAAGTTATAGACGACCATTCGGTCCCTAGAACACATGACAAAGATTACAAACCAGACTTTATGGATGCTTTGCTCAATATTCAGAAGGAGAACAGCTTTCCCATCCCACTTACGAGAGACAACATCAAATCAATTGTCTTGGTATGCCTTCTATTTTGTTGCTCTGTCTCTCTAACCATAAGATAGTATGAATATCTGGCTGCCCTTTTTTTTTTTTTTTAATGGGTGGTTGCGTCTAGGTGCCTGACTCCATGAACTCTGTGACCTCATGTGGATCTCCATGCTCTTGAAGTCAGAACAAGCATTGAGGTCCGGCACCTAATACCAACTCTTACTAGAATATATTAGCTGGCAGCCAGAATCGCAATTTTAAACTATATATTTTACTCTGCCTAATGTCCAGCCATACTCATTACTGGCGTAGCCGCATAGAAGTGTGTTGGGGTTCAAGCTCATTTACCTCTAGAGTTTCTATTAATTAATATGGTTCTTATCCGACCTTTATTTATATATAAGCCTCCAAATTTATGATGTAGAAGCCCCCAAATCGGCTCAAGCCTCTATTTAACTTTAGAGTTTCTATTAAGTAGGGTTCTTTATCATTTGTAAACCCCCCCTCTACTCCCCTGATGCTCATGATCTACTTTTGCTAACCACAGGACATGTTTTCGGCTGGGATTGACACCACATGGACGACATTAGATTGGACGATGGCTGAGCTGATCAAGAACCCCAAGGTTATGGAGAAAGCACAAGAAGAAGTAAGGCGAGTAATTGGCACAAAATCAAAAGTGGAAGAGGAAGACACTCAGCACATGAACTACATGAAATTGATGATCAAGGAGACCCTTCGATTGCATCCACCTGCTCCAATCTATGCCCGAGAGGCTACTACTACTACTACGCTACAAGACTACACTATTCTTCCGGGCGACCGGGTTTTCATCAATGCATGGGCACTTTCAAGGGACCCAAAATCGTGGGACAGCCCCGACGAGTACCGGCCCGAGAGGTTCGATAACAGTCCTATTGATTACAAAGGGACTGATTTCCAGTTGCTTCCTTTCGGGGCAGGTCGAAGGGGCTGCCCTGGGGCACCATTTTCCATCACAATTGTCGAACTTGTTCTCGCAAATCTCTTGCAATGGTTTGATTGGAAGCTGCCCCCTGGTGTGACCCCTGAGAACCTAGACATGACCGATTCCGCAGGGTTCACTGTCCATAGGCAGCCACCGCTCTACCTTATTCCGATCGTTCGATCTTCTTAAGATGAAATAATCTTTGATTAAGTGTTAATCCGACAAATAACAGATCGTTATGTTTCCATGGTCTAATGTAATTTACGAATTGTGAGACTCTGTTTTATGGTGTGAAGCAATAATATTAGTTGAAATTATGCTACAAGAAGTTTTGGGAATCAAGAAGAATTACAAACCCTCTTTTTCCACCCTCTCTTTTGCTCCAAGATACTCACATATTTTGAGCGCCTTGGAATCTGCATGATGACTGATTGCCAATTGTCGAAATTGTCTAAATCAGCTTAGGGAGATCGAATAATGAACTTTTGCCTTGTAATTCACTAATGCTCGTAAACTCTTTAATCACATGATATAGATGATTTTTTTATGTAATCTTCATGAATAATCCAATCTAGACAATAGCTTTATGTCCTACTTGTTGGTATGTGGCCATGGTGCCATTAGGTACACCGATATTATGGAGACCATCACGAGTAAATCTCTATAATATCAGTAATAAATCTTTGTTACCATATTATACATAAATTGATTTTATAGTATATTATATTACCTGATATTTATTGTAAATATATTTTTGAAAATAAATCTTTATAAGACGGTAATTGGATTTATTGTAAATTGTTCGCAATATTAAGATGAGTCGTATCTCCAATTAATTGCGTATATATCCGAACGTTGGAGTTTTGGCTATAAAAGGAGGCCTTTGTGCCATGAGCAAAACACTGAAAAGAAAAGTGAAATCGTTTAGTAAGAAATAGCGTCTATTCGACCGGCGATCACCAATTTCGCGGCATCGCCCTCTTGATCTTGCGATCAACCGTCGACTTTGATCCATTCCTTCACTGGTATCAAAGCCAGGTTATCATCTTTGTCGACAACGAGCAAGTATCACCATCATCGTTGATCGATCAACAACAACAGATCTGGTCATAGCCTCAAAGTAGATCTCGCAACCTGCATCACCATCAAAATCAGATCTATTCCTCTACACCACCCTCCCTACAAGGCTTATTTGTTTTTATTTCTCCGTTTCTCGGAGAAGAATAGGGAAAATATATTTTCAATAGATTTATTGGCCTTAAAGGGAGACAAGATACATATAAAATCTAGATAACTTTTTGCACAAGTATCTAGATTTGTCTTATCAAGTTATTTTTTAATCCAAGCTAGCAAGAAAAAGTCGAGCCCATAGACACTGTAGCCCTTTAATGCTATTCTCCTTTACCAAGTTTGAATTCGGTGCTAATATTAACACTAAACTCAGTGCTTGTAATTTGGCATTTTCAAGATATAGGAGATGATAAAACTTCGATTGAGGTGCCATTTTCGCTAGCAGATTCTTGAGAATATGGCACACATTTTGAAAACTTTAAATCGAGCATCAGCATATTATGGAGTAACATCATTGATCAAGCCGTTACGGACCGTCCATGTGCCATCGCTCGGTATTGGTATTCTCACTACAAAAAATAAGATTATTAGCGGCAGCTTTTTACAGCAAAAAACTGCCGCTATATATTAACCCAAAAACTATTAAAAGCTATTAAGACTATTAGCCGCAAAGGTATTAGCAGTAGTTTTTTTATTAATAGCGGCAGTTTTTGGTTGCCGCTAATAGTCTTATTTTTTGTAGTGTCTATCGATTGATTTCAGTCGAACCGGTCAGTAGTACCTAAAACATTCTCATTTAAATTTATTTTTCCTTATATATATTTAGAAAATGACTTCTAAAATGGTGATGCATGAACTATCCAATACTGAAAAACTATTAGGTTTAAACTATCCAAATTGGAGACGTAGAATGAATCAAACTTAAGTCAAGATAAGATTAATTATGTTTTAGAAAATGAAGTTCCTAAAAAACCACCATCCGATGTTTCAAAGGATATTATAGAAAAATATGATAAATGGGTCGACGAGGATAAAATTGCTAGAACTACTATTCTTACTTTTATGAATATCGAATTGATTCGGGTGTTTGAAGATTATAAATCTGTTAAAGAAATGATGCATGCTATAAATCAGAAATATGGAACCACTTCCAAAACCTATATTCAATTTCTTTTACAAAAATATCATTCATGTAAAATGAAAGAAACAAACTCACTTATTCATCACGTGAACAGGATGATAGTATTAGCTAAAGACCTTGGGGCGGTCGGTAAAGAAGTTTCTGATCGTGTGCAAGTTAATGTTACTTTGAACAGTCTTCCTGAGACATGAGAACTCGTTGTTATTGCATTGAATCACTCAATGCAAAATCTGACCATGTTGAACTTCTCAAGGCATTGGGAATTGAAGAAGAAAAAAAGAATAAAAAGAAAAATACTGAACTCCTTCTCAGTGAGTCTCAACCTTTTGGATTTAAATATGAAATGAATAAAAAAAATCAAAATTTTAAGGGAAATTAAGAAGAAATTTTTTAAAAAATTTAAGAATCAATAAAGGATTTTTCACAAACAACCCAAAGGAGAATGTTACTCATGTGGAAAACGAGGTCATTACCAATCAAATTGTCCAAAAAAATCTAAGAATAACAATAATAATGATAATAGGCACGATGTTGTCTATGTTTGTTCTGAATCATTGATTGTAGACCATGATCTGAATAGTTGGTGGGTGGATTTTACCTCTACACAACTTGTCGCTAGGTCAAGGAATGATTTTGTGGACTTCCAAGAGGTCAAAGTCGGCGAGCAGCGTATTTATATGGGAAATGACACATACTGTGACGTGTTAGGAATTGGCACCTTCAAGCTGCAGTTACCTGGGGATATTAACCTCTGCTTGTCTGAAACTTTGTATGCACCAACATGAGGCGCAATTTGATTTTTGTTCTTAAACTAGATGGAAAAGGTTTTGAGGTTAGTTTCATATCTGAAAAAGTGTCAATTGGGAAGCATCGCCGTATCATTGCTTGGGGAAGTAGGATGAACAACTTTTATAGTCTGAATGTGATTAATGAAATTTCTACTTCTGTTTGCTTTGATGTATTTATGAATGTATGTGATGATGACCCATATCTATGACACTTAAGACTAGGGCATACAAATAAGGTTAAAATAAAAAATATGTCAGATAAAGAATTAATTCCAAAACTTAAAAGTTTTAATTTCCCGACTTGTGAATCATGTTTATGTGGAAAATTAACTAGTAAACTTTTCTCCAAAGCTGAAAGATATAAATAATTACTCTGATATTTGCGGGCCTTTTAGTGTAAAACTTTGAAACAACTACTCTGAAATAATTCACTCTGATATATGTGGGCCTTTTAGTGTAAAAACTCATAGACAAAAATATTATTTTATTACTTTTGTAGATGACTATTCTAGGTATGGACACATGTATCTAATTGATAATAAATCAGAAGCTTTAAATATATTCAAATAATATAAAAGTGAGGTGGAAAATCAATTAGGAAGAAATATAAAAATTTTAAGAACAGATAGAGGAAGAGAATTTACTTCTAATGAATAAAAAAAAAATTATAACAAATTTAGAATTAAACGTCACTTAACAATGGCTTACACACCACAACAAAATGGTATAGCTAAAAGACGAAATAAGACTAATGGAAATGAAAAACATCCCTTATCTTTATAAGATATTCTGGAGGTTCAAAAGATTATCGATTCTATCATAAAGATAAGGGATTAATAGAAAGTAGGGATGCTGAATTTTTAGAAGATCTAACCGATAATAATGTCTCTCAAATTGAAAATATAGTCCTTTTATGATAGATGATGATCATTCCATCACAAATAATGATTCCATGCATACAACCTGTGAATAGAGGAACAT
Organism: Chloranthus sessilifolius; assembly: GCA_021018995.1. Lineage (NCBI taxonomy): Eukaryota > Viridiplantae > Streptophyta > Magnoliopsida > Chloranthales > Chloranthaceae > Chloranthus > Chloranthus sessilifolius. Next base: position 119,144,279 of record CM037592.1, read on the forward strand.
CTGAACCTCATTTAACTATTAGTGGTCAGAAAAGATCTGAGACTCCTCCATCCTACTTCAATGATTTTTATGTTTACTTAAATGAAGATATATGAGAAATTGACTAATGAAGCTATTAATTCATTTGAATCTAATGAATGACTAAAAGCAATGAATGAAGAACTTGATTTCATAGAAAAGAACAAAGTTTAGGAACTCAGTGATTTGCCTAGTGATAAAAATGCTATAGGATGTGAATGGGTATTAAAAAAGAAACTAAAATCGGATGGTTCAATTAATAAATTTAAAGTTAGTCTTGTAGCCAAGGGCTTTACCCAAAGAGAAGGGATAGATTATCTTGATACATATTTTCCTGTAGCTAAATTTATGTCAATTAGAATCATTTTAGCTATTATTGTTCATTTTGATTTAGAACTATTCCAAATGAATGTTACAACTACTTTTCTAAATGGAGAATTAAAAGAAATATCTTTATGAAACAATCAGAAGGTTTTGAGAATAAAGGACATTAAGATAAATTATCTAAGTTAAAAAAATCTTTATACGGGCTAAAACAATCTTCACATCAATGGTATTTGACATTTCATAGTGTAATATTTAAAATGAAATATGTGGTTAACAAATTAGATCATGGTGTATATGTCTTAAAGAGTGAGAGTAGGTTTACTATTTTATCCTTGTATGTAAATGATATACTTCTAGCTATAAATGATTTAGAAATGATTGATAACACTAAATCATGGCTTAACTCTTAGTTTGAGATGAAGAGCATGAGAGAGACATCCTATGTTCTTGAAATAAAAATAAATAGAGATAAAAATTCTCGAATGATTTGTTTAAGCCAAAAAAGATATATATATTGATATAATTCTAAAACGATTTAAATTCGATGGTTGTAATCCTTTGTCTATATCAATGGAAAAGGGATTGAAACTCAGTAAAAAATATTGTCCATGTGACGAATAAGAAAGATTAAACATTCTTTATGCTTAAGTTGTAGGGAGCTTGATGTATACTATGTTGTGTATGAGACCAGATATCACCCTTGCAGTAGGTCTTATTAGTAGATACCGAAATAACCCTGGTATAAAACACTGACAAGCAGTAAAAAGAATTTTGAGGTATCTAAAGGGTACGAAACACCTTAAATTATATTTTCAATCCAATAAGCTTGAAGTTCAAGGATATTCTGATTCTGATCATGTTGGGGACAAGGATGATGAAAAATTCTCCTATGATCATGTTATCCTCTTTGGAGATGTTGTTTCTTGCTCTAGTAAGAAACAAGGATGGGTTAACTTACCTACTCAAGAAGCCGAGTATGTGGCTTGTAGTGCAACTTGTACATATGCTGTCTAGATAAAGTGTTTCATTAAATATATAAAACTTGATATAACCGACGGACCTGTGCATTTATTTTGTGATAATAAAGTTGTAATTAAATTGATTGAAAGTGGAGTAAATAGTACTAAGGGCAAACATATTAAAGTTCAATATCACTACATTCAAGATCTAGTAGAGAAATGCGAAGTGATTATAAATCATTTACCTTCTTTTGATATGGTAAATGACAAAGGGTCTAAGTGTGAAATTATTTTCAAAGCATGTTGGCTTAATAGGACTTAGGGATGTCTAAGTCAAATTGATTCCAAGACACTTAATAATTTCTCTTTACTGTAAAAGAAGTACTGTGATGGGCAAATCCGTTTTGGTGAGTAAAATCTCACGATTGGGAGCATGGATCAAAATCTTAAATTTTCAATACGTATCGCCCAGCCCCAAAACCGATATATACCGGCTGATACTTTTCGATTTTTTCCCAAAAAAAAGCAACAACAACAAAATCAATAATTTGAAATTATCGTCCGATACGAATGATAATTTGACTGTTTTTTAAGGGGGATGATAAAAACCTAATGTATTGTATCGTTTAAGTCCAAAACCGATACGTATCGGTATCAGACGATATTTTGATCCATGACTGGAAGAAATGGTCATGATGGGCAAATCCGCTTTGGCGTGTAAAATCTCATGACTTAGACAAGATTTGTTGTGATGGGCAAATCCGTTTTTGACATGCAAAACGTCACAATTGGAATATGTTATAATGGGTAAATCCTAAAATGACAAAAACCTTAGATATATCACGGCCCACATGACCAAGTGGTAGATGTTGGTATATGGCCATGGTGCCGTTAAGCACAACCGATATTATGGAGACCATCTCGGATAAATCTCCATAATATCGGTAATAAATTTTTGTTATCATAATTATACACAAATTGATTTTATAGTATAGTATGTTAACTGATATTTATTTTAAATATATTTTTGGAAATAATCTTTATAAAACAGTAACTGAGTTTATTGTAAATTGATCACAATATTAAGATGGGCTGTTTTTCTCTGATTGAACACGCACAGATCCGAACGTTGGAGTTTTGGCTATAAAATAAGGCCTTTGTGTTATGAGTAAAACACTGAAAAGAAAAGTGAAATTGTTCATTGAGAAATAGCATCTATTCGAGCGACGATCACCAGCTTTACGGCATCGCCCTCTTGATCTTACGATCAATCGTCAACTTCGAACCATTCCTTCACTACTTGATGAAAAAATAGTGTCACGAGTATAGAATAATGTACAGGCACCCTGTACCAAATCTTTATTTTCGCCGCTCTTGCTCTATCATACTCAAATTTTGCAAGATAGTGGAATCGACTAGTATAGGGGAAACGGCGATTGGATACATGTGGCACTGTTTTTCATCAAGTGCACCAACGGTCTCAGTTGAGATTCAATCTATCGGTTTGGTGTCGGTGGTATAAATACTATGTTGAACATGGTATAGCTTTTCTAACAAACCTAGTACATATGTTTCAAAAGTTCATAATGGCACCTGCTCCATGCACTTCGCTCGGCCAATGGTTCTAACAACGAAGCAGAGTTGTCTTGAAGGTGCCCTCGTTATTTCTTGGGATTTATAGGAAACAAGGACTATGTTTTAAAAAAAATAGCATATTATATTACTTTAAAAAGTGAAAAAAATAAAAGAAAAAAAAAGGAGAGTCACCCTTCTTCGTAATTGAATAATTGAATACACGATATCATTTATGTTATCACTATAAAAATAAAGTGTTTCAGTCACGCTTGCTATTAAAGTAATTTTTTGTAGCGACAGAACTAATAGCGGCAGTTTTTGGTAATGACAGGATTAATAGCATCAGTTCTTTGTTAAAAAAATTGCCACTAATAGTCTTATTTTTGTAGTGTATATATTGTTTAGTGGAGGGCGTTGTTTTAATTTCACCTATAAATGTTTCTTGGACTTATATATTTTAGGCTGTGTTTGGGAACGTCGATTTAGATTTGGGGATTTCAAATTCAAGTATTTCAAATTCAGGCATTTCAAATTCAGAATTTGAAATATTTAAACTTGCAAATCTCTTGTTTGGTTTAAGCATTACCTTAAGATTTGACCTAAGGATTTATAAATATTTCATTTGGCTTTTCTTTTTTATAAAAAGAATTTATATTTCATTGGTTTCCTTCATTCTATGTAGGTAGGGATGCAAGTTCGGTTTATCGATCGGAACCGAATATGATTTTTTTCGGGTTGGTACACCACAAATCGAAACCGAACTGAAATATATTGGATCCGTTTCGGTACACCGAATTCCTCCAACACATAAACCGTTCCAGAACCAAAACCGAATTTTTTGGTGTTCGGTTCGGTTTACTTCGGTTTGAGTTCAGGAAAAAAAAATCGAAAACGGGTGCAACCAACAATTTCCTAGTTGCACTCAAGGTACACTATACAAAGATGGGCTGCAACGGCCAAAATCTAGCCGTTGCAGCCCAATGGCAACTGTAATGGCTAGTTTTTTAGTCGTTGCAGTAGCTACTTAAGCTTGGATTGGGTCAGTTTGGGTCGGGTCGAGTTTGTTACTGGTTCAATTTGGACATTTACCACCGCTTCAACCCGGTTGGGTTCGGTTTAATTCGGGCTGGGTACCACCGGTTGGGGTTGGGTTGAGCCGGTTCGAGTCCAATTTGGATCGATTAAGGCCCATTTAGGCCTCGGTTTACTCAACCTAACCCATCGATTTTTGGTTTCGACGCACCCAAACCAAAAATTGAATCGATTTCAATTCGATTATGTTTGGTTTCAGTCGATTTTTGATGCGGATCGGTTAAGACTCGATGCCCGATCCAAAAACCCGACCTAACCAGTTCAAAAACCCATTATTTTCGTTGATACTATATAAAATATTGGGTCAGGTCGACCCAACCCAACCGAACATGCAGGTCGGGCCAGATGCCTCATGCCCAACCCAACTAGATCGGTCAAGAATAAAAATACTCGGCTCAGGCGGGTTGAATATCAGGTTGAACTGCACCTATGATAACACTGGGTAATAATTTTTTATTCACTAAATATAGCCAACTAAATACAGGTGTAAGATTTGAATTTTCAAATAATGCCTAGAAAGTGTTATTTACAAATCTACTTTTTTACAATACAAACATAGATTTCTAAATTCGGGTGGATTTACCAAATCCAAATACAAACACAAAAAGGTGGAATCTGTCACGACCCGAAATTTAATCCCATCTCGAAGGCCTAGAATTTCGAGTTATGACTCGCACATATCCCGGATATACTAAGCAGATATACACCTAATCAGAGTTATCACATAAATATAGTTCCACGAAAGTCGTGAAAGCCAACACATAAAGGTGAGATATAAAACAATCCTAAATATTGAATAAATGTAATAAGATCTCGATAATCCACCAATAATCGAAATAAGGAGTCAGAGACAAATCCGATAAAATGAAATCATAAAATCAATGATAATAATAAGAACTCAATCTACTACCAAGTCTGCAATGATCAATATCCGGCACTCGGATTGAAATCAGTACCGTAGCCCTCCTGGTACTCAGCTTCGTCGCCCTTCTAAGGCTCCTAGTACTCAACGCCCGCGGGATCAATGAAATCAGTGTCAACGGGATCAGGATGGCCGCCATCTACTCCACCAGTATAATCACCTACAATTGTTAGATTATCGTGGGATGAGTTTACTCAGTCACGTAAACTCAGTGGATATACCACCAATCCACCCCATACTACTCAGGTGCATTGTGAGTGCATCTTGTGAGTGATAAACATAATATCTCAAAGCAGATAGTAAAACAAAGACAAAATTATATGTATGTCGTAAAACTCATATCATATCATAAATACAAGACTATAAAGTAGATACTCATATCCTAACGTACCTTACCATATCTCATAGCATATCATATCATGTCTTATTATCATTCTCGCACATACGTCTGTATATCGCATGAGCGTAATTAACATACTTATAAAATCCTAAATGACCTGTGCCAGAGTCGCTGCTCGAGCTATCATGGGAGGGTCAATATAGTATCATACTACTATATCATAACGCCATTGTATCATACTCATACTCCACCATCTAGCCAATGGGGAGACATAATCGCCAAACTAACTCATAACATACTCACACTCATAATCTCTCTCAGATATCCGTCTTGGCTGAAAGATGTTATTTCCCTTACGTTGGCTACGTAAGGAATGGCACGTACAGAGACTTATATTCTTAATCTTTTGTTGGCCTATATAGCGGTGTCTTATTATCGTAACTTATTTTATCTCATACTCATATCTTATCGTACTCTTATACTTAATTTTATGATAAATTATAGTGAGATAATTTTCCTAAATCACGCTTCCCAAGGAAAAAAATTTCGTAGTAATCTAGATGTATTTCGTGTGACAGCCCATATTACTATAGAGGGATTACATTCATACATAAATGCCAACATCCCGAGTTTCACGTAACTGTAAAAGAGATCTTACCACAGCTAAAGCCTATGGTCGAATCTCATAACCTAACTCATAACTTATACTATCATATTTGAACTCGGGGTGATCGGGTCACTATATATGCTACCGTATATGAGATTACACTGAATTCGCAATCACCCGACTCATTATGGGTCCCATTCCACCATGAGTTGTAAGGTATGTGAATACGGTGTATTCCTCGCTTTGATACCATCTCAGCGAAATACTACGCCCAAGCATAGGCATGATCTCATACACTCTCGTACATATGCCCTAGTTTACTCATAACTCATATCATGTGATCAAAATATAAACACAGAAGTATCATGAGTACACAAAGATTTACATCAGATTTAATTATGTTTATACATATAATTTATTTACATAACGGCAATATAATTATAGAATAAGGTTATAAGTGTGATTTCGAAAACTTGAAGGTTAGAATTCGATTTTTACGAGGTATCGAAATTCTAACACTTTTGTCATCGAAGTGGTCGCGTTGAAGCGATAAAATGACATAAATATATAGGTTATTATAATTAAATGCTCAATTAGAAAGATGATATAAATTAAAGTGAAGTGCATCATGATCATCGATCGAAACATCAAGTAATTAAAGTGTGTTAAGTTTTGGTTGTGCAAGTACAGTTATAAGGTAAAACAATAATAATAATATTAATTAGTGTCTATTCGGACGAGAGTCGATTGGTCGATTTTGGAATCGACCAATCAGTCTTAAGTATATTATATAAATTATTTTAAGGTTAATAGACATGGGACGTGTTTGATGTTATTATATTAATAAAGCACTTAAGTGTCTTATATTATTATTCTAATAAAGTACTTGAGTGCTCTTAGATTAAATGAGAATATAATACTACAAAATGTAGTTATATAGTATTATTTATTATTAAAGCTAAGAGGAGTTTTAAGGCTCCACTTTTGTAAATGCGATATCATATAAAGAAAAATAATATAAAGTAATCATTGTTACCACTATAATATAATATAAATATGTAGTCTCATTACTTTTAGTATATTTTAATATGTATAGAAACCTACTAATATAATACATGACTAATATATAAAAACCTACTAATATAGTACACAACTAGTATATAGAAACATACTAATATAATATAATATCATAATTTTCATAAAACTCAATTGTGCACAATCCCAACGGACTCTAACGTCAACCCAAACTATATGCTTGTTTGGAAGGTATCACATGTAGCTCACATATAATTTACTTATATACGACATAATTAAATTCCCGTCTATCAATGTACTATAGAAACCAAGATCATCGATTTATCCCAAAATATTACTTATTTTATCTATTTATTATATACTAAAAGAATTTATTCCTAGAAGGATTTGTTGAAGAACAATCTTACATATACGTGTTCTATATCAGATATTTATCATATTTATTACTTTCTAAATACAAATTATATACATGGACATAGGCGGTTCTCTTAGGTTTCAGTCCGACTGCCATATTTTGCTACAGGAACCGATTTTCTTCTTTATATTTTGTAAAAATAAAAATAAAAATAAAATAACACTAATAAAAAAAGATGTTGTACATAGAATAGGGGATTCTCATACGTTTTTATTCAACAATAAAAATTATTGAGTGTGAAGCAATTACTGTATAACAAAAAAATAATTAAAACAATAATAAAACAAGGATTAAATATATTTTCAATCATAAAATAATATGATCTAGAAATAAATATAGGGTTGGTTTTAAATAGCCCGTCAATGCGCGATCGAATCGTATCCTACGCGACGGGATTTGAGAAGGACGAGATGGATGGATGAGTACCCACCTCTTGAAGTGTGAATGATAAATTAACGGCGATTCGAGTTGAAAAGGTCGATGCCCAAGGCGTCGGCTCGTCTAAGTTGTGAGATAGAATAATTTTTTATTATAGAGTAAAGAGTTTAAGAAAGAGAAAAAGGTGGAGAGAGAGAGATTTTGGGGGAGGGAGCATTAGTGGGCGTTTGGGGGCTAGGGATGGGTACCACGTTGAGAACTTAAGAGAGAGAGAGAGAGAGAGAGAGAAAAGAGAGTTAATGGGGCTCCTTGGGTCTTGTCGGCTTTAATGGGAAGGGAGAGAGAAAGAAAAGGAGAGAGTCATTTGGGATTTGGGTTGTTTGGGTTTTTGAGAAAGCAAGAATCCTAAAAGGCTCTAATTACCTTTTACGTGAGGTAGGTGTGATAGGGAGTTGAGCACCCATACAAGTTTGGTGCCCCCATCTAACACCAATAAAAGAAAGTCCAAAAATACGGGTCTCTCCCAAATCCAAATCCGCATTCCCAAATGTAGTCTTAGGGCTCATTCGAGAGCTAGGAAAATGACATTTCCTTAACATTTATGTGGTAGAAAAGTGGCTGTCATCAGCACTGAGATATCATAAGTGGAGTGACCGGCTTCAGAAGATTAAAGAAGCTTTTTAACCACTCTTTTAGTAAATAAATCTTTTGAAAGCTCCTCAAATTGTCAGATTCTGATGAGATTGAGTGGCTCCCGTAAAAAAATTTTAAAGTTAATAGAAGTTCACTGGTTTTGTAGAGAAGCAAATATATGCTCAGCATTCAAATGGTTAGTAACATCAATTACACCCAAGAGTACAACATGGAATAATAAACTGACCATTTCATAGTATACTCTCCACCGTGTTAAAGAGTGGTAAAAAATAATCTCCATCTGACTCCAAGCAGACCGAAATTTCGGTTCAGTCCCCACCGAAACTAAATTTTGGACTGAAAATTTGGTCATTTTTGTATGGGGATCAAAATTTCGGTCGAAGTTTCGACAAAATTTTCGAATTTCGGCCAAATTTTTGAATTTCGATTTCGGTCATGTCCGAAACCAAAATTTCAGCCGAAATTTTGATCCTTGCCAAGAGTTTCAGTGGGTATAAAACGTAGGGTCCTCAAAAATCATAGTAGGCAGAAGCTGCCAATATTTTATCATTTGGGTAGTGGCGATGAGTGCCATTTGAAACATTAGGTGTTTCGTGGCACCAAAAGAGGGACTTGGCCACTTGGGGGACCATCAAATGTCTCTTTCCTCGTTTCAATTTTATTTTTCGTTTCAATTTTATTTTTCAAGTTACTAAACATATTTTTTTCTTCAGGAAATATACAAAAGTAGCTTTATTTGCCCCTGCTAAAACTATAAAAGCACCCATTTTTGTACCTATCAAATCATCTATAAATGAGGAGGTGGGTGCTTCTAGAGTTGGTGCAAATGGAGGTACCCAATATTAAATTCGAATTATTTAAGCCAATGCAGAAGAGGTCACAAATTGACAAGCATAGAACAGATAGAGATTGAAGGATTCAATAAACCCCCTATTAAACAATTTCAGGGATCATTGAATCTAGCCTCAAAAAAATACATGAGTGACGATTTCAGAATTAAACAATTGGATCCATTATTGGCACACGAGAAGTTGGCCCTTGCGCATAGCTTAACAGAATGACTTGGTATTTTACAGTTTGTGTCATATAAAAATATCATCTAAGCCGTCTGATTTAAAAATTTTAATCTAAAAATCTGAGATGCAAAAGCCGTCTCCGTCTAAATCGGAGAATGAGTAACCTATCCATTCTCCGTCTAAATTTCAAACATATCACTATTTCAAGCACATACATGAAACTATTTTTCTTCAATTGTGCAAATATCTTTGAATCAATCTCCAATAGTAATAATTGGATATAATAAGAAAATGATTTTTATATAAGGGCATGAAGGGATATATATATATATTACAGTAATAATTGGATATAATAAGACAAAAAATGGGTTTTAGATAATGGCACGAAGGGATATATATATATATATATATGAATTTATAGAGGAAACAAGTCATTCCCAATCTAAAATTTCAACCGGCCAATTTTTTTGGAACACATGACTATTTTTCATCAAGTTGTGATGTTTACATCAAAAATATCTCCAGAATGTGGTACAAATTGATTAAGTGCCTTTAAAACGAATAGTTATTATGTAAAATGTTAAAATTAGTAGTTGTTCATTAAATTTTAAGTTTGCCTTGAATCACTCAATGAAGACATTTTTCAATGTAATCTTTTGTCTTTTGGCTCACTGTCGGTTTACATTAGGTCCTTCGCTTCAAGTGGCACAATTGATGAAAATTAGTGTCAAGTGCACAAAAAATGGACCCATCACAATCTAGATTGAGTATTATATTTATCATCCTTCTAATCGAAAAAGGAGAGTTAAAACATGATTTTTTTCATGTGTTGTAAGGAGGTGTGTCAAATGCTGCTTCTAAAAAAGGTGATATTGTGTGAAAGGTGGCCAAGTCCTTAGGTCAAATTTTTACCCAACATTTTTCCACTTAAAGTGCTTTTTGGAAAAAGATTGTCAAGTAAGGTGTAAATATTTATTTAAAATTAATTTACTTGTTCTTTTTATTTTTTTAACTTTCTATTAATTATTTTAATTTTTATATGAATTAAAGTGAAACGAATGACATAAGAAAACTATCTTAAATCATCTTTACTTTCAACATAAAAATCCTTATAAATCTTCATTTAAATGGTCAAAATTAAGTACAAGTTGAAACAATATTTATGGTTACAAAATCCTGAAAAGATCAAATATTTACTTTTACCAATTTGATTGTTATTACTCTCTCTCTCTCCATATATATATCAAATTGTAATACTTGTGGATACATGATCATCAACTTGAACTCTCAAGTTGACAGTTGTTTATCATATATATATGGGATTTAGTTTTAAGATTATAATAATTATATCATCTCACTCATCTAATCAAGAGACATCTAACCGATAGTCAAATTGTAGATGAAAAATCCTATATTTAAAAATTAATCTAATTGAATGACCAAAATTTTAATAGGATTTTTTACTTGTCTTCCATCGAGAAGATGCTTTCAAAGTTAAAATCTAAAAATATCTATAGAATTATCAATTGTTTAATCAAATGGTATTATACAATTTAAATTAAATAGATACGAACAATGTTACTATAAATAAACAAATCTATGTGTGATATTTTTGAGCTAGTTCAAGTAAGATTTGATTGAATATTAATTATGATTAACTTAACTAAGTGGGTTGAATTGATGTGTCTCATCATTTTGAACCATCACATCGAAAATTTTATCACTAAACCCATTTCATCTTCCCGAGTGAATTATTCGAGAAACTAGCTAACCAAGGGAAAGGGATCTCACGAAATTATTTCTCCTAATGATTACTTTAAATAAATCTTGGTTTAAGTTTTTTGACCAAGTTCAACTAAGCTTTGATTGAATTTTAACCATAATTAACTTAACCAAGTAATATCAAAGGGTAGCTTTGTTGAATTGATGTGTCTCATCAATTTGAACCATCAAATGGAAAATTATCGCTTAACAAATTTTCACCTTCCCGCATAAATTATTCGAGAAACTAGCTTAAAAAGAAAAGGGATCATGGGATCTCTTCTCCCAATGGTACTTTAAATAACCAAATTTAGATATAATTTTCAACCTAGTTCAATTGAACTTTGATTGAATTTTAATCATGATTAACTTAACTAACTATGATCAAAGGGTAGCTTTGTTGAATTGATGTGTCTATCAATTTTAAGTATCTGATGTATATTTTTTATCACTAAACCACTTCTATCTTTGGTTTGGTTGATGTATCTTTGGTTTGATTTTTTTTCACTAAACCTTTTAAACAAATGATTACAAGGCATATATGATCCTTGAAAAAGCGTGCACCAACGTTTCTAAATAACAAGGATTACATAGGGTTATAAAGAGTTAATGGTACTACTCTCTCTTATAAATATAGATACTCCATCTTCTAATTTGAGTATATTTATGAGTTTGACCATCCAATTAGGTCATCTAGTGACAATCCCAACAAAAAGGCACTAGCGGCAGTTGACTACATGATATTAGATGTAAAATTATAAATATCACATACCATTACGATAACTAAGAACTATAGATAAAAGTGACTGAGTCAAAAACTTAACCATTATGATTGATCCCCTTGGTGCAGATTGAAGACTACCAATTTATCTCACATGCAGTGCCCAGCCGCAGGTTAACATGTTAACAGGTGAGATGGTATCCATGGTTCAAAATTTCGGCTGAAATGTTTCAATTTCAGTTCCCACCGAAACCAAAACAAAAACCCAAAATTTCAGGGGTTTTGTATGGGCATCAAAATTTCGGATTTTAGTTTCGATCCCCACCGAAACCAGAACGAAATCCGACATTTTGATCCTTGATGGTATCTATAGTAACACTATATAAATGGATTCTAAGTTACAAGCCAAACAACAAAAAGTATGATTAATTTTCTAGCAAACCATGCATTTTTTGCATTTCAAACCAAACATAGCTTGGTTTCCTTGACAACCATGAATTGCTAGAAATCCCTCATATTCCTACCAACCCAGACCAAGGATCAAAATATCAGATTTCGTTATGGTTTCAGTCCCCATTGAAACCGAAATCCGAAATTTCGGCCAAAATTTTGATGCCCATACAAAATATTTGGAAATTTTGAGTTTTCGTTTCAGTTTCGGTGGGGACCGAAACCGAAACATTTTAGACGAAATCTTCAAATTTCGGCCGAAATTTTGAACCATGACCCAGATTCTTGGCATGTCCAACAATTGTTAGGAAACTACCAAACAAGGCCTTATAGTATGATTAGATACATGGAAAATGGACAAATCTGAAGGGCCAAATTATAAAATTTGAGTTAACCACACAACAAAAATAAGGTGTTTCAGCGGCAGCCAAAAATTGCCGCTATTAACAAAAAAATTGCCACTACTAGTCCTATTGCTACTAAAAGAATAAGGTTTTTTGTTAATAGCGACAGTTTTTTGCTGTAAAAAATTGCTACTAATAATCTTATTTTTTGTAGTGCCATTATTTGCATATATTTTAAAGTCCCAAAAAATTGAGTCCTAAGTCTCAATATCCTTCATTTTTCGATAGAAAATCGAAGGGACAGTCTAAAATTTTTATTATGAGCTCTCAAAAAATCAAATGTTAAGTGTGGGCCTATTTGGCAACATGTAAAATCTTATTTTTATTGCGAAAAGGTGAGATTTTACTCGAAAAATTAAAATTTTCTTTGTTTGGAAGGTGTGTGGCTACATTAACTTAAAAATAATTGATTTTTTACTCAAAAAACTTTCAATACAAAGAGTATTGACATTTATTTTTTCTTTGGAGAGGAAAAAATAGGCCTAAAGGCTCTGCGGGATATTAACGTCCAACCATATTTTTTTAGTTCATTAAAAATACAAAAGAAGCCTCTGCCTGATCTTCTTCCCCGAGGTTAGAAGCTTTTGCTCACCTATCTTCTCGCTAGATTCTTCTCCTATAATGCCCGAACAAATCAATTGCACCATCCGCTCTCTTGATCCGATAATGAAATGACGACAAACACAAAATTTTGACAACCCCCTCTCTATTTAAGATCTCTCCACCATGAGTGCTCTCCACCACCTTCTCCATGAGCATACCAGGTTAGTTCTCATCTGAAAAAGATATTTTCAATCCCCGTTGGTTTCTGATATTATGTTGTACATTAGTACAAAGCAGTGATAAATTGGGGTATCTATCTCAAAATCAATTGGCTATTGAAGTTTAGTCTCGTATCGGATATTCATAGCATTGCTTCTCCTCTTATAAAATCTTAGGTCCCTCCACTCATAGCCAATTGGTATCCATCTCAAAACCAATTGGCTATGAGTGTAGGGGGCCATGATCTTATAAGAGGAGAAGTGAGGCTGTGACTATTCAATGCAAGACTAAACTTAACACGCTCCTGCATGTGTTGGCCAGACTGAGCCAAATCACGTGGACAATTGAATTGACTGAGTGGAGTAAAGAAAGGCATGCTCTAATACCACGATAAATTAGGGTATCCATCTCAAATTCAAATGGCTATGAGTGGAGGGGTTCCAAATCTTATAAGAGGAGAAGCAAGGCTATGAATATCCGATGTGGGACTAAACTTCAACAAGCGGGACCTTCTTTTGCATCTTCTCAAATTTATTTAACATATCAATTTCTCTTTCGATTCTCTCTATTGCAACTCTTGTTTACTTGCATGGTCAGTATGTGAATTTCTCTCCAGAGCAAGCTCTCTTCATTTTGTTTAATTTTATCATGATGAATTAAGGTTTGGCTCATCTTTTTAAAGAAGTGATTTCAGCAAAGCACTACTGTCAAAATAGTTGTTATCAGAAGTGTTGTAGCTGAAAAAGTTATTTGTCTAAGACAAATTGCTCTTTAAATGGCATAAGCGTTGTATTTAAGATATCCCTCATATATCTATAATACAACTCTTTAATATGAGTTAGTCTACAGTGGATATCTACTTATCATGGGTGGTAAAGCAGTCCATATGTTTGTGTGAGTGTGTGACATGTACGAACTTTGATCCATTGGAAGTCTGTTCACGTCACACAGTGTCACAGACGTGTGGACTGCCGTATGCATAGTGAGTCACTATGTTAATGAAATCATAGTCGAATTGAACTCAAGTTCCTCAAAGGTGCGTTTCGAAACGAGGATTTGGATTTGGTCTACGTATTTGAAATTTAGGAATTTCAAATCTAGAATTTCAAATATTTGTATCAATGACATTTTATTGAGCTATATATAGGGAAAAAAATCAAGTCAACTCTTACAAACTCAAAATACATGAGAATTTATGATCCTAGGGTGCCATGGGCCAGGCTTTAGCTCGGCTACCGTAAACCCATGTCCGACCTGATAAATTTGAATTTGGCATAAACCCAGCCTGAGCCCGAGTAGTTTGCTTATGACCTTAAGCCCAAGCAAGCCCGACATGAACTTTCAAAGCCCAAGCCCGATATAAATTACTTATTGATTTATAAAAGGAATTCAATACTTGCACCCCAAATATAAGTCATTGCACCAATTAAATGATTGTGCAAGCAATATGTGATTGCACCCACTTAGGGTCAAAAATAAATAAATAAATAAAACAATCATTGGCTTACATGAGCATTATGTGATTGCATTTCACTTTTTTTTTTGAGAAATCATAGATAAATCATCCGAAATCATAAAAATTTGAGAGAAATCTTCTTCTTCTTCATCCAAATGGATAATATGTGATTCATGCAATAGATCCATAAGCTTTATTTGACCGTTGATTGTTTTCTTCTTCTCGATCACAAAATAAGCGAAGCCTTTCTTCTCATCCGTTTTCTCTTTCTTTGCTTGTCTCTTCATATCCTATGTTCTATTCGTTTCCAACGCTTTCAAGAGTATGAACGACTCAAAACAAGGGAAAAATGAATGACTTGGAATTTGCACCACTTTTAGCCTTTTAGAATGATTTTAAATAGGGCCCAAGTACTTGCACCGTTTCTATAACTTGCACCTTTTTTAATTCCTATGTATCGTTTTAAATGGTGCAATGGCTTATATTTGGGGTGCACGTATTGCTTCCTTTACAAAAATTAGCTCTATATTTGAAGAAATAGAAATAGTGACATATTGCAAATTTCTAATAAGAAGTTAACATTTATTTTCAGGAAGATCTAGAGTTTAAAAATTGCAAATCTATAATTTTCTAAGGATTGTTTTTTAAAATATTAGAAGTGAAAATCAATATATATAAGGCCCAACAGGTCAACAGGCCGGGCTAGGGCCAGTCCACCATAATACCTAGCCCAACGCTAGTGATCAATGCTAGGCCCTAACTTAGGCAGGCTTTGTTATGCTCAGATCTAACCCTAACTTAGGTGGGTCAAGGCGAGCTCAGGTAGAGAATTGGACTTTGTTGGTTATTATTTTTTTAATATAAAAACTCTTATAATTATTTTTATGGTTGAATATAAAGAGTGATATTTTGAATGAGGGAAAAGAAAACCCCAAACATGTCTTTATTGATATTAAAATTACCAAATTATTCTTACAACCGTTCATTTAATGAATCCGGCACTAATATTGAGGATTATTTTAATAATTTGATTGGAAAAAGTATAATATGTATCTTATATAACTCTACTAATTATAGTGGCAAATATTTTTTTGGTAATTTTTTGGTGGGGAGTCCTTTCGGTACATTTCAGATTAATTTTGATACCTATTGGAAAAAAATGAGGAAAATTTCGGGGTTTAAAAATAATTAGAAAATATATTTCACATTTTAAACAAAAATTTACTAAAATATGTTCTAAATTACTAAAAAAATACAAAAATTTTAATTTTTAAATATAAAAAATAAAATTACCGAAATTTTCAAAATTTTGCCAAATATTACTGAAATTTTTGTTAGACTCCCTTTTCGGCAAATTTCATGAAATTTCACCGAATTTCGATGAAATTTCTCACCATATGCTGCTAATATATCTAGTATAAAATTAAGAGAGATTCATGGGCTGATCAGACATACAGGCTTCAACTTGTTAAATCCTTGTTAAGTCCTTTATGCAGTTGGACGCATGACAGGCATTTTATTTTGAGGTGATCTTCCCCCATTACTAAGCGACCTTTTGCGGTTGGACGCATGGCAGGCATTTTATTTTGAGGTGATCTTCCCCCATTACTAAGCAGCAGCCCTAAGATTTTAGGGCCGATTTAAGTGGGCTGACAAGTTAGCACGACCCTATTGATAACCTCACCAACGGGCTTAAAGGTTTAAGCCCAAGCTCAACCCGTTCAAATTTCGAGCTTAAAGTGCTGCCCAAAGCCTGCCCATGGGCCAAGCCCGAATCCTCCATCGAGCAGGGCTACATGTCAAGCCCGAATCCTCCATTGGGCTGGGGCTAGCGGGCTGGGTCGGACTATCCGGCCCATTGCCACCCTTATTCATGAGATTCCTAAATCCAAATTATCCATTTTCACGTTTTTATCCAAAAGACCCTTAAATTTGAGGGTCAATAACCCACTATCGTAGACATCTATCAGGATTTTAGTGCCTGTATTATCAGCCGATATGGACGGAAGAAAAGTATCTCTCATGCTGACGTGTCATTGACCGAGTTCTTCCATCCCTCGACAAAATAAAGTAACCATGGTTAGTTAAGCAGTCGTTGAATGTGAATTCAAATCCTTTATCCTTTATAATAAATATCACTTGTACAACATATATATATATATATATATATATATATATATATATATATATATATATATATGTGTGTGTGTATTAAAATAGTGACCCTAAAATCACATGACACGTATTATGCTCACACATGATTTTAGGCCATTTTCTTTTGGATTTGTGCCATGTAGCATCAAAAATTTGATTGTGTGAAGGTATGCTCATGGTCTCAAGACCTATTGTATGGAAGATTAGGTGAAAAATAATCTTCATCATCTGATTCCAAGCAATTAGCAGTTTCGAACATGGATATTCCTAAAAATCTTCTAGGCACGAATAGAGGTACCCAATAAAAAAAATTAGCCATTACTTGAGCAGAGTCGCGACAAAGTTTGCCCAAGAACATGAATTAAATGAAGGACTTGGTAGTTTGGGAACCTATGCCATATAGAAACACCATCTAAACCATCCAATTTGAAGGCCATCATCTCAAGTTCATTGATGGAAAAGCTTGGTAAAAAACATGATTTTTATCAAAGGATTAAATGCATCCAAAGGCCATTTCTATTCATCCGTTGACATGTTTAATGCCAAATATTTACACTAAAGATCTTCATGAAATTCATGAACATATTAGAGGCTTATCCTTAAACCTTAATCAAAGGTCTTCAAATTAAGACCATTTAGATAGTATTTTTACATGACAAAAATATCCAAAATACCCCATCTCCTTGAAAATTTGTGTAAGGGCCAATTTTGTCATTGCAAGTAATGGCTCTCTCAAACAATAACTCTTTCGACTACTAGATTCAGAAGGCCCCTATATTCAAAACCCATTGCGAAACCCATTGAAACCCGTGGACTGCTTGGATTCAAATTAGGGAGATCATTTTTCACCCCAAACTTTAACACGATGGATCTTGAACTAAAATCTTGTTTGAACAGGTTGTGAGCCATGAGACTTTAGGGGCACTTTCAAGGATCTATGTCATGTGTAATAAAAAAATTGATCAACTGATGGTATATTTATAGTCTCAAGATTTATCATGTCAAAGATTGGGGTGAAAAACAAACTCGATCATCTGAATCCAAGGAAACCACCGGTTTCAATGGGTTTCGAATATAGGCGCGAATAGATGTACCCCTTATATAATAGTAGGGGTGCCAATAGGCTCAACCAGAAAAAATTTAGAGGTAGGGCTTCAAAATGGGGTAAGAGGGATGGGCTAGGGCCAAGAAATCAAAACCCCAATGTTCGTGGAGCTGGGTATGGGCTTAAGAGGTTAAAGCCTGTAAGCCCGGCCCGGGCAGTGTATCTATTTTTATTATATATATTAAATATTTTAATATAGGCTTATATATATACACATGTATAATCAAATTATTAAAATAGCACTCAATATTATCATTAAATTAATTAATCAGATAGTTGTACGGATATTTTATAATTGTAAGAATATTTTAATAATTTAAATATTTATTAATAAAGGTTTTAAGATTTTCTTTTCCCTCATGGAAATATCTTTCTCTATTTTTAATGACAAAAAGAAAATTTATAAAATCTTTAGAAAAAATATCAATGACCAATAAGATTTGACATGAGCCTGCCCCAACCCGTATAGGTTAGTGTTAGGCCTGGACATATCAAAGCCCACTTAAGTTAGGGTTGTCTTAAGGTCAAGCCTTGCTCCCTAGGGCCCGTCAGATTTTAGGAAGGCCAGGCTCTAATCCAGCCCGTTGACAACTCTAATAATCATAGTGACAAATTTCGTCAAAATTTCGCGAAATTCGCTGAAAATGGGGTAAAAAGTTAATTTTGGGAAAATTTTGGTATTTTTAGGTATTTTCTGGCAAAATTTCAGTAAATTTTGGTATTATTTTTTTTATGTTTAATTTTTTTAAAAATATATATATTAGTAATTTAGAATATATTGTAGTAATTTAAAAAATATATATTAAAAATATATTTTATATATTTTTAATCCCTAATTTTTTTTCGAAAGGTATCAAAATTAATCCGAAATGAACAGAAGGACCCCCACCGAAAAATTACCAAAAACCAAATTTGCCACTATGCTAATAATAGCCTTAATTCACCAGCTATAATTCAAGAGTACCTTAATTCATCGGCTATAATTTAAGAGTACTGAATCTTTGAGTTCACCCACGCTGAAACACATTGACTGCATTGAATGAGATTATGAACACTATTTATTGTTCTAATATTTCACACAATGGATATACAATGGATACTGAGATCATGGGTGTACCATTAGATGGTCTCTTTTTTATTTCATGTGCTACACACCCAAAAAAATGTCCTTAAAATCACTTTTAAGCTTATGCGTGATGTTAAGGTCACTTTTTTGAGGTTTGTGCCGCGTGAAATAAAATGTTTGAATGATTGGGATCATAAACAATCTCTATCATCTGATTCAACATAGTTTATTCAGCGTGAGTGAACTGAAAGATTCGGTGGGTGGATTTAAAGGTAGTAATTTAATATGAAATTGGTAACATATATTCATCTTAAGTATATGTAATTAATAAGGGATCCCAGAACCGCCCATCTTCCTCTGTAAGCTTATGATAGTTTATTCTCGTCATCTTTGACCAGAGAGACAGCCATGAAAGCAGACCAATATGACCATCTCCAGCTACTGCTCTCAACTCACAAGTAAGTTCTTCAGATTTAAATCCAACTTTTAATTAGGAAAAGAAAAACTAATTTCTGTTTTATTTTCCTCTTTTGCCTTTTGTCTTTTCTTGTTGAATCCATAGCACACTTAAATCAAAATTAGGGTTAGGGTTTTACTCGGTCGTAGCTGTATTTGATTTCTTTTTCTCTTTGTATGAGTTAGAGAGAGAGAGAGAGAGAGTCAAGGGTTTTAGGTGAGATATTCAAGCCCTTTTGTTATTTAGTGTGTTCAGATCCCCAGTCTTGATAATTTGATGGGTTGGATAGAAAATTGATAAAAAAAATTATACTAGTGTTTACTGTAAGATGTTAGATCAAGAAGAGAAAGACGATTTGCGGGTTCCAAGGGGAAACCGGCGGACGTTCTGGCGGTCAGCATCGTGGTCGGTTCGCTCTCCTAACTCTAACCCTAACCCTAACCCTAGAAATTCGCAGAATTCTAAGTCGCGGATGTGTCTCCCGCCGCTTTCGATCGCCCGTAGGAGCGTAGAGGAGTGGCCCAAAGCCGGGTCTGATGACCTCGGCGAATGGCCTCAACCCCCTAGTACTCCCAGTGGCCCCAAGCGAAGTTCCATGAAACCAGAACTTATCCCACGGGTTCCTGAACCCGTGAGAGAATTCCAGCTCAAGAAGGACAAGCTCGCCTTCTTCGATAAGGAATGCTCGAGGATCGCTGATCACATATATTTGGGCAGCGATGCCGTTGCAAAAAACCGTGAGATTCTCCGGGAGAACAAAATCACTCATGTGCTCAATTGTGTCGGGTTTGTGTGCCCTGAGTATTTTAAAAACGATCTTGTGTATAAGACGTTGTGGCTGCAAGATAGCCCTTCGGAGGACATCACAAGCATATTATATGATGTCTTCGATTACTTTGAAGATGTTAGGGAACAGGGCGGCCGGGTATTAGTCCACTGCTGCCAGGGGGTGTCCCGCTCAACTTCGTTGGTCATTGCCTATCTCATGTGGAGAGACGGGCAGAGTTTCGAGGATGCTTTTCAGTTTGTCAAGGCTGCTCGGGGTGTCACCAATCCAAACATGGGCTTCGCTTGCCAATTACTTCAGTGTCAGAAGCGCGTCCATGCCGTGCCGGCGAGCCCAAACTCGGTTGTTAGGATGTACCGGATCTCCCCTCACTCCCCTTATGACCCCCTACACCTTGTGCCAAAAATGTTAGGTCGTCCAGGCGCACTTGCCCTCGACTCGAGAGGGGCTTTCCTTGTTCACGTGCCGTCAACCATATATGTTTGGATTGGAAAATGTTGTAATTCGGTGATGTCGAAGCACGCGAAGGCAGCTGCTAGTCAGGTCGTCCGTTACGAGAGAGCGCAAGGCCCGATTGTTGAGGTTGAAGAAGGAAACGAGCCCCCGGAGTTTTGGGATGCTCTTGCTAGTGTCCCGCTCTCTGTGGACGATTTGGATAAAGCAGGGAAGGTCCGAGAGACTGAGAGTGGTGTTGATTGTTTGCATGATGGTAAGGATCAAGTTGCAAGAGCTATTAATATTGGGGTTGGTAACAGGAAAGTTGAGTCGTATGATGTGGATTTCGAAATTTTCCGAAGTGCACTCAGTGGTGGGGTTGTACCTCCTTTTCCACTATCAGGAACCGGATCCGAGACTCATCTTCCTGCCCGGGAAAATGGTTGGGGTAGGTTGAGGCGAAAATTTGCCAGTGGGGATGTTAAAGAATTACTCACAGCATTTAAACTGACTCATGACAAAGTTCAATCTCATAATGTGGAGAATAAGGTTATGGTAAATGCCTGTAAAGAAGATGACCCTTCTGTTCTTCTCGAAGATACTTTATCATTGGCAGCATCACCCCCTTTTCACTCACCTGATTCCTTCTCTTGTGAGTCAAGTAGCAGCTCGAAAACTAGTTCAAAATCTCCATCCCCTTCACCTTCAGATTCTTTGCGTTCATTTACCTTTTCGCCTGCATCTTCTTCTACTTGGTCTGAATGTTCTTCATTCTTTTCCTCTCTATCGTCACCAAGGGCCCCAGAATTTGTAGAGCCTTTCGATTCGAAGCATGTTTCTCGACTAGAAAGAACTTGTTTGCCATGTAAAGGGTCCATCTCTCTTGCAGAACGTAGGGGAAGTAACACTCCATCTATCAAGCTTTTACCTTCAGTTGACAAATCGGCTCGGGTAACTAAGAGCATGGTAAGGGCATGGACTTTTTCTCTTTCGGCTGTAGAAGAAGATGTATTGAAGGATGGTGGATTCCGTGAGTCTGAATTTAAAGGTTTTCGTGAATCGTTGACAAGTGTGTCACCTTCGGATACTGCTCTATTGGGTGCTGATAAAGAAATATGGTTTGGGATAGCAGATCAAGAAGAGTTTGATGAATTTTTCTTGAAGCCGAATTTTTCTTTTGGAGACAGTATTACCAGCAGTCATCATCCATTAGCTAATGCTCGGATGGAAGCCCGAGAATCTTCATCACCTGACGATTTGATCGAGGGTGTTTCGGATCTAACATGTCCATCCTTATTCCGCTGGCCGACATTTGAAAAGGTTGAAATGCTTCGCTCTGGGGTCCTTGATTCTAGATCAGTGTTTCTTTTGTTAGCTCCAACAGTAAATTTGGCCAATCGTGAGCCTGAAATTTTATATGTTTGGGTAGGATGTGACGTTACGTATGAGAAAGGACAAAGTTACGTGATTAGCAGCAGTGGCACAGATGAAGGTGGGCACATTTTTTGGGAAGAAGTTGGCAGAAACTTTCTTGATCATATGGGCTTGTCGACAGATATCGCTGTACAGGTATATAGTATACACTTCCCATAAATTTATATTTAAGACTTATGATAAATTTATTTGTTCTTATCTCTACATCATAACATCTTCACTTCATCATTTTCAATACCTTTATTGCCGTCATGCTGGGGTGGCCGGCACACTACTTCGAAGATTTTTCTATATCATATCATGCCTTGATAACTAACATGTTGTATTTTCATTCTTTATAAAACTGCTTTGTATTAGTTTGATTGTTTCTATTTCTGTTCTTTCGGCATGTGCTTTAGTTTCTTGCTTTTTTTTTGCTGTTTTTGTTTTGGGGACTTTGGAAATAAGGGTTCTGTTTTGGAAAGTTTCAGTGCCATATACTCGGCTTAGAACTTTGGGGTTTAGGGATTCTCACATTAATCTGGGCCTATGATTTTCTTTTGTTAATGTGATTTTACTTTGCTACCCTCATATAAAGAAAGATTCTCGCCTTCTTCTTCTTCTCTAACAGCCCAAAACAACAACCTAGCATTTGGTGATGAAAAATGGCATGATTAACCGGCACAGCTAGCATGTAGCCGCTACAAATCAACACAAAGGTGCGGCAGCGACCTTCCGCTCATATCCAATGGCCCCAAAAATTTTTACCTAGTGACTTTCCATGAAAGCTTGACTCCAAGTTTTCTGCAATTTTTTTTTGTTACTGTTTCAGAAGCCCCTTATTCCTCATATCTTTAGTCTCCATTAATAGAGGTAAATGAGTACAGTATGGGTGTAGGCCATGAAAGGAATCGAAAAAACCCTCTCTAGAATATGTGGTATTTGGGATCTTGAATGAGTTATATATATATATATATAATCTCAAAAATTTAAATCCAACGAAGAAAGTCTCTCTTTGCAGATCAGGTTTAAAAAATCATTGTGAATCATCACAAAAAACTCAAAAAAAATTTACTGTGAATCTCAGATTCTATGGATATGTGCTTAAAAAAAATATTAAAAGAATAAAAAACATTAATAATAGATATGATCAGCGAGGAGGCGAGCGGAGATGGTCGGATGGGCGGCAACTTCGTCAGAAACCTTAAGAAGAAGATGAACAGAAACCAACTCTCTTCAGGGATTTTTGCCTTTTTAAGTGAAAGGACGAGACAGTAATTTTGCCCTTTGAGTTAAAGGGCATATGGGTCATTTCATTTTACCATGTAACCCTGAAATCAGTAGATGCTGGGTCATTTCCATATTTTGCTACCCCCTAATATCGTGCGAGTCCCTTTAAGCTGAAACTTTTGAAAGGGGTATAATTCTTACTACTATATAAATGTAAAAATAGTTTCTGTCACATTTTGTAATACCAAAAATACCCTTAACCCTTTTAAACTTTCAATCCATATCCTTTTCCGATTTTATTGCATTCTTGTCCTAAATTTCTAATTATTAAATACAGAGGAAAGATAAAGGGGATTACCTTGTTTGGAGAAGGTGAAACCCGATCTGAATATGTCGAACAGAACTGCAAGACATGTAGGGTGAGCCCAGAATTTTTTCACTGCGGGATATGGAAGGAATCGTATCCTATCTGAAAGGAAGGTGAGGAATTGGATTTGGATTCAGGGACGATGGAGTTGCAGTGATCAGCCTAATCGGATATTGAAGAGGGTGGAGAGGTTGCGATGGTGGAGAGTTTCGATTCAAGAAAGACAACTGACTTACTGCTTCTTATTCGTTTTCTATGAATGCCTAAATTATATTTTTAATTGAGTAGTATACTACAAGTTCGATAATCCATTTCAATCTTCTTCTTCCACTCAAAAATTGAAATCTTGATGTTTTTATCTTTTTAATATTCGTCTATTACATATTCGATGATGATCATCTTAATCTATGGTATATTATTCAATTTAGCTTCCGAGTCAATCTCAACTTACCCACTTTTTCAAAAAAATTAATTCCAAAGTTCCTCAAGCCTGTTTGGCTTCATTGCTTCTCGAGGTGCAAAGAAAATCAGAAACACCATAAGAGAAGCTCTGTTTGGTAAGTTTTCTTCTTGCTAGCTTCTCGCGGGCTTCCGTCTTTTAATAAATGATACAACAAGAAGTCGCTAAAAAGGTTTTCGCTTCTCCTATTGGAGGAAGCACGCATCTTTCCGTCAAATTCTCAAATATGCTCACGCTCTCAAACAGGCCCTTAGTGTCAAATTCTCAAATATGCCTGCGTTCTCAAACAGGCCCTTAGTCTTAATTTATGTAAGTTTATATTTATGATCTATGACTTTGACAATACAGATCACATATATTAAACTATTAATGGTATAAGATCATTGAAATGCTATTTTAATTTTTACAAATTTAAATAGTATAAGGACTCCTACTTTGTGTATTGCTAAGGTGATGAAGAAGATCAAAAGAGGTAGATGTTTTAAATGGTCAAAGATTGTCCATGATGATCAATTAGAGTCTAAGATCCATTATATGATTCAACACAGTCAACTACTTAATCATACGATGGGCTTTGACTATATTCAATCTTATAATAGAGATCGTGCTTTGTGTCAATATTTGACATTACATGTCTTTAAATCATGGCTATCAACTGAGACAATAGTCAATGGATTTTTACATAGGTGCCTTTAATGATTCGGTAAGTGTGAATAGAGCTAATCTTTAATAATTGTTTCTTAAATATGACAATCATACCCTTAGGGTTTCAATTTATCAAGATAGTCCAATTTTGTGGTCTTTTACGTGCACTTGCATAAGCATTATGGATTATGTTTATAAGCATTAAAAATATAGGTATCGGCCGATACCAGTAACTCATCACCAAATTTGGGGTTCGCTCAGAAATACCACCGGTGACTCACCACCAAATTTTGTGGTCATCTATCCATTTTGATCTATATTTAAAAAGATATAGAGATATATAGTATTAGTAGCCATAAAAAATATACATTGTATACGAGTACTTGAAATACTATATTTTTTTAATGTTCAAATCGCCAGATAGATGTCTAAAAATCATGCTCAATCATTTAAAGGTCCTAATGTCCACGTGCATTTGCACGTGCCTTTTTACTAGTAGCTTAAAATGATTCCCCTGCAGTCCTGTTTCGCTAAACTTTCCTTTTGTTTTTAATATATTGCTAATTACTGACATCATTAAAATTAAAAATCGTAGTATTTTAGAAAAAACTTTAATCCTTCAATTTGATTAACTTAAAAGTGTTCTATAACATATGATTTTTTGTTAATCAAATCGGTTGATCTAGTCGGAGGCAAAGGAAAAATACATAATATTTATACAAAAACTCCTATTAAGGGCTCCCCAAATATAGAGCAAATTGAGAAGAGTGAAGGCTCCATTTTCTTATTTCTAATCTAAAACCCTCAATTCCTTTGTAACTTTTATTTATCATGGCCGAAAAAAATTATAAATCATTTCTTAATATGGATGCAAAGAGCAAATTTGTTCCCTATGAGGTGCAACCACCATTGTGTCCTTCCTTTATCCATCATCTTTCCATCTTTAGGTCTTTAATAGCAAAAACATCAAATAGAAATTTGATATTGAATTTAATTTTGTTTGAGTCACTTGAAAGTTTTGAGATTCTTGAATACTCTTAGAACAATGAAAAATTAGAGGTGCGCGTATCTCCAAGGTATCAAACTCGGTATTGGTCCATCTGCGGCTGATACGTATCGGCCGATACGGATACGGTATCGCCGATACCGTATCGGCCAATATATATGTATATATTATTTTTTTAAAAAAAGAACAAAAAGAGAGAAAAAAATTTGTATCGTTCAGTATCGGCTGATACTGACCCGTATCGGTGGACTGACTCGATATAGATCCCAATACCACCCCGGGTGGTATCGGTATCTGTTCTCGACGAAACCGCTACGTATAAGTACCAGCCGAGTTTTGATACCATGCCGTAAATGAGACGAAGAAATACATACAATTCCATGTACGAAACTGATATCGCAGTACCATGGGCTTTGATACTGTGATTTATTTTTCTAACGCAACATAGGCTCCCATATGGAGGTTTTGACTAGAGGGTTAACAATATTGCAACCTTGAGGTCGCAAGTTCAATCCCGGCTCGTTATTTTGGCTGTGAAAATGAATTTCTATGCAGACAGCATAAAAAGTCATTACTTACCAAAACTTAGTTGCACCAAATAACACTTGTACATATATTAGTTAAACTGTTGAAAATTAAAAAAAATATACCTCAAATTTGAACTAATGGACAATACCTTCACAAACTCCAAAATAACATTCCTTAATCCTCATGGTACCCAGGTAATGCAGATGTACGAAGACAATGAACATAAGAGTGAAGCTCTTAGAAATTTATAAATTGGGATGAAGACCAGTGTAGTTAATGACACAAGGTTTATCTAGGGCACAATGGTAACCCGGGGTCTAGGTTAGGCACATACCATATTTTCCCAAATGCACTTATTTAGTGGTTTTTTAATATATATATATATAGTTTCTCCTTAATTGACGGAATAAAATTAAATCAACTTACCCTTTCCCAAATTATTCTTCAAAATCTTAAAAACTTGAAAAAGTTTTTCAACTTCTGCTTCTTCATTTAGAAACACCTCCAATGATACGCAAATCGTCTTTATGGTAGTTATTTGGTCACCTAAAAACAATTAGAGAAAGAAATAAGATAGAAAAGATAATTTAAGACTTAAGGAGTGTTTTCTTGGAAGTAGGGAATTGAGGGCTTTAGATTTGACATAGAAAATATACAGGTAGAAATTGGTCAAAAAGGCAAGAAAAGGTGATGTGTGATATAGAGGAAGTGATTCCCTAGAGAAGAAGATATTAATAAATTGAAAGACATACCAGAATTCTTCAATACCGGAATGGAAAGTTTGCAGTCAATAAAGAATTTTAGGGTTTCAAAGCCCCATGGACTCGCAAAGAGTCTTCAATATGATAAAATGATAAAATTGTGTTCAATGGAGAACTTTTGACCATATTTATTAATACCCAACTCATAAAAGAATCTGGGTTACCCATAAAAAAAAAGCTAAGTCTCCTAATCCAACTATAAGTCTGACTCCAAATAATATTTGAATTTAGCTTTAGAGAAAAATGCCTACCATATATATATTCTTTCTCCACTATGGTGTCACATACTCATTTAAGTATAAAGTGACCCTGGGTCACTAAAGGTGCATCATGTGATGCATTTCAGTGACCCTATTCAGTTTCCACTGGCCCATTTAAAGACCCAGTTCAAAATGTTATTAAAAGCCCCTTAATTAGGCTCTGTTAGCAGTCTAGTCGTTGATCTGTATTGTTAAACATCATTTTAATGGTTGCTACTTATTATTCTGGACTGAAACTCGTGAGTTATCAAATTACATTAATTTCCTCTAGGTTGGGATCTCAACTTCATTGAGTTGATATCTTTATATTTTTTGTAGAAGTCTTTATCAAGATTTTTGTTCCACGTTCATGTATATTGAGTCGAAAAAAAATTTCACGCAATCAATCTGATCGAACAATTCATCAGATGGTAGTTCACCATGAAAATCTTCATTCTGGGTTTGGATTCTGGTGTGTGGCTCCCAATTTCCATGGGTTGGACTAGTCTATCCTCCAATCGATTGTTATGTCAGTTTGTGTCATGGTTTTAAAACACGAAAACTCGACTCGACTCGAAAGTCAACTGAGTAGAGTTAATTCGGAAATTCGTCCCTACTCGACTTGGCCCGACTTGAATTATTTAATAATATTTAAAATGTAATTTATGTATATGTATAAAAACATTTGACAAAATATATAAATTTAATTCATGTAACCATTGGAATATGTTACAGCCAAATAATCACACCTAATAGCTGGTACAAAGCACCCAATTGGTGGGCATTATCACTTTAATATCAGCTATTAGAATATGAGTACCTTTAAATCCACCCACCGAATCTTTGAGTTCACCTCACCCACGCTGAAACACATTGACTTGGTAGAATCAGATGATCGAGATCATTTATCCTCCCAATCTTTCACACGATGGATCTTGAGATCATGGGCCTACCATCAGACAGTTAGTGTTTTATTTCTTGAGGCACACATCTCAGAAAAATGACCATAACATCACGTGCACGCTCCAATTTGATTTTAAGGTCACTTTTTTGGGTGTGTACCACATGAAATAAAAAAATGATCGTTTGATGGTACGATCATGTTCTCAAGATCCATCGTGTGAATGATTGGGACAATAAACAATCTCCATCGTCCAAATCAATATAATCAATGTGTTTCAGCATGGGTGAACTCAAAGATTTGGTGGGTGGATTTAAAGGTACTCTTAAAATATACAGGTTCTAGTCCCACTTTAGTTCCAGAGATGATGTGAATTACTTCAACGAGTTGGATTCATCAAATCTTAAATCATTAATGGTGTACGATCATTTAAACACCACAAAAATTATAATTAGTCCACCAGAAACTCCATCGTCGCCACTCTCATATGATTCGTATATTTAAACTGACGGGGACGCCGACATCGTAGATATCGGATATGGACCTTTTCGCGTGTACCGACATCGGAAGAAGCGGAATGGAAATCATCAGAACTAGGCGAAAGAGGCGAAAGATGAAATTTTGGAGAAAATTGGAAGAGTTAGCCAATTCGATTGATCAAATTGAATTTTCGATCGATCGAATTGCATCGACAGAGTTACAGAGTTCTGGAGTATATTTCGACCGGTCGAATCATATATTCGACCGATCGAAATTTTCGATCGATCGAAATGTGAATTCGACCGATCGAATGGCGACGGCGATTTTCATAGCAATATGAAAATTTGATCTATCGATTTTCTATTCGATCGATTGATCGATTTTCAATTTCGATCGATCGAAATCGCACCGGGTTGTTTTAGTGTTTTAGGAGTTTAAGTTCAAACTTTTGTGTTAAGGTATTATTTGTCTTTTATTTATTAATTGTTTTAGAGTTTTCTTTTATTGAAAGGACTCCTATATAAGGTCCTTAAGTGAGCAATGTAATTAGTTGATGATTAATAAAAAGAGTTTTTGCTTGTGTGCTTGAGATGAGCCTATACGAAGAGTGATTCTTCTTCCCGAGAAGGGTTTGGTGCGAAGCCAAGAGAGTAAAGTCTGCCAATCTATCTCTCTATCTATCTTTTATCTTTGCTTGTGTGATTCTACAACTCCAAATTGACCATCATCCTTGTGAAATCCTAAACCCTAATTGTCCATGAATCCTTGAATCGATCCGATTCAACAACCGTAGATCCCAACTGAGTTATTAAACCTTCCGCACCAAATATTCAGATGAAACCAGTGATCCCATCATTGAGTCGTGAGCGCCCTAATCTGGAAAAGCCTAGATTTTATCTCTAGGATCGATCTACGCTGCAACCTATGGATCTAGCTCCTGGACTGAACCCTATCTAAAGCATACGTGATTCTCCCATGGAATACTACGAAAACCTGATGTATTCGTTATATTTTGTGAATTTTATTGTTTAATTTAATTCTAATTTAATTCCGGCAAAATCAATCATATCATTCACGTAGTTTAGTGAATCGTCCTGCGTCAGTTTTGGTATCAAAGCCCTAGGTTTCTAGGTTAGGGCATACCGTGTGATATTGCATTCATTGCACTTTAATTTTCATCACATATTATTTCAGTTTTGGCCAAAGTGTTCATCTTGCATTCCATTCTAGAGCCCGTCAATTAGTGAACTGTATCACCATGGACATGAGTGGGGTTGCCGAAACTCTTAACAGCATGAGGGTTGATCTAAAATCGATCAATGATCAAATGACTGTCTTGGAGACAACCCAAAGGACTCTCGAAACATCTAATGAGAGGTTGTTAGACCGAGTCAATCGGTTAGACAAGGGTGATGAGTACTTTGAACTATCCCGTGAATGTAATGGTCCTCGATTCGAACGAAACGACTATCAACATAATCGGAACCGAAACCATAGGTTAGATCATCATGGAGATGACTATGACCCGGAAGGGAGACTCCTCAAAAATGTCCGAGTTGAGTTCCCGACTTTCGATGGAAGACTAGACCCTCAGGTCTTCCTCGATTGGTTATCCGATATGGACCAGCACTTCCAGTGGTTTGGCATGAGTGATGAAAGGTGCGTTAGACTTGCTAAGATGAAGCTCATACGCCAAGCCCGACTCTTTTGGGTCAACGTTGAATGCATCAAAACGAATGCGGGTTATACTCCCATTACCCATTGGGAGGACATGAAAGAGCGACTTACAGAGAAGTACGTTCCTTCTTCATACTACCATTGTCTCCTTAACCAATGACAAAATATGCGTCAAGGTAGTATGCCCGTATTGGATTACATTGACAAATTTGAAGAGTTCATGATGAGAGCCAAGGTATCCGAAGACCCTCAAGTCACTCTATCCAGATTTCGCACCGGATTGAGACTTGACCTGCAAAAAGAGTTAGTCTCCCACCCTGTTGAGACTCTCGCCGAGTGTTACACCGTCGTTCAAGACCTTGAACGATATTTAAAAATGACAGTGACTAGGTGATCTGATTTTCACCCTGGTCAATTAGAACCGTGATGAAATCTAGTCTTTGGGAACCCGCCAAACCCACGCAACCCACATCTACCAATGCGAGGTTTGACAAAGGTAAGGGTGTAGCCGGAGAATCTTCGAAGAGTGGGTCTCATGTCAAATGCTATAAATGTCAAGGATTAGGTTACTTTGCTACCCAATGCCCCACAAGGGACCCATAAAGGAATCTCTTCATCGACAGAGAAGGAGATGAAAGTGAAGGAGTTTATGAGGAAGAAGTCTTTAAGCCGAATGCCACACCTAGTGACGAGGAAGGTGATGACATGGGTCGCGCTCTAGTTGTGAGGTGTGCTTTTGCACAACCTCAACGGGATGAAAAGGAGGATTGGCGATGGGAGAACATCTTCCACACCTTTGCCACATGTGGGACGAAGAGTTGTAGGGTTATCGTGGATAGCGGAAGTTGCACTAATGTGGTGTCAGAACATATCGTCACCCGCTTAGGGCTTACACCTGAAGTCCACCCGAGACCTTACAAAGTCACATGGGTTGACTCCTCATCCATTCCCGTATCTCAGAGGTGTCGTGTACCCATACAGTTAGGTTCATACTCTAACGCCTTATGGTGCGATGTGGTGCTGATGGATGTGGGCCACATTATCTTAGGGAGGCCATGACTCTATGATTTGAACGTGACTATTTTTTGGGCGATCTAACGTTTGTACGTTCAATTAACAAGGGCAAGAAAATCACTCTTAACCCTTTAGCTCCTAAAGCACCATTAACCAATAGAGTTGAGAAGAAGGGAGGCCATCAATATTGTGACCCCTTCAGAGTTCGAAAGAGCATCGAAAGATGAGAGCGTCGTGTATGTCGTTGTCATGGGTTAAAATATCGGGTTAGCGATACGTATCGTCCGAGCTCCAAAACGATACGTATCGGTACCGGTCTGTATCGGACGATACATTGAATGTATCGCTCGATACATTCAATACATTTGAATGTATCGAATGTATCGTTCGAGTCCAATACCGATACGTATCGGTATCAGATGATATTTTGATCCATGGTCGTTGTTACTGTTGAGAGTACTTCTGAGTCAGTCTGTGAGTACCCCAAGGAGGTAGAGCCCATCCTGAAAGAATATGCGGACGTCTTCCCCGAAGACTTACCCAATGAGCTCCCTCCCATGTGTGACATTCAACATGCAATTGACTTAGTTCCCGGATTGGCATTACCGAACCTGCCCCACTACAGGTTGAATCTGGTTGAGCACGCCGAGTTGACTCGGCAAGTCAGTGAGCTCCTTCAAAAGGGGTTCATACAAGAGAGTCTGAGCCCATGTGTTGTACCAGCATTATTCACGCCTAAGAAAGATGGTACATGGCGCATGTGTGTGGATAGCCGAGCAATTAATATGATCACTGTTAAATATCGGTTTCTCATACCGCAGCTTGATGACATGCTTGATATGATGGTTGGAGCCACTATCTTTTCCAAGATAGACCTTAAAACTGGTTACCATCAAGTTCGTATTCGCCCTGGCGATGAATGGAAAATTGCCTTCAAGACCAAAGACGGTCTTTATGAGTGGATGGTCATACCTTTTGGGCTTTCCAATGCCCCGAGTACATTTATGAGGCTCATGACCCAAGTGTTGAGGCCATTGCTTGGCAAGTTCCTTGTCGTATACTTTGATGACGTTCTGATTTACAGTTCAGACAAGGAGCAACACATTATCCACCTGAGGTGCGAAACCTTGAGGGGAGAAAGGCTTTACGCGAATCTTAAGAAGTGCACCTTCATGCAGCACTCTGTTGTATTCTTGGGATTCATTGTCTCGGTAGACGGGATGGTTGCGGGCCCTATGAAGGTTAAGACCATTGTGGAGTGGCCCGAACCTCGAAATATTCATGAAGTCCGTAGCTTCCACAGTTTGGCCACGTTTTATCGTCGCTTCATCCAAAATTTTAGCACCATCATAGCTCCCATTACCGATTGTATGGGAAAATGAGAGTTCCTGTGGAGTAAAGCCGCGACGAGGGCCTTTGCTGAGATAAAAGATAAAATGGTTACTGCACCCGTCATGCGCCTACCAGACTTTTCTAAAGTCTTCGAAGTAGCATGTGACGCATCAGGTGTAGGCATAGGCGGAGTGCTAAGCCAAGAAGGTCACCCTGTGGCCTATTTTAGTGAGAAACTCAATGAGGCAAAGCAGAAATACTCCACCTATGACAAGGAGTTTTATGCGGTCGTCTGATCTCTGTGGTAGTGGACTGCTTTTCCAAGATGGCCCACTCCATACCGTGCTCCAAAACCTCCGATGCGGCTCTCATAGCCAAATTATTTTTCAGGGAGGTTGTGCGTCTACATGGTTTACCCTAGACGATTGTGTCGGATTGAGATGTGAGATTTACCGGTTATTTCTGGAAAACTTTATGGCACATGATGGGTACCATGCTCCAATTTTTGTCGGCCTATCATCCTCAAACAAATGGCCAAACGGAGTCCACCAATAGGAGTTTAGGTAATCTCCTTCGTTGTCTTGTTGGTGATCACCCTAGGACTTGGGATTCTATTTTGCCTTTAGCCGAGTTTGCATACAACAGTTCAGTCAATAGGTCCCTAGGTATGAATCCTTTTGAGGTCGTCCTTGGTCATAGGCCTAGAATACCAATTGATCTTATTCCCATGTCAGCTTCCCATAGAGTTTTTGAGTCAGCCGATTCATTTGCATAGCATATACACGAATTGCATGCCGAAATAAGAAAAAGAATTAATGCTAGTAATGAACAATACAAAATATCTGCGGATGCACACAGGCGCTTCAAGGAATTCTAGGTTGGAGATTACATCATGGTTCGGGTTAGGCCTGAGCGGTTCCCTTTAGGAGCTGCAAAGATACTTCAAGCCCGCGGCGCTGAGCCTTTTAGAATTGTGGCAAGGAGCAGCCCTAATGCATATATTCTCGAGCTTCCACCGGAAATAGGGGTCAACTCTACATTCAATGTGGAGGACCTGGTTCCTTCTTTGGCCCCACCCCCCCACAACCCCTTCCATGCAGCCCCGAGCCTAAATATCAGCCCCACCCTACAACCCTTACCCTTCCCTTCCCCACGCAAGCAACGCAGAGATCATGGATCAAAATATCGTCCGATACCGATACGTATCGGACGATACGTATCGGTATTGGACTCGAACGATACATTCAAATGTATTGAATGTATAGAACGATACATTCAATGTATCGTCCGATACAGACCGGTACCAATACGTATTGTCCGATACGTATCGTTTTGGAGCTCGGACGATACGTATCGGTAACCCGATATTTTTACCCATGGCAGAGATGAGATCGAAGGGATATTAGATGATTTGGCGATATCCACCCATGGGGGCGGAATTCAAAAGTACCTGGTCAAGTGGTTGGGAAAGCCGGACTCTGAGAACTCATGGTTAGCTGAAGACGAAGTGCGACATTTTGACCCCGACATACTCTCTCGCTATCACGACGCCGCTTCATCGGTGATGAAGCCTTTTCGGCCCGGGAGAATTGACGGGGACGCCGACATCGTAGACATCGGATATGGACCTTTTTGCGTGTACCGACGTCGGAAGAAGCGAAATGGAAATCATCAGAACTAGGCGAAAGACGAAATTTTGGAGAAAATTAGAAGAATTAGCCAATTCGATCGATCAAATTCAATTTTCGATCGATCGAATTGCATCGACAGAGTTACAGAGTTATGGAGTTATATTTCGACCGGTCAAATCGTATATTCCACCGATCGAAAATTTCGATCGATCGAAATGTGAATTCGACCGATCGAATGGCGATGGCGATTTTCATAGCAATATGAAATTTCGATCGATCGATCGAAATCGTGCCTGGTTGTTTTAGTGTTTTAGGCGTTTAAGTTCGAACTTTTGTGTTAAGGGTTTATTTGTCTTTTATTTATTAATTGTTTTAGGGTTTTCTTTTATTGAAAGGACTCCTATATAAGGTCCTTAAGTGAACAATGTAATTAATTGATGATTAATGAAAAGAGCTTTTGCTTGTGTGCTTGAAATGAGCCTATACGAAGGGTGATTCTTCTTCCCGAGAAGGGTTTGGTGCGAAGCCAAGGGTGTGAAGCCTGCCAATCTATCTATCTATCCTTTATCTTTGCTTGTGTGATTCTACAACCTCAAATTGACCATCATCCATGTGAAATCCTAAACCCTAGTTGTCCCTGAATCCTTGAATTGATCCGATTCCACAACCGTAGATCCCAATTGAGTTATTAAACCTTCCGCACCAAATATTCAAAGGAAACCAGTGATCCCATCATTAAGTCGTGAGTGCCCTAATCTGGGAAAGCCTAGAGTTCTATCTCTAGGATCGATCTACGCTACAACCTACGGATCTAGCGCATGGGCTGAACCCTACTTGAAGCATACGTGATTTTCCCATGGAATGCTCCGAAAACCTGAGGTATTCGTTATATTTTGTGAATTTTATTGTTTAATTTAATTCTAATTTAATTCCGGCCAAATCAATCATATCATTCACGTAGTTTAGGGAACCGTCCTACATCATAAACCCAGAGAGAGAGAGAGAGAGAGAGAGAGAGAGATTAGGCTAGAGAGTTACATGAATCAGTAAGCTGGAGCGAGATTAGGGTTGGAGCTCTTTTTCTTTTGCTTATATTTCTTCTTTTTTTTGCTTATATTTCTTCCTTTTCTTTTTCTTCTTTCCGCTGAGCGATTTTAGGGCTGGAGTAATTTTAGGGGGTAGAGACTAGAGTTGCTTTATGTTTAAAAGAATTTGACATTTTTGCCCTTTAAACAAATTTCCAACCCCCGCCGGTCCACATGTAAGTCACTTAAGTCGACTCGCCGAGTCCGTAAACTCGGTCAAGTTTCCGAGTCGGATCGGCGAGTCGAGTGAGTCAATAAGCCTTTCGATCCTTATGGCGAGTCGACTCTCCCGAGTTCCGAGTCGACTCGCCGAGTTTTAATACACTGATTTGTGTATCATCTTTCATCCATCTCTCCACACATGATCATAGCCAATGAGTGATCATACTCTTAATCCACGACATGATCAGTAACATGCACTCCTCCGGGAGAAGGTAGGGTTGCATCTCTATGCAGCAACTGTTTCTCTAGCGAATCGATTGTGTTTGAAGCAGTTGAACAACTTCTTGCAACTCCAGAGTTCTTTCTCTACCAAGAGTTCCATAAGGTGGCATCTTGGGTTTCATGTATGTCGAGGAGCTTTTGGTATTAATTGGTACGGATCAACTTGCTCTGATACAACTTGATGTGATATTAGAGGAAGAGATTCCCAATAGAGGATGTAACGAAAAAATCTAAAGACCTGCATTTATTTATTTATTTTATTTTTATTTTTGATAAATAAACATAGATTAATTTTTCAATCCCAAGAAAAGAGAGCAAGCAGTAAAGTATATTAGGGTTGTAAAGGCCCATGAACTCAGAAAAGAATCTTCAATAAAATAAAATAATAAATCCGTGTTCAATAAATAACTCTTGACCATATTTAGTTTACTCATCTCATAAATGAAACTAGCTCTCCTAAAATCCAACTACAATGCCCATTTAATAAAAGCAACTTCAAATAATATTCAAAATTTAGCTTTAGAAGGTCAAACACTTTCAGTTTTTTTTTTTTTCATTCCAATACAATGTCACCTGATCGTGCAACTCTAGGTTACTTGAGACACCTTACGTGATTTATTTAAGTAAGCATGTTGGGTCTTTATTGGCCCATTAAGGACCTAATCCAGAATCTTAATTAAGGCCCTTTTTACTAGGCCTGTTAATAGTCCGATCGCTGTTCTAGATCGATATATACCATTTTAACAATGTCTATTTACTGCCCTAGACTGACACTTGTGAGTTGTGACTTACCAAGTCACAGTAAGAGGGGCCGGGCTGGTTCCACTCATAAGTTGAGACACTCACATATGGGGGTCTGTCTAGCTGCATGCAGGCGAGCCAGGCATGCACTCGGCTTTTTTCTCCTAGGCACAACCAGACTCACAGTTGGGCTTGCTTGACCAAACGAGACTCACAGTTGGGCATGTTCGACCAACTTACTCCTGCCCATAGTTACCAAGTGGGAATTCTGGAAAAATTTGTCAAGGCAAAAAAACACAAAAAAAACGTGAAAAATTGGCAAATTTCTGGAAAAAATAGGAAGGATTTGGGAAAAAGTAATGGAAATATTTAAAAATATTAAAAAGTAAATATTTTTGTGACAAAAATGAGAAAAATTCATAAAAAACACTTTTAAAATTTAAATATTGTGAATTTGTTTAAAATACGAGTATTTTTAAAAGAGATGTGCTTTTCTGAAAAAAAACACGTTTTAAAGAGCATATTTCAAAAATCGCCGATTTTGGTAACTATGCTCCTGCCTTTCGTTGGGATGTGCTTTTTTGCACCTTTTTTGTTCCTCTAGGCGTGCATTTGACTACACTGGTAAGAGATACAGGTTTATGTAAACAAAAAACTATTTAAGTAATTATAAATAAAGGAACAAAGAACAAAGTGGAAAGCAAGAAGGATGCTCGGGAAAGTATTTACAGTGGCTGGAAGAAATCCGAATTACATCTAGTGCCCACTTGTTGGTTGAGAATTGATAAAAGAGGCTTGGATGGTTTATATAGTTAGTAGAGAACATACTTGAGTTGTCATTTGAAAAGTTTGACAAAAAAATCGAAATAGTTTGGGAAAATTTTTTTGTTGAAAAAAAGATTAAATTGTATGAAAATTAAATAAAATTGAAAAGCAATTTATTGAAATAGTTACGAATCAATCTCAAATTTCGTGTTTTATGACCGTTCTTACAAACAAACCATATAAAGCTATTAAAAGAGATCACAGGGGACTATAGCCTATGTGCAAATCTTCCCAAAATCTAAACCTACTCTTCTCCGTCACACTATATCTAGTCCCATTAGGAAAACGCTTTTTCCTCTTACAAACTTCCTCCTACAACCTTCTTTTAAATCTTTGCACTCCCAATCCAACAGTGCCACCCCATTATGTTCTCCATGACCTTCCTTCAAAAGGCATTATGACGGGGGACAACGACTCTAAAATACGTGAATGCTCATGATATGTTAGTTTGCCGAAATTAAACTAATTAATCGAACAATTAATCACAAATTAAAGCAATACCTTAGGGTTTCGCGAGATTTCGCTTAAGTTACCGTGCTTGATTCAAGTAGGGTCCAATCCGACGGGCTAAGATCGGATTCGATCCACGAGGATGGACATCAAGGTTGCTTTAGATCTAGGGTTTGAGAATTGGAACAATCAACTAAAAGGGAAGATTGGATGCAAGAGATTAATAAGTAGATTGGAAGGTTAAACAAGAACAAGAAGTAAGTAGAAGATCAAGGATAACATGCGAATCTCACCCTTGGCCTCTCACCAAACCCACATGGGGAAGAAGACTTACTCTTCAAAGCTCCTCTCAAACCCAAATGCAATGCACTTTTCATTAAAATCAACTAATTGTCATAATTGGCTTACAAAATATGCTTTATAGTAATTATAAAGGGGAATAACCCTAAAATAGAAAAGTGCCGTGTTATCCAAAAAGGAAAATTACATTTGACATAAAAAGAAAAACAAAAAAGGATAAGAGGGACAAATCCCATCACATGACTCACTCGGCGACTTTGGTTTCCTTTCGGCGAATCTTTATAAAGGATAAAAGGCGATAACGAAAATCGCTCGGCGACAACCAAGATACTCGAGCGAGATTTGGTTTAGACTCCTGATGCTCCCTCGCTTGAGCGATAATATGCCGAAAGTTTTAGCCTTGATTCGGAAGCACCCTCGCTTGAGTGACAAGGATGTTCGCTCGAGCGAACTTGGGCAGGGACTCTCCTCTTAAGGCTGCTCCTCAAAGTCTTTCACCGTTGGATCTTGGTGCTTCATGGTTCCTCTTTCGCTTTTTCTTTTGTCGGTATACTTTGTATGACCTGAAACCTAGATCCTTGTTAGTGGCGTCCCCGTCAATTCCCCTCAGACCAAAAGGGGTTCATTACCGATGAAGAGCGGTCATGGTATCGATCAAACATGTTTTGGTCTAGGCGGCGAACTTCGTCTTCATTGACCCACGTATTCTCAGACTCTGGCTTATGGACCCACTTCACTAACTATTTCTGAAACCCTCTGCCATGGGTGGAGACCACATGATCATCAAAGATCTTCTCGATCACATCTTTTTTCGGCTAGCTTAGAGGAGGGGGTGGCATAGGTTGTCGGGTTTGGGTCGGTTCTTGAGTAGGGAACTTTTGCAAAGGATTGCAAGGGGGTGGGATTGAGCCTAGATAAGGAACTAGGTCTTCTATGTTGAACGTTGAACTAACCCCCATATCTTGAGGAAGCTTGAGAACATAGGCATTAGGGCCACTCATTGCCAGAATCCTGAAAGGTCTGGCGCCGAGGGCTTGGAGCTTCTTCGTGATTCCCTATGGGAATCGTTCAATCCCAACCCGAACCATCACATGCTCACCGATTTGGAATTCTTTGAAACGCTTGTGGGAATTCTCTGATAACTTGTAATTATCATTGCCCGAGTTAATTTTATGTCTAATTTCGGCATGCAAATTATGAATCTGTTGTGCAAATGTATCTGCGGACTCGGATGTGTGGTGTGATGCGGACATAGGGATCAAATCTAGGGGTGGCCTTGGTTTGTGACCATGCACCACCTCAAATGGGCTCCTACCTGTGGACCTATTGATGGAATTGTTGTATGCAAACTTGGCTAGTGGTAGAATGGAATCCCGGGTCCTAATGTGATCACCGACAAGGCAACGTAGGAGATTGCCTAGACTCCTATTGGTAGCTTCCGTTTGGCCATCGGTTTGAGGGTGATATGCCGATGAGAAGTGGAGCATAGTACCCATCATGCATCATAAGGTTTTCCAATAACTGGTAGACTTGACATCCCTATCCGATACAATGGTTTGGGTAACCCGTGGAGACCTACCACCTCCCCAAAAAATAATTTCGCGATATGGGTCACATCGGAGGTTTTATTGCACGGTATGAAGTGGGCCATCTTGGAAAAATGGTCCACTACAACAAAAATAGAGTCGTGCTTTAGAGAGTCTTGGGAAGACCCAGCACAAAGTCCATCGAGACGTCTTGCCAAGGTGTGTGGCATCGGCAAAGGAGTGTACATGCCAGTGTTTTGCTTTCTTTTCTTGGAGACTTGGAAAGTACGACATTGTCGTACAATCCCGGCGACGTCTCGCATGAGACCAAGCCAAAAGAACCTATCTTCGACGAGCACAGTGGTCTTGTTGCGCCCGAAATAATCGGCAATCCCTCCGACATGCAACTCCCAAATGAGGAAGTTGCGCAATGAAGTGCGAGGGATGCATAGGCGATTGTCCACGAACAAATACCCATCCTGCAAGGTATAGGTGGGGTTAATGCTCGTTTGGTCATTAAGGAGGGTGTTGTAATCGTTCCCGAAATCGGGACACTCGGGATACTCCTCCCTCAACCGATTAAATTCAATGACCTCAGTGCTTATGGATTGCAAGGTCGGCACCCGACGACTAAGCGCATCCGCGGCTTTGTTCTCAATGTCGGCCTTGTGTTTCAACACAAATGTAAACCCTTGGAGGTATTCGACCCATGTCGCGTGCCTCGGGTTTAGCTTCTTTTGAGAAGCAAGGAAGCGCAAGGCCTTGTGGTCGGAGAATAAGACAAATTCATGCAGTCGTAGGTAGTGTTTCCAATACCATAGGGATCAGAGGACTACATAGAATTCCTTGTCATAGGTGGAGTATTTTTGCTTCGCCTCATCAAGTTTCTCACTGAAGTAGGCGACCGAATGGCCTTCTTATTTGAACACTCCTCCTATACCCACACCCGAAGCATCGCATGTGACCTCAAAGACTTTAGAAAAGTCAGGCAAGTGCATGACGGGTGCACTAGTCATCTTCTCCTTTATCTCGGCAAAGGCCTTCGCCGCGGCCTTACTCCATTGAAACTCCCCTTTCTTCATACAATCTGTGATGAGAGCCATGATGGTGTTAAAACTTCGAATGAAGCGACGATAGAATGCAGCCAATCCATGGAAGCTATGAACATCATGTACGTTCTTAGGCTTGGGCCACTCTACAATAGCCCTTACCTTTTCTGGATCCGCGACCATTCCATCTGCCGAGACAATCAACCCCAAGAAGACAATGGATCGTTGCATGAATGTGCACTTCTTGAAGTTTGCATATAGCTTCTCTCCCCTCAAAGTCTCACAAACCAACCGAAGGTGGGTCAAGTGTTGCTAGAGCTTTCAAGGGCTAGGCTAGCCCGGATTTTGGCCCGCTCCCGGCCCGGAAAAAGTGG
Source organism: Chloranthus sessilifolius (assembly GCA_021018995.1). NCBI lineage: Eukaryota > Viridiplantae > Streptophyta > Magnoliopsida > Chloranthales > Chloranthaceae > Chloranthus > Chloranthus sessilifolius. The sequence goes on from CM037592.1 coordinate 119,185,653, forward strand.
TACTTTCTATCAAGCAAACCCGACCCGATATCCAGACCGGGCTAAACATGTTGCAACCCGGATCAATCCGGGCCAGGCTTGGGTTGAGTGTTCCAACAACCAGCCCACACCTGGCCCGGATATTTTATATATATATACACTATCCTTTTAAAGTTATAAAAAAATTTTCTTTTAATTAAATATGGTTTACTTAACTGCCCTGAGATTAACCGTTGTCCGTTATAACCATTGTGCAACAAACTAAAATGAAATATTTGAATAAAAGTATGCACTTGAGCCTCTATAATGTTAATATAATTATTTAATTAAATTTTAAACCTTCTTCAAACTTTTATTAGAAAAAAAACAGTCTAAGCCCAACCAAATTTTATTAGAAAAAATAGCCCAAAAAAAGGGGCCCAAAAAAATAACCCAACCAAATTTTATTAGAAAAAAACAGCCCAAAAAAATCCCAGAAAAACACCCAAGCTCGGGCCGAGCTTGGGTTGAGTACATTGCAGCCCGGGTTCCTGGGTTGAAAAATTTGAGAACCCGGCCCGGATAGGTTAGGTCGGGTTGAACCCCAGCTTAGCCCTAATCCGGCCCATTGAGAGCCCTAAGTGTTGCTCCTTGCCACTACTATAGATCAAGATGTCATCAAAATACGCAAGGAATTTGCCCATAAATGGTCGCAACACTTAGGTCATGAGCCTCATGAAGGTGCTCGGGGCATTAGATAGCTCAAAAGGCGTGATCATCCACTCATAAAGACCATCTTTGGTCTTGAAGGCGACTTTTCATTCATCACCTGGACGAATGCGGACTTGATAGTAGCCAAAAGGTCTATCTTGGAGAAGATAGTGGCACCGACCATCATATCCAACATATCGTCGAGCTTCGGTATAGGGAACCGACACTTGACCGTAATCTTGTTATCCACACACATTCTCCAAGTACCATCCTTCTTGGGTCTGAGTAGTGCGGGTACAACACATGGGCTCAAGCTCTCTTGGATGAACCCCTTCCGAAGGAGCTCATCGACTTGTCGCTCTAATTCGGCATGTTCAACCGAATTCAACCTATAATGAGGCAAGTTCGGTAGGATAGATTCGGGAACTAAGTCTATGGCTTGTTGGATGTCACGCATTGGAGGGGGTTCATCAGGCAAGTCTTTCGGGAAGACATCCACAACTTTTTTCAAAATTGGCTCAACCTCCTTAGGGTGTTCGCCTATAGACTCGAGAGCACGCTCAACGGTGATGACAACATACATCACGCTCTCATCCAAAGAAGCCTTCTCAAACTCCGAAAGGCTCACAATATTAATGGTCTTAAATGAACCACCCTTCTTATCAACCTTCTTGTCCGATGGTGTCTTGGGAGAAAGGGGGTTTAATTTTATCTTCTTGCCCTTATGCATGAACGTGTATACATTAGACCGCTCAAGGAGGGTCACGTCCATGTCATAGAGCCAAGGCCTCCCCAAGATGATGTGACCCACATCCATCGGCACCACATCGCACCACAATGTGTCCGAATACAAAGCTAATTGTATCAGCACACGACATCTTTGGGACACGGGAATGGAAGAGGAGTCGACCCATGCGACTTTGTACAGTCTCGGGTGGGGCTAGGGCGTAAGTCCTAAACGGGTAATGGTGTGTGCCGAGTTCGTGCAATTCCCGCTATCCATGATGACCTTATAACTCTTCTCACCACACTTGGCGTAAGTATAGAAAATGTTATCTCTACTCCAATCGTCCTTATCATCACGTTGGGGTTGTGCAAGGGCACACCTCACGACCAAGCAATCTTGAATGCAAGCTAGTGCACGATTACCGTCGTCACCCTCCTCAGGTGACTTCCGATTCATACACTTCCTCTTCAACACCTTCTCCCTCATTGACTTCTTCAACCAAGAGATTCCTTTGGGGATCTCTGGTAGGGCATTGGGCGGCAAAGTGGTCAAACCCATGACACTTATAACACTTGGTTTGAGAGCCACCCCTTGATGACTCACCCACCACACCTTTCCCTTTGTCCAACCTTACATTTGTAGGAGTGGGTTGTGTAGGTTTGGAAGGTGGGTTCCCGGCACTAGGCCTTCCTTCCCCGGCTTGATGGCTACTAGCATGTGGCTCAAATCGCCTCACAACAGTCATTTTCAACTACTATTCGAGGTCTTACACAACGGTGTAACACTCTACAAGAGTGTCAACGGGGTGGGAGATTAACTCTTTTTGCAACTCTATTCGCAACCTAGTGCGGAACCTTTTTGACTTGCAGATCTTCCGACACATTGGCTCTAATTATGAACTCTTCAAACTTGCCAATGTATTCGGTCAAGGGCATACTACCTTGGCGTAAATTTTGCCATTTGTCAAGTAGGCAATGATAGTATGATAAAGGAACATACTTTTCGTAAGTCGCTCCTTCATATCCTCACAACAGGTAATGGGAGCATGACCCGCATTCGCTCTCATACGCTCGACGTTGACCCAAAAGAGTCGAGCTTGACCAATGAGCTTCATTTTGGTGAGCCAAACACACCGCTCATTGTCCATGCCATACCACTCAAAGTGATGATCCATATCGAAGACCCAATCGAGGAATACTTTAGAGTCTATTCTTCCATTGAAGGTCGAAAACTCAACTTGGACATTTTTGAGAAGTTTCTCATCCGGATCGTAGTCATCTTCACGATGAACTACTTCCATTTGATTTCGATTCCTACCCTCAGGTCGCCCGCCGTGCTCAAAACGCAGACCATTACGCTCATTGTGTCGGTCGTGGTGCTCCTCATCTCCTTCCACGGTGGAATCGGTAGTTCCTTGCTATGGCTTTTGAATAGAAACGATTAACGAAACAAATCGAACAAGCTCGAGCCCAACAACGGTCATGGATCGACGGACTAAGATCGAATTCGATTCATGAGGATGGACATCAAGGTTGCTCTAGATCTAGGGTTTGAGAATTGGAACAATCAACTAAAAGAGAAGATTGGATGCAAGAGATTAATAAGTAGATTGGAAGGATAAACGAGAACAAGAAGTAAGAAGAAGATCAAGGATAACATGGGCATCTCACCCTTGGCCTCACACCAAACCCACATGGGGAAGAAGACTCACTCTTCAAAGCTTCTCTCAAGCCCAAATGCAATGCACTTTTCATTAAAATCAACCAATTGCCATAATTGGCTTACAAAATATGCTTTATAGTAATTACAAAGGGGAATAACCCTAAAATAGAAAAGTATCATGTTACCCAAAAAGGTAACTTACATTTGACACAAAAAGAAAAACAAAAAAGGATAAAAGGGGCAAATCCTGTCATGTGACTCGCTCGAGCGACTTTGGTTCCCGCTCGAGCGGGAATCTTTACGGAAGGATCGCTCGAGCGATAACCAAGGGTCGCTTGAGCGAGTTTCGGCCAAAAGTTTTGGCCTAGACTCTTGATGCTCCCTCGCTAGAGCGACAATAGGCCAAAAGTTTTGGCCATGATTCTGAAGCACCCTCGCTCGAGCGAGAAGGATGTTCGCTCGAGCGAACCTGGGCAGATACTCTCCTCTTAGTGCTGCTCCTCAAAGTCTTTCTTCGTTGGATCTTAGCGCTTCATAGTTCCTTCGCTGCTTCTTCTTCCGTCGGTACACCTTGTACAGCCTAAAACCTAGATCCTTGTTGGTGGCGTCACCGTCACATTACCTCCACAATTATTTCCATACGAGGGAATTGTTCCACTTTTCAAAACACTCAATGCCAAGATTACCTTCTTCCAATTATTACGACGATACCTATTTTCGTTTTTATTTCCTTCTCAATGGAAGTCCCTTTGAATTTTTTCCAATTTATCATCCATCTTTGGCTGAATTTTAAGAGAAGCATGAAATATACGAGGAGATTATTCAATACCACACTTATAAGGGTAATTCTTCTGCCCAAAGCCAGAGTTCTTCCAGTTTGCTATTTCTTTATCAAATCTGTCCCCAATTAGATCGAAGACTCTTTAAAGGGGTCTACAAGCCTTAGGGTTTTTTGCATGATTTCTTACCAAATACTTAATAAGGTTATGAAAATGCCTAGGTGACGCAAGGTATTGGATCCTATCAGGCAAGGATCAAAATGTCAGTTTCGGTGTCCATTTCCGGACTGACCAAAACCGAAATTTTGATCGAAATTTCAGCACCTTGAAATTTTCGGTCCCAAATATATATATATATATATATATATATATATATATATATATATATATATATTGGTAAAAAATGAAAATATTGCAAGAGTTTGACCGATAATAGCAAGAGTTTAGAGTTTATCCCATGATTAGCAAGAGTTTAGCCGATAACATAGCAAGATTTTAGCGTTTAGCCAACAATAGTAAGAGTTTAGTAAGATTTTAGCCGATAATATAGCAAGAGTTTACGAGAGTTTTGCAAGAGTTTGGCATTTAGCCGATAATATTAAGAGTTTAGCAATATTTAACCAATAATAGCAAGATTTTACCATACTATATAGCTCCCCTACAAAAAGTGGCGATAACTTTAACTTATCATTTCAGGGTTGCCTGAAGCCGATATATATCGGCTGATATTTTGAACCATGGTATCAGGAGCCTAGATGATTGTATATTTGACTAGGCCAGCCCTAAATGAGGAAGAGGTAAGGATATAACTATAAGTCGTAGGCCAAAACTAAAGTAATCTTGAAAACTCATTCCATCTGAAATTTTAAAACATGGTAGGAGTTTATGAGAAGACACAATTGGAGCATCTAATATGATAGAATAACAGCCATTGAGAATTTAAAATAAAAAATGAACTACTACCATAGTTCTACTGGTGGAAGTGGGAACATAAACTCATATTCACTATCAAAGGGAAAATGACCTTCAGACAAAAAAAAAAATTGACTAAAAAAGAAAGAAAGAAAGAAGAAAGGAGAATAAGAAAAAGCTCTAATAAACACATTTGTAGAGGGAAAATTTTCTTTTAATTACTTGGACGCTGTAATTTGATTCAGCTAGCAGGAATACACTTTAGCATCAGGGGCAACCTAGGTGATAAGCCAGTGCTATATGGCTGCCTAGAAGTTCAAGTGGTACCGAGCACAGGGAGACCTAAGCAACTATCTCCTACATGCTAAACGGCCTCTATTAAGTCTATATGATAAGTGGCAAAATTGCTCATCAGATTTCATATTTGTTAATTCTAGGAATCTTTGAGACACAGAGCTGACTCGATTTAAGCATGATGCCTTTTTTATAAGCTTTTATGATACATTTTTGTTCCTGTTTTTATCCATTTTATTATCTCTTCTCCTTATATTTGTTCGCATATATTAAGAATCTGTGTAGATATTCCCCAAAGTAACGCTTGCTAAGATGTTGGGTGTAATCATTGTTTATCAAGAAATGCTTCTGTTGGGGTTGTGCCTGTAGCTCAATTGAAAGGTTGACAATATTGCAATCTCAAGGTTGCAGAGAAATGCTACACCTTTTTTGGGATCCACCCTTCCATGTGGTCACTTTGGAGTTTCTAATTGATTTCAATTTATGATAAGCTTTATGAGTTCAACTTTCTTGTTTCTCGTTGATTTCCTCTGCGTAGTTACAAAAGTCTGATTTTTTCCCATCCTATTTACTCTCCGATTAATCGGCCAAGTCTCCGAATTCCCGATTATTTCCTGAGGTTCTTTTTGCAATTTCTCCGATTTTTTCCGATTATTAAAGAAGTTAATTTTTAAGAAGAAAATGAAATGGTAACATAGTTTATATAATTTTGATCGAGTAACGTTTTATATTTTGGTCGGTGACTCGTTGTTTAACTTTTATAGTATTGATGGTTGATGTTCTTAAACATGTTGAGTATTGAGTTAATGACTTGATGGTGAACTTTTATACTATGATGTATGATCAGAGACTATATCTTTTAGAAAGTAGAAACTTATTTTTATTAAATAGAATTTATGGTTTACGTCAGATGTTAATCGCTAGGTAAATAATCACTCGATTAATTTTAGAGAACATGATGTCCTTCATTTTTATTTGCCTAAATGCATAAATACCAGCTTAGAACTTTTTCTCATATATTTTAATTTTTTAAATAATTCCCGATTTCTTCCGACTTTTTCCCAATTTTGCCGGATTTTTCCGATTTTTTCCCTCACAGATTCATTCCAGACTTGCCGACTTATCACTATGTTCCTATGCCATGTAAAAATGTGCTGTGCCCATTGTAATTGGTCATCGTTGTTTATGTGAGTTACTGACAAAACCCCTCATCTGCCAAACAGATAATCGACGCTGGGAAGGAGCCTGTGCAATTCCTAAATCATCTCTACTTTTTTTCATCTCATCAAGCCGAAGAAAGCTGCAGAACTTGAGGAGGTAAACGAAACTGGGATACCTTCTATGCAACTTTTTCAGTCCTTTTCGATTGCTTGATACTTTTTCCCCAACCATGAATTCTCGGCAGTGAAAGTAAATATGTATCTTTATCACCCTAGAGTTTGTACAGTTTATGGGCTCAAGTGGTGCAGCAATAAACAAGCCTGATTGTAAAATTCATATAGAATTAGAACTTTCTTATAGCAGATGGCCAATACTGAAGGTGTTCATATCTGAATAAAAATAAAGGTGATACAGATCGTCAAAACCGAAGGGTGTTTTCATGTGGATTAAGAATAAAGATGATTCAGATCATCATTTCAATTCGAAGATCACAAAACTCGGGTTTTATGTTCTTGTTGATTTCTCTGTTCGGTGTCGTCAAACGTGGGCTTGTAGAGTAGTTGGTGCAATATGGGCATGGGCTACAGGTTTCCTGCGAAACTCGAAACACTGGATTTCGGACGACTGATGTCTGATACAGGAGTCATCAGTATTGTACACATGGCAGACATTTTTCATCAACCGGAGATATTCAATTGGTGGTGCATGGGTCATCAGTTTTCGTACAGGTCGTGCACGTTTTCGTTGATGGAAGATTTCCTGGTGGTAGGGCTTGAGACAACGGCGGCTCAGCTCGAAGTACATGCTCATTGGAGGGTACAAGCCATCTGATCCAAGCACATTTGTTCGTTCATTGTGGACTCCTGGTATAGTCGTCAAGTGGTGGTTCGGGAATAAGTTGGCATGCAAAAAATTTCGCAAAAAGTCAGAAAGGTCAAGAAAAAAAAATCTTTTATTTTTTTAAAATTAAATATTTGAACAATAAAATATAAAAAATTCTTGAAAAAGGCATGAATTAATTGCGATTTAATTGCAAAATTTACATTGTTTTCCAAAAAATCACGATTAATTGTGGCTTTGTTTTTTAAGTTGCGATTTTGGTGGCTATAAATAAAGGATTTGGGGAATTTAAATGGGGTGGGTCCTTGACTGATTGGACAGCCAAAATTTTAGCATGACGGGTGAATGGGATACAAATCTAACCTTTGTTTTAACACAAAGTAGTTGCTCTGCGGACTCAAACCCGTCTTCAAGCTTAATAATAGAACGAGCCTTTTGGCCCCTCCTGAGTCACAAGTCACAACCAGGGATGCAAATAGCGGTTCGCCAGAGGATGGATCCATAGATCAAAATTTTGAAATTTGGGAATAAATGTTTATGTTACGGGCATGGATGAAACGAAACCAAAGTCCCAAATTTCCGACTATTTTGTATGGGGTCCAAAATTTTGGATTTCGGTTTCGGTCATGCTCGAAATCGAAATTCAACCCGAAATTTTGATTCTTGGATGGATCCATGATAAGATTACTTTTCTTATACTAGCAGTTTTTATAGTAGGGTAGCTCTATTTTTACACACAACTCTAAAAGCACTCACCTGTCAAATCATCTACAGGTTGGAAAGGTGGGTGCTTTTAGAGTTTTGGTTGGTGGAAATAGAGGTATCCTTGCAACAACTCCATGTCTTGTACATTTTATTTTAGGGTATCAGTATTTGCAACTGATGATTCGGTCTGCATCGCTTTCCACCGCCGTTAAAATTGTTGACTGCCTTTGATTAGACGATGGAGATAATTTTCTGTCCAAATCTTTCACGCAAGAAATCTTGAGATCGTGCCACATGTACAAAGGGAGATAATTTTCTCTCTCTCTCTCTCTCTCTAGGTTTTCTGGGTTTTTGCTCCTCATCGGTTGGAGTAAGAAGAAGAAACCTCCAAGTGATTTCAATTTCAGAAGTGATCTTAATTAATTTGAATAAAGGGAGTAAGGAGCTAACCTTAGTAAAAAAAAAAATATATGTTTTAAGTAAAGGTTGTGAGTGGGGGCTTCGGTGTACAACAACCTCATGGTGTACGGTGAGGTCTCATTTGCTCTTGATCCAATTAAGATGGGTGCATATGATCCAAGGCAGACTCAATGTCGGATTCAAATAGATGTACTTCTAATAGCATATCACAAATTAATGGGGCCTAAATGTGGCTTATAATCAAGGTGTCAAAATTGGTATCACACTCGGGTATAGGACCGACACGACTCGGCCGTTACGTAAGGGCCGATACCTATACGTATCGGCCTATTTTTTTTAAAAAAAAAAAGAAAAAAAAAGAAAAAGAAAATAAAGGTATCGGCCGATACCCAAATGACTGTGTGTGGGTCGATCTCCTTTCACCAAAATTGTCTAACATTTATCGTATATGTATCGGTTTAATCTGACCCGGTACAATGTTGCCTATTTCAATATTGGGCCGAAATGATATTTGAAAGATCTTACATCATTTATGAACTTATGATCTTGGAAATCCATACCATCAAAGTGATAGACCATCAATTGAAGATATATGGAAATAACTATGGGAACAAATATTTTGAAAGTTTGATGTGTTTTGAGGGTTGAGAAGCACGATTGAAAATTAATAGCTGATGATGGAGGTGCAATGTGGAAAGCATGCGTCTTGCGGTTACAAGATGCCACACATTATTTGTCACGTGTTGTTATAAAAGTTTACATAGCAGCACATGCCATGTGTCTTAATCCCGATTTATTCACGAATTTTTCAAAAATTCGCCTGATCACAAAAAATTGCATTATTTTCGAATAATTCCCAAAAATTTTCAAAAAATTGTGACAAACTAATAGAAATAATTTTTTTTTTTTTTTTTTATAATTTTAAATCTTTTTTCTTTTTTTAATTTCTCACGATTTTTCCTCCGAATATCTCCCCGAACTTCTCGAATTTGCCGGATTTGAACGAATTTTAATCTCGCTAAACTATTGCCAAACCCTGATTTGGTGACTATGTTGGGTATTAGTGGCCCATTTTAAAAATATTAGTCATTAAATCAGATTCCGAAAAAGACTCCGTCAAATATGTTCAACCCCATCTTGATTGTTCGCCTTTAAATTTTGAGTGAAATCCAAGTATGACACATAAGTCGATGATTCAATCACGTTTCTACGATTATAGCATTACCACTGATTGAATTGGTTCTGAGAATTTTATAAGAGGAACTTAAAAACAAAGGATTTTCATCTTTTATAAGAAAGGTCAGGAATTTGGGTAACTTAATAACGCATATGAGAAAAGCCAGGAATTTGAGTTTGCTAAGAATCTGTCAGGAATCTAAGTGTCCAAGAATCTAAGCTTTTCTGATAAAAACAAGGAAACATTTGAAAGAGGCCTTAGAATAGGTAAGGATTCATCAACCTAAAATTAAAATATAAGCTGTAAATCATATATTGTTTTAAGTGTACATTATATATATAAATACTTTTTACCTTTTTCTTAAGCATTGTCTTGGTGCATGATAAAACGCTTAGGTTGTCACGCCTCAAAAAGTGAGTTCAAGTTCAGAGAACAACCACTTTAAGCATGAAAAGTTGTCTAACGGTACGATTAGTTTGTTGTAATTTCATTACATGTAATATTCACTTTACATGTAATGAAGTACACTTCTTATACTTATAAAAAGGTACACCTCCGGTGTAATATGATTGTTCAGTTCACTGTAAAATGAGAGTATAAAATTCACTTTATGGGCTATTATTCACTTTACGGTGAAGTGAACGATTTCTGTAATTTTTTGCATGTACTCTTTGACTACCTTAAATCTTCATGTCCGCTCATTTTATATCTCTTCATCGACCATTATAAAGGTGTCCGTTTCACATGAAAATTTATGGGTGTATCATCCATCCCCGTTCAAATTAATCTACCGATTCACATTTACCTGACTCACTCTTCTTATCATTTGTGGCTATACATCCTTTTTATAGATAAGATTGACTTTTATATTGTAAAAAATATAAATGACACAATATGCAAAATGTATAGAGGCACAATGGTGTGGGATATATATTTTAAAATTAGACATATAACGAAGTAGAAACATTACAAAGTCCAAATAAACTATGGCACATCTTCAATTGATGGCCAAAATATAAAATTATAAGGTTAAAAAGAGATGCATTTTAAATACTACTAAACCTAGAGAGTAATAGACCCAGATGTTGAGCCATCATCATCATCAGTTTCATCCTTCACTTCCCATTCATCGTCCGATTCATCAACATCCTGAACGAAATCTTCTTTTTCTACTTGTTCTGTAATGTAACAACCCTAAAATTTAGCTATTTTATTTGTGGTGTATGATGGGTGTTGCACCAAACTCGGTGCTAGTGCTTCACACCGAAGCCTAACCTAATTAGGAGACCTCTATTTAAGTAGAGGATACGTCCAAAACCCTCACTTTTTACTTTAAGAAAACCTAGCCTCTTGCTTTTGTTTTCTTCTTCTCAAAACTCTAGCCGTCCCTTCATCTCCCCCATCCTCTTGAAAAAAAAAAAAAAAAAAAAAAAAAAAAACACTCGACCCCTTTAGATCTCTTGGGTGTTCTATCATAAAGAACACCGTGGTGTTTTCTACCGTCGGATCGTGGAGATAGAAGGCGGCGTAATCGTGGACGGACCATCGTGTGGACACCGTGCTCTAATCGCCATAGATCTGCCGATCACGCTTTAAGAGGTGGGTACCCATCTATCCGTCTCATCCTTCTTAGATCCCATCGCGTAAAATATGTTGATCGCGTACCGATGGGATATTTAAAATAAATCTAAAACTGTTTTTATTTATTTTTTTTTTTTTAAATCTATTTTAGGATTATAATAATAATGAAATCTGTTTTTGGTATGAAATTTTGTAAATTCTGTTTTTGTATGAAATTTTGTGAAATCTGTTTTTGTATAAAATTTTGTGAGATCTTTGATGCATTGTTGGGTTTTATTTTCGGAACCCTATATTTTTATTTACTTTATTGTGAATCTGTGGCCGTCAATCGATTGAAACCCTATGGGAGCGCGTGCCCTACTACCCCGTGGCACCTACACCCACTCCCTACCCCGTTGAAAAATATAAAATTAAAATATTAATTAACAACTAAAATAATAAATAAATTTTACGAAAGAGATTACGTTAAATAAATATTATTGTATGAAAGTGGTATTATATTAAAGAGTAAAATATTATTAGGTTAATTAAATAATAAATTAGTTGATAAAAAAAAAAATGTAATAATTAGTAAAAATGTATAATGGGCTGTAAATGTGATGAGTTATTAAAAAGTAATATTTTCATTGAATAATAAATTGAATAATGATAAATATAGCTTATATGTTTAATTAGTATTATTATAATAATTGATAATAATACAATTATTAATTAGTAATTAGATTAATGATATTTAGAGAAATGAATTAAATTAATAAAGTAAATATTAAATATTAAGATTATTTGTTGTATTATATATCATTTAATTAATGAATTATTAAAATTTGTACATGAATATTACTATTATATAATTCTGTTATAATAAAAAGTTTATTTATAACAACTGTCATAAATGCTTTTATTGTTAATGTTTGTATTAAGGTTACATTTAATAATATATATATATATATATTATATGAATATGGTTGAATTATTTTTAGCAAGTATTTATATAGAATAAATACCCTAAGTCATTGCCTATTGAAAACTTGTAAATTATTCCATTTTAAAACAAACGAAAATTAATAAACTGTTGGAATTCCTTACTCCTTTTAGAAATAAATTCCCCTATTAATGTGAACTAAGATTCGGTCAAGCACCCTAAATTGCAATCATCACCCTATTATATAATTATATTAGTGTGCTATATAAATAAACATAAATATAGATATACTCAAAACCTAAATGTAAACTTTTGATGTGTGACACTGTTGTGTTTGTAACTAAATCAAGTTATATGAATTAAGGATATGTTAGAACTGCAGATGCGAGATGAGATCATGCCTACACTTCATGCGTGGTGATTGTTGAGATGACATCGAAGCGAAGAATACACCGTATTCACATGCCTTACAACTCATGGTGGAATGGGACCCATGACGAGTCAGGTGAGTGTGAATTCAGTGTAATCTCGTAAATCTGTGGCATATTGATAGTATAGATTATGAGTAAGTTATGAGGTTCTTGCTTTAACGGTGGTGAGGCTATCTCACTATAGTTAGTCTTAGAATTAAGTTATAAGAGTATGTTATGAGTATGAAATAAGATATATGTTACGATGACGATAATAAGATACTGCATGTAGGCCAAAGAAAAGATAAATAACTTAAGTTTACATGCGTCTGCCTTACGTAGCCATAGTAAGGGCAACAACGTCTTCGACCAAGACGGATCTGGGAGAGATTATGAGTATGAGTATGTCTACAAGTCGGGTTGGCCATTATGTCTCCCCATGGGCTGGATGGTGGAGTATGAGTATGACACGAGGGCGTTATGATATGGTGGTATGATACTATGTTGACCCTCTCATAGTAGCTCGAGCAGCGACTCTGGCACAGGTCGTATAGGATTTCACTAGTATGTTAGTTACGCTCATGATGTATGCAGACGTATGTGCTAGAATGATAATAAGACATGGTATAATAAGGTATGAGATATGGTGAGGTATGTTAGGACATCAGTATCTAGATCATGGTCTTGCATTTATGGTATGAGCTTTATAATATGCATATGATTTTGTCATTCTTTTGCTATCTGTTTGAGATACTATTATTTTTATCACTCACAAGATGCACCCACAATGCACCTGAGAAGTATGGGGTGGATTGGTGGTGTATCCCACTGAGTTTACGTGACTGAGTAAACTCATCCCACGATAATCTAACATTGCGCAGTGATTTCACGTGGAGTGGACATCGGCCTTTCCGATCCGGCCAAACCGATTTTTGATCCATGGTCTTGAGTACCAGGAGCCTTGGGAGGGTGACGGAGTCGAGTACCAGGAGGGTTATAGTGCCGATTTCGATCCGAGTACCGATTATTGAGCATTGCGGACTTGGTAGTAGTTTGGGTCTTTCTTTTTACCATGGATTTTATGATTCTATTTTATCGGATTTGTCTCCGACGTTTACTATTGTTTATTGATGGATTTCTCAGATTCAGCACTTCTATTTTAGCATTTATGATTCTTTATATTCCACTGTTATATGTTGATTTTCACGGATTTCGTGGAATCGGACATGCGCGATAACTCTGATTAAGTGTATGTCCGCTTAGCATATCCGGGATATGTGCGGGTCATAACCCGGAATTCTAGGCCCTTGGGATGGGGTAGAATTTCGGGTCGTGACATGTAATCTCATCTCAGGACCCCTCCATCTCCTTTGATGTATAGAGGAATAGCCCGATCTACATAGGACGTGATAGAAGATCGCAGGATCTATCGTACGATCGGCCGTTTGATGAACCAGTTGCTTCTCCAGTCGATTGCTACTTCGTCTTCATTGTTGCAACGTTCGATTATTGGAAAAGATAAATCTCTCTTGAAAGAGATTGTTAGGTGCATGTATTCTAGTATTAAAGTGGGTGCTATGCCTTTTTAATGAAGAATTTTATTCGATCGTTGCAAGTTTTCCTTGTAATAAATCGACGTTGGCACGAACTCCTAAAAAATATAATGAAAGGAACAAAGTAAATTATATTTTTCGGTGTAAAAATAGTATATTGCACGTAATATCGCCATATTAGGGCAAAGTGAACGTACCCTAAGTGTCCTTCGGACCATTTTGGACTGGGCCAACCAGTATTGCAATTCAAACTCTTGTATAGGTTTTTCAAAACAAAATAAAAATGAAGGAAAAATTATATGTATTGAGCCAATTTCAACATCATTTGTAGCCGTAATCAACCCAAGCAATATACAAACATCTTTTTATTTTTTATGGGTAAATTGGGATTGAACCTACAACCTCAAGGTTGCATTTAAAAAAAATAATAATTTATAAATCGAATGATTTCATTCAGAAATGGGCACAAGAAACGAGCCCAGCACACCCATGCAAAATAGAACCAAATGGCCTAAAATCAGCCCCCCTTCATTGAGAAGAAAGTCAGTCGGGTTACCACTTAATCTGAGAACATCATTAAACATAATTCTTATGGAAAAAATTCATGAAGATTGTGGCTTTGTTTGGCAATTCTCTTCCAAAAACACTTTCTAAGAGAAAATTATTGGGTGAGAATTACATTTCACCTAAAGACATAACTACCTCTAGTTGAAAATAGTGTTGTATTGAGAAGTTGTCTAATGTTGCTTCTCACGCAATAGATTTTTTAACATGTGATAGACTTTTTTGAAAAGCAATATTTAAGAAGTAACGTATAAACCACCACTTCACAACAGCTTGAAAGTGCTTTTTGGAGAAGGTTTTCCAAACAGGGCCTGAATCTCTAAAGTAGACATACTTCCAGTGAACTTAGCATTGCCGCTAATCCAAAGCGAGAATGACCTTAGAGTTCCCTTCCACAATGTACCTATCTACGTAGTCTGTGGCCTAAGCCCTGCTTCATTGTTAGAACATTACCTAAGAAGATGTTGAAGAATTTAATGATATCTTACCTTGGTGATCCTATTAACCCCTCCCAAATTTCCAGTATTTCCCCTAGAGTAGCCCTCAAAGTTTAGCTTTAGGGAGCCGAGGTTTGTTCCACCCAATAGCCTGAAAAATGTTCGGGTTAGAGCCATAAACTTTTATGGCAGGGGGCAACATATAAACCATCGAAAAAGTTTCGTAATCTCGAACTTTTGCAAAAATAATAGGTGTGAAAATTTCAGCAATATTTGCCAAAATTTTCGTCATACACTTGTTTTCGAGAATTTCGTCGAAATTTGCCATTATAGAGTAGACATTGAAGACTATTGGTGTCAGTGCATGATCATGTATGTTTGAGCCTTGTGATTAAGATAAAATTTGTGTTTTATGTATATAAAATAATTTTCTTTTATAATTTTTGTCAATTTAAATTAGTAGTTCGAGTCAACTAGCTTTGGTTGCTTGAAACTCATCCAAGTTACTCAACAAATACAAAAATTTAGTTTCTCTTTGATTTTGCTTGAAATTCTACTAAGTCAAGTTGATTCGGTCTAAGGCGTGGTGTGGGTCATGGGGGGCCATACTAACTGGATTGGGAACTGGGCCGGTAGGCCCATCTTAAATCTGAAAAAAAGAGAAGTTGGTTTTGTGGTGGGCCTCGGTCCCTATGTTCGACCCCGCCTGCACACGAAGCCTGCCAATTTGATCGCTTGGCTTTCTGTGGAGGAGCCGTGCTTAGAGCATCTCTAGCAACAAACGCTACACGCAGAAAAAATACCAAGGTCAAACCCTTGAAAGCCACTGCAACAAAGTCACCATTAGACTCGTCATATTTGGCGAGTCCTACTCCACTCGCTATATTTGGCAAGTCCTCCTCCAGTCACTATAATTAAAAAATTACTAAATCTCTCTCTCTCTCTCTCTCTCTCTCTATCTATCTACTTGCCATATATTTTAAAAATATATTAAAATAGAAACAAAAAAATATTATTTCAAAGAAGGAGCAAGCAGACAAATTTCGTTTTCGGTAATTTTTTGGTGGGGGGTCCTTTCGGTACATTTCGTATTAATTTCAATACATTTCGGGGTTTACAATTATATTTAATATTTAAAAGAAAATTAGCAATTGATCCAAGTAGCCAAGCACTGACGCCAAGCTCAAGCATAACTATAGAAGACAAATTGACAAAGGGTATCGTTATACTCACCCCAAAAGGTTGCTTTTTCAACCCATCTCTTTCCACTTGACATGCATTGAGCACCTTTAAATCAGATGGTGGAGGTCATTTTTCGTCCCCATATTTTGTACAATGAATCTATGGATCGTGAGCGTACCATCTGATGGTCGATTTTTTGTTACACATGGCACACATCTCAAAAAGTGACGCCAAAATTATGCTTGGGGGTCATATGATTTTAGGGTAACTTTTTGAGATGTGTCATGTGTAATAAAATATTGACCATCTTATGGTACCCCCCACGATCCATAGATCCATTGTGCAGAAGATGGGGATGAAAAACAACCGCCACCATCTAATTCAAGGGTGTCAATGCATGTCGGCTGAAAAATGTGGGGTGAGAAAGTAGCCTAGTTTGGTGAGTATACTGGTACCCACAAAGCATGTCGTTTTGTAACTTCCAATTTTGTCCCACATCAGTTGCTAGAGAAAAGAGTTTTCTCTAGCCACCTATATAATGCGTTCTGCATTTGCTTTAAGTGACCATCCATGCAGCACAATCCACGTATCCTTGGGGAGTGCGAACTATTATTTGGCTGAAAAAAGAAAAACTAAAAAAAAAAGAAAATATCGAAATTTATCGAAATTTCGGAAATTTTGTCGAAAATTACGAAAATGCTGAATAGTACTGAAATTTCTCCAAAATTTTCGTTTAACCCCCATTTCGGCGAATTTCACGAAATTTTGCCGAAATTCGGCGAAATTTGTCACTATGGGAGCAGCTAAAATAATTATCTTTCCTCAAGACTTTTTAAAAAATGCAATAGCTAAAATAGAGAGTGGGCAATGCAACAGCTAAAATAGAGAGCGGGCTCAAATAGAAAGTGGACTCAATATGGGGTTTTAGCTATTGAAATTTAGCTATCCTTATTGGAGATGCTCTAACGCTTGGACCAACTGAGAGTCCTACTTTTATTTTTTCCTGTAAATGCAGAATATTTTATGGTAAATGTTGGTTTTTCTTGGAGTTATTGAGACTTGGGAGCTAATATTTATAACTTAATCAAAGGATAAGATTACCATATTTTAAACTTTCTACAATTTAACTATATTTGATAGTATACTCTAATCTATTGTACACACAAGTGCAGTGTTTCATGTGCGGCTTGTTAAAGTTTGGGTACTGCCCCGCACATTCTAGTACATTAAATTTTCTTCCCATTGACCACATTTTGGATCATAGCCAATTTTTTTGACTGATCTCTAATAATTTTGGGCAAGTTGTTGTGGTACCAATCCTTGGGAATGGTGCTTTATGGACCCCACTTGGTTCGAATGCATGGTTTCCATACATTCGAAACCATATTCCCATACATCTTTTCATATTACTGTAAATAAAATATACGATTACAATATTTAAATTTTTTTAAAAGTTGCTATGTGTTAAGCATGCAGATAAGGTAATCTTCCACATTTAATCTTTTTTTTTTTGGAACTAAATTCTGTTCAAATTTGAATTGTGCTGGAGAGAATGTACTAGATCCTTTTCACTAACATGAGCACAAGTGAAAAGTTCCATTAGTAATGTTGAAATTCCTTCAAAAAATTTTAATCAAACGGTAGCGAGAGTAATGCAGGATGGAAAGATGCTAACTCTAAAGTAGTGTAAATCTAGCACGATAGGATTAAGGTTTCAATATCTGGAATAAAGTAAAAAATAAAGAAATAAGAAAGAAGATATTGGCATCACACCAAACTCAACTCGGAGAAAACGAAAATTCTCAACAAACTCTCAAATATAGCACAAAGTAACTAAATTTTCATTAATTCATCATAAAATTTTCATAAACTGTTTTCTCAAAAGATATTACAATGTATTTATAAAGCAAAGAAACCCTAAGAATACTATTAAAAGTAAAACTCTTAATCAATCATTAAAATTTTCTAATCTAACGGTTACAATTAATTTCACGACTAATCCTATTTTATTACGCGACCACTTTTGAAAGGTCAAACGATGTCCAATTGACGAAAAATTAGTTTTGTTTGAAAGCTTATCAAAGTAGTTTTTCAACAGGATAAAAATCACGCAACTTCGATGTGTATTGAAGAACTTATTGTCACTTTTTTGATAGTTGTGCTAAAAGTAGCGAAAGTAGCAGTTATATATCACATATGTGTCTGACCCGTAAATAATTCAAATAGAGAAATTAATCCTAAAACAAATAAACTATTAAAAGAATCCTAATGAAAAAGAAAATTAAACCTAAATAAAATCGCCTAAAATAACATACACATGAGCCTTTAACTCATCTTTAATGGGTCTTTTAAAAACTCTTAATCAATTATTAAAATTTTTAAATTTAACGGTAACAATTAATTTCACGACTAATCATTTTTAATTATGCAACCAATTTTGAAAGGTCAAACGATATCCAGTTGACGAGAAATTAGTTTTGTATCAAAGTAGTTTTCCAACAAAATAAAAATCATGCAATTCCGACATGTATAGAAGGACTTATTATCACTTTTTCTATGATTGCGCTAAAAGTAGCGAAAGTAACAGCCATATATCACATATAGGTGTCTAACCCCTAAATACTTCAAATAAGAAAATTAATCTTAAAACAAACTACTTATTAAAAGAATTCTAATGAAAAAGGAAATTAAACATAAATAAAATTGTCTAAAATAACGTGCACACGAGCCTTTAACTAATCTTTAATGGACTTTTTAGGGTCTACTTTTTCTTTCGATGTCTCATCTTTATCTGACCACGATTTCGACGTGTAGGCGTCGATTCTGCATCCGAGAGATTTAATCTTTGTTGATATATCGTACATCAAGTTCCTTCTTTGCAACTTAAAAAAATTAGATTAGATTTATAGTAAAAGGCAACATTATGTGTTGCGGTTGTGAAAGATTAGATTTACAGTCAGTCAGAGCCACTAATCTTCACTTGCGAGAACATGTTGACTTGATAGGGAAGAGTCGAAGAGATTTTAATGCGGAGAACAAAGTTGCACGGTTGTCCCTTAGCATAAGGGGTCGCCTTGGGCCTCCTAGTTTTGGACCCAAAATGTGTCCTCTTGTCAGTAATTTCTTCAACGGGCCGAGGCCGAAGATTCACTTTTTTTCGGTTGTAATAGGACCCCATTTGCTAATTTGGCTTAGGACCCCAAAATCTCAGGGTGGCTCTGCATAGTAGTTAATAAATGGGGGCAATGGTCAGGTCCTACCATGTAGAACCGGATTTCCAGTCCTACCCCATCCGTTACCCTTGGAAATAAGAGAATCTTGACTTGATTATCCTATTTTATAGCATGACGTGCAGTCAAGATTCTCCTATTTCCAAGGGCAACAGATGAGGTAGGATTGAAAATCCGATCCTATAGTCAATTTATTTATTTTTATTATTTTTTTATGAGAAAAATATTCTATCGTAATTTAAACCACTAAGAAAGGACCGACTCTCTTGACCGTCATTTAAACACTAAATGATGTTTAAACAATCTTACACCATTGATTGGCTTATGATCTTGAAAATCTGGCTATGGTTCCAAAAATCATAATTTTTGGGAGATTCGAATCATCCGATCTGTGCACTCTAATACCAACAATTGTTCTTAATTTTGATGGCTCATATTAAAGTTGACCGATCGGATGGTTACATCCACTTAGAAGCATGATCCTTTGACTGGGACATGTTCCAACGATGGATTGCTACTTGGGAAATTTAGATTGATTATAGATGTATGCCACATGACACAATGATAAACCACACTTCAACGGTATGAGATAAAAAGTGACATTTTAATGGTTTAAAATCATTTAAACACCATTTGGTGTTTAAATGTTGGTATGGACCCATCATCCCTACTAAAATATATTGTTCAGATATTAGGGTCTTGATGGGCCAGGCTAAGCTTTAAACCGGCCAAATTTTAAATGGGCTAAAATGGTTGGCCCATGCCCAACCTGTTTATTTTTCGGGCAAGGCATGACCTACGAATAAATAACCTAGCCCATGCTCGGCCTGCCACATTGGTGTCTATATGTCGGGCAGGAGCCATCATCCCTAGTAAAATTATTGTGTGGATATTGGGGTCTCAATGGGAGGAGCTGGGCCTTACACGGGCTGAATTTTAAATCGGCTAGAGTGATTGGCCCATGCCTGACTCATTTATTATTCGGGCCAGGCCGGGTCAACTAATAAATAACCCAGTGCATGCTTGGCCACCAAATGATCGGGCTCTATTCGGGCCGGGTTGGGCTCAACATAAGCCCATTCAAATCACATTTTAAATCTTTTTTAGAGTGAATTCGCGCCAGACATGAGCCCATACAACTCTTTGGAGCAGGCGTAGTTGAGAAAAATTACCAAATATATCCTCATTAAAAAACCCTAATAGATTAAAATAAGTATACTACAATAATTTCACTAATATTGTCTAATATATATAATAAAATGGGTTGTATAGCTAATATATACATACATAATTTTATTCGGGCTAGAATGGGCCGGGTGAAAGATCTATAGTGTAGCTGGCCGATGGGCTTGACTCTGAATGCCCAAACCCACCATGTTTATATATTTAGGCTAGCCCGGCCCGTTTATTAAATGGGCATTAGAGTGAAGTCCATACCTGGCCTATGGTGGGACGGGCTGAGCTGGCCCGGCCCATTGAGATCATTAAGTGGTGTGTGGAAAGCAAAAGTGGTGTGCTCTCAGTATCTCTCTAGAGAGGAGAGGAAAGAGAAAAGGGGATGCAGAGCAGATCAGGGAGCTTATCAATCTCACTTTCAACGACCATGGCGGAGCTGCGTCACTCTGGTTCGATCGGCAGCCGACCCTCGTCGTCTCCAGTAAAACGAGACGACGAAGAGATGCCCCTCGTGGCCGGAAACGTCGCCGACGACGACGACGATCGACACTCGTCGAGAGACAGAGACAGGGGAACCAACGCCCCGTTCTCCGCTTTCTTTTACTCTCATTGTCCATTCTTCAAAGACGACATTAGGGTTTACTCTCATTATAACGATTGGTTGGCCAAGATCTGCGTCGGTATTCTTGCGATTCTGCTCCTTGTTGGCTTGATCTCGATTCCCTCGGTGTGGAATCGCCTGGTGAGTTTTTTTTTTTTTTTTTCCTTTTTTTGTGATGTTTTTTAGGGTTTTGTGTGGAGTAATCTTTGTGAATTTTGATTTTAGGTTTTTGTTGTGGGAATGATGTTTTCATTTTTCTGATGGATTAGTTCTGATGTTGTGAGAGTTTAGAAATATTTTGAATTTTGGAGGTTTTGAGTTTGATCAGTGATTTTGTTCTGTGAGTGTTTTTTGGTTGGGTAAATCTGTGCATTACTATTAAATTTCTGCAGAACAAGTGACTTTTATGAAATTTCGTTGGTGCATGTTGTGTGATTCAGGTAATGTGTGTTGAATTTTGGGGTAGCTTTTGTTCTTCAGGTCTTTTGGGTTTCGGTTGTGTCAATCTGTGGACTACTATGAAATTTATGCAGAACAAGTGGTCTTCATGAAATTTTGATGGTGAATGTCGTATGATTTTAGAATTTTTTTGAATTTTGGAGTAGGCGTAAGATTGATGAGTGATTTTTGTCTTTTGGGTTTCAGTTAGGTCAATCTGTGCCCTGAGATGAAATTTCTGGAGAGCAAGTGTACTTTATGAAATTTTGATGGTGAATGGCTGAGAAAGTGGTTTTCTTAGTGCAAGATGGGTTATAGAGAGCATGATTCTTTTGTTGTCTCGGATTATAGATTTAGTTGCTAACAATGGCCAAGCTAGGTCACACCTTTTACTCTTATATATGTGTATGTATGTATGGCCGTATAGGATGAATAAAGAAAGCAATTGTCTGATTTTGTAGGAACTAGGAATGTATAGTGATAAAATCGACAAAAAGAGAATCCAAATTTAATTGGCTCATCTGTAATGCTACATGAGCATTACAGATGCTCATGTAGCATCTATAATGCGTGCGGATTACAATCACTCCTTGCGATGTGCACTCGCGTGCGGCACTTAGCTTCCCAAGCTAAGTCAACCTACAAGCTTCCAACCAAGTGATACTACGCGGATTCCCGAAAGCGATTGAGATTGTGATGCGTAGTGACGAGTATAGGGCCGGCCTCCTTTCAGAGTTGACCCGCACTGTGGAGGTGGTTGGAACCACCCCAAACACGATGGCTCTAAGCCGCACGACTAAGGTGCCCTAAAGCAACCAAGCAACACCTCTTGCGAAAGCAAGGTCCGGATGCACGTGCACGCACGTGTTAGGGTAGGGGACACACTTAGGCTAGCAACACATCTAGTAGTACGACGTGTAGTTGCTAAGCTCTAGTCCCCATATATAAGGGTTAAACACCAACTTGGGGGAAGGAATGGGAAGACCTCAAAGTGCTTGGTTTGACATACCACCATGGCACATGCCCCCGGTCTGTGGCACACAGTGCTATCCTCCACACAATTGCACCTACAACGCCTCGCATCTTCCCCCACACGACCATGTCGTAAACCCTTCATGCCACCATGTCGCGACGCCCTCGTGGCCCGCGACCAACACACTCGGAGCCCAAAAATGGAGCAACTCTCATGGCTTAGTGACGTGCCTACGATGCCTCGACACGGAGAAGAAATGACCCTAAGGCTGACCCGGCTGGCCACGCTACATGCCCCCGTCGCATCCTCCCCCACTCAAAACCGTCAACGTCCTTGTTGACGCTAAGACACTTCTCCTTAAGAACATACCCACCCCCTTCATACTGCAGTCCTTGAACCCCAAGTCTGCTACGCTTGATCATTGCTTGGTCCAACTTGCACTTCACCTCATCTGCCCTCATGCTGGTTGGCAACATCGAAATTCACTACGCCACCTCCATATGTAATGCAATTCACTCTTTCGTTTCCCCGAGACTTCCCTAAAAATGACACCATTTCCAATGCACGGCAACTCGTGCCCCTGCTATTGTCCCTCGGCAATCCCTGCCTTCAACCATAGGCAACAACCCCCCAAAATAAGCACGACTGCTACTGTACCTCAGCAACTCCCACCTTCACTCAAGCAGTATTCCCAAAACTGTACACAAGCAAAATAACGCCTCAAACTTTGTACACTATTGGTGTCTAAGTCTTCCTGCGGCCCACGCCAACAAGATCGTGATGTCTCCCCTTCTTCTCAACAGTTAATCAGTCGGAGCACCCCTACCTTAGGGACGACCTCTACCTCATCACCCTCTTTCTCTTTGCTCTTCCCCTTCTCTGTGGTTAAAGCATTTAAGGCGGCCTTTTGTGGACACTTGCGCACTAGATGCGGCCCACCACATAAGTAACACTTCTTCGTCCTCTGCATGTCTTCTCTCCTCCTCTCATACCCACCTCTCTCCTGACTGAATCGCTCCTGCTCGTTCTCAATCGGCTTCCTCACCTGCTTATCGACATTGTCTTTGGGTCAATGCTCTTAAAATCGTCGGGCGGGTTCGGGCGGTTAGGGGGATGTTCGGGCAGAAATCACTGGGCGGCTCCGGGGAGAGCGCCCCAAGATCTGGGCGACCGCTATATATATTATTAGTTTTTTATTTAATCATAAATGTATATTATATATACACTGGTCACTGGCACTGTGGCACACTCAGTCTCACACATACACAATCTCACATATATATATATATATATATATATATATATATATATATAATATTATATATACACGTCACTGGCACTGTGGCACACACACACATCCTCACATATATATATATATATAAAATTATTTTATATATATATATACTAATATATATATATATATAATTATTTTATATATATACTAATATATATATATATATATATATATATATATATATATATATATATATATATATATATATATACACACACACACACACACTGTACTGTGCAGGAAAGAAGAGAAAAAAAAATGATGCAGTGCAGCCAATCAATGAAGGATCAAAAGATGAGAAGGAGAAGATGAAAAAAAAACTGATGCAAAAAAAAAAAACCAGAAAAAGAAGAAAAACCAGAAAAAAAACAACTAATGCAAAAAAAAATTAGACAAAAGAAGAAGAAGAAAAATCAGGGAAAAAAAAAACCTGCTTGAGGGTTGCCGGAGGGTGCCACCACCTTGTCGGAGCTTCGAAGAAGAAGAAGAAGAAGAAGAAGAAGAAGAAGAAAAGATAGCAGCTGAAAAAAATAAAATTAGTAGAGGACACCGGAGAAGAAGAAGAAAAAAAAAAAAACTACCAGAGCCGGAGGCTTGATGCGCGCCGGTTGGAGGATCACCGGATCTCTGTGCATAAAAATGAACAAATGATGAAAGAAAAATTAAAAAAAATATATATGGAAGAAGGAAAAAGAATTGAAAAAAATTGTCGGTGGTTGTTGGTAGTCGTTGGTGCGGTGGAAGAGTTGCCGGTGAGTGGAAGAGAGGAAGAGACGTCTGAAGCCCTAAACCCCCAAGCCCTTCGATTGCAAATGAAAGCCCCCCTCCCACCCTCCCAAAAAAAAACGATATATATATATATATATATATATATATATATATATATATATATATATATATATATATATATATATATATATATATAGATCCGCCCCGATTCGATTTTGGACCTGCCTGGGTGCCCAAGCCCCAACCCGCCTCAGTAGGCGCCCCAAGAAAAACCGGATCGGCTGGGGACTCGATCCGCCTGGGCGGCTGCCCCAACCGATTTTTGAAACATTGCTTTGGTTGTCTAGTCTGCCTTCTTCGCTCGCTCTTGGCGGTATTCGGTTAGGCGCTCAACAACATCCACCGTCTCATCCAAGTTATCCAGGCCTCTACGATTCAACTCGTTCTGCGTCCACGACGCCAACCCCTGTATATAAAGTAGAAGACTCGGTCTCTCTCGCTCACATCATCAATGTCTAACATCAAGCTCATGAAGGTCTTAACATATTCTTGCAACGGTCCGGTGTGTTTCAATGTCGATAGGGCCTGTCGTGCTGCCCATCCGATGTTGGTGGGTAGAAATTGAGCCCACAACTCCTTTAAATCAGTCTAGGGCTCAACTGCCCCATTTCCAAGGCGTGCTTCTGATGCTCGATGTCTCCACCACAATTTGGCATCCCCAACTAGGTATCTCGATGCAATCCTCAGCTTGATCTTCCCATCAATTTCCCCCAGGGATTCGAGGTAGTCCTCCACATTCCAAATAAAGTTTTCGAATTCTTTCGCCTCATGAGAGCCCTTATATGGCTCCGGCTCTAGGAACTTGAACTGGGGTGTCGGCGTCCCTGTCGGCATTGTGATGACAAGTTTCTTCAAGACGTTCATGTCGTCACGCGTTTCTTCCAACGTAACTTTCATATCTCGCACTTCTGTTGACAACTACTCTACGGTCTCGGTGAAGGCAGCATAATTTCTGTCGTGCCTATTCAGTCGATCCCCCTGGGCTGTTACAACAAACACCACTAAATCCAACTGTTCTGTCTGAGCTTCTAGATCCTCTAAAGTTCCCTCGTTGTACGCCATCTCGTATCAGAAGAGAAACTTGACAAGAATTGATGGATGGGCAGAGAGATGTAAACAGTGCCAAAACCCTACCAGATTGATATGAAAGGAGACATTGAATCACTTTCTCGGGGCCTAGTGAGGGGAAAAAAAATTAGGATTAGGTTGTCATTTGAGCTCCTCATTAAAATATTTGGCTTCTCTACTTGCTTAGTGTGGCTCCAGGGTCGGTAGATAGTTCATGTGATTCTAATGTATCACTAATGTGATGCCTTTCTTGTTGCGCCTGACAGACTTAGTTGAAATGGGGTTTAGGGTTTGAAGTCTACGATTTGTGGAGAAGAGAAAAAGAAAGTAGAAGAAAGATGAGAGAAATTAGGGTTGTGAGTTGTCTTACTCTCAGAAAGACCTTATTATATATATCACTTTGACATACGATCTTGTATACAACGTATACATGCTCTTTTGTATATTGAAACACTTAACACACACCACTCTACTACTAGTGACACACCAACTACTGGAGACACACTCTACTACTAGATGTCAATCATTCCCAACTTGAAGGTGATGTCATCCAATCACTTTCTACCCACAACTTGAGTGAGGATGTCTGCCAATTGATCTTTTGAGCTTACTTGAGGTGTACAAAATTCGTTTCATTGACAACTCACTTCAATACGTTTGATTCTTTCATGATATACTGTGTTTTTTGCGATGTGGAGAGCAATTTCATTAACTCTATAGCGTGTCTATGGAAGGTTCACCTGAATTCTGAGATCATCAAGAATAAAGCTAATCCACATCTCTTCATGAGCATTAGGGCTGTCAACGGGCCTGGTTTCAGCTCGGGCCCGGCCCGAATGGGCTGGGTTCAGGCTCAATATTTTAAGTCATTTAATAAACGGGCCGGGCCGGGCTAAGCCCAAATAAGAAACGGGTTCGGGCTGCAAAGTGTAAGCCCGAACCCGGCCCGGCCCGGTAAAATGAGGCCCTTATAAGAAAAAACTCTTAAAAAATATTAGAAACCCGGCCCGGCCTGGATAGCTAACCGGGCCGGGTTTGGGCTCTCATTATATCTTTAAAAAAATGGGCCTATATAAAAACCCGGCCCGAACCTGGCCTGGCCCGGCCCGTTGACAGCCCTAAATTGAGCATGGTTCTATACTCACCTTCTATACTGGAATTGGATACGACATGCTACTTCTTACTTTTCCATGTAACCAGATTTCACCTAGGAAGGTACAAGAGCCTGTGGTTGATATCCTGTCTCTAAGTGATCTAACCCAATCTGTATCTATGAATATTTCTGCATCACTATGTCCCATAATCACTGTACAACAAGCCTTTACTAGGACTAGCTTTCAAGTCTCACATAATTCTATAGACTGCTTCAAGATGAGTAGTATGAGGACAATATATCTACTAACTTACAACACTTACATCATGTGCAATATCAGGTCGAGTCATAGTGAGGTATATGAGCTTTCTGACCAGTCTGATATTTGCAATATCTTTAAGTATTCACTAATTTCGATGTTAATCCCGTGATTCTGATTCATAGGAGAACCTATAGGTTTACATGCCAACGTTCTTGTCTGCTTCAATACATCTAGTGTATATTTCCTCTATAGGGCACAATTCTTCTGTGACGTAGCCATTTCAATGCCTAGGAAATATCTCAATGGGCCAAGTCCTTGATGCCAAACACTTGACTTAAATTATACTTATTCTCATAATTTCTTCATTATCATCACTTGTGTCAATGATATTATCAGCATCCACCACTAAGCAAGAGATGAGATCACGTCATAAATAATTTATAATCATAATGGCTTCTTTTTGGTATCCAAAGTGCATAATAACATTATTGAAAATTTTGGACCATTCCCTGGGGGTTGCTTCAACCCGTAAATGACCTTTTTTAATATACGTACTTTGTTTAAGTCACCATGTAAGAAGACATTCTTACATTCAATCGATGCCTTTAGTTTTGAGTATAGTGCTTTATATCTTTCTGTGGATCCATCAGGTCAGTACTTCATAGTATACACCCATTTGCATCCGACAGTTTCTTCCCTCCAGGAAGTTCAGTTATCTCCCATATATTATTTTGTTCAAGAGCCTTCATGTTCTGCAATATATCCTATTTCCATTTTACCTGAGATAAAACATCAGAAACAGAGCTAGGAATAGAGAAAATCCAAGGACAAAATGAAACTGGAGTAAGAAGCTAAGAGACCACGATAGGATACAACCTTTTTTTTTTTTTTTGATCAGTAATGAGGATTATATAAAAAACCAGCAAGGCGTTGAAGCCATATACAATCACCACACAAAAACAAAAACAGCGGTCCTGCACCAAAGAACACAAGGACTAAAAACAAAAAACCCCCTAAAAATCCCCTCGGGTCGCTCCCCTTAACCCGGATCCCAACGAAAACTTGATTTGCTATCCCCACTCCCTCCACGCATACCCCATAAAGTGACGAACTCCGAGACCGCCTTGAGAACCATGCCGACAGCTTTGGACTTGTCTTCGAAAATTCTGTGGTTCCTCTCGCACCATAAACATCATAGCACCGCGAACATCGCCGCCCTCCAAGCTGCCCTATCCCCCTCTTTCACCGTCGCCACTTCCCAGCTGATCAAGAGCGAGTAAGGAGACCGAGGCATCGTCCAAGACAGGCCGAAAGCTTTAAAAATGGCTCCCCACACCTCATGAGCCACACGGCAGTGAAGTAAGAGATGGGCCGCGGACTCCTCCCAGGCCGAGCACATAACGCACAATGTGGGGACATCCTTCCCCCTACAAATCAGCTAGTCCCTGGTACGTATTTTATCCTTACCGGCCAAATGAAAAACTTGATCTTGAGCGGAATAGGTTCCTTCCACAGCCATCTACCATCAAACCTGATAAGCGGTTGGCGCGAATACCACTGGTATAAAGCTTTGACGCTGAACTCGCCCTCTCGATTCAAGTCCCACAACCGTTGATCAGTCCTTAAATTGTTCCTTTGCACCGCATAAAGCACACTCAGCAAGTCCACATAACTCCCCACCTCGCTGTCCCTGAGGCGCCTGTTGACGACTATCTCCCAAATACTCCTATTGTTGACGAAGGAAACGAACTCATCAATCCTACCACCCGGATTGGGGGAGAGGGCGTAGATATCCGGGAACAAAAGTCTAAGCGGACCCCCATCCAACCACGGATATTCCCAAAATCGAATACGAGACCCACATCCCCAGCTGTATCTCACCCCTTTAACCAACACCTCCCAAGTACGGGAAATGTCTCTCCACCTCGGCGAGATATGTCTCAAGGTTGACAGACCTATCCCCCAACTCCCCCAAGATAATCCATATTTGTCGCGCAGAACCAGCCACCACAAGCTGCCCCTCTCCTCCTCCCTTCCCGCTCTCTAAATCTACTTTCCGAGCATCGCCAAATTGGTTCGCTTGAGACTCCGGATTCTTAGCCCCCCATACTCTAAAGGCAGCTGGCAAGTGTCCCAATTTATGAGGTGGTACTGCCTGTTCTGACCAGCCCCCTCCCACAAAAATGACCTTTGAATACGTTCCAATCGATCAATCATTTTAGCAGGGCACCTAAACATGGACAAGAAGAAGATGGGGGTCGCCGAGAGTACGACTTTGACCAATACCAACCTACCCCCACTACTCAACAACCTGCCTTTCCATGACGACAATCTCTACTCGAATTTCTGCACCACCGGTAACCAGTCTTGACTCGTGAGCCTTCTGATCCCAAGAGGCATACCCAGGTATCTGATGGGCAGCCCCTCAATGCGACACCCAACTGAACCAGCCATGGATACCAGTGACTCCTCCTCCACCCTAATTCTCGATACCGATGACTTAAGGAGATTAACCCATTGGCTCGACACCGCCTCGTAGACCGAGAGAACATCCAAATTTCCGACGTCCCAGCCTTCCCAAATAAAATCGTATCATCCGCATACTGAAGGTGCATAATACATTTCCCCTGGTGTCCAACTCTGATGCCAGTACGAATACCCAATGTCCTAGCGCGGCCGATTAACCCAGCTAACGCCTCCCCCACAATATTAAAAAGGAAAGGGGATAGAGGATCACCCTCGAGCTTTTAAAGTACCCTTCCGCTGTCCCATTAATCAACACCGAGAACCATGGGGAAGAATAACACCCGTGCATCCACTTCCTCCAATTGACTCCGAACCCCAACCTTCCCATCATATACTCTAAGTTCTCCCAGTTGACCCAATTATAAGCCTTCTCCATGTCCACCTTCCAGACCACAGCCGGCATACGAAGAGCATAGGCTGAGTGAATGGTCTCATTCGCAACTGCCACAAGGTCCAGGAGCTGTCTACCACGGACGAAAGCCCCTTGATTACCAGAAATAATGGTGTCCATTACCCACTTTATCCTGTTGGCCAAGACCTTCACAATTATCTTGTAGATGCAATTAATCAGATTGATCGGTCGGTATTCAGAGATATCCTCAGCCCCGTGTGACTTGGGAATGAGGGTAATAAAGGTAGAGTTAAGTGCTCTCCCGATAAAACCAGTGGAGTGAAACTCATGGAAAACCTCCATCAGATCCGCTTTAATACTCTCCCAGAACGCGAGGTAGAACTCCATGGTAAACCCGTCCGGCGCCGGCAATTTATTGCTCCCACCAAATCTGATCGCAGTCCACACCTCATCCTCCGTAAATGGACCCTCCAGCCCCCTACTAGCCTCGTTTGACAAGGAAGAGAATTGCAGGTCATCCAAAGCTAGTCTCAGGAGACCCTCATCCGTGTACAAACGATGGTAAAAATCGACGATATTATCCCGCACCTCATCGTGCCTCGAGTATGCCACCCCATCCACTATGATGTTCCCTAGGTACTTTGCCTTATTACGGGAATTTGCGATTGCATGGAAAAACTTCGTGTTGGCATCCCCTTCTTTGAACCACCGAGCTTTCGCTTTCTGCCTCCACATAAGCTCCTCAGCCCTACAAGTCTCCCTGAACTCCGCCTTTACTTGTAGTCTAGTCTCCCTCTCATTCGCGGAAAGGACCCTGGTTTCCTCCAAATTATCTAAAGCTTCCAGTCTAGAGAGCAAATCCTCCTTTTTAACATGCACCTTTCCATACACTTCCCTGTTCCATACCTTAATTCTTTCTTAGACCGACGCAGCTTATTGATGAAATGATAGGCCGCCGTCCCATTTAATACCGGTTTCGCCCACCACTCCCGAACCTTCTCCCGAAAAGCGTTGTCCAATAACCACATGTTTTCAAAACGGAAAGGGGCCGGGCCCCTTCCCCTGGACTCGCAAGTAAGCACAATAGGCCGATGATCGGAGATAACACGAGCATGAGCTTCCAAACCGGCTCTCGGGAAAACATTCAGCCACTCGGTAGTACAGAGAAATCTGTCAAGCCGGCTGAGAGACGGCGACTCCTGCAAACTAGACCACGCAAACCTGGCCCCCAACAATGGGATATCAACTAATCCCCAGTCCGCGATGAAGGAATTGAAGTCCCGCATGACCCGAACGTTGGCCGGGCCACCCAGTTTCTCAAAGTCCCATCGGATAGCGTTAAAATCCCCGGCCAAGCATAGAGGAAACTCCCATCGAGCAGCCAACGCATTCAACTAAAACCAGAAGTTCCCCTTCTCTCGGTTCGACGCCCGTCCATAAATTCCCGCAAAACTTCAAACTTTCCCTGACGCTTTATCCCGCAGCACCACAGAGGGCGAGAAAGCTCCCAATTCCTCATCAATCTTATCAAACATGATCGATGACAAAATACCTCCGGAGGCGTCGATCGAATCGACTCCGATCCAGTCCCAACTGCCCCCCCCCAAGATTGAAGCCACCTTCCTTCCATCACAGCTTCCCCACTTGGTTTCTTGGAGTGTAACCACTACAGGCTTGAATGTCTTGATCGCCTGCTGAACCTCCGACCGTTTCCACCGATCACTAATACCTCTAACATTCCAAGATAATATCCTCATAATCGACCAGTATAAATCCCGCCCGTTAGACAGCCTACCCATCATAGCCCCCCCTCCCTTCTCCCATCTGACATTCCCCACTGCAGCCGTGCGAGCTCTCGCGATCCACCCCGTCGCTTCCGCTTACTAATTTGCCGACACGTGATGATTGATCCGAACACCTCCCGTAGCTCTGCCTGGGAACCCTTAAACGTCATCTCGAGGTTTCGCCCGACTTCAATCAGCCAGTCAATTTCCCGCACCAGTCCAGGGTCTAGACCCTCACCATACTTGGCATGATTCATATACGATCGCATCTACAGATCCTCATTCTCCATTTCGGGCCCGATCCCCCTATGCAGCACCAATTCAGTCCCAACGAACCCCATCAGTCCCTCAGCACGATCAATCATATGGTCCTCCCCGGGGGAAGCTCGGCCCTTCATTGCGTCCTCCGGCTCGCTGCTGAAGTTCCTTCCCTACCATGGGTTAAAATATCGGGTTACCGATACATATCGTCCGAGCTCCAAAACGATACGTATCGGACGATACGTATCGGTACCGGTCTGTATCGGACGATACATTGAATGTATCGTTCGATACATTCAATACATTTGAATGCATCGAACGATACATTCAATGTATCGTTCGAGTCCAATATCGATACGTATCGGTATCGAACGATATTTTGATCCATGTTCCCTACCGTCTGGTCTTATTGCAAGAACAGGTCTCCTCTGTGTCGAAATGGGATAAAAGCCGAGCGCCCGAAATTGAAGTGGGTCCAATAGAGTAAGCAGTAAAACCCATTGAGCCGGGTCCACTAGGTATAGTCGCCCCGCTCGAAAAACACGGGCCGAGAGATCGAAAGGGTCCACCCCGAGAGGCCCCCACCGGGTCTTCATAGCACCTAGGAGCCCACCTGACCTGACCATCTCCCCCATTATAAATTCCGGACACGCTAGCTGACGAAGGAGCCACATTAGTGTGCCACGTGTCCCTTCCCCCTTATCGGGTATAAAACCCCTCAAGTCCTCTTTCCTGCAAATAAAACCCAACGAGGCTCTCATAGACCTTCCAGAGGCTTCCGATGCCAGGCTACGTGTCGCCTCCTCACTTCGTCCCGCTCCCCGAGGTAGCAGCTTAAACCTTCTTCTTCTCAAGTAAAACCTGACCGGCTTTTTGCATCGAAGAGAAGCAGTCGACGCAGAGGAGCCGACCACCTCGAGCTCCATTGGGTCCCAGGTACTGCCCTCTACCTCGTTCGACACATCCATTTGCCCCCTGATTTCACCTACTTCATGTCGTTGCAGGTGTACGACATCCGGATCAAAGTGCAAACTGATCAGGGCTGTCGATCGTGTGGAGATCGCAGAAGAACCAGTCGAAGCTTCAACCGACGTCAAATCACCTGCACCTTTGTCCAGACCCTTAGCCGATACAGAATGAGTGACACTGGGGACGACGCCATCCCCCGCCGGCGGGGCCGGAGAGATGAGTGGGCCCAAGTCGTTCGGCGAGTCCGAGGCCGAGCACCCCTCCGCGCCTCTCGCAGATATCCCATCCGGCGTAGGGGCAAGATGGGAAGGTAATGGGAAGGTCTAAATATCTTGTGTCCCGTACCTTTGTGTAATGTAATGGGAAGGTCTAAATATCTAAATTGTGAAGGTTCAAAGAAGCAAAGCCCAGTGAATCTCAAAGAGGTGATGATTTTCCTTATAGCCACTCCATTTTGTTATCGAGTGTAGGGGCAAGAGGTTTGCCGCTGAATTCCATGAGGGCGAAGATAAGACTGAAGATGATGAGAGTATTCGTTACTATAATCAGATCTTAGGATCTACACATTGGCATGGAAATGAGTTTGAACCAGGTATGCAAGATAGGAAAGATCGAAGCAACCTCATTGTTGGATTTCATAAGAAAAAAATGATATAATGAGTACAATCATCAATGAAAGAAAAAATGGTGATAATCACGCAAAATAACGATGAGGATGGACCCCAAACATCAAAATACACAAGATGGAAAGGGGTATCACTTTTATTACTATTACAATGATGAGAGGTTCTACCATAGTTACAAAAATGCCTATTTTTTGAAAAAAAAGTGCTAAAAATGCATTTTTTTTTGAAAAAATGAGTTTTATATGTTTAAAACAATAAAAAAGTGTTTAAAACAAAAAAAATGGTTTAATTAAATATTTTTTATTTTTTCATAATTCAAATATTTTTTAAAACTTTTAAAATATTTTCTCGAGATTTCTCGTATTTCATTTTTATGTTGAAGTTTTCCCTTGTCGTTCTCTTCTCGTACTTTGACTTTTCTCTTTTTTTTCTCATACATCCCATTTTTTTTCCCGTATTTTCTCTATCACTTTATTCTTGTGCTCTGTCTTGGTGACTATGGGTTCTACAATGTTGAAAGGGGTTCTCACTAGCATTTATATTAAGTGTTAAAAAATACAATGATACCCAACAATGCTATATGCATTCCGACCACTACTAACATAACCGAATTACTAACATACTAACCCTCACCCCCAAGCAGGAGCATGTATATCAACCATGGCCAGCTTATGTGGTCCAACTTGACAACAACATCCCTCAAAGTCTGACGCAGGACGGTTCCCTAAACTGCGTGAATGATATGATTGATTTTACCTGAATTAAATTAGAATTAAATTAAACAATAAAATTCACAAAATATAACGAATACCTCAGGTTTTCGTAGTATTCCATGGGAGAACCACGTATGCTTCAGGTAGGGTTCAGTCCAGGCGCTACATCCGTTAGGTTGCAGCGTAGATCGATCCTAGAGATAGAACTCTAGGCTTTCCCAGATTAGGGCGTTCAAGACTCAATGATGGGATCACTGGTTTCCTCTGAATATTTGGTGCGGAAGGTTTAATAACTCAGTTGGGATCTACGGTTGTTGAATCGGATCGATTCAAGGATTCAGGGACAATTAGGGTTTAGGATTTCACAAGGATGATGGTCAATTTGGGGTTGTAGAATCGCACAAGCAAAGATAAAAGATAGATAGATAGATTGGCAGGCTTCATACCCTTGGCTTCGCACCAAACCCTTCTTGGGAAGAAGAATCACTCTTCGTATAGGCTCATCTTAAGCACACAAACAAAAGCTCTTTTCATTAATCATCAACTAATTACATTGTTCACTTAAGGACCTTATATAGGAGTCATTTCAATAAAAGAAAACCCTAAAACAATTAATAAATAAAAGACAAATAAACCCTTAACACAAAAGTTCGAACTTAAACTCCTAAAACACTAAAACAACTCGGCGCGATTTCGATCGATCGAATTTAAAATCGATTGATCGATCGAAATTTCATATTGCTATGAAAATCGCCGTCGCCATTCGATTAGTCGAATTCACATTTTGATCGGTTGAATATATGATTCGACCGGTCAAAATATAACTCCAGAACTCTGTAACTCTGTCGATGCAATTCGATCGATCGATCGAAAAATTTTGATCGATTGAAAATTCAATTCGATCAATCGAATTGGCTAATTCTTCCAATTCTTCAGAATTTCGTCTTTCGCCTAGTTCTGATGATTTCCATTCCGCTTCTTCCGACGTCGGTACATGCGAAAAGGTCCATATCCGATGTTTACGATGTCGGCGTCCCCGTCAATTCTCCAGGGCCGAAAAGGCTTCATCACCGATGAAGCGGCGTCGTGATAGCGCTCGAGTATGTCGGGGTCCAAACGTCGCACTTCGTCTTCATCTAACTATGAGTTCTCAGAGTCCAGCTTTCCCAACCACTTGACCAAGTACTTTTGAATTCTGCCCCCATGGGTGGATATTGCCAAATCATCTAATATCCATTCGATCTCATCTCTGCGTTGCTTACGTGGGGAAGGGAAGGGTAGGGGTTGTAGGGTGGGGCTGATATTCGGGCTCGGGGCTGCATGGAAGGGGTTGTGGGGGGGTGGGGCTGGGGCCAAAGAAGGAACCAGGTCCTCCACATTGAATGTAGAGCTAACCCCTATTTCCGGTGGAAGCTCGAGAACATATGCATTAGGGCCGCTCCTTGCCACAATTCTAAAAGGCCCAGCGCCGCGGGCTTGAAGTTTCTTTGCAGCTCCTAAAGGGAACTGCTCAAGCCTAACCCGAACCATGACGTAATCTTCAACCTGGAATTCCATGAAGCGCCTGTGTGCATCCACAAATATTTTGTATTGTTCATTGCTAGCATTAATTCTTTTTCTAATTTCGGCATGCAATTCATGTATATGCTGTGCAAATGAATCGGTTGACTCAGAAACTCTATGGGATGTTGACATGGGAATAAGATCAATTGGTGTTCTAGGCCTATGACCAAGGACGACCTCAAAAGGACTCATACCTAGGGACCTATTGACTGAATTGTTGTATGCAAACTCGGCTAAAGGCAAAATAGAATCCCAAGTCCTAGGGTGATCACCAACAAGACAACAGAGGAGATTACCTAAACTCCTATTGGTGGACTCCGTTTAGCCATCTGTTTGAGGATGATAGGCCGACGAAAATTGAAGCATGGTACCCATCATGTGCCATAAAGTTTTCCAGAAATAACTGGTAAATCTCACGTCTCGATCCGACACAATCGTCTGGGGTAAATCATGTAGACGCACAACCTCCCCGAAAAATAATTTAGCTATGTGAGCTGCATCGGAGGTTTTGGAGTAGGGTATGAAGTGAGCTATCTTGGAAAAGCGGTCCACTACCACAAAAATGGAATCGTGCTTCCGTTGGGTCTTTGGAAGTCCGAGCACAAAATCCATAGAGATGTCTTGCCACGGGGTGTGCGGCACGGGTAAAGGGGTGTACAAGCCAGTGTTTTGTTTGATATGCTTCGCAACTTGGCATGTACGACATTGTTTTACTCCCTAGAGACATCTCTTACAAGGCTAGGCCAATAGAACCTATCCTCAACAAGCGCACTAGTTTTATCGCGCCCAAAATGTCCGGCAATCCCTCCGGCATGTAATTCCCAGATGAGGAAATTACGCAAAGAAGTACGAGGGATGCACAAACGATTGCCTTTGAACAAATACCCATCCAACAGGGTATACTCGGAGTTAATGTTGTTCGGATTCTCAAGGAAAGCAGTGTATTTTGCCCCGAAATCTGGGCAATCAGGATAATCTTGTTTCAATTGCTTAAATCCGATGACCTCGGTGCTCATAGACTGCAAAGTCGCCACTCGGCGACTAAGCACATCAACAGCCTTGTTTTCGGCACCAACCTTATGCTTCAAAACAAATGTGAACGCTTGGAGGTACTCGACCCACTTCGCGTGCCTCGGGTTCAACTTTTTCTGGGAAGCAAGGAAACGTAAGGCCTCGTGGTCAGAGAACAACACAAATTCCTGCGGTCTCAGGTAATGTTTCCAATACCACAGAGATCGGACGACCGCATAAAACTCCTTGTCATAGGTGGAGTATTTCTGCTTTGCCTCATTGAGTTTCTCACTAAAATAGGTCACAAGGTGACCTTCTTGGCTTAGCACTCCGCCTATGCCTACACCCGATGCGTCACATGCTACTTCGAAGACTTTAGAAAAGTCTGATAGGCGCATGACGGGTGCAGTAACCATTTTATCTTTTATCTCAGCAAAGGCCCTCGTCGCGGCTTTACTCCACAGGAACTCTCATTTTCCCATACAATCGGTAATGGGAGCTATGATGGTGCTAAAATTTTGGATGAAGCGACGATAAAACGTGGCCAAACTGTGGAAGCTACGGACTTCATGAATATTTCGAGGTTCGGGCCACTCCACAATGGTCTTAACCTTCATAGGGCCCGCAACCATCCCGTCTACCGAGACAATGAATCCCAAGAATACAATAGAGTGTTGCATGAAGGTGCATTTCTTGAGATTCGTGTATAGCCTTTCTCCCCTCAAGGTTTCGCAAACCAACCTCAGGTGGATAATGTGTTGCTCTTTGTCTGAACTGTAAATCAGAATGTCATCAAAGTATATGACAAGGAACTTGCCAAGGAATGGCCTCAACACTTGGGTCATGAGCCTCATAAATGTACTTGGGGCATTGGAAAGCCCAAAAGGCATGACCATCCACTCATAAAGACCGTCTTTGGTCTTGAAGGCGGTTTTCCATTCATCGCCAGGGCGAATACGAACCTGATGGTAACCAGTTTTAAGGTCTATCTTGGAAAAGATAGTGGCTCCAACTATCATGTCAAGCATGTTATCAAGCCGCGGTATGGGAAACCGATATTTAACAGTGATCTTATTAATTGCTCGGCTATCCACACACATGTGCCATGTACCATCTTTCTTAGGCGTGAGTAATGCCGGTACAACATATGGGCTCAGACTCTCTTTTATGAACCCCTTTTGAAGGAGCTCACTGACTTGCCGAGTCAACTCGGCGTGCTCAACCGGATTCAACCTGTAGTGGGGCAGGTTTGGTAATGTCGATTCGGGAACTAAGTCAATTGCGTGTTGAATGTCACGCATGGGAGGGAGCTCATTGGGTAAGTCTTCGGGGAATACGTCCGCAAATTCTTTCAGGATGGGCTCTACCTCCTTGGGGTACTCACAAACTGACTCAGAAGTACTCTCAACAGTAACAACGACATGCACAACACTCTCATCTTTCAATGCTCTCTCAAACTTTGAAGGGGTCACAATGTTGATGGCCTTGGATTGGCCTCCCTTCTTCTCAACTCTATTGACTGATGGTGCTTTGGGAGCCAAAGGGTTAAGAGTGATTTTCTTGCCCTTGTAATTGAACGTACAAACGTTAGATCGCCCAAAAATGGTCACGTTCAAATTATAGAGCTATGACCTCCCTAAGATAATGTGGCCGACATCCATCGGCACCACATCGCACCATAAGGTGTCAGAGTATGAACCTAACTATATGGGTACATGACACCTCTGAGATACGGGAATGGATGAGGAGTCAACCCATGCGACTTTGTAAGGTCTCGGGTGGGCTTCAGGTGCAAGCCCTAAGCGGGTGACGGTATGTTCTGACACCACATTGGTGCAGCTTCCACTATCCACGATAACCCTACAACTCTTCGTCCCACATGTGGCAAAGGTGTGGAAGATGTTCTCCCTTCGCCAATCCTCCTTTTCATCCTATTGAGGTTGTGCAAAAGCACACCTCACAACTAGAACGCGACCCATGTCATCACCTTCCTCGTCACTAGGTGTGGCATTCGGCTCAAAGACTTCTTCCTTATAAACTCCTTCACTTTCATCTCCTTCTCCGTCGATGAAGAGATTCCTTTGTGGGTCCCTTGTGGGGCATTGGGCATTAAAGTGACCTAATCCTTGACATTTATAGCATTTGACATGAGACCCACTCTTCAAGGATTTTCCGGCTACACCCTTACCTTTGTCAAACCTCACATTGGTAGATGTGGGTTGCGTTGTTTGGTAGGCAGGTTTCCAGCACTAGATTTCACTTCGCCGATTCGGAATTGACTAGGGTGAAAATCAGATCGCCTAGTCACCGTTATTTTTAAATATCGTTCAAGGTCTTGAACGACGGTGTAACACTCGGCAGGAGTCTCAACAGGGTGGGAGACTAACTCTTTTTGTAGGTCAAGTCTCAATCCGATGCGAAATCTGGATAGAGTGACTTGAGGGTCTTCGGATACCTTGGCTCTCATCATGAACTCTTCAAATTTGCCAATGTAATCCGATACGGGCATACTACCTTGGCGCAGATTTTGCCATTGGTCAAGGAGATGATGGTAGTATGAAGAAGGGAAGTACTTCCCTGTAAGTCGTTCCTTCATGTCCTCCCAATGGGTAATGGGAGTACAACCCGCATTCGTTCTGATGCGTTCAACGTTGACCC
Organism: Chloranthus sessilifolius; assembly: GCA_021018995.1. Taxonomy (NCBI): domain Eukaryota; kingdom Viridiplantae; phylum Streptophyta; class Magnoliopsida; order Chloranthales; family Chloranthaceae; genus Chloranthus; species Chloranthus sessilifolius. Next base: position 119,225,035 of record CM037592.1, read on the forward strand.
AAAAGAGTCGGGCTTGGCCTATGAGCTTCATCTTAGCAAGTCTAACGCACCTTTCATCACTCATGCCAAACCACTGAAGTGCTGATCCATATCGGATAACCAATCGAGGAAGACCTGTGGGTCTAGTCTTCCATCGAAAGTCGGGAACTCAACTCGGACATTTTTGAGGAGTCTCCCTTTCTGGTCGTAGTCATCTCTATGATGATCTAACCTATGGTTCCGGTTCCGATTATGTTGGTAGCCGTTTCGTTCGAATCGAGAACCATTATGCTCACGGGGTGGTTCACAGTACTCATCACCCTCGTCTAACCGATTGACTTGGCCTAACAACCTCTCATTGGATGTATCGAGAGTCCTTTGGGCTGTCTCCAAGGCAGTCATTCGATCATTGATCGATTTTAGATCAGCTCTCATGCCGTTAAGAGCTTTGACAATCCCACTCATGTCCATGGTGATACAGTTCATTAATTGACGGGCTCTAGAATGGAATGCAAGATGAACACTTTGGCCAAAACTGAAATAATATGTGATGAAAATTAATGTGCAATGAATGCAATATCGCACAGTATGCCCTAACCTATAACCTAGGGCTCTGATACCAAAACTGATGCAGGACGGTTCCCTAAACTACATGAATGATATGATAGATTTTGCCGGAATTAAATTAGAATTAAATTAAATAATAAAATTCACAAAATATAACGAATACCTCAGGTTTTCGTAATATTCTATGGGAGAATCACATATGCTTCAGGTAGGGTTCAGTCCAGGCGCTAGATCCGTTAGGTTGCAGCGTAGATCGATCATAGAGATAGAATTTTAGGTTTTCCCAGATTAGGGCGCTCACGACTCAATGATGGGATCACTGGTTTCCTCTGAGTATTTGGTGCGGAAAGTTTAATAACTCAGTTGGGATCTACGGTTGTTGAATCGGATTGATTCAAGGATTCAAGGACAATTAGGGTTTAGGATTTCACAAGGATGATGGCCAATTTGGGGTTGTAGAATCACACAAGCAAAGATAGAAGATAGATAGATAGATTGGCAGGCTTCACACCCTTGGCTTTGCACCAAACCCTTCTCGGGAAGAAGAATCACTCGTAGAGGCTCATCTCAAGCACACACAAGCAAAAACTTTTTCTTTCATAATCAATAACTGGTTACATTGTTCAATTTAAGGATCTTATATAGGAGTCCTTTCAATGAAAGAAAACCCTAAAACAATTAATAAATAAAAGAGAAATAAACCCTCAAAACAGAAGTTCGAAATTAAACTCCTAAATTAACTAAACGACCCGACACGATTTCGATCGATCGATTTGAAATTTTGATCGATTGAAAAAAATCGATCGATCAAAATTTCATAATTCTATGAAAAATCGCCGTCGACATTCGATCAATCGACTTGAAATTTTCGATCGATCGAATAGTCCATTCGATCGGTCGAAATTTCACTCCAGAACTCTATACTCTGTCGATGCCATTCGATCAATCGATTTGGCAATTCGATCGATCGAAATTGCTGTATTTCTCCAATTTTCTCAAGAATTTCGTCTTTCGCCTAGTTCTAATGATTTCCATTCCGCTTCTTCCGACGTCGGTACACGCGAAAAGGTCTATATCCGATGTCTATGATGTCGGCGCCCCCGTCAAAGTCCTTGGCCCAATGGCCTTAGTCAATCTATTCGCTAGTTGCTCAAAGGAGGCGACATCAACCTGAATTAAGGACTTATTCCACACTTTTTCTCGAACAAAGTGAATGCCCACCTCAATGTGCATGGTCCTTTCATGAAGCAGATTTTGAGGCAATCTTTTCAACCACTTTTTTGTCACAGTGGAGATTGGAAAGGTGTAGACCCACAAATGGGAAAACCATGCTCGGATAGAAGGGAACACAATCACAGAACTTCACAAGTCCCATGGAAAATGACTTTGTATTCGGCATCGATACTTGATTTTGACACCACGACTTGCTTCCTACTGTTCCAGCCAACCGAGTTGTCTCCCAAAAAGATACAATATCATGATATAGAGGTGATCAATAATAGATCCAACCCGTCAACTTTAGTTTTGGCATACATACTCATTGAACCATAGGAGTGATATGCCAATGGTAACCCCAGCTTAGACTTGATATAATGTGGTATATGATGGACGACAACAAGATTTATGGTGCGTGGCACATGCATAAACTAGTTCACAAGACTGACATCAAAAGTAATGTCAGGTCTCGTGAGAGTGAGATAAATCAATCGCCCGACCAACCTCTGGTACTCATGAAGATATGCAAGTGATCATCCTTTTCATGAAGAGAGAGCCTCTTATCCATTGAAGAGGTTGATGACTTACAACCAAGCATCTCAATATCACGTAAACGATCAATGATATACTTCCTTCGAGAAACAAATATACCTTTATGAGACATTGTGATTTCCAAACCAAGGAAGTATTCAAGGCTACCTGAATCTCTCACCTTGAAGATTTTGCCCAGCTCACTTTTTACCCATCCAATCAAGACATGATCATCCCCTGTGAGTATAATATTAACATAAAAAGAGGATGGTATGACCAGAAGCACTGTAGTGAATGAATATTGTATGGTTAGAGTGACACCTTTGAAACCCCAAATCAGAAAACACACTATTGAAGAGGTGAAACCACATCCTGGGTTACTGCTTCAACCCATAGATAATTTTCGAAGGTGGCAGACATTGCCAGTCTCCCTTGAACTAGGAAATCAGGCAGTGGATCCATATAGACGTCTTCCACCAGGTCACCATGAAGAAAAACATTTTTAATGTTCAACTGATGAAGAGGCCATCTCTGCATGGCGACAACGGTTAGGACTTAGGAGACACAAACAGATTTAATTTCGTCACTGGGGCAAAGGTAGCCTTGTTGTCTTTCCCATGGGTTTGGGTGATCCCTTTTGCAACTAGCTGAGCTTTGTACCGAGACACTGACACGTTTGAATTGTGCTTCACTGCAAAGACCCATTTGCACCCAACTGTTGTTTTCCGTGGTGGATGAGGGACCATTTCCCAAGTATGATTACTCTGTAGGGCTTCCGTTTTGTCGACCATAGCGTTTCGCCATTAAGGGTGATCAAGGACCGTACGAGGAGTTGTTTCATTATTAATGACAAAAAGGAAGGCCCGGTAGGATGGAGAAAAATCTTGGTAACAAATATTTGGTAAAAGGATAAAGGGTGACACAAGTGAGAATCCCTTTGTAAGTAGCTATAAGAAGATCAAGGTTAGTTGTAGAAGATGGAGAAATAGTACAAACAAGCTCAGAGATACTTACAAAAGTCACCATAGGAGAAGTTGGTGGAGGAGTTGTGGAGGGATCATGCCATCAGTGCCGAACATAAGTAATCACCCCTTTGTGTTGCTGTAGTTGTTGTGAGACAGGGAGCGAGAATAACGCAGTCCTCAGAAAAAGAAGGCACATCCCCTAAGAGGGTGACATCCATGGATGTGAAAAACTACGAGTTTGAGGATCATAGCAGCAGTACTCTTTGGAGACATTTGAGCACCCTACAAACACACGCATAATGGCCTTATCATCCAGCTTTTGTCGAGTATGACGAAGGTTCTGGACAAAGCATGTGCATCCAAAAACACGAGGCTCGATAAGAAATAGAGGGTCAGAGGGCATGAGAGAATGATCAGGTGTATGACCACCAAGACTTCCTAGATGGAGTGCGATTCATAAGAAAGCAGTCAATTAGTAGTGCCAAAGACTAATAAGGTTTTGACACATTCATTTTGTGGAGAAACACCGAGTCCATTCCACGCTCCGTAACTCTATTTTGCTGTGGAGTATAAAGGATAGGAGAATTGGTGAATAATGCTATGCATTTTCAGGTAATCATCAAAAGATTGAGATGTATGCTCCCCTCCATTGTCAGACCTTAGAATTTTAACATTAGCACCATGTTGGGTTTTGGCTAGAGCCTGAAACTTTTGAAATTTTGATAAAACTTCACCCTTAATTTTTAATAAATATAGCTAAGTAGATCTAGTACAATCATCAATGGAAGTGACAAAACAATGAACACCATCCACAAAAGTAATAGGGGAAGGACCCCACACATCAGAATGCATAATATGCAAAGGAGTTTCCTATTTACACATATGTGAAAGATAAGAATTAATAACATGTTTTGAATGTTCACAGACTTCACATTGAACTTAATGGATTTGAGAGCAGATTTAAAACTAGGGACTAAAGAAAGTTTGAAAACCGACATGACCAAGCTTGGCATCCCACGAAGGCGAAGTTTCTAAGTCAACACTAATGGGAAAAGGGGAAACGGAAGAAAGGATGCCATCTGATCCAGCAACAACAACTGTAATGGGGGTACTAAAGTCCGTCCAGATAGTAGGGTCTACACCTCAATACTGCTACTAACAATCTTCTTCGTAGTAAGCTTTTGAAATATACAATAAGAAGGATAATAAGCATTGTTGTCATATCGCTTAAGCGATTAGGCGATCGCTTAAGCAATTTTAAGCAACCAAATCGCATAAGCCAGGATGGCTTATGCGATTTGACCATTATGCGATCACATACTGAAGTATGTGATCGCATAATGCTCCAAGCACATAAATAATTTTTTTTTTAACTTTTTGAGGCCCCATTGCCTCTATAAAAGGGCGGGGTGGGTCCTCTACTCCTCACACAACTATTTTGGTTTAAACTTCCTCTCTAATCTCCATTCGTTACTCCCAATCTCCTCCCATCTTTCCTATCTAGGTTTTTTTTTTATTATGCTTTGTAATTCTTTTTTTTAGTGAATTAAATTATTGTAAACTTTGTAATATTACTGTTAGTGTGTTACAAAGCCTCAAAGATCAATGATCAATATTCAAGAGTGAAGCAAGCTTATAGTTCTAGTCTTCTATCAATCAAGTGACCCGGATCAAGTAAGCAAGCCTTTTGGGAGGTTTGAGTTTTATTATTTTTGTTTCAAAAATTTTAAATCTTTAATTTTCTTTTCCTAGTTCCTACTTTCTATCGTCATTCACCAATTAATTATGCCTACATCTTAAACCCCTGATCCTCTAAGACCTAAATTGAATGATCCGGGTTGGAAATATGGTCAGTCAGATGATATAGATTCCATACTAGTGAGATCAGATAAAGACGAAACAGTGGAAGAAGAGTATGTAGAAGAAGGAGATGATTCCAATGACGACAATGCTAGTGATGATGATGGAGGAGTTATACCACAATTGGTTAGAAATGAATGTGTAGAGTACATTGCTGGTACTCAGTATCAAAACTAAAGTTATAATTTTGAATGTATGTAAAACTTTTTTAAATGCAATAATGTCTATTTTTCCCTTCTAGAGACTTGAATACTTATTGTTAATTTATTTTTATTTTATTTTAAATTTTTTTAATTTTCTTTGAAAAAAAAAGTATGCCATGGCTTAGGCGATTAAGCGATTCGCTTAAGCGAAATGCAATCAAATCGCTTAGCATGGCGTAAGCGATTTGACAACATTGATAATAAGTAACACAATAGTTCAATTTCTTTGCTACTAACGGAAAGAAGATTTGCATAAAATTGAGAAACATGTAGGACATGAGAAAGAGATAAAGAAGATGAGATATGAATGGTTCTACTCCCAGAACAGGAGTGAACGACCCATTTGTGAGGCGAAGCTGGGCTGGAGAAGATGGTGGAGAGTATATAGACTAGCGCTGAGACTCACCCATCATAAGATCCGTGGCACTTGAGTCAATAACCCAAATAGTGGCTCAATAGTTTATGCTAAAGGCCCTGAATGATCAATAGATGGAGTCAGCGCAATGCGTACCTCAGCCCAAATCAATTCAAATATTTGGGAATGAAGGGAGCTCATAAGGTCACTAGTAGTAGTCTCAGAAGCATCTGTGGCAGTAGTATGGGCAGACGAAGCAGCTCTAGGCTGATAACCCTCAGGATAGCCATGCAGACGATAGCAATGATCGCGGTCATGCCCGGTGAGACCCCTTTGAGAACATATAATGATGGAGTGACATCCACTGCCACCAAGATCTTGTTGACCATCTCTATCACAAAGATCACACTGAAACTTTAGTGAACTAAGATAGAAAGTTTTGGAAATAAAACATGTAAAGCAGTGGGGGAAGGTTCTCAAAACGATGACATAATTGTGCAGTCCCCAAGGACATAGTAGCAACAACAACTATCGGTCTCTATGCCTCCTGAAGACAATGATGTCATCAATGTACTGCAATTAGGATATTATCAACTTCCAAGGGAAGAAAGGATCGCCTTGAGAAGACTATAAGTTGACACTCTTCTAAAATGTGCTCCAATCACTTCAGCTGCCAAGGTAAGAAAGAACAGGGATTGTGGGTCTCCTTGTCGCAGCCCCCTTGAGGCTCCAAAGAAACCAGCTGGGCCCATATTGGTCATAATGGAAAAATATAATGTAGAGGTGCACCACCAAATCTATTTCCTACTCTTATCGACCGAAGTTTCATCTTTTCTAACTTACCCACTATGACTAATTGCTCTTGAGCCGTCACATGCCTTGGCCAAATCAAGTTGAGCATATATTTTATATATACATATATTTATACACACACACACACACACACTATATATATATATATGTGTGTGTGTGTGTGTGGGGGGGGGGGGGGGTGATTTGAGATGTGGGTAATCCACACCGTCACAGTTTTTTAGAGTTTTGAACCATCCGATCTGTGCTCTCTATTACCAACGGTTGTGCTTAGTTTTATTGGCTGATATTAAAGATCGTCAATCGGATGGTTCACATCCACTGATGGGCATGATTCTTTCGCTGAAGCATCATGTAATGATGGATTACCACCTGGATAAATCATAAATGTGCGCCACATGTCACAATAGTAGTCAATGGGTATACCTTCTCTTATTGATCTTGGTGTATCTTTGTAACAAGATTTTAATTCTTGGTAGCTAACATGTGTTGGTCAATTCCGGTAATTATCGGCTGATACGGTCACACATCAGGTGATATCTAGAGAAAAATCCTTTTTATTAATTTTTTTTCAAAAAATTGGATTTTTTGTTAAAAAAAATGCCAATATGTATTGGCCCATACTTTGAGGTATTGGCCATAGTACTAAATATCACCTGATACCTACTGCTATCAGAAGGTTCAATTGATACCTGAGGGACAAAAGACAAGTGTATCGGTATTGGCCAAGTCAGATACCTATACATAGCCAAGCCAAATACTGATACGTATTGCAATTATTATTTTCAACCATGTTTTCTAATGTTGTGGGTGTATAAATAAATATCTAACAATAGCCATGCATAACTTTTCTTCACCACCCTTCTAAGTTTGATTTAATGTCGCTTATTTCTTTCCGCCATACCAATGTAGTCATGCTCTGTCTCACTATTCAATTGATTCTTGTGCAATTCAATCAAAGTTTCATATATGTGATTTGAATAAATTATCATTGATTCAATTTGACTCATGTAATTCAAATTGCGAATCGTGTGACAACCATGACATCAAGCAATTGCCTGCATACCAATAGCATTCTTGAAACCATAAAACACATTCTATAGGAATCGTAGAAAGGTGAATCCAAACCTGATAATTTCGAAAGGAGTTGTGCCTATCATGCATGATATCTAATATAATTCTTCTTTTGCTTAAATAAAATATGTTTTAATTAATCGAGAGACCATTCAAACTAGCGCGGGTGGATAGTCCTCAGAGTTCAGAGAAGGAGGTAAGCGTTTAGGAATCCCAAACCTTTAATTTATACAAAAAACACGTCCCAGTCAGCTGGTATATCTGCAATTACATTAATTCCTTCATGTTCCTCATTTATATTTCAATAAAAGAAGACATTTCTGATAGAAATCTTGAATGGAAAGCTTACTGACAAGGTGCATGAGTAGAACCGCAATCATGACATCACAGCTATATTATCAAAGGTCTCAGCATCATGGATCAAAATCTCGGACGATACCTGTACGTATCGTCCGATACGTACTGGTATCGCCAGCTAGCAGTACGACACAAAACCTTTGATCATACCGTTAAATAATCGTCCAAAACCTTGGACGATACAGTGATTGGTATCGTTTGTATCGTCCGAGATTTTGGTTTTTTCAAAGTCTTCCGAGATTTTGAAAAAGTGGGTGTCACGTAAGTCACAATGTATCGTCCAAAATCTTGGACGATACGGTGATGGTATTGTTTATATCATCCAAAATTTTGGTTTTGTCAAAATCTTGGACGATACATTCAAAGTATTGTCCGAGATTTTAAAAAAACTGGCTGATACATTGGATAAATGTATCGGCGATACATTCAATGCATCGGCTGGTACGACAATAAGTATTGTCCAGGAGGCTTGGACGATACGTATCGGCTTTCTGAGATTTTGACCCATGCTCATCATAGTCCAATCATACCCCTATATATCTATTAACTGTGGTTTGTAATATTCAATAATCCCATGACGATGTGGAATGATTGTGCAAACTGGGGATCAAGGAAATGAGTCTAGGGCCTAACAATTTTAACTAAGTGGTTGGTTGATTACGTATCATGCTATCTACTTATCTGTGCTTTGTTTTCAAAATACTCAACTTTACGTTGTTTTAAATAGATGAACGTCCACTCTATTTTCTTATTACTTCTGACAAGTTCCTTTAAGCAACATAAATTTTCCTTTTAAATGGAAGAAGTTTGGCAATGTCACATGGATAGTCTAGAGGTGCTGCAAACTGAACGATACAAAGAGTTAGGTTAATCATGACCATATTGGCACATTTTACTAGACTAGATAAAGTTCGTCCATCTGATGCAGGGGTTGATTTTAAAATAGTAAAGGTTAAAGTCACTCTTATGAAATGTGATGCCATGAAATTTATTGTATGAAAGAATTCGCGCTTCAAGTTATTTGCATGCTCTCATTTGGTCAAGAAAATATTGCTTCAAGAAATATTTATAGTTAAGGTTATCTATGTGATATGACCAATATCATATTTAGGGAAAATATATAGTTTTGTTGACTCTGTACTTCTAATGCTCCTTTTTCCAGAGATATTTTGTCAAAATCGTACGCAAGTAATATCTTGTCATTTATTAATCATGCAACTGCTGAATCTTTTTTTACTGAGACCATGCTCTCATTAGTTCTTGGCTTCTTGCTTTTACATGCATGGATAATAGATCAGTGTCTTCTATGCCGATATTGAGAATATTAAATTACTAAAATCACAAACAATTTGTACTTGTTATGGTTCAACCAAACTTTTTCTCCTGTAATTAGCCCACTAATCTACTCTCACTGAATTGCAGAATGCACCATACTTATGCAGCAAAGATGGAATTGTTCTTCGCTGTCCACGTGTAAGTTTTTGAAGGATCCTAATCCTTTTTTCTATCTCTAAAACATTTATTAATATTGATGATTTACAATGCTATGATTATGATTACTGTGAATTCCATCTTATGTTTGTGTGAATTGCCCTTTTTCCTTTGAGACTTCCTTTTGCTTGATTGTTATTATAGGTGAAAGAACCAACTTCGCTTTGGGAGAATCCCTACTCTGCTACCACATCATGGAAGCCATGTGCTGAGCGCCGTTCCAGTGGAATATCAGGTAAGCTTAGATTTTCTTGAATAAAATTTCACACTTTAGGTTTGATTCCCACCAATTTATGAAGGTCTAGATCTACTTTTGGATAATGTTATATTAAACAAACAACAACAGTTTTACTAATAGATAAGAACGATGAAATGGAAGATTTAAGGGATTCGGTAAAATTAGTATATCCTTTGATCCTTATTGTTTTTAATGTCATTGATCAATGGAAGTGGAATAGTATGCCACTCTATAGTGTTATATCAAGAGGTCCTTTCATATGGGAGCATATTACAAATACAACATGTACAAACAAGAACAGTTTTACTAATAATAAGAACGATTAAATGGAAGATTTAAGGGGTTCGGTAAAATTAGTATATCCTTTGATCCTTGTTGTTTTTAATGTCATTGATCAATGAATGTGGAATAGTATGCCACTCCATAGTGTGATATCAAGAGGTCCTTTCACATTAAAGGCTGCATATCATAGCAGCAAAAGCCACTCATCATCAGTGTAGAAGGGACAACAGGTGGCAAAAGGGTATGTGTTTAACACCACATACATATAGATTTTGGCCTTACAAAGAAAATGAAGAGGGGGAAGAGAAGCAATATCAGTTAATAGTAGCAGATTTTAGGACGCCAACAATCTCAAGGCAGCATCACTCTTTATCAAATAGCTCCACAAATTTTGAGGCAGCACAAATATCAAGAGCAGTTCAAGATATCATGGATCTCAGGGCAACATGAATTTTAAGGCAGCTCTACTATTCTTCCTCATGTTACCTTTTTCTTGTTTTAATTTTGTTTGATACTGCAACACCTGGTTGTATAAGCCAACTCCATAACCAAACTATATGAAAGCTAGCTCCTTACATAAGAAATAAGGACTCTCGTTCCTCTTCATCTTTTTCTTTTCTTTCTCAGAGAAGATACAAAGCACATCATTAGCATTTTCAGCCATCATTCAGCAGAGGAGGCACATATCAATGAGAAGAACACAAAAGTAGAGATTAACCATCACAATACCTACATTCCAACAAAAATTTTTTAACCTAGAGGAGAAGACATCACGAGATTCACCATAGCTCCCTGAAAACTCCATTAAATCACACACAATGTAGTTAAATGGCATATACGACCCTATGCGATGACATAACCCGTTCGCATATGCGATTGTGCCTTGGCACAATTTTCATTTTATTTTATTTTATTTTTTATTTCAAAATAACCCAAAAAATTCCCATATTGAAAAGTAATATGTTTGTGTTAATTTTGTGCTCTATTAATATGTTTGTGTCTAGAATGAGAAATAAAAGTATATAACCCATAAGTTAGAAGGGAAAATATAAAAAATAAGTTCAAATAGTACAAAAATAAAGTGGATCATACAAAAGAGAAGAAAGAGACCCAAAACATACCTTTGAGAGTTGTGATATGCATTAGGAAGAGAAGCCCCCTATTAATAGGGCTTGGGGAGGCCTATAAAAAAAAAAAAAAAAAATCAATGTTGGAGAAGTATGCCATAGCATACACTGTATGCGATGACATACTATCGCATATGTGATGGTATGCCATGACATACAATTGTATGCGATGACCATGGGTCAAAATATCGTCCGATACCGATATGTATCGGACGATACGTATCGGTTTTGGGCGTGAACGGTACGATACATACCCTATGTATCGTACCATTAGTTAAATGATGAAATTATCGGACGATAATAAAGGTGAAACTTGAAAAATAAAAAAAAATCAAATTATCGTCCGATACGAACGATAATTTCAAATTATCGTCCGATAATTTCAAATTATCGTCCGATAATTTGAAATTATCGGTGGGCCCCACCATAGACCCGACTTTTAAGTCGGGTAAACCCTCTTCTTCCTCTCTTCTTTTTTGATTATTTACACCCTAAATCGGCGCCAAATCGCACAAAATATCACGGGATCAACGTGGAAGGTACGTGTATTTCATTTTATTTCCTAAAATAAGGTAGATCTACACTAATTTAGTGTAGATCTACCCTTAAATAAGGTAGATCTACACTTAATAAGTGTAGATCTACACTAAATAAGTGTAGATCTACCTTATTTAAGGGTAGATCTACACTAATTAAGTGTAGATCTACACTAAATTAGTGTAGATCTATCTTATTTAAGGGTAGATCTACACTAAATTAGTGTAGATCTACACTTATTTAGTGTAGATTTACCTTAATATTAATTAATATTATAGGTAAATTTATCATTTACCTATAATATTAATTATTTAAATTATTTAAAATAATTAATATTATTTAAAATAATTTAAAATATTTAAATTAATTAAAAATAATATAAATAATGGGTCAAAAATAATATGATGGGTCAAAAATAATTATATGTGACCCCATTTAAAATATTTAAATTGATAGGTCAAAAATAATATAAATAATTATAATTATGGGTCACATATAATTTAAACTTAAAATTAATATGGGTCACATATAATTAATAAAATAATAAGATCAATATGGGTCACATATAATTTAAACTTAAAATTAATATGGGTCACATATAATTAAATTTATGGGTCACATATTAAATTATATGTGACCCATATTAATTTTAATAATAAATTTAATTATATGTGACCCATATTGATTATATGTGACTGTCACATATAATTAAAATAATTTATATTATGGGATATGTCCCATAATATATTAGAATAATATGGAATAAATTTTAAATAAATTTTTAAAAATTATAATAATATCAAATAAATATTCATAAATTAAAATAATATCAAATAAACATTAAAAAATTATAATAATATCAAATAAACATTAATAAATTATAATAATATCAAATAAATATTCATAAATTAAAATAATATCAAATAAATATTCAAAAATTAAAATAATATGAAATAAATATTAAAAAATTATAATAATATCAAATAAATATTAATAAATTATAATAATATCAAATAAATATTCATAAATTAAAATAATATGAAATAAACATTAAAAAATTAAAATAATATCAAATAAACATTAATAAATTATAATAATATCAAATAAATATTAATAAATTAAAATAATATCAAATAAACATTTATATATTATAATAATATCAAATAAATATTCATAAATTAAAATAATATCAAATAAACATTCATAAATTATAATAATATCAAATAAATATTCAAAAATTATAATAATATCAAATAAATTTGATAAAATATAATCTGATATTTTTAAAATAGCAATAATTAAAAAATAAATTTTATTTTCAAGTGTAAATGAGAGGTTTACTCTTGTAAATTTTAGTTTCAAGTGTAAATTTTATTTTTAAGTGTAAATTAGATGTTCATTTTCAATCGTTTGCTCATTCATGCTGGTGAAATAAATAAATATGGTACGTTAATGATCCAAATATGACAATATAGTGCAAGAATAGATGGTAATAGACTCCAGATTCAATGTAATCTTTGTGAAAAAAAACTGCTAGGAGGAGGTATCACCGATTAAAGGAGCATCGCTCATATAAAGGGGAGACAAGAGAGGTGTCCTAGTGTACCCAGAGAGGTAAAAGAAAATATCGAGCTAGTTTACAAGCGGCAAAGGAAAGAAAAAAAAGCTGGCCGATCGTGATAGGAAATGTATGAGAGAATCAGAGGCCGGATCCGAGTTTACATCACCGAATTTTTGAGGATGATGAGGATGAGGATGAGCGGATAGCGAGCTATGAGAGAGAGTGCTAGGAAGCACAACAAATCGAGATCGTGAAGAAGCCGATTATCGGCGGTCCGTGAGGTCCATCCATGCTAGTCATAGGCCACATGTTGTTGATGTTGATGAGGATGTTGGCAGTGTGTCAAGGAGCGCAAGATTCTGGGAGGGATTATAGGCTCTACTAGAGGCCGACATTTATGGATCCATTCATGTATCGACCGAAAGCTCCAAACAAACCAAATTGAGTGCAATCTCACTTGCAAAATGGGGAAGAAGCTTGGAAAATCCATTGCCAAATTTTTATATACAACCACATTCCGAGCCAAAGCAGCGACTCATTGCATTTCAAAAGCATGATTGATACAAGTGCAGAAGTTGGTCCAGGAGTTAAAAAGCCTTCTCCATATGAGATATCTGGGCCCGTACTAACAGATGTGTACGATGAGATAACGGCCTATGTACAGAGCTTTGAGGATGTATGGGATGAGAGAGGTTGCACAATTATGTGCGATGGATGGACTGGTCCCACAAAGAAGAGCTTGATAAACTTTTTGGTTTACAGCGATGCCGGGACAGTATTTTTGAAATCAGTTGATGCTTCTAGACACGTAAAGACTGCTGACTACCTCTTTAAACTAATGGATATGGTAGTTCATGAGGTTGGAGAGCAGCGGGTTGTGCAGGTGGTAACAGACAATGCGGCAAACTACAAAGCCGCTGGATTAAAACTAATGGCGAAGAGACGTCACCTGTACTGGACCCCGTGTGCCGCACATTGCGTGGACCTCATTCTTGAGGATTTAGGAAAGAGAAGCAAGGCACAAGCAACTATTCAAAAGGGAAGAACGATTACTTCCTACTTGGCAACAAAGGACAAGTCGGGTCAATTTAATGAGAGCCTTCACGAACAATGAGTTGCTCCGACCTGCGATTACACGTTTTGCAACACAGTTCTTAGCCCTACAGAGTTTGGGTAGATATAGGCGTGAGCTGAAAAGCATGGTGTCGTCGGAAGAATGGAATCAACATGAAATAGGACTCCCACGAGCGAAGAGACTAGCTTGCACTGAAGTTGCTGACTTTGATCTGACCGCGATTTTGGGCGGATGTCGATCACCGATCTCACTACCCGTTGGTGCAAGTGTTGAGATTGCTTGATGCTGATGACAAACCAAGAAGGGGGTACGTTTATGAGTCAATGGATAAGGCAAAATTGGCTATAAAGACTAAATGCCCTACAAAATATAAACGATACTGGGCGATTATCGACAAGAGGTGGGATGCACAATTTCACCGATGCTTGTTTGCACAATTATATAGTGATTTTTATTTATTTATTCATTATTTTCATATATGAAATTGCTCATATTTGATGTGTAGCACACTACTTGAATCCGACCTTCCGATATCGACGCTTGACAATGAAAATAATCGATGAAGTGTATACCGATGTAATCCAAAGAATGCTCCCGAGTTGGACCAAAGGCCAAGCCATAAGAGATGTGAGTGATCATAGTATCATACCTTATAAGTAATAAGTCAAATGTCATGTGATATTATCATCTATTTATTGATATGTGCCTTATCGTGTTTCATCTTTATAGATTGACATGTTTCAAGAAGACATGGGTCATTTGGGGACCTGCTGGCGCAATCCCAAATTAAACACGACAAACCCTGATTGGTGGATGCATTATGGAGGTGATGGTCCGATATTGAGGCGTAGCAATGAGGGTATTATCGCAACGTGTTCCTCGTCAATCTGAGCGGAATTGGAGCATTTTCTCTCTCATTCATACTAAGACAAGGAATAGACTAACTATGGACCGATTGGAAAAGTTAGTCTCACACTACAACATGCGATTAAGTCGGTCGAATATCTGAGAGGACCAACCGTGGTAAGC
The DNA here is from genome assembly GCA_021018995.1 of Chloranthus sessilifolius. NCBI lineage: Eukaryota > Viridiplantae > Streptophyta > Magnoliopsida > Chloranthales > Chloranthaceae > Chloranthus > Chloranthus sessilifolius. The sequence goes on from CM037592.1 coordinate 119,240,291, forward strand.
AATTACATGAAGTCTTAGATCCTCAATTATATGAAGTCTTACTTACATATTATACTAATTCATCTATCATATTCTACCTTGTAGAGCGGTGATTATTTTCATCCCATCCAGTTGGATTATATTCGAGGAGGATGACCCTTTGAATGAATGGATCGAAGAGAGAGAAGAGCCGCCTTGGATAGTGAGAGCAATCAATGATCGGACAATGCTGAAAGAGAAGTGAGCAAGAAGCTTCCCAACCACCGAGGAAAGAAGATTGAATCGCATTCAAAGTGGTTGGATCGATGACGAACGCAGCCCGTAGTGATGATGGGAGTGGTGAGGATGATGGTGGAGGGCATGATGGTGGAGGGATGTTGGCACTAGTGGTGGAGGGAGAAGGAAGTACCTCCGATCCTTATAGAGATATGGCGGCATGGGACGATGACTCGACTCCATTTAGAATGGGAGGGTTGAAGGAAGAGGAGCGTCGGGATCATATCAAACACCACCACCACCACCACAAGATGATACGGATATGGGTTATATGACTTCTAGCTTCGGGGGATTCAGTTTGCAAAATACCGAAGATTCAGCAACTAGTAACCCATACTACCTACCACAACAAACCTTTTGGTGCCATATGACTTCGTTGGTCGATTTTTGGAGGACCGGCCTTTACGCATTACTCGAGCCTCGGTTTAATCATGGGTATCAATATGGGCAACATTATAGGCAAAGGCCGAAGCTCACGAATCGATGATGACGATGATCATGAGGGCCAAGAACCACCACGAAATTTAATGTGGCTCTAAAGTAAGTTTTTCATGTACAATTAAACTTATTTTTATCAACATAGCTATTATTTTTGACAATATATAATTTATTTTTGTCAATATATATTGTAATTTACTTTATGCGTGTCTGTGTCGATCAAATTATGAAATATTGTTAATAAAATAGGCATGTGATCAGCTGATCGAACATAATGTTAGAAGATCTATTACATTAAGTCAAAAATGTGATCTTAAGACAAAAATAAGTTACAAAATAGGCATGTGACTTGGATTAAGTTACAAAATAGGCATCTTACTTATATATTCATCTAAATAATGCATCAAATATGTCAAAAATAAAAGCAAAAATAGTTGAAATAAATACAAAATAAATAAATATAATTTTTCAGATTTTTTAGGATTTTTTTGGGATTTAAAAAAAAAAACCGATTTTTTCAATGTATCAAACCGATACATTCAATGTATCGCTGATACATTGAATGTATCGGACGATACCCGGTACGTATCGTCCGAGAGATCCGGACGATACGTACCGGAAAACCGGTATTTTGACCCTTGGAAGGCACATGTCAAGGATGGAAAGGCATTGATGAATAATGTGTTGGTGGTGGAAGACTAGGACATCGTGATATAAAAAACTATGTTCCCGATTTCTGATACACAAAGATCCAACTAGGTGGCAAGGCGCATAGCATACGTTAGATAAAACCCAAGACCATACAAAGGACGCACGGGATCCACCCGCTCGGATGCATGAAGAAATGTAGAGGCTAATAACTAAAAAAAAAAAGAAAATACCCATTTAGGGTTTCATAGAGAGAGCGAGGGACAGAGTAATAACTAAAAAAGAGAAAATACCCATTTAGGGTTTCTTAGAGAGAGCGAGGGGAAAAGAGGAGGAAGAGGAGGAAGAGGAAAAAGAAGAAGAAGAAGAAGAAGAAGAAGAGAAGGAGGAGGAGGAGGAGAGAGAGGGAGAGCGAGTGAGAGAGGAGTAGTAGTAGGAGGGGATCTATGGGAATGGTGCTTGGCTTCCCCAAAGTTCTCCGCATCTTCGATGGAGGAGCTCTTGAGGGAGTGGGATCTCCTTAAACCGCCTCAGTGGTGTCCTAGAACTCCATGTTTTATAGTCTTTCTTTTTAATTTTTTGGCTGAGCTCCTCGCTCGACTTCTTTGATCCACTGTACTTGTTGTTAGTTATTAATAAGAATTATAGTTTTCTTAAGAAGTTACGGTTAGTTTACGGAGGCTGCATATAAAGTGACGAATTTCAAGAATCCTAATTGAATTAGGATTACTCTCTTTTATTATTTTATTTAGCAAGTAAGAGTTGTTTCTTTTATTAGAAATAGGAGTATTGTTTTAGGACTTTATTGTTTTAGAAAAATTAGGATATTTCTTTTATTAGGAATTAGAGTTATACTAGGATTTCTAATTTTATGCATTGGTTAGCGTAATTGAAGGCTTGTAAACACTTTAATTATAAGTTTTTGGTAAATGAAAATTGCTTATGCAAAATTGAGAATTCTTAACTTTCGTGAGGGTATGATTTTCTCAAAACGAAAAGCGATTCTTTGATTCCCGCTTGGTTTGGTGCGATGCCAACTCTTCTTCTATCTCTATCTTCTTTAGATTTACGGTCTGCGTAAGTAGCGTAATCTTAATTATTTTATTGATCTCATAAAAGTCCTAAATCAATATTTTGTTCATCATTAATTTTATTAGCCTTTTATTTTCGTTTGGTATCGAGAGAACCCGCTTGCGAGTTTGTTTGACGCCCTAAAACTATCGGAGATCTAGCCGTTTATAAGAACCCTAGTCTTTTAGATCCGCGATAGGGAACACACACTAAAGTAACGCTATTTTGGGCCGAAATTAAATCACCTAATTGAATTTCTAGATTTTTCCGTGGTAATTTGTTATGAGAAATTGTTATTTTTTAATTGATTAAATTAATTTTAATCCTAATCTCAGCCCTAATATTGCATTTAGTAAGTTCCCGCATCACACTTCCTTTAAGTAGTCTCTTGCACAAATTAGATTTGGTACTTCCGTTTGGCGCACCATGATATTTTAAGTTTTGAATGCATTTTTTCACCTACTTGCTTGTCTATAATTATGTATTGAAAAAAGAAGAGATTCACTTAACTGATATATTAGATGAAGGGATTCTAGTTGGGTTCCCTCTTTTAATTTTTGGTACCACATTATTTAATTTATTTTTATAATTTTTATATTTATTTACATGCTTATATGTTTGTGCATTTATTATTCATGTGCTATTTTTCTGTCCTGTGGCAGATCTTCCCCCGGAGAATGAAACAAGTGGCTACATATTGATCCATGCTGAGGGTGGTTTAAATCAGCAACGCGTAGCTGTATGATTTCTGTTTCGTTCACTTGGTTGACAAAGTTTTCTCTATTCTCCTGACTTTTCAATGTGTTATCTGAAAAAGAAGCTATTTGTTGTATTCAAAGTGCATTGTATGCGTAAATTGCATACTATCAATCAAACCTTTTAATTAGTTGACTGGAGGAGTACAGCTGTACTCGAGTCTCCACCAGTACAGTCAAACTTGAGTACTGTTATATTCCATCAGTTGACCTTTCAAAGGGCTGATTGATGCTATGAGATATATGTGTACAATGCTTTTATACACAAAGTGTACACCATCTTGCTTCATATTAATTTTTGAATTTACAATTTCTGTTTTTCGGTACTGCCTGTCTCGTGTTTTTTTCATTTTTTATTTTCCTTGAAATGTTGAACTATTTTAATAATCTGAATTATTTAATTCACGTACAATCGTGAATGTTCGGTAATAACGATTAAGGAGGTCACCCGACTGTATTTCCATTTGTCTAGGTTCAACCATATATTTTATTAATTCTCTCATTTTGTAATTTTTTAATTGAAGTATTATTTCAATCTTTTATGCAATTTAGTATGAGTTTACAGGGTAAAATTTTATCAAAAGTTAACCCGGAGGGGTAGCTCAGTTGGTCAGGCCTTGGATTTGCTCCCTAATGGTCACCAGTTCGAGTCCCCTTAGGGCCACTGGAGTATTACCCGGTCGTTAGCTCCAGGGCCCCATGGGTTTAGTCGAGGTGTGCGCAAGCTGGCCCGGACACCCACGACTATAAAAAAAAAAAAATTTTTTTTTTTAGCAAAAGTACTCTATATGGTTTTCTCAGAGCGAGATACAAACCTTCTTTACCGAGCTAGTCTACTAACTACTAAGGCATAGTCTACAAAATATCTCAATATTTTTGGGCAAATAATCATAGATGCAGGTATTATTGTTATGTTTTAGTACCAATGCATACACCATCTCCTTGCCTATTGATAGGACGCCAGGTAAGGCAGGCTACCAGGCTTCCAGAGGCTCAAAAATACAAATATGAACAAAATTAGGAGAGGGTTTGACTTTTTCTACCTTGCCTTTCTTTTGAAAAACAACTAAACAGGTGTATGGGTGAAGCATGGAAGCAAGTTCTACACTTTAAACACCATATGAGGCTTTTGAGGGCAACATAAAAAAAACTCAGTTGAATCACCACAAGAAAGATGTCTGAGATTTACATGGGATCCTATTTGGGCCACAAGTCACAATAGATAGAGGCCCCAAAGGCCTTTACAAAAGGTTGGAAAATAGTGGCAAAGTCAACCTTTCCTACAGAGTTCCTTGAGAGAGAAATCTACCCAAAATTTTTTCCCAACCAAAAAATCATATTCATGTCCAAATCGCAACTCAAAATATAGTTCAATATCTAAGAAATCTCAGTAGAAACTTCTTTATCCTAATCAAAGCCTCTCGAAGCTAGTGTCACCCTGCACAACAACAAAAACGGATATATTATTTAGAGGTCGAAGAGAGAACTAATTCTAAACGCTATCCAATATCCATTTCACTTGAACTCCAACCTCCAAAATCCTCAATCCCAGTCAACAACTGCGCCACTGCCCTTTTATTCAGTATCATCTCAAGGCATTGAGGTTGCATGGAGGCTTGACTACTTTGCGTGAACCCGATTTGCTTGTTAATGGGAGATGAGAGGCATCTACATGGCTAGATATACCCTTTGTTTTTAGAACCTTTGTTGTCATGTAAACTTAAGATTTTCAAAGAAGGTTGATGCAAGGTTCTATTTGCTATATATATATGGAGAAGCAAAGATATGCATGGATGTGTGAACACAACGAAGAGGATATGGTAAAAGGGGTCACCAGGAGACATGAATCAAAGGATGCTGATAGTCTAATAAAAAGGTCACAAGGGACAAATCGTAGATTAACCCAGTTTCTTATCCTCAGTAGAGGTCAAGGATCAAAATTTTGGGTTTCATTTCGGTTTCGGAGGGGACCGAAACCGAGAATTTGAACCGAAATTTTGGCCGATAATTTCAATCCCATACAAAAATATGACCGAAATTTCGGTCATTTCGGCCGAAATTTTGATCCTTGGTAGAGGTTGTTAGATGGCTGAGCATGTTAATTTGCCTTATGCCAGGATGAGGTGTAACATGATGCCCTACTACTCGCACCTGGTTAAAAGTAGCGCATTTTAATATTTTATGAGCAAAATAAAGAAGAAAATGATTTCTTAGCTTTTGATCATAAAACTTGGGTGGCAACTCCACATCGCTAGGTGTCTTTGGTGAGTCGTAAGAATTACCACATCCAGGTTGATGACAGGAAGATGGACATTCTATCTTGGGTAGTTGGTGAGTCGTAAGAATCACCACAAAATTCAACTAACCTCACTCCTTGACATTCTATCTAGGGCAGCTGGATGATGAAACTCCAATTTATTGCACAAACAAGATGAGTGACAGGTTCTCTGACTTAAAGACCTCCACAAAGGGCTACTATGACCTGATATGCGTCAAGCCCTAGTTTCTAGTCAGCGACTATCTTGAGGAATCTGTGAGCAAATCTAAAATTGGGGAGACACTCAACTCATCCTATCTAGTGTTATACAAAAATATGGCGACTCCAATGAGGATGGTTGTTATTAAACTTGGAAAAATAGAAAATGGATGATCTGTCCCTCGAGCCTAAGGAAGTGCCTTGGAAAAAGACTACTACAACCTGACATGTACTAATGCCATTAGTAAGCTCTAGCAGACAACTCTCCTAAGGCATCTATGCACGAATCTTAAAGTTGGGGAAACACTCATCATGTCACACAAAGGGTCGTACAGAAACTGGTGACTTCACCATGGATGATTGTTGCTAAACTTTGAAGGATAGAAGTAGGATAATTTGAATACATTTTTTCTTTCTTAACAAGTTGCGTGTGTTGCTGCATGTACAATTACGCCAAGGTCAAAAGGCTGTGCTTATGCGCAAGGTGCCTCATATTTTGTTTGCATTTTCTTTTATGGTCTGGTGCACCATTTAAATACATGGTTACTTTTTGTTGGCTTTTTTCTCCCCACATAACTCATCTGGTTAGAGTGACTAATCTTGCAAGAAAAATTTAGCTTCTATAGACCCTCCTCTTAGTACCCACAGACCGGTTCTAGGTGGTTCGTGAAATATATTGAAGGGAGAATGATAAAAGCCCTTTGACACACAAGCACTTTAGGAAACCTAGAGTAATGAATCCTTTAGAAAACCTTCAAATTTCAAAGCATTTCATCCTCACATTAGCATAAGCCACAACACCCTTCATAAGAGTTTCTCCTAGGTAGCTAGTTTGTGTTGTGACCTAGAAATAGTTAGACTACTGTTGAATCCCCGGTAAGGAGAGAGTTAGATTCAGAATTTCAGATACATTTAGTTGTTTGAGTAAGTGCAATGAACCCAGAACGAAACACGAAACACCATATGGGGAAATCCGACACAAGGAGCTGCTCGATTTTTAATGGCTTGGTCTATATGCCGAATCAAAAGCTCACTACATGAGACCCACCATCTCTCGTCGGGGCACTATCCTGGACAACACCCACCCAACCATTTGTAACATCAACCATTTCTTTCTTGAATCTTACATAGCTTCATTGACTCGGTTTCACCCATGCCTCATTCCTCCTATTGGTCCCACACTAACGATGGACACAAGTTTGCCTGTGTCAGCCGCCCACTATTGTTCATTGGTGAACTGCCTTGGGTTTATGATAGGAATCTCCCTTGATAGACTTGTTGCATCATCTTTACTAGCCCATCGAGCTCATGGTCATTACACGACCATGTCTGCTCACTCTTGAGTAGCACTAGTTGAAGCTGTACTCCAAATGCATTGGCTCCCTGGTTGTTGAATGGTCCTTCATCCCAACTCCTTCCTACAACACCCACTTCTACAGGATTCTGCCATCCCCTTCCTGCCAGTGCAGCTCCGCTCCCACACTCGGTGATACCATTCACTCTCTACCCCACACCCCTTGTTGCCTACACTAACATTAGAGTCCCTTCTAGCCAACTCTTCCGAAGGAAGCCTCAATCCCATCGGCCAGCACATTGATAGCCCAACAAGGCTACAATGAGAGCCAACGACCAAGTTTATGGAGAACTCTTTGGCCAAAGGGATCCCTTTCTTCATGTTTCCTATCCATGTTGGCCAGCACATTGATAGCCCAACAAGGCTACAACGAGAGTCAACGACCAAGTTTATGGAGACCTCTTTGGGCAAAGTGATCCCTTCATGTTTCCGATCCATGTTGGTTTGGCATCTCTTGACCTGCGCAAAGCGCCCACCAGTACTTCCCTTAGTTACGATCCCAACTGTAAAACTTGTCAAAGGAAAGTGGCTATGGCTGAAATTCTCAATGGCACCACCTCTAGCTCCACCAACTTGGATCCGTTGAAACAAGAGAATGAGATATTAAAGGAACAGTGAAGAAAAGAAAAACTGAGAGAAAAATTTTCCCGACCAAATTTGAGGATTTATGCTCTTTTTGAAGTCCGTCAAAGGCTCTTCTTTACTCAAATATTGTGAGAGTTCACATGTCATTTTCCCTGTTCCAACAGGTAGGTGTACAAGTGTATACCTTAGTCAAGTAGCATGAAATAATAACCTAGGACTTTTGCATGACAATCTTACGAAACGTAACTATGGCTTTGATACCAATGAAAATTTCCAGAATGGTTCCACAAGGTATGGAATTTGATGAAGAACCTATGAGTAACTTTCTCTAGTCAACTAGGATCAATTTATGTTCTGTTGTAGGTGATGGTGACGTGCATTCGTCCCACAAAAACTACAAGTTAGCAGATGCTTACTCTTCTGACCCTGATATTCTAAATGGGTCATGAAGCCCCGAATAAATAAAGCCTTCATGTTATTAGCATCTGGGACATGCTTTTATTAAGATTGTTTCTAAGGTAATAGGGCTAAGCAATGTAGGGATGTTATTGCATGGCCAGATCAAGATAATGAAAATTTTGTTGCAAAGTTAATTCACTAAACCCATAACAGAAAACATTGTTGTCACACAAACTGGTTCAAGAAAAAAGGCATATAGCAGAAATTTATGCTTTTGCAATTTCAAATCAAAGAAGAGAACTCCTGATTTTAAGTCAATTCTCTAAGAGTAAATAGCAATATTAAAATCTGATATAAAATGCTGCTACAACAATAATCATGAATTACTTAAATCTTATCCATAAAACCAGCAATGTCAGGACTCTGGAGGATCAAATTGCATTGAAATAGATAAAAAGGACTATCTTAGACTGTTTAAAACAGTCATAATTCAATGCTTAAACTCTGATATCAATCAGTTTAAAACATAATTTTGAAGACATAAAACTCATTTTTTGTTTGGCTGTGAAAATTAGTTTTGTGAAGCTATCATTAAAACAGAACTAACGATTATATTTGGTTTTAGTTGATCTGTATCAAATAAGAATTCAATGCCCCTAAATTTTGATTTCAACATGGGCTTGAGGAATTCACATAACTGAGAAATCCAAAGCAATCACCATGGAGTTCTAGAAACTCAAATAGTCCTGAAATAAATCCAGACTAGGTTTGTGATTCCCTAGCAATAAAAAAACAGATTTCAAAAAAGTTCTTAAGGTAAGCATATTTTTATTATATTTATCGAACAAAGAGATTTTTTTCTGAAAAAATTCCAGAGTTGAAATATTATTGGTTCTAGGAATCCCTTATCATGAATTGTATTTGATGAATTTCCTTTTTTTGTGAAAGCAAACTTTTCAAAAGTAAATAGCAAAAATGCAAAAGGTTTTGTAAAACCCTAAAAAGATATTTTGAATTTGATGGGGTTTGTGAAGCACAAAAATCAAACGGTTGCTGTTTATAATCATAATCGAGAAACTGAAAATAAAAAATAATATAATGGGTAATAATAATATGCATAGTCACCAAATCAGGGTTCGGCAATAATTCGGCGAGGTTAAAATTTGGAAAAAATCCGGGAAGTACGGGAAAATATTCGGAGGATAAATTGGTGAGAAAAATTTAAAAATTTTTTAAAAAAAGTTTAAAACTATAAATTTTTTAGTAAGTCAACTTTTTTGAAAAATTGGTTGCGAATTTTTGTGATCAGACGACTTTTTCGAAAAATTTGCAAATACTTCGGGATTAATTCGGGGGACCTTAAACTAGCGAACTATTTGCAATTTTTTCAAAAATTCGGCGATATTTGTGACTATGAATTAATATGCCAAGTTCCTAGAAGTTATAGACCTAATTTCATTGGCTTTATGAAACAAAAATTTTGAAATTAAATAAATTGTTTTCCATTAAAATCAGATTTTGTAAATGAGTACCGTTAAATTCACCCACCAAATCTTTGAGTTTACCCACGTTGAAAATCCTTTGGCTGCTTTGAATCAGACGATGGAGATAATTTTGTCCCAATCTTTCACATGACTGATCTTGACACATGGGCGTACCATCAGACGGTCAATTTTTTATTTCATGTGGAACTCACGTTCAAACCTAATTTTAAGGTCACTGTTTGGGATGTGTGCCATGTGAAATAAAAAACTGATCGTCAGATGATACGCTCTCAAGATCCAAGATGTGAAAAATTGGGACGCAAAAACAATCTCTATCATTTGATTCAAGGCAGTCAATGGGTTTCGGTGTGGGCGAACTCAAAGATTAGGTGGGTGGATTTAAATGCACTCTTTATAAATTCATCAAATTAAATTTACTGGATTACCACCCATTTTTTTTACGGGATTAAATGAACTTCAAGATAATTGATGTATACCTTTTGATCTTTGAAAAATGACCTTTTGTTGCTAGTTGTTGATGTTGATGGAAATACTTTGATCTGCTTTCTTAGGTCTAATAATCACCACCCAAATTTCAATTGTTAACCCTAATAGGATTTGGTCAAATATATAGCTTACTTTGTGAACTACAATTAAGTTGAGAAACAACCTCATAACTCACTTGACCCTGACTAATGCCATACCAAATTAGCCATCGTGCTAAATTACTAAAGGTAGATATTGGTCTACATAACCAACATCTTTGGCAATTTGTTACACTATGATCCGTCATACACTCATCTAATCACCTTTGCAGCTTTTCATGATGCAGGATAATGCTCTATTGCATGGTGACTTCTCACATACTTCATATTGATAACCTATAATTTGCAGGGTATTAGGGTAACTTAAAAGTTAAAACAATAAATGTTGCCCCCCAAGACAATATGGCAATTTTTATTTGGAAAATCTTATTTTTTATTTTTGGTAATTAATTAAAAATAAAATTAAAGTTAATTAGGAAAATCACTTAAATAAATGAAAAAATAATTTCAACAAAAATTCAAAAGATTTCACTCTCTTGACATATATCTGATAAGTAAAACTTACCATAATGTCGTTTCTAGGGGTAAAAATAATATTAAACTTTCGATGGATGCAACAAAGGGAACCCAGGAGATGCCGAATTTGGCAGTCTTTCACAATTGCTTGGGTGTAGAGCAATTACCTTTCCCCGATCCGTTGGACTGGAGTAATGTGCTTGATGCTGAGGTGCATGCAGTTTGGATTGGTCCCTCCCTCTGCTTCAGACAACTCGATTATGGATTGAAGGATACCCTTCCCTGGTTGTATCATGGATTTCCCATAGAGCTGATCCTCCATAAAGATATATTGCAAAGTTTACGGAGATGTGGCAGATCCTTAGAGAACTAGATGAATGGTGGTGCACTCACAATCATCAGCGAGGCAACCATAGAGCTGAACAAGTTGCAAATGAAGGTGCACTTGCCAATCATCTTATTTCATGCACGATGATGAGTGAGTAATTGCATTGTTGGAGAGGGGTATCTGTTTGGGGATGTTTGTTTTGTATATGACCTATTAGGGCATTTAACTAATTATCGTCCTCTTCGATGACGCTTTTATTAATTCATGCAAACCATGTATATGCCAATAGGGACCTATCACAAGGTTAAAAATTATATCTTTGAAAATTAACGAACTTCTAAAAACATCGTAACAAATTCCCTCAAACCATGTATGCCAATGGGGACAGCGGGAAAGTTAGTACAGGCAATTTTAGTACATACAAATACACATCAACAATATAAAGGGTGAGAATACCCCAAAATAAACGAATTCATTATTTCACTAATCACAATTAAGTCGATTACATCATCGCAAATCAGAAAATAAATGGGAAAAAATCTTGTGACAGGCTACAAATTCCTTGAGAGATTGTTGTGAAGGATCTAATTTGCTCATTCAATAATGTCTCAGATACTTTCCTTTTCTACTCTGGTCTTATAGAAGATTATATTTAGGCGATGGATAGGCAGCCATAGGTGAATGATAAATTGTATAGTACTCATTATTTTAATGTAGCAACTTAAAAAGATTTAGTTTTTCATTGCACTCATGGTTGGTTTTTGAGCAATTTACTTGTTTTCCTTTGAGATTCACTGCTAACTTTGTTATAATAGTCTTGAAGTGAAACATTATTGCTGACTTCTCGCTACATATATAATTATTTGTTCTTTGAATTCTCTAAAGTGAAATTGTTATCAGTTATTTAATTGCAAATTAAATGTTACAAGCTACTCTACTATTTTAATAGTGCCTATGGTGTCTTGCAGATATGCAATGCTGTGGCTGTGGCCAAAATAATGAATGCCACACTTATTCTTCCATTGTTAAAGCAAGATCAGATATGGAAAGATCAGACGTGAGATGCCATGACTAAGCTTCTTTCATTGTTAATAATTCATAATACTTGAAACTTGAAATAAAGGCATTCCTTCATTTATTTAAAAGAATTTTCCTAGTTTGTGATACAAAATAGGAGAAATAACCTACCTATTCTACGAAAATCAAAATATCTTTCTTGAACTGAATTGTCTCTCATAAACCATATCCATATAGCGAAATCCATGTACGGCTCACTTGGTTGAATTAAGGTTGATATAAATAAGGTTGATATATATCTTCTAAGCTGGCCATATCTTTCTTATTTTCTTTGCTTTATTGTTATTACCTTTGTCGGAATTTATGGTTCTGTTATATATTTTTACCTTGTAAATGTTATATTTGTTGTTGTCGTTATTATTATTATTATTGTGTTTCTGTGTGAGGTTTTAAGATTTCTCTATGCACTAGCCAATATTTAAAACAATGCAGATGCCTCTTGTATAACATGTTAAACATTGTATGCTGATATTGTACCAGATTTTCCTACTCAATTAACTGTACTCACTTATATTTAATTGAAGTATCTTTTATCAAAAAAAAAAAAAAAAACTGTACTCGCTTATAGAGTCATGCTCATCATTCTTAATTCAGAATCTCTACTCTCTCCTTCACTTGGGACACATGTGAATTATGAAGTTTCTCTCATGGGTTAAAATTTCGCTCTACCGATACGTATCGTCCGAGCTCCAAAACGATACGTATCGGACGAAACGTATCGGAAATTCAATGTACCGGACGATACATTGAATGTATCGTCCGGGGCTTCCCATACAAACAGGACGATACAATACATTGAATGTATCGTATCGTCCTAGTCCAATACCGATACGTATCGGTATCGGATGATATTTTGACCCATGGTTTCTCTCCAATTTGGCCTATTTGTAGATGTTGACCTTCCATTTTTTTGAATTCATATATCGTCAATACTCAGTATATTTCAATCAAAAGAGTATATCATCAGACTATAACTGTAAAAGATTATAGTTGCTTTCGTCATTTTGCTATTGGTTTTTTTTTTTTTTGATCAATAAAGATATAATTTCATTTTGCTAATGTTATATTAATAATTTGTAAATAGTTGTATAAATGGTTCTTGACTGCTTCAAATTCTACTTTTTGGTCATCCCACTCTCCACTCCCAATCTTGATTCTTCCCTAGTGTTCACTTGTTTTATTTAATTATAAGAAATTGGATATTCCTATACCCATGTAGTTGATGGTAATGAGTGTTGTCAGTTACATTATAAGTCATTGAGCAAGTGAAAAATACATGCTTGCTTTTAGTTATGGTGAGGGCTTATTTGAAAGTATGTAATTACTAATGGCTGTTCTGTTAGTTTAGATTTATTTGTTGTATAAGTTGATTGAAAGTTAGGTGACGACAATCACATGTGACTTTTGGAAGACATATTGAAGTGATAGTATTATTGTTGACTATTTTGGAGGGCTTTATAGATTAGTAGATGAAAGAAAAAGCAAAAAAAATGGTGGAGATTTTGGAAAGAACGGAAGGCGGAACCGTCAGATGGAATATAGTTTTATGGAGGCATCTTCTCCATGAGGAGGAGGTCATCGCTTTTGTGAAATTATTGGTATTCTCAGTAACCTTTACATTCTGAGGTTTGGCTTGGATTAAAAATTTTGAACAATCACTTCAGTTGTCATTTCCAGTGAAATCATTGTACCTTCATCTCTCTAAAAGGGCATCGTTGATGTTGCCTAGGGTTGGAATATGGATTATGGAAGCTGTGTTTGACATGGACGGCAGCGGTTAACAAATAGCTACTGATCATTTACAAATTAGAGGGTTGCCTATTCCCAATCCATTGATCACGTTCTCCATTGCCTACTAAAGTTGATTGGTGTGAAAGGGGGATGTGGGTGCAAGGCTTTTGTCTCTTTCACTTCCCTTGAAATGGAAATGTGTGCCGCTCTTATGGTTTCCCATCTCATTCGGGCTTTGTGTTCAACTTCAGTGGTGAAGGGGATTCATTTTGGTTGAAAAGTTGGCTGAAACTGAAAAATGTCACTTGATTGTGTCTTCTTGATGCATTTGAAGAAGCTTTGGCCTGTCTCAGTGGGTTCCTTCTTTCCTTGAGTCATGTTCCTAGTGATTTAAATTCAAAGGCTGATGATTTTGCCAAGAATGGCTTGTTCCACCCATCTTTCTTATTTGGAGAGCTTCCTTATATTGCTAGCTTCCTTTCGTTTAGCTCTGGGCAGCTCCTTGTTGTGCTTGCTTTGTTTCTTATTTATTTAATAAAATCCCATTACCTGTAAAAGAAAATAAACTGGTAGTTTTGTTAGGCCTTTTCTATTTTCATTGAGTTTTAAGTATGTGGGCATTTAGGATTCAACATAGCAAATGAGCACAAATCAAACGGCAGGATTGTCCAATCGGTATTTTTTTTGGCTTATTGTCAATCCATGTGGTGGCCTAGCACATCATCAGTCCAGATCGACTGAGATCATGCCATGAGGATCTATTAGGGTCCACTTGAATAACACTCTGGAGGATCCCTGCACCACATTACTGCCCTCTTTTTGATACCCACATACGCAGACATCCAATGCAATTTTGGGCGTTGGCATTCTCCAAATTCTATTTTTTCTTCTATATATTCCTTAAAAATGAAAAATCAACCTTTGTTTTATAGTTAAAAAGTAAATAGCGTAAAGATAAAACAGGAATTCTATCATTGTAAAATCAACCTTTTTGCCTTTTTGGTGATGTAGAGAGGAAAAAATAATTTGGACAATGTGAGAGTAGCATATCCCATATATGGACACACAATTAACTCAGTCGTTTTTCTTTGAAAAACCTTTATCTGTGCGAAAACTAACCGCGTCTTCAATTTCTGAGTCGATTCGCCACACACGTGTGCATGCGTCCCTGAACTGTTGCATCCCGAAATGTAGAACATAAAAACAGCATGACATCATACTTAACACTGTTGCATCCCGAAATGTAGAACATAAAAACAGCATGACATCATACTTAACTTTAAGGGTTAGGGTTTGTAGAAGAGAAGGAGAAAGAGAGGATAAGAGTAAAATGGTCTAATTGGGGTTTCAAGGGGACCCCAACTAGCCTTTATACTAATAATAGTCTCATATGATGTATACTTTCCTGGTACACCTGCACCCACTCCTTTGGATTCTCCAGTTATTATTTCCCCCTCTACTACTGTTGATCTTGATCTTCCTATTGCTTATCATAAGGGTAGGAGTTGTGTCACTCCTTTCCTATTGCTCAGTATGTCTCTTATCGGGGTCTTTCTCACTCCCTATCATGCTGCTCTTGAAAGAGCTTCTACTGACTCCATACTACACACACACACACCATAAGTGATACAAAGGTCCATATAACTACACACACACACACACACACACACACACACACACACCAATACATGCCAATAATCATCACCATTTAGTTTGTTTTATTTTACTTATTAGCTGGACAGTGCCTTTCGTTGTTGTGTTTCAACTCTTGCTGGGATATTTTGAGGGCCTTGATGGAGAACTGGGTTTTTTGTGGTTTTCATTCTAAGTTTGTGATATTTATTTTTGCAGGAAGTTTGAAGACATATTTGATGTGGATCATTTCATCGAGTACTTGAAGGATGATGTGAGAATTGTACGTGATATCCCTGATTGGTTTCCCGACAAAGCAGAGCTGTTCACAAGTATAAGGTTTGGTTCATTCTTATTTGTTTAGCTACAATATGAGCATATCCCCTATTTGTTTCCTGACAAAACAGAGCTATTCACAAGTATAATATTTAGTTCATTCTTATTTGTTTAGTTATTATATGAACTTGCAATTGGATGTTTCTATTTTATCTAATAAGATCTAGATCATATGAAATAGTTAGAAAGTTTTTTAATTTTGAAAACTATACCACACAACTTTCAGAGAAATAGAATTCATTGAAATCCAATCATAATTGTTTGATTGAGTTTATTATATTTGTCATTTACTTGATTATTTTGCATGTAAAGATCTGAGATTGGTCAATACTGAAGAATAGTTCAAGACATAAATTCATATCTCTAGGGCGGCCCACCTTCGCCTACTATCCAATTCGATTAGTCATAAGCAGTTTGTTTCTTCTATTTGCTTGTATAATGGACTATATTTTTATTGGAAAATGAAATTTACATGCACTCACCATCCATTGGGCATGATAACATGTCACTTTCATGTCACAGGTGAGGGGTCTTGCATGCATCAACTGCAGCCCTGTTGTTCTTAATTAGATATATAGGTGTCTGAATCCCCTAACATACCTAGCTTTTTCCTTGTTCATGTCATAACATGTAGGCTGATGGTCTCATACCCACATCTCATAGCTGCTTGAGATTTTTATCGGTTATATCCACTCCCATTTTCAGTTGGCAATGCTGCGGAATTCAGACAATATGAAAACTGGCTTGAAAGGCCACGAAGAATGTCCCACGGGTGCCCAAATGCAAGGGTGAAAAGCTATTCCCATGTTTAATGATTCGAACATGTAACCATTGTTTGTCTAAGAATCAGACAGTCACCTGTGACATTCCTTGGTCCTTGATGAAATGCATAGTAGGCTGACATATTCCAATAAGAGTGGGATAGGTTAGATCTTGGGGAGGCTTGGTTGTTAGAATATGGACAAGACCCATTCTCTTGACTCTTTTGCCTCTCGATGTTGGGTCATTTACTCCCCTAGATGGGGTTCCCTGTACTCAAAACTCGAGCCATTTCCTTGCTAATTGAGAGGAACCTGAAAGTCAGCCTCATCTTATATTGATCAATGTCAATGCTTTTGTTCCTCTCATGCTCGAGCAAGTCTTGCCCACATTAGTTGGTAGTGAACAAGGATCAAAATTTCGGCCGAAATGACTGAAATTTCAGTCCAAACTTTCGGTTTCAGTCCCCACAGAAACCGAAACGAAATCTCAAAATTTCGGTCATTTCGGTCCATGTTATAGTTTTCGGCCGAAATTTCGGTTTCAGTCCCCACCGAAACTGAAATGAAATCTGAAATTTTGATCCTTGGTAGTGAATGTCTTATTTCTAAAGGGAGGGGTTATTCAAACTCGTCTTTCCTGTGAATAGCACTCTTTCATAGGGAAAAAAACATTGACTGCCTTGAATTAGACGACGAAGATCGTTTTTCGTCCCAATCTTGCACACAATAGATCTTGAGATCATGGCGCACCTATCAGACGACCAGATCTGGATTCCACATGGCACATATCCACGAAAGTGACCGTGATCATGGGCGTACCTATTAGACAGTCACTTTTGGGGATGTGTGCCACGTGGAATCAACATGTGATCGTCTGATAGGTGCACCATCTCAAGATCTATTGAGTGGAAGATTGGGTTGAAAAATGATCTCCATCGTCTGATTCAAGGTAGTCAACGATTTTTTCCTGTGAAAGAGTGTGCTCTTCACAGGAAAACAAGTGCAAATAACACCACCCATTTCTAAAATACAGGTATATTTTTTCGTTAGGTATCTCTTTTCTTATTACTATTAACCTTCTTTAAAGAAGAAAGGAAAAATAAAATGTAATATAGACCAACCTATCTATGGAGTGACCTTGAACAAGAAAATTTGGTTGTTAACCAACATAATAAATGGGATACCCGCTTTTTTTTTTATCAACAACTAAAAAGAACTAGGGTTTTTTGCAAATACCCCCCTGAGTTATGATGATATTACAAGTAACCCCCCCAGTTATAGCTATTTGCTCTAAACCCCCTAGTTAGCATTTTGGTGTTCATAAAACCCCCTCTTTAACGGATGCAACTTTAAATGATTAACCAGCCGTTAAAGAATAACCTAAATACCATATTTATCCTTTTTTAAAATTAAATTACTAAATTGCCACTCTCTACACGTGGTTAGAGTTGGCGGCCCTCTACTTACAAAAAAGAGTAGTTTTAAATCCACCCACCAAATCTTTGAGTTCACCTACACTGAAAAACATTGACTGCAATATGAATCGGACGATGGAGATCATTTATCGTCTCAACCTTTCACACGATGGATCTTGAGATCACGGAGGCACCATTAGACGGTTGATTGCATTGAATCGGACGATGGAGATCATTTATCATCCCAACCTTTCACACGATGTATCTTGAGATTATGGTGGCACCATCAGACAATTGACTGCATTGAATTGGACGATGGAGGTCGTTTATCGTCCCAACCTTTCACACGATGGATCTTGAGATCATGGTGGCACCATCAGATGGTTGACTGCATTGAATCAGACGATGGAGATCGTTTATTGTCCCAACCTTTCACACAATGGATCTTGAGATCATGGTGGCACTATCATATTTCATTTGGTACACACCCAAAAAAATGACCTTAAAATTAATTTTAACTGTGTACGTGATGTTAAGGTCACTTTTCTGAGATGTATACCACGAAATAAAACACTGATCGTCTAATGGTATGCCTAAACGATCTCCATCGTCTGATTCAATGCAATCAATGTATTTTAGCGTGGGTGAACTCAAAGATTCGGTGAATGGAAGCAGACGCGGTTAGGCAATCCAATTCCTAAAATAAAATAAAAAGATAAATTTTTTGTACAAAATAATATTAAGCACTACACCATTATTATATAATGGTTACCATTATACCAATGATGATATGGTAGTGAATCCGATCAATTGTATAATCAGTGATTCATCAAATGGTAGCAATCAATCGAATTTAAAAATTTTCTAATCCATAACTAGGTCTCAAAGCTCGGGTTCTGTGGGGTAGACTAAAAGGTTGGATGGACACGATATTTTATATACAATCTAGGAAATAAGGGGGTTTTGAACCGGATCAGATCAAATGAAGTAGGGGCTCGAGTCCGGTCGGCTGTCAAAATTTTGGCCTGCCCCGACCCATTGACAACTTAGTCTTCCTGATTTTTAGGGTCTTGATAGTTGAAGGAGCAAGTTTTTGACACAATAGGCTGTTCATAAGCTTGATATTCTCTTGATGTCGATAATGCCGATGATGGCCCGCCCAACAATGAAAATACTCAATTTGTATTATGAGTTATGACGTCACTTTTAGTAAACTCCACTTGGATATAACAAAGCTAGAGGATAAACCGATAAAATTGGCCTTGTCTGGCAACCCAGGTTCTA
This sequence comes from Chloranthus sessilifolius, assembly GCA_021018995.1. NCBI lineage: Eukaryota > Viridiplantae > Streptophyta > Magnoliopsida > Chloranthales > Chloranthaceae > Chloranthus > Chloranthus sessilifolius. The sequence goes on from CM037592.1 coordinate 119,259,381, forward strand.
AGGATCGACCAATATCGAGAAAAAAAATTATATCGGTAAGTATCGGCCAATACCAATTGGTCTTTCATTTGATGGGTCTTGAATCATACAGGAAATTGGAGGGACGGGTATTTTGAGTGGAACATGTAGATTGAAGGTTTTCTTTTAAAGAATAATTGCATCGTTTGCCACAAATCCTTTATTGGTTGAGTATTCGTCTAAACGTTGACATTCTTTAATGGGGAATCACCCATTTGATGATTCTTGAATCTGATGGGTGAATAAAGGGACTTTTAGAAGAGTACCTTTAAATCCACCCACTGAATTTTTAAGTTCACCCAAGCTGAAACACGTTGATTGAATTGAATCGAATGATGGAGATCATATATCCTCCCAATCATTCACACGATAAATCTTGAGATCATGATCGTACCATCAGACGGTCAGTGCTTTATTTCACGTGGCACACATATCAGAAAAGTGACCTTAACATCACGTGCATACTTAAAAATGATATTTAGGTCACTTTTATGGGTGTGTACCACATGAAATAAAAAATAGACCGTCTGATGGTACACCCATGATCTAAAGATCGATCTCATGAAAGATTGAGATGATAAACAATCTCCATCGTTTAATTCAATGCAGTCGATGTGTTTCAGTGTGAAAGATAAAAGATTTTAATGGTGGATTTGTAAATTATAATGGCATGACTTGTAAATAAAGGTGAATGAAGGGTCTTTTAGAATAGTGATAAACTTTAATGGCATGACTTGTAAATATATATGAATGAAAGGCCTTTTAAAATGGTGGTATTTTTAAAATATTGGTTTCATTAAGGGCAAAATAGACTTTCTGTCCATAAACTCACGGCTAGTTAACGGCAGGGGGTTATATGAAACAGAAACAAAAAAGTAGGGGTTGCAGAATAAATACTCATAACTCAGGGGGTTTCTTATAATATTAGCATAACACGGGGGGGTATATGCAACAAACCCAAAGAGCTAAAATAGTTATGTACCTTTGTTGGAATGTATGAAAAACTCATTGAAACCAATCATCCATATAACAAAAAAATGTATGAAGTCTTCATTCTTCATCGTCCTCATCTTCCTCATCTCTAGCATGGCTGTCTTCCACATCTTCATTTTGACTCTCCTTGTCCTCTATTTCCATTTCATTGTCCTCTTTCTCTTCATCCCTAGAATATATAAATTCTTCTTCCTCTTGAACAACTTTGCCTTTGCCTTTACCTTTACCCTTGTCCAAGGTAAGTCTTCTTAGGCCTATGTAATGAATTAATGATTAATAAGCATCACTACATTTGTAGATTACATCACCAACTTCCTAATCACATTATATTATAATAACATGAATCATATAAAGTTACCACTTTTCTTTTTCCCTGATTACTTGCTTCCACTTCTTGAATTTGAAAGCATTCATTGATATCCAATTCCATCCACCTGTTATAAAGTGGTAGGATTGGATCTTATATCTTTGTGATCTCATTAGACCCCATATTCGATCAACAAAATGAATCCAATGCATACTTTGATTCATGACACACATCAAGCTGAAGATTACATCTCGCCAATGGTAATGCATCAAGTCTTTTTTGCTCTAAACAATTTTGTCTTTTGAAGTGTATGTACATTATGAATAATACACGTGGAATAAAAGCAAAACAAATTTAATGAACAAAAACCAAGTGATGACATATAATACAAGATATAATATAAAAGAAACAAATAGGAATGTATTATATTTTTTCAAAAGTGCTCCATTTGTGCACCCAATCGCTGCATGTCAAACTCAATATTCGAATTGCAAGCTTTTGAAGTTTTGGGCATCTACCTCCATAGCTTTCCCACCATAGAGCTATCAGTAGAAATAAAATTCACTTGGCATATAATATGGGAATATGATTATTGAATAGAGTCAATACAAATAATAAATAATGAAGTAAACCAACATAAATTTTTACCTTTTGTTTCTCTCTGCATGCGTCCACAATCATTCTTTCGAACATATCCTCCTCTAGGGAAAATTTATCTAACTACTTGTCAATGAGTTTTCTCTCTTTCTTATTAGGGCAAGTTCGCTCTATGGTATCATACAAATCCTTTTTTATTTGAAGAACTGTATCAAATTCGCTTCATATTGAAATTTTAGTTTCAAGAAGTATGCTACTGCATGAAGAGGTTGATGGAGTTGTAAATTCCATCTTTGATTTATAAGTTCCCATGTCTTTAATCAGATGAATTTGGTAAAGAAAAATTCTAATATAATGAAAAAGAAATTATTAATATTTTATTAATTTTTATTGAGAAATTGGTAAGGAACAATTAATTTCAACATTTTCATACCTACAACGCACAAACTAAACAAATTTAAAGTAGATAGATCCATAAATGTTGAATCATAGCTTGTCCAACTCCCTCATGTTAACTAGCAGCAGTGATAAGAAGCTGGTTACTGGAGTGCAACGTATAGGCTACGTACGGGGGATATATGATCCCAACACTTTCTTGGGCCATGTGATAAATCTCCGGATGTGGTGTTGATACATGACTCAATGCATCCCTATTATATATATATATACACACGCACAGACACACCCACGCCCATCCACACTAGAACCAGGATAGTGCTTCAGGCAGGATTTCGATAAATAATTTTAGTGTATCATCCCTATTGATTACCAAAGTAACATGAATAATCAAATAAGTTCAGATTTTCCTCAACCCCTTCCTACTTCATGTGGATTTGGTTTGATAGGGAAAGATACGCGGTACTGCCAAGTAACTAGCAACACTGAGGTCCGAGGCAGCCAGCTACACGTGATGCTACGCCCCTAACCTACAAAATTACCTCACTATCACTTGTTACACTTATGACTGACAATACAAGACGCATTGCACCGGCCTATTATGGCTTTAGTTGGTTGCTGGTTCGTGACATGTTTCTGCAGCTTCTTCCCTGTCGAGAGACGCCCCTTCTTTTTATGCACATTCATATTCATTAACCAACATAAAGAGACGAGGCCGAGTCTCTCAACTCTGAGTTTGATGTTGAGTCGACCTTTATTTTTGGGCGAGTCGAGCCAACTTGGTGGATTTTTGGTGAACAGAATGAGGTTCCAAACCATGGTTCTTCTCATTTCTGCGAGCATTTCAATCATTTGTGCTTGAACCATATGTTTCGAAGATTTTTTGAGAATATCTCAAACTGTATAAAGTAGTAGCCTGTGCTCAAAGAATTTTTGTTTGGACCATGTTTTTAGTGTTTAGTTAAAATAATTAGAGGACGTCTTCTCAACAGGGTGCCATCTCCAAAAACTTTGGTTGTGTACTGTAAAAGTTGTTCTTCAATCTGTGGAATACAGGGTGATGATTAAGGTCATGGATTGTAGTTGTTTGATATCTGTTCTGGAAAGGTTTTCCTAAGATATATTTTCGTACACTTAACTTCTATATTTGTTTCAGAAATTTCTATTACCATTTTTCTTTATTTAGGCAATTCTTATGTGGGCTGTCTCTTAATTAGTCTGGTCACTTATTTTTCTGTAGTAAAACAGTAGATTTTTTTTTTTTTTTTTGGGTTTATTACATTGTTAATATTAGTTCAAACCATTTGAGTCAGTTTAAGGTATGTGTTTGGCTTGAGACTTGATCACCTTTCAATTTTTTTATACTCTTTATTTGCAATGTTATATCTATACATCTATTCATTTGAACTTGATCCATTGTTGATAGATACATAAAAATATTTGACTTGGCATAGGTTATCAAGAGGCAAAGATACTTCAAATGCTTTAAGTATAACAATTTCCTATTTTCTGAATTTTGTTTGAAGAATTATGGTTTTTGATCAGGCGCACAGTAAAGAACATCCCAAAGTATGCTCCAGCACAGTTCTATATTGACAATGTATTACCTCGGATCAAGGAGAAGAAGATAATGGCTTTAAAGCCTTTTGTTGATAGGCTGGGGTAAGCTATGGATCCAATTATGTATTTCTCCGTCCAACTATTTTTTTACCCCATCTTTTCATTTTAAATGGTACTTGGAATTTCTCACCTTTGTATTCCATTATGGTGCATTTCTTATTTGCGTTACCAGATAACCTTGTGCCTGCTCAATCATCATTTTTTCTTTTTCAATTTGTCTATTCAAGAAACAGTACATTACTGTTAAGCTTTCATGTTAAGTTGGGTTATAATATTTAATTATTAACATATATTTTTTTTATTTTTACTTTCCAGGTATGATAATGTTCCACCCGAAATTAATAGGCTAAGATGCAGGGTGAACTACCATGCCTTAAAATTCCTACCTGACATTGAGGAAATGGCTGATCTTTTGGCATCAAGGATGAGGAACCGAACTGGAAGTTTGAATCCTTACATGTAACTATCATCACTTATCCACAAGGTTTAAAATTTCGGTATCGGTCTGTGCTGATGCCAAGACATATCATCTTGGGCTTGTATTGGTGATACAATAAAAAAGGGAGCCAAAATTGTTTTTTATTTTTTTAATTTATAAAAATGAAGTATTTTATTTAGGCCCTGACACGTTAATTTCTCATCTCGGTACCCTTCTGATACTGAGAAGTATTGTTTGGTATGACTTGCTATCAGACGAGATTTTGAACTATGGTTGGCCATGCTCTTCAGCTCAGCTGCTTAGTCCTATAACTTGATTGAATGCTTGGATCCTATTTAACAGGGCTCTTCATTTGAGATTTGAAAAGGGAATGGTTGGTCTATCATTCTGTGATTTTGTTGGAACGAGAGAGGAGAAAGCGCTGATGGCCGCTTATAGACTGAAGGAATGGCCTCGGCGTTACAAGGTACTGGAACCTTAAATCCATGGTAAAAAGCAGACCAACCCGAAAAATTTAAACAATTCTTTCTGATGGTATCTTTGCATGCAGAATGGTTCTCATCTTTGGCAGCTGGCTCTGCAAAAACGTAAGGAAGGACGGTGCCCCCTTGAGCCTGGGGAAGTGGCTGTGATCCTCAGGGCGATGGGATACCTTAAAGAAACTCAAATTTATGTTGCTTCTGGACAAGTATACGGTGGGCAGAACAGGATGGCGCCTCTCAGGAACATGTTTCCCAACTTGGTATGCACCTTTTCTCACCGACAACTTTATGAAATTGCAGTTAACACATGACTACGTAGAATCACGATATTCCTGTCTTTTAGGGAGAGTTTGGATGTTATTATGTTAATCATGATTTTTATTTTTTATAACATAATTTTTTTTGAATTCTATAAAATACATATTTTGCAAAATCACACTTTTTTTAGCATTTGGACGATCAACAAAAATCATAAGTAATTATAGTAATAATCATGATTGTCTTTTTACATTCGAAAAGATCTCCGGTGCACTCACTGGACCACCATTTCAAACCTCCATTTTTCACCCTATTCGGACAAATCACTATCATCCATAAACAAAATTTTAAAATCCCCAAACCTATAGCGCCATCTTCATCACCTGCAACCTACAACCTTAGATACTCCTTATGAGATTCATATTTCCTTATTGGTCTCTTTGACAAAATATTAGAGACTCTTAGAAATTTCATAAAAACATGGTTGTCAAGGCGACGCTATTGCCTCGCTATGGCCTCGCCATGGCGAATGACGATGAGAAACGTCATATATAACCAAATAGCCATGATAGCTAAATAGTGACGCCATAGCGTCGCCATGACAAAATAACATTATGGTATCGCTATGCATTATTTTTTGGATAATAACGTATAATACTTATAAGTTTTGATATTTTTATAATATGTAAGTTACAGAAGTTAACTTACAAGTCACAAAACCTCAACTTATAAGTTACAAAATTTTTGACTCTCTCTCTCTCGTCACAACGGCTACCAAAACCAGCGTCGCTGAAACCTCAACGACAGTGACATTATCGTATGTGTACTTAATATTTCATATTTTTTAATATTTTATATTTATTGATATTTCATATTTATTTATTTATATTCACCATGTTGCAAATTTGTTGATGTTCCATATTTGATTTGTATTTATTGATATTTGTTTATTCCTAGAATATGAAATCCTCAATATTAGAATCAAAGTATGATGTTTTAGTAGTTGAATTTTTTTCTTCCTATATTTTTTTCTTATATAAAAAATATATACAAAAAAGAATACTACTAATTAATAGATAGAACATATATATATATTTTTAAATTACAATAATAATTAGCCTCGTCATGGCTTCACTATGGCCATGCCATGGCGTAGCAAGCTTCTTCACTATTATCTCGCCACACCGCCTAAACTACCTTGCATAAAGAATGCTGATGTAATTCATATAGAAACTAAAGAAGAGAAGAGTTCCTATGTGAAAAGGCTTTGTAGTTGCTAAGGGGAGAGCAATAGAGAAAGAGTGATATTTGGAGAGTATTTTTGAGAGAGAGAAGAGAATCAGTGAGAGGGAGAAAGGGGGTCGTGAATGCAAGGGAGATAAGGAGCGGGGGAAAGGTGAGAGTGCGAAAGACGTTCCCGTGTTTTATGATTTTGGGTTAGCGTGAATTTTAAAGATTCTACTTGGAATAGAATTTTATAAAATCACGTTTTGGGCTCCTTTTATTAATTAATAAAATCATGAGTATGAGTCCAAACCTCCTATATTTTTTAATTCTAATTTTTTATTTTCTAAAATCACTTGAAATCACGACTAAGCGTGATTTTAGAGTGCGTCCAAACGTACCCTTACAGTTTTATAAATGTAAAGGCAATGTTGATATAACTTGAACCTATGTTACTTAATTCACAATTTGTTTGATTTGAATTTGAGTTTGTAATTCTTGATTCGCTTCATCTCTGCGAATCCGATTCGCTAAGGATAGGACGAGTCAGTAGGCTTTGTAGGTTGCGGGTTCTACTCCCTACCTGCATTATATATATATATATATATATATATATATATATATATATATATATATATATATATATATAAGCACAATTCGCCCATCTCATTGAATTGCACCGAATAAAATGGCGAATTGGTTCGCTTGAACCAATTTGCCATTCGCAAGGGACGGTTGTAAATTAAATAACGTAGACTTGAACCACAATTTCTGACAGTCAAAATCACTCAAAACCCCCAACCAATGCATAGTAACAGAACAATCTTCCACTACTACGTTAGTGAATAATCCTATCAATACTATTGAGGACCAATTAAAATATACTGGTACAAATAAACTAACCTTAATGGTGATTACTCCACTGTTTCTGTATCTCGTGAACATTAGTGGACACAGCAGGCAATTGAATCAGCATGCCAAGAATTACATATTGGACATTTTAAGATAGCTATATACTCGATGAACAATAGAGTGTTGGCACCGCAAGTAACTGTTGCACCGGATTGCAATTTCTTTGTAGTACAATGTGGACCAACGACAGCTTTGTCACTATGCCTTGCTTTGGAGGGTAGGAATATGTAGAAGTTATTCTCTTCCATTAGAGCGTGCTTTTCAGATATGACCGATTCTGCTGATTGCATGGACACAGATTAGGGCCTGCTACTGCCCACTTTTGCGATATGTAGCACACATGTTTGGTCAATCCAAATGGTCCAACAATTAATCTAACTAGCAGCCCCTCATTGGCACATTTCTCAGTAAACTAAGGAATCACGCCAATAAGAGCTTTCAAACCATCTGATCAGTCACTTTTATTTTAACTGCTAAATAAGTATACGTGACCATCCATATTAGAGTGCATAGACCGGATGACTCAAATCCTCCAATGAGTGATATTTGGGCCTGCAGTAGCTTTACAATATGAGGTACTACTTTGATGAATTGGATTGCTAAAAGGATATGCCATTTGGCTGAAAATTGGGGCGGTCACCCCTCAATATGTAATTGGGCGGTCATGCCCATTTATCATATTAATATACTTTTTGATGGAAACCTAAAACTCTGAAAATAAGAAATTCTTAGTTGATGCAATGTTAATCTAATATTTCTTTTTTTATTAAGGTTACCAAGGAGGAACTGGCAAGCAAAGAAGAATTGGACGGTTTCAGGAAGCATGTGACGAGCTTGGCAGCCCTCGATTTTTTGGTATGTTTGAAGTCAGATGTCTTTGTGATGACCCATGGTGGAAACTTCGCAAAGCTGATAATAGGGGCTCGGAGGTACATGGGGCACCGGCTCAAATCCATAAAGCCGGACAAGGGGCTCATGTCCAAGTCCTTTGGGGACCCCTACATGGGTTGGGCTACGTTTGTGGAGGACGTTATCGTCACCCACCAGACCCGAACTGGCTTGCCGGAAGAAACTTTCCCAAACTACGATATCTGGGAGAACCCTCTCACCCCATGTATGTGTAGAACATAACACATCATCTGTATCCCTCATCAGATTTACCACTCGTCACAGGAAAAGAATAAACGATACTTGTAAAAAGAAGTGCTCTCATGGCCATGCTGCTTCATTTTCTTTTGAAGTTGTTCAAGGGGTTGATGATCATTTTTGTCAATTGTCACAGGTCAGTTCAATGATTTCTTTCTGGTCTTTCGATCGAGTTCTAAACAATCAAAGTTCCAAAAGATTGGAGGGTTTGTTTTTTTAGGGCAAAAATAGGAAGAAAAATAGTATTAGGTTAGCAGCTTGATTGCCAGGTGCTCTTGGTAGTTGGATCACTATTTTGGATGTGTCATGCAGAGTCATCGCGTGTGCCTTCTGATAGGTGTGCCATGTCCTAAAGATCTTTGGTGTAAAATAGTGGGAAGAAAAACGTTCTTTTCATTGTTTGATTCAAAGCAGTTTTTAGTTGGTGTTTGACTACTTTGAATGAGATTATTTTATCCCAACCTCTTCCAAAAAAGGTTTTTAGATCGTGGCACACCTGTCAGACGGGGTACATGATTCCACATGGCACACACTCAATAAGTGACCCGAGCACCAAATTATCTGGCTCCCAGGCTGCTTACCTAATACCAAGTCCTGGAGAACATGGCAATCCTCTCAGTTCATTATGGGCCCAAACTGATGGATCCAGAATTGCCAGTGACAGCCTCTACGCAAATTATCTAAGGGTACCTTTATTTGCAACCCAAGATTCTTCCTTCTTAACTTGGTTTCATGTGCTTAAACCTTTGACTGCTTTGAATCAAAAGATGCTTTTTGGTACAAATACGTGCGATAAAATAAATCTTGAGATTGTGTCCCTAGTGTCAATCGGTCAGATTTTGATTCCTTGTGGCACTTTTTTAAAAAAAAAAGCATGATCATGGCATAAATCCAATGTTTGTTCTCGAATCAAGTTTTGTGATTGTGCCACTTGGAATCAAAATTTGTCCGTCTTATGGTAGAGCCATGGTCTGAAGTTGTTTTGTGTCGAATATTGGCTATCGTCTGATTTGAAACAGTCAAACGGTTTAAGCACGTGAAATCCAGGCAGCCTGGAAAGGAAGAAGAATCTTGGGTTGAAGATATAGGTACCCATTACCTAATGACTGTCCAATTGCATCCCACGTTCTATATTGTTTGATCAATCGAAGTAGGTCGGCCTACATCACACGTCTCAACCAAAAAACATGCCCATTATACTATCTAGTCATGTGATTGGTGCACACTAATTGTAACCATCAAGTGTAAACAACCGTTCATTTAAGATACATTCGATGGAATAGTTTAGACCCTCCAATGAGTCTGATTTTTGGGTTTACTAGGTTTTAATATATAAACTATCATTTTAATGATTTGGATTGCTCAAAGTCATCTCCATCCCACCTAGGTTAGGTTCGACCGACCTCCATCACACGCCTGAAAGTAAGATTAAACCTATAACAATTCCTGAGTTATGTGTCTTCAGTCAAATGAATCTATTAGCCATTTTTTTATCCACTGTTGGGCGGCAACTGAGATCTAAGTTATTTTTTCAAAATGTTCGATAACAAGAACATAGGTAACAACTAACTCATTTGCTGTTGGCATGGTTTGAGGGTAAGAAGTGCTTGATAGAGCAGGGATATCTGGGTGTGCTCATTTCTTCTTCTTTGTAGATATTACTGCTCTTGCCCTTGCCCTGCGCTTTTGTAGGTTGTCTTCTATATAGAGTTTGTTGTTGTTGTTGTGATTTATTGGCCCTCTTAGGCAATCGGCAACACTTCTCCAAAAAACACCTTTTCCGTTGAAAATGTTTGAAAAGCAATATGATGTGTTGTTTGAGAACTGATATTTTCTTTTTGTTCTTTCAATAAACCCTTATTTGAGAAGCAGCATTGGGCTCCATGCTTCTCCAAAACACAAATTTCAGAAGCAACAAATGCCTATTTCAGCTAAAGGTGCATCATGTTTCAGGCAAGATTCTCTCCCTCTCAAAAGTGCTTTTCAGAAGCAGTTTTAGGGCATTCAGCTGGAAAATTTGCTTAATCCAGGCCTTTGACCCCAGCATAAATTATACGTGCTTATGGCACTCCAATGAGTCTAAAACAAGGATCAAAATTTCAGTCGAAATGACCAAAATTTCAGTCCAAATTATCGGTTTCAGTCCTCACCGAAATGATAATTTGGACCAAAATTTCGGTCATATTTTGTATGGGATTAAAATTATCGGCCGAAATTTTGGTAAAATTATCAGTTTTCGGCCGAAATTTCGGTCCAAATTTTCAGTTTCGGTCATGCCCAAAACCAAAATTTTGCCCGAAATTTTGATCCTTGGTCTAAAATGTTTGGTCCAAGACGCCTCTTAATGGTTAGAATTCAAAAGTCCTCGAGTCTGGCCTGGCCTAAACAAGTGAGAAGCTGTTTTCAAAGATTTAGAGGCATCAATATATTTCATGCAGTTAGCCGGGACTTCTATTTGTGCCCACCGCGAAGTTGTTGATGTCCAGCGGTGTGGTGGGCACTAGTGGGCCCTCTTGTTAAGTGGGTGCTTTTAGTAATTTGGTGGGTGTGAATAGAGCTTCCTGCAGTTAGCATTGAACATGAAAAATTAGACCATGAACATAATTTAAAAGAAAGACATGACATTTTAGGGATGTATCATGTGAAAATAATTTATCATATGATTCTACTTAGTCAAAAGCCATTAGCTGATTCAACAGTTCACCACCAATCATATGATAGATATCATGATCAAGATATCAAATAACGGCTGATACCGATACATATCAGCTTTTCGGCAAACCGATATGTATCAGCACCGATAGGTATCGGTATTGGCTGATATGTATACCAATTTTGTTACCTTGGTCATGATTCAACGCACCAAATGAATACTGCTGAAGTGAAAAAAAAAAAAAAAAAAAAAGGATTGCAATTTGATAACCTTGTAGTTGAGCTACAGCCCAAACCCCCGAAAGGGGGATAAGGGAATTTGAAGCCATGACCTCCTCAAGAGGAAGTGTACCCTTCATTTTTTTTTTTTTTTGATCGGTAATGATAAATATATTAAAAGCCAGTAAGACGCTGGAAAGATCAATACAAGGACATTACGACCAAAAGAGAGAAGCAACAAAAAGGAAAAAATATAAAGGAATCCCAAACCAATCCGGAAGAAATTAGGGTCATCCTACAAAGACAACCACTGTTCTAACCCGGATCCCAGGTAAAAATATCCTCCCTAGTCTCACCGCCATTCCTTGCAACTAATAGCCACATTAAGTCTCTAACAGACCTAAGAATCATCCTCACTGGCCGACGTTTACGCTCAAAGATCCGCACATTTCTCTCAAGCCAAAGGCTCCAAGTTACCGCAAAGAACCCATCCCTCCAGTAGTCCCCCAGTTGGCCCTCCTTACTGACTGTGGACCAAGCCAGAAACTGCAGGTATATGGAAGATGGAGCAACCCATGATATATCAAAGGAATTAAGAATGACACACCAAATCTTGTGGGCCACCCAACAGTGAAGGAAGAGGTGCGTCGCCGACTCTTCCTCTTGAAGACACATGACACAAAGATTTGGAAGAACCTTCCCCCGCCGACTAAGCTGATCAATCGTTGGAATTTTACTCTTGAACAACGTCCACGCGAAAATTTTCACCTTGGGGGGATGGCTGCCTTCCACAATCCTGCCCTTTGGAATCTGATCAATGGGCGATTGGAAAGGGTCCGGTAGTAGGACCTGACGCTGAAGCTGCCATCTTTACTGGTGGTCGAGACCCCACCCGCCCATCCATACGGTTAGGATTCCTGCGAAGACCATTAAGAGAAGACAGTAGCTGAGTGAGAGAGGCCTCTTCGCCTCCTCTAAGACGTCTGCGAGTAGTAGCATTCCACAGCATTCCCCCTTGGGATTCCGAGAAAAAATCAACAATTAACCATTGAGTGTTCCTGGAGATGATAAAGATGTCAAGGAAAAAAGATTTAAGGGGATCGCTTTCTGCCCAAGTGTCCTCCTAGAATCTGATTCGGGTACCATCACTCCAACTATAGCGAACCTACCTCGCGTAAAGATTTTAAGTTCCACAAATACCTTTCCACTGTGCCTATGTGCTTCTGTGAATAATTCTGTTCTCATCTATCTAATTATTGGGGGCTCCTCTATTGAACCCGTTAGACTGCGTTGAGTCGGATGTCTCATGCCCGACTTGACTTGACAAGTCAAGTTTATGTTTCGGACCAGGTAAAAAAACATGGGTCAGGGAGGGCATTGGGTTGACCAGACCCGTTGACAACTTGAAATCATTCAAGCTACGAAGGGATTTCGCACCGGTTTTGTGGCTTGGGTTTGCTCCCCAACCCCTTCTCTTCTGTTAACCGAGTGGGTGCATACAATGGTGACCATAGTGATCAAGTCGGGATTTGGAAATAAATCGGCTTGGAAAAAATTTGGAAAAATCTGACAAAATTTGTTAAATACATGATTTCTGAAAATAAAAAAGAAAAATTAAAGAAATATATTAGGTGAACATTATAAAAAAAATTCAAAGAAATAAAAAAATTTGGGAAATTTTTGAAAAAATTCAACAAATTTATGAATAATTCTTTAAATTTGTGAGTAGTTTTTAAAATTCGCAAATTTTTTAAAAGGCTACGAAGAATTATAATTTTATTCATTTTTCAAAAAATTATGAATTGTCCACAACATTCTTCAAAAAGTCTGGAGAATTTGGTCACTATGGCCGTGAGATGAGTGTGTTCCACACGGTGTGGATAATTGTGACATGAGTGGGCTCCACACCCTATAGGGATAAGTCAAGTCTAAATCTCTTTTTTTTTTATAGCAGTCAATCTAAATTGGAAAATTTTACATAATAATAAAAAAATAGTCATTAGCATAGTGACAAATTTCTTTTTCAGTAACATTTCGGTAGGCGTTATTACGGTTCATTTCGAATAAATTTCGAATAAAATTTGAAAAGTTTCAAGAAAATTTTGGGAAGAACAAAAAAAATTAAATATAAATTATATTTAAACTTCATAAAATTTTTATTTATTATTTAAAAAATAACAAAAATTAGAAAAGATTTATTAACTTTGGTGAAATTTTATTAATTTCGAAAGTTCGTTGAAATTAATGAAATTTCAGCGATTTCGAAGAAATCATCAAAATTTCGGAAAATTTCGAAGAAATTTGTCACTATAGTCATTAGAGGGCATAATTTTAGACTAAATCTCATTTATATATGCGAAATGGGGAAATGCATTCAGATGCAGCCTTGGAATCCTGCACCCGGATGCCAAATCACATGACACATGATATGATCAACTCAAACTAACACCGTGTTGAGTTGATTGTATGTGGCATGCCATTTTAGAAAATAAATATCTGACTTTTTTACTTCCATTTGATGGATCAAAGATAAAGTGACACCCAACAAATTTAGTGCATTGATCTTATCAAAATTTTATTACATTTCCAAAGGTAGATGTCTATCGAATTGAGCCCAATTTTTTTGAGTGATACTTGATAAATGTTATTCAAGTTGCCGGAGCACCCAACGCTCTTGATGGTTGCCACGTAGTATCCAAATAATTTTGGTGCAGCCATCAAGACCAATGTATCAAATATGGTCCAACTCGGAGTCAGTATATATATATATATATATATATATATATATATATATATATAAAGGCGCCGATACGTATGGGTGTAATGTGAACTTAGGTATTCTCAAAGCATCCTCCCGAATCCCGATAGGACTTTGATTGGTAACCTCTCTTCTGCCAAGTGGCAAACTTGGTCGGTCAACCTATTTCGTCAAAGTGATTAGAGGTTATGTGAACTTTATATGTAGATATTTGACCCTCAGAATTGGTCTTCCTTCCCAAGTGTCACGAAGCCATCTCTGTCTCATATGGACTTTCCTGCTTAATTTTTTGTGATTTTTACAATTATTGATGATCGAAATTTTGTCTTTGAATACGTAGGTGGACCGATATGTAAACCTTGGTTGCTTTCAATCGGATATAATAAATCTTTAGATCTGATCAATTTTTTTATTAGATCGAACTCTCTAAACCGACATTTAAACACCAAAATGGTATTTAAATTACACCATTGAGGGTTAAAGATGTGGATAATTCACATCATCAAATCATAGATTATACATTGAAGGGCAATGAGCTCAAAAATCCTACTTTTTGCGAGATTTGAAACATTTGATCTGTTGACTATAAAATCAATTGTTATTTTTAATTTTAATGATTGATATTGAAGTTCATCAATCGGATGGCTCACCCCCATTTTTAGATATGTTTTTTTGGGTTGAGATGCTTTAATAATTGATTGTCACTTGGACAGCTTAGATGGGTCAATATATGGGCCACATTGCATAACAATAAGTAACACTTTAATGATGGGAGATAAAATAAAAAAACTGAATTGTTTAAGATTATTTAAACACCATTCTCCCTTGTTTTAATGTATGTCAGAAGTTATTATCACTTTTTTTGTTGACACATGCAAAAAAGTGAGCCGAAAATCAGGTTTAAACCGATTAATCATTATTTGCTCAATTTGTAATATATTTGAGATTATCTTATGGTTTTCTGGGAAGATGATCTCCTAGGGTTTCAAGAAGATGGTAAGCCTGGTTAGCCCACCTCAAAGATTAGGCAGAGGATTAATTTCCCGCATTTGGCGTACCTATTATTCATTGGAATGCTTTTGAATCAGATAGAGGTTGTTTTTTATTACAATATTTTACACATTAAATCTTAAAATCATGTCTCACATATCAGACGATCAGATGTTGATTACATGTGGCGCACCTCACCAAAGTGGCTGTGATCATGACTTACCATGGTGCACAGTGATCACATGACACATGGCACGATCAACTCAAACTAACACTGTGTTGAGTTGATCGTATGTGGCATGCCATTTTAGGAAAAAAATAT
The DNA here is from genome assembly GCA_021018995.1 of Chloranthus sessilifolius. Classification (NCBI taxonomy): domain Eukaryota; kingdom Viridiplantae; phylum Streptophyta; class Magnoliopsida; order Chloranthales; family Chloranthaceae; genus Chloranthus; species Chloranthus sessilifolius. The sequence goes on from CM037592.1 coordinate 119,274,714, forward strand.
CTTGACTTTTTTTACCTCCATTTGATGGGTCAAAGATAAAGTGACACCCAACAAATTTAGTGCATTGATCTTATCAAGTTTTTATTATATTTCCAACGGTAGATGTGTACCGGATTGAGCCCAATTTTTTTTAGCGATACTTGATCAATGTTATTCAGGTTGCCTTAGCACCCGACGCTCTTGATGGTTGCCACGTAGTATCCAGATAATTTTGGTGCAGTCCTCAAGACCAATGTATCAAATGTGGTCCAACTCGGAATCGGTTTTAATATATATATATATTAAAAAAAAAGGCTGATACGTATCGGTATAATGTGAACTTAGATATTCTCAAAGCATCCTCCCGAATCCCGATAGGACCTTTTTTTTTTAAATTGTATGTATTATTAATAAAAGCTATACATATGCCTCGAAAAACCCGATAAAAGCACATATACGCGCCACTTGAAAAATCTGATTTCGTAGAAAATCAGGATAGTTATTAGGACATATGTAGGAAACCCAAAAGTCAAGGGGAAAAACTTATATCGGGAGGAAACCGGAGTGACCAGGAAAAAACCTTCAAAATTACATAGAAAGAAAGCTCTCATTACGCATCCCGAATATAATGAAAAACCCGAGCCTAAAAGCCAGTTTATAGAGCATTGATAAAGAAAGTAAGTTGTTTGGCTTCAAAACTATGAAGGTTGGAGATGGAGATTGTACCGGTTCTAGCAGCCGTCGCCCACATGCATATAATGATAATGCAGTCTTTGAAAACCTTTTCTTCTAAGAAAGGAGTCTCATCACATCTGATATTATTTCTAGTTAACCATATATTCCACAAAATTGAGATATGAAAGTGATCCCATATCCACTTTTTCAATCCTACGAATGACATTTTTTCCCAGCACAAAAGAAGCTCAGGAACTTCTTTGTTAATGCATGATGAAACTCCAAAGGCTTTAAAGAATCTGGTTCAGAGAGGCCACACTTTATGACAATGCATGAAGAGGTGATTTGTGTCTTATTCTTCTAAATTACAAAAATAACATTTGTGTTTTAACGACATACCTCTTTTGATGAGATTCAATATAGTAACAATTTTGTTCCATATAACTGTCCATAGGAAGAAATAATTTTTGAAGGGACTTTAAAATCCAATATGAATTTCCATTTGACCACCTGAACGTTGGGGCTTAAAGCTTTAAATGCTGATTTGAATGTGAAGGTTTTTTTTCTATTACAGTTCCAAAGACGTTCATCGGGCTAGGAAGATTTGATAATGAGATTATCAAGAATATTGGAAAGGGTACTATACTCCGAGATTTCCTCATCATTTAATCTCCTTTTGAAATGAACTAATCAATTGCCATTCGGCCTAAAAATATCTGCAACAGTGAAATTCTGTATAGTAGATATTGTGAGAAGATTGGGTATTTTGAGAGAGAGAGAGGTCCAGATTCTCCCATTTAGTGCTCCAGAGGGGGATGTTATCTCCCCTGCCAATTCGATAATGAATGTTATTAGCAAATTCATCTCTAGTGGTAAGGATGTCCTTCCACCATTAGGAAGAGTTATAGTATTTTCTATTCTTGATGTTCTAACCTCTTTCACACATACGATATTTTCGAATGACAATATCTTTTCACTAACTTGGATTATTGTCCCCTAGGCGCCACTATCATTTCATTAGCAAAGCTTGGATAGCTTAATCGATTGTTCTGATATCGAGTCCGCCAACCCATTTTGGTTTTGTAATATTATTCAAATTTATGAGATGAATTTTTCTAGTGTCGCCAAGATCATCCTAGAGGAAATTCCTCTCCAATCTTTTAATTTCCTGACTAACCTTAGATGAACATTTATACATTGATAAAAAATAGGTGGGGAGAGCACTTAGCACGATTTGAGTGAGAATAAGTCTTTCATCTTTAGAGAACAATCTACTCTTCCAATTGCTTAGTCTACTTTTGATTTTGCAAATAATTGGGTCTCAATCCGAAGCTTTAAGCTTTTCAAGTTTGATCAGGATTCCAAAATCTTTGAGGGGGAAATTGGCCACCAATAGATTTGCATTGTGAACCCATTTTAAGAGAGATGTATTCTTTATATTTACATCGGAAATGTGAGATTTGCCATGATTGAAATATTGTCCAAAAATATTTTTATAAGCTTAAAAAATTTTGCACACTTAATGGATCCATTGGATATTCCCATCACGCATAATAAGAGAATCGTCGGCTTATTAGGGGAAATAATCCCGATAAGACTTTGATTGGTAACCTTTACTTTGCCAAGTGGCACATTTGGTTGGTCAACCTATTTCGTCAAAGTGATTAGAGGTTATGTGAACTTTATTTAGATATTTGACCCTCATAATGGTCTTCCCTCTCAAGTGTCACGATTTTCGATATTTTGACCATCTTTATCTCTTCGGATTTTCTTGCTTAATTTTTTTCACTTTTTATCGTTGAAAACGTAGGTGGACCCATATGTAAACCATTGGTTGCTTTCAATCGGATATAACAAATCTTTAAATCTGATCAATTTTTTTATTGGATCCCACTCTCTTAATCGTCATTTAAACATTAAAATAGTGTTTAAATGATCTTAGTATCTTACACCATTAAGGGTTAAAGATGTGGATAATTCACATCATAGATTATACATTGAAAGGCAATTGGCTCAAAAATTTTACTTTTCAAGAGATATGAAACATTTGATCTGTTGACTATAAAATCAATTGTTATTTTTAGTTTTAATGACTGATATTGAAGTTCATCAATCGAATGACTCACACCCATTTTTAGATCTGTTACTTTGGGTTGAGATGTTTTAATGATTGATCGTCACTTGGACAGCTTAGATCGGTCAATATATGGGCCACATTGCATAATAATAAATCACACTTTAATGATGAGAGATAAAATATAAAAACTTAATCGTGTAAGATCATTTAAACACCATTCTCCCTTATTTTAGTGTCTGTCAGAAGCTATTGTCCCTTATTTTGTTGACGCATCCAAAAAGTGAGCCGAAGATGAGGTTTAATCATTATTTCCAAGTTCAATTTGTAATATATTTGAGATTATCTTATGATTTTCCAAGTTCAATTTGTAATCTATTTGAGATCTCCTAGAGGTTTCAAGAAGATAGTAAGCTTTGTCCAAAAAAAGAAAAAAAAAAGATAGTAAACCTGTTTAGCTCACCTCGAAGACTAGGCGGAAGATTAATTCTCGCATTTGGTTCACCTATTATTCATTGGAGTTCTTTTGAATCAGATGATAGAGGTTATTTTTCATCACAATATTTTACACATTAGATCTTAAGATTATGTCCCACATATAAGACGATCAGATGTTGATTACATGTAGCGCACCTTGCCAAAGTGATTGTAATCATAATGTATCATGGTGCACAGTGATCACAGATGTGTGCCATGTGAAATTAACATTTGACCGTCTGATATGTGATCATGAGCTCAAGATCTAATGTGTGAGATTAGGACAAAAAACTATCTCTAATATCTTATTTAAGGCAATCATAGTGTGAGCTGTGGAACTACCATTTGCACCACAAGAATCTTTTGAGTGCAAAAATTGCCACCCTTTTTGGTTTTATTTGGGCTTCTAGACAAAAAAATGATATATTTTATGTAGAAGGTGGGTAAGTGTGGATTGCCAATGGAAGTTCCACACTGCTACCTTAATTAATAGGTGGAATCTTCTTAAAAATGTAGAAGATTAACTTAAATTATAAGATTAAAGTCTATCTTCCGGATTATCCAAAATTGTCCCCAAATATGGGATATGACCTATAGTCTTGAAGTTTAATATCCTACCCCTGGGTGCAAATTTTGACTTGGTCCAAACCGAGCCGAACTAATTCGGTTCAGTTTCCGTTTTGGGTGGTAAAAACTAAAAAATGAAGACGTAGGATGAGAAAACCGAAAAAGAATTTTAGAAAACTCGAGAATTGAAAAAAACAAAAATAAAGTACCTAATGTTTTTTAATAAAAAACCAAAACCAAACTAAAAAATGAAATATTTGGGTTTAAGTTTGGTTTGCTTTTTGGTTCGGATTGGTTTTAGTAAAAAAAAAAAAAATTGTACTGCAATAGAACCAATTCATTTTGGTTTAGTTCAGTTTCGGTTCTGATTGAACCGAACCCATAACTGAAATTTTTTGGTTTCGATTCAATTCGGTACACCGAATCTGCATCCCTACTTATATATCCGACACCATTATTTCTTTGAAAATGCCTTCCTCGTAGCAACCTCCCAATGGACTCTCATTGGTGCATTTATTTTGCCACAGTGCCATATTCTGTTTGTTAAACCACTTTGTCATAGTGGTTAGACATAAGGTGAACTTATACGTTTGACCACCATTATTGGTCTTCTCGGATGCTCAACACCACCTTCCTTGAAGCAACCTCCTAAGTGATGAGTATGTGTATTTGTCTGCTTTGATGAATAATATTTGACATTTTGATCATCTCTTTAGATTTTTCTTGCTTAATTTTGTTTTTTCAATTTTAAAATTTTTTTGTGACAAAAATTGTCTTTTATTTATTTACTTATTTTTATTTTTTAAATTATTTTGTATTAAGTATAGAAAGCTAAATAAGTGTCTGGGAGAGTTCGATAACAACACAAGTTAGCCACTAACATTGCTATATGAAAAATCGGAACACTCGGAGAAAACATAGGCATCCGGCCATGCCTGAAAATATAGGCATACCATGATAGAAGGAGAGAAAAGAGAAACTAAATAAATGAAGAAACAAACTTTCTATTCAATTCACTTGCATAAAACACATACAAGATGATCATTATATAGACTTAAACATAACTACCATACACTTAGCACTTACCCACTATTCTACCCACAATCTTAGTAACTACCCACATTTAGCACTTACTCACAATTACACCCACAATCTTAGTAACTACCCATATTTAACACTTACCCACTACTATACCCACAATCTTAGTAACTATCTACATTTAGCACTTACCCACTACTATACCCACTACTATACCCACAATCTTAGTAATTACTCACATTTACCACTTATCCAACAATCCCTCCCTTAAACTGATATTCCAGACATAACATCTAGTTTAATAAGAGATAAACTTTGAAACTAAACATTTGAAGTACAAACACCGAGTAGCTTCCTGAGCTCAAATGGGGAAGCTTGAGAGGTTTGGTTAGAATATCAGCGATCTGGTCTTCACTTCTGCAGTAAATAAGATTAATGACTCCATGATTCGTGAGATCCCTCAAGAAATGATACTTCACATCTATATGTTTGCTTCGACCATGTAAAACTGAGTTTTTTAAAGCTTTATTGCTGAATTATTGTCACAATAAATCTGAGTAGGTCGATCCTCCTTGAAATGCAGCTCTTTAAGGATTTTCTTTAGCCAAATACCAGAATAAATTCAGCTTCAGTGGATGATAATGTGACAATAGATTGCTTCTTTGATGACCATGAAACAGCTCCTGTCCCCATCTTGAAAATATATCCAGATGTGCTTTTTCGATCATCTAAATCTCCTGCATAATCGCTATCTGTGAAACCAAACAGATCTTACTGTTCTCTATTTTTGTAGAACAAGCCAAATTCCTTAGTACCTTGCAAGTATCGGAAAATTTGTTTTGCAGTCAAGAGATGAATCTCTGTAGGACATTCCATGTACCTGCTAATCACACTTACAACATACATTATATCAGGTCTTGTTGCCGTCAAATACATTAAACTCCCCACTATTTGTTTGTAAAGAGTGTCGTCAACCTTCTTTCCTCCATTATCTTTGTTTAGCTTCATACCAAATTCAGATGGAGTATTTACAGGATTACAATCCTTCATCTGAAACCTGTCCAAGATTTCTTGCACATACTTCTTTTGAGAAATAAAAATTCCAGTAAAAGACTGTACCACTTCAATGCCGAGAAAGTAATGCATCATGCCAAGATCAGACATCTCAAATTCAGCTATCATGGATTTATTAAAACTACCAAATATGGCTGTATTATTTCCAGTGCAGATTAAATCATCTACATATAAGCAGACAATAAGCATTTTTCCCTCATCTTCAATCTTTATAAAAAGTGTATGTTCGTAAGGACATTTTTGAAATCCTTCCTTCAAAAAATAGGTTTCTATACGATTATACCAAGCCCGTTGAGCTTGTTTTAATCCATATAGAGCTTTCTTTAACTTATACACTTTATGCTCATTGCCAACTTTTACATAACCAGGAGGTTGATCGATAAATACCTCTTCTTTCAAATCTCCGTGGAGGAATGCTGATTTCACGTCCAACTGGAAGATAGGCCATGAATTTTGAGCTGCCATAGCAATCACCAGTCTGATTGTATCATGCCTTGCAACCGGAGCAAAGACTTCTTTATAATCAACACCAAACTTCTGCTTGTAGCCCTTAGCTACCAGGCGTGCCTTGTGCTTGTCAACTTCACCATTTTCTCTCAACTTTGTCTTGTAAACCCACTTTACACCAATTGTCTTCTGCCCTTTTGGAAGATCACATAACTCCCATGTATCATTTCGTTCAATGACTATAATTTCAGCATCCATAGCCTTTCTCCATTTTGGTTCTTTGACAGCTACTTCAAAAATGGTAGGATCACAATCTCCATTAGAATGTGGCGTTATTAGCCCACAAATGTCAGAATGAACGAGCTTCAATGCTTTCTTCGCTCTCCAAGATTGTCCTTGTGGGAATTGAGTACGGTGTTGTTTGCTAACAACACATTCTTCACAAACTTGCGAAGAAGCTGTAATTTGAGGAAGTCCTTGTAGTGTTTTTAGTCCGCCAAAATTCAGATGCCCATAGCGAAAATGCCATAGCCATGCCTCATCTTTTAATTTTACAGAGAAACATGAATGAGCGATGTTGTGGAGATAAAGTGGGAACATACGATTCGCCGTCATGTGAACTTGAGCAATTAAGCCCAACTTTACATCTTTAATCTGACATACTCCATTTTTTATAGAGATCTCGTATCCCTTTTCTTGTAACTGACCCACACTAAGCAAGTTGGTCTTTAAATCCGGCACAAAAAAAATATTAGCGATAGTGTTGGTGGAATTTTCTTTGGTTTGGATTGTTACCTTTCCTTTTCCCATAACTGAAATTGTAGAGTTATCACCAAACTTAACAGAGCTGCGAAATGATTCATCAATGTCAGAAAATGCATCCTTCTCTCCACACATGTGATTGCTATAACCAGTGTCTAAATACCACATGTTTTGTTGAGATTCTTCCTTCACGTGACACAGCATCAACAGAGACACATCTTCTTCCTTTTCTGCAAAGTTAGTTTGATCTCCACTATGTTTGTTCAAATCAGTTTGACATTCTGATTTATAAGGGCCATACCTGTGACATCTGAAACATTCAACATTTGACTTGTCTGCTGACTTTGATCTATAAGTTGTTGAGTAGTGGCCTCCACGTCCTCCGCCTCTTCCTTGAAATTGACTTTCTTGATGATGATGATTTTGTTGTTGGTTCCCACGATCATTGTTGTATCTGCCTCCTCTACCTCGACCTCTGCCTCTTCCTCGTCCTCTATCAGCTCTACTAGGTGTAGAGTGATTTTCTGAAAAGGCCTTCAATGCTTGTTCTTCTTTTTCCGTCTGATTAAGTTTTTGCTCATGAACCAACAAAGAACTTTGTAATTCATCAATTGATAGTAAACCAACATCATTAGCTTCTTCTATAGCATGCATAACAAAATTAAATTTTGGTGTCAAGGATCGAAGAATCTTCTCAACAATGAGAACATCCTCTGTCTTGTCGCCATGGATCCGCATCTTGTTAACGATTGTCATCGTTCTTGAAAAATAGTTTGTAACTGATTCACCTGACTTCATTCGAAGTATTTCAAACTCCGAACGAAGTGCTTGAAGTTGTTGCCTCATAGCCCTCGCCGTACCTTGGTACTTCTTCTTCATGGAGTCCCAAATATGCTTAGTCGTGTCTTTGCAAAGAATGGTTTCCAAGATTGAACGATCAGTTGCTTGGAAGAGATAATTCTTTGCTTTAAGATCCTACATCTTTTGCTCATCTGTCTTTGCTCTGTATTTGGTTCTACTCTCAGAAACAACAACCGTCCAATATTCTTTGGACCTCAAGAAGTTCTCCATGAGCATGCTCCAATGGTCATAGTGACCATCAAAGCGTGGAACGGCTGGCTGTACAAAACTTTCGGAAGCCATCAATTTCACTTTTTCTCTCCTCGAAACTCAAACTTGGCTTTGATACCACTGATAGAAGGAGCGAAAAGAGAAACTAAATAAATGAAGAAGCAAACTTTCTATTCAATTCACTTGCATAAAACACATACAAGATGATCATTATATAGACTTAAACATAACTACCATACACTTAGCACTTATCACTATTCTACCCACAATCTTAGTAACTACCCACATTTAGCACTTACTCACAATTATACCCACAATCTTAGTAACTACTCATATTTAACACTTACCCACTACTATACCCACAATCTTAGTAACTACCCACATTTCGCACTTATCCACAATTATACCCACAATCTTAGTAACTACCCACATTTACCACTTATCAAACATACCATGCCAAAACTCATTGACTGCTTTGAATTAGATGATTGGATTAATTTTTCGTCCCAAACTTTCGTGCAATAAATATTTAGATCATGGCCGTACTGTATGATCTTGTTATTATTCCAAGTGGCACTTTCATGAAAAAGTGATCTAGGGAAATGGTTAGGCCCAATCGGGATTTCGAGTTCAACTACATCAGATCTTGACTGCACGCCATCCTATAAAAAGTGAATACCATGAAAGTCAAGATTCTGTTTTATCCAAGGGCAGCAGATGTGGTTGAACTCAAAATCCGATTCAACCAGTTTAGACATGACCTTTTCCCAAAAGACTTAGGCCTTGTTCGAGAGCTCAGGAAATTACATTTCTTGAGCATTTTCTATAGAAAATGGCTTTTCAGGGCATTTTCGAAGCTTTTCTTATGTTCTTGAGTTTGTTTAGGGCTGCGTGTTTTCCGAGTATCTTCTTTTCAAAGCGACAGATTGTTTTCCGAGATAATTGCTCAGGGAAGCTCAGAAACTGAGCTTGTAGAACTATAGTACACCATGGAGACTTACCAGACCGATCCTCCAAAGGAAACTAGTGCTGGCGCTAGCCAACGGTTTACTGTCATTTATTTTGTATTTCTTCGTTCTCTACCACCACCTACCACACTTGATTACCGACCGCTTTACAAAATTCTCCTAAAATCGAAGCTCTAAATCCAACAACCAGTTCAACTCGCCGAAAAACATATAACTCATCTATAAACCCCTAACCACTGGTTCATTGCAACTGAACAATGAATTTGGCGGTTGTTGATGGCGGCGATGCAAATTGAGTTTGGCGGTCGTCAACGGCGGCGATGAAAATTGAGAGAGAGAGAGAGAGAGAGAGGAATATGATGAGAGAGAAGAAATGAAAAAAAAGAACTTGATGGGTCGCCCTCAGTTAGCTGGATGGATCGTGGCCGTACACGTGCCAAAATAAGCGAGAGTCTACATATTTCGACATTTGTGGGAAGGAGCTAGGTTAAGTGGGTGCCCCTCGTTTTTTGTCGTGTAGCGAGGACCTTCACCTTAGTTTGTTTAATTTCATTTGAAAATTAATTTTTTATTATTTGAAAAATTCGAATAAAATTTTAATTTTTATTATTATTAGATCCTTAGTGGATAAGATGGGAGCAAAACAAGATATTTATCATATAATCTATTGTTGTCAATTGTTGAATCAAATAATAGCCTTTGACTATATTTCATGCTAATCCTATCCATTAGGGATCTATAGATCGTGAACTTTATATTAGACGGCTCAGAATATGTTTTCATATATCACATGCCCCTAAAATACAAAGTCTTTTTCTAACCTCAGTGCAATCACTTAAAAAGCAAGTGCAAGTAATGGCTCCCTAAAAAATTTGAATAAGTCCTTGACCTTCTCAAAAAGTGATTATTTGGTTTCTAGAGTAAGCCTTATCTTTAAAAAATAATCATTTTATTGTCAAACGCAGAGCGACTTCCACCCACTCATCCCGGACGACGATGACGATGCCTCCTCTGCGGTAGCATACTAGTTTTCACTTTTGTAAACTGTGTTTTTAATGTTCGTTTAATTCATGCCATAATTTTGTTTATAGTTGCATAATCGAATATGCAAAAACTCATATTTATAGTTTGTATACATTGGCCTTCTATTTACTCATATTTGCGATATATTTTTAACGTATGCACAACGTATTAACAATCACATCAAATAATTCACGTTTAAGATAACATATCGAGAATTTGCCCGACCAAAGTGTTAAACATATTATCGATTTAAAATATATAAATTTTGATGATTATTCGATCATTATAATCACTTAGATGAACGACATAAATACGTGCGACTATAAGGTTTGAAAGAACACAATACACTTTCTTGATATTTTCTTAAAAAAGTGTAAAACACAAAAAAAATATAAAAAATGCTAAGAAATTGAGTTTATGAGTAACTCAAGAACAACCCCTTAAGAAAGTGACTTTCCTCATAAAATGAGTTTTTGGGCAGAAATTGAGCTTAGCCATTTTCTTGAGAAAATGGGTTTCTGGGCAGAAATTGTCGAACGAGCCCTTATAAAATTTCACAAGTTTTGCCAAATATTTGATAAAATTTTTGTATTAATTACTTTATTAATTTTTTTTGTTTTGGTAAATATTTATTACTTTATTATTAGTTTCTCTTGAAACAGCAACCAACCAACAACTATTAATTATTTGCATTTATTAATTGGTAATTGCTTTTTAAACAACTACCCATCTGCTTTTGAATTGACGCGTTAGATTAGATACGTTGTGATACTTATATATCTACGAGTATGACCCATTAACTTTAAAAAGGGAGCTAAAACTTGTAGACATGATTTGTACTGTGGCACATGGTTAAAATGAATGACGGTTATTTTTAGGATTTGTGTAAGATGGAAAACCATCTAAGCTATCTGATTTGAAGACTATTTTGAGGCTGAAAATTGGCATGAAACATGGCCTCTATCTTTGATTTGTCAGTCAACCATTGAGTCTAATGGCCTTCGATTGTATTGAATCAAATGATAGCTAGGGATTGTGCCCAAAAATCTTTACATCATGATTTTCAAATCAAATAGTTTTGATGGTAATCCATGTGAATCCAAGGTCGCAAGATTCGAGTCTAACTTACAATCAATAAAAAAAAATTGGTATTTCCTAGGACAGAGATCGCAAAATAATAAAGTATTCCGTTTTTAATCATGATATAAATCACGTGAGCAAGTATTAGCTCCCCTTTAGTTTTAAATTCACAAGTCAAAGTTTGACGAGTTTCAATGGTCCACATTTCACGATTCAAAAAATAAGCGGTGGAGATGAGTTTTCAATTTTTTTTTTTCAAAGATGATCTAAGCAATGCACCCGCGCTCCACGTGGCATCCAAACAATATTTTGAGTGCCACGTGGAGCTCCACGTGGAAGCTTAGAGGATGGTGACTGTCCTCCCATGAAGGACGGAGGCCTTTTTCATATATATATATATATATATATATATATATATATATATATATATATATATATATATATATATATATATATATATGATACGCAATACGAGCAGAATGAGGTTTTTCTAATCATGTACAATCACTTGACGAAAGACTGCCAAATTAATTATCTGACCTGACTAAGGCTGGCAATAGGGCTTGGCTGGCCCGTCAGTCCACCTAGCCCAGCCCTAAAACCTTAAGGCTAAGGTTTTAAAAATGAGGTATAAGGGCAGGGATAAGGCATCAAAACCAAAATCTCGTTGTCTGTCGGGTCAGGTAAGGGCTTGACAAGTTAAAACTCGTAAGCCCGGCCTGTGGATCTTTTTAATTATATCTTTACTACTATTTTTTTTTTGAAATGATATATCTTTACTACTATTAAAGCACGAATAACTCTCCAAATTATGTCAATTTTGTGTTTCCACCGTTTTGGAACAAAATACCCCTCATTAACCTAATCTACCCCTAAGACAACTCCTTATATACCCCTATAGTCCAATAAAGACAATAGAATCTCAATTCCATTGCAAGACTTTTTTCTTTATTTCATAAGTATCTCCTAAAATCACTCTACGGTTTTATTTAATATCTCCTAAGATTTATTTGCTTAAAATTAGACCTTTAAGTGAGAAAAAAAAAATTTTAGCCTAAGAATCGGAAATCATAAATATCTCCTAAAATCACTCCACAATTTTATTTAATATCTCTTAAAATCTCTCTTGCTTAAAACTAGACCTTTAAGTGAGAAAATAAAAATAAAAATTAGCCTAAGACTCCGAAATCAGAAATATCTCTTAAAATCACTCCACCGTTTTATTTAATATCTTCTAAAATCTCTCTTACCTAAAGCTAGACCTTTAAGTAAGAAAAATAAAAAAAATTAGCCCAAGATTACGAAATCATAAATATCTCCTCAAATCACTCCACCGTTTAATTTAATATATCCTAAAATCTCTCTTACTTAAAACTAGACTTTAAGTGAGAAAAAAAAAAAAAGATTTAGCCTAAGAATCCTACCATTTCTCTCCTTTCATACATCCAGAAAATGTGATAGTATTAGATTTATAAAATTTGTACCATATTTTCTGCACGAGCCACAAGTCTCACACTAATTGGTCGTTTTGTTGGAATCACTAATTTAAACACGAAGCTGATTACAAAACCAACTAATTATAAAACCATTTTCCCCTTCGAAACCGAAACGAAATCCGAAATTTTGATCCTTGACGCATTATTGAAACACCCTTGAACCCACCTTGATTGCTTGGAATCAAATGATGTAGATTGTTTTTCATCCCATTCTTCCACACAATGGATCCTGAGACCATGAGCATACTAGCAAACAGTCAATTTTTTATTCCATTTTTCACATATCCCAAAATAATGGCCCTAAAATTACATTTGAGTGTGATGTTTTCCATGTGAGTTTATGGTCACATAACACATGGAATAAGAAATTGACCGTTTGATGGTATGATCACGGGATCATGATCCATCGTGCGACCACCCAATCAATGGGTTTCAGATGTAAGCACTTTCAATACTTGTAGGCTTGAACATAGGTACCCATTAGAGGTACCCGTCAATTTTTTAAGGGTACATCCGGTGAAATTATGACCTTAGGACCTGTTCGCTAATAATAAATTATTAGCGAGAAATTAGCAGAAAGCTTTTTCAGCACACAATGCAAGCTAAAATCTTAAAAGGATTTGTATATTTACAACCCTTAAAACTCCATATTCTTTATCTAAAATCGGGTTTTATGTGTTAAATTGCTTTGATAATTTTTTATTTGACAATAGAGATTGTTTTTCACTCTAATTTTTTTCCCAATAGATCTTGTAATAGCCCGAAAAATCACACTAAACTATAACTTCGGGATCCGCGCCCGATCGGTCACAGGTTTGACCAAGTAGGAGTTCGATAGTTAGCGTAGAGTGTGATGAGTGAATGAGATGAGATGGTTTGTGAAGCTATGTGGTGTGCGTTGTGAATCTGAAGTCACATACACCTATTGAGGTGCATGTGCTCAACACACAAGCTAGGGGGGGGGGGGGATAAAAGGCTTTAATAACCCTAAAACCAATAGCTTTGGTTGTTGAGAGAGAAGTAAAGAAGAGAGAGAGAAGGAGAGCATAGTTAATGCAAGGAGTAAATGCTAGTTGTGGAAGGATTGAGCAATAAGCGTCGGATTAACTGAGGATCCGCTAGAAGCAAAGCTGGAACCCTAGCCTTCCAACCACTTGATTTGAAATCAATTTGAGATTGATTCAAGGTAAATTTTGTGAATAAAATGCATAGATTGTAGAGGTTAAATTGTAATTAAAAATGGTTTAAATCATAGGATAATGGTTTAGAAAAATAGAGCAAAAAGAGTGGAAAAAGGTTGGGAAGAACAACTCGAAAGGGGCTGAATCTGGCAATTTCGATTAATCGAAATTGGGTTTCGATTAATCGAAATTGGCCAGGAAGTTGAAAAGTCAGAGGACCCCGATCTCGATTAATCGAATTGAATTTCGATTAATCGACTTTGGATTTCGATTAATCGAATTGGAAATCGATTGATCGACTGGGAGCCTACAGTGAACTCCAGTGGAGGAAAGAAAATAGGTTGGAGAAATCGAGTAATCGAAATGGAAATTCGATTAATCGATTTAGAAATTCGATTAATCGATTTGGGATCGATTAATCGATTTTGGAAATTCGATTACTCGAATTGAGAATCGACAGATAGAGTGGAGAATTTCGATTAATCGAATTGGGTTTCGATTAATTGAATGGGAATCTCGATTAATCGATTTGAGAATCGATTAATCGATATTGATTTTCGATTAATCGATTTTAGAAATCGATTAATCGAATCAGATTCGATTAATCGATCTTGGAGTTCGATTAATCGACTGTGCTAAATTTTGTTGACTTTTGAGTTTAACTTTAAGATTCTTGGAGGGTCTTGGACCTTCTTTATTGCATCTTTAGTGATGTGTTTCACCTGTTATGTGGTACCATAGGTGGTACGTGTGAACTAATGCACAAGGAGCCACGTGGGACCTTGATGCATTGATCAAATAAAGACTTGAGGTAGGGAACACCTTGAACATGTACTTTATTTTACAAGAGCATGTATGTAGTGATATAGAATTTAAATTCAAATGTTTTATTGCTTAAAAATTGTGAAAAGTGTGTGTGTGTGACATCCATAAGAGTAATTATAATGAGCTATCCCCAGGGGATGAAGAAGTAAAGAGATAAGAGCATCAGGTGTGATACAAGTAAATGGATACATCCCAGGGATATATCCAAAATTGAATCATGTTTGATAGGGCCTAACTGATATAAGATAGCACACTTACACGGTGAATAACTATATGTAAGGCACCGATATTTTTGTTATTTGAGGTTTGATAGGGTACCCCACCGACGTGGCGGGATATCCACATGACCACGGCGGGATATCCGTGACCGTCTGGCGGCGAAAGTAAGCGGTCGGGCTTATCCGCACATAGTAAGCACACCCGAGGTGTTGATTTGAGACAAGTGAAATCCGCCACCAATCCCGGGGAAAGGGCTTGGGTACTATATGGTATTCCTGGGAATACGTTAAAAGTGTCTATATAGATGGCGATGAAGGTATCTCATCGGCTCGATGCTATATTGCTCGGGGATTACTTAAGTTGAAAGTTTAAGTTTTGCTTTAGGCCTTTTCAGCATTATTCATGAGTAAATAAAAGACACGAGTAAACTATCAGTAAAATGTAATACTTTTTAATTGTTTCATCCGAAATTGCATAGACACATCATGCATGGCATATCATGGAATATATGCGAGTAATAATTTATATGTTCAACTGTGTTTTGTTTCCCTATTGAGCTAGGATGTAGCTCACCCTATAGACTATACGTCGCAGGTCCACTACTAGCAGCTGCCGAGGCTTCAGGAGACGCTGACCCCGGTGAGTCGGACCTTGCGGCCGGAGACGAGTTGGAGCCACCTCCTGAGGACTTCTTCTAGAGGACTCCGTTGTGCCACTTTGAGGGCTTTTTGATAGAGATTGGTACGGCTTGGTATGTCAAGCCTTGTTTTGGTTAAACCATATATATATTGAGTTGGGATTATTCTTTTGGGGCGAACCATCCGTGATGATTGCTATCATCGATGGTTCGGATCGGTTCTCCATTCATGCAGAGGCATGAGGGTAGAACTGTCTTTTAGAGAATTATTTAATATAGATTTAAATTCCGCAGCTCCTTTATTGTTTCATTTTATGCTTGATATGCCAATATTCCGTTGTTAGCTAAGGGGCACGGTCAAGATGATCGTGCTGATGGCACGGGTTTCGGGGTGCCGAAATCCGGGCCGTCACAAATCTTGAGACCATGGATGGTAACTTTCTTATTTTACATGGCACACTTTCCGAAACGTGGCCCTAACTTCGTATCTTTGTGTGATGTGTGTCACTTGACTCTTTGGTCAATTCTTTTGGATTTATGCTACTTGGAATAAAAAAATGATTGCCTTATGGTATGACCATCGACTCAAGATCCTTTGTGTGAAAAATTGGGGTGAAAAAGATCTCCATCGTGCTAGTAAAATATCAATCAATTATTGATGCTCAAAAGATCATGTGGGGATTAAGCCATCAGATTTGAAAGCCATGATCTAAAGACCATCAAGCTATTAGATTTGAAACCCATGATCAGAAGATCATATATTGAAAAAAGTGTCAAGAAACACGATCTTTATCGTATGATCTAGTGCAGTAAAAGTCTATTATTTGATTCAAAGGTTGACTCGGTTGAATCATATGATAGAGATCGTGTTCTATACCAATCTTTTTCACCAAAGATCTTTAGATTCAACATTCGAATCAGACAACTTAGATAGTGTTTTCACATTACACATATCCTAAAAATTAATTACAATTCTTGTTTGAGAGTGATTTTGTGTCATGTTATTTTTGAGTCAATTTTTTGGGATTTGCGTCACATGGAATTCAAAATTGACCGCTTGATGGTATACTCATTATCTCAAGATCAATCGTGTGGAAGATTACGATGAAAACTAATTTCGTTCATTTGATTCGACTCTAATATGACCTCACAAATTGGATGGTTGAGGACTATTTGTAGATTTTGGGGTAGTTTAACAGTACTATAAAATAACCAATCTTTTGGATTTTTTATGTGTGGCAAACGATGGAAAAATGAAAAAAATTACACTTTTAAGAAAATTTAACTTTTGAAACTTCCCATAATTTCCTTCTAAAACTACCCCATGGAAAGTAAAATAAAAACATTTACCCCAAGATTTCTACCTTATCTCAATCTTTCAAAAAGTTGATCACATTGAATCATAGGATGGAGATAATTTTTTATCCCAATCTTTCAAAAAATTGATCTTGAAATCATGAGCATATCGACAGACGATCATAATTTTATTCCACATGCACAATAATTTAAAATATGACTCTAAAATCACATGACCTATATCACACTCAAACATAAGGGATTTTGACCTCACGGACATACCATCAAAATTTGACAGTCTCATGCTGGAACCAAGATTTCGATTGAGATCTATTCTATCAAAGATTGGGATGAAAAAAATCTCCGTTGAATAGATTGAAAGTGCTCAATGGTTTTGGCAATGGTTTAAAAAGAAAAATCTTAGAGTTGAAAATAAAGCTACCTTATTACAAAAGGAAAAGTCTCTAAGAACCCTATGGGTGAGAGAGAGAGAGAGAGAGAGAAAGAGTCGTGGTCTAGCATAAAATTTGAGGGAGTCATTGCTTGCACTATAGTAGTTAGCTCTTGCACATAGTTTAAAAGAAAGGCTTGATATTTTGGGAAACTATGCCATGTGAAAATACAATCTGAGCCGTTTAATTTAAAGGTTGTAATCTAATGATCGATCAAGTACTACACAAAAAAATTTGGCACATGATCGGATGCATAATCAATATTGAAAATTTGGTCAAAAGTACTCAAAATTAATGGACGAAGTTGGTTTGGAGGTCACATTATCTTTGATTCATCAAATGGAGGCCAAAAATGTTAATTTTTTTTAAGTCATGTCTAGACTAATCAACTCAAAACAGGTGTTGTTTTGGATTAATCATACCACGTGGTATGTGATCTGGCATCTGGATGCAACACTCCACGCCTTCATTCAGATGCATCTTTCCATTTCTCTTTTTAAATTTTTATGTTCGTGAAAGTTTTTTAACTTTAACTTTTATTTAAATGAGGACGTATAAAACTAAGGCTGTCTGTCAATAGGCTGTGTCGGGCCAAAACTTTGGGTGTCATCAAGTAAGTCAGGTATAAAATCGGCTCGAGTCGATGACAACCCTATGTAAAATATAGTAATAACTGCTAGAATATAAACAATTTGATAGATTAGACGGTCCGTAAGTTACATATTGATAATCATACAAAGAATATAGATAAATTATTTTTTTTAATAACTATAAGATGGAACATGTGCAATGCACGTGCAATTTTACTAGTATATATTATTGTACATCCGTTTGGCTGTAATGAGCCGATTTTACATGCAAAATAGGGTTTTCAGGGGCAACGGTAGCATTTATTACAAAGCACTCTTGTTCGTTTCAGTGCATTCATTTGCTGTAAAATACTATTTATTTTGCAGGTAAAATTTTTTACTTATGAGCCCACTGCTTCGTAACGGTATTATATTACAGGAGTAATGTCCAATCAGCTTTTAACGGCTACTTTTGTTACAGATGTAGATACCCCTTTTCCTCTAGCATTTTAAGGGGCTTTAAGCAAATGAGATATCTTCATCGTCATAAAAGGCTTCTATAGGAGTCTTCTTGTCTCTTGAGCCGAGCACCTCCACCATGCTCTTAAACCCTTTCCTTCAGAATTTGAAGGAGATCTACATTATGCAATGGAGGTAAGGATGAACCTCCACGACATCCAAGTCAGGTGTGTGAAGGATTTCAATCGTTTGAGAGGATAAAGGTATCAGGCAGAGACATTTTGGATGATCTGATGGAGAAGACCCAACAAATCTTCAATCCCGAGCCAAATTCGTTGTTTCTCAGCTATAAATTGTTTAAATGGGTACTTTTATGATTTCTAAATCTTTTTAACATGATTTTTTGGAATGCTAAAATCCTAAGCAATTGGGGATTTTGTCATACCATCTTCTTCTCCAGTAGCTACCCTTTTATGCTCTGATTTTTAATATTTTTTTTTTTTCAAATTTTTCTCACGTTGTTTGAGAGTATGGTATATTCCCAAATACCTAATAAAGTTATTTCTCCACCATCTTCTTGTGTTTTATGCTCTAGTTAAATTTTTTTTTTTATGTGGTCCTTTTTGAAGATTTCCCAATTAGAATGAGGTTGCATCATCTTGTTAATTGGGGCTTTTAGAAGGAAAATCGAATGGTGAATGGCTAATGTGCCATTATGTCACAACCCATAATCTTACCCGACCTCGAGGGCCTAGAATCCCGTGTCATGACCCCGCACGCTTGTTAAGGCGATAAGCGGACATACATATCTTCTAAGATTTTACATAAAATTGGGCTTCCAAAAATCGTGAACCAAAAATTCTTCTACATTATAAATTCTTTTCAATAAGCTTACATTGAATTTTGAGTCCAATAAACAAACTGACCAAAAATAGAGGTTTGGTCAACTACTGGAAGATCCTTCTAAATAATTAATATATACCTGACGTCGTCTAGCTGATCATCCAAGTCGTCACCCTTATAATCCGTATCATCTTCCAATGCATCAAGTCCATTGGGCAATATAGTCCATATCTTCACCTGCATCTGTTAGTTTTTGGTGGGGTGAGTTTACTCAATCATGTAAACTCAGTGGGTTGCACAACCAATCCACCACAATCTACCCAGGTGATCGTGGGTGCAACCTTGTGAGTGAAGGTGAAATCTTTAAAAATTCATATAAACAGCATAATAAAAGTTCTCATAATCACTGTATAACTATAAAACTAATAAACAGAAGTAACATAATAGATTTCAGTGCAGATGATGCTTCTAATGCTTATACTTTTCTTACTTGTCTTGTCAACTTAACTTACGTGGCATATCGAAAGTCTTATTGTTTCTCCATACGCCTACACAACGTACTTCGTATCTTACTTATCTTATTTAAACGATCTGTGCCAGAATCGCTGCTCGAGCCTATCACGTGAGGTCCACGTGTAGATAACCACTTAACCTCCATATCATAACATAAACCACCATCCAGCCCGATGAGGTTGCACGCATAAAAATCAGTGTCCCCATAAGTCGAGACACTGTCGTATTATATTGTCCTTAAGACCCGTCTTGGCTGCAGACGTTGGAGTGGCACGTGTAGAAACTTAATTTCATATTCAGCTGGCCTTCACAGCGCATCTTAACATATTATAACATTCTTCGGTTATAGGCTTAGGTCCCCGCCCCGATTTCATATTTGCGTGGGCTTAAGTCCCCACTTTCTTAACATCTTGTATCTTAACATATTCATATTTTATCTTTCTTTAACTTAATTAGATGAGCCACAGTGCGATAGGCTTCACAAATCACGCTTTCCAAGGGATGGGTTCCGTAGTAACCTGGATGTACTTCATGTGGCATCCCATACTATCATAGAGGAGTTGCATTCGTACATGGATGCCTACATTCTAAGTTCCACGTGACTATGAAAGAAACTCCACCGTGACGAAGGCTTATAAGTCATGTGTCATATCTTATTCTTTTTTTTTTTAACATACATATGCCCTAACGTACTTCTAAATGATGAATGTCACACAATACAAATATAATATATATAATAAGAAAGCATCTAACCATAAGGGAAACTAATATTACTCGTAATTTGAAATGCCTCACTCATCATTAAGAGAGAGAAGAAGGCGACCAAAAAACAAGAAGAAGGTACCTGAGTACTAGAAAGTGTATTACAAAGTGATGCTAGACTAGCCTCATCAGATAGATCTTATCGATCTGATGAAAACGGACTAGTCATTTGTGAAATTCGACTAAGGATTGACTCCTGTATGACTCAAACAAGTTTCGACCGTTAGATCTTTGTTACATGATTTTCATGGTATATATAATCCAATTTAGATCGATCTAAACTTATAGATATATTCAGAGTATATGATATTTCGGTCTCTCGAAGTTTCGACCCTTGATTTGGTCATTTGGACCCTTATCTAGAAAGTCATCGATTCGGATCAAGATCATGTTAGATATGATCATCAAGGTGTCTACACTCTCGTGGTGTGAGAAAAATATATACCTAACAAGTTATTCTAAGTTTAGGAGTTGAGTTTAGGCCATTCATTGAAGATTGGTTCGCGGTTTCTCAAAACGCGCGTTTAACTATATTGGATATACGAGCTCATTAAGGGTCCATAGACTAGACGGACCCACACGACCCATGATCCTTTGTGATGATTGGGGGTCTTGAATGACCCATATTATCGGTGGATCAGACCTTATGTGTATGGGTGATGGCCCAATTTTTCTAAAGAAAGCCAAACTCAAAATTTATTGATGGTACCTAATGACTATGAATCTTGCATTTTGTGAATCCTGAGATTCAGTGAAGATTTTAAATTCGAAATTTTTGGTGGACCTAAATCAGTGAAAAAGAAGACTTTTTCGCCCACTAAACTTTTGTCGAATGTGGAAGAATCTACATGAAATGACGCCCAAAGTGATCTATAATAAGAAGGGCTCACATGTGCATTTAGGCAACTTTTTTTTTAAGCCATTGGATTTCATCAAGAGCGATCAGGCTTAGAGACATTAAAAATTTTCAAACATTAGGTTGGGTTCGTATTTCAGCTAATACATTAGTTTAACCAAAAACTGGGTCAATCAATTGACCCCTTTTTCCTAATTATACACGGCTCAAATCCCTTAATTTTCCCTAGATTTTCATGCTTTGGAAAGCATGCCGATAGATACGATGAGATTATTTTGATCTGACATACTTGACTAAGTTTTTGTCGAGATCATTATAAACTTGAGTGCGTTGGCTGATCCGGCCCGATTTTCAAAAATTTAAGGAGTCAAAGATGACCCTGACTTAAAATTCTAAGTGGCACACACATACAATAGTCATGAGGCTTTTTCCATTTTTGAAGAGACACTAAGGCCGAGGTATATGTATTTTCAAGAGAATCTGACCATCCATTCTATAGATGGTCAGATGGTACAAGATTTGGCTTATGGCCTTGAACCAAATGGTCCATAGTTTGGGTTCAAAAGTGGTCAAAGTGATCACCCGATAATAGTTGAGTGTTTATAATTTTTCTTTTCTTGATGTAATACCACACGTAAAACGAGGCAGACGATTAATTTATGATTAAAAATGTCCGTCCAATGTGAAGTAGGCATAAAATTAGAGGGGGTTATCCAACTGAGCTGAATTCGAAAACAGTCTCCATTAAAGTAATTTGTGAGGTCAAAGTAACCCTCCCTTTATCACATGTAGGTTATTAACAAATAACAGGAATAAAATTTCTGCCTAGTGTTAGAAATTTTCACTGATTTTAGGGGCTCTAAAATAGTATATTAAACGTGATAAAAGGTGATTTGAACCGTTAGATAGGTAGTATATCAGAGAGTATGGAGGGTCTCCCTACTGATAGTTTACAGAAAAGGTCCATGGGTCTGAGATTGGGAAGGTCAAATCATGACCTTTACCCTGGTCCAAAACGTGTGTTGGTGCATGTGTGCAGTATTGTGGACTGCTGCGGCTGGGGGTCTTTGACCCCAGTTTCGAGGCTCATATCGGTTTATTCGTCGAAGCACTTTCAAACGAAAAATGAAGGGTACTAGGTACCCTACATCGGGGTCAGAGGGTTTGACCATCGGGTCAGCCCTTTGACTTTTATGGCCTCTTGAAGTGTGCCAAAAACCCATAAAACCTGATTTTTAAGGTTTTTGTCAATCGAACGGAGCCGATTAACATTATAGAGGCCACAAAATAGATCGGAGTGGAATCGGAAGGAAACCCACATCTTGAAGTGTGACTGCAAAGATTTCGCGAAGATTTGATTGATTCGGATGGTCTCGGGTTTGCGTACATCGGGTTCGACGCGTCGATATGAGTTGAAGCAGACGGCTCGGCCGTTGACAACTCCATCAAGATCACCTTTGGTTTCTTTTTAAGAAAAGGGAGATGGGTATATATATGTATATATTTATATAACGAGAGAGGGGAGAGAGAGAGGATGGGCGGTTGGTTTTAATGGTGGCTTGGGTTGCTTGGGTTTAATGGTGAGGGAGAGAGAGAAGAGGACGGTTGGGCTATTGCCAATAATGAAAAAAAAAGAATAAAAGAAAAGAAGGCAAGAGTCCTATGTGACTCTAATACCTGCTAAAAGAAAGAAAGAGAGAGGGTACCCGGTTGGGTCTTTAATAAAGAAAGAGAGATAGAGAAGAAAGAGTGAGATAAAGAAAGAAAGAGTCCAAAGGACTTGTGTTCTTTCCCTAATTAAATACACAAGGTGTGTTAGAGTGTGGAGCACCCTTATTGAGCTTGGTGCTCCACCCCATCTATCACCATTAGATAGGTCTCAAAAAGACTCGGGTCATAACACATTAATTTCAAATATTTTACAGTTCACGTTCTTTTAGGTGTAATTTTAAAAGGTTGTTTTTATAACCAGATTTTACCGTGAAATCAAATATTTTACACTACTATATTACATGCAAAGCTCATTTTGCAGGTAATCCAGTAAGCAAAAAAACGCATGTAATATGTGTTTTGCGGGCAACTTGTTGCGCCCAAACGAACGTATGCGTTAATATAAGTAAGTAAAACATATATACTATTTATAATAAAATTATTAAAATAGCATTCAATATTTTCGTTAGATTTATCAAGCAAATAATTGAAACGGTAGTCTTAAGATTTTATTTTTTCTCATTCATAACATTTTTCTCTATCTTTAATGAAAAAAATATTTACAATGAAAAAAAAAATTGTATGAAGTTTAAAAAAATTCCATAACCAATAAAGCCTGAAACCTAAGCCGAGCCCCTCCAACCCGCCTAAGTTAGGGCTAGGATTGGGCATATCAAAGCCTGCCTAAGTAGGGTCGGGTTAATTTTACGGATGCCCGGCCCTAGCCTGGCCCGTTGATAGCCCTAGAACTAACCCTTTGCCAAGTAATTTTGAAATCTGAACTTTGTTACTATCCCCGAAAATCAAGTTTGGCCATTATTTTAAACTTCGATAGGTATGAACTTGTGATGACCCAGACCTACATATCACAATATTGTTCGATTCTGGGCTTAGGTCCCCACCCCAATTTTGTTTCTGGCATGAGCTTAAGTCCCCACCTAATCTGTGTATGCGCACAACGGAAGTTATTGTTCGATTATGGGTTTAAGTCTCCTCCCCAGTTTTGTTCCTGGTATGGGCATAAGTCTTTACTCATAACATGTCATCCTTGTATCAGAGCGCACAACGGAAGATATTGCCCGGTTCTAGGCATAGTCTCCTCCCCGTTTTTGTTTCTGGTATGAACTTAAGCCTAGAACCGGACAACATTGTGGCATGTGGGTCTCGGTCATCACAAAACTTCACTTAGATATTTCCATATTGATAAATTTCTGTTAAATTCTTCGAAATTCACTGAAATAGGGGTCAAGCGAAATTTTCAACGAAATTTCGGTGATATTGCCAAAATTTTTGATTTTTTTTTTTAAATTTTGGAGAAATTAATGAAAGTTTGTTAAAATTAATCTTTTTAGTCATTTTCTAAATAATAAATAATATTTGTATAAATACTAAGGGACTGACTCTCTTGATCGTCATTTAAACACGGAAATGGTGTTTAAATGATCTTACACCATCAACGGTATAAGATGTGGGCGATCCAAACTGTCAAAGTGATAGATCATTGGTTGAAGCAAAACAGACCCAAAAAGGGTGTTTTAGAGAGATTTAAACCATCCGATCTGTGGACTATAATATTGACCATTGTTTTTGGTTTTAATGGTTGATATTAAAGTTTATCAATCGGATGGTTCACATCCACTTAGAGGCATATTTTTTTGGGTTGAAAGATGTTACAATGATAGATTACCACTTGGACAATTTAAATTGATCATAAATGCCTGCCGTAAGACACATAAATGTCTACCGTATGAGATAATGATAAATCACACCAACAGTGTGAGATAAAAAGTCAAATTTTAATGGTGGAAGATCATTTAAACACCATTTGGCATTTAAATGTCGGTTAGGAGCAGTTGTCCCAAACAAGGTATAAAAAATCGGCCGATACTGATATGTATCGACGATACGTATCAGTTTTCGGCCAAACAGATCTGTATCAGTTTCTCGTATTGGTATTGCCGATATGTCTCGGTTTTGACCGAAACTTTTTGTTTTTTTTTTTTTTTTTTTAAAATTGACCGATACATATCAGTATCGGCCGATTTGTATCGGTATTGGTCGATTTGTATCGGCCGATTTGTATCGGTATTGGTCGATTTGTATCGGCCTCGGGCAAACCGATACCCGAGACCGATACCGATTTTAATACCTTGGTCCCAAATACTAAATATAATTTTGAATATTTTTGTATTCCCTGAAATTTTTTTGAACTTTTGCCCAAATATATCCAAAGCGAAAGAGATATATCATTACCAAAATATTGCCGAAAATGAAATTTGTAACTATGGACTCTCAATGGTGCATTTATTGACAACAATTGTTGGTCTTCCGTTGGACTAACACATCTTCCTCGAAGAATCCTCCCAAGTTGCAAGAGCATGACTAACTTATAAATAATATTTGAAGAAGTCAAAATTTGGCAAAGATTAAGCTAGAAAAGTTCAAAGAGATGGTCAAAATGAAAATGACGTCCCCAATATTTTTTTGGCTACTAATATTTTCATAGGGCTCGCAAGGGCGGGGAAAGCCCGGATTTTGGCCTGCACTCCGACCCAAAAAAAAGTGATATTTTATATTAAGCAAAGCCGGCTTAGTATTTGGATTAGGCTAAGCATGTTGTAATCCGGATAAATCCGGGCCGAGCTTGAGTTGAGTGTTGCAACATCGGGCGAGGATATTATATATATATATATATATATATATATATATATATATATATATATATATATATATATATATATATATATATATATATGTTTTTAATTTTTTTTATTTCTTATAGTTAAATATAATTTACTTAAATGCCTTGAGATTAAATCGTTGAACGGTTTAAACCTTGTGCATATATATTTTGGTTAGACAAATTAGATGGCTTAATTCATTTTCAAGCAACCGGTGTATAGCGTTTTAGTTATATAACTTTGATGATTTCTTAATAGATTTTCAAGCAACCGTTGTCCGTTATAATCATTGTACAATAAATTAAAATAAAATATTTGAATAAAAGCACGTACCTGAGCCTCTATAATGGTAATATAATTATTTAATTAAATTTTTACCTTCTTCAAACTTTTATTAGAAAAAAAAGTCTAACCTAATTTTATTAGAAAAAATAGCCCCCAAAAAATAGCCTAATCAAATTTCATTAAAAATAAAAATAGTCGAAAAAAAGTTCGAAAAAACACTCAAGCCTGGCCCGGCTTAGTAGGGGCCGGGCTTGGGCAGAGTACATCGAAGCTTGAGCTGAAAATTTTGGGAATCCGACCCGAGTAGGTTAGGGCCGGATTGAACCCCAATCCGGCCCATTAAGATCCCTAGGCGAATCAATGTCTAAACTTTTGACTGCTTTGGATCAAATGATAGACATAGAAATCATTGACTACTTAAAACCTGGCCTTGGAGATCATTTTTCGTCCCAATCTTTCGCTCAAAGGATCTTGAGATCATGGCCATACCACTATACGATCATTTTTATTCCATATGACACACATCCCAAAACATGATTTGAAAATAAAGTTTAAAAGTACGTGTGCAACTTAGTATTTGTTCACTTCTTTGAGGTAAGTGTCACTTGGAATGAAAAATTAACCATTTACTTGAAAACTCCAATCCCAAGAGTGGGACAAAAAATAACTCTATCAACCATGAGTCAAAATCTCGTTAAACCGATACGTATCGTTCGAGCTCAAAATCGATACATATCAGAACAGTAAATTATCGGATGATACATTGAACGTATCGTCCGACCTTATATATACAAATGAACGATACGGTACTTTCAATGTAGTATCGTCGTCCGATCATCGATGTGATCGTCATCAAGCGTCAAGATTTGAATCAATATGTTAGTGGGCATGAGTGACCTTACCTTTTCACTAAGTGCAAATAGTGATATTTTCTTCCCTTTTTATTTTGAGTTAGTATTATTAAGGGAAATTTGCATTTTCAATCCTATAAGTTTGTTTATTTGCAAAAATGACTCTATAATTTGAAACTTTGCAGAATAGATCAGCTCCAAGCGAAGCTATTGCCACGTCAACATTTACCTATTTTTTCATTGTTATATGTTTATTTTTTATTATTTTCTAATTATTTTTTTTAATCCCTTTTACCTTATTTGATAACTAATACACACCAGTTATCTTAACCAATTGTAATTATCTAAACTAATTAATTGTAGTTATCTAAACCAATTGTTACCCATATTAAAATTTTAAAATATAGAAGAAAATAAAAAGAAGATTAAAGAGAGATAGACATATAAAACAGACTATCTTAAAGTGGACTGCTAACTTAAGATTTAAGATAGGGAGAGGATAGCGGCCCGCTATCTATATTTCTATTTTGTTCTTCTCTGTTTAATCTTTTTTTTATTTTCTTCTGTATTTTAGAATTTTAATATGAGTTACAATTGGTTTAGATAATTACAATTGGTTGGTTTAGATAATTACAATTGATTGAGATGATTGATTTATCAAACCACACACTAGTTATCTCAACCAATTATAATTATCTAAATCAACCAATTGTAGTTATCTAAATCAATTGTAACCCATGTTAAAACTCTATAATACATAAGAAAATCCGAAGAAGAAATGAGTAAAAATATAAAACAAACACGATAGTTGTCCGTTATCTTAAGATTCACTATCTTAAGATAGAGATAAGATAGTGGTTCGCTATCTTAAGATAGGGACAAGATAGCAGTCCGCTATCTTAAGATAGCAGCCCACTATCTTAAGATTAAAATAGTGGACCGCTATCTTAAGATAGCGACCGCTTTCTATATTTCTATCTTTTTCTTCTCTTTTTGATCTTCTTTTTATTTTTTTTTCTGTATTTTAGAATTTTAACATGGGTCACAATTGATTTAGATAATTACGATTGATTGGTTTAGATAATCACAATTGGTTGAGATAACTGATCACCAAGGCATCATGATCATAGATCATGTTTAATAAAATAAAATAATAGATATAAACAATTATATATAAAAAACTAATCAAAGAGAGGAGGGTATAAACCGTAACCCATTTCAAAGGTACAAGACTCAATCTGAAAAAAAAAAAATTGAGATGAGGCGATGGTGGTTAAAATAAAATAATAAAAAAAAATTATTCTCATCAAAAGAAATATTAACCAAAAATCGAGTCTTGCCTGATACTCTGATACCAATTGTTAAAAACTTTAAGATCTAGGCTCGAATCACATGATCATGCGTACCTTGTATTTATTAAGGAGATCGCCACCAATTATCTTAAAAAATTGTAATTATCTAAACCAACTAATTATAGTTATCTAAACCAATTGTAACCCATGCTAAAATTCTAAAATACAGAAGAAAATAAAAAAAAGATTAAAGAGAGAAGAAAAGATAGAAATATAAAACAAATAAAAGGCCACTATCTTAAAATAGCGGATCGTTATCTTAAGATAGCGGTCCGCTACCTTAAGATAGCCGACGCTTTTGTTTGTTATTTAGATAACTACAATTGATGGAGATAATTGGTGTATGGTAGTTATCAAATAAAATAAAAGGCATGACAAAAAATAATGAAAAATAAATAAATAAATAAATAAATATATATATATATATATATATATATATATATATATATATATATATATATATATATATATATATATATATATATATATATAATGAAAAAATAGGTAAGTGCTGACGTGAAATTGGCTTGGCTTGGAGTTGACTTATTCTGCAAAGTTTCAAATTACAAGACCGTTTATACAAATAAGCAAACTTAGAAGGTTGAAATGCAAATTTCCCTATTATTATTTAAGTTTGTACTTTCAATATTCATGTAACTTTTTTAAGATGTGTGCCCCATAAAATCATCATGTGCGCAGAGTGTGCCATAATGATTTGACTTATTTACATGGCAGGATAGGAAATAAAACAACAAGGAAATTTTTTGGGAAAAACGCCAAGTAAACGGAAAAAACAAAAAGGTTAAAATTGAGGATACCAGAATTGACAAGAATAAGATAAAAAGGAAAATTAGGAAATATGACACAAGATCGTGATCGGATGTCACAGTAACTTGGATAAGATAGACTAAGTGCCATCCAAAATATATGAGCATGACCCAATACAGTTCCACGTTGAAAATATTGTCGAAAGGGGCCCAAGTTCATGCACCAATTTTGTGAGAGGTTATGCTAACTTTGACCCACCAAATGAAGAAAAAAAATCCAAAAAATAAAGATTTTCTTTTTAAAACCATATGTCCCATGCAAGGTATCAAAAATCTCTCGATACCAATACGTATCGGTTTCAGCTGATACTTATCGGGTATTGGTCGATACTCTTCGGTTTCGACCGAGATTTTTTGTTTTGTTTTATTTTTATTTATTTATTTATTTTTTAAATTGACCGATACGTATCGGTATTGGCTGATTTGTATCAGCCTTGGGCAAACTAATACCCGAGACCGATACCGATTTTAATACCTTGGTCCCATGGCTGATCAACTCAAAACAAGTGTTGTTTTGGGTTGATCATGTCACGTGGCATACTCAAAACTGTATAAAATGCATTTAAAATGAAAAATATGTGTTATGTATGATTTTTCGTATAAAAAAGTTTGTCTCTCGAAAAATATGCCTTTCATACACGTTTTTTTCAAAAAAAAAAAAAAGATGTATTATTTTTGTAACTATTTTGTTTTTTTAATTTGTAAATGAAGGATTTTTTTGTGACTATGCATGGTAACGCCTGTCAACGGGCCTAGTCAGGCCAAAACTAAGGAGTAGATCACTAGAAAACGGCATATGTCCAACCCGACCTGACCCAATTGTGCACCCTACGAGTCCCGATCTGGCCCGGCACCCAACCGTAAAACCAGACCCAATCCTGTAAGACCAGATCCGAAGGACAGGTTAGTGCCTTTAAACAAAAAAACAAAAAATTAAATAAAAATTAATGAATATAAAGATATAGGCCGATATGGGCCCATATCGGCCAATACAGATACCGATACCTAATACATATCGGCACCAATACATATCCATTGGCCGAAAAACCTGTACTTATCGAAAAACCTATACTTATCACTGATGCATATAGGGGCAAATATTTGATATTATGGTTTAAATGCCGGACCCGGTAAAAATATCGGGTTTTGTCGGATATCAAGTCAACTCAATCAGCTTGACAGCTCTACTTATTTGAACATTTCAAATCAAACAGCGGAAATTGTGCAATTTTTGACTTTAGGGAGGTGAGGAGATACAAATTGTAGCTTATAAAATGCTCTCCTGTGTGGCTAAGGTTACCCATATCTATCTTCACTTCATTCAGCCATGGACTTCACAGTCTCCCTAAGCAAGAGGATGCCTTCAACTTCCGCTGCAGAGCCTATGTTCATGTTAGAGAACACAACTTTACTGTGCAATTTCTACCGTTCATTTCTACCAATCTACACATTCCTCACCTTCCTCCGAACCCGACACGACCCTCCTACTGCATTCGTTTCTATAGGCTTCTTAGTTTTCATGCTATTGTTTTGGTGCTTGAACGTTTTCAATCGGATGCCTGAAACCTCAGAGGAGAGCAAGAGATCCAAGTTGCCCATATGGGTTCTATTTACTTCAGTTCTAGTTTTGTTTGCTTATCGGGCATCCGAGATTCTCTCTCCGACTGCGATTGTGTTGGTTTGTGGCATAGCTATTGGTAGCAGCTTATTTACCTTCTATGATTTCTTTATCTACGGAGAGGGAGACGCAGAGGAGGTTAACAGAGAAACTAGGTTGCAATGGGATAGTGTAACCTGCTGTTCGTGTTGCTGCCCGGGTAGTGTTGCTGCTCATGGATGGCATTCGACCCTCCAATTTTGAGGGGTTCTGCTTCCATGGAAAATATATTAAAGGATATTTATCAGATTAATAAAAGAGATACATATCTTATGATGTATATACTAAGTGTTAGGCATGAAATTAAGATTTGCCAAGTATAAGTTACGTTTCATTAATTTGTGAAGTGTTTTTAATTTAAGAAAATTAAATTAAATGGTGATTGATTATATGCCATTAAATGGTGTATTCCATGCTCTCTCTCTCTCTCTCTCTCTCTCTCTCACTCTCTCTCTCTGTTTTCACCTGCTTGTGCTATTTACGTTTTAATTTGTCAAAAGCATAGCCACCAAGGCCAAGTTGGAACCTCAAAAGGGTTAGGCGAGTTGGCCAGGGACATGCTTCCAAAAGCAGTAGACCTGAATTCGAATTCCCTCCCCCCTTGAGGCCACTCTAGAGATTTACATCCTGTGCTGGTCCGACATGTGCTGAATTTGAGGTAGCAGGTGCTCTAAGAGGTCCGGATACTCAAGTTATCTAAAAAAAAAAAAAAAGGCAAAATAGGGAAAAGGTGAGGGGAACAGAGTATGATGGAATCTAAATGGATCTGACGATCCGACCATCTAAAATTAAGCCTAAAGATCTAGGCGCACGATCAATCAAAAACAATAAATATATAAACTATAAATATGCACACCTTGAGCGTTAGCCATCGATGGTTGGTTGCCGATCTTCAACGATATTCTCGCGTTCAATGTCTCCTAGCACAATGGGGATGCTCTCGCCAATAGGGAGGATTGAATTACGTCGAGCTATCGTTGGGACCAGGCACCCCTTATATTTATAGCCAAAGAGTCCTATCCCATTAAGGACTGAAATTGCTAATTGTAGTGTGATTAGAAATCACAATCATATTTTAACTGAAAGACTCAATAAGCAGTTGCCTATTCTCTTCAAACTCACCAGAATAGCAATTGTACATCTTAAGGTTGATCTTATACCATTCACTGGTCAACGGGTTTGACCATAGTGATGGCCACCAAAATAGAAACTTCTTACAGAGTATTCATAAAAAAGGTAAAAGCGTAGAAATTAGAGAAAATGACAAAAAAATATATAAAATAAAAATATATATTAAAATAAATGTAGACCTAATTTTAACAGCAGACACAGTGACAATGTAGATGGCTCTTACTTTACTGAAATTATATGATCAAATGCATGAACCAAAATATGTCATTGCTATGGGAACTTATACCATTACGAGAGAGATATTCATTAGCGATTCTTATAGTACCGTTTAGGAAGTCGATAAGCTAATTCCGGTGAATGTTTATTTGCCGGGCAGTTCACCTAAACCAGAGCCAGTTATAGATGTTATAATGAAATTTCGTAAGAGGGCATGTAGAGAAACCTATAAAGATAGAATTGGGTATCGATATCAGCTGATACAGGCCTATAATGGCTGATACCTCTTTTTTTTTTTAATAAGCCGATAAGTATCTGTATCAGCCGATATAAAGCCGATGTGTATCGAACGAGTCGTATAAAGTATCGGTCCTCTATGGATCGATACCTGAGTCTGATACCGATTTTGACGCCTTGGTTGTAACTCCCTTTTTAAAAGGATACCTTCTATTCACACCCATTGAATGCTTGGAATTAATTGACGACTTCAAATTTGATGGTAGAGATTGTTTTCCAACCCAATCTTTTAATCTTTCAGCCGATAGACCTTGATGCCATGCCTGTACCATCATATGCTATGGTCTATTTGTTATACCACGTGGCACATCATATGCTATGGAAGATCCATCGTGTCAAAGATTGGGATAAAAAAACTCTCCACCATCATCATGCTATGAAAAATCGGCCGATACCGATATATATAGGCATCTTAACTCGGTATCGGTATCGGCCGATATGGGCCCGAATCAGCCGATGCCTCTATTTATTTATTTTTTATATTTTTTAAAATAGGCTGATACATATCGGCCGAGTTGTATCGGTCCTCCATGGACCGATACCTGAATCCGAAACCGATTTTGACACCTTAACCATCATATTCAATGGGTTTTAAGCGTTGGTGCCCTCCATTAACTTGGTTGGGGTGAGTAGAGGTATCCTTATCAAAATATAGCTTAGATATTGTTTGCCCTGGTAACCAAGGATCAAAATATCATACAAAATTTTGGTTTCGGGTATGATCAAAATCGAAAAATTCGGTCATTTCGGATGAAATTTTGATCCTTGATGGTAACTTTAGCCTTTCCATTAGTTTTCCCACTCTAAAGATCTCTTCTGAAAAACAATAGGGGCAAAAGAGCCGTCTATCATTTGATTTGAAGTGAGAATTAAAAGCTACCATACGTAAATCTAACATAACACCATGTAAATTAATATTGACGATGTATTGGATTTAAATTGTAGCCGTTATTTTGACTACTTTGAAATTTATATGGTAGCCGTTGTTTTGAATACTTTGAATTAAACCATAGGCTGGATAAGCGCATATATATATATTTGATAAATATGGCCTCCATTTCTCCCTTTGGTCGCCCTCTCTCTCTCTCTCTGGCGGTCAAATGGGGCCCAATCTATATATTAGATAGATATGGCCTCCATTTCTCCCATTGGTCGCCCTTTCTCTCTGGCGGTCAGATGCGGCCAGATTGGGAACATAAAATTGACCCTTCGGGAGTCGGCCGGTCGGGTAGTGTATGACTAAAAGGTTAGGTCAGATTGGCTAAACATCAAGTCAGGTCGAGATATTTTATATAAATGAAATATGAAACATAGGGGGATTTTATCGGGTCCGGTCCGATCTGGCATATATCATGGACAACCAAAATTTTGGCCTGACCCTTCAAATGCCCTACTCTCTCTCTCTCTCCCTCTCTCTCTCTAGATCATGCCTCTCTCACTTTGGTTGCGCTCCCTTTAGGGCTGCCAAATAGGTCATGTTGGTTTGATATTCAACCAAACTTACCCGATATTTTATTGAGTTGGGCATACGGCTGGCTGACTGACGAAGAGGACAGGTCATATCGGCCAAAAATTGGTTCAGTTTGAGTTGACTTGGGCTAATATTATATATATAAACACTACAAAAATAAGGTGTATTAGCGGCATTTGTGGTTAAGGAAATTTTTTGTAGCGGCAAGACTTATAGTGGCAGTTTTTGATAGCGACAAGACTAATTGCAACAGTTTTTTGCTAAAAAAACTGTCGCTAATAGTCTTATTTTTTATAGTGAAAAATATGAAAACTAGGATGTTTTTATCGGGTCAGGTCGGATCGGGGATATACTGTACTCTATTGGCCAGTCAAAATTTTGGCCCAACCTTTAACCCTCCTTTAGTGACTCCTGTGCTTAACTGTGCCTTCATCCTCCCAATAGATTGTGGGGGGAAATTATAAATGATGGATAATTTTATATAGACAATTTTACTGGCAGCTTATGTGGCACGATGTGATTGGTTATAGTGCTTGGGGCCCGCTATGTGTGCAACCAATCACATCATGTCACATGAGATGTCTGCAAAATTGCCTTTCAAAAATTGTCCGCTGTATAACACAGTCCATAGATGGCACATTTATTCTGCCACAGTCGTCAGAAATTTGATCAGCATTGTTAGTCTTCTCTTGCTCGAACATCACTTCCCAGAAGAATCATCCCATGTTCCCATACTTGATGACTACTATTTAGATAAGTCAAAATTTGAAAAAAACATAAATATATAAAACAAACAATACAAAATTAAGGTAAAAAAGTTCAAAGATATGCTCAAAATGGACATGTTGTCCTTAATTTTTTGGTTCAAAGTGGAAATGTTGCCCTTAATTTTTTTCCTCGGGAACTAGTATTTTCATACTATGAAAAGGTAGGTGCACCATGCCGCTTTGGATCAGATGATGAAAATTGTGTTTCGTTCGAATCTTTCACGAAATTGATCTTGAGTTCTTGGCCATACCCTCAGACGATTATTTTTTTATTATTTCATGTTGCACACATTTTAAAAGTGACAAAAAAAAATCATATTTGAGCGTGAAGTGTGCCACATAATTTTCCATTGACTTATTTGGGATGTCTGCTTCGTGGAACAAAAAGTTGGATGTCTAATTGAATGCCCATGTTCTCAAGATTGAGTGTGTGAAAGATTGAGATGAAAAATGATCTCCTTAGTTTAATTCAAAGCATTTAATAGTTTTGGGAATGGGTGCGCACCTACCATTTCATTCTGAAAGTACCATCATGCGCTTTCAAAATTTATGTCACTTTTTGAAATGTGTGCCACAGGAAATCATGATGTGTATGGGTGTGCAATGATCTAAGATCTTTGTTGTATAACAACTCTAACAATTGTAACGAAAAACCATCTACTCTTAAACAAGCAAATGCCAACTAAAATTACTGTTATGTTGAATTTACATGATAGACGATCAAACATTCTTTAAATCTTTTAATTAGTTACTATGTATCAAATCGGAGGCTGATAAATCTATGCATCCATTTCAAAATCACATAAAAGATTGATAATATTTTAAACAATATATTCTAAAAAATTCTCCCATATCTTTCCTTCCGAATGTTTCAGACTGTAGCTGATCGAGAAAACTAATTTAATAAACCTTGCCAACTCCCCTTTCCCTGCAGTCGTCATATTTAGGTATTCTAAGTTCTTCCTCAATCTTTCATAGTAGCTCCTAGGAAATATTGTAAGTGTTGAGTTTCGGTTCGGTTTGGCTTTAAATAGGTTGATTCAAGTTATTTTAGTTTGAGCTTTTTATTTTGGATTTGGATAAAAATCGGATCCTATTAAATAGGATCTAAAAGATAGAGAATAAGAGTCCAAATCAAAACTGAAAAGTGAGAGAGTTTGGAACGTGGGTTCTCTTTGGATTATTTAGTGAAAAACTTGCTATAAAAAAAGAGTCCTAGTCTAAATAGGAAACTAGGTAAAAATAAATAGGTGAGAAATACTTTTGGACGAGTGGGATTTTTGGGTTTTGGAATTGGGATCCCCTTTGGTGCGTGTGAGTTAGAAAGAGAGAATCTGGGTTTTGTTTTGGTAAGAGAGAGAACTTGGGATTTAGTTTTGCATGTGAGTCTTGTTTTTTTGGGTACATGTATTTGTGGTTCTCCTTTATTGGGTAAGATTGGAGAATTCGATCTCCATTGTTTATAGCCTTTATGCATCTTCTTCGTGATAGTGGAAACATTTTGTTTGACTGCCCGTGGACGTAGGCTTAGGCAGAACTACGTAAATCTTGTTCTTGTTTGTGGTCTAATTTCTTTCTCTTTCTATTTTTATGTGATATTGGTTATTTGGTTTATTAGTTGTCTTCTTTGCACGTGAAAGCCATTAACATGATTGGAAGTGCAAACTCCTTATAAGGGATTTTTTTTGCACAACAGTAAGATTGACCTTCAAATCCACGACGAGTAGGAGCATTTAAATAAAATAGGACACTTGACCAAGAAGGGAATCAATATTTAAAATAATAATCATTTTTTATCATTTAAAAAATAGATACCATATAAGGTTTTCTCAAAACTTTTTACCGAAATAGGTATCTCAGAAACATATTTACCTATGATTTACCGAAATGGATCAAAAAATCGCCCGATACTGATACGTATCGGTTTTGGACTTGGGCGGTACGATACAAAGTCATTGTATTGTATCGTACCCCTTTAAAAATAATGTACTTATCGTCCGATACGGGCAATGTATCGCAATAAGGATGATACATTGAAATTATCGGACGATAATTTCAATATATCGTCCGATAATATGTATATATATATTTTTTTCGATTGTCTACACAATCGATGGCGACTGTGTAGACAATCGCCATCAATTGTGTAGACAATCGTGCAGACAATCGGGAATTCTATTTTTTTTATTATTTATTTATTTATTTATTTCGATTGTCTACACAATCGATAGCGACTGTGTAGACAATCACCATCGATTGTGTAGACAATCGGAATAAATTTCAATGTATCAAACCGATATATTCAATGTATCGCCGATATATTGAATGTATCGGTCGATACCCGATACTTATCGTCCTGAAGGTCAGGACGATACGTATCGATTTACTGATATTTTGATCCTTAGGACGATACGAATCAGTTTACCGATATTTTGATCCTTACTTACAATTGAAAAATCGTCTTCCAAGAGCAAAAGTTTTGAAGTTTTCTATTGACTGCCATCCAACCACATAATCAATTGTAAAAGTTTTGAAGTTTTCTATTTGACTGCCATGTTTTCTATTGACTGCCATCCAACCACATAATCAATTGTAAGAAGTTTTTTATTGAGTGCCATCCAACCACATCCTCATTAAATGGCACATATATGATGATTCCACCTGGCACACATCTTACAACGCACTCTCCAAATCGAGGTTCGACAATAATTAGGTAAGGTTAAAATTAAACAAAATTTGGGAAAACCCAGTATGTTCTGTAGAAAATTTGGAGGAAAATAAGTACAACAAGATTTAAGAATACAAAAAATTAAAAAATATTAAAAATCATGATTTATTAAAAAAATTGCTAAATTATCATAAATTTCACGAATTTGAAAACATGAAATTTCAAAAGAGTAGCTCTATTTGGGCTACCCAATTAAGTATCATGATTTATCAAAAAATTGTGAATTATTCATGGATTTCAGGAATTAAAAAACATATGAATTTTCAAAAAGAGCAGCTCTACTCGAGTCTACCCAATTATTACGTGTGCATATGCTGACAACCTTGGACTTCATTGAATCACACAATATAATGGAGATCGGTTTCATCCCAATTTTCCATACGATTGATCTTGAAGCCCTACGCGTACCATCAAATGATATTTTTTTGATTTGACGTAGCACATAATAAAGGATATACACCGGATCAAGTCTCAAATTCAAATTCAAATTCAAATTCCTATGCTTGAAGCATGGGAGCCTTGGGATGGAAACTAGGAGCAAATCTATTTTGATATTTCTGTAAACTCTCTCAGCCAAATCTCTTAGAATTAAAGGAAAAATATGAAATGTAAGGAGAATATTTCATAAAATCATTGTGCAAAAACTCTTTTATGGTATCAGAGCAGACGGTCTTACGACCTTGAGATTTTTTTTTTCCATGACATCTTCATCAGCAAGCACTCTGTGGGTAATATCTCACACATGGTTTCAATCAGACTTGATCGAAATAATTATTCTGTGTGGCTTGGTCAAATTGTTCCTGTTCTCAAGAGCTCTGGGCTACTTGGGATTGCCGATGGCACCTTTCCTTGCTCATCGCAAGTGGTGAATGGAGAATTTGGATCTTCGTCCACCATCGTTTTTTCGAAGTATTTGGAATGGCAGCAACATGATCAATTGGTGTTGAGTCGGATCAACGCCACTTTATCTCCGAGCATTTTCTCTACAGTCACCTGACCTCACAAAGGCCATGATGTGTGGAAGTCTCTAGAAAAGCAATATGTGGCTCAATCAAAGTCTCGAAGTCTTCAATTCAAACATCAACTACAAACTATCAAAATGGGTGACTTGTTGATTTCTGACTATCTTGACAAAATGAATTAGATCGCAGATTCTCTTGCTCTGGCAAGGAAATCGGTAGATGATGATGATCATGAACGGTGTGGGGCCTTTATATGAGGCTATCGTTAACTCTGTGCTTGCTTGTGACTTGCCAATCACACTTGATGATCTTATCAAATTGTTGCTTAGTGTTGAGATGCTGCATGAAAAACAACACTCGATTTCTTATGAGCCCTCTGTCATGGCTCAATATACTTCAAAGGTCAAGAACAATCAGCATGGTCGGGGTGAATTTTCCAAACATTTTTCCAATCGTTCTAATGGAAAAAGTTCTGGGATGACATCTACCAACTTATGCACAACCTAAGCATCACTCGAAACCACAATGCACAATTTGCCAAATTTGTGGTCGGAGTGGGCACCCGGCGATCGATTGCTACAATCACCTCAATTTGGCGTACGAAGGGCGTGCACCCACTAAGAAACTCGCAGCCATGGTTGCATCAACCTCGTCTTCTCTTGATGATCACCAATGGTTCACCGACTCTGGTGCATCCACACACATCACTCTGGATCTCGCCAACTTATCTATTCATAATGATTATATTGGATCTGATAAAGTAGCCATCGGAAATGGATCACGTTCGTCTATTTCTCATGTTTGTTCCACCATCCTCAATTCCAACTCTCGTTCTTTTCATTTAAATCAGATTTTAC
The DNA here is from genome assembly GCA_021018995.1 of Chloranthus sessilifolius. NCBI lineage: Eukaryota > Viridiplantae > Streptophyta > Magnoliopsida > Chloranthales > Chloranthaceae > Chloranthus > Chloranthus sessilifolius. The sequence continues at coordinate 119,313,849 of CM037592.1, forward strand.
ACTGTCCTGATATTACTGTAAACTTATTTTCCATTCATCAATTTACTCGTGATAACCATTGTTCTTTCATCTTCTCTGCTGACGATTTTTGTGTGAAGGACAATGCAACAGGGAGGATTCTTTTCCAAGGGTGGAGTGAAAATGACCTTTATCCGATTCGATTCCGACGCTCTTCATTAAAAAATAATTATGTTCCTGTAACTTTTCTAGGTGAACGTGTCTCGGCCTCAATGTCGCACCAACGATTGGGGCATCCTGTAAAGTCTATTTTAGATTGTTTAAAGTCCAATAATTTAGTTCATTTTAAGGATACTGTTAGTAATCTCCAGTTCTGTGATCCTATCATGTTGCTAAAAGTATGCACCTTCCTTTTAATTTATTTGATTCTATTATTGTAACTCCTTTAAAGCTTATTCATACGGAGGTTTGGACATCTTCTTGCCCATCCATTCAAGGTTCTAAATATTATTTATTATCTGTTGGTGACTTTTCTTATTATTCATGGTTATACCCCATGCAATATAAACATGAGACTTTTAAATATTTTATTCAATTTAAATGTCATGTTGAAAGACTTCTCTCTCACTCTATAAAATCTCTTCAAACAAATGAAGGGGGAGAGTACACTAGCTCCCTTTCAAATAATATCTAAGTTATCATGGGATTGACCATCGGTTGGCTTGTCCTCACACCCTATGGGGTAGAGGTATAGAAACATTGTCACATCATTGCTATGGGATTAACTCTTTTAGCCACTGCTGGCATGCCTTCTTCCTATTGGGTCGAAGCATTAAATACTACAGTGTATTTAATTAATTGGCTTTTGGCTAAAATTTTTAATCTCATAACTCCTTTGAGAAGTTGTTTTCTAATCCTCCTATTTATACTTCTCTACGTGTTTTCGGGTGTAGTTGTTACCCATTTCTTCACCCTTATAATACTCATAAATTACAAATGCGATCTAAATGTTGTGAATTTTTGGGGTATTTGCTAAACCATTGTGGCTATAGGTGCTAGGGGTGTATTCGGTTCGGTTTGGTCGGTTTTGAGCCAAAACCACAAACCAAATCAGTTCTAATCGGTTTCTAAATGTTCAAACCAAACCAAACCGTCCAACTGATGAACCAAACCAACCCGATTCGATTCGGTTTCGGTTTAGTTCGGTCGGTTTTCCTGTAAGTTCTACTTGCACATCAAAATTTTCCCAATTTCTCAACCTGTTTTACACTTTTACTAATTTCATTTTTTCCGGAGTCATTTTACTTTTGCTCAAAAACACTTTTACTGGCTGAACCTTTAGAAATTAGAACCCTAAATCTCTACTCCCTAATTCAACCTCTTGTGAGATTGGAGCCTTAAGTAAGGTTGTGAAAAACTAAACTTGGACCCAAGTTTAGGACCGAAAATCCGAGGCCCAATTGTCTGCTTGAATCAAGTTGACTGTATATATATATATATATATATATATATATATATATATATATATATATATATATATATATATATATATATATATATATTAAAAAAATTTACTTACAATCGGTTCGGTTTGGTTGGTTTTGGCTTGGGAAGGCCCGAAATTGAAACCAAACCAAACTTTTTGGTTTTTCTTTTTGCCAAACCAAACCCAAATCGGTACCCGTCCAAACCGGACCAAAACCAGCGGTTCGGTCCGGTTTGGTCGGTTCGGCCCAAAAAATGCACAACTTTGCTTAGATTTCGAAAATGGACGCGTTTTTTTTTATCTCATGTTATTTTTAATGAATAATATTTTTTGTTTAAAGATTGAATGTTGGCCTCTTCCACTCCTAATATCAATGCCTCCTAGTTGAAATTCACTCTCCCTCACCTCTAATAAAGCCACATACCAACCAACATCCACCATGTCCATATCTTCATCATTCCCACTATCATCTCTGGCCAATCATCCGACCATTACTATTCCAAATAACCCTTCAACCCCGTCTTCTATATCTCATACTACACCCACACATGTGTCTCCAACTCCACCTACATCTACATCCGATCAACCTTCCATTCATCCAATGATTACTTGTTTGCAAGTTGGAATGAGAAAACTCAATCCCAAATATTCCTTATCGGCTTCTTTAATTTCTCTACCAACAGAGCCAACCTATTTTTCTATGGTTGTTAAAAATACTAAGTGGCATTCTGCAATGTTAGAAGAGCTCAATGCACTTGGAAAGAATGGTACCTGGACCCTTGTACCTTTCAAACCGACCATGAATGTTCTCTCCAACAAGTGGGTCTACAAAATCAAGAAGAATTCTCATGGAAGCATTCTCATGGCTAGATCGAACGATTTAAGGCCCGCCTTGTTGCCAATGGTTTTCATCAACAATAAGGGATAGATTATATGGAGACATTTAGTCCAGTGGATAAATATACCACTATTCGTACAGTTCTCACTTTTGCGATTTGATGAGTAGTGAAATATGATGATATTTCACCCCTAAATACCTACATTTAGCTATCCGATGAAGGCTATCTGATGATAATTACTAGATTTGAAGTATTTCAGATAAATACAATCCAAGTGCATAAAACAGCCCAAGAATTCTGAAAATAATATCAAAACACTGCAACCTTGGGTTATCAAGAACTTGGTGCGACTTGCAGCTCAATTTGGACCTTCAAGACGTCGGAATTATGAAATTACTAAAACACAAAAGTTGTAGAGATTTCTGTCATCTTTCCAACGCCGTAAGAATCATATCAATCCGAGTTCGGAGTAAAACGTTATGACCAAAATACCAAAGCAATGTCTGATGTAAAGTTAGACGGGAGTTCACGGAAATCTGGGAAGGTCGATTAATTGACCTTACACTCGATTAATCAAGGAAAGTGACAGACAGGCTCTGACACAAAGGGCACCGTTTGGTTGCAGAATTAAAGGGAAGGTCGATTAATCGACCTTACACTCGATTAATCGAGTAAGGTAGTTCTATTTGAAACAGAAGTGACTCCGTATTGCAGATTTTTAGGAGGGTCGATGCATCGACCCTATAAGGTCGATTAATTGACCCTGACTTTTCGAGCCAGGGAACTTACGTGACTTGGATAGTATTTAAAGCCGAACCAACAACTCGGAAAGGGAGATTAGGGATGAGAGATTAGAGTTTTTTATTTTTTTCCACACACGTAGAGATAGAGTATTTTTTTTATTCTTCTTGAGAGCTTTTGTTCCTTTAATCTTTTCAGTATTCCTTTCTTCAATTTATTATTTGTGTTCAGTTGATTCCTAGTTTAAATTTAAAGATTAGTAGAGAGCATTGTTAATTTTGTTTCTGAAGATCATCGTACTTGTGGATTAAAGAATTTCTTTTGAAGGTTGAGATATTTTTAATTAATTAAATTGATGTTATTTTACATTCTTTTTTTGTTTATGTCATTTAATTACAGTATGTGTGGCTAATTTCTTAGGGATGGGGATCTAATGATTCCCATCCGAGGGATGTGCTTCTAATAATATGAATCTGAGATTAAAATATGAGATTTTGTTTTATGGTTGTTATGTTGTCACGCACGGATGAAATCCCCGCCACTAACTGGGATCGAGTGTGCCGAGCGATGCCCTGGATCTCAGATCTGTGACGGTAATTTTATCCCAATCATTGTTATATGGTCTCTTTGCTTTTATCGTGTGGATCTACTTACGATTATGATCCGGGATTGAGTGTGCCGAGCCATGCCTTGGATCTTGGATCTGTAATGGTAATTTTATCTTAATTACTCCCTGATCTGAAATCAAGTGTGCCGAGCCATGCCCTTGATCTCGGATCTATGGCGGTATTCTTGTTGGAATTTTTACCCACTTTGGGAATGATTTTTATTCAAAATCTGAGATCAAGTGTGCCAAGCCATGCCTTTGATCCCAGATCTATATATGAAAATCATCTATGAAATTAAGTCCTGATTGCAGGGATGCAACATGAAACCTATCCGGGTTTTGACCATCTATCTTCCATAAAAGATGTTTTTCTTCAATGGTATATCTCATAGTTTAATCCTTAGATTCGTATTACGGGAAGAACAAACCAAAGATGGGAGGATTTAGCATCTTTATCTTTACCTTTATTTTTGAATTATCAATTAAGTTTTAGTTTGTAGTCAGTAATTGTCATCTCACAAAACCGCCTAGATCGTAATATTGGTAGGGTACTGTTGACTCTTAGTAGATTTCTTGAATTGCTGTCTCATCTTTTTAGATCTTCTAAAATAGTCCTCATGGGAACGATCTCGTACTCTGCACCCACTATATACAATCTGATTCGTGCACTTACGAGTAAAACATCATAATTAAAAATCACACCACGATTCATCATCGATGGCCAATCCAGCAGCTAGATGTTCAAAATACATTTCTTCATGGCTGCTTAAAAGAGGAAGTGTATATGTGGCAACCTCGGAGATTTGAAGACTCCCAATATCCAGATCATGTTAAACACTCCCTCTATGGCTTGAAGTAGGCACCACTAGGGCTGTGCATTTTTTGGACCGAATCGACCAAACCAACCAAACTGAACTGAACCGCCGAGTTTGGCCCGGTTTGAATGGGTACCGGTTTGGGTTTGCTTTGAAAAAAAGGAAAAACGAAAAGTTTGGTTTGGTTTCGGTTCCAAGCCTCCCCAAGCCGAACCAAACTTAATGTAGTTTGTAAGTAATTATATATATATAGGCGGAGATTTTGATTAATTTTAAAGGGCATTTAAGTAAAATGCATATTTTTATATAAAACCCTACCTTTGTCTTTAGCCTATTCCTAAAGCCTAAAGCGGTAAAGTAGAACTTATAGAAAAATCAGTTGAGAAGTTGAGAAAATTTTGATGTGCAAGTAGAACTTATAGGAAAACTTAAACCGACCGAACCAAACCGAACTGAATTGAATCGGGTAGGTTTGGTTTAAGAGTTGGACGGTTTGGTTTGGTTTGAAAATCAAAAAACCTATTAAGACCGGTTTGCTTTGTGGTTTTGGTCCAAAACCAACCAAACCGAACCGAATACACCCCTAGGCACCACGTGCTTGGTTTCAACGATTTGCCGATTATGTTGAAAACCTTGGATTTGTGTGCTCTAATTATTTTCTCGGTATTGAAGCCAATTTCTCAGCCGCTGTTTGCATCTTACTTAGACTTCCTGTGCTCTCAACTTGGTTCGGCGAGTTAACATGGACAATGCGAAATCGATTACCATGGATTAAAATATCGTCCGATACCGATACGTATCGGACGATACGTATCGGTATTGAACTCGAACGATACATTGAATGTATCGTTCGATACATTCAAATGTATTGAATGTATCGAACGATACATTCAATGTATCGTCCGATACAGACAGATACTGATACTATCAGTTCGATAATATCAGTTCCATGTCATTAACATCAAATCTTGTGTTTCATACCCAATAAAACATTTGGAAGTTGCCTATCACTATATTCGTGAAAAGGTGGTTTGCTGCGAATTAGAAGTTCGATTCATTCATACATCTGATCAGGTAGCTGACATTTTCACCAAAGGCTTATCATCGTCTCGTTTTCAGTCTTTGCTCAGCAAGCTCATCGTTACACCGTCCCCCATGATATACACTGGATCAAGCCTCAAATTCAAAGTCAAATTCCTATACTTGAAGCATGGGAGCCTTTAGGATGGAAACTAGGAGCAAATCCGTTTTGATATTTTTCTAAACTCTCTTAGACAAATCTCCTAGAATAAGTTTTAATATTTTTGTAAACTCTCTTAGCCAAATCTCCTAGAATCAAGGGATCATTGTGCAAAACTTCTTTTAGCACATATCCCAACAAGTGAACCTAGAATCAAATTGTGATGTGTCACACGATTTTTGAGCCACTTTTTTGGGATCTATGCCAAGTCGAATAAAATATTGACCGTTCGATGGTGCACCTATGATCTCATCAAATCATGTTGAGGAGTGGGATGAAAACTGATCTCCATCATCCGATTCAACACAATCAACAAGTTTTTTGTTCAGGCGGCGGCCTCAGTGATTGGGTAGCTGCGAATAGAGATACCCTTTTAAAAAATCGGGATTCACTCGTAGTACCTAGAATTCAAACTTGGTGACTAGAACCAAAACCGCAAAACGTGACCCGAGGGGCAAGTCATTGTTTTATAACTTGGGCAATTTTTGACTAAGGAAGATGAGGAGATATAATTTTTTTTTCTTATAAAAGGCTGGTTTGTGGCTACGGTTACGCATATCTTCACTTATTCAGCCATGGAGGACTTCAGAGTCTCCCTGAACTACAGGATACCTTCAACTTCCACAGCAAAGCCTATGTTCATGTTGGAGTCCCTGTACTACAGGATACCTTCAACTTCCACAGCAAAGCCTATGTTCATGTTGGAGAACACAACTCTGTTGTGCAATTTCTACCGTTCCTTTCTACCAATCTACACATTTCTCACCTTTCTCCGAACCCGACACGACCCTACCGCACCCGCTTCGATAACGTTCATCTATGTAGTTTTCATGCTATTGTTTTGGTTCTTGAACGTTTTCAATCGGATGCCCGAAAACTCAGCAGAGAGCAGGCAATCCAAGTTGCCTGTATGGGTTCTATTTACGTCGGTTCTGGTTTTGTTTGCTTATCGCGCATCGGAAATTCTCTCTCCGATTGCGATTTTGATGGTGTGTAGCATAGCAATAGCTAGCAGCTTATCTACCTTCTATGATTTCTTTATTTACCGAGAGGGAGACGAGGAGGTTTATGAAGAAACTCGGTCGCAATGGGATAGTGTAGACTGTTGTTCATGTTGCTGCCCAGGTAGTACTGCTTCTCATGGATGGCATTCACCCCTCCAATTTTGAGGAGATCTGCTTCTGTGAAAAATATAGTCAAATACTATTTATAGAAAAGTATAGTCAAATGCTATGTATATACTAAGCTTTAAGCAAAATTAGGATTTGTGAAGTAAAGTTAAATTTGATTAATTTGTAATGCATTTTGATTTAAGAAACAAAGTTAAATGGTGATTGATTATTTGCCATCAAAGCAAGTTGAAGCTCACATGATCTCTCTCTCTCTCTCTCTCTCTCTCTCTCTCTCTCTCTCTCTCTCTCTCTCTCTCTTCTGCATTTTCATATGCTTGTGTTATTTGCGTCTTAATTTTTCAACAGCATAGTTACCAATCCTATGCAGTATGCACGGGAACAACGCGGAGAGGGAAAATTCGGAGGAAGTAAAAAAAAAACGGCAAGCTCGGAAAAGGGAAGGCGAGGGAAACAGAGTATTCGGAAAAAAGTGTGAAAACAGAACTTAGAGGAAAAATAAAAAAGGATAGTGTTATAAGCACAGTGACAAATTTCTTTTCAGCAACATTTCATTTCAGATAAATTTCGAGGAAAATTTGAAAAGTTTCTTCAAATTTTTGGCGAGTACAAAATATATTAAATATAAATTATATTTAAACTTTATAAGAATTTTATTTATTATTTTAAAAATGATAAAAATTAGAAAAGATTTATTAATTTCGTCAAAATTAAAGAAATTTCAGCAATTTCAGAGAAATCATCGAAATTTTGCATAAAGTTTCGCCCAACTCCTGTTTCGGTAAGTTTCCAAGAAATTCAAAGAAATTTGTCACTACGGTTATATGGAGGACAGATTTTATGCAGACAAAGTGCAGGCAGCTGATGTGGCGAGACAAAATTGGCTGCAAGTGCGGTGGGGCTCAACTAATGCAGGTCGATGCAGCCAATCATGTCGCGCCATATCAGCCACATGCACTTTGTCCACAACAAATTTGTCATGGATCTCTTTAAAATTTTCCAATAAAAAACATAAGAAAAATTAAAATAAAAAATATATAAATTTATATTAATTAAACTTTTCTTTATTTAGAATGTGTTTTATAATAACATTTAAAGTGCATTTTAAACCAAAAAAAAAAAGCATTTTATATATTTTCTCATATAAAATAGCTTTTTATACGTTTCTTGAACAAGATTTTCTCATATGAAATAGCTTTTTCACCCAATTTTTTTAAAAAGGGAACTATCACTTGCACACAAGATTTGTTGGGTGGCACATGATTAAAAGAAAGACTGTTATTTTTGGGATCTATGCCACATGTAACCTCATGTAAGCCGTCAAATTTGAAAGGAATGATGTAAAAATATTTGATGTCAAAGATTGACACAAAACCTGATCTCTATCATCTAATACAAGACAGTCAAAAGCCATCATTGGCACCAAAGATATCTACATCGTGCCTTCAAATCCTATAGCTTAAATTGTGTTAGAGGTATAACATAAATCCCAAAAATAATGTCTTTTTTTCGTAATCATGAGCCACGGTACAAATCTTGTGTGCCAATTGTAGCTTCCTTTTTAAATGGGTACCTCTATTCCCACCAATCATATTAATGCGGCCAGCACTGACTCATTGATTGCTTTTGATGGTAGAGATTGTTTTCAACCTAATCTTTCACACGATAGATCTTGATGCCAGGGCATATCATTTGATCGCCGATTTTTATACCACGTGGAACAAATCTCAATAGAGTGGCCCACTTTTTTGCGCTCTGCTCCAGGTGATCCCAAAAAAGAAGAGATTTCAAATTTTTGTCTTTTTAATAAAAGTAAAGAGATTTCTAAAAAAAAAATAATAATAATAACGGTAAAGAGTAAAATCAATCTCACTGGTATCTTTTCAAATTTATGGTGAAGATATTTCAAACTTTGTCTTTTCAGTAGGGATGCAGCTTTGAACCGAACACCGAAACCGAACCGAAAACTGAGACTCCCGAACCGCATTGAACCGAAAACAGTTCGATTCGACTGAAACCGAACCGAACTGAACCCCAATTCTGTTCGGCTTAGGTTGGTAAAAACCGAAAACCGTGATAGTAGGATGATTAAACCAAAAATTTACATTAAAAAATTAATAAATTAAAGTAGGTAAAATACCCACACCAAACCGAACCGAATCAGTTTCGGTGTCGGTATCAGACAAAAAAAATATCGAACCGAACCGAATGGGTTTCGGTTCGGTTTCGGTGTGGGGGGAACTAAACTGAAACCGATAAAATCAGTTTCGATTCGGTACACTGAATATGTATCCCTCCTTTTTAGATAAGGTAAAAAGATAAATCCATTTCACTTGTGTCTTTTCAAATTTCCGGTGAAGAGATGTATCAAAATCTCAAAAGACACTTTTTCGAATAGAAATGTGAAAAGACACTATAAAAAGACTGTTTAAGATCTTTTAGCCATTAGAGGCAACCGAGGGGCTTAAGACTCATTAAAAGCCAGCCGCTCATTAGGCTTAAAGACATTGGGATAAATCCCTGCGAGTGGACAACAAGAGGCTATGACAACTAACAACTACCATGGTTATATATACCCCTGTGCTTCCACCGCATATCCCTCCGAGTAATCAATAAGAAGCTATGACAAGTGACAACTACCATAGCTATATATACACCCCTGTGCTTCCACCGCATAAACAAGTTGTCTAGATTTTGGGATTGCTTATTAAAAATAAATTAATTAGATACGATAATAATAATAATAAACATAATCTATTACTAAATTATTTTAATATTTTTTTATAAAACTCAACATGAAAGGAAATATCAAAGTATAAACACAATTTGATAACAAATAGATAATGAAGCATCCGATGACCAGATAATGAAATCTCCTTTAGATCCACCCGAATTAGAGATTGTTTCATCAGACAATTAAATAAATTTTAAAACTCTTATCAAAGCTTCATAAATATAACAGTTATAGGATTCAAATTATATAATGCCTCTCTATTTAGGAAGAATGGGGTGTATATGATGATCTTACACCATTAAAATTCAATTGCGATCATACACCATTATTATTCATTGTATCTTCATCTGTGATCAATCTAATAGTCAAACCAGTTAATGAATTATACCTATATGCATATGTGAATCATTTTATTAATGAATTTTAATATCAGTCATTAAAAATAAGATCGGTTCATATTATAGTGGGCATATAAGAGAATTCAAAGCATTAGATCTGAATACTTAAACACATATTATTGTTTATATTAAATGCAAGGTTGATAATAAATTGTTTGAATTGAATAGTATATTAGTTATATATTTAGGGTGATTTTATTTTTGTGTGAATGATACGTGACCATTTAGATGATGTGAGTTTGGACAAGTAGCACAATGTAGTCAAATTAAGAGTTTATTTTTTTATGGGAAAATTTCAAAAAAACTCCTGAACTTTCACCTCAATGCCCCTAAAACACCCAAACTATGCATAATATCAACTAAACTCCTGTAGAATGCAAATATACCAAAATTAGATCCCTACCGTCACACCCCGTTATCTTTTTGATGGAAAGAGATGACATGGAGCCTTAAAGCCTATGCTGATGTGGAGCATTTAAAGCGGTGATGAATCTCTTAAACTATACATGTGCTAAGCACGTGACCTAAGCTCGTTAAAAACCCTTTTCTATTATTTATAATCGTTGTCATCTTCTTCCTCTTTCTTCTTCGTCTTCTGTTTCTCCATGGCTACTGTTTCTTCATCCAGAAACTTGGTATATTCTGCCATCTGATCCCCTCCCAAAATTTTGGCTTTGATAGAAGAGAGACCATGTTCTAGTTGCAACAAAGGAAATTTAAATACATCTATTTAACCTACTTTGAAATACATTAGAGAGATTTGATGCAAATTTACATCTTCTCAACGTTGCTCATCTTCTTCCTCCTTTGCCCACACACGACGACTAGCACCTGAGATCTGAGTTATTGTTTGAGTTGCTTCTTTGAATCGGCGAACCGTCTCATTCCTTTGCAAATGCTTGGAAAAAGGTCTCTCTTTCTCTCTTCTTTCTCTCTCCTCTATGTTTTTCTTCTTCGATAGCTTCTAGTGTTTGATTTGTTCGTAATATTGTTTCTGCTTTCTATTTGAAGATTTTATTTTATTTACTTATAAATATTTTGTTCAAACGATCTTGAAAATTCGAGATTCCTTTCTTTTTATGTATATTTTTTTTCATGTTTCTTCAGGTTCTTAATGTGTTCTTCAGATCAGTTTTTGGAAGTGGAAGAAGAAGAAAAGAGAGAAAACAACATGTGGTGGTTGAGTTCATCAGTAGATGTTTTCCGGAAAGTAATCTTGTTGAATTTATAGTGCAGAGCTATCCTATAAATATCTATGTTTCTTGTAAATCTCTTTTATTTCTTGTCTTTAATGGCTTCCAATCTCGTCATTTTCTTCATGTTCTCTTGTTATATTTTGAGGATCAGTTAGAAAAAAGGGGGGAAATAAAAGGATTACAGATGTTTTTGTTCCTAATATCTCTTCGACATCCAAATCGCTTTCTGTTTGCACTCTCCTTTTTGGGTTCGCTATGGATCAATTAAGAAAAAAAGAGGGAAATTTGTTGATAATCTATTTTTGACCACAAATCGCTCTCTGTGTGTGGGAGATTACATAAGCGAGCGAGAAAATGAGGAATAAAATTCTAATCGGGTGAAGGAGGCCCTAAATCTCTATCATCGGGAAGAGAAGGAACTCATTTATGTGGGTTTAGTTTTTGGGGAAGACAAAGCAGACAGAGAGGAAGAAGACCCAACGGTTCAAAAGATCCTTTTTATGGGTTTAATAGTGTCTGCGCATCATGTGCGCCCTTTCCCTCCAAATCCACCTTCTAGATAGCCACGTCAGCGCCTTTAAGGTTTTAAGGGTCCACGTCATCACTTTCCGTCTAAAAGATAATGGGGTGTGACGATAGAGGTCTAATTTTTGTACATTTGCATTTTACAAGGGTTTGGTTGATATTATACACAGTTTGGGTGCTTTATGAGCATTGAGGTTAAAGTTCAGGGTTTTGTTTTTTTTTTTTTTTTTTTAATTTTTTCCTTTTTTTATTCATTTTCTATCGTTTACAACACTATATTAGTTATTTCGAGATCTTTAACAAATTTTAGTTAATTTTACTTTTTTTTGGATGAGCCTAAGTAGATAAGGCTTTAGACCAAAATTTCTACTGCCATTAGGCTGGTCAATTATGGAGTCGATTGACGGACCCACAACACTACATAAATATTTGATTGATTATTCCATGAGTTTAAATACCAGTCATATCCAATACATATTGGCTAATATGTATCAGGTTAGGGCCCTTCCGATATAATAATCATCACCGATAGTGTAACGGGTCAAACATCGAGTTAAAGTGGGCAAAACATTGGTCCATATCGAGTCATATGGCCCATATGCATTTGATCTAAATTGGATATAATACCAAAATTTCCCTTTGGGCAAATTTTTCATTATTTTAAAATCATATATAAATTTAAAATTTTAAAATAAAAAAAGTACTTGGCCTCGAACCCAGCCGATATGTTGATATGAATCAATTATTAAGTCCTTAGATTAAACAATCCATAAGTTATATATAGATATTCATCAAAATATACAACAATTTCAATGGGTTTAATTATTATTAAAAAATTATAAATTTAATTTTGTTCACTATCTTTATCATGGTATCAAAAATCGGCCGATACCAATACGTATCAGCGATACGTATCGGTTTCTCGGCAAACTGATATGTATCGGCCCCGATACGTATCGTTATCTCAACTCGGTATTGGTATCGGCCGATACGGTATCAGTTTCGGTCAATACCTCAAATTTATTGGCGTGTCGCACTGGTCTTTCCATTAATCGCTCCCATAAATTGCATGTTTCCTCCAATGCATGGGTCCCTCCTTTTTTTTTTTTGATCGGTAAGGTTAAATTTCGTAAAAATGAAGGAAATTACAACCACAAAACAAGAACGAGCGAGGGGCCCGTCAAAAAGAAAACAAACTAAAAAAAAAAAAAGAGGGCCACACTGATCAACAGCCCGGACGAAGCCGAGGCCCGAGATCCAATAAAGGCCCCGACCGCCTGAAACCACCATGGAAGATGCTACCCAGGACATCAACTCTCAGCCTGTCTCATACCTCCACTCCTTTCCCCAATCCCTTAGGTTTCTGGTAATCTCGCTAGCCACTTGAAATTTCTTCAAACAGTATATTCCTCTCCTTTCAAATGCCTGAAATAATAGCTACCGGAATGCAATTGGAGCAAAGCTCAGCAATAACCTCACCGCAAGTCTCTTGCATACACCCAATAAGGCTCTCGCCACTATGAAAAATCCCCCAAATCAAAGTAGCCACCGAACAACGAATGAACAAATGATCAACTAATTCGGTGTCTGTGAAACACATAAAACACCGATTCCGCAGCACCATGCCCCTCCGCGAAAGAAAGTCAACAGTTTTAACTCGATTAAGAGAGGCAAACCAAACAAATAGAACACTCTTCGAGGACACTTTAACCTTCTACACCCCCCACCAAGATCTGATAATAACCAATCTACACTACAAACAATAATAAGCAGATTTTACTGAGAATTTTTCGTTAGATCGATGCCACCAAACTCTCTTATCCTCCTCCGAAGAGAGGTTCGCATCCTCATGAATCTCAGCAATCATAACGTTCAACTGATCCTCTTCAACACCCCTTAAATCACGCATGAAATCTAGCCCCCATCCCATCGAATCGCCGCCCCCCTCAATAATGCACTCGATCACAGTGGCATTCTTTCTTCTATTGAGCGCTCACAATGAAGGATAAAGTTCTTTAAGAGGACTAATGGTGGTTCACTTGTTGTTCCCAAAATCTAATAGTCTGCCCATTGCCTAGAGAAAACTTGATTCCTCTATGAAAATCAGGCAATAGGTCCACAACACCTCTCCGCCAACTTGAATATTTATGCAAATTAACACTATCCAATTGATCGATTTTAAAGTGTACCTTTGCAAGTGTACAAGATCTATCGTAGCAAGACAAGAATACGAGTATCGTACCCATAGGGAAGCACGCAATTCGATTAACTTTAAAAGAATGGAACAACTTAAGGAAGTACCAAATGTGAGATTTGTTTATGATGAATTACCACTACGCAATGCGAAAATGAAATTAAATTTAACAAAGCTTAAGCAAGGAATAACTATGACAAATAAAGTAACAATGATGAGATGATCAAGGATTCCGTTACTCCTAGATGTATAATTTTATACTAGCAATCTCAATATTTGAATGTCAAATTATTTACCATCCTTTTACTACAAGTAAAATAAATCGATAAGAATGTGATTATTGACTCGACATACAATATCCTAATACTTTGATGCATTCAATCACGATATGAATCATGCGAAAGGCATAACGTATCTCAAATACGAAATCACAACTACAAGAACCAATCATACGATATCCTACATCGGTCTACAAGATCGATCTAGGTGGAATAACTCTTTTATTATTGCCGATAACAAAGATCGACGACTATAAATGAGCATTCGATGATAAGATAATAAGCACACACTTAAAGTCGGACGATTCAATAATTGTAACAAGAAATTATTGGATTGAAAATAAATTAGCTACTCATCTAGGGGTCGCTTTCTCCTTGAACGAGGGATTTAGCCGCTCATCCTCGATCCGCACACACAGTACAAATTCGAAGCCATCACAAAAACACTTTTTTATTTATCAATCGTTTGATCTTTTAGGAAAAGATCGAAACCTTACAAAGCTTTGATTCCTAGTTATAAATTAATTAAAAACTAGAACTAAAAATAATGAAGAAAAATTGGAGAAAATATTGAGAAAATTTGGCCAAAAAGGAGTCCCCCAAAACCCTAAACACAATGTTGTTTATATAGGGCGTGGGCTGAAAATTTTTCATATCCGGGTCAATCGATTGAATTCAAAAAATGAATTTTGGCGGGCTCATTTGAATTTGAATCAATCGATTAAATTTGAATTCAAATTTGAGAGGAAAACAGTTGTCATAAAAATCAATCGATTGATTTTAAACTCAGATTTTGGGTGGCAAAACAGCCTCCATAAACTCAATTGATTGAATTTCAAATCTCAATTGATTAAGATGGACATGTGACATATTGAGTTCTTAGGACCAATCAGTTCTTTTCACAGATTTCAGTGCTTCCGTTGGCTTCTTGATTCAATGCTCCCTTATTGTCCTTATTACTCTCATTTATGCTTCTGTAAGATTCAACGATCAAGAACACCTAAAACCACTAAAACTAAATAACAACCGTTAGATTGCTTTCATC
This sequence comes from Chloranthus sessilifolius, assembly GCA_021018995.1. Classification (NCBI taxonomy): domain Eukaryota; kingdom Viridiplantae; phylum Streptophyta; class Magnoliopsida; order Chloranthales; family Chloranthaceae; genus Chloranthus; species Chloranthus sessilifolius. Next base: position 119,329,035 of record CM037592.1, read on the forward strand.
GGATAGCCAAATATTGATATTATGGTATGAAATATAATCATATTTCAACATAGATCACACCCCAAACCTACACTTTGCCAGTTCTTGAGCAAAGAGAATGATAAATATGTCAAAAAAATAAACTAGCAACCTAAGAAAATAAATGTCAATTTCGTAGGGAGCACGATTGCATTTAGCATATGCAATAAGCCTTTAAAACCCTAGGTGATCTCTAGCGGATGAGTTATGTCTCCTGAAAGTTTTCAGTGAAGATACCTACTGTAATACTTGCCCCCAAATCTCTGCGTTGGTCAAAATATTGACTGGACACTGGTGTGACTTGACAGTGCTAGGTGACTGCTTGAGGCCAGGTCTACCAAAATTCTTGAGGCACTCATCTTAATTTAATAGATATTTGACTATTGGTAGTGGCACCCATAGGGCACCCCATTTAATTGGATGGGTGTGTTAGGAAAATTAATGAGACACACACCACATCTCATACCCCAAATCTACCCGAAATATTGCATTGACAAAAGTTTGACTCAAGGTTTGACCCGAATTTAGCTTGAGCCTTGGTGGTGATGAGGTGATCATCGCCAATGAATCGGATTTTAAAAATTATCATGAGATTGCTTGATGTGTTGAGTCAAACTTAGACCCACAAAATAGAAACACCTAGATGCACTAATACATGAGACTATGTGTTTGTGTTTTGCATCGAATCATGGCATTTCTTATACTAGTTAAACAAGCCCAAGGGCAATTATAATTAAATTACTTAAATTTAGAAATTAGAAATTAGAATTTGCAAATCTCTAGCAAATCCTAATCCTTGGTTCAATTGACCAAGATTTGACCCATCTTACACCATCTATTTTTATTGGGAAAATCTAGGGTGTAAGATGCACCCAATGGCATGCACCACAAGATTTGTAAGACTTTAGAATTTCATAAAGTTCAAGACTTTTAAAGGCCACAAAAGACAAGAGGTTGACTTGATGTGTGGTGGAGAGAGAGAGAGAAAATATAATTATGAGCATATATGGGGGCTTGAAAGAATTAAGCTTGGAAAGCAAAAATATGACACATGTGACAAAAATTCAGCTCATGTCCCCTCTCCCTAGCTGTGACAGCCCGGATTTCGGCACCCCGGAACCCGTACCATTAGCACGCTCCTTTAGACCGTGTCCCATGGCTATGTACGGAACATTAGTATAACAAGCAATATTAAGATAAAATGGAATAATAACTACACGATGCGGAAGTAAAATACTATTCTAAGTATAAACTCAAAAGACAGTTCTACTTTCATGCCACTACATGAACAGAGAACCGATCCGAACCATCGGTGATAAACAGATCACCCCAGATGGTTCGCCAAAAAGAATTATCAATTAATTACATTGTTTATCAAAATAAGGGCTTGACATACCAAGCCGTACCAATGAGCTCTTAAAACTACTCTCTCAAAGTACTAAGTGGAGTCTCTTAGAAGAAGTCCTCAGGAGGGGGCTCCAACTTGTTCCCAAGCACGTAATCTAAATCACCCGGATCCATGTCTCCCGAAGCCTAGACCGCTGCTAACACTGGACCTGCGATGTATAGTCTAAAGGGTGAGCTATATCCTAACTCAATAGGGAACAACACAATGAACATATAAGTCAAAATCTCATATATATTCCATGATATTCTAAGCATGATGTATCTATGCACTTGCTGGAAAAACAATTTAAAAGATGACAATTTGTATTTAAATTTACTGAAAGTTGCATGTTTCCCTTTATTGTTAATTATTCATGAATGACACTAAATAGGCCTAAAGTAAAACTTAAATCTTCAACTTAAGTAGTCCCTGAGCAATATAGCATCGAGCCTCGATGGAATACCCTCCATCATCGTCTAAATAGACAGTTGTCATATGAATTCCCTGGGAAAACTACCCAAGCCTCTTTCTCATAGGCGGTGAGGTTAAGTCTCATCTCAACTTCCCTGGGATGTGCTTACTGTGTACGGATAAACCTCCGTACCGGTGTACGGATTGGCAGTTGTACCGGTCACGGATATCCTATCGAGTCAGTCGTGGGTAACCCGCCACGTCGGTGGGGTATTCTATTCAAACCTTAAATAATAAAAATATCATATGCTTTACATATAGTTATTCACCGTATAAAGGTACTACTTTATATCAGTTAGGCCTTATCAGTAGTTATCCAATCTTACTTGCATCCCTGAGATGTCTAAATTACTCGCATCACACTGATGCCTTTATCACTTTCTCATCCCCTGGGGATGTCTCATTTTCATTAGCTTACTTGGTCTTAGTTACTCACATCATACTGATGCCTTTATCACTTTCTCATCCCCTAGGGATATCTCATTCTCATTAACTTTCTTGGTGTCACACATATACCCCTTTTATAAAGATTTACACAGTTAAAATATTTTTAATTTGATTTCTATATCACTATATACATGCTATTACAATTAAAGTACATGTTCAAGATGTTCCCTACCTCAGGTCTCTGAAGGTCCAAGCATCAAGGTCCCACATGGCTCCTTATGCTTGCATTCACACGTACCACCTATGGTACACCATAACATAACCAACACATCAATAAAGATGCTATATAGAAGGTCCAATTAAAAAGTCAAGTCAAACTGCCCAAATCGATTAATCGAAACTCTAAATCGATTAATCGATTCCCAAATCTATTAATCGAAAATCCAGAATCGATTAATCGATCCCAAATCGATTAATCAAAAATCCCAAGGATAGTTAATCGATTCCTAAATCGAGTAGTCGAAAGTCTAAAATAGATTAATCGAAATCCAAAATCGATTAATCGATTTCTCAATTTCGATTAGTTGATTTCCCCAAGCATTATCTCTCTAGCCACTGGAGGCACCCAGTCGATTAATCAACTTTTAAATTCGATTAATCGATTCCAAGATCGATTAATCGAACTCGGACATTCTTGCTTTTTCAACTTCTAGACCAAAATCAATTAATCGATTTGTCCAGAACTCAACCCCTTTTCGGGCTGTTCTTCCAAATATTTTTTTTCTTATTTTTCTTTCTTTTTTATCATTTTTATTTGATCATTGCACCCATCTTTCCTATAGCTAATGCACAATAAAGTTTTCATTTAAATCTAGGAAAACTCACCTCAAATCAATCTCCTAATTGATTGAACGGTTGATTTGAATGGTTAGGGTTTTGGCCCTTGCTTCAACAATCCTCCACGCGTTGAATCCGACATTAAATGCTTGAAACTCTTCCTTAAATCAACTCACAATAACTCCTAACCATTACACACCTTGGTTCTCTCTCTCTCTCTCTTCTTAACTCTCTTTCATCAACCAAACAAAAGAAATCTAGGTTATTAAAACCCTTATAACTTCTCTCAAGCTTCGGTGTTAAGCACATACACCGGAGATAGGTGTATGTGGCCCTAAACTCACACTATATACTACACTTAGGTCAAATTTATATGACATTAGTTCATCACTTCAAGAGTCCACTGTTTGACCGTCACGTGGTCAAACCTACGACCAGTCGGGCACGAATCTCGAGGTCGCTGTTTAACGCTCAAATTTTTGGGATATTACACTAGCTAAATTCAAAATTCACAAGGGAGGGGGGGGGACTCCCATTTGCATGCTATTTTCTTTTTCTTCCTCCCCTCTTAGCTTCATTAGAGCTCCTTGAAGATCTAGTTGTAGAAAAACCACCCCTCCCAATTTAACCCTTGAATTCCAAATATAAAACCACCACTCCACTCCCCACACTCTCCACACCAACATACATTAATTCCAGCTCCATCTCAGTCCTCTTCACCTCATGGTTTGGAGAAAATCAGCTTGGAGGTTGGAGCTTGCTAAGGTAAAATCTTAGTTTAGGTGTCTGTCTAGATTTCTAGCTTGTGTTATGTAGATTTTTCTCATAGTTGTGTATTTTCTTTTCATATTTTTGGATGAATAAGTCTAGTATGACTATGTCCTCACATGAGACCAGCACCTTAGCACTCTGGGATGTGATCTATGGAATCACATAGGAGTCATCTAATGGTCTATGATGGCCAATGGGCCTAGACCACTAGATTCTTGCATTTTGAGTATTTTCTCGTAGATTTTCATATTGGATTTGATTTTTCTTTAAGTGTCATGGATAAATTCTGGAATGAAGATGGACCTGAGATAAAGATGACCATGCATGTGATTTTTACACACATGTAAGGCCATTCGATGGTCCCAAATGACCGAGAAGGTCAAACTAGGATATTCTTGTAATATATGTTGAGTATTTTATATTTTTGGCAGTATAAAATACAATTTTGATATGGGGTTTTTGAATATTTTGTAATGACACATGAACTTGAGTCAAATGATGCCATGTATGTGATCTTGGTACACATGCAAGGCCATCTAGTGGCTTAGATTGACCAAGAAGGCCAACTTTTAGAAAATTTATATATTTCTAGATTTTCTTGTTCATCTTAAGTATTATGAGACATATGATCCATATAGATGAATGTTGTAGGCACAGTATATTAGGTTCATGAGTTTTTAATCAATGTGATTCATCATTGTACTCACGAATTTCTAGGTCAAATAGTGGTCAAAGATTGCATTTCTACAATGCCTAAAATAGTATTGATAGATGTGATTTTTACTTGCATTGATTAATCATAGGAATTATGTGTTAATGTTTGATGTATTTTAGTAGAATGTCTAGGTGAAATATCAAGTTCTATTTCATCATGAACTGTTTTGATCATACGTGAAATGTGTGGTCCTAGATCGCCAAAACTTGAGAATAAGTATATGGGATCAAGTGTAGAATGTTGCCTTATTTTTATGGAATTAAAATAGTCTTTTAAAATGATTATGTGGTTGGAATTGAGTAATATTTATATGGTCATGTTCCAGTAAAATGTGAATCATTTATTGATCATGATGAATATCCAATTGGATGGTCCCGATTGATCATTTTGAGAATTTTACTTGAATTGCTAGGATCTCTTGATAAAATGCTTAGAACTCACTCGTTAGATCATAGAATCATGACCTCTTGAAAATTCATGATAAGAGTATCAATTTTGAAAAAATGTTATGTTTTGACCCTTGATTCGATCATGGACATTTCAACGGTGTTAGATGAATAGATAGGATTAGACAAATGGTTAGGATTGACATGGGATCTTCAAAAATATCAAATAAATGAAGAGTTTTAAATGAGATTTTTGTTAAAGAATTTCAAAAATAAAAATGAGTTTTTAAGAATATAAAGATGCCCAATACGCAATGTTCGATCGGATGGCTCCCAAAGCTCGAACTCGATAAATTTAAGAAAAATCGATACCGACGACTAGGAAAGTATCAGTAACTGATTAATATTAATTAGATGGATATGATTGTTGGTGCGCACTTTTTCTGGGTTTCTCTCGGTCTTCGTTGAATCAGTGGATCCAATTCTGTCCAAGTGGACTCTAGCGATGCGGCGTTTGGAATGTTAGAAATAAAGGGTTTTCAAGGAAGGTTCCTAGTTTGTTGCGATCGCCAGCTGTAGATATTTATTGACGCTGCAACACATCAATGATGACACTTAAGAGTGGGTACGGGTTACTTCTATATTGAATCGTCCGCTTGCGAACTCCAGCAACTATGTCTTTTCTTATAATTTAGATAGTTTAATTTTCCTTTTATTTCCCTGTTATTATTATAGTTCTGATTAGTTCAGACTTCCTTGATTCTATTATGAATTTAATTATATAAATTTATTCTAATCCTACTAAGAGTCTAGTTAATTTTTACTATTCCTATCCTTATTGAAAGTCTAATTAATTAAGTGTCCTAATCCCATTAGAAGTTCGATTGATTTTAGTCTCCTAATCTCTTTAGAAGTCTAATTATGATCAGGTTTCCTAATTGTACTAGGAGTGCACATGTAGAAGTTCTGGTGAAACTCTAATTATGCTAGTTATATTGAGATTCTAAATAGGACAAGTATACTAGTTGTATTGGAATTCTAATTAAATCAAGTATAACAGTCTTACCATAATTCTAATTGAAATAGAGAACTAATTCTATAAAAACTCTAATTTAAGCAGTGAATTAATCAGACTGAAATTCTAATTAAAGCAAGAAATTAACCAATTAAAATTTGATTTAAAGAAATTAATCAATCATACTAAAATCCAATTAACTTAATTAATTGATTATGTTGAAACAAAATAAATTTACTAGTTAATTATACTAAAAAGATAAGAAAAGCAATTAATTGTTTCTAGAATTCTTAAGAAAAAAGGGTTTTGAGCCCGCTATGCTAAGGAGGATTGGCCTCGTTCCCGAGTGCCCTCCGTAAGCTCTCTTGGGCAAATCGGATGGCTGAGATTAAAGATAAATTGAATTCTGAACTATAAAATAGTATTTTTATATTTTTCAGAGTCAATTTCGGAGTAATAATCATGAATTAAATTATGAACTAGAATTATAGAAACTGAAATTAATATTTAGGATTTTTTAGAAATATTAAAATAGGAAATTTAAATTTAAATTTAAATTTCTAGGACTGAATTCGAGTCCGAAATTAGAAAATCAGACTGTCTGATGAAGGACTGGTTCTAGAACCCAAGGATTAGAACTAGAAACTAATGATGGGACTGAAGATTAAGATTTTAGAACGGAATTAAAGCTTAGGGTCGGTAAATTGGACCGTCGGATTAAGGACTGGTTCTGAATTTGGAGAACTAGAACCAAATATATAAAATTTGCGGTCTAAAAAAAAGGTGCTACGGTCTCGGACTGAAAATTAAAACTAATAGAATTCCTAAATCTAGAGGCTAGAAGTTACGGTCGTGAATTAAAGAAAATTAAATCCTTACCTAGGGCTGGGCTGCGGAGAGAAATCTGAAAGATTCAGTGTTTGGATTTCGAAATCATGACTAGGTTGCTCTATGGGTTTGTCCTCGGAGTTCTCTAGTTTCGAAATCCTAAAAAAATTCCGTTCTCTCTCAAAAATTGTTAGCCTCCTCGGGCGAATTAAGAAAAAATCTTTTATAGGTTTTTTCTTAATTAAACGTCATGTTTCAGGCATTTAATCGAATTGCGCACCAATTTTCTGGTGCTTAATCGCTTTGAGTCGGTCATCGACTTAGTGAGCGATCGACTGACTTACTTAGTGAGTTTCCTAGTCCTAATAGCGTTAGAATTAATTGCATGCCCATTTTGGGGTGCGTAATCCAATTAAGTGCCACTCTCGAAGCGTTTAATTGAGAATACTTAGGGGTCAAGGACAGTGAGGCTAGGCCGGGTGTAGGCCAATTGTGCGTTGGTTATGTAGCACTTAATCTGATTGCGCGTCTGATGTCAAGCGCGTGATCGAGTCTCGAGTTAGTCTGGAGAAAGAAATTCTGGTTTGAGAAGGGACTGATTGCGCGCTTGTGATTTGGCATGCAATCGAATTGAACGCTTTATTTTAAGTGCTTAATTCAGGGTTGTCTGGGTTCAGGTCGGGTTTGAAATGCCAGGCTATTGTTTCAGCCTGCATTTCGACTATATACTATTGTTTCAGTATATAGTCTCCCTACATTGGGATCTGAACCACAGAGCTATTGTTTCAGCTTGCGTTCAACCATGTACTATTATTTCAGTGCATGGTTCTCACGTCGGGGGTATGAGGTTAAAGGTTGACCAAATAAATTTATATATTCCAAGAGGACAAAATGAGGGTGTTTACATATGCCCCTCTTCAGCACGCTCTTGTAAAGTAAGAACGCGTCGAAGAAGTAGACACCCCTCATTCGAGGTGTCTTCTCGTTTCTCTTAGGAATTCACAAATGTGAATTGGTGATATTGATATGACATGCTTGGCTTTCTTTTCTATTAGTGTAAGCTAAAATGGGGCATTTGAAGGGAAAATGGTAGCTATCGAAGGGCACATTCTGGGTCTGTGGGTGCATGGCGCATCCCGCCGCATGGCGCAAGCTAACAGAGGGATTTTACATAATCGAGGTATCGGAGCATCAATCAAATGTCCAAAATAAGGTCCAGGGACCGATAATCATAAAATAAAGTATCATGTAATATCGAAGGCTTTTGTAAGTCATGTTAGACTGGGCACGTCATTGCTCACACCAATGCGTGTCAGGCATTCCTTTTCCAATAGGCGTTTTTAAATTCTTTAGATTAAATATATTCATTGTTTAGTTTTCCTGGGGAATGGCTGGTTTGGGTGAGATTAGTTGGGGGTCTTGTGACGTGTGCTCAATTGAATTCTGCGCAGTGGCGCGTGCCCTTGATTCATCTGGAGTCGGCCTCCAAGTTAGGAATTCTAGTGCTATTGTGTCTGAATAAATGATTCTGCGCAGTGGAGTGTGCGCTTGATCCAATTTTGCGTAGTGGGTTGTCTGCTTGATTGCGAGTTTAGGAGTTGGTCTGTAAGTTGGGTATTCTAGTCTTAATATGTCTGAACAAATCATTCTGTGCAGTGGAGTGTGCGCTTGATCCAATTCTGTGCAGTGGGGTATGCACTTGATTGCGAGTTCAAGGGTCTTAGGAGTTGAAGGTCAGGTTTAAGTGTAATTTATTATGTGCGGGTGATGAGGCGCTTAATCAGTTCTTTTGTTACATTCAAAGAAAAGTGAGTCAAGTCTATTTATCTTGTTGCTTTGTTCTTTTTTTCTTCTCTTTTTTTTTTAAAATTTTTTTTGTTAGTGAGGGGATTTTGAAAATTCGGGAGTTTTGAAATTTTAAAATTTTAAAATTTTAGGGATTTTGACTTAAGATTAATTCGGTGGTAAAACGGCAGAAAACGTGGCTTTCGAAAAGTCGCTGAGCAGATCCATCAGTACTAGATTTATGGGCCCGACCGTTATTGTGGTTGTCAAGACGACACTTGGCATGTCGGATACTCCATCTAACCTTTTCGGCGAGTATTGATGATTGTCTCTTATGGGAGGACTACCGTGATTCGTGAGTCGAGAGAGACGGGTTTTGAAAATATTTGACTTAATCATAGCTAACTATATATTTACGAGGAATATCGAGTAAAGCAAAAAAAGGTGGGTAGTACTTCCCTGGGGGTGATACTTACCTGGATTGTGCGTAGCTTGTACTGTGTAGTGGTGTCGTAGTGTCGCGATGGGACTTTGGAGATTTTTTCTCTTCAGGTTTGCTGTGGCAGGGCTTGGCAGTTGCGATGCGATATCTTGGGAGAGTCCAGGTGGGACGTGGGGATCAATTCGGGAGAGAGAGAGCCCTTTGCCTTAGCGATGGGTCACAATCAAGCTTTCCCTTTTCTTCGTCATACGTCGTGGCATGTGCTGTCTGAGCGTTTTTTTTTTTTTTTTTTTTCAGGTAGTGATGTTCGCGATGGGATGTCGACTGAGCGTAGTTAGCGGTGGCGTGATCGCGTCCTTGGGAGATTTGCTTTTGGCTTCTTGCGATGGGACATGAGGGTATGGTTATGATGGGACTGGATATTGAGGTGATATCGTATGTGTGCACGTTATCGCAACGGGGATGGGTGCTTTCGATACTTCCTTCTCATGTAAGGGTATACGATGGGACGGGTGAGTAAGTCTTTCTTTTTTGCCAAAACAGCCTGTGAGGCTATGCGATGGGACAAAAGAATCTTGACCGCAATGGGATAAAAGAATCTTGACCACGATGCGATAAAAAAGTATAAGGGTGTAAATTTCATCCAAAGTCAGGTATTGTGCGCCTATTTTAGGTCACTCAATACTATTGCGCACCTGTTTTCGGGCGTGCGATTGCAGGTTTGAGGGGTCATTTACGCATGTAAGAGAGTGTCGCACAGTTGGTGATGGCTTATTTGCACGCTTTGGTTAGGGCGCGTGATTTGAATTGTGCGCATTGTGCGTGGCTTGTGATTGAGTTAAGCGCACGTTTTCTGGCACGTGATTAAAGCCGTACTCTATATAAGCGAGGGAGACTTCATTTATTTTTCATTCTCTAATTTAGTCTTGAGTTTTGACCTTTTCCTATATATCTTGTGTTCCGAAATTTATGTTTTAGTGATATCTGGTGATCCAACCATCTGATTGGGATGTCGTTTTTTCCTATATTCATTATTTCGGGTGATCTCCATCCCGATGTGATGCTCGTGGATGACATTGTTCTTAGAATGGGCGGTATTAGGAATGAGGGCGCTAGTCTTCACATCGATCCTTTTTAGGGGGCAGTGAAGGTAGCGTTGAGAAGGCGGCGGTGGAGTAGGTGAAGATAGCGGAGGATGAGTAAAAAGTGGAGGGTTGTTTCCCAACCAATGCTCCCTGAAGTCTCCGATCGGACGCTCCGAGCGAAATCTGCTCCTTGCTTCGTCTCAGTTTTGAACCCATTCTTCGTTTTGGGTTGTAGGTTAAAGTTTTAGGTGTTTATTTTGGGTTGTAAATTCAGGAGATATGCCTCCGGTGATACTTGTAAAACTTTAAATTATAAATGAAGGGGCATTTCTTTTATTTTATTGTGCTTGTTTATTCATTTAAACTTATTAGTGGATTAGTTGGATTTATCTGATTTGTTTGACTTATTTTAGGATTTAATTTAACTTGAAGTTCAGTTTGTTTCATGGGGTTTGCTTAGAGGTTTTACCTGGTTCTGAGAGGTTTCGCTGGGAGAATTTCTTTTGCTCCTAAACAGGTTAGGGTCTCATCTTAGAGAGTGTTTTTTTTGTATAAAGTTTTGTTCAGGTTAAAGTTTGATTTGACTTGAGTTTTGGTCTTTTATTTGATTCAACATGAGACTTAAAAAGGTGTAAGTTTTCAAAGGTTCTAGATGAATGTTAAATGTTTAAATTCTATTAGTTTATCTAGACTTGGGGAGATTGGTTTTTCAGAGGGGGTATGTGTTTGGTTTGGATTTAATTAGATTGGAAGGGTTTAAAAACGTGACACTTGTCACTTGATAATTCAAGGGGCATAGTTTATATAAGTATAAGCCAAAGGCTTTTGGGTTGTTGTTTTGAATCTGATTATTATTTTTTCAAGTTAGGATTAAAAGTTTTGGGACATTTTTTTTTTGTGATCTAGGGCATTTTTTATCATTAATTTCTTTTCTTCCTTTCTATTTTGTATCCCAGGTATTGAACCCGATGAGTTGTGTTTATTGAGTGAATTATTGAGAATGGATGGGATTGGGAATGCAAGGTAGCAGTCAAATTGCTGCCATGCTAAGGGAAGAGGGGAAGATGGGATTTTTGTTTTCCCGAATAAATCCGGATTCGTGCATTGCCCGAACGTGCGGATTTTAAGTTTCTTATTTTGAGTTGTATATTCAGAGGGTATGCCCTTGGTGTATTTTATAATTATTTTATTTATTTATGAAGTGATTATATTTTTTTCTTTTCATTTATGACAATTTCTATTTAGTAAATTTTGGTTTATTTGGTATCTTGCTTCGATTTATTTTGAGCGTGGGGTTTATCTGTTCCATTGGTCTGATCTTATTTATTTATTTTGATATGGGGTGTTTTGGGAGCAATTTTTTTTTTTGGTTTAGTTTAGTTTAGGTTCAAGTGAATGAATGATGGGGGGCATTTTTTTCTTTTTTCTTTAGTCTTGGCATTAGTTGGAGTGTGTAGTTGATGTTGGGGCATTTTTTTCATTTAGTTTGGTCTTAGTCTGGAGCATTTTCTTTTAGTTATCGGGGTGGATATTTCTTTAAGTTTGGAATGTTTTGTATCGGGCTTAACAAGGCGTGGTTTAGGCTAATAATTAGTGTCAGAGATCTCTTAATTTAGGCCTGTGAACGTGCTGTCCTGGGTATTTTTTTTGTGTTTCTGGGGAATTGCGCGCTTCACTCTGTGCGCGTAAATTAATTGCGCGTCAGAGAGTGGACGCATGTTCAGAGCGTCAGAACGTCATTAAGCGCTAGTTTTCGGTCATTTGATCGATTTAAACGCATTGTGTCGGGTGCATGATTAGAGCGGTGGCTGGTCACTGTACGGCGGACCATTGGCATTCGTGCACCACTGTGTGGACGCTTGAAGTGATTACGCACAAAGTAGGCTGCGCGTAACCAGATGGTTGGGTTAGTTTGAGCGGATGACGATTGGTTTGCACGCTTAAGACCGGTTGTGTGATCTGAATTAAGCGCGGTGGAGTGGTGCGTGATTAGTTTGAGCACCTGGATTTACGCGCGCGATTCAGCTGTTCCTTATAAATAGTTCAAAACTTTTCATTTTGTCGCGCGATCCATTTTAATCTTCGATTCTCAGTTTCCTTGTTTCTTTGTGCTCTAATTTTTATGTTTTCGCGATATCTCGTGATCCGGTCGTCCGTTTCAGGCGTCTTTTCTTTCGTTCTCTTCAGTATTTTGAGCTCTTTGTTCTAGGATGGAGGGTGAGGGTATTGGTGGGTGTGATATTACCATTTCTGAGTTGGAGAGGATGTTAGGGGCAGAGATAGGTGAGACTTTCGAGGCTCGGACCGACGTTGTTGGGGAGGTGGATGTTGGGGAGGTAGTTAGAGAGGAGGTACTGGAGGTTAACCAGTTGGGGGTCAGGGAGGAGGTGCTCAAGATTGAGCAGGGGGTCGCTGAGGACGAGGGTGAGATACCTGAGGGTGAGAGAGCTGACCTGAGGAGCACTAGGGTGAGGAGCATCGAGATCGCAGACACTTCCCATTGGAGGATTTCTTCGCTTGAGAGCAAGAGTTCTTCCATTTTCTTAGCCACTTAGGTTATGACATAGGCTTATTAGGCGTTGGAAACCCTTCTAATTTATGTTGAACCAGCATTAATGATTGATTGTGTGCTCACTCATGCATCATGATGGCATCTAGAGATAGGTCATATTTCTATTCAGTCGTTCTTATCACGTTTTGTGTATTTGTCGTAAATTGTTATTGTGTTTGGGGCATATTTAACTTGCTTTTAATTTTAAATGTGTTAGTCTTATTGTTATTATTTGTGTTTCATTTAATAGGAGCCCCCGCAGTTGGCTATCAGCTCGACTTGAGTCGAGTCTCATACTTAGTATTGTGCCTTGCTGGAGTTTCAGCGAGCGCGGCTGGTGTCTTTCGATTTCGGACCGATCCTAGTGCTGGAGCCCCTTTTAGGTAGATCGTGGCCTGATCGCGGCGATCTTGGAGAGGTGGAGGGAGGATCATCAGGCACTTCTCTTTCCAGTTGGTATGATGTTGTTGACTCAAGAAGATTGGGTCTACATCACCGGTCTTCGTTTCGAGGGTGAGCCGATCACAAGGCCAATGGCAGGACATTATTTGGAGGTGTGTGAGGAGATTTTGGGTGTGCCATATTGGTCGAGCGACTAGGGGTCGGGTGTAGTTCGAGTCACTTGGTTTTTTGATACGTTTGTGAGTGGCTTCGTCCCCCCGAGGTGCCATTCGGTGGCGTAGGCGACTTATGAGGCACGTTGTGTGATAGTGGCGGGCCGAGAGCCCATGGTGGAGCTGGGGTTGGCTGCGAATAGGATGCTTCGAGCATTCTTGATGCACTTCCTTGGTATGGTACTCTTCTCTTCTTCAACTCTGGGATGCGTCACCGGGTTACTTTTTATGGTTCTCAGGGACTTGGGTCGAGTCTCCACCTATGCATGGGGCGCGATCGCATTGGCGCATCTCAATGAGCAGCTTTACCGTCGGGGATAGGGCGTCGCGTCTATCTGAGGTTTCTTTCTGTTCATCCAAGTGAGTTTTAGTTAATTGCTGTCATGATGTCTTTAGTTTGGTTAATTTTTTGGTTGTAGTGACGATCTTAGTGTTTCTTCTTGTGTGTCATTATTGTTATTTTTCTTTTCAGTTTTAGGTGTATGATCATTTCGCTTTTCTTCACCCGGGGGTTCCGTTGGAGGTAGGTTTATGTTTCTGCGGATGCACATGTGGAGGGAGGCATTGAGGGGTTGCTGTTGGTCTTCAGATCTTCAGACTGCGCGCGGTCTTTTCGAGGATATGCACGCGGGGCAGGTATAGATCGTCATGTGTATGTTTTTTTTTTTCATTTTGGTCTTTTAGGATCTGAGTATTTATCGAGAGGTCGGCTTATTTGTTTGGGTGTAGGTGATTTGGAGGTCGTATGTGGATGAGGAGGATGCGGGCATGCCAGTGATTTAGTCTGGCCAACCTTTCTTTGATGTGGACATATGGATCCATTGTTTTGAGAGGGTAGAGAGGATCCACACATCTCGAGTGGTACGGTAGCTGGGGCTCGCTCAGGGAGTCCCTTCAGAGATTCGCCACAGAGTAGCGAAGAGGATGACTGGCCCTCCGGGCCAAAATTTTGTGGAGCGGATGACACTTTAGATAGCAGATTTTAGAGCTGGGGGGACCAGGGTTACAGGGGCGCGTGACGAGGCGGACGCTCGAGAGTATGTGTTGGTTTAGCGCGTTGGGTGGCGGGCGCCTCTTCACATGTCCCTTCCATGGGAGTGGCTCTTTCGTGTTCGGTGGGCTGGAGTCGGCGTCGGCATTGAGGGAGAGGTTGGCTATATTGGAGCAGGGCCATCTCACCGCGAGCATGCGGGGGGCATTAGACTCCCTACATAGGGCAATGGAGCGAATGGGGTGTGCTCCTCGCCCAGAAGAGGAGATACGACACTCCTTAGCCTCCTCGGTTAGGATAGTGGAGGATGAGTTAGGGGCTCGGCTAGCGAAGACTCGACGGATCTTGGTGAGTTAATTTATGTTTTTTTTAATATTATCTGGACTCGGTCTTCTGGTCGTTCTGACGTGGTTGTGGTGTCTTATTTTATTTTGGACAGTCTACGAGGGAGGGTGAGGTTGCTTGTCAGATGGCGATGATCGAGTTGTTACGCTGTCAGCAGCAGGCTGGGTGAGAGGTGGAGACCAGCATACGATCTAAGATTGATCGATTGGTAAGTGTCTTTACAAATATGTTTTAGCTGATTAGCATTGTGAGCTTGCCAACTCATGTGTTTATCGTTGTTCGTAGAGAGCCGAGCTCGTTGCTGAAGGTCCCGTTCCGACATTTGATCTATCCTCAGTTGCTTCCTCTAGTTAGGAGGATCCAGCGTTGGCTCAGCTTCGGGCCAAGCTAGATCATTGGGTAAGTTGCATTCAATCTTTTATTTTGTTTGTGTCATTGCATTAGTTTGTCAAGTGTCGTTGTTTCGCTTTCTTAGTAGCTTATTAATATTATGTGGTATTTCAGTGTCGAGTTGTCGAGGATCTTCAAACAAGGGAGGCGAATGCTGCTTCTCTACGCCCGGAGAGTCAGGTATAGTTTTTTTTTGTGGCGTAATTCTATTTAGGTTATTCCATCTTTATTTTGGTTCTAACATGTCTTGTGTTGGTTTGTTTGGTTCTTTGTGCAGGCTGTTTCGGACTCTGCTCCCGAGGCTCAGGAGTATGTTCCTATCCCTACTCAGGTATGTTTTAATTATTGTGTTCATGGTTTATTTGTCATTATAGTATTTTTTTGATGTATTTGTTTATTCTTATTGCAGCCACCTACATTCACTGTTCCTTCCATGCCTCCTGTGGATCCAGTGACTGCTGAGACGGTTGTGCAGCTCCTGGAGGAGAGGCTGGGTCTGGTATAACCCTTTCCTTTTCAAAGTTTCTTATTTATTCATGTATATGTTGGTTTTCCTTTGACTCGGTGTGGTTCTGTAGGTTCGTCAGCTTGAGGAGGCATGTCTAAAGGCGGCGCGAGCGCACGCCACTCTCGAGGCGAGGCTAATCCTTGGGGAGACGCAGAGTCACGAGGACCTGGTCATTGAGATGATGGTCACACAGAAGACTCAGACCGAGGCATTAGAGGCGGCACGTTAGATGATGCGGGCGGAGATGTAAGTGTCCCTAGATCAGTTGTAGTATCATCTAGCGAGGAGTGAGCGAGGGGTGTAAGGTTGGTTAGTCAGCTTGATGGCTCGGAGTCGAGTGCTACGGGTTCCTCGGTTGGGCAGTCTCGTCACACGTCACATGATTGTGTCAGGGATGATGCTCGTAGGGATTCGGCCGTTCGTGATATTCTTGCGGGGTATCCTCCTCGTTCTTGATCGAGACGGTCTGTTAGCCAGACGAGTGAGGGGTTTGTAGCAGGGCCTCGTCGTCTAAAGGTTCCGAGGACTCCGAGTGTCAGGATTTGTTTTTAGAGAACCAGTCTACAGACCTCCAAGCTGATGATATCAGGGACATCGACGCTCGTCCATCCCAGCGGCAGCGTAGGGAGTAGGTGTGTGTGTGTGTGTGTGTATTTGTATCCATAGTATGTGTGTGTTATATATATAGGGGGGATGCCCCCAGTGACAAGTGCAAAAAGAAATGAAAAGATTTTGACATATAGAGAGATTTTTGGTTTAGATGTACCTGATTGGCTCCTTTTCTTTTAGTTACCTCTTGCGTCTACTTTTGCTTCTTAGTTGCTTTAGCGCCGTCGATCGTCATTGGGACTTGGATGTTCGTTGAGCTGGCCCAGTGACGGTTGAAGGTTACTTCATATCTGCACATGTGAGAGTAATACTGTTAGTAGTTTTATTCTCTCCCTTGCTAGTTGTTAAGGGGGGGGGGGGGGGGTAAGTGTCTCAGACTGGAGTCTGGTAGCAAAAGATAAACATGTACTTTTATTTTATTTTATTTATTTATTTATTTTTAATTATTTTTTATCTTTTTTTTTTAAAAAATAAAAATAATGTAATAGAGAAAGCAAATAGCTACGATAGAAATAATAACAAAACAATAAAAATAAAAATGCCCCAGTATAGGAGCTTGGTAGGATTGGCAGTATGGTATCTTCGGTAACACTTTTTGGATGGTAGCTTCGCCGTTCCTCATCTTCTTTGTGGACAAGCCGGCATTTCTGATATGATTCTTCTTCTAATCCAAAAAAAGTGCTCCAAAGATGCAATGGAGATTTTTTGGGTTTCGAGACGAGCATTTTGGGTCTATAAGCAGTCATGGGTATTTGGTGAGTTAGTTTTGAAGAAAAGTTGATCGATACTATCATCGAACCATGGAGGTCTCTTTGATTAGGTCAGTTGTGTGCGGGGGGCCATCTTAGGGTGGTGGTCATCATATCTCATGGTTATTCGAAAGAAGTATGGTAGGTATAGTAGGTGATTGCATCAGTCATCATTCATCAGTTTTCGATTTCATTTCTGGGAGCATCCTATAAGGTTTCTGATTTATCGTCCAAAGTAAAAATAGAAGAGGTGAGTAAGGCTCAGTGATGCGAGGAATAGTTTATATCTAATACTTTTCAAAAGGGATAGGTAACAATCTTTTTCTCAGGGATACAAGATGCCATGATCGAGCTCTTCGTCTATGGTTAGTAGGAGTTTGTCCTCCTCCCGCCACCTTACGACGACATGTAGTAGTATGGGGACATCAGGGATGCCCTATCAGCTTGCTTATACACTTCTAGTAATGTTACCAGGGGTGTCCTCAAGATCTGCTTATGCTTCCCTGAGCTCATTGACTTGTTCATTTATCGTAATGCTCTCACTCAACTTTTGACATGTAAATGCATATTTTTTTGAAAGCATCCTGCTAGTGCAAGAATAATGAGTTTTGATTGAACCTAATATCTTTATTTTTTTTTGCTCTAACATCTCTTCTAATGGCAAGGGAAGGAAAATGAGGATCGGGTGTTACTTATGCTTATGAAAGAAGTTAGCTAGGCCACTAGTCCTTTAATCAGATTGCCCGAGTGAGAAAAGGTGGGCGATAAATTGGAGGTCTTACAGATATTCTGAGAATTGAAGGCTTACGACCAATGAATGGGTCGTGACGACTACAGGGGTGATAAGTATACATATTTAACCATGGAATGTAACGATCACAGGGCTGAGGGTAATATTTGCTAAGGTACATGGCGTTCCAAGGGCTAGGGAGTTCTTCTCCGTCTTGGTTTGCCAGTTTATAAGCATTTTCAGGTTATGCGGCTGTTATGACATATGGGCCTTCCCAGTTCAATTTTAGTTTTCCTTTCGAATGGGCGTGTTTGGAAGGCATGATTTTCTTCAAAACTAATTCCCTAATATTAAAAGTTCGTTCAAGGACTTTCTTATCATAAGCCTTGGCCACTCTCCTCTGATATACTTGAGCGTGATCAGCTGCCCTTAGACGTGTTTCATCAAGCTGCTCCAGCTGCGTGAGTAGGGCAATTCTCCTCTCGTCTAAGGATAACTCATCATCAAGTTGAATCCGTAAGGATGATACTTGTATCTTATATGGTAGGACTGCCTCCATCTCGTAGGTAAGGAGGTAGGGAGTTTGGCCAGTGGCCATACGAATAGAGGTCCTATAGGCCCAGAGTACTTCTGATAGTCGTTCAGGCCAGTTGGCTCTATTGCTTATTTCTACTACATATTTCAGGATTCGAATTAGTATTTTGTTAATAGCTTTTACCTGCCCATTGCCTTGAGGGTAGAACGGTGATGAGTGGCGTAGATCGATGTCGTACTTCTTGCATAACTTCTTCATCTTCTCTGCGATGAACTGTGATCCGTTGTCAGTGACAAACATTCTGGGTACTCCAAACCTAGTGATGATATTCGGAACGATAAACTTTGAGTGTTAAAGTGGTGATTCTGACATAGGATTCAGCTTTTGCCCATTTGGTATAGTATTCGGCGTGTTCTTAACATTGCCTGCAAGATTAGACGTAGAGGTGGCAATCTTTGATCATTGTCAGCCAGAAGTAGCCTTGTCATGTAACTTGATCGACGAGTCTCTGTCTACCGGGGTGGGTGCCGCAGGCGCTGGCGTGTGCTTTTTGGATGATGTATTATCCTTCGGTAGTCGTGACACATCGTAGTAGTTTTTCGTTCGATCTTTGTGGCGTATGGAGGGACGTATTGATGTTTCAAAAAGTTTTAGATGTCGAAATACCACAGTTGTCTATCGTCGGTCGGTGATTTTTCAAATCTGAACATAGAGACTTCGGTTTCTGTCTTGACGTGCTTTTTCAGGGTGATTGCTTCTTTTGGTCCTGCACTTGCGGGGAGGACAGGTAATTCTCTCTCGATGGTCCATGCTACCTCGTGGGCGGGTATTGTCAGCTTTACGATAAAGGTCTTGGTATTTTGCCTGATGAGTATTTGGATGATCGAGGCTAGCATGGCTAAAGAATCTGCGAGCTCATTTTCTAATCTAGGGATGTGCGTGAAGGAGATTCTTTCAAATTTCTTTACTAAATATTGAGCAGTTTCTAGGTATGCCATTAGTTTCCTTTCCTTAGTTTTTCATTCTCCTATGACTTGTGAAATTACTAGTTTAGAATTACCGATAGTTTTTAACTGTTTAACACCCAATCGTAGCGCCGCTCGTAGTCCAGCTATAAAGGCTTTGTATTCTGTAACATTGTTAGTGACAGGAAAATCTAGTTGGAAAGCCTTAGGTATGACAACTCCTTCTGAGCTTAGGAGGACTATCCCGATGCCTTTTCCTTTTTGATTTAGAGCGCCGTCAAAATAAAGGGTCCATGAGGTCTTATCGGGTTCTTCGTTATGAATCGTGAATAGGTCCTCATCGGGGAAATCCACATGCACGGGCTCACCACTCGACAGCAGGAGATCTGTGAGGTAATCAACGACTGCCTGTCCTTTGATCGACTTCTGTGTGACGTAAGTGATATCAAATTATTATAATAGCATATGCCAGCGAGCGATCTTTCCTGATGTTACAAGCTTTTCGAATACATACTTCACAGGATCGATTTGGGCTAGTACTAGTATTTTATGTGCTCTGAAGTAGTGTCATAATTTGGTAGAGGCCCACACCAATGTGAGGCAAGTCTTCTCCATTGAAGTATATTTTCGTTCGTATTCGACCATCGTCCTACTGAGGTAGTAAATAACCTTCTCTCTCTTGTCGTCTTCTTCATATTGTCTCAGAATTACTCTCATTGGTTTGTCATTCACTGAGAGGTATAGAATTAGGGGTCTTTCGGGGACTAGTGGCGATAATACTGGCGGGTTAAGGAGGTACTTCTTGATATTGTCGAAGGCTTGCTGACACTAGTCATCCCATTTGTACTCAGCTCCTCCTTTAAGTAGTTTGTAGAAAGGATTGCATTTGTCCGAATGCTGGGAGATAGATCTTCTGATGAATTGCAATCTTTCTATCAGGCCTCATAACTCTTTGTTATTACTGGGAGGCGGCATCTCGAGGATGGCTCTGACCTTTGCAGGGTCAACTTAGATCCCTCGCTTGCTAACTATGAAACCAAGTAATTTTCTAGAAGTGACCCCGAAGACACATTTTTTTGGGTTCATTTTCACTTGATATTTTTTAGCTCTTTGTAACACCAGTCGGTGCGCTTCAATATGTCCTACTTGTATTTGAGACTTCACTAATATGTCATCGACGTAGACTTTTACATACTTATGCATCATGCCGTGAAAGATAGCTATCATGGCGCGTTAATACGTGGCTCCTGCGTTCTCTAGCCCAAAAGGTATAACGACATAACAGTATGTTCCCCATGGTGTGTTGAAGGAAGTTTATCGAACTCTGCTAATTTGATCTGATTATATCCAGAGAAATCGTCCATAAAGGATAGCATCTCATGTCCAGCGGTGTTGTCGACTAGAGTGTCAATGTGTGGAAGTGGGAAGTCATCTTTTGGGCATGCCTAGTTGAGGTTTTAAAAGTCGATGCAAACCCGTACTCTACAGTCTTTCTTGGCGATAGGCACTATGTTGGCCACCCACTTGGGGTGAAGAATGACTCGAATAAATTTAGCTTTGTGTAACTTCTCAACTTCCTCCTCCGAAGTTTCTACTTAACAGGCTTTACATCGGGTTCTAAGATGAGACGATGTTCTACTAAACTTGGGTCTAAATCGGGCATGTCTTCATAGGACCATGCAAAGGAATCAAGGTGTTCTTACAGGACTTGTGCAATTTGTTGGCGTTCCTTGGAGTTGAGCGTTGCGCTAATCAGCAACTTCTTGAGTTTCTCTTCAGTGCCAAAGTTAAGTTCTTTTGTGGGTTTCGCGGTAGCTTGGGTTTGCTCATCGAAACGCTTGATAACCCATTGGAAGTCCAGCGCCTCCTCGGCAACTGGTGTTCTTTCTTCATCCTCGGTAAGTTTGTATACTGCAAAGTTGTTACACTGGGGATCTGAGTTTGCAAAAGGTAATCCTTTATCGGCACAATCTATGATTGAGAGATCTTTGGTAAGGTGAAGGTCAAGACTACCAATTCTTCTCTCAAAGTCATGAAATATCTCGTTCGGTATGATCACTGGCTTGTGGTTTAGCCGGGATACTTTACGTCCTTATGCAAGAAATGAAATAGAAACCTTAGGAGAAAAGTCTCCTTATTGGCCACAAATTTGGTTCGGGACGAAGAGTTCCCTTTCTTTTATGGGATTTTCTAATTTTTTTTAATTTTGTATTTATGAATTTTTAGGGGGTTTCTCTATTTTTTTTAATTTTTGACAATTAATATGGTACAGGGTCGGTCGCTTCAAGGGGTGCCGGGAGAATTGCTTCCTCTAGTTGAGGGAGCGAGACAACTGCTAGAGCCGTTCAGGCGATTCATCGGGAAATATAGACCTATTGTGAATTTGGTATTTTTTATTTCTTGGAGTACTCATCTGATGAGATCTTTTGAATGAGTGACGCTGGTGACAGTGGTGCTGACGCTTGGATTTCTTCTGCCACATTGATTGCCTCCTCTTCGAAGAAGCTCTGAAGATCATAGTTAATTAAACTATCATCCTTTGGGTTGTAATAATGTTGTTCTTTCCCCCGAGGGGGATCTCCCAAAGGATCTTCAAGGGTAGCGAGTTCTTTTCCTTGATCTTCGTAATATGTTAGGATGAGCGTGCATGCTCGACAGCGAGGTTGATAATGGTGAAGAATGCAGGGGATCCCCAAGGACATTCCCATCCTTCTGGGTTAGAGTAAAAAATGGTATTGAATTCATCTTCTTGATCTGATAGTGTTTGAAGTCCTAGGTTGGCCCGTTCCGCTAGCTCGAGTGTAGGGAGGTCTATCCAGTAGTCCTTGTCATCGCTCGGGGGAGGTTGTCATTTTTCCTCTAGAGATTTCTAAAATATTTGGAGTTATGGTGATTTTGAAGATGTAGAAGTGCCTAGTTCAAGTTCCTCTTCAAATTCTATGAGGGCGGTGTGAGTGTTTCCCCCTAGGTTAATCGGACGACCGTTGGGATTTTTTACTTCTTGTGTCAGTAGCTGAGCTAGTAGGTCATTACCTGTGTCGGAGGTCACGAGGTTGGAGTGATTCGATTCTTCTATCGTAGAGTATCGGGTCCAACTAGCAATGCATTCTAATATGCTGGTCTATACCCTACAACGGGTTGGTATGAGTAAGCGATACAAGGGGAATCCCAAGGGCATTCCCATCCCTCAAGACCAAGGTCGAGGTGGATGCTATATGAGTTAGTATTTTCTTATGGAGTGTCATCCTCTTCCCATGTTAATCGTAAGTGCTCTTCACCACCTTGTAAGGCTGCTATGTGAAAATCTTCGTCGTTAGTGGATTTCTAATCTTCTACTTGTGGGTCGAGTTCTGGAGGTTCTTCTCTCCTCTCTCTGTAAATTTCTTAGTGTCAAACACGGGCTTGACTCCTTTGAGTGGTTTATCAATATCATTGTTTAAATTGATTAAATTGTTGAACGCTTTAGTCATTTGCTCAATTTCCACCTCTTGGGATCTAGTGAAAGACACTTCCTTGTGCTTCGACACATCTGCTTTCTCAGTGGTCCCATAGGCGAAGTGGTCATATAAAGACCGTTTTGGTGAGGTAGGGGACAAATCAGCTTGCAGGCCGTCCACTTGGTAACCTAACCCTATGTGCTTGCATATTTACGTTGGGACAACGAGTCCTATACGACCTCACTTATTTTTATCGAGTTCGGTGTAGGGAACATATCTAAGTCGGTACATAAGGTCCCACCCTTTTGTCGTGGTAGGTAGGGCTGTCAACGGGACGGGCTTCATCTCGGGCCCCGCCCGAATAAGAAATGGGCTCGAGTTCGGGCTTCAAAGTGTAAGGCCTTGCCCGGCCCATTTAGCTGAGATTTAAAAAAAAAAAACTTGATTTTTTTTTTTTGAAAAGGTGAGAAACCCGGCCCAGATAGCTAATCGGGCCAAAAAATTCTAAAAACGGGTTGAGCTCGGCCCAGCCCGGATAGCTAAATGGATCAGGCCCAAATTTTTTTTTTTTTTTAAATAGGCTGGGTGAAAAACCCGGCCCGGCCCGTCGACAGGCCTAGTGGTAGGGTTAATGGCATAGAGTTTAGTGAGGCCTGGGCCAATCTCTCTTCTCATGAATTTTTATCGACGCGTCGGGGGCGAACTAGGAGGGGTAGGGGGACGGACTTCTGTAACAGTTGTCTCGTCAGGGATTCGAGTCTTTTGAATATGACCCGTGTTCAACATATAATCATGAGCGGTTGGTATGCTTACAGCATAATAGTATCCATCTCCTAGAGGGGTGCATCAGTGTATATACGGACGATGGAGTTCTCGTATGGGAATTTGATACATTGATGGTATGTAGATGTGACGGCCTTCATTGACTCCAGCCATTTTCTTTCTAAAATGAGATTGTACGTACTAGCAGAATCAGAAATATAGAAGGTAACGTCTTTTGTTACAGGTCCGAGGCGAACTTGTAGCTTGATAGTTGCTTTGACAAAGCGACACGATCCATCATAAGCTATGAGTGACAGTGCGAAGGACCTGACTTCTTGCTCCGTATATTCGAGCATTTTTAACATGGTGAGAGGGCAGATGTTAAGTCCTACTCCTGTGTCAACGAGCGCGTGTGGTACAGAGAATTCTCTAATTATGACCGTAAGATATATGGGGGCCGCACTCCCGTAGAGTGAGTCTTTAAGCATGTTTCCGTCTGTAAAAGTGAGCGCTGGAGGTTGCTCCATGACCGAAGTGATTTGATGAATCTCATCTAGGGTTGTATCCTCATCCACTTGCGTGTCTTCAAGTGTCCTGATCAACAATCAGTGATGGTCAGGCGATTTCTTGATAAATTCTAGTATGGATATCTAGGCCGAAATCTTCTGGAGATGTCGCAGAAGGTCGTATTCTTGCCCTGGCTCAAGCGCAGTTTTTTTGCCTGGCCGATGGGCCTTAGGTGCGGGTGGTTGGAATTATTGAGGTGCAGGAATTATGGGGGAGAAAAGTTAACTTCTCTTTCTCTCACATTCCCCTCTGGTGGTTGTGCGTTTGCGAAATCCTTATTTCGAGGAAAAGGCGAAGGTGGGTAATTGGTTCCTGATTTGAGAATCGGGCAAGCCGGTTGTTAACCGAACCCGGCGCGGCTTGGTACAGATGTATTTGTAAAATGAGTGAAATTCGAGGTTAGAACATGTACCTGAATGGTGTTGCTCTAAGGTGGTAGGTACTATGATAATCTTCTTCTTCTAGGAAAGCAGAGACCAGCATCTCGCACGGGTCAGGATGTTCCTTTGGCTCATGTTCTTTTAGATCCAACGAACACTCAATGGTTATTTCGTTGTCCTAGCTTGGAGTCTTTCGGGTGACACTTTCTACCCATGTAGCAATTTGAGCCGCAGTTTGAAGAACGTGATCTCCATAGACAGGTTCAGAATCGGACAAAGGGAGCGGTAATGGCATTGGTTCAAGATTTGGAGGGGTTGAAGGCTCTGGTGGGTGACTACGGAGGAATGGTCTCCTAGCCCTAAAGGAATGGACTCGTATTTTAGTGAATTTTGGATAAGGAGGTGGATTCAGCGAGGCGATGCGGGTGATTAGGGCCGAGGGATGCGGGGGTGAAGGAGCTTTCTTTGGTGTGGCGAAAGTAGCAGAGGGTTGAATGCGAGTGATTAAGGTGGAAGGTTGGAAGGGGGATCGACCGGAGAGATCTACGGTGGTGACTTAAGCCGGTGTTGCTTGGTTGTGGTTAGGCATGAGGTTATTAATGATTTCTAAATTTTATTGGGGTTGGTTATTATTAGGGTTAGGATTTTCAAGCACTTCCCAATCGATCTGGCTTCGATCATTCATGTCATAGATTACGTCCCTGAGGACCCAACAGTCTTTTAGGTAATGCCCTGCGTATCGATGAAAGGCACAATATTTACTATCGTTTAGATTTGTAGGCCATGGTCGGAGTTTTTCTTGCAGGAATCAGAGGAGATTCTGAGTGTTAAAGAGACAAAAGATGTTGGAAATCGTATCCGATAAAGGGGGATAGTGTTCCAACCTTGGTTGGTAGGGGCCTCTAGCTGGGTTAAAGTTCTGCGGTGGGGGCACACTATTATAATTCGGCACGTGGGCCGATTGATTCTGCGTCATGTTCTGATTTTGGTAGGTATTGGGATATTGAGTTTTATTCTGATACTGGCCCTGATTCTGGTTCTGGCTTTGGTTTTGGTTTGCATATCTTTGCTGATTAGTGCCTGAGTTTTGGTTTGTGTATCGTTGCTGATTCTGATTTTGCCCGAAGTTTCGTGAGTGGAAATTTCTATTCTCAGAATTTTATCCTTGATTAACAACGGTGTTAACCTGTTTGGTTCCTAAGGCTTTCTTATTATTTTTCGATTTGGTTCACTGGAAGAACCCACTTTTGATGTGACTATGGATAGAGTAAGGTCTTCGCCTTTAATGTGTCGCGCTAGCCGGGATGCTCGGGAGTGGAGTGCAGTGAAATTGGGGCAATCACTTATGACAAGTGCGCTCTTTAATGGTTCCCTAGTGTTATCGGTGATACTATCCACCGAATCCTTCTCTTTCATTGAGGTGTCGGTCCTAGCAACGAGTTTTCTCCATCTGGCGACAAAGTCAGTAAATTCTTCATCAGGTCCTTGCTTAGCTGCCATTAGATCGCTGAGACTGACTATCTCTTGGATCAAGTGTTTGTATTGGTCTAAGAATTGACCTACTAATTCATTGAAGTTTTTTATCTTATAAAGCGGGAGCCCCCAAACCAATCTAAAACTTCTCCTTCTAATGAGCATTGGAAATAGTGAATGATAAGTCCTTGATTATCACGTATGGGTCGGCAATCATTACAAAAGAGGGACAAATGATGATTCGAATTTCCCGTGATGTTATATTTGGTAAATTTTGGTGGCTTAAATCCTATTGGTAAGTTAAACTCGACGTCCCGACAAAATTTGTCGAATCCAAATGAGTGACCGGGGCGCTCTCTCTTGGCCATGTACTCATCGAGCATTTCAAGGAGATCTTTGATTTTAATGGTGCTATCTTTTGAAGCAACCCATGAGCAAACCTTGTCTAAGGAGTCATCGTTAAAGAAGGTGTGGGCAAGTTGTTTCAATGGTGTGGCGCGAGCTGACACTATGCTCGGGGTAGGAGGTGACCTCTCTTGTCGCTCTTGTTCTTCTGAAAATTGTCGTGACCTAATGGTTTCATATGCGGCGGCCAACCCTCTAAAAAATTCCTCGGTGTCATCATCTCCTCTTTGTATTCTTTGAATACTGAGTTCTACGATCTGTTGACCGGTGAGGTTTTGTCCGATGTTACTATCTCTCCCATTATGATTATTACCAGTGTATAGGATAGAGAAGGAATTTTCTTGCTCGTCGGTCATGTTAATCTTAGGTTATCGTGGGCTGGAATTGTGAAATGATCCTTCTTCGTACGTGGGGTTGTTACGATATCCCCACAATGGTGGGTCTCCTAAACTCACCCTTCGTATACCAGATATCTCAAGTCTTTGACTAAGACTCATATATATATATATATATATATATATATATATATATATATATATAAGGGGATCTAAATGACACGATGGAAAGGAAAATGGGGAGATAAGATGAAAACTAACTATCTAGAAAAAGAGTTTGCAAAAAAGTCCTATAGCGATCGCCAGTCTGTTGGTGCGCGTTTTTTCTGGGTTTCTCTCGGTCCCCGTTGAATCAGTGGCTCTAATTTAGTCCAAGTGGACTCTAGCAATGCGGCGTTTGGAACATTAGAAATAAAAGATTTTCTAGGAAGGTTTCTAGTTTGTTGTGATCGCCAGTTGCAGATATTTATCGACGCTGCAACACATCAATGATCATGCTTAAGAGCGGGTATGGGTTACTTCTATACTGAATTGTCCGTCTGCGAACGTCAGCAGCTATGTCTTTTCTTATAATTTAGATAGTTTAATTTTCCTTTTATTTACCTGTTATTATTATAGTTCTTATCAGTTTAGGCTTCCCTAATTCTGTTATGAATTTAATTATATAAATTTATTCTAATCGTACTAAGAGTCTAGTTAATTTTTACTATTCCTATCCTTATTGAAAGTCTAATTAATTAAGTGTCCTAATCTCATTAGAAGTTCGATTGATTTTAATCTCCTAATCTCATTAGAAGTCTAATTGTGATCATGTTTCATAATTGTACTAGGAGTGCACATGTAGTAGTTATGGTGAAACTCTAATTAAATCAAGCATGCTAGTTATACTGAGATTCTAAGTAGAGCAAGTATACTAGTTGTGTTGGAATTCTAATTAAATCAAGTATAACAGTCTTACCAGAATTCTAATTGAAATAGAGAACTAATTCTACTAAAACTCTAATTTAAGCACTGAATTAATCAGACTGAAATTCTAATTAAAGCAAGAAATTAACCAATTAAAATCTGATTTAAAGAAATTAATCAATCATACTAAAATCCAATTAACTTAATTAATTGATTATGTTGAAACAAAATAAATCTACTAGTTAATTATACTAAAAAGATAAGAAAAGCAATTAATTGATTCTAAAATTCTTAAGAAAAAAGGATTTCGGACCCGCTATGCTAAGGAGGATTGGCCTCGTTCTCGAGTACCCTCCGTAAGCTCCCTTGAGCAAATCAGATGGCTGAGATTAAAGATAAATTGGATCCTTGACTATAAAATAGTATTTTTAAATTTTTCAGAGTCAATTTCAGAGTAATAATCATGAATCAAATTATGAACTAGAATTATAGAAATTGAAATTAATATTTAGGACTTTTTAGAAATATTAAAATAGGAAATTTAAATTTAAATTTAAATTTCTAGGACTAAATTCGGGACCGAAATCAGAAAATCAGACCGTATGATTAAAGACTGGTTCTAGATCCCAAGGACTAGAACTAGAAATTAATGATTGGACTGAAGATTAAGATTTTAGAATGAAATTAAAGGCTAGGGCGATAAATTGGACCGTCGGATTAAGGACTGGTTCTGAATTCGGAGAACTAGAACTAAATATATAAAATTTGCGGTCTAAAAAAAAAGGTGCTACGGTCTTGGACTGAAAGTTAAAACTAATAGAATTCCTAAATCTAGAGGCTAGAAGTTACGATTGTGAATTAAAAAAATTAAATCCTTAGCTAGGGTCGGGGCTGTGGAGAGAAATCTCGAAGATTCGGCGTTTGAATTTCGAAATCATGACTAGGTTGCTCTATGGGTTTGTCCTTGGAGTTCTCTGGTTTTGAAATCTTAATAAAAGTCCGTTCTCTCTAAAAAATTGTCAGCCTCCTCGGGCGAATTAAGAAAAAATCTTTTATAAGTTTTTTCCTAATTATACGTCCTATTTCAGGCATTTAATCGAATTGCGCGTCGATTTCCTGGTGCTTAATCGCTTTGAGTCGGTCACCGACTCAGTGAGTGACCGACTGACTTGCTCAGCGAGTTTCCTAGTCCTAATAGCATTAGAACTAATTGCGCGCCTATTTTGGGGTGCGTAATCCAATTAAGTGTCAGTCTCGAAGTATTTAGTTGAGGAAACTTAGGGGTCAAAGACAGTGAGGCTAGGCCGGGCGTAAGCCAATTGCGCGCTGATGATGTAGCGCTTAATCTGATTGCGTGTCTGATGTCAGGCGCGTGATCGAGTATTGAGTTAGTCTGGGGAAAGGAATTCTAATTTGAGAAGAGACTGATTGAAAGCTTGTGATTTGGCGTGCAATCGAATTGAGCGCGTGATTTTAAGCGCTTAATTCGGGGTTGTCCGGATTGGGGTTGGGTCTGAAATGCCAGGCTATTATTTTAGCCTGCCTTTCGACTATATACTATTGTTTCAATATATAGTCTCCCTATGTTGGGATCTGAACCACAGAGCTATTATTTTTTGCCTGCGTTCATCCATGTCCTATTGTTTCAATGCATGGTTCCCACATTAGGGGTATGAGGTCAAAGGCTGACCGAACAAATTTATATATTCTGAGAGGGAAAAATGGGGGTGTATACAATGATGACCCAAAATTTTGATCCCCATGGATCTGAGATTATCTTTGGAATTCTCCAGACCGAAACCCGATGATATATAGCATAGGATGGACCTCTAAGTGGACCCCATCTAAGGCCCAGGTCTGTGGACCAACCCACAAAAAATCAGTCTCGGAACGACGACAGAATAAATAGAAATAAATGTCATAAAAATCTATAAAAATTATGGGATACACTTGAATGAGTTCCCGATGTCAGGTTAAATTTTTAGACCCGAGTCCTGTACGGTTTGAAGGTTACGGCACCCGGAACGCGAAGCGACATATCTGTCATGTTGCACTCGAAAATAGAGCAGTAATAAGCTCCAGTTCCCGTGACCGAAAAATTAATAGAAAATCTGAAATAAATTGAACATATACCTTAGTATATCCTTAAAGCTTGGACAAAATTTCAAGCCTTTATTCGATCAGAATTGATGGCAATAAATTCTGCAAATTTCAGCCTGGAATGTTGGCAAATGGCACACAGCCAAAAAACTAGACCCGACCTTCGATCGGATGTACCATAATACATCCTGATCGATTTACTTTTGACCCACTAAATGTAAATGAAAAAGTTAGGTGGCTTGCGGATCTTTCCATAATGCCATTAAGCACCTAATTCCATTTTCGAAACTGAAAGTTATGGACCCGACACCGAGGCCCCATAATTCTGGCCCGAAACCTTGATATAACAGAACAAATCTCAGTGATCTGTGTAACATGATCAGACCTGAACTGATTTTTGGATTCCACTACTTGGGAAAGATGCTCTCATCAGTTATCTTGCCCATAGTTTGGGAATCATTCAAAAATTTAATTGAAGCCAAAAATGGCGGCCGATTTACCGTAGGTTGTTCGTCACCTCTTCAAAAAATCTGAATATATAGAATAGAAACTTAATATTCGGACCTTAGCCCGAGACTCATGACCGATTGGGCAGACCCAAACACATGGCTCTATGCTGTTAACATACGATAAAACCCATGTGAAATTGGCCAACTAGATCAAAGGACTCGATTGAGTTCTTTGATGGCCTATTGAGGCCCAACGTCCTAAACTATTAATAAATAAGATTGATATAAATGACAAGAGTTTAAGGACCCGGCCCATAACTTAATGAACTTGATTACGAGCTTGGCCCAAGACATGTTTTTTAAGTCCTATGAGAACTAGGAACTCACATCACCCGGACCTTGGAGAATGTCCATACCTCTAGATTTTAGTCTAGTAAAGGACCGAATTACCTAGGAAATGTTGGACCCATATTGTATGGACTCGTTTGACCCTTTGGACCTAAAATTCATTGGACCCGTATTGTATTGTACTCGTTGGATCCTTTGGACCTAAAATCCATTGGACCCATATTGTATTGGACCCATTGAACCGTTTGGACCTATAATTCATTGGGCCCATATTGTATTGGACCTGTTCGACCCTTTAGACCTATAATCCATTGGACCCATATAGTATTGGACCCGTTGGATCATTAGACCTATCAACCATTGGACCCATAACTCGTTGGACCCACGGCCCATACTCGAAAGTATAGGATAAATAAAGCGATTGACCTTCGTTGAACAATCAGATAATTGAAGTTAGTTTAACTTGAATCAATAAGACATTTAGAAACAGGCACACGAGTGCCTCGAACCTTGTTAGAGACGACCGAGTTTTTATCGACGATGATAAACATAAGTCCCTCTTTAGACTTTAACTGGGGTAACACTTGATATAAGTGTAAGCCGACGAGATCCTCCCTTAGGATCAAGTCATCTGAAACTCAGACCTGATTTCTGTTTAGACATTATAGGATATGATAGATAGTGGCATGGGGTACATGATAACTACATGATAAGTAAATGATAAGAGCATGATAAGTACATGAAAAATATATGATATGATCTGATATGATAATAATATGATAAAAATATGATAGGAAGCTAAAATGCTTGAAATGAAATGTCTGATAGTAACATGAAGTGTTTGAATCGCTTGATGCTTGAACTTGAATCTGAATCTATATTTGAACTTCGAATTTGAAAAGGAATATTTGAATACTTGAATTCTGAATCTGAAAAGATTATTTGAATAACTGAAAATCTTAACCCGAAATGGAAAATTGAATATCTGAAACTCTGGACCAGAAATGGGTATCTGAATATCTGAACTTTGGACCCGAAATGGGTATTTGAATATGATTCTGGACCTCTGAAATAAGAAAATAAGATAAAGATACATAATACAGAAGCCCACAAATTAGGGCAAAGAATACCGAATATGAAAGATAATACAACGACAACTAAAAAAATTTGAAAGTGGAAAGATGATACCATTTTGTTCTGTTCTAGCCTCACATAGCTGATCATTGTTCTCAAGAATAGGCTCGTATGAGCACCTCGTATATGAATGGGCCCCTTATATATGCAGGAATATTGAAATGTCAGCTGAGGATCGAGTCTAGTTAGACCAACAGGGTCATTGATCCTTGCCTAAGATTGGCTAAACGGCGGAGAGCGTCAACCCTTATCTGATCAACATTGGCATTTGAATTCTGTCTGGACCATGATTGGTATTTGGTATCAACACCGAATTAATTAAAAGATACTGATAATTAACTCATATTTGATAAAATTCAATCATGATTAACTAATCTTGGAGACAATTGAAATTTCACTTAATCATGTTGGACGAATCTTGAGGAAATTGTAACTCATGCCTAATAATATTATTGTAATCCATGTTATTGTTGTAGATAATTTGTAGATTTTAATCTTGTACTTAAGTCTTAAATCATATTCTTTCCTGATTAGTGATACATGGAATATCAATGAACTGCTAGTATTTCTACAAATGCCTGCCTGAGTATTAATTAGTATCAGTTGTATTACATTTAGTTAGAATTCTTGCTTAATAATTAGTTATATTCACAACTGCTGGAAACCCCATGTGCACATGCACCTATGGACTATCTGTATACTACTTATACTAGAATTTTAAGATAATGCTAACTAAGATTTTATTTAGCTTCATCACTTACGGTCGTTTCATGTCCTAAAAAATTCAGAGGCCTGTCAGCAGCCACCCAGTCAGGATTAGAGAAGCTGGATCGGAAGGATCCAGGATCAACAACCAAGCTGATAGTTTAAAGCTCATTTTGTCTAGTAGAGCTATCAACACTTGCACTTAGTTTTGAAATGATCTTTCCTTCTTGTTTTGGCTTTTATTTAAGTCCATTACTTTTGAAATTTTGGTTATAATTTTGTAATTGGGCTTGTATGAATAATTTAACTTTTAAGGTTTTATTTTGATGGAAAAAGGTTTTAAAAGTTGCCTTAATTATATTATTTTATTCAGTGAAAACTGTTTATGATCAAATCGTAATTTTGAATATGTCCGTCAGGTTAACAAAATTGGGAGGTTAAACTGATAAGTGTTTAACTCAAGTTTTCGTGCATACTTTGATAAATTAACGACTATTTTGATAATTGTAACCTAATCGTTTCCGCAAATTTAAATATATTTCTACAAAAAAAATATATGGTAAGGTACCTGAAGAAGAGATACGAATTAAAAAGTTGAACCTGAAAGATAAAAATACGAACATGAATATGAATAAAAACAAACGGTGCGCGTCGACGCCGGCTCGCATTAGACTCGCCAACGGACAACGTGACTAGGTGCGAGGGGCGTGACACCTACAAACTTCAAAGCCCTTACATGTCAACATTAGTTTCCACAACTATCAATTGTTTGCAACCTGTGAAGCTTTAATATCAAATACAAAGCCATGTTAATCTTCTCAATTCCCATTCAAATTAATTTAATGCTTTGATCATCCGATGATTCATGCCTAGAGTGTCGTGTCTGCTTACCAATGCTAAAATCCTTCTGTCAGAGAACAAGCCCAAACAAGGAATCTTTATGTAACATACCAAAACTTTTGACCTTTGAATAATACACCTCGGTGTGCATGCCCGACTGGTCACGTACCCAATATTGTGAAATTAATTAAGTTATTTTGGGTTAGGTCTTAAGTGGAAAAGGATTATTTAGATTGTGTGTGGATCATTAGATAAAATTAAATACACCTATCTACGGTGTATTGGCTTAACACCAAAGCCCAGATTGTTATAAATGAAAATAAAGGCAAGAGAATTTATTTCTCTTATGATTTTGGGTTCGAGAGAGAGAAAGAGAGCAAAGGAGGAAAGAGAGCTCTAAATTAGGAGGGTGTGTGCAAGATTGAAGCTCGATGTGAAGTTCGTGGAGATCGAGTCAATGAGTTTCCCAAATTTTTGACTTTGAAACTCTAGCTTGGATGTAAGAGCGTGAATCGAGAAATCGATCAATTTGAGGTATGGAAATTATGTTAAATTACGATTTATAGTTGAGTTAGTTTGATTTATGTTTATGGGTGAAGAATTGGAAGAAATAAGTTAAGATTTGAAGAAAAATGGGTTGGAGAAGTTAAAACCCGTGTTTGGGAGAAATCTGACGAAACTGATCAATCAAAATAAGTATTAGATCGATCGATTTTATCGGAGCAAAAGTATGAAGGTTTTTGGAGAAACTGATCGATCGAAATTAAATTTGATTGTTCAATTTGTGAAAATCGATCGACCGATTTGAAAATCGACCAATCGATTTGTGAAAAACAGTGAACATGTAATTTGGTTTCTGGAGAAACAGACCGATTGAAATTAAATTCGATCGATCGATTTGTCAAATCCGATCGATCGGTTTGAAAATTAACCGATTGAATTAGATAGAGCTTGCCGACAGTGCCTCAGTATTTTGGTCGTAACTTCCTACTCCGGACTCTGATTGATGCGATTCTTACGGTGTTGGAAAAAGGACAACAAGATCTACAACTTTTGTGAATCCAAATATTTAGAGGTAAAAAATTTAGGAGAATATTGCGTCAAATTCTAAGTTAACACGGACTTGTCCGTTTCCGCCCCATTTTGAAAAAACACTTAAATATGTCTAAGTTATTAGTGATTAGAGTTAATCCGTGATGCATCGTTGTGTGCTTGTGATATAGATTGAGGGTGGGAAGCCATTGAAAGGACTTTGCTTGGCTTTACTCAACTTCAAGATTTAGGTAGGGAAACTTCAACACAAATTTACATTATTTGACTTTGATTCATAAGTTCTTTGATATGATTTCATGAAAAATGTTAAGTTTGACCATATGTTAACTAGCGTGTAAATTCTTTGAAACTATAACTGGAATTTTTTATTTGCTTTGACTGCCTTTGAAAATGTGAATTTGTGACACTTTGAAAAATGTGAATTCATGGCACTTTGAAAAATGTGAATTCGTGACGCAATAGAAAGATGTGAAATGTCGTTAACCGACACTTGGACTTTGGCGTGAAACGTACATTATGAATCCTTTGGATTCTTTTGACTGTATCCCTTGGAGTTGGTACGACGACATCATCCGTACACGCATTCATACATACGTTGCATATGCATCCCTTGGAAATATCATTCATCCCTTGGATATCATGCATCCCTTGAACAATCATTGATAGCTTGGATACCCTTGGATACATTGTGACACATTGAAAACATTGAGACACCCTTGGAAACATTGTGATGCCCTTGGATATATTGAGACACCTTTGGACACCTTGGATTGTTTTGGTTGTAAATTTGATATTGTTTACAAATATGCTTGAAATTTGGGCACCCTTAGATAGTTCTGACTGTTTTAAAATGTGCGTTTGCACCTACTGTTGATGAAACTCCGTCTTGGAAAGTAAAGGCTTTGAAAGTAAGGTTGAAATGAAAGAAAATGATAAATGTTTTGAAAATCAGTTTTGAAAGATGGCTTTAATTTCTGTCATTGAATCTATGCTTTCTTATGATAAAATGCAAATTGATATTGAATGTCCTCTACTGAGCTTAGTTGTTAGCTCACCCCGACTATACGTCATAGGCACATGTATAGGTATTGATCGAGACCTTGGCTTTAAGGAAGATTTAGACTACGTACCGGATGAGAAGATCGTCTGCTTGGGGATTTTCACCTTAGTTCTGGGATCATAGATTTTGGGTTTGGTATGTTGGGCTTGGTACATTCATGATATTATCCATATATTGTATACTACTATTTTGGTGATGGTCGGCCATCACCGGTAGTTTAGTTTATTTCTTTTGAGATTACGTATTCTTTATATAGAAATGGAGATTTGATTTTGTTCTGCCATATGTATATATGCTTTGATTTCTACGCTTATTAGTGGATGTACCAACTATTCTATGTTCGGATCGTGATCTGCGACTCGATAGTCCGGGTTCTCCCATTAAGTTTAAGAAAAAAAATATATATCTCGGAAAATTCAGGTTGGAAAAATTTGGGCTGTCATACTTTAGATCCCATGTCTCGACTCATTCCTCACCTTAGATATATTCTCAAAATAAAATCGCTCCAATGAATAGTTTACTTTTCGCACACATGTGAG
Organism: Chloranthus sessilifolius; assembly: GCA_021018995.1. Lineage (NCBI taxonomy): Eukaryota > Viridiplantae > Streptophyta > Magnoliopsida > Chloranthales > Chloranthaceae > Chloranthus > Chloranthus sessilifolius. Next base: position 119,364,642 of record CM037592.1, read on the forward strand.
AGAGAATTATAATACAAATCAAAGAGTTTCACATGATACAAGAAATACGGTGCATCAAAGAAAAAGTAATCTCATAAGAAATGATGCTTGTATCTTAAGCATGTTATATAAAGTACCATAGTCATTGCATCGTCATTCTCCACAAGGCATTTACCGGCCGAGATCGGATCGCGAAGGTCTTTTCTAAGGTTGTAATGGGGCTCAGGCTCGAGTTATGGAAGGAAGAAAAATTGGATTCAAATTTCTCTGAGAAACCAGAAAACGAAACATATTTGATTTTCTTATTTACACTCTTTCTTTTTTAAAATTTTCAAAATTTTTCTTTCTCTTTTCTCTACTTTCTTTTCTTTCATTCCTTCTTTTTCTTTTCTTTTTGACATCACCTCATATATTTTTTATTTCTCTTCATTTATCTACCTCTTTCACACATTTTTTTTTTTCTTTTCACCCGTTTTCATTAATATTTCTACCCTATGCTCCCAATGTTGACCACTATCACACCTCTCCACGTACTCTCTTTTCATTTTCTTCTTATCCCTCTTTCCCGATTTTTCAGAGATTGCCAGTTAAGGCATAACTTTCGGTGATAGTGTCGGAGTGTGGTTAGTGTGGCTTCACAAGAAATATTTTAAGGCAAATTTTTTTAATAAATGTAATATCCCGGGTATTTTAGACCTGATTTCGATTACCTCAGTAAGCATGCCCGAAAAATTTTCGGGATGAATCAGGTTTATTTATGTAAGTTAAGGTATGAGGAGGTTTTTGGTCAATGGATTTTTGTTTTGGACTTGTGGAAGTCATATTTTTGGTAACGTATACACTAAGATGTGTGTATATGTTTAACACTAAAAATAAAATCTGTTTGAGTGGATAAGACTTCTAAATAAAAGATCATGATATTTGAGAAAATATCATGATATTTTGGTTTGGCTATAGTATTATAAAGAGAGAAGAGTGAAGGAGAAGTCTATCCTTCCTCCCTCACGTGAGAACCTGAACCTTAAACTTTTGCAAACTTCCTTGTTTCCTTTGCTTGGATCCCTTGTGATAATAATATCTCTCCCCATCTCTATCGTTTACAAGCCTTGTGTTTAGCTCCTGATTGGTTAGAAATAGTGCGAAGGAAGGCTAGGGGAGAATGGACAATTTTGGTGGATAATCTGGGCTATGGCTCTAGCTGAAATGGGAGAGGTGGACTGAATCTGGAGTCAGATTGAGTAAGGTGTGAAGATTGATCCGGTGCTTGGATTTGGATCCACGGGAATCGAAGGAATTAACTTCAAGAGGTAGGCTTTGAAAATCCCTTTGATTAAGTTATTTATGCCTAGATTAGATTAGATAAATGGTGCTTATAGAATAGATAACAGTTTAGTGCTTTGGAAGAAAGATAGCAAGTAAGGAGACAAATTTGAACAAGCACTTACCTGGACAAATTCGAGGTTCGAATTCAAATTCGAACATCGAATTTGAAATTCGATGATCGAATTTTGGAAAATCTGACTGATGCACTTTTGGTGAATTCGATGCTCGAATAATTTGGAATTCGATGATCGAATTTTGTCATGTTTTTGGTCTTCAAAATTTTTTTGGAAAAACTTATGGGTAGCTTATGTTTTGACTTATAGACCACCCTTTAACACTTTTATGGTGTTATTACTTGTAGGTTCTAATTAGAGTCCACTGTGAGGACCTCTTTATGAGAACTTAGACCAAATCAAAGTCAAGGTAGGGGAACCCTAAAACTAATTGGCATTTTATTCCAAGTATTGGTTATTTCTTTGCAAGCATAATTTCCAAATTTTGTTAGACATGACATGATTTAGAACTTCAAAACTGTGACATAAATAAGAAATCAGAAACTTTGGAACTTCCGAACCTCACCTTTGAATGTGAACTATGTATTAGAAATTCAGAAAATCTGAAAATGTACTATCTACATAAAATCTGATATGTTTAGTATCCGCATTTGATTTGAGGTTAATTAGAACAAAACCCTAGATTCTACCAACCGTGTTGACAATATTTCAGCCTAGCGCAAGCTTCCCTCATTACGTAGGGGCTTATTGCACTTTCAGAAAAAGGGTTCATTGAACGACGATGGTCAGTAGGGTTTCCCATCGGTAATACTCGTGCTCTCATGCTAGTATGTAATTTGAGAGATATAATTAAGTTATAAGTTTAAGATAAGAAGCATGCATGATATCAGAATTTGAAAACATCAGACATATTAAATTCTCTTTTGGCTTACTGTTTTAGAATTGGAATTTAGAAATCAAGGCATCTTTTGAAAAACCATAACTGATCCAATTTTTATCTTTAAAAACCTTTACTTATGATAAAATGTAAATAGATAAAGTTTCCTCTATTGAGCTTCGATGTTAGCTCACCCCGACTATACGTCACAGGTGCTGAGACTGACTTAGGTTCGGACGATCTTGATCTAGAGGACTCTGACTACATCCTTGAGGAGGAGATAGAGACCCCAGCGGAGGAGTTCTTCCCGTGATCTAGATTTGTCTTTTGGTACTTTTGGGTTTGAATTAGTTTGAATTATGGGCCCAAGGCCTTATTTGCTTATTTTGATATCATTGGAGTAACCATCATTAGGAACCATTATTTAAGTGATTGGATTGGCCATCACTGGTGGTTCTTCCTAGTTCCTCTTAGTGATATATTTTGTTTATGTTATTGATCTGATCTTTTTAGTCTTGCTTCTGTTTAGAACTATGTTTATATTGCCGGCTTTTGTTTGTTATGCGTCTTATTAAGAAATCAATAAGTTGGCGAACCTGCCTTTCCTATACCTATAGGATTAAAAAAGTCAGGTGGTCACAATAAAGCTCAAAAGGGGTGCTAAAAGGTAACTTAGTGTGAGGTGAGACATTTGATGTTCAAATGATCCAAAGACGGCCTTTGATCATTTCCTCAAAAGGTGGTAACGATGCCTATTTGTTTGAGTTCAAACTCAATGTATTCTAGCCCGATGATATAACAATGCAAAGTAATCAAACCAATGAAAAATGTGTGAGAATCTTAGGATTCAAAGTTTTAGACTAATCCCTTGACTTCGAAAATTAAGCATGGCAATGGTAAAGGAAATTCTACTCATGAACTACAGAATCATCTTTTGAATCTTAACATTAAAATTAATGATCATAAACACTTATAATCATATCATGGCATAGTAGTTATCACAAAAGCTTCACTAGTATCAACAATTAAAATTCTTGAAAACTCATTGAAATTCGGAAATAGGCTCTACTATGCACAGTAGATCAATTGACTTTTGAAAATCAATTGATTGATTTGCACCTGTTGGAAAAATATTCTTGGGTGACTATGTAGTCTTTCAACTATTCTGAGAATACTCTTTTTTTTTTTAATATTTTATTTTGCATTTACTTGAATTATTGCTCAAATTAAATGATGTGACCTGAGTTGAACTTCTCACCCCCAAACCTGATGTGTCCAATGTCCTCATTGGTTTGAAAGTTATAGAATTTGGTACCCCAAAACCTGTGTAAAACATACTATAACCCGAAGGCAAACCAGGTGAAAAATATTGTGCCCCATAAGATCAAAATATGCAGGTTATGAATTGACAATTAATACCAATGAGCAGATTTAAACAAATAATGCAAAATAAATAACTTAACCAAACACACTAAACACAAAAACTTCTTATTTTTCATTTAATTAATTAATTAATTATTATTATTATTATTATTATTTCAAAAAGCAAAGTCAATTCAACTGGGTTGCCTCCCAGTAAGCGCTGAGTTTAAATGTCGAGAGCTCAACCATTCAACTTTCAATTTACGGGATCAATGAGATCTGTTGATTCAATCAACAGTTGAGTCATTAGCTCAGACATTGGCTTGAGGCGTTGACCATTGACCTTCAGTATCCGATTATCCTTCATATCTGAATTTGAAAACATCAAAATATAAGACATATTAAATTCTCTTTCGGCTTACTATTTTAGAATTGGAATTTAGAAATCAAGGCATCTTTTGAAAAACTATAACTGATCCGATTTTTATCTTTGAAAACATTTGCTTATGATAGAATGTAAATAGATAAACTTTCCTCTATTGAGTTTCGATGTTAGTTCACCTCGACTATACGTCACAGGTGCTGAGACTGACTTAGGTTTAGACCATCTTGATCTAGAGGACTCTGACTACATCCTTGAGGAGGAGACAGAGACCCCAGCAGAGGAGTTCTTTCCATGATCTAAATTTGTCTTTTAGTACTTTTGAGTTATAATTATTTTAAATTATGGGCCCAAGGCCTTGTTTGCTTATTTTAATATCATTTGAGTAACCATCATTAGGAACCATTATTTAAGTGATTGGATTGGCCATCACTGGTGGTTCTTCCTAGTTCCTCTTAGTGATATATTTTGTTTATGTTATTGATCTAGTCTTTTTAGTCTTGCTTTTGTTTAGAACTATGTTTATGCTGCCGGCTTTAGTTAGTTATGCGTCTTATTGAGAAATCAATAAGTTGGCGAACCGACCTTTCCTATACCTAGAGGATTGGAAAAGTTGGGTCGTTATAGTTGGTATCAGAGCACGGCTCTAGGTTCAAAGTCTTAGGACTAAGGGCTTTATTGTCTTTACAATTAATACTGATCAATTGTTATTGTTTTTCAATAATGACAGATCAGCATGGTTCCAAGGTTCAAAGGCAGGGGTTGAGGTCGAGACAGACCTAGAACGGTTCGTGTCGAGGAGATTGATGAGGGCATAGGTACCTCACAGGGCAGCGATAGAGTGGCTACTAGTCCTAATGCAGATCCTTGAGAGCTGGTAGAGGTGGAGGAAGAAACGTTGACCAAGTCTTGGCGGTTTTGGCTAATAATATGGCTCAACAGACTGCGGCAATGGCCCAGCAGACAGAGTTGCTGGCAACCCGACATCAGCCAGGAGGTTTTACAGAGTTCAGGAGGATGAGACCTCCTACCTTGATGGGTTAGACAGATCCAATAGAGGCCAAGGGATGGATTGACGAGATGGAAAAGGTCTTTGAGGTATTGCAATGCACCGATGTGGAGAAGGTGCGCTAGGCAACCTTCAAGTTATTGGGTGAGGCTAGTCCTTGGTAGAAATCTGTATCCAGGACTCGAGAGTAGGACTATCCTAACACTCCATGGACCTGGGCAGAGTTTGTGGAGACGTTCAATGATCAGTACTTTTCAAAGATCGTACGTCATCAATGGGAAGTCCAGTTCATAAAACTGGAGCAAAATGAGATGTCGATCCAAGAGTATGAAGCAGTGTTTGACAGTCTTTCACGATTCGCACCTTTGCATGTGGCCACTGAATTAATGAGGGCCTAGAAATTCCAATGGGGCCTGAGGCCAAATATACAAGAGAAGGTTGCAATGTGGGAGATGGAAACCTTTGGGGGCGTCATGTCAAAGGCCCTCATTACTGAAGAAGAGATCCAGAAGTTGTATCTGAGAAGAGACCAGGGAAATAGAAACCGGTTCGGCCAGGGACAGTCTAATGTGTCTGAGCAGGCGAACAAGAAGTCGAGGTTCTCGAAACCTCCTCACTATCCCACTCAACCATCATATTCCAAACTGGCTGTCACTTTGGGACCGGTGTCTTCCTCCTATTAGAGATCGTAGAATTCTTCACCTGCACGACCTTTCAGAGCAACTAGCACCACTGCGAGCGGGTCTTCTGTGGCTCAGGGATCATCTCGTGGACCATCTAGTACTCCAGTTTCAGCTCCAACATGTACACGATGTGGGAAATCACATAAGACGGAGGATTGTCGAAGGAACACTGGAGGATGCTTCAGGTGTGGGAAGATTCGTTATATGATCAAGGATTGTCCTAAGGAGGACAAGGGAAGGACTACTTTGGTCTCTACACAGAAATCGCCACAACCTACAGTTCAGGGTCGAGCCTACGCGATGACAGCGTATGATGCCCAAACGTCGAACGACATAATCAAAGGTATCATTAAAGTTCAGATGTTAATTAATATATTAGTTTATATTGTTTTCAATTGTGAATTCTTTAAAGATAAAATTGATAAACTATAATTCATTACATGTAATTAATGATAACTTATGATAAAAGGTACCCTTGTGATGAGTCGTGAAGGCGACTCGAGTAAAACAGAAGCACGAGTATTGATAGACCCTGGGTCTACACACTCGTTTATCACCCTTCTTTTCTCAGAGAAGTTAGGTATTGCTCCCAAACCCCTTGCTTTCATTTTGGCAGTATTTGTTCCTACGGGAAGCTCGGTGATCACGGATACAGTGTGTCAGTCAGTTATAGTGATGGTTGATGATCACAAGACAATGACCAATATGATTACCTTGAGTATGGAAGGGTTTGATGTGATTCTCGGGATGGACACACGAGCGTGGACTATTTACGGAATATCGTGACCTTCCGACCACCAAAGCGAAAATCCTTTTGATTTTGTGGAGTTAAATTGAATGTTGCGCCACTTATTTCCGCTATTCGAGCCGAGCGTATGATGAACGGTTGTCATGGATATCTTGGTTACTTGCAAGATCATAAAGAAGAAAAGAAGGACATTGCGCTTATCACGGTTGCTCGTGAGTATCCCGATGTCTTCCCTGAAGACTTACCTGGATTGCCACCTGATCGAGAGGTCAAGTTCGTGATCGAGTTAGCGTCGGGTATCAAACCATTTTCCAAGGCTCCATATCGGATGGTGTCTGCGGAGTTGAAAGAGCTCAAGGAACAGCTTCAGGAGCTGTTGGATAAAGGCTTTATTCGAGCGAGTGTTTCTCCTTGGGGAGCGTCGGTACTCTTTGTGAAGAAGGATGGATCGATGCGTCTGTGCATCGATTATCGCCAGCTCAATAAGATGATGATTAAGAATCATTATCCACTTTCGCGGATAGATGACTTGTTTGATAAATTGCAGGGTGCAAAGTTCTTTTCGAAGATTGATCTGAAATCAGGCTATCATCAGCTCAAGATTAAGGTGGAAGATATATCCAAGACAGCATTTCGCACGCGATATGATCACTATGAGTTCTTAGTAATGTCATTTGGGTTGACGAATGCGCCTGCATCGTTTATGGATCTGATGAACTACGTGTTCAAGCCACACCTTGATAAATCAGTGGTAGTTTTCGTAGATGACTTCCTCATCTATTTAAAAACCAGAGAGGAGCACGTACAGCATCTACGAGTGGCTCTTCAAACACTCAGAGATCACCAGCTATATGCCAAACTCAGCAAGTTTGAGTTTTGGCTAGATCAGGTCAGTTTCTTGGGCCACGTCATCTCTGAGTCTGGTATATCTATTGATCTGACAAAGATTGATTCCATGGTGAACTGGGAACAGTCGACGATAGTTACTGAGGTTCGTAGTTTCCTTGGTCTGGCAGGGTACTATCAGAGATTTGTCGAGAGCTTCTCAAAGATATCAGGTCCGCTTACACATCTTACAAAAAAGAATGCTAAGTTCGATTGCACGGAGCAGTGCGAGAAGAGCTTTCAGGAGCTTAAGTGGAGATTGACTACAATGCCGGTACTTGCTATACCTTCAGGCAGTGGAGGCTTCGCAGTGTACAATGATGCTTCTTTTGGGAGATTAGGTTGTGTGCTTAATCAAAATGAACGGGTCATTGCATATGGTTCTAGGCAGTTAAAGGATCATGAAAGAAATTATCTGACGCATGATCTCGAGTTAGCAGCAATTATCTTCGCCTTGAAGATCTTGAGACATTACCTCTATGGTGAGATATTTGATATATTCACCGATCACAAGAGCCTCAAGTACCTATTCACTCAAAAAGACTTGAATATGAGGCAGCGACAATAGAGGAAGTTCTTGAAGGATTATGATTGTTCTATCCAGTACCATCCGGGAAAGGCGAACGTCATTGCTGATGCTCTCAGTAGGAAGTCTTCAGCACTATTATAGAATCTTATCAGTAGGATATAGAGATGGAAGCTACTAGAAGATATGGCCTTAGGCAGCTCACGGTTTGATGTGAAAGGCTTAGGAGCACTGATGGCTACCCTTGTACTTTGTCCTACACTTTTCGAGAATATCAGGAAGTTATAGATGACAGACAATGAGCTTATGGCTATTAGGCGAGATGTGGTTAGTGGAAGCAAGAAGGATTTCTCCATTCGAGCAGAAGGGACCTTGTTGTTTCGAGACCGAGTATGTGTACCGACGAGCTCAGAACTTCGGGACACCATTTTGAAAGAGGCTCACAAATCGATGTATATCATACATCCTGGTAGTACTAAGATGTATTAGGATCTGATGAAGAGCTTATGGTGGAGAGGTCTAAAACGGGACATCGTCGAGTACATATCACGGTGTTTGGTATGTCAGCAGGTTAAGGTTGACCATCAGAATCCTGCGGGATTGTTATAACCATTACCTGTACTCGAGTGGAAATGGGAAGCCATTTCAATGGACTTCATTCTGGGGTTGCCGAAAACACTAAAGAAGAACAATGCCATCTGGGTCATTGTCGATTGGTTAATGAAGTCCACACATTTCTTAGCCTATAATACGACGTATACCTGATCGATTTAGAATGTAACCCTTGCAAGTGCACAAGATCTATTGCAGTATGGCAAGAACAGGGGTGTCGAACCCACAGGGAAACGTGAATTTTTAATTAATTCTTTTAGAGATTTTAAAAACGTCCCTAAGGAAGTACCAAAGGGCAGATTCAATTTTACTAAAAATCTATCACACTTTTCCTAAATGCAGAAAAATAAATTAATCTAAACAACTAAGTACTGATAAATCTAAGAACAATATTAAAATGAGATCAAGGAATATGCTACCCCAGATTCGTACCCCTTTTCTATCATTAAAACTCACAGTTTCATTAAAGCATCAATCACACCATCATTCACTAGAAAAATGATTCGTAAATAAATATGATCATCAATCTGGCATACCCTATCTAAAAACAATGACTCAGCCTAACATTGCGGTATGAGTCATGTAAAAAGCATAGCGTATCTCATGATATTTAGATCACGACAATCAGCACATAATCGCTCTACAGCCTAGATCAGCCTGCAGGTCCAGATCTAGCGATTATGGCCGTTGATACGCGCAATCAACGGTCATAACAAAGCATTCAAAATATTTTCAATCACACAAACTTTGAGCAAAACGATTCCATGATAACAATAATAGACTGCGGTATTAATCATAAACATGGGTACTTATCTGGGGATCGCATCTTCCCCGATCTACTGATTTAGCCGCTCATCTTTGGTGTTTGATCTCCTTTTTCTTTCAAAGTCATTCCTCTTTTATTTCTTCCAAAAGATATTTGCAATTGTTTTTCCTAAATACAATCTATGAATTTCTCAGAGAAAAATAATGCAAATCCTAGGTACAATCTACCCTGAATAAACCCTAGAAGAAGGAGAGAAGAAGACTTGAAAAGATGAAGAAAATATTCCCCCCAAAGTGAAGAGCCCTAAAAACTAAAAAGAAAGAATGAATAATATTCTAATTGCAAAAATCCTAATAAGAAACTCGTGGCTTCCCTTTTTATAATAGCCTAACCCTAATACCTCTCTCGATTGACATCTAAGAGTAATTTTCGTGAATTCCCGCCTAGCTTTGCATCAGACACTGCCTCGGTATTTTGCTCATAATTTTCTGTACCGAACTCGGATTGAGGTGATTCTTGAGGTGTTGGAAAGCTGACGACGAGCTCTACAACTTTTATGTTTTAGCCATTTCCTGAATCTGACGTCTTGAAGGTCCAAATTGAGCTGCAAGTCGCACTAAGTTCTCAATGACCCAAAATAGCAGTGTTTTGACATTATTTTCGGGATTCTTGGGCTGTTTTAGAAACTTGGGATGCACGAAACACTTCAAATCTAGTAAATCTCATCAGATAGCCTTCATCGGACGGCTAAATATAGGTATTTAGGGGTGAAATATCATCATATTTCACTACTCATCACACCCCCAAACCTACACTTTGCTAGTCCTCGAGCAAAGAGAATGATAGGAATATAAAGCAAATCAAACTAACATCCTAAAATTTTAATGCCACTTTCGTAGGGAACACGATTGCACTTAGCATGTGCAACAAGCCTTTAAACCCATAGGTGATCCCTAGTGGAGGAGTTGTGTCTCCTGAGGGTTTGCAGTGAAGTTACCCACAAACTTCCAAAAATTTCAAACCATCGGTAAAATTTAGTTTTCAAAACATGATTTTTTTTTTTATAACATATGTACTATTCAAAAAAACAAAAATCATTAATTGCTTCAGTATGTGAATCATCAATCTCAAATATTAAAGTCATGTCAATCATGCTAGTATCCATTCAAATTAATTTAATGCTCAAATTGTTAGATAATTCATTCATTCATGCCTAAACGTGAAGTGTGTGCATACCAAAACCAAGATTCATCCATCTCAGAACTAGTCCAAACGGAAAACCATCGGATCTGTTGTCTCGACTCAATCCTCACTTTAGGTATACTCTCAAAATAAAATCACTCCGATGATGGGTAAGTTTTCGCACATGTGAGAGATCAATACAAAGCAAATGAAAAGTCTCACATGATAAATGAAACACGATGCCAATCAATGAACAAAAATAAATCTCATAAACGGATACTTGTATATCCTAAGCATGTCATATCAAGTGTCATAAGTATTATATATTGACTCTCCACAAGACAGTTACCAATGCAAGATCGGATCATGAAGGTCTTTTGTAGGGTTGTAATGGGGCTCAGGTAAGGGTAAGAAAGAAAGGGAATTGTGATTCAAAATTTCTGAGAAATTGGAAAAGGAACTAACTTCTGATTTTTTTTTTTTATTTCTCTTCTTTTCTTTTTTTTTCTTTTCTAATTTCTCACCATTTTTTTTTTCTTTTCAATATTTTTCTTTTCTCATTCTTTCTTCTCTTTTGAATTTCCTTTTCTTGAAGCACCTCATTTTTCATTCCTTTTTTTTTTTTTTTTTTTTCTTTTTCTCTCCCCTTTTTTTCTTTTTATATTTGCCATACACTCTCAGTAAACACCATAACTCATTATCTCTCCACTTACTCTCTTTTCGCTCATTTTCATCCCTCGTTCCTAATTTCTCAGAAATAAGAAGGGTAAAGCTAAATTTTAAATTGTGAAGGGTTAAAGGTTAACGGCTTATCAAAGAATGTATAAGGTAAATTTTCTATAGGCTCAAAGGGTACTAAAAGGATAAATTTATATGAGGTGGGGCATTTTAAGCACAAAGCAGGCCAAAGATGGCCTTCAATCATTTCCTTAAAAGATGGTAACCTTGCCTATTTGTCTTGAGTAGATATACAGTATGTTCTAACACAATAATATGAATTTGATATCATGCAAAGTCACAAGCCAAAATAAAATGTATGAGATTATGCAAGATAATTCGTATTCAAAGAAAACTCAGTTTATATATTCACTCATCAATGACGGAAATTAGCTCTAAAGCTTCGGGTTTAGTCTCCACTAAGAACCTAAGATTCAACGTTCAAAATAGTTCATCGATTTCTAAGTCTTAGCTTGGTATAAGTGCAAAATTCTAAGCACGAATTTGAGTCATCCACAAATTATCACATTAAGCTTCATCATCCTAGATACAAGTATTCAAAATATGACATCAATATTCTCAAAATTAAATTCACATGCATCATCAACTAAAGTTTGAAAACTATTGCAAAGTAAATCATGTATGATGGTTCCAAATAAATAATTTTTTTTTTTTTTCAAAGAAAATCAAAAATAAGAGATGTAAGCTAGATAATCATACATACACCCTAACCTAAGAATGACAATGTCCTCATTGTTTGCAATAAGTAGGCACCCCCAAACCTGTTGAAAAGTACCTCAACACAAAGATCAGGTGCAGAGAATATGGGCATCAAATTAGAACATGACCAAAAATAGATTGAAGGTAATGTGGCTACACTAATTTGGAAATTAAAAATAACCTAAACTAAACTAAAAACTAATATTCTAGAACTAAACATACGAAAAGAAAGATAAATCCTAAATCCTAAACTAAACTGTGTCCAACTCCTAAATAAAACACTGGGTTGCCTCCCGAAGCGCGAGTTTAAGTGTCGATACTCGACCTCTTCATTGATCAAGAATACGGATCACTAAGGTGCATTGCCTCAATCTTAAAGCTGGGTCATCGGCTCAAACACCGGTTTGAGTCTTTGCCCATTCACTTTGAAAACTCGATTGTCCTCAAGGCTTTGAATTTCAATTGCACTGCGTGCTCACTAATGGAAACAACAAACGGGCCTTCCATCTAGATTTCAATTTCGAGGATGAAGCTTAAGTCGAATTGAATAACCAAACTTTTGGCCAACATGAAACTCCTTAGAAATTAATTGATCGTGCAACTTTTGTACCTTTCCTTGTACATCTTTGAATTTTCATCGCATCGTAGCGTAACTCTTCTAATTCACTCAATCAGTAACCTTCGATTCGACCTGCGCTTGCATATCGAAATTAAATCGTTTGATCGCCTGAATGCCTTATGCTCCAATTCGGACAGAAGATGACATGCCTTCCGTAGACAATTACAAGGAGACATTCCGATCGGTGTCTTGAATGCGACGATAGGCCCACAAAGCATCGATAGCGGTTTGACCAATCTCTTCTATCCGGTCGTCTGCCTTTTCTAGAATTCGCTTGATTTGTTAGACACTTCCACCGACCACTAGTTCGTGGATGGTACTGCGTAGCGACTTTGTGAGTGACGTCGTACTTCTTCATTAAAGTGGCAAAATGGCTATTGCAAAATGCGAACCGCCATCAACGATGATTGCTCTTGGGATCCCGAATCGGTTAAACACATGTTCTCTCGTAAATTTGACCACAACCTTGTGATCATTTGAGGGTTGCCACGACTTCAATCCATTTGGAGACATAGTCAATGACCACGAATATATGAATACCCAAAGGATGGTGGAAAAGGACCCATAAAGTCAATCCCCCAAACATCGAAAATTTCAACAATCGAATTGGATTAAGGGCATCATATTTTGTCGTGAAATATTGCCAAGTTATTGACACGTTGGCATTCCTTGCGATTGAGCGTCACGAAGATTGAGGGCCGAGAATCCGCTTTGAAGGATTTTACATGCGGTCTTCTCGTCCTCGAAATGGCCTCCACAGCCCCAAAGATATAAAAATTTAGGGCGCTTAGTTGCTCGTCTTACAGCACGCATCTCCTAATGATCGATCCGGCGAATTTAAACAAATATGGTTCATCCCGAAATAGTATTTTATTTGGGAGAAAAGAGATTCTTATCATTCTTACCCCACTCGGTGGGAATTACGCGATGACCGGATAATTCACGATGTTAGCAAACCACGGAACTTTTGCACCGGCTACATCAATTGCCATCAAATGTTCATCCGAAATGTGTCACGGATGGTCTCGGTATAGATGATTCTTGAGCGGAATTCTAGGCAGATGATCGACAACGTTCTCAACCCCTTTTATCTTTAATCTCAAAGTTGAATTCGAGAAGCGTGATCCAACGGATCAGCCTTGGTTTCGCATCCTTCTTTGCTAAAAGATATTTCAAAGCGAGTGGTCTCGAAAAGACCACTATTTTCGATCCAAGCAAATAGGAACGGAATTTGTCCGAGCATACACCACACTAATAATTCCTTCTCGGTGGTGGTGTAATTGATTGGGCATCAATTAATGTCTTGCTAGCATAATAAATTACGTGAGGTAATTTATTCACCCTTTGCCCTAAAGACACTCGATCGCATAATCGGATGCATCACACATGAGTTCGAATGGTAAAGAATAATCCGTGGTTGGATTATTGGTGCATTTGATAAGAGTTCACGCAATTTTAGGAATGCCTTTATGCAATCCTCATCAAAATCAAAAGGAACATCTTTGCCAAGCAAAGTGCACAATGGTTTAGCCACCTTGCTAAAATCCTTAATGAATCTTCTATAAAATCCAGCATGCCCCAAAAATGATCGAATTTGTGAACACTTTTAGGAGGTGGTAAATTTGCAATTAAGTCGACCTTCGCCTTATCAACTTCAATTCCTTCGTTGAAACAATATGCCCCAACACAATTCCTTGTTGAACCATAAAATGGCTCTTTTCCCAGCTGAGAACAAGTTTGGAATCTACACAACGTTGCAACACCTGTGAAAGATGATTCAAACAAGAATCAAATGTTTTTCCAAAAACCGAGAAGTCGTCCATGAAGACTTCGATGAATTTGTCGATCATGTCCGAGAATATGGCCAACATACATCGTTGAAACGTGGCCGGAGCATTACATAAGCCGAATGGCATCCTTCGATATGCAAACGTACCATATGGACACGTGAATGTTGTCTTCTCTTGATCAGCTGGAAAAACGGGCACTTGATTGTATCCCGAATAACCATCAAGAAAGCAATAAAACTCTTGCCCAGCTAACTTCTCAAGAATTTGATCAATGAACGGAAGGGGAAAATGATCTTTTCTGGTGGCTGTTCAATTTTCGATAATCAATGCACACACGCCATCCAGTAGTTTCACGAGTGGGCACCAATTCTCCCTCCGTAGTTTCTTTCACTGTAATTCCAGACTTTTTCGGAACGATTTGTACTGGACTAACCCATTCACTATCAGAGATCGGATAGATGATTCCAGCATCGAGGAGTTTAATGATTTCCTTTAAAACGACTTCTTGCATGTTCGGATTAATTCGCCTCTGTGGTTCCCTCGATGGTTTACTCTCATCCTCCGGATGTATTTTATGCATACATCTTGATGGGTCAATCCCTTGAGATCACTAAGGTCCATCCGATGGCCTCCTTGTGCTCTTCGGCACCTTCAACAAATCATTCTCTTGTTCTTAGATAATGTGGATGGAATTATCTTTGGAAGTGTTTCTCGAGGTCCCGTAAAGCATATTTGAGGGACTCGGGCAATTGTTTCAATTCCACGGTTGGTGGTCGCTCAATTGATGGAGTCGACATCCTTTACCTCGATGGTAGTGGTTCTACCTTAGTCACAACTTCACATAAGTTATCATCTTGACATGATGAATTTGACTTTTCTCTTACATTGCTTCCTTTCAAGCCCTTTGTCCTCATAGATGGCTAACAGCGGTTCAAATTCCTCTTTGGTGAGCATTGATGGTAATGCTTCATCCACCACTTCGTCCATCGATCGATGTAAAACATTCGACCTCATCCTCATTAGGAAATGGTTCATCGCATGGAATATATTAAGCGACTTTCATGTTTCCAAAAGCGTCCATGACTCGTCGACAATTAATGCAAGCGTTGGCGATGGCGAAAGCAGACGTCCAAGAATAATTGGGACTTGATTGATTGATTTCGGTGGTTCCATGTCTAAGACAACGAAGTCCTTTGGAAAACAAACTTGTCTATCCCAACCAAAACATCCTCGATAACACCCCTCGGTCTTCTTTCTGATCTATCTGCCAGTTGGAGTGTGACCGTCGTGGGTTTCAATTCACCCAATCCGAGTTTCTCGTACATTGAGTATGGGATCGAGTAACACTTGCTCCCAAATCCAATAACGCCTTTCCAATTGGTTGCCCACCAATGACACATGGAACATTGGGACTCGGGGTCTTTCGGTTTCGTGGGGTTTCCAATCGCATAATATCGAATCGACTTGATTTGTTAGGAACACTTTCTTTGAAACGTGAGTACGCGTGCCTTTCTCTCCGAGTGCACAAATCTTTGAAAAACTTGGCGTACTCAGGGAACTTGTTTGATTGTTTCAAGTAATGGAAGATTTATCTTTACTTGCTTGAATGTTTCAAAATTTCTTCCATTTTGTGGTCCCTTTCCCATTCTAGATGGAGGAGTTAGGCATTGAGGAATGGTGCCTTTGGGACATAAGGTGCGATTCCATTTCGATTCTTTTCACGTCCTTGTTGGACGGATGAAGGAAACTCTTCCTCTATTACTTTTTTTTTTCCTTTTTCTCTTTCTTGCTCTTGTACTTTTCTTATCTCTGGACCTTTGTCTCTTTATTTCTCTTTTCCTTTTCGTTTCTCTTTTCCTTTTCCTTTCTCTTTTCTTTTCTCTGATTCTTTTTCCTCTACTGCTTCTCTTTCTTCATCAGCTTCTACAGGCATTTTCACTTGATTATCAACCTCTCGTCCACTTCTCAGCACCGTAATAGCTTTCAACTGTTGACTATTCGATGGTCCTGTTTCAGATGGTGCTTGGCCTCGAGGATTATTGATGGGTTGGCTGGGGAGCCTACCTTCCTCTCGCTGACTCAGTTGATTGGCCAATTGACTGACTTGGTCCATTATCATCTGCTGAAAAGATTGCATGCTTCGCATAAGCTTTTCTTCCAGATCAGAATCTTCCGAAGTACTGGCATGAGATTGATTAAGATTCTGATTGAAATTTCGATTTTTGGTGAGTCGAATTTGGATGATAATCTGAACGATTCTGTTGGAAATTGGAATTCTGTTGGAAATTAGAATTCTGCTGGAAATTCTGTTGTGGACGAAAATTTTGTTGAAAATTTGGTTGAAAAGGTTGTTGTCCACCCATTGTGTTGGCTCTATGTTGCTGGTTTACCTGGCCAGTTTGGTTCGATTCACCCCATCCTAAGTTGGGGTGATTTTTCCATTCCGGATTGTAGGTATTGGAGTGTTTCTACCCTGCTGATAAGATTGAGTCACATTTACCTGCTCTTGAGGATTAGGTTCATCAGGGAAGAATGACAAGGTAGTAGGGCACTCATTAGCCATATGACCTGGGTGGTCACAAATTGAACACACTGTGGGGGTGACAGGAGCTTTAGCTTGCTTGGTAGCAGCTAACAACATGTTCATCTGTTTGGACAGCATGTCAAACTTTGTTGAGAGATCTGAGGCATTATTGTTGACATCGTACAATCCGTCTTTTGTCAACACATGAGATTTAGGTGCCAGGTTCAAGTTGGTTCGCCTTGGTCTCACTTTGTATCAAGTTTGATATAACTTTTCAAACAATGCCCACAATTCGTCACTTCTTTCGTGGCACAAGATCCACCACAAGATGCATCAACCATGCGTCTCTTCGTGAATCATCCATTGTAAAACTTTGGACTTGTTGCCACCTTGGAACTTGATGATTTGGGCAACTTCGATCAATTCCTTAAACGCGTTCCCAACATTCATGGAATGTTTCAGAGGTTGTTGGGAAAAGAACCGGATCTTCCGACGCAATTCAATGGCCTTAGTCATGGGAAAATATTTTTAAGGAACCGACGATGCGTCGCCTAACTCGAATAGATTGTGGTTCTAAGGAATAGAACCATGTTTTGCCTTATCTCTTAAAGAGAACGGAAAGAGTCTGAGCTTCGCTATCTCATCGTGACATTGTGGACTCGAACATTTTGCATACCCCTGAATTCATTTAAGTGAACGTATGGATTTTCATTTGCTAACCCATGGAAAATTGGTAGCATTTGAATCATTCGATTTGAATTCATAGTGGTTCCTGGAATGGGAGCATGCATAATACATTCACGATCCTCGTAAAAACCGGATCGTTATAATACTCGTGTTCTAGGGCCCTCATCAAAATTATTGTTCCTATTATTTCCATTATTGACATTCCCATTGTTGTTATTCTCATCTCTCTCTTGCCTTTGGTCCGCCATGGTCTCGGTTTGTTGATATTGATTCCTCCGGACTCTTGATTCTCTACAAGCTCTTTCGATCTCAAGATTAAACAGAGCAGATGTGGGTGATGAGAACGAGTAAAGCTCATACACCAACACTCACAAACAGGTTGAAGAATCCACAACAAACCCACAAAATTCGCTCAAACGATTTAAACAAAGATGATAAGCGTAGCCAATATCATTGAGGAAAGATTTCTTCTTTTTTTTTTTTTTTTTTTTTTTTAATTAAAATTCGAATTTAAATTAATTAATTAATTTTTTTTTTTTATATTCAAATTAAAATTCAAATTAAAATTAAAATTAATTAATTAATTAATTAAATTTTTTTTTTTTTAAATTCAAATTAAAATTAAAATTCGAATTTAAATTAATTAAATATTTTTTTTTTTTTTTTTTTTTTTTTTTTAAATTCAAATTAAAATTTAAATTCGAATTTAAATTAATTAAATTTCTTTTTTTTTTTAAATTCGAATTAAATTTTTTTTTTTAATTTTTTAATTTTTTAATTTTTTTTTTTAAATTAAATTCGAAAATTAAAAATTAAAATTGAAAATCCTATAAAATCTTTCCTAAAAGAGAAAAATAAGGAGAAGAATGAAAGATTCCTAAAAATCCTAAAACAAAAGTCCCACAAAAGTTAATGACTAAATTTAGAAAATCCTAAAAATATCTAAAAGAGGAAAATAAGGAAAAAGAGTCCTACCAAATCTAAAATAAGAAGTCCTAAAAATCTCTACTTCCTAAATTTCCTAAGGAAGGTATCCTAAAAATCTAAACTTCCTAAAAAGACTCCACAAAATCTTATCAAAGAGAGAAAAATAAGGGAAATAATTTTTTTTTTTTTTTTTTTTTAAACACTCAAAACAGAAAAATCCCTATCTGAATTAATCAAAATTTCACCGATTTCCCCGGCAGCGGCGCCAAAAACTTGGTCGATTTAGAATGTAACCCTTGCAAGTGCACAAGATCTATTGCAGTATGGCAAGAACAGGGGTGTCGAACCCACAGGGAAACGTGAATTTTTAATTAATTCTTTTAGAGATTTTAAAAACGTCCCTAAGGAAGTACCAAAGGGCAGATTCAATTTTACTAAAAATCTATCACACTTTTCCTAAATGCAGAAAAATAAATTAATCTAAACAACTAAGTACTGATAAATCTAAGAACAATATTAAAATGAGATCAAGGAATATGCTACCCCAGATTCGTACCCCTTTTCTATCATTAAAACTCACAGTTTCATTAAAGCATCAATCACACCATCATTCACTAGAAAAATGATTCGTAAATAAATATGATCATCAATCTGGCATACCCTATCTAAAAACAATGACTCAGCCTAACATTACGGTATGAGTCATGTAAAAAGCATAGCGTATCTCATGATATTTAGATCACGACAATCAGCACATAATCGCTCTACAGCCTAGATCAGCCTGCAGGTCCAGATCTAGCGATTATGGCCGTTGATATGCGCAATCAACGGTCATAACAAAGCATTCAAAATATTTTCAATCACACAAACTTTGAGCAAAACGATTCCATGATAACAATAATAGATCATGGTATTAATCATAAACATGGGTACTTATCCGGGATCGCATCTTCCCGATCATCGATTTAGCCTCATCTTTGGTGTTTGATCTCCTTTTTCTTTCAAAGTCATTCCTCTTTTATTTCTTCCAAAAGATATTTGCAATTGTTTTTCCTAAATACAATCTATGAATTTCTCAGAGAAAAATAATGCAAATCCTAGGTACAATCTACCCTGAATAAACCCTAGAAGAAGGAGAGAAGAAGACTTGAAAAGATGAAGAAAATATTCCCCCAAAGTGAAGAGCCCTAAAAACTAAAAAGAAAGAATGAATAATATTCTAATTGCAAAAATCCTACTAAGAAACTCGTGGCTTCCCTTTTTATAATAGCCTAACCCTAATACCTCTCTCGATTGACATCTAAGAGTAATTTTCGTGAATTCCCGCCTAGCTTTGCATCAGACACTGCCTCGGTATTTTGCTCATAATTTTCTGTACCGAACTCGGATTGAGGTGATTCTTGAGGTGTTGGAAAGCTGACGACGAGCTCTACAACTTTTATGTTTTAGCCATTTCCTGAATCTGACGTCTTGAAGGTCCAAATTGAGCTGCAAGTCGCACTAAGTTCTCAATGACCCAAAATAGCAGTGTTTTGACATTATTTTCGGGATTCTTGGGCTGTTTTAGAAACTTGGACTGTATTTACCTGAAACACTTCAAATCTAGTAAATCTCATCAGATAGCCTTCATCGGACGGCTAAATATAGGTATTTAGGGGTGAAATATCATCATATTTCACTACTCATCAATACCGCTAACAAACTTGCAGAGTTGTACCTCAAGGAGATCGTTGGACTGCATGGTATACCAGCTAGTATTGTGTCAGATAGAGATCCGTTGTTTACTTCGTAGTTTTGGCAACGATGTCAAGAAGGAATGGGTTCTCGTCTTGACTTCATCTCAGCATTTCACCCATAGACCGATGGCCAAACTAAGCGAGTAAATAAGATCATTGAGGGCATGCTACAAGCTTACATGTTAGATTTCCACGGGTCATGAGACCAACACTTACCTCTGATCAAGTTTGCTTACAATAATAGCTTCCAAGCTAGTATCAGTATGACACCGTTCGAGGCTTTATATGGACAGTGGTGCAGGTCTCCGCTGAATTGGGAATAGGTGGGTGAGAAACTCATTCTAGGCCCTGAGATCATGGAGCGTACAATCAAGACAGTTCGGTTGATCCGTAAGAGACTACGTGTGGCTCAGAGTCGCCAGAAGAGCTACACAGATCTCAAGAGGAGAAATGTGGATTTTCAGGTGAGCTTAACTGCTTTAAACACCTAATATGTCTCTAAGTGATGAGATCGTTGCTAATACTTGTTTTTCAGGTGGGCAACAATGTTTTTGTCCAAATCTTGCCTACGAAAGGCGTGATGCGATTCGGCAAAAGATGGAACCTGAGTCCTAGGTATGTCGGGCCTTTTGAGATATTAGGCCGAGTCGGAGAGGTTGCATATAGAATGGCGCTACCACCGCAATTATCCAGCATGCACAACATATTCCATGTGTCCATGCTACGGCGATGCATATGCGACTTGACTCATGTACTTGATTACCAACCCATTGAGCTTCAGTATGGTTTGATGGTGATCGAGGACTCGGAATAGATCTTGGATCGCAAAGAGCAGATCCAACGAACCAAGAGGATTCCTTTAGTTCTCGTAAGATGGAGGAATCATACAGCGGAAGAAGCCACTTGGGAGCACGAAGCTGAGCTCCGAGAACAATTTCTGCACTTGTTTGATTAATTTTAGGAAATTTTAACCATAGTGGTATATTCAATGAATGGGAACTTTGGGACTACGATGAAATCCTTTTAATTTCTACCAAATTTTGCATTGTTGCATTGTTGTATTAACTTAACCAAACACACTAAACACAAAAACTTCTTATTTTTCATTTAATTAATTTATTATTATTATTATTATTATTTCAAAAAGCAAAGTCAATTCAACTAGGTTACCTCCCAGTAAGCGCTGAGTTTAAATGTCGAGAGCTCGACCATTCAATTTTCAATTTACGAGATCAATGAGATCCGTTGTTTCAATCAACAGTTGAGTCATTAGCTCGGACATTGGCTTGAGTTGTTGACCATTGACCTACAGTATCCGATTGTCCTTCATATCTTGAATCTCTATTGCACCGTGCTCAGGTAGAAATGACCTGAAAAGGTCCTTCCCATCTTGACCTTAATTTCCCTGGGTGGAATTTTAACTTCGAATTAAAAAGCCATACCTTCTGCCTCAGATGAAATTCTTTCCTAGAAATTAGTCAATCATGTAGCTTCTTGGATTGTTCTTTGTATAGTTTCGAGTTTTCATACGCATCGTGGCGTAATTCCTTGAGCTTGCTTAATTGTAAGCGCCGATTTGATCTAGCCGCCAACATGTTGAAATTAAATTGTTTGATCGCTCAGAACGCCTTGTGTTCTAATTCAACTGGGAGATGGCAAGCCTTCCCAAACACAAGCCTAAAGGGAGACATTCCGATCGGTATTTTAAATGTTGTTTTGCATGCCCATAGAGCATCAGAGAGCCGAAGAGACCAATCCTTCCTGTCTGGTCGAACATTTTTTTCCAATATCTGTTTGATTTCGCTATTGGAGACCTCGACTTGATCACTTGTTTGCGGATGATACGGCATTGCCACTCTGTGAGTGACACTATATTTCTTCATTAATGTCGCAAACTGGCGATTGCAAAAGTGCGATCCACCATCGCTGATGATGGATGGGGGTGCCCCAAATCGATTAAACACATTCTCTTTCAGGAACTTGACCACCCCCTTGTGGTCGTTCGATCGAGTTGCTACAGCTTCCACCCACTTGGACACATAATCTACGGTGACCAAGATATACACATACCCAAAAGATGGAGTAAATGGTCCCATAAAGTCGATTCCCTAGACATCAAATACTTCAACGACTAAAATTGGGTGCAGTGGCATCATATCTCGTTTAGAAATATTTCTCAATTTCTGGCATCTTATGCCTTCTTTGCAGTGGGTCATCGCATCACGAAATATCGTAGGCCAATAAAATCAACTTTGTAAAATTTTGAGGGCGGTTTTTCTTCCTCCAAAATGCCCTCCACACGCTCCCAAGTGACAAAACCTCATAATGCTTGATTGTTCTTCTTCTCGTACACATTGCCGGATCACCTGGTCTAAGCAGAATTTAAATAGGCATGGCTAATCCCAGAAGTTGTACTTCACTTGGGAGATAAATAATTTTTTGTCGTTTCTACTCCACTGTAAAGGGATTTGCCCTGTGACCAGGTAATTGACGATGTTTGTGTACCAAGGAGTTCTATTTGGAGCCGCATGGATAGCCATCAATTGTTGATCAGGAAAAGAATCTCGAATAGGTTCTGCAGAAGATGTTTCTTCAGGAAGTATGCGAGACAATTGATCTGCAACCACATTTTTAACTCCTTTTTTATCTCGTATTTCAAAATTGAATTCCCACAGTAGCAGAATCCATCGGATCAGCCTCGATTTTACATCCTTTTTCGACAACAGGTACTTTAATGTTGAATGATATGAAAAGACCACAATCTTAGACCCTAGCAAGTATGAACGGAATTTTTTCAACGCATAAACTATAGCCAATAATTCTTTCTCCGTGATTTTGTAGTTTAATTGTGCATCGATCAATATTTTACTTGCATAGTAAATTACATGAGGTAATTTATCTACTCGTTGCCCTAGCACCATACTGATTGCGTTATCTGAGGCGTCACACATAATCTCGAAAGGCAGCGAATAGTCTAGAGGTTTGATTATCGGAGCATTCGATAGCAATTCTCGTGACTTCACAAAATCCTCCATACATGCATCATCGAAGTTAAACGGGACATCCTTCCCCAACAGGTTAGACAACAGCTTAGACACCTTGCTAAAGTCCTTGATAAATCTCCTGTAGAAACCTGCATGCCCCAAAAACAATTGTATTTGACGAACAACGTTCGGGGGTGATAAATTGGCAATCAAATCAAGCTTTACCCTGTCGACTTAGATTCCTTTCTCTGATATGATGTGCCCCAAGACGATTCCTTGTTGAACCAAAAAATGACACTATTCTCAGCTTAGAACAAGGTTAGATTCTACACAGCATTGTAACACTTGTGTCAAGTGATGCAAACACATTTCAAAGGTCTTTCTAAAGATTGAGAAGTCATCCATGAATGCTTCGATGAATTTATCGACCATATCAGAGAATATGGCTAACATACAATATTGGAATGTGACAAGTGCATTGAAAAGATCAAATGACATTTTGTGATATGCAAATATGCCATAAGGACAAGTCAAAGTTGTTTTTTCTTGATCTGCTGGAAATACAGGTACTTGGTTGTACCTAGAATATCCATCAAGAAAGCAATAAAATTCTTGTCCTGCCAATTTCTCAAGAATTTGATCAATAAAAGGAAGGGAAAAGTGATCCTTTCTTGTGGCGGCATTCAATTTTCGATAATCGATGTAAACACGCCACCCGGTAGTCTCTCGTGTGGGCATAAATTCCCCTTCAATATTCTTCTTCACTGTTATGCCTGATTTTTTTGGAACAATCTGCACTGGACTCACCCATTTGCTATAAGAGATCGCATAGATAATGCCTGCATCAAGGAGTTTGAAGATCTCTTTTAATATGACTTCCTTCATGTTCGGGTTGAGTCGTCTTTGTGCTTCCTTTGATGTCTTACTTCCTTCCTCAAAATATATTTTGTGCATGAAGACCGACGAATCAATTCCCTTTAGGTCGGCTTCTGTGATCTTTGAGCACCTTCATCAATTCACTCTCTTACTTTTTAGGCAG
Organism: Chloranthus sessilifolius; assembly: GCA_021018995.1. NCBI lineage: Eukaryota > Viridiplantae > Streptophyta > Magnoliopsida > Chloranthales > Chloranthaceae > Chloranthus > Chloranthus sessilifolius. The sequence goes on from CM037592.1 coordinate 119,388,733, forward strand.
AGTTGATGAAATTATTACTGGTAGAGTTTCGTGAGGTCCCAAAAAAGCATATTTAAGTGAATCAGGCAGCTATTTTAATTCAATATTTGGTGACTGCTCAATTGATGGCCTCAGATTGGTTTTTTTTTTCAATGGGCAATGGTTCCACGCTTGCCTTCCATGGCTTATTTTCCTGAGATGTTGAAATCATCTTCATTCCTTATGAATAGTGCTTTGTACTTCTTCTTTCATCGTAGATGGCCAATAAGGCAGTTTCAAATTCCTCCTTGGTGAGCATCGAGGGAAGAGCCTCTTCCACTACTTCATCAACCTGGTCGATATAAAAGCAATCGGCCTCCTCTTCGTTAGGAAAATGGGTCATGACATTGAACACATTTAGTCTCACGTTCATGTTTCCAAAAGAGACATCCATAGCTCTTGTGCGACAATTAATACAGGTGTTTGCGGTTGCAAGAAAAGGACGTCTAAGGATGAGTGGGATTTGATTTTTCGATTTGACTCGTTGTTCCATGTCCAGTTCAATAAAGTCTACTGGAAAGATAAATTTATCTATCCCTACCAGAATGTCTTCAATGATACCTCTAGGTCTTCTCTCAGACCTATCTGCTAATTGGAGTGTCACCGCCGTTGGTTGCAGTTCACCAAGTCCTAATTGTTCATACACCGAATATGGGATTAAGTTCACACTTGTTCCCAAGTCCAAAAGCGATTTACCAATTGTTTTCCCACCAATAACACCAGATACAGTCGGGACTCCAGGGTCTTTGAGCTTGGGTGGCACATCCAATTTCAGGATGAAACTGACTTGATCAGTCAGAAACACCTTCTTTGACACCTGTGTACGTGCTTTTCTTTTAAAGGAGCACGAGTTCTTGAGGAACTTGGCATATGCAAGAACCTGATTGATGGCATCAAGCAATGGAAGATTGATCTTCACTTGCTTAAATGTTTCTAAAATATCATCCATTTTTTATGGACCCTTCCCCAATCTAGATGGAGGTGTAAGGCATTCAGGGAATAGTGCCTTGGGCGTATGAGGATTATTTTCAATTGTTGAGTCCTCATCAGGTTCTTTTTGGACAATTTCGAAAGTCTCCTTTTCTTTTGCTTTCTCTGGTTCTTCCTCCTCAGCTTCTTTTTTCCGTTTCTTTTGATTCAAATTGGATTTCAATATGATTGTCAATCACTCGTCCACTTCTCAAGACAGTCACAACCTTCAACTGCTGGCTGGTTGATGGTCCTTCACCAGATGGTGCTTTGCCACGAGGATTATTGATGGGCTGGCTGGGAAGCCTTCCTTCTTGTCTTTAACTCATTTGGTTAGCCGATTGATCAAATTGGTCTTGCATCTTGGCCATGGACTGCTGGAAAGCTTGCATAGTTTTTTGTTGGAAAGCTTGCATAGTCTACAACATTTTCTCTTCAAAATTAGAATTCCTTAAACTGGAAGCAATAGATTGATTGAAATTCTGATTTTGATGGTACTCAGAATATGGGTGATGAGAATTCAAATTTTGCTGGAAATTTGAATTCTGTTGAAAATTGGACTTCTGTTGTGGACGAAAGTCTTGTTGTCCACTTGGTGCATTTGATCTATACTGTTGGGTTGCCTGTCCAGTCTGGTTCGATCCTCCCTATCCTAAGTTAGGATGGTTTCTCCATTTCAGATTCTAGGTGTTGGAATAGGGATTCCTATCTTGCCGTTGATATAATTGAGTTACATTTACTTGTTCTTGAGGGTTAGGCTCCTCGGGAAAAATTAGCATAGTGGTTGGACACTCGTGAGCCGTATGACCTTGATGTTCACAGATTGAACAGACAGTGGGGGTGATGGGATTTTGAACTTGTTTAATTGTTGCTAACAATATATTCATTTGTTTTGACAACATATCAACTTTCGTTGATAAGTCAGAGGTATTGTTGTTGACGTAAAAACGACCTCCTTTTGTTAGCACATGAGATTTGACTGACATATCAAGGTTAACACGCCCCAATGTCTTGCTTTGCATTGAAGTTTGGCTTAATCTTTCGGAAAGAGCCTAAATTTCTCCCTCCTCCTTTACAGCATAGGATCCTTCATACGATGCATCAACCATACGTCTTTCTTCTGAAATCAGTCCATTGTATAAACTCTGGACCTGTTGCCATCTTGGAATTCAATGATTAGGGCAGCTTCTAAGTAATTCCTTAAAACGCTCCCAACATTCGTGAAATGTTTCAGCAGGTTGCTAAGGGAAAACAAGAATCTTCTTACATAGGTCATTGATTTTACTCATGGGAAAGTACTTTAAGAATTCACGTTGTAACTCAGTCCAACTTCTAATGGATCTTGGTTTTAAGGAAAGAAACCAAACTTTCGCCTTATCTTTCAAAGAGAAAGGGAAAAGTCTCAACTTTGCTATTTTGTCAGACACATTATGTACTCTGAACATTTTGCAAACCCCGATCAAATTGGTTAGATGAACATACGGATTGTCATTACTCAACCCGTTGAAAATTGGCAATATTTGAATCATTGCCGATTTGAATTCAAAATGATTCCCATGTATGAAAACATGAGTGATACTATCTTGATCCTCGTACGGACCAGGATCATTGTATTGCTCCAATGTCCTTGAACCATCTGGTGGCACTTCAATGTGGATCTCATCTTCTCCTCCATTATTATTGTTATTGTTCTCATTCCATCCTCCTTGTCTCTGATCAGCCATGGTCTCAGTATAATTTTGGTTATGCTGAAGCCTACGGTTTCTACGATTTGTTTTACAAGATCTTTCAATCTCTCGATTCAAAGGTTGAAGATTTGGGTGATGAGATCGGGGTAAAGCTCATACACCGACAAATCGAGACAAGGATAGAATGAACCCAAAAATCTTTATTTAAATTTATTTTTATTTTTTTTGAAATTGAAAAATCAATCAATCGATTGAGATCAAATCAATCGATTGAAATTCAATCCTCAATCAATCGATTGAGAAAAAACAGAGCAAATTCCACCATTTGAATAGAACAAAAATTTGAAACAAGGTGGATTGGTAACAGGTCAGAATCTTTCAATTGATTAAGATAGATCAATCGATTGAAAGAAAATTGTGAGCAAAATTTGACTCAGTTCTCTGCTCATAAGTCAATCGATTGATTTGTGAAAATCAATCGATTGAAAACAACAGTGAACAAATATTCAGAATCCCAACAGAATGAATTTTTTTTTTCTTCTTTTTTTATCAAACAGAAATGGAAACATATCAGATTCTATCAATCGATTGAGGTGGATCAATCGATTGATATGGATCAGAGGGCAGAATTAACCAATTCGAAGCAATTAAGAATCAATCGATTAACTCAAAGAATTCAGTCGATTGACTAGCAAAAAGTGAATGAATTTCAGATTTCAAGTAAGAATTTTTCAGTCACAACAGAAATTTATTTGTTGTTTTTTTTTTAATATTTGCAACAAAATAAAACGGAGTTCTCTAAAAATTAACAAAACTTGGTCGCTTTTCCGGCAACAACGCCAAAAACTTGATTGATTTTAAAGTGTATTCTTGCAAGTGAACAAGATCTATTGTAGCAAGGCAAGAATACGAGTATCTTACCCACGGGGAAGCATGTTATTCGTTTAACTTTAAAAGAATTAAACAACCTAAAGAAGTACCAAAGGTGAGATTTGTTTATGATGAATTACCACTACACAATGCGAAAATGAAATTAAATTTAACAAAGCTTAAGCAAGGAAGAACTATGACAAATAAGGCAACAATGATGAGATGATCAAGGATTCTGCTACCCCTAGATGTGTAATGTTCTACTAGCAATCCCAATATTTCAATGCCAAATTATTTACCATCATTTTACTACAAGTAAAACGAATCGATAATAATACAATTATTGACTCGGCATATAATATCCTAACATTATGACGCATTCAATCATGACATGAATCATGCAAAAGGCATAATGTATCTCAAATATGAAATTACAACAGTAAGAACCAATCGTACGACATCCTACATCGGTCTACAAGATCGATGTAGGTGGAATAACTCTTTTATTGACGCCAATAACCAAGATCGACAACTATAAATGAGCATTCGATGATAAGATAATAAGGACACAATTAAAGCCATACGATTCATAATTGTAATAAGAAATTAAAGGATTGAAAATAAATTAGCTACTCATCAAGGGGTCGCTTCCTCCTTGAACGAGGGGTTTAGCCGCTCATCCTCGACTGCACACAAAGTACAAATCCGAAGCTATCACAAAAACGCTCTTTTATTTATCAACCGCTTGATCTTTTAGGAAAATATCGGAACCGTACAAACCTTTGATTCCCAGTTACAAACTAATTTAAAACTAGAACTAAAAATAATGAAGAAAAGTTGGAGAAAATATTGAGAAAATTCGGCCAAAAAGGAGTCCCTCAAAACCCTAAACACAATGTTGTTTATATAGGGCGCGGACTGGAAATTTTTCATATTCGGGTCAATCGATGGAATTCCAAAATTTAATCGATTGAATTCAAAATTTGAATTTTGGCAGGTTCATTTGAATTTGAAATAAATCGATTGATTTTAAGATATCAATCGATTAAATTTGAATTCAAATTTGAGAGGAAAACAGTTGTCATAAAAATCAATCGATTGAGAAAAATTCAATCGATTGATTTTAAACTCAGATTTTAGGCGGCAAAACAGGCTCTATAAACTCAATCGATTGAAATTCAAATATCAATCAATTAAGTTGGACATGTGACATATTGAGTTCTTAGGACCAATCAGTTCCTTTGACGGACTTCAGTTCTTTCGTTAGCTTCTTGATTGAATGCTCCCATGTTGTCCTTAATTACGCTTATTTATGCTTCTACAAGATTCAATAGTCAAGAACACCTGAAACTACTAAAACTAAATAACAACTGTTAGATTGCTTTCATCGGATAGCCAAATATTGATATTAGGGTGCGAAATATAGTCATATTTCGGCATAGATCACCACTTCCCAACCTCTCCCTCCAAGCTAATATTTGTTCACTATCAAAGTGCCCCAGAAGGAGGTGGGACTATCCCCCACCTTCCACTACCACTTACACAGCAGCGCTTCGTTGAACCTCCTTAAGCTCCGCACCCCCAGGCCCCCTTCCTCCTTAGGCAAGCACACTGCATCCCACCTAATCATGTGTAGTTTTCTCCTTTCACTGCAGCATTCCACAAGAAGTCACGCATGATCTTCTCCAATGTAGCAACCACTTTAGCCGAACATCTGCACATGGATAAAAAATAATTCGGCATACTAGTAAGTACATTCTTAATAAGGACCTGCCTCCTAGTCATAGATAAAAGTTTGCTTTTCCTAACAAGCCTCTTCTCCATCTTGACCATAATAGGATCCATGAATTCAGCGAGGGGGTGCCGATACACAGCGGCAGCACCAAATACATGATCGGAATCATCCCATCATCACAACCTAAGTATCCAACTAATTACAAAGCCTTGTCGAGCTCTAAATGAACCCCCATAAGTTTAGTCTTGGCAATATTTATTCTCTGCCCTGTTCATGCTTCAAAAGCCTGAATGATCCACCACAAACTTAACAATTCTTCTTTACTAGCATCGTAAAAAATATCTGTATCATCGGCAAATTGGAGATGAGTGATAGGAGTGCTACCTCTACCAATCTGAAACTCTGAAATTTCCCCCAATTCGACTCCTCTCTCTATCAGCTTACTCAAACATTCATCAACCAAATTATATAGGAATGGAGACAGGGGATCTCCTTGTCGAAGACCTCGCGAGCCTAAAAAGTACCCATTAGGAGCGTCATTGGTCAGAACGTAACACATAGGTCTCTGGATAACCTAATTCATTTACGCCATCTTGCCCCGAAACCCATGCAAGTTAGGATCCTATCTATGTACCCCCAGCTGACTCCGTCAAACACCTTCTCCATATCCAACTTAAGGAATGCCCCTGACTTTTTATCAACATGTCTTAAGTGAAGACATTCGTGAGCTAACACTGCCACATCAACAATTTTCTGACCCTTTATAAAAACTCCTTGCGTAGGGCTAGTCAACCAATCAATGACACTTCTAAACCGATTAACCAGTACCCTTACTATTGTTGCACGAAAGCCTACAAACTAACCAACGATCACACGATGAACGATAAAAAAAGAACGTAAATACAGAAGAAAATCAACCACAAACACACAAGAGATAATATTTATGTGGTTCGACAATATGCCTACGTCCACGGGCCGCGATAATCTACTATATTGATTATTACACAAGAATATAAGAACACTCAAGCCTCACTAAAGCTCTCCTCAAAACTCTAGATAGTTTTTCCAAAGCTTTACAATGATATCTCAACTCTCTAATTTGGCTAAGAGCTTTCTCTTTATATGGAAGATACAAATCCTACTTCTAATCTAAGAGAAACTAGCCTTACATAGAGTCTATACGTAACTGGGACATTGCCAGTTAGAGTCAAACTACAATTCAACCTCTAAGTTAGAGCTAACCTTCAAGTTAGAGTTAAACTATAATTCAACCCCCAGGTTAGAGCTAACCTGCAAGTTAGAATCCAACTATAATTCAAACTCTCCAAGTTAGAGCCAAACAATAATTCTCCACATGGCTCTAAGTTTGATCATGTACTCTTTTTCATATTATCGCTATGCTCGTATCACTGCTACCACTAGTGCCTCGAGGGCACTCAAACCTTGTGTATCGTTGTGTTGAACTTAATCCTGTAATATTTTTTAAAGACACAATGCTCACAAAAGTCAACCTTGTCAGCCTTTACATCTTTCAACAAGCTCTGCTTGCTCAACTTTGTCATCCCTCTTTCTAACATGTGCCCCAAGCGCATATGTCATAATTGTATAAGGACAAATTGCTATCATCTGATGTAGATATCGTTACTCCACCTGTCACTGTACTCCCTTATAGAAAGTAAATGTTTCCAACGTTTTCTGCTTTCATCACAACCAGAGATCCATTTGTCACCTTCAAAACTCCACCTTGAGTTGCAAACTTGAGCTCGTTAGAGTCTAGTGTACCAAGCGATATGAGGTTCTTTTTTAGTTTCGAAATATGGCGTACTATCCTTTCTAACTGTTTTACAGGCCATATTGTTACTCATCAAAATCGTTTTACCATCCACTTCTTTATAAGATGCAAACTAGTCCTTATTTGGACACATGTGGTAGGAGCACCCTGAATCAAGTATCCATGTATTCTGCAAGTATTTATCTGAAACCACTGACAATATATTTCCATCATCATTCGGAGCTTGTTCGGCTATACCAGCCTCATCAACAACCCCTTTCTGCTTCTTATCTTGAGCATCGTCCCTTTTTATTTGTAACTATAGACAATGCCTTATGATGTGACTCTTTTTGTGACACTTGCAGTATTCTATTGCCTTTCTAGTTTTGAATTTAGATCTGAACTTTGATCTATCCCTTTCAAATTTACAGTCCTCTCCTCTCCCCCTAACTAACAATCCATCTGCTTGTGTATCACTATCCGAACCTTTCTTCCTGATATCGTTACAAAGTAATGCCACTGTAACCGACTCCAGTTCAATAGTATCCTCCTCATAGAGTAGCGTAGTAACTAGGTGCTCATAAGAATCAGAAAGGGAAGACAAAAATAATAGTGCTTTGTCTTCATCTTTAATAATTCAAATATTATTCTATTGAATTCATTACAATATTCATTGAGAGAGGTACTTGCCTTCATGTGCAACTTGTGCAGAGACTATTACAGACTTCAATGCCATCATCAATCGTAGAACAAAAATCTAATCACTCTGATACCAATTTGTTATGCAAAAACTTACAAACTAACCAACGATCTAACGTTGAATGATCAAATAAGAATAAAAAATAGAAGAAAATCAACTACAAACACACAAGAGGCAATATTTACGTGATTCAGCAATATGTCTACGTCCACGGGTAGGGATAATCCACTATATTGATGATTACACAAAAATACAAGAACACTCAAGCCTCACCAAAGCTCTCCTCAAAACTTTATATAATTTTTTCAAAGCTTTACAATGATATCTCAACTCTCTAATTTGGCCAAGAGCTAAAAGACACAAATCCTACTTCTAATCTAAGAGAAACTAGCCCAAAATAGAGTCTGTACGTAACTGGGCCATTACGAGTTAGAGTCAAACTACAATTCAACCTCCAGGTCATAGCCAACCTCCAAGTTAGCCAGGTTAGAGCCAACCTCCAAGTTAGAATCCAACTACAATTCAAACTCTTTAAGTTAGAGCCAAACAACTATCACTTTGTATAGACTGCCGATCAAGCTGATCGCAGAAAATCCTAGATCTCCTCCGCCCCATCCTTTTTGGGAATAAGAGTAATGAAAGAAGCACAAGTATATTTGCATAGCCTTCCCCTCTTGTAAAAATGGGTGAACACCCTACTCAAATCGCCTTTTATTATATTCCAAAACACTTGAAAAAATTCGATTGAAAACCATCCAGCCCCGGAGCTCTGTCGCCCTCTCCCTCGAAAACGACCCCTTTTATCTCTTCCAACGTAAAAGGCCTCTCCAAACAAGCCTTCGCCTCCTCGGATATGTTGGGAAAATTCAAGCCTGCCAGGAACGGTCTTGAGTTGAATTCCACAATATATCTATCCTGAAAGTGCTCAATAACCGCAACCATCCTTTTCGACCACCATGCTGCCATTAACCTTTAACATCAAAATCCGGTTACCTCTGTTTCTGATATTAGCTAACCCATGAAAGAACCCCGTGTTACAATCCCCCTCTTTAAGCCATCTCTCTCTGGATCTTTGCCGTCAAAGCACTTCATCTTCTAGAACCTTACGGTTAAACTCTTCTTTCAGCTCATTTCTAGAACCTTACGGTTTAACTCTTCTTTCAGCTCATTTCTAGAACCTTACAGTTTAAAAGCACAACCATCTTAAATCAATTTTAAAATATGTACCTTTAGGGCCCATCTTAAATAATTGATTAATGATCTTTAATATCAGCCTTTAAATTGAAAACAATGGTTGATATTAACTCCACAAATTAGATGACTTAAATCTCCCAAAAAAACAATTTTGGGATCATTATGACTGAAATCAGATAGCTTAAATCTCCCTAATTGGAATGACAATCTCAGCCCAATGAAATATGCGGATAAGTGGATGTCAACAATCCGATTGACGAACTTTAATATCATCCATTAAAACTAAAAGCAAAGGGTGGTATTATAGTCAATAGATCAGATGGTTTAGATCTCCTTAAAATACTATTTTTAAGCATGTTGCACTTCAATATATGATCTGTCACTTTAATGGTTCGGATCACTCACATCTTAAAACATTGATGGTATAAGATCATTTAAACACCAATGATGTTCAGGACTCAGGAGAGTCGGTCCTTTAAAAATTATGAGTTTCAATTTTTTTAAAGCATAGCCCATTTTAAACCAATTTAAAATTTTGTTCCTTTAGGGCCCATCTTAAACTATTGATTAATGGGCTTTAATATCAACCATTAAATTGAAAACATTGATTGATATTTACTCTACAAATCAGATGACTTAAATCTCCATAAAAAAAATATTTTTGGGCCCATTATTGATTAATGGTTTTTATATTCCACCTGTCATTAATCCAAAAAAGGCCTTATATGATTTTAGGGCCAATTTTTGGGTATTTGTGCCACATGAAATTAAAAAATGACCGTTTGATGATATGCTCATGGTCTCAAGATCCATTATGTGGAAGATCGGGGTGAAAAACTATCTCTATCGTCTAATTCCTAGCATTCAGTGGGTTTTAGACATACGCACTTTCAAAAAACCTGTTAGATACATGCAAAAACATTGGATTGCACAAAGAGCAGCTGTATGCATTCCGAACACCATATCATTACTAGCTTTTTGGTATGGGTTTAAAACTGCAGAAAAAGGAAAAAATAGAAGAGAGAAAAAGAAGAAGAAGAAGAAGAAAGAAAGAAGGAAGGAGCCAGGTAGGTCCTCTTCCTTCTAGTAGTTTTTTTCTTATTCCTTTCTTCTTCTTCTTCTCCTCCATTTTTAATTTTTTAGGGATTAAAGAAGCAAGCAAGGGAAAAAACAAGAGAAAAAATACAAAATCTGGCGAGGTGTGGGCGAAATCCTGTGAGAATATGGGTCATTTCCGGGAAAGGAAGAGAAGGTGGTGCAAAATTCTTTATATGCCCCTTAAAATTGGGTTGCCCTTAAAGAAGCCTAAAAACCCGAAAACTACTTAGAAAATGGGTTGCCCATAAAAATTTGGGTTTTATACCCTTTCAAAAAGCCTAAAAGAAACTGAAAACCCCTTAAAAAATTGGTTGCCTGTAAAAATTTGGGTTTTATACCCCTTCAAAACGCCTAAAACAAACGAAACTCAGACAAAAAAAAAGGTTTAATTGTAGAGAGAGAGAAAGAGACTAGGCACAGGCAAACCCTCTCTCTCTCTTCTTTCTCTCTCACTAACTAAAAAAATAAACCCTTTATTTGGTGTTGGCCGGCAACTCAGGTTCACGATTGCCGGCGATGGATTGCTGGAGAAAACAATCAAAAGTTGAAGGGTCATTCAAGGGCTATTCAGTAAAATACATTTGATTCATTGTTGAGGATACAAACTAAATACTAACTTTTTAGTATATGATTTATATATTATTAGGGTGCATCTCTGTTTAGTGAATTTCATCTCACATTGGATTTATGGAGGCTTGAGGACTTATGATCATGATTGTGAAGTTAAGAGAGGGAGTGTGAAGCATACATCCTAAAAAATTCGTTGTATGGCAATTAGTTCCTAATTTTTTAGATTCCCTTATCGTCCAACATTAGAAATCTGAAGGACATATAACAGGTTTTTTGTTAGTATACTGTCCGAAAAAATTAGCTATACCTAAAGAATCATGACTTTTCATGCTTAATCAATTGTGAGGAACTTCAAAACCAATGATGGGCTCCACACCTTCTCGATTTATCAGCAGTAGTTTACTTATTCTGCAATGTTGAGGAACGAGGCGGGAATAGACACTAAGACTAAACTAGAAAGGAAAGTAACAGGTTTGTTTGTATTTCTATGAACAAAAGAGAATGAAAATACATCTAAATTTGCCAGTGAGGCCCCTGATTGCTGGATATTTTAAAGGTTTTAAAAAATAAGCTTTTGAAATTGGGATTTGTCCCACATCGTGTAAACTCTTTTTTGGGTTTGACTTATATATCTTTGTCTTGGCTCAAGGCTTATAGCCTTCACCCAGGGGGCACCGAATTTTGTAGCTTCCACCGTCATGCAACCCATCAGTCACACACGCGCGCGCCGAGCCGGGTCGGGTCGGGACGGGCACGAGCACGTGTACGTGGCGATACGGTAATTTAATTAAACTTTTGAATAAGTGTCTAACCGCCCATTTGAATTGAATTTTAAACGGATATGTCCGTTCGGTTACACCTGTTTTTCGCAAATTTCTTTAAGCTTTCTCCTTCTCAGAGTTCCGCTTTAGTTTTTTTGTGTTCTGGTTGCGTGATCAGATTCACCAAATCTGATCACACGGATACGCTGTCGGTTCGTTGTATCCTGGAACCGATTTGCCGGTAACCTATTGGTGACCACTAGATCATAGTGGTAGGGGCAAATCTCGGTTTAAAGACAACAATATTTAACGTGCCTCGAACCGGATCAACGTATATTTTAATTCTGATCTTTATCTTCTTCTGCAACCCGAACCTATTGTTCTAACAATTTTAAACCGAGATTTATGGCTCATATTCTGTCCTCCACTTCTGCTCTAGTGAATGATAAGATTCATCCAGCGCTGCCTAACAACATCCACAAGTTAGAATGTTTTGATGGTTCGAATTTCAAACGGTGGCAACAGAAATTACATTTTCTGTTAACCACACTAAAAGTTGTATACGTTATCACAACTCCGTGTCCGACTATTACCGAATCATCCACCCTCGCTGAAGGCCGTAAAAAGCAGAAATGGGACGATGACGACTACACTTGCAAAGGCTACATTTTGAATGCACTATCGGATTCTTTGTTCGACGTCTACCGCTCTTACGATACTTCGAAGGAACTCTGGGATGCACTCGAGAAGAAATACAAAATTGAAGATGCAGGGTATAATTCTTATATTATCAGTCAGTTTTTTAATTTTACGATGGTTGATGATAAACCTATTCTTAGCCAAGTTCATGATTTTCAAGTTATTATTAATTATATGGTTGCTAATGGTTCTCATTTCGATGAGGATTTTCTGGTTGGTGCGGTAATCGCCAAGTTGCCTCCACCATGGAAAGATTACCGAAAAATCCTTAAGCGTAATAATGAGAAGATTTCTATAGAAGATCTTCTCCTTCATTTACGTATTGAGGAAGAATCCCGAGTTAGGGACAAAACAGAAGATCACATTGATATGACATCAAAAGCACACTTGGTTGAGTCTAAGGTTGTTAGTGGACCGTCCAAGAAGAGGAAGAGAAGATATTCTTATTCTAAGGAGAATAAGAAATTTTCCAAGGAGAATAAGACCATGGTACCGAAGAATGGTGGTTGCTATCACTGTGGGAAACCCGGACATTTCAAACGGGATTGTCGCCTCTTCAAGAAGTTAAAGAATCAAGCGAATGCAGTGGAAGTGAAAAACAACTTCGTAGTCGTTCTTTCGAAAGTCAATCTAGTTGGTGACATCAATGAATGGTGGATCGACACTGGTGCCACAAAACATGTGTGTAATAATCGTGACATGTTTGTGACTTATGACAAAGCTGATGATGATCAAGATCTCTTCATGGGAAACTCATCTACGGCAAAGATCATAGGACGTGGAAAAGTGAAATTAAATTTCACATCCGAAAAAGTCGTTACACTCACTGATGTGCTCCATGTACCCGATATCCGTAAGAATCTTGTTTCGGGTGGTTTATTGATTAAATATGGTTTTAAACTTGTATTTGAATCAGATAAGTTTATCTTATCTAAAAATGGTGAATTTGTTGGAAAAGGATACGCCATGGGAGGCATGTTCAAACTCAATGTAACTGATCCCATCAATAAATTCTCATCTTCTTCTTACTTGGTCTCTATTTCTAATTTATGGCATGATAGATTAGGACATATAAATTATAGGTCTATGAAATGTATGGGTAACTTAGATTTAATTCCAAAATATGAATCTTTTGCTAGTAGTGCTTGTAGTATATGTGCTAAGACTAAAATTACTAGAAAATATTTTCCTAGTGTTATTAGAAATTCATGTTTATTAGATTTAATACACAGTGATATTCATTAGCAAGTCGCAAACATCTCCAAGTAATGGACCCTCCCTTGTTAAATGTAATTAGCGAGCCTTGTGGATTCTAATTCCACTTGAAGCTTCATTAAATTATTTTCAATAGAATCCACTATGCCTTGGTAAATAGCTCTCAAAGGAACTCTGTCACCATCATCACTATTGACAGAATCGAAGAAGCAGCAAATAAAGGCCCCTTCATGGTCTCTAAATAAGCACCCACCCAGCAAATAAAGGCCCCTCCACCTCTATAATTTATTGGCTGAACTGTTATCCACTAGATTTTCTCTCCTACAGCTGTTATATTTGGGACAAGAAAATGTGATTATGATCATCAGTTATTGGCAAATATTGATGTTCATTAATTTTGTCAATGATTAATCCTGCATGTTGTAGTTCATATTATAAAATATTTTCTTTCTTTGGCAGCTAAGCAGACAACGTTGCAAATTCGTGATCTCTAACCACCAACACCCATAGGTGGGTTGTTATCGTTGATGGACACAACTCCATGTTCTTTAACTTTTATATGTTTGCATAAAGTTGATTGTTACAGGGAGATAGTAACTTGGCTTATTATTTTTTACGAACAACAGAACAAGGCAAATAGTTTTCTTAGTGTGTAAAACACTTTTGAGCCATTAATATATGCCCAATTCTTTCAATTTTTAGCCTAATCAAACCATCATTTTTTAGAATGTTTAATAGTGCCTTATTATGCTACACCCGATCATTGTTAGGAACATTAGTATTCATGGAATCACATTTTCTTTTATCATCTCTTGAGTAGATATTCGAAACCATGGGATCTCCATAGTTTTCTGTTTCTTTTTCTTTATGTTTATCTTCTCTTATCTAAGGATAAGTGTGTGGAATTAAGCCGCCAATAATGAGAAGTGGAAGAGTTGGACATGGTCATGACAAAGAGGGTCTTCCAAGAAGTTACGATAATAGAAGCAATGAAAAGGCAATTACAGTTGGGCAAGTTGGAGGGCATCTTGACTTCTCGTATAGGAGTATGCATTCTACGTCCAGGTGGAACAGCTTTGATGGGTCAGACAATTATATGGTTCATGATCATCTTGAGGAGGGCAGGCCTGCCATGACGTCATGTCACAATCCAAGACCAAATTGTAGTTCTACTAGCACCTCCTTACAGGACTTGAGCAAGCAACCCAGCAGGCCTAGATGCAATTTGAAGAAGTTTTAAATACTCGGGACGGCAACACAGCGAAGAAGAAGATGAACGATCTATCGATTTGTTAAAACTGCGGCACATTACGCATCTATGGTTTGGACTCATTTTAGGTTGGGTCTTAAATGGTCCTATAGATAGAACCTTACTAGCCTAATTTAGTATTCGATTCTTTTGGAACTTGTTAATAAATCCAATTTGAATGAACTATTAGATTTGGTAAAAACAAAGAAACTTCGAAAGCCCATTTATTGACACAACTTGACACATTAGAATGCATGTGTTAATGAGTCCAAGGACTCCAAACTATTTCCTTGTTATTTAGCTTAATTTATGAGCTTCTTTTAATTAGCTTTAACCAGGATAGCTATAACTACTGAGGCCATGTAGGTGCATCATATTGTGTTCTCTTTGGCTCTCTCTATGAGCTGTGCCACCTGGAAGTCTTTTGTATATGCTAAATCAAAAAGCTACAGGTTTAAAATGGCCATATATGGGGAAAATTTTCCCATTTAAAAAAAAAAAAAAAAAACTCTTTACCAATGGTATAAAATTGTCAAGAATTACCATAAGGATAACATTTTCTCGGCAGTTTTAAACTACCGACGAATCTAAAAAAGAAACAATTTCTCGGCGATTTTAAACCATTGCCATGAAAATTGTTTAACTTTGGTGGGTAGAAAGATTGACCTTCTCCGAACGGTTACAACTGCTGGGAAAGGAAACTTATAAGCTTATTAGCGATAGTATAAAACCGTCGGGAACATCGCTAGGTATTAGTGATCCATTTTAAAAGTAATGGTCATTAAATCAGATTCAGAAAAAGACTTCGTCAAATATGTTCACTCCCATCTCGATTGGTTGCCCGTAAACTTTGAGAAAAATCTGAGTGCGACACATAAACCGATAATTCGATCACATTTCTACGGTCATAGCATAACCACTGATTGAATCAATTTTGAGGATTTTCTGAGAGAAACTTAAAAATATAGGATTTTTGTCTTTTATAAGAAAATTCAAGAATCTGAGAAACTTAAAAATGCATATGAGAAAAGTTAGGAATATGAGTCTGCTAAGAATCTGTCAGGAATTTGAGTGTCCAAGAATATGAGCTTTTCCGAGGAAACTCAGAAAACACGTGAACGAGACCTTAAGAAAAGGAGTCCTATTTAGACAGATTTGGGTGGAAGGCAAGACAAGTAATTAAGCTGAAAAGGGCCCCATGTCAAACATAAGGTAGAGGGTGTAAGAGTCATTTCACATGTTGCACCTTCTGTAAGGTAACGGTTGGAGACCCGTTTTAGACCCGAGTACTTAGTGATCTAGTAATTTCAACTGCAGAAATAAATGTTTTGGTAAAACGTTCTTGTTTACTAATTGTGCAATGTTTGACTTAAAGGTTATGGGGAGATCCAATTTTTTACTTATAAAATGCTCCTCTGTGGCTATGGTTAACCCATATCTTTACTTATTTAGCCATGGATTTCAGAGTCTCCCTAAACCACCGCAGGCCCTCAACTTCCACCGCAGAGCTTATGTTCATGTACGAGACACCAACTTTGTCACACCATTCTCCCAACCCGACACGACCCTACCGCACTCCTCTTCCTAGTTTCCATGCTATTGTTTTGGTGCTTGAAAGTTTTCAATCGAATGCCTGAAAACTCAGTGGAGAGCAACTGATCAAAGTTTGGTATATGTTTCTATTTACGTTGGTTCCCGTTTTGTTTACTTATCGGGCATCGGAGATTCTCTCCGACCGCGATTGTATTGGTTTGTAGCATAGCTGCAGGTAGCAGTTTATCTACCTTCTATGATTTATTTATCTACGGAGACAGAACCGCCGCCGCCGAGGAGTTTTACGAAGAAACTCGGTTGCAATGGGATAGTGTAGACTGTTGTTCCGGTTGCTGCCCTGGTAGTACTGCTGGTCATGGATGGCATTCGCCCCTTCAATTTTGAGCAGCTCTTCTTCAATGAAAAATATATTAAAGGATATTTATGAGATTAATAAAAGGAATACGTATCCTATTGTCTATATATTAAGTCTCAAGAATGAATTAGAATTTGCTAAGAAATTTTTTACTTAATTAATGTATGTGTATAAAGTATTTTGAATTAAAAAGATAGTTTTTTGTCGTGACTGAATATATACGATCTTCAAGTTTAGTCCCACATCGAATATTTATAGCCTTGTCTCTCCATTTCTAAGATCATGGGCCCCTCCACTCATGGCCAGCTGGTTTTCAGAGGATACCCAACTTTATCATGATAACAGAGCAGGCCTTTCTCCACTCTATGTCATCTAGGTCAATTGTCCATTGATGTGGCTCAGCCCAGCCAACACGTGGGGCAGGTTAGTTTAGTCCCACATCAAATATAGCCTGTCTCTCCTCTTATAAGATCATGGACCCCTCCACTCAAGGCCAATTCGTATTGAAATGGATTCCAAAATTTATCATACAGTCAATGCAAGAGTACATTTGATCTCTCTCTCTCTCTCTCTCTCTCTCTCTCTCTCTCTCTCTCTCTCTCTATTTTCACATGTATGTGCTGCTATTTGCCTCTTTCAAAAGCATAATCACCCAGAGTTAGGGGAAGTTCGGTAAATCGAAATCGAAATTTTGATTTCGGTTTACTCAAAATCGAATCCAAACCGAAATTTGTCGGTTTCGGTTAACAGAACCGGAAACCCTTCCTAGGTATGTAGGTTCCCATTATTGTCCCTATAACAATAGTTTTTTTTGCAATCGAAACACTTTCAATCTGCATTGTGGACTTACTAGAAAGGATTTTTTTTCGTAAATGCATCCTACCCATTACATTGTTGATGTTATGGTTTCATTCATACAATGCGACTTCTCCACCGACTCCAATTTCCAGCCCCTCTTCTGCACAAAAGTATGGTTTGGTAAATGCATCCTATCAAATTTCCAGCCCCTCTTCTACAGAAAGGTATGGTTATGGAGTGTAGGGTTAAACGATATCTTCTTGTAGTTGCACGGTGATGACTTTGTTCCCTTGCAAATCCTTCCAAATCGTTGATTATCAGGAAAAAAAAAAATTTACTTTGTTGTCTTGCAAAGCCTTCCAAATTATTGATTAACAGGAAAAAAAAAAAAAAAAAAGTTAACTCTGTTGTCTTGCAAAGCCTTCCAAATCGTTGATTATCAGAAAAAAAAAAATACTCTGTTGTCCTCTCAAATGCAAAATCCATTCTTCCCTACATATATCAAACCTTCCAATAACCTTTGCACGCTCGTCTCAAATCATCTCATCAAAATCTTTTTGTCATTTCCCTATAGGGAACCCCCAAATACTCCATTACCCAAGCACTAACATCATATTGTCAAACCATGGATTCCATTTGGTCTCGGATGAATGAGAAGAGCTTCTAGATTTCCTATAGCACCAGCTCTACACAATCTTCACAATATTATTCATTGGTTAGTGTTGGTTTTTAAGCTCTCCTCTTCATAGATTATTGGGTTTTTTTGCATTCCATACGTTATAATCAATTTCACATTTATATACTTCATTCGTAGCAATAGTTGGTGGTGTTCGCGCGTTCAGCTACATCAGCAAGACGCACATTAAGACGATCCCAACACAAACTCTGTTGCACATACTTCTTTCAAAGGTTCATTGCTTGTAATCTTGTAGGTTACTAATTTTCTTGTAGACGAGAAAAAAACTTTGTATCGCATATAAAAGTTGTTGATGTCATGGTTTGATTCATTCAAAATTTTGAGCGGGGTATCATGACGTTTTGAAGTGTTTGGCTTTTGCTGCTTTTGATGGGTTATTATGGGATTTTATGGCTTTTGATGGTTTTGATGAATTTGTCTTTTCAAATTCATTTTTATTTTTCTTTCCAAAAAGACAGTTTCATATCAGTGATATTTTTATTTTTATTGTTTTAGAATTTTTTCTACTATGATATATAGTATAGAGTCACATGATTTTCTCTGTCTACAAACCACATCAGACCATTTACATTGGGTGTCCCACTTGATGAAAATTTGTGCAACGTGTATACAATCCGTGACCGATTCCGAATCAACATTCGAGATGTGCCTCTTACCATATAAGATTTCTTTACAGAAATTGTCATGACATTAAATCATTGTACTTTAGCACCATAGTTCATGAGATCATTGGCATTAAATCACAGAGTACATGCAATGATTGAACATGACACACATCCAAATAGTGGGCATTAGCGATCCGTCAGGTTTCTAATACCTAACTGAACTGAGAAACCAACCACGACTGATGAGTATTCATGACCATCTCAAACCACGTACTTGTGCATAGTTATAGATACAAACACAATAGGAGCTTAAAATGTATCAAATAACAGATAAAAAATTTGATCATAAAGATATCTCTTAGGATTATTCCAAATTACCAACTCCCTTACAAGTATAAAAAAATATATGACCCAATTAGTTATAACTAATTAAAAGACTAGACCAACTACAAAAACTGGGGACAATACCAAAAGAAAAAGACAAAAGCAAAAAAAGGTCCTTCAACTAGCAAAAGCCTAGGTCACAAAATTGATCGAATCTTCGCAAGGACACGAAATAATCAGCAATAACATGGTGCTGACGACAACCCAAATGTCAATCACTATCAGCCAAAGGCCAAAAAAAAGCCCTAAGAAAAGTTTAACACATAAGGGTTATGTCCTATAGCACTGGCGCGAAAACTAACTCGACCAAAAGAAGCAATCCAAACCTACGTGTGCAACCGTGGTTCTCGTCAATCCGTCGCGACGATGCGCTCATAAAAATGGAGTTGCCACCCGGAGCTTTTGGTGTCCCGGGATATCCAAATTCAAGATTGTGTGCACTAAAGTGCTAAATTTGACTCCGAATTACTGGTCAACGCTAAAGCCCTTAGGCAAGGACTTCCGTTAACAATCGGGAAGGTGTTAGGCACCTGATTGACCGGCTCGTAAGCGGCCTCTACTATGGTAAAAACTAAATATAAAAATGAGCGGCACTTCCTCTTGCTCGAAGGCACACTGATCCTATTGGGCTCTCCGTAAACACCGAAATTTTGGCAGCCTAGCGACCCAAATCTTAGCATAGAGGAAAAGAAAATAAATAAGATAGAGGAATAGAGGGGAGAGCCGGAGCTCTCGAACCCTTGTAGCACCGTGGTCGGATCTTCACATGGATGCGACACCGGTGAGCTTCCGATAGCAAATGGGTTAAAGATGAGTTTTTAACTAACTAAGGCTTAGATGCTAAGAGGCTAGGAATGATAGTGTGAAATAGTTGGCCAAAGCTCTAAAGCTTGGGAATGATGGAGATGAACGAGCAATGGCAAGGGAAGAACTATAGTTCTAAGGCTTGGATGAGTTTTTGCTTAGAAATGAGAGGAGATTTATGTAGAGTTTCTTCTCTTCTTGGATTTCAAAAGTCTCCTAAACAAGAGGGGGGTGGCTCTCTATTTATAGAGAATGGATGGATTAGTGAGTGAATAGGTCACTAATGGGTTTAGAAATTAGGTAATAGAGAATCTAACATTTTTGAGATTTTTAGGAGCTTGGAGAAGAGAGTTAGGTTTTAATGGTGGATGATGGGCAGTGGCGTAGCCACATAGAAGGTTGTGGGGGCTCAAGCCCCCATTTAAATCTAGATTTTCTATAAAATATGTGTCTTATACACCTTTGTTTGTATATAAGCCTCCAAATCTATGATGTAGAAGCCCCTAAATCGATGGTAAAATAATTACTATCATTATATTTATCATTTGTAGCCCCCACCAACAAAAATTCCTGACTACGCCCCTGATGATAGGGTGATAACTTAAATGGCAAAAGGGTGATACCTAAGGTTGAGAAGGACATTTAGGTCCTAAAGAAACAAACCCCAAGCTTTGGAATGGTCCACAAGTCAAACCCCCCAAATTAAAAATTAACCATTTTACAAAAATAGTATTTTCTCAATTTTGAGAAGTTAGGGCCCGTGTTGGAGAAGCAATACCCTATAGAAAAAAATAAATTTTTTTATTTTTGTTTTTACTCATACCCAATAGATGCATTGACTCACGCTACTCCAAAACAATGTATTATAATAGTAAATCAAAGTTTTCTATCAAAAGTTATGGCCATTAGAAATTCAAGGGCTGCACAACATCATGAATCCACGAAATTCTATCTTTTGGGGAGCCTCCGTGGGCTGACTTGTGGGCTCGAGCTAGGTTCAATATGGGCCCAATGGTTTCAGTTTGGGTTCTATGGGTCTGATTGAGGTTTCTAAGAGTCTGAGAAGGGTTTTAAAGGTTCGGGATAATTTCTAAGGGTTCGGGAAGTGCTTTTGGAAGCTCGGAAGTACGTCATTCTTGAAGTATGGGTCAGTCGAGCCTTGAGCTAAATTTGGGTGTTTACACTACGGCCAAAATGTGTCACTAATTTACTATCAATTGAAATATGCCCCAAATGTTTAACAACTCCCTTACAAGTATAAAAAAAATATAGGATCCACTTAGTCATAACTAATTAAAAGACTAGACCAACTAGAGAAACTGAGGGACAATACCAAAAGAAAAAGAGAGCCAAAAAAAAAGTCCTTCAACGCGCAAAAGCTAAGGCCACAAAATAGATCGAATCTTCTCAAGCTCACCAAATAATCAACAATAACATCGTGGGTGACGACAACCAAATATCAATCACTAGCAGCCAAAGGCCAAAAATCCCAAGCTAAATCTTACACAAGGGGTATGTCCTATAGCAGTGACGCAGAAACAAACTCGACCAGAAGAAACAATCCAAACAGTGGCGTAGCCACATATAAGGGTGTGGGGGCTCAAGCCCCCATTTAACTTTAGAGTTTCTATGAAGTATGTTTTTTATATAACCTTCGTTGTATATAAGCCCCCATATCTATGATGTAGAAGCCCCCAAATCGATAGTAAAATAACTACTAACATTATATTTATCATTTATAACCCCCACCAACAAATATTCCTGGCTACGCCCCTGCGCGAAATAGAAAACTCATAGTGTGATGAAACTCTGATGATATTAAGATCACAATTTCCCAGGGCTAGAATAATGACATCAAAGAGAATATATTTCTTCAATTATACCCAAGGTGCAACCACCAAGGTAACTTGATCATTGAAAATAGGGCACCTCTGTTCGCGCCGACGTATTTAATGAAAGCGCTCGCTTAATGAAAAACAGGTCAGGCAAATATAGGTTCCCTTCACAAAAAAAGAGTTAAAATATCAAATTTTTTTAGTAACCGTGTGCAACCACTTAAAATCCATGTGCAAAAGTGATAGCACCCGAACATAGGGATGAAAAAAGTAACATAAATTTTTTTAATATATATTAAAATAAGAAGCTCGGAGACTAGATGTCTCGGGCTCTGCCCATGTCAGCTAGGAATCGTGTGGCACCCCATCACGAGGCTCGCGCACCACGAAAACTTTGACAAGATTAAAAGGAACCACCCTTTCTTTTTTACATGATCCAATGTATAATTACCATTAAAAATGTGGCCAAAGATGCCTAAAATCAATGCAGCAAACCGATTTTGCATTATCCTATCTTTGACCCATCAAGCAAAGGGCAAAAAAATTAAAATATATATATTTTTTAAAATCACATTTCCCATGTCTGATCAACCCACATTAGGTGTTGTAATTGGTTTATCACGCTATCGTGCATGTGATTTGGCATCCGATTGTAGCCTTGAGGATTACCCAATTTTCTTAAAATAAAAGTGTAATTAGTTTTAAAAATAATTTACTTAAAATATGTGCACGACAAGTTGACCCTTGTACATCGTCTATGCAAATGATTGGCATTAAATATGATCTTTATCACATGATTCAATGCGATCAAAAGCCATTATTTGATTAAACAATCAGACTATATGATAGGACAACTTAGATGATGTTTTCACGTGGTGGATATCCCCAAAATATGGAAAACTATAAACGGCGGGCAGGGTTTGTGCAGACAAAGTGCAGGTGGCTGATGTAGCACAACATTACTGGCTGCCCCGACCTGCATTGCTTGGTCCCTACTACACTTGCAGCCAATTGTGTGGCGAAACATCAGCCGCCTGCCTTTCTTGCACAAAACCCTGCTAGCTGTCATATAACATTGTTCGTGCGCTACAGGTTTATTGAAAGCGCCTAAGTCTGTAACCTAGTAAAGACCACTAACTACTTGGGTCAAACGATGGAGATCCTTTTCTGTTCCAATCTTCTACAAACTTGAGACCATGATCTTTCCAGCAAGAGGATAAGGTTTTTATTCCATGCAGCATAGATCCCAAAAAAATGGTTCTATGAGTGTGATGTGCGCATTGTGATTTTAGGGCACTTTTTTTTAGATATGCTCTACCTAAAAACATAATTAAACGTACATGGCATCAAAATCTATTATGTGAAAGATTGGGGATGAAAAATGATCTTGATCATTTGATCTCAAGCGGTTAACATATAAGGTCGAATAGAGCTACCCCACCCCTTTATCAAAAAGTTACCTATGTTTGCGCCTACAGGCAATGGCGTAGCCACACAGAAGGGTGTGGGGACTCAAGCCCCCATTTAACTCTAGAGTTTCTATTATGTATGGTTCTTATACAACCTTTGTTTGCATATAAGCCCCCAAATCTATGATGTAGAAGCCCCCGAATCGGTGGTAAAATAACTATTAACATTATATTTATCATTTGTAGCTCCCACCAACAAAAATTTCTGAGTACGCTGATGTGTCCTAAAATTTGTACTCGCAAGTGCACGAATCGTGATGTAGTCAGTGGGTGCAAAGTACGAGATCGTTCCCACGAGGATTGGTTAGAAAATGTAAAAACAGAAATATCAATTAACTAAAAGAATTTTCACAGATCTTTTACAGTAACCAACAATCTAGGGTTCTGGTAACTTTTGATAAAACAGATAAATACTAACAAAATCTAAGAGATTTAAACAATTAATGAAAGATAAGGATTGGGATGCTAAATCTTCCCATCGTAGGTTTATCATTTACAAAATATTAATCTGTGGATTGAGATGTGAGATCTTTAACAGATTTCTCAAAAGAAGTACTGCCCTATACACACGTGAGTTCTAAAATATAGATCTGAGATCACGGAGATGTATGATTAACATTTCATGAGTGTATGATTAACACTCACACCTCGGACAATATTTAGAACCCAATCTCTAGGATAACTTCCAAAGTACGATCTAAGATCAAGGAGATGTATGATTAACACCCCATGGGTGTATGATTAACACCCACACCTCAGATCGTGATTGGAACTCACCACTGGAATAAAGTCATACTGTCAATCCGAGATCAAGGAGATGTATGATTAACACCCCATGAGTGTATGATTAACACTCACACCTCAGATGATGGTAAAACTTCACCCCGAGATGGGTGATAATCATGATAAAATCATTATTACAGATCTGAAATCATAGGACATGATTAGCACCTAGATCTCAGACTGAAATAATGATTTCACCATTTTCAATGAATATTAGGGTCTTAAAAAGCATCTGACATCTCAATCACAGATTTATATTAATATAAATGAATACCTCGGATGGGATTCATTAGATCCCCATCCTTAATGAAACTAGCCACACATAACTGAAATAAGCAATAAAATAAATGCAAAAGTTGAAAATGTCATTAAAATACCGTAAAGAATTATCCACAAAAAGCTTTAATCCAAAGTACGTACACCTCATTCTTGAAAGTGGATCCAAATCAGAAAACTAAGACTTATCTTCTTCTCAAAATGAATATTAAAAAGGTAGTTCAAGAAAATGGGACTCAATGCCCTTACACGTTGAAAAGCAGAGAAACTAAAACAAAAAGAATGCAGAAAAATGAAAACTCTCTAAAAAATAAAACTCTCTAAAAAGAAGAATGCAGAAAAATAATAAGAACCAGAATTATCTCCGAAGGACTCCCCGAATGAATATATCTCCAAGAATATCTTTTTCCTTAATTGCCAAAAAAGAAGCCGCTTTTTCCTCCAAGATTTTATTCCGTGAAAAGAGTACCGAGATTCTTGCGGCCAAACAAAATTTCGAACTCAAATTCAAATTTGGTCGATCAATCGACCTCCCAGATTTTCGTGAATTCCCGCTACACTTTGCGTTCATACACTGCCTTGGTATTTCAGCCATAACTTTCTATCCCGAAGTTAGATTAAGGCGATTCTTATGGAGTTGGAAAGCTGACGACGAGTTCTCCAACTGTTGTGTTTTGACAATTTTCTGAATCTAATGTCTTGAAGGTTCAAATTGAGCTCCAAGTCGGGATAAGTTCAGAATGATCTAAGGTAGCACGAATTTGACGTTATATTCTGAACTTTTGGGTTATTTCATGCTTAACACATCTCCAGGCCTGTAAATCACTAAAACTATATAAAACATGTTAAATAGCTTTCATCGGATAGCTAAATGTAGGTCTTTAGGGGTGAAATATCATCATATTTCACTGCACATTATACGCCCCTTCCTACAGGTTTTCAAAAGTGACTACATAGTGAAACCTGCAATCCTCTTAGATTGCTTCAAATTGGACGATTGTAATTGTTTTTCTCCCCAATATTTCACACAATGAATCTTGAGACCATGCATGACTTATCATTAGAATCATGAATGTTTTATTTGATGTGGCACAAATCTCTAAAAAGTGGCATTGAGAGCACATCACACACTCACGCTCAAAAGTAATTGTAAGGCCACTTTTTTGGGATATGTGCCCCATACGAGGAATTAAATATTAACAATCAGACGGTAAGATCATGGGTGTCCACTCATCATGAGAGGACATCGCAGTCTACATATATGTCCTTGTGACTTGCACAAATCTCCATGTATTGAAAGTCTGTGCAAGTCACACAATCGCAGGGACATGTGGACTGGGATGTCCACTCATGATGAGTGGACGCCCATTGTAAACTAACTTTTCGAACATAGATGCTTTCAATAAACTTGTAGGCGCGAATAGAGGTACCCTTACCAAACTATAGCCTAGTTTTCCCAAGCTAAGCTATGTGTTGTCCTTCCTCTTATTGCTTTCTGTTGTTTACGTGTACTATCTAATGAGTATGCCATCATCTAAAGATCTAGGGTGTAAAGAGTGGGATGGAAAACAATCTCCGTAGTGCTATGTGTACCATCTAATGAGTGTGCCCTCGTTTAATGATTTTTAGAGGCATGTTTCATGATGGGAGAAGAAGATACCTAGGAATCTTAAAAGGCATTTGCAATTCTCTAAGGTATAGTAGGATGAACCATTTCAAATATTCGATAAAATTCCCCATATTTGACCCTGTCCGAATAACCCATGATTCACCGAGTAAACAATAAATCAGTAATGCCCGATTAATCGTTGTTCCGGGAATAAGTTCTTTTTTTATATAAAATGGTTTTGTTGTTATTTATTATAGAAATTTTTTTGCTATGTTTTTATTTCCAGAGAAAACCCGAAATAATTGATTTTAGGTTTATTGACTTTAAGATTCAAAAATGCCAAAGTTACCCTGGTGTACACTTCAAATCTCGATATGCACTTTCAATATTACAAAATAAGACTATTAGCGGTAATTTTTTGGAGCAAAAAATTGCCGTTATTAATAAAAAAAAGGAAATTTTACCTGATCGACCCTGCCAAATGCACCTTTTACGTCAGAGACCCTATATTTTCACCTTTATCCAAACCAACCAGCTCAAAGCCGAGTCGACTCTAAGGAGAATAAAAAGTTCAAATTGCCCCATTCTCTGACTTTCTTTAACCCACGAATGCATCCCCTCCTTCCTCATTTTAATCTGCTAGAGTTAGTAAGAAGTTAGAGGTGGTAAAGGTGACGGCGTCTTCTGCCTCAGATCCGCTACTTTGAAGAAGAAAACAGAGGCTTGAGAGAAGAAGCTCCTACATTTTGCCACTGGGAGTTAAAGATCCTGCAGTTTGTCATTCCGAGGTATGTTCAGACCCAGTGTAAACCCCATCGAAAGTTTCTTAGAAATACAATAGTGAAGTATAAAAAATATAATTTTATTTTTAAAAATTAATTTTACTGCGTAAATATATCGAAACAGTCGATGAAGACTTTATACAGAATCATTATCGACTGATACACAATCGTTATCGATTGTATAAACAATCGATATCGATTGTTTATACAATCGATAACGATTGTGTATCGGTTATTTTGCTAACAATTTGTCATTTCTCCTTTTTGTCATCCGTCTTATGACCTCTTCCTTCTCCTTCTTAAACAGATGATATCTTGTGTGAAAATTCTTTTTCTCTGTCACTTTGATAGCCTTATTGTAAACGATGATGGTTTGTATAAAGGTGGCCGTCAGAGGGTTATTACAATTTCGACGGATATTTTTTATGAATGATTCATAAGGCGAATTTCTGTTGTCAGTTTTGTGAGGGCGGATGAAATAATTTTCATAAAGTTTTCTATGAAGATAATTAATACTCATGTGCTTGCCGACGTTTTGAATTCGGATTATTTGACCACCCTATTTTCATTTTATAAATCCGGGTTAGATATTATAAGGGTATTCATCATTAAAGAACCATCCTTCTTCCGAGTCGAAGTTGAACAAGTATCTCTTGGTGAGACTGATTTTGTGAGTAATCATTCATTCCAGCCATGTAAGTTTGAGGAAGAAGGACCTACATATGATATTGTTCGGTTAGGCGCTGACGGCGATTTTGTGGCAAATATATCGACCATGAAAGCAACTATTGATTTAAACGATGCTCCAGTTGAATCATTTGATGACCCACTACAAAATATGCATGGGTCACAATATTGTAATTATGAGTTAGACTACATGTCTCTAAGAGTGGGGGATGAAGGCGATTTTCGTCATATCTTCCCCGGTGGATTCATAACTTGGCTGACTCACTAATTATATTCTACTATGTCATCGATGGGGATTACCAAAGAAGCTCTCCCCCATGTCCATACACATGAGCATCCCTTCGGTGAAGGGCCTAGTCAATCATATCAGAACCCGTTTAGTGAAGGACCTAGTCAATCATGTCATAAACCGTTCCGTGAAAGGCCTAGTCAACCATATCAGAACCCCTTCGATGAAGAAGGATCTAATCAACCACCTCAAAACACTGCTAGTGAAGAGAACGTCAAAGATTATGATGACGAACCAGATGGGTTTATAAAAAAGGATCCGAAAATTTTTATGAGAGGCATTGATAATCTCTTAGTAAATGGAGCTTATGAAGTGTCAGAGACATTGGCCGAGTCTTCCGATCAAGAGGTGGAAATCGAATATCGGAATTGGACGTTTAAAGTTGGAGAGATCTTTAGAGACAAACAAACATTTTAAAGAGCATTGAAAGAGCACGCGATGGAGAAAAACTTTCAAATTCGACTTTTGAAAATCGCTAGTTATCGAGTGACAGCCGAATGCTACGAACCCGATTGTTCATGACTAATATATGCATCTAAATTGACTGGGCTCGACTCTTTTAAAATTAAGATATTTAATAGTACTCACGCATGCGGGGCTGCTAAGATCGGACCGCACGATTACCGTAATACAACAATCTCCTTCGTAGCCAACTATGTACGGGAGAAACTTATGGAAGGATTTGACTATATACCGGCATCGATAATATTTGATATTGCAAAATCTTATGTGCAAATCTCATATGCTAAGGCTTGGAGGAGAAAAGAACTTGCCCTTAATGATATTAGAGGCAGTTGAGAAGGATAATTTGTGGATCAGCCGGCCTACGTGAAGGAGATGGAGAGAGTGGATCATAATGTACAAACATCCTTTTAACTTACGCTTAACGGTAAGTTTTAAAGATTTTTTTTGAGTTTTGGCCCATACATCGGAAGCTATCGCAATACACTTCGTCGCACATTGCTTGTAGATGGCACACTCCTAAGGGGACGTTTCGAAGGGATCCTACTTATCGCCTCAGCGTAAGACAATAATGGTCATATATTATCGTTAGCATTTGTCGTCATTGAGTTAGAAGAAGAGGATACATGGATGTGGTTTCTTGAACAGGTAGGTGCGTTCGTGATCGGTGAGTTTATCGAAGATTTCATTTTTATCATGGATAGGTCGAAGGGTTTAATAAAGGCGGTGAAACATGTCTTCCCTAACGCATACCACAGCTACTGCATGCGACATATGACACAAAAATTGGCACACAAGTATCCCAGGAACAATGTGAAGTGTCTATGATGGAGCGCCGCGCATGCATATTCAGTAGAGAGATTTTATTATTTTATTAACAAAATAAAGAAAGATCCTGCTGATCCTCGGGTTGTAGAGTATATTTTGAAAATAGACCCGAAGCATTAGGCAGGCGCATATATGAAAGAAAGGCAGTACGATTCCCTAATTACGAATAATTCTAAAAGCTTGAACAACGTACTAAAGATAGCTCGAGAGAGACCAATTATCGACTTAATCAAAACTACTAGAGAGAAAGTTACCGATCATTTTCAAAAGTGCCGAAAGATATCTGAGCAATGAACCATCCTCCTGTGCCCGAAAGCAGACGAGCATATGAAGAAGGTGCTGTAATGAGCGGGTAGAAAGAGAGCTCAACCATATAGGCACGATCAATTTTAAGTCAATTCTGGAAATTTCATTCATCACGTCGACTTGGAACACAAGACGTGCACTTGTCACCGTTGGCACATTCATGACTTGCCTTGCTCGCATGCCGTGGTGGCCATCATTCAGAGAAGTTACGATTACCATAACTTCTATGAGAAGTGATTTTTTACTGCTTGCTTTAGACAAACGTACGACGAACAATGGCTTTCCACCCTCGATGAAAGCCAATGAGAATTCTAAGCTGAGAAACTGCCTGAAAATATGAAAGTTAGACTATCCTATAATTGTCGAAAGGAAGCCAGCCGTCCGAGGAAGAGAAGGATACAGTCTAAGGGTGAGGTTAGGGCCCTACAGTGTGGCAGGTGCAGTGAGTATGGTCGCAATCACATGAGTTGCACCGCAGTGGGACAGATGGGGTGATACAGTACGTACCTCCTTTATATAGTAAATCGTCGTAGAGTTCCATTAAAAGTTTGGTATTTATGAGTTTGCTAACTTGCATTTGCAATTTAGAAGTTTTGTAAGTTACATTTTTCTATCTATTAACAAATGAGATTTTTTTCACGCACAGGGATTGGAGATTGATCGCCATTCAGAAATAGTACAAGAAGTTAGTTAAATCGTACATACTTCAACACAAACACCCCACAGTCCATTAGTTATAAATTTAAATGTAATATATACGATGAATTTCCATTAAAATTGTAAATGACATTTTAGTAGAACTTTCAACATTTTCTCAGAACTTTCAGTACATAGAAATTTCAGCATTTTCTTAGCGTTTTCTCATAACAAACAGTCGATATTGACTGTTAATATGATCGATATCGACTGTTAATACGGTCGATATCAACTTTATAAGGAATCATTAACAACTGCTTATACAATCGATATCGACTGTATCAGCAGTCGATACCGACTTTATAAGCAGTCGATATCAATTGTTTGTACAGTCGATATTGACTGTCAATACGATCGGCGGATATAGTTGTACCTACTTGAGATTATAAATTTTCAAAAGCAGTCGAATGTTGCAATACTCATATTTTTGTACGAAAATTAAAATTTTCATTTACAAATTTTCATGAATGTTCGACTTACAACTACATATAATTATAACTTATGAAAAAAATTAGGGTGGTGCATCAATAGCAGGTTTTATATCGATATCTTGCTCGACTTCTCCATCGACAGTGAATTTGGCAAGGGTCTGGCTAATTTCTGTCCTGATCTGACTCATATTGCCTTCGGTGAAGTCAAATTTCTTTCCCGTCATCAAATATACTTCAACACAAACACCCCACAGTCCCACCCATTTACACTATCGGGGTACAGATTTGGTCTGACAGTCAGAACTTGACCAAGGATACTTCTCAGCACTCAATGTAGTAAAGTCTCCGTATTAATGTAAAAGTGCGAGAAGGTAATAGGTCTGTTTTGAAAAGTGCAATGTTCAATAAGATAAACAGCTAAGATAAGAAAACAGTGAATTTTTATTAAAACTTTCAACATTTTCTCAGAACAGACAGTCGATACCGATTGTTAGTACAGTCATTAACGACTGCCTATAGAATCGTTAATAACTGCTTATACAATCGTTAATGACTGCTGATACAGTCGATATCAATTGTATAAGTAGTCGATATCGATTGTATAAGCAGTTGTTAACGATTGTATAAGCAGTCGTTAATATAAGCAGCTAAGATAAGTAAACAGTAAAAATTTATAGATTCGTATCAGGACCTTCAATTGTACAGGATACTTCTCCTTAGAGGGCCTATCCAAAATAGGGCTAACGATCATTACCGATCATTCGACAACCTTAATGATCGCAAGCGCCCAATGTAATGGGTCGTGGCTATGGATTGGAACAAATATTAGAGGAGGTTGGTGTGCTGCCGCTCGGCTTTGTGGCGTCCCTTCTCGGCCGGTCTAATTGGACGAAGACCTCTTCTGACGATGAGTCTTTGTCCGACATTATTTCGTCCTCAAACTCTTCCTCGTCAATTTTTTTGACCGGAATATAATTTCTTTTCTTCTTGGGTCGGAAATCAAATTTCACAACTTTCTTGACCTCTTCAACACTCTCTTTCCTCTTCCCCCCAATAGCCTTTCGAACCCGCTGATAATCCTTTACGAGGGGCATCTCCAACTCGAAGGAAATAGGTTCGAGGGGAGCGTAAATCTGTTACAACAAATAGCTGGTTGTAAAATAAAATAGAAATATTATAGAGAGTCAAATGTAGAAAACTAAACTATTACTGTAATATATCGAATGCTTAACTAGTCGATACCGATTTCATTTACAATCGATAATGATTGTGTAGGAAGTCGATAATGATTTCCTAATAAGTCGATGTAGACTATGTAGAAAG
Organism: Chloranthus sessilifolius; assembly: GCA_021018995.1. NCBI lineage: Eukaryota > Viridiplantae > Streptophyta > Magnoliopsida > Chloranthales > Chloranthaceae > Chloranthus > Chloranthus sessilifolius. The sequence goes on from CM037592.1 coordinate 119,420,243, forward strand.
TCGATAACGACTGCGTACGCAATCGTTAACAACTGCATAGGAAGTCGATACCGACTTCGTAGGCAGTCGATAACGACTGCATAGGAAGTCAATATCGACTTCATAGGCAGTTGATACCGACTTCATAGGCAGTTGATAACGACTACGTACGCAGTCGATAGCGATTGCTTCGGAAGTCGATGACGACTGCGTAGGAAGTCGATATCAACTGGTTACGGAGTCGAAATCTTTTAATTTACTTTTTAAAGTCTTTACCTTCACAAATTTGAAGTATTTAAATCAACATCATACCTTGTTGTCTAGCATCTTCGCAAGAGTGTAGCCTTTCGTTCTCGTTTGCAGCTTCTCTGCCCACTTCAACAATCGTGGGAAAGGATTCGTCTGGGCATTCTTTGAGGTGAGATGTCAGGCAGCATCTCATAGGCCCACCATTGAAGTAGACGCATACAGTCATAAATATTATACGGCTTAAGAGCTTTATCGTTGTCGACAGTCTTTCTATTTGTCACGCCTTTCTCTATGTACTCCAGTAAGTCATTGAACACGTAGAGACCCCACGGAGTTTGTTTGAAGTTCTCAACGGTATTGAAGAGTTCAACGTAATCTTCCAACAATTCATGGTGGGACCTAGGAAAAAGAAATGTACATAGAACAAATAGAAGAGCCAACTTTACAAAGTCGCTGTCACTTTTCGCTAGCCTTAATCTATTTTCTATATGGGACCAAATAATTTTTCCAGTCAGCAGTCCACGAAAATATTTGTATCGAATGGTTTCATTTTCAGGTGATTTAACGGAAGGGGTATACTATTGGAGTTCAACCACCACAAGGCCCAGTATTAAGGCAATGTCCATCTTTCGAAGATAGACATCTCTCTTCCCCATTCGAAAGTGGTTCTTCTCAACTCAAAAACTCAACATGGCATCGATGGCATCTCCAACAAAGTTAACACCCTTTGGCATTTGGAATATTTTACTGAAAACTGATGCTCTGAGCAATTCCTTCAGCTGCGGGCTTGCCTCCTCGTAGACTTTCGAAATGCTAGTAGGCGAGCATTTGGCAACAGCCCGCTGTACAACCATCTTCACGGCTTCTATAAATGAACTGTAATAAAATTGAAAGGTAAGACTGAAAAGCAATCGATACCGATTGTTAACGCAATCGATAACGATCGATAACGATTTCTTATACAATCGTTATCGATTGTATGAACAATCATTATCGATCGTGTGAACAATCGGTATCGATTGCCTTAACAATCAATGACGATTGTGTAGGAAATCATTATCGCTCCGTTATTTTAGTATAAAAAAGAAATTAATTCAAAACATAGACCGTCGGGAGAAGAATAAAATATTCTACAGCAATGGAGGGTAGTTTAATTTCTAACTTATAGATTTGGTAACTTGAAAATTCAAAAATGGAGCGCTAGCGACTACGAATCGACGCCACCTCTCCACCGACTTCGAACGAAAAAGTAAAAAGTAAAAAAGGTAAACAGTAATGAGTTGAATAAAGGATGGCTATTTATTACCTTGGGGGTAATTTTGGCATTTCTTAAAGGCGGGTGACGGCTCGACGCGCAGCGGGTCAATTTGGGTAAAGGTGAAAATATAGGGTCTCTGATGTAAAAGGTGCATCTGACAGGGTCGATCAGGTAAATTTCCCATAAAAAAACTATTAAAATTATTAACGACAAAGGTATTAGCGGCAGGTTTTTGTTAATAGCGGCAGTTTTTGGCTGCCGCTAATAGTCTTATTTTTGTAGTGAAAGTTGGATTATGTAATTTATCTAATGCAATGGTGATGCAGCTTAAGATTTTGCACTTCAAAACATGATTATGCATTATATCTAATGTAATTCAACTGAAATTTTTACACTTTAAAGGTCGTACTACATTTAGTACAATGGTAATAAACCTGAGACCATTAATAGCACATTAAACCTGACCAAATTTTTACACTTGGTCAGGCCTTGGGTTTGTTCTCTAATGGTCACCAATTCCAGTCTCCTCAGGTTTACCTGGCCATTAACTTTAGGGCCCCGTGGGATTAGTCGAGGTGCGCAAGCTAGCCCGGACACCCACGGATAAAAAAAGAAAAAAAACAGTGCAGTAAAATAGACTGCAACTGGTGAAATGCATTGTAATGCATCGAAGACCTATTTTAATGGATTAAAATGCACTGTAGACATCTTATAGTGCATAATAATGTACCTGGGAATCCTTGATGTACAATAATAAAACACACTATAATCTAAGTACAATTCATTGACTTTTACACCATGTCCAACAAAATTAGGGCTGTCAATGGGCCGAGCCAGGCCGAGTTCTTTTTAAAAGATAAATTTTGGACTCGAGCCTAGCCCGATAGCTAATCGGGCCGGGCCTAGCCCGATTTTGAAATGTTGTGATTCGAACCCGGCCCGATTAGCTATATGGGCCGGGCTTCTAATAATTTTTTAATATATATTTTTTGAAGACTTGGTTTTTTCGGACCGAGCCTTACACTTTACTGTCTAAATTTGGCCAGATTTCTTATCCGGGCTTAGCTCGGCCCAAACTATTTATTAAATGCATAAAAAAAAAATGGGCCCGAGCCCAACCCATTCGGGACAAGATCGGGCTAAAACTGGCCCGTTGACAGCCCTAAACAAAATATACTGCATATGGTATAAAGTGTAATATAACAAAAAACAAAAAATGCACTTCCAAATTATGTTTTGTATTTCAATGGCTACTTTCCACCTGCAAGAACATGTTTCGTTAACAACTATGGATCAAAATATCGTCCGATACCGATACGTATCGGTATCAGACGATGATGCATTTAATATATCGTCTGGTATTTTACTATTTTGTATGTAGATGCCCGAATGATACATTCAATATATCGTCTGGTATATCGTCTGATATTTTACTATTTTGTATGTAGATGCCTGGATGATACATTCAATATATCGTCTGATTTTGAGCTCGAACGATACGGAATCCGATACCTGAAATTTTGACTCAAGTTAACAACGTCACATTACTTGAAAAATCAGCTGCGAGGATGCCGTATTGCCGCGGTTTCGAATTTCAAATAAAATAACAATTATTGTCAACATGTTATAATGGAAAGAAATATCATATTGCTACTTATGTAAACAACTTGCTCTCTACGGAAGAATAAAAGGATAAATTGTTTTTTTTAAACCAAATATTTAACGTATAAAATTTATATTAATTATGTATGAATAATACTTAGATTTTATATGGTACGTATGGTAACTCTTTATGTTAAATAGGTACACCTGTTTATTATTTTTGATTTTTTCCGAATGAATTTATCCCAACTCAACCAAACCATGGTTCAAAATTTCGGAAGATTTCGGACGAAATATTTCAGTTTTGGTCCCCAGCAAAACCAAAATGATAACTCAAATTTTTAGGTATTTTGTACTGTGTTAAAGATTTCGGCCAAAATTTCGGTTCAAAATTTATATCCCGGTCCCTATCGAAATCGAAACAAAATCCGATTTTTTGATCCTTGAACCAAACTTACCCTCACCGAGTAATTGTTCAACCCAAACTTTGTTACTATGGGATGAACTCTATTTGTGCGAATTGAAAACTGTTCAAGTGTTTATGTTTTGTATGGAAGCCTTGCTTCATGCATCATGACCTTCAAATCAAACAGTGTAGATGGTGTTCCACATGGCACAAATAAAAAGAAAACCTTTCTTGGAGCCTACACAATGTTAGAGGGTGCTTACGTACGCCCTACAAGTTGAAACCCTTCAAACCAGTTGACTACTTAGAATCACATGATGTATATCTTTTTTCACCCCAATCACATGATGGATCTTGAGACCTTGAGCGTCGCATTAGACGGTAATCCTTTTACTCCACATGGCACGCATCCCTTTAAAAAGCCCTAAAATTACATGGCAAACATCACGTTCAAACAGGATTTTAGAGCCATTATTTTTGGAATATGGGTCCCATAGAATATAATATAGACTGTTTGATGTTACGCTCTTGGTTTCAAGATTCATCATATGGAAGACGGGTGAAAAACGATATATATTGTCTAATCCCAAGCAGTAAACAGGTTTTAAGGGGTTTTGAATGTAGGTACCAGTAGAAATCGTGTAGGCGCAAACATAAGTTTCCTCTCAAAAATATCGTCTTCCTTTTAGAGCAATGAGCCAAGGTATAAATCTCGTGTGTAAATTGTAGCTCTCATTTCTTGTAATATATAGAATTGGATACTTATGCTCTCACCAAGGATCAAAATTTCAGGTTAAATTTCGGTTTGGAGCATGACTGAAATCGAAACCGAAACCCAAAACTTTAAACCCCATACAAAAATGACAGAAATTTTGGTCCCATATTATGATTTTGTTGGGATTAAACCAATAATTTCGACCGAAATTTCGATCATTTCAGCCGAAATTTTGATCCTTGGTTCTCACCCCAGAAGAAAGCTCTCTTACCCAATCTCCTCCACAGCCATGTATTAACCACCTTTGTATCAAAATGATAAAGATCGTTTTCGTTTAAATCTACCGAACAATAGATATATAGATTATAATCCTACCATCTGACAGACATTTTTTTTATTGCACGAGGGACCAAAAATTATGCTTGAGAGTAATATGGGCCAGGGTCATGCAACCGGGCCTTTGCCAGCCCTAAATTCTATCCAATGGACACTGACGGGTGCATTTATTTTGCCAAGTGGCACCAACCGTTGATCAACCAACCAACTACATGGAAGTAATTAATTGACCACATTTGTTGGTCTTCATAGATGTTCTATTCGCGTCTTCTTGGAAGAATCCTTCCAAGGTCCACGAGAATAAGCTTAAAGTTTTTAGCTTATAAAATGGCTGTTGTGTGGCTAAGTTTACCCATATCTTCTCTCTTATTCAGCCATGGAATTTAGAAGGCACTCAACTTCCTCATCAGAGCCTATGTTCATGTACGAGAACACAACCTTATTCTGCAATCTCTACCGTTCATTTCTCCCAATTTACACATTTCTCACAATCCTCCGAACCCGATACGACTCTACCGCATTCGTTTCAATAGGCTTCCTAGTTTTCATGCTATTGTTTTGGTGCTTGAAGGTTTTCAATCGGATGCCTGAAAACTCAGAGGAGAGCAAGCGATCCAAGTTGCCCATATGGGTTCTATTTACTTCGGTTCTAGTTTTGTTTGCTTATCGGGCATCCGAGATTCTCTCTCCTACCGCGATTGCGTTGGTTTGTAGCATAGCTGTAGGTAGTAGCTTATCTACCTTCTATGATTTCTTTATCTACGGAGATGGAGATGGAGACGCAGAGGAGGTTTACGAAGAAACCCGGTTGCAATGGGATACTGTAGGCTGTTGTTCGTGTAGCCGCCCCGGTAGTACGGCTTCTCATGGATGGCATTCGCCCCTCTCGTTTTGAGAGGTTCTGCTTCCATGAAAATTATGATTAAGGATATTTGTAAGATAAATTAAAGAGGTTCATATTCTTTTGTTTTTATACTGAATTTTAATCATAAATTTGGTAATTGATCAAAGCACTATGTAGCCCATATGCTCTCTCTCTCTCTCTCTCTCTCTCTCTCTCTCTCTCTCTCTCTCTCTCTCTCTCGATTAATTCAAGATTATGTAAAAACTTAGCTTAGTTCCACGATTAATTCATGAATTTTGTAATAAATTGTTAGCTGGAGATTTGGGAGGGATTTAAGTGCGGGTTTGTAACTTGTAAGGCCTTTAGAGTTGAGAAAGGTTTATATCATAAGGTTATCTAATGGTCTGTTGAATTATACATTTTTAAATCCATGGTATTTCCTCTATTTCCTGTAAACACTACTTCAATTGAGTTAAGAAGACCTTAGCCCCAAAAATACATTGAGAGGGAGATTTACTTGTATCTAAGTTTAACGTGATGCAATCTTCTTGTTCGATGAAATCCCTGAACGAATTTCTGACATACTGATCGGAACCTAGACTATAAAAAACCAGGAATCTTGGATGTTTTTAGATATCAGCTCTTCATAGTTGCTAGAGATTGGATCTGTACTAGATGCGGGAATCGCAATTTTCGTTTCAGGTATGTTTGATATAGAGTTAGATGCAGAGCAAAAAGGGAAGACGGCTCTTCTCTGTCGGGAACTAACGAAGGGCCATATCAACAACATTCAGAATGGCTGGATGTGTGAAATGAAAAGAAATTTGTTTGATGGGGAAGCTCCCAAATCATGATCTCAACATTCTCTTAATGCTTGGAGTACAGATTCCTTCATCAAGATAGCAGAATGTTGTAGCAAATTCGTGGAAATTGATGAAAGATCATCAAATTTGAAGTATTTGCATGATCCAATAGTTAAGTTAATACTTTAATTCGGATCATCAAATTCCAAAAAATTTAAGATTAGAGGTGGAAGCAGCTTACTTTCAAGTTTCAATCAAAGAAGTCTCACAAGATTTACCATCGGATTGATATTCTACGAGGAATAGCAGATCTAACAAAGTCTGGAATGTTAAACACTCATCCAAGAATGTCCACGGGTCAAAGGACTGCAATACAGAGGATTCCATTCACATCACTCAAAAGTCTCAGGAGAAGTCACACAGAAGAAGTAGAGGATAAGGTGGTTGACAAACAGAGGATAGATCCCCAGGAAAGTGTGGCAATAAATGATCAACTGAATTCAAATTTTAAAAAATTCTCAACCCCACCACACACTCAAGTCACAAGGCTGATAGCTATCCACTGCCAAATATTATGATTTTGCATGGATAAAGTATGGATCCATCAAATTTTTGTGATGGCTACCAGGCCAAGTTCAGATCTTGTCAAGAATTGAACCCAAACTTATCTGGTTCATTTGAATGAAACCCAAGGTTGAGCGATTCATTTGATGATACGTATCGTATTCCTCCTGATTTCATTTCTGGGGCAACAGATTTCCAAAATGATCCATCATGCAACTCGGTATGAGATTCAAACTCTCAGGAAGATGATCAGTTTTTCGAGTCCATTCATCCACGAAACTTCCTATTCATTTTTCAGCCAAAGGAGAGGCCCTTGTCAATTTTAGGATGAAGATAGGAGTTTCATTTGAAGGACATAAGGAAGAATTTTTTAAGAATGTTGGATCAGATGGAAGCAAATAATATGAAAAATCTGGAGAACGAGGAGCAAGGAGTTAATAAAAGGAACCGATTATCAAAGACCGAAAGGGAATTAAGAAGACTAGAATCATCTCTCTTCAAAAGTGGAAGAGAAGCAGTTTCAAATCATCGGGAAGGTGTATTATTTTCTCAATGAGGATACTATCATGAAAAATAAGAGGTTTGGGTTCGGTCAGCAAAAGAATGGCTGTAAAGGATCTTTTCTGTAGATTGCAACCAGATTTTATGTTAATCCAAGAATAAAAAATGGGTCGGCTCAAGGCTTCAGATGCCAGATTTCTAACCATCCCTCTTACTTCGTCATGGGAATCTATCGATGCAGTGGTTCAATTCTTCCCCAGAATAGATTTCTCCGAGTTGCTTGATTTTCTCTCCTGCTACATCAAAAGACAGATTAAAGTAACCTCTTCTACCGAAATCATCGAGTTCTTGTTAACTCTTGTTGATGATGGACTGTGTTCTCACTCTTAAAATTTTCAGGCTTCGGGGAGGTAACCATTTCCACCATTTCCATAGGTATTTCTGTCTCGAAATCTCCCTCAATTCTGACTACCAATGTTGCTCCATCTTCAACTGCAAAGAGTAATCACAATACCAATTACAACAATCCCATATAAATACTTTTGAAAATTACTAAGTAACCCAATACTATACCTGTATTTGCCTTTCTTGTCTCAGAACCCTTTTTACCTCCTAGCTGTGCTCACCATGGTCACTTTCTACAGTCCATAATTTCTTCTTCTTTTAGGCCCATTAGCTTCATAATGGTCTATATAAAATTATTGCAAAATGCCCTCCAATTCGTTAAAAGTGGTTCTCTCCACAAGAAGAAAAAATGGGATTTATTTTCAAAGTGGACCTTGAAATGGAATACGACAATGTATAATGGGATTTTTCTTATATATAATTTATAGAATGGGATTCGGGGCAAAATGGATTTCTTGGATCAAAGGGTGCATTTTCTCGGTATGGGTTTCTATATTAGTTAGTGGGACGAGTGAAGATTTAATCCGAATAGAAAAAGGGTTGAGGCAAGGCAATCCTCCCTCTTTGTTCTTATTCTTGATAGTGGCAGAAGATCTAAGCAAGTTGATGCAAAAAGCTGGTGACCAAGGAATAGTTAAGGATTTAAAACCTCTAGGAATGGGAGTCAATCATTTGCAATATGCAGATGATACCATATTCTTCCTTGAAGGTGACGTGGATGACCTTTATAAGATCAAATTAATTCTCATTTGGATCCTCAATTCACCAAGTCTGTTTCTGTTAAAACCTGCTATGATCATTTAGCTTCAGCTATTAGTCTGATTTTGCCTTGGAAATTGGATTTGGAAAGCCAAAGTTCCCTTCGGTATCGTCACTCTTACGTGGCTGTTAATGGTGAATAAATTATCGACTTTGGATAATCTCGAGAAACGAGGTTATCACCTTGCTAGTAAGTGTCTGCTTTGGGAAGATCATGAAGAGGACAGCGCTCACTTATTTGTACATTGCCCTTTTGCTCATTCAATTTGGTATCTTTCAGCGGTTCGGAACCTCATGGATAATGCCAAAAACTCTTACCTTTTATTCGGATGTTGAAAACTAATCTATTTTAAAATTAGACGTAAAAAAGTGTGGTTCTTGCTCCCTTTATGCTGTGATATGGCTGCTGTGGAAACAGCGCAATACTCGAATATTTGATAGAAAGAAATCCTCTTCTCTCCAAATCAGTGCTAAGATTCAATTTATGGTTTTGCAATGGGCAAAAAGTTTATAATTTTTGAACCCTTCTTCGATTCAATATTGCCTTCGCGACGGGAGTGTTGTGATGGACGGCGAATAGGATATGTTTTTATTTCAGGTTCAGAGAGGTCAGTTGCTTAGTGTTGTCCGCAATTTTCAGATTATTTTGATGTTTTGAGTCTAGCGGTCGAATCATGTTTTGTGAGGTCCATGTTGTTTTGATTTTTTTCCTTTGTGTAGTGGGTTCGTCTGGGGGCTCATGGAGGTGATGGCAATGCTGAAGCTCCCCTTGCTCTAGTTGGTCGGTTAATATATTTTTCTTGTATTTCCTATCATTTTTTTTTTCTTCTTTCTAATAAGAGGGTGAGGGCCCTCCAACCTCATCTGTTATTGATCAAAAGAAAAAAAATAAATTATTATTTTAATATTTTTTAAACATATTTCTACATTTTACTGATTATTGTTGAATTTTAACCTTGCCAAATTATTGTGACTACAAATCCAAGTAAATAATAGGGCCTCGTGTGTGTGAAACATATATTCAACTTGAAGATTAATAAAACATTTAAATATACGTTCAAAAGAATAAAAAATTAAAAGCATAGGTATAGAAAATATAAATATATATATATATATATATATATATATATATAATGGTGATAAGTCAAAAAAATTGTTGACATTATAAAACAAATCAACTTCGAATCTTGAATAATTCACATAACTAAAGATATAATAGTTTAAATTTAAGCAAATAGTTTAATAATATAACTAAAACTAATATTTCGTTAGCCCGGAACTAGTCGTGAACTCGTGATGACTGGGTCAATTTCTTTTGGCCAAAACAGTAATTTCACATAAGGTTCACAGCTATTTATGAGCATGAGAATCAAGGAAAGTATGCTTTTGATCTTTGACTGACAAATTTGTGTTCCTACATTTCCTAAGGTCAGTGGAGGGAGATTGACTAACACCAACCGAACCAGTCAGAGAAACCGATTTGGATCTAACCGAACCGACTTTGGTTCGGTTCATTTTCATTTTTTTATGGTGAATACTAGTTAGGCAGGATAAGAAAATAGAATTAAAAAAAAAAAAAAAACTAAAAAACCTGTAAAAATAGCTTTAACATATAAAAAGAGTTAAAAAGCCAGAAATCGAATTATCGAAACCCGGACCGAAAAACTCAAATTTTTGGGTTTCAGCTCAGTTTCGGATTCAAAAAATAGAATGAAAAACTGGAATCGAAACTGAACCGATTCGTTTGGGTCGGCTATTGGTTCCGGCTGAACAGGAAAACAAAATTTTCAATCTTATTTCCGAACCTGCACCCTAATATTGACATAAGCATCGATCAGGGTAATTGAGTACACCAGCCCTTTAAACTTAAGTACAAGAGTTAATATATAGTTCAGGTCATTGAATTTGTATACGCCCCTTTATATCATAGTTCAGTTTTAGTAGCACTGTAGCAGTCATGCCATTTGTTCACAGGCTATATCATAAAGGCTATGATATAAAGGGTAGCTCTACTTTCACCTACCGAATTACTAAGGGCAACCGTGCATGGAGATCATTTTTTTTTCTAATAATAGATTATGGGATCAATTTTTGTTTGACATGGCAAACATCCAAAAAACAACAAGTGACCTAAAAATGAGGTTTGACCCATTTTCTAAATTCAAAATGTATATAGATATTTGACCATTATTTCCTCATCCTTTATGGCGCCTTCATCCTCCCTATGTCTGTCAGAGGGCCGGGTCCTTTATGGCGGCTTGATCTTGTTTAGGCCTGTGAAGGTTCAGACCGGGCCGACCCTAAAAGCCCTGCTCAGCCCAACTCTAAATGTTAGGTCTAAGGCCAAATTTTGAGGGTTCTAGATAGGGCTATCTAAAGGGCCATGCTGGAACGTTAGCCCGCCTAACCTGGCCCTAAATTTGCAAGGCTGATTAATGTCAAGGGGCCGGGGGTTAGGGCTTTCAATTTGGAAACCCGCATTTTTTTGGGCCGGTCTAGAGCCTTAAGCTGAAAGCCCGTTATCTAGGCTCAGCCCATACACTTATTATATTCTAGGTTGTAAGATATGTATGATGATTCTTTACCATAAACAGTGAACACTAATTACGCACAGTAATAGGTGAAACTGAGTTGAGCACTTTTCTCCCTTTTCTCCTGTTCGAGAATTTTGATGGGGCGGCGTGTTTTCGGAGCTTTTTTTGTTGAAAGTGATAAATTATTTTCGGAGGATTTTGCATAAGAAAGCTCAGTTTTTGAACTTAGGCTACTATAGTACTCGGTGAGGAGTCTCACTAAATCCTTACTTCAACTGAATAAACATCCCAATTAACTGTCATTTGCTTGTAAAGTTAATTGGCATTTATATGTCATTTAAATGTAGTTGATGTTTAAGTAGCTACCTTATAAATATAGTTATTGTTTTACTTGCAGCTGATTTAAACGAAGCCAATTGGGGACTTACTAGCTAAGTAATTTATACTAGCTACTCTTTTTTTAACCCAGCTGTTTTTACTCTAGAGCACTTGATGTTATAATACGTCGCTGCTCTTATACTAGGTGGCTTGTATTTTGCTGCTGCAATTATATATACTATGGACCTGTCATTGTTTTAATACCCTCTATTGTAGTAGCAGCTGTCATGGTTCAAAATTTTAGCCGAAATGTTTTGGTTGTGGTCCCCACCGAAACTAAAACAAAATCTCATATTTTTGGTCCCCACTGTAAATTTCGGTTTCAGTTCAGTACAAAAACCAAAACGAAATCCGAATTTTTGATCGTTGGTTGTTGTTATACTCATTAGAGAATGTACATCTGAAATCGTTGTTATATTTATTGTAAAGGTAGATGATCATAGTAGATGACTCATATTGCTTTTATAATCCACATTGAAGACAATATTTCGAAAATCTGTCCGACCTAAGTGTTAAACACATTACCGATTTAACGTATATAAGTTTTGACGATCACTCGATCAATATAACCGCTTAAATGAATGACATAAATACGTGCTGCTATAATGTGCGAAAGAACACAATACACTTTCTAACATTTTCTTGAGAAAGTGTAGAACACAAAAAAATGTCTTAAATAAGAGGAAAATGAGTTTCTGACTAACTCAAGAACATTCTCCTAGGAAAGTGACTTTCCTCGGAAAGTCGGTTTCTGGGCAGAAACTGAGATAGTGAAACTGCGAGGCCTTAATATTTCTATTAAACGGATACAATGAGGGTAATTTAGGGATATATGCTTACTTATCCTCCTTAAATATGGATTAGAATCATAGTGACAAATTTCATTGATTTTCGACGAAATTTCGCGAAATGGGGGTCAAATAAAAATTTCGGTACTTTTCGGTTTTTCGGTATTTTTGAAAAGTTTTGGTAAATATTTTTCATATATTTATTTATTTTATATATATATATATTATTTTTTATTTTTTATTTTTTTTTTTAAAATCCCCGAAACATTTTCAAAACTTTTTTGAAAGGTATCGAAATTAATTCAAAATATATCAAAAGGACCCCTCACCGAAAAATTTCCAAAAACAAAATTTGTCACTATGATTAGAATAGGGTTTTAATAACAAATCACAAGATACCGAAATAGATGCTTTGTTTTATTAGCTCCTCTCTGGCTCTCTGACACGAAAGTTCATTGGACTTACTCTCCCAACAAGCAAGCAGCCTCATGCACATTGGCCTATCAGCAATCACTGTGTTTACTTAATCTCATCAGGCAAAAGAGAGGCTCCAAAATCTCTGATCTAGTTCTATTAACTTTGTTTACAGTTCTCAATTTTCAAAAGCGCGGACGGCCAAAATCTCTCTTAAAGCCTTTATGCAACACTTAAATTGGGCAAGATATGAAAGTCATGCTCTTTTAATAGGATATTTACTTCTAATAATTAGTTGTATAAATCTCTTTTTCAATATTAATCTAATAAAAATTTTGCAAGCATGAAGAGAAAAATATGAACCCCCTCCCCCTTAAGGCTATCCTAGGAATTTATATTCCGTACCGACCCGACGTGTGCTAATTCGGAGTGTGCATGTACCTTGGGATTAGACAGGTGCTTTAAGAGACCCAAATATCTAGATTATAAAATAAAAAATAAATGGAATAAAAAATAATTTTAGGTGTCAGTCTAGGATAAGGTTTAAATGGTGCTTCACATGACACAAATCTCAAAAACATCAAATCTTCCTTTTGAATAATGTGCTTTAACATAAATCTAATGTGCAAAGGAATATTACAATCGGTGTACAATTTTTTATAAACAATTTTGCAGACAGTTTATGTGGCGTGACATGATGTGACTAGCTCCAATCCCTAGCCCCCACTATGTATGCAGCCAATTACATCACGTGACATAAGTTGTCTACAAAATTGTCTATAACATATTGTCCAGTGTATAACAGTGTTCATATATACAAGAATTTTTGAAAAACTTATATGGTAATGTTCCAAGGATCAAAGTTTAAAGCTCAACCTTAGCTCGGCCTTGGCCTGCTAGATCCAAGGCTAAGGCCTGGCCTGGCCCAATGACAGCCTTGATTCCTCCCAATGGACACTCACTCGTTCATTATTTTGCCAAGCGGTACAAACGGTTCTTCAACTAACTTCCTCGAACTTATTGTTGGATATTTTAAAAGCTTTAAATATCCTTACTTTGTATTGGGTTTTGTCCCAAATGGTGAAAACTCAAAAATTAGGTGCAGCTTATATGATGAAATTTTGGTTCAAGGTTTGTAGCTTTTACTCAGGGACACCGAATTTTGTAGCTTCCACTGCTATGCACTCATACACACACACGCCGAGCAAGGTTGGCACGGGCATGAGTATGTGCAGAAAGTTATTAACTTTTTAGATAAAAGTATAACAGTTTGATTTATTATCGTTTAACTTTTTTAAACGTTTGATTTGTAATCGTTGTGTTCGTTCAGTTATTTTAAACAGATATGTCTTTCACAAAATAATGCGTTCACACCTTTTGATTTCTATAAAAGGAACTCGAGACCCTATTTTTTATTTATTATATTTTTTAGATTTCTTATCTAATTTTAAAGATCGTTTCAGAGTCTCTTATGCTATTTAGTGTTCTGGTTGCGTGATCAAATTCACCAAATCTATCACAACAATACACGGCTGATTCGTTATATCTTAGAACCAATTTTTCGGTAACCTGTTAGTGATCGCTTGATTTTAGTGATAGGGGCAAATATTAATTTAAAGGCAACGATATTCAATGTGCATCAAATCGTATCAGTGTATTTCTTCATTTCAATACTTATTTTATGCAAGATTTACATGTTCAGCAGTTCTTCCCTCCTCTCTGCTCACTTTTTGTTAGAGCTGATTTTATTTGCTCTGGTAGAAAATTAGCAGAGAGTAGAGAGGTAGCTGCTAGAGTAAGTAAATCCTGTTTCACAAAGAGTTAGTAAAGAGAATGGAAACCTGCTAAATTAGAAGAACTTCTGCTCGGAGAGACTATGCCAAACATTGCCTTAGTGCCTTGTGAATAATACTTTGGACAATTTTTAACTTGGGGAGATAGAGGAGATAATTTTTCCTTTATAAAAGGCTGGTGCTGGTGTGTGGCTAAGGTTATCCCTATCTTCCCTTTTTCAGCCATGGAATTTAGAAGGCACTCAACTTCCCCCTCAGAGCCTATGTTCATGTACGAGAACACAACCTTATTCTGCAATCTCTACCGTTCATTTCTCCCAATTTACACATTTCTCATAATCCTCCGCACCCGATACGACTCTACCGCATTCGTTTCGATTGGCTTCATAGTTTTCATGTTATTGTTTTGGTGCTTGAACGTTTTCAATCGGATGCCTGAAAACTCAGAGGAGAGCAAGCGATCCAAGCTGCCTATATGGGTTCTATTTACGTCGGTTCTAGTTTTGTTTGCTTATCGTGCATCGGAGATTCTCTCTCCGACCGCAATTGTGTTGGTTTGTAGTGTAGCTGTAGGTAGCAGCTTATCTACCTTCTATGATTTCTTTATCTACGGAGACGGAGCTGCCGAGGAGGTTTATAAAGAAACTCGGTTGCAATGGGATAGTGTAGGCTGCTGTTGGTGTTGCCGCCCGGGTAGTACTGCTGCTCATGGATGGCATTCACCCCACTCATTTTCAGGTGGTCTGTTTCCATGAAAAATAAATAAAGGATGTTTATAAGATCAATAAAAATCATAGAATGTGAATACTAAGTTTTAGGCATGAACTGAGATTTGTCAAGAACGTTTAGAATTGATTAATATGTATTTAAGAATTATTATTTTTAGATCGAGATTGATTACATCTGATCAAAGCACAAGTGATCTCTCTCTCTCTCTCTCTCTCTCTCTCTCTCTCTCTCTCTCTCTCTCTCTCTCTCTCTCTTCATTTTCACAGTATAACCTATTCGTGTCTTTATCGATGTTTAGGTTATACTGTGAAAGATTGGGACAATTTTATGGAGATGCACAATGGGAAAGATTGGGACAATTTTATGGGGATGTATGCCACATGAGATATAAAAATTAGCGGCCTGATGCTATGCCCATGACCTCAAGA
Source organism: Chloranthus sessilifolius (assembly GCA_021018995.1). Classification (NCBI taxonomy): domain Eukaryota; kingdom Viridiplantae; phylum Streptophyta; class Magnoliopsida; order Chloranthales; family Chloranthaceae; genus Chloranthus; species Chloranthus sessilifolius. The sequence continues at coordinate 119,435,728 of CM037592.1, forward strand.
TCGACAGTGTGAAAGATCGGTACAGAAACTGATCTCGATCGGTGATTCAAAGCAGTCAACAGGTTTTCATTGTAGGTGCCGCAAAGATGAATATATTTAAGGGCACTCTTACCACGCGATCTACTATGTTTGAGCTCTAACCCAAACACAGCCCTATTTCCATTTGGAGTTAGCATCAGCTATGATTCTAATTTGGAGATAGTATCATGGGCGCTCCTTTGAATGAGTGCCACATGAAGTTAAAGGTGATTTGGAGATGTGTGTCATGTGAAATCAAAAAATGTTTTCTAATGTTATGCCTATGATCAAGAACCACTATGATAAATTAGAATAAATACCGATTTTTATCGTCTAATTCCAAGCAGTCAATTAATGTGAACGTCATAAAGATTCAATGACGTATTTAAGGATACTCCTGTTAAAAAGGGGGGATAATGAATCAATCCATTATCGTAGCTTATCTTAGCCAAAAAAGCATGCCTATAAGTTGATATGAATCATCCGATTGATGAACTTTTATATCAACCATTCAAACTTTTAAAAATGGTTTGTATTACAGTCAACGGATCGGATGATTTGATTTGCTCAAAAAACTTGATTATTTGCACCCATTGCCTTTTGATGTATGATCTATCACTTTGACAGTATAGATTACTCATATACCTAACCATTAATGATGAGATCATTTAAACACCAAATCGCAGTTGAAATGGCGCTCCGGACAGTCGGTCCCCAAAAAAACAATGGTTACAATTATTGCTTCTTAATGCACCCTCACTATTTTTGAGTTAGTCTAAATTGAGTGTCCACCTATCTCACGTTTGTGTGATTGCACGATGAACACGGACTTCAATGCATGAAAATCCACGCATCTCATCGAATTACATAGATGTCTGAACAACCCCATTGTAGACTGACTCAATACTTTTTACTATTCCCATTTTTCCTTGTTTTCATAGTGATGATTCTTGACTCATAATATTCCAACATCATTCTTCAACAAAATCAAAGCATTGTTGGCATTATCTTGATCAACTTACTTTTGATGGAGTTGACCGAGTGTGACTCCAATTATTATCGATTAGACCAATCATGCTGCCTCTCCCACTTGCTTCTCATGCACTATATAAAAGTCTTATTGGATAAACTCTATGTGGTGGGTTGAATTTTAAATTGTCTGGGCCCAATTGCCAGATCTTTTATCTTTAGTTCGAATGCACCACACAAAATAAAAAGTGAAATAAATAAATTATAATTTTTTGAAAAATGTTACTTATTTTGTTAAAAATTTATTAAATTAATAAAGTTGATGTCACGACCTGAAATTCTAGTTTATCTCGAGGGCCTAGAATTTCGAGTAATGACCCGCACACATCCCAGATATGCTAAGCAGACATATCCATAATCAGAGTTCACACGCAATGCGATTCCATAAAATCCGTAAATCCAATAAATAGAGATGAGATATAAAAGCAATCATAAATAATTAATAAATGCAATAAAATTTCATAAAATAACTATTAATCGAAAAAAGAGTAATGTCAAACATAAATCAAAAGTATAAGGTCATAAATAGACAATAATGGTATGAATAAAAATGAAAGAATTCTAGCAAAACTAAAGATCTCAATCTCTATACTCAAACAAGCGCTATGAATAATCGGCGCTCGGATCAAAATCAGCATCAAGGTCCTCCTGGTGTCCTACAACGTTACCTTCCCAAGGCTCCTAGTACTCTGCGTCCATAAGGTCAACAAAATTCGCGTCAACAGGATCAAAATAGCCAACGTCCACTTTGTCAATGTAGTCACATGAAATAATAAATGTCACGAGGGTTGAGTTGCTAAACAACGCGCAACTCAGTAGATACACCACCAATCCACTCTACACTACTCAAGTGTATTGTGGGTGCATCTCGTGAGTGATAATAATAGTATGACAATACATGAAAATAAATGAGTGTCAAAACAATCAAATCGAAAAAAACATATTATAATAAACATGTAAGACCATACTCTAGACACACTCCAATCCTAACCTACCTCTCTATACCTCATACATGCAATATATCATATAACAAAGTCACGTGCGTTTGTACATCGCATGGGCGTACCTCCATATTCATAATTTTAATATGACCTGTGTCAAAGTCGTTGTTCGAGCCTATCATGTAAGGGTCATCATAGTAACATACCATCATTTCATAGCACCCTCCATATCATAACATATCATATCATACACCCCATCCAGTCACAGGGGTGGTTGGCGAATCGTATAGTCTCTAAAGGCGAGAACACGTACTTTATAATATAACTCATAATGTCTTCTGAGAGATCTATCTTGACTGTAGATATTGTGGTCTTTACGATGGCTATATAAGGAACGACACGTACAAACTTAAGTTCTTAATCTTAGTTGGCATATACAACGGTGTCTTATTATCATACTCTTATCTTAGAACCTAATTTAACCTTGAACTTATCCTCAAACATGACCTACATGTAATCGATAATATTTAAGGCTCAATGTGATAAGATCACCGTTTATGACACCGTGTACGAGGTTACACTGAATCCGCACTTACTGCACTCGTCATGATGTCTCATATCACCATGAGTTGTGAGACATGCGAATACGGTGGGATCCCATTTTGATATCATCTTAGTAAAATACTATGCTCAGACATAGACATGATCTCACACACTCGCATACATGACATAATTTATCCATAACTCATACGACATAACCAAGGTGGAAGTATAGAACTATCTTACTAGTGGATAGATTTAAATTCAAGGGTACATTATGTTTATACATATATATTTATATAACACACTCATATAAATATAAAATAAAGTTGTTATTAGTGTGCATGAAATCGATAACATAAAGGTTAGAGTTCGATTTCACGAGGACATCGAATTTCTAAGTCTTCATGCTATTGGGAAGATCGCGCTGAAGTGATAAAATTGATATATATATATATATATATATATATATAAAGTACTATAATCTAATAATTAAGTGGGAGATATCGCAATTCGAAATTTGATAAATCATGACCATCGATCGAAAATCTAATTTGTGATTAATATACATTAAGAGTTTTTGTCATGAAAAATAGGGATAGAGTACTTGATACTCCGCCAAAAGATATCGATATTTTGGTACCCTAGACCTCGAATTGGGTATGAAATCTGAGTCCAAAACATTGCGAGCCGATTTCTAAGTACTTAAGGTTTCTCTTAAGAAAGATCCCTAATGTCCTTGGAAAATGTGAAAAGTAAAAGTTTAACTTCGTAAATGACATCTAAGTCCTAAAGTATTAATGTCATCGTGAAGATCATATCGAGGCGATGAATTTCGTCTACTCATATACCACGTTTCGATAAGAAATGAGTTCGGTATGAGCGAACAAATATTCCACCTTCATTATGTGAATGCATACACTTAGGTGATGCAAGAACAACGGACCTCCGTCCTGTGCCCATGGACGTCATTCCTGCGCAGACAAATAACAGACATTCGTGGGACGTCCGTCATGAAACCACGAACGTCCGTCCTACGTAGAACAACGAGGTATCCAAACTGCATCCGTTCGTCCTGTAGCTTTACGGAAGCCACGGAAATTCGTCCTGTACCCACGGACGTCTATCCTGAATGGATCCGAACTGGTCCGCCCGAACGAGTTAGAGTCATATCCAACAGATTTGGGTCGCTTTCTCTACGGAAGTTAGAGCTTGGTTAGGGTTGAACCTCCCTACCAAATTTCCGGCACCGTCCGACCGGTGGCCAAACAAAAGGTAGAATCAAGAGAAAATAAAAATAGAATGAAGAAAACATACAGATATGAAAATATACAAATTTAAAAGAAAAACATGATATTAAATATACAGGTCTATCATAATTAAGGGATCTTAAGGTTTTTTAACCCGTCAATATTAAATAGATTTTAAATAGATTTTTTATCCCGTCGATACGCGATCGAACGCACCCTATGACTGGATCAGAGAAGTATAGAGGGGATTGATGGGTACCTACTTGTTGAAGCGTGAACATTGATTTATGGCGGTTAGGATGAAGAGGTCGATGCCTAACGCGTCAATTCGTCCACGCTTTCTTATTCTTCTTTCTCATTGATCTTGTCAGTGGTTGAGCGGGAGATTTGAAGAAAGATATTAGAGAGTGTTTTGGAAGAGATGAGTTGAAAGCGAGAGGTGGTGACGATTAGGGTTTCTTAAAAGAAGAAGAGATAAGAGACGGCTAGGTTTTCTTAAAAGAAAAAAAGCTAAAAAGAGAGTTACGTAAATTAAATAGAGGTTTCTAAAAATAGGGTGGGTTTCGGTATAGAGCGCTAACACCTTGCACAATACAAAACATCATCTAACACCATTAAAAAGATCAAAATGAGACAGATTGTTATTTGACCAAACACAATAATTCAAATTAGATATCTTTGCAAACTTTCTTAATTTAATATATTTTTATATTTTTTAAATGTGAAGGACCTTTTTAGTAATATTCACCGCAATTTTTTTTTTCCTTTCCATGGTTTGTTAAAAATAAAAACTCATAGAAAGATTTATTAAAAAAAATAATAATAATAAGTGCATGGGAACTAAACTCCTAAAATTTAATGGCCATTTGGGAGCTATACCTGCATATGAGAAGTTGCTCCTCTGATATAATCTTTAATTGCAATACACCAAATTATAGTGACCCTGATTTATATGGAATATTTTTCTCTATTGCTATTTTAATTAATTATCTCTAGATATCCTTAATTCACATATTTTCTTAAATTATTAGTTATGAGATTGGGTAATTTCTGTTTTAAATTGGAATTTGATTAAGCGTGAATTGTATTAAAAATTTAATAAAATCTTGAGCAAGTAATCAAATTATTAGGGAAATGAAAAGATTGTCTAGAGTTTAATTCACTCCATGAATTGTAAGGAGATCCACCGCCCTCGAAGTGGCTTCCTAATCCATTTCTCTCTTTTATTTATTTATTTTATAAAATTTGTGATACAATCGGGGATCTTACAAATGTTATCAAAGCTTGATTCAATGAGAGCAACTTCGAATCTTTCTTCAAGATGTTCGCTTGAAAGCGGCAGCCCAAAGTGAATTTAATATGCTTATGATGGAAAAGATGGAAGAGGTGAAAGCAATGGCAGATCGCATAAGTCAAAAGAGGAGAAATAGAAGCCCCAAAGTTGTTAGCAAAAGAAGAAATAAAAAATTTTGAATTATTAAAAAAAAAAGTATGTGCATCTTCTTTGATTGGAATATTAGCTCGCCCTCACAAAGATCATGAACAAAAAAAAATTATTGGTCAAGAGCAATTTGTTGTTCAGTTTAAGAAGAGGATTCATCATAATCATCATAGCCTTATTCCATCTATTTGGGGTCGGCTTTGCGAATCCTATTTTTTCACTCGTTTCTGATAAGCGCTAAGTTCTTTAAACTTTGCAATCCTTCATATCCCTTCTCACGGCTTCCATCCAAGTCTTCACAGGTCTTCCTCTTCTCCTAAGACCTTACACTTGTATAGTCTCAACCCTTCATATAGGGTCTATTTCTGGCCTCCAATGAATTTGTCCAAACCATCACAAGCAACTCTTAATAAGTTTTTCTTTTATAGGTGTCATTCTCAAATTTTCACTCATATGCTCATTTTGTATTTTATCTTTTCTTATTACTCCATACATCCATCTCATCATACGTGCGTCTCGGCAACATGCTCTCTATCTTCTTGGCTCTTTTTCATTGCCCAACAGTCTGTACCATATAATATGGCGAGTCTAACCGACGTCTTTGATCGATTTTAAATGTAACTCTTGCAAGTGCACAAGATCTATTGCAGTATGGCAAGAACAAGGGTGTCGAACCCACAGGGAAATCTGAATTTTTAATTAATTCTTTCAGGGATTTAAAAGCATCCCCAAGGAAGTACCAAGGGGCAGATTCGATTTACTAAAAATTTATCACTCTTTCCTAAATGCAGAAAAATAAATTAATCTAAACAACTAATTACTGATGAATCTAAGAATAATATTTAAATGAGATCAAGAAATATGCTACCCCAGATTTGTACCCCCCTTTCATTAAAGAATCATTCACACCATCACCATCATTCATTCATAAAAATGATTTGAAATAAAGTATGATCATCAATCCGGCATACCCTATCTAAAAACAATGACTCATTTATCATTGCGGTATGAGTCATGTAAGAAGCATAGCGTATCTCGTGATGTGTAGATCAAAACAATAAAAACATTAGACTATGGTATTAATCATAAATATGGGTACTTATCTGGGATCGATCTTTCCGATCTCTGATTTAGGCTCATCTTTGGTGTATGATCTCCTTGTTCATCCAAAGTCATTCCTCTTTTATTTCTTCCAAAATCTTTGGTTACAATGTCTTTCCTAAATACAATCTATGAATGTAAAAGAAAGACAGTGCAAATCCTAAGTACAATCTACCCAAATCAATCCCTAGAAGAAGGAGAAAAGAAGAACTTTTAAAAAGATGCTCAGAGGAGTCTAAAACCAAAAATAATAATGAATAAACAATCCTCTAAAAAAAACTCTCTCTAAAAAATCTCTAATTATCTATCTCTAATTCCTCCCTCTAATTCCTATCTCTAATTCTTCCTCTAATTTCTTATCTCTAATTTCTATCTCTAATTCTTGCTCCTAATCCCCTTTCTTTAATTCCCCTTTTTCGAAGTATTTGATCCGCTTTAAATAGAGCCGAAGTTTCCCAGCCACAAAGGTGTTCCAACTCGAAAATTTAGGGTCGATTAATTGACCCAATAGGGTCGATGCATCGACCTCCCAGATTTTCGTGAATTCCCGCCGAACTTTACATCTGACACTGCTTCAGTATTTTGGTCATAACTTTCTGTCCTGAACTCGGATTGAGGCAATTCTTGATCCGTTAGAAAGCCGATAGAAAGATCTACAACTTTTGTGTTTTAATAATTTCATAATTCGGCCGTCTTGAATGTCCAAATTGAGCTACAATTCGCACCAAGTTCTCGATGACCTAAAGTTGCAGTGTTTTGACATTATTTTCAGAATTCTTGGGCTGTTTTCTACACTTGGCTTGTATTTACCTGAAACACTTCAAATCTAATAATTCTTATTAGATAGCCTTCATCGGATAGCTAAATATAGGTATCTAGGGGTGAAATATCATCATATTTCACTACTCATCAGTCTTATAAAAACGTTCCTTCAATCAAAGTGAAAATCTTGGACCGCACAATACTCTTGTTTGCCTCCATTTCATCCAACCTGCATTAATCGCATTTGAGACTTCCTCTTCCAAGCCTCCATCTGATTGTAAAGTAAAGCCCAAGTTACAAAATCTATAGCAATGTGGCATTAAACGATGTTCTATTTTTGACTAAATCCTCTTCCAAGCTGTCATGCACACTAAATTTTCACTCTATGTATTTTGTCTTTATTAATCCAATTTTCAAACCCTTTGACTCTAAAGTTTTTCTTTATAACTCAAGCTTATCATTTTTTTATTTCCTTCTTTTAGCAATAGTATTACGTCGTCTACAAATAACATACACCACGTGATATCTTCTTGTATATATGTGATCAATGCATCTATGACCAAAGCAAACAAATAGAGGCTCCAGGCAGATACTTGATATAACCCAACTCCGATAGAAAACTCACTCGTATTTTTACACGTCATTCTTACACTAATTGCTGTCTTCTCATATATATTTTGGATAATTTTAATATAGATACTTGGGATGCATATCTTCCTTAGCATCCACCATAGAATGTATTTCGACACTCTATTATAAGTCTTCTCTAAATCAATAAAGGGCATACGTAAGTTTTTTCTTCTCTCCCTAAACTTCTCTATAAGTTGCCACAATAAGAAAATAGCTTTCGTTGTTGATCTCTCAAGCATATATTCTAACTGGTTCTTTGATGCAATGACTTCTTATCGTAGTCGTTGTTAAATTATTCTCTCCCCAAATTTCATCAGGCTCATTTGCTTAATGCCTCGATAGTTGGTACAATCTTGTGTGTTTTCTTTGTCTTACTAATGACTACAATGCTCTTCCTTCATTCCTCTAGCATTTTCTTTATTTTTAATCTTATTGAATAATTTTGTCAATCAGTTCAATCCACTCTCTCCTAACATAATCCATACTTTTATAGGTATCTCATATGGTCCTAATGTCTTTCATTTCTTCATCTTAGCTAAGGTTGTTTTTACTTCAATTTTCGTTATTTGGTTTGGCTTACTTCGTCATCTTCTTTCCCATATTCTATGTTTAAAATAGATCTTTCAAATATTTTTATCATCTATTTTTTTATTTCATCCTCTTTTATTAAGACCCTTTGATCTTCATCCTTAATGCACCTTACTTGGTCAAGCTATCTATTTTTTTTTTCTGTAATCTTGAGAAGTTTATAAATTTTTTTATCTCCTTTTGTTCTCACTCTAGTATATAAATTATCGTGCGCTTCATAGTTAAGTTTTGTGACAGCCCATATTTTTTCAACCTAAATTTTTCGATATATATATATATATATATATATATATATATATATATATATTATTTTTATTTTTATTTATTTATTTATTTTAATTATGGATCGCCAGATCGTAGATCACAATCCGATACAGAATTATTTAGTACAAAAATATGATATAAATAAATCTCCAATTCTAATATCCAATATCACAATAACTCAAATAAATCACCGATGATGGTCGACCATCACAAAACAGTAGTGTACAAAATTATATATCAGTACAAAGGGTACCAAGTCCGAACTCACCAAATTCCACAAAGTACTCAATCTACGATCCCGAACATTATAGCACTCCTCAATTCCTCAATCTGCATGTCCGGTGTCCAAATAGAAGTTATACTTGTGACGTATAGTCGAAGGGTGAGCTACATCCTAGCTCAGCAGAGGAAAATTCAATACTACTTCACATCTTATCATAAGGAAACATAAATTCAATGCCAAAATCAAACGTTTTCATATTAAAACTAAAACTAACTTCCAAGGCACTTTTCTTATTAAACAGAACTGATTTCAAATATATTTTCTTATCACACCAAGCTGATTTCTAAAACACTATCTTATTGCACAAAATGGATTTCAAAGACATTTTTTTAACACACCAAAACTGATTTCAAATATATTTTCTTATCACACAACTGATTTTAAAATGCTTCCTTATTACACAAAACCGGTTTCATACACACATCCTTATTTCACAAAACTGATTTTGAAAACACTTCCTTATTACACAAAACTGATTATAAAAACACTTCCTCATCACACCAAAACTGATTTCAAGATATTTTTTTATAAAAACACTTCCTTAACACATACAAAAATTGATTCGATTTCCACCCCAGCGGCACACTTAGAACTTATACTCCGCCCATAACAGCTCACAACACGCATAATCCACCCATAACGGTCCACATACACATAATCCGCCCATAGCGGTCCACATACCCATAATCTGTTCATAGCGGTCCACATACCCATAATCTGCCCATAGCGGTCCACTTAAATCTCATAACTTATGGCTTGATTCACGAAATATAATTCGAAGAGTACGTAAAATCCCGCAAAAGCGGTCCAAGGACGTACATGAATCCCACAAAAGCGATCGAAGGGTGTACATAATCACAACGAAGTCCAAGGGTGTACGTGAATCCCGCAAAAGCAGTCCAAGGGTGTATATTCACAAGGGTATCCAAAGGAGTACGTAAATCCCGCAAAAGAGGTCCAAGGGCGTACATGAATTACAACGAAGTCCAAAGGCATACGTAAATCCAGCCAAAGTGGTCCAAGGGCACATGAATCCCACTAAAGCGGTCCAAGGGTGTACATAAATCCTGCCAAAGCGGTCCAAGGGTGTACATGAATTACAACGAAGTCCAAACGCGCATGTAAATCCCGCGAAAGCGGTCCAAGGGCGTACATTCACAAGGGTCTACAAGACTCCAAGATTTCGAGTTCACATTCTAGTTCAGATTCCTAAATCACAGTCCAAAGCTCACATTCTTGGTTCAAAGGTTTCAAAACTCACAACTTAAAGATCAAGTTTAATTCAAATACCATAGTAAAAAATCTAGATTAAGTTCATAGTTCAAAATTCACATTTCGGACTCAAAAGATTTCAAATTCTAATTTACAAAGAGTTCAAGTTCTAATTCAAATCACTCTCAAACTTATTATTTTTCATACAAACATATCAAAGAACTATGAATCAAAGTCAAACATGTAAGTTTGTATTGAAGTTCCCCTATCTTAACCCTTGAAGTTACGCGGAGCTAAGCAAAGTCCTATCGATGGCCACCACCCTTAATCTACATCACAAGCACACAATGATTCTTCAAGAATTAACTCTAATCATTGAATTTGGCGTAACTTTCCCCTAAATTTTGACTATCAAAACTTTAGATTTATAAAATTATTGATTTATAAAATTATTAATTCATAAAAGTTGTAGATCTTGTTATTCTCTTTCTAACGCCTCAAGAATCGCATAAATCAGAGTTCGGAGTAAATAGTTATGGCAAAAATACCGAAGCAGTTTTGACACTTCACTCGAAACTTGGCCCAACTTCTCACTCAATTTTGACCTTTAAAACGGTTGATTCATAAGTTTGTCGATTCATAAAAGTTATAGAGCTTTCTATCCTCTTTCCAACATCATCTAAATCACGACAATCAGAGATCAGATCAAAACGTTACAGTTAAAATACCAAAGCAGTATCGACATGCTCAGACAAAATTGATCGAACGATTTCAAATCAATCAAACGGTTACTTATTTCGATCGAATGGTTTTTTAACCGACCACTAGCCTTTAGATTTCACTCTTGAAAAAATTGATCGAATGATTACTTATTTTGATCAAACGGTTTCGTCAAATTTCACCCAAACGCGGGTTTTAACTTCTTAAACTCATTTTTCTTCAAATCTAACCCTCTTCTCTTAAATTTCCACATGCATAACACATACACAAAAATACAAATAAATCCAAATTCTTACCTTTAATCCAATGATTTACTCCCTGATCGGATCTTTTTCTTTGTTGCACAAAAGGATTTCCAAAACCCACATCGATCTCTTACGAGTTCCACGGTCACAACCAAGCCAATGTAATCGTAGGCGATCCTTCCACACACACTTCACACAACTCTCGCTACGATTAGCGGCTTAAACACACTTCTCTTTGTGAGAAGAATGGGTTTTCAAAACCCCATTTGGCTCCAAATCTCGCAACGCAACCAAACGTCGAAGCCGACAGCGATCCTCCCCTTACACGATCTCACAAACCTTTTACACGCAAATCTAAGGCTCGATGTACAACTCCACGAGTTCGTCTCTTTCTTCCTCTTTCTCTCTTCCCTTTTCTCTCTCTCTAAATCCAAAACTCTTTCTCTTACAAACCGAGTAGCTTCCAAAGGAAGCATTTCCTTTCTTTAACTCAATGGGACTAGTTTTCACACAAAACATATATACTCCACTTTGGTTATATTAATTATCATCCCAAGGACCTAACTCCCGTGTGAAATGAATGCACCTAGTTAGGTGTTATCTCATAATAAAATGATCTTTGATTCGGTGTAGGCCTACACACCCAAACCATTCATCAATTAAACACGGTGTTGAGCCAACATACCAAGGCTTGATGTATATGAAATCATCAAATGGTTAACACACAATCTAAATCAGTCATCTTCCACTTCATATCTAACCTGAAATAACTCACTTAATTAATTTCACAAAATCAGGCACATGACCAGTCGGACACGCACACCGAGGTACACTATTCAAAGTCAAAATTTTCAGGATGTTACAAGTTTACTCGCGGCTTTCTTAGCTTCCCTTTTGGCGACCTTATATCTTTTAAGGTCATCAGTAGTTTTCGGTAATTTCCATTCTTTAGAACACTTTTTCTCGGCAATTGCATTTTGAATACCTATATTCTACTACCAAGTTTCAGTTTGTACACTTTTTCTTCCTTCAAATTCTTCGAGTACCTCCTTAGAAACTCGTTTAAGGCATAGCGTCTTGTTTTTCATAACTCTTTTGGATCACCTTCTCATCCCCAAACTTTTTCGTCACTCATTTTTCCTTTAAAGGTTATCATTTTCTATTCTTTTAATTCCCATCATTTTATTTTTAGAGGACCCTTTGTCATCTTTTTCATCACTTGGCTCTTGATCACAACGTCCAAAATGATAAATATATGTTCGTCGTAAGATTCTCTTCGGGGATGACCTTGCAATCCTTACAGTTTGTCCACTCTCTCCTTAATAAAAAATAATCTATTTAAGTTATAATTGCTCCACTCTTGAAAATACTAAGTGTAGACACCTCATTTTCGACCTTTCGAGATCATATGTGATATCTTAACTATTATACTTTATGCCCCAAGCCATGTTGATCGAAAGTCAAAAGGTCAAGTCAGAACCCTGACAATATATTCCCCATTTATGAGACCAGATGTGAACTTCTTTTGTCGAACTTTGGCATTTTAGCAATGCTTTAATTTGATAAAATTTATGGGCTGTAAAGTTTCGCAAAAGGGCTTTCCATTTGAAAGTTATAAATTGACCAAATTGTAAAAAATCAGATTTTATTTTTGAATTGGAAAGTTGACTTTTTATTCTTTGAGAATTTTGATTCGAGACTATTTTTGTTGGATTCAAATGGGGGGTATTTTGTTATTTACATGTAATATCTTAAGTAAATGGATATTTACTTAAATGAGATTATATGTAAATATGTCTACCAGTCTGTCATGCCCCGACTTGACTTCGTCAGCGCTCATACCGCGTTAGATCTCTGATTGGGTCGACATGACACACCTCGATTATCGGTGTTCAATATCGATATTTTCTTTCAAATCGGAAAAAATACATAAAATTTATTTATTGTGGAAAATCTTATTTTCTTAACCTGATCCGTTTCCAATTTTGATTATTTATTTATTAGGAAAACGCGAATTCATTCAAAATTTCTACTTGTTGCAGAAAGACAAGTTGAAACAAAGTAGGCACTGCTCCGATCAAAATAATTTTAAAGTCCGATGTTTACAATGAGACCAATGATTTTATAAAATAATAACTCAAACTAGTCTTAAACAAAAGTAAAGTAACTGTACAAAGTCAAAATCCAGTGTGAGTGTCACATGGTCCGTCCATGTATGTGCTGGTAATTCTTTAGATAAATTGAGTTAAACGCTTTCAGCTTGATGGGTCATTCTAAATCTTTACCTGACAGCTCCGTCTAATTCTGACTAGGCGACGTCTATCCTGTCTCTGAAATTTTTGTTATGAAATGACGTGAGCGGTGAAGCTTAATAAAGTATTAACTAGATTTATTAATACAATTTTAGTAAATTCTTATAATTCAGCTAATATTTTCAATTAAATTTTGTTGGTATCCATCTGATCAATAATATAATATCCTTATATCTCAGTTACAAACCTATCAATCTATCAAACAATGACTCATTAAGCACTAATGAGACAATGACGATAATGTTCAAAGATCCATTCGATACTAAGTGATTATTCAACTTCTCATATTCAAGACATGATCAATCATAATATCCAATTATCAATATCAATAAAGCAATGTCAAATTTGATTTTCAATAATCTATTCTATCAATACAAATTCTACAAATATCAACAGTAACATATCAAATTTAGTTACCAATCTATCATTTAAACAATATCATTAAGAAGTATCAGGTTGTTTCATTTCAATTTAATCATGATTTATTAATTTAAATAATTATTCAGATATGTCACTACAGAATTAACTATATTAGGTAATTAATTTAATGAAATTGATTTGATGATTTATTAATGTCTTTTATTTATTTTGGTGTGATACTAAACACCAATCATGGTCCAATATCAATATCAATTGCCATAGTCGCACAAACAAAGGCTAACACTTTTCACTATTTAGTCAAGACAATGATCAATGACCATATTGGTCCAACGAGACCCAATCCTCAGCTGACATTTCAAACACATCTGAATATGAATCGCTCATAGTGGTTGTTCGTAAGAACAATGGTCAGCTTTGCGAGGTTCAATAATCAATGTAGTATCATCTTTCCACTTTCGAGTTTTCAATATTCATTATCAATAAATCAACATTCAGGGTTTAATAGTTCATTCAATGTTCAAGATTCAAGGTTCAATATTTAATAATTCCATGTTCAATTTTCGATAATCAAACCGATATTCAATATTTAATGTTCAATATTCATTACTCAATACTCAATATTCAATGTTCAATATTCACTATTCAATAATCGGCATTCTTTCGATATTATTCGCCAGTCATTTTTCAATGAGCAATCTACTATTTCAAAGTCAATTTCCGTGTTAATCTCAAAATATATTAAATATTACAATTCAATCAACCTTTGGATTCAATCTCGATCTATATCAAAAATCAACAATTCAATCAATATTGGATTTGAATTCAAATACGAGTTTCATCAAATATCGGTTTCAAATCAAATACGAGTTTCAATCAATATCAGGTTCAGATTCAAATACAAGTTTCATCAAATATCGATTTCAAATCAAATACAAGTTTCAATCAATATCGGATTCGAATTCAAATACGAGTTCCATCAAATATCGGTTTCAAATCAAATACGAATTTCAATCAATATCGGGTTCAAATTCAAATATGAGTTCTATCAAATATCGGTTTCAAATCAAATACGAGTTTCAATCAATATCGAGTTCGGATTCAAATAGAAGTTCCATCAAATATCGGTTTCAAATCAAATACAAATTTCAATCAACATCGGGTTCAATTCTAATATACTATAATTCAACAATTCAGTCAAGTTCCAGGTTCAATTCAATCAGTCTGAATCATAGGATCTATCACTGTAAATATTTTGATCTCATATATACATAATATAATATGTAGGCATACTGATTTCCTGAATCAATTTATACTGTACTTAGTGTTGCCATAATTCAGAGTCCCTCGAGGACTTATATTTCATAAATATTTCAGTAGGGTTATAGAAGAGGTTTATCTCTCCAATTGTTACAAACAAGATCATTAAGGCAGAGTCAATGTCAGTCACTAGTTGCACACAGATAGTGTGTAACCATGTTTTCCACCAAAATGGATTAATTGGTGGTCTATTTAGAGTCATCTATTTTAGAGTTAGTCAAGCTTTGATCGGGACTTTGATATAACAAAATTCATTCTCTTATCTCATATATAATAACTTCCCTTAATTTCTCAGATTAATGTACTAATTTAGCTGGGTGTCCATTTAATTTTGACTGTGTCGTTAGTTGGGGTGCACTAGTTTAATAATCAGGGGCACTAAGTCCCAATAGTTCATTCTTATGTCGGACCTCTTGTTGGGTCCATTAGTTGGATCAATTTTGAGAGAGAATAGTATAAAACTCTCCTATATTTTCATAGGTGTCCATAACAAAAGAACTATCTGATTAATGAGGATATCATTTGATTTATCATTATCTATTTGAGCCTCATAAGTTGGGCCAAATAGGATCTTATTTACAATTGGTTTGAGTCTTTAAGCTGTCTCCCCATTTTTGATGTGGGTGCTTTTAGTTTTTAGTGGGTGTCATTAGTAATGGCCCACAAGGCTTCAAAATAGGACCATCAGACCTCAACAATTTTATTAATGGCCTTAGACCTCTTATATCGGGCCACTCCGGTCCTACATCGAAAGGAGTTTGGTTTCTTAGGGAGATTCGTATTTTAAGTAGAGGTGCTTCCAAATTTTGAGGGGTACTAATAGCAATGACACACTCAATTTCTAAACAAGGACATTTGGTCCTATAGTCGGCAAAGAAAAGGAAAAGAATGCTATAAAGCTATGGTGGATCACAATTATGATACATATTCAAGTATGACCACAGGAGTGGGAAGACTCAGGTGGCACATTATTAAATTTCTAAAAAAATTAACTGTGAGGAAAATGTTGATTTCAAGGAGGGTGGAATGATATATTCCCCAGTTACAATACCTTCAATTATGGTGCCTATGATTTATATAGAGCACTTCCTCTAGTGCTACTTTGGATAATTACCCCTAGAAATACTTAGTTTATTTATTTCCTTAAATTAGCTATACTGGTTATAAAGAAGGGTAGTTTCGATTTTAAATTTGGATTTCAAATATTTAAGTTTGAATCATGCGAAAAATCTATAAATATCATGAACATGTAATCAAATTTTAAGAAGAACAAAACAATTGTCTAGAATTAATTCAATCCATGAATAATAAGGAAGCCCACCGCCCTCAAAATGATTTTCTAATTCAGTTCTCATTTATTTATTTATATATTTCATAAAATCCATGATACAATCGGGGATCATATCACCCTCCAGTGGTGGCCTACATTTGGGAGAGCAAGGGCGGTCGTTTCCTTAGGGATTTAGTAGAAATTAAATCTTCTCACATCGGATAGAGAAATGCCTAAACCCTAGGCTCTAAGGTGTACGCGTACTTACATGTCACGATGGATTTTGGGTGGGGACTTAAGCCATGCCAAGAACAAATTCGGGGAGGGACTTAAGCCCAGAATCGGACAATATCACTAGGGTTGTCAACGGGCCGGACCGGGAACCCGACCTATTTTTTAAAGATAAAGTTTCGGCCCGGCCTAGATAGTTAACAGGGCCGGCCCCGACCCTACTCGATTTTGAAATGTTGCGGCCCGAACCCTGCCGGTTAGCTATCCGGGCCGGGTTTCTAATATTTTTTAAGGCTTTTTTTAAGAGTTTTTTTTTTTAAAAATAAGGACCTCATTTTATTGGGCCAAGCTGGGCCTTACACTTTGCAGCCCGGGCCCGTTTCTTATCCCAGCCGACCCTGCCCCGGCCCGTTTAATAAATCCCTAAAAATATTGGGCCCGAACCTGGCCCATCTTGGTCGGGCCCGGGCTGAAACCCCGCCCGTTGACAGCCCTAAATATCACGATGTGTGGATCTGGGCCACCACAAAATGGCATCAAAGCTGAGGACGTCTCTTCTATAAGGTGGGGGACTGTAATGGTCCCACATCGAATAGGGAAATGTCCATAGGCACTACCAAAAATAAGACTATTAGCTGTCGTAAAAAACTGCCGCTATTAATAAAAACACTATTAAGACTATTAGCGACAAGGGTATTAGCGGTAATTTTTTGTTAATAGCGACAGTTTTTGACTGCCGCTAATAGTCTTATTTTTTATAGTGAGCTTGACCAATAGGTGTATGCGGACCTTACATGTTACGACATTTTTTGGGTGGAGACTTAAGCCCATGCCAAGAACAAAATCAAGGAGGGGACAAGCCCAGAACTGGACAATATCGTGATGTGTGGATTTGGGTCGTCACAAGATGTCTCTCTATTTCTCTCTTGGAACCTCTCTCTCTCTCTCGCCCCCTCTCTGCACGTAGAATAGCATCTAAGCCGTCTAATCTGAAGGCCATGTTATATAAAGATCTTTGTTGCCAAAGATTGACATAAAACATGAACTTTATCATCTGATTTGTCACAATGGGCTTTGACTATGTTGAATCAGATGGTGGACTTTACTTTTGGTGCCAATCATTAGCACCAAAGATGTTTACATCATGACCTTCAAATCAAACACCGACTTAAATAGTGTTCCTCGTGCCATAGATAAAAAAATTACCATGTCTTTCTTTTTAAACTATGAGCTACACTACCAATTCGTGTGCAAGTTGTAGTTGTCATCCTTAGATCTCTAAATTTTAATCGCTTAAACTCTACACCTTAGATCTCTAATTTCTTAAACTCTGATCCCTAAAACGCATTTCCCAAATCCTTAATTTCCTAAACTCAATCGCTAATTACCTAAATCCAAAATCCATTTCCTAAATACTAAATCCCTAATTTCTTAAACCCTAAATACCTAATTCATGTTTCGTCGATACTAGAAGAAAATCTTGGGTCCACCACTAGGCCATCTTGCGTAGTTCACAATATTTGGAGACACGTGCAATGTGAACGTACCATCTGAACTGTCTGATTTAAAGGCTATGATCTAATGATCATTGGTGTAAAACATTTGCACACAAAACTATCTTTATAATATTATTTCAATGCAGTCACCTTTTTAATCAGATGATGGTATTTGACTGAACTTAATCATATCATAAGATCGTTACTCGTGTAAATCTTTTGATCTTTAAATCACCCCTTTCAAATTAGGCGATTTAGATGATATATGTATATGACAAAGGTTCCTTAAAATACTAAGTCAAAAACTGATTGTCTAAATGGAGATTCATTGTGTGGAAGAATGAGAAAGAAAAAATGTTTAGGATTTGAATCATCTGGTCAAAGGAAACAGGTAAGCCCATGAGCTCAAGATCCACTGTGTGAAAGAACGAACGAAAAATGATTAGTCATCTGATCAAAGGTCACAAAAGGGTTTTGAATCAGATGATGGAGATTAGTTTTTGTCCCAATCTTACAATAGATCATGAGTTAATGAGCATGCCATTAGACAGTTATATATTGATTCCATGTGGCACACATCTTAAAAAGTTAATGTGAACCATCGCAATACCATCTAACATGATTCACGTTCATTTTTGGTACGTGTGCCACATGGAATCAACATCTGAGCATCTGATGGTAGCCCATGATCTCCAGCAAGGTATCAAAATTGGTATCGATTTGCCCAAGAACGATACGAATCGGCCGATACACATCGGCCTTTGATTTGTTTTTTTTTTTTTAAGTCTACATTTCAGCCGAAATCGAGACGTATCGGCCGATACCCAATATGTATTGGATACCCGAGTTGGGATACCGATACGTATCCGTTTGCCGAGAAACCGATTCGTATGGGTATTTGCCAATTTTTGATACCTTGATCTCCAAATATATGTTAGAAAATTTAAACGAAAAAATATCTTTATAATTTGACTCAAAGAAGCCACATGTTTTAGCACATGAAATCTCGGGTTGTGACTAAATATGGACTTTATAAAACTTAGGGGTGTATTTGGTCTGGTTTGAACGGTTTTGGACCAAAATCACAAATTAAATCGGTTCTAATCGGTTTCTAAATGTTCAAACCAAACCAAACCGTCTAATTGTTGAGCCAAACCTGTTAGACGAAAACAATATCTTAGGCAAAATTAATCTTCAACCAAGTTTAGGCATACCTTATTTAAGAGAATATTCGCCCGATAAAACTAGAGAAGCCACCTCCGTGGAATACCTTGAGGACAATTCTACCTCGCTTCTATCTCCCTCTAAGTGATGGGTACGATTGCATTGAGTGGAGATGAAGAGGGGACGTTGTCCTCTTTTATAACATGCCCTTGAATCCTAACTCATCAAGGATTCAAGGGAGAGGTGTATCACAAGTAGATAGGGATCGGCTTACCACAAACCAATCATAGTTGAAACCAACTTCTTAAGTCGCGTGGAGTGGAATCACGTTACAAGGAAAACTCAAAGTCTTTAGTCAATCATATTTTAATTAAAATAGGAAAAAGGGTTAAGTTATTGTGTGGGTCACAAATACTCAACAATCTCCCACTTGAACCACACAATAATTTCAATAATAAGATATATATATTTTGATAAAATAAAAGAAAACAAAAGAAACGTCATGATTAACTTAGTTCAAAATCGGATGGCCATCCTTTAAAGTTTTGTAAAAAACATTCACTTCCAAGATTTCGATATAACAGATATTCTCCCAAGTTCAATAACAATCTTAATGTCGGATCATAAATGCCAATAATATATTATTTCTTCAAATCTCATTATGACATTTTCATGGTCAAGACACTAATATCATCAATAAACTAGAGAGCTCATTGTGGTTTTAGTGATACCAGGAAATATACACTTTAATGTAACTTCTTGTGTATATCCCCTCACTCGTCCTGCTTCATACCCTAAGGTATGTTGTCCTGATATATTACGACATACGCCATGTGAAAATCATCACCCACCTATCAGGACAAAAGCTATACAACCGTGTTGCCTAATCACAATACCTCAAGCAACCTTATTTAAGCACTTATGCTCCCAGGCAATAACATTACATATGCACAAATCATGATAATAATGATAATGGTACCAAAATAAAGCATCAATTAAATAAAGTATAATATTGTGCAAGAAAAGGTATCATAAAAGGAGAATAATGCATTGTGGAAGTAGAAACTCCCACACAAATAGTGTACTCGAGTGTATCTAACACTCCCATCCGAATCACATGCGCTTTAAAAACTTTTGGAGCTAATCCTTCGGTAAGAGGATCAGTAATCATCTCTTCAATTGGCAAATGAGGAATTTTAATAATCCCTTCCTCCACTTTCTCGCGAACTATAAGATATTTAATTTAAATATGTCGGTTATTTTTGGTAATCCTCCCACTTTTGATGAAATCTGTAGCAGCCTTATTGTCACAATAAATTGTAATAGGTCTTTCAATAGAATCCACAATCTTTAGTTCTCCAATGAAGCTTTTCAACCATATAGCATGGCGAGTAGCCTCATGGCATCCGACAAACTCTGCAAACATGATGGAATCGGTGATTATGCTTTGTTTCGAGCTCCTCCAAGATACAGCACCATCAGCAAGCTTGAAAATAAAACTCGAAGTGGACTTTCGAGTTTCCAAGCACCCAGCATAGTCAGAATCTGTATATCCGACAACCGCAAGCTCGCTCGACCTTTTGTAAACTAGCATGAAATCCTTAGTTCGTTGCAAGTATCGTAAGACTTTCTTCATTGCTTTAAAATGAGTAATACCAGGATTTCGTTGGAATCTTTCAAGCATGCCAACAATAAACGCAATATCGGGTCGTAAGCATACCATTGCATACATTAAGCTTCCAACAGCAGAAGCATATTCAGAGACATTTACTTGTGCTTTTTCGCTTTCGTTTCTTGGACATTGACTTTCATTGAAAATGTCGCCCTTAACAACAGGAGCATCTCCGGGCGCACAATTTGTCATATGAAATCTTTTGAGAACTTTACCAATATAAGCTCTCTGCAAAAAGCCTAAAAGGCTAGCATCTCGATCTCTATGGATCTTAATGCCAAGAATATATAGAGCATTTCCCATATCTTTCATATCAAAATTCTTTGAGAGAAAAAACTTCGTTTTGTGGAGGAGATGAATATCGTTGCTGGCAAGAAGTATATCATCGATGTAGAGAACAAGAATGATGAAACGTGCTTTAACTCTTTTGATGTAAATGCATCGGTCCATAATATTTTCTTTGAAGCCAAATTGTGTCACAATTTTATCAAATTTTAAATACCATTGTCGTGAAGCCTGCTTTAATTCATAAATGGATCTTTTCAGTCTGTAAACAAGGTTCTCTTGTCCATGTGCAACAAAACCCTCTGGTTGAGACATATAAATTTCCTCTTCTAGATCACTATTCAAGAATGCCGTTTTAACATCCATTTGGTGCAACTCGAGATCATAGTGCGCAACGATCGCAAGGATGATCCGTAATGAATCTTTTGATGAGACGGGAGAGAATGTCTCATTAAAGTCAATGCCAGGTCTCTGTGTAAAACCCTTGGCAACGAGTCTTGCCTTGTACTTTTCAATATTTCCCTCTGAGTTTCTTTTAGTTTTAAAAACCCACCTGCATTTAATTTCTTTATGACTTTTAGGAAGAGCAGAGAGTTCCCAAACATGATTCTTCTCCATGGATTGTAACTCCTCTCTCATGGCCTCTTGCCAGTATTGAGATTTGTCGCTCTCCATAGCTTTGCGGAAGGTAGGAGGGTCATCAAAAACTATATCAACATCGTTATCCTCTTGCAGATAGACTTCATAATCAGATGGTATGGCAGATCTTCGCTCTCTAGAGGATCTTCTTAAAGTAATTGGTTGTTCTTCTGAATGAGATGGAGCCATAGTGGGAGCACTCGATGTCCCTATGTCACAAGGGACAGATACATATATTGAAGGTCCAACGGGAATGGGAGCCATAGAAA
Source organism: Chloranthus sessilifolius (assembly GCA_021018995.1). Taxonomy (NCBI): domain Eukaryota; kingdom Viridiplantae; phylum Streptophyta; class Magnoliopsida; order Chloranthales; family Chloranthaceae; genus Chloranthus; species Chloranthus sessilifolius. Next base: position 119,457,788 of record CM037592.1, read on the forward strand.
AGGTAGGTAAAGAAGGGCCAACTGGAATAGGTAAATCGATATTTCGGTCTTCTTCGAAGATAATGTTTCTCCTCTTTTGACTCCCACTAGGAATATTATCTTTAAGAAATTTAGCATTTGAAGTCTCCACAATCTCTAGTGATCTTGAAGGGCAATAGAATCTGAAGGCTCGAGTACGCTCTGGGTAACCTATAAAGTAACATGTGACAGTACGAGGATCAAGTTTCTTTAACTCAGGATTATAAAGTTTGGCTTCAGCTAAGCATCCCCACACATGGAGATGATTCAAACTAGGGTTGTGAGCGGTCCAAATTTTGTAAGGGGTTTCAGGAGCTGCTTTACAAGGTACCCTATTTATAATGTAAACTGCTGTTTTGAGAGCTTCTCCCCAAAAATTTTCAGGAAGATCTGAAAAACTCATCATACTCCGTATAGCATCCTGATATGTATGATTTCTCCTTTCAGAGACGCCATTTTGTTGTGGTGTACCTGGAGCAGTGTATTGAGGAACTATGTCATGTTCCTTTAGGTATTCAAGGGTCCGTGATTTACACCGTCTTTATCCATTTTTCCATAGTATTTACCTCCACGATCTGATCTAAGACTCTTTATCTTTTTATCTAACTATTTTTCTACCTCGGTTTGAAAGATTTTGAACATGTCGAGTGCCTCGGATTTGTGATGAATTAGATACACATACGCATAACGAGAGTAGTCATCTATAAAGCTAATAAAGTATCGCTGCCCACCACGTGAAGGAGTAGGGAAAGGACCACAAATGTCAGTATGAATGAGATGCAGTAACTCAGATGATCTTGAAGCTTCAAATTTGCGTTGTTTTATCATTTTTCCTTTAATACATTGAACACAAGTTTCAAAATCACTGAAATCGAGAGGTTGAAGAATATTATTTTTAACCATAGTCTCTAGTCTTTTTCTGGATGCATGACCTAACCGTCTATGCCAAAGCATGGAAGAATTTTCTGTCAAAAGTGAACGCTTTGACCCAGATGAGGTGGAAGAAACATATACTGAAGAAGAAGTAAAATCAATATCAGGAGATAGCTGAAATAATCCGTCTGTCAATAAACCATGTCCTACTAAAGCAGAATGCAGAGTAACAGATAAATCATTGCCAGAAAAGGTGAAACAATATCCATCACCAAGTAATCTAGATACAGAAATAAGGTTTTGTCTGAATGAAGGAATAAAATAAACATCCTGCAGTATCAAAATGTGTCCAGAGTCTAAAATAAGGCGGTACGTCCCAACGGCCTCAACTTTAATCGCTTGTTCATTTCCGAGAAAAAGTCGCTCATCCGGTCTTGGGCTTCTCCTGCTGATTAGCCCCTGCAAAGAACGAGAAACGTGTACAGAGGCACCGGAGTCAACCCACCACGAACCTTCTGAAATATTTACTAGATTTGATTCAAAGCAGACATGTGCGAAGTTGATACCTCCTCTCTGCTTCTTCTTCATAATATTTTTCCACAAGTAGCAATCTTTCTTGATATGGCTTTTCTTCTTGCAGAAATGACAACCATTATCATTGTTTACCGTAACTGCCTTGAGCTTGGAGTCTTTCTTAATTCCTTTGCCATTGCGAAAGCTTTGGTTCTGACCCTTCTTCTTGAAATTCTTCTTGTAAGCCAGATTATAGGGATGATTGTGGCTAAAATTAGCAGACTCGACTTTGTTTCCACGAAGCCTCTCTTCTTCGATTACGCACATGGAGATTAATTGATTCAAGTCCCATTTATCTTTCTAAGCATTGTAATTCACTTTAAAGGTATCAAATTGCTTAGGAAGAAAAGCAACAGCTAGATGCACTACGGCATCTTCTTCGATTGTAATTCCTTGTTCTTTAAGTTTCATAGTCAACATGGACATTTTAAGAATAAATTCTCGTACACTCCTGTTTCCATCATATCGCATATTGACCAATTGCACTAAGTAGCCATACTGTAATGACTTTACAATTCCAACGAACTGGTCTTGGATGATTTTCAACAATTCTTTGGCTGTTTCGGTAGTTTTAATACCACCTCTAATAGGTTCAGTAATAGAAGCGCGTATGATCATCATCGTCATACGATTTGCCTTATCCCAACGAGCATATTAGGCTTTTTGAATATCAGTGGCATTGGACGATAAAGTTGGCTTGTCCTCCGAGAGAATAAAGTCATAGTCCATATATCCAAGGGTCAAATCAAGACTCATTCGCCAGGTGTTATAATTGGTGCCATTAAGTTTTTCAATACTGGTCATCTGTTGATGTAAAATTGATCCGTCCATAGCTGATATGAAAAGGAATAACTATCAGCACATTGTTCAATTAGAACTTTATAAAATAAAAATTCATACCCGGGGTAAAGGTTGAATTAATCAGAGTGTAAACAAGCATGTGCAAAGGAACATTCACTCTGAGGGACAGACTTCACTCATTGTCTCAGCATCACCTTTGGGCAGAAGCTTTGACTTATTGTAAGTCTCCCTAAATTGTGTTTAGAAAACATACATAGACCTAGTCAGATGTATTTTTGGTTTGATCGAAGCTTTCCATCAGCTTAGACCAGAAGTGTCGCTCTTCTCTCACCTAGACACACATGACTATTCTACTCATTCTATATACATAAATTTTCTAAATCAGCTTTGGCCAGAAATAGTAGTTCACATAGATGAATGCACATGCAATCTTAATGAAATTGGATTTCAAAATTTAAGGATAACGTGTCCTCCATAGATCGGTCACCTTTGGGCAGACAGCAAACCTACTTTGGCTACGCATCCCGAAACGATTGCTTTACCGTTTTATCTAAACCCCTTTATAGATACAACTATGCTTCTTAGGTATTTTATCATGTCATTAGTTAAATGTTTCATACCCTAAATATATTCATATAGCACGTTTAGGGAAAACAGAGTCATAAGTGAAGACGCACATGCAATAATTACAAACAGTGACATGATAGTGTAAGAGCATTCATACAGAATATTGAAAAGGGTTCAGGTATTTATTTAGAACAAAAATAAATTTATTAACGTTTTACTGGAATTTTCATATTTAAAATAGTGTTAAACACTCCCATAAACTATTCCAAAGGGTATATCTCGTCGATTAGACCAAAATCGACAGGTCATATGCGTGAAACAAAGTTGTATATCTCAAGATATCGCGTTTTAAAGTTTTAGTCGAAAAAGGTTCAATCTGGTGACCGAAACAAGTTCTGAGTTTTAAATATTTATTTGCAGCCGACGGAAGTAGTGCAGTATAGGGGCTGCAAACAAGAACTTATTTGAAGTGGTTTGGGTCGGGGTGAGTACACGGGCCATGGGCCGGGGTCAACGGGTCGGGTCAGTGGGTCTGGTCGTAAACCGCGTCAGTGGGTTGGGTCATGGGCCGGGTCAATTGGATCGGGTCATTGGGTCGAGTACGGATCCGACCCGATCCGAGAAGCCTTAATCCTAGCCCCCTGAACTGTTCATCTTCCTCAAAAAAAATTTTATTTTTTTATTTTTTGTTTTTGTAGCAGATGTAGAGGAGAGACACAGGCCGCCCCCATGGGGCTTAACCGCGCCCCTGACCGGTCACCTTGGCCGACGGTTCGGGGCGTTGTCCGGCCGGCCCCGGCGCCGGACCGTCGGCATAAAGGATGGCAAATTTTATTTTATTTTTTTGAATTGCAAGAACGGTGGCAGCCCTTAAGGCTGAACCGCACCAGCACCTGTCACCGGCGGCCGACGGTCCGATGCACCGTCCGGTCGGGCTCGGCGCCGGCTGTCGGCCGGTGCCAGTTCGGTGGCCGGACGGCGCCGGACCTTCGGCTAACAATGCCAATCAAAAATTATTATTTTTTTTTTTATTGAAATTGCTGATTAAGCAATAGTCCGATCCCACCCCAGTCTAGTCGCCGGACCCAATGGTCCGGTATCCGGATTGGCCTCGGTCAGTGGCCTAAGTGCGATCGTGGACTATCAATCGACCAACAAAGGCCCCAAAATTTTTTTTTTTTTTTTTTTATTGAAAATTAAATATGCCCTAATCGGGCTCTGATACCAATTGTTAGACGAAAACAATATCTTAGACAAAATTAATCTTCAACCAAGTTTAGGCATACCTTATTTAAGAGAATATTCGCCCGATAAAACTAGAGAAGCCGCCTCCGTGGAATACCTTGAGGACAATTCTACCTCGCTTCTATCTCCCTCTAAGTGATGGGCACGATTGCATTGAGTGGAGATGAAGAGGGGACGTTGTCCTCTTTTATAGCATGCCCTTGAATCCTAACCCATCAAGGATTCAAGGGAGAGGTGTATCACAAGTAGATAGGGATTGGCTTACCACAAACCAATCATAGTGAAACCAACTTTTTAAGTCGCGTGGAGTGGAATCACGTTACAAGGAAAACTCAAAGTCTTTAGTCAATCATATTTTAATTAAAATAGGAAAAAGGGTTAAGTTATTGTGTGGGTCACAAATACCCAACAAAACCAACCCGATTCGATTCAGTTTCGGTTTGGTTCGGTCGGTTTCGGTTTTCCTACAAATTCTACTTGTACATCAAAATTTTCCCAAATTTTGAACCTGTTTTACACTTTTACTATTTTCATTTTTTTCATAGTCGTGTTACTTTTATAATCTATTCACCATTCTCAAAACATAAAACAAAAATAAATGCATTACAATCACTCTAATTAATTAGAGTTTGTATAAAGAAGCATACATGAAGAAATGAATAAATGATGGCTCCACAAATGGTGCCAATGATGGATCAAGTTTGGTTTCGCAAGCTAGTACATCTCGTGTCATGTGAACCAACGGATATGCATGATTTTGTTATCCCAGCGACAAAATCATGCATATAAGAAGAATACCTAAATTTGGCCCCAAATTTTGGACCGAAAATCCGAGGCCCAATCATCTACTTGACTCAAGTTGACTATATATTAAAAAAAATTACTTACAATCGGTTCGATTCGGTCGATTTCGCCTTGGGAAGGCCCGGAACCGAAACCAAACCGAACTTTTCGATTTTTCTTTTTGCCAAACCAAACCCAAACCGATATCTGTCCAAACCGGACCAAAATCGGCGGTTCGGTCCAGTTTGGTCGGTTTTGCCCAAAAAATGCACAGCCCTAATAAAACTTTAGCCAATGAAAGTTATAATCACGCCTAACGTTACAAATAAAGATGTTCTTGAAATCAAGTTTGCGCATGATGTGTGCCATGTGATTTTTCAATTGCTTTTCTTAGTAGACGTGCCACATGCCAAAACAAAATGTTTGATGATGCACTCATGATCTCAAAAATATCTATTATGTGGAAGATTGTGATGAAAAACAACATCCATCATCTGATACAAAGCACCAAGGTTCAAAATTGCGGCAGAAATGATAGAAATTTTGGTCCAAAATTTCGGTTTAAAACGATTAGTATAATTTTCGTTTTTTTTGTATTGTCTCAAAAATTTTGGTTCCAGTCCCCACCGAAATTTTACCCTTGTGGATAAATTGACCATGCGATCAAACTGATTGCAGCCATAATAGACCACGCAATTTTACCCTTGTGGATAAATTGACCCTGCGATCAAACTTATTGCAGCCATAATCCGCGACCTGTATTAGAGTTGTTAGTCAAACTTGTTTAAACATTGGAATTCACCTTTCAAATCAAAGTTCTGACATCAGTTTAAACTCCTTGGTAGCTATCTACAGCAGGTATTATTTGATTTGCAGCATCACATTCGAAAATGTCCTGTGACCCGATCACAACCAAAGAAAATGCCTGCAACCAAATTCCGCGACTCAAAATCCAAAGAAAAGGATCATAGCCCAAAGTTGTGTTGGAATAGTCCCATATCAATTGTAGGCAGGGCCAGCCCTCGGTGAAGGTACAAGAGGCGGTCCCCCTTAGACCCCCAAATTTTAGAAGTCTTTATTTTTTACCATCTAGTTGCTTATGTTAGAAATATATTTTTTTATGATGGATGACCATTTAGTTTTTAACTTGATGATCTTTTTGTTTCTAACTTTTGAAATTCTTAACCACATTTATGTTGTCTCTTGGAATTCTTATTCATTATTATGTAATTTTTTTAAAATTATGACAGTATGCATGTATCTTCCTAATCTTTCATCTTCCCCCACCCTTTCACATTCTCACATTGTAATTCTATATAAAAGGGTCTTGTAGAGGTATAAAAGAACTTAAGAAGTGAATGATATATAGTTCTAGAAGAACTAGTTTTATATTTTGTAATCTCTCTATTTTCTCTTTATTTTCTTTTAATTTTATAACACGTTATCAGCATGAAGCTCCGATCAATTGTCGAGTCTCTTATCTTTGGCATCAAAAGCTACCGGTATAATATTGTTTGTTGGCGGTATGTTTATTTATAATTTAGTAATCTATTTTGTTGATTATTTTTTTATTTAAAGTATTGAGAATGATATTATAACATGTGAATATATTTCATGCGAGATAATATGGATTAGAAAATCATCATATTAGTGTGAGGAATATTTGATAATTTTAATTTGTTATATTTTATATGATTTATCTAATTCTCAGTATATTTTTATCATAGATAATGTCAAATCTTATAAAACTTGAGTTTACCGCTCTTAATGTTTCTAGTAACAATTATTTATTTTGGATCCTTGATGCTGAGATCCATCTTGAGGCTAAGAATCTTGAAAATACTATTAAGGAAGGGAACCAAGCATTCCAGCAGAATCGTGCTAAAGCCATAATTTTTATTCATCATCATCTATATGAAGAGTTAAAAGCTGAATACCTTACTGTAAAAGATTCTTTCACTTTTTGAAATAATTTAAGGGAGAGATACGAGCACCAGAAGACCGTAATCCTTCCAAAAGCTCGTTATGACTGGATGCACCTGAGGTTGCAAGATTTTAAGACTGTTAGCGAGTACAACTCCGCACTCTTTAAAATCAGCTCAGAATTAAAATTGTGTAGAGAAAAAGTCACTCAAGAAGATATGTTAGAAAAAATATATACTACTTTTCATGCCTCAATTGTGCTCCTATAGCAGCAATATCGAGAGCGTAAGTTTACAAAATACTGTGAATTAATATCTTGTCTTTTAGTGGCTAAACAAAACAACGAGCTTTTAATGAAAAATCATCAATCCCGACCAACCGATTCATTCCCTGAAGCGAATGGAACCTCATTTTATAATTTTAAAGGAAATTGAGGTCAAGGATGTGGACGCGAACGTGGTAGAAAGAATTATCAATTTCAAGAGATACATACTTATAAAAATATATCATACCACCAAAAGTAGAATCACAATGAGAAAAAATAAGGTGAAAATAAAGGTTTATAGAATAAGCCTACAAAGAGCTATGAAGATAAATGTTACCGATGTGGTATGAAAGGGCATTGGTCGCGTACCTATCGTACACCTAAACATTTGGTAGAATTATACCAAGTCTTTATCAAAGAAAAAGACAAGGGAATTAAAATAAATTTTACTGATCACCATAATCTAATAGATCATAATGCTTGCCTTGATAATCAAAATGGAGTGGATATAACTCATCTTGATGTTTCTGATTTCTTTGTAAACCATAACTAGAAAACTTATCTTTTAGTTTATAATGGATGTGTTTACAAATATGCCTTTTTGGATTCTATTATGTTTACATGGATTTCATTTTTAAATAATAAAATTTAATATCTAAGTTTTTATATATAAGATGACATGATACTGATTGATTGATTAAATCTCAAGATGGTTGATGAAGATATTTGTTAATTAGTAGACAGTGATACAACCTATACAATTCTTAAAGATCATAAATATTTTTAATATTTGACATTAAACAAAGCTAATGTCAATACTATATCGGGTTCATCAAATTTAATTGAAGGATATAGAAAAGCATTTATCATGTTACCAAGAGGCACAAAATTTTGTATTGATGATGCTTTATATTCTTCAAAATCTCGAAGAAATTTATTAAATTTTAAGAATATTCGTTGTAATGGTTATCATGTTGAGACTGCAACTGAAGATAAAAAAGAATATCTTTATATTACTTTAACAAATTTAGGCAAAAAACTTATATTAGAAAAATTGTTTGCTTTCTCTTCTGGGCTATATTATATAATTATGAGAACAATTGAATCACACATTGTGATCCACCAAAAGTGCTCTGATCCAAAGGTTTTTGTGTTTTGGCATGACCGTCTTGGTCATCCGGGATCAATTATGATGCGTCGAATCGTTGATGACTCACATGGACATCCTTTAAAGAACTAAAAGATTCTTTTTACCAAGTGATTATTTATGTGTCACTTATTCACAAGGTAAACTAATTATGAAGCCATCTCCTTCTAAGTAATTATCGAATCTCCATCATTTTTAGAAAGAATTCATGGGGATATATAGACCAATACATCCATCATGTGGACCGTTTAGATATAATGGTCTTAATAGATGCATCAAACAAGTGGTCATATGTTTGTCTTCTTTCTACTCATAATGTTGCATTTGCTAGACTTCTCGCCCAAATAATTAGGCTACGAGCACAATTTCCTGATTATTCAATTAAGTCTATTCGTTTAGATAATGTCGGTAAGTTTTTGTCCCAAGTCTTTAATGAATATTGTATGTCAATCAGGATTAATATTAAACATTCTGTTGCACATACTCATACTCAGAATGATTTAGCTGAGTCATTTATTAAACGACTTTAACTTATTACTTTGCTTATAAAAACAAAACTATCGATTTCTGCTTGAGGACATGTAATATTACATGTTGCATTATTATTAAGATCAGACCAACTGCTTATCATAAATACTCTCCATTGCAACTTGTATTTGGTCAACCTCCAAATATTTTTCATCTTCGTATATTTTGTTGTGCTATTTATGTTCCTATTACGCACTAAGATGTGTCCTCAATGTAGACTTAGTATTTATGTTGGTTTTGATTCTCCCTCTATTATTAGATACATTGAGTCTTTAATTAGTGATATTTTTAGGGCACGTTTTGAAAATTGTCATTTTAATGAAACAATCTTTCCAACATTAGGGGAGAAAAAGTTAGTGCCTGAAGCACGACGAGAAATCACTTGGAATACATCGACGTTATCTCATCTTGATCCTCGAACAAACCAATGTGAATTGGAAATTCAGAGGATAATTCATTTGCAGAGTATTGCAAATCAATTATCGGATGCATTTACTGACAATAAGAAAATAATAAATTTTCATATTCCAGCTATTAATACTCTAGCAAAGATCGAAGTCCCTGTAGGACAACCGGTTAGTATAAAAGTAAATGAATCAAACGCACGCCTGAAGCGTGGAAGCCTTATTGGTGCAAAGGATAAAGTCCCCTGAAAGATAAAAGCACAAGCAAATGAAATTGACACTACTGAAGAGGCCATACCCATAAAACATGTAACCGAAATATTAGATTCATCCAAACTTTCTGCACAATATTTTTCTGAAAAAGAATTCCCTGAAGAGGAATCTCCTAAAGAGTTATCTCCTGAAGAGGAATATGTACCTAAAAATAATGAGATCTCAATAAGTTATACAAATACAGGAGAAATATTAGAAAGAAATAAAATCGTTGTCTATAACTTTTTTCATTTAAAGTTGCTCTTGACATTACCGGAAGTAATGATGAAATTGAATCAAGAATCGTCGAAGAATGTCGATGTAGAAATGATTGGCAAATGTGAAAAGAGGCAATTCAGACAGAATTGAACTCCTTAACAAAACGTGAAGTATTTGAACCCGCAGTTCAAACACCTGAAGGTGTAATGCCTGTTGGATACAAGTGGGTATTTGTACGAAAGCGTAATGAGAAAAATAAAATTGTGAGATATAAAGTACGACTTGTTGCACAAGGTTTCTCGCAGAAACCTGGTATTGATTATGAAGAAACATATTCCCCAGTAATGGATGCAACTACATTTAGATTTTTGATTAGCATGGTAGTTACAGAAAGTTTGGATATGCATTTAATAGACGTGATTACTGCATATTTATATGGATAACTAGATAATGATATATACATGAAAATTCTTAAAGGATACAAAATGCCTGAAGCATATAATTCAAAATCTCGAAGTATTTATTCTATTAAGCTTCAAAGATCTTTATACGGCTTAAAGTAATCCGATCGCATGTGGTACAATCGTCTCAGTGAATATTTATTGAAAGAAGGATTTGGGTATAATCCAATTTGTCCATGTGTTTTCATTAAAAAGTCTGAATCCAGATTTACTATTATTGCAGTATATGTTAATGATTTAAATCTTATTAGAACTCTAGAAGAGCTTTCAAAAATTGATACTTATTTAGAATGAATTTGAAATAAAAGATCTTGGGAAAACTAAATTTTGCTTGGGTTTACAAATTGAACATTTTTCAAATGAAATTTTTATTCATCAATCAACATATACAGAAAAGGTCCTGAAGCACTTTTATATGGATAAAGCTCATCTATTGAGCACTCCAATGGTTGTACGTTTACTTAATGTAAAAAAGAATCATTTTCGCCCTTAAGAGAATGGCGAAGAAATTCTTAGTCCTGAAGTACCATATCTAAGTGCAATTGTTGCTCTAATGTATCTTGTAAATTACACCCAACCTGATATAGCCTTTTCAGTTAGCTTACTAGCAAGATACAATTCTGCACCAACTTAAAGGCATTGGAGTGGGGTTAAACATGTTCTACGCTATCTTCACAGAACAGCTGATATGAGATTATTTTATTCAAGTGGATTAAATTTACAATTAGTTGGATATGTAGACACAGGTTATCTATTTGATCCACATAAAGGTAGATCACAAATGAGATATATATTTACATGTGGTGATACAATTATCTCATGTAAATCTTTCAAGCAAACACTAGCTACTTCTTCTTCAGATCATTCAGAGATCATTGCAATCAATGAAGCAAGTTGGGAATGTATTTAGTTACGATCAGTCATTCAACACATTCGAGAAAAATATGATTTATCTGCAATCAAATATAGTCCGATAATATTATATGAAAATAATAATGCTTGTATCACACAAATTAGAGAAGGTTATATCAAAGGTGACAGAATCAAACACATTTCACTAAAATTCTTTTGTACGCATGAGCTCCAGAAGAGTGGGGATATTGAGGTTAAGCAAATACAATCATATGATAATTTGACGGATTTGTTCACTAAAGCATTACCAACTACAACATTCAAGAAGATGGTGCACAACGTTGGAATGCTTCGACTCAAAGATTGTTGTTCATAAATATTGGATATTTGCATTCTTTGAGGGGGAGTAAATGATTAAGCGGATTATACTTTTTTTCCTTCGCTAAGATTTTTTTCTACAAGGTTTTTCCTTTACAAGGTTTTAATGAGGCAATCTTAAAGGTTTCCTATGACACAAGAATAATGTACTCTTTTTCATTCATTATAGTTTTTTTTCTTACTAGGTTTTTCTTGGCAAGGTTTTAATTAGGCATGTATTCTTTGTGTATGGTCATCCAAGGGGGAATGTTATAAATATATTCTCTATGATAGGTGATCATTTAGTTTTCAACTTGATGACCTTTTAGTTTCCAACTTTTGGGATTCTTAACCACATTTATGTTGTCCCTTGAAATTCTTATTCATTACTATATAACTATTTTAGAATTATGACAATGTGCATGTATCTTCTTAATCTTTCATCTTCCCCCAACCTTTCACATTCTCACATTGTAATTCTATATAAAGGGGTCTTGTGGAAGTATGAAAGAACTTAAGAGAAGTGAATGATATATAATTTTTGAAGAACTAGTTTTATATTTTGTAGTCTCTCTATTTTTTTTTTATTATCTTTTAATTTTATAATAGCTTAATATAATTTTTGAAGTATAAATGCATGATTTTATTATTTAGTTGGTTAAGTTACTAGAGTTGTTTTACTTTTTACCCAACAAGTTGTTGGTTCAACTTTTCCCAGGTCCCATATTTACATTTTTTTTAAAAATGGGTCATGGATCGGGTCTCGGCTGGGTCGGTGCAGGTCATTGGTCAGGTCATTGGCCTTATTGAGCTAGGCCGGTCATATATATATATATATATATATATATATATATATATATATATATATATATATATATATATATATATATATACCTAGTAGATTCTCTACCCTAATTTTTTATAGGACTAGATTCGTTTGACCAATTCCTTTATATATAGGGTACTTCCCACGCGTTTTCCGAAAGCGCCCATGTTCCAGATCTCTTGAAAACCATTGATTCATTTGAATGAGATGATGGAGATGACTTATCAAGCCTATCTTTCACAAAATAGATCTTCAGGTTATGACCCACCTATCAGATAGTCAATTTTTATTCCATGTGTCACAAATGCCCAAAAAATGGCCTTGATTCATATGACACACATCATGCTCAAATATGATTTTATGGCCATTTTTTGGGATTTGTGATACTTTGAATCACAAACCGACTGTTTGATAGGTACACCGTGATCTTAAGATCTATTAAGTGAAAGATATGGGTGGCTCCATCATATGATTTGAAGGATTCAATAGTTTTCAAGGGGTCTGGGATGTGGGTGCATTTAGAGGTACCCTTATATATATATATATATAAATTTTTCTTATTAAATGACTCTAACTTAAAATAGTGATTTTAGGTTCGTTACCGTTCCATTTTTTGCAAATGACTTGTCAGTTTTGATTTGTTCAACGAGACTTATCCAATGAACCTAGTTTTGGAATTTTTTAAGACTGTTAAAGGGCTAAAAATGATAGTGAAAGATTCAATGACAGTTAAATTAATAAAAATTGTTAAAATGTTATTATTTGGGTTACTTGATCCGTCGAGTACGCTCTACTATTTAGCTTTTCTCTTTTTGTGTTGCATTTTTTTTAATATAAAATTTTGTTAATTTATTAGTTGCATTTTCAAATTATAAGCAATAGATGGAATGTGGAGATACTTGTAATCTAAAAACAATGAGTATTGTTTTATTTTTCAAAAAAAAAAATTCTTACAATTTTTTTTTTAAAGATTAATATGAAAGAAGGGCCCCATTTTGAAGACCCGCCTGGCCCCTAAAATCTCAAGGCCGGCCCTGATTGTGGGCTGGAGGCCTGGGGTTATATATAACTTGGGCAAACCTCACCTTACAAGCCAGTTTTGTGAGGATGAGTTAAGCCCATAAAATTCTTCATGATATCAGAGTACGTATTTCTCATATTCGTATAAAATAATATATAAATAAATAAAACTTTGAAGATCCATCATATATCAAAGTCAATGTCATGAAGACATCTTAAACGCTTTCTTCTATTTTTAATTAAAATTTATTTGTAATAGGTGTAATGAGACACTTGTAGTGATACCTAAAAGTATAAAATCTAATAAAAAAAATTCTCTACAAAAGGAAATTTATTATGATATATTAACTTTAATACCCCACATAGGAGGATGATAGCCTTGTCTCCCCTCTTATAATAAGAACCTGGGCCTGTCCACTTATTGTCGATTTTAAATTGTCCAAATTTATCATGAAAAATTTATGTAAAGATGTTCTTATTTCCTCAAATTTGTTGTAAATATATACAAACCAAACAACATAAAAAAGAAAAAAGAGCACCGAAATGGTGTTTCTTCCGACACAAAATTGAGATCTTATGCTAACCTTTCAAGTCATCTTCTTCCCTACAGGGTACCATGCACAAAAATAATGGCTATCTTCAACTCTAATCTTCTTATTTTGGCTACTTTTTTATTATTTGCTTTTTTCGTTATCCCTATGGCTTCCTTGGTAACAATCCAAACCTTGCTAGTATGACCATGGTAGAGCCTCTCTTACATGCCCTTGAGCATGGTGTGAGAGAGAGGTACGCTGCCAACGAGCGGAGATGTAATTGTGAAGACCCAAACCCACATGCCATAATATTGTTCAGTTTTAGGCTTAGGTCCCCGCCCCAATTTTGTTTTTGGCATGGGCTTAAGTCCTCATCCAAAACGCGTCATGACATGTAGTATTCACAGTCACATATAGCCCAGAGTCAGGACTTTTCCCTATCCGATGTGGGACTATTTCAATCCCCCCACCTTATAGAAGAGCCGTCATCGGCTCTGATACCATTCTGTGAAGACCCAGACCCACATGCTACAATATTGTTCGGTTATGGGCTTAGGTCCCCGCCCCAATTTTGTTTTTGGCATGGGCTTAAGTTCCCATCCAAAACGCGTCATGACATGTAGCGTCCGCAATTACATATAGCTCAGGGTCAAGACTTTTCCCTATCCGATGTGGGACTATTATAGTAACCTTCTCTCAAAATAGAAGGCCCAAGAGACAAGGATCAAAATTTTGGCTGAAGTGACCGAAATTTCGGCCCCCCACCAAAACGATAATTTGGACTGAAATTTCGGTCCAAATTTACATGAGACCCAAAATTTCGATTTTTGGCCGAAATTTTACCCGATATTTTGATCCTTGCCAAGAGGTCACATTTCCAATATCTCCGACCGCGACTAGATGACATTTTTCCTCTCTAATTCTCTTTGCTATTTTTCCTCTCTAATTCTCTTTGCTCTGCCATCAACAACTTGGCATGTATATTTTTGGGATAATTAGAAAAACGACCATATTTTTCAAACGTTTTAGAGTATTATACTAAAACCCAACGTTTTAGCAAATAGGGTTTTCATAGTTTTTAGGACTTTAAATGGGTGTGAGATACAACTTCCTTCCCACGTGTAAATTAATGGCCGACTAGTGAATTACTTATCTACCCATTGGAAGCTATCTCCCTCACCTCCAGCTTTCAACGTCTCCAGTTTCTCTACATCGGTAAGCCAATAGACCCCTTATCTCTCTTAATTCTACCCATCCAAACCCAAATCGAAACCATTAACTCTGCCCAAGCGTCCTCCAAGCTTGACTGCGAAGATATCTCTGCTCTTTTCCCCATCGAAGCTTGACTGCAAAGCCATTAACTCGGCTATTTTACCCATTGAACCCAATCTCTCTACGCATCTAAACCCAAATCGAAACCATCTACTCGGCTATTTTACCCATCGAACCCAATCTCTCTGCACATCTAAACCCAAATTGATCCCATTAACTCTGCGATTTTACCCATGGAGACCGAAATCTTAATGAGAATCTTCCAAATTAGCTGATTTTTTATAGTTTGAAATCATTTCTTATAAATCAAAAGCATCCAAGCAGCTATAAATAGTTGGTTATCTTTATTTTGAAATTATTTTTTTAGGAATCAAAGGCATCCAAGCAGCAGTAATTAGCTGGTTATTATTAGTTTGAATTTAATTTTTAAGAAGCAAAACCAGCCAAGCAGCCCTAACGAAGGTTCTTCTCTATGCGAAGAAGGAATGAGGGTTTTTTTGCTGCTAGAATGGGTCGATAGGTAATTCACTAGTCGGCCATTAATTTATACATGGGAAGGAAGTTGTATCTCACACCCATTTAAAGTCCTAAAAACCGTGAAAACCCTATTTGCTAAAAAGTTGGGTTTTTGTATAATACTCTAAAAGGTTTGAAAAATATGGTCGTTTTTCAAAAGTGCCCTATATTTTTCTATGAATAAAGATATTTCAATCTTGAAAATCGCCATCGTAACATGTCTTCAAACTTTGCTCCTTTTTTTTTTTTCATGAAACATAACTATGACTAGTATTTGGTGGGGTTGTGAAGATTTAGTGGTAGTGAGGGTGTTCGAGGTTAGTTTTATTTTATTTTTTTCTATATGGTGATTTAATGGTGAAAAGGTTCTCAGCGAGAGGAGATCAAACTTGCTCTGTCCTAGAGTTGCAGTAGGCTACACTAGCGGAGACCCAAACACAACCAATACTTAGCAACGGAACTGTTATTCAACTGTGTTCTCACATAATTTACACATTTTTAGGTACTAGTAAAAAGGCACTTGCAAATACAAACAGAGATTACGACTTTTAAATGATTGAGCTTGATTTTTAGATATCTATTGGGTGATTTGAACATAAAAAAAATAGTATTTCAAGTGTTTCTTACTATGTTTTATGATTTATTGAACATAAAAAAAGGGGACTTATTATTATGTTTCATATGTCTTCATTATATATAATTTAACAATATAAAATATTTAAAATAAAAAATAAAAAAATATATAACTTATATTGTCAACTGTAGAACATAAAGAAAAAAAATAAAAATTAACAAATAAGTATGATCTTGATAATTCAATTAAATCAAAATGGATATTTATTCCTTCTCGATTTTAACTTTCTTGAGGATTTTATGGTCTTTATCATCCACAGTTTTGTATTTAATGCTTCGACATATGTACGACTTTGTAAGACGATTTTGTAAATTATCTCTTGCACTTTGACTTGAAGGAAATTTTCTTTTTCGAGATATTTTTTCTAACCTAATTTTAGGGTCACTTTATAGAGATCAAATTTTAATTTAAGGTGGCACACATCTAAAAAGTGACCCTAATATTTGATTTCGATCTTATGATATGAGCACACAATTAATAAAATTATAGGTGACACGCTAGCTCATGCTTTGTGCGCACTAATTAATAAAGGGAACCTCTGTTCGTGCCCACCTAATTACTGAAAGTGCCGACTTAATGAAAGCACGCGCTGCCACCAACCACACTGTCGGACTTCATCATGCGAGTACTTTCAATAAGCAGGGAGGATCAAATGGAGGTGCCCATTAATAAAAACGACTTCTTTTAAATGGTGTGCAACTAATAAAGGATTGTGTGCCTTTGGCAACTCTTATTTTCTTTTTCATAGATATGGATGAGATGTGTTGTGAAAGGATGATTTGAGATTTGTGCATATAATAAAATTTGGAATGCACTGAGTCTGATTGGTTTTAAGTATAAACATTCAACCCAATCATACCTAATTTAAGAAAAATCAGATTGAAAACTAATAGAAAAATGGATCCACATAAGTATGCCGGTACCTCTGTTCGCGCACATGCAATCTCGAAGGGTGCTTACATTCGAAACTGTTTGAAACCTGTTGGCTGCTTCGAATTTGATCATCTAGATTGTTTTTTACCCAAATATTCCACAAGATGTATCTTGAGACCATGAATGTACTATCAGACGGTCTATTATTTATTTCATACGATACAAATCCCTAAAAATAGAGAGCAACTATTTTCACACCAGACAAGATTCCACATGGCACACATCACGCTCAAACTGCATTTTGTGGGGATCTATACCACATGAACTGACCGTCTGATGGTACGTTCATGGTCTCAAAATTTATCATGCCGAAGATTAGAGTGAAAAATTATCTAAGATCATCTGATTTGAAGGAATCAACGGATTTCAAGAGGTTCGAACGTAGGTGTCCTCAGAGATTGCGTGGGCACGAAAAGTGGTACCTTAATTAGGCCGCACTTTGCTTCATCCTTAGAAGAAACCAAAGTTACTTAGTTCGCTAGTTTGAATTTTGGATTTACAATTCGCTATTGTCAAGCAAATACATTTGCTAGGGGTAGGACGAACTTTAAAAGCATTTATTAATTTTATAATATAAATTTGCTTTCTTTGGGAAAAGAAATGCAAAAAATCACTTATATATATAAAAGTCAAAAGGTCTTAGGTTTAGATCATCTCTATGCTTCCCAATTTTTTTTTTATTAAATAAAGTAGTTAGCATTAGTCAATTTGTTTGTCACATCAAAATCGAATTGAATCACGAATCAGTTTGTTGTACCTAATTCACGATTTGCTAGGTGAATGAGCGAATTAAGTAATATAGGAAGAAAGCTACTTCACTTTGAAAATTTGGATTGAAGAAACTTATACCACATGTGGGTATATAAAACCATCATGTTAAAAGAACCCAATAATTCACTTTAATGGTGAGCCACAAAGCTGTTAGCTTTTAGCATATCTTGGTTACACAAAGGGTATTCCTTCTCATGTTCTTAGAACAATGGGAGGTTGTATGAAAGGGGGAATAAAACATGAATAAATACTCCCTAAGACACATATATTTCCAAATGGACAACATTAGTGGAAGTTTTATACCATGTTCCACTCACAAGAGAACCAAAACAAGAAAAAAAATTCTGTGTCAACTGTACACTTTTCAAGTAATTGAATGGGGTTTTGATGGGCGGCTGCAATGCCTTGTAAATCATAGAGATTTTTCGTTAAATATTTCATGGGTTCGTAGCACTCAAGGGGATCATGAGGGAATAGGACTTAGTTGCCATTTGAGAGTCCGAATCTACTTGTCTTCTAACTGTGCGAGGATTATGTTTTGGTAGATTTGAATGTGTCAAAATAAGTGAACCTTGGTTTAGGTGCAATTTGGTCTTAATAAGTGTGAAAATAAAAATTTGACAGAAACTATTTTTGCTTTTATATAATAGTTAAGGATTTTAAAACGTTTTATTTTTGGATGTGTAAACGCCAATAATTTATCCTGCACACCGTAAGTTGTGCACCCCTTTTTCTCATTGGTAGATAGCTACTAAGGCGTTTTAATACTTCTCGATGGGCTCCTATTGAGACTCATTAAATATATTTGGTAATGGCTAAGCGAGAGTACCCACAAGCAACAATGCCACTAAAAGAAAATTTTTAAGTTTATGGGGCTTGAGAATCACACTGTTTTGAACACTATCGGTAGATAGCTACTGAGAAATTGTAAACCCAGTCAGTAGGTTCTCATCAAAACACATTTCAGATATTTGGTAAGGAATCATCGAGATATCATAGGCAGCAATTAACCCGAAAAGGGAAGAGAAGACGTTAATGGCCATTAGATGGTGGTTTAATTATGTAGCTTCGTCGGTTAGGTTTAAGTGGAGAAGTAGAAGAAGAGAGTTTACTGGCCTTTGGATGGTGGTTTATGTAGCTTCGTTGGTTAGGTTTAAGTGGAGAAGTGGAAGAAGAGAGGTTAGTGGCGGTTTCTGTAGTCTTGTGGTTTAAAGTTGGTTGGAGAAAGGGGAAGCGAAGTGTTAAGAAGATTTCCGATGATAGTTGCGAAACCTCAACATGTACGACGGATGATCAGAGAAGGAGAAGAAGAGGGCGATTAGTGGTCGACAATTTTTGTACTCTTGTAGTTTAGGCCTTTAGGGTTCAACATAGAGGAGGAAGACGAGGGGTTGATCGGAGAATAAGATGGTTGGGTGTGAATGTTTCAAAACTTCAACAAAAAAACACAAGAAATTTTTTAGTTTATTCTTAAAAAAATAAAAATAAATTACTTATTATAGTAGGGTGGATTGACAATGGGGTGAGAAAGGAGTCTGGTGGTGAATAACGGTAGTCTACTTATATACATTGGCTGTATATGACATAACTTTTTACTGGCCCACTCCACAGCAGAGTTCACCTACTTTAGTCTCTCTACTAACTTCCTACCAGAGCAAATAAAATATGTTCTGTCAAGGAGTGAGTAGAGAGGAGGATAGAATTATTGAACAGGTAAATCCTACATAAAATCTTGCCATGTAAGGAGTTATAAAGGAGAAGGGTTGCCATGCAAAGAGTTATAAAGGAGAAGCGATGCCTGCTAAAGCAGGTAACAAGATGTTAGCAAAGAAGATGTGAACCCGTTAAAGTAGGTGAACTCTGCTAAGAAATAGGCTAGCATAGAGCTATGCCATACGCAACCACTTTCATTAGCTTACAACAAAGGTAATCTCAAACCGACAACTTCAGAAAATGGGCTGATAACCTCAAACCCCGAACCAGTGGAAGGTCAAAATTAGACTCTCACTAATTTGCATGCTCATAAATAGCAGTATGGTTCTCTAGGCTTGACCATTTGGACAAAAGGAGATCAACCAGAGTGCCCCTACCGACACTTTGAACGGTCACCTAATACCATCTCATCTACAAATAGAGTTTGTCATTGACGATTGGATCGAATTTTAAGTACAAAGACTGACGGTAGAGATGAAGCTCATTATTGTCTTTGGTAGTGGTGACATATATAGTGTAAGTTTTAAAAGCTAGGCTAGCAGGGCACTTCTCCCTCCATTATTTTCGCCCATTCAGTGTGGACCCATGTTAGAAAAGTTCCAAATCAGATTCTAGGGCCCTACCTGCACAGCTGGACACAGCATATAATCGACACGTGGCATTCTGAGCTGGAGAAATTCACGACCTATTAAAACTAGCATGCATTGGAAGAAAAATTGGCGGCCGTTTTCTCTCTCCAAATTTCATCTCTCTAGGAAGGTAAGGTCTCAGATCATCCCCCTAAAATTTTCATCAATTACATAATATATATATATATATATATATATATATATATTAATATGGTTATTATTAAAATTTCTCTATAATATCTTGAGATCAAAGAAGAGCTCTGTTTATGATTAGTTGGGTGATTTTAGATCAGTAATGTGATCTGATTTTTAAAATTTTTTCCTTTTGATTTGTGTTTTTTTCAAATATTTTGATGATATTACTTGTTATTATTATTATTATATCACACTTTCCATAATACCACCTGGAGAATGAAGAAGAGCTCTGTGTACGATTTCGATTTATGTAATCAGAGTTTTTTCTTTCTTTTTTTCGAATGTATGGTTTATATTGGAGTTAGGTTAATTGTGGAGACATGGTGGGCTCCATTTAAGGATTTAATACTGATTCATGTCGGCAGGGGCGTAGCCAGGAATATTTGTTGGTGGGGGTTATAAGTGATAAATATAATGTTAGTAGTTATTTTACCATCGAATTGGGGGCTTCTACATCATAGATATGGGGGCTTATATACAACAAAGGTTGTATAAAATACATACTTCATAGAAACTCTAAAGTTAAATGGGGGCTTGAGCCCCCACACCCTTATATGTGGCTACGCCACTGCATGTCGGCATATCTGCCGGGTTCGAAGCCGATACATATCGCATATCACGGGTACGGCTAAACTGGCCAATATTAAAATATGTAAAATTTTAAAATAATAGAAATTTTTTGCCCAAAGGGCTTTTTTGGTATTATATCATGTTCCCGATATTTGACTCTATATAATATTAGGGGTGTATATCATAGCAGAGGAGCTCTAATCCGATACGTCACGCCCCGAAATCCAATATACCGCAAATTTCGTTGCGCGAGCGAATTCAATAATCAAAACACAACTAAAAGGTTAAACAAAACACATAACCTGATATTTCATTCATAATTTCAAAAGAAGAGTACATCATTGTTACAAATCATTGATCATTGTGAACACTATTACAATTCAAAAGCCCCTTCCAACCCAACACAAAACCTTACAACTCCTCAGCTGACTCTAATTCAAAAGATATCCAAACTTCTCTGCTTGAGGAGATGCCCGTGGGTTAACTCGATCAGACACATAAATATTAACAACGGGGTGAGATAAACTCAACAAGTGCCCCCCCTAATAATATCTAGTAATCTACGTCTTCATAATCAATAAGAGAGACAATTCATTTATGAACATTCCTTTGATTTTAGTAGATGCCGTATATATATGCAAATTCGCTATTTCGCACAAGGCATTGCATTTGCTGCTATCATCAACTAGGAAATAAATTGTATGCATAAAAGAACATGGAGTTTTTGTTTGAAAGGAAAACAAAAGAAAATAACTTAATTTCAGTGGCTACATATTTATAGGTGTAGGTTCTACTACTATAGTACCGGATCCATGGTACAGCCACATGTGACTCTTTTGGACTTCACCTCTTATTCAGGTAGTCCTTACCACATGACATTGTATATATGAATTTCATACCTTACCGTGGCAGAGCGATAGGCAATATGCACTTCATATATGGAAGCACTAGCACGGACATTCGTCTCAAACCCAAGTTGCCCAATGGGGGATCCCAACTAGAAATATTATATAATTATATAGATGCACAACATATGCAGTAGAAAATCATTTGTTCAATAGTTGATGCTTTCCATAATCAAGATGGTATTTCATGATGCTTTTCGAAAAGAAACACACACTATGATCAATCAATTTACATAATCATTCTTTCTACCAGTTTATGATAAGAATCATACTATAATTTGCTTGCTCATATGATTAATTGTATGCTCATGCCAGGTATGCCATCAAGAATCGAACTACGATTAACTTTATAAGGAAATTTCAATTATTACTCATGATTGTGTAGAGATAAAAGAACAAGTTCTTATATAGGTATGTTTACATATTTATAATATCAACATACAACAATGTCTCGTAGATGTATTACACTACCTAAGGGTTTCAATTCATAATTATAGGGTTGTATGTACTTGTATACACATTGTATTTAAATAGTATTAATTAATTAAACAAAACAGGGTGATAAGGATAGGCCACTTGCCTTGATATGAGCTTCCCTGGTGATTGTGATGGAGGTGGTTGAAGCTCGGGTTGCCCAAAGTGTTGCCTGCATGAGAGCGAGAGTTTGTTAGTGCTAAGCGAGGTCTAGACAAAAGAGTTGAATGAATACGTGAGAGGTATTGAGCTAGAGGTTGAGTCGGGTCACGAGAAGGTTAGCCAATAGGGTCTCGACTCGGATGGTTCAAGTTTCTGAAACGAATGACATTATTAAATGCCGATAGAGTACGATGATCGGGATATATATTTTAATAAATATTTGAAATCGGATAAAATATAAATTACTAAAATATATAATTAGTAAATAATAAATAATATTCACAGCCGAAGGAACATTAATAACCTGTTCTTTTAATTTAAATATAATAAATATAATAATTCGTAATAAACAAAATTTATTTTATAATACTATGGCTGATATGAAACTTAATAGATAGATATATATATTCTTAACATATTTTTATAATCGATTAATGGCCCAAAATATTCCTAACAGCATATGGGTTACAAACCCTTACATTTTTAACAACAAAAATAAAATAAATAAATAAAAGAATAGGTTTTTAAAATAATAATTATACCATATACATAACTATATATATATATATATATATATATATATATATATATATATATATATATATAGGTTTTATACCATACCTTTATATTTATATATATAAAGCAAAATAAAATAAACAATTTTAAAGTCACTGGTTTGTGACAAAGCAGAGAGGAAAAAGGGGTCGTGGGTTGATTATGGCACGGGAGGAAGACAAAGATATTGGTAGAGAAGAGGGGAAAGATACATAGAGGGAGTGAAGACTGAGTTGCTGGGATCGGCACCGCCATCAATGGAAATGACGCCTATCTCATCTGAAGAGATGAAAATGATCTCAAGATGCGAGCGATCATGATGGCTGCGTGAGAGTGGAAATGGACGGCAACGATCGTCTCCGATGATCATCGCCGGAGATCAACTCGACCAAAAAGAGAAAGAAAAAGAGAAGATGAAGAAGAAGAAGAATGCCTTACCAGATTTCTTTGGAGTGTGGAGGAAAAAGGAGATGGTTGCCTCCTATTTTATAGCTAGAGGGGAATGGTGGTGCCGTGTGTGAGGGTGGTGGCGTGATGAAGTTGAGCCTCTCGTCGGGACGATGACGGACTGCAGCACCATATCGAGCTTCATCCCTTTGCAGTGGATGTGATTGGGGGATAGGCTTTGGTGTTAAGTAGGGACAAAAGAAGGCTATAAGTGTGATTAGGTTGGGTCTTGGCCTGGGCCTGGTTCGGCTAAGAAAATGGGTCGGGTCTGGCTGGTTTGGGTCCTCACATTCTCCCCTCACCAAAATTTTGTCCTTGAAATTTACCTGGTGTCGTTAAACAAGTGTGGGTGCTCTTGACGCATCTCATCCTCGTGTTTCCACGTCGTGCATGATGGCCTCGTGAATCCAGCTCATGTATCTTCAAATCGGGGTCATTTTGGCGCTGCGTGTTGGAAAGAAGGTGCTCTCCAGTTTCCGCTCACCAGGTCCTTACGTTTCTCGTGGGATGGGCGGCTCCGTTTGATATCTTCTTCTGCTTTCAAGGCTCGTCTAACTGATAACTTGTAGTCCTCTGAGAATAGTAGGGTAAGGCATTCCCGGATATAAGATCTAAGGCCATATTCGAATCTCTGTGCCCTTTCTCCATCTGTGAGTTGGTGCCTATAGAATCATTCTGGGTCGACGAACTTGGCCTCATACTCTGCCATAGTCATAATGCCTTGCGCAAGTTTAAGAAATTCAGCTCCTTTATTCTCTCGGATGTGCTAGGGAAAATACTTTTCAAAGAATATCCCTACGAATCTGCCCCAAACGACGACTTCTCCTGATGTTAGCTCTAATCTTTCCACCAACTGCCACCAACGGTGTGCCTCTCCAGACAACAGGAAGATAGCAAATCTAGCCTTTTGTTCCTCTGTGCATCTCATTACCTTGAATATCTTTTCAATATCTTCGATCCATCGCTCGGCCTCCAAAGGATCGGTGGGGCCTCTAAAGGTTGGGGGATTCAATTTCTTGAATCTTTTCAGATCGTCTCTGTAGTCAGTGTGATTCGTGCCGGTTGATGCCGAACCAGCCCCGTTAGGGATCAAGTGGGTTAGTGCAACTGCAATAGCCTCCAGAGCCCGAGCAGTAGGATCAGGTGTAGGTGTAACCGGTGGGTTGCTTGCGGGGGTTACGGGTCTCCTAATGCGTGGCGTTCTGATGCCTCGTCCTCGTACCATCTATATATAAAATAAAATATAGTCTAATCACGTCATCTATTTCACAAGAATATTGCAATTACTATAAGATATTCATGACACAATTAAATAAAAAGAAAAGAAAACAATTCATTTAATTCATAGAGTGGTAATTACATAAGCACGATTGTTACAAAAAGAGCTTTCGTAGTTTAAGATTTCATTTGCGTAGTTGCTACAAAAGAGTTCACATCTATTCTAAATCTCAACAAAAGGGACCTGGCGTTACATGTCTATTTCCTGTTCTAAAGGCCTTGAGATTTTCTTTCTTAGGCCATTACGGTTCTTTACAAATTTCCTATCTATTCTAGTTAATATTGGCCCATATGGTATTTTCATCCTTAGAGTATTCTTCCTCGGTCGTCTCTGATTCAATGTAGTAAGAGATTTGGATAACGTTGTATTCTGCGGCGTTTGCTTCATCATCGTCCAATTCTTCTGCATCTCGCTCGTCCTCGCTTGGGTCGCTCATCTCTCATTCGCTGAGATGGTATATTTCCTCTTCGGGGTCTTCAAAGTTGTCTGACACTTCTTCCTCGAAAGATCGAACTTCGAGCAAGGTACGTGGAGGAAGAGTGCGTGCTTCATGGCGTCACTGGTATATGTTGACATCGATGATTCCAGACGCCTCCTAGGGTATATGAAGGCTGGCCATCTTATAACGAAATGATTGGGATAGTCTAGTTGTCTTTCTTGCTGTCGTCCTCGTCGTCATTTCCTGAACACCAAGGGGACACATGTCACAACTGGACAATAGTTAGTCACCCTAATCCTAGCCTATGGGTCCACTCCCTAAGGTCTCCTGGGGTTTCGCTAAACCCAAAGCTTTGATACCAAACCATCTCTCCTCGAAATCCAATACACCACGAATTTCGGTGCGCGAGCGAATTCAATAATCAAAACACAACTAAAAGGTTAAGCAAAACACATAACCTGATATTTCACTCATAATTTCAAAAGAAGGGTACATCATTTTTACAAATCATTGATCACAAAACACATAACCTGATATTTCACTCATAATTTCAAAAGAAGAGTACATCATTGTTACAAATCATTGATCATTGTGAACACTATTACAATTCAAAAGTCCCTTACAACCCAACACAAAACCATACAACTCCTCAGCTGACTCGAATCCAAAAGATCTCCCAACGTCTCTGCTTGAGGGGATGCCTAAAGGTTAACTCGATCCATCACTGAAATATTAACAACGGGGTGAGATAAACTCAACAAGTGCCCCCTAATAATATCTAGTAATTTACGTCTTAATAATCAATAAGAGAGACAAAATTCATTTATGAGCATTCCTTTGATTTTAGTAGATGTTGTATATATATGCAAATTCGCTATTTAGTTCTCAAAGCATTGCATTTGCAGCTATCATCAAGTAGGAAATCAAATGCCTGCATAAAAGAACACGAAGTTTTTGTTTGAAAGGAAAACAAACGAAAATAACTTAATTTCACCGATTACACATTTATAGGTGTAGGTTCTACTACTATAGTACCAGATCCATGGTACAGTCACATGTGAGCCTTTTGGACTTCACCTCTTATTCAGGTAGTCCGTACCACATCACATTGTATATATGAATTTCACTGCTTACCGTGGTAGAGTAGTAGGCAATATGTACTTCATATATAGAAGCACTAGCATGGACATTCGTCCCAAACCCATGCTGCCTAGAAATATCATATAATTATATAGATGCACAACATATGTAGTAGAAAATCATTTGTTCAGTAGTTGATGCTTTCCATGATCAAGATGGTATTTCATGATGCTTTTCGAAAAGAAATACATACTATGTAACATCCCAAAAATTTGGACTTTAAATAGTGTGCCTCGGGATATGTGCCCGTTAGGTCATAAATTTTGAGCAGGTAAAAGTCAACTTGATGACTTAGATTGGATTAATTTTGGTGTGAAAAGTGCACACCCGTATGGTGTTAGATCATTTTATAGGGTCTTATACACCTGTTGTGGCGTGTATGCGTTTTACACGTGAACCGGGCTTTTAAGTATAAGAGAGGGAGGGGCTTCATTTAGAAGCCATAACCGGTTGCAAAGATTTGTGGGTTTTTATGAGTTAGAGAGAGAGAGAGAGAAAGGAAAGAGAAGGGTTTTTGTGAAGGATTGTCTACGATTGTGTTGGCTTGATCGTGTGTGTGGAGCTTATAGGAGATCGATGTGGGTTTTGAAAACCCATTTTCCTTGCAAAGAGAATGGTGTGTTTTGATCGGCTAAATCGTAGTGAGGTTTGTACGAAGCGTGTGTGGATGATCACCTAACGATCGTGTTGAAATTGTGGAAATTGTGGGGCTTGGAAAGATAAAAAAGGGTTTGGAAACCCATTTGCTTGCTAGGAAGAAGACGATCCGATCGGGGAGAAAATCGTTGGATTAAAGGTAAATTTTTTTATTTAAGTTGTGATTTGTATGTAGATTAATCCTTAGTTAGATTATGAGTGGGAGATTTGAAGAAAATGGGTTAAGATTTAAAGAAAAAAAATGAGTTAGAGATGCTTGAAACCGATTTTGGGCGAAATCTGACGAAACCGTTCGATCGGTTTGAAAACTGTTCGAACGAGATTAGTTGAGGGTGAGATCTGACGAAACCGTTCGATCGAAATTAGAAATCGATCGAACGATATCGTCAAGCATGAAATTTGAAGGTTCTGGTCGGTTTGGAAACCGTTCGATCGATTTTGAAAATCGTTCGAACGAAATTAGAAACCGTTTGATCGATTTTAAATCGTTCGAACGATTTTGACTGGGCTCGCCGATACTGCTTCAGTATTTCAGCCGTAACTTTTTACCCCGAACTCCGATTCATGCAATTCTTGCGGCGTTGGAAAGAGAACGACGAGCTCTACAACTTTGTGTTTTGATTAACTCATAAATCTAAAATTTTAAAGGTCAAAATTTAGGGGGAATGTTGCGTCAAATTCTATATTAGCATGAATTTATTCGTTTCAACCTTGGTTTTGAGAAAATACTTAAATGCGTATAATTTATTTGTGAGTAGAGTTGATCTTTGATGCACCATTGTGTGCTTGTGATATAGATTGAGGCGGAAGGCCATGGTTAGGACCTTGCTTGGCTTCGCGCAACCTCAAGATTAAGGTAGGGGAAACTTGACCTAAATTTATATATTTGACTTGATTCATAGTATTAGATGTGTTTGCATGAATATGATGAGTTGATCAGAGTTGGATATGTTAGAATTAGAGTCTTATGATTTGGAATATGAACTCGTGAAATCGTGATTATGCATATGATAATGTTCGATTCTAGATAACCTTTGATATTGTTGAGCTTGACTCGTGTTTTGAAAGTAAGATCTTGAGATCGCTGGTGACATTCGTGAATCATTTTGATACCCTTGGAACTGTGATTTACTCAACGATGCTTGAACTATTGACATTTGCATTTGCATTATGAATCCTTTGGATTCTTCGACTGCATCCCTTGGGCCGGTACGACGGCCTATCCGTACATGCATTCATACATACGCTGCATATTCATCCCTTGGAACATCATTGCATCCCTTGGACATGATTGCATCCTTTGGATACCTTGGAATCATTGAACATCTTTGGACACCCTTGGACATGATAACACCCTTGGACACCTTGGAATCATTGGACACTTTTGGACACCCTTGGACATGATTGCATCCCTTGGACACCTTGGAATCATTGAACACCGTTAGACACCCTTGGACATGATTGCATCCCTTGGACACTTTAGAATCATTGGACACCTTTGGATACCATTGGACATCGTTGCATCCCTTGGACACTTTGGAAACATTAAACACCCTTGGAAACTTGGAACACCCTTGGACACCCTTGTGCTGTTTGTGTTTGTGTTTGCAAATTCGACATTATTTGTAATGTGTGTGAAATCTTGGATATACTTGGATAAGTCTAATTGTTTTAGGATTCTTTTCGATTCTTTTGGATATGTGTACTTTTGGATGGGATATCATGGTAAAGTTAAATGTTTAAAGTTGAGTTTAGAAATAGAAGAAATTGATGAATGCTTTGAAAAATGTGTTTGAAAAAAAAAGGGAACGATTAAGTTTTGGAAGCAGAAATTAAATGATGGTTTTGACTCTTGATTCAAGCTATGTTTTCGAATGTTAAATGTGAATTTATGTTGTTTATCCTCTACTGAGCTTAGTTGTTAGCTCACCCCGACTATACGTCACAGGTGTAGGTTTGGGAGGGCCCAGATTACATACTAAAAGAAGGGAGCTTCCGCACAAGGATTTGTACTCTGTTCAGGGATCGTAGAGTTGTGCTTCGTAGATTTGGTGAGTTAAGTTTTGGTACATTTGTACTAGTGTACACCATTGATAGGTGATGGTTGGTCATCACTGGTGTTTATTTAGTTTTGTTCTTGTTGGATTTTAGATCTGGAGGTTTTAATTACGCCATACATAATAATTGCTTTGATTTCCGTATATTTATGGAGATGTGCCAAGTATTCTGCATCAGATTGTGGTCTACGATTTGGCGGTCCGGGTTTTCCCATTGGGTTTAAGATGGAAAAAAAAAATATCAGGAAATTTAGGTTGGGAAAATTTGGGCTGTCACATACTACGATCAATCAATTTTCATAATCATTTTTTCTATTAGTTTATGATAAGAATCATACTATAATTTACTTGCTCATATGATTAATTATATGCTCATGCCAGGTATGCCATCAAGAATCGAACTACGATTAACTATATAAGGAAATTCTAATTATCAATCATGATTGTGTAGAGATAAAAGAGCAAGTTCTTATATAGGTATATTTACATATTTATAATATCAACATACAACAATGTCTCGTAGATGTATTACACTACCTAAGGGTTTCAATTCATAATTTTAAGGTTGCATGCACTTGTATACACATTGTATTTAAATAGTACTAATTAATTAAACAAAGCAGAGTGATAAGGGTGGGTCACTTGCCTTGATATGCGCTTCCCTGGTGATTGCGATGGGGGTGGTTGAAGCTCGGGTTGCCCAAAGTGTTGCCTGCATGAGAACGAGGGTGTGTTATTGCTAAGCGAGGTCTCGACAAAAGAGTTGGATGAATACGTGAGAGGTATTGAGGTAGAGGTTGAGTCGGATCACGGGTAGGTTAGCCAATAGGATCTCGATTCGGATGGTTCAAGTTTGAGAAACAAATGACATCATTACATGCCAATCGAGTACGACGATCAGGTCGTGTCGCAATACCGGAAATATTACGAAAGGGTAAACACATTAAAATCAATATGATAACCCATAATAGGGATCTATATTTTAATAAATATTTGAAATCGGATAAAATATAAATTACTAAAATATATAATTAGTAAATAATAAATAATATTCATAGCTGAAGGACCATTAATATCCTGTTCTTTTAACTTAAATAAATATAATAATTCATAATAAATAAAATATATTTTATAATACTATGGTTGATATGAAACTTAATAGATAGATATATTCCTAACATATTTTTATAATCAATTAATGGCCCAAAATATTCCTAACAGCATATGGGTTATAAACCCTTATATTTTTAATAGCAAAAATAAAATAAATAAATAAAAGAACAGGTTTTTAAAATAATAATTATAGCATATATATATATATATATATAAAACAAAATAAAATAAACAATTTTAAAGTCACGGGTTTGTGATAAAATAGAGAGGAAAAAGGGGTCGTGGCTTGATTATGGCATGGGAGGAAGACAAAGAGATTGGTAGAGAAGAGGGGAAAGATACATAGAGGGAGTGAAGAACGAGTTGTTGGGATCGATACTACCGTCAATGGAATTGATGCCGATCGTAGCCGCAGAGATGAAAATGATGTCAAGGCGCGAGCGTTCAAGACGACCGCGTGAGCGTCAAAATGGATGGCAATGATCGTCTCCAATGATCGTCGCCGGAGATCGAGCCGACCAAAAACAAAAAGAAAAAGAAGAATGCCTTACCAGGCTTTTTAGAGTGTGGAGGAAAAAGGAGATGGCTGCCTCCTATTTTATAGTTAGAGGGGAATGGTGGAACCGTGTGTGGGGGTGGTGGCGTGATGAAGGTGAGCCTATCGTCGGGATGACGACGGACTGCAGCACCATATCAAGCTCTATCCCTTTGCAGTGGATGTGATTGGGGGATAGGCTTTGGTGTTAAGCAGGGACAAAAGAAGGCTATAAGAGATTAGGTTGGGTCTTGGCTTGGGCTTGGTTCGGCCAAGAAAATGGGTTGGGTCTGGCTGGTCTGGGTCCTCACAATATCGGCTGACCATAATTACTTAGTTCACTGATTCACTCGATTGAAATTCAGGTTTTCAATTCACAATTCGCTACTATCAAGCAAACCTGATTTGGCAGGTGTAGGATTTGTTTACAAGTATTTATTTATTTGAAATAATAAGTATATGTTCTTTAATAACTAATTGCAAATGATCATTTGGTTAGTTATAAAACATAAAAATCATAGTCTTAGGTTCGTTGTCACACCTAATCGAGTTCGCTGTACCTAATTCGCAATTCATTGAGTGAATGAGTGAATTAAGTACAAGGTAGTTAAGGCGGTGTGACGTGGCCATGGCGAAGAGGCTCGCCATGCCATGGCGAGACCATTTTTTTTTGTAAATTATTTTTATTTTTATATATTAATCATTCATATTTATTTTTTAATTTTTTACTATTTTTTAATTATTATATTTTTTATATTGGACAAAAAATAGATAGCAATAAATAGAGAGAAAAATTAATTATGAAATATGAAACATTAAAATCGCAACATGAGCAAGTATAAATAAAATATAAATATGAAATATCAACCACTATAAAAAGATTAAAAGAAATGAAATATTCAAGTACACACGATACATACTGTAGTGTCGCATATTGCTCAATTCGTGATAGAAGTTGGAAGAAACCTATAAAAAAAGTTTAGTGATTGCGGAATGAAGATCTTGAGCTTGCGAAGGTGCAAATAAAAAAATTAGCCAACTAAGAGAGAAAGAGAAAAGTGGCTGAGAGAGGTATTGCACTGTGAAAGAGACGAGAGAGAAAGGGACTATGAAAGAAATGGGTTGCGAGAGAGAAAGGGGTTGTGAAAGAAAGGGGCTGAGATTGCTAGAGAGAAAGGGGTTGAGATTGCGAGAAAGAAAGGGGCAGCAAGCGAGAAAGGGGCCGAGAGATCGGCGATAGAGATTTAAAAAAAAATAGTGTACCTGTATTTTGTTTGTTAGGGACTGCGTGAAACAGAGAGACACGAGAGAAACAGAGAAGCGAAAGAAAAGAGTTGCGTAAGAGAGTGAGAAGACGAGAAAGAGGAGATTTGGTCTCCAAACCCTAAATAACTCCTATATATAAGTGATAACTTATAAAATAAAAGTTATAACTTATGACTATAACTTATAAATTATAAGTTAATTTATTAGAATTATAACTTCTAGTTTATAAAATTATAACTTATTAGTATATTACATATTATAATATAAGTTACTATATCAATTTTATAAATAGCGTGCGCTGGCGACGCCAGATGCCATTTGCCATGGCGTCACCATTTAATCATTGCCACCATTTCCGTTCATATGGCGAATTCTATCGCCATTCACCATGGCGTTGCCTTGACTACCATGATTAAGTAACATAGTTGAAAACCATGGTTCCAATATCCTCTTTTAATTGTGTTGATGATTATGAGTCATGATGATGATGATGGAACTTGGATTGAATTTGCAACCTCAAGGCTGCAATAGGCCTTATTCTAAGAAGCACGGATACAGATACGACAACGATACGATATGGTGATACGAGTACGACAATTTTCAAAAAATCACGATACAATACGAGGGGGATACATGCATTTAAAAATTATTTTTTATATATTTTAGGGTTGCGACAGAGACTGATTTTGAATGGGTAGGCTGCAAGTTGGTAGGCTCCTTTGATTCTTCTTCTTTTCCAAAAAAGCCTAAATCCCAATCTCGCAGTCTAATTTTTTCTTGTTTTAATTTTTTTATTTTATGAAACACCCAAGATACGCATGCAGCCGTATCCCTCAAATATCGGTATCCGATACGGATACGTTGCCAAAAATGGAGTATCCGTGCTTCCCTGGTCTTATTGAATGAACCAAATCTCTTATTCATGGAGGTTATAATCTTGATGCTTTTCATCAATAATTGTTGGTCTTAATATATCATCATCAAGAACTTTTGCCAGAAGCTTCTCACTTTATTACTTGAGGTTTTTATTGGGATTCCACATTTTATCATTCAGAAATTAAAATTGAATTATTCTTCTCCACTGTAAAAAAGTTGAACTCAGATTGTTAAGAAATAACTGCTTCAAGGAAGTTTATGGCCGCCAGCTTGTGGTAGAACTCACATGAGCTATTGCCATTTATGACTTTTCGATCTTCTCCTAACTTGGCATGCTCCTACTAAAATTGTTAGCAATATTTCCGGTTATATTTCTCGAATGTGCATCTTTCTCTCTATTAAAAGTCCAAGGTACTGATTGTTCATTTTCATGTTCTCCAGCACTAAAGCTGATGGATTCTCAATTGGCAGTTGGGTTGATGGAGATCATCAAAGATCATTCTTCTGAATCCCAACTACAGAAGTTGGAGCTAACAAATTCACATCCTGTATCTCCAACAAAATCAAAAGTTACTGCCACACATAAGCAACCATTTGTTATTGGTAACCTTTCCATCTCTTGTTATCTTTTGATTTCGTAAGAGTATATATGTATGTGTGTATATATATATATATATATATATATATATATATATATACAGAGACACACACACACACATGTACACAAAAATATTAGAGTGGGGTAGGAGCTTGCACTATGTATTTTTCTGTTTGGTCTTTTACCTCATATGCTTACAAAAATATAACGTACAATAGGAACTTCCATATATAATTTTATGCTTTGACTTTTATCTCGTTGTGATGGAACAGTCTTGACTATTGCCCATGGCAATTTTTATACTCTTCCCAGAGTTTTTGTGATTGCATCTGCATATCTAACCAGTGAAACTTCAAAAAGACATTGCAAGGTTAAGATCAAGTAAAAGATATCTTTAACCTCGTAATCTTTTCATTGTTGGTACTTCCATAATTTGTCACACAGATGTATGACCAATAGAGGCAGCAATATGACGCTTTCATATCATCATAGATTGGGAGTAGTATCATATAACAACTCTTAATTTATGATGATTTCAGTGAAGTTGTTTCGTAGATTCATGGACTCCTTC
The DNA here is from genome assembly GCA_021018995.1 of Chloranthus sessilifolius. Classification (NCBI taxonomy): domain Eukaryota; kingdom Viridiplantae; phylum Streptophyta; class Magnoliopsida; order Chloranthales; family Chloranthaceae; genus Chloranthus; species Chloranthus sessilifolius. Next base: position 119,491,742 of record CM037592.1, read on the forward strand.
GAAATCAGGAAAGGCTGATGTTGAAACATCTGACTGATCAATCAATTCAAAGGGATCTTGCCTTCAATAACTCATGTTTAGTGAGTTTGCTTTTACCCTTGGCTATAATTTTTAAAAGCCTGTATCAAGTATTGGATGTCGATGATATTTTAACATCATGTTCACTGCCTTCTTCCTATAACAATGATGGATCCATGTTAATGGATGATGTTCCATCTGGATAAGAAATGGGGAGCATATCTTACTGCCTATGCTCAGGGCATGTTTTTCAGGTCAACAGATGATCCAAGTGGAATGGAGTCAATTATTTGAGGTGGTTGCACTTAGTTGAACTGTAGCTGGAGATAAAAGACTGTAGAGTACACTGGTTAGTTGGATGATGCATTCATAAACAACCCCGCTTCTAGAATGAATGATTACTTTGAGAGAAATAATAAGTTTACGGCGTCCCAGTTGCTTAACTCCATTGAACCTCCATGTCTGGTATTCCAATGTTCATATCTTAGGTCAGAGAGATCAGGAAGCACATAGAGATCTCTTCATTTTGACTTTAAACAACCAAGATATATCTAGTTGAATTAATTAAGCAGTCTTCAACAAGGAGATACATCAGTGTTGAGTTCATAACAAGCTTCAATATTTGAGGAGGGAAATTTCTTTTTATAGTCCAAATCTAGGTTGCTCCTGCCCATGCACGTATAAATTTTGTAGGTCATGTGTTATATGAATTGACAAGGTTTGTTTCATCCAGTCACTGGAATAAAGCTTATATTCAGTTTTGGGCCCATCTGGAAAGTTTACAATATTGCAACTTTGAGGTTGCAGGTTCAATTCCTGCTTACCCGTAAAAAAAAAAAATCCCGTATTTAAAAGTAATCAAGATCAAAATTTTTGTAATTAACTTATAAAAATTGTCACGTGTGCCTCTTTATATCTTATTGCTGAAGATAGATATTAAAGCGATTAGTGTTTGTGTTGGTGTGTCTACGGAATTATCATAGAGTTGGTATATGCATTTTTGTTGGTTCTATATATGTAAATGGGTGTATTACGGTCAATGGGTATGTCAACAATATTTTGCAAGTGATATAAATGCTAATAAGAGGGTGAGAAGGATCATCTCTCTTAACCCTCTTTTTTCCATCTCTTCTTGTTTTTCTTCTCCGTCATCTAACCCTAACCCTAATCAGGTTCACTAATTTTGACTTGGTAAAAGAGCCAAGATCCTCACTTATCAGTCCTCATTCTGACATCACCTTCCTGACAACAACATTGATGATGTCATGCTGACATCATCACAATCAACCTATTGACGTCTGATTGTAGCAAGACTGGCCCCTCTTGGATCAAAACTCTTTCAACTTTAATTCTTGAATCTAAAGTTTTTGGTACACAGGTTGGTAGTTTTGAAGAGATCTTGATTCTTGAAGGACTACCGGTAGATTTGTGACTTCACAGATTTCGAGGTTTGGGACTTCATCAGGAGTGCTATAAGGATATTGTGCTCAACCTGGAATACACTTATGAAGTTGAAAGTACTAGATATTCCTAGGGGCATACCATCAGAGAAGCTTCCTTGACCAATAGGGTAGATAATGAAAACGAACAATAGCAGCTGCAATAAGAGCACCGTGGAAGCATTAGACAAGGCTATGCGCGTATTGCCCGCTGGTGGCCCTGAATCCTAATATTTGAAGAATTTGTTGGCAGATGAAATCTTGATCCTTTTGTTACTCCTCCGGCATCGATACCCCATCATGACATACCCTCCATGGCCATTCCTTTGCCCTCCCATTGCAAATTTATCATAACATCAACACCACCCGACCCATGGACTACATCTTAAACCTCTAAATTTTGTTGTGATTGATGGTAGATTGAATGGTTTATGCGGAGTTTTTCCGTTCTTGTTTCCTGAATAGCAATTCACAGTTTCCTATGCCATCACTTCATATTCTTGACTAGTGGGTGTGCAAATGGTGTGCTTTTTAACCATTATTCATTCCATATCCAATGAAATCAGCCTTGTTTGATTCGAGCACCATAGAGAAAAATTTGTCGACTTTAGTGCATGTGGGGGTATATTTGACATTTTGACTATGTATTTTGAATTAAGGTGGAAGGTTATGTCCTTCTTTGCTTTCTGAGTTGTCCAGTTGTGTAACCTGTTATCCATTGATTAGGACTGCACATAGGTGCTCCCTCTGTGCGATTATGTTAGCGGTAACACTGACATGGGTATTTACTGTGTTTTTTGCGAAATGTGTGGGTATGATTGTTGGAAGGGTTGAATTATTTGTGTCTCGGAAATGATTGTGGCTGGGTATATAGCTGTCCAGATATACTGGTAGTAGTTAGTGATTATTGAGAGCTCATCTAGCAGTTCTTATTGTTTACTAACGAGGTCAGATTGCTGAAATTCTGCATGTAAACTTGTGGAAATGTGAGATTGCTGAAATTCTTGGGTGTTGTATTGCCGTAAACTTGTGGAAATGTATTCACATTTAGAGTGGTCATCAGTTGTGTACCATAGAAGGTGTTTGCTGAATTGTCTCTGTAGGCATTTACTGTTGATTGTATTGGGATTGATGTGTAGATAGTTTTGTTGTTCAGGTATCTCAATTATGAAAGGAAACTAAGTGGTGATTGGTGGTAAATGTATTTCCAGTATTAATGAGAATTATGTTGCTGGTTTGCCAATGCCTCTGTTTCTTCTTGTACCTCATGGATCATTGACTCCGGTGCTACTGATCATATGAAAGGCGTATTGTATCTATTCCATACTTTGTCTCCTTTGCAAGACAATGTCTCGTTCGAGTTACTAAAGTATCTATTTGTTCTTCCTATTTTGGTAAAGGGACTGTTCAAGTTGGTCCACTTTCATTTGTCTCTTTTATATGTTCCAAAAATGTCAATCTATCTTCTTTCAGTTAAAAGTCATAAGAAAACCCAAATAATGTAGTGTGACCTTTTCCTCGTATTGTGTTTTTCAGGACATATATACAGGGAAGGTATTGGTCATGGTAGAGAGGACAAAGGGCTCTATATTTCTGCAATAAGAGATTTCATGATAATCAAACAGTTCAGAAGTTTGTTGTTGTTGCTGCTACCTCAGTTGATGAGATACATTTGTGGCAATGTCCTTTGTGCCACGTTTCGCTTTCGAGGCTGAAGTTATATTTCTTCGAATGTTCAGGACTGTGGACAACAATCTCTGAAGGTGTCAAGTGTCTGAACTCTCAGAACATAAAAGAGTTCCTTATCCTCCTAGTGGTGCTCAAAGTAGTATTCCTTTTGAAGTTATTTATTCCGATGTGTGGGGACCTTCCCTGTTGCCTTTATTCGTGATTATAGTTATTTTTTCTCTTTTATTGATGACTGCACACGTTCACTATGTTGTTCTTGATGAAGTCTAAAGATGAAGTTGCTACTTTGTTCCTAGCCTTTCTTCAGCTTGTTCATACTCAATTCAATGCTCTTGTGAAGAACGGATAATGGTGGTGAATACTCTTCTCACCGTCTTCAATCCGTTCGTATCGTTGCGTATATGATATTGACTAGCAAACCACATGCTCTTACACTCCACAACAAAATTGGGCGGCTGAAAAAAAATCTTCATGTGTTGGAAGTTGCCCATTCTCTTCTGATTGGTATGAGTGTCCCACAATCTTGTGGTGGGATGTTGTCCTTTGCTTATTTGATAAGCCGTTTGTCTACTCCCATTCTAGGAGGTAACTCTCTTTTTCAGTTATTGTGGCCTACCAAGAGTCTCTTTCTTGTTGCACCTTGTATGTTTGGTTGTTTGTATTTTATCGATGTTCCTGCTGTCCAATGCAATAAATTGGATTCTAAAGCTACTCAATGCATGTTTATTAGATACCCTCCTACACAAAAAAGTTAAATATGTTTGGACCTTGTGACTCGGCATTCTTTTTTGTCCTTGGACCTTGTGACTCGGCATTCTTTTTTGTCCAATGCAATAAATTGGATTCTAAAGCTACTCAATACTCATTTGATTGACTTGGGGTTCTGTTATGACCTAGGTCTCTTTGACCCCACTTAATGGTAATAGATGGGCGAAGCACGGAGACCCGGTGCTTGTGCACACACAGTATCGTGACCCTCTCAATGTTAAAATAGGAAATTCAAATTGTAATACGGTTACACTAAAAATTGCAACCGAATTTCCTAAGATTCCTACTACAATAAATCATCTAAGGCAAGTATAATTAAATCCCACAATTCTTGGGATTTGAATTGGCAAGCAATTAGAGTCCTTAACGGACTCTTACACTTTTAGCAAGGTCAACCTGCCGTTTGGGACACTTTCCCTAATCCCCTCTTTCTTATTAAATAGAGAACCTAGAGAGATTTGGAATTATCTACATCATTACCTTTATCTCTCAGCCGTCTCTCTCTCTCTCTCTCTCTGTTTTCTCTTCTTTGCAAGCACAACCATTGTTCACCTTTGACAAGCAAGATCCACGCCGATCACACCGCGAGTTTCAATCCACCATCGTATCGGTGACCCGTGCATCTGATTCTAGAGTCTAATCTCCCCCATCAAGGCTCCTCATCACTGAGATCGATCTATCATAAGAGGAAGGATTCTCGCGACATAACTCGGGCAAATCGTCGCTCAAATCAGATCATTGTCAACCCAAATCGTCGCAAAAATCAATTCACGCTTCAACAGGTGGGTTCCTCTAAATCCATCTTAAATTATTCAGTAAATTTTTTCTAAATAAGAAACCCTAATTAAATCGGCAAAGAAATCGGGAAGAAAAGAAATTGTGGTCGAAAAACTCGACCTGTGCATAAAATTGCAGTTTCGACCAGTTGAGATTATATTATATATTAGAGACAATACTCTCTGTTTCATTTCGATCGGTTGAAAACAGATTTCGATCAGTCAAAATGGGAATACCTCTCCAACCTTTAGAAACTTGACCGGTCGAACTCACAATTTCGACCAGTCGAGTTTTGACTTCTTGAGAACATCCCCAACTCGACCCGTCGAAAACACATTTTCAACTAGTTGAGGTTGATTTCTTTCAGCCTTAATTCACCCAACTCGACCGGTTGAAATCTATGTCGACCAGTCGAGATTACATTTTAAGCAAGACTTCTGTCCTCTGTCCCATCTCGATTGGTCAAAATGCACATTCGACTAGTCGATATTCTATTTTTCAGCTTCCCCTCTGATCTCGATCGGTCGAGAACCATTTTCGACCAGTCGAGATTGACAGTTTCAGAAACTGTTTTTATTTCGAGTTTCTTTTCGCTGGGGCATCCGATTTAAGCGAAACAAGACTCAATCTTATAGTTTTTGAACCTTCCGGCCACAATGGGAATGTCAGTTACCTCTTTTAAGGCTCCTACAACCCTTGAATGGGTACATGTGCCTCTTTAGGATCCGAAACATGATCGATCATTTTACCAATCAAATCATCAAGTTCCATAGACACGATCACCGCCCATTGAAGAGTAAATAGATTCAATCATAGAATAAACATGGTTAAATATTTCTTATTCTTTGTTCTTATTAAATGCTTCATGTCTTGTGCTCCATATCAATTTTCTTTATGTATACCAATGCCTAGGGTGCATGCTGTAGTTTCTTTCCAATATATGTTTCACCATTATCATATGACATGTATCATGTAGAAAACTACGCTAGAGAATGAACATGATAAGTCAAGAATTAAGACATGACACATGATATAAGCCTTCGTCACAGTGAGATTTCTTTCACGGTCAAGTGAAACTTAGAATATAGGCATCCATGCACGGATGCAACTCCTCTATGGTAGTATGGGATGTCACACGAAGTACATCCAAGTTACTATGAAACTCGTCCCTTGGAAAGCATGATTTAGTGAAGCCTATCGCCCTATGGCCCATTCAAAATAAGTTATAAGTAAAGATGAGAAATGAACATATTAAGATATGATATGTTAAGATAGTGGGGAGTGGGGACTTAAGCGCACACAAATATGAAATTTGGATGGGGACGACGAACGTAACGTCCATGCCAAAAACAAAATTAGGGCGGGGACCTAAGCCCAAAGCCGAATAATGATATGATATGTTAAGACACGCTGTGAAGGCCAACTGAACATGAATTTAAGTTCTACACGTGCCATACCTTACAAGCCATCATAAGGGTCCAATGTCTGCAGTCGAGACATATCTTAAGGACAATATGTTAGCATTGTCTCGAGCTAAGGGGACATTGTGATTACGATGCACGCAACCTCATCTGGCTGGATGGTGGTTTATGTTTTGATATGGAGGTTAGGTGGTTATCTACACGTGGGCCCCGCGTGGTATGCTTGAGTAGCGACCTTGACACATGTCGCTTAATTAAGATAAGTAAGATACGAAGTACGTTGTGTAGGCGTATGGAGTAATAATAAGATTTCTGATATGTCATGTATGATAAGTTGATAAGACAGATAGGAAAAGAAATATGAAATAGAAGCATCGTGTGCATTCTATTCTATGATATGCCTTTCAGTTTTAATATGATATATTTTAAAGTTTGGATGATATGTTATAAGGTTTGGATATTTTGACATCATGTAGAAATGCTTAGTTTATTTCAAAATGCACCGCAACTCAAGCGGTTGTACGCACGATCACCTGGGTAAGTTATGGTGGATCAATTGTGCAACCCACTGAGTTTACGTGACTGAGTAAACTCACCCCCTCCCAAATCTAACAGTTTTAGGTGAAAACTCTGATCATCCCGCTTATGATGACGTGGAGGCAGCTGTACAGGAGGCGACTTATGTATAGGAGGATGTCGGTTACCACTTGGGTGAGAGCGTAGATCCGACGAACTTTTATGAGCAATGAACGCCGCTTTAGCTCTAGTTTTCTGTTATTTATTTTGAGACATATTTCAATCTTTTGATACTTCTTGTGAGTTTACATTTGGGACCATTTTACCCTACTCAAAACTTGATTTACTTTATGTCATAGGTGCATGGTTAGGATTTTGCCTTTTTAATTGACGTTTATGCTTTCCGCTTATGAGCCATTTCTGTTTGAAATGCTTTATTAAAAATGCCTTGATCCATATGCTAACTCGATTTATGAGTTAAGTGTATGTCCTCTTATCGCTTTAACAATCGTGCGGTGTCATAACACGGGATTCTAGGCCCCTGAGATTGGGTAAGGATTTTGGGTCGTGACAGGTTCTCTCAATCTTTATTCATTCCTCTTTGCAAGTCACCAAAGGCAATTTCCTAGGAAGCAAAAAATAAACAAATACAAACAATTTCTTAAGGGGAAGGGTCAGTATATTTAGGCAATCCTCCTTTAAGTGGTGAAAACTAGTGCTCTTCTACTTATCCTTACAAGATCACTGCAAGAACCCTTATTTTTTAGGTTTATGTATGATCATTACCAATTTTCCATGCTAATTAAGAGGTTTATTTATGCTAATTACAAGAGAAAAGATAGACTTCCGAGTCAAACTCCCAAACCCAGAATCCCAAGGTTGTAATAACATCTTGCTTCGGGTGTTCAACTGCAAGAAGTAGATATAAAGGTGCAGTCTCCCACTTGCCAAAGCGTAGCTAATATGCTTGTGTGAAAGTGAACATATTTTACACAAAATGAAGCTGTACACTAACTTCATGTGAATGATTCTCCATGCCCCTTGTCGCATAAGTGTCAGTTCCACATGCAAGGTAAGCCATGTGAAGCTGACAACAATAGCATGCTTATCAATCCAAGGTAATTTATTAGTTCCAATTACAAACCTCAGTTCATTTCCATACCTACGTAATATAAGCCAAGTTTCGAACTACTATCCTATAGTTTTTTTTTTTTTTTTTGTAGTTACTACATTCTATTATGGATAGGGAACAAGCCATAAAACTCCGAGCGTTTGTCAGCTCATTAAGTGTTCCAATGATGAATTGATGGAGTAAAAGCATACAATGAACAATAGGTAAGGGAGAGAAAGGCTAAAGAATCCAAGGTCTATTATTTCATTAATCAAAGTCTTAATACATTAATACTAATAAAAAAATAAACTGGAAAAAGGTGTTCTGAGGGCCACAAAATCCAACATTTAAGAGATTATATGCATCTTAGAAATTGTAAATGAAGCACTTAGGAGTGATATCTTGAGCTTTTCTTGCCTTCTAAACAGCAGTGACACATTCATTGTTAGCATTGTGACAAAAAAAAAAAAATACACATATAATACGCGTTGTTTTGCCACAACATGCTAGACACACATAATAATCATATTTTTGTATAAAACACATAATTTCATATAATACACGTATTTCAGGTATTAAACACGCTTTTCAAGTATTAAACAATTTTTTCCCGTATTATATCTTATTTTTAAAAAACTTAAAATTTTTTTTTTTAATATATTTCTTTTTTCTTTCCAATTTTTCCGTCTTTCGTATTTTACAATTTTTTTAGCTTTCGATTTTTTTCCACTTTTTTCCCATATTTTGCCTTTTTTCCCTACTTTCTCACTCACCATATTAAACCCGTACCCGTATTTTGTCACTTTGATTGTTAGTGTGCGTATTGTCTGAGCTAATGTGATATGATTTCCAAAAAAATTGAGCTTGCACCTTCTCTCTTCAGTTTTTTAGGCCCTGTTTGATAGCAATGAAACTCCAAAGAGGAAATGAAATCAATTTCTTAGTTGATTTCCTAGGAAATGATTTCCTCTAGAAATAGATTTTTCATTGTTTGATTAGTGTGTTTGAGAAATGAATTTCATTGGAAATTGATTTCTCTTGTTTGATTAGTATCTTTGAAAATGAATTTTTAAGTTTTGATCATTTATTATTAAAATCATAATTAAAGTCAAATATTAACCAATAATTTTTTTAATGATATTCTATTACATTACAAATTAATATCATTGTAATCACTATTTATTACTAAGTTATATAAGTCAAAGTTTGAAAAGTCAAACTCAAATAAAAAGCCAAACTTTGACCAAACTTAAAATTTTGATAAAAAAGATGTGTAAAGCTAAATAACAAAGTTATAAATGTTAGTATCTAATGTAAGTTTATACATTGAAATGAAATTAAATTTTTATAAAAGTCAAACTTTGACCAAAATTTTAACTTTGATCAAGAAATTTTTTTGCAATGTACCAACAAGTTATAAAAGTCCAACTGCAAATTAATATAACAATATTCATATATATCGTTAGGTTACACTAGTCAAAATTTGATCAAATATCCACTTTTAATAAAAGTCAAACTTTGACCAAACGTAAAACTTTGATTAATAAAAAATTTTAAGACTAAAATACAAAGTTATATAGTAAATGCTAATATGTATTACATATTGAAACAAAATTAAATTTTTAAACTTGAAAGAAAATTTAATTTTTTTAAATAGTCAAACTTTGACTAATTTTTAAAACTTTGATCAATAAAACATTCGACAATCTACCGTCAATCTACAAATTAACGTAACAGTATTCGTATCCATCGCTAGGTTAAACTAGTAAAAACTTTGACTAAATATCAACTTTTAAAAAGTCAAACTTTGACCAAATGTAAAAAAAAGTAAAATAAAATTTGGTAATGTACTGGAAAGTAATAAATAAAAAAATGATAATCTCATTGGGGATATAAAAGTTCAAAAAAATTAAATTGTGTTAAAAAGTCAAAGTTTGACCAAATATCAAACTTTGACTGATTAAAATTTACGTTACCAAAATATAAATAACAATAGTAATAATTACTATCTACTGTTAAGATACACTTCTCAACTTTTGACTAAAGTCAAAATTTGAATAAAGTCAAACTTTGACCAATAAAAATGAGGCAATGTATTTTCAAGTTATAAATTAAAATAATGATAGATATTTTTAATTATAATATTTCATTAATAAAAATTTAAAACATTTTATAGAGAATCAAACTTTGACCAAGAAAATATTATACTGATACGATATAAATTTATGTACTAGTAGACTCTATCTATAAGTAGGTTTCGAGTTTGACTAAAAATAAAATTTGTGTAAAAGTCAAAGTTTGACTAAAGGTCAAACTATTGACTAATACAATTGAGAATCTAGTATCAAATTATACATCAACACCGCAGTATCCTTTTTTTCCATCAAATTATTGGAGTTTAAGTTTAATAAAAAATAAATTTTAATTAAAAGTCAAAGTTTGACCTTAAGTCAACTTTTGACTCCTCAAAATTTGATAATATATTACTAACTTACAACTTATTATCATGTTTCAGTAGTTAAAGTTTGATCAAAAGTCAAAACTTTATATAACTTATAAATCCAATTAAAGTTTGATTAAAATTCAAACTTTGACCAAAGTCAAATATTAGCTGAAAAAAGTATGATGTAGATAATGTGGTGGTCATAGTGATCGTGCCGATATGATGATCATAGAAATTGAAGTTACTTTTTAATAGTCAAAAAATAATTTTTTTTGCTTTTAAGTTTTTTACAAGTAACTTTAGATTTGCAATGACAAAAACTTATTATTTTGTTAGTAGGAAACTCAATTTCAGCCATTTAAATGGTTGAAATGGTTTCCTCCTAAAATGATTTGGTGTATGGAAATTCAATTTCCATGCGGGGCGACTCAATTTCATTTCCATCTCCTTAAATAGCTATCAAACAACAACAATTGGAAACTAAATTTCATTTCCACCATGAAATTACATTTCCATGTTATCAAACAAGGCCTTAACTACAATAAGATATCAACTCATAATTTCCAATGATTCGGGTCCTTTCCAAAGCAACAATGAGTTTCAATTTCGTTTAGTTCTTCTATGCAAGAAAAAATTAGAGTTGGCTCCAGGATATCAAGCATAAGTAGGAGTCCTAAGTGCAGATCCTTAAACCTTGGCTATTCATTTCTGTCTCTAATTTCTCAAATTCACAATCTCCTCCTAAATTCACAATCTCATTACCTTTTCACTGTTTTGAAAAAAGATGCTGCATTCTGGGTTATCCTTCATATCACATCTACTAAAAATTTCCATCTCATAGACTTTTATCACCTAACTTGAGCCCATTATATGTGTTGATCTTTTTTAATCATCTTAGCTTTTCTTGAGTATATCCTCACTGGAGGACAGATTTCATACGACTAATGTCTACCGAAGAAGAATTGAAAATTATAGCGATAAAAAAATACAAGAAAAGGGTAACCCTAACAGTGAATTGAGGAATGCATGCTACATGAATTCACTTGCACTCATTCCTTCATATTCTTCTTTTGTGCCATAAATAACAAATAAACTATTCAATGCAGGATACATGAATTCACTTGCATTTGTTCCTCCATTCTTCTATTGCTCCATAAATCAAATAAACTATAATGCAGGATTTAGAAATTAACTCGTATGGCCAGTTTCAAGCCTCAATTTTTAGCTTATTGTCTGGCATTCTGTTTTTACGTTGAGACTCTCGTTTGTACCCATTATCATCCAATGTTAATTGGTTTGCTTAGTCGGTTATTCTGTTTTGTTTAAAAGGTGTTGCTGGTGGCACTGCATCTGGGAAAACAACTGTTTGTGATATGATTATTGCTCAACTCCGAGATAAGCGGGTTGTTCTTGTCAATCAAGTAAGCTTCTACTATTAACCCCTCTTTCGCAGCTTGCATCATTTTCCCAGGTTGAGTAGATAAAAATTTCATTGGATAAAAAATTGCCCAGATATATGATTGTGGCGGGAAATCTTTTGATTTAAATGCTTACACTATTGAAAAAGGTGATCCCTATTACTACTGCAACATTTTACTATTGGAAACTCTTACGACTGCAAAATTATACCATTCAAAAGGTGATCTCTATTGTATTTACATGTCAGAGGAGAAAGCGGATTAGCATTATCTACAAAAACAATGCGTTTGCTTGTTTGTTATCGGTGCTGATTGTTATGCTTCCTCCATTCTGATTTATTCTTCAGCATTTATTGCTCATGATGCAGTCCGATCCAATAACTTAATATTACCTGAGGAAAAAAAAGTCAAGACGTTCAGATAAAATAATCAACTGGAAAATTCAGAAGATTAGTGCCCTAACATTTATGATATTATTATTATTATTAGTATTATTATTCTGTTGTGAACATTAATGTGCATAGAATGATTTCCATCGATTCAGAGAACAAGAATTGGAACGTACATATCTGAAATTGTCATTTCTTGTACTATATGGCAAGGATCAAAATTTCGGGTATCATTTCGGTTTCGGAGGGGACCGAAACCGAAATTTTGGACCGAAACTTCGGCTGAAAATTGAAATTTTGGCTGAAATTTCGCCAAAATTTTGGGTCCCATACAAAAATGACCGAAATTTCAGTCCAAATTATCTTTTTGGGGAGGTGTCAAACCTCTTGCACAACTCTGTTTTAAGTAGGCAAGCTCTTTTTGGTCTGGTTTGCTTTCACGTTATGTAACAGTATCCAAATTAGAACCTCTCCCCATTCTAGTAAGTTCGACTATTTGTGCCATTGGGAAATGAGTGGACAGTAGTTGGAAACTTCGGTGCTGCTGAAACCATTTCAACCATTGAATGACAGTTCGAAGTTGCGAACTCCATTTTAAGTAGGCAAACTCACAACTTCATTATAAGTAGGCAAACTCTTTTGGAGAATTTCTGGTTTGGCTTCACAGTATATAACAATATTCAAGTTATAACCTCTCCGCATTGAATTAAGTTTGACTTTTTGTGCCATTGAAGAATAAGGCGATAGAAGTTCGAAACTTCTGTGCTGCAGAAATCCATTTCATCATCGAGATAACAGTGTGATGTTTCCATCTGGCATTCCACATCAATCAAGATCATGGTTGCGCTTCGTCATAGCTGATCTTGGTATTGATGTGAAACTCTCTATGATCCTAGATGGAGACAATGAGGTTGCTCTGCATAGAGCTGAAAATGTTGAAACCAACGGTAACAGACTTAGTCTAGATATAATACAGCCTATTTAGTCAAAGACAATTGCTCTCATTTTAAAATATGCTTGCCCCCTTTTAAGTATTTGACCCGAGCATCAATACTCTTGGTATATGGCTTGTTAGAATATGTGCCATATGTTTTTTGTGTGATTTGATGCACATGATCTCAAGATTTATTTATAAAAGATTGGGAAGAAAGCGATCTCTATTGTCTGAGTCAAAGGATCAAATGCCATTTAAAATTAACGATTTGTTGGATTTGCATGGCAACCATTAATTTTTAGATGGTGTTTAATGGCTTCAAATCAAATGATGAAGATCATTTTTCATCTCAATCTTTTACATCGAAGATTGTTGGATCATGGAACACTTAGTAGAAGGTACATACATATGTTATTTTCGCATCGCACACATCCCAACAAGTGGCCTAAGTCACAAATCTCTTGGGGGTCATGCCACTTATCGAATATTAACACACTTATCCAAATGATCATATGACTCGAGTCATGGGACATAAGCCCATGACTTGAGCTGTTATTGGTAGCATATCAACCACGGGATTGGGTTCAACGACAACTTATCCAAGGTAAAATTCACAAGAGTCTTTACTCACCATTCAAAAGTTGGTCAAAGTTGCAAACTTCTATGCAACATGTTCAGGCGGCGGATAGAAACTTTCAGCTGTGATCTGAAAGAAAAAAAAATCCAATTTTTTTTTTCCCTAAAATCCAATGGGGCTTGGTGAACCCTGTAACTTTAAATCATGTGCTAGGGTTCAAACGCATGGTTCACGTAGTGTGTTCGAACCCATAGTCTCATTTCTCAGGTACATATATATATATATAGTTGATGAGATGCCTTTGTAGATTCCCCTATATGTATGTATATATAGGGAAATGATCACATGACTCGAGTCATGGGACATAAGCCCATGACTCGAGCTCCTATTGGCTGCATGACGCGGGACAACGACCCTAAAATGCGTGAATATGATTTGATGCAGATTTTGCCGAAATTAATTAAATTAATTCAAGTTTAATCGCAAAATTATCTTTATACCTTTAGGGTTTGCAGAATTTTGATGGGTAGATCACACGAGATCCAGATAGGGTCCAGTCTGATGCGCAAGTACGTTTAGAGTTGAGGCGAGATCGGCCTAGAGATAGGACTCTAGCTTTTTCAGGCTTAGGCGCTCGTCTTCAGTCCAATGTAGATTCACGGATTCCAAATTGGGTTGTGAAAGGGATTTGCAGTTTGCAATAGGCTTATGGTTTTCGGATTGGTTTATGGTTTGGAAAAGGCTTATGGTTTTCAGATAGGTTTATGGTTTTGGAAAAGGGTATTGGCTTTGTTGGATTTATGGATTCAAAAGGTTTAGGTTTCGGGATTGAAAGGCAACAATTAGGCTAAGGTTTAGGGAAGCAAACACAGATCGAGAAATAGCAAATAGAATAGAGAAGATAACAATGGCTTTGGGAATTACTCCTTGGCCTCACACCAAACCCATCTCAGGCAAAGATTACTCAAACATAAAAGCATTCAAATAATCAATCAACTAATCATATTGTTTAGCTTAAGGACCTTTTATAGGAGGTCTTACAATAAAAGAAAACCCTAAAACGAATATTAAATAAAGACAAATAAACCCCTAAAACTTAAAGTTCGAAATTAGAAGCTTAAAACAACTAAAACTCTTCTGTGCGATTTCGATCGATCGGAATTGAAATTCGATCGATTGAAATTGAAATTCGATCGTTCGAAATTCATATATATAAAATATCGCCGTCAAAATTCGATCGATCGAAATTTCAGAGTTCCTTCAGTTTTCATCTTTCTCTAGAATTTCTTCAGTTCTTCATCTTTCTCTAGAATTTTCATCTTTCGCCTAATTCTGGCTTCCATTCCGCTTCTTCTTTCTATGCCCTAAACCCTAAACGATGTGGTCCGAATCCAATGTCCATGTAAGTGACGTCCCCGTCATTGCATGTCACATTAGGTGACTTAAAAAGTCAACCTGATGTGACATGCAGCCAATGGTAGGTCGAGTCATGGGATTATGTCCATGACTCGAGTGAGAGGATCATTACCCATATATATATATATATATATATATATATATATATATATATATATATATATATATATATATATATATATATATATATATATATATATATATATGGATTAGCACATGAAACTTGAAGGTGCACATTACAACAATACCTACTTATGATGAGAAACATCATCGGGCACTTTTATATTTTAGAATTATTTTGTCTATCATTTGTTCTATGTTCATATGATATGCCTTTGTTCAATTATGACTATTATAATTTCTTTTGGCGAATATTTTTCCATGCTTTTAATATTCTGTTACAAAAACAAGTCTCGTGGAGATTTTCGGTATATTTTAATTGATTTCATATTACATGCTCTCTGTTCAATTAAGATTATTCCACTTTCTTACATTAACGATTGTTTCTTTCTTCTTTTTGTTTTTTTACCCATTACAATTGTTCAGTAATTAAGGATCTACATTTCTGTGTGTTTAACTTTGTAGGATTCATTTTATCACACACTAAGTAATGAGAAGCTGAATCAAGTTCATGAATATAACTTTGATCATCCCGGTAAGTATCCATTGTTGGCTATTATATATTGAAACTAGTAATTTTGTGGAATATATTTTTTAGAAGTTGATATTTTGATAGGCTAGAATATTTATTTTTTCTGAAATATATTGTTTTTAATGTCTTCATTAAGATAAATCATTATATGTAGCATGGACATCCCCCCTCCCCCCCTTATTTTGAGCTTGCACACAGATGTCTTCGAGAAATCGTTAGTTTGAACCTACTAAAGATCTTAATCCATGCCAGATCGTAGTAGCCTTTTTTTAAATCCACCTTTGAGGTGAGCTGCTTAAAGTGCATTTGATAAGATTGTGACGAGCGCAACAGTTGCTTTTTTTGAGTAGCAGAGACATGGTACTAGGATACTTGCCACATGTGACAATTTATGACCCCACCTGCTCAGAGAATTAAAGTATGCACTCTAAGCGTAGGTATTAAAATTAATAATTATATTTGATAGAATACATATGTTAAATAGGCACTAGAAAAATTTCCGCATTATCATGGAAGATGTTGATTGCATCATTCTGAGTAAGTATTCCTTTTTAATCCTTTTTGGTTTGTTATGACTCATGGCTCTTCCTTGTTGCAAGTTTTTTAAAAATCATTTTTCTTATTAATTAAGGTGGGGACCCATAAAAAAAAAAAAAAAAACTTGAGTTTTTTACTGGTATGCATAGTTTGCAAAGTTACATGTAAAATTTTCCAAAACATAGATGAATTTTAAAAGATAGTTTAAAAATTAAAACTAATATTTAAAATAATTTAAAATAAAGATGAATTTTAAAAGATATTTTAAACTAAAGTTTTCCCTAAAAGAGCATTATGTAAATTTCTATAATGCAGGCATAACGCTGCATGCGTTGAAAATTGTCAAAAATATTTTAACTATTTTTTAATTTCTTTTAGTTTTGCTTATCAGGGAACTAAAGATAATATTTTATAATTATCTTTTTTACCCTACTTTTCTAGAGGTCAATATAATTATCTTTAAAGCATTTATGTGCCCTATAAATTATGGATAGTCAATAGGATCCTAGGGAACACTATATGCATTTAGGACATAAAAATTACTTGGACATATAAATTTAAATGACGCGGGACGACGACCTTAGAATGCGTGATTATGATTTTAATGCAGATTTTGCCGAAATTAAATAAATTAACTCAAGTTTAATCGCAAAATTATCTTTGATACCTTTAGGGTTTGCAGAATTTTGATGGGCTGATCACACGAGATCCAGATAGGGTCCAGTCCGAAGCGCAAGTACGTTTAGAGTTGAGGCCGGATCGGCCTAGAGATAGGACTCTAGCTTTTCCAGGCTTAAGTGCTCGTCTTCAGTCCGATGTAGAGTCACAGATTCCGAATTGGGTTGTGTAAGGGATTTATGGTTTACAATAAACTTATGGTTTTCGGATTGGTTTAGGTTTTGGGATTGAAAGGAAACAAATAGGCTAAGGTTTAGAGAAGCAAACACAGATCACGAGATAGCAAATATAATCAAGTAAAGCAAATCAATGACAAAGATAAAGAAAATATATGGGAATCACTCCCTTGGTCTCACACTAAGCCCATCACGGGGAAGAAGACTCTCTTCACAAAGCAAAAGCTCTCATTCAATAATCAATCAACTAATCACATTGTTTAGCTTAAGGACCTTTTATAGGAGGTCTTACAATAAAAGAAAACCCTCAAACGAATATTAAATAAACCCCTAAAATTTAAAGTTCGAAATTAAACTTCTAAAACACTCGGCCCGATTTCGATCGATTGAAATTGAAATTCGATCGATCGAAATTGAAAATCGATTGATCGAAGTTCATATACTATAAAATATCGCCGTCGACATTCGATCGATCGAATTTAACTTTCGATTGATTGAAATTTTTGATCGATTGAAATTTCAATTTGATTGATCAAAATTTCAGGGTTGCTTCAGTTCTTCATCTTTCTCTAAAATTTTCATCTTTCCTAGCTCTGACTTCCATTCCGCTTCTTTCGACGCCGGTAGAAACGATGTGGTCCGAATCCAATGCCCATGTAAGTGGCATCCCCGTCAATTCCCCTGGACCAAAAAGGTTTCATCACCGATGAAATGCGCTCGTGGTAGATGTCTAGCAAGTCAGGGTTCAAGCGGCGAACTTCATTCTCGTGGACCCAAGTGTTTTCGGACTCCGGTTTGCCGACCCATTTAACCAAGTACTTCTGGAATCTCCCGTCATGTGTAGAGGCGACATGATCATTGATTATGTTCTCTATCTCATCTGTTCTCTGTCTGCTTGGGGAAGGAAGAGGTATAGGTTGCAAGGTTGGGCTGTGACTGGGACTAGGAGGTGGCTGGAGTGGATTTTCAGTTGGGGTGAAACCCAAATAAGGAACCAAGTCCTCCACGTTGAACGTTGAACTAACCCCTGTACCTAGAGGAAGCTCGAGCACGTATGCATTAGGACCACTCTTAGCCAGAATTCTAAAAGGCCCAGCGCCTCGAGATTGGAGCTTCTTTGCGGATCCCGATGGGAACCGCTCAGGCCTAACCCGGACCATCACATAATCACCCACGTGAAATTCTTTAGAACGCCTGTGAGCATCTGCAGATAATTGATATTGACTGTTGCTTGAATTAATTTTTTGTTTAATTTTGGCATGCAAGCTATGAATGTGTTGTGCAAATGCATCGGTAGACTCTGACACTCTATGGGATGCAGACATGGGGATCAAGTCTAATGGGGTCCTAGGCCTATGACCATGTACTACCTTAAAAGGACTCATGCCTACGGACCTATTGACAGAATTGTTATAGGCAAACTCAGCTGTGGGTAAGATAGTATCCCAGGTCCTAACATGATCACCGACAAGACTACGAAGGAGATTCCTAAGGCTCCTATTGGTGCTTTCGGTTTGGCCATCCGTTTGAGGGTGGTTAGCTGTTGAGAATTGGAGCAATGTGCCCATCATGTGCCAAAGGGTCTTCCAAAAATAGCTAGTAAATTTAACATCCCTATCAGACACAATGGTTTTGGGCAACCCATGAAGATGCATTACCTCCGCGAAAAATAATTTAGCAATATGGGATGCATCGGAGGTTATGGAACAAGGGATGAAGTGGACCATCTTGGAAAATCGGCCCACTACGACAAAGATGGAATCGTGCTTCCTTGGAGTTTTTAGAAGTCCAAGCACGAAGTCCATTGAGAGGTCTTGCCACGGTGTGTGTGGCATGGGTAAAGGAGTGTACAAGCCAATATTTTGTTTAACCTGTTTTGACACTTGGCAAGTACGACAATGTTTGACAACCCGGGCGACATCCCTCATTAGGCTAGGCCAAAAGAACCTATCCTCTACGAGCGCAACAATTTTATTACGCCTGAAATTTTCGGCCATCCCTCTAGCATGTAACTCCCAAATGAGAAACTCACGCAATGAAGTGCGAGGGATGCAAAGGCGATTGCCTTTGAACAAGTACCCATTGTGGACGGGGTACATGGGGTGTGTGTTGGTCGGGTCACTAAGGAGAGCAGTGTACTCAACCCTAAAATCTGGGCACTCGGGGTACTCATTCTTTATCCTTTCGAACCCGACGACCTCGGTGCTCATTGTGCGCAAAGTCACCACTCGCCGACTAAGTGCATCAACGACCCTATTTTCAGCACCAGCCTTATGCTTTAACACGAATGTGAACCCTTGAAGGTACTCGACCCACTTCGCGTGCCTTAGGTCCAACTTCTTCTGTGAAGTAAGAAAGCATAAGGCTTCATGGTCAGAGAACAACACAAATTCCTACGGTCTAAGGTAATGTTTTCAATACCAAAGAGATCAAACGACCGCATAGAACTCCTTGTCATAGGTGGAGTATTTTTGCTTTGCCTCATTAAGTTTTTCACTAAAATAGGCCACAGGGTGACCTTTTTGGCTAAGCACTCCTATTCCTACACTCGATGCGTCGTAGGCGACTTCAAAGACTTTAGAAAAGTTCAGCAATCGCATGACAGGTGCATTACTCATTCGGTGTTTGATCTCAACAAAGGCCTTCGTCGCTGCTTTGCCCCATTTAAAGCCCCATTTTTTCATGCAATCAGTGATTGGGGCCATGATGGTGCTAAAGCTTCTGATGAAGCGACGATAAAAAGTAGTCAAACCATGGAAGCTATGGACATCGTGTATGTTCTTAGGCTCGGGCCACTCCACAATGGCTCTCACCTTTTCGGGTTCGCGACCATTCCATCGGCTGAGATAATGAATCCCAAGAAGACAACGAAATGTTGCATGAAGGTGCACTTCTTGAGATTTGCAAACAACTTCTCGCCTAAGGTGGATCAAGTATTGTTCCTTGTCATAACTGTAGATCAAGATGTCATTGAAATAAACAAGGAATTTGCCTAGAAACGACCTCAACACTTGGGTCATGAGTCGCATGAAAGTACTCGAGGCATTAGAAAGCCCAAATGACATGACCATCCACTCATAAAGACCATCCTTAGTCTTAAAGGCGGTTTTCCACTCATCACCGGGGTGGATGCGGACTTGATGGTAGTCACTCTTAAGGTCTATCTTTGAAAACAGTGGCACCAACCATCATATCGAGCATATCATTGAGCCTTGGTATGGGAAACCGATACTTAACCATAATCTTATTTATCGCACGACTATCCACACACATGCGCCACATACCATCCTTCTTAGGAATGAGTAGGGCAGGTACGGTACACGGGCTCATGCTCTCTTGGATGAACCCCTTTTGAAGGAGCTCGGTGACTTGCCGAGTTAACTCGGTGTGCTCAACCGGATTCAACCTATAGTGGGGCAGGTTCGGTAAGGTAGATTTGGGAACCAAGTCTATGGTGTGTTGGATATCACACAGAGGAGGGAGTTCGTTTGGTAAGTCTTCAGGGAAGACATCCATAAACTCTTTTAAAATCGGCTCAACCTCCTTGGGACACTCGTTTATTGATTCGGGATCACTTTCAACGGTGACAACTACGTACACCACACTCTCATCTAACGATGCTTTCTCGAATTCGGAAGGGCTTACAGTATTAACTGATTTGGAAGATTCGCCCTTCTTCTCGACTTTGTTGATCGATGGCATTTTGGGAGGCAAAGGGTGTAAAGTAATCTTCTTGCCCTTATGCATGAATGTGCATATGTTTGATCGACCAGAAAGAGTCACGTCCATGTCGTAGAGCCACGACCTTCCCAAAATGATATGGCCCACATCCATCGACACGACATCACACCATAAGGTGTCCGAATAAGAACCTAACTGAATCGGTACACGACACCTTTTAGACACGGGAATAGATGAAGAATTGACCTATGCGACCTTGTAAGGTCTTGGGTGGGCTTCAGGTGTAAGCCCTAAGCGGCGTATTGCATGAGTTGATATTACGTTAGTACAACTACCGCTATCCACGATGACCCTACAATTCTTTTCACAAAATCTGGCAAAGGTGTGGAAGATGTTCTCCCTTCGCCAGTCATCCTTTTCATCCCGTTGAGGCTGTGTAAGGGCACACCTCACAACTAAAGCATGACCAATAACATCACCCTCCTCATCACTGGGTGTGCTAATCGGTTCAAATACTTCCTCTTCAACTACTACCTCATCATCATCATCCTCTCCCTCAATGAAGAGAGTCCTTTGAGGTTCTTTCGTAGGGAATTAGGCGACAAAGTGTCCCATCCCATGACATTTATAGCACTTGAGAATTAACCCTTGAGGATTCTCCGACTACACCTTTTCCCTTTTCAAACCTCGAATTGGTAGGGGCAGGCTGTGTAGACTTGGGAGGAGGATTAAATCGTCCCTCATCAGATCATTGACTGCTATATTGTGACTCGGTCCTCTTCACCACCGTAGTTTTCAAGTACTGTTCAAGATTTTGCACGACAGCATAACATCTTTCAAGAGTTTCTATGGGGTGAGAAATCAACTCTTTTTGCAAATCAAGTGGCAATCCGGTGCGAAATCTAGAGAGGGTGATTTCAGGGTCTTCCGAAACTTTTGCCCTCATCATGAACTCTTCAAATTTGACAATGTAATCAGTCACAGGCATATCACCTTGACGTAAATTTTGTCACTGGTCGAGGAGGCGTTGGTGGTATGATAAAGGAACATACTTCTCAGTAAGTCATTCCTTCATGTCGTCCCAACGGGTAATGGGAGGACAACCTGCATTCACCCTAATGCGTTCAACATTGAGCCAGAAAAGCCGAGCTTGACCAACCAGCTTCATTTTAGCGAGTCTAACGCAACGGTCGTCATTCATGGCATAACAATCAAAGTGTTGGTCCATGTTAAAAGCCAATCGAGGAAGACGGTAGGGTCCATTCTTCCATCGAAAGTCGGAATCCCATCTCAGACATTCTTGAGGAGTTGAACTTCGAGGTCATTGTCATCTCTACGATGATCCCTATGGTTCCGATTGTCTTGGCGACCATTACGTTCAAAGTGAGGACACTCACGCTCTTGGTGTTGATTTTCCAGCCCACCCATCGCTTCCAGTTCGTTGATTCGATCACGTAATCTATCATTACCAACTCCTAGGAATGTTTGGGCTTGCTCTATGGTATTCAGATGTGCATTAATCACACCAAATTCTTCTCGCATAGCTCTCAGAGTATTAAGAACCTCATCAGAAGCCATGGTGATCACAAGGTCTATTAGGGTTCTAATATGGAATGCAATATGGACTCACAAAAAGGAAACAATGCAATAAAATAAATATGACAAGCAAAGATGCCCTAACCTAGAAAACCTAGGGCTCTAATACCAAAAATGACGAGGGACAACGACCCTAGAATGCGTGATTATGATTTTAATGCAGATTTTGCCGAAATTAAATAAATTAACTCAAGTTTAATCGTAAAATTATCTTTGATACCTTTAGGGTTTGCAGAATTTTGATGGGCTGATCACACGAGATCCAGATAGGGTCCAGTTCGAAGCGCAAGTACGTTTAGAGTTGAGGCCGGATCGGCTTAGAGATAGGACTCTAGCTTTTCCAGGCTTAGGCGCTCGTCTTCAGTCCAATGTAGAGTCACAGATTCCGAATTGGGTTGTGTAAGGGATTTATGGTTTGCAATAGGCTTATGGTTTTCGGATTGGTTTAGGTTTTGGGATTGAAAGGAAACAAATAGGCTAAGGTTTAGAGAAGCAAACACAAATCGCGAGATAGCAAATATAATCAAGCAAAGCAAATCGATGACAAAGATATCACTCCCTTGGTCTCACACCAAACCCATCACGGGAAAGAAAACTCTCTTCACAAAGCAAAAACTCTCATTCAATAATCAATCAACTAATCACATTGTTTAGCTTAAGGACCTTTTCTAGGAGGTCTTACAATAAAAGAAAACCCTAAAACGAATATTAAATAAAAGACATATAAACCCCTAAAATTTAAAATTAGAAATTAAACTTCTAAAACACTCGGCCCAATTTCGATCGATCGAAATTGAAAATCGATCGATCGAAATTTCAGGGTTGCTTCAGTTATTCATCTTTCTCCAGAATTTTCATCTTTCCTAGCTCTGACTTCCATTCCGCTTCTTCTTTCGACGCTGGTAGAAACGATGTGGTCCGAATCCAATATCCATGTAAGCGGCGTCCCTGTCATTAAATGGTACACATTTATTCCTTGAGCAAGAGAAGCAATAAACTGCTAGACAGGTATCAATGGCCAGAGTTGAGCCCAACCTGATTCGGCTTGTCGTGGGTTTGGTATGATCTAAGGTAAGTAGGCTTGCTTCATAAACAGGCAGGCCTGACCCAATTAGAAGTCAGGCTGGAAATGGTTGATTCCTACAACCCAATTATCAATCGGCCATTTTAAGCTAACCTGAACTTTGCCAGACCCAGCCAATGAGACCGTTAGACATAGAATATTTTGGCCAGCCCGCTGCCTGACCCCGACTGGAAATGGATTGGGTATGGGAGAAGGTATGTTGGATCGATTCATAAACTGTCTGCCCTGACCCAAATTTATTAGCAAGTTGGGTGGGGCCTGGGCTGGTTCCTATGATCCGGTTATTAGTTGGACCCTTTTAATGCCCGACCATCCCCATTGAGAGCCATACGTCTCTCTGCTTCCAAAACAGGAGACTATTGCACATCATCACAATGTCGCAACTTACACATGTCAAACTCTCCGATCTTACTTAAGGTTGTAAGAACGTCTAGTATTGCAATGGTAAAAATTCAAAGCATAGAATGGGTGCATAAAAGCGAGAAGTACCTAATAAAAGGTGTCTTATCCCACTTGTCACAAAAAGAGCCAATCTACCTTGTGAGAGAGAATGAACGTCATGTAAAGTGAAGCTGCACACTAACTTTGGGAAAGGGATACATTGTGGCCTTTGTTGCCTTTGCTGCCCAGTCACTAGTTTCAGGTATGGTAAGTCACGGGCAACTAATAAAAAGCACCCTTACTAGCCAAAATAATGTGCTAGTTCTAATTCTAGACTCTGGTAAATCTCTATGTTCAACCTGAAACGGGATTTTGACTAGCACCAACTATTATAGATAGGGTATAAAAAATAACACTCATATCATCATCATCATCATCATCACAGCCTTATCCCATCTATTTGGGGTTGACTCTGTGAGTTCTATTTCTCCACTCTTTCTTGATCAATATTACTCTCTATGACTTTCAATCCTTTATAACCCTTCCTACAACTTCCCTTCAAGTCTTTACTGGCCTTCTCTTCTCCTACTTCCTTGTGCTTGTAGTGTCTCAACCCTTCATACGGAGTCTGCTTCATGCCTCTGATGAACATGTCCAAAGTCCAAATCACCTCAAGCGACAATCCATAAGTTTTATTTCCTTTCTATGTGCCACTCATAAATTTTATCTTATGCACTCATTTCTAATTTTATCCTTGTTACATCACACTGCCATCTCAGCATGCACAGCTCAGCCACATTACTCTTTCCTTGTTGCTTTTTCATAGTTCAACATTCCGCACGATATAATATGGCAGATAACAGCTGTCTTATAAAAAACATCCCTTCAATCTAAGTGAAACTCTTGGGTCACACGGTAATCATACTGCTACCGCTACTGCTGATTCTAAGTGAAAATATGAGATCCAAAAACAAATTTAAAGAAAAAAGAAGAGGAAACTGCTTCTGTAGTTAAAAGATTAAACATGCAGCAAAAACTAAATGAATGGCCCGATGTTAGAATAGAAAATAAACTGCTGGACGAGATGGCGATGTCAAAAATGCTAACCGAGATGATGTGGCAATAAACTCAACATCCTAACTAACTTAGCTTACATAATACTCATACCGAAAGCTAACGTGCTAAACACAAAAACAACTATCAACAGAGCATAGATGGATATTTTAAAGATTATGCATTTTTCTAAATGTATACCTTAACAAGTTAAAGATTTAAAAATTAGCTATGTTTAACATGCTCCTTGTTAATGTATTTGGGTTTTACTAGATTTACTTATGCTTCTTCTTTCATGTTTCTTCACATCGTAACACTCTTTGTTTTCTTTTTTTTTCTTCTACCAGATGCCTTTGACACAGATCTGTTACTTTGCTGCATGGAGAAATTGAAACTTGGGCAGGAAGTTAGTATTCCTAATTATGATTTCAAGACGCATAAGAACTATACATTACCAGCACGCAAGGTATACTTTCTTGAAAAATGTTTATTTTATTGGTGTGTGAATTGTAGTTCCAGGTGTGTGAGTAGTTATCTCGATATGTGTGGCACTTATGGTGTGAGTGTATTAACTTTAGGTGTGTGAGTTATAATTACCTTTATTAGTATAAAGGCTAGTTGGGTTAGGAACTAAGCTATTCTATTTCTCTCTTCTCTCTCCTCTTCTAAACCCTAAACCTAACCACATAAGTCAATAAGTCAAGTTTTTATCACGACAAATTGTCCAAATAGGTGTTTAGTACTTACACACATAGTTATATAATCTTTCTGGAATGCATTATCTGGTGAGAAACTGAAAGCTGTCGGAATGAGATCATTCTTTTAGAATAAGGCATCCTATCTGAACCTTGAACTTTGAGCTTCAAAATCCAAATGCTGCTCATATGGTGCTGACATACATACATATATACATACATGCACACCCACCCACCCACCCACACACACACACACAGACATATATATATATATATATATATATATATATAGATGGCAAAGGGGAAAATGTGCCCGGGCGTAGAGATATCTTTGCGCCTTTTGATATGAGGGCGACACGTAGCCCCTTTTTTGTGAAGTGATGGGTGGCATGGGGCCCACTCTATTAACTAGGGTTAAACTTTTAAAATATTTTAAAAGTTATATTTCCTTTCAGCCGATATTCTTGACTTTTTTAGAAGTCTCTTTATTTTCTCTTTTCTCTCCCTTTTTCGAAGAAAATGCTAGATTTACTTTTTCAAGTATATTTTACTCAGAATATGTGAGCGCTCAGTAGCGAAGCGCTAGCACCTCGGTAGCGAAGCGTCAACACCTCAGTAGAGAGGCGTCGACACCCCGATAGCGAGGCGCTGACACCCTTGCGCTTGGGTGTCCACGCCTCGTTTTAGGGGAGCCAGCGTGACGCGGGACAACGACCCTAAAATGCGTGAATATGAATTTTATGCTATTTTGCCGAAATTAAATAAATTAATTCAAGTGTAATCGCAAAATTATCTTAAAATACCTTAGGGATTGAAGAATTAGGTGGGTATATCACACTAGATCCAGCTAGGGTCCAGTCCGATGCGCAAGTACTTTAAAGTTGAGGCGAGATCGGGCCTAGAGATAAAACTCTGGCTTTTCCAGGCTTGGGCGTTCGTCTCAATCCGATGTAGGTTCACTGGTTCGATCTAGAGTTGTGAAAGGGATTTATGGTTTTGTAATATGATTATGATTTGGTTTTAGGTTATAGTTTCGAAAAGGGCTTTGGCTCTGATGGATTTAGGGCTCAAAAAAAGGTTTAGGATTTGGGATCAAGAAATCAATGGATTGGGGTTTAGAAATCTTATATCAATAAGGTAAAAGATTCAAAGAAGACAGTGATAGATAATAGAATAAATCAAAGCAAAAGATAAACAAGAAGATATATGGGAATCAGTCCCTTGGCCTCACACCAAACCCATCACGGGGAAGAAGACTCTCTCTTCATAAAGCAAAAGCTCTCATTTAAGAATCAATAACTAATTAAAAGTCTTTACAAGCCTCAATATATAGGCCACCAATAATTAAATTCGAAATAAAGAGTCCTAACACTAATAAAACACTAGAAAGGAAAGTTTTCGCAACAAAAATTCAAAATTAGAAATCCTGTCACGACGTCCACGGACGTTTGTCCTGGAGGTCACAGACGTCCGTGACCTACGGATACAAAACCATGGACGTCCGTGGTGCTCTACGGACGTCCGTTCCTCTCGTAACAGTGAGGGGCTGAATCTGTGGACGTCCGTCAAAACGTGACGGACATCCGTCCTCTAATGACGAACTTTGTCTCCTCTTTCCACCTGAAGCTGATGTAGGGTTCCCTCTTCGCTTCTTTCGACGCCGGTAGAAGCAATGTGGTCCAAAACCAATGTCCACGTACTCGACGTCCCCGTCAATTCCCCTGGACCAAAAAGGTTTCATCACCGATGATATGCGCTCACGGTAAATGTCTATCAAGTCGGGGTTCAAGCGGCAAACTTCATTTTCATGGATCCAAGTGTTTTCAGACTCTGGTTTTCCGACCCATTTGACCAAGTATTTTTGAAATCCCCTGTCATGTGTAGAGATGACATGATCGTTGATTATATCTTCTATCTCATCTTTTCTCTGTTTGCTTGGGGAAGGGAGAGGTACAGGTTGCAATGCTTGGGTGGGGTTGAGGCTATGAAGTGGCTGGAGTGGGTTTTCAGGAGGTGGGGTAAAACCCAAGTAAGGAACCAAGTCCTCCACATTGAATGTTGAACTAACTCCCGTACCTAGAGGAAGTTCGAGTATGTATGCATTAGGACCACTCTTAGCCAAAATCCTAAAAGGCCCAGCGCCTCTGGATTGGAGCTTCTTTGTGGATCCCGATAGGAACTGCTCAGGCGTAACCCGGACCATCACATAATCACCCACCTGATATTCTTTCAAGCGCCTGTAAGCATCTGCAGATAATTTATATTGACTATTGCTTGAATTAATCTTTTGTCTAATTTCGGCATGCAAGCTATGTATGTGTTGTGCAAATGCATCGGCAGACTCTGACACTCTATGGGGTGCAGACATGGGGATCAAATCTAATGGAGTCCTAGGCCTATGATCATGTACTACCTCAAAAGGACTCATGCCTATGGACCTATAGACAAAATTATTATAGGCAAACTCAGCTGTGGGTAAAATGGTATCCCAGGTCCTAACATGATTATCGACAAGACTACGAAGGAGATTTCCAAGGCTCCTATTGATGCTTTCGGTTTGGCCATCCGTTTGAGGGTGATAAGCGGTCGAGAATTGGAGCAAAATGCCCATCATGTGCCAAAGTGTTTTCCAAAAATAACTAGTGAATTTAACATCCCTATCAGACACAATGGTTTTGGGTAACCCATGAAGGTGTACTACCTCCGCGAAAAATAATTTAGCAATATGGGATGCATCAGAGGTTATGGAACAAGGGATGAAGTGGGCCATCTTGGAAAATCGGTCCACTATGACAAAGATGGATTCGTGCTTCCTTGGAGTTTTGAGAAGTCCAAGCACGAAGTCCATTGAAAGGTCTTGCCACGGTGTGTGTGGCACGGGTAAAGGAGTGTACAAGCTAGTATTTTATTTAACCTGTTTTGACACTTGGCAAGTACAACAATGTTTGACAACCCGGGTGACATCCCTCATTAGGCTAGGCCAAAAGAACCTATCCTCTACGAGCACAACAGTTTTATTACGCCCGAAATTTCCGGCCATCCCTCCAGTATGTAACTCCCAAATGAGAAAGTCATGCAATGAAGTGCGAAGGCGATTGCCTTTAAACAAGTACCCATCCTGAATGGTGTACAGAGAGTGTTTGCCGGTCGGGTCACTAAGGAGAGCAGTGTACTCAACCCTAAAATCTGGGCAATCGGGGTACTCATCCTTTAGTCGTTCAAACCTGATGACCTCGGTGCTCATGAAGTGCAAAGTTGCCACTTGACGACTAAGTGCATCAGCAGCCCTATTTTCAGCACCGACCTTATGCTTTAATACGAATGTGAACCCTTGAAGGTACTCAACCCACTTCGCGTGCCTTGGGTTCAACTTTTTCTGTGAAGCAAGAAAGCGTAAGGCTTCATGGTCAGAGAACAACACAAATTCCTGCGGTCTAAGGTAATGTTTCCAGTACTAAAGAGATCGTACGACCGCATAGAACTCCTTGTCATAGGTGAAATATTTTTGCTTCGCCTCATTAAGTTTTTCACTAAAATAGGCCACAGGGTGACCTCTTGGCTAAGCACTCCTCCTATGCCTGCACCTGATGTGTTGCATGCAACTTCGAAGACTTCGGAAAAGTCCGGCAATCACATGACGGGTGCACTACTCATCCGTTGTTTGATCTCAGTAAAAGCTTTCGTCGTGGCTTTGCCCCATTTAAAATCTCCCTTTCTCATGCAATTTGTCATTGGGGTCATGATGGTGCTAAAGCTTTTGATGAAGCGACGATAAAAAGTAGCCAAACCATGGAAGCTGCGAACATCGTGTGTGTTCTTAGGTTTGGGCCACTCCACAATGGCTTTAACCTTTTCGGGGTCTGCGACTATTCCATCGGCTGAGATGATGAATCCTAAGAAGACAACATAACGTTGCATAGGTGCATTTCTTGAGATTTGCAAACAACTTCTCGCCCTTGAGGGTTTCACAAACCAACCTAATGTGGTTCAAGTGTTGTTCCTCGTCATGACTGTAGATCTGGATGTCATCGAAATAAACAACAAAGAATTTGCTTAGAAATGACCTCAACACTTGGGTCATGAGTCTCATGAAGGTACTAGGGGCGTTAGAAAGCCCAAATGGCATGACCGTCCACTCATAAAGACCATCTTTAGTCTTAAAGGCTGTTTTCCACTCATTATCGGGGCGGATTCGGACTTGATGGTGACCACTCTTAAGGTCTATCTTTGAAAAGATAGTGACACCAACCATCATATCGAGCCGTGGTATGAGAAACCGATACTTAACTGTAATCTTGTTGATTGCATGGCTATCCACACACATGTGCCACATACCATCTTTCTTAGAAGTGAGTAGAGCAGGTATGACACACGGGCTCATGCTCTCTTGGATGACCCCTTCTGAAGGAGCTCATTGACTTGCCGAGTCAACTCGGTGTGTTCAACCGAATTCAACCTATAGTGGGGCAGGTTCGGTAAGGTAGATCCAGGAACCAAGTCTATTGCGTGTTGGATATCACACAGGGGAGGGAGTTCATTTGGTAAGTCTTCAGGGAAGACATCCGTAAACTCTTCCAGAATCGGCTCAACCTCCTTGGGACACTCGTTTATTGATTCGGGATCACTTTCAACGGTGACAACTACGTACACCACACTCTCATCTAACGATGCTTTCTCGAATTTGGAAGGACTTACAGTATTAACTGATTTGGAAGATTCGCCCTTCTTCTCGACTTTGTTGGTCGATGGCATTTTGGGAGGCAAAGGGTGTAAAGTAATCTTCTTGCCCTTATGCATGAACGTGCATATGTTTGATCGACCAGAAAGAGTCACGTCCATGTCGTAGAGCCACGACCTTCCCAAAATGATATGACCCACATCCATCGGCACCACATCACACCATAAGGTGTCCGAATAAGAACCTAACTGAATCGGTACACGACACCTTTTCGACAAGGGAATGGATGAAGAATTGACCCATGCAACCTTATAGGGTCTCGGGTGGGCTTCGGGTGTAAGCCCCAAGCGGCGTACGACATGAGTTGATATTACATTAGTGCAACTACCGCTATCCACGATGACCCTGCAATTCTTTTCACCAAATCTGGTGAAGGTGTGGAAGATGTTCCCCCTTCGCCAGTCATCCTTTTCATGCCGTTGAGGCTGTGCAAGGGCACACCTCACAACTAAAGCATGGCCAATAGCATCACCTTCCTCATCACTAGGTGTGCTGACTGGCTCAATTACTTCTTCTTCGACCACTACCTCATCATCATCATCCTCTCCCTCAATGAATACAGTCCTTTGGGGGTCTTTCGTAGGGCATTGGCGGTCTTTTGTAGAGTCCTTTGGGGGTCTTTCGTAGGGCATTGGGCGGCAAAGTGACCCATCCCATGACATTTATAGCACTTTACTGAAGAGCTGCCCCTTGAGGATTCTCCAACTATACATTTTCCTTTTTCAAACCTCGTATTGGTAGGGACAGGTTGCGTAGGATTGGGCAGAGGATTAAATCGTCCCTCATCGGATCGTTGACCACTATATTGTGGCTCGGCTCTCTTTACCACCGTAGTTTTTAAATATCGTTCAAGATCTTGCACAATGGCATAACATCTGTCAAGAGTTTCCACGGGGTGAGAAATTAATTCTTTTTGCAAATCGAGTCGCGGTCTGGTGCGGAATCTAGAGAGTGATTTCAGGGTTTTCTGATACTTTTGGCCTCATCATGAACTCTTCGAATTTGGCAATGTAATCGGTCACAGGCATACCACCTTGGCATAAATTTTGCCACTGGTCGAGGAGGCATTGGTGGTATGATAAAGGAACATACTTCTCAGTAAGTCGTTCCTTCATGTCTTCCCAACGGGTAATGGGAGGACAACCCGCATTCACCCTAATACGCTCGATATTGAGCCAAAAAAGTCGAGCTTGACCAACCAATTTCATTTTAGCGAGTCTGACACAATGGTCGTCATTCATGGCATACCAATCAAAGTGTTGGTCCATGTCGGAAAGCCAATCGAGGAAGACTGTAGGGTCCATTCTTCCATCGAAAGTTGGAATCTCAACTTGGACATTCTTGAGGAGTTGAACCTCAGGATCGTAGTCATCTCGACGAGGATTCGTACGATTCTGATTATCTTGGCGACCATTGTGCCCTTGGTGTTGATCTTCAAGTCCACCCATCGCTTCTAGTTGGTTGATTCGATCACGTAATCTATCATTACCAACTCCTAGGGATGTTTGGGCTTGCTCTATGGTGTTTAGACGTGCATTAATCGCACCCAGTTCTTCTGGCATAGCTTTAAGGGTATTAAGAACCTCATTCGAAGCCATGGTGATCACAAAAGTCTATTAGGGTTCTAATATGGAATGCAATATGGACTCAAAGAGAAAAACAATGCAATAAAAAAAATATGACAAGCAAAGATGCCCTAACTTGGAAAACCTATGGCTCTGATACCAAAACTGACGTGGGACAACGACCTTAAAATGCG
The DNA here is from genome assembly GCA_021018995.1 of Chloranthus sessilifolius. NCBI lineage: Eukaryota > Viridiplantae > Streptophyta > Magnoliopsida > Chloranthales > Chloranthaceae > Chloranthus > Chloranthus sessilifolius. The sequence goes on from CM037592.1 coordinate 119,523,688, forward strand.
TGAATATGATTTTTATGCTATTTTGCCCAAATTAAATAAATTAATTTAAGTGTAATCGCAAAATTATCTTAAAATACCTTAGGGTTTGAAGAATTAGGTGGGTATATCACAAAAGATCCAGCTAGGGTCCAATCCGATGCGTAAGTACTTTAAAGTCGAGGCGAGATCGAGCCTAGAGATAGACTCTGGCTTTTCCAGGCTTGGGCGTTCGTCTCAATCCGATGTAGGTTCACTCGTTCGATCTAGAGTTGTGAAAGGGATTTATGATTTTGTAATAGGCTTATGATTTGGTTTTAGGTTATAGTTTCGAAAAGGGCTTTGGCTCTGATGGATTTAGGGCTCAAAAAAAGTTTAGGGTTTGGGATCAAGAAATCAATGGATTGGGGTTTAGAAATCTTATATCAATACGGTAAAAGATTCAAAGAAGACAGTGATAGATAATAGAATAAATCAAAGCAAAAGATAAACAAAAAGATATATGGGAATCACTTCCTTGGCCTCACACTAAACGTATCACGGGGAAGAAGACTCTCTCTTCATAAAGCAAAAGCTCTCATTCAACAATCAATAACTAATTAAAAGTCTTTACAAGCCTCAACATATAGGCCACCAATAATTAAATTCGAAATAAAGAGTCCTAACACTAATAAAACACTAAAAAGGAAAGTTTTCGCAACAAAAACTCAAAATTAGAAATCCCGTCACGACGTCCACGGACGTCCGTCCTGGAGGTCACAAACGTCCGTGACCTACGGATGCAAAACCACTAACGTCCATGGTGCACTACGGACGTCCGTTCCTCTTGAAACAGTGAGGGGCTGAATCTTCAGACGTCCGTCAAAACGTGACGTACGTTCATCCTCTAATGACGAACTTTATCTCCTCGTTCCACCTGAAGCTGATGTACTCAGGCTACTCAGGTTCCCTCTTCGCTTCTTTCGACGTTGATAGAAGCGATGTGGTCCAAAACCAATGTCCACGTACTCTACGTCCCCATCACAACGCCTCTATATCGAGGTGCCGACACTTCGATAAAAAAATAAAAAAATAATAAATAAATAAATTATCGAAGTGCCGACACCTTGATATAGAGGCGCTTTTAGCGAAGCACCGACACCTCTATATAGAGGCGTCAACGCCTCTAAAACGAGGCGCCGGCACCCCGACGCCGTGGTGCCAGTTGTGACGTGGTCACGACCCTGGTACATAGAGATGCACAATTGATGAGCTAGCAGGAAGGTGGGAGGACCTTGCAGCTAGGTTGAGCCGAAGGCGAGCTTGAGAAACAAAGTTTTGAAGGCATGTCCGACGTACTAAGGTGTTTCGAAGGCAGAATTCAGTGGGTGAACTCTTGGGTGAATACATTTCGTGTCGAGGTATTAAAGCGAGCTGTGGTCACAAATGCTTGGGGCATGGCATAGTGATCGATAGCGTTGGTGCGGAGCCGCGCGAAGAATTAGTGTGGCTCTTGTTTGTAGGTGCGGATGAGACCAAGTTGGACTAGCGGGGAGGTGTCAAACCTCGGGGCTAGGGATTTGTGGAGACTTTGCATGGGGTGAAGACGGAGGTCGAGGAACCGATGCGGATCTTGGTGTCAACGTTTACCAAATTGAAGAAGTTGGCGTGGTCATTCCCTTGAGAAATGGCGTCAATGAGGACATTGACCTTATGGAGTGGGGGAGGATGCGGAGACGTCGTTACTCTGGGTACTAGCAGGAAGGCATGGCGGCCTTGGAGTTGGTTGATATGCTAGCAGGAAGGCGGGCGGGCATTGGAGCTAGTTGTGTGGCGCGCGAGGGAGGAGGCATGAGGCCTTGCGGTGCGTGCGTGCTCCCCATATGTATGGTGTAGACGGTGATTCGAGCTAAGTGGGGATCTAGTGTAGCGACTAGACGCGCGTGGGGAGTGGAAGCTGACTCAGAGGTGTTGTTGGTGTTGCATGGGTTTCATGTGCCACGGACAGAGATTGTGTGCCACGGTGGTATGTCAAACCAATACCTTTGAGGTTCTCTTGCTATTTAGCTTGAGGTGGTGTTTAACCCATACTTGGGGACGAGAGCTATGGAGCTACTTCTCTACACATGGGGCCTTGCGTCACTAGAGGGTGCGCAGTGGTCTCCTAGGTCTGAAAGGGTGGACCTAGGACGTTGCTTCGGCAATGCTGTGTGTCACCCAAGGTGAGGTTACCTTGTGCCTGAGCTATGCGGGGCGGTGCACATGGGTCAGCTCTGAGGGAGGCACTCGAGGACTACGTGGGACACTATGGTGCATGTTAGCTTACGGTTGGATGCTGATGTGTGTTGGTCGCGTGGGCCACAGACGATGATGGGTTTGGTTTAGTATGTCGGTGAGACATGTTGGAATGGGACAACATGAGAAGTTGCATGCTACTATCACGGGGGCACAACCTGACACAGGGTAACACACTAGTGCGATGCCTCACTTCCGCTGCTCGAGGCCAGCCTACCCAACCATCGCTCTGATACCACCTGCTTAGAGGACGAGAACTCCCATTCATGGTTGCCTTCTCCCGAGGCCAACCATACCAACACATCGTGTCTCATCGCAACACGCATGCTAACACCTCTGTGCCTCACTTGGCCTGCTCAAGCTTCACCCTGTGCCCTGCACTAGTACCTCGCCCGCGACAGTGGCATGAAGCTTCTCATGTTGTTCCATTCCAACATGTCTCGCCGGCATACTGAACTAAGCCCGCCATCTTGTGTGGCCCACGCGACCAACACACATCAGCATCTGGCCCTGAGCTAACGTATACCGCAGTGTCCCACGTAGTCCTTGAGTGCCTCCCTCATAGCAGACCCATGTGCACCGCCCTGCATAGCTAGGGCACATGGCAACCTCACCTTGGGTGATACATGGCATTGTCGAAGCAACGTCCTAGGCCCACCCTTTCAGACCTAGGAGACCACTGTGCACCCTCTAGTGACACAAGGCCCTATGTGTAGGGAAGTAGCTCCATAGATCCCCTCCCCCAAGTATGGGTTAAACACCACCTCAAGCCAAATAGCAGGAGAACCTCAAAGGTATTGGTTTGATATACCATCGTGGCACACGTCCTCTGTCCGTGGCACATGCAACACCAACAACACCTCCGAGTCAACTTCCACGCCCCACGGGCGTCTAGTCGCCACACTAGATCCCCATCTAGCTTGAATCACTGTCTATGCCATACATACGGGGAGCACGCAAGCGCCGTAAGGCCTCATGACTCCGTGCTTGCACACCACATAGCTAGCTCCAAGGCCCGCCCGCCTTCTTGCTAGCTAATCAACCAGCTCCAAGGCCGCCATGCTTTCCTGCTGGTACCCAGAGTAACGTACCGTCACATCCTCCCCCACTCCATAAGGTCAACGTCCTCGTTGACGCCATATCTCAAGAGAATGACCACACCAACTCCTTCAATCTGGTAATGTCAGCACTCATGTTGACACCAAGACCCGCATCAGTTGCTCAACCTCCGTCTTCACCCCATGCAAAGTCTCCACAAATACCTAACCTCGAGGTTTGACACCTCCCCGCTAGTCCAACTTGGTCTCATCCGCACTTATGAACAAGAAACACACTGATTCTTCGCGCGGCTCCGCATCAACGTTATCCATCACTATGCCCTGCCCCAAGCATTTGTGACCACAACTCACTCTAGTACCTCGACCTGAAGTGTCTTCACCCAAGAGTTCTGCCACTGAATTCTGCCTTCAAAACACGTTAGTACCTCGGTCATGCCTTCACAACTCTGTTTCTCAAGCTCGCCTTTAGATCAACCTAGCTGCAAGGTCCTCCCACCTCCCTGCTAGCTCATCAAATGTGCATCTCTATGCACCAGGGTCGTGACCACGTCACATCCTCCCCCACTCAAATGCGTCGGCGTCCTCGTCAACACCCAAACTCCTACGTCAGTTCCTAGACACAAACTCAGTCTTCACCCAAACACAACCGGCATGCGAATCACAACTACTACCCTTCGCTGCTTTCGTCTGCAATTCTATGTTAGTACCTTAACCATTCTGCTGCCCTTTGACCCATGCGACTCTATCAGCTCCTCGACTACTATCCTTTGTCTTCACGCTGACATCATCACACTAGCCATATGAAAAGCAATGCTCATCAAACCTCGTCTGCACCAGTACATTGAGTATTATCCTTCGTCTTCACCCGGGCACAATCACAACAGTTCATTGCGACGAGCTATGTGCATCTTCACCTCATGCCTCTGCATCAGTTCCTTGATGACGTAATCGGTCTTCGCCTCATGCCTCGGCATAACGACTTCAACCATTTACTGTGTCTTCACCCCACGTAGTTTTCTGAGTAACTTGGCGCGGTCTGTATTTCACCCAGGTATTACCATATACCAGTTCCTCATACAACCAAAAGTAAACCGATCCTTAACATCATTCCTGTTACTGCTTGAATCGATTGTCAAAACCAAGCAAACTACGCCTTTGATGTCCACATCACTGGCTCTAAGTCCATACAACTCCTTGCGCATCGCAACTCTGTAGTTTCTCAACATTTTTTCGTCACCCAGGAGACTAACATTCATCTAAACCGCCGCACCCTAGCACCTCAACACCTCTGTGTCTTCGCCTAAGAGTCGACCCTTGTTTGACTTATAGACCTCCAGTACCTCGACGTAAGTTATCAACCACGAGTTTGCTACCCAAGCTGTCTTAGCTTGTTCCTATTTTGCAGCGCTCTAGTACCTCGATCATCTTCTTCACCCAAGAGTCTGCCGGTGAGCGACCACGCTCATCCCAATGAATGAAGCACCATGCTTCTCACAATACTGTAGTCTGCAACACTGCCTGTATCTTTTGAATGTAGCAACCAACGCAACCCATTTTTCTCGGACCTTTAGACTCGATCTCCATCACAAGCCCTCAACTGCCCTACAACACTCTAGTACCTCAACACCACTATGTCTTCACCCAAGAGTGTGCCACGAGCACAATGCTCAATCAACGAAGCTCCACGCTTCTCACACTGTAGTACCTCGATCTCTGTCTTCACCCATAGTGTGCTCCGAGTTACCTCTCACAACAAAGCAATGAGCCACTAACCACATCTCTGATTCAGCATAGCTCATTCCAGTTCTTGTAGTATCTCGCTTAACTGTACCTCTCGATCCTGGCCCATCGCAACACACTAACCTTTCACACTGCCCCATACAAGCGGTCTAGACCATCATTTCATGTACCAACAACCGATTCAGAAATCTCAGCTTCTTCATGAAGTGAGAACGGAGCATCCTCCTTTCTCCATGCCATCCATGGCAACAGTGCTCAACATCTGTGTGACCCAACGTCTCATGTCGGAAGTCACTAGCATTCATCAATCCGGGACCGACCTGCTACCTCAACGTGTGGCCCTCATGGCCAACAAGCATCGAGCATCATTAGATTTCCACAACAACATATCCTAGCAGTAACATCTCTCTGCGTGCGACCAAGCTCTGAAACCCACCGTAACGGAGTGCATCTCAACCGCATACGTGCAACACAACTACACACAAACAAACTTAGACTGTCACGGAATCAGAGCGCATCTCGTCGCCTTGGCTCGCCAATGTAGTCCCATTCAGAATGATCTGGCTCTGATACCAACTGTCATAGGGGCACAACCCGACACCAGCTAACACACTCGTGCGGTGCCTCGCTTCCGCTACGCGAGGCCAGCCTACCCAGCCATAACCTTGATACCACCCGCCTAGAGGACGGGAACTCACGCTCATGGTTGCCTTCTCCCGAGGTCAACCATAACAACACATCGTGTCTCATCGCGATACTCATGCTAGCACCTCTGTGCCTCAATTGGCTTGCTCAAGCTTCACCCTATGCCTTGTACTAGTACCTCGCTCGCGACAGTAGCATGCCGCTTCTCATGCTGTCCCATTCCAACATGTCTCGCCGACATATTGAACCAAGCCCACCATCATGTGTGGCCCATGCGACCATCACACATCAGCATCCCGCCCTCAACTAACCTGCACCATAGTATCCCACGTAGTCCTCGAGTGCCTCCTTCATAGCCGACCCATGTGCACCGCCCCGTATAGTTGGGGCACATGGCAACCTCACCTTGGGTGACACACGGCATTGCCGAAGCAACGTCCCAGGCCCACCCTTTCAGACCTAAGAGACCGCTGCGCACCCTCTAGTGACGCAAGGCCCCATGTGTAGGGAAGTACCTCCATAGCTCCCCTCCCCTAAGTATGGGTTAAACACCACCTCAAGCCAAATAACAAGAGAACCTCAAAGGTATTGGTTTGACATACCACCGTGGCACACGACCTTTGTTCGGGGCACATGAAACCCATGCAACACCAACAACACCTTCGAGTCAGCTTCCACACCCCATGCGTGTCTAGTCGCCACACTGGATCCCCACCTAGCTTGAATCACCGTCTACGCCATACATACGGGGAGCACGCATGCGCCGCAAGGTTTCATGCCTCCGCGCTCGCGCGCACCACACAACTAGCTCTAAGGCCCGCCTGCCTTCTTGCTAGCCAATCAACCAACTCCAAGGCCGCCATGCCTTCCTGCTGGTACCCAGAGTAATGACGCCATCACACAGTGCCTGGCTATGATGTGCTAGCGCCTCGCTATCGGGGCACCGACGCCTCTCTACCTGGGTGTCAGCGCTTCGATACTGAGGTGCTAGTGCTTCGCAATCGGACGCTCATATTTTTTTGAGTAAAATATACCTTGGAAAAATGGAGATAAGGGAGAAAAGAAAGAGACTTTTAGAAAGTCAAGAATGACGGCTGGGAGGGTATATAACTTTTAAAATATTTTAAAAGTTTAACCTTAGTTAGTAAAGTGTGCCCCATGCCACCCATAACTTCACAAAAAGGTGCTACGTGTCGGCGCAGAGATATCTCTACGCTTGGGCACACAACCCCGACCCTCTCTCTCTCTCTCTATATATATATATATATTTATATATGAGGCTCGGGACTATGCGTTTGAATGCACGGTTCATTAGTGCCTTCGAACCAACTGTGCTCCACGTCCATCCAAGGGATCGAGAGCCATGGCAAGTTTCTCAAGGTTGATCAGGTCCAAAAAAAATTATAAAGGATACTTATCCACCATTCAAAATTTCAAATGTTGGTCAAAGGTGCTTTCAATGCACCAGGTTCAGGCGGTGGATGAATCTTTGACCTGAGTTTTTAAGGGCAAAATGGTCCAAATTTTTTTATACTAAAACACTATTGGGATGGGTGAACTGTTAAAGGATGGGTGTAACTTGCGATCACGTGCAACATGGCATGTGATCTAGCATTCAATTGCACAGGTCACGCCATGAGCTCGAGTGCATATTCCTAGTTCTTTCTAAGTATGTGTGTGTGTGTATATATATATATATATATATATATATATATATATATATATATATATATATATATATATATATATATATATATTATTTTTAGAAAGGCGATTACAATTATTAGCCTCCCATTTTTCTATCTTAGAGGACCTAGTGGAAGTCTTCAGCAAATCCTAGTAAGATGACCCATCTTCAAACGACCCACAATATAGTGCTTGATAACTCTAGACTAACCAAAAAAAAAAAATCACCATTGAACTTGATATCGGTGGTATATTTCGCCACGGAATCATCGACGAAAGCCGGGGTTAAATTCTTTGAATGCATTTATAATGCTCCAATAACATGCACAAAGCCCACATGGAATCCTAATTGAGAACTTCAACTCACAGAATATGCGTGAAACAGAACAACACACCAGACATTCAATAAAATGGTGAATGACCTATACCAGGTCATGGACTATGCATCGATACAGAGCAATAGCTCACATGACATCCCGATACTATCCAAGAAACTGTTTTTAAACATCATAGAAGGTACACAGACCAACTGATATTATTTTTTTTTGAGACGGTAGCAAAGATATATATAAATATATAAAAAGTGAAATACAAAATAGGAAACATAAAACAAAGCAACACTTGGTGGGTAGTAAGGAGCAACCCAAGCAAAGCAGCGAAGCAAAAACCCGAAAAACCCAAACTATCTTCCCTGAGCCGACAGTAGGTCTAAAAGAACAAGACGAATCCCCATCACTTCAGGAAGATTAAAGACCTCTAACGCAGAAATCCTCCCAGATCGTGAGGAAGTGGAGTAACCCCTCATTGAAAATCTCCATTTTGCTAGCATTCCATCTAATAACTAAGTCTCTGATGTCTCGAATAACCAGCGAGATAGGCTTGGCCTTTCGCCTGAAGATCTTGTTATTTCTTTCCATCCAAATAGCCCAGAAAATCACATAGATCATAAGAGGCCAAAGATCGTTCCTCGGATCCTCAAAATTTAATTCTCTCCTCATTTCCATCATTTGCCCTGACCAGTAAGGACACACCCATTCCACCTTGAAGATCATAAAGATCTTATGCTAGATGAATCTCGCAAAAGAGCAATGCAGGAAGATGTGTGCCGCCGACTCTCTCCCCCTCATACAAAGCATACACTTGTTAATAACCGGGATATTTCTTCGAATCAGTTGATCCCTAGTCAGAATTTTCTTTTTGGCCACCAACCACACAAAATTTAATCTTCGGCAGGACTTTGGCCTTCCACATCCCCGACCAGTTCCTTCTCACCGCAGTCCCTCTATCCTGCGACTTGAGCAGGTTCTAAAAAGAATTCATCGTAAAATTTCCTTTGCCCGAGTGTTTCCATAACCTCTTGTCCATATTTGATGCGTTGGGATTTGATTCCCCTAGCAAGGCCATAAGATTTTGGAATTCCGCTCCTTCCCATTCCCTCAAAGGGCGCCTTAGCGGTATGTTCCACTGGACAATCCCCTCAGAAATTTGCCCAAAACATCGCACCACCGCCTCCTTATCCTCGAACAAGTTGAAAATCATAGAAAACCTCCGATACAGGGGTTGCTCCCCTGTCCACACATCCTTCCAAAACTTAATTCTTCGGCCATCTCCCAGCTGAATTTGATGTTGTCCAAAATCTCTTGGGTACTGCCGTTTATTGCCTTCCACCAGTTCGAACCTCGATTGGTATTGGGGACTTCCCCTGCTAAAGTCCCATATTTAGCCGTGACGATTTGATACCACAAATTGTTTCTTTCCTTTTCCTCTCCCAATCTTCGTATCCATTTGGCAAGAAGAGCTTTATAAGGTTTTTGATTCCGAATCTCCCATAATCTTTCGTCTTGCAACACTATTCCCATCTGACTAGATGAATCTTTTTCCTGTCTCTCACTACTTCCCAAAGAAAGTCCCTGACAGTTTTCTCCAATTTCTTAATGATTCCAACGGGAGCCCTAAGGAAAGACATCATGAAGATCGAAAATGGAGGCAAAAGTAGATTTAATGAGGGTTAGTCTTCCCCCATAGAGCTTACTCTTCCACACTGCCAGTCTCTTCTGAAATCTCTAAAGCACTGAATCCCATAGCCAACCTCTAGTCCTTCCGGCTCCCAATGGAATCCCTAGGTAATTAATGGGAAAATTTACAGTTTTGCATCCCACCCTCCTTACCACTTGTTTAGTATCCTCTAGGGCATATTGATTCTAGTTATACTTGATTTGTGCAGTTTAATTCTTTAACCCGAAACAGCTTCGAAGATGGTCAGAATGTCCGTGGTAGTCCTTAGTTTCCCGTCCCCATTATTTCCGTTACAGAAAACCAAGGTATCATCCACATACTGAAGATGAGATATGGAGGGTCCTGACTCCGCCGTGTTGCCCTTTACCAAATTGATTTCTTTCGCCCTTTTAAAGAGATTATAGGGAGCCTCACCTGCACAATTAAAAAGTAGAGAGGATAAAGGGTTGCCTTGTCAGAGGCCTTGCTTGCGACTGAAATAACCATGGGGAACTCCATTGACCAGTATCGAGAAGCGAACCGACATAGAGCAACCTTTCATCCACTTTCCTCCGAACCCCATCCTTTGTAGAACGTAGTCCAAGAAGTCCCATTGCACTCTATCGTAAGGTTTTTCCATGTCAATCTTGGAAGCCCATCCTTTGTCTTTACGCTTCTTAGCCGAAAGAATGGTTTCCGCTGTTGCTACAACAATGTCCATAAGTTGTCTTCCCGGAATGAACTCCCCTTGAACATTAGAGATGAGGGAACCGACAACCCTTTTTAACCGATTGGTCAACACTTTGGCGATAATCTTGTAAGCATACCCAATTAGACTGATTGGACGATATTCCGTCAAAGAAACAACCCCTTCCCTCTTCGGGATAAGCGTCAGGAAGGAAGAGTTCAGACTCTTGGCCATTCTACCGGTCTCGTGGAACTCTCGGATCATAGCCAAAAATTTCGTACTAATCATCGACCAACAGCTCTTGAATTCTGCAGTGAACCCATTCGGACCCGGAGATTTGTTGAAACCCATACTGTTGACCGCCTTTTTCACCTCGTCTTCTTCAAAGCTTCTTTCCAATTCTCTTGCCTGATTTGGGGTAATTGAGTGAAAAGGGATTCCATCCATTCTCGGTCTAAAACCATCCTCGGAGGAATATAGCTGCTCATAGAAACGAAATTTTTTGATCGGAATCAGAGTTTGATCTGCGTACACCTCTCCATCAATGTTGATGGAAGCGATGTGGTTTCTTTTCCTTCTCCCATTAGCAATCAAGTGGAAAAATTTATTATTGCTGTCTCCTCGCAGCTAGTGTGCTTTCGCTTTTTGCCTCCACAACTGCTCCTCAGCTAGCACCCTTCGATTGAAATCGATCTTTAGAGCAGTTCTGATTTCTTTATCACTTTCGGAGAGCGGAGCCGTCTCCTTCGCCCTATCCAAAGACGCGATCTCGGCCAAAATCCTTTCTCTTTCCTTCGCTGATTTTCCAAATACCCCTTTGTTCCATTCCTTAAGTTTACCCTTCAGATTTTAAATCTTGAATGTGAAAATGAACGAGGGAGATCCCGAAGTTTCATCTAGAGTCCACCGTTCGTGAATTAATTGTTTCAACTCTTCATTCTGAAGCCACGTGTTATTGAATCTAAACGGGCTCGACTTCGAGCTCTCCCTTCTTAGCCCATTAGAAGATAGGACAATTGGCTTGTGATCCGATATAATCGTCGCCCATTCTATTACCGTAGGATCTGACACCACTTCCAGAGATTCCACTCCACAGAGAAAACGAACCAATTTGCACAACATCGGTTCCTCTTGACCATTGGACCACGTGAATCTTCCCCTCGTCATTCCAAGGTCTAGCAGGCCCCCTTAAGCGATACAATCAGAAAACATCTCTCTTATTGTGTCATCGATAGATCCCATGTTTTTCTCCTCGTTGTAAAGCAGGGCGTTGAAATCCCCACCAATGCATACCGGTAGGTCCCATTTAGAAAGAATCACACTTAACTCGAAAAAGAACTCCATCCTGCCCCTATTGTCGTTTGGTCCATACACCGTAATTGCCAGCCACTCCCTCCCATTTCTACAATCTTGAAGATGAACTGCCACGGTGAAATTGCTGATTTCCGATTCTATCATCTTGTGACAATCCATATCCCAAGCAAGAAGAATTCCACCCCTATAACCCTCGACCTCCAGCAACCTCCACTCCCATGATGCGCTCGGGAGCACCGACCGAATTAGAGAAATATCCTCGTCGCCCCATTTGGTTTCTTGAAACCCAATGATCTCAAGCCTCTGATGAAAGAGGAAAGATTTAACCAGAGCCCTTTTTTCCGAGAGGCCCAAACCGCGCACATTCCAATTAATGAACTTCATAAAAACGTCTGAGAGGAAGACCGCCCGTCGACCGCCGGACCCCACTAGTTCCCCCCCTCCGGGGGAGACCCATTACGATTCGTAGTTTTCCTCTGACCCTCCTTAATCTGGAATAATACAAACCACCTTGATCGGACGCATCCCTTCCTTCCCTTGTGTCTTTCTGCCTTCGCTAGTTGTTTCCCTCTTTCTATAATTTCTCCATATAGTCTGAAAAGCCCATTCTGGTTTGCTTGGTATGATATCCCTAGATCCGTTCCCAACATCATCAATTTGTCGCCTGCCTTGATAGATTCTATTGATCTGACTCTGCGGTTAACGACTGATGTCTCTTCCCTCTGATTCAACGATTTGATCTCCCCCTCGGAGAGTTTTTTTGCCCTTCCAGCGTGAATATGATCATCTCGTAGCGATGGGGACCCACGTTGTTCCTCGGACCTGGAACCTGGCCCTATACATTTGTACACCATACCCAAAACCGAAATAGTAACACAAGGGACAGGCTTGGGTCTAGAAGGCCCGGGGTCCCGACATAGAAAAGCACAATTAACTAACCCGCCCTTTGATCTCATTGGCCCGGGATGAGGCCCATGATCAGAAAATGGGTCCAATTCACAGTTAATATCGAAGTTGGTCCAGACGGAGTGCAAAGTCCAGTAGTATTCCCTTGAGGTCCAGTGTGGTCCAGGTTTCCGTCCAAAATTTTAAATTTTGGGTGTCTAAGCCCATTGGACCCATTATCACTACTATCCGTTTGGCTCACATGGGTAACCGTGTCCCCCTGAGAACCAATCATGTCCTTTGGCTTCTCTTTGCAAAATCCTTTGAACTCGATCATCTCTGGCCCACGGATTATGTCCAACTGCCTAAGGTGGGAGCTAGTTGGAATGTGACTAATCCAACTCTCCACTCTATTTCTCGAGCAACTCCCGTTGGACTGCAAAGACCAAGCTGTGTCAAAAAGGCCATCATTCCCATCTTTAATGACGATCATCGTAGGTTTCTTCGTATCCCGCTCCGGATTGCAGAATCCGCCAGGTGTCTCTAGTAAATCAGAGGTAATCAACATTTTTTCCTCGATACACTCATTAAATCTGAAATCACCTTTGTCTTCATTTAAGAGTAGAGGCGCCTCGATCGAAGCACATGGCACGTGTCCCTGCGTCGAGAACCTTCTCTGTGCCATTTGAAGAAAGCTATCAGTTGTCGTCTTCCCAACGTTGACGTTTCGGGCTGCCTCGAAGAAGACCATGCCCCACCAGTCCACGATCTTGCAGTCCTTTTTCTCCATGTCAACATGCTACGTCGTCTTGCTCGATCCGTGGAACTCCCCCACAGTGCCATTCGGGCAAGTGGTCGAATTCCACCTCGTAGAGAGCTCGATCCTTGAGCTCTTGAGTTCTGGGAGATTCGCCATCTGCCGAGGATGCCTTACCCCATCAACCCCTCCCACTTGATCGAGAATTACTCCGTTAGGCCTCAACGGGTTCTGTACCTCACCGGCCCTTATCCTTCCGACTCCTTTTATTCCTTTCCAGTTCCACCCACCACCGGTATTGTCACGCCTCGAAATCCAATACACCGCGAATTTCGGTGCATGAGCGAATTCTATAATCAAAACATAACTAAAAGGTTAACCAAAACACAATCTGATATTTCATTCATAATTCCAAAAGAAGGGTACATCATTGTTACAAATCATTGATCATTGTGAACACTATTACAATTCAAAGTCCCTTACAACCCAACACAAAACCTTTCAACTTCTCAAGTGACTCTGATTCACAAGATCTCCCAACGTCTCTGCTTGAGGAGATGCCCGAAGGTTAACTCGATCCGCCATTGAAATGTTAACAACAGGGGTGAGATAAACTCAACAAGCAGCCCCCTAATAATATCTAGTAATCTACGTCTTAATAATCAATAAGAGAGACAAATTTCATTTATGAGCATTCCTTTGACTTCAGTAGATGTTGTATATATATGTAAATTCGCTATTTAGTCTCAAGGCATTGCATTTGTAGCTATCATCAAGTAGGAAATGAGATGTATGCATAAAAGAACATGGAGTTTTTCTTTTAAAGGAAAACAAAAGAAAATAACTTAATTTTTGCGGCTCCACATTTATAGGTGTAGGTTCTACTACTATAGGACCGGATCTATGGTACAACCACATGTGACCCTTTTGAACTTCACCTCTTATTCAGGTAGTCCTTACCACATCACATTGTATATATGAATTTCACACCTTACTGTGGCAGAGCGGTAGGCAATATGTACTTCATATATGGAAGCACTAGCAAGGACATTCGTCCCAAACCCATGCTACCCAATGGGGGATACCGATAAGAAATATCATATAATTATATAGATGCACAATGTATGCAGTAGAAAATCATTTGTTCAATAGTTGATGCTTTCCATAATCAAGATGGTATTTCATGATGTTTCGAAAAGAAATACATACTACGATCAATCAATTTTCATAATTGTTCTTTCTATTAGTTTATGATAAGAACCATACTATAATTTACTTGCTTATATGATCAATTGTATGCTCATGCCAGGTATGCCATCAAGAATCGAACTACGATTAACTTTATACGAGAATTCCAATTATCAATCATGTCTGTGTAGAGATAAAAGAACAAGTTCTTATATAGGTATACTAGCATATTTATAATATCAACATACAACAATGTCTCATAGATGTATCACACTACCTAAGGGTTTCAATTCATAATTATAGGGTTGTATGTACTTGTATAGATATTGTATTTAAATAGTACTAATTAATTAAACAAAACAAGGTGATAAGGGTAGGCCAGTTGCCTTGATACACACTTCCTTGGGGATTTCGATGGGGGTGGTTGAAGCTCGGGTTGCTCAAAGTGTTTCCTGCATGAGAACAAGGGTGTGTTCGCGCTAAGTGATGTCTCGATGAAAGAATTGGATGAATACGTGAGAGGTATGAGTTAGAGGTTGAGTCGGTTCACGGGAAGGATAGTGACGCAGGGGAAACCCTAAACTACGTGAATGCGATGATTAATTGCTTGCCGAAATTAAATTGAATTAAATTAAACAATAAATTTGAAAATATAGCGAATACCTCAGGAGTTCATAGCTCTCCAGGTGAAAAGATCACATTCGGTTCAGGAAGGGTTCAACCTTGCGCTAGATCCGTTAGAATAGCGATGCAGATTGGTCCTAGAGATAGAACTCCAGGTTTTCCAGATCAGGGCACTCACAATGCAATGATGGCATCTCTGGTTTTCTGGTTATTTTGATATGGCTGGGCTTAATAGTCTGATGGAAGCTATGGTTGTTGAATCGAATCGATTCAATGGCTTTGGGAAAAGCTAGGGTTTTAGGATTTCGGGTTTTAAAGAGATATGGCAGATTTAGGGTTTAGGTTTAAAGCAGGGAAGATAGATTAAAAGGGATAAAATAAAAGAGGATCGATTGTGGGCTTCACACCCTTGGCTTCACACCAAACCCTTCTCGGGAAATGAAGATTCACTCTTCGACAATGCTCATCTCAAGCAAGGAAGCAAAAGCTCTTTTCATTAATAAAAAACTAATTACAATGTTTTTCTTAAGGACCTTTATATAGGAGGTCTTACAATAAAAGAAAACCTTAAAACAAATACTAAATGAAAGACAAATAAGCCCCTAAAACTCAAGTTCGAAATTAAATTAAAATTACTCTGCGCCATTTCAATCGATCGAAAGTGAAACTCGATCGATCGAATTTATACTCGATCGATCGAAACATATATATATATATATATATATATATATATATATCAGTATGTCGCCGCTGGAATTCGATCTATCGAATATACAATTTGATCGATTGAATTATATATATATATATATATATATATATATATATATATATGTCACTCCAGAACTAGTGTTTTTTGTCGACATAGTTCGATTGATCGAAATAAAACTTTGATCCATCGAGGATTTCAATCGATCGAATTTGTAGTGTTCCTCCAAATTGCCAAAATTTCATCTTTCGCCTAGTTTTGATTTCCATTCCGCTTCTTCCGATGTCGGTACACGCAAAAAGGTCCATATCCGATGTCTATGATGTTGGCGTCCTCGTCAACTCTCCCAGACCGAAAAGGCTTCATCACCGATGAAGCGGCGTCGTGATAGCGATCGAGCATGTCGGGGTCCAGGCGTCGCACCTTGTCTTCAGCTAACCATGAGTTCTCGAAGTCTGGCTTTCCCAACCATTTGACCAAGTACTTTTGAAATCCGTCCCCATGGGTGGATATCGCCAAATCATCTAATATCCCTTCGATCTGATCTCTGTGCTGCTTGAGTGGGGAAGGGAATGGTAGGGGTTGCAGGGTGGGGCTGGCATTTGGGCTCGGGGCTGCTTGGAAGGGGTTATGAGGGGGTGGGACTGGGGCCAAAGAAGGAACTAGGTCCTCCACATTGAACGTAGAGCTGACCCCTATATCCGGTGGAAGCTCGAGAACATATGCATTAGGTCCACTCCTTGCCACAATTCTAAAAGGTCCAGCGCAGCGCGCTTGAAGTTTCTTTGCGGCTCCCATTGGGAACCGCTCAGGTCTAACCCGAACCATTACGTAATCTCCTACCTGGAATTCCTTAAAGCGCCTATGCGCATCCGCAGATATTTTGTATTGTTCATTGCTTGCATTAATTCTTTTTCTAATTTCGGCATGCAATTCATGTATATGATGTGCAAATGCATCGGCTGACTCGGAAACTCGATGGGATGCAGACATGGGGACTAGATCGATGGGTGTTCTAGGCCTATGACCAAGTACAACCTCAAAAGGACTCATACCTAGGGACCTATTGACTGAATTGTTGTATGCGAACTCGGCTATCGGTAAGGTAGAATCCCAAGTCCTAGGGTGATCACCAACAAGACAACGGAGAAGATTACCTAAGCTCCTATTGGTGGACTCCGTTTGGCCATATGTTTGAGGATGATAGGCCGAAGAAAATTGGAGCATGGTATCCATCATGTGCCATAAAGTTTTTCAGAAATAATTAGTAAACTTCACATCCCGATCCGGCATAATCGTTTTGGGTAACCCATGTAGACGCAAAACTTCCCCGAAAAATAATTTGGCTATGTGAGCCGCATCAGAGGTTTTAGAGCAAGGTAGGAAGTGGGCCATCTTTGAAAAGCGGTCCACTACCACAAAAATGGAATCGTGCTTCCGTTGAGTCTTTGTAAGTCCGAGCACGAAATCCATGGAGATGTCTTGCCACGGGGTGTGCGGCACGGGTAAAGGGGTGTACAAGCCGGTATTTTGCTTAATATGCTTCGCAACTTGGCATGTACGACACTGTTTTATGACCCTAGAGACATCTCTCACAAGGCTAGGCCAATAAAACCTATCCTCAACTAGCGAACTGGTTTTATTGCGCCCAAAATGTCCGGCAATCCCTCCGGCATGTAACTCCCAGATGAGGAAGTCATGCAATGAAGTACGAGGGATACACAAACGATTTCCGTTGAACAAATACCCATCCAGCAGGGTATACTCGGAGTTAATGCTGTTCAGATTTTCAAGGAAAGCAGTGTATTCTGCCCCGAAATCTGGGCAATCAGGATAATCTTGTTTCAGCTGCTCAAATTCGATAACCTCGATGCTCATAGACTGCAAAGTCGCCACTCGGCGACTAAGTGCATCAGCCGCCTTGTTCTCAGCACCGGCCTTATGTTTCAACACGAATGTGTACCCTTGAAGGTACTCGACCCACTTCGCGTGCCTCGGGTTCAACTTTTTCTGGGAAGCAAGGAAACGTAAGACTTCGTGGTCAGAGAATAACACAAATTTCTGCACTCTCCGATAATGTTTCCAATATCACAGAGATCAGATGACCGCATAAAGCTCCTTGTCATAGGTGGAGTATTTCTGCTTAGCCTCATTAAGTTTCTCACTAAAATATGCCATAGGGTGGCCCTCTTGGCTCAGCACTCCGCCTATGCCTATACCCGATGCGTCATATGCTACTTCAAAGACTTTAGAAAAGTTCAATAGGCGCATGACGGGTGTGGTAACCATTTTATCTTTTATCTCGGCAAAGGCCCTCGTCGCAACTTTGCTCCACAGAAACTCCCCTTTTCTCATGCAATCGGCAATGGGTGCCATGATAGTGTTAAAGTTTCGGATGACACGACGATAAAATGTGGCTAAACCATGGAAGCTACGAACTTCATGAATATTTTGAGGTTCGGGCCACCCCACAATGGCCTGAACCTTCGCAGGGTCCACAATCATGCCGTCTACCAAGACAATGAATCCCAAGAATACAACGGATTGTTGTATGAAGGTGCACTTCTTGAGATTCGCGTATAACCTTTCTCCCCTCAAGGTTTCGCAAACCAATCGTAGGTGGATAATGTGTTGTTCCTTGTCTAGGCTGTAAATCAAGATGTCATCAAAATATACAAGGAATTTGCCAAAGAATGGCCTCAACACTTGGGTCATGAGCCTCATAAATGTGTTCGGGGCATTGGATAGCCCAAAAGGAATGACCATCCACTCATAAATACCGTCTTTGGTCTTGAATGCGGTTTTCCACTCATCGCTAGGGTGAATACAAACTTGATGGTAGCCACTTTTAAGGTCTATCTTGGAAAAGATAGTGGCGCCAACCATCATGTCGAGCATGTCATCGAGTCTCGGTATGGAAAATCGATCTTTAACCGTGATCTTATTAATTGTGCGGCTATCCACACGCATGCGCCATGTACCATCTTTCTTAGAAGTGAGTAACGTGGATATTGCACACGGGCTCAGACTCTCTTGAATGAACCCCTTCTGAAGGAGCTCACTGACTTGTCAAGTCAACTCGGCATGCTCAACCAGATCCAACCTGTAGTGGGGCAGGTTCGGTAATCTAGATCCGGGAACCAAGTCGATTGCGTGTTGAATGTCATGCATGGGAGGGAGCTCATTAGGTAAGTCTTCGGGGAAGACGTCCGCAAGCTCATTCAGGATTGGCTCAACCTCGTTGGGGTACTCACGTGCTGACTCAGGAGTACTTTCAACGGTGACGATGATATACACTATGCTCTCATCTTTTGATGCCTTCTCGAACTCTGAAGGGGTCACAATGTTAATGGCCTTGGATTGGACTCCCTTCTTTTCAACTTTGTTGACTGATGGTGCTTTGGGAGCCAAAGGGTTAAGCGTGATCTTCTTACCCTTATAATTGAACGTGCAAATATTAGATCGGCCAAAAATGGTCACGTTCAAGTCATAAAGCCATGGCCTCCCTAAGATGATGTCGCCCACATCTATCGACACCACATCGCACTACAAGGTGTCCAAGTATGAACCCAACTGTATAGGTACACGACACCTCTTTGACACCGGAATGGATGAGGAGTCAACCCATGCGACTTTGTTAGGTCTCGGGTGGGCTTCGGGTGTAAGACATAAGCGGGTGACTGTATATTCTGACACCACATTGGTGCAGCTCCCGCTATCCACGATAACCCTACAACTCTTTGTCCCACATGTGGCAAAGGTGTGGAAGATGTTCTCCCTCCGCCAATCCTCCTTTTCATCCCACTGAGGTTGTGCAAAAGCACACCTCACGATTAGAGCATGACCTATGTCATCACCTTCCTCATCACTAGGTGTGACATTTGGCTCAAAGACATCTTCCTCATAAACTCCCTCACTTTCTTCTCCTTCTCCGTCGATGAATAGATTCCTTTGTGGGTCTCTCGTGGGACATTGAGCGGCAAAGTGTCCCAATCCTTAACATTAGACCCACTCTTCGAGGATTCTCTGACTAGACCCTTTTCTTTGTCAAACCGCACATTGACAAATGAGGATTGTGTGGGTTTGGGAGGCGGGTTTCCAGCACTAAGTCTCACTTTGCCGGTACGGGGTTGACTGGTGTGAAAATCAGATTGCCTAATCACCCTCATTTTCAAATATCGTTCAAGGTCTTGAATGACGATGTAACATTCGGTGAGGGTCTCAACAGGGTGGGAGACTAAATCTTTCTGCAGGTCAAGTCTCAATCCGGTGCGAAATCTGGATAGAGTGACTTGAGGGTCTTCGGACACTTTCGCTCTCATCATGAATTCTTCAAATTTGCCAATGTAGTTCGATACGAGCATACTACCTTGGCGTAGATTTTGCCATTGATCGAGGAGACGATGGTAGTATAAGGAAGGAACGTACTTCTCTGTAAGTTGTTCCTTCATGTCCTCCCAACAGGTAATGGGGGTACAACCCGCATTCGTTCTGATGCGTTCAACGTTGACCGAAAAGAGTCGGCTTGGCCTATGAGCTTCATTTTAGCAAGTCCAACACACCTCTCATTAGACGTTTCAAGGTTCCTTTGGGCTGTCTCCATGGTAGCCATTCGATCATTGATCGATTTTAGATCAGCCCTCATGACGTTAAGAGCCTCGACAATCTCATTCATGCCCATGGTGATACGGTTCACTAATGACGGGTTCTAGAATGGCATGCAAAATGAACTGACAATGAAGGGGGACTTTTGACAAACACGTGATGTGCACACTTTGGCCAAAACATAAATAATAGGCGATTAAAATTAAAGTGCAATGAATTCAATGTCACACAGTATGCCCTAACGTAGAACCTAGGCTTTGATACCAAAACTGACGCAGGAGAAACCCTAAACTACGTGAATGCAATGATTAATTGCTTGTCGAAATTAAATTGAATTAAATTAAACAATAAATTTGAAAATATAGCGAATACCTCAGGAGTTCGTAGCTCTCCAGGTGAAAAGATCACGTTCGGTTCGGGAAGGGTTCAGCCTTGCGCTAGATCCGTTAGAATAGCATGCAGATTAGTCCTAGAGATAGAACTCTAGGTTTTCCAGATCAGGGCACTCACAATGTGATGATGGATCTCTGGTTTTCTGGTTATTTTGATATGGTTGGGCTTAATAATCTGATGGAAGCTGCGGTTGTTGAATCAGATCGATTCAATGGCATAGGGAAAAGCTAGGGTTTTACGATTTCGGGTTTTAAAGAGATATGACAGATTTAGGGTTTAGGTTTAAAGCAGGGAAGATAGATTAAAAGGGATAAAATAAAAGAGGGTCGACTGTGGGCTTCACACCAAACCCGTCTCGGGAAACGAAGATTCACTCTCCGACAATGCTCATCTCAAGCAAGGAAGCAAAAGCTCTTTTCATTAATCAAAAACTAATTATAATGTTTTTCTTCAGGACCTTATACAGGAGGTCTTACAATAAAAGAAAACCCGAAAACAGTACTAAATAAAAGACAAAGAAGCCCCTAAAACTCAAGTTCGAAATTAAATTAAAAATACTCTGCGTGAAACTCGATCAATCGAAATTAAAATTTGATCGATCGAATTTATACTTGATCGATCGAAACATATATATATATATATATATATATATATATATATCAATATATCGTTGTTGGAATTCGATCGATCTAACTGGGGTCGATCGATTGAAATGAATTTTATATATATATATATATATATATATATATATACATATATATATATATATGTCACTCCAGAACTAGTGTTTTCTGTCGACATAGTTCAATCGATCGAAATAGGGCTTCGATCGATCGAATTTGTAGTGTTCCTCCAAATTGCCAAAATTTCATCTTTTGCCTAGTTCTGATTTCCATTCCGCTTCTTCTGACGTCAGTACAGGCGAAAAGGTCTATATCTGATGTCTACGATGTCGGCGTCCCCGTCAATTATCCCGAGTCGAAAATGCTTCATCACCGATGAAGCGACGTCGTGATAGCGATCGAGCATGTCGTGGTCCAGGCGTTGCACCTCGTCTTCAACTTACCGTGAGTTCTCGGAGTCCGGCTTTCCCAACCACTTGACCACGTACTTTTGAAATCCGCCCCCATGGGTGGATGTCGTCAAATCATCTAATATCCCTTCGATCTCATCTTTGCGTTGCTTGCGTGGGGATGGGAATGGTAGGGGTTACAGGGTGGGGCTGACATTTGGGCTCGGGGTTGCTTGGAACGGGTTGTGAGGGGGTGGGGCTGGGGCCAAAGAAGGAACTAGGTCCTCCACATTGAATGTAGAGCTGACCCCTATATCCGATGGAAACTCGAGAACATATGCATTAGGTCCGCTCCTTGCCACAACTCTAAAAGGTCCAGCGCCGTGCGCTTGAAGTTTATTTGCGGGTCCCATTGGGAACCACTCAGGTCTAACCCGAACCATTACGTAATCTCCTACCTGGAATTCCTTGATGCGCCTATACGCATCCGCAGGTATTTTGTATTATTCATTGCTTACTTTAATTCTTTTTCTAATTGCGGCATGCAATTCATGTATATGTTGTGCAAATGCATCGGCTGACTCAGAAACTCGATGGGATGCAAACATGTGGACGAGATCGATGGGTTTTCTAGGCCTATGACCAAGTACGACCTCAAAAGGACTCATACCTAGGGACGTATTGATTGAATTGTTGTATGCGAACTCGGCTATAGGTATGGTAGAATCCCAAGTCCTACGGTGATCACCAACAATAAAACGGAGAAGACTACCTAACCTCCTATTGGTGGACTCCGTTTGGCTATCTGTTTGAGGATGATAGGCCAAAGAAAATTGGAGCATGGTACCCATCATGTGCCATAAAGTTTTCCGGAAATAATTGGTAAACTTCACATCCCGATCCGACACAATCGTCTTGGGTAACCCATGTAGACGCAGAACCTCCTCGAAAAATAATTTCGTTATGTGAACCGCATCGGAGGTTTTAGAGCGAGGTAGGAAGTGGGCCATCTTTGAAAAGCGGTCCACTACCACAAAAATGGAATCGTGCTTCCGTTGAGTCTTTGGAAGTTAAAGCACGAAATCCATGGAGATGTCTTGCCACGGGGTGTGCAGCACGGGTAAAGGGGTGTACCAGACAGCATTCTACTTAATATACTTCGCAACTTGGCATGTACGACATTGTTTTATGACCCTAGAGACATCTCTCACAAGGCTAGGCCAATAAAACCTATCCTCAATGAGCTCACTGGTTTTATCGCTCCCAAAATGCCCGGCAATCCCTCCGGCATGTAACTCCCAGATGAGGAAGTCATGCGATGAAGTACGAGGGATACACAAATGATTTTCGTTGAACAAATACCCATCCAACAGGGTATACTCGGAGTTAATGCTGTTCGGATTTTCAAGGAAAGCAGTGTATTCTGCCCCGAAATCTGGGCAATTAGGATAATCTTGTTTCAACTGCTCAAATCCGATGACCTCGGTGTTCATAGACTGCAAAGTCGCCACTCGGCGACTAAGTGCATCAGCCGCCTTATTCTCGGCACCGGCTTTATGTTTCAACACGAATGTGTACCCTTGAAGGTACTTGACCCACTTTGCGTGCCTCGGGTTCAACTTTTTCTGGGAAGCAAGGAAACGTAAGGCTTCGTGGTCAGAGAACAACACATATTCCTACGGTCTCAGGTAATGTTTCCAATACCACAGAGATCGGACGACTGCATAAAACTCCTAGTCATAGGTGGAGTATTTCTGCTTAGCCTCATTAAGTTTCTCACTAAAATATGCCATAGGGTGGCCCTCTTGGCTCAGCACTCCGCCTATGCCTACATCCGATGCGTCACATGCTACTTCAAAGGCTTTAGAAAAGGCTGGTAGGCGCATGACGGGTGCGGTAACCATTTTATCTTTTATCTCGGCAAAGGCCCTCGTCGCGGCTTTGCTCCGCAGGAACTCCCCTTTTCTCATGCAATCGGTAATGAGAGCCATGATGGTGCTAAAGTTTCAGATGAAACGACGATAAAATGTGGCTAAACCATGGAAGCTACGAACTTTATGAATATTTCGAGGTTCGGGCCACCCCCCAATGGCCTTAACCTTCGCAGGATCCGCAATCATCTCGTCTACCTAGACAATGAATCCCAATAATACAATGGATTGTTATATGAAGGTGTACTTCTTGAGATTCGCGTATAACCTTTCTCCCCCCAAGGTTTCGCAAACCAACCGTAGGTGGATAATGTGTTGTTCCTTGTCTGGGCTGTAAATCAAAATGTCATCAAAATATATGACAAGGAATTTGCCAAGGAATGACCTCAACACTTGGGTCATGAGCCTCATAAATATGCTCGGGGCATTGGATAGCCCAAAAGGCATGACCATCCACTCATAAATACCGTCTTTGGTCTTGAATGTGGTTTTCTACTCATCGCCAGGGCGAATACGAACTTGATGGTAGCCACTTTTAAGGTCTATCTTAGAAAAGATAGTGGCTCCAACCATCATGTCGAGCATGTCATCGAGTCTCGGTATGGGAAATCGATATTTAACCGTGATCTTATTAATTGCACGGCTATCCACACATATGCGCCATGTACCATCTTTCTTAGGAGTGAGTAATGCGGGTACTGCACAGGGGCTCAAACTCTCTTAAATGAACCCCTTCTGAAGGAGCTTAATGACTTGTCGAGTCAACTCGGCATGCTCAACCGGATTCAACCTGTAGTGGGACAGGTTCGGTAATGTAGATCCGGGAACCAAGTGGATTGCGTGTTGAATGTCACGCATGGGAGGGAGCTCATTAGGTAAGTCTTCGGGGAAGACATGCGCAAACTCATTCAGGATTGGTTCAACCTGCTTGGGGTACTCATGTGCTAACTCAAGAGTACTTTCAACGGTGACGATGACATACACTAAGCTCTCATCTTTCGATGCCCTCTCGAACTCTGAAGGGGTCACATTGTTGATGGCCTTGGATTGGCCTCCCTTCTTTTCAACTCTGTTGATTGATGGTGCTTTGGGAGCTAAAGGGTTAAGAGTGATTTTCTTACCCTTATAATTGAACGTGCAAATATTAGATCGGCCAAAAATGGTCCCGTTCAAGTCTTAAAGCCATGGCCTCCCTAAGATGATGTGACCCACATCCATCGGCACCACATCACACCACAAGGTGTCCAAGTATGAACCCAATTGTATAGGTACACGGCACCTCTGTGACACAGGAATGGATGAGGAGTCAACCCATGCGACTTTGTAAGGTCTCGGGTGGGCTTCGGGTGTAAGCCCTAAGCGGGTGACGATATGTTCTGACACCACATTGGTGGAGCTCCCGCTATCTACGATAACCCTACAAATCTTTGTCCCACATGTGGCAAAGGTGTGGAAGATGTTCTCCCTCCGCCAATCCTCCTTTTCATCCCGCTGAGGTTGTGCAAAGGCACACCTCACAACTAGAGCACGACCTATGTCATCACCTTCCTCGTCACTAGGTGTGACATTTGGCTCAAAGGCCTCTTCCTCATAAACTCCCTCACTTTCTTCTCCTTCTCTGTCGATGAAGAGATTCCTTTGTGGGTCTCTCGTGGGACATTGAGCGGCAAAGTGTCCCAGTCCTTGACATTTATAACACTTGACATGAGACCCACTCTTCGAGGATTCTCCGATTAAACCCTTTTCTTTCTCAAACTGCACATTGACAGATGTGGATTGTGTGGGTTTGGGAGGCGGGTTTCAGCACTAAGTCTCACTTCGCGAGTTTGGGGTTGACTTGTTTGAAAATCAGATCGTTTAATCGCCGTCATTTTCAAATATCATTCAAGGTCTTGAAGGACAGTGTAACATTTGGCGAGGGTCTCAACATGGTGGGAGACTAACTCTTTCTGCAGGTCAAGTCTTAATCCAGTGCGAAATTTGGATAGAGTGACTTGAGGGTCTTCGGACACTTTCGCTCTCATCATGAATTTTTCAAATTTGTCAATGTAGTCCGATACGAGCATACTACCTTGGCGTAGATTTTGCCATTGATCGAGGATACGATGGTAGAATGAGAAAGGAACGTACTTCTCTGTAAGTCGTTCCTTCATGTCCTCCCAATAGGTAATGGGAGTACAACTCGCATTCGTTCTGATGCATTCAACATTGACCCAAAAGAGTCAGGATTGGCCTATGAGCTTCATTTTAGCAAGTCTAACACACCTCTCATTGGACATTTCAAGGTTCCTTTGGGCTGTCTCCATGGCAGCCATTCGATCATTGTTCGATTTTAGATCAGCCCTCATGCGGTTAAGAGCCTCGGCAATCTCATTCATGTCCATGATGATACGGTACACTAATGACGGGTTCTAGAATGGCATGCAAAATGAGCTGACAATGAAGGGTGACTTTTGATAAACACGTGATGTGCACACTTTGGCCAAAACATAAATAATATGCAATTAAAATTAATGTGCAATGAATTCAATGTCACACAATATGCCCTAACCTTGAACCTAGCCTCTAATATCAAAACTAACGCAGGAGAAACCCTAAACTACGTGAATGTGATGATTTATTGCTTGCCGAAATTAAATTGAATTTAATTAAACAATAAATTTGAAAATATAGCGAATACCTCAGGAGTTCGTAGCTCTCCAGGTGAAAAGATCACGTTCGGTTCGGGAAGGGTTCAGCCTTGCGCTAGATCCGCTAGAATAGCGATGCGGATCGGTCCTAGAGATAAAACTCTAGGTTTTCCAGATCAGGGCGCTCACAATGCGATGATGTAATCTCTGGTTTTTTGGTTATTTTGATATGGTTGGGCTTAATAGTCTGATGGAAGCTATGGTTGTTGAATCAGATCGATTCAATGGCTTAGGGAAAAGCTAGGGCTTTAGGATTTCGGGTTTTAAAGAGATATGACAGATTTAGGGTTTAGGTTTAAAGCAGGGAAGATAGATTAAAGGGGATAAAATAAAAGAGGATCGATTATGAACTTAACACCCTTGGCTTCACACCAAACCCTTCTCGGGAAACGAAGATTCACTCTCCAACAATGTTCATCTCAAGCAAGGAAGCAAAAGCTCTTTTCATTAATAAAAAACTAATTATAATGTTTTTCTTCAGGACCTTATATAGGAGGTTTTACACTAAAAGAAAACCATATATATATATATATATCAATATATCGCCGTTGGAATTCGATCGATCTAACTGTGGTCGATCGATTGAAATGAATTATATATATATATATATATATATATATATATATATATATATATATATATATATATATATATATATATGTCACTCCAGAACTAGTGTTTTCTGTCGACATAGTTCGATCGATTGAAATAGGACTTCGATCGATCGAATTTGTAGTGTTCCTCCAAATTGCCAAAATTTCATTCCGCTTCCGACATCGCATGTGCAGTGAAAAGGTCTATATCCGATGTCTACGATGTCGGCATTCCCGTCAACTATCCCGGGCCGAAAATGCTTCATCACCAATGAAGCGACGTTATGATAGTGATCGAGTATGTCGTGGTCCAGGTGTCACACCTCGTCTTCAGCTAACCATGAGTTCTCGGAGTCCGGCTTTCCCAACCACTTGACCAAGTACTTTTGAAATCCGCCCCCACGGGTGGATATCGCCAAATCATCTAATATCCCTTCGATCTCATCTCTGCGCTGCTTGCGTGGGGAAGGGAATGGTAGGGGTTATAGGGTAGGGCTGGCATTTGGGCTCGGGGCTGCTTGGAAGGGGTTGTGAGTGGGTGGGGCTGAGGCCAAAGAAGGAATTAGGTCCTCCACATTGAACGTAGAGCTAACCCCTATATCCGGTAGAAGCTCGAGAACATATGCATTAGGCCCCTTGCCACAAATCTAAAAGGTGCAGCGCCTCGCGCTTGAAGTTTCTCTGCGGCTCCCATTGGGAACCGCTCAGGTCTAACATGAACCATTATGTAATCTCCTACTTGGAATTCCTTGATGCGCTTATGCACATCCGCAGATATTTTGTATTGTTCATTACTTGCATTAATTTTTTTTTCTAATTTCAGCATGCAATTCATGTATATGCTGTGCAAATGCATCGGCTGACTCGGAAACTCTATGGGATGCAGACATGGGGACGAGATCGATGGATTTTCTAGGCCTATGACCAATTCCGACCTCAAAAGGACTCATACCTAGGGACCTATTGATTGAATTATTGTATGTGAACTCAGCTATAGGTAAGGTAGAATCCCAAGTCCTAGGGTGATCACCAATAAGACAGCAGAGAAGATTACCTAAGCTCCTATTGGTGGACTCCGTTTGGCCATCTGTTTGAGGATGATAGACCGAAGAAAATTGGAGCATGGTACCCATCATGTGCCATAAAATTTTCCAGAAATAATTGGTAAACTTCACATCCCGATCCGACACAATCGTCTTTGGTAACCCATGTAAACGCACAACCTCCTAGAAAAATAATTTGGCCATGTGAGCCGCATCGGAGGTTTTAGAGCTAGGTAGGAAGTGGGCCATCTTTGAAAAGTGGTCCACTACCACAAAAATGAAATTGTGCTTCCGTTGAGTCTTTGGAAGTCCGAGCACAAAATCCATGGAGATGTCTTGCCACGGGGTGTGCAGCACGGGTAAAGGGGTGTACCAGCCGGTATTCTGCTTAATATGCTTCTCAATTTGGCATGTATGACATTGTTTTATGACCCTAGAGACATCTCTCACAAGGCTAAGCTAATAAAACCTATCCTCAACCAGCGGACTGACTTTATCGCGCACAAAATGTCCGGCAATCCCTTCGGCACGTAACTCCCAGATGAGGAAGTCACGCAATGAAGTTCGAGGGATACACAAATGATTTCCATTGAACAAATACCCATCCAGCAGGGTATACTCAGAGTTAATGTTGTTCGAATTTTCAAGAAAAGCAGTGTATTCTGCCTCGAAATCTGGGCAATAAGGATAATCTTGTTTCAAATGCTCAAATTCGATGACCTCGGTGTTGATAGGCTGCAAAGTCGCCACTCGGCAATTAAGTGCATCAGCCGCCTTGTTCTCGGCACCGGCCTTATGTTTCAACATGAATGTGTACCCTTGAAGGTACTCAACCCACTTCCCATGCCTCGGGTTTAACTTTTTCTAGGAAGCAAGGAAACGTAAAGCTTCGTGGTCAGAGAACAACACAAATTCCTACGGTCTCAGGTAATGTTTCCAATACCACAGAGATCGGACGACCACATAAAACTCCTAGTCATAGGTGGAGTATTTATGCTTAGCCTCATTAAGTTTCTCACTAAAATATGCCATAGGGTGGCCCTCTTGGCTCAGCACTCCGCCTATGCCTACATCCGATGTGTCACATGCTACTTCAAAGACTTTAGAAAAGTCCGATAGGCGTATGACGGGTGCGGTAGCCATTTTATCTTTTATCTTGGCAAAGGCTCTCGTCGCGGCTTTGCTCCACAAGAACTCCCCTTTTGTCATGCAATCGGTAATGAGAGCCATGATGGTCCTAAAATTTCGGATGAAACGACGATAAAATGTGGCTAAACTATGGAAGCTATAGATTTCATGAATATTTCGAGGTTCGGACTACCCCACAATAGCCTTAACCTTCGCAGGGTCCGCAAGCATCCCGTCTACCGAGACAATGAATCCCAAGAATACAACGGATTGTTGCATGGAGGTGCACTTCTTGAGATTCGCGTATAACCTTTCTCCCCTCAAGGTTTCGCAAACCAATCGTCGGTTGATAATGTGTTGTTCCTTGTCTGGCCTGTAAATCAAGATGTCATCAAAATATATGACAAGGAATTTTCCAATGAATGGCCTCAACACTTGGGTCATGAGCCTCATGAATGTGCTCGGGGCATTGGATAGCCCAAAAGGCATGACCATCCACTCATAAATACCGTCTTTGGTCTTGAATGCGGTTTTCCACTCATCGCTAGGGAGAATACGAACTTGATGGTAGTCACTTTTAAGGTCTATCTTGGAAAAGATCGTGGCGCCAATCATGTCGAGCATGTCATCGAGTCTCGGTATGGGAAATCGATATTTAACCGTGATCTTATTAATTGCACGGCTATCCACACACATGCGCCATGTACCATCTTTCTTAGGAGTGAGTAATACGGGTACTGCACACGGGCTCAAACTCTCTTGAATGAACCCCTTCTGAAGGAGCTCACTGACTTGTCGAGTCAACTCGGTGTGCTCAATCAGATTCAACCTGTAGTGGGGCAGGTTCGGTAATGTAGATTCGGGAACCAAGTCGATTGCGTGTTGAATGTCACGCATGGGTGGGAGCTCATTAGGTAAGTCTCTGGGGAAGACATCCGCAAACTCATTCAAGATTGGCTCAACCTCCTTGGGGTACTCACGTGCTGACTCAGGAGTACTTTCAATGGTGACGACGACGTACACTATGCTCTCATCTTTCAATGCCCTCTCGAACTCTGAAGGGTCACAATGTTGATGGCCTTGGATTGGCCTCCCTTCTTTTCAACTCTGTTGACTGATGGTGCTTTGGTAGCCAAAGGGTTAAGAGTAATTTTCTTACCCTTATAATTGAACGTGCAAATATTAGATTGGCCAAAAATGGTCACCTTCAAGTCATAAAGCCATGGCCTCCCTAAGATGATTTGGCCCACATCCATCGGCACCACATCGCACCATAAGGTGTCCGAGTATGAACCTAATTGTATAGGTGCACGACACCTCTGTAACACGGGAATGGATGAGGAGTCAACCTATGCGACTTTGTAAGGTCTCGGGTGGGCTTCGAGTGTAAGCTCTAAGTGGGTGACGGTATGTTTTGACACCACATTGGTGCAGCTCCTGCTATCCACGATAACGCTACAACTCTTTATCCCACATATGGCAAAGGTGTGGAAGATGTTCTCTCTCCGCTAATCCTCCTTTTCATCCTGCTAAGGTTGTGCAAAGGCACATCTCATGACTAAAGCACGACCTATGTCATCACCTTCCTCATCACTAGGTGTGACATTTGGCTCAAAGACCTCTTCCTCATAAGCTCCCTCATTTTCTTCTCCTTCTCCGTCGATGAAGAGATTCCTTTTGGGGTCCTCTCGTGGGGCATTGGGCGGCAAAGTGTCTCAATCCTTGACATTTATAACACTTAACATGAGACCCACTCTTCGAGGATTCTTCGACTAGACCATTTTCTTTGTCAAACCGCACATTGACATATGTGGATTGTGTGGGTTTGGGTGGCGGGTTTCCAGCACTAAGTCTCACTTTGGCTGTACGGGGTTGACCGGTGTGAAAATCAGATCGCCTAATCACCGTCATTTTCAAATATCGTTCAAGGTCTTGAACAACGGTGTAACATTCGGCGAGGGTCTCAACAGGGTGGGAGACTAACTCTTTCTGCAGGTTAAGTCTCAATCCGGCGCGAAATCTGGATAGAGTGACTTGAGGGTCTTCGGACACTTTGGCTCTCATCATGAAATTTTCAAATTTGCCAATGTAGTCCGATATGGGCATACTACCTTGGCGTAGATTTTGCCATTGATCAAGGTGACGATGGTAGTATGAGGAAGGAACCTACTTCTCTGTAAGTCGTTCCTTCATGTCCTCCCAACGAGTAATGAGAGTACAACCCGCATTCGTTCTAATGCATTCAACGCTAACCCAAAAGAGTCGGGCATGGCCTATGAGCTTCATTTTAGTAAGTCTAGCACACCTCTCATTGGACGTTTGAAGGTTCCTTTGGGCTGTCTCCATGGCAGTCATTCGATCATTGATCGATTTTAGATCAGCCCTCATGTCGTTAAGAGCCTCGGCAATCTCATTCATGTCCATGGTGATATGGTTCACTAATGGCGAGTTCTAGAATGGCATGCAAAATGAACTGACAATGAAGGGGGACTTTTGACAAACACGTGATGTGCACACTTTGGCCAAAACAGAAATAATATGCGATTAAAATTAAAGTGCAATGAATTCAATGTCACGCAATATGCCCTAACCTAGAACCTAGGCTCTGATACCAAAACTGATGCAGGAGAAACCCTAAACTACGTGAATGCGATGATTAATTGCTTGCCAAAATTAAATTGAATTAAATTAAACAATAAATTTGAAAATACAGCGAATACCTTAGGTGTTCGTAGCTCTCCAAGTGAAAAGATCGCGTTCGATTCGGGAAGGGTTCAGCCTTGTGCTAGATTCGTTAGAACAGCGATGCAGATCGGTCCTAGAGATAGAACTCTGAGTTTTCCAGATCAGAGCGCTCACAATGCAATGATGGAATCTCTGGTTTTCTGGTTATTTTGATATGGTCGGGCTTAATAGTCTGATGGAAGCTACGGTTGTTGAATTGGATCGATTCAATGGCTTAGGGAAAAGCTAGGGTTTTAGGATTTCGGGTTTTAAAGAGATATAACAGATTTAGGGTTTAGGTTTAAAGCAAGGAAGATAGATTAAAAGGGATAAAATAAAAGACGATCAATTGTGGGCTTCACACCTTTTGCTTCACACCAAACCCTTCTCGAGAAACGAAGATTCACTCTCCGACAATGCTCATCTCAAGCAAGGAAGCAAAAGATCTTTTCATTAATCAAAAACTAATTACAATGTTTTTCTTAAGGACCTTATATAAGAGGTCTTACAAAAAAAGAAAACCCTAAAACAAATACTAAATAAAAGACAAATAAGCGCCTAAAACTCAAGTTCGAAATTAAATTAAAATTACTCTGCGCGATTTTGATCGATTGAAAGTGAAACTCGATCGATCGAAACATATATATATATATATATATGTCACTCCGGAACTAGTGTTTTCTATCAACATAGTTCGATCGATCGAGGATTTCGATCGATCGAATATGAAATTTGATCGATCGAATTTGTAGTGTTCCATAAAATCGCCAAAATTTCATCTTTCGCCTAGTTCTTATTTTCCTTCCGCTTCTTCCGACGTTGGTACACGCGCAAAGGTCTATATCCGATGTCTACAATGTCGGCGTCCCCGTCAGTTAGCCAATAGGGTCTCGACTCGAATGATTCAAGTTTCGAGAACGAATGGTATCATTACATGCCGATAGAGGCGACGATCGGGTCGTGTTGCAATACCGAAAATATTACGAAAGGTAATTACATTAAAAATCATTTTGATAACCCATGATAGGGATATATATATATTTTAATAAATATTTGAAATCGGATAAAATAGAAATTACTAAAAATATAATTAGTAAATAATAAATAATATTTAAAGCCGAAAGAATATTAATAATTCGCTCTTTTAATTTAAATAAATATAATAGTTCGTAATAGATAAAATATATTTTACAATAATATAGCTGATATGAAACCTAATAAATAAATATATTCATAAAATATTTTATAATCGATTAATGGCCCAAAAATATTCCTAACAGGATATGGTTTATATTAATAGCAAAATAAAATAAAAAAATAAAAGGATAGGTCTTGAAAATATAAAAAATATAATATATACATAAATAAATATATGTAGGTTTTATACCTTATTTTATATATTTTTTTATATATAAAATAAAATAAATAAAAGGATTGCAAGGTCATTGTTCTGTGACAAAACAGAGATGAAAAATGGGTTGTGGGTTGATGGTGGCACAGGAGGAAGAAAAGAGGGATTGGTAGAGAGGAGGGGAAAGATACATAGAGGGCGTGAAGATCTCTTTGCTAGGATCAACGCTGTCGTCAATGGAAATGACGCCGATCGCAGCCGCAAAGATGAAAATGATCTCAAGGCGCGAGGGATCACGACGGCCGGGCGAGCCTCAAAATGGACGGCAATGATCGTCGTCGGAGGTCGAGCCGGCCGAAAACAAAAATAAAAAGAGAAGATGAAGAAGAATGCCTTACCAGATTTCTTTAGAGTGTGGAGGAAAAAGGAGATGGTTGCCTCCTATTTTATAGCTAACAGGGGATGGTGGTGGTGTGTGTGAGGGTGGTGGCATGATGAAGGCGAGCCTGTCGTCAGGACGACGATGGACTCCTGCGCCATATCGAGATCCATCCCTTTGCAGCGGATGTGATTCGGGGATAGGCTTTGTTGTTAAGCAGGGACAGAAGAAGGTTATAAGAGATTAGGTTGGGTCTTGGCCTGAGCCTGGTTTGGCCAAGAAAATGGGTCGGGTCTGGCTGGTCTGGGTCCTCACAAGTACCTACAACCATCGATCAGGATATCTCCCCTCCGAGGTATATCGGCAACATTGGTGGAGCAAACTACAACCTTGGCGTACCTGAAGGCTATCCACTGAGCAGTGAGAGTGTCAATGCCAAGGAACACCCCGCAATGGTGATCGATGCTGCTCAAGACCAAGGACCAAAATTTCAGCCGAAATGATCGAAATTTTGGTCCAAATTATCCTTTCGGCGAGGACCGAAACCGATAATTTGGACCAAAATTTCTGTCATATTTTGTATGGGAATCAAAATTTCAGCCAAATTATCGGTTTTCACCCGATATTTTGATCCTTGCTCAAGACTTTGTTAGTCCATAAGAAAGGGGGAAGGCCGTAGATGCGGAGCCAATGACCGTCATCTTCCTCTTATTGAATGGTAGAGGTGAAGGAATCTTCATCCCATCTGTGGCAAGTTAAGGTGTTATCTCCCTTGCAACTAGTTCCTTTTTGACCAGAAGATCAATCACCTCCGTCTCCTCCTTCAAGAAAACAGCGATGAAGAAGTTTTTTGTAGCTTTGGAGATTGTAAATCTTGTTTTGTAGTTTTCCCCCAGCACTTGTAATAAATGTTTATAAATGTTTATAAATGCTCTCTTTGTTTTGATGGTGGTTGTTGACCTCTATGATTAGCAAGCATTTACTGTTAACATCTTTTCTTTTCTCATATAAATCTCCCTCCACATGTAAGGTGTGGATGGCTGGTGCTGCCGGAATGTTGTGTCTATTTGTAAGCCAAGTCTGTTCGCCTTCATATTCATACCGTCTGTAGTCTCTGCTATGCCCAGAGCTCCAGGGGTGTTCACCCGCCGTCCGTTCTCCATATCTCCTTCCCTTGTTTGAGACTGAGGTTTGGAAAAGGGTGTTGATCTGTCTGAACTGTCTCCCCGCAATGGACCAGCCATTATTGAAATCTCTTTCTTGTCTGGTGGAGATGAGAGGTTGGTTGTGTAAACCTTGTCGTCCCATTTTCGTAGCCTTGAAAACATTTGCATTATCGATAGTGGTTCCAGAGCTCCAGTGAGCGTCACACTTCAAGGCATGACATCTAATCCTTCGTTTGAAATTTAGACTACCACACATCTTGCACAGCCAATCGCCATTACGAACCACCACCGGAAAACCACCTGGCCCACTCTGTCTGTTCTGGATCTCGTCCTCCTCTCTCCTATCAGATTTGGACTTCACCAACCCGACTCTTCCCCCACCGTCTCGGCCAGCAATCTCCTTACCTTTCCATCCTCGTCCAATGGCACCCTTCCCTCCCCACTCCATCTTTTGTCTTTCCCACATTATTCTCTTATTACAGACCAACTGATATCGATAGGCATGCCATAAAAGGGGTGAAAAATAATAAAGAAAGTACTAAATCATTAACTGGTTACCATGTATTTGTCATAAAACCTGTAAAATACTTCAAAATCTCAAGAAATACCCATACTAAATGAAGAGCATTCAAACCTATCAGATACGTTCAAGCATACTTCAGACAAGGACCTCTGTGATCTCTGAGGCCCAAAAGATTGTGAAACTTCAGTTTTCCTAAATAGCCTTCTTCTGGAGGAAGCTACCTGCAAATTGCTTCCAAAACTCACAAAAAAAAAAGCCATAAATCTTTTAAAAGCATAGCCATCAAACCCCTATCACTTTGTCTCAAACTGAGGTCAATGGGCTATGATCACCAATTTAGGAAATGAGCTC
The DNA here is from genome assembly GCA_021018995.1 of Chloranthus sessilifolius. Lineage (NCBI taxonomy): Eukaryota > Viridiplantae > Streptophyta > Magnoliopsida > Chloranthales > Chloranthaceae > Chloranthus > Chloranthus sessilifolius. The sequence continues at coordinate 119,559,113 of CM037592.1, forward strand.
TGATCACCAAATTACATATAAGGTTAGATTTAGGGCCATGATTAGGGGTAGATTTAGTAGTATTAGAGTTAGGTTGCGCAAAGAAGAGAAGAGGAAGAATACTAGAAATAATGGCTTAGATGGATAATGAGTCCCACTAGTCTTTTATATTAAGGAACATACTACTATCTGCACACTATCTTTGTACTATGCACATACATATAACACATACACACACCAACACTTCCTGCACATATTTTGGGTACTATCAACCATTTTACACTTGACTATTAGTTATTCTCGAGACTTGATAAATTCAAATAGATCTCACCACTCTCTACTTAGTGTACCACAAAATGTTCTATTGCCATATTTCCTCGGATAATCAAGTACTCGGTTCATTAACTATGTCAATTAAAAAAGAAACTGCTAAGTGCCAACTCTTATTGATTTCAGCTAAAAGTTGGATTCCGTGAATATACAGGTTAATCCCTCAAATGTCATAATATTAGAAGGAATACTAATTCTTCATGATCCACGTGTACGGGATCTCATGAACATGAAGATCTTTGTTGAAACAGGTGCTTTTCTCTCAATTTCTTTACTCCAATTTAGTTTTTTATCATAGTTTCTTGTGCTTAGCATCGACTGACAAGGGCTATGACACCTTTGTTGCATTGAGAAAAATTCAAGTTCTATATGTTGAAATTTTCTCCTTGTTCACAGAAAATGGGGTAATTTTGATTTCTATCCTTTGAAATTCTCATCCCAAAAAAATCTGATTGAGTTGATTTTTACCTTTCTCATAGAAATGAAAGTAAAAGAAATAAAACTACATTATCAGTCAACTTTTATGATAGCTACCCCTGTGTTTTAATTGACCATTAATAAAGTCAGATCTGTGGACTTAAGTTTCTAAGTTTATTATATTCTGTCTCTTTCTATTATGCATCTATGGGTTCTCTACTTTCTAAATTTCTTATGACATTTTCCTTGTGGTTGAGTTATAGCATAAGTAAATATTCCAAAAGTATTAATTTTGTGGCTATGAAACACTTCTTGATAAGCATCTTCTTATTTCCTTTTCTCTCTTCATGGATATGCCAACAGAAGTTGAGCTTATGAATGTTTTAATATAGGGAGCTAAAATGGAAATCTTACCTTTTAGACAGCAAATCATCACAAAGTGGAGATATAACCTGTACAAGCATGATCCATGCATGATCATAGCATGTTGGAGTAAAAACGACAAAAATATAAACCTATCTACCAAGTAACTCCGTAGATACGGTGTTGTTAGTTGTAGACAATTTTCCATCTCAGCATCATGATGATAATTCTAAATGTGCCGAAATGAATCTCAGACCAGGTCACTCCCTTTAATTATAAACCCTAAAGAACATGATTTGATATGTATGTCAGATCTTCTCAAAACACATACAGATGAACAGGAATGTCTCCTAGCACACCTAGTGGGTTACTGATGCAGAGTAATTTTTGCACTTAAGCAGTTTTCTGACTAACAATTATGTGTCTTCAACTAAATGATAAAGAGGAATTCTAGAGAAAAGGATTTATAATTAAGGAGGGTTTGAAAGTTAGCAACAAAAATACCATATACATGGCGTGCAAGATTAGCAATCACAAGATTGTGGAGGATGATTCGGTCAAAATAGAAAACCATTTAGTGTCAGGGTCATAAGTTTCAGCATTTAGTGGGTTGGTTGGTTTGAGGACGACATCTCAAACAGAAACAGGATCAATGCAAAGTGGTGAAGTGAGACAACAGAGTAGTGATCAACGAATGCCGCTTCAATTGAGAGGATATTTTTCTAGAAGTAGCAAGGTGAAACTTGTATTATTGTATGCTGTAAAATTCAGGGTACGAAGAAGAACCGATGAGACAACTTACATGTGGATAAGATGTGTATGCTAGGTTGAATGCATGATGTAACAAGAATGAATAGAATTTAGAACAAGTGCATATGAGGAAGGTAAGGTGTCCCCCCAATAAAAGAGGAAAGAAGGAATGTTATTTGAGATGGTTTGGGCATGTCCATCAAAAATCAAAACAAATCCAGTGCCAATAATTGAAATGATATAAACGCAGGAAAGAGAAGGGTACGACCATTAAAGTTTCGAGAGTAGTGAGAAATAAAGTGATGGATTGCAAAGTAAGACTTTGGCGAACAGAAATAATTGAGACTCGGGACTCGAAGCCGACCAAACAGGTGGGATTAGGTGATGATATCTTATGTCAGATGACTAAATCTTAAACAATAACCAAAGTAATGGTAAGAAAACAGTTCTTTATTAATAATTATTAATTAATTTTATTAATAAGTTTGCCAAAAAGTTGATTTCATCTGAGATCAAGCCTCAAACCCAAGTCCAAGCCCCGGCCAGGCCTGCCACGACAATTGGGCATTTTAGTCTTTTAGAATCGTCACTATGAAGGCCCACAGATTCTCATAAACAAACAATGTGGGAGTAACTATATCAATCACACAGATTGGTCTCAAAATTCAAATATGGAGTCCTAAATCTTTTTAAATCAAGGTATTTGAGGCTAAAATACTTTTAGCCCATTAGTTAGCTTAGCTACAAGAGAGAGTTGACCCTCTTACAAACTTGAGCAAATAAATTATTTTAAAGAATCAAAATATATTTTTTTTATCGGTAAAAGCGTTTTAATTTCCTTAATCAAACCAAAATTATAGCAGACCAGGCCGGTCGAGCAAGAAATTAATTAATTTGATAGGTTAGGGTTAGGGTAGGGTTATGTGAAGAAGAAGATAGGAGAAAACTAGGGTTGAGTTATTAGACTTAACACACTCCCCAATGCATTAAGAGTTATATTATCATCTACATTATTGCACTAATATCCATGCCAAGAAAATAAGTAGACCAGATTAAGTTGTGTACATACTCCACATACAACCACTATGACTAAGTACACCCACACACATACAAGACTAATTACATCACTAACACTCCCCCTCAAGCTGGAGCATCTCTCTCTCTCTCTCTTGCTCTCTCTCTCTCTCTTTCTCTCTCTCTCTCTATATATATATATATCAATCATGCCCAACTTGGAGGGGATCTCAAACAAGCGCTTTCCTCCGACACCCTTCATGAGAATATCCGCCAACTGATCCTCAAAGAGAACTTGAGGAATGGTGATTTCCTTGGATTCGTCCTTTTCCCTAATGAAATCTCAACATTTTTTGTCTCGTGATATACGAGATTTTCTGCAATGTGATGAGCTGCCTCATTGTCGCCATAAAGAATTTTAGGTGAGGTCACATGAACACCAAGGTCACACAGGATATGTCAGCCACATACCCTCACGAGCTCCTTGAGATATAGCTCGATGCTCCCCCTCAACACTAGAATTAGATACCACGTGTTATTTCTTAGATTGCCAACTTTCCAAATTTACATTCAGAAAAGTTTAGTATCCAGTAGTGGACCTTCAATCAGCTAGAGACCCAGCCAATCAGCATCTGTGAAGATCTCAATGTCTAAGTAGCCATGGTTTCCATACAGGAGTTCTCTTTCAGGACTCTCCTTCAAGTACCAAAGGACGCTATAAACAGCATCCATATGAGTGTTTTTAGGTGAGTGAACATATTGGCTCACCACATTCACGGTGTATGTAATATCTGGGCGAGTCATGGTAAGATAGATCAATATTCCCCATTAGCTTCTGATAAACCTTAGAATCCTTGAGAGGTTCACCAACCTCTCCATTCAATCTGTGATTTTGCACAATAGGATTAACTATCGGTTTACATCCAAGCATTCCTGCCTCATGAAGTAGATTGAAAGTATATATGGCGTCCCCTAATCTTCACACCGGATCAATTCTTCGAGTTAGAGACATCACACTACATAATCATTCCTTTCCGGTCATTAATAATTTAAATAATGATCCGCCTTTACGCAATGGGGTTAAATTCGATTCTCTTCTCTTTAAATTAAGTCTAATCAAATCATTAATCTAATTTAGCTAACCAATTTTTTTCTTTGCGTGTGGGTCGCATTAATGCAATCATCTAAGTAATAATCATGAATCGTAAAGAAACAAATAAGATACGCATGGTATAATAAAAAAAAAACATGATTTAACCATTTATTTGAAGCATCATAAGTAAAGTCTAAAAGTCTATCAATTTAAACATCCATAAAAATTTGAAACTTCCCATAACCATCAAAACTATAAACTTGAAAAGTAAGGTACTAACTACTAAACCCCTTCTAGCTGGTGTGTTTGGGTTAGCTCCCTCGAGCTAAGAGCAGCTCTTTTGAGAGTGATCTTTCAGAGAGTTTTCTTGCTGGATTTATTGTTTGGTAACAGTCTTGAGAGAGCAGTTTTAGAGCTACTCCCATAAAAGTTATTATTTGGTAAAAACAACTTCTATGTAGAATATTACAATTAGTTGACAAAAGTGACCCCGAAAGTGTTGAGAGAACAATTTAAAGACTTATTAGGTGTAAACTAGTAATACCATACATATTGTATCATACAACATTCATTCAAAGGAAAATTAACATATACGTCATCAATAAAATTTAACATGTGACGAAATCTCTTAATAAGGAACAAAATACTAAACATTCAATAGCACTTAATTTAAATCTCTAACACTGCCACCGTGGCTATCTAATATAGCATCAGCTACCGCATCTCGAATAATTTCCATTTCCCTCTAACTTTGGGAAGAACCTTCGTGTTCAACATCGTCATCAGGTTCTCTCAGCCCGTCTTCGTCATATCCATCATTACCATATTTTTGAAAATGTTTATCAGCAATTTCCTCTTGTTTTATGAAATTATGAATTGTCATACATGCGACCACAATAAACATGTGTCTTTAATGAATATGGAGGCATTTTTGATAAAATTGGCCATTTTTCTTCAGAACTCCAAAACAACGTTCAATAACGTTCCTCAAAGACGAGTGCGCGTGATTGAATAATTCTTTCTTCCCTCTTGGTCGTGGACCATTTCGAAAGGCTAAAATATGATAACGAGCATGGGTTAAAATATCGGGTTACCGATACGTATCGTCCGAGCTCCAAAACGATACGTATCGGTACCGGTTTGTATCGGACGATACATTGAATGTATCGTTCGATACATTCAATACATTTGAATGTATCGAACGATACATTCAATGTATCGTTCGAGTCCAATACTGATACGTATCGGTATCGGACGATATTTTGATCCATGATAACGAGTCTTTCGATATGGTGCTAAGAACCCCTTCATATTAGCATACCCACCATCTACAACATCGTACTTACCTGTGGAAAAATAAAAGTTACTCATTTTTAAAATTTAAAATATATTAAATATTGAAGATAAAGATACGCACGATGTGGAGCATGTGGAAAATTTAAGTCAAAATTGGTAATGGCCTCATGAAGAATGCGAGAATCGTTGGCTGTGCTTTCCCACCCAACATATGCAAACGTGAACCTCATGTCAAATGAACATGCTGCCATCATGTTTTGAGTTATCCCTTTTCGATTACTTCTGTATGGAATTTGTTGCGTTGCTGGTACATAGACATCAATATATGTGCCATCAATCGCTCCAACACAATCCTATAATATTTGAAAAATAAATAGATTATTAGTATGTGTTACATGTGATAATAAGTTCAACGAAAATAAATTTTATATTGATGTTTGAAATCATTATTTATCTTGAACCATGGCATGTATTTCAGATTCATACTAATGTGAGTAGGAACTGTCTCAAATGATGGGGGTACGATAAGTGACATTGAAAGTTGTACTATTGCCATCAATACTCGATGAAATTGACGAGATACTGTTTCTGGTGAGTGTTGGAAGCGTTCTGAAATCATCCGATTTCGTTCATTGTTACTAAGCGTCACAAGGAACATGGCTAGTTGCTCTTCCACTGATGAATTTCGTGTATCTTGAAGTAATTCCCTTTCCTTTAAAGTCTCGCACAACCTTAAAAAAACATGCCTCTCCATTCGAAATTGCTCGAAAACTACAATAGGGTGTCTCAAAATGTGCATGATCCAGTCCATGCCTTTAAAAATACAATCCCTGCGAGGTTCTTTTGATATAAAAAAATTATAGTAATGTACGTCGTCAGAATCTGTAAGGCTATTCTCTTCATCAGAGCTTGTACCATATGCAGTACTAATTTCATCATCAAAACTCATTTTCTGTAATAATCCTTAGAAATATAAAAAAAATATGTATCAATTACATCCACATCTACATCAAATGAACATCTCCAATTATTAACAGAAATAAAAATAGCTACATTGATAACCACATAAATATGTGACAACCATGTCTATAACCATAATGAAGTGAATAATCAGTAACATAAGAGTGCATAGTCATAAATTACTATCTCATAATATTAATCCATAAAAAAGAACTCAAAAAGGGATGAAGGCCCAACACTCAAAAAGAAGAAAATAAAAATGTCTACTCCATCCCACCACAGCTAGCTCGATCCGATCGATGCTGTAACTAAGCTAGGCGGCTTTCATGATCATCAAGATTAGTGAATAGGTCTCGACAATTTTTCTTTAAGAACTCATCCAACACAAAGTGGTATAAGGGGCTTCCTTTTGGGATATCCGTCATCTGTTTCAACAGGTCCATGCACTCCTTCATTGTGGTATGCCCATAACGAGCGCTCGATGCCCTTATTTTATTCTCAATGGCCTCACGAATACCTTTGAGTTGTCTATCAGGCATGGTTGCTTCCGATACCTTTCGGCGTTGTGGTAGAGGTTCCGATTGAGTTTCAACGCTCTGGCGAGAACTCCAAACCCATTTAGTGGCATTTGTAGCCCCCAACTCTTTCCCATTGACCGTAGGATCAATTTCCTCAATCCCCTTAGTACCAAGATCTGGTCGTGGTTGTGTAACACCATCAACATCATTATCATTGGTGTCATCTCCGATGTCTATAAAAGAAGAAGATTCTCCTCTCCCAACTAAGTGCAATGTATCATCCGGAACTGACCCTTGCGAGGGTGCCCATCCTAGCGGACCATTGGCCGTCACCCCACCATACACAATATCCATCTTTTCAGCAAATTCTAATCCTTCATATTGCCACTTAGCATCTGCTGGATTTTTCTGCAATTTAAAAAACATTTTGTTATAAGGACGTAGAGAATATTTTTAAAACAAAAACTAAAATAACTCTCATAATACCTTGTTCCACTCATCCCACCATTCTTGATCTTCCAAAACTGTCTTTCTCTAGTTGTCCCATCCCAAACCAGTGTTACTCCTCAGCTTATCCCATCTTTTTCATATATCTTTTTGTTTATCCCAATGGTTCTTAAATTGATTCTTATTATGCTCCAATCCAGTTCGCTTCTTAAATTCATTACACAATATCTCATATACTGCCTTATCGAGATGAGTGTTGGGCCTTCTTCCCTTTTTCACAAGATTAACACATATCTCAAGGAATGTTTTATGAGCATGAGGAGGCCAATTGGCTCTGACCAAATATTCACTTTTTTTTATTTCTCTTTTCCATTTTACTGCCATTAAAACAGAATAAAATAATAATTATAATGGGGAGAAAAAAATAACAATAAAACAGAACAAAACTTTATAAATGCTTGCATAACATTCATCTCTCCCTTCCATAGCAGCCTTATTCCACTACTATACCACTAGATAGCAGCAGCTTTTCTATTAACCAAGAACTACCCTTTGGCAATTTTGGGCCCTCAATTAACCAACAAGCCTTATCCCATCTAAATAATTTTTCTGTTTGTGGAGGGATAAGGCAAACTGGTGACTACGAGTTTGCCTGAATTCCCTGTAAATGAAAAAAGTATACACATCTATGATACCCGTGCCATAACCACGTCGCACACTGGTGCATGGCTTGCCAATTTAGTTCAACAGATGTGTATGATTTCTTATATTCAACAAGGAATGCATATGTTCTATTCATCAATTTAGTAAAGAAGGATTATTTATGAAAATGGGAGAAGAATGATTGGCTTTCCTACCTACTAAAACCGACCCAACCCAACCAAACCCGATAACACTCCTAATAATGATGGTGACTCGCCCTTCTAGTTCAGGGCTTTATTCATGGCAGAGAGCTGGCACAATGTACTCTCTTTATGAAGCTGGAGCTTCTAAAAGGTAACCTGTATGGACCATAGAGGCTTTAGGGAGTAATACTAGTAAGACAAAGGACATGGAGATCGATATCACTAGACACCGGGAAGAATTGGATCCCTTCATGGGGAAAGAAGAATCTTAATAGTCTAATCAATAACATTACAGATTTTTTTTGGTGTCAGAAAAAAAAGGTCGAAAGTTTCTTTGTTCAACAAGGGGTATAGAACTACTAATTGGGTCTAGCTAATGGCACTGCAAAATTATGCTGTTGCAATCCATTTAAAAACAAAGACTTGTGTTTTGGGACTTGTGCCACGTTTCAACACCATTAAGCTATCTGATTTAAAAGGCCATGATATAAAGATCTTTAGCGGAAAAGATTGGTATGAACACGATCTTTTTCATCTGATTCAACACAGTCAACCCTCAATTTACACCAATGCTTTTAACTGTGTTGAATTAGACGAGAGATATCGGGTTTCGTGCCAATCTTTCGCACTAAAGATCTTTAGATTATGGCCTTCAAATCAGACATCTTACATGGTGTTGAAACATGGCACAAATCAACCAAAATAGAAGTATTTGTTTCTAAATGGATTCCCATAGCATAATTTTGGAATTTGGAGTGCCATTATCTGGACGCCCACTAATTTCTTCCATCAATCGATAGCTAGGACTATCAAAAACTCACATAATCTATGCAATCATGAGATTAAGCAGCTATGTTTCAACTTAATCAGAAAAACCTAAGGTCTCTATGACTTTTCTTTGGATTTATTTCAAGAGTTTTGGTATCTCCGTGGAAGGAGATCCAGTTAAGACTTAAGAGTAATAGAAGAATTCCTCTTTAATCACAAGAACTAGGTTTCCAATGCCACCTTCATTGTTCTAATCTAAAAAAGAACATTTGAAAATCTCTAAACTCAGATTCACTAATCCAATCTAAAAAGTAGCAAACACATGGAAAAGCAGGAAGACAAATTGCCGTGATAAACCTCAGGTTATTACTTTTAATTTTTGATAAGGGTTAAAGCTCAAACTTTGAAAGCATATAACAGACTTAAATGGCCACTTATCTTGTGGGGTCCTAGAGAAAATGAAAAACTTATATGGGTACGCTTATCGAAAAAAAAAAATCTTATCGAAAAAAAACTTAAATGTGTACCAAGGTTGAAAATCTTGGTATCAGAGTCCATCTCTTTCAGCTCCGATACCGAGATGTATTTTCCAATAAAAACTTGAATCCATAATAAGCTTGTTAAAAAAGAAAAACCATATTGCTTTTTGTTGGATAATGCAAATGAATGTAAGGTTGTATCATCAGGCTCGATAACGAGATGTATTGGACAATACGTCCTGATAGCATCTGGGATGTCTAAGGCAAGGTCGTCACTTTTCCCACTCTCATTAGTTGAAGCCATTGGCCTAATTCCTTGTCTAGTATCTAAATACTGTAAACTTAATTAATGGAATATCAACATCTTCTAAATGTCTAATTCACTCTCATTTTTAATATGGTGAAGACAAAACCTTAGTGTGGAATCTCTTTCCCCCCAGCTGCCAAATTTATGTTAATGATCCCTCACCAGGATTTTCACTTGACAGAAATGTAACCTGCCAAAACCAAAGCTAGAACACAATCTCTAATCTCCTTTAGGATCATATTTGTCAGTTTTCTAACCTTCCTAGATATTCTACTATTCCTTTCCTTCCAAATGGATCACATTTCGAAATTACTATTTGCTTCAAATGGGATTACTAGGGGAAAAAATGCTAGACCCCTGTTTTTTAGAGGGATTATAGTCTCAAAAGATCAGAAAAAACTCCTAAAGACTATTCATATGAAAAAAGAAATGTTTGCACTATCAATAGCCACGAGTTTTACAACACTCCTATACCACTTGGATAAACTATTTGCAAAAGAAATCTCAGTAGACACCAAAAAGAGATTTTATTATCATCATGGAAATTAAAATGAAGATGTTTGCAGATTTATTCATAAGTAAGCTGTCATCCTAGCCAAAAGGCAATTCACTAGACTTCTAGCTGCCCATATGCAACATAGGGCTAAACATTTTGTATTTGCCTTTGAGCACTTCAACCCATAACTAAGAGCTACAACAACTTTCCACTAATTTCATACTACCATTATTCCCTAACAAAGAAAATCTTTTTTTTGTGGGTTCTTATTATGAAATAAAATGAAGTTTCCATCGCATATGAAAAGTTCATTTCCATGAAAAATTTGGGATCTTCATTTAATGGGTCCTAAAACACAATCGAAACTGACCAAGAAATCAATGATATCATCATTGCTCTGTATTTTTTTTATAATGGGTAAGCTGGGAAACCTCAAATTTTCAATATTATCAACCTTCCAGTTGAGCTCCATGCCCAACCACGATTTCTTGGTACACCCAAAAACAATCTAATTAAGTTAAATCACAACAACCAAAATTACAGCCAATTTAGTCAGTTTAATATTTAATATTTAATCATTAGGTAAAGAAAAAAAATGAATTTTTTTAATATCCAAGTCAGCATCTAATTATTCTGATAAAAATACAAATCAGTATTCAAAATGGATTTTTTAAAAACCCTAGCCCACAAATCAGGAAAAAAAAGGAAGAAGAAGAAGAAGAAGAAGGAGAAGCACCTAAAGAAAACCTCTAGAAGCTGCTGATTTGTAGCAGAAATCGCTGATCGCCTCTTCGTAGAGCAGAGAAGAGATGTAATGGCTCTCATCCCTCTGAACCCTAGAATGCTAGAGAGAAAAATAATCTCTTTTCATTCTTATAGTGATTTTTTTGGTATTAGCACAAAAGAGTGGGGCTATTTTAGTCCCCGCAACAGCAAAAACGCCAACGTCTGTTTCCCGCGAGAGCTCGCTCGACCCACTTAAAAGAGCAGCTAAAAATTGCTCTTTTAAAGAGACCTAAAATCAGCTCTTTCACTCTCTAAAAGAGTAGAGAGCACTTGCAACCAAACACACTCTTATGTTAAACTACTCTATAAAAGAGCAGAGAGCTGCTCTTTGCTTCAAAAGAACTAACCAAAACACACCCTTAGTGAACTTTAGGCTTCAAAGCCTTCCTTGTCCAAATCCACATTGGTGTTTGCTCTCACCATCGTTCCATCCTTGTCATACCTATTTCAACTGGCCTTCCAAACATAGAGGGTGTGATAAATTCTGTATGAACCAGACATACTAATCCAGTCATGTGCTCTATATATGTCAAACGTTATAAACTTTGCATACATATGTACATGAAAACATATAAAGATGAACATTATAACAAAGCATGCATAAATAATGGAATTACTAAATAAATGTTGAAGATTCTCAATATTCATGGCGTTCAAACATAAATTAATATCATGGTTTTATTTTCATGTTTTTCATTCTCTTTTAGTTCATTCTTTTAATCATGTTTTCATTCGTCATTTCATTCATCGTGATCGTCATTCATGTTTTACCACTCATTATCTAATTAGTGCATGGTTACCTTACCTTTTGAGACACTCAATGTTTCAACAATTATTGCCTCTTTAACATTAAGTCACTCGTCAAATATGACGCTTAATCCCTTCATTTGAGTCACTCACTGGATCCGAGCTGGGTACGACATGCAATGATTGTTCGCTTTAATATTAGTCACTCAATGATCCTGCTTAAATGGTGTTTCATTAATTGACCACATCAATTTGAATTACTCAGTGATCTTGTCTGCTCCGTGCTTCACTGATTAATCCCATCAGTCATACTCATATCTTCATCTTTTAAAATTTCATATTTCATACATGAGTTTTTAAATATGATTAATCATCACATTTCATTCTTGGTGCATGTAAATTCTGATCATAGCTTGTTTCCATATCGTTAGTCATGGTAATTTAATTCGCATTTTCGTGTTTACATCGTGAGTTCAACCTGTGCATTATAAATGTCACGTGAATTAAAATTCAGCATTAACATGTGAAAAATAGTCCTCACATGATTTCTACTGTGGCATTATAAGTATTACTTGGAGAGAACATACAAAACAATCTAACACAATTTACGACTATAAATTCTGAAATTCCAGCATTAATTCAACTTTGATTTTCATACATATAATAGTCCCCACTTGATTTCAACAACACATATGAGAAATACCTTTTAAAAATAGCATGTGTAATTTTCTAATAATTTCTAACATCAAGAAATCCATTAAATTGGATGAGTTAATAAAATTTCTGAACATTATTTAACGATTTATGCATAATCCCTACAAACAATTTAGATTATAGAATAATAACATCATTCGACACAAACTAATATGTTTGGGCATCCAACCCCTATAAAACAAACCAATTAAAAATAAAATCCATCATATAATGGAATGATTCCATAAATAAAACTTAATTCATATGATATTTAATTCTAGGGTCATAAAATTCATAAAACCCTAAATCTCTTGTCATAAAATCCCTTTCCCTAATTTTTAAATCTCAAAAATCATTATGTACCTACTTTCCCATGATTTCTAAACATAACTCAGATCCCTACTTCCTCATAATTTCTAAACATAATTCCTACTAACTTTGATGTATTTAAGCCCACTGACAAAGAAAAGTATGATTCCTCCATACCTTAGACCCTTCTCTGTATTCTTATCATGATAATGTAATTCTTGAGGGGCTTTGATAAATCTTGAAAGCCTTCTTGAAAATCTTGATCTTGAAAAGCCTTCTTGAAATTTCTTGAAAATTTATGAAAGTTTGTGTAATCCTGATAAATCTTGAAAGGCTTCTTGAAGATCTTGAAAACCTTGATCTTGAAATGCCTTCTTGAAAATGTTGAAAGCCTCTTGAAGATCTGGAAATCTTGAAACTCTCAAATTCTGGGTAAGTGGAAGGAACCCCAAATCCTTCTATCATTGTTCTTTTGTTCTTCTTCTTCGTTTTTGTTCTTTTTCTTTCTCTTTCTTCTTTTTCTCTCTTTTCTTTCATGTTCTTCTTTTAAGGTGCATGGGGAATAACCCTATGTCCCTAGTTTTTTATATAATGGGGCTTCACTGCCCCCTCTCCTCTGACGCTCTAAATTGGGCTCCATGCCCACAGTCTCTCTCACTCTCTTAGTCCCACCTGAATTGGGACTTTCCCAATTCACAATCTCCTTTTTTTAAGTCATTGGCGTATGTCAACACCCAAATCTGGCCCAACGCATGATCGACCCGTTCTTCGAGAAGAACGCACTTCCAAGCTTCCGAAAGCATCCCCCGTAACCCTTAAAACCCTAGACACCCTTAGAAGGCTTAGAAAAACCTTAGAGAAAGGCCCCTCGATCCCCAGATGATCCCAAAGTCAGACCAATGGAAGCTCGAGGCCCCAAAAATAGCATTTCACAGATTCATAATGTTGTGCAGCTCTTGAAAGCGAGTAAACTTCCGATGGCCATAACTTTTGACAGAAAAGTCCGATATATTAATATAATATATCGTTTTGGGGTAGCTTGAGACGATACATCCAATGGGCATGACCAAAATTAACCCATGCATGCATATTATGCACACATGATGCGTATATGTACGCATGACTAAATTCTGATTTTCTCCAGAAAAGAGCTCTCGGCTCGAGCCCTGGACTTCTCAGTTTCCTTTTGGAATTAAGGCATGTGTGCATAGTATGCACACACGAGTTAAAACCTGCAACTTCAAGATTTTTGAGATCTTCATCGATCTTCGTTGACTTTGGGACCATCTTGGACCTTGGGGGTAGTTTTTAAACATCCCCATTATGCCCTCAAGCACCTCTTAAATTGCTTTTATGTCATTTAAGTGGCTACCATCATCCACCATTAAAACCTATCATCTTCTCCAAGCCTCCAAAATCCCCGAAGCCTTAGATGAACCCATTACCTAAAACCTAACCTTCCATTAGAGCCCTAAAACCAATTAGGAGTCCACTAATCACCCATTTATCTATAATAGAAACCACCACCCCCTCATTTAAGACACTAATTTTCCTAAGGTGAAACCCTAGCCAATCCCTCTCATAACTCCATACTTCTAAGCTCTCCTGCATCTCCCAACCGTAGTCAAATCATAGGATTTCATCACCCACACTTGCAATCGAAAGCTTATCGGAGTAGCCACACACGAAGATCCGACGGTGGCGCTACAAGATCCCAAGAGTCCATCTCCGGCTCTCTTTTTCTTCCTCTATTCTCTATTTTTATCTTTAGGCTTTACCCTTACCCTATGATTTAAGCCGTTACGCCGCCGAAATTCGGATAGTGAGGAAAGCTTAATACGGATCCATGTGCCTTCGGGCAAGGGGAAGTGCCACCCACTTCTTCTCTTTGTTTTGTACTTTGGCCACAGTAGAGACCACTTACGAGTGGACTGATTAGGTGCCTAACACCTTCCTAATCGGTAGCCGAAGTCCTTGCCTAGAGCATTTGGCGTAGACGGGTGATCAGAGGAATCAAATCCAACACTTCGATCGATCGAAATTTCATATTTCTATAAAAATCGTTGTCGACATTCGATCAATCGAATTTGAATTTCGATCGATCGAAATTTTGATCGATCGAATATATGATTCGACCGGTCGAAATATCACTCCAGAACTTGATATTTCCGTCGACAAATTCGATCGGTCGAAATTGGATTTCGATCGATCGAAAATTTTGATCGATCGGAATGTGAATTCGATCGGTCGAATTTTCCTGCTCCCTCAATTCTTCAGAATTTTTCAGAATTTTTCGTCTTTCGCCTAGATCTGACTTCCCTTCTGCTGTTTCCTTCTTCGCCGGTAGAAGCGGTGCAGTCCGAATCCAATGTCCATGTAAGTGGCGTCCCCGACAATTCCCCTGGACCAAAAAGGTTTCATCACCAATGAAACAGGCTCGTGATAGATATCTAGCAGGTCGGGGTTCAAGCGGCGAACTTCATTCTTGTAGACCCAAGTTTTTTCGGACTTCAGTTTGCCAACCCATTTAACCAAGTATTTCTAGAATCCCCCGTCATGTGTAGAGACGGCATGATCATTGATTATATCCTCTATCTCATCTGATCTCTGCCTGCTTGGGGAAGAAAGAGGTATAGGTTGCAAAGTTGGATTGGGGGCTGGGACTAGGAGGTGGCTGGAGTGGGTTTTCAGGAGGTGGGGTGAAACCTAAGTAAGGAACCAAATCCTCCACATTGAATGTTGAACTAACCCCCGTACCTAGAGGAAGCTCAAGTACGTATGCATTAGGACCACTCTTAGCCACAATTCTAAAAGGCCCAGTGCCTTGAGATTGGAGCTTCTTTGCGGATCCTGATGGGAACCGCTCAGGCCTAACGCGGACCATCACATAATCACCCACGTTAAATTCTTTAGGACACCTGTGAGCATCTACAGATAATTTATATTGATTGTTGCTTGAATTAATTTTCTGTTTAATTTCGCAATGCAAACTATGAATACGTTATGCAAATGCATCGGCAGACTCTGACATTATGGGATGTAGACATGGGGATCAAATCTAATGGGGTCCTAGGCCTATGACCATGCACTACCTCAAAAGGACTCATGCCTATGGACCTATTGACAGAATTATTATATGCAAACTCAGTTGTGGGTAAGATAGTATCCCAGGTCCTAACATGATCACCGACATGACTACGAAAGAGATTCCCAAGGCTCCTATTGGTGCTTTCGGTTTGGCCATCCGTTTGAGGGTGGTAAGCTGTAGAGAATTGGAGCAATGTGCCCATCATGTGCCAAAGGGTCTTCCAAAAATAACTCTTAAATTTAACATCCCTATCAGACACAATGGTTTTGGGCAACCCATGAAGGCCTTTCTACCTCATGAAAAATAGTTTAGCAATATGAGACACATCGGAGGTTTTGGAACAAGGAATGAAGTGGGCCATTTTGGAAAATCAGTCCACTACGACATAGATGGAGTCGTGCTTCCTAGGGATCTTAGGAAGTCCAAGCACGAAATCCATAGAGAGGTTTTGCCACGGTGTGTGTGGCACGGGTAATGGGGTGTACAAGTCGGTATTTTGTTTGGTCTGTTTCGACACTTGGCAAGTACGACAATGTTTAACAACCTGAGCGACATCTCTCATTAGGCTAGGCCAAAAGAACCTATCCTCTACGAGCGCAACAGTTTTATTACGCCCGAAATGTCCGGCCATCCCTCCAGCATGTAACTCCCAAATGAGAAAGTCACGCAATGAAGTGCGAGGGATGCAAAGGCGATTGCCTTTAAACAAGTACCCATCCTGGATGGTGTACACAGAGTGTGTACTGGTCGGGTTACTAAGGAGAGTAGTGTACTCAACCCCAAAATCTGGGCAATCGGGGTACTCATCCTTTAGTCGTTCGAACCCAACGACCTCGATGTTCATGGAGTGCAAAGTCGCCACTCGACGACTAAGTGCATCAGCAGCCTTATTTTCAACACCGGCCTTATGCTTTAACACGAATGTGAACCCTTAAAGGTACTCAACCCACTTCGCGTGCCTTGGGTTCAACTTCTTCTGTGAAGCAAGAAAGCGTAAGGCTTCATGGTCAGAGAACAACACAAATGCTTGTGGTCTAAGGTAATGTTTCCAATACCAAAGAGATCGGACGACCGCATAGAATTCTTTGTCATACGTGGAGTATTTTTGCTTCGCCTAGTTAAGTTTTTCGCTAAAATAGGCCACGGGGTGACCCTCTTGGCTAAGCACTCCTCCTATGCCTACACCCGATGCGTCGCATGCGACTTCAAAGACTTTAGAAAAGTCCGGCAATCGCATGACGGGTGCACTAGTCATTCATTGTTTGATCTCAGCGAAGGCTTTTGTCGCCGTTTTGCCCCATTTAAAGTCCCCCTTTTTCATGCAATCTGTAATTGGGGCCATTATGGTGCTAAAACTTCTGATGAAGCGACGATAAAAAGTAGCCAAACCATGGAAGCTACGGACATCGTGTATGTTCTTAGGATAGGGCCATTCCACAATGGCTCTAACCTTTTCGGGGTCCGTGACCATTCCATTGGCTGAGATAATGAATCCCAAAAAGACAACGGAAGGTTGCATGAAAGTGCACTTCTTGAGATTGGCAAACAACTTCTCGTCCTTGAGGGTTTCACAAACCAGCCTAAGGTGGGTCAAGTGTTGATCCTTGTCGTGACTATAGAAC
Organism: Chloranthus sessilifolius; assembly: GCA_021018995.1. Classification (NCBI taxonomy): domain Eukaryota; kingdom Viridiplantae; phylum Streptophyta; class Magnoliopsida; order Chloranthales; family Chloranthaceae; genus Chloranthus; species Chloranthus sessilifolius. The sequence goes on from CM037592.1 coordinate 119,576,420, forward strand.
AAGATGTCATCGAAATAAACAACAAGGAATTTGCTTAGAAACGGCCTCAACATTTGGGTCATGAGTCCCATGAAAGTACTCGGGGCATTAGAAAGCCCAAATGGCATGACCATCCACTCATAAAGACCATCCTTAGTCTTAAAGGCGGTTTTTCACTCATCACTGGGGTGGATGCGGACTTGATGGTAGCCACTCTTAAGGTCTATCTTTGAAAAGATCGTGGCACCAACCATCATATCAAGCATGTCATCGAGCCTTGGTATGGTAAACCGATATTTAACAGTAATCTTATTGATCACACAGCTATCCACACACATGCGCCACGTACCATCTTTCTTAGGAGTGAGTAGGGCAGGTACGGCACACGGGCTCAGACTCTCTTGGATGACCCCTTCTGAAGGAGCTCATTGACTTGCCGAGTCAACTCGGCGTGCTCAACCGGGTTCAACCTATAATGGGGCAGGTTCGATAAGGTAGATCCAGGAACCAAGTCTATTGCGTGTTGGATATCACGCAGGGGAGGGAGTTCGTTTGGTAAGTCTTCAGGGAAGACTTCCGTAAACTCTTTTAAAATCGGCTCAACCTCTTGGGGACACTCGCTCACCGACTCCGGGACACTCTCTACGGTGACAACTGCGTACACCACACTCTCATCTTTCGTTGCTTTCTCAAACTCAGAAGGGCTCACAATATTAATGGATTTAGAAGACTCGCCCTTCTTTTCGACGGTGTTGGTCGATGGTGTTTTGGGAGGCAAAGGGTGTAAAGTGATCTTTTTGCCCTTATGCATGAACGTGCATATATTTGTTCGACCAGAAAGAGTCACGTCCATGTCGTAGAGTCACGGCCTTCCCAAAATGATATGGCCCATATTCATCGGCACCACATCACACCATAAGGTGTCCGAATAAGAGCCTAACTGAATCAGTACACGACACTTTTTCGACACGGGAATGGATGAAGAATTGACCCATGTGACTTTATAAGGTCTCGGGTAGGCTTCAAGTGTAAGCCCTAAGTGGCGTACTGCATGAGTTGATATTACGTTAGTACAACTATCGCTATCCACGATGACCCTACAATTCTTTTCACTAAATCTGGCGTAAGTGTGGAAGATGTTCTCCCTTCGCCAATCATCTTTTTCATCCCGTTGAGGCTGTGCAAGGGCACACCTCACAACTAAAGCATGACCAATAGCATCACCGTCCTCATCACTAGGTGTGCTAACCAGTTCAAATACTTCTTCTTCAACCACTACCTCATCATCATCCTCCTCTCCCATGACATTTATAGCACTTTACTTGAGAATTAACCCTTGAGGATTCTCTGACTACACCTTTTCCATTTTCAAACCTAGAATTGGTAGGGGCAGGTTGTGTAGGTTTGGGAGGAGGATTGACTCATCCCTCACCGGATCGTTGGTTACTATATTGTGGCTCGGTACCTTTCACCACCATAGTTTTCAAATACTGTTCGAGATCTTGCACAACGGCATAACGTCTTTCAAGAGTTTCTACGTGGTGAGAAATCAACTCTTTTTGCAACTCAAGTCGCAATCCGGTGCGGAATCTAGAGAGTGATTTCAGGGTCTTCCGATACTTTTGCCCTCATCATGAACTCTTCAAATTTGGCAATGTAATTGGTCACGGGCATACCACCTTGGCGTAAATTTTGCCACTGGTCGAGGAGGCGTTGGTGGTATGATAAAGGAACATACTTCTCAGTAAGTCGTTCCTTCATGTCGTCCCAACGGGTAATGGGAAGACAATTCGCGTTCACCCTAATGCGCTCAACATTCAGCCAGAAAAGTCTAGCTTGACCAACCAACTTCATTTTAGCAACTCTAACGCAACGGTCGTCATTCATGACATACCAATCAAAGTGTTGGTCCATGTCAAAAAGCCAATCGAGGAAGACGGTAAGGTTCATTCTTCCATTGAAAGTCGGAATCTCAACTCGGACGTTCTTAAGGAGTTGAACTTCGGGGTCATAGTCATCTCTACGATGATCCCTACGGTTCCGGTTGTCTTGGAAACCATTACGTTCAAGGTGAGGACATTCACGCTCTTGGTGTTGATTTTCCAACCCACCCATCGCTTCCAGTTGGTTGATTCGATCACGTAATCTATCATTATCAACTCCTAGGGATGTTTGGGCTTGCTCAATGGTATTCAGACGTGCACTAATCGCACCCAACTCTTCTCCCATACCGTTAAGGGCATTGAGAATCACACTCGAGTCCATGGTGATCTCAAGGTCTATTAGGGTTCTAATATGGAATGCAATATGGACTCACAAAAACAATGCAATAAAATAAATATGACAAGCAAAGATGCCCTAACCTAGAAAACCTAGGGCTCTGATACCAAAACTGGCGCGGGACAACGGCCCTAAAATGCGGAATATGAATTTTATGCAAATTTTGCCGAAATTAATGAAATTAAATCAAGTTTAATCGCAAAATTATCTTTGATACCTTAGGGTTTGCAGAATTCTGATGGGTAGATCACACGAGATCCAGATAGGGTCCAGTCCGATGCGCAAGTACTTTAGAGTTGAGGCAAGATCGGCCTAAAGATAGTACTCTAGCTTTTCTAGGGTTAGGCGCTCGTCTTCGGTCCGATGTAGATTCACGAATTCCAAATTGGGTTGTAGAATGGAATTAAGGTTTGTGAAAGGCTTATGGCTTTTAGATCGGCTTATGGTTTTGGAAAGGGTGTTGGCTTGTGTGATTTAGGAAGGATTTAGGCCATTGCTAGAGAAGCACACAGAGATTTAGATAGCAAATTTAATCAAGCAAACCACGCAAAGCATTGACAACAATAAGGAAAATATATGAGAATCACTCCCTTGGTCTCACACCAAACCCATCGCGGGGAAGAAGACTCTCTCTTCATGAAGCATAAACTCTCATTCAATAATCAATCAACTCCCTTAATTACATTGTTTAAAGACCTTATATAGGCGGTTTTACAATAAAAGAAAACCCTAAAATAAATATTAAATAAAAGACAAATAAACCCTTGAAACAAAAGTTCGAAATTAAACTCCTAAAATAACTAAAATTCTCGGCGCTATTTCGATCAATCGAATTTGGAATTTGATCGATCGATTTGAAATTTTGATCGATCGAAATTTCATATTTCTATGAAAATCGTCGTCGACATTCGATCGGTCGAATTTGAATTTCGATCGATCGAAATTTTTGAACAATCGAATATATGATTCGACCGGTCGAAATATCACTCCAGAACTTGATATTTCCGTCGACAAATTTGATCGGTCGAAATTGGATTTCGATCGATCGGAATGTGAATTCGATTAGTCGAAATTTCCTGCTCCCTCAATTCTTCAGAATTTTCCAGAATTTTTCGTCTTTCACCTAGATATAACTTCCCTTCCGCTATTTCTTTCTTCACCGGTAGAAGCGGTGCGGTCCGAATCCAATGTCCATATAAGTGGCGTGCCCGTCACCATGTCTCGACTTACTCCTCACCGTAGATATGCACTCAAAATGAAATCGCTCCGATGAATGGGTTGCTTTTTCACACATGTGAGAGAGAATTACAATACAAATCAAAAGGTCTCACATAACATAAGAAACACGGTTCATCAATGAATTTAAAAGAAATCTTATAAAGAAAGATATATGTATTTCACGCATATCATATCAAGTACCATAGGCATTGCACTATCACTCTCCATAAGGCATTTACCACTCAAGATTGGATCAAGAAGGTCTTTTTCTGGGTTGAAACGAGGCTCGGGTAAAGGTTAAGAAAGAAAGGGAAATCGGGGATCAAATTTCTCTGAGAAACCGGAAACAGAAACACAATTTGATTTTCTCATTTTTCACTCTTTCTTTTGCCAATTTTTCATAATTTTTCTTTTTGCTTTTTCTCAACTTTCTTTTCTTTCTCCTTTTTGCTTTTCATTTTGAAATCACCTCATAATTTTCATTTTTCTCATTTTCTACCTTTTCCTTTTCCCCTTCTTCGAAAATACTTCTACCATATGCTTCCTGCAAGCATTACCACAATGCCTCTCTCTTACTCTCTTTTTCTCGTCCCTCTTCCCCAATTTCTCAAAGATTGAAGGGTAAGGTTTTACATTTGTAGCACTGGTGTGGGGTATGGTTAACATGGCTTATCAAGAAACAAATGAAAGCAAAATTTTCAACAAGCTCAAAAAGGGTACTACAAGGTAAATCTATATAAGGTGGGGTCTTTTAGTCATAAACGAGCCAAGGACGGCCTTCGTTCATTTCCTTTCAAGATGATAACGATGCCTCTTTGTTTCGAGTTCAAACACAATGAGTTCGAGTGCAATGATATAAAACAATGCAAAATAGATAAACCGAGATAGAATGTATGAGATTACAGCAAGTAAACATGAATTCAAAGATACTCCAAATTTAATTTAGCACTCATCAAGAACAAGGAAAAAGTTCTAAAATCTCATGGGTATTTATCTCCACTAGAATCCTAGGATTCAATGTTGTAGACTTGACTTCAGAACTTAAGCATGGTAATGGTGTAAGAATTTCCAGATATGAACTGCAGATCCATCTTTAAAGCCTTGCACTAGACTAATAATCATGGGCAGTTATAATTTTTACCATGGCATGGTAATTCCTCACTAAAACTCACAAGTATCAAAAAGTCATGGAAATTTGGAAAATAGGCTTCAATTTACCCAGTCAATTGATTGATTCATAGAAATCAATCGATTGAATACAATCTGCTTCAATTACTCTTGGGTTAAAGTCTCCAGTCAATCGATTGAGGTGATATACAAAAATTTGTCCTCAGTTAATGAATATCAGTTGATCGATTGAATTGCAAAGTTCAATCAATTGATTGGCACAGTTTTTAACAATTCCGAGAACATACCCTTTTTTTTTTAATGATGGAACCTGATTTTCACCCCCAAACCTGATGTGTCTAATGTCCTCATTGGTCTGAAAGATACAGAGTTTTGTACCCTCAAACCTGGCTAATATATACCAGAAACAGACGGCAGACCAAGTGAAAAAAATATCAGCACATCCAAGTTTTGAAATGGCGAAAATAACAGAGCAGATTGCGATTAACCAACAGAAATTCTAAACAAATATATATATATATATATATATATATATATATATATATATATATATATATGTATATTATTAATCTATGTGCTAATACACTTATTGGAAATTTAAAAAGAAACTATCCTAATGCAAAAATTAAGACAAACTATCCTAAAACATTACGAAAACAAAATAACAGCTAAAACAACTTTTAAACCTAACATTAATTTCTAAAACTTAAAAGAAATCTACGCCCTTAGTCTTCATCAGAAGTCATCCCAGGCTTCAGTTGTGGAGACATAAAAATCCACATCTCCTCAGTTATGCCAACCGCACTAGGTGGTGGAATCGGGGCGCGGGGTGGAGATGGTGGTGGTGTTGATGGCGGGTTGGCAAGCGGTGGCTGCGGATTCATCTCCAACCATGCGTAGGTTGGGATCAAATTCAAACTTGGGCTATGCTCGGCTTCAACAGAGCGAGTAAATGGAGGGCGGCTTCGTGGGGGTGGAGGCGGTTGCGGTGAATCAATGGACATCAAGTCCAATGGTGATTTCGGCGAAGGCCAAGGCGGAGATATCGGGTCATTGTCAATGATTTCTCGATTCGATAAATCGAGAGGCTGTTGGGGTGCATCTCGACGGGCTCGTTTCCTCACTGGTTCGGCTAGGCGTTTTACCACGGAGCGGGTGCGGTATCTGATTAACTCCATCGATCAAAGCTAGGGATGACAATTGCTATTGATTAAGGGGATTGATTTAGAAAAACTAAACTTAAATAAGTGAAAAACTATCCTAAAAAAATAATCTAAAAATGGAACAAATGCTTGAATTTCCCGGATGTGAAATTGGAATTTTCGAGATTCACATCAGTCAATCGATTGATTTTTAGGAATCAATCGATTGGCGAAGAAGATCTGGAAGGTTGACTGGCTGGGCAGACACTTTCTGAGAACAGAGATTTCCAATTTTGGAACATAATTTTAATTTCAAAAAGTTTCTATCCCATTCGGATTTGAATCTGAGTCAATCGATTAAATTTCATAGTTCAATCGATTGACTATAATTATTGAGGAACTTAAACCAATTGGCCAATGGAAACTTCCCAACTTAAAACACATTTCCAAATTTAAGTTGAAGCTTTTTAATTTTCATTCTTTGGCAAGTCGACGCAGTTCATAATCAATCGATTGAAAAGCATTTATCAATCGATTGAGCCAAAATTATTCGTTAATGAGAGAATTGAACACCCCAACATAGTCGGACTTTCTCAATTGATTGAAGATGAAAATTCAATCGATTGACTGATGCAATTTGCAAACTGTTCGGATTGAAACAGATAAAGAACAAACCAAAATAGCCCTGATTTCCATTAAACATCCGATATGATATGTTTCCATTAACACAACCCAAACTCACAAAATCCTAACTGATCAAAGAAAACAAACTAAAATTCTAACCTACCACTTGATTGATCAAACACACAACACTAACACTTACAAACAAAACAAAATAAACCACTGAAACAAAAAAACACACCAAACCACACACTTTAAATATCATCATCATCGTCAATGTTTCGATCGGATTGATTCAATCGTTAATCCTTTACTCTAATTGCTCCAGTATTTTTTGAATTCATATGAACTTGAGTGTCTTAAACTTCATATTCGACACGAGCTATTTCGGAGTAGACTCTTGGTCTACGCTATTTGGGCGTGCGCCCTATAGGGTTTGAGGTTCGGATAACTCTGTTATCAAAAAAGTTAATCGTTGGTTAAGACCGACCTATCAGATATGAAATTACATATCGAAAAACTATGTTCAAACATGCATACAGAAGGGTTCATTTCCCTTAATTATTCTCAGTTGCAGGCTTAAAATCTGCATTTGTGCACGGTATCCCTGTAAAGTGTACGCAAATGCGTCTGGGTATCCGTTGGATGGTCGTTGTTCCTATAAAATGTATCTAGTCATAATCTAGGTCAGGACTTCCATCGCCTTTGTTATGCCCCTGATGGGTCCATGCTTAAGCATAGTTGAATCGTTTATAAGATCATTCTTGGCAGAGACCAAGATTGGGTATCTATTTCTTTGGTCTTTGTTTGCAAGCAACCAAATACCAAAGAGGGGCATCTGTAGACACCCAATTTTGGCCCGATCCTTTCAATATTGTATGAAGTTGAGCATTCTAGTTTATGATGATCCAAGCTTCCGAAAGCATCCCCCATACCCTTAGAACCCTAGATACCCTTAGGAAGATTTAGAAAAACCTTAGAGAAAGACCCCCAATTCCCGGATGATCCCAAAGTCAGTCAATGGAGGCTTGAGGCCCCAAAAATTGCATTTCACGGATTCATGATGTTGTGCAGCCCTCGACAGTGAGCGAACTTCTGATGGCCATAACTTTTGATAGAAAAGTTCAATTGATTAATATAATATACCGTTTTACGGTAGCTCGAGACGATACATCCAATGGGCATGAGTAAATTTAACCCATGCGTGCAAAATATGCATGCATGAACAAATTTACTCATGCGTGCATAATATGCACACATGACCAAAAAACTTTTTTCTCCAGAATAGCTCCAGCGCGGGCCTTGAACTTCTCATTTGGATTTTGGAGATTTAAAGTATGCATGCATAATATGCACGCATGCCTTAAATACCTGCAAAATCCGAGATTTAGAGTTTTCTAGGTTGGGATTTTAACTTGTGGACTATCCCATACTTTGGGTTTAGGGTTCCCACTACCTTTAGACCCCCATAAGCCATTAGAATCACCATTTTGCCATTTAAGTGGCTACCCTATCATCGACCATTAAAATCCAAAGTCATCATCTCCAAACCCTCGAAATACCTGAATCCTTAGATGAACCCATTACCTAATTTTAAGCCACCATTAGAGCCCCAAACCCAATTAGGAGCCACTAATCACCATCTTCTCTATAAATAGAGACCCCACACCCTCATTTGGAGGATCCTAATTTTCCTAAGGTGAAACCCTAGCCAATCTTTCTCGCATACCACCACACTTCCAACTTCCCTACTTCCAAGACTTAGCAAAGTTAGGAGCCCCCTTTACCCCATTTTGCTTTCGGAAGCTCACTGGAGTTAGTTCAACACGAAGATCCGACGATGGTGCTACAAGAGCCCGGGAGTTCATCTCCGGCTCTCCTCTCCTTCTCTACTCTATTTTTCTTTTTTGGCTTTTCCCTTATCCTAGGATTTGAGCCGTTACGTCGCTGAAATTTCGGATAGTGTGGAGAGCTTAATAGGTCCAAGTGCCTTCAGGCAAGGGGAAGTACCGCCCACTTCTCTTTATTTTCACACTTTGGCCATAGTAGAGACCACTAACGAGCCTTGAAATCTATCCTTTTATTTTATCTTTTCTCTAGTTATTGTCAGGTATTATCCTTCTTTAATTCCGTTGATAAAAACCCAACATCCCAAGTTTTTTTCCTTTTATCAAAATTATTTGAAGCCCTATTTCATTTAAAATCCCCGAGAAGTCAAGAGACGATATTGCGATTGTCGAATGATGCCCTAAACTAGAACGAATCTCGAGTTCTCTCATCGGAGCCGTTTTTCTAGATCGAGAAATTTTACACATGCGACGCTAAAATGGATTAATCTAATTGTTTTATTAATTTCATTGAATTAATTTTATATGTTGCTTGATTTTGAATATTTCCGCTATTCAATCCATTCTAAAAGTTAATCCCACATCGCATATTAGGATTTTAGCATTTGTCCCGCGTCAGTTTTGGTATCAAAGCATAGTCTTAGTTTAGGGTTCTCCGCATCATATAGATTTTAGGGTTTATTTCTTTCCATTTCAGATCTATCTTACACCATCTAATTTTGCATAATTCCATCATGGATACCAGTAGCTTAGAAGCCCTTATTAGAGATCTTGCATCTAAGGTGACCACTAGTCAAACTCGGATGGATGAGCACATCGCTGATCAACAAGCTAGGTATGAGGCTTTAGAAGCCCGTTTTGAAGAGATCAATGAGCTCATTGCTGAGAATCACAATAGAGCCAACAACCGTGACCGTAGGAGAGATGTTCCTCCCCGACGTGAGGTCCAAGTCAATCTGGACGATAAGGTCATGAAATCTGTCAAAATGGACGCCCCTACTTTTGATGGGAAAAGACAACCCAAGGTCTTTCTTGAGTGGGTCGCCAGCATGGAAAATTACTTCGAGTGGTATTTCATGTCCGAAGAGCGCAAGGTCAGATTTGCCAAAGTCAAGCTTATGGGTCAAGCTAGACTTTATTGGTTGGGAGTAGAGCGTCGTAGGCAAATCTAGGGTCTTCGTCCCATTTCCACGTGGGCTGAAATGAAAGTCCAACTGCACGAAAAGTACATTCCCGTATCGTATGATGAACATATTCTTGATCAGTGGCAGTGATGGGGACGCCACCAACAAAGACCTAGGGTTCAGGCCATACAAGGTGTATCAACGGCGAAAGAAGCGACTAAAGGGCCAAGGAACATCAAGAACCACCAAGGGAAGGACTTAGAACTCAGTTTGGGAGCACCAGGCATCAACAGGCGACGGACGTCCGTGGCTACAGGACAGACGTCCGGATTTCGAGGTGCTTACTGCTTGGTGAGCACGGGTGTCCATAGCGTACCATGGACGTCTGTGAGTAGGCGACGGACGTCCGTGGACCCCACGTCGGACGTCCGTGAAAACCACCTTAGTTTTGTCCTTTTGTAAGTTACCACTTAGGTTAACTTAGTACTTTTCCATTTTAGGTTTATTCTCTTGTAAATAGTTATAAAGCCCAATTTGTAAGCCATTTTGGGCACTTGATGAATTAATGAAATGATGCATTGCATTTTGAGCTTGAGAGAAGCTTTGAAGAGTGAGTCTTCTTCCCCGAGAGGGGTTTGGTGTGAGGCCAAGGGTGAGATGCCCATGTTACTTTGATCTTCTTTCTTCTATCCTCCTGATTATCTTGCTAATCTCTTGAATCCCAAATCTCTCTTTTACTCGATTGTTCAAATCTCAAAACCTAGATCTAGAGCAATATTGACGTCCATCCTTATGGATCAACTCCAATCCTAGCCCATCGATCCATACCATTGTTGGACTCGAGCTTGCTCGATTTGAGCCGTTAGCCGTTTCGATTCCAAATCCCTAGCAAGGAGCTACCGATTTCACGAAGAACTACGATCTAACGCCCCGACCTAGACTAAGCGAGAGTTCTATCTCTCGGATCGCCTCTTCCTCCATCCTAACGGATCCCGCGCATCGGATTGAACCCTACGTGAGCCAAAGCATGGTCACCTAAATGGAATCCCAAGAAACCCCAAGGTATCGCTTTAATTTGTGATTAATTGCTTAATTAACTAGTTTAATTTCGGCAACTCATCATATCATGGGCATTCACGAATTTTAGGGTCGTCGTCCCGCTTCAGGCAGTCATTGCATCAAGGAGATTCCCCAGTCACAGAGTACATCGATCTGTTTGAAGACCTGATGACCCAGGCCGATGTCGATGAACCAGCAAAAGTTATCCTCTCCCGATTCCGAATGGATCTTCGACCAGAGTTACAGAGGGAACTCATTCCTTATCCCATTACGGATCTCGAGGAATGTTTTGCTAGGGTGGAAGAATTAGAACGGTATCTCGATACTCCCAGTCATGGCCGATCTAAGTCTTCCAAATTTGAGCATCAATCTAACCCTATCGAAAAGGGAAATAATGCCTCTAGTCAATCCTCAAAATCCATAATTTCCCAAGTTGACAAAGGGGCCAATGGTCGAAAGTTCTAAGCGAGCCCCGTAGCAATGTTATAAGTGTCAAGGTTTTGGTCACTTTGCATCCCAATGTCCTAATAAGAGTCAGACTTTGATCATTCAGGAGCATACTGAGAAAGAGGACAACGAGATACCAGAAGAAGTATACGAACCATGTAGCACTCCAAGTGATGAAGAAGGTGAGGTTCCGGTCAGAGCCATAGGTTGCATTAGGACAATTCCTATTACTGAGGACGGTGTTGATAATGTGTCCATCTCAAGTGAGTCATTAGAGTTGGTAGGAACATGTCATCATTTTTATTTGCATGGGATTAACAATCTAAATTTATTGGACATTGAAAATACGCATGATCATACTAACACATTGAATATATTTGATGTCTTTGATGCTAACAATTTTGTGTTACTTCCTGATGGTTCTGAGCATGTGGAATCTTTTCCAATCTCGAAAAGGGATAAGGATGAAGGTCTAAATTTTCCTCTAGACAAGAGCAACTTTCCAACAGTTGTCGTAACGGATCTTATGCCTATTCTAGATCCCACAACCCTACCCTTTGATCCATTTCTTATTGAGCACCCGACCGAACTGCACTCATTTACCCAGTTTCTAAACCCTTACCTTACCTGTGCAATATGAGAAAGGGTCGAATAAGAAGGTCATAGAATTTCCAAGCTTCCATGCCAATGAAGGTAAGAATCAGAAGTATCTCACAACGTGAAAAGGCAAACCAAGAATTGAACTCCCGAAGTGTGACATCCTTAGATTCCCTAACTCATTGGAGATGAGTTTTTCCAACCCAGGGATTATTGATGAGGACATCACACAGAGGAAGGCAGATGAAAGAATAAAGAAAAAGAGGCAGAAAACGACAACGGATGACTTGTAAGGAGTTCCACCGTACGAGTTCCAATACACTGGATCAGTACCACGTGCGTGTTTCATAGGTGATGAAACATTTTGAGTGGAGGAGAATGACGGGGAACGGCAAAAAAAAATAATAAATAAATACTATTCACGATGAATAGTGACGGGCGTCCGTGATTTTGCCCCCTCACTGTCCATAGGTCACAGACATCCATGAGGCACTACGGACGTCTGTGGACGTCGCGACGGGGTTTTCTAAATATTGCGGAAATTACCTATTTTAGTGTTTTATTAGTATTAGGACTCTTTATTTCGAATTTTAACTATTGGTGGCCTATATATAGAGGCTTGTAAAGACTTTTTAGTTAGTTTTTTGATTATTGAATGAAAAGAGAGTTGCTTTTGTACAAACCCTAGAGAGCTTGTGAAGAGTTTTCAACCGAGGGAGTGAATCCTTCAAACCTTGAGGAGTGAGCAATCGTTTCTCGTGCGACTTGGTGCAAAGCCGACATACAGCCGTGGTGTGAAGCCTTGGAATCTATCCTTTTATTTTATCTTTTCTCTAGTTATTGTCAGGTATTATCCTTCTTTAATTCCGTTCATAAAAACCCAAAATCCCAAGTTTTTTCCCTTTTATCAAAATTATTTGAAGCCCTATTTCATTTAAAATCCCCAATGAGTCAAGAGACGATATTGCGATTGTCGAATGATGCCCTAAACTAAATGAATCTCGAGTTCCCTCATCAGAGCCGTTTTTCTAGATCGGAAATTTTACGCATGCAACGCTAAAATGAATTAATCTAATTGTTTTATTAATTTCATTGAATAATTTTGTGTTGCTTGATTTTGAATATTTCTGCTATTCAATTCATTCTAAAAGTTAATCCCACATGCATATTAGGATTTTAGCGTTTGTCCCGCGCCAGAAATTAATCAAGAACAACATCGTTTATCGGTTTGGCATGCCCAAAGATATAATCACGGATAACAACACCAACTTTTCAAACAAGCGAATTAGAGCTTTGTGCGAGCAATAAAAGATCAAACATCATCGCTCATCACCATATCGACCACAAACTAATGGGGCCATCGAAGCTGTTAACAAAACCATCATCCGCATCCTTGAGAAGATGGTTGTCACCTACCGAGACTGGAGTGAAAAGTTGTCATTCACACTATGGGCTTACCAAACATCGATCCGTACCGCTATAGGGGCAACACCCTTTTCCCTTGTATATGGAGTTGAGGTTGTGCTACCAGTCGAGGTCGAAGTACCCTCCCTCCGTATCCTCATCGAATCCAATCTGTCGAAGGCTAAAAGAGAGCCCATTTTGAACAATTGAATTTGATTGATGAGAAGAGGCTCCAAGCTTTGTGCCTTACCCAGATTTATCATAGAAGAATTGCATGTGCTTACAACAGGCGTGTACGATTTTGAGCCTTGAAGGTGAGTGATATTGTACTAAAAAAAATCTTCCCCTCTCTCCACCCGGATCCTCAAGGGAAATTCAAGCCCAACTGGGAAGGGCCTTACATCAGAGGTGCTCCCTGGATACGCGCTCTGTCTCACTACGATGGAGGGAGATCTTTTTCCTAAGCCAATTAACGTTGAGTACGTACGTTGATTCTACTCTTAGTCTCGCACAAGGTAAGTACTGATAAAAAAGGATATGTGACTGCTTAAGGACCCCTCAAAAGGAGGCCATCATTTCAAAGCCAAGTAGCTAAAATCTCCTATCCTTGAATGCTCACACCCTTTGGCACACATTTTGAGCTAATAGCCTTTTTCTTTCAAATACCCCCCCTAAAAAAAGAAGAGAACAAAAAGAAAACCCAAAAAGGAGGAAATGAGAAAGTTACCAAAAACAAAAAAAATAGAAAATATATCCAAAAAAAAAAAAAATGCAAAAAGAAAAGAGGAAGTCTTACGCCATACAAAAGAAGATAATGAATCATGGAGCAAACATAGTGACGGGGACGTCACACAAAACAAAGCAGAGAAAAGCGCAAAGAGAAAACTAGAAAGAAAGAAGAAAAAGAAGTAGCGTCGTCAGCACATTGATGCAGACGTCCGTGGCCCCTTGACAGACATCCGTGGATAGGAGCACTCACTGGCTTAGGCGACGGATGTCCATGACCCATTGACGGATGACCGTGAGATCCGCCGATTAACGGACTCTCGGGAATTTCTATTTTTTTACGAAAACTTGTCTTTTTAGTCTTTTATTATTTTAGGAGTCTTCTAATTTCGTCTTAGGGTTTCCTTAGCCTATATAAAGGCTTGTAAAAACATTATTAGGGATTATTGAATTGATTAATGAAAATTGGAGAGTTGCTTTTGTGCAAACTTGTGAAGAGTTTTCGATCGAAGGGGCGAATCTTTCGAAACCTGAGGAGTGTTCACGCATTGCTCGTGCGACTTGGTGTGAAGCCGACGTCCAGCCGTGGTGTGAAGCCTTGGACCTCTATCCTCTTATTCCATCTTTTCTCTATTTATCATAAGGTAATATCTTCCTTTAATTCCATTGAAAAAAAATCAAAATCCCAAAACCCTATTTCTTGATATCTTGATTTTCCCTTTTATTAAACTATTTCTTCAACCCTGATTTCATTTAAGATTCTTGAGGAATCAAGAGACAATATTGTGATTATTACTTAGTGTCCTAAAATAGAACGAAACTCGAGTTCCCTCGTCGGAGCCGTTTTTCTAAATCGAGAAATCTTCATGCATGTGAACACTAAAATGGATTAATCTAATTGTTTTATTGATTTCATTAAATTAATTTTATGTATTGGGTGATTTCGATTATTTTTATTATTCAATGGAATCCAAGGTTAATCCCAACTTGCATCATTTTGGGTTTTAACGTCTCGTCTCGCGCCAGTTTTGGTATCAGAGCACAGTGCCTAGTTTAGGATTAGCCATATAAGATTACCCATATTAAGTTTTAGATTTTCATTGCATATAGGTGTTAGTGTTTTTCTCAAGCATCACTATGAATCCGGAACAGTTAGCCGCTTTCATGGAAAACTTTAATACCTAAATGGCTGCCATAAGAGGCCAATTGCAAGCCCAACAAGCGGAATTATCGGCGTAACTCCAAGAGTTGTCTAGATCGACTCATGGTGATTATCATAGGGTTAATCTTGATGAGAGGAAGGACCCTCCTAGGCATGAAAATCGCCCCGACCCGGATGAGAGTCACAAAGGCAGGCAAGGTTGACGCTCCCACTTTCGAAGGAAAGATGGACCCGAAAATCTTTATAGATTGGGTAGCCTCCATGGATCATTATTTCAATTGGTATGAAATGACGGATGAGCGAAAAGTGCGGTTTGCCAAAATGAAGCTTATAGGACAAGCCAAACTTTATTGGATGAGTGTGGAACTACGTCGAGAAGCTCTCGAGCGCGAACCCATCACCACATGGGCAGACATGAAAGAAAAGCTTCATGATAAATATGCCTCCATGTCCTACAACCAACGACTCATGGATCAATGGCATGGGTTAAAACAGGGAAGCATGTCGGTTGATGACTATATCAACAAGCTTGAGGAGTATGTATATCGGACTAACGCTTATGAGAGTCCACACGTCAACTTATCTAGGTTTCACACTGGTCTACGTCTTGAGTTACAAAAAGAACTCATCCCTCATCCTGTTGAGAGTTTAGAAGAATGGGCACTTTAGAAACAATGCCTCAAAAACAAACTTTTTAGCAAAAAAACCTGACCTCAAAAGTTTTAGAAAAACGGTGCTTTCACGGATTTTGGGGCGAGTTTTAGAAGAATGGGCACTTTAGAAAGCACCGTTTTTTTTTTAAACGGTGCTTTCACGGTTTTCTGAAGTTCTAAAATTTGTGAAAGCACCATTTTTCTAAAACGTTTGAGGTCAAGTCTTTTTTGCTAAAAAGTTTGTTTTTGAGGCATGCTTCTCTAATTATCCCTAGAAGAATGCTATGCTAGGGTGCAAAAGTTGGAGAGGTATCTCAACACTCCAACCGATGGGTGATTTACTTTGTCCAAACCCGATTTTCAATCTAACCCTACTGAAAAGGTGAACAATGCCCATGATCAATCCTCAAAACTGGTAAATGCTCAGATTGACAAGGGCAAAGCAACACTAATCGATAATTTTAGGCGCACACACCAACAATGTTATAAGTGCCAAGGCTTTGGTTACTTTGTGTTTCAGTGTCCCAGTAAATCGCAAACCTTGATTATCCAACAGGATATCTAGAAAAAGAGCAATGAGTTGGACAAAGAAATTTATGAACCCGCTGAAACACCCAGT
Organism: Chloranthus sessilifolius; assembly: GCA_021018995.1. Lineage (NCBI taxonomy): Eukaryota > Viridiplantae > Streptophyta > Magnoliopsida > Chloranthales > Chloranthaceae > Chloranthus > Chloranthus sessilifolius. The sequence continues at coordinate 119,592,426 of CM037592.1, forward strand.
GACGAGGAGAATGAAACTCTCGTGAAACCCGTAGGTTGTCTTAGGAAGGTTCCTATTACCGAGAACAGTGTTGGTAGTGTTCCCGTACCAAATGAGCCCTTAGAGTTCTTAGGAGCATATCTTCATTCTAACTTGCATGGGATTAACAGTCAGAATTTATTGAACATTGGAAATATGTATGATCGTACTGACACATTGAATATGTTTAATGAATTTGATACTAACAGTTTTATATCAATTCCTGATAGGCTCGAGCATGTGGAATCTTTTCCGATCTCGAAAAGGGGTAACGATGGAGGTCTAGATCTTCCTCTAGACAAGGGCGACCATCCAATAGTTGTAGTGTTGAATCTTACACTTATTCTAGATCCAGCAACCACACTCGTTGATCCCTTCCTTATTGAGCTACCAATCGAACCACACCCACTCACCCAGTTCATGTCCCGTACCTTACCTATGCAATATGAGAAACGATCGAATGAGGAGGTTATAGAAATTCCAAGCTTCAGCGCCAATGCAGGAACACACCTTGAGTATCTCACAACGTGGAAAGGTAAGCCAGGAGTTGAGTATCCAGAGTATGACATCCATGGGCTTCGCAACACATCGGAGATGAGTTTTTCCCACCTGGGAAGTATTGACGGGGACGTCGCACAAAACAAAGCAGAGGAAAACGCAAAGAGAAAATTAGAAAGAAAGAAGAAAGAGAAGTAGCGCCGTCAGCACATTGACAGACGTCCATGGATAGGAGCACTCACTGGTTTAGGCGACGGACATTCGTGACCTATTGACGGAGGACCATGAGACGGGTCCGCCGATTGACGGATTCTCGGGAATTTCTATTTTTTTAACGAAAACTTGTCTTTTTAGTCTTTTATTATTTTAGGAGTCTTCTAATTTCGTATTAGGGTTTCCTTAGCCTATATAAAGGCTTGTAAAAACATTATTAGGGATTATTGAATTGATTAATGAAAATTGGAGAGTTGCTTTTGTGCAAATCCTAGAGAACTTGTGAAGAGTTTTCGGTTGAAGGAGTGAATCTTTCTAAACCTGAGGAGTGTTTACGCATTTCTCGTGCGACTTGGTGTGAAGCCGACCTGCAGCCGTGGTGCGAAATCTCAAAAATCCTTGGTGTGAAGCCTTGGACCTCTATCCTCTTATTCCATTTTTCTCTATTTATCATAAGGTAATATCTTCCTTTAATTCCGTTGAAAAAAAATCAAAATCCCAAAACCCTATTTCTTGATATCTTGATTTTCCCTTTTATTGAACTATTTCTTCAAGCCTTATTTCATTTAAGATACCCGAGGAATCAAGACACGAAATTGTGATTATCACTTGGTGTCCTAAACTAGAACGAAACTCGAGTTCCCTCATCGGAGCCGTTTTTCTAGATCGAGAAATCTTCATGCATGCGAATGCTAAAATGGATTAATCTAATTGTTTTATTGATTTCATTAAATTAATTGTGTTGGGTGATTTTGATTATTTTCATTATTCAATGGAATCCAAGGTTAATCCCAACTAGCATCATTTAGGGTTTTAGCACCTCGTCCTGCAGCACATAGCAAACTCGCTACCCAGGAGAAAGTCATCTTTAAGGTTTACAAGCAGTCACAGCATCCATCAAGTCAGCACAAGCCAAACTAGGAGATAGTAAAATTGCGTCCAATCAGCTATGACGGAATCGGTGTCTCTAGCATCGATCGCCCTCCGGTATAAAAAATAAATAAATTTAAAAGCTCAAAGCAAAATGGACGTGGTGAAAACCCGCAAATGGTGCCACGGGGAAAAAAAAGTGAGTTTGTACGGACCAGGTGAAAACCTGAAAAGGCGCCTGGGGTAAAAAAGATCAAAATACCCACAGACATAGTGAAAACCCGAAAGGGCGTTGCGGGTAAAAAATAGGGCAATAACGGGCATGGCGAAAACCCATTTTGGGCGTCGTGAGTAAGAATGTTTAAAAAAAAAATCGATTACTCTCTTGCTTACGCTTTTACTTTTGGTTTTTACATATTAGCGGCATCACTTACGTTAGCCTAAATCGGGTCCTAATACGGGAGATCCTCAGACCACGTCGTCAAATGCATGGCCAAAGGTAAGGATAGAATATCGATTCAATCTAAAGGGATGGACATTCCCATCTTTTTAAACTTTGGGCCCCTTCCATGCCCAACCATGAATGAATGGGTTCGGCCATTTTCAAGATGAATCCAAAGACCCCCTGACAAGGAATTCTGATCCACATGTTTGGACCGTGGCCGAGCCAATTGAAGAAAATCAGAACGGAAGAAATAGACCCATAAATGGGCTTTCAAACGACCCGTGAAGAAATCAAAATCGGGCATAAAGGAGGAGAAACCAGGCGTAAAGATGTAAATTCTAGAGAATGGAAGAGCACAGGGCAAATTCGATCGATCGAAAATTTCGATCGATCGAATGTCAACGGCGATATTTCATATATATGAATTTCGATCGATCAATTTTCACTTCCGATCGATCGAATTTCAATTTCGACCGATTGAAATCGCGCCGAGTTAGTTTAACTTTTTTATTTTTCTATTTCGAACTTTAGCCTTAGGGGCTTATTTGTCTTTTATTTAGTATTTGTTTTAGGGTTTTATTTTATTGTAAGACCTCCTATATAAGGTCATTAAGAAGAACATTATAGGAAAGTTTTGATTATGGAATAAAAGAGAGTTGCTTTTGTGCAAACCCTAGAGAGCTTGTAAAGAGTTTTCAACCGAGGGAGTGAATCCTTCAAACCTTGAGTAGTGAGCGATCGTTTCTCGTGCGACTTGGTGCGAAGCCGACTTACAGCCGTAGTGTGAAGCTTCGGAAAACCCTTGGTGTGAAGCCTTGGAATCTATCTTTTAGTTTGTCTTTTCTCTAGTTGTCAGAGAGTTTCAGCCCTATATAGCCCTTCCGCGCGGGATTTACGCTCTTTTAGGGTTAGCGTGCGTGTTTGTCCCGCGTCACCCCCCTCTCATTGTTAAAGCATAAAAAAAACACAAAAAAGTATTGCTTTCATTTTTGTACTCTGTATAAACCATATCAAAAAACGTATTTAAGTGGCTCTATATTCTCGGCCATTACACTCGAAGAAAAAAAAATTTGTTAGGGGTTTTGTACCCCTTTCCTTTTGTATTTGATATATTTTGAAGTATGTGCAGGTCAGGTCAACGGCCCAACTCGCGTCTTAAGTCACGGATCCTATGGAGAAGTGTGTCTTCATGAGCATTGCGGTCACTCATCCATCGACCGAGAAGGCCCTTATAACGTTTTCGAGAAGCATCAGTAGACCCAAGGACCTCGTTCAAAACTCCTTCCAAACGAAGGTTCTCACGATCCAAGGTCGCAGCTCATTCTTGCTCTTTCCCAAGGCTCTCCTGCAAAAGATGCAAAAACAAAAAAAAAAGAAGAGAAAGAAAAAAAAAACAAAAACAAAAAAAGAATGGTAGAAAATATATTTTGTTTACACATGTCCCAAAAGGCTATTTGACATCAATATTCCCTCCACCTGGGTATTTGTGCTAAAATAAGGTTGAGGTCGATGAGTACGCTCAAAGATTTCGGACCCTATCTCGAGTAGGTGCACCCGTGACAGTCAAAGTGGGGCAATCGATGCCTCAGAAGATTGATATCAACCGTCAGATCTTCACATGTTTGCTTTTCATGATAATTGTTGAAGAATTGGGTCGATCACCCTCTCGCTCACAAGAGTTGCTGGGTTAGAGAAGAGCTCAAACATCATCTAATGTTGATAGTATCAGTACACGATCATGCCTAGTAAGGTCGCTAAGCGTTTGGGGACCACTAATCTTGAGGGAAGAATGATTTTCCATTGGTTGAGCCTCTGCCACTCCATGTTTTTGCTAAATGGTGTTTGAGACTCGCGTTGAATATAGCGAATCCAAAAGCAATAGAACATTGGGCCTGTTTGGTCGTCTCCTTGAATGCCAAAGAGGGGCATCTGTAGACACCCAAATCTCGCCTAACACATAATCGACCCATTCTTCGAGAAGAAAGCACTTCCAAGCTTCCAAAAGCATCCCCCGTAACCCTTGAAACCCTAGTGACCCTTAGGAGGCTGAAAAAACTTAGAGAAAGACCCCCGATCCCCGAATGATCCCAAAGTCATACCAATGGAGGCTTGAGGCCCCAAAATATAGCGTTTCACGGATTCATGATGTTGTGGGCCCTCGACAGCGAGTGAACTTCCGATGGCCATAATTTTTTATAGAAAAGTCCGATTGATTAATATAATATATCGTTTTAGGGTAGCTCGAGACAATACATCCAATGGGCATGACCAAAATTAACTCATGCGTGCATATTATGCACACATGAGCAAAATTAACCCATGCGTACATAATATGTACGCATGACTAAATTCTGATTTTCTCCAGGAAAGAGCTCTCGACTCAGGCCCTGGACTTCTCAGTTTCCTTTTGGTTTTAAGGCATGCGTGCATAATATGCACGCATGAGTTAAAACCTGCAACTTCGAGATTTTTGATATCTTCATTTGATCTTCATTGACTTTGGGACCATCTTGGACCTTTGGGGTAGTTTTTAAACATCCTCGTTATGCCCCCAAGTACCTTTTAAATTGCTTTTATGCCATTTAAGTAGCTACCCCATCATCCACCATTAAAACCCACCTTCATCTTCTCCAAAATCCTCGAATCCTTAGATGAACCCATTACCTAAAATCTAACCTTTCATTATAGCCCTAAAACCAATTAGGAGCCCACTAATCACCCATTTATCTATAAATAGAGACCCCCACCCCCTCATTTAAGACACTAATTTTGCCAAGGTGAAACCCTAGCCAATTCCTCTCATACTTCCATACTACCAAGCTCTCCATCTCCCAACCTTAGTCAAATCCTAGGATTTCATCACCCACACTTGCAATCGGAAGCTTGCCGGAATAGCCACACACGAAGATCCGACGGTGGCACTACAAGAGCCCGAGAGTCCATCTTCGACTCTCTTTTTCTTCCTCTATTCTCTATTTTTCTCCTTAGGCTTTTCCCTTACCCTATGATTTAAGTCGTTACGCCGCCGAAATTCGGATAGTGCGGAAAGCTTAATAGGGGTCCATATGCCTTCGGGCAAGGGGAAGTGTCGCCCTCTTCTTCTCTTTGTTTTGTACTTTAGCCATCGTAGAGACCACTGATGAGTGGGACGATTAGGTGCCTAACACCTTCCTAATCGGTAACCGAAGTCCTTGCCAAGACCCTTTGGCATAGACCGGTGATCGGAGTCAAATCCAATACTTCAGTGTTTATTATATTTGATTTTGGTTTCCCGGAACACCAAAAGCTCCGGGTGATGACTCCATACTTTAACCCATCATCGCGACGGGTCCTCAAGGCCCATGGTTGCACAGCGTACAACCTGTCCCATGAAATGGCCCTCTTCTCTAAGTCTTGTACAATGTTCTTAAAATCGTCGGGTGGGTTCAGGCGGTTGGGGGGATGTTCGGGCGGAAATCGCTGGGCGGTGCCCGGGTGGGCCCCCCAAAATCCGGGCGGCCGCTATATATATTTATATATATATATATTAGAGATTTAGAGTTATACAATATACACACAGCCAGTCACAGCACATTGAGGCCCTAAGCACAGCACACTGAGGCCCTGAGCACAGCACACAGCCAGTCAGCCACACACACACTGACACACACAGATATATATATACATTATATTGTCACTGTGGTTGTGCATGTGCAGGAAAGAAGAAAAAAAAAATGCAAGCTTGCAGCCATGAAAGGGATTATATATATATATATATATATATATATATATCTATATATCAATATATGTGTGTCAGCCATGAAAAAAAAAAAAGCAGCCAAGATTATATATATGTGCAGGTGCAGCCATGAAAAAAAAAGATGCAGCCAAGTATGTGCAGCCAATCAGCCATAAAAAAAAAGATGCAGCCAAGGCCCAAATTATATATATATATATATATATATATATATATATATATATATATATATATATATATATATAAAAGAAGAAAAAAAAATGCAGCCAATGACCAAAAAAGATAAGAAGAAAAAAAAAAATTGATGCAAAAAAAATACCAGAAAAAAAAAACCCTACTGTTGCTGCTTGCTGCCGAACTTCCGGAGGGTCCTCCGTTTTTTAAATATAAAACAAAGGACAACTTGAGAAGAAGAAAAAAAAACCTGCCGGAGCCGAAGGCTTGATGCATCCCGGCAGGAGGATCACCGGATCCCTATGCTTCAAAAAAGAAGAACGGAAGATGGATCAAAATTTTTTTTAAAAAATATGCATAGAAGAAGAAGAAGGAAGAAGAAATGAAAAAAAAAAGACTCACCGGACGGTCGTCGAAGGTGGCCGGTGGTTGTTGGTAGTCGCCGGTGAGCCGCCAATGAGTGGATGAGAGGAACAGACGAAGAAGAAGAAGGAGCCTCAACTCTCAAGCCCTAAGCCTAAGCCCCCTTTCGATTGCTAATGAGAAACCGCCTCAAAAGCCGCCCCACTCAAAATCAGATCGGCTGGGGACCCAATCCGCCCGGGTGGCCACCCCAGCCGATTTTTGAAACATTACTCTTGTAAAACCCAGTCCATTAGACCCCAAACTCTCTTTTAATTAAAATTAAAATAGCCAAAAGGGTTTTTTTTCGTCTCCAATCTTTTCCCATAATTAATAAAGAATCATATTTAATCAATCTCATTGGCCTAAAGTCCTTGAATTACGTGAAAAACCATTTAAATTCCTATAAAAAGGTATAAAATGGATAGATCGTTATTTGCACTCCAAAAAATTTCAACTAATTTATGAATAAAAATTTAACATAATAAAATAAATATAAGCAAGCCTCATGATTAAATACCAATTGAACACATGCAACAATAAAATAAATATAAGCAAGCCTATGAAATTTATGGTCGTCACAGTATACTTTCTCTGAGATCCTGCAATCCCCTTATCTGATCTTGCTACTTCATTTCCCAAAAAATACTTAAGTGGAGCCAAGTCCTTAATCTCGAAGGATCTGCGAAAGTGATCTTTCAGAAAAAGAATTTCTTCACAATCATCTCCTGTGATGATAATATCATCCACATACACAAGAATGGATGTAGTATACACTCCTTCGTAGACGCACAATGTGTGATCATAGTGACTTCTTTGATGCCCATAACCCAATACTGAAATGGTTGTTTTAAAAAATCACTTAAAGTGTTATGGATCTTGAAAAGGAAGTCATAGTATCTTATGTCCCAATTCTTTGCATATTGGATAATTTTAGATCCATTGAAATTTTATATATTAATTACTCATCCACATGCTTCATCTACATGTTCTTCCAACTCTTATTACATACATGAACACTTTTTTCCAGTGCAGATTCTGATTTGCGGTTAGCAAGGAGGTTAAAGCGTGATACTGTGGAAAGAGGCAGAGACGTCAGATCCGTACTCGATCAAGTTAGTCAACAATGTTCATCCTCTTTCTTATGCTATATGAAAATCTTTCATGTAACTCTAAATTTTGGCTGTGGGGACATAGTTAATTAGTTATAGGTAGTTCATATCCATATGGTATAATTTTTTTTATGCTACTGTGTACAGGTTATCTCAAATACCATTTCACTTGGCTACTATTCAGTGACTATAACTCTTCAATGAGGTACCTATATCAAATTTAATGAGATTGAACATTGATACCAGCAGCTCAAACTTCAATAAAATACTTGCTAAGAAGTTTTATAGCCACAACATACAACTTAGCCACATTGGTGCATCGACAGCTACACTGCGGAGTACTACATGTATCAACAATATAGCCTGATAGTAGAATGGATTTTGATCCAATAGACACCAATCACACAAGCAAATCGAACCTTGAGAAGAATGCATGTACAGTTTCCCTCAATAGCATCGGAAACTTGAACCCTTTATATAGCGGTAAAACATACCTTGATTTCTGTGTACCAATAGAATAATGTAAATACTGTATCAAAACTCCATGCAATCAGCTTCAACACTTTCCAGATCCCAAAAGCATAGATAAAATATTTAAAAAATGAAATCTCAGTCATTATAAACTTCATTGCAACTTCAGAACATGACAGGTTTAAAAGGGTTAGTTTAGTTAAATGAGATACGTTAGGTAGTATTAAGATTAGTTTTTATAGTTTTAATGTTAGACTTCGAGAAGAGGAAGGAGAGAGAATTATTGGATGAAAGGCTTAGTGTGAGTGTGACACCTGCCACACATTTTTTTAACCAGTCACTAGCCACACATTTTTTTTTATCTGTCACTAGCCACACACTTCTGTTAACACGAATAACAAATTTACAATACTACTCTAATAAAGAGCATACCAACTAATAAAAAACTATTATCTACAATACATCAGTACTAAACAAACACTTATGCAATAATATGCCTAAGCCCCGCTATCCCCGTTTAGTTCCCAGGAGATCCACCCCTTGGGCTGATATTAATATTAGTTTAGATGGTTCAAGGTTTGATTTTGAGACTAAGAAGAAGAAAGAGAACAATTGGGTGGAAGGCTTAGTCTGAGTGTGGCACTAGCCACACATCTATAGTAACGGTAAAAAACACATGTTGAGAGAGCAAGAGGGAGTAGTAGAGAGTATAGAGAGAGTAGTAGTAAAGAGTAGCAAGATGGTAGAAGTAAAGAGTAGCCATGAAGCTCTGATTTGAAGATTTCGTTCGAAAGCTTTGAAGATCTTGATTGGTTTTATAGCATAAGAAAACTAGGGTTTGCTAACTTCACCCAATTACCTGTAAAAGTCAGTGGTAGGTGCAGGATTTTCTTGAAAGAGGGCAGGGGGGCACCTGGTAGACTGTAGTTTTTTTTTTTTTTTGAGACGATAACAAAGAAATATATTAAAAAACGCAAGCCAAGTCCGTAGTTGAAATATGCTAAAAAAGAATCTCTCTTATTGAAAGTAGAAAACAACTATTAAAAAAATCCAAAAATACACACCATTGAAATGTGATTTATCATTAGGCGATGTGGCGCATATCTGAGACCAATCTAAATTGTCCAATTGCAATCCATTATTGGAACATATCTCAGCTCAAAGAAACATACCTATAAGTGGTTGTGAACAATCTGATTGATGATCTTTAATATCAGCCATTGAATTTTAGGACAAAGGTGGAAATTTTCATTACCCCGTGTTTGGGAGGCAAACCAAGATCCTTAACTTGTGATTAGAAGGGAAAAAGAAGTACCATTTTTTTCTGACCTCTGGACTGAACCCTAGAGGATGTAAGCAACTTGTGATCATGTGGATGTGGCAGATGATCTAGGGGTCAATCCCATGGTTACTGCTGTGGGTTCAGACGCATCTTCCTCTCTCTCTCTCTCTCTCTCTCTCTCTCTCTCTCTCTCTCTCTCTCTCTCTCATATATCTAATATATATTTGTAATGAGGCACATTAACCGTTCCAATTTGGTTGGTTTAATTTTTTTCATCTCCACATGAGAGTTGCTCTTTTATTTTATTGATCGTTGAAGATGATATTTATTTTTATTTGGAACTATCGATGATTTTTCATGGCCTACTTTCTTATTCTAGTTTGGTTCTTATAAAGAAACGAGACTCCTTTTCCTGGCTCATTTTTTTTCTCACACTGTTACTTTCAAGGGTTTGACATCATGCTTCTCCTCTACCAATTTATTTTCCTTTTTTAGAAATATTTAGAAATGAGTTCCTGGAATTATCCCCTGAACAGTAATGGTTGTAATTCTTATTCCTAGTTAGCTATTAAAAACTCTTTGAAATAATAGTCTTCGCATATTGCTTCATCAGACACTGTTTGTAAATTGCAGTATGCTAAATTTGTGAAGCCAGCTTTTGATGAATTTATACTTCCAACAATGAAATACGCGGATATCATAATCCCCAGAGGCGGAGATAATGATGTGGCAATTGACTTGATTGTGCAACACATTCATACAAAACTTGGTCAGCACGACCTCTGTAAAATATACCCAAATGTTAAAGTTATAAATTCAACCTTCCAGGTAAATTTCCTGTATTTTTTATTTAGCATTATAAGCTTAAATTATTAGTATCTTTCTTCGTAAAGTTTCTATTTCAGCGTGCAATTTTCTTGCTTCCCATCTTAGAAAATATGTCTTCATGCCTTGAATTTGAATGATGATTTCCATTGCTCCAGATACGAGGAATGCATACATTAATACGTGATGTTAAGACAAAGAAGCATGACTTTATCTTTTATGCGGACCGACTAATTCGCTTGGTAAATTAACTTCTGCTTTAGCTCAATGAACTGTTTTTGTAAAGAAGCCTGATTCTGTTTCTTGGCCTGATGTAATTATATAACTATTCAACATGGTTCGTTTAGGTTGTCGAGCATGGCCTTGGTCATCTACCATTCACTGAGAAGCAGGTTATGACTCCTACAGGTAAACATTGAAACCTTCCACTTGTGATGGTCAAAGAGCAGTAGTTTAAATCTTACGATTCAAGTCTGAAGCCTACGATTCAAATTGAATCTTACAAGCTTTTGAATTTTACGCTAGCTGAATTTATATAATTCAGCCTTTGACGCAGGATGAACCCTAGACTATGTGAATGCGATGATTACTTGCTTGCCAAAATTAAAGTGAATTAAATTAAGCAATAAATTTGAAAATATAACGGATACCTTAGGCGTTCGTAGTCTTTGCACTAGGCGTCCTCCATGTGAAAAGTTTGTGTTTGGTTCGAGTAGGGTTCAGCCTTTGCACTAGGTCTGTTAGGTTGCAGCGCGGATCGTTCCTAGAGATTGGACTCTAGGTCTTCCCAGATTAGGGCACTCACAGTTCAATGATGGAATCTCTAGTCCTTCTATGGTTTACGGGATCGGGTCGAATCAATGGATGAGGGAAAAGCTAGGGTTTTGGGAGTCGGGTATTTGGATGGGAGATGGCAATTTGGGTTGTTTGAATTAAAGCAGGGAACATAGATTAAAAGGATAAACAGTAAGGATAGATTGTGAGCTTCACACCAAACCCTTCTCGGGAAGAAGAATCACTCTTCGAAGAAACTCATCTCAAGTTTCAAAAGCAAACACTCATTCATTCAATAATCAATAATTCATTACATTGTTTACTTAAGGACCTTATATAGGAGTCCTTTTAAACGAAAATAAAACCCTAAAACAAATACCAAAAGGACAAGTTTGCCCCTAAAAGTTCAGTTCGAATTTTGGAAAAAAAATAAAAATGATTTAAGCTGCGCGATTTCGATCGATCGAAAATGAAGTTTGATCGATCGAAATTTAAATTCGATCTATTGAAAGTTAAACTCGATCGATTGAAAAACATATTCTAAAAGCTCGCCGCAGAAATTCGATCGATCGAAATTGAAACTCGATCAATCGAATTATATACTCCAAAACATATATTTTCCTCTTCGTCGCCGTTCGATCGATCTAATTGCATCTTCGATCGATCGAAATTGCAATTCGATCAATCGAAATTGCGATTGGATCGATCGAAATTGCTGTGTTCCTCCAATTTGTCATCTTTCTTCAAAATTTTCGTCACTTTTGCCTATTTCTGATTTCCATTCCGCTTCTTCCAACTTTCGGTATACACGAAACGGTCCATATCCAATATCTACGATGTCGGCGTCCCCGTCAATTCTCCCCGACTCAAAATGTTTCATCATTGATGAAACACGCATGAAGTGAATCCTGGCACTCGATGATGTATGAGCATCATCTCGGTCCATTGTAGAGGGGCATATCCGATAAACCTCTCCTTGACGAGCCCAATAACCCGGCTCACCAAGCCACTCTACCAAATACTTTTGAAGTTTCGCATCGACTCACTCGGACCTGAAGGAATTCATCCCCGATGAAGTGTGATCCCGATATCAACCGGGAATACGGGAATTCAAGCGACGAACTCTCTCATGATTGGCCCATGCACTCTCGATAGTCGACTCGTCAACCCTCTGCATCTCGTAAACCAGAAATTTTCTGCCACAGGTGAATGCCACAAGATTATCCCAAATTTCCTCAATTATCTCTTTCCTCTGCTTGCTTGGGTAGGGAAGTGGTATTGGCTGCAAAGTTGGGATGGGATTGTAACCATGGATCAAAATATCGTCCGATACCGATACGTATCGGTATCGGACATGAACAATACGGTACATTAAATGTACCGTATCGCTCATTTGTATTGCAAATAACGGCCGATACATTCAATGTATCGCCCGATTACTACTATTCCGATATATAAATCGTCCAGTGCGATTTTTTTTGACCGACGTGCGGTTTTTTTGACATTTTAACCCATGGTTGTAACTAGGGGTTGTTTGGAACGGGTTGCAAGGAGGTAGGGTTAAGCTCAAAGAAGGAACTAGGTCCTCCACAATGAACGTAGAGCTGACCCTGATATCTGGAGGAAGCTCAAGATTGTACGCACTAGGACCATTCCTTACCACAATTCCAACAGGTCTAGCGCCATGGGCCTGGAGATCCTTTACAACTCCCGATGGGAATCGTTCAGGTTCAATCCGAACCATTGCATGATCATTCAATTGAAATTCCATAAAAGCCTTAGGTAACTGCATCTACATTTTGAGAGTTTCATTGCATAAATTAATGTTCAACTTAATTTCGGCATGCAATGCGGAATGAAACTCAAAAGATGACTCACAATAAGACTTGGAATGTATAGCAATATGCAACTTGAGACTATGATGTGTATGCGTGTCTATGGACTCAATACTCTCATGTGCATGCGACGCTAACGACTCACATGTAGTGGCCTGTATCAACACTGGTGACTCATGTGCAGTGGACTCGACCAACACTAGTGACTCATGTGTGATCGAATCAAGGGACACTAATGACTCATAGGTAAGTGACTTGATTGGCTCGTGTGTGCTTGGTTCGACCAACTTTAAACATTCAAGTGTAGAGGACTCTACCACCAACAAGGACTCGTGACTCTGGCTCTAACAATGACAAATCGTGCGTGGGTGACTCAACATTACTACTCACATGGAAATCAGAAGCCCTTTGGACACAAACTAGACTCTCTTCAGCTTCTTCGATCTCCTCTTCACTCATCACGGTCCTAGGGTCATACACTTCCTCTTCTACTTTCATACTTTCCGGCTCCTTAGAACTTTCGCCTTTAGTCACTAAATTTGGAGTGGGAAGTTTTATGGAGCATTGGTAAGCAAAGTGTCCAAATTCGTGACACTTGGAGCAATCAGGACACTTGTCTATCTTTGGTTTTAAAAATCGTAAAAGATGACGGTGTGTGAGAGGAATATAATTCTCAATAAGTCGCTCCCTCATGTCTTCCCATTGTGTGATGGGTTTACGATTAGCTAAGTCGCGTAGAAGCTCAACATTAGTCCAATAGGTTTTGGTACTAACCTCCAACTTTGTTTTCACTAACCTAACTTTATACTCATTTGGTATGCCATACCAATTGAAATACTCCACACTAGATAACCACTCCACAAAGGTTTTAGGATTTGCCATACCCTCCAAATTTGGAACCTCATTCCGAATCGATTTTAGAAATCTCTCGGCAAGGTCGTACTTAGGTTCATGATGGTAAAGGTATCCCCTAACTCTAGTCTTGTCCATGGGTCAAAATATCGTCCGATACCGATACGTATCGGACGATACGTATCGGTTTTGGAGGTCAGCGGTACGATACATAGGATATGTATCGTACCCTATATAAAATAGATAAATTATCGTCCGATACGGATAAAATATCGTCCGTATCGTCCGATAATTTGACTAAAAAGCAAAAAATAAAAAAAGGACGAAATTATCGGTGGGACCCACCCTTTGACCCGACTAAAGGGTCGGGTTTCCCTTTTTTTTCCCCATTTTCTTCCTTTCTTCTTCCTCTCTTCTTCCTTCTTCCTCTCTCATTTTTGGGTTATTTGCACCCTAAATCGGCGCCAAATCGCACAAAAAATCACGGGATCAACGTGGAAGGTACGTGTTTATCATTTTACCATCATTTTATTTCATTTTAAATACTAAAATAAGGTAGATCTACCTAATTTAAGGGTAGATCTACCTTAAATAAGTGTAGATCTACCTTATTTAAGTGTAAATCTACCTTAAATAAGTGTAGATCTACCTTATTTAAGGGTAGATCTACCTTATACAAGTGTAGATCTACCCTTAAATTAGGTAGATCTACCTTTAAATTTTATCATTTACCTATAATATTAATTATTATAATTATTTAAATTATTTAAAATTATTAAAATTATTTAAAATAATTTAAATATTTAATATTTAAATAAATTATTTAAATTAAGAAGAGGGGAAAAATAATTTAAAATATTTAAAATATTTAAATTAATTAAAAATAATATAAATAATGGGTCAAAAATAATTATATGTGACTCATTTAAAATATTTAAATTGATGGGTCAAAAATAATATAAATAATTATAATTAAGGGTCACATGTAATCAATATGGGTCACATATAATTAATAAAATAATGGGGTCAATATGAGTCACATATAATTTAAACTTAAAATTAATATGGGTCACATATAATTAAATTTATGGGTCACATATTAAATTATGTGGCCCATATTGATTCTATGTGACCGTCATATATAATTAAAATAATTAATATTATGGGATATGTCACATAAAATATTAGAATAATATGGAATAAATTTCAAATAAATTTTTTAAAATTATAATAATATCAAATAAATATTCATAAATTAAAATAATATCAACTAAATATTCAAAAATTAAAATAATATCAAATAAACATTCATAAATTATAATAATATCAAATAAACATTCATAAATTATAATAATATCAAATAAATATTCATAAATTAAAATAATATCAAATAAACATTCATAAATTATAATAATATCAAATAAATATTCAAAAATTATAATAATATCAAATAAATTTGATAAAATATAATCTAATCTTTTAAAAATTAGAATAATATAAAATAAAAATTCAAATGTAATCTAAATTTTATAAAAATTAGAATAATATCAAATAAATTTAATAAAATATAATCTAATATTTTTAAAATAGCAATAATTAAAAAATAAATTTTATTTTCAAGTGTAAATTAGATGTTTACTTTAATGCAATCGTTTGCTCATTCATGCAGGTGAAATAAATAAATATGGTACGTTTGTGATTCGGTAAGCGTCTGATGCGTGCAATGATAGATGGTAATAGACTCCAGATACAATGTAAGCTTTGTGGAAAAAAACTGCTGGGAGGAGGTATCACACGGTTAAAGGAGCATCTGGCTCATGTAAAGGGAGAGACAAGAGGGTGTCCCAGTGTACCCAGAGAGGTAAAAGAAAATATCAGAGCTAGTTTACAAGCGATAAAGGGAAAGAAAAAAGCTGAAGCCGATCGTGATAGGGAAATGTATGAGAGAATCAGGAGGCCAGATCCAGAGTTTACATCAGCTGCACCTGAGGATGATGAGGATGAGGATGAGCAGATAGCGAGAGCTATGAGAGAGAGTGCCAGAGAAGCACAACAGCGGCGAGATCAGGAAGAAGCCGATTATCGGTTTCGGTCCAGGTTGAGGGGCCCATCCATGCCTGCTACCGGTGGTGGATCTAGTCATAGGCCACATGTTGTTGAGGATGATGAGGATGTTGAGCAGACTGCCGGGTTGCGTAGGTCAGCATCTGGGAGGGATTATAGGTACTGAGGTCTCTTCATGGATCCATTCATGTATCGCACTGAAAGCTTCAAACAAACCAAATTGAGTGCAATCTCACTTACAAAAATGGGGAAGAAGCTTGGAAAATCCATTGCCAAGTTTTTTATATACAACCACATTCCGAGCCAAGTAGCAGACTCGTCGTACTTCAAAAGCATGATTGATACAAGTGCAGAAGTTGGTCCAGGAGTTAAAAAGCCTTCTCCATACGAGATATCTGGGCCCTTACTAACAGATGAGTACAATGAGATAACTGCCTATGTACAAAGCTTTGAGGATGTATGAGATGAGAGAGGTTGCACAATTATGTGCGATGGATGGACTGGTCCCACAGAGAAGAGTTTGATAAACTTTTTGGTTTCTGACGATCTTGGACATATTTTTGAAATCGATTGATGCTTCTAGACACGTAAAGGCTACGACTACCTCTTTAAACTAATGGATATGGTAGTTCATGAGGTTGGAGAGCGATAGGTTGTCTTGTGGTAATGCATAATGCGGAACTACAAAGTCAGCTTGGATAAAAACTAATGGCGAAGAGACGTCACCAGTCTTGGACCGGTGCCGCATTATCGTGGACCTCATTCTTGAGGATTTAGGAAGAGAAGCAAGGCACTGCAACTATTCAAAAGGGAAGAACGATTACTTCCTACCGCATAACAGTGATGTCGGTCAATTTAATGAGAGCCTTCACGAACAATGAGTTGCTCCGACCTGCGATTACACGTTTTGCAACACAGTTCTTAGCCCTACAGAGTTTGGCTAGATATAGGCGTGAGCTGAAAAGCATGGTGTCGTCGGAAGAATGGAATCAACATGAAATAGGACTCCCACGAGCGAAGAGACTAGCTTGCACTGAAGTTGCTGACGATCTCAAAGACCTTGATTTTGGGCGATGTCGACCACCGATCACTACCCGATTGGTTGATGGTGATGACAAACCAATGATGGGATACGTTTATGAGTTAATGGATAAGGCAAAATTGGCTATAAAAACCAAATGCCCTACAAAATATAAACGATACTGGGCGATTATCGACAAGAGGTGGGATGCACAATTTCACCAGTACTTGCATGCAGCAGGTATAACATGTTGCACAATTATGTAGTGATTTTTATTTATTTATTCATTATTTTCATATACTGATGAAATTGCTCATATTTGATGTGTAGCACACTACTTGAATCCAGCCTTCCAAGATATCTGCGACGCCTTGAAATGATGACAACCGATGAAGTGTATACCGGTTTGCTCAATGTAATCCAAAGAATGCTCCCTGAGTTGGCGGACCAAGGTCAAGCCATAAGAGATGTGAGTGATCATAGTATCATACCTTATAAGTAATAAGTCAAATGTCATGTGATATTATCATCTATTTATTGATATGTGCCTTATTGTGTTTCATCTTTATAGATTGGCATGTTTCGCAAGAGACATGGGTCGTTTGGGACCCCGTTGGCGCAATCCCAAATTAAACACGACAAACCCGCTGATTGGTGGATGCATTATGGAGGTGATGGTCCAATATTGAGGCGGGTAGCAATGAGGGTATTGTCGCAAACGTGTTCCTCGTCCAATCATGCGCCACTTTCTCTCTCATTCATACTAAGACAAGGAATAGACTATGGACCGATTGGAAAAATTAGTCTACTGCCACTACAACATGCGATTAAGGATCAGGAATATACAAAGGACCAACCGTGGTAAGCAATTATATGAAGTCTTAGATCCTCAATTATATGAAGTCTTACTTACATATTATACTAATTCATCTATCATATTCTACCTTGCAGACGGTGATTATTTTGATCCCATCCAGTTGGATTATATATTCGAGGAGGATGACCCTTTGAATGAATGGATCGAAGAGAGAGAAGAGTCAGTCTTGGATAGTTAGAGCACTGAATGGCTGGACAATGTTGAAAGAGTAGCGGAGCAGCAAGCTTCCCAACCACCGAGGCGGAAAAGAAGATTGAATCGTCATTCAGTGGTTGGATCTGATGACGAAACGCAGCCCGGTAGTGATGATGGCAGTGGTGAGGATGATGGTGGTGGGGACGTTGGCACTAGTGGTGGAGGGGAGAATGCTGGTACCTCTGTTCCTTATAGAGATATGGCGGCATGGGACGATGACTCGGCCATTGATTAATACTACATTTAGAATGGGAGGGGTTGAAGGAAGAGGAGCGTCGAGATCATATCAAACACCACCACCACCACCACAAGATGATACGGATATGGGTTATATGACTTCTAGCTTCGGGGGATTCAGTTTGTAAAATACCGAAGATTCAGCAACTAGTAACCCATACTACCAGCCACAACAAACTTACTCGGTGCCATATGACTTCGTTGGTCAGATTTTTGGAGGACCGGCCTTTACATACTACATTGAGCCATATTCGTTGCTACAGCCTCAGTTTCAAGGGGGCACATATAATCATGGGTATCAATATGGGCAACATTATAGGCAAAGCCTAAAGCTTCACAAGACCGATGATGACGATGATCATGAGGGCCAAGAACCACCACGAAATTCAATGTGGCTCTAAAGTAAGTTTTCCATGTACAATTAAATTTATTTTTATCAACATAGCTATTATTTTTGACAATATATAATTTATTTTTGTCAATATACATTGTAATTTAGTTTATGCGTGTGATCAATATGAAATATTGTTAATAAAATAGGCATGTGATCAGCTGGTCGAACATATTGTTAGAAGATCTATTACATTAAGTCAAAAATGTGATCTTAAGTCAAAAATAAGTTACAAAATAGGCATGTGACTTGGGTTAAGTTACAAAATAGGCATCTTACTTATATATTCATCTAAATAATGCATCAAATAAGTCAAAAATAAAAGCAAAAATAGTTGAAATAAATACAAAATAAATAAATATAATTTTTCAGATTTTTTGGGATTTTCTGGGATTTTTTTGGGATGTTTTTTCAAAAAATCAGTTTTTTGAATGTATCAAACCGATACATTCAATGTATCGGACGATACCCGGCACGTATCGTCCTGGAGGTCAGGACGATACGTACCGGATTTCCGGTATTTTGACCCTTTGTCTCGTCACAACTTTTGAGACTTTGCCCATAATTTGGTGTGTAGAGACTCCTATTATTAATTGCACACATTTGGGCTTTGATGTCCCTAAGGGCATCAACAATCTCGCTCATACTCATGGTGAACACAGCTTACTAACACGGGTGCTAAATGTCATGCAAACATGAACCACAATGGATGAGGAATTTTGTCAAACAGTAGACATGCATACTTTTGAACACAAATGAGATAAAATGCAATGAAAATTAAAATGACACACAATATGCCCTAACCTAGAACCTAAGCTTTGATACCAAAACTGACACAGGACGAGATCGCGTGCTAACCCTAAAATAGCATAATCCCGCATGGAAGGGGATTTAGGGTCTTTGATCCTCTCATTAAAATAAAATAAAAAGAATAATAAGGTAGGAGATCTCTGAATTCGCTCTAAAGAGGCTTGTCGGCTTCGCACCAACGGGTTTCCAAGGCTTCCCACCAAGGCTGTACGTCGACCTCGCACCAAGTCGTACGAGAAACGATTGCTCACTCCTCAGGTTTTGAAAAAATCACTCCTTCGATCGAAAACTTTTCACAAGCTCTCTAGGGTTTGCACAAAAGCAACTTTCTTTTCATTCATCAAAAACTGTCTATTATAAAGCGATAAAGACCTTTATGTAGTAGGTCATTAAACAATAAAAAACCCTAAAAGCAATTAAATAAGAAAAGACAAATTTAACCCCGAAACTGAAATTCGAAATTAAAATTAAACTACTATGCACGATTTCGATCGATCGAAATTGACACTCGATCGATCAAAAGTGGTATTCGATCGATTGAAATTAAATCGATCGATCGAATTGCAATTTCAATCGATCGATTGAGACAGCCGCGAATCTCTGCTTCAGGGCCATTTGAAAGCCCATTCATGGGTCCACTTCTTCCTTGCTGATTTTCTTCGATTGACTCGGCACGATCCGAACATGAGGATATAAATTCTCCATCAGCCTTGGGTGTTAAAAACCCATGAAGCTGAGTCAATGCATGAACCAGTAACACACGGTTTGTGTATTGTAACTTTCTTTCTTAATTTTTATTTAGAAAATTATGTTAATTGAGTTAGATTAACACACGGCATGTAGCTAAACTACAAAGTTGACAATGAAAAAAGATTTAACTAAAGTTAAATTCAACTAACTATATGGATCTTTCTCAATTTAGGATCTTTCTCAATCTTATGATTCGTGATTGAATTCAAGATTCAATTCAATTCAATTAATCCCCATCTATGATTTTTCGATTCAATCCGATTGCTACAATACTTTGAAATATAAATTAGCTTCCTGGTATATCAATTAATGTACTTTGTCTTCACCTCGTCCTTTTTTCACTATACGTCTAGACATTTCCAAAACTGTCAGAGATCTTTTACCAAAGCTCTTCCTTTATATGAAGTGTCAAAACTAGAAGAGTAGAAGGGTAGAGTATGAAAGAGCCACTTTGATTCGAAATCAAAACCTACGGGACCAGATCGTGGCCAGATTCATAAAAGAAATCAAAGATAAAGTGCACTCGTCAATGGAATTTTAAAATACCAGTTAAAAAGGGTTCTATCACAATTCGCTCGAGCGAGTGCCAATCTCGCACCCGCAAGATCGACCCGAGGGGTCAAATCTTGAAGTCCGCGAAGTCACTCACGTGAGCCTACACACGAGATCTGCCCGAGTTCTGCTAGTTTTGCAAGTTTTTCTAGGTTTAGTTTCCTTTTTCATTAGGATTCTTTCAGTAAGTGATTTGCTTTAGGATTAATTTTCTTATTAGAACTATTTAGGTATCAGGCACATATATGTGACATGTGACTTTTAGTTTTGTCACTTTCAGTGCAACCCTCGCAAAAGTAGTTACCACTCCTTCATTACATGTTGAATTTGCATTATTCTTATTTTGTTGGAAAGCTACTTCAATAAGCTTTCAAACGAGACTAATTTCGCATCAATTGAAATCGTTTGACCTTTCAAAAGTGGCTATATATGAAAAACGGAATTAGTGATGAAATTAATTGTGAACATTAGATTAGAAAGCTTTAATGGTTAATTAGGAGTTTTAATTTTGGTAATATTCTTAGAGTTTCTTTGCTTATAAATTCACATTGTAAATCTCTTATGAGACAATTTATGATGAATTAATGAAAATTTTGCTTTGTGCAACCCTTGAAGACTTGAGATGAGTTTTCGTTCGGAGCAAGAGTGATTCTTCTTTAGTGTGAGGCCAATATTTTCGCTGGCGAAATTCTAGTGATTTTTCCTATCTTCTTTCTTATTTCTCCATTTTTATTTTTATTTTATCTCGGAGAATCGAACCCTAATCTATCTTGCGCGATTTATGCTATTTTAGGGTTAGCGCCTTTCCGTCCTGTATCAATTTGGTATCAGAGACTTGTTCAACTCTCGACATGTGGAGTCGGTTCTGTCATGCATTCTTGAAGCCCTTCGCGATTTTCAGATCACGTGACTAGCATGAAAGCATTCGTGAGTTGGAAGAAATCGTCAATACCGTTTTTGCGTCAGAAGGTTGTTAAGTTGGAAAAAGTATAGTACAAGGAGAAAGGTAGATCGATGGAGTTTAGGGATTTGGAGTCGACAAATCAATATGAGCCGGTATTAGAGGATACGGAACTTCTTACCGAGATTCACTATGAGTTGAGAACGTTGCGTTGGACAGTGGATGCGTTGCACGAGATTTCAGTCAGAGATTACTCAAAGCTTTTATTCACGAATTATACAAATCGGCGAGGATTCAAGCTTTGAAATCCAAGATTGCAATTTTCGTTCCCATCACCCTTCCATCTTAAACCTATGCCCGTTGAACAGCCCATATTTATACCCATTGTTAACCCCATAACCATCGTAAAACCTTTATCGATCAAAGATCCTCTACCTGTAGAAGATCTCATAATTGTGGTTAACCCCCAAACCATTGAAGATCTCATAACCGTGGTTAACCCCCAAACCATTGAAGATTTTATAACCATGATTGAGGAAACACCACATAACCCGATACCCATGGTTGAAGACATACCCACCGAGTTCCCCAAACCAAATTCGATCGAAATCCCCAAACCAAATCCAATCGAAATGTTTTTACCAAATCCAATTGAAATAATCAACCCAAATCTGATCGAGATTCCAATGCAGTGCTCAATTATAGCGATCAAGCCGTGTTCCTTTGAGGTACCCGAATTGTGCCCCGTGGAGGTACCCAAGTTATTTCCTGTTGATATATTTTAGGGTTATCTATATTTGTATGAATGTATAAGTGCTCAGTGAAAGAGCTGTTTTCGGACTATAAGAGGGAGCCAGAATGGGTAAAAAATAAATAAAGTTATAAATGAAAATAAAGGATAAATAATTAATAAATTAATAAATAAATAAAGTTAACCTTCTATTTATTAGATTACTCCTTAGTTTACTCCTGAAAAGGTACAGTCGCCTTGGTCGACCATTTCCCAGTTAAAAAACTGACAAATATACATCAAAATATGCATGCACAAGAAATCTACCTAATACCGACCGAAGTACCAAACACTACAAAACAGAACAAATTACCCTACCAGCCATATAGGTAGGATAATAGGAATATAAGTGGGAAACTTAATCTAACAATTAATTCTTGTCTATCATAAATCTAGGAATAACTAATCATCTTAATTGTGTTCAAAGTTTATGATAATCCAATCTGTTGCTTTCATTGCAGATTGAGCTCATTAATTTTTTGGAGTTGTATAAAATACTTGCCATTTTAAGATGCTGTTTTTACTACTTTCAGGATGCGTATATCCAGGAGTGGTATTCTGTAAAAAGTTATGTGGTGTCTCGATAATTAGAAGGTACATATTTCTAATGTTTTGGATTTCTTGGTGTTGCTAGTGTGTGTTTGTATGTCTGATTTTAGTCCAAAGAATTGAGGTTGGGTGAACTGGGTTATATAATAGTTATCTATAAGAAAGAAACAAACACTTAAAAAATAGTTCTCAAATTTTTCAGAATTTGATTCCAGCAAAAGACTCTACACCATTGAAACTGAATCATATCATTGATACCAAGTTGATCAGTTGAGTAGCTATGCAAAAAAACCAGGTCAAGCGGGTCTTGGCACACATATTAGTTCCTACACTAAAACCCTGCATATTGACCAAGTTCACTGAAAATCTTATATATTGACCGAGTCCTGCACCGAAACCCTTACATATAGCGATGTTGGTCTATTTGTGTGGAACTCAGCTAAAGTAATGTACACGATACCCTTTATTTCATCTACTACTAAAACTGAATCAACTTGTTTGAATCTTTAAACCTTGATGTTCAATATAAAAGAAAAAATAAAAGAAATTCATACCTTAGAGTATACTAAAAGTTGTTTGTCAAGGTTTTAGAAAGTTAATCGTAAGGGGCCATATAAGTGGGGATTGATTATGAGATTATTTTATTTATCTTGTGCAAAATATAAGTTCTCCATCCATCTCAATTGTTAAAGCCTTAGAGTCATATCTAGCAATAGGCTTCCAGGTATTAGCGTACATGCCAAGGTTCACTATTTGGTGAATCAAATGACGCAATCAAGTTCTCAGAACTCCCATCATATCTTCATATCAAAGGACTTATGTGAATAAAATGTATCATTTTATAAACTTTAACATGAAATGAGTTTCCCATTGTGCTACGTCATTTGATCTCATTCATTCTATGTCATGGACACTCCCATGTCAGCTATGGGAACACCCATATGGTGCAGAAAATGGACATGATAAATGTATTAGTGGAACCCATCAAATATGGGGATAATCGAGAGCTAATCAATGAGATAAAAAGAATATGATTGGCTTTTCAAGGTAAATCTTAAAAATCAAACTTTCATTGCCTAGTTTGAATCAACTCAAGACTTGGTTAACTACTTGACGTACTGGAAACTATGGGATTTTTCCACAAAATAATTTTAAATATCGACAAAATAAGTAATTTAAATAGGGAAGAAAACCGTTTTAAATGCTTTAAATATAGTAGACGATTCTTCCATTGGGAATGTTTTGGTCAAGACATGGAAAATTCATTGAAGTAAACATGATCGACCTCCTTTTTCATGGTCAAAATTTATTTATGACATCCAAGTTAGCTATAAAAGCACCACAAGAATCCTCGGTCTTTTAGAGTAATCAACCACTAAATTGCCGATCACAAGTACACACATACTGATTGTATAGTTAACTATGAAGATAAAAAAATGAAGGATATATGGACAATAAGGTTTTGGTGAAAGGAAAAAAGGGGGAGCTATCCTTGATTTTGCAGTAGCTTTTAACTCGGAATTAGTGAATACCTTTTTCAAGAAAAGGGACGAGCATCTTGTAACTTAGTAAAACAAATAGAAATAAAGTAGATTATTTCTTATGAAGACGGAGAGAGTAGACAAACTGCAAGGATTGCAAGGTCATCACAAGAGAGAGCCTTACGATGCAATATAGATTGATATTTTTGAACGTTCTTATCAAGAGCCAGGTGATTAAAAAGAAACAAAGGATCCCTCAAAAATAAAATAATGGAAATTAAAATAAGACAAAATGACAACCTTTAAAGGGAAAATGCGTAATTGGGAAGTATGGTGGTGCGGCTGGGATCCAAATGAGATGTGGGAACAAATGCCTAATGCCTTAACGAGTTGCCAAGGAGGTGGTGGGAGAATCTTAAGGAAGAAGAGGTGTACAAAAAATATGGTGGTGGAATACAGACATTCTGCAGCCAATTGTCGGGAATTATTTTAAAGGTGGAAAAGAACAAGAAATGCATATTATCTTGAAAAGTATCGTCAAAAGAGCAGTTAAGAAAGTCGTGAGTAAAATTAAGTATAAACATACGACATTTTATATACTAGGATGAGAACAAAAGAATGAGAGAAAGAAATCTATAAACTTGCCAAGATTAGAGAAAAGAAAACTAGAGATCACAATCAGGTAAGGTGCATTAGAGACAAAAATTAAAGTTTCGTAGAAAAAGAGGGTGATGTAGAAAGTAGATGTCAAGTAGCTTTAAAGATCTTTTAAACACAGAATATGTGGAGGAAGCATATAAAAAAGAGCAACCAAATCAAGAAATGATCAACAAAATATTGGAAGCTATAGTAAAAGTAGCCTTAGGAAAAATGAAGAAAAGAAATACATTCAGACCGGATAGAATACCTATAGAAGTTTGGATTGTGTTGAGAGAAAATGGACTGAATTGGTTCACTAAATTATTCAATAAGATATTAAAAACGAAGCAAATTCATGGGGAATGGAGGAAGAGCATTGTGATCCCTTTCTATAAAAACAAATGAGACATCCAAAATTGTGCCAACTATCGAGACATTAAACTAAAGAGCCAGACTATGAAACTCTAGGAGAGAAAAGTAGAACAACAACTAAGCCTAGAATTGAATGTATCAGAGGACCAATTTGGTATTTATGCTGATAAGATTAACAACGAAAGTTATTTTCTTATTGAGGCAACTTATGGAGAAGTTTAGAGAGAAAGGAAAAACCTACATATGATTTTTATTGATTTCAAAAGGCATGTGATAGAGTGCCGAGACAGATAATCTAGTGGACGTTGAGGAAGAAATGCATCCCGAACTTATATATTGATATCATCCAATGCATGTATGAGAGGGTGATAACTAGTGGAAGAATGACATATGGAGAGGTCAGTGAGTTCCCTGTCAGAGTTGGGGTGTAATCCGTATAAGGATCTGCCTTCAGCCCTTATTTGTTTGCCTTGGTCATGGATGAGTTAATGATAAACATACAGGAAGAGATGCCATGGTACATATTATTTGCAGATGACGTAATATTTTAATTTTCATAACAAGAAAAGAAATAAATGATAAGCTAGAGGCAGATTTAGTTAAAATAGAAAATTATTTAGTGCCACATTACCATTGATTTCACTATCTAGGATGTACGTTACAATTAAATGCTGGATTTGGAGAGGACATCTAAAATAGGATTAATGCAGGTTGGATGAAATGGAGGCAAGCAAGTAGAGATTTTTGCGAACTAAGAGTTCCACTTAGATTGAAGGGATGTTTTTGTAAGATGGCGGTTAGACCTGCCAATTTATGTCATGTGGAATGTTGGGCTAGGAAAAAAGAACACAAGGTATTGTCCATGTGGCCGAGACACGCACGTTGAGATAGATGTATGGAGTAAAAAGAAAGGATAAAAGTCAAAAGGAGTATATAAGGGGAAATTTGTGAGTGACACCTATAAAGGAAAAGATTACAGATTGTCACTTGAGGTGGTTTGGACATTGTTTATTAGAGGCACGAAGCACACTTTGTACGAAGGGTTGAGACAAAATGACGCTTCAGTTGGTTTTGACATGTTCATTAGAGGCACGAAGCACACCTGTGAGGATAAAATTACAGAATATCGCTTGAGGTGGTTTGGACATGTTCGTCGGAAGCACGAAGCACACTCTGTGCGAAGGGTTGAGACGCTACAAACACAAGTAAGAGAAGAGAAAGACCAATGAAGACCTGCAAGGAAATCGTGAGACTGGACATGAAGGATTGCAAAGTTACCGAGAGATTAGCATTGATTAGGAACGAGTGAAGAAATAGGACTTGCGAAGCCCCAAATAGATGCTAATGCCGTGATGATGAGGGTGATGGTGATGATTATAATGATGATAATAATAATGATAATGATCATGATCATGACTTTATTATGGAGATACAAAGCTTCATGGATAGTGTTAGAAATAATAGTGTAGCATATATATTACATAATGCTACATGGATACAGAGTCACAAATAGTATTAATTCTACATGGATATGGAGTCGCAAACAGTATTAGTTGTGTAGCAAATCATTTGTTGGTAGTGACCAAGTCAATGCCTGCTAGACTCTTACCAAATATTAAATTTTTGTGGACTAAATTTGGAAAGAAAAAAACACCACCCAGCAAAATGGAGATCATATCTTGTCCCAATTGCCCATGAATCCTCTGAAAAGTTGTTTAATTGCCAAAGATGGCCCTCTTTGTGTTGTAATCTCTAGATGCGAAAGTTGAGTTGGTATTAGGCGTTGGATTTGTCCCACATCGGCTGTGGGTTTGCCCTTCTTGGGCTCTTTAAGCAGGTTTTGTGAGGTTGAGTTAGGCCCATAAAACACTACATGGTATCAGAGCCGTTCTTTCTCCCCACGTCACCCATTTCTTGTCCACATGATTTGGCTCAATCTCTCCAACACGTGCGGGGGCGTGTTGGATTTGTCACACATCGGCTGTGGGTTTGCCCTTCTTGGGCTCTTTAAGCCTGTTTTGTGAGGTTGAGTTAGGCCCATAAAACGCTACATTAGGTACCCAACCTGAGTGCCAGCCTTGGCACTTGGGTCAATCACCTCAACAAATGCCCCCTTTTTATGATCCCACAAATCTTTGTACGCTTTTTGAACTTTCACTGATTTGGTGCGCAGCAATATGTGCACATCTCCCAAGGTTGTTGGGTACCTAAGAACAACATGTGAAAATAGTCTGACTCTATTCCTAGTGATCCTTTCACTTCATTGTATATCAGAAGGGCATGTACAATTATATGTTCTCATTGATTTCTTTCATATCAGATATCTTCCCCTTTCTTCTTCCTTTTTTTACAATTATTTTATCCAATTCCAATTCTCACGCTATTTTTCTCGTATCAGTGGGGAAAGCATGGAAAACGCATTAAGGGCATGCTGTAAGGGAATCAAAATAGGAAAAATCCTTATCCATGGAGACGGTAACAATAGCAAGAAGGTCGGGGGAGTACTAATCATGTCTTTTGTAATTATTTTCTTGTTTTTGAAAGTTAATCTTCTCTCTCATATTATTATTTGGATGCAGCTTATCTATGAAAAGCTACCGAAAGACATTTCAGGCCGTCATGTTTTATTGCTTGATCCAGTTCTTGCCACAGGTTTTAGTTCTTACACATAACTAGGGCTGTCAACAGGTCGGGTCGGCCCATTACATGACCCAGTTTTTGAACCGGTTCGGGCACATAAACTTGACCAATAGGGTCGGGTCAAGCTTCAAGCATCCGACCCAACCCGATATTTTATATATAATATTAAAGAGTTAGAGAATTTAGGGAATTTTGAACCGGATTGGCCCAACCTGACCCGGTTGTGCAGGTCAGGTCGGGCATGTACCCTTGAGGGCCCAAAGGTACAGGCAGACCTAAATTTTGGCCCAACCCTCTGTCCCATTGACAGCAGTTCACATAACCAAATATGTTCCGTAAATGATTCGAGTGCATCATCTCTGTTACAGGAAATTCTGCTGTCCAGGCTATCTCTCTTCTGATAAACAAAAACCTGTTCGGGCACATAAACTTGACCAATTGGGTTGGATCAAGCTTCAAGCATCCAACCCAACCCGATATTTTATATATAATATTAAAGAGTTATAAAATTTTAGGAGATTTTGAACCGGATTGGCCCAACCTGACCCGGTTTTGCAGGTCAGGTCGGACATGTGCTCTCGACGGCCCAAAGGTACAGGCAGACCAAATTTTTGGCCCAACCCTCTGTCCCATTGACACAGTGCACATAACTAAATATGTTCTGTAAATGATTTAAGTGCATCATCTCTGTTACAGGAAATTCTGCTGTCCAGGCTATCTCTCTTCTGATAAGTAAGGGTGTACCAGAGTCCAACATCATATTCCTTAACCTTATCACGGTAAGCCATTTTTAATTGAGAGAAGTTGACAATTTGACTACATTTGAACTGAAGCTATATTGTTGTCCACATCTTACAATACATGATATAATACGTGGTATATGATACACGATACTATAGAAAACGATAAATATTTATGAAGTGTATCTTTTTAACAGTATCTTACGATCCGCGATACGCTATATTACGATACGTTGCGGTAGCTTCATGATGCACAAACCATCTATCGAAGCCATTTTATCCCAATTTAGTTTTTCTTAGAGAATCCGATTCTCAAGCATCTCTTCTAATAGTCTCTGAAATATCTTCCTATGCAGTCCCCTGAAGGACTACGCATAGTCTGCGAGAACTTTCCAGCGCTGAAAATTGTGACATCAGAGATTGACACCGGACTGGATGAAGAATTTTCTGTAGTTCCAGGCATGGGCGAGTTTGGGGATAGATACTTTGGCACAGAAGAGCGCCACAACCACGAACAAGCAGTTGGAAACATGAACGCTTAGGTGAGAGTCTTATCAACTTTGTTCACAATCAGTTTTCGAGAGTGTGTGTTCCCATTTTTTTATGTGTTCCCATTTTTTTATTTAATAGTCCAATTCATTTATAGAGGAAATAATAACATTGTTCAAAGGCTCCGAGAGATTACCAAAAAAAGAGAGGTCTTTGATGCATGCTAGTGCTTTGAGTGTGACATTGTTGTAGAAATGGAGTTTCTAGTGTGTACTACAGATACATTAATGTTCAAAATTATTGCAAACTTTTATAATTTTTTCTTTGTTATTGGCATAAAATTCCAGTGTGCAAAAGTGGATTTGGTTGCGTATGGCATAGCTCTCTGCTAGCCCCTGCCATAGCAGAGTTCACCTGCTTTAGCAGGTTCTCATCCTCTTTGTTAACATCCTGCTACCTGCTTTAGTAGGTATCCCTTCTCCTTCATAACTCCTTGCATGACAAGATTTTATGCAAGATCTACCTGTTCAACAGTTCCACCCTCCTCTCTACACAGTCCTTGTCAGAGCTGATTTTATTTGCTCTGATAGGGAGCTAGTAGAGAGCCGGGAGGTTACTGCTAGAGCAAGTAAAACCTCCTTTGCAGGGAGTTAGAAGAGAGAATGAGAATCAACTAAAGCAGCTGAACTCTACCGTGTTAGCAAAGAGCTATGCCATACACAGCCTTTATAAATCCAATTTCATGCGGACAAGAATCAAAACATCTTTGAGGATTGAACATGTCTAAATTATCATATTATGGTCAAACTGGGTCGATTCGACCTGATACCCGAACCCCTGACCTGGTTTTATAACTGGTTTGGACACAAAGTTGACTTGTTGGGTCGGGTCATGCATCAAGCATCCAACATGACCATAGTTACTAAGTTGGAATTTGGGAAAAAATCTTAGGCGAAAAAAGTGAAAAAAATGTCGAAAAATCGGAAAAATTTTGAAAATAATTGGGAAGTAGCATAAATAGTTTTAAAATTTTTAAAATAAATATATTTTCGACAAAAAAAAAATTGGAACCTATGCGTTAAAACGTAAATATTGTATTTGTTTTTAAATACAAGTATTTTTGAAAAAAATGTGTTTTAAATGTGTTTCCGACCGTTAAAAAACACGTTTAAAACGAGTTTTTTTCAAAAAATTGGATGTTTTGGTAACTATGAACATGACCTTTCAGGAGCACCCAAAATGGGGTCCTCTTTGCCTTTAAAACCGTTGGATATCAGGTGTTATTGGATGAAAATCAAGTAAATCTATTGCATAATCTTCACATTATGTTTTCCAATGATTTTGTAGAAGCATTTAATTACAAAAAATCTTATTCATTACATAATAAAGTACCTTAGATGTGCGGTTTCACGGGCAGGCCCGGTCAGAAATGGGCCGGGTATAAGCTGAGGTAGGTGGACCTGGATAATAATAAGCCTGGCCTGATTAGTAAATGGGCCAGGTATTGGCTGAGGTAGGTAGGCCCTAATAAAAATACACCCGGCCTTATTGGTAATCAGGTTGGATATTGGCTAGTTCCAAAATCCCATTAAAAAATGGCCCACTTAAGGCCCGGACCAAACCTGGCCCGACCCGTCCATTGAGACCCCTACTTAGATGTTTACGAGTGCAATAAGTCTTTGCACCGCTTCTGACCAATTCCGATTCATCAAAAAACTCACTACTGATTGGAATAAGATGAGGTTAAATAAAGTCAAAGAGGCATAAGTGAATCTTCTTTCGACCATTTCTGATCTTGATCAAGGGGAAGAAGATGGGCATAATTCTATTGCAGGCGTTCTTCATAGAGAACAAGTTAAGGCCAGCTATGAAAATTTACCTCTTACCAAAGAAAAAGAATGGTGTCAGAAAGCTTGTTTAAGATGGCTAAAACACAAAGTTTCTTCATGCTACCGCCAATAATAGAAGAAGATTGAACTCGATTTCCAATATTCAGAAAGATGGCATCTTGTACACAGATCCGGAAAAGATTGCTAAAATTGCAGTAGACTTCTATTCCGACCTCTTCAAAGAAACTAATCATCATAGACCGACACTCAGAATGTTCATCCCAGGTCCATTTCAGCCACTGATTCCGAGCAGCTGGAAATAAATTTTCAAGACCATGAAATTGAATCTGCTGAATCTGCTAACAAGGCTTGCAAAGCTGACCATGCACCAGGACCAGATGGTTTCACCTTCGGCTTTTTCCACAAATATTCGGCGGTCATCAAGGCTGATGGCAAAGCTCTCCTTGACAAGTTTTGGGATCGACGGCTTTATATATAAATCTATCAATGCCACTTTCATCGTCCTCATTCCAAAAGAAGTGTCAGGCACCTCGGCCTGGTACATCAAGCGACTGTTGCGCCGCTCATCCCAATCCATGAGCTGGTTTGCGCGACACGTCATCGAAAATCGGTCAATCATAAATCTACTAGTCTATTTTATTTATTTATTTGTTTGCGAAAAACTCCCAATCATGATAACCTGATCATATCGTCGGTCTGATATTCCCTAGAAAAAGTATCTTTTAAAAACTTTGGCTTACATAGGAAAAGTAAGTAAACCAAGAGAATTTTTCTAGAGCTCAAAACATTATTCACCTTAAAGAAGGCCCTGTCACAAAATTCAGACCTTAAAACCAAAATGGCCTGAAAACCAACCAGAGAAACAAGAGAAGATTCAAAAAAATAACATATGATCCGATCACGTGCATGTGTATTGGTAGCTCTATAGGCAAAATGAACTAGAAATTCTCGGCTCAGTAAACACCTCTAGATCTTTTCCTCCAATCCATACTAATCTTGGTTGGATGGTTGCTGACCTAGCTCTTAAATTTTTGGATCATGAAACAATAGTAAGCGGTAAAGCTTAATAAAGTCATAATCAATGCTGACGCATAATAGTTGATAAAGTTTGTAATGTATTCCTTAATTAATGCATTTTAATTCTAGAATCAATATCAGAGTAAACATTTAGGTATTAAGGGTCATACATCTAAAATTCAAAGGAGCAATGTAACAAAACACAAACAATATCAAGGCACAACAATGATAAGGACAAATAAATCACAACCAATAGGTGAAAGTTCACAATTAAACATGGCAATATCAATTAAATTACAACTAACAGTTAAGAGTTTACAATTAAGCATGGCAATATCAATTAAATTACAACTAACAGTTAAGAGTTTACAACTAAGCATGACAATATCAATTAAATTACAACTAACAGTAATAGTTTTACAAGCTTGATTTTAATATTTAGGTGAGAATATAGAACTTATCATCTATCAATAACCATAGTTTTGTTAAGGGTTTCTATTATTGTTTATTAGATTACATTATTTTAAAGATTAACGGAGTCTTAAGGGTGAAAGTAAGGTTATGGGATTTTATTAAGAATTTTATTAATTGTTGTCAGATAGTAACACCAACATAGGTCCCAAATTAAATTTAAATGTCAATGTAGCGCAAACAAAGGCTGACACTCTTCGTCATTTAGTCAATCAAGACAAGGATAAATAACCCTAATGGTCTAACGAGACTCAATCCTATACTAAAGTTTCAAACTCTTTGAATAATGAGTTGCTCTTGCGAGCCTGTTCGTAAGATTAGTGGTTAGCATAAGAGGTTCCGATATTTAAAATCAGTATCTTCTTTCTACTTTCAGATTTTTTATATTCGATGTTCAATATTCCATATTCAAGGTTCAAGTTCAAATATTCAATATTCGGTGTTCACTGATTACAATACAAAATTTTGTATTCAAGATTCAAAGTTCAATATTCAGAGTTTACTGGTCATAGTTCAAAATTTAGTATTTGAGGTTCAAAGTTCAGTATTCAAAGTTTGCTAATCCGAGTTTAAAGTTCAGTATTCAGGATTCAAAGTTCAGTGTTTATTAATCAAAGTTCAAAATTCAATATTCAAGCTTAAAATTCAGCATTCACTTGGGTTTTGTTCGCCAATCATTTTTCAACATGTAATTTATAGTAAGATTTTTATTTAAAAATCAACCACTATATTCACACGATTCATATGAAATCAAATTATCAATCCATATCATCATCACATGACGAATCTCATTACAAGGAGAGTGGGGATCTGACTAATTAAAATCAGTCCAATTGTGTAGTAGTTGGGAGCCCTTCGAGGACTTGTGGTTATTATCATTCCTATGGAGAGACATCCCATCCACATATCTAAGGCCTTCTTGGGGGCTGAAAGTTATTGGGTGTAAATAATACAACACAGGGCTTATTCCAAAACCATCACGTCAATTTTTGACTTAATAGATTTTATATTATCTTATAGGGTTAAATCCCCACTTATTTAAGAATTTTGAAGATTCAGAGTGTAATTTCTCAAAAGAGAGTATCTTTTTCATTTACCGAGTGTCATTATCCAAGACACAACCCAGTCTACATCCTTGAGACATTGAGTCTTAAGTTTATTTTCTTAGATTACTTAGACCTTTACTAGGTCAAATCAAGGATTAAAGGTGAAGCCTGGTCCATACCTAGACTTCTTCCTTCGGAAGGAGTCAGTGTCATGGGTGTCAGTTAGACCTCATGGGTGTTACTAGCTAGCAACATGACTTACATAAGTATATGACATGGTATATGATATTTCTTTGGATTTTGATCATCTTTGGACCACAAGGTTGGGCCTTCACTAAAACTTTAGAGCCTCACTAGTTATCAACTTTGCATTAGCAAGCTTCTTGGGTGTCTTAATTTGTTTTGGGAGCCATTAACAATGGTCCACTTATTTTTGAAATGGGAATCTCGGATTCATTAGTAGTCTCTAGTGGTTCATCAATTCCTTAGAATTCATAAATTAAGTCTTTGAGCCCAATGGATCAATAATTAGGGAAATTCATAATTTCCCTGTCAATGTTCCCAAAATTTAGGGGATGCCACTAACACTATCCCATTACAATTTTTGGGTCGGGTCTCTGGTCCTAACTCAACCTGATTCGGCCTGTGGGTTGGGCTGGTGAGCTGTGAGGCTCTTAGGGTCTTTAATTCCCCATTTTGCCTATTCTCTATATGGGCCTTAGCCTTCTTTGAATCAACCTTTTGACTTGGTCAATTGGGTCAACAGTATTAGTTTCATTGATCATGGGCCATTTATGACCACACTGATCATCGCTACATCTTACCACAATCATGACGTCACGGGTTCGATAGGAAGGTCAAATTTTTTACTCAAACTACATTTTATAAAATTCTTAGTTAAAAGTATGGACCTTTGTCGATAAATTGGCTGTCATTTTCGCTACTGATCGAATTAATGGCACCAAAAAGTATGATCAGGGTTTATCAGAGTCATTAATTTACAGAACGTGACTTATTCATTACTGATCTGCAGACCATATTTTGAGGTCTCAGGTAACAGTGCCATAAGTTTTGATACATAACTCAAAATAGAACAAATATGAACTTGTTGGAAAGCTCTTAAAGTAAATTTTACATTTTATTTATAGTCATAGATCTAAATGTGATCATATAATGATGGAATTGGATCCATCTGATCGGATATCTAATTCTAGCATAATTTGTGTTTCACTTGATTAAATTTTGCACCTTTGGTTTCCGAATATCCCCCCGGTCAAATCTGATAGAATTAAGGCACAATTTTTGGTATGGTGGTTCATCACAGGTTCAAGGGAAATCACAAATTGTTCCATAATTTTTTGGGACAATTTTATATATAAAATGAGAGTCTGATCAATGCAGTACAGTTTTCAGGTGTATTTCTCGTAGAATTTACACCCACCTGCTCTGAACTTCGTGATGGTCAATTTGCATGGAGTTTGACCTCAAAAATTTTCTGGGTGATAGGGGACCTTTTAGTGCATGTATTGAAATTTTTACAGAATTTTTGCGAAACATTTTCTATGGGTTTGATGCCCAGAACAGTGGGTCTTAAGTTCTAAATTCCAAAACTTTCCGATTTAAAAATCAAAAGGTATAGGATATAGTTTATCAAATACCATCAAAAAATCACTATTTTAATCTTACACTGTCCAGTGAGCATGATCATATCAACCATGATCATCCTCAAAAATAACCTTGTGATTTTCTTTAGTTATTCCATTTAACAAGAGTATAGTACCTTATAAGTTATAAATGACACCACCTAGTGTTCATCGATTAAATAAATCTTATACCAATCGGTTTGGTCATCTGTTGACCAAATCTCATCGGGATCCTACGTATTCCAGAGATCACACACCATTAAAAACTCAATTTCTAATCAAGTTCTAGGGCTAATCATAGATTTTACTATTACTCCGTTGAAACCTATTGTATTAATCATTGGATAACACGACGAAATTGGTGACATGATCACCATCCAATTAAAGTATGACTTCGATAAAATTTCATTACACTGAGCCAGAATTTTTCATGATTTTCAAATCATCTATGGAAATCTATCACAACAATTGTTAATAATTAAGACAAATTTCACTTCTATCACCACTCTAAGCATATGCATCTTACACCATCAATATCTATGTCAAAATAGTGACCAATAAGCATATAAATCTCAGATTTTTATGATCAAATTAATCAAAATAAGCCAAATTTTACACTCAATGTAACTCATGTAACATGTATGCAAGAATTGAGCATAACTAGAAGCCAAATCGATTTTTCTCCTTTTTCAAGCAAATTTGGACACCATCAAAACCGTTCAACATGATCAAATTTATAAGCATAAGAAGCATATGAAAATTTTGAAACCTATAACATCAATCATGATAACTTTCAATCAGTCAAGAGAGAGGAGTCATGCTAAACTAACATGGCACTTGCACTCAATTCTAGTCGTAGATAATTAACATACACTTATAAATAATCTAGACCATTCGGTCAAATTGTGTGACAGAAGATGATCTTGTGTGATCATTAATCACACACCCGATCATCTCATCACCACATCAAGTTAACTAACCATTATTTCAAAGCCTATAAGAAAACCATCAAAACCAATCAAAATTCATCATTTTCAAAATCACCTAGGCTAAATTTGATCTAGTCCAAGGCATCTCTATCTGTTTGACCATGTGATGGTCATGCATGCACACAAAACCGACATGCAAGATCATCTTAGTCTCCAAAAACACATTTTCAAAATTAAAATTCGAATCTCAAAACAAAAAATACACAAATATATGGGAATGCACTACAATCTCAACCATTACTCTACATCACAACAAAACTATGACTTTACCTTAATGCAAGCTCCTTGTGGTAGCTGTTTTTTGTAGCTCAAAGATAGCTGATATGGAAGTGTTAGAATTATAAGCTAGACCGGCCTATCTAGCCCATTTTGTCTTTTGGGTCATTGGCCCATTTGCAATTATATTGGTCAATCTTTGAATTCTTTTTTGTCATAGGAAATTGATATATTTAATGTAAGGTCTTGAGAATATGGAATATGCTTTGAGAATGTAATTTTCTATCTTTTTCTAGGCTAGGTTGTTGCTTTTGAAGTGTATGTTTATTCATTCCCAGATTTGCATTTTGAGCTATATTTATCACTTATGTATTTTTATTTTATAGGTCATATGAATGAAATTTGAAAGGTTCTAAGTAGTATATTACTTTAGTCTTTATTTTTTGTGTTTTTCTACACAAGAGAATAATTTTCTTCTCTTTAGAGTGTCATATTCTTCTAATCTTAGTTGGTGTAATCCAATAAAGTGGTATCAGAACTTGAGATTCATGGCTTCTAATATGTTGCAACCTCAACTTTCTCGTTTTACCAGTAAGAACTACAATCAATGGAGTATTCAAATGAAGGTTTTATATGGGTCTCAAGATTTGTGGGATATTGTTGAGACCGGATATGTAGAATCGGAGGATCAAGCGGCTCTTACACAAGAACTCAATGAGTTGAAAGAAAATCGCACGAAGGACAAGAAGGTTTTGTTCTTCATCTATCAAGCTGTGGATGAAGTTATTTTTGAAAGAATTTCATCAGTGTCATCGGTAAAGCAAGCATGGGATACTCTTAATATTTCATACAAAGGCAAAGATAAAGTCAAATTGGTACGGCTCCAAACTCTTCGAAGTGAGCTTGATTTTATAAGAATGAAGGATTCGAAAGCGGTTGAAGATTTTTTCAATCGGGTAATTTCCCTCATTAATCAATTAAGGATTAATGGTGAAAATCTTCAAGATCAAAGAATTGTAGAAAAAATTCTTAGAAGCTTGACTTGTAAGTTTGAATATATTGTTGTTGCAATTAAAGAATCTAAGAATTTATCTACTTTGTCTTTGGAAAGTTTGTTGGGATTGCTTCAATCACATGAACTTCACATAAAGCAATTTGATTCTTCTCCTCTAGAGCAAGCTTTTCAAACTTAAATTTCCTTTAAGGAAAGCTCTAGAGGTGGAAGAAGAAGGCATTCTAATCGCGGACAAAGAAGACATAATGAAAGAAGATATCAAGCAAAAGAAAGAGATGAAGATGAGTCATATTCGTCATCAAGAGGAAGGGGAAGAGGAAGAAACCGATCTTCTCTTTCTAATGTTCAATGTTATCATTGTCAAAAATATGGTCACACGTATCATAAAATTTTGTAGAAAAAA
Source organism: Chloranthus sessilifolius (assembly GCA_021018995.1). Classification (NCBI taxonomy): domain Eukaryota; kingdom Viridiplantae; phylum Streptophyta; class Magnoliopsida; order Chloranthales; family Chloranthaceae; genus Chloranthus; species Chloranthus sessilifolius. The sequence goes on from CM037592.1 coordinate 119,630,081, forward strand.
ATTGGCAGAAGAAGAAAAAAATAAATCAAATTTTGTTCAAGAGAACAATCAAAGTAAGGAAAATGACACTCTCTTTCTTGCTTGCAATATTTAAGAAGTTGCATTCAATAAAGATTAGTATCTTGATAGTGGTTACAGTAACCACATGACGGAAAACAAAGGCGTATTTGTCACTTTGGATGAATCTATTTAAAGTGAAGTAAGGACCGGCGATGATAAACGACTTTCCGTAGAGGAATGAGGTGATATTCTTGTTCAATCAAAGAAAGACATCAAACGCATCTCAAATATTTTTTATGTACTCGGCCTCAAGCACAATCTTCTAAGTATTGGACAACTCCTTTTGAAATGACACAATGTTTATTTCAAAGGAGATGCATGTGAAATCAAGGATATGAACAATGCTCTCATTGCCAAAGTAAAGATGACTCCAAATAAGATGTTTCCGCTTAAGTTTCAAAATAAAGTTTTTCTTTGCTTCAATTTCATCATCCAAGACAAATCATGGCTATGGTATCTTCGGTATGGCCACTTGAGTTTTAGCTCTTTAACTCTCATGTGCAAAAATCACATGGTGAGAGGCATGATAAATATTTATCGCAAAAACCAAGTTTGTGAAGGATGCGCACTCAGAAAGCATCAAAGAAATTCTTTTCCGATTGGGAAAGCTTGGAGGGCATCAAATCCTCTTGAGCTTATTCATTCAGATTTATGTGGGCCTATGACACCACTTCTATTGGCGGTAAGCGTTATTTTCTCACTTTTATTGACGATTATAGTCGTAAATCTTGAATTTATTTTCTCAAAGAAAAATCAGAAATATTTGGCCACTTCAAAATATTTAAGGCCTTGGTTGAAAAGCAGAGTGATTTTATGTTTAAAATTTTACGTACCGATCAAGGTGGTGAATATGTTTCTCATTATTTTGAAAATTTCTTAAAAAATAATGGCATTCGGCATCAATTAATCACTCGGTACACACCTCAGCAAAATAGTGTTGCCGGAAAAAAAAAAATCTTTATGGAATTAGCTAGAAGTATGTTAAAAGCCAAAGGGATGCCAAATATATTTTGGGCCCATGTACCAACTATTTTTTGAATCGTACCTTATCCAAAAATGTTGAAAGCATCACACCACAAGAAGCATGAAATGGACACAAACCATGTATTGCGCATTTAAGAATATTTGGTAGCATTGCATATTCTCATATGTTGGATGAAAGAAGAAAAAAATTGGATGATAAATCCAAAAAATGCATTCTAATTGGCTATAGTGAAATTTCAAAGACATACAAATTGTTTAATCCCATCACCAAGAAAATTATCATAAGTATAGATGTAAAATTTAATGAAGAAGAAGCTTGGGATTGGGATTTCTAAGAAAAGACATAAAAGTCTGTTTGTGTCAACGAAGAAGAATTGAAAGATGCTCAAAATTATGAGCATGAAGAGGATAGAACATCTTCACCATCTTTCTCATCATCATCAAGTTCTAATTCTCCTCCAAATAAGATAAAAAGCATCAATGAAATTTATAAAGCATCAAGAAGACTTTTTTATGAATATGCGATTAACTTTGCACTATATGCCGATGTCGATCCAATTTCTTTTGAAGAAGCATGTCAAGAAGAAAAGTAAAAACATGCAATGAATAAAGAAATTGACTTCATCAAAAGAAATGAAACTTGAGAGTTAACGGAACTTCCAAATTAGCACAAATCCATTGGTGTAAAATGGACATATAAAACCAAGTTAAATACAAAAGGTAAAGTCGAATGGCACAAAGCTCGATTAGTGGTGAAAGGCTACAAGCAAAGACATGACATAGACTAATGAAGTTTTTGCTCCTATTGCTCAACTTGAGACTATTAGATTGGTCTTAGAATTGCCGGCTCAAAGAAATTGAAAGGTTTATCAAATAGATATCAAATCAGTATTCTTAAATAGTATTCTTGAAGAAAAAGTTTATGTTGATCAACCTCCCGGGTTTGTGAAAAAGGATAAAAAGCATAAAGTTTATAAATTGAAGAAAACAATTTATAGTTTAAAGCAAGCACAAGGACATAGTATAGTCGTATTGATGGGTACTTCATGAAGAATGGTTTCAAAAGGTGTCCTTTCGAACACTCACTCTACATTAAATAAAGCACTCAAGGTGAGTTTTTAGTTGTTTGTTTAAATGTTGATGATTTAATCTTCACCAGCGATAGTTCAAGCATATGTGATGAATTAAAAAAATTAATGATGCTTGAATTTGAGATGACCGATATGAATCTCCTATATTTCTTTCTTGACATTAAAAGTAAAGCAAAATGAAGATGAGATTGTTATATCTCAAAAGAAGTATGCAAAAGATTTATTGAAAAAGTTTATAATGAAAGATGCAAATCCTATTTACACTCCAATGGAGGTTATTTTGAAACTTAGTAAAAATTATAGTGAAAAAAAAGTTAATAAAACTCTTTATCGGAGTCTTGTTGAGAGCCTTATGTACTTGACCGCCACAAGACCAGATATTATGTTTGCGATTAATATGATTAGCCATTTCATGGAATCACCTAGAATAAGTCATTGGAATGCCGAAAAGAGAATTTTATGATATATATATATATATGGTACCATTAATGATAGTATACATTACAAAAGGGTTCAAAATTCATATTTGGTTGGATATTATGATAGTGATTGGGGTGGAAGTATAGATGATTGTAAAAGCACTTCCGATTATAATTTTAATATTGGTTCGGGTTTAATTTCATGGACTTCAAAGAAACAACAAGTTGTTGCTCTCTCTACAATCGAAGCGGAGTACAATTCATTAGTATTAACAAATTGTCAAGCACTTTGGTTAAGATGGGTTTTAGAAAAACTTAAGTATCCATCAATTGAAGCTACAACTTTATTTTGTGATAATCGTTCAGTCATTGCACTAACTAAGAATTTCATTTTTCACTACAAAAGTAAGCACATTCGAATTAAGTATCATTTCAGCTGTGACTTGATCAATGATGGTGAAATTGATGTGAAATCATGCGAATCATAAGATCAAATAGCGAATATTTTTATAAAGGCATTGAAGAAAGAAACGTTTATCAAAATCAAAGAAAAATTCAGCGTTCAATCGGTCTAGCTCAATGGGGGCTGTTAGAATTATAAGCTAAACCGGCCCATCTGGCCCATTTTGTCTTTTGGGTCATTGGCCCATTTGCAATTATATTGGTCAATCTTGGAATTTTTTTTTGTCATAGGAAATTGGTATATTTAATATAAGGTTTTGAGAATATGGAATATGCTTTGAGAATATATTTTTTTTATCTTTTTCTAGGCTAGGTTGTTGCTTTGAAAGTGTATATTTATTCATTCCCAAATTTGTATTTTGAGCTATATTTATCACTAATGTATTTTCTTTTATAGGTCATATGAATGAAATTTGAAAGGTTCTAAGTAGTATATTACTTTAGTCTTCATTTTTGGTGTTTTTCTACACAAGAGAACAATAACTTTCTTCTCTTTAGACTGTCATCTTCTTCCAATCCTAATTGATATAATCCAACAGGAAGTAGATGAGATTGATTTTAAGCTATGTGAGACTAGAGGTGGTGGGGATTCCAATGGAGGTATTGAATCAAGGGTTGGATGGTTGGATGGTTGGATAGGGAGGTAGCTTCAAGGTGCTCTAATGGAGAAAGCTCTAGAGGTTGAAGATGGAGAGGGAGGGAGATGAAATTCGATTTTTGCATATTGGGGCCATGCTTGAGAGAGGAGAGTGCCAAGTGGCACTCTCTCTCTTCCCTAGTCTCAACTCCTCTCTCTTCTCTGATGCCCATGTGATAGTGGGGCCCATGAGGCTCCACTCTCCACCCTCCACTCTCCAATTTGGTCCTCTTTGAACCCCCTTGTCTTTTAGGTCCTCAATTTATGTTTATAGTCTCACCTTCCAAGTGATCTTGTGATGCATGGTAAGTAGCCCCATCTCTCACCCTAGATTTCCCAACGTAAATCTAAGAGTGTGAGACATAGTCAAAGGAATCAAGGGCTAAGATTTCCTAGAGATTAATTATAATTTTAATTTCTAATTTAGAAATTAGAAATTAGAATAAATCTTTCAATAGGCCCTCCAAGTTAGTATTTAATTACCTATTTTGCCACTATCCCATATAAAACTCACATATCTAAGGTAAGTGATAGTATTTTTGTGAGCCATAGGGTGTCAAGGTCTAAGTTTGACCAAGCTCTAATAAGCTAAAGTGTAGGATTTGATTCAATCACCACCTTTGGAGATGATCTCGATATCATCACCTTAAGTGCATCATAATTTTTGGTGTGATCATCAATGTGGTTCACTTAGATGCAAATCCAAGTACCAAATGTAGGTTCTAGATTGGGTGTGGGTGACTTTAGTAATGCCACCACACCACACAAATTATTTTAAGTTTTCCTTTGGGTGTCACTAGTAAGTGTCCCAATTCGAGGTGCTCTTTGGGTTCCTATCTTTTGGGGTTACTTGGGTTGGGATCGATAGAATTTTCTTTGGATTACTTACTCTGGATGATGCAAGAGATGGTTTTAGGATAAAAATGGCAGTCTTGGATTCATGATTATTTATCTTTTGCACATTTTTTTGTTATGATTAATGGAAAGGCTTGTGATTTTTTTGAAGCGTGCCGAGTCCTCAGATAAGGTCATCCTCTATCGTTATACTTTTTTTATATTGCTAATGAAGATCTTGCCCTCATTTTTCGAAAGGCTGAAGGCGAAGGATTGATTGTTGGCTTCTCTAATCCAAGATCTTCTAATATAAAGTTTCTCTAGTACCCCGACAATTCTCTTATCATGTGTGGCGGGTGCTCCTCTAAAATTTACCAATTTGTAATTTGTTATGTATTTATGAAGAAGTGTTTGGGCAAAGAGTAAACTACAATAAATCAAACATATATGGTATAAATGAAATTTCAAGTTTGTAACGAAATAGAAAAAATTCAAAGAAACTTTCTGTGGAATGACCGTAGAGATAAAAAGAAGCTTCACCTTATCAGTTGGGATAAAATCACCATTCCCAAGTGGGTGGGACGTCTCGGAATAAGACCTATCGCAGTTATGAATAACGCATTAATTGATGAAATGGTAGTGGCGTTTAGGAGACTCTTCGGACCAATGGTGGAAGGAAATTGTGATATCCAAATATTATATTTCTAGAAATTGTTGGAAATATAAAATTCACGGTGGCCAATGGTGAAAATATTCATTTATGGTACGATAAATGCAATAGCACTGAACTTGATCTCCTTCCATATTTCCAAAGCTCTACAACCTGCTTCAGACCCAACAATTACAATTTGTACCATCTTTAACTCCGCAACCACTCCCCAATGGCATATCAGTTTTAGACGCAGGTTTAACAAGGCCTATTCAAGAATTCAACTAGTTTTCAAGGATTCTAGATAGTTTAAGATTGTGTATGGCATAGCTCTATGTCATAGTAGAATTCATCTACTTTAGCAGGTTTTTAGCACCCGCCTAATCCCAGGGACATATATGCACCCCAAATTCAACACATGTCGGGTCAGCACAGGATATAAATTCAATGGCGGAGCCACGTTATGACTTGGGTGGTTAATTGACTACCCAAACTTTCTAAAAAATTGTTACTAAGCTTTAGGTGTTCTAATTTATATTACTGGATTTCCATCCATCCAAAATTATATTGACTATTCAAAATTATCTAAAATATTCAAACAAACTTTTTTATAGTATTTGTTTTCATAACAAATATTTTTTCTTTGATTTTTTTAACTAAACCTATAATTTTGGCTCCCCGAGCTACATACTCACATATATGATGTATAGGCTCTAGTATAATTAATTAAAAAAATTAAGAAACTTATTACACATAACAAGGTTTGAATCTAGAACCTAACATTCACAAAGTACTAAGTCTACCACTAAAGCAATTCACTAAGATATGTAAAAAATAAAGAAAAACTTAATACATATATAATTTTATGAAGGCATCAAAATTATTAAATAAAAAAATATTAGATCTTCTCATTATCATCGGGATATGTTCAACAATTTAGATGATTTTACAGGCTCCCTGCTACATACTGCTACATCATCGTATTCTTTGGAGGATGATAACAAAGATAATACTACCTTGTAGTCATTCTGCGTATTATATTGCCATATATAGGCATTTCAAAATTGGTCCTCATGAATGGTGCTATATGTACAAATTGTAAGGGTCATATCTAAAAGCACAAAAAGTGAAAGTAGACATTTTGGTGATTCAAATTGACCCGCTTGCCCGTTCACTCAAATACCTAACTCCCAGGTCGTCTTCCGTTGGTAGCTAGTGCCCAGTGGTTGATGGCGGTCCAAAGAGAGAATAATAATATTATTAATTTAAGAATAATAAAAGTTTTATTTATATAAACTAATAAAATAATCTATTTGAGGACTCCTTTTTTAATAGTTTCCTCGTCTACAAAGAGTTGCGATAAGGTGCCCCTCGGTGCACCAAAAGCGGTGCACTGGTCAATCTCACTCAGAAATTAACCAAACATCAGACTTAGGCATAAGGACTAAGTACAGGTATGGGAATAATATGGCTCCGAAACTATATAAGAAAAATATTGGTAAATTTTAAGCGGGAAAATTACAATTATTAAAAAAAATATTAATAATTATTTAAAATATATATATATATATATATATATATATATATATATATATATATATATATATATATTGAACAAATTATTTTAGCTAAAATATATTATATGATCTCATGAATCATGACCGACCAATCAACATGATTCCAGATGGATAGGTCTTATTTCTGACCGATAAGTCTCATATCAAATTGATCGATCTCATACGACGTCGACCACTGCTTTTTGGATTTGCACACCTGGGCATGAGGAGCGAGAAAGAGGCGCAATCAATCCCACCAATAGCACTAAAGTGTCTCAAACCCCTTGAAATCATTGATTGCTTCGGATCAAATGATGGAGATCATTTTTCATCCTGATCTTCCACAAAATAGATATGGAGATCATATCTCACCTATCAGACGGTCCGTTTTCATTTCATATGTCACAAATCCCAAAAAAATCTTTGAACAATATAGCTTTTTTTGGCATTATATGGCACGCATCACACTCAAACGTGAACTAGGATCATTTTTTGGGGATCTATAACACGTGGAATAAAAAACGGACCATCTGATAAGTGAGACATAGTCTCAAGATCTATTGTGTGAAAAATTGGGGTGAAAAATGATCTCCATCATTTAATCTGAAGCAATCAATTGTTTTAAGGTCTGCGACGTGGTCGCTTTCAGAGAATGCATGGACACAAATAGAAGTACCCATCTCTCATCACTAAAAGTAGATCTCTTCACACATACATTTAAGTACTAAGATTGTTGAATTTTTTAATCAAATAATGAAAATTCTTTTTCCTCCCAATTTTCGACACCACAGATCCTGAGATCATGGTCTCAAATTTAAAAAATTCGTTAATTTTGACGAAATTTTGTTAAGTTTGTTGAAATTAATGAAATTTTTGCAACTTCAGGGAAATCACCGAAATTTCGTTAAAAATTTCGTCTGGCACCTATTTCAGCGAATTTCGGAGAATTTTGTCGAAATTTGTTTCTATGACTTGCACCCAGGCTAAATGATAATCCTGGTTTCGCCACTATGTGTATGTGTTAATAAATATATGTAATATTTCAAAATTTTGAGCGTTAAACAGTGATCTATGGATCCGTGCCCGACTGGTCGTAGGTTTGACCAAGTGATGGTCAAATAGTGAACTCATGAAGTGATGAACTGAGGTGATGCAAATGTGACCTAAGTGTAGTGGATGGTATTAGTTTAGAGCCTACACCTATCTCTGGTGTATGCGCTTAACACCGAAATCGGAGAGAGGATATAAGGGTTTAATAACCCTAGAATCATTTTGTTTTGGTTGGTGAAGGAATTAAGAAGAGAGAGAGAGAGAGGGAGAAAACAAAAGGAGTTATTGAGGTAGGAGTGAATACAAATCAAAGGTTTGATTGAGCACTTAATACCGGATTTCAACGCATGAGGAGTCGTTGAAGCAAAAGCTGGAACCCTAGCCATCAAACCCAACAAATCAATCTTTTAAAAGGATTATTGAGGTAAGTTTCATTAGATTTCAATACATAAAGATATGATGAGTTTAATTCAGTCAAACATAGTTAGAATGATAGATTAAAGACCTAGAAAAGAAAGAAAAATGGATAAGGACAAGATTTGAAAGAACAGCCCGAAAGGGGGCTGAATCTGGCCAAATCAATTAATCGAAATCGAGATTCTATTAATCGATTTTGGTATAGAAGTTGAAAAGTCAGGGATGCCCGATTTCGATTAATCGATCTGAAAATCGATTAATCGATGTTGAAGGTCGATTAATTGATTTGGAAATCGACTAATCAACTGGGTACCTCCAGTGGCTGGAGAGAAAGGACTTGGAAAATCGACTAATCGAGTTGGGAAATCGATTAATCGATTTTGGATCTCAATTAAGCGATTTGGGATCGACTAATCGATTTCGGACTTTCAACTACTCGATTCTAGAATCGATTTAACTATTCTAGGAAATTCGATTAATCGATTTGGGATAGATTAATCGGTTTTGATTTCGATTAATCGACTTTGGGAATCGATTTGGGGTTCGATTAATCGATTTTAGGAATCGATTAATCGACTTTGGCAGTTTCACTTGACTTTCTAATTTGACCTTGAGGTTCATAGAGGGTTTAGGACCTTCTCTATTGCATCTTTAGTGATGTGTTGTATGTGTTATGATATTCCATAGGTGGTATGTGTGAAAGTGAGCACAAGGAGCCGCGTGAGACCTTGATGCTTGGACCTTCAGAGACCTGAGGTAGGGAACACCTTGAACATGTACTTTAATTGCAAGAGCATATATGTAGTGATATAGAGATCAAATTGAAAATATTTTTAACTGTGTAAATCTTTGGGAAAATGGTGCGTGTGTGATACCAAGAAAGTGATCAAAGCATTTGTGTGATGCGAGTAACTGAGACCAAGTAATCAAATGAGAATGAGACATCCCCAGGAGAGGAGAAAGTGATAAAGGCATCAGTGTGATGCGAGTAAATTAGATATCCCAGGGATGTAAATAAGATTAAATAACTACTGTTAAGGCCTAACTGATATAATATAGCACATTTACACGGTGAACAACTATATATAAAGCACATATTATTTTTGTTATTTGAGGCTTGATTAAGATACCCCGCCGACGTGGCGGGATAACCATGACTAACTCGGCAGGATATCCGTGACCGGTACGGCGGCCAATCCGTACACCAGTGCGGAGGTCTATCCGTACACAATAAGCACATACCAGGGATGTTGAGATGAGATTTTACCCCGCCGCCTATTGAGAAAGGGGCTTGGGTCGTATTCCCAGGGAATAAATATAACAACTGTCTGTTTAGACGACGATGGAGGATATCCCATCGGGGCTCGATGCTATATTGCTCGGGGATTACTTAAGTTGAAGATTTAAGTTTTGTTTTAGGCATGTTCAGTGTCATTCATAATAAATCAACAGTAAAGTAAAACATGCAAACCATCAATAAACTTGAATGCAAATTGCCATCTTTTAAACTGTTTTCTAACAAATGCATAGACATATCATGCTTTGAATATTATGGAATATATGTGAGATTTTGACTTATATGTTCATTGTGTTGTTCTCTATTGAGCTAGGATGTAGCTCACCCTTTAGACTATACGTCGCAGGTCCAGTATTAGCAGCGGCCGAGGCTTCGAGAGACGTAAATCCGGGTGATTTGGATTACGTGCCTGGGGACGAGTTGGAGCCTCCTCTCGAGGACTTCTTCTAGGAGACTCTGCTGAGCATTTTGAGAGAGAGTTTTTGTGAGCATATTGGTACGGCTTGGTATGTCAAGCCTTTATTTTGGATAAACAATGTAATTATACTTCGATATTTTTTTTGGCGAATCATCTGGGGTGACCTAATTTTATCACCGATGGTTCGGGCTTGTTCTTGTGTCCATGCATTGGCATGGAATGAGAACCGCTTTGAGCTCTTTCATTTAGAGAATAATATATTATTAATGCATGTTTTCTTTCAGTTTATATACCTTACTTGTTTGATTTTGGTTTGTTATACCGATGTTCCGTACTTAGTTTTAGAGCACGGTCTGGAGGATCGTGCTGATGGCATGGGTTTCGAGGTGCCGAAATCCGGGCTGTCACAATATAGGTATTGAGAATGGCTCTGAGGCACGTAGTTCACTACGCTGTTGATTGGACTCAAAAGTTGTATAAATCATTCTTGAATCCTGTCCATGTTAGACCTCACTTAACTACTAAAGTGTGTTTTTAGTTCATGTTGTATCGCAACAGGTGTAAAAGCTGGTTAAATGTAAATAGAGTTAAAAGAGCAAAGCTAAGAAGAAACCCGCAATAATGGCAAGAACCCAAGGAGAAATAGATGGAATGAATGCTCTCAAAGGTCATTTGGACCAGTCGAAATTGGATTTTCGACTGGTCAGAGTAGCACAGCAGAGGAGTGAAACAAAGATAGAGAACTGAGTTATAATGGACTGGTCAAAGCACCACTTTCGACCAGTCAAAACTCTGAAGGCCTCAGAAATACGAAGTGAGACCGATCAAGGAATAGAATAAGCTGAACGATGAAAATCTCAAGGAATATTTCAATCGATAACACCGAGCTTGACCAATTAGGAAATTAAGTAAGCTGAAGCCTCACGGGAGCGTCTTCTACCTATGGAGGGATTTTGAAGCTGATCGGTCAGTGCACCACCTTCGACCGGTCACAACAGAGTTTCTGAGTGAAAAATCAGTTGGTCCATCTATGGATAACCTCCGACTCCGAGATTCTCTCCCAACAAACGGGATAACTCCAAACCAGTGTGGATTCCTTCCAGATTTATCTTCTTTGGAGGATTTTTAGGATTTTAAATATTACTTGTCGTGTATACTTGTTCTAGGGCCTTATAATCTATAAATAAAGACCCTAGGTTAGGAATAAATTAGTTTTTAAGTGCTAGGGCTTCTTCCTCGTAGGTTTAGGTTAGATCACAGTTCTGGAATGGATTGGGATTGATTGTAATCATTGACTAGGGACCGATCCAATAATGAAGGTTTCTGGATTAATGTGTGCTTAAAGTTTCAGGATACAATTTCTTGTAAATTTCATATAAGTATGCAATAAAATTATATTTTTTTTCTTTATTTTGAATTTCATTTTAATGGTACGATTGTATGTTCGAGGTTCCGACTAGATCGAGAATGCGATGGTAACACTGCAATCTTATTTAGAATAATTTCAGTGGGCCTATAGGGATTGGGGTTAGCCTAGATAGGATATTCAACGACGGATTAGGCCTTGTAGGGTAGTCTTAATTTATTGGTTCGTACAATGGTTCTTTGACAATTAGATTTATCTAACTCATGATTGGATTTCTCTAATTCATTACGAAGTGACTGACCTAGCCAGGAGTTAGCCCAAGAGCGGGGGTACCATGGATTCAAAATAGGAGATTATTAAATACAAGTTTGAGATCTCAGTCTGCCTTCCTATATCTTTATTCAGATCTGTTAGATTTTCTTTTTATTTTTAGGATTAATTAGAAAACTTAAAATATACCACTTAATTATATAAAACAGATATCATATTAGATAAACGACAAGTCCATGTGGTTTGACACCCTTGTATTTGCCCTAGTACATTCGAACTTGTGCACTTGCAAGGTTTTGAAATAAAAAGATCAGTTGTCTTAAAGACAATTGACTCCCCCACTCTGTCGGATAAACGAAGATATAATAGGGTTTCCAGCAAATTTGCCTTCAGGATACAACAGAGGGCGGTCTTGTCAAGAACTGTATGTTCTTTTTTAGATTGCACTTTCTAGAGAAAGAACCTGCCACACAATACACAAAAAAAATTCTTAAAAAAATAAGAACGTAAGTGAAGAAGAGAAATGAATGTTATTATAATTTTTGTTACGTATTTTTAACCCGAGTCTGATCTCTATTTATAGAGAAATCACGAACCACTGTATCTTTCCAGAGAGTTGTGTCTTTTTAGATTTAAGGTGAAAAGATGTCAAACTTGCATCTTTTCAGATAATGGTAAAGAGAAGATCGATTCACTTGTCTCTTTTTAGATTGACGATAAAGAGATGCGAGATTTATGTCTTTTCAACGGTAAAATGATAAATCAAAATTTGAAAAGATACATTAGAGAGAAAATATTTATAAGTTTGTCATTGAATTATTATCAATATACAATGATAACTATAAATTTAATTTTGAAACACTAATTAAATATATATTACTACACTAATATATATATATATATATATATATATATATATATATATATATATAACATTCTTTAACTCCTTTCAAAATAAAAAAATTGTGTATCAGAGCGATCATACTAAGCATCATCAGAGGTACCGATCGGTTGAACCTTTGACTAGTACATACAACTCAAAGTTTGTAAAGACTTTAAGTAGCTTATAGCTTTGAACTTAAAACCCGTCTAATAAATCAAAATTATATATACACTTACTATGACCTAAATTATTAGTGACATAGGGTTGTGCCTTACAGTCATGCGCTAAAATCCTGATTTCATGACTATCTCAAAGAAAGGATCGAATCTCTGTTAAAGCGGCTTCACTTTCAAACTCATATAGGTGAATCTATCATGGGTGCTCTTTTAACTACTTTATCACCCCATCAAATAGATGTCTAAAGAATCATTAAGAGTTAAATGCACCCTCTCATATTACAAGAGATGTGCACAAAATTTAATACCATAGGGATGACCAATAGGTAACATACCTTTGTATACTTTCAAGGGTCACGAAGTAGTTTCTTATTTCCATGAACTTAGGGTTTGGGATCTCCAACTCTACTAAGTTGAGGTTCAACTATTGTGCCTTTAAAGATATCAGTCTTAAGCCTATCCTCCTCGATGTTTTCAACACTGTATATCTGAGTAGTGCTTTTATAAGCGGATTCGCAAGCATCTCAGAAGTTGGTATGTAGTCTAACACGATCACTCCATCACTCAACATCTGTCAAATGATATTATATCGAATGCCTATATGCCTTGATTTCCCTTTATATTTTTTATTATCTAAAATATGTAAAATAATTTTATTATTACAATAAATATTAATTGCATATGTATGTTGAATCAAAAGAATTTGTATTATAAAGCTTCAAAACCACTCTGTCTCTTTTGCTCTCGCAAACAATACTATATATTCTAATTTCATACTTGAGTCAGAAAGACATGTTTGTTTTCTAGACCCCCACGATACTGCTTGTGGATTTAAAAATTCATTCGCTTGTAGATTTAGAATCAGAGGAATCAGAAATCCAAGTAATATCAGTAAACCCCTCTAAGAGTTCAAGGTTGCCAATATATTGTAAACTATAATCCATAGTTCCTTTCAAGTATCTCAAAATACAACGAATAGCTTCCTACTGTTGGGTTGATAGTAAATCTACTAAATACCTCCACTTTAAATGCTATATTAGGTCTAGTACACTTCATTAAATACCTAAGACTTTTATCTCAGTGACGATAAACTGTAATTCTTGAACTTGTTCAAGAATCAATTTATCTTTAATCATCTCGAAATCAAAATATTTAAAAACTAAAAAAGCCTTTGTACCTGTATCTTCAATTAGATATTTCTTCGCTAATGAATCTCAATTTTTTTAGTAATAGTGTACTTACAGAATGTGTTGAATAACCTATCGTTCATTTTATTGAGGGTGTGGTCCCGACAATCCTGATCATCTTTCAGTCATTTGAGTCAAGCATCCGATCCTCCACTAATTGTACTTCCCGCTATTTTCGCTATAGAATTTGGTGCGCATGATATAGTGAGGACGTAAGCAATCATGAATTGTGACAAGATAAATTACACCTTTTGTTGACATCTTTTGAAATTTGACCCGCCAAATCGGCCGAATTTGATGAGATCTTGATTCATGAACTTTATATTTTGAGTCATTAGAACGATCTATTGTCTTTAAATTGTTGATAAATATTAATATTAAGAATAGCTCCGAGGCACGTTGTTCACTACGTTGTCTTAAAAATAATAGACGCCCCCACTTCGTCAGATAAACGAAATGCAATATGATTTCTAGTGAATCTGCCTTCAGGATACAACAGAGCCCGGTGCCAAGAACCGTATATTCTTTTCTAGATTGCACTTTTTAAAGAAGAACCTGCCATACAGATTTTCTGATACACAAAAAAATTTTAAATCTTTTTGAAATGTTATATATATATATATATATATATATATATATATATATATTAGTGTAGTAATATATATTTTAGTGTTACAAAATTAAATTTATAGTTATCATTATATATTGATAATAATTCAATGACAAATTTATAAATATTTTCTCTAAAGTGTCTTTTCAAATTTTGATTTATCTTTTTATGGTTGAAAAGACACAAGTCTCATATCTCTTCACCATCAATCTAAAAAGAAATCGATCTTCTCTTTACTATTATCTTAAAAGACACAAGTTTGACATCTTTTCATCATAAATCTGAAAAGACAACTCTCTAGAAAAACACACTGGTTCATGATTTTCTTTATAAATAGAGATTAAATCCAAGTTAAAAACACACGATAAAAATTATAATAACATTCATTTCTCCTCTTTTCTTACGTTCTTATTTTTTTAAGAATTTTTTTGTATATCAAAAAATATGTGTGATGCGTTCTTTCTCTAGAAAGTGCAATCTAGAAAAGAATATATGGTTATTAACTAGACCAAACTCTATTGTATCCTTAAGGCAGATTTGCTGAGAACCTATTACATCTTCATTTATCCGACGGAATGAGGGCGTCTATTATCTTTAAGACAATATAGTAAATTACGTGTCTCGGAGTTATTATCAATACTATTTTTTTTATCAACAATTCATGCATATTATTGATGAAAGAAGACAACGTCAGTGTTAATGATGACGAGGATGACGATGATCTCCACAATCAATAAGAAAATACTTCCGGATCTCTTGGTGCTATATCCATCGAATATTAGTTAATTGGAAGAATTAAATATTTAATAAACTAATCATTTTTCGGTGCAAAGTCTCTTCACAATGAATATAGACATGCATACTTTAAGTTCTCTTGGTCTCAAATTCTCTTTAAAATTTTATAGACCAATTGACTTCCGAGAGCTTTATTATTACCCATTGAATCTTAGAGGGCAATTATGCCAAACTCTCTTTAAAATTTTATGGACCAATTGACTTGGGATAGCTTTATTATCATCCATTGAATCTCATAGGGCAACTATGTCAAAATCCATTGACTTCTTTGGATCATAAGATACAAATTATTTTTCGTCACCAATCTTTTTTACAAGGGATCTTGAGATCATGGGTGTATCATAAGAAGATTAGTCTTTTATTTTTCGTGCCATAAATCCCAAAAAAATAGCCTTAAAAGCATAAGTGTGATATATATCATGTAATTTTAGGGCCACTTTTTTGGGATACGTGTTACGTGGATTAAAAAACTATCTATCTTATGGTACTTTTATGATCTCCAAATCCCTTGTGTGAAAGATTTGGGCAAAAAAATCACAGTCGATGTTATTTGGCATAAGTGCGGTGCCCTCCACGATTTTATGGATGTTAATAAAGTTACCCAAGAAGGGTAGCTTTATAGACATATACTTTAAATATTTAATAAGCTAATCATTATTTTATGGCTAAAAGTTTCTTCACAATGAATGTGGACATACGTTAAGATCTCTTGGTCCCAAAATTATCTTTAGAAAATCATAGATCAATTGACTAGAGGAATTAAAAATTTAGTACAGCATCCAAATGAGTTGGTATTGAGTGAGTGTAGTGTGGCATTTGGTACATCTAGGGTTTAGAATGCAGTTTATATAGAGTTACTTCCTATGATTTCAAGCTTAGACAACTGAAAAAATTTAGCCTTGAGATCCATAAAAGTCTTAACGTTCACAAGATCCTGCAACTAAGAGATGGATTCATTTAATCGAATGAAACCTAAGTCTAATATTAGGGGTGGAAATGGGTTCAGTTGACCCCTAACCGACTCCATTTGGACCCATAATGGATCCCACCAATTGGACACACAAGCAGTCTGCATCTGGACCAACCAGTTTCTTAAGTGAAGACCCCATCCAGACCAAAGTTATAATGGGTTGGGGCTAGTCTGTTGGACTTTGGACACCAACCAGTTTCCGAACTCGATTTAACTTTATTGCAAATATTATATATATATATATATATATATATATATATATATATATATACACTAGTAGGAGTGCATGTGCGATGCACGTGATAACTTATTAAATTTTGATTCCATCTGACACACATCTAGGAAAGTGGTCTAAGAATTGTGTTGATGTGCGCTCGTGATTTTTGGGATATGTGTCATCTGTAATAAAAATTTGATTGTTCTCATGATCTCAAGATCAATTGTGTGAAAGATTTGGAAGAAAAACAATATTCATCATCTAATTTAAAACAACAAACAATTAAAACAGATAAAACTCAGGTTAAAAAAGAAAAATCTTGAGTTGCAAATAAAGTTATCGGTGCTTTGAATCATACCTGGAGATTATTTTCATTCCAAATCTTAGACACAAATGATCTTGATATCATGGGTGTACCATTAAATGGTCTATTTACTGATATTACAAAATTAATCCAAGAATCACATGACATACATCACGGTCAAATGTGATGTCCGAATCACTTTTAGGATTTGTGTCACACAGAATAAAAATTGTCCGCCTG
The DNA here is from genome assembly GCA_021018995.1 of Chloranthus sessilifolius. Taxonomy (NCBI): domain Eukaryota; kingdom Viridiplantae; phylum Streptophyta; class Magnoliopsida; order Chloranthales; family Chloranthaceae; genus Chloranthus; species Chloranthus sessilifolius. The sequence goes on from CM037592.1 coordinate 119,646,973, forward strand.
ATGCTAGTGGAAGATTAATTGGGATGAAAAACTCTAACGTCTGATCCATTCAATAATTTTCAACGTCAGGGGCCCCTTCACTTACAACCGAAGATTCTTCTTCTTCTTATATATATATATATATATATATATATATATATATATATATATATATATATATATATATATATATATATATATATATGCGTCTGGATTGAGGACTACATCCGGATTGGCTGGGTACCATGTAACACTCATGACGAAGAGCGGGTGTCAGGGACACTTAGACAAGATCGATCAATATCACTTAAAAAATTTGGGTATGATCCGATATATACTCACCATTGAAGCGTGGTCAAATGTGCCCAAAATCAATACACGATATTAGTTAGGTATCCCTCACTTATCTTTAACCCATCAAAGCCAAAAGGTTAAAAAATAAAAAGATAATTTTTTAAAATTACCTTCCTTGTGGCTAATCATCTCAAAACATGTGTTGTTTTGGATTAATCATGCCACGTGGCATTTGATCTGGTGGCATCCAGGTGGAGCGCATCTTCCCATTTCTCATATATAACAACACCCATTTCTAATATATATATATATATATATATATATATATATATATATATATATATATATATATATGAAATAGGTGAAAGTTTTCAATAAAAGGGGCATATGGGTTGGAATGCATTCATGCACTCGAATCCTACATCACATGCTACATGACATGTATCTGATTGCAAAATAACACTATTTTCTAATATATATATATATATATATATATATATATATATATATATATATATATATTGGATGGAATTAGATTAAAGTCACTCACCAGTCACCTAATACCAACTCATTTTCTATTAGATTTCCTCCAGTTCATATTTCACACGTATGTTTTCTTCTAAATAGAGCATTTAGAATAAAATGGACTTTTAAATCTTGTTATGGACATAAAATGTTGATTTAGATGCCGTGAAGACATTTCTAATTGATTGGCGACAAGGACAATGGTAGTGGGGTCTCCAAAAAGTAAAGGGCCAAGGGTGGTGCATGAATTGCTCTCTCCTAAATCAGTCAAACTTTGAGAGATGTGATCATGTTTAAAAGTGTACAATAAGTGAGACTAGGCCGTCCTTGGGCCAATGCCCTAGAGGCAGCCGCCTCGGCCCCCAAAATTTGAAAGTTATTTAATTGTTTAATATATTTTTTAATGTAAAAATATATTATATAAATCTAATTGTTAAATAACTAGTGTTGCTTTACTTTTTTTCCAATAGGTTGTGGTCGAGTTCAACTCTTCTCAGGTCTCATATTTGTATATTTTTTTTAATGGGATATAGATCGGGTCTCGGAGGGGCCAGTGCAGATCATTGGTCTGGTCACTGGGCCAAGCGGGTCATATGTATTAACCCAATAGATTGTATCGCCCAATTTTGACCAGAGCATATTTGTTTGACCAAATCCTTTATATACTGGGTACCTCTAAATGCGCTCACGCGTTCTCCGAAAGCACCCACGTCCTAGACTCTTTGAAAGCCATTAATTCCTTTGAATGAGATGATAGAGATCACTTTTCATACCAATCTTTCACAAAATAGATTTTCATATCATAGCCCACCTATCAGACGGTCAATTTTTTATTCCATGCGTCACAAATCCTCAAAAAATGTCCTTGAATCATATGGCACACATCATGCTCAAATGTGATTTTATGGCCATTTTTTTATATCTATGACACATTGAATCACAAACTGACTATTTGATATGTACACTATGAACTTAAGATCTATTGAGTGAAAGATATGGGTGAAAAACGATTTCCATCATATGATTTGAAGGATTCAATAGTTTTCATGGGGTTTGGGATGTGGGCGCGTTTAAAGGTGCCCCTTATATATACGTGAATCACAAACTGAGTGCTTGATAGGTGCACCATGATCTTAAGATATGTTGAGTGAAAAATATGGGTGCAAAACGATTTCCATCATATGATTTGAAGGATTCAATGGTTTTTAAGGGGTCTGAGATGTGGGCGTGTTTAAAGGTACCTTTATATGTATATATATATATGCAAAGTTTTCTTATTAAATGACCCTAACTTAAAATAGCAATTTCATACTCGTTACAGTTACATTTTTCACAAATGACCTGTTAATTTTGATTTACTTGATGAGACTTATCCAATGACCTATTTTTGAAACTTTTTGAAACTGCTAAAGTCCTAAAAATTGACAGTTAAAGATTCAATGACAGTTAAAGTAACAAAAAATATTAAAATATTATTGATTGGGTAACTTGATCAATTTGGTATGTTCTACTATTTAGTTTTTCTCTTTTGGAGTTACATTTTTCTTTAATATATACTTTCGTTAATTTTTAGTTGCATTTTCAAATTATAAATAATAAAATGAAATATAGAGATATTTATAATCTAAAAGCAATAAGTATTATTTTATTTATTAAAAAAAAAAAAAAAAATTGTGACAATTTTTTTTAAAAGGTTAATATGAAAGAGGGGCCCATATTAGAAACTCTACTTGGGCCCCCAAAATTTCAGGCCTAGCCCTGTGTGTATAATAAATGAAATTGCACTTTTGACCTTTTGGGCAAATGAAACTCAGCACTTTATAAGGGCATAACATAGATTTTCTCCTAGGGGAGAAGAATGGTCAATAGATTTTATCAGAGGTAGAAGAGAGATAGAGAGGGGTAGCAATGAGATTTAGTGACAGCTTAAGTTTTAATCATTCAAAAGAAAGGAAGTGACGATACAATGTAACTACTGTTTTTATAGTAATATAAGAAAAATATTAAATGGTTTGTAAGGGTGGGGGCTCATTCATCGTAGAGACTTAGGCTGCGTATGACATAACTCTCTATAAATTCCTGCCATAACAGAGTTCATCTATTTAAGTAGGTTCTCATCCTCTTTGCTAACATTTTGCTACTTGCTTTAGTAGGTATTTCTTCTCCTTTATAACTCCTTACATAGCAAGAATTTATGCAAGATTTATCTATTCAATATTTCTACCCTCCTCTCTACTCACTCATTGCCCGAGCATATTTTATTTGCTTTGATAGGGAGTTAATAAAGAGTTAGAAAATTGCTACTAGAGCAGATAAATCTTCCTTTACAAAAAATTAAAAGAGAAAATCGGAATCAACTAAAACAAGTGAACTCTGCTATGACAGGAGCTAGCAAAGAGTTATACCGTACACAGCCTTATTTGCTGAAGAAGGTTATTATCAATAAAAACATCTAATGAAACATGATTCTATGTAGCTCCACCCCACTCTCTCGGATAGTTACTTTGGTGGTGGTCAAAGTCAACTTTGCTTGTAATACTTTTCATGATGGTGGTCCAAGGAAAAGTTTTAAAATGTATTCAAATGCCCACAAAGGCCACTTTATGTAAAAGTAATTTTTAAAAACATAAGTTTCATAACGTATTGTAGAGGGACTATAATAGGCATTATCTATAACAAAAGGAGATTGACTCGAGCACTTGCCGCCTGCAATCTTAAAGTCTGACACTGATGTATGTTGGATATTTTAAATAAATAATAGTAATTAAAATAATACATATGTTACACTTTGTAGTATTTTGCTAGAAAATAGACTTATCAAATAGTATCACACTGTGAAGGGTACAAACAAGAGCATCTTGTTTAAATAAAATAATGTTTCAAATGGGCATGCTTTGTATGGTGTCTTTTCCATAGAGGATCCATAGAGGATCGATACGACTCAGCCGATATATATCGGCCGATACCAATATATATCGGCTTATTTTTTTATTTTTTTAAAATTAAAAAAAAAAATAGAGGTATCAATCAAAACTGATACCGTATCAGTCAATGCGAGCCCATATTGATTGGTACCGAGCCCATATTGACTGGTACCGAGTTGAAATATCAATACCTATTGGAATCAGCTGACTTTTTATACCATGATTATAATACTGTGCATGGGACTCTTTTCCTCTAAATGAGTCAAACTTTGCAAGCTGAGCCTATATCTAAAAGCCCAAAATATGTTAAAAGTACGTGTAACTTTTTTAAGTGAAAATGACTTGAATGATAGTATTGGTTGGGCTGCTGGGTGATGGTCCAAGCCAAAGTTTTTAAAAAGTTCCTCTAATTAGGGCCTAAAGGCCACTTAATCATTGCTATTGATATTTTTTTTAAAAACTTTTATAATGGGTTTTGTAAACTCATTAGTGGCCTAACTACTCACTAATTCATCATTTCTCTATAAATAAAGAGCCACCCCTCTTTTGTTGACAGACTTTTGAAATCTAAGAGAAGAAACTCTACATAAAGCTCCTCTCATTTTCAAGTAAAAATTCATCTAAGCCTTAGAACTTTAGTTCTTCCCTTTCCATTGCTTTTCCATCTCCATCATTCCCAAGCTTTAGAATCTTGGCCAACTATCTCACACCATCATCTCAAACCCTCTAATTCTCAAGCCCTAGCTAGCTAAAAAACTCATTTCCAATCCATTTACTATCGGAAGCTCATTGGAATCGGCACCCACGCAAAGATCCACGGTGGTGCAACAAAGACCCGAGAGCTCTGGTTCTCCCCTCTATTCTTCTACCTTCTTTATTTGTTTTTCCTCTATCCTAAGATTTGGGCCGTTACACCATCGAAATTTCGGTGTTTGCGGAGAGCCTAATAGGATCGATACGTTTCTGACAAGAGGAAGTGTCGCTCATTATTTATTTTTGGCCATAGTAGAGACCGCTTACCAGCGGGTCAATCGGGTGCCTAACACCTTCCCGATTGATAACTGAAACCCCTACCCAAGAGCCTTTGGCATAGGAATGTTACATTCTTCCCTCCTTAAAGTTTAGGGATGTTACATTCTTCCCTCCTTAAAGAATTTTCATTCTCGAAAATTGACATAAGTAGCAACACACTGATCAAGGGAGCACATCTAAAACTAATCACACACACCAAGGTCTAATCACACACTTAAATTGGAAAGTGTCCATATCTTGATCCGAAAACCACATAAGGCAAAAGTTCTAATACTCACATCTAAAAATCCATACATCTTCCCCTCGAAAACCCACGCATCCAAAAATCTACTCAAATGAATACAAATTCCATTCTATAATGACTCAAAGTCCTTCTCGTTCCATCTTTTAAAATTATATAAGGTCAGCCATATTGAAGATTTTAACCATCCACATATTTATGTGTTAATTTAAAACCATATACATTTAAAAGTTACCATTATTCAAAAGTTATAATATCAAAAATTGAAATATTCAATATGTCTCAAAATCAATCCAAAGTCCGCAGCTATCTCCCGACACCCTCATCTGGGTATCCCCATTTATAATCAATGTTTTCTAAACTAGGGTTTTTATAATCTCCTCACCTTAAAGGAATTTTCATCCTCGAAAATGCCCTAAAGGTACCCGGAGTAAAACTCAATTGTTCATACCGTCGATGCACACACACAGATCCATTATATGTGAAATAGTCATAACCACACAGTAGCAATTCATACGTACTCACCTCCCCCCCCCCAATCTCTTAGTCCACACATCGATACAAGTCACATGGATACAATCACACACGTACTTGCGTGAAGACACACACCCACAATGTACACACACATCCATAGTCTAATAAGCTACACTCGCTAATTTTCATATTCTCCCAATTGTTGCTATCTCCATCACAATAAAAATCTAACCATAACATGGAACAAGTTTAATCTATCTGTGTAAAAAATTTTACACTGCCCAACTAATCATTACCGTAGATTAACTTGATACCATCACGGAATCCCATGATAAAAGCACATCCACAAAACTGAATAAACACTTACGTGAAATTTGGGAATTTCGACAACCATTAACGAACTCATTAATACAACTGTACAATCTATATAATCATCAAGATTTCGACCATGAACGAAAAAGCATCAAGATTTGAATCATGAACTAATAATCGTAACCATTAATTTATACATGCAACGCCCACAAAATTTCAAAATTATGGATCGGATACACGATTTTCATCGAGTAAAATTGTTTTAACTATCAACTGCAAGCATACTAATGTTCACCATCACTTACGTCTGTAAATAAATACAGTCATTACTCAATGAGCTTATTTATAACCTATCATAATGATCTTGAAATTAAAAAATTTACACCTTAAATCATTCGTACACAATCAATAGGTCGGATATACCAGTTAAGTCAAGATTAATCGTTTCTTCATGTGCACAGTCCTCAACACAATCCATATAATAACTAAGTTTGAATGTCGTCCCTATGGATCCACAACCATCAATTTTGGTTTAGGTGGAAACTGCACAATCCATAGCAGTTATGTCTGACTTTGTTCTCCCGTTATATCTTTAATTGAATCATCCATATCTTATGCCAACTATTGACATTATTATTTTAAATTTTCCCAAATCCCTAAGGATTTTCACATAAACTGCAGTGATTAACGACCACACTCAAGGTTGGAAGAAGTGCTTCCAAACACCAACCACTCATGATGCAGTAGTCTGAATGAAGAACATCGCAACTTTGTCCATTAAGTGTAAATTTGTTTGCAAGTCTTAGTTAAAACATCATTGCTCATAAGTGTCAACCAAACTTCAGATTTACTAAATAATCTGTAGTTAATCTTTTGAATTTGAAAATTATTTATGCCATGCAAGTGATTTAATCAAATGCACATATGATGGTGTCGTGATATCCCTTAAGTGTCTAAAGCAACTACGGATTCTAAGGCATTCATCATCTAAAATTTAGAGGAAAATCTTGACAATTGACAATGAATTTATACCTTGGAGGACTTCATGTGCCATCTGGGCATCATGCATCAATGCTTCACTAGTGCGACCCTGATTTGTAGGGAGAATCGGCTCAGAAGTAGACATCGATGTTACCCGCTCCTCAAGCATATCTGGGAAATTCTTGATCCGGTGTCCTTTCTTACCGCATTTAAAACATGCACCTGAGGCTCTCCTACATTTCTTCATCTTATGAGATTTCCCACACCACGCGCATGTATCAATCTGTGTAAATGTCGTTGCCTCCTCCCTTATAGCGAGGTAATGTTTTATTAGGTGTCCTCTTTGCCCACACCTGAAACAAGCTCCTATAGACCATCTACAGTCCCTTGCTAGATGTCGCCCGTTACACCTAGGGCACGATTCAACCAACATCGATGGAGAGGTGTGAGTCGTGTCTCCCAATATCGTTGTGAGTAATGCTGTCTACAGAGTTATTGTGTTGATCATTGCTTTCAGCAACTGTCGATTTTGATCACTTTCTCCGGTGCGTACGGTCCTTGCTCTTTTGCATGGTGACATCGAGATCTGTCAACATGAAACAAAGGTTTCAATCAACAGTGATCTTAAGCATCATGGCTCTATGTTCCGACAAAAATTTAAAACTTACTTCGTCTACTAGCCGTACTTCTATCACAATTATCAAATATCTCCACTATGAGTGATCTTGAAGATCCACAACCCATGTTCTAAATAAAACTTACGACCATAGCTTTAAGTCTCTAGAAGACCTAAAGCCTAAGGTTTCATCAACTGTGACAGAGTCCTAGTTGGATCTCCTATGTCCTCATGGAATCTACTGCCATAGCCTGAGGTCCCAACAAGACCTAATGCTTAAGCTTTGATACCAACTGTGACAACCCGATTTTCCCGTTCTCAGAAAAACCTGCATTATTTTTTTTTTCTTCCTTACATTCCAAACTTAGGAAAAATCGGACCGTCAGATCACACTTCATAATCGGAATATAGAAATACTTGGTATGCCTACAAAAGTAGAGTCAAAGTAAAAATATAGCAATAATAAAGGTTCTTCTATACATAAAGACTAAATAAAAAGGGCCCACAAGAAAACCATCAGTGATGGCCGACCATCACCAAAACATAGGCTTCCAAAACATACCTACCTACAGAATAAATCTTACAATGTATTTAATCCTCGGACTTACCAAGTCCAAAATCCAAAAGACCCCAAAATATCCATCATACAAACCAAAAACCTGCTTAGCCCAAATCCTCAACTAAGGTCAAATTTCCCAAACAGGAGATCCTAAGCCTTTTCCCAAAGTCCGCTCCTGATCAATACTTGTACTTGTGATGTATAGTCAAGGGATGAGCTACATCTAAGCTCAGTAGAGAAAGCATTAATAGCATATATATTATTACATCACACATATATTTTATGACATAATCCAAACATACTTTTCAAATAAAGATTTATAATTTAAGGGAAATTGACTTGAAACAAAACTAATATCAAACACAAATTTTCGAAGCTTAACACATGATTTCACAAACTTATTTCCAAAACTTATTCTCATAATAAAGGAAGAACTTAAATTGATCACTTAAATAGTCCCTCGAGCATATATAGCATCGAGCCCTCGATGGGAATACCCATCATCGTGGTTCATATGAACCATTTGTATAATGCCCAAGTCCCTTCGAATTAGGTGACTTGTGCTGAAGGAAGTATTTCCACTAATTGAAAATCAAAGAACGGATATCCTGTCGTACTGGAGTACAATTGAACAGATATCTCATCGTATCAGAGCACAATTTGTACGGGGATATCCCGCCGTACCAGTCACAGATATCCCCCCGTGTCAGTCACAGATATACCGCCGAGTTGGTTAGGTATCACACATAAACTTTAAATTAAAGTACAGAATAATTTATGGTTTATCACCGTGAGTTGTGGTAATTATAATAATTCGAAGTTTCCCAAGGTTTCACGCACATATTTACATCATTTTGATGTCACATACACATTTCACATGGCATATACACACACTTATCTTTTCCTCTTAGTGCACATACTTATGAAGTTCACATGTCAAAAGTTATAATTAAAACTCATGTTACCACGAAGACAAATCGAAAACACACACACATTCTTATCATATCATTATACACACGTAAGTTGTAATTGAATACACATATTAGGAAGTTTTCCCTACCTCACGATCGGAGCCATTCAAAGCAACACCAAAGTCTTTATTGACGGCCTCCCGTTCTCAATCTATATTACACATGTGATGATGTATTAATAATTGGTTCAAATTTCTAATAAATATGGTGTATTTATGTGATTTCTCAAAACCGAGGTAGAAATGGGCAAGTTCGTGCTAAATTAGAATTTGACGTAACTTTCCCCCTATATTTTGACCGTTAAACATTTGGATTCATAAAATTGTTAATTCATAAAAGTTTTATATCTTGTTATCATCTTTCCATTGCCTCAAGAATCGCATAAATCAAAGTTCGGAATAAAAAAGTTATGCCCAAATACCAAAGCAGTATCGGCAAGCTCAGTCAAAATTTGATCGGTCGGTTTCCAAATCGATCGGTCGATTTTTCTAGAACCCAAATTACACGTTCACTATTTTTCACAAATCGAATGGTTGTGCTATTTTCGACCGGTCGGTTTCGTATCTCGACAAAATCAGAATTTGACCCTACTTCACACTAAATTTTTACCTTTAAAACACTTGATTTATAAATTGTTTAATTCATAAAAGTTGTAGAGCTTGCTGTCCTCATTCTAACGCCATAAGAATCGCGACAATCGAAGATTGGAGCGGAAAGTTACGGTCAAAATACTGAGACAGTGTCAGCAAACTCAAATGAATTCGACTGGTCGATTTCCAAATCGACCGATCGATTTTGTCAGCTCAGGTTTGAACTTCAAAACTCAATAATCTTCAAAATCTTAATTCTTTTCTTTAAATTTCTCACCCATATATATATAAACTAAACTAACACAACTTTAACTCATAATTTAGCACTATCTCCATACCTTAGATTGATCAATTTCTCGATCCACGAGCTCATGTTCAAGCTAGGGTTTGAAAGTTGAAATCTTGGGAAAAGCGTTGATTCGAACCTCACGAACTTCACACTGAGCTTTACTCTAGCACACACACACACACGCAATGATTCAAAGCCCTCTTCTCTTCTCTCTCCTCTCTCTCTCTAAAAACCCAAGTCCCAAAACAATGTAACCGATTGATAGCTTCCAAATGAAGCCTTTGCTTTTTTTTTTTGTAACCGAAGGGATTAGTTCCCTTATAAAATATATACACCCATTTTGATTATTAATTTCATCCAAAGACTTAGTTTCCTTGTGAATCGATACACCTAAGTAAGGTATAAACTATTATACAAAAAAAAATCTCTTGGTTCGATATGGGGCCTGCACACCCAAACCACCTATCTATCGGATCTGGTGTTGAGCCAATACACCACACCTAGGTGTATACAAATTCATCTAAAGACCCATACACACTCTAAATCTGCCCTTTTTCACCCAACACTTAAGCCAACCATAACTTACTTAAATATCTTTATGATATCAGGTATGTGACCCGTCGGGCATGCACACCAAGGTGTACTATTCAAAAGTTAAAATTTTCGAGACATTACAGTTGACCATAAGGTCAGCCCAAATTAATCGGTCCAATCTCAACCGATATGTTTTAAACCATTAATAAACCTTCATTAATAATCCATTTTGCTTTTAAGTTGTACACAAACACAAAGTGTCACCCTAGGCACACTTACTTAGTCAGTACGTGCGGGTTCAAAATTTAGGAATGTTATAATTTATCTGCAATCAAAGATAGTCTAACAATATTATATGATGATAATGATGTTTGTATCACACAAGTTAGAAGAGGCTACATCAAAGGTATCAAAATCAGACATATTTCACCAAAATTCTTTTATACACATGAACTCCAGAAGAGTGGAGATATTGGTCTTAAGCATATACAATCAAATGATAATTTGACGGATTTGTTCACTAAAATATTACCAACAACAACATTCAAGAAGTTGGTGCATTACGTTGGAATGTGTTGACTCAAAGATCTTTTATCATAAGCAATTGAGATTTGCGTTATTTGAGGGGGAGTAAATGATTAAGTAGATTGTACTCTTTTTCCTTCGCTAAAGTTTTATCATATAAGGTTTTCCTTTGGAAAGTTTTAATGAGATAATTTGAAAACATTTAAAGACACAAGAATAATGTACTCTTTTTTCTTCACCACAAGTTTTTTCCATCGAGTTTTTCTTGACAAGGTTTTAACGAGACATATATTCTTTTTGTATGGTCATCCAAGGGGGAGTGTTATAAATATAATTATTATGATGGATGACCATTTAGTTTCCATCACTTAAATTCTTAGCCACATTTATTTAGTCTTAGAATTCTTATCCATTACTATACAACACTTTTGGAATTATGACAAAGTGCATGTATCCTCCTACCCCTTCATATTCTTCCAACATTTCATATTCTCACATTGTAATTCTATATAAGGAAGTCTTGTAGAAGTATGATGATAACTTAAGTGAAGTGAATGATATAGAGTTTCTGGAGAACTAGTTTCATATATTGCTATGCAACTCTTTTGAAATTCTTATCCATTACTATGCAACTATTTTGGAATTATGATAAAGTGCATGTATCCTCCTAACCCTTCATATTTTCCCAACATTTCATATTCTCATATTGTAATTCTATATAAAGAAGTCTTGTGGAAGTATGATGATAACTTAAGTGAAGTGAATGATATAGAGTTTCTAGAGAACTAGTTTCATATATTGCAGTCTCTTTATTTTGTCTTCATTTTCTTTTGATTTTACAACAAATTTTCAGTGATTATATTTAATTCTAAATTTTATTGGTATCATTATATTGTAACTTATAAAATAAGGCCCATTGCACAAATTAGGCAATAGAACATTATAACTGTCCTTTATCATTTTATTATAACAAAAAATAAACACATTATTATATCTCGTTATAGTGTAACCGGTGATGCCTATTACTATTATAAATCACCAAAATTTTTATAATGGTTGTTATAAAAAATTTGGCCCAAAGAGAGGATAATAATAAAAATATTATTATTATGATTATTTTAATTGATGGTACAAAAACGTAGTCACTTAATAATATTTTAATTATTATAGATGTTATAATAATTTTGATCCAAAGAGAGAAAAAAAAAATGATAATATTATGGTAGAGGGGAAATGTGTCTGAGCATAGAAATATCTCCGCGCCTTTTGATATGTACGTGACACAGCGCCTTTTTTCTGAAGTGATGAGTGGCTTGGGGCTTACTTTATTAACTAGAGTTAAACTTTTAAAATATTTTAAAAGTTATATTCCCTTTCAACCGTCAGTCTTGACTTTTTTAGAAGTCTCTTTCTTTTCTCTCTCTTCACTTCCTTTTTCTAAGAAAGTGTCAGACTTATTTTTTCAAGTATATTTTACTCAGAAAATATGGGTGCCAAGTAGCGAAGCGCTAGTACCTCGGTAGTGAAGTGTCGACACCCTGATAGAGATCCGGCGGCACCTCAGCGCCGGGGTGCAGACGCCTCATTTTAAGGGCATCACCGCCTCTATATCGAGGTGTCGGCGCTTCGCTAAAAAAAAAAAGAAAAAGTGTCGGCCTCTACATTGAGGTGCTAACACCCTTTTTTTAAAAGTAAAATGCTGACATCTCGATATAGAGGTGTTGGCAACCCTAAAATGAGGCGTTAGCAACCCTAAAATGAGTCGTTAGAACCCTTTTTTTTTAGCGAAACACTGGCACCTCGATATAGAGATCTCTAAAATGAGGCGCCTGCACCCCAACATAAGGGTCGGCGCCGGGGTGCCAACACTTCGCTACAGAGGTGCCAACGCCTCGCTATCGGGGTGTTCGCGCCTCGCTGTTGGCGCTACAGAGGTGCCAGCGCCTCGCTATCAGGGTGTTGGCGCCTCGCTGTTGGCGCTACAGAGGTGCCAGCGCCTCGCTATCGGGGTGTTGGCGCCTCTCTACCTGGGTATCGGCGCTTTGATACTGAGGTACTAGCGCTTCGCTGTTAGGGGCCCATATTTTTTGAGTAAAATATACTGAAAAAGTAAGTCTGACACTTTCTTAGAAAAAGGGAGAGAAGAGAGAGAAAAGAAATAGACTTTTAAAATGTCAAGAATGACGGCTGAAATGATATATAACTTTTAAAATATTTTAAAAGTTTAACTCTAACTAGTTAGTAAAGTGAGCCTCATGCTACCCTTCACTTCACAAAAAGGTGCTACGTGTCATACCCATATAAATATAATAGGCGCAGAGATATCTCTACGCCTGTGTGCAAATCCTCGACCCTCTATATCATGCTAATATTCTTATCAATTTAGTTAATGGTACAAAAACGTATGCACTTAATAATATTTTTATTTATATAAATCAAATAGATAGTTAAACAATTATAATTGTAAGAGACTTTTTTTTTGTCACACATCTTTTTTCATCTTTCATTGCATACGAGTCAATCTTCTTCCCCAAACTAGCCAAACATAAGGTGATCCATAAATATTTATGGGTGCAAAAATGAGTATTTACATACGAACAATCAAACATTCATATCGTGTAGATTGCATGTAGATACATACACATTTTACTTTTACATATTGTGGTTGAAGTCAAATATTAAGGGTTGAAAAAATCTAATTAGATTGGATTATGGTGTTGTCCCTTAGTGAAAATTTTTAAAAGTAGGATTATCTTAAGTTACTCATGATGAATAATTTGTCTCACTTCATTCTATCCGTTGTTATATGTTTAATACACAAATATCACTTCCTTCTCCTAGCGATTTTTCCACCCTTTGACGAGTTTGAGTGGTCTTAACACAATGTCATAGATAAATGAAAAAACAAGAATTCCTCCAAATAAAATCTTGATAGCACTAAGGTTTGAATACATAATCATATTATTCCCAACGAACTGAGTTCACTTAACAATGACAAGCCGTGAACCTCGAAACCAAGCTTTGTTAGCAACGTGGCCGTGGTGCTGTTGGGGACAATTGATCTTATGAAGATTATCTCGAGTAGATCTCCGTAAGATCCATAATAAACATGCTTTTCAAAGTTAGATTATTTTCTTATATAATATATTAAACTGATATTTACTTTTAGAAGTATTTATGGAAAGATTATTTTTTACATGAAAACAAAGTTTATTGTTATAGACACATGGTTTAGGAGGGTCATTTCTCTCATTCAATGCACTAAAGATCGAATGTTGAATTCTTAGATTGGCTATAAAAATAAGACAGTGTCATGTGAAAAGTACTAGAAACCAAAGAATAAAAGTGCCAAGAAAAATTTACAAAGTAAAATTGAGAAAAGAAGAAAAACAAAGGCACAACTTCAATAAGTGATCACCAGCCCCAAGGCATCACCTTCTTGATCTTGTTGTTAATTTCATTGTGATCAACCATCGAAAACGATCAAACCCATCAATTAAATTTGAACCAACAACCCAGGTAACATCCTTCTAGACAACTAACAACAATTAACAACAATTAACAACAATTAAACTCTGAACATAAGAATTAGAATGCTTTCCACCTTCCAGTCACGTTTACTCCTCTCCTTCACCCGAATCTTCTTTACGGCCTAAGTTGCCCATTGATCTCCAGCCTAGACCCCAGTTTTCCATTCAACATCCTTAGCTAACCTTTAACTATTGTTCATCTTAAACTAAACCCATTTATATTAGATATATACTATTTCCCCATCTTTGTATGTAAGAAATCTTTAGTATTTGTTTCCGATGAAAGGGGGTATACAATAGCCCTACTTTTAAAATTTTCTCTCAGACAGTGCACTCTAATCAAGGATTGGACCTTTGTCCTATTGGTGATGCCCTCAAGCGCGCAGTTATTATTGAGGTCAGGAGTTCAAACTCCGTGCTTACAAACCAAACAAAGAAAAAAAAATAACAACAACAACATAATATAATCTAATCTTGTTAGATTTTCTATCCATATTGGCCATTAAGTGACTAAAAGTAATCAAAGAGATCAGTGACTGACTTCAAATAATAATTTTTTTAGATGAGTACATTTCATCCTTATATATATATATATATATATATATATATATATATATATATATATAGTGGGGGTTGCACTGTATGGAATGATGTATGTTAGGGTACCTTTATTTGCATCCACCAAATCTTTGAGGGCACCTACACAAAAAATCATTTATTGCTTTGAATTAGACCACGGAATTTTCATCCCAATCTTCAATACAATGGATCTTGAGATCATGGGCGTAACCTTAGACGGTCACTCCTTTTGTTTGATGTGGCACACATCCCAAAAAATGACCTAAAAATCACATTTGAGCATGATGTATGCCATGTAATTTTCTAGTCACTTTTTTGGGATGTGCGTCATGTGGAATAAAAGTCGAACTATCAAAGGGTAAACCCATGATCCCAAGATCTATTATGTGGAAGATTGGTGTAAAATATGACCTCCACCGACTGATTTAAAGTAGTTGATGATTTTTGCCATAATTGCCATCAAAGATTTGGTGGTTGCAAATAAATAATTTTAGATTACTAGTACAGTATGTTGTACAACTGAAATACCTAATACTAACCACCTAATATATTATGTGTATGGTTGAAACATCTACAACTAATAACAGTTTTTAATAGCCTGGTGATTTTGTGACTTAGGGAAACAGAGATGGTAATTATATTTGTGGGATGCTAATTATATTTGTAGGCTAGACAAAGGGCATTTAATTGGTATATTATAATATCAATTGTTAAAAAAATAGCACAATCGGCTATATTATAGTGCATAGATCATATGGTCTAAACCTATTAATTTGTTTTTCATCTTTCAGAAACGCTCCTCATAGGAGCTACCTGTCTTATTACTTGAACTGCCCAATGCTTATGCCAAGTACCACAAGGGAGATGGTTGCCTAATCTATAAGTGAGAGATCATATTTCATTAATCCATAAAGAAAATACTTGAAGATCTCCTTAGTGTGTGCCATAGCCATCAAATATTAATTAATTAGAAGAATTGAAAATTATAATAAATTAATCTTCTTTAAAGATCTCCTATATTCAAATGAATATAGACATACTGCAAATTCGGAGAATCCATCAAAAGTTAAGGAATTAAAAATTTAAGTAATATTAATTAATTGGAAGGATTAAACATATAATAAACTAATCCTCTTTAGAAGTCTTCACAAAGAATATAGACATCTTTCAAGATTTGGTGAATCCATCGAACACTAATCATTTGGAGGAATTAAAAATTTGGTAAACTAGCGTTTGTAATTAATTGAATAAATTAAGGGAGCCATTACTTGCACTCGGTCATATAGCCCTTGCAACGAAGTTAAAGAAGCACTTTATATTTTAGGGACATGTGACATGTGAAAATGTAATTTGGATCGTCTGATTTAAAGTTCATTATTTATAGATCCTTAGTAGCACTACAAAAAATAAGACTATTAGCGGTAGCCAAAAATAGCCGCTATTAACAAAAAAAACTATTAAAAGTTATTAAGACTATTAGCGCAAGGGTATTAGCGACAGTTTTTTTGTTAATAGCAGCCGTTTTGGCTGCCGCTAATAGTTTTATTTTTTATAGCGTGGATAAGATTGGAGCAAAACACGATATTTGTCATATGATCTATTATTGTCAATCGTTGAATCAAATAATAGTCTTTGACTATATTTAATCACATAATAAAAATTATATTTCATGCTAATCTTTTACAATTAATATCTTTAAATGACAAGCTCCAAATCAAACGATTTAGATGGTATTTTCATATAGCAGAGATCACCAAACTTATAAGTCTTTATTTTAAACTCAGTGCAAAGACCAAGTTTTCGAGTGTAAGTAATGGCTCTCATAAATTAATCATCTTTTATATGTTTATTACTGTTTGTTTGGATGATATAGTTTGATATTTTAATATATCTAATGCTTTGAAAAACTAAAGTTTAGAGAATTGGCCATCTAAAAGGTTATGATGATGTGCTTTCCAACCACAAACTTGCCAATGAATGAAAGTTTGACCTTTCATGATTTTTCGGTGAGGGAGTAAGTGAAGCATTTCAGCCTTCAGAAGTGTTAATCTTTAACAAGAGCTTGTAACTAAGAGGCTTAGATTTACTAAATTAATTAGGGCTGTTAATGGACTGAGCTGGCTCATAACCCGACTCAAAACCAGCCTTGGAAAGTAGGGCTTTTTGCTTTATAAATCAGTCCAGCTTAGGCCAAACCGAGGTCGAATTAAAACACTTGTATATGCACTTGGGTTATTGGGTCCGAACCAATTGGATGCCATGCAGTACCCAACCTAAGGATCGGGTGCCACATCAACATACTTAAGGTTGATCAACAATCATCTAATATTAAAATAAAAGTGATCTTTCATGATTAAATTTTAGGTCAAAGGTGCAATTTTCAATAATCATAGTTTGGCAGCAAATTACGATATTTGGCTTATGATTTAAAGGACAAAAAAGTTGAAAAAGTAATTATTTTTTTTCTTCTTCTAAAAATCCTTTGTAATGGGGTAAACCCTAATTATGCAACCCCCTCGTGATCACGTGCAACATGGCACGTGAAGGGTTGAATCCAAAGTCACTGTTGTGGCCTATGGATTGGGGATGTGTGTTCAAATGCATGGACCCATGCATTTGAATCAGAGGGCCGAGGATTCACGTGGCATCCATTCAGGGGATTGGTGTCACAACAACTTGCCCAAGAAAGATCATGTCCATTTAAAAAAATGAAAATCCAATTTATTCACCATCCAAAATAAAGTCAAAGGTCTTAAATTTCAATGCACCAATTATGTCATGTGGTAGGAAAATTTGATCATGATTTTTTGGAGAGCTAAAAATATTTAAAATAAGTTTTTTAGATCACATGCCATGTGACACAAGATCCCAAAACATGAGTTATTTTGGGATCACATGTCATGTGACACGTGAGCTTAAGTATGAACATATTTTTAATTTAATTTTTTGTTTTTAGAAGTTAAGAAAGAATCACATAAGTGGAAGAATGACTATAAAAAAGCTACATAGACCAATGAGAAGAGACTTTAAGAACAGTTGCTACAAAGAGTTTAGTAATAACAAAAAAGAAGTGGAAAGATAAGGCTCCCAAAATCGGCCCCAAATAGATAGATAAGATTATGATGACGATAATTCAAAAGCAAATCCAATCAATAATAATAATAATAATAATAAAAATAAAAATAAAGTACTAGACTCTCTCTTCTTTTTGTATTTTTTTTGAAAAATGAAGGACCCGCCTCTCTTAATTGTCATCAATGATTTAAGATATGGATGATTACTGCCGTTAAAGTTATAAAATCACATATTTACATGCAACTGGCCCAAAAATGGTGTTTTAAGAAGACTTAAATTATCTGATATGAGGATTATAATATCAATCGTTGTTTTAGTTTTAACGGCTAATATTTAATTTTATCAATCGAATGGTTTACTACCACTTATAGGCATACTCCACCAATAAATTACAATTAAATAATTTTAGATTGATCACAAATGTGCGCCATATAATATAATAATAAATTATACTTCAAAGGTGTGAGATAAAAAAATCTAATTTTAATAGTATAGGATCATTTGGTGTTTAAATATGGGTCATGAGCCATTATACCACTAATAAATGGATCTTGGGAAGATACTCCATGGAGTACCATAACCATTAGATTTCAGTTTCAAAATTTTCATTTTTGTAGAATTCAATTTTACAACCTTTTTGGAGTACACTTTCCCCTTCACCATAATCAATAGACTAACACAAACCAATTGTATGTAAAAGTCACACGCTATAATCTCTCTATATTTTATTGATTCTTTTAACTTTTTAAGCCGCCATATTAGAATAATATATAATAAGTTAACATAAAAAAAACAAAAAAATCAACCTCGAAAGCTGAAATCATTTTCTATGCGGCCTCTAGAAATCAGCTCTCTCCGGTTTCTTGAACTCCGGACAGCCCTTTAAAGAGGTGCGCGCTTTAAGGACCGACGCATCACCCGCTCCCGTTAGCGGACACGCTCGCTTCTTTTTTATTTCTTTCAGTTTCTTTAACTTCTCTTTCTTCTTCATAAACAAATTTAAAAAAAAAAAAAAAAAACATACGTTTGCAGATTAATGGATTCTGCAACTCTAGCAACGAGAGCTTCTTCTTACTTAACCAGATTGTTACAAAACTCTAACCCTAACCCTAATTCTCCATCTCGTTTGAGAATCTATAGACGTAAAAGGTGTTTCTCCAAGATTCTCAAATGTTCTTCTCAAAATTCTAATTCTAATCCTAACCCTAACCCTAACTCTAATCTTAGCTCGACGTTCCCCCTCAAATCCGACGCCCGAAACCCTAGTTCTTCGTTCTCTTGCTCCGCAACGACCGAGACGCCACTCCCGGTCTCCGATTCGCCATGTTGCAAGCTCCAGCGCCTCGTTGCTGAATTCGAGTCGCTTCTGGAGCCGATTGAACGCGTAAAGCGGCTTCTGCACTACGCGAATCTGCTGCCGCAATTCGTTGAGGCGGATCGGATTCTGGGGAATCGGGTAATGGGGTGTACGGCTCAGGTTTGGTTGTCAGCGACAATGGACGGCCAGGGAAGGATGCGGTTTGCTGCAGACAGCGATTCGGAGATTACCAAGGGGTTCTGCTCGTGCCTGATTTGGATCCTCGATGGCGCATACCCCGACGAAGTGCTGAAATTGCAGACGGAGGATCTGGGATCGTTGAATGTAGGGTTGCCCGGGCGAGCGCACTCTAGGGTGAACACTTGGCACAATGTGTTGATCAGTATGCAGAAGAGGACGAAAGCGATTGTGGCACAGCGAGAGGGGAAGGCGCCTGTCAACCCT
Source organism: Chloranthus sessilifolius (assembly GCA_021018995.1). Taxonomy (NCBI): domain Eukaryota; kingdom Viridiplantae; phylum Streptophyta; class Magnoliopsida; order Chloranthales; family Chloranthaceae; genus Chloranthus; species Chloranthus sessilifolius. The sequence continues at coordinate 119,666,765 of CM037592.1, forward strand.
TTCCCTTCTTTGGTCGTTGATGCCAACAACATTGTCGCAAAGGGGAGTTATGCAGAAGCACAGGTCAGCAACAATCAGATTGTGTGCTCTCTATTTATCTCGTTAATTATATATATGTTTCTTCATTGATAATATGATGTTTGGAGCGGAGATATGATAATGGGAATGGTGAATTTTGGTTATATAATATGTAGTTTGTACATTTTGAGTGTAAAACTGCACAAAGATAGATCTTTTAGGTAAAATTTTCATTTCAATTGCGATTTAGTTAGAGGTGAGGAATGATAATAATAACATGAATTCTGATATAGATATTGCAGAGCACTAGGGGTCTTAAAGGGATTGAAGTTTTAAAAAGAATGGAGCAAAATCAGATTGCTTCCACTCATTACGTAACCATTTTTATGGACATGTCACTAAGATATATATGGAAAAACATTGCCTGTTTCTCGGCCTTTCTTGGTACCACATAGCACCCAAAAGGGAGAGATAGAAGTCCATTTCACACTCTATGTGGCACCCAAACATGATTTTGGGTGTCGCGTGGATCAAGAGGGCATCTCGCATAGATTTTCAAAAAATAAAAAGAAAATAAATAGAAATAAAAACTCTCCCTGTGGCAAACGGAAAAAAAATTTGACTACATTCGACAGTTTAACTTTCAAACAATATTAATCACAAGGTAGAGATCAGATTCATGGGTCAAAATACCGGTTTTCTGGTACGTACCGGGTATCGGCCGATACAATGTATCGGCAATACATTGAATGTATCGGTTTGATGCATTGAAATTTTATTTTATTTTTCAAAAAAATCTCAAAAAATACCAAAAAAATTTTAAAAAATAAATTTAATGATTTTCTATTTATTTTAACTTTTTTAAAAATTTATTTAAGGCTTATTTGATGCATATTTCATAATTTTATCAACGCATAACCTAAATTTCATTATACATGACTCATGATCAAAATTGAAAGGTATATTGCACATGAAAAACTTATTTTAAAGTCATATTAAATTTCGTGGTGGTTCTTGGCCCTCGTGATCATCATCATCGGTGTGCGAGCTTCCCCTATATTATTGGTCATATTGATACCCATGATCATATGTGCCCCCTTGAAATTGAGGCATTAGCAACGAATATGGCTCAATGTAATAGGTGAAGGTTGGTCCTCCAAAAATTTGACCAACGAAGTTATATGGCCCGGGAATGGTTGGTTGAAGGATAGTATGAGTTACTGGTTGCTGAATCTTCTGTGTTTTGCAAACTAAATTTTTCGAAGCTAGAAGTCATATAACCCACATTATCTTGTGGACCTTATGGTGGTGGTGGTGTTTGGTAAGACTCTGACGCTTATCTTCCTTCATTCCCTCCACCTCTAAATATAGGAGTGTCATACATTGTTATCGGCTCATCATTCCATGCGGCAATACCTCCATAAGAATAAGGATCAACATCATCCGCTCCACTACTAGTGTCAGCGTGAGTTTCATCGCCTCCATCATCAACCCCATCATCGCCATTATCACTACTGGGTTGCATTTCGTCATCAGATCCAACCACTGAATGACGATTCAATCTTATTTTTCACCTCGGTGGTTAGGAAGTCTGCTCCTCCGCTACTCTTTCAGCATTATCCAGCCATGCGGTGCCCTCAGTATCCAGCACTGGCTCTTCTCTCTCTTCGATTCATTGATTTAAAGGGTCATCCTCCGTGAACATATAATTCAACTGGATGAGATCAAAATATTCACTATCTGTAAGGTAGAATATGATAGATGAATTAGTATGTCTCATTAATTACATCAAATAAAAATTGTATGAACTAAGATTTCATATAATTGCTTATCACGGTTGGTCCTCTGCATATTCCTGACCCTTAATTGCATGTTATAGTGGCAATAGACTAACTTTTCTAATCGTTCCATAGTTAGCCTATTCCTTGTCTTCGTGTGAATGAGAGAGAAAGTGCTCCAATTCCGCTCACAGTTGGACGAGGAACATGTTTGCGATAAAACTCTTATTGCAACCCGCCTCAGTATCGGGCTATCACCTCCATAATGCATCCACCAATCAACGGATTTATCGTACTTGATTTGGGATTGCGCTAACGAGGTTCCAAACGACCCATGTCTCTTACGGAATATGTCAATCTACAAAGATGGAATACAATAATCCACATATCAAAAAACATATCGTATGACATTTGACTTATTAGTTATAAGGTATGATTACTCACATCTCTTATGCCTTGACCTTGCTCTGCCAACTCAGGGAGCACTCGTTGGATCATATTGAGCAAACCGCTATATACTTCATTGGCCTCACTCAACTCGAACCGTCCCATATACTGGAAGGTCGGATTCAAGTAGTGTGTTATACATCAAATATGAGTAATTTCATCAAGATATGGAGACAATGAATAATATGAAAAATAATAAATAAATAAATGTCACTACATAAGTAGTTTAATATGTTATATCTGCGGCATGTAAGTACTAATAGAATTGTGCATCCTACCTCTTGTCGATGATCGCCCAATATCGTTTATATTTTGTAGGGTATTTGATTTTAATAGTCAATTTTACTTTATCCATTGACTCGAAAACATATCTTATCGTTGGTTTCTCATCACTAGCTACCAACCTCAATACTTGTACCAACGGGTTAGTGACGGCGATCAGGTGGTCAACATCTGCCCAAAATTGGGGACTGTAGATCAACTCAGTAACTTCATTGCAAGCATGTCTCTTTGCTCGTGGGAGTTCTAACTCATGGTTTGTCCATTCTTCGGAGTTGACTATGCTTTTCAACTCACGCCTATATCTAGCCAAGCTCTGTAGGGTTAGAAATTGTGTCGCAAATCGTGTAATCACAGGCCGGAGCAACTCATTCTCGGTGAAACCTCTCATCAAATTCACTAACTTGTCACTGTTGTATAGGTAGAAAGTAATCATTTTTTCCTTCTGAATAGTTGCCTATGCCTTGCTTCTCTTTTCCAAATCCTCAAGAATGAAGTCTACGCAATGAGTGTCACACGAAGTCCAGTACAAGTGACGTCTATTCAACACTAATTGTTTCTTGCGGCTTTGTTATTGGCGACATTGTCTGTTACCAACTGCACAAACCGGTTCTCTCCAACATCTTGAACTACCTTATCCATTAGTTGGAAGAGGAAATCAGCCGTCTTCGCGTGTTTAGAAGCATCAACTGATTTTAAAAATACTATCCCGGCATCTCTGTAGACTAAAAAGTTGATCAAACTCTTGTGGGACCGGTCCATCCATCGCACATAATTGTGCAACCTCTCTCATCTCATACTTCGTGGAAGTTGTCCACATAAGCTCCTATCTCCTTGTACTCATCATCTAATAAGGGCTTAGATATCTCGTATGCAGAAGGCTTTCTGACTCCTGGACCAGCTTCTGCACTTGTATCAATCATACTTTTGAAGTACGGTGACTCCACAACTTGACTCGAAATGTGATTGTATATCACGAACTTTGCAATCGATTTTTCAAGCTTCTTCTCCCATTTTTTCAGTGAAATTGTACTCAATTTACTTTGCTTGGAGCTTTCTGTCCGATACATGAACGGATCCATGGGACCTGTAGTCTGATCTGTAGTAAACGGCCTGGTCTCCCTCACTGATGTTGACCTACGCAACCCGGAGTCTCATGAATATCCTCGTCATCATCAACAGCATGTGGCGTATGACTAGATCCACCACTAGCAGCAAGCATGGGTGAGCCCCTCAACCTGAATCGAAATTGATAATCGGCTTCTTCCTGATCTCGTCGTTGTCGTGCTTCTCTAGCACTCTCCCTCATGACTCTCGTTGTCTGTTCATCCTCATCATCCTCAGGTCCAGCTGCAGGAAACTCTAGATCTCCCCTCCTTATTCTCTCATACATTTTTCTATCTCGGTTGGCTTTTGCTTTTTTATTTCCCTTAGCCGCATGTAAACTGGTTCTGACATCTTTCACCTCTATGAGTACATTGGGACGCCCTTTTATCTCTCCCCTAACGTGAGCCAAATGCTCTTTCAACCGTGTGATACCTCCTCCCAAATTTTTTTCCCACAAAGCTTGCATTCTATTCGGAGTCTATCACCATCTATTGTGTCGTATTATCAAGCTGGATCTGATGATCGTACCATATTTATTTATTTCACCTGCATGAATGAGCAAATGATTGGATTAAATTAAAACATTTAAATTACACTTAAAATGAAAATTTATTTGATATTATTCTAATTTTTAAAAATTTTATATTACATTTGAAAATTTATTTCATATTATTATTTTTTTTAATATATTAGATTATATTTTATCAAATTTATTTGATATTATTTTAATTTTTAAAAATTTTAGATTACATTTGAAAATTTATTTGATATTATTCTTATTTTTAAAATATTACATTATATTCTACCAAATTTAATTGATATTATTCTAATTTAAAAAAGTTTATTTGATGCTATTCTTATTTTTTAAATATTAGATTATATTTTACCAAATTTATTTGATATTATTCTAATTTTTGAAATTTTATTTGATATTATTCTTATTTTTAAAATATTAGATTATATTTTACCATATTTATTTTATATTATTCTAAAAATATTAAAAAATTTAAAAATTTTAGATTATATTTGAAAATAGTATTTAGTTGATATTATTCGTATTTTTAAAATATTAGATTATATTTTACCATATTTATTTTATATTATTCTAAAAATATTGAAAATTAAAAAAAATTTAGATTATATTTCAAAATAGTATTTAGTTGACATTATTCTAATTTTGAAAATATTGCTATATTAGAAAATAATATTATTCTAATTTTTAAAATATTTGAAAATCATATTTATTTGAAATTGATGTGTCACATGCATCATGGGGTATGTGTGACGTGTAATTGATGTGCCCATGCCATATGCAACACATGTGACACATGTGTAATTGATGTGTTACATGTGACACATCAAGTACATGTATCGCGACACCTGTGTCACATACCCCATGCCACATGCGACACATGTGACACGTGTAATTGATGTGTCATGGGTTATGTGTCACATGTGTGATACATGTGACACATCAATTACATGTGCCGCGACACCTGGGTCACATGTGACACATCAATTACATGTGCCGCGACACCTGGGTCACATGTGTTATGGGGCATCAATCACATGTGTCGCAACACATCACACGTGACACTTGTGTTACATGTGTCGCGACACATCACACGTGACACGTGTCACATGTGTCGTGACACATCACTTAGATTAAGTATTTATAAATAACTTTATAAAATAAATAAAGTTTTTTATATTTTAAATAAATTAAGTTTATAATAAATAAAATAATTTTAAAGGGTAACTAAGTTTTTATATAATACAAAAATACTTAATTTATTTTTAAAACGTAAATTACTAACATAATTTATTTTGAAGTATTATATAAAAACTTAATTTTTTTATAAACTTAATTTACTAACACAAAAAAAAGTTCTTAGTTTGAAAGAAAAATTTAAAAATGCAAGTAAATAGATCTACCCATATTTTTTATAGCTAAAATGGGATCCATTCAAAATTTTAAGATCTACTATATTTTTGGATAGGTCTACCCATAAATATGGTAGATCTAGTAAATTTTGTTTTAAAATGCAAGTTATATGAAAGAAAATAATACATTTTCATAAATATCCGGCGAAAATGTGAGTATGTGACTATCCGATGGCTAAGATTTCGGTCTCCGCCTCTCCGGTGGCTAAAAAAGAAGAAGAAATGCTAAGGTTTTTTGTTTGCAGGGGAAGAAGAAGAATGTTGGGGAAACAAGAAGAAAAAGGGGAAACAAGAAACCCCAAAATAAGGCTTAAATCGCGGGTGAAAAAGTAAAGGGGGTCGCAATCCGATACTTTGAAATTATTGGACGTTAATTTCAAATTATCGGACAATACGGACGATGCGGGTGATAATATTCCCGTATCGTCCGATAATTTGATAAAAAAAAAACAGTTTAAGAAAAAAAAATGAAATTATTGGACGATACATTGAAATGATCGTCCGATAATTACCAACTTTTTAAGGATATACGATACATAGGTAATGTATCGTATCGCCCATGTCCCAAACCGATACGTATCGTCCGATACGTATCGGTATCGGACGAGATTTTGACCCTTGATTAGATTTCCAAAGGAAACAAAATTGATCTATGCAATGTCCCCTTGGTCCACATGGTACCAAAGCATGTTTTTAGTGCCATGTGCACCTTTTTTAGGAGCTTGGTGAACGATGACAGTGCTCCTTTTGGAGCATGGATTCTTTTTCCAAAAGCACAGTTAGTGCTCATTTTGGTCAAAACTCTTCATTTGTCTTTAAATAAGCGGCATGTACTTCCACCTCACCCAATTTCCCAATTATGAAGCATGGCTAAGCGAAAATACTCACATCAGACCTACCGTTCAAGTAGTTTATAGCCGATAGCGGGCCAAGAAATGTTGAATGGTGACACGTGCAGGGGTTTCCGAGGAATACAAATAACCTCTGGTTTTTTTCAGACTAGGGCTTCTTGATCAATGTGATATCTCACTCTGGGTAATCCTTAACCCTTCCTCCTTTTGCTAAGATTACAAAATGTTCTTGTGAATTATCGATACCAGGTATATAACTTTGACAACTTTACATAAGACAGTTTGATTTTTGGAGGTGAAAATGGAAAAGTTGACCAATAAGTCAACCTTAGTGTCACTCTACAGAATCGTACATGAGGTTTTTCACCTCGTATGACTCCTCGTTCAATATTTTCAATAGTATTGGATTATCATTCGAGAATCTCCTCCCTTCTTTCACTCAATCTCAAAGAGTAACTAGGACTAATTGAGTCACTTTTTCATGTTCCAATTGAACACTTTCCATTTTTTTTATCATGACCAAAGGAGAGGATGATTCTTTTTACCAAATATATGCGGATCAAATCATGATCTTATAATAAGAACATGAAATCTTTCTTGACCAAGCCCTTTGCTCGTCATTCTTCGAGAATCATAAAGATCCATTTCGAGTTTGTATTTGATCATTTGGAATCTGGTTCTTCAAGGAGCACAGAACCTTTTTCCATAAACAAGGTTGTGGAGGCTGCTTAAGTTAAAGGGTAGTAATCAGTGTATTAAAACTTGACGAGTCGACTCGAAACTCGGGAGGGTCGACTCGGCTCTACCAAGTTCTGGGTTGACTCGTCTAGTGAATCGATTAGGCTTATGCAAGGTAGTTAAGTCGGTGTAGCACGGTCATGGCGAAGATGCTCTCTACGCCATGGCGTGGCCATGGAGAAACCATGGCAAGGTTATTTATTATTTTTAAAATATTTATTATATTTATTAATTAATAGTATTTTTTAATTTTTTCCTTTATATTTTTTATATAGGAAGAAAATATATATATATATATAGGAAGAAAAAAAATTCAACTACTGAAGCATTATACTTTGATTCTGATATTGAGGATTTCATGTTCTAGACATAAACAAATATCAATAAATACAAATCAAATATAGAACATTCACAAATTTGCACATTATAAGTATAAATAAATAAATATGAAATATAAATATTAAAAAATGTTTAAATATCAAATAAACATATTGTAGTGTCGCCAACATCGAGGTTCCATCGACCGTTAACACATTGAGTTTTCGTGACGAGAGAGAGAGAGTTGAGGATTTTGTAACTTAGGCTGGACTTTTGTAATTTGTAAGTTAACTTTTGTAGCTTGTATATTATAAAAATGTTATAACTAAGTATTATAAGTTACAACAATGTTATACTTATAACTTATCTATCGTTTAAGCATTATACGTTATTATCTAAAAAAATTAAATAACGTGCATAGCGATGCCATAGTGCTATTATGCCATGGTGATGCTATGACGTCGCTATTTGCCCATCATGGCTATTGAGTTGTACTTGGCATTTCCTATCTCCATTTGCCATAGCAAGGCCATAGCGAGGCTATAACGTTGCCTTGACTACCATGGGCTATGACTCGTGCGACTCGTCGAGCCTACTCGGTAACTCGATCGAGTTTTTGGACTCGGCGAGTCGATTTAAGAGACGCTGAAAGGACTTGCAGGGGTTTTATTTAACTTAAAGAGGCACAGTCGGAAACAAATTTTATTTATATAAGCGGAGAGTTCTTTTCGACAAAACCTCTCCTACAACAAAGTGTCTTGAACCCTAATTACTCTCTAATCCTAAATCTCTCGAGCCCTAATTTCGAAAGAAGAAGAAGAAGAAGAAGAAGAAGAATTGCATCCTAATCACAACCCTCTGCCCTAATCTCATGTGCAAATCATAGCCGTCAGCCCTAAGAAGAAGATGAAGAAGAAGAAGAAGAAGAGCAGCTGTGAGCACCTTTTTTTTTTTATAATTTTATTATTTTTGTTGGAGCAGCCCTAAGCTCCTGTACAATTTTTGTTTGTTTTGGGAGCACCCCTAACCTTGCAAACGAGATTTGCATAGTGGGAAAGGGTTGAAAATAAAGGGTTTGTTATTTTCAGGATCTTTGCCACTTGTACCACTTGTAGTAATGAATTTCCATCTATTGAATATTCAAAATTTTTGTTTTAAATGCATACACATTCCGAGTTGACTCTACTTAGATGACTTTCGAGTCGAGTCAAGTTTTCGTGTTTTAAAACCATGGTTGTAATATTACTACTCTTTAACTTTAGCAGCCTCCACAACTTTTTTAGACAAAGATGCCCTCAAAAATGTTATTTACTCCTTTGTGGATAAAGTAGGTATCATTGTAAAGAGACTGAGTCTCCTCACCATCTGGTTGAGATAGCACTCGTTGTCCCTTAGGCCATAGTCATCTAAATGATAGGTTTTTTTTTTATTTTTTTATCCGTAAATGGTAATGTATTGAAAAGGCAGCAAGGTGCTGAATGAAACAATACAAAGGACTAATAGTACAGCAACAATAGGAGACAAAAGCAAAAAGGAATTATACTGAAAACAAACAGAAAAAACGACAGCAAAGGAGACTTCAACCAACAGCAGTCCTAGTCTCCGTTGTTCTTATCAGCCCGGGTCCCAAGGACTCTGCTCATCTCTGGGCAGCTCACTCTCCCTGTTTACCCATAGCTGAACGAGGTCCACAATGTCCCTGACAATGATGCCCACCGGTTTGTGTTTCTGGTCAAAGATCCTTCTGTTTCTCTCCCGCCAAAGGCACCAAAGCACAGTGAAGAATATCCCCCTTCATCTCTTCCCTTCCTGCCCCTCCGTTCTGACCGCTTCCCAGGCCAAATAGAGCATGTAGGGCCTGTCCGGGAAGACCCAGCTCATCTCAAAAAAACTGAGGACGATATTCCAGATCTCGTAAGCCGTTGCACAAAGGAGGAAAAGGTGCGGGACAGACTCCTCCCCCTATGCGCACATCACGCACTGATTGGTGATGTCTTTCCCTCTCCGGATGAGGTTGTCCCGCGTGAGGATTTTCTCCTTGAACATTGTCCATGCGAAGAACTTAACTTTAAGCGGGATGCTAGCCTTCCACAGCGTCCCTCCTTCGAATCTGATAAGAGGCCTGCGAGTCAGCCACCGGTAATAAGATTTGACAGTAAAAAGGCCGTTTTTGCTGGGGTACCACAGTCGCCGATCTTGGTTGTGGGGATTTCAGTGCGTCGCGTAAAGAGAGTTCAGGAGGTTGGAGAAAGCTTCCTCATTAGCTCTAAGATTTCTGCGCTGGCGGACTTCCCACACCCTTCCTCCACCCGCTTCGGTGACGAACTCATCGATCCGACCACCAAGCTGAGTAGATAAAGAGTAAATATCCAGGAAAGTCAACTTGAGAGCCCTTCCCCCTACCCAGCAGTCTTCCCAAAACTGAAGACGAGAGCCGTTGCCCCCGCTGAAGTGGATCCCTTTGGAATAGCTCTACCAAGTGCCACACATTTTTTCCACCAGGATGAGAAGCTTCTGCTCGGAATGGTGTTGATGCCCCAGTTGTGATTGGCTTGACCATATTTCTCTACCAGAACTACTCGCCATAGGCTCCCCATTTCTTCCTCGTTTCATGCTCTCCAAAACCACTTGCCGAGAAGCGCAAGGTTCGTCCATTTGAGGCATCAAATTCCCAACCCTCCATGCTTCATCGGGAGCTTGGAGATAGATTACTTAAGCTGGGCAAAGGAACATGGACATATAGAAGATAGGTAAACTTGTGAGCATTGATTTCAACAAAACCAGCCGGCCCCCACTGCTCAAAAGCTTCCCTTTCCACGAGGAAAGACGTTGTTCGAAACGTTGGATCACAGGCTCCCATCCCCTCTTCGGGGGTTGCCGCAGTCCCAACCATAGTCCGAGATATCTGATCGGAAGCTCCTCGGTATCACATCCCATAGTATCAGCAATGGCATGTAACCGCGTAGTATCAGTCCCAATGCTCGTGACTTTTGATTTGTGGACGTTGATACGTTGCCCAGATTCCGCCTCGTAAATTGCTAGTGTGTCCGCTAGTGCTTGGAATTCCTCGGTAGCCGCTTTACCGAACAAGATCGTATCGTCCGCGTATTGGAGGATAGCAATGGACCTGCCCCCACCCCCACCGCGATCCCCGAAATGTGGTTCAAGTCTCTGGCTTGTTCGATGAGGCCGGTCAGCGCTTCCCCCATCATATTGAACAAGAAAGGAGAGAGGGGGTCTCCCTGCCGTATTCCCCGAGAGCTCTTAAAATACCCAGCCGGTGTGCCGTTGATGAGCACCGAAAACCAGGGAGTCGCATAGCATGCCCTCATCCATTTCTGCCATCTCAACCCAAAACCAAACCTGCTAAGCATGTAATCAAGCCTGCACCACGCCACACGATCATATGCCTTTTCCATGTCCACTTTCCAAAGAGCCGCGGGTCTACGGTCTAGGTATGCCGAGTGTATTACTTCTTGGGCCACGACCACCTGGTCAATTAGTTGTCTTCCATGCACAAATGCCCCCTAGTTGGCAAATATGATTGCTCCCATTAGCGGCCTAAGTCTGTTAGTAAGAACCTTGGTGATGATTTTGTATAGCACATTGACGAGGCAAATAGGGCGAAAATTTGCGATGTCCTTGGCCCCAGCTTTTTTTAGAATGAGCACAATAAAGGTAGAGTTGAGGCTGCGCTCGATGTGTCCCGTTCTGTGGAATTCATTAAACACCTCCATCAGATCTTTCTTAATCACATCCCAGAACACGCTGTAGAACTCTATTGTGAAGCCATCAGGTCCCGGCGACTTGTTCTTGCCCCCCCTTTTAATGGCTTTCCATACTTCCTCTTTCGCGAAAGGTATCTCCATGCCGATACCGTCCTTGTGCGTGACGGTCTGGAAGGGTATCCCATCCAAAGTTGGCCGCATCAGCCCCTCGTCTGCATATAACCTGGTATAGAAACCGAGAACCTGCTCTCGGATTCTGTCGATCCCCGTGTGCACAATCCCCTCTACCTCTATACTACCCAAGTAGTTAGTCGTGTTCCGGGCGTTGGCAATCGCGTGAAAGAATTTTGTATTCAGATCTCCCTCCTTTAGCCACCTCACCTTGGCTTTTTGATTCCAAGAAATCTCCTCGGCCCTGCACAGTTTATTAAACTCTTGCTTTTTTTGCGCGCGTTCTTCACGTTCCTCGTCGGATAGCAGCCTTTCTTCCTCCAGATTGTCTAGTTCCCGCAGTCTGGTCAGAATTAGCTCCTTGTTTATATGCAGCAGCCCAAACGTGTCCCTGTTCCACTGTTTAGTTTGTTTCTTGATCCATTGCAACTTGGAAATAAAACGGTAGGTAGCCGTTCCTGAAGGTCTGTGTTCGTTCCACCAACGTGGCATCGCCTCCCGTTATCAGTCGTCCGCTAACCACATGTTCTCGAATTTAAGCGGAGTCGGCCCTTTTTCTCTAGCCTCGCATGTGAGTACCAAAGCTCGGTGGTCGGACACCGCTCTCGCCAGGCATTCTAGCCTGGCAGCAGGAAACAAGTCCATCCAGTCCGTGTCGTAGAGGAAGCGATCCAGTCTACACATAGTCGGGTTGTTGTGGAGATTAGACCAAGTAAACCTGGATCCGATTAGAGGCACGTCCATCAGCCCCCAGTCAGCGATCCAAGAATTGAAGTCTCTCATGACAGTCCCTGCAGGCGGCCCTCCCTGTTTTTCACGTCCCCATCTGACGGCATTGAAATCCCCGCCCAAACAAATCGGGAAATCCCATCTTGCCATGATCGCGGCCAGCTCGAACCAGAATTCGCTACGTTGGCAATCCCCCGATGGGCCATAAATACCTGACATTACCCACAAATGACTGGTCTCTTTGATCCGAAGCACACCGAGGCCGAGAAAATCCCCATCTCCTCGTCTATTTTTTCAAAAGTCCCGGTATCTCATGCCACGAGGATACCCCCCGAGGCCCCAACGGAGTCAACCCCGGCCCACTCCCATTTCTTCCCTCTCAGAATGGATTTGACTTTCCTGCAATCACTAGTGCCCCATTTCGTTTCTTGTAATGTAATAACCACCGGCTTGACCGATGTGATGACGCGTCTGACCCCCGCTCGTTTAAACCTGTCGCATAAGCCTCTCACGTTCCAAGATAGCATCTTCATCACGGAAGCAAAATCTTGGCCCTCCCATTGTCACCGTTAAAAAGGTCAAATCTTGGCCCTTCCATCTGCTATTCCCCATTGTAATCGGACGAGCTCTTGTGAGACCGTCCGACTGCTTTTCTTGCTACTCCGGCGGTTAGCTATAATGGACTGAAAGACCTCCCTCAAGGACAGCTCGTCTCCGATATACGATATCAATAGGCTCACCCGGTTCAAACGCGGTTCCGCTAGTTCCCGGAAAATTCTCTATCGCGGCCGTGAAGTCTGAAATCCGAGCTTTAAAACCCAGAGCAATAGTCCCAGGTTTTTCGTCGATAGCCCACTGGCTCTGCTTCGGGAAATTTGAAGACAGGGAACTTACTTCGCGGGATCTCGGGTCGAAATCCAGGTCTGAAATCGTTGGTGCTTCTAGAGTCTTCTAGACCAGCCCCACCCGGACCCGAAACAAAGGGAGCCCGTCCCCTGTTCTCGTCGCGTTGTCCCAACTCCTAATAGGCGATGAGAAAGGAACGCCACGTGTCGGCCTCTCCCTCACCCCGCTTAAAGGCACAGACCACCCCTCGCCTCGGATGGTAGCGGTGATGTCGGCAACCTCAGATCTCACACTGCAGGGATCCGCGTGGTCTCCCCACACAGACATGAGCCCACGTGTTGCCGTCTGGGAGAAACCAGCTAAAGTCCCAGTCTCGAATGGAAGGTCAGCGTAGCAAGTGTACGAGGGAGAGTGTGTCTTCGGTTTTCGTGTCGGGGAGGCGACAGGAGAAAAACATGTCAAGATCTCAGCGGGGCCTGGAGTTCGAAGGGAGCCACGTGTCGTCCATCTGAGCCCCCTCTGCCTCACCATGGAGTATAAATGTGTCTGTTTCCGGTAATACACCTTGAAAGCTTTGGAGTGTAGAATGGTATTGCCCAAATAAGGCAAGTTTCTCGCCTGTCATTGTTCCTGGCCGTCTGATCAGACAACTGCGGTTCCTGTGGTACCAACGCTAGTCGGTGGTTGTTGGGCCGAAATGGGGGCGCAGTTACAGCCGTCGATTCTTCTTGCACCACTGAGGTCACCGGAGGTGGAGAGAAAACTCTCCATCCTTCATTTCGTCTCCGTTCCGGCGAAAAACTTCAGTCTCCTCCACTAGCTCATCTTCTTCCAAACCAGAATCGCTCGGGCTACCGCCCTCGACAATCATCTCCATATCTTCTGATACCATGTCATGAGCACTCCGAATAGTCCCGTGGGGGGGGGGGGGGGGGGGGAGATCTGGCCGGACCCGTCACGGCCGACTAGAGGAGGGGCCCCCACCTGGGCGTCGAGTCCGTGGACCGGACCCTCTCCGCGTCTCCGGTCGGCATGGAGGACGTTTGTACCCCCTTTCCGAATGGGCGGCCGACCGGATGCACCACATGTGGGTAAACACCATGGACACCGACTTTAGTGTCCCCGGTCCTCTAAATGATAGGTTATCATTTGAACTGAACTCAGCGCAAAAATCATGACCATCATGGATTCATACCATCCAATTATAGCACTATAATATAGGCCCAACGGTAGATATTTACAATTACGTATGAAGGTGCTGTAATCATCGTTTGATTCCTCGATCGTTTGCGATTTTTGCGTTGAGTTCACAATAATGCCCCTATTTATCTTTTGTGTAGCTTTGTTCGCGCCCACGCGTTCTCTAAAAGCGCCTACGTCTCAGACCCCTTGAAAATTGTTGATTGCTTTGGATCAGATGATGGTGTAACAACCCTGATTTCAATTTCGTTGACTTATTGACTAATCTCGATACTCTTGATTTAGAAAATAGTTATTTAAAATTACAACTATTAGATTGTGTGTACAATAAAATATTATTAGTACTGTTAATTTTATCTAGACTATTAAAGGTTCTGATTTAACTAGTATGAATACTTTATACCTATTTATGTATATGCTAGAGTCGCATGGAATATATATTTGAAGTTTTTGTCTTATTAATGGTACTTAATTCTTAATTAATAGTCTCCAATTTGCCCAATATAGAAGTCTTGTTTGGTCACACTTAAGTGTTGGGATAGACTATGCATGGCCACGCGTCACTAGTTATGTTTATTATATTAATGTGTTATATGAATTTATGATAGTTAAATATAAAATTTATGGTTACATACATATTACTATTTGTGTGTGTTTAATACATTAACCTATCTATTTCTTTTAGTTTCTTTCTTCTAGTCTCCTAGTTACTTGTATAACTAGGAGTCATTAACTTACCACGTGATTAGATATCTTAAGATATTAGGACTCTCAATTCCCTCATCTTCGACTATTTGTTAAGATCCCAACAACTCAACGCCTCTTGCAACCTCAAAAATCATCTTTTTCTATGGAACCATACAACAACACATCTCTCGTTCTACGAAGTTCTGTCGCCCTAATCCACGTGACATCGATTTTCTCGTAGCACAATAGTCACACTAAAATTATGCATCTCTCGAAATTTCTTTAAGCCCGATATCCACGCCTAAGATCTTAACACTTCAAACTTGGGCGACTTATATCCTGAACAAAAAAATCAAAACTGTCCATTTCAAACTAATAGAATCCTCACCCTCCACTTTTATTTTCCTATTGTGAATACCTAAAACAAAATGGCATAACTTTCTTTTAATCCTACCTTCCATTTCTTCTTTTGGCTATAGGAGGAGACCCATATTCACCCTTGCTCTCTTTCGTGTAACCCAACGAAGATAAGCATGATGCGGATCATGAAGCTTCTCCAAAATTAATAAACGCATATTCAGCATCCTCTCTAATCAAATTTCAGTTCTCGCGAGATTCGCTTAATTATGATCAAGAAGACCATTGAACAAGGGGAATTAAACCATAAATCTCGTGAACGTCAGCATCGTTCAATCAATTGCTAGAAATTGTGATCAACCTCCAATCCATTGCGATTTTAGTATCCGAGGTAGGGGGATTTCAACGACCAATTTGTGTTTTATACTTCTAATTCGTACGTATTTAATGATTTTAATAAATTGGGTACTATAATTTTTTTCACCAACAATCGGGGGTCTCGTGATGCCTTGGTTTGTCACCGATTCACTTTAAACAATTTGCGGCCATCAATCTTATTGATCTTTAAATTCACGCTTTTCAAGGTTAGATTGCGTGCCGCCACTTGCGTGTGAAAGTTAAGGTTAACTATTAAAATTTTGTGTTTTGACTTTCCCACAAAATAGCCTCTTACGCTTCAATGAATATATACCAAAATCCGCCCATTTTGTAGGGTCGGGAGTTTTAATGGCACTAGTTTGTGTAATCCGCCCATTTGGTAGGGTCGGGAATTTTAATGGCACTAGTTCGTGTAACATGCCATCTTTGGTAGATCACAAAAATCAGTACGTTTATTCAATACTGTAACATCAATTGGTATTTATTAAGGTTAGGTTGCTCTTTATTTTTGGTGTGTTGAGCTCAGATTAAATCAGCCACTAACCCTTTCGAATCTGGCCTCAAAGTTGGGCCAAATTCGTTTATGTCAAGACTGCACTTGCAGCCAGAATTCTGAAAGGTTTTTAAGCGTTGGGTCTTTTGGATCGTTGATCCCTCTGATCGTTAATATTCTGTACGATTTACAAAATTGTTAGTAGGGAATACCCCCCCATTTGAAATTTCGTGACCATTCCATCTGACGGATCAGATTTTCTTTAATCTACCTTCAAAAATTATTTAGCAATAAATCATATATTTGGCCTTTTATGCACTTTGATTGTACATAAAGTGATCAATACATGTTAGTTGCAAGCATGTAAGCGCATCATTTCAATCGTCTCGATGAGTACGGTATTTTTCCTAATTAATTATGTACAATGTTAAGGCACATGATTTCTTTGCGTTTATAATTGATTTGAACATTTGAATATGAGATTAGAAAAATTAGATCCTTGTATCATTAATAAATGAAAATTATTTGCTCGCGACACTTTAAAGAGCAAACAAAAAGAAGAGCATATATGATATAAAAATTTCATCGAACCCTGAAAACTACTTTTGAATTCTAAATTAATTATAAAAAGTACGAATACAATATTATACTTTAGAAATATGCATGCGATTTAAGCTTTGAGTTTGAATGGATCCTGTGCTATAACACACTTTGAACCATTACAACGGTATTTTGAACCGCCCGAGCTACCTCACTTAGCATGAGCTATGACACTTGAAAAAATTGTTCTAGAACGACGATGGTCAGGATCCCCATCGATGCTTTGACTTTGACTTTAGCGCTATATGTGAGATAGAGATTACTTTAAATTATATATTTAATTAATGCATGAACATAAGAATTAACATATGAAATAAAATGCAAAAGAAAGTTATCATAATTGGGCACTTATATGAAATTCACCTTTTAGATTTTCTGAATATGACATCTAGACTCCATTGGAGGTTACATAAATCAAACTCAAATTTGTGCTTGGAGTTATTTATCTTAGAATATAAATGTATGGTGACTCCTCATATTTTATTGTATCTTAGTCATTAATATTGGAATGATCATTAAAACTTTATGTTGGATGGTTTAAGACATGAATGGTCTTAGAATCGTCCTACTGAGCATGCGGATTTTTAGCTCACCCCGACACTATGTGTCACAGGTACAGACGTTGTCAAGAATTCCGAGTTGGAAGAGGATCATGATTTCATGGAAGATCTCCCACCTAAAATTTTTTATCCTTAATAAGAAGTCTTTGATTAAGCCTTAGTACGACTTAATAAATTTTCTTTAGAATAGTTATTTATTGCTTTTCCGGTAGATTGATGTAAGTACCAGTGTTTGTGTGACGTATGGCCGTTACCGGTGGTATTTTTGGTATTTTTGGATTAGTATTTTCATTTATGGATGTTGGATTATTTATTTCAGTTTTATAGACAATTTGATTTTCGTAATTATATCATTGTTTTAAGAAAAATAAGATATGTTTTTTTTTAATGTTCTTTCAATGGAAAATCTGCTTATAAGCTTATGACCTGGTATTCCATATCTTCTTGTGTGGAAGTTTCGGGTCGTTACAGATGGAGATCGTGTTTCACCACGATCTTCCCCACAATGGATCTTGAGATCATGGTGCACCTATCAAACGGTCAAGTTTTGATTCCATGTGTCACAGATCCCCAAAGAATCGATCTTCAATCATATGGCACGCATCATGCTCAAACGTGATTTTAGGACCATTTTTTGGGGATTTGTGACACATTGAATAAAAAACTGACCGTCTGATAAGTGCACCATGATCTCAGGATCCATTGTGTGGAAGATCGGGGTAAAACATGATCTCCATCATCTGATCCGAAGCAATCAAAGGGTTTCCAGGGGTCTGAGACGTAGGCGCTTTCAGAGAATGTGTGGATGCAAATAGAGCTACCCTTATCTTTTTTATCTGGTGTGTCTGTGTGCGTAGGGTGGGTGGGGTGTTCTGTCCTTATAGTCCTAACCCAGTTGAGCATACCTACCACTTTATATGATCATTTTGTATAGACTTGCAGTGTTTTTACTACAATTGAACAACTGCTAGATGACATACACATAGGCTGGAACATAAAGGTGATCGGTATACTAGCTGATACGGTTTCAGGTAATTTTCAGTACAACATCAGCCATCTTTGTTTTGTTAGCTTGTGGCATTTTTTGGATGGCTTTTTGCGATAAAACTACTGTGTTTGGCGTGTTCTTGATATATATGGAAATGTTTGTATGCATTGACACTGGCTCTCATGGTGTTGTATTTGTCACATAGAGTCAGTTTCTTTTGCCAACTCTTGGCACACAGGCCAATTGATACAAACATCCAATCTGTTGGCCACAATTCAAAAATCATATCAACTAGATTCATCCATCCATTCTTTTAATTAATGGTTGTTGGCAACCTTACTGATCATCCTCATCGTTGATTTTTTTTTAAAATTAATCACGATATAGCCATAACTCTGTTAAATAATACAAAATTACAGCAGATAAAAAACAGCGGAACGAGGCGCTTTGCCGAGAAAAACAAAACAAACAAAAGTAAAATACAGGGGTAGAATCACAGTCGTGGCCTCAACATGAATCGGTGACTGATTTGATGATTTAGAAAGTTCCAAATGAAACTGTTTACGCTATGATCACTCGCAGAGGTATCCAGATGTTTTTTTTTTGTTAGGCGAGGTGTCCAGATGATTGCACTGCCTAGATTGATTGATATGGATGGTTTTATAATGTGGGAAAAGTTACTGTAAGTTCGTGACTACAAGAACAGCATAGGAATGTGTTAGGACTTTTTCATTTCTTTTATATGTTATATGCTTTCTCATAGTTTTAGTGGTTTCTGATTTGATTTTTGTAACACATGCATACCTCAAGTCCCAAGTAGGTGCCCCCAGGTAGAAGTATTTTTCTTCAGAATGTTGGATTGATGCCTGGTGGCTGGTAAATTTTTTGGAGGAATTTAGCAAAGAGCACAGATTTGCTGCAGCAACCTGTCCATGAGCAGTTTGCTCTATATAGTTTTGTGAAATAGATGGGAATTGTGTTACCATGTGGTATATTTCATTGAAAGAGAACAAGTTGAATATTGCTTGCACTGAATCATACATGTGAATGCATATGTTGTGTACACTTCATCAAACTGATTAAAGATACATTATGTACGAGTAGAAATGTATGTGCAATAGTAGCTATCCAGTATAAAATATAATTTATTTATGAACCAGATATCTTGAAGAAATAAGTGGCGATTAAATGTTTCTTTTTTATGTCTCCCATCATATGATCTTTTGTACTTCCATTAATGATCCTGTCCTGTAAAATTTCTTTTGTTATTTTTTGTCCAAGGATGGCCCATTATCTAACATGCATATCACAAATGCCACAAAGAAGCAGAAACCTTGATTTCCTATGCTTCTCTCCAAAAAGAAAAGTTTAGTTTTCCTGCGGTGCTGCAATTAAAATCGATTACTTGGATATTATCAGAATGCTAACAGTAATTGTTGGGTAATTGCAGGCAATGTTTTTAACCCCTGATGAGTTAATGGTTGAAAAACTTGTCAATTTGCTAAAGAACAAAAAAATTGGTGTCGTCGCACATTTTTATATGGATCCAGAGGTCCAAGGCGTGCTGACTGCCGCACAAAAGCAGTGGCCCCACATCCATATATCGGATTCCTTGGTTATGGCAGATAAGGCTGTCAAGATGGCAGAAGCTGGATGTCAGTATATCACAGTTCTCGGCGTCGACTTTATGTCAGAAAATGTGCGTTCAATCCTTGACCAGGCTGGTTTTGGGAAGGTAATTTCTGTCCTCTCTTTAATTTTCTTTTTGTGTGTGATGAACTTGGGAAACCCTGAGAAAAAGGATTCACGTAGTCAACTTCAACACATGAAATTAATAACAAGTATATAATAAATGGAATAAGGGACTATTGTTCAAATGTCGGATGTCTAAAAACGATTATGATACCAGCAGAAAACATAGACTAAATCTGAAGTCATGATCCCTTTTCTTCCTCTGAAGTATAACGAATTTATAAAAAATAAATATATATTTTATATTTGTTGTATATTAATATTTTCCTTGTTTCCCCTTTTTCTCAACTTATTCACTCGCTGTGTTAAATGTGTATCCGTACTTGTTCACTATGACCTTGAATAACCATGTAGCTCGTAACTTGGATCGCTTTTTACTGTTATTCCTTTTGTGTTATGAGCATTCCTTCATTCAAGATAAAACTTTCCAAGGGTTGAGTTATTATCATAGTTACAAATTTCGGCGAAAAGTTTCAAAATTTTGCGGGAATTCACCAAAACAGGGGTCGGATGAAGCTTTTGGCGAAATTTCGATGATTTCCCTTAAAGTTCCGAAATTTTGTTAATTTCGCAGGAATTAATGAATTTTTTGGCTACTTTTTTAAATAATAAATAATATTTTTATAAATACTAGATATATTATATATATTTTTTTGTACTCCGCGAATTTTTTCCACAATTCTTCGGAAATTTTCCCAAAATTTATCCGAAACGACCGCCCACCAAAATATTGCCGAGAACGATATTTGTCACTATAGTTATTATGCTTCCACCAACCATATGGTTAGGATTAAATGGTTCAAATCTCCACACGTTTTTATATGAATAATTATGAACATACTCATTTATTGATCAAGCAAATAATTAGGATACTCATTTTATATAAATAATATTTTAAGGTCCACCATGTCCCCTAGGGTTTTAGAAAGAAAAGACATTGAACTTTTTTTCCCTTCAACTCACAGATCAAAGATATAGGTTTTCCACCCAAATATTTTTCTGGTGAAGATTTTTTACTTTGACCACAAAATCATTGGTGGTTAATTACTTTTTATTTATTATTTTTAAACGGTCGATGATCGACTTCATGCATGTTCACATGGCACCCAAATGACACTTATGCAGCGTGAAACGCATAGTTCCACACCTCTCACTCTCTCTATCTATCCATCCATCTATCTGTCTATCTCTCTCTCTTTATATATATATATATATATATATACTAGTAAAAGTGCACGCGCCTTGCACGTGTTGATCTATAAAATTATTTAAAAAATAAATATGTTTTTGATATTTTTATGGAGATCGTTTTTCTTTTCAATCTTTGACACAATAGATCTTGGGATCATGGTCCTATCATCATACAGTAAGATTTAGATTCCATTTGATAGACCTCTCGAAAAGTGATTCAAAGAACCACGCTTGATAATACATCCATGATCATGTGAATTTTTTATATGTGTGCCACATGAAATCAAAGTATGACCATTTGATTGTAGGCTCATGATCTCAAAATCTATTATGTCGAAAATTTGGATGAAATGATCTCCATCAAGTAGTCTCAATCACGGTTCAAATGCATAAACTGTTCAAATGCATAAACTTATGCACTGTTGACGGCTTTGAATAGGTGGTGGCGATCATTTTTTGTCTCAAACTTCAACCCAATAGATTTTGAGATCATGATTCACCATCAGACAGTATTATTTAATTCCATGTGCTAGACCTCCCGAAAAGTGGTTCAGGCATAACATTTGATGTACGCCCATAATCATATTCCTTTTTGGGAATATGTGTCATGTGGAATCAAAATTTGATCGTTTGATGATACATTGATGTTCTCAAGATCTATTATGTTGAATATTTGGATGAAAATGATCTCTATTGTGTGTTGAATGAGATGATAGAGATCTTTTTTCGTCTCAATCTTAGATAAAAATAAATCTTGAGATCATGGCCCCACCATCCAACGATAAGATTTGGATTCCACATGACAAACCTCTCGAAAAGTGTGACCTGTGAACCATATTTTATTGACCTCATGATCATGTTCCTATGTTGGGATGTGCACCACGTGAAATCAAAATATGACTGTCTGATGATAGGCCCATGATGTAAGATATATTATGTTGAAGATTTGAATGAATAAAAATCCCCCTCTCATATAAATTTAAAAAGAGAAATGAGAAGATGCATCTGAATGAAGGCGTTGAGTGCTGCATCCGGATGTCATATCAAATGCCACGTGGCATAATTAATCCAAAACAACACCCGTTTTGAGTTGATTAATCTGGAAATGACTTTAAAAAATTCAACTTTTTTGGCCTCTATTTGATGAATCAAAGATAAAGTGACCTCCAAACCAACTTAGTCTAATGATTTTGAGTACCTTTGAGCAAATTTTCAATGTTGATTATACATCCGATCATGTGCCCAATTTTTTTGTGTAGTACTTGATCGATCATTAGATTACAACCTTTAAATCAGACGGCTCAGATTGTATTTTCACGTGGCATAGTTTCCCAAACTATCAAGCCTTTCTTTTAAACTATGTGCAAGAGCTAACAACTATGGTGCAAGTAATGGCTTCATCAGATTTTATGTTAGACCACGGCTCTCTACGGCTCTCTCTCTCTCTTTCTCTCTCTCTCTCTCTCTCTCTCCTATAGGGTTCTTAGAGACGTTTCTTTCTGTGATAAGGTACCTTTATTGTCAACTCTAAGAATCTTGAAATTTTGGTCCTAGCATGAAACTGTCAGATTTTGATGGAATGCCCATGATGTCAAGACCCCTTATGCTTGAGTGTGATATAGGTAATGTGATTTTAGAGTCATATTTTAAATTAGTGTGCCATGTGGAATAAAATTATTATCGTATGCTTATATGCCCATGATTTTAAGATCAACTTTTTAAAAGATTGGGATAAAAAGTTATCTCCATCCTATGATTTAAAGCGATCAATGCATGGAGGTTAGATAAGGCCCTGTTCGGTAGAAATCTTGGGGTAAACTTTTTTATTTTACTTTCCATGGGGTGGTTTTAAAAGGAAATCATGGGAAGTTCCTAAAGTAAAATTTAAAGTCTAGTTTTAAGGAAGAGAGATTTTAGGAGATATTAAATAAAGAGAGCCATTACTTGCACTCGCTTTTTAAGTGATGCACCTAGGTTAAAAAAAGGCTTTGCATTTAGGGACATGGGACATGTGAAAATGCAATCTAGGCTGTCTGATTTAAAGTTCATGATCTATAGATCCTTAGTGGATAAGATTGGCATGAAATATAATCTTCATCATGTGATTAAATATAGTCAAAGGCTATTATTTGATTCAACGGTTGACAATAATAGATCATATGATAAATATTGTGTTTTGCTCCAATCTTATCCGCTAAGGATCTATAGACCATGAACTTTAAATCAGACGGCCTAGATTGCATTTTCACATGTCACATGTCCCTAAAATACAAAGTTTTCCTTTAACTCCGGTGCAATCACTTAAACATCGTGTGCAAGTAATGGCTCCATAAATAAAACGGTGGAGTGATTTTAGTAGATATTGATGATTTCGGATTGTTAGGCTAATTTCTTTTTTTTTTCTCACTTAAACATCTAACTATAAGCAAGATAAATCTCAGGAGATATTAAATAAAAATAAAACGATGGTGTGATTTTAGGAGATATTTATGAAATAAACGAAAAAGTCTTGCAATGGAATTAAGATTCTATTTTCTTTATTAAAACTATAGGGCATATAAGGAGTTATTTTAGGAGTAGATTAGGTTAATGAGGGGTATTTTGTTCCAAAATTATGGAAACACAATTGACAGAAAGTAGAGAATTATTTGTACTTTTATATAGTAGTAAAGATATATATAGGGAAAAGGTACCCTGGTCCTATGGACTTAGGTAGGATTCCTACTCCTATGTTGGTTGGCTGGCATGTGAAGGAGCGGCCCGATGGTTAATGATATATCATTGAGAAGAAACAAAAAATAAATATTACAATCACGCGGTCAATGGTGTTAACCATGCAGAAAATGAACGGTGATAGCAAATATAGTTTCCCCATTCATTTCCTGTGCAGTTGACACTGTTGACCGTGTGGATTTGTATTAATTTTTTGGAATCTTTTTCAGTGGTCTTGATCATTGCCCTGCTCATCCACATGACAGCTAA
This sequence comes from Chloranthus sessilifolius, assembly GCA_021018995.1. Lineage (NCBI taxonomy): Eukaryota > Viridiplantae > Streptophyta > Magnoliopsida > Chloranthales > Chloranthaceae > Chloranthus > Chloranthus sessilifolius. The sequence continues at coordinate 119,690,907 of CM037592.1, forward strand.
TCATGTGACTGAGCACCATGTGGTAGCTAACGAGGATGGGTCTAAGTAACTTACCTAGTCCCCATAGACTAGGAAACCTTCATCCATATATACATAACATATATGTGTATATTATATTAAATATATGACTGCATAAGGGAAGTAGACCAAGATGGAGAAACCAAAATAAGGGATGATTAACAAAATATTTGAATCAAAAGTACAAAAAAAAAAAAGAATTGACAAATATGAAAAAGGAAAGAGTTATGATCATATGGTAAAAAGCTTTTAAGGTATGAATTTAGAAGGGTGAGAGGGAGCTTGGTTGGTTGATCAAATTATTCAACAAGATACTAAGGAGAAAAATGGGTTGAGGACATGAAAAAAATAATTTGGATGACCGTTTGAGTTTATGACAGGGAGTTCAACAACTGAAGCTGCTCTCTCTCTCTCTCTCTCTCTCTCTCTCTCTCTCTCACACACACACACACACACACACACACACACACACAAACAAAAACAGACAGGCATGCACGCTCATAGGTGACGATTTTTATTTTATATATTTTTTTGATAACCTGGGTATCCGGGCCTCTTAGAGCACCCGCCTAATCCCAGGGGCACATGTGCACCCCAAATTAGCACATGCCGGGTCAGCACATGATATAAATCCCTAGGGTGGCCTCAAGGGGGGGGGGGATTCGAACTCAGGTCTCCTGCTTTTGGAAGCAGGTACCTGGCCAGCTCGCATAACCCCTTGAGGTTAGGTGACGATCTTTATTGAAAGATACATAAAATACAGAACAGCAGAATAGACTAGGGTAGCCTACTGCCAGTAAGAACTAAAGATACAGCCAGCAACCCAATAGAAAAACTACAGCTATCAAAATTATAGCCAGCCAAATCACTATTTTGATATGATAGCTGGAATAATATATATGTATATTTGTATGAATATATAAAGATATCCTGGTCCTATGGACCAGGTAAGTTACGTAGGCCTATGCCCGATGACTGCCCAGGTCAATGATCATGCCCATTTGAAAAAAATTATCCCAAAACAATTATATATACCAGCATGGACAATGGTGTCAACCGTGCGGAAAATGAATGGTGAAACCATATTTGGTTTCACCTTTCATTTTCCACGCCATTGACACCATTGACCGTCCGATTATATATAATTTTTTTCAGTGATCTTGATCATCTGGGACTAGGTAACTTAGTCCATAGGACCAAGGTACCTTTGTCCTATATGTTTATAAATTGTTTTTTGGCCCTTAACAATTGTCATTGTTCTATGTAATAGGTTCTCTATGATGAGATTGGTTGAAGCTTATTTCTGTTATTGCACACATTCTTTAGTGTGATACTCTTATCATTTGCCTTTCAGTATTCATAGAAGATTTGACACCACATGGTGCAGTCTAGGCCTTTAGCATATTGATTTTCTGGGATAGAAGAATGCAGAATGTTGATTGTGAGAAGTTGCATGCAGGTTGGTGTTTATAGGATGTCAAATGAACGGATTGGTTGCTCTTTGGCAGATGCTGCAGCCACTCCTGCATACATGAATTTTCTCAAGGCAGCTTCGAGATCACCTCCTGCTTTGCATGTGATCTACATAAACACTTCCCTAGAGACAAAAGCACATGCTCATGAACTTGTCCCAACAATTACCTGTACCTCTTCGAACGTTGTACAGACCATTTTGCAGGTTGGTATCTGTTTGAAAGACTTCTAATTATGCCTCTAAAGTTCTATAATTTTCTGTATTATGTTGCTCAAGGATCCTTATATTTGTTCACTCCGCTAAATTGACCTGTGGATGCTATAATGTTAGGCATGTGTTATTAAACCTAAAAGCAAATAAATATATTAAGCATATTTTATTATTTGTCAGGCGTTTGCCCAGATACCAGATTTAAATGTTTGGTATGGACCTGATTCCTACATGGGTGCAAATATAGCAGAGTTGTTTCGCCAGATGGCTGCTATGACAAACGAAGAGATTGCAGAGATACATCCAAAACATGATAGGAACTCCATACGATTGTTGTTGCCTCGCTTGCACTACTATCAGGTAACATTTATTTCACTGCTTTGTGAAATAAGTAGAACTTCTACTATATGGCTTGTACAGTTCAAAACAGCTTTGATTTGGGCCACATAAATTAGTACTATGGTTCATTAAGAAAAAAAATATAGCCTGATTTTCCTGCATTTATTCTGTAAGTGATTGATACGCAGCTTCATTTTATGACATCGTTACTAGAACAGTTGATGTTTACTTGTCCAAACTCTTCAGGTTCCAATAATTATTTTCTTCATTGAATGGTCAAATTTGATAATGATAAACAGTCCGATCAACTTTTTCTAATGATGTTAATCTACTCCTTTCCTCAAGAAGCGAGGATTTTCGAAAGGCAGGGCTAACTAGAAGCCTTCTGAAGTGCACTATGTAGCACATTATTTGGCTGGAATTGTGTAATTCTCAACTTTCAGATGTTCCTATTTGGGAATTTTAGACTGCATAAAGTGCTCAAGCATTCCTGCTCCAAGTAATTTCCTAAGTTGCACAGTCAGAGAGCTTTGAGTAATAGCAACAAAGGTTGTGTTGTATCAGATATTGCATTTTACCCTTCATTTTCCCACGAATTGACCATGTGGTCAACAGCTATTTAGATTTTTTTTCCGGACAGTCTTTGATCGACCATTTGCACATCCATGTGGCACCCGATCCTGTGGTTGGGTGCGAGTGTGCGACATGGCACTCAACTAGTTTGAGTGTAGCATTCAGTGCTGCACTCAAACACACAGTCCCGGGTTTCATATATATGAAATTCCTGCAACTCAACTGGTTTGGGTTGCAGGAAGACACTTTTCTGAATGAAAATTTTGAAGTGCTGTTTGGGAAAGCCTTCTGTTTGGGCTGGGGGTCAGGTGCTGGTTACCACCATCCTTTATGGTTGACATGGGGAGTCTTTGGGTAGTTTTGGGGTCTTTTGGATGTTATCTCATATGTCTAGACTCTGTTTGGAGATGAACTGTATTTTATAACTTCTAGATTCCTATTAGAATAAACAATTTCATGTAACTCTTCAAGGTCTATGATGCAGTGCAAGGAGAGCAGATATGGCGCTGTTTTGAAGGTTGAAATGAGGCTTGAAAGGGGCTGGAATCAACCTTGAGACCACATGAATCAAGGCCTGAAAATATGGTTAGAGAGGGTTTTAATTTAAAGGCCATTGGGCCTTAACATTTGTCAAATGTATTGGTGTATGTATTGTAATTATTGGTGTGCAGGTAGATTCCTAGATATGTGTGCCACTTATGGTGTTCATATAGTAACTGGGGTATGTGAGTTGTAAATTATCTTTATTAGTATAAAAGGCTGATAGGGTTTCCTTGAACCCTGAATCAAGCTATTCCACTCTGCAACTCTCTTCTTCATCTTCTTCTTCTTCTTCTTCTTCTTCTTCTTCTACTACTACTACTTCTACTACTACTACTTCTTCTCTATCTAAACCCTAGCATCTATGTCAAGTTGGTATCATAGCATTGAGATTGGGAAATCTGATCATGGCATTTTTCTCTCCGAGAGACGTTATTCTCTTGAGTTATTGAGGGACACTGGCATGCTTGGATGCAAGCTAACTAAATCTCCTATGGATGCCAAGCCTTACCTCTATAGGAGATTTAGAGGAGATCCTCTGCCTAATCCCTCTGAGTATCAACAACTTGTTGGAAGGCTTATCTACCTGACCAACACTCGACCTAACCTGGCGTTTGCAGTTTCTTTGGTGGCTCAATTGATGCATGCTCCCGCTCCCAGAGGCCCTCATATGGCCGCAGTTCATCAAATTCTCTGTTACATTAAGGTCTCCCCTGGTCGCATTCTTTTCTATGGTGATGCTGGTCACCTTCATCTTAGTTGTTACATAGATGCCGATTATGCAGGAGCTCCTACTAATCGTCGATCCACCTCTGGATATTGTACCTTTCTTGGTAACAACCTTGTGTGGAAAAGTAAGAAGCATGATTGCGTGTCCAAGTCTAGTGCCGAATTTGACTACAGAACGATGACCCATGGGACTTGCGAGCTTTTTTGGTTATGCTCCCTGCTCACTGAACTTGATTTTCCGCCATACTTCCTATGCCTTTTCATTGTGATAACTAGGCAACTATTGATATTGCTAAAGACTCGGTCTTCATGAGAGGACCAAACATGTTGAAGTTGACATTCACTTCATTCGCGAGAAGATTCAAGCAGACCCTATCGAGACTCCAAAGGCCATCTTCTCAGCAACTAGCATATGTCTCTACCAAAGCTCTTGGTCCTTCATTTGTCTAGGATATTATTGTCAAGCTGGGCATGATAGATATCTATGCACCAGCTTGAGGGGGAATATTGGTGTGTGTTGTAATTATTGGTGTGCGGGTAGATGCCTAGATATATGTGCCACTTATGGTGTTCAAATAGTGACTGTGGGTGTGTGAGTTGTAAATTACTTTTATTAGTATAAAATGCTAACAGCGTTTTGTTGAACCCGAATCAAGCTATTCCACTCCTAAACTCTTCTTCTTCTTGTACTCTCCTCTATCTAAACCCTAGCGTCTAAGTGAAGTAAATGGGCCTTAACATTAGCAAACTTATATAGACCCACTATCAACATTAAGTGGCCACGTGACCCGAAACACGAGAGTAATTCTCGTGATTTCTAGTCAAGTGATCACATGGCAGAGGGTCACAAGAATCTCTTTCTCGGAAACCATAAATTGAATTTATTGTAATGAAAATTTCAAGGCCCTGACCTAAAAGTTGGGAAAAATAAATCCCAGTAAGTTTCCATTTTAATTTAGTTAAAGTCCTAATTGTAGTAGGAGTCCAATTAGATTTAGTATAGGAGTTTCTATTTTCTTTTTTTATGCGTAAACTCATTGACGCGGGACGGTAACCCTAAAATGCGTGAATATGATTTTGATGTGAATTTTGCCGAAATTAAATAAATAGATTCAAGTTTAATCGCACAGTTATCTTAAATACCTTAGGGTTTGGAGAATTGATGGCTAGATCACACGAGATCCGAATAGGGTCCAGTCCGATGTGCAAGTACTTTTAGATTTGAAGCGAGATCGGCCTAGAGATAAAACTCTGACTTTTCCAGGCTTAGGCGCTCGTCTTCAGTCCGATGTAGATTCACGGTTTCCAAATAGGGTTGTGAAAGGGATTTATGGTTTGTAATAGGCTTATGGTTTTCGGATCGGTTTATGGTTTGGAAAAGGGTGTTGGCTTTGTTTGATTTAGGGTTTCAAAAGGTTTAGGGTTTTGGGATCAAAAGGAAACAATTAGACTAAGGTTTAGAGAAGCAAACACAGATCGAGAGATAGCAACTATAATAGATCAAAGCAAATTGATGACAAAGATAAATACGATATATGGGAATCACTCCCTTGGTCTCATACCAAACCCATCACGGGGAGGAAGACTCTCTCTTCATAAAGCAAAAGCTCTCATTTAACAATCAATCAACTCCTTATAATGTTATTCTTAATGACCTATATAGGAGGTCTTACAATAAAAGAAAATCCTAAAACAAATACTTAATAAAAGACAAATAAGCCCCTAAAACTTAAGTTCGAAATTATAACTTTAAAATAACTCTGCGCGATTTCGATCGATCGAAAGTGAAACTCGATCGATCGAAATTGAAATTCGATTGATCGAAAGTGAAAATCGATCGATCAAAAAAACATATATCAATAATTCGCCGCTGGAATTCAATCGATCAAACTGAGGTCGATCAATCGAATATAGAATTCGATCGATCGAATTATATATATATGTCACTCCAGAAACAATGTTTTTGTCGACATAGTTCGATCGATCGAAATAGAATTTCCATCAATCGAGGATTTCGATCAATCGAAATTGCAATTCGATCGATCGAAATAGTCATGTTCCTCCAATTCTTCAAAATTTTATCTTTCACCTAGTTCTGACTTTCATTCTGCTTCTTCCAATGTCGGTACACGCGAAAAGGTCCATATCCGATATCCATGTATGTGGCGTCCCGTCACTCATGACCCCACGAGACTTTGTTATTAGCGTGATTTATTTTTTACAAAATAGAAAATTTTCAAGATAGGAACGAGAACCCTGTTTCTTGATTGAAATTCGAGAGTTTTTAAGTCTGCTCTGCCGTGATATGCATCTTTTTAGATAGTTAATGACTGCTGAAATGAGACTTCTCACTCTTTTGGCTGTGTTCTTTCTTGTCTTTTTAGACTCAATACTCAGATCTGAACTTTTAGAGGACTGTGATAGCACTTTTCAGACTCATCACTGCAGAATTTTGGGTTCAGATTTGCTGCTATCTGGAAATTATACTCAATCTGTATTGCTGTTAAAATCTGGTTATATTAACTGTGCAGTTAGTTGACAAATGTTCTGCTATTAAACTGATGCTGTTCAACCCCACATAACTGCTGTCAGCACGGAGTGGTGTTGTCTTCTACTTGCTAAATGCTTATCCCTGTAGCAGTTGAGGTTTAATAATTGCAGTGACAGTTGTGGAGTGTTGATTGTGTTCCTATACAGTTGATGTAGGTAAATATAATTTAAAGGCAGTTCTCATTCCCATAAATCTGTGGGACACTATCCTTCTTAGAACTTTCCTACCAATTATTCTATATATGTTGTGGGCTGCCGTTTACAGTAGTCTACTAGCTCGTTGAGAATGAGTTTCTGGTTTCTTATCTTAAGTATGCAGTTTAACCTTTACCTTTTACATATGAGGTTTTATTATTTGCTCGTGTCCCTTGTGGTGTATCCTACATTCTAAAATCATAATGTTACATTTCACTATATTTTTTTGTGGCAGTTCTTAAAAGTTTTTTTTATCAGGATGGAACTTGCATCGTACATGACCTTTTTGGACATGAAATAGTGGAGAAGATACATGAAATATACTGTGATGCATTCCTAACAGCTCACTTCGAAGTCCCTGGAGAAATGTTTTCCCTAGCTATGGAAGCTAAGAGAAGAGGAATGGGAGTTGTGGGTTCCACCCAAAATATATTAGATTTCATCAAACAGCGGGTTCAAGAGACTTTGGATAGAAATCTTGATGACCATCTTCAGTTTGTGTTAGGAACAGAATCTGGAATGGTAACTTCAATTGTGGCATCTGTACGTCAATTATTAGGGTCTACGGGATCCTCTTCTGGCAGACCAAAAATCAATGTGGAGATCGTGTTTCCAGTCTCATCAGATTCATTGTCAAAAACGTCTGTGCCTTCATCTGATGGCATCAGCTCTATTACAGCAAGCGACCTCGTCAAGCTTACTGTTGTTCCTGGCGTGACAGCTGGTGAAGGATGCTCCATTCATGGAGGTTGTGCCTCCTGTCCATACATGAAGGTCAGCATATTCTAAGTTTGCTCTATAACCTGAATAGCTTTAGCGGTTATCTTTATTAAAATGAACTAATCTATATGGCATGTCAGATTCCAAGTAGCAGCAACATGTATCTCTGGTTTTTTTATGATGCAATAGCTGCATGTAATATCTAGGGATTTCTCAACGTTAACACCCCAAAAGTGAACGCTAAAATTTCCTCATTGGGAAAAATTCTGTGTAGGAAATTACTAATTCAATGGTAAAGTTTGCTAATTTTAAGCTGGTTTGTGTTAAAAATAAATGCAGTGATGGTGATTTCTGTCAAACAATGGCAAGGACGCTGGCCACTGAATTTGCAAATTAGGAAAGCGGAAAATACCCCTATGAATTTCTAAATGTAATAAACTGTCCAGATTTGTACCCGTGTTTGATATTTGAGGGGTATTTTTACCGTTTCTTGCTTACCAGTGAAACTTTGTTTAGAATTATGTTATACTATATGTTATTTCATCATGTATGTTTCCCCCCATCTCCTGGCAGCCATTGTCTCGTTTCTTATTTCATAGCATAACAAAGTGGTCCCCCTGCCCCTTCCCCTCCTACCATCAATTTGGACTGTCCAATCGATGGCGGGACTCTTGAATGGACCATAATCCTAAAATTGCAATGGTCATATGATCTTAAGCATCCAAGTAATGGAGTACGCTGCTGACCATTGATTCTTAACTTTAGTATGTCCAAAATTAGGTGACCTGTTTGATGGTTGAATCGTATGGTGTGACTTTTCAGCTTTTGTCCATCTGAGAAGTGGCCTAATAAGAGTTTTGGAGGTGAATTAGAGTTAGTTTGATGAAGAGTATTGGATTTGATGGTTTTTGGTTAGAAGAGGGGGAGAGAGAGAGAGAGAGAGAGAGAGAGAGATGGCAAACTAGCCTAGTTAGGTTGGAGTCCCTACTGGCCTTTATATAACAATCCAATGATGAGACTTGAGAGTACCCTTACTACGCACACTCAATATCTAACATGCCTAACACGCACACACATGTATCCCAATATTCCCTCTCAAGCTGGTGCATATGACCAGAATAACTTGAAGTTGAGAAGGACCGACCGCCTTAGTAAAAAACATCAATTAACTGCTCAAAAGATGAAACTTTAGATAATCTATGATCCCGACTTGCAGCTTTTCACAAAGGAAGTGCACATCAATCTCAATATGCTATGGTTCTTTCATGAAGAACCGAGTCGGATGCAATATCAGTGGTAGTTTGAATGTCGCAATGAAGAGGCATAGGTAGAGGAGATCCCAATTCAATGATGAGATCTAAGCCATAGAAGTTCACATGTACCATGAGCCATAGCTCTATGCTTAGATTGAACCCTAGATCAAGATATGTCTTGTTTCTTACTTTTCCACACCACAAGATTACCTCCAAGGAATGCACAACCCACACATCACACGTACTAGTCAGTAGGGATAGATCCTGCAAGAGGCCAACAAAGAGTGGGATTAGAACTCGGAACCTCCACTTCTTGAGTGGTCTTGGCCGTTGCGCCAACCCCGTTGGTTTTCCCAGCATCAAAATAGAACATGCCTCTTCCAGGAGACTATAATGGTCCTGGTCATTGCGCGATGGTCTTTCACACCAAATGTCTGATCTAATTGTGCCTTGACACGTGCTATATAGGTAAAGTTATCTTCAGTGACTATAATCTCATCTGTATGCCATTTATATAGTATCATGCCTCTCACTCTGGTGTATACAAAACATTGTGTGGTCCGAATGGCATCTTATGAAGCACATAGCAAGAACAACGATGTTGAATCTGTGGAACCAAAATCGAGGAGACTGCTTCCATAAATTGACTTCAAAAGAAACTGGCCTTCCCATAATATTACCCCCAAAGGCAATAGTGTAACGACCGAAATTTTTACGCTTAATTAGATCTTAATTATTTATTTAAATTTGTGATTAAGATTTGTTTGATTGATTTGATGCACGTAATTAGTTATTGCACTTAATATAATGTCTATTTTATTTAATTATGGCCTATGATAATTAATTAATCTAGTTAATAGTCTTTAAAGGCTTTTAAATAAATGTTTGTTTCCTAAAAAAAAAAAAAAAAATGTTTGTAATTTTGGTGTGCCATTAGTAATAATTAATGGATCTTTAAGACTCGTTTGTAAATTAATAAAGCCCATTAGAATCATTAAAGTTAGTAAAGACCCATTAGCAATTATAGAGGCCCAAAGAACCAATTAGGATCCATGTGGGAAATTCTAATTAGAATTAGATTTAAATTAGGAAACTTTAATTATTATAAATATAAAGGAGGTTAGATTTAATTTATAGAAATTTACAAAACTATGGAGCTTTAAACTTTTATAAAGAGTGAGAAAGAGAGAAGAGGACTTAAAGGTTTCGGTTCGAGGTTCGAGGAATGAGAAGGGATTTCAAGTTTGATTGAGGATTCAAGTGTTGAAGCTTCGAATCGGATTAGAAGATCGAACTCTACATCAAATCGACGATGCGATTAGAGGTATGAAAAATCATAAGGCTTTTAATAGTTAGAAATAGGTATTCATGCTAGAATAGATTCGAATCTACTCGGAAACTCATTAGATTGATAAAGTACGGACCCACTATGTTTAACTTGTATTAATTCATTATGAGATGGTTACCAAGACTAAGAATTCTAGATCGAAACTACGTTGTTACGGAACTTCTTAGAAACCTAGATTTTGAGACTGCAGGCCTCAGAAGGCTGAGTCTGGATAATTTAGAGGCCTTATTTACATCAAATATTGTTTAAGTAAATGACACTACTTGGATATTTGACGCAAAAAATGAAATACCTCCCATTTGGATTTAATAAAAATAATCTCAAATCGCAAATTTCAAAGGAATAAAAAGTGATTCCTTTGAAATGGCAAATTTCAAAGGAAAAATTTTGATTTTTTGTGGTTTCGTCAAATTTCCAACTTTCAAATGGCAAGCTATTTTGTGAGACTTTAAAGCCCATAAATTCTATTATGTTAAAATATTGCTTAAAAACTATGTCCGGCGAAAAAATGTCACATCTTCAATTCCAAAAGGAAGTTATGATTGTCAGGATCTAACAACATCAGTGTCTTTAGTCAAAGGAGGCAGAGCATTGTAATAAGGCAAGGATTTGCCCTTCAACCTATTTTTGATGCAACTTCAGGGTTTATTATTGTTCCCAATTATCTTCTATGTTATGTTAATGCAAAACTTTAAGTTCAAGGTTGTTTCTAACTATTCCTATGCTATGACACAATGCTTTTACTTGCAAATTACTTATGCATATGAAATGTCATGCTGTGTAAATATCACATGAATATTATGATCAATACCTCTCTTTTACAACGATTAAGATTGAATATGAATCTAAGATTAATGTCAATGAACTGTGAAAATCTACCATGAACTAATCAAGAGGAAATATTGCACATGTTTTATCGATGTTTTTCCGCATTGTTCATGAGTATGCTTGATCATGTAAAAGGACGAAAGATCTTATGCCAAGACAAGATCTTAAATCATGATTAATGAATAATGAAAAGAGAACTGTGAAGAGACTTGAGTAGACCATGAGTTTACAAGTATAATGTTATGAATATGCCATGAGAAAATAAATAAATAAATAAAATGTAAACATGCATACTAATAAGCTACATAAATGAGGTTACCATTGTAAGCCGTTGAAGCCGGATTCAATGGGCAAGTAACCTAAAATGAATAAGATGGCTAGTACATAATTCAGATAGTTATGTACCACCCTACAACCAAGTAAGTGGTTGGAATGGTGGACCATATATGATGGTCATGTTCATGTTGCACATGCATTAATAAGTTAATTGAAATTGAACCACACTTGAAGACAAGGATAGGACAAGTACTTATGGATTTTATATTTTGGATTAGTCGATGATTTTTATTTCAGTTCTATTTTCATATATATTGCTATAGATTTCGTTTTGTATCATCTTTTTTTATTGTAGTGTTATGTGTATGTTGCGTAGTGCGGCGTCTCTAGATAAGCACATTGATTCAGTGTGTAAATTTGGGGACGCCACAAATAGCCAGGAGGGGGTCCATGTATATCTCTTCAGTTAGCTGACCATGCAGGAAGGTATTTTTAACATCTAATTGATATAATGGCCAATGATAATGTGCAACTAAGGAGAAGCACTTGAATTGAAGTGAGTTTGGCTACATAAGCAAAAGTAGTTGTAGAGCCCAATTTGACAACTGAGTGAAGCCTTTATGATGGGGACATCAAGATCGAGATCGTTGGATTTGGGCCGCAACAAATTTTCTAGCGTCGAAAGAAACGGAAAGGGAACTAGAATTGATAGAGACATCTGATTCAAGTGGAGAATTGAGAAGAATTGACGCGTGCTTTAGTCGATCGATCGATCCCAGATATTCAATTGATCGATTGAGGACAGTGGCTTGTGAGCTTTTGGCGACTTATTCTTTTCAGTCGATCGATCGATTAGCTAGGATCGATCGAGCGATTGTGGACAGAGACTTTGAGCGATTTTATTATTTATAAATCGATCGATCGATCAATTGATCGCGTAAGTTAGGTCCCCCAAAAGACGAAATTTTATTTTCTTTGGTCAAACTTTCCCTTTTAGTGTTTTTAGTGTTTTATTGTTTTAAGGTTTTCTTCTTTTGAGGCCTACTATATAAGGTCCTTATAAGCATTTAAAAAAGTACTGATAGTTGATTTAATGAATGAATGGAGAGCTCGCTTTTGTGCAAACCCTAGAAGACTTGTGAAGAGTTTTCAACCGAAAGAGTGAATCTTTCAAAACTCGAGGAGTGAATCTTCATTTATTGTATGACTTGGTGCGAAGCCGACGTACAACCTTGGTGAGAAGCCTCGGAATCTTGTGTGAATCCTTGGAACCCTATCTTTCTATTCTGTCTTTTCTTTAATTATTGTCAGCTAATATTTTCCCTTATTTCCTTTGATAAAATCAAAACCCCAAACCTTTATTAATTGAAATCTTTTGATCTTCCCCTTTTGATTGACTTAATCCTTTGAGCCTTAATTATTCAAATCCTAGAGGAGTCAAGAGACGAAACCGTAATTGTTGCTTGGTGCCCTAAACTAGTCACGAGTTCCTTCATCGGAGCCATTTTTCTAGATCGAGAAATTTCGATGCATGTGAGCGCTAAAATTTGAGTTAACTTGTATTTAAACCTATTGGATTATTTTATGTGTTTGGGTGATTTCGAATATTTCCGCTATTCAATTTAATCTGAAGTTAATCCCAACTCACATTAATTAGGGTTTTAGCTTTTGTTCCGCATCACTTTAGCAACAAGATGAGTCTTGTACCTTTCAACAGTGTCATTCTCTCGAAGTTAACAACAACCACCACCCATCTACACCCAACTATGTGCTTATAAGGTGGGAGATCAATAAATACTCATGCTTTATTCTTCTCAAGTGCTACCAATAGCAACAGACCAGGAGAGATGTTTAAGAGTTTTTCCAACAGATTGGGGAATGGAAACAATAAAGGCTAAACTAAAACAACCCGATAAGAAAGTGAGAGCATGGTAGGAAACAAACTGAGAAAGGGGGTGAGCATTAAGAGGAAGATGACCACTCAGGTATTTCACTAGAGTCATAGTGGTTTAGTGGCATAAGATTTTGAGGAGGTACATACTTTTTTCGACATTGATAGGTTTGCATAAGAGGAAGACGACCCCATGTATATGTTGGAGGAACTAGAGAAGAGCCTGCAGGAGAATGAGAGGCATGAAAGAGGGAAAACAGCAGATGGTTCCACTCAAGGAGAGGAGGAAGGAGAGAACTGCATATTAGAAACATTAGAGAAATATGAAACATCCTAACAAATGTAATATCCATTGAAGTTGACAACTGTCTAGACTTTGTATCAAAACACCTATATCACTTAGACACTCCAAAGTCCTCCTAAAATACACAATGACGGGCTTTATCATCCAGTTTATGTCTCTTGGGCCTAAGGTCTTGGACAAAACAGAGGCTCTCAAGGACCTTGGGCTCAAGCTCAATCAAAGTAACATTTGGTTTAAGGTGGAAAAGAGTTTGGCCATTTACAATTCGACATGGGGGACAGTAAGCAGAGCAACAGACCAATAAGATTGAGGAACATGCATCCCACAAAGAAGAGATCTCGTAACATCCATTAGATGCTTATTCTTATGCTCAACAACACACTATTGTAGTACGGAGTGTAAGAATAGGAATGTGATGAATAGTCCCATATTTTCAAGATAAGGCTTGAAAGCAATAGAAATGTACTCTCTACCATACTATTAGGAAAAGAACTTTAACAGGCTTGCCAAATTGTGTTTGGACGATAAGAGCAAAGGTGATAAAGGTAGAAAGTATCATCATTACGGATCTTAAGAAGATAGAAGAAAGTACAACATGAGTGATCATCAATAAATGTGACATAATATTGAAAACCATCAAAGGAAGTACGTGGGGAGGTCCCCAAACATTGCTATGCACAATGACGAACAAACTATTACTACGATGCCTGAGAGGAGGAAAGGAAGTATGAGTCTGCTTTGAAAAATCACAAGTTTGACAGTATTACATGCATCTTTGGAAGCTGAAAACAACCAACATATATGTTGAAGATTGGCATGTCCTAGACGGGCATGCCATAAACTCAAGGTATCTTTGGTAACGATACTATGACTAGAGGAGGGCAAGACATGAGCACTCAAAGCAGAGGTAGAGCTCCTATTATCGCTAAAGTAGTATTGACCTCTCCTCTCATATCATGTGCCAAAATCCTTTTTGTACTTTGATTCCCAAAGAATAGAATGGGAGGCAATTTACGAATTTGGTTAACGATTGATAGATAACAAATTAAGCTAGCAGAGGGATATTACCCACACTAGAAATTGGAGACAAGGAGCCATCAGCTAAGCGTACCGGCCTAGATAAAGAGTGTGGAGCTGATGATGAGTAATAAATGTGACTCAATAGTCATATGATTTATTGCACCGAAATCGATGACCACCCAAGTAGAAGAATAAGGAGAATACACGGCATGATATGTTGATTCAAAAGCATATAATTGTTGAGTAGAAGAAGCAATTTGAGAGGCTAGAAGTCTCCCCTTGAATCTAGCAAGATCGGCATGCAAATACGACAAATCTGCCATCAAGTTGGAATCCATATTCATTCCCACAATATAGAGAACTAGTAAGTAACAGGATTCATGATGCGAAATCAAAGCCTACACGCCAAGATCGTGGCTGGATAAAGAGGAGAAAGCGAGAGAGAAAGTGAACCCGCGAATGGGTTTTAGAAGCCCTTTAATGAGGGGAGTTGAAGACCCAAGTGCACGTTTTTTTTAGGCAATCTTATCTAGGTTTTCTTTTTTGTTAGGAGTCTTTATTTTGCAATTTGCTTTCGGTTTAGTTTCCTTATTTAAATTTTTTAGGGGTCAACCACATACATAATACATGTGACCATGAATTTCGTCACTTTCAGCGCAGCTCTCGGAAAACTGGTCATAAGTCTTTCAATACATGCTGGGATTGTGCGATTCTGACCTTGTTGGAAAACTACTTCGATAAACTTTTTAAACAAGACCATTTTCGTGTCAATCGGACAACATTTGACACTTTAAAAGTGTCCACATATGAAAAAATGGATTAGTGGTGGAATTAATTGTAACCGTTAGATTAGAAAGTTTTAATGGTTAGTTTAGGAGTTTGATTTTAGTAGTTTTTGTCGGGTTCCTTTGCATATAAATACACATTGTAAATCTCTTATGAGACAATTTAATGATGAATATTGAAATTTGATTGCTATGTGTTATCTTCGAGAGTTCATTGAGAATTTTCATCTTCCCCGAGTTTAGGGTTTGGTGTGAGGCCAATATTTTCGCTCGTGAAATTCCAGTAATTTTCTATATCTTCTTCCTTATTTCTTTATTTTTTAATTTTTATTGATCTCGGAGATTGAAACCCTAATCCTATTGTGCGAGAGATTTACGCTACTTTAGGGTTAGTGTCTTTCCATCCTGCATCAATTAAGCCAAACACAATTATGTGGGAAAGCGGTCCACTAACGGCAGCCAATGTAGGAAAGGTGGATCAATAATATCAAATAGGCAGAAGAGACCATTATGGGCAAAAAAATGATGTAAAAGCATTTCTTTCAGGAAAAAGCTAGAGATCAAGGTGAACCCGATTCACCAATGATATGATAAACAATCTCCAATCCTCCAAATAGAGTATGAATATGATATTTTATTTTATTTTTAAATACTGATTTGGGAAAGAACTTCCACTAACAAACTGGGAAAACGTTTAAAAGCGTGCAAGACATCCACTCAATATGAAAAACTTGTCACTACAGTCATCAAATCTGCATATAATCAATAGCAATTGTAAATACCTGTGGAAATCATCTATAGAGTATAGACCACAAGAAAAGCAATACCAAAGCAGCATATAACAGCTACGACATGCTGTCAATGCACAGTATCTAAAAAAGACGTTCCCACAGTACTTGTCCCAACACTAGAAGGTCACATCACATAGAAAATTGAATGAAAAACGATCCAAACAAGCATGAGAGAGCCCAGTGATTTGACTCACAAAAATCTATATAGCGCACCAAAAACATGAATCAGTTGGTAGAAGTGCTCCACAGAAAACTCAACAAAAATATCTCAAAAACTGCTAAATAAAAAAACTGAAGCTACTAGAATGTTCAGCATGAAGATCCGATCCAATCCCTTGCTGTCAATCACAGTTTTCTAGGGCACAAAAATTCATATCTCAGAAAAACGTGAAGCCCTATAGCTTTCGAAAATGCTTCGAAATTCCATCAAGAGCTCATTAAAATTGAAAGTGACCAAAATTGAAGTTGTTGATCTTGGAATTCCAATTCCATCCATTTAGGTATCTTTTACTCTCGGGGTCTAAGATATGACCATGTTGACATCGGCATGATGTCAGCAAAATAGGATGTCAGTGAGGGAAAAATTCAGGTGTGTGTGTGTGTGTCTTTGATACCAGCAAGAGTTTTGGTGGTGGATTAGATTGGGGAAGAGAGGATTAGGGTGATCATTTAGGATTAGGGTGCGGAGAGAGAGAGAGAGAGAGAGAGAGAGAGAGAGAGAGAGAGATTGGAAAGAGAGACTAGTTAAGGTTGGAGTCCTTACTGGCCTTTATATAGACATCCAATGATGAGAATACCCTTACAACACACACCCAGAATTGGAGTCCTTACTGGCCTTTATATAGGCATCCAATGATGAGAATACCCTTACAACACACACCCAGAATTTTGGCCAACACACCATTGTTACACAAGAGAGAGAGAGAGAGAGAGTAGTTAGGGGAGAGTAGTTAGGGTTGGAGTCCTTACTGGCCTTTATATAGACATCCAATGATGAGAATACCCTTACAACACACAGAATTTTAACCAACACACCATTGTCACACACACACACACAGATTATATATATATATATATATATATATATATATATATATATATATATATATATATATATATATATATATATATATCCTAATAGCCTATTACTTGGAGGAGGGTCCTGATTGATGAGCTACTACTAGATAGGTATATTAATAAGTATTCATCTGAGGACTCACCCACCCTCCCTCCCTCTTATGTATTGTTATTTAACTGTGGATTTTTTTATCATGAGGGCAGTAACAAGATTTCCGGTACAATTTCACATTAGCTGAACAAACAATATTCAAACTTGCAGAGACAACTGCGTAATTCAGTTCTTGTTCTTCTGGTTTGCAGATGAATTCTCTTAGCTCGCTGCTGAAAGTTTGTCACCACCTTCCTGACGAAAAAAACATCCTTTCAGCCTATGAAGCAAGTAGGTTCACTTCAAGAACTCCACTTGGAAAATCAGTGGCTGATGTCGGGTGTGAGCCAATATTGCACATGAGGCATTTTCAGGTAACCCTTTCTCTCAGAACTCAGAAGCTCCTGTCAGGACTCAAGATGGATTATAATCAGTTCTCATGTTTCAGTTTCGTTAAATACTCTCAATTCTCTTGCAGAAAACAGGAAAATTGCCCGAAAAACTAGTCCATCAGATACTTGATCAGTCCAATAATGGAAGGTTGATATCCTAACAAGCCTGTCATTGTGCTTGATATGTACCGTCAATCCCGTGTAGCCTTGAGATAGTGAAATGAACCAGCAAAGCTGTGGTACTTAACAAATCTGTTGTACTGAATATTTGTACCTGCATTACACCCAATTTACTTTTTTGTTAGTTTGTAGTTTGTTGTCAAGTAAGTCGATGTTAAAAAAGAAAGCAAAAACACATTATTTATTTGTACAAAAAGAATAAGATCCATCACAGTTTCTTTCCCATTGTTGATGTGATAATATCTGACACTAAGAAGCGGTAATTTGCTCTTGGTCTATATAGAATTTTGGTTTTTAAATTTTGTAATCTTCATTTATTATATTTGTTGCATTATTTATTTTTATTTTACCGTTGGTGCCATTGTTGGCTGTCTCGCTCTATTCCAAGAGATGGCCAAGGTTCCGGTGGGAGCAGGATTTGGGGGTTGTTCAGGTGGGATTAGAATCTGTCTAATGAATGCCATGGAAACCTTATCAGAGGACTAATGTCTAGTATTAATGTTATCAGGTTTGCTGTTTTGGTCGCTTTGATATCAGGTTCAGGGTTTGTAGTTCACCACCATCTAGTGAACTCGGTTCGCTAGAGGTAGTATCAGTTTTAAATGAAAATATTAAATATTTACAATAATGTTGATTTTTATAACAGAAATGTTTTTATGCTTATTGGTACATCTGCTTAGAAAATTGAGGTGTAAGCCGAACTGAACCAGTCCACATGCCGATCTAACCAGACTGAACCAAACTAAAACTAGTTCTCTACATGCTGGTTAGCAGTTCGCAACTTTGCATGCGTTTGTGCGAATGAGGCATGGTCTTCAACAATTGTGTTTGTAGTAGGCGCCAGCTGAGTCCCTCAGCATCCTCTCCAAGTCAGATCAACCCCACATACATCAGTTTCGAAAGGAGGACGTCATCCGATCCTCCAGCTCCCACCTCGACATTGGTCTCCGAGAGGTGGCCCATCGACCGCCGAGCATTATCACCGATGGTTGCACGCATCGACTACGGGCCCAGTTTGGACAATTGATTTAAGATTAGGTAACTGGTGCTGAAACTAAGTGATTATCCGTAGTAGGAATATCCTATGTTACTTATAGGAAATAATTTGCCTCGCATCACTACCACTATTGTTTTAAGTAGTACACTTTGGCCATTGTATAGATTGGATTCAACCCAAAAGCTATGCTGTTGAACAAATTCTACTGTCTGATACAGGGAGCCATCAAATAGCTGGCTACCATTTACATTGAAGCATAAAAAGTGCTTTGATTGGATGGTTGGAAACGTTTTGACAAGCATCGTGACAAATTTCGGCAAAATTCTCCGAAATTTGGACGAAATTTAAATTTTTGACAAAATTTAGGTTATTTCGCTGTAATTCCAAAGTCTTTAATTTCGGTGAAACTCACAAAATTTTGCCAAAATTAATGAAATCTTTTTGAACTTTAATATCATATATTTATATTAGGTCCATATTAAAGTCCTACGAATTGTATATTAATTAGGATAATTTTAGATTGAGTGTGGTACAAATGGTGATTATGCATGCTGATTGATCTAAGATGTATACCAAGTGGCGCCACATGAACTAATGGTACTTCAGAACGATTCCGATTGGTGCAAGTGGAAAGCCGCATTTACCATATGAGAAATGTCTTATTTACGGTCCGCTCATCATGTTTCACTTATTTATGTTGCGGCCCTTGTTTTTGTGATTCCTTTACTTATTATCCCCTACATTGACTAACTCTCCGACAAAATAAACTTGACTGCTTTAAATTAAATGATGTGGACTGTTTTTCCCTATGGTTCTAGTCTATTGGATCTTGAGCCTACAATCGCACGGTCAGATTTTAATTGACATGACACATCTCGAATAGTGATCCAAAGACCACATTTGATGTATAATCATGTTCATGTTGACTTTTGGGATTGTCTACCATGTAGAATCCAAATCTGACCACTTGATCATAAACTCCCAATCTTAAGAATCATCGAGTGGAAGATTGAGGTTAAAAATGATCTTCATCGTCCGACTAAAAGCAATCACAGAGTAGTTAAGTAAACACAAAAACAAGGACTGAAGTGTAAATAGGTGAAACACGGGGGAGGGAGAAAGAATGTAATAACAAAACCTATTTACACACGGTTATCGTTGCTTTTGTATTTCCTTTACTTAGTACCCCTGTAATGACTGTTGATTGTAACAGAAACGGTTGGCCTCCAAAAAAATGACCTTTCATAGCCTGAAGGTTTTCAACTTTTTACAATTAAATCTCTCATAACCATCAGACATTCACCTTGAAAGCTTAGCAGATGAACATGTTATATTTATTTATTATTTTAAAATATAATAAATATTTTAAATCATTTCAAAGAAAATAAAATTTTCTTTTTTACTTTTTAATTGAGTGGGCTGATTTTTAGACAATAAAAGTTCTCATTTTTTGTATGCAAAATAAACAATCTCACATTAGAAAATATCAAGAGTAGATCATACTAT
The DNA here is from genome assembly GCA_021018995.1 of Chloranthus sessilifolius. NCBI lineage: Eukaryota > Viridiplantae > Streptophyta > Magnoliopsida > Chloranthales > Chloranthaceae > Chloranthus > Chloranthus sessilifolius. The sequence continues at coordinate 119,710,994 of CM037592.1, forward strand.
ATGTAGAATCTTTCACCTTCTATTAATGTTTGATAATAAGAAGAAAAGAGTGTGTCTAACGGCGAGCCGCCGCGCACACGTGTGAGTGACGATTGGTGTTTAGGTGCATTGACGCTTTAGGTGCACGCACTTTACACTTATCAGAGGATTAATTCGGTTCTATTAGGTCAAACGGATTGATCAAATATCAACTATTAGACCTACCCTTATATAACTGCTTATAAAGGTTCAACGTTTCATATAATCGTTGGCTAGAGCAATTGGGATCTCTGAAATATCTGAGCCACTCTTAAATCTATCTAATTTTCTTACATACAGATTTGAGAATTTTCTTGCTTTTATCTTTGATTTGGTACTTCATCAGATAGAGTTTTTTGGGGCGTTCCTCTACTGTTGCAAAATAACGAATCGCATCCAAGAGATTGAGCTCATTGTATTCTAAAAACGTCTCGTTAGAACCCTTTTGTAAATTTAAAAATTTACTCTAGCAGGGAGTAAATAGCATTTAAAAGATAACGACTATATGCTTCAAGTTCAATTTCTCTTATCCAATTTCATCATTTTTGAATTCCTTATCATAATCTTTCTAACATAACTCATTAAAGATTAGGTGGAAAAAGAAAAGAAAAATAAAATAAAAATGCCATTTATTAGAAAAAATAGAGATAGTTACAATATGTGAAAGATAAGTATAAATCATCTCTTTAGAGAGATTATATTTCATAGAATCCGTAAAGTCCACTCGATTAGTCCATGAGATCTCAGATTTTTCATGACCAATTCTTGCCTTAAAATCAGCACAGCAATCAAATTCTTGTGACCCACTTTTTTTAAGGTGTCTGACTCAACATTCACAACATACGAGTTGTTGGCTTAGCACCAACAACTTTGGTGTCAGATTTTTAACATGGGCGGCGACCATGTAGTAGATTAGCCACAACCCAAAATAAGTACTGACAAATTGATACCATTCATCACATTAGTAGTCCGTGTGAGAAGTGCACATGTCCTCCCTTTATAAAATCTTCTCTTCATCATCAACCTCGGCAGAGCCTTGTACCATATATTTGGGTCAGATTTGCGAGTCCTATGTCTCTACTCGTTTTTGATTAGCATTAGGCTCTTTATAATTTTGTAATTCTTTATATCCCTTTTTATGGCTTCTATCCAAGTTTTCATTAGACTTCCTCTTTTCCTACATCATTGTGCTTATATAGTTTTAACCCTTTGTACAGAGTCTGCTTCTAGCCTCCAATGAACATATCCAAACCACTTTAAGTGGCACAATTTTTTCCTTTATAGGTGTAACTCTCAAATTTTCCCTTATGTACTTATTACACATTTTTTCTTTTCTTATTACTCCACACATCCATCTCAATATACGCATTTCAGCCAAATGTACTCTATCAAAATGAAACTACGAAAATCCCGATGAGTAATCATGAATTTAGGCATGTCATAATTTGTTATTTCCAATTTGGTTAAATGATAAAAGAGTTTCATGCACAACATTGTCACTTCATTTTCATTTGAGTTTAGTTTATTTTTTCGAGTTTATAATATCAAGTTTCTTCGAGTTAGTTTATAATATTAGGTTTTTTGTTGGCTTCGAGTTTTAGATCAGGCAGTATACATGAGTTCATTATTTAGTTTTGTAACGACCCGATTTTTAACGCACTTAATCTTGTGGTGTTAGATGTGCTTTGCACCAACCTTGGTGGTAGCACCCCACACCGGAACCTACCTTAATTGGGAAAGTACACATTGTGATTTTTTAAAAGCTTTTATATTTAAAGATGTCCTTATTTGATACAAGCTATGTGATAGCTTGCTAGTAAAAGGCATGAGTTAAAGATAAGAGATCTAAGGGTCGAAACTTAGTACGAAAGTTTTAAACCTTTATTTTGTACCTTGAAGTAAAAGATGATACACCCTTATTTGGTGTGACTGCTTAACACAAAATTTATTCTCATAGATAATAAATAAGATGTAACGGAGAACCCTAAATAAAATTCTTATTAAAAGAAACCTTAGCCGTCTCTTTCGTTTCTCCTGCTCAAAAACCCTAGCCGTCACAACTCCATCTACCCTTTTTCTAAAAACTCTTTAATCTCTTTCATAAATTCTTGGTGTTTTCTGTCACAAAGAACACCGCGGGTTATCTCCGCCATCAAGATCAAGGAGGAAGAAGAAGGCGAAATCGTTGACGAGTCATTGGGTGGACGTCGGTCTCTGTCGCTCTAATCGCCGTTGTTTTGTCGATCATGCTTCAAGAGGTAGGTACCCGCCAATCCATCTCATTCTTCTCAGATCTCCTTGCGTAGGATACAATTCGATTGCGTATCGACGGACTAATAAAATGAACTATATTTTTTTTTTTGTATAAAAATTTGCTTAGGGAGGAAAAGATGGCTAACCCTAGTAAGGGTAGTGTCCAAACAGTTGGACTACCTATTTTATTTAAAGGGGCGAATTTATACCAAAAATTAGAATTACTTATGATTTATTCGAAATAAAGAAGAGTTATATTATTACTCATGAGATGAATTAATATGCGTTGGCCAACACAAATTCTGAGGCATTAGGAACACTAATTTTTGTGTCAGACCATCTTAAATCAGAAACCTCAGTCCAAATCAAATGTATTGAGGGCAAGCTTCTTCTTAACTTGAGCTGTCCGATTTATTCCTTTTAGCAATGCAAATGGGTCGGGTCGGGTCAACCCAACCTGCCATGGGTTGGATTTGGGTTCAGATTTTCCACCCATTGGGTCGGTTCGGTTCGGTTTAGAAATCTTGGCCTGTTTATTAAATAGGTCGAGTACATGTTCTCCTTTTTAAGTGAACCCGACATGACTGGACTCCCTACCTTATGTTTAATTAAAGTTGGTTTCATAAGTGTTTTTTTTTTTCTAATTCGGTTAGGTTCGAGTTAAGAATTTTAATAATTGGGTTCACCTTGACCCAATGACCCAATTCCTTTCAATCCAGCTGGACCCATCCCCTTTCAATCCAATCAAACCTATTTTATGTTGTATCGTGCATAGTCACAAAATCGAGGTTCGGTAATAGTTCAGCGAGATTAAAATTCGGAAAATTCTGCCAAAATCGGGAAGTTCGGGGAAATATTCAGAGGAAAAATCAGTGAAAAAAATTATTATAAAAAAAAAAAAGATTTAAAATTTTTTAAAAAAAATTGAAAAAATTAATTTTTTTTGAAAATTTCGAGAATTATTCGGGAATAATTCCCGAATTATTCGCGAAGTTTGGGGATTTGGCGAATTTTTGAAAAATTTGCAAATAATTCGGGATTAATTCGAGGGACCTTAATTTCGCGAATTTTTCAAATATTCGGCGATTTTTGTGACTATGGTATCGTGACCCATCTGATGTTGTTTCGTGATCTATCTGATGTCAGATCATGACCTATCTGATGTTTGGCCTTAACCCATCTAATGTCAGATCATGACCATTCTGATGTTAGGCCTTGACCCATCTGATGTTGTTTCGTGACCCATCTAATGTCGAATCGCGACCCATCTGATGTTTGACCTTGACCCATCTGATGTCGGATCGTGACCCATCTGATGCTAGGCCTTGACCCATCTGATGTTGTGTCGTGACCCATCTGATGTTGAATCGTGACCCATTGATGTCGGACCGTGACCCATCTGATGTTGAGCTTTGACCCATCTGATATTGGGCCTTGACCCATTTGATGTCGAATCATGACCCATCTGGTGTTGGACCTTGACCCACTGATTGAGCTTAAGTTCTGTCTTATAATTAAATGAAGCTTGACACCTCAACCGATCTTGAAAGCTAATATTATATAATATTATATTAAGGTGAATGCTACTGTTATATAATATTATATTAAAGTAAATGCTTATATTATATAATATTATATTAAAGTAAAGACTTTTATTATAGAATATTATATTAAAGTAAAGACTTTTATTATAGAATATTATATTAAAGTGTACGTTCTGAACTCTATATTTAACAATGTATTATATAATACTCTTATATAAGATACAGTGCTCTAATGTTATTTTGTTTTAATCATACAAATTATTTTTAATATACAGGCATAACATCATTCATGTTCTGAATTTGTTGGTCTTATATTGTAGAATATTTATTCGATTGATCGACACTTATGTCCAACCAATCAATTCCAGAATCGATCGAAACGATTCTCGTCCGAATAGACGACTGCGATTACCTTTGTATTTCACCTTACTCACAATCAAACTTTAATACACCATTTTATCGATTGTCGTGATTCACTTAACCTTTAAAATAATAATATTTTCTATTTGAGCATTTAATAATAATATTATGTATATATATATAGCACTTTTATCGCCTCAACGTGACCACTACGATAACACGAAGTATTGAAACTTTGATACCTTTATGAAATCGAACCCTGACCTTTAAGTTATCGAAAATATATTATTAACTCTCCTATGCTATACTTATATTGTTATTATGTAAATAAATATATATATATAAACATAATGATAATTCAGATATAAACTTTTTATATGTGTGATGATTTTATACTTATATTTTGATCATGATATGAGTTAAGGGCATATTAGGTCAGATGACGCGAGTGTATGAGATCATGCATATGTCTGGGCGTAGTGATTCACTGAGATAGTATCGTAGCGTGGAAATATATCGCATTTATATGCCCTATAACTCATGGTGGTATGGGACATCATGACAAGTAGGGTGAGTGCAAATTCAATATAAGCTCATATACGGTGGTATATACGATGAGCCGATCACCCCGAGTTCTAATACGATAAGATAAGATATAAGTTAAGATATAAGGTTTAGACCTTTAGGCTATAATCATGGTGGGGTTCTTTTCACGATCACATGAAACTCAGAATATGACATCCATATACGGATGTAACACCTTTATGGTAGTATGGGCTGCCACACGATATACATCCAGGTTACTACGGAACCTGTCCCTTGGAAAGCGTGGTTTGTGAAGCTTACCGCACCGTGTTCGCTGTGAATTTAGGTCTTAGAGGTATGTTATGTTATGAATATGATAAGATAAGTTATGAGTACGATAATAATATACCGCTATGTAGGCCAACAAAAGATTAAAAACTTAAGTCTCTGTGCGTGTCATTCCTTACGTAGCCACCGTAAGGGCAATAACGTCTTTCAGTCAAGACGGGTCTCTGGGAGACATTATGAGTTATGAGTCACCGACCGCCTTTATGACTAGATGGGGTGTATGGTATGGTATGATATGATATGGTATGGAGGGCATTATGATATGGTGGTATGATACTATGATGACCCTCACATGGTAGCTCGAACAACGACTCTGACACAGGTCGTTTAAGACTATGAGTATGTTAGTTATGCTCATGCGATATACAGACGTATGTGCGAGAATAATAAGACATAATATGTTAAGAGGTATGGTATGATATGAGATATGGTAAGGTACGTTAGGATATGAGTGTTTAGATCATAGTCCTATATTTAGGATATGAGTTTACGATATGCACTTGATTTTATTATTCACTTTTGATTTCTTGAGATATTATGTTTATCACTCACTTGATGCACCCACAATACACCTGAGTAGAATGGGATGGATTGGTGGTGTATCCACTGAGTTTACATGACTACGTAAACTCATCCTACGATAATCTAACAGCTGTAGGTGGCTATCTTGACGGAGTGGACGTTAGTTCCTTTGATCCGATTGGTGCTGAGTACGTTAACCTAGTGGACATTGATTATCAGGAGCCTTAAGAGGGCGACACCACTGATTATCAAGAGGACCACGGTACTGATTTTGATCCGAGCGCCTGTTATTAATATCTGTGGGATCGGTATTGAGTTGAGTTTATACTTTATTGTGGACACTATGGTTTCCCTTTATCGAATTTATCTCTGACTTTTATTATTGTTTTAGTTGTAGATTACCTGGATTCTTTTTATCGCATTTATTTACGATTTATTATCGCTTTTATATTCCACCTGTATATGCTGACTTTCACGGATTTTGTGGAATTAGATATGCGCAATAAATATGATTAAGTATATGTCCGCTTAGCATATTAGGGATTTACGCTGGTCATAACTCAAAATTCTAGGCCCTCGAGATGGGGTAGAATTTCGGGTCGTGACAGAGTGGTATCAAAGCTCAGGCTCTACTTCCTTGAGGACTGTACGGGTTATGTAAGTATGATATGTTGATGGAGGTTATAATGATTCAGATAGACCCCGGACTTCGATCTTTTGAGAATTTATTGGTTTCAAGAAAGTTTAATCATTGATGATAGAAGACCGAAAGGTTCAAGTTTGTATTTAAAAACTTATTTAAGAGTAACATATATAGTTAGGAGCTTGTGATAAACATTATAAATAATCTATAAAGATTGAGAAATAATGGATGAAACCTTCTTAAAATTGAGGGGCAATTAGATAAATAAATCCTTAAAGATTTGACTGTTTAAAATTCTAGGTGCTCTGAGATGCCAATTATAAAAATGGAAATGACTCCAATAATTGGATCAAGTAAATGTCCGACTAAAGTTTCACATACCACACATTTAGAGAAATTTGTGATATCAGATAAGATTATTTTATAAATTGATGAATTAGAGTCGACCACCATTATCAAGAGAGGGGGACCCTTCCTGAATGATGTCAAATATTAGGTGTCGAAAATATAAAAGTTTTACAAGGGATTCGAGATTAACAAAGAAATAATGATGTTAGTTTATAATCAATACCTAATTTTCGAGGACGAAATTTTTTTAAGGAGGTGAGAATGAAACGACTCTGATTTTGTTAATGTTGAATCGTTGACTTTTGATGAGAAGCTGAAATTATGGAGAAGTACTCCGAGCTCATCATTACATTTACGTAATTTTCGATGACGAAAATATTATAAGGGGGGGAGAATGTAACGACCCGATTTTTAGCACACTTAATCTTGTGGTGTTAGATGTGTTTTGCACCATCATTGGTGGTAGTGCTCCACACTGAAACCTACTCTAATTGAGAAAGTACACATTGTGAATTTTCAAAAGCTTTTATATTTAAAGATGTACTTACTTGACATAAGTTATGTGATAGCTTATTGGTAAAAGGCTTGAGTTAAAGATAAGCGTTTTAAGGGTCAAAACTTAGTACGAAAGTTTTGAACCTTGAAGTAAAAGCCTATATACCCTTATTTGGTGTGACGGCTTAATACAGAATTTATTCTCATAGATTATATATAAGATGTTACGGAGAACCCTAAAGAGAATTCTTCTTAAAAGAAACCTTAGCCGTCTCTTTCTTTTCTCCTGCTCAAAAACCCTAGCCGTCACAACTCCTCCACCCACCCTTTTTCTAAAAACTCTTTAATTTGTTTTATAAATCCTTGGTGTTTTCTTCCACAAAGAATACCGTGGGTTATCTCCGCCATCAAGATCGAGGAGGAAGAAGAAGGCGAAATCGTGGACAGGTTATCGGGTGGACGTCGATCTCTATCGCCCTAATCGTCGTCATTTTGCCAATTACGCTTCAAGAGGTGGGTACCCGTCAATCCATCTCGTTCTTCTCAGATCCCGTCACATAGGATACGATTCGATCGCGTATCGACTGGCTAATAAAATGGACCATAGATTTATTTTTATATAAATTTACTTAGGAAGGAAAAGATGGCTAACCCTAGTGAGGCTAGTGTCCAAACAGTTGGACTACCTATTTTATTTAAAGTGACGAATTCATACCAAATTAGAATTACTTATGACTTATTCGAAATAAAGAAGAGTTATATTATTACTTATGGTACGCTACATTTCCTACAACAAAGAAATTGTGAGTATTTATTTCCTCTTTATTATAGCATCTTTTCTTTTTGTAATCTGATTTACAGTACATGTCCGAACACTCCTTATGAGATGAATTAATATGCGTTGGCCAACACAGATTTTGAGGCATTAGGAACACTAATTTTTGTGTCAGACCATCTCAAATCAGATACCTCAGTCCAAATCAAATGTATTGAGGACAAGCTTCTTCTTAACATGAGCTGCCCGATTTATTCCTTTTAGCAGTGCAAATGGGTCGGGTCAACCCAACCTGCCATGGGTTGGATTTGAGTTCAGATTTTCCACCCATTGGGTCAGTTCGTTTCAGAAATCACGACCTGTTTATTAAATAGGTCGAGTACAGGTTCTCCTTTTTAACTGAACTTGGCATGACTGGACTCATGGATAAAAATGCCGAAATGCGCATAAAATGATTTATACGCATCTTGGAATAGTAACTTATCGGACGATACATTGAATGTATCGTCCGATTATTTTCATACAAAAGGGTGATACGGTACATTTAATGTACAGTATCGTCGGTCACCGATACCGATACGTATCGTCCGATACGTATTGGTGTCAAACGAAATTTTGATCCATGACTGGACTCCCTACCTAATGTTTAACCAACGTTGGTTTCATCAGTGTTTTATTTTTTTTCTAGTTCGGTTAGGTTCGAGTTAAGAATTTTAATAATTGGGTTGACCTTGACCCGATGACCTAATTCCTTTCAATCCAACCAGACCCATCCCCTTTGCAGCCCAATTCCTTTCAATCCAATCAAACCCATTTGATGTTGTGTTGTGACCCATCTGAAGTTAGGCCTTGACTCATCTGATGTTGTTTCGTGACCCATCTGATGTCGGGTCGTGACCCATCTGATGTTTGGCCTTGACCCATCTGATGTCGGATCGTGACCCATCTAATGTTAGGCCTTGACTCTGATGTTGTTCATGACCCATCTAATGTCAGATTGTGACCCATATGATGTTTGGCCTTAACCCATCTGATGTCGGATCGTGACCCATCTGATACCCATCTGATGTCGGATCGTGACCCATCTAATGTTAGGCCTTGACCCATCTGATATTGTGTCGTGACCCATCTGATGTTGGATCGTGATCCATTTGATGTTGAACCGTGACCCATTTGATGTTGGGCCTTGACCCATTTGATGTCGAACCATGACCCATCTGATGTTGGGCCTTGACCCATCTGATATTGGGGCTTGACACATTTGATATCGGACCGTGGCCCATCTGATGTTGGACCTTGACCCACTGATTGAGCTTAGATTCTGTCTTATAATTAAATAAAGCTTGACACATAAACTGATCTTGAAGGCTAATATTATATAATATTATATTAAAGTGAAGACTACTGTTATATAATATTACATTAAAGTAAAAGTTTATATTATATAATATTATATTAAAGTAAAGACTTTTATTATAGAATATTGTATTAAAGTGTAGGTTCTGAACCGTATATTTAATAATGTATTATATAATTTTTTTATTATATAATACTCTTATATAAGATACAATGCTCTAGTGTTATTTTGTTTTAATTATAAAAATTATTTTTAATATACAGGCATGACATCATTCATGTTCTGAATTCGTTGGTCTTATATTGTAGAATATTTTATTCGATTGATCGACACTTATGTCCGACCAATCAATTCCAGAACTGATCGAATCGATTCTCGTCCGAACAGATGACTACGCTTATCTTTTTATTTCACCTTACTCACAATCAAATGTTAATGCGTCATTCGATCGATGGTCGTAATTCACTTAACCTTTAAAATAGTAATATTTTCTATTTGAGCATTTAATAATAATATTATATATATATATATATATCACTTTTATCGCTTCAACGCGACCACTTCGATACCTTTATAAAATCGAACTCTAACCTTTAAGTTATCGAAAATATACTATTAACTCTCCTATGCTATACTTATATTATTGTTATGTAAATAAATATATGTATAAACATAATGATAATTCGGATATAAGCTTTTTATATGCGTGATGATTTTGTACTTATATTTTAATCATGATATGAGTTAAGGATATGTTAGGTCAGATGATGCGGGTGTATGAGATTATGCATACGCTTGGGCGTGGTGATTCACTGAGATGGTATTGTAGCTTAGAATATATTGTATTCACATGTCTTACAACTCATGGTGGTATGAAACATCATGACGAGTAGGGTGAGTGCGAATTCAATATAACCTCGTATACGATGACCCGATCACCCCGAGTTCTAATACGATAAGATAAGATATGAGTTAAGATACAAGGTTTGGACCTTTAGGCTATAGTCATGGTAGGGTTCTTTTCACGATCGTATGGAACTCGGAATATAGACATCCATGTACGGATGTAACACCTCTATATTAGTATGGGCTGTCACACGAAGTACATCCAGGTTACTACAAAACCCATCCCTTGAAAAGCGTGGTTTGTGAAGCTTACCGCACCATGTTCGTTGTGAATTTAGGTCTTGAAGGTATGTTATGTTATGAGTATGATAAAATAAGTTATGAGTACGATAATAAAATACCGCTGTATAGGCCAGCAAAATATTAAGAATTTAAGTCTCTGTATATGTTGTTTCTTACGTAGCTACCGTAAGGGCAACAACATCTTTCAGTCAAGGCGGGTCTATGGGAGACATTATGAGTTATAACTCACCGGCCGCCTCTGTGACAGGATGAGGTGTATGATATGATATGATATGGAGGGCGCTATGATATGGTGGTATGATATTATGATTGTAACGTCCCAAAAATTTTGTGCTTAAATTGTACACCTTGGGAAGTGGACCGACTAGTCGTATGTTTGATCGGGTCAACATTGACTTGATTGACTTAGGATGATTGGTTTAAGTTGCATAGATCATATGTGAGAGGTGGTGTATAATAAAAGTTGCTTAGTAGGATATATATATATATATATATATATATATATAATACACTTAGCTGTATATGTTTTACACCCAAGTCAAATTAGGTTATAAGAGAGGGGAAAGGGAATTTATTTTCCTTGAAAGAGTTGTTGAGAAAGTTAAGAGAGAGTAAATGAGAGTGAGATGTTGTTGTGAAATCGAGATCGAGTATTAAATACGAATGATTGATCTAGGATCGGAAAGCTAGCGGATTTAGCTTAGTATCGAAAGGGAGATTCGAGATTTGGGGGTTTATGAAACCCTTGTGTGGCTAAAGCTTTGGATCAAGGGATTTAGCCGTTGGAAATGGTAAGTCAACTATTTTAAACTAGTTTTAGCTGCTAGGTTATAAATCTAAGTGATTTGGTTTGAGAAATAGATGATAAATGGTGTGGATGGTGATGAGGTGAGTTCTAGATGAGGGAACTCGATCGGCACTGGGAGTGGGTAATATCGATCGAACGGAATTAGTACTCGTTCAATCGATTTTGACCAATGAAGAAGTGAGGTGAAATAAAGAATCTGAAAAATCGTTCGAACAATTTCTAAAATCGCTCGATCGATTTGTGAAACCTGTGCGAACGAAATAAAAATCGTTCGATCAGTTTGCTAGGGGACAAAAATAAGGTGAAAAGGATTTCTAAGGAAATCAATTGAACGAAATAAAATCGTTCGATCGATTTTTCAAATCGTTTGATTGGTTTGGACAAATTCAAGCTTTTGTGGGAGTTTTCATATGAACTGTTCATTTGTTGGGGTTAGGCTTCTAACCCCAATATTTTTACATAAATAGTGATATGTTATGTGTGTTTGGTCAAGCCTACTTTAAGCCGAACCTAAGGATGGTTAAGCACTAGCTCGAATTGAAGGATCCTTGGAATTACGTTGCGTGTGAGGTAGAGAATATCTAAACTTATACACTTAATTACTAGAGCATGCATGTAGTGATAGTATATGAATGCATGTTCCTTTAAAGCTGAGTTGAAATTTAGAATGCTAAGAATAGTATTCGGAAGTAACGGTATGTGTGCGTACACGGATAAATGAAGAAATCAACTAGTAAAAGAGTTAAGCTATCCCAAGGATGCATATGCACATTGGGCATTTGAGTGATGCATCGGAATGTGTGACATCCCAGGGATGTATGGTGGGATGTAAAGATCCACATTTTGGAAGGTCCACGAATGGAATTGAATAGGCTGTGAATTATTAAGTATTTAGCACAATTACACGGTGAATAACTATATGTAGTGTACAATTGATTTATGGTTTGTAGAATACCCCACCAACAAAGTAGTATACCCGTGACTGACTCGGCAAGATATCTATGACCAGTACGGCGGCCAATCTGTATACCAGTTGACATCCCAGGGATGTATAGTAGTGATATGCCCGTCGCCTGTGAGAAAGGAGCGTGGGTCAGATTACATGAAAAATAGTCTGATTAGATGATGATGGAGGGTATTCCATCGAGGCTCGATGCTATATTGCTCGGGGATTATTTAAGTTAGTTGATTTAAGTCATGAGACCAGCCTTGTTGCAATTATGAAAACTAGTGAATATCAGATGTCATGAGTAGAGTAACAAAAGCATTCTGTTTATTCTTCTTGCATCTCAAATTGTTTTCTAATTATTTTACATTGCTGAATTCATGCTTTATTTATGTCATGAAATGTATGTGAGTAAGAAAGATGTACTTGTTTAGATAATTTTTTCTATTGAGCTAGAATGTAGCTCACCCTTTGACTATACGTCACAGGTGCGCAGTTAAGAGCTGCTTCTAGTGAGGTTGATCTCGAGAACTCAGATTACATTCCAGGGGAGGAGTCTGAGCCCCCTCCTGAGAGGTTCTTTTAAAAGATCTTTTGCGTACTTTGACATTTATTTTTGAGAGATAATACGGCTTGGTATGTCCAGCCATATTTTGTAAGGATAATGTTATATGTAACATTATTTTATCGAACTATCTGGGGTGACCGTAGTTACGGCACTGATGGTTAGGGTTGTTTCTTTTGCCCATGCAGAGGCATGAGATTAGAACGATCTTTTGGGTTAACTATTTTGGTGATATATTGTAGAACTAGAGATTTAGTTCTGCGTTAGCCTTTTCGTCTATGTTACTTATGATTGTAGAGATGTACCAAGTGTTCCGCTTATTTATCTGGGGCATGGCCTCGAGGATCATGCTGATGGCACGAGTTTCGGAGTGTTAAAATTCGGACTGTCACAATGGTGATCCTCACATGGTAGCTCGAGCAGCAACTCTGACACAGGTCATTTAAGACTTTATGAGTATGTTAGTTATGCTCATGTGATGTACAGACATATGTGCGAGAATAATAAGACATAATATGTTAAGAGGTATGATATGATATGAAATTTGGTAAGATACGTTAGGATATTAGTGTTTAGATCATGGTCCTGATTAAGATATGAGTTTACGATATGCACTTGATTTTATTATTCACTTCTGATTTCTTGAGATATTATGTTTATTACTCACTTGATGCACCCACAATGTACCTGAATAGAATAGGGTGAATTGGTGGTGTATCCATTGAGTTTACGTGACTGAATAAACTCATCCCACGATAATCTAACAGCTGCAGGTGACTATCTTGACGGAGTGGACGTTAGTTCTTTTGATCCGATTGGTGCTGAGTGCGTTGACCCAGTGGACATTGATTATCAGGAGCCTTGGGAGGGCGATGCCACTGATTATCAGGAGGACCACGGTGCTGATTTTGATCCGAGCGCCGATTATTGATATCTGTGGGATCGGTATTGAGTTGAGTTTATACTTTATTGTGGATACTATGATTTTCCTTTATTGGATTTGTCTCCTACCTCTATTATTATTTTAGTTGTAGATTACCTGGATTCTTTTTATCGCATTTATTTTCGATTTACTATTGCTTTTATATTTCACCTTTATTTGTTGGCTTTTACGGATTTTGTGACATCAGAAATGCGCGAGAACTCTGATTAAGTGTATGTCTGCTTACCATATTTAAAATATGTGCGAGTTATAACTCGAAATTCTAAGCTCTCGGGACGAGATAAAATTTTGAGTCGTGACAAGTTCAGATTAAAATGCAAAAGTGCATACTGTGTTAAGATGAGTAAAACATACACCCACAAACACACGCACATAAATATATTGGGTTCCGGTTGTAATGTACACGAGTTCACGTTGAGTTTAGATACACCATTGTGGAGCAGTGTAGTCTAAATGAAAAATTACTGAAGTTACTTCGGGCTTGGCTTCATGTTTAGGTAGTGTGGCATAGGACAGTGAAAAGTTGTAAATTCAGGTTTAGGTTTCGTTTCGGAGGCAACATGGTAAACAAAAAGTGAAATTGAAAGATTAACTAGGGATCTTGTACGGTGGAAGATCTTATGAACAAAAAAAACAGAAAATATGAGCAGCCAATATCAGGTCCATATGAAAAGCAAAAGAGAGAGTAATCTGTGCCTACAGGCTCAGTTTTCCAATTCCCTTATTTTTTTTCCTTTGTAAAACCAGTTATATCACCCTTTCGGCGAGGGATTTTACATGGAAACCGAAATCAAAACAAGCAAAATGGAAGGGCATGTTTTTAGATTTTGGGTTTGTAAAAATAGTGAGAAATTCATCTCTCAATAAATATAATAGTGAGAAATCCTTACCCGAAACGGAACCCATATTTTCATGGGGCAAAATAATGAGAAACTCATCTCACGGCTGCGCCATTATTTTCATGCTCGCAATGTGTTCAAGGCACATTATAAACAGATTTCAGATTTTTAATAGAATAGATGGAAAATAAAAATTGAAAAGAAAAAACTCCCAGATTAGAAATCAGACAAGTTTTAACTTTAGATTAAGGGGAAGTACGAAATTCTGTTTGTCTATTTATGTTTTTGGGTCATTTTGATTAATGAGTCTGGTCATAAAAAACTGTCCGCCTCGAATCCTTGATTAAGAACAGGAGGCCACCAACAATCCATGGCAACTGATTTACAAACCTTATATATATATATATATATATATATATATATATATATATAGAGAGAGAGAGAGAGAGAGAGAGAGAGAGAGAGAGAGAGTGTGTGTGTGTGTGTGTGTGTGTGTGAGACTCCCTGCTTCAGCCTTCCGGCCTATGAACGTTGTGCAAGTGGCGAGATCACATGCTATGATCCCAAAAAGAATCTCGTTTTGGGATTATGTGTCATATGGCATGTGATGTAAAAAAGAAATTAAAAAGAACTTTTTTGACTTTCAAAAACGTGGACATATATTAGAGCAAGCCGGATTAGCACTGGATATAAAACACTAGGGTGGCCTCAAGGGGGATTCAAACTCAATTCTCCCGCCTCTTGAGTCGGGTACCTAGCCAGCTAGACAAACCTTGAGGTTAGTGCAATACATGGGTCAAAATATCATCCGGAACTGATACGTATCGTCCAATACGTATTGATTTTGGGGGTCATCGATACGGTACATTCAAGGTATCGTATCGGTGTCTCCCATACAAAATAGTAAAATACCGGATGCTACATACCAATGTATCATCCGGATCCGATAGATATCGATTTTGGAGCTAGACGTTACGTATTGATTTTCTGATTTTTTGACCCATGGTGCAGGGTTATATTAAAAAAGTTAAGGTCCTCCACCACGCACTCTAAAAAGGTGTTATGGCACTCAAAATTCTCCTTTCATGACTCAGGACTAACGAGATAATGTATAGATCAATTTCATAAAAAATATAATAATAAATAAATTTAATCGCTACCTTGTGCTTAATTTCATTTGAAAATTGGACAGTTGATTTAGTCTTTTTTTTTTTTTTTTTGATGAAGATGAGTATTTAATATTTATCTATTTTAAGAGTACCTTTAAATCCGCACACCAAATCTTTAAGTTCCCCCACACTGAAACACATTGACTACATAGTCAATGAATCAAATAGAGATTGTTTATCGTCTCAATCTTTCACATGATGGATCTTGAGCTCATGGGCGTACCATCAAACGTCGATTTTTTATTTTATGTAATACACACTCAGAAAAGTGGTGCCTTAAAATCAATTTTGAGCGGGCATGTAATGTTAAGGTGACTTTTCTGAAATGTGTGCCATGTGAAATAAAATACTGACCAACTGATGGTACACCATGATCTCAAGATCCATCATGGGAAAGATCCGGAAGATAAACAATCTCCATCGTCTGATTAAATGCAGTCAATGCGTTTCAACGTGGGTGATCTCACAGATTCGATGGGTGGATTTAATGGTACTCATATTTTAAACGATCTTATGTAACACCATCTTGCTTCACCAGGAAGCCACAGCATGTCTTGGGTGCCACATGGAGCTCCATGTGGACCTTGGAGGACCTAACCGAGATCATATGCACCACTAAAATGGCCTCTGACCGACATTTAAAACACCAAATGGTGTTTAAATGATCTTACACCACTAAAATATCACTTTTTATCTAAGACCATTGAAATGTGATTTATCTTTGTGCCATTTGGGGACACATCTATGATCAAGCCCAAGTGGCAATCCATCGACATAAATGTCCCAGCCGAAGGTTCATACTTCTAAGTGGATGTAAACCATCTGAACAGTAAACCTTAATATCAGCCATCAAAATTAAGAACAACCGATGGTATTAGAGCTGCATAGATCGGATGGTTTGTATCTCCTAAAAAGTGTGATTTTTGGATCCAAAACTCCTCAATTGATGATATATCACTTTGTTGGTATGAATTTTTAAGATCATAAGTCAATAAATGGTATAAAATCGTTTAAACCTCATTTAGTGTTTAAATGAGGGTTCAGGAAAGTCGATCCCTGTATAGAAAGGATCTCGAATACCCAGTGCAAGTAATCCAAACTCTTGAATAGCAGGAAAATGTTTTCTAGAAAATGCTTTGGCATGTGATGCTTATAATACAATGATGGGCTGTGAGAAAATTCCCATGACTCTAAAAACAAAAAAATGAACAGTGAGAATCAATACTGAAATCTGGTGAGTGTCTGGGTCCCTTTCCAATTGACGAAACCACGCAAAAGAATTCACTTGTTCTTAAAATCCGTACAATTTGAACAGAAAGAAGCTAGCACGCCATTTTTTGCTTTTACAAAGGAGCCATGCCCACTATTAGACAATGTAAATAACTGCAGAAAACCTTTCTGGGTAATATGAATTTCCAGAAAATCATTGCATTTGAAGAGGTTGTAGCAGAAAATCCTCACTCGCGATCGATCAAAGCTGCTGGGTATACCTTAGATTCTTCCTTGCTTAACCTCTCTCAGTCGTGGCTCAGTTTACTTTCTTGTTTCTCTTGAGCTTCTTCTTTGTTGGAGCTAAGTTGCTGGGTCCAACTGCTGTTGGTCTTTGCCTTTCCCTGCCAATCAATGATTAATTAAGTAAAGGCAGATAGCAACTTAATGTTAGGTGAAGAAATAGTGACTAAGATGGCAAACACACCGCACGGAGAAGTCCTCACAGTTGAGCCCATCCTGCTCGTCTGCTCCATCTGATGAACCAAGGAAAAAAAAGAAGTTCAAACCGCAAAATCTGGACAGAAAGAACTGGAAGCCTGGTCATCACAAAAAACCGGGACAGAAAAATACATCCAGCGTGTCTCGTAGTTTTTTAATGTTGGTTGTGTCGATGCTGATCGACGAAAAACAGATGTTGACGGCTTATCATTTGTCCCAGTCAAGTGGGCTAAGAGGACATCGATCAAAGTCAAGCAGAGGACAAGGTAGAGCCATATAAATTCGTGTAAAATAACTATTGATGTCACACCGGGGATACAATGGCTCAGCCCAGCTTCCGAACTCTGTTGACCTTCTGAATCAGCACGATGTCTCTCACCTCTAAAGCTCAGCAAGTCGGCTTCTGAATTTAACTTTTAAACTACTGAAGCAGTTCAGTTGGATAATTCCTTTAATTATATAAAATCTTAAGAAATTACGATGGGTACAGATGTAAGCTACTAGATCGATGTCTCCAATTTCATGAAGAAATCTCACTTGGAAGATCAATGGCTGAGATTTGATATTTATCTTTCCACAATCGGTTCTTTGTTGATGGTTGATGCTGACAATGGTGCAGTCGTGGATCGTAGCTATGTGTAGGATCTGTTGCGCAAGACAACGACCCTAAAATTCATGAATGCCATGATATGTTAATTTGCCGAAATTAAACTAATTAATTGAGCCATTAAATCACAAATTAAAGCGATACCTTAGGTCGGAGCGTTAGATCGACGTTCGCGATGGAATCGGGTAGCTCCTCAATAAGGATTTGGATGGAAGCGATTAACAGCGCAAATTGAATATGCTCAAGCCCAACAACGGCCGTGGATCGACAGGTTAAGGTCAAGGTCGGATTCGATCCACGAGAATGAACATTGAGGTTACTCTAGATCTAGGGTTGGAAAATGGGAAAATCAATTAAAAGGGAGAAAAGAGGATGTCAAAGATTCAAGGAGAAAGTACGATATCAAATAAGAACAAAATGTAAAAGAGAAAATGAAAGTAACATGGGCATCTCACCCTTGGCCTCACACCAAACCCCTCTCGGGGAAGAAGACTCACTCTTCAAGTTTCTCACAAGCCAAAATGCAATGCACTCTCATTAATCAATTATCAAGTGTCAAAATGACTTACAAAATTGTGTTTTATAGCATTTATAAAGAAACTACCCTAAAATAGAAAATTTACTATATTACCCTAAGTGGTAACGTACAAAAGAACAAAATTTAAGGACAAAAAAGACAAATACGTCACTTAAGTCGTTGGGGCAGGGATTTCCACGGACATCCGTAGCCTACTTATGGACGTCTGTAATGCCCCACGGACGTTCGTGCTCAAAAACAGTGAGCATCCTTATTTCTGGACGTCCGTCCTGACCCTACGGACATCCGTCGCCTGATGATCACTTGTGCTTCATGGGTAGATCTCTAGGGTCCTTCCTCGATAGTTCTTGATTCCTTCGCCGCTTCTTCTTCCGTTGGTACACCTGGTATGACCTGAAACCTAGGCCCTTGTATATGGCGTTCTTGGCGTTCCCCATCATTCTCTCCGACTCAAAATGTTTCATCACCGATGAAACTGGCTCATGGCATTGATCGGTGAAGTTGGCGTCCCCATCAATTCTCTTTGACCCAAAAGGCTTCATCTCCGGTGAAACATGCATGTAGTACTGGTCAAGTGTATCAAGACCAAAATGGTGGAGCTCCTCACAACGAGCCCAAGCAATCGTGGTACCCGGTGCTATATGATCATAACCTCGGTTGCTTGTATCGGGGCGCACCCAGTAAACCTCTTCTCGATAAACCCAATAGCCCGGCTTGCCAATCCACTCTACTGGATATTTTTGAAGTTTCCCATCAACTATTCCGGACCCGAAAGACTTCATCATCGATGAAGTGTGATCGTGATATCAATCGGAAATACAAGTACTGAAGCAGCGAACTCCCTCATGATTGGCCCATGCACTCTCGGAAATTGGCTGGTTTAACCTCTTCCTCTCACAAATCGGAAACTCTTTGCCGCGGGTGAATGCCACAAGACCATCCGTGATCTTCTCAATGACCTCACTACTCATCTTGCTCAGGGGAGGAAAAGATAGGGGTTGTGGGACTGGGATCGCTGCACAAAGAAAGGATGTTTGAAAAGGAGTTCTAGGAAGTGAGGTTGAGCCTAGATGAGGAAATAGGTCTTCCACATTGAGTGTTGAACTAACCTCCATACCTTGAGGTAGCTCAAGCACATATACCTTAGGTCCAGTCCTCTCCACCATCCTAAAAGATCCGACAACGCGGGTTTGGAACTTCTTCGCGATCCCCGATGGGAATCGTTCAAGCCTAACCCAATCCATTTCATGACCACCTATTTGGATTCTCTTGAAGCTCACAGGTAAATCCGTCAATAATTTGAAATTGTCATTGCATAAATTAATTATAGGCATAATTTCGGCATGCAATGCGGAATGTGACTCAAAACCATGTTGTGTGCATGTACCTACGAACTCGATATGCTTATGGCCGTGTGACATGAATGACTCATGTGTAGTGGACTCTAGCAACACTAGTGACTCATGTGCACTCGACTCGGTAAACCGTGTGTACTTGATTTGATTAACTCGTGTGTACTCGTTTCAACCAACACCAACGACTCTTGGGTACTCAATTCCATTGCCACTAATGGTTTTTGTACAACCAGTTCGATGGACTCACATGTACTCGACCCAATGGGCAACAACAAGTCTTGCGTACCCAACGCTACGAACACCAATGATTCATAGGCAAGTGACTCGATTGGCTCACATGTGGGCGACTCGACATCATTACTAACAAGGGAAATAAAAGGTTCTTTAACATCAACTAGACTTTCTTCAACTTCTTCAATTTCCTCTTCACTCACCACATCACTAGGGTCATATACAATTTCTTCCACTTTGACATTTTCCGGCTCCTTAGAATACTCTCTTTTAATCGATAAAGTTTGAGCGAAAAATTTTGTGAGACATTGATAAGCTAAGCGCCCAAGTCCTTGGCACTTATAACACTTATTATGACCACAAGTTTTGGGGCTCTTATTGAGCTCGTCAATCGCGGCGTCGATGCTCCTAAGAACATCGGTAAGCCCACTCTTACCCATGGTGATCACGACACACTAGATAAGGGTTCTAGAATGAACAAATAACTATTAACCAAAAGTGATTGAGTAATTTTATCAAACACATGATGGACACACAAATATGAATCACACAACAAATGAGTGATTTTAACAAACACAAGATGTGCATACAAATGAACACCTATGAACACACAAAGGAAATAAAATCAAATGAAAGCGAAATGACACTCAACTATGAAATGCAAATGAATGAGGAATTTTATCAAACACACAATGTGCATGCAAATGAACACAAATATGAACACGCAAAAGGAATGAGCGAATTTTATAAAATACAATGAGTGAGCAATTGTATCAAACACTCGATGTGCACGCCAATGAACACACAAATGTGACTACAAACGACATCAAAATGACATACACATGTGAACCAAAATGACTAAGGGCTTTTGTCAAACACTAGACATGCACACAAATGAACGCAAATGACATAAAATCAAATGACATCGAAATGACATAGACATGTGAACCAAAATGAATAAACACTTTTATCGAACACAGGACATGCACACTTGATGAACATAAATGAACTTAAAATTTAATGAAGTTAAAATGACACACAAACATTAAACACAAATGAGTGAGGAATTTTACCAAACATTGTGCGCACAAAAGAGCACACTAAATATAGACACACAAATGAGTGGGTGATTTTTTCGAACACATGACGCGCATGCAATTGAACACACAAATGGAATAAAACACAATAAAATTAAAATGACATGCAAGTATGCCGTAACCTAGAACCTAAGCTTTGATACCAAAATTGGCGCGGGATAACGACCCTAAAATCCGTGAATGTTCATGATATGCTAATTTGCCGAAATTAAACTAATTAATTGAGCAATTAAATCACAAATTACGGCGATACCTTGGGTTTCGCGGGATTCCGCTTAGATGACCATGCTCGGTTCGCGTAGGGTCCAATTCGACGCGCGAGATCCGTTAAGATGGCGGAAGAGGCAATCTAAGAGATAGAACTCTCGTTTCGTACAAGTCGAGGCATTAGATCGACGTTCGTGATGAAATCGGGTAGCTCCTCGCTAGGGATTTGAATGGAAGCGATTAACAACGCAAATTGAATATGCTCAAGCCCAACAACGGTCGTGGATCGACAGGTTAAGGTCGGATTCGATCCACAAGGATGAACATTGAGGTTACCCTAGATCTAGGGTTGGAAAATGAGAAAATCAATTTAAATGGGGAAAAGAGGATGCCAAAGATTCAAGGAGAAAGTACGAGATCAAATAAGAACAAAATGTAAAGGAGAAAATCAAAATAACATGGGCATCTCACCCTTGGCCTCACACCAAACCCCTCTTGGGGAAGAAGACTCACTCTTCAAGTTTCTCACAAGCCAAAATGCAATGCATTCTCATTAATCAATCAAGTGTCAAAATGGCTTACAAAATTGTGCTTTATAGCATTTACAAAGAAAATATCCTAAAATAGAAAATTTACTATGTTACCCTAAGCGGTAACTTACCAAAGAATAAAATTTAAAGACAAAAAAGACGAATACGTCACTTAAGTCGTTGGGGCAAGGAATTCCACAGGCGTCCGTCCTGAAGGCCACGGACGTTTGTAGCCTACTTAGGACGTCCGTAATTCCCCACGGACGCCCGTGCTCAAAAAACAATGAGCACCCTTATTTCTGGACGTCTGTCCTGACCCTGCGGACATCCGTCGCCTGATGATCACTTGTGCTTCATGGGTAGATCTCTAGTGCCCTTCCTCGATGGTTCTTGATGCTCTATGGTTCCTTCGCCGCTTATTCTTCCGTCGGCACACCTAGTATGACCCGATACCTAGGCCATTGTGTGTGACATTATTGGCGTTCCCTATCAATCTGATAAATAAAGAAAGTCAATCCTCAAAGTTGGGCATGAACCTTAGTTGCACGAAGCGGGAGCGAGTGTGGAAGCAGGTGCGGAAGCGAGAGCGACGAAGTATCAATTTTTTAAAATTTAGGAAGCGGGAGCGCCTATATATATATATATATATATAATTTTTATTGGACAGTCTAAATGGGCCATGACATCAGGATCTGTTTTGTCAAAGATTGGGAAGAAATAAGATTTCCATCGTTAGATTGAATGCAATCAAAGGTTTTAACAGTGAAAACCACAAGCTACGTGTAGATATTTGGGCTGTAAAATGTCTCTTTTTATCTTACACTGTTGAAGTGTGATTTATCATTGTGTTGTATGACACACATCTATGATCAATCTAAATTGCCCAAGTGGCAATCCATCATTGGAACATGTCTCAGCCAAAAGATCATGCTAAAAGTGGAAGTAAACCATCCAATCAATGAACTTTAATATTAGCCATCAAAGTGAAGAACAACCGTTGATATTAGAATGTACTGTCAAATGGTTCGAATCTCTCAAAAAGTGTCATTTTTTAACCCATAGCCCTTCAATTGATGATATATCACTTCGACGGTGTGGATTTCTAAGATCATAAGCCAATAAATGGTGGTGTAAGATCATTTGGTGCTTAAATGACATTTAGGAGAGTCGGTCCCTTCATGGTATAGTCGGCCCCTTCATGGGATAATGGCTCCCAAGTCTTGACCGACATTTAAACACCAAATGGTGTTAAATGATCTTACACCATTACAACGTCACTTTTTATCTCACACCATTGAAGTGTGATTAATCTTTATGCCATGTGACATACATCCATGATCAATCTAAATTGCCCAAGTGGCAATCTATTATTGGAATATGTATCAGGCCAATGAAACATGCTGATAAGTCGATGTGATTCATCCGATTGACAAACTTTAATATCAGTCATTAAAATTAACAACAAAGGTTGATATTATAGTCAACAAATCGGATGGTTTGAATCTCCCTAAAACACCATTTTTGGGCCTGTGGCCTTTCAACCTATGATCTGTCACTTTGACGGTTCGGATCACCCGCATCTTAAATCATTAATGGTGTAAGATCATTTAAACACCAAAATGTTTAAATGACAGTGAGGAGAGTCGGTATATATTATATAAAAAGATTTTATGCGTACACCCAGTCTCACCCAACCTTAAAGGCAAAGGGTATTAATATTAAAAATCTTTTCAAGGTTTTTACTTTAAAGCCCCCTACTTAATATTATAAAGAAACCCAGCGTATTCATTTGAAAAACCAAGGGGCATTCATTATAAAAACCAAGGGTATTATTGAATTAAAAAACTCAACGAGATGGGTTTTATATAGAAACCCTGCGTATCTAGAATCAATATTACAGAGAGAGAGAGAGAGAGAGATGCCGCGAAGATCTCCGCAATGGAAAACATATTTTTTGAAGGTATGGTCTTATAGCTCCGCGATGATGCCGCCAACATCTCCGAGATGATGCCGAGTAAAAATGAAAACCCTAGAGTGTAGGGTTAAAGATTGGCATTTCTTTTTGAAGGTATGGTCTTAGATCTATTCTTTTTTAGTTTTTATGTTCTATTTATTTTATTTTTCAATTTTTCAAATCTGCTTAGCAATTTTTTAAATTTATTTTCTGATGATGAAGAAACCCCATTTCTACAAGCATTTTTTTTTAATATACAGTTTCATAGGTGTATAACTCAAACACCGGATACCTTCTCTCTCTCTCTCTCTCTCTCTCTCTCTCTCTCTCTCTCTCTCTCTCTCTCTCTCTCTCTTTCTCTCTTTACGCCAGAAACGTTGGAACCGCAGTTCCTACTTTTGAGGAACCACGGTTCCTATGCGGGTCCTTTTCCGAAACAGGAAACCGTGGTTCCACTAAGAATCGTAGAGGGGTTTGGGCGTTTCCTGCTACTAGGACGTGAACTACCAAATACCGATGAAGTACCAACCCTCAGAACTAACTATTATAACTAGTTATAGTTTACGTTCTTTTACAATAAAGCCCCCTATATCCCATCCACAAAGTATTCACACTGGGCCATGGGCAGTAAGAAATGCAGTCTGCCTTCTTGTCAAGCATCTCTAAAAGAGTTCCTCTGCATGGTCCTTGAGGGAAGACTACTAGACACTCATTTTCAACAAAAAGGGTAGAAGAACCAAATGCAAAACAAGAACATGAAAAGTTCTGATGGATGTATTATAATACAAAAATACAAGTCATCAAAGAGGACTGCTGCAAGGGGCATAGTTGAGCTATGCAACCAAATATAGACAGGAAAAGGTCATGTCATACAATAAACATATGCAGTTACACTGCAAGGTTGTACGAATCAGTCAAGAATCAAGTATAAATTGGAAAAAAAAAAAAAAAAGAGCAACGTGAGGAGCATAAGCTTTTCAACCTTTTTTAGGTTTAAAAATATTCGGGGATTTTGCCTGTTCTTTTTTTCTTTTTTGGGTTCTTGGAATCCCTAAGCTTCTCGCTTAGCTTGATCCGGGTGTAATTTATTTCTTAATAGAACTTACATCCTTTCCAATCAGAAAGAGAAAACCCTCAAAAGCAGAAAACATTCACCCTCCAATCATAATATACAAAGTAAAGAGATCCAAAATACAGAACAAATGCGCAGATTCAATTCAAAACTGGCCAAAAAATGAATTCTGCAAGTAAAGATTGAAAGATACGGTGATTCAATATAGTGTCTATAAACAATTTAAAAATTTTGGATATAAAGTTAATAATTTATCATATCATGTATTTTGAAGATTGAGGGTGCTTTTGATCTTAGTTATCAAAAGCAGTGGGAAGCTGCTGTTAGGTGTGCAATTTCGAGCATAAGATTCCTGTTACTAAGTTTCATCTGTTCATACCGCCTATAAGTATCAAGAAATATTTTATAACTTATAAACATTATCCAAAACTTATTCCAATTCATGCTAATGAAAAATACAGCATGCATGAAGAGTACATGAAGTAAGATAGCTACAACCCCTCAAGGGGTTTGGCATGATGTCCAGGTACATGCGGGAGACCTGAGTTCGAATGCCCCCCTTAGGCCACCCCAAGGATTTTATCCCGTGCTGACCTGGCACGTGCTAACTTGGGGCACACAGGTTGTTAAATAAAAAAAGCTGCAAGCTTAATCTTGTCCAACACAATGGGAACCAACGGGGCAGCAAACAAGACTTCAATGAAAACATATCCATGCATCGGGGACAAGCAAGAAATATTGACATATAATTCTCCTCAAAATTGTCAAATATAGAATTATAACTGGAGTATTCAAAACAAGGAGCTATGATCATTAATTCACTCTTAGGTCTTCACAGCCTTATACAGATTTGAATTTTATCTTCTCTATATAGATATGTCGAAAAAATGAGCTGTTATATGATGGTGCTTAGTACCATCACAGAAGATATTGCCCACATTGCTACCAGCAATTGTGCATATGCCCTTCTATCCAGACCGTGAAATTCATGAGCCACCTCTTGAATGGCCATAGCACAAAGGCTGCACTCACAAATAATTCGAACCCCTCCAATGAAATGCTTGTTTTTGGATGGTCACATTTAATTTCATTTGAGGATGGGCATGAGCATCCAATCTGTGCAATTTCTGGATTACAGCTCACCCAAACAGGCCATACTATTATACGCATGCATTCAGTTCGTTCACTGGTGGAGATGGCAGCACCACGATCAACAACGGTGCTACGCACCATAATATATTTCTTTTTCAAATATTTTCATAAAGTAGATTGACAAGAAGAAATCTTCTGCTAATTGAGATAAAAGCGTTCAAAAAACAGATTTTTTACGTACTTAAGTAATACTTAAAAGTCACTACCATGCTTACCTATTTCCATGCCTTCCTCGATTTCATTATCTGAACTTGTACAAGATTCCCAACGATCTTTTCCATCGTCAAAGTCCCAACGGCTCCCAACAGGAGGGATCCAGAAGTCAGGTTCTTCTAAATCGCTGTTATTTTCTGTAGTTAACCTTGCCTCAGAATCATCCTTGCAAACCCCACTCTTGAGGTCCTTCTTGAAAGGCTTTGTGTTTGCCTTTGAGACCTTCTGTGATGGCATATCATCCTCTTCTTCCATTTCTAATGATGTCAGCTTTTCTTCTTCCTTTTGTTCTGTTCATAAATATCCACACATCAAGAACAAGGGTAATCTCATCATAGTGACAAGTCGAAATTTGAGAATAAGCGGCAAACGAAATTTTGGTAAAAATTGGCAAAGTCAGGAAAAAAAATGAATTCAACTCTTTATTTGTTCGCCGTAACAGGTAACCTGAAAACTTGGGATAGTTTAACTGGTAAAACAAAACATAGCATTAATATTTAATAGGATCTTGGACTTCTTATGATGACCATGAAAAAACATGAATTCAACTCTTTTTTTAATTTGATCTCCTTGTGGTTTTAGATTCTTTCAGGCTATACATGAAACTGATATTTACTCTATTTTCAATTTTTCAATCATCATCATTGTCCCTCCCACCAATAATGAACATGCAAGATGCTTATGGAAAATACTGTTTCAAGCCCTTGTAGGGAACCTCTATGGAAGGAGACAAAGATTCCTTGGGTATCTCGGATCTGTAATAAGGAGCATTATCAGAGAAGCATATCCAACACCCAACCCCTTTGCATGAGAACAGGAATGCAATTAAGGGTAAAGTTGAGGTGGGTTGGGCAAGCACAAGAATGCAATTGAAGGTAAATTTAAAGTGCTTTTAGCTTATGCAACAATTTCTAAAGAGATCCCGAAGGGGACTCTGCAGCTTGATGGGAATTGGAGCAATTCAATACATACAAAGAAAGATATCCCTCCAATGTAGATTAGTGTTTCTTTCCCAGACAGACGGGAATGGCGAAATAATTTTTTGCGCACTCACGTTGACAGAATTTCCCGCTCCCCCACATATTCATATCTTTACAATTATAAAGCGAGAAGGGCGGAATTGAGACGAGAAACGAAAATTTCAGACTTTTCGTTACAAATAACAGTACCCATCAGTAAAAGACTCAAAAGGAAGCCTCAAACGTGGTTACAACCTTTTTGTTGCTCACTCAATCTCTCATCCCTAACAAAAATTTCTCTCTCATTCTCTCTCTCCACACTTGCATAAGCACTTGCAACCCACTAGTTCATATAAAAGCAAACAATTGGATAGAAAAATTAGTCAGGAAAAGAGTAGATTGTACTTCATTATACTTTTAAATTATAAGCCTAACTCATGATAAGTGACTTTTTGAGAACACCATGTAAATGCTTTTATATATTCAAAACTCAAATAAATTCTTAAATAATAAATAAATAAATAACCACTTTAATTATGACACCAAGCTTAAGGAGTAAAAAGTGACAAACAAGGGCTGGACAAAATGAGAATTCAAGTTTCTTAACGTAGAAAGCAAATAGAATTCAAAAAGATTTTGATGAATTAAACAAGAAACACAAACCTAATTTATTTTGGAATCTTTTCCCACTTATATGCTTCCAAATATGTTCCTCAGATTTATTGATGGTATCTCCAGTTAACTTACATATTAACTTTGACCTGCAACAGAGTCAAAGAAGCAAAAACCGCATATGTCACAAATAACAAACTGTGAGAAATAAATTAATTTATTAATAAGCAAATTGCATTCTAGAGAGAATATTCCACACAGAAAATGCATTAAAAGATGTTCCATTGCTGCGTAGTAGTAACCATATTGTGAGCTAGCCATTAGATGGTCCTTATCGGGCCATGACATATATAACAAAGAAGACTATTTTTATCAACAATGAAGAAAAAAGATAAAAGGTAAATAATGTGAGTAAACAATAGTAACAAACAATTCCTGAGAATTACCAATTTATCTTTTGCATAGACATAAACCGCTTACCTAAATGCATTCCATATTGATTGTTGTGATTCATCATGATAGCCAATACATGGGCACAATAATATACATTGGGTATTATTATTTAGGGTTATTATTACCCTAAACCCTTAAAATCTATTAGATCATTAAAGGGTATTATTATTTTTTTTTGGCTCACCAAATAATAATATTCATTGGAAGCAAAAAAGATCTTACAACCACGGGAGAAAAACCAAGTGAGATGCTTGGCCGCATTGAGAACTCGAGAAGGCGCCGAGAAAAAAGCTAAGAAAAAAAAAAAAGCGCAGAAACAACGAAAAACAGGGATCAAGCAAAGCCTCATAAGGACCCACGAATGCAGGCAGTCCAACTAAAAGATCGATCTTCTGGAGACCATTCTTTGAAGAGCCGCGAGAGAGAAGCCCACTCCAACAGAATGGAAATGACCGAGACGATAACATCGGTAGTAGACGTACTTTTTCCTTCAAGAATTCTGCTATTTCTTTATCTCCGGAGATCCAAAAGATTGCAAGGACCAGCAATATCCACAAGTAGTCTCCCTGAGGCCCCCCAAGTAGTCTTCTTTCAGCCCATTTTATCCTCACATTTACGGGGCAAGCACCCGAAGTCCGAAAATTGCCACTGAAATTGCCACTGAAATGGTTCCAAATCAGCCTTGAGAAAGAACAATGCAGAAAAATGTGATCCACCATTTCACTGTTGGGGGATGGTAATCCTTCTCCAAATGAGGTTATTGACCGTAGATATATGCCTCCAAGCAACACACCAGCTGAACCCCCTTACTCTCTTAGGGGCAGAGAGCTTTCACAAACCCGTCAAATCTTGGGAGAAGAGACATCTTCCTCGATTACACCGTACAAAGACCTCACATAAAACTTGCTAACTTGCTCCAGGACCATATCCGAAGATCAATGAGTATTTCATTCATCTTTTCTGATTAATAATACCCTGACGTGACAAAAGTAAGTAGAGTAATAATACTCCGAGTAAAATTTGAATATGAGCTTCCCTTGACTGGATTTCAAGTATCTAAGAATCATGTATGCTGCATCCAAATGTAAGGTCCGTGGAGCATGCATATGTTGACCACACTCACAGAATAAGCGATATTTGGATGAGTGCTGGTAAGGTATATCGACTTCCCAACAAAACCTTGATACATCCGAATATCCTCAAGTGGCTCTTCATCTTTTGAATTGGTCTCGCGGTTAGGATCCATTGGCATATTTGAGGGTTTACACCCTAACATACCAGTCTGATGAAGCAAATCCATGACATACTTCCTCTGAGAGATACAAATACCCTTACTTAATCTGGCAACCTCAATTCCAAGAAAGTAATTTAAAGGACCCAAATTTTAAAAATCAAACACACTAATATATAGTTTGAGTCTCCTAATCTCTTCATCATCTCTTGTGAAAACAATGTCATCGACATATACAATCAATGTTGTGGTCTGACCCCCTTTTTTACAAACCAGGTGTGATCATAGAGACTTCTTTTGTAGCCAAATTTGACGATTGCATCACTAAACTTCTTGAACCAAGCCAAGAGGATACGAACTGAATTCAACTTGGCCATGAGAGCAAAGGTATCATGATAATCAATCACATAGGTTTGGATAAATTCCTTGGCCACCAACTGAGCTTTGTATCTTTGCACGGATCCATCTAGCCTATACTTCATTGTATAAACCCACTTGCCACCAACTTCTTTTCTTCCTTCTAGCAACATAGTTACTTCCCAAGTAGTATTTTGCTCAAGTGCTTTCATCTCCTGAATCATTGCATCATTCCACTAGGGCTGAGACAATGCATACATACTAGAAAGAATAGAAGCAGAATCGAAAGATGAGATAAATAAAGAATGTACGGAGGACAGAGCATTATAAGAGACATACTTACTGATAGAATGGGAAGTGCATGAATGCGACCCTTTATGTGGCGCAATAGGAAATTCCACGTCAGACACAGGTGGCACAAGAGTTTCACCTTCTTGTGGATTAGTGTATGGAGGCGAAGTTTGGTTCATAATCTAAGAGAGAGATGGCTTGTTCTTCCTCCATGTCCCCCGAGTAAGGACTTTCCCAAACTTTCCTTTTTTTGCACCCTTTTATTCTGGTCATTTGTTGGAACATTTGCTTGAACATATTCTTCTCTATTTCTTTGCTCATCATTGTGCACATTTACTTACCCATCTTCATCCTGACCTTGCAAACCCCGATCTTCAATCTCAGACAACGTCTCATGAATGGGATACGAAAAAGTGCTCTCTTCCTTTCTACTCTCCCCCTGAAGAGGGCACTAGGTGGAGGCATAGTAAGGTGCAGACTAAAAGAATGTAATATCCATAAACACAAAACTTCTACCGGACACTGGACCATAATACTTATACCCCTTTTGTGGTG
This sequence comes from Chloranthus sessilifolius, assembly GCA_021018995.1. Classification (NCBI taxonomy): domain Eukaryota; kingdom Viridiplantae; phylum Streptophyta; class Magnoliopsida; order Chloranthales; family Chloranthaceae; genus Chloranthus; species Chloranthus sessilifolius. The sequence continues at coordinate 119,741,725 of CM037592.1, forward strand.
GGGGGCCATCCAATGAAAACACTCTGAATAGCTTCGGTATCCAATTTATCACAATCAGTATCAAGCATGGGTCAAAATATCGTCCGATACCGATACGTATCGGTTTTGGGCGTGAACGGTACGATACATACCCTATGTATCGTACCATGATTTAAATGATGAAATTATCGTCCGATACGGACAAAATATCGTCCGTATCGGACGATAATTTCAAATTATCGTCCGATAATAAGGGTAAATTTTGAAAATTAAAAAAAAAAATCAAAATATCGTCTGATACGAACGATAATTTGAAATTATCGTTCGTATCGAACGATATTTTCAAATTATCGGACGATAATTTGAAAATATCGTCCAATAATTTGAAAATCCAATAATTTGAAAATATCGGTGGGCCCCACCAATAGACCCGACTTTTAAGTAGGGTAAACCCTTTTTTTTCTTCCTTCTTCCTCCTCTCTTCTTCCTCTCTTCTTCCTCTCTAATTTTTTTATTATCTACACCCTAAATCGGCGCCAAATCGCACAAAATATCACGGGATCAACGTGGAAGGTACGTGTATTTCATTTTATTTCATTTTAAATACTAAAATAAGGTAGATCTACACTAAATTAAGTGTAGATCTACACTTAATTTAGTGTAGATCTACCCTTAAATAAGGTAGATCTACACTTATTTAGTGTAGATCTATACTTATTTAGTGTAGATCTACACTAAATAAGTGTAGATCTACCTTATTTAAGGGTAGATCTACACTAAATTAGTGTAGATCTACACTTATTTAGTGTAGATTTACCTTAATATTAATTAATATTATAGGTAAATTTATCATTTACCTATAATATTAATTATTTAAATTATTTAAAATAATTAATATTATTTAAAATAATTTAAAATATTTAAATTAATTAAAAATAATATAAATAATTGGTCAAAAATAATATGATGGGTCAAAAATAATTATATGTGACCCCATTTAAAATATTTAAATTGATAGGTCAAAAATAATATAAATAATTATAATTAAGGGTCACATGTAATCAATATGGGTCACACATAATATGGGTCACATATCATATGGGTCACATATAATTAATAAAATAATAAGGTCAATATGGGTCACATATAATTTAAACTTAAAATTAATATGGGTCACATATAATTAAATTTATGGGTCACATATTAAATTATATATGACCCATATTAATTTTAATAATAAATTTAATTATATGTGACCCATATTGATTATATGTGACCCATATTGATTATATGTGACTGTCACATATAATTAAAATAATTAATATTATGGAATATGTCCCATAAAATATTAGAATAATATGGAATAAATTTCAAATAAATTTTTAAAAATTATAATAATATCAAATAAATATTCATAAATTAAAATAATATCAAATAAATATTCAAAAATTAAAATAATATGAAATAAACATTAAAAAATTATAATAATATCAAATAAACATTAATAAATTATAATAATATCAAATAAATATTCATAAATTAAAATAATATCAAATAAACATTTATAAATTATAATAATATCAAATAAATATTCATAAATTAAAATAATATCAAATAAACATTCATAAATTATAATAATATCAAATAAATATTCAAAAATTATAATAATATCAAATAAATTTGATAAAATATAATCTGATATTTTTAAAATAGCAATAATTAAAAAATAAATTTTATTTTCAAGTGTAAATTAGATGTTTACTCTTGTAAATTTTATTTTCAAGTGTAAATTAGATGTTTATTTTCAATCGTTTGCTCATTCATGCAGGTGAAATAAATAAATATGGTACGTTCGACAGATCCAGCGTGGCAATATGGTACAGCAATAGATGGTAATAGACTCCAGATTCAATGTAATCTTTGTGGAAAAAAACTGCTGGGAGGAGGTATCACACGATTAAAGGAGCATCTGGCTCATGTAAAGGGAGAGAAGAGGGTGTCCTAGTGTACGGAGAGGTAAAAGAAAATATCGAGCTAGTTTACAAGCGGCAAAGGGAAAGAAAAAAAAGCCGTCGTGATAGGAAATGTATGAGAGAATCGGAGGCGGATCCAGAGTTTACATCAGTGCACGAGGATGATGAGGATGAGGATAAGGGTGGCGGATGGCGAGAGCTATGAGAGAGAGTGCTAGGGAAGCACAACAGCGTCGAGATCAGGAAGAAGCCGATTATCGGTTTCGGCCCAGGTTGAGAGGTCCATCCATGCCTGCTACCGGTGGTGGATCTAGTCATAGGCCACATGTTGTTGATGTTGATGAGGATGTGGAGCAGACTGCCGGGTTGCATAGGGTAGCATCTGGGAGGGATTATAGGCCGTCTACTAGAGATACTGATATGGATCCATTCATGTATCGCAAAAGCTCCAAACAAACCAAATTGAGTGCAATCTCACTTGCAAAATGGGGAAGAAGCTTGGAAAATCCATTGCCAAGTTTTTATATACAACCACATTCAGAGCTAAGTAGCAAACTCACTTCAAAGCATGATTGATACAAGTGCGAAGTTGGTCCAGGAGTTAAAAAGCCTTCTCCATTATGAGTATAACGATGAGCGATGATAACCGCCTATGTACAGAGCTTTGAGGATGTATGGGATGAGAGAGGTTGCACAATTATATGCGATGGATGGAGGTCCCACAAAGAAGAGCTTGATAAACTTTTTGGTTCTGGCGATGTCGGACGATATTTTGAAATCGATTGATGCTTCTGAACACGTAAAGACCGGCCGACTACCTCTTTAAACTAATGGATATGGTAGTTCATAAGGTTGGAGAGCGCGTGGGTTGTGCGGTGGTAACTGCATAATGCGGCAAATTACAAAGTCGATTAAAACAATAATGGCGAAGAGCGTCACTGTCTTGGACCATGTGTCGCTCATTGCGCGGACCTCATTCTTGAGGATTTAGGAAAGAGAAGCAAGGCACAGACAACTATTCAGAAGGGAAGAACGATTACTTCTTACCTGTACAACAGTGACAAACTGGTCAATTTAATGAGAGCCTTCACGAACAATGAGTTGCTCCGACCGTGATTACCGTTTAACACGGTTCTTAGCCCTCTGAGTTTGGCTAGATATAGGCGTGGTGAAAAGCATGGTGTCGAAGAATGGAATCAACATGAAATAGGACTCCCACGGCGAAGAGACTAGCTTGAAGTTCTTGACACGATCTCTGACGAGGCGCGGTTTGAGCCAGATCGACCACGATCGTCGTCACTACCCGTTGGTGCAAGTGTTGAGATTGGTTGATGGTGATGACAAACCAACAATGGGGCACGTTTATGAGTCAATGGATAAGGCAAAATTGGCTATAAAACCAAATGCCCTACAAAATATAAACGACATCGCGATTATCGACAAGAGGTGGATGCACAATTTCACGATTTGCATGCAAAGAGGTATAACATGTTGCACAATTATGTCTTGATTTTTATTTATTTATTCATTATTTTTATATCTTGATGAAATTGCTCATATTTGATGTGTAGCACACTACTTGAATCGACCTTCGATTATCTGACGCTTTGGTGAAAGCGACAACGATGAAGTGTATACCGGTTTGCTCAATGTAATCTAAAGAATGCTCCACGAGTTGGCGGACCAAAGGCCAAGCCATAAGAGATGTGAGTGATCATAGTATCATACCTTATAAGTAATAAGTCAAATGTCATGTGATATTATCATCTATTTATTGATATGTGCCTTCGTGTTTCATCTTTATAGATTGACATGTTTCGAGACATGGGTCATTTGGGACCCGTTGGCGCAATCCCAAATTAAACACGACAAACCCGATTGGTGGATGCATTATGGAGGTGATGGTCCGATATTGAGGCGGGTAGCAATGAGGGTATTGTCGCAAACGTGTTCCTCGTCCAGCGAGGCGGAATTGGAGCACTTTCTCTCGATTCATACTAAGACAAGGAATAGACTAACTATGGACCGATTGGAAAAGTTAGTCTCGCCACTACAACATGCGATTAAGGGTCGAGGAATATCTGAGAGGACCAGCAAGTGGTAGCAATTATATGAAGTCTTACTTACATATTATACTAATTCATCTATCATATTCTACCTTGCAGACGGTGATTATTTTGATCCCATCCAGTTGGATTATATATTCGAGGAGGATGACCCTTTGAATGAATGGATCGAAGAGAGAGAAGAGCCAGTCTTGGGTAGTGAGAAACGAATGAATGGACAATCTTTGAAAGAGTAAGCGGGCGGCGGGCTTCCCAACCAAGGCGGAAAGAAGATTGAGGTTGGATCCGATGACTGTGACCAGCCCGGTAGTGATGATGGGAGTGGTGAGGATGATGGTGGAGGGCATGATAGGGGAGGGGATGTTGGCACTAGTGGTGGAGGGGAGGAAGCTGGTACCTCTGATCCTTATAGAGATATGGCGGCATGGGACGATGACTCGACGCCATTAACACAGTTCGACACTCCTACATTTAGAATGGGAGGGGTTGAAGGAAGAGGAGCGTCGGGATCATATCAAACACCACCACCACCACAAGATGATACGGATATGGGTTATATGACTTCTAGCTTCGGGGGATTCAGTTTGCAAAATACCGAAGATTCAGCAACTAGTAACCCATACTACTAGCCACAACAAACCTATTCGGTGTCATATGACTTCGTTGGTCAGATTTTTGGAGGACCGACCTTTACGTACTACACTGAGCCTCAGTTTCAAGGGGGCACATATAATCATGGGTATCAATATGGGCAACATCATAGGCAAAAGCCGGAAAGCTCGCGCACCGATGATGACGATGATCATGAGGGCCAAGAACCACCACGAAATTCAATGTGGCTCTAAAGTAAGTTTTTCATGTACAATTAAACTTATTTTTATCAACATAGCTATTATTTTTGACAATATATAATTTATTTTTGTCAATATATATTGTAATTTACTTTATGCGTGTCTGCGTCGATCAAATTATGAAATATTGTTAATAAAATAGGCATGTGATCAACTGATCGAACATAATGTTAGAAGATCTATTACATTAAGTCAAAAATGTGATCTTAAGACAAAAATAAGTTACAAAATAGGCATGTGACTTGGGTTAAGTTACAAAATAGGCATCTTACTTATATATTCATCTAAATAATGCATCAAATAAGTCAAAAATAAAAGCAAAAATAGTTGAAATAAATACAAAATAAATAAATATAATTTTTCAAATTTTTTGGGATTTTCTGGGATTTTTTTGGGATTTAAAAAAAAAAAAAACGATTTTTTGAATGTATCAAACCGATACATTCAATGTATCGCCGATACATTGAATGTATCGGACGATACCCGGTACGTATCGTCCGAGAGGTCAGGACGATACGTACTGGAAAACCGGTATTTTGACCCTTGGTATCAAGTACTTGGGCAAAACACAAACATCCAAAGACATTAGAGGAATCGGAAAAGTGGTGAAGGGGATAACATGCGATAGAGAGATTTTCCTTGAAGGGCAGGGGAAGACATTCTATTAATGAGAAAACATGTCGTGGGCACCGCTTCACTACATTCTATTAATGAAAACACTCTGAAAAGCTACCTTCAGAAGATGGCAGTTCTTCCTCTCTGCCACCCCAATCTGTTGAAGGGTGTATGGGCATATGTGGTCTGACATTCAACACCATGGACCTGATGGTAAGCCAGAAGGACATTGGAGGAGTACTCTCCCCATTATCTCAGTGTAACACTTTCACATAAGCATTGTACTGATTTTGAATAAGTTTGTAATACACTAGAAAAATAGAGGCACCCTCATCCTTTGTTTTCATCATAATAGGGTATACAGCCATCAAACAACATTTAGTTAGACTGCAAAACTACAGTTAGAGCCTTCACAGGTTATACCCAAATTTAGATGTTGGTTTCCTCACACGACATTAAGGTCATCACAAAAACAACAAAGAGATAAAAAACTGAAATACATTATTACTAAGCTTGGGTACCTCAAAAGCAAAATTAGATGTTGGAATAGAAAAATGTTTGGGTTGGTTCATGTCTCCAAGCAGCTCTTGCTTGATAGGCTGAAGAAGTCGGACGATATTGAAGAGGCTAGAGGGTTGTCCGATTCTGAGAAGGAAGAGAGGGTGACTGTCATAATGGAATTCCATGATAAGTGCTTCGAAGAGATCAGTTCGAAACAAAAAGCTACGGTCCATTGGTTGAAGGCGGGTGATAATAATACTAAGTTTTTTTAACTCGATAGCTAACGCGAGGGATAAAAAGAAGATTCTCGAGAAAATTACTATTGATGGGGTAGTTTTCACGGATCAAGAGCTTATTAAATAGCAAATTGTTGGCTTCTATTTGGATTTGTATTCGGATGAGGGTCGGTCTCGTCCGCAGCTGGATGGTATTGATTTCTCAAGTATTTCTCGAGAGTAGCAAGCTGAGGTGGAAAGATGTTTTGAGGAGCACAAGATTTGGGAGGCTATCAAGTACAATGGTAGGGATAAGTCCATGGATCAAAATATCGTCCGATACCGATACGTATCGGTTTTGGACCTCACCGATACGATACAATGGGTTTTTATCGCCCCCCTGAAAAAACAGTCAAATTATCGTTCGTATCGGACGATAATTTGAAATTATCGGTTTTAATGTTTTTTTTTTTTTTTTTTTTTGGGAAAAAATCGGAGAGTATCGTCCAATACGTATCGGTTTTGGGGCTGGACGATACGTATCGAAAAAATGAGATTTTGATCCTTGGATAAGTCTCCGAGTCCGGACGGCTTTACCATGAAATTATTTAGGGCTTTCTAGGACCTGCTCAAAGGCGACTTGTTGGAGATTTTTGCTGAGTTTCATGCAAAAGGTTATTTAGGTCGTAACCTCAACTCAACTTTTATTACCCTAATTCCGAAATCGGAAGGATCGGAGGATATCATGGATTTCCGTCCCATTAGCCTTTTGAATTGCCTCTATAAGATTCTGGCCAAAGTGTAGCTAATAGGGCCAAGCCTCTCACAGGTAAGATCATATCTGCCATGGGTCAAAATCTCGGATTTCCGAGGCGTATCATCTAGCCTCTAGGACGATACTTATCGGCGTATCGGCCGATAAATTCAATGTATCCGCGATATATTGAATGTATCATCCTGGTATAATTTTTATTTTTTTTAATCCCAAAAAATACCCTAAAATTTTGGGAAAATATATTTAATGGTTTTCTATTTTTTTTCAAATTGTTTTACCACAAACCCACAAATTTGGCGCTCACACCTATCATTCGGTTTCTCATGGTACACACTCCAATGATCGGGCGTCACGGCATATGCATGAGATCGATAAATGACTATTTTTTATAAATAAATAAAAAAGTGATTTACCACCGTTAGTTAAAGGTGAAATCTTTCAATGGCAAAAAATTTGAATAGAAGCCCCTATCTTTGACCTGTGAAATGAAGGGCGAAAAAGATTTACAGATTATGGATAACTGTCCACTTATAAAGCCAAGTAGTATGTGGCTCTAAGCAATCCAATTCATCAAAATCATATTTCATATATGAAACTAAACTCGTTGGAAGATCTGAATAATCCAATCTATACATACTAAAGGGCTTTTTGGAGCTGCTAGTTGAAACATTCGTGGCATGAAAGTGGACGGCGATGCCACAATCTGTTTACAAATCTAAATACTTTCACGGAAAATTGCAAACGGCAGGTAGGTTTTGTGCAGGCAAAGTGCAGGCATCTGGCGTGACGTGACTGGCTGCCCCGACTTGCATTGTTTGGGCCCCACTGCACTTGCAGCCAATTGAGTCGCGCCATGTCTGCCGCCTGCATTTTGCCTGCACAAAACCTGCCTGCCATATAACACTGTCCTAATTTCACCGTAGATATTGGTGTGCAAAGTGCAAACATAAAAATTAGTCTACTACAGAGAAGAACATTTTGATTTACTAAAAGCGGCACAGAAATGTTTAATTAGGGCACGCATGAGATATATGTATACATATAGAGAGAGAGAGAGAGATTTGGAGAGAGAAAGAGATTAGGGTTTTAATTTTTTGTTTACTTGGAGGTAGGGTGTTGCTTGAACAAGTTGAGAGGGGGCTTCTTGAGGGAAAGAGCGAGGTTGATGAGAGCCAAGCGGCACGCTTTACTGTTTCCGTACGATTCGATTTCTTTAGACGGCAACTCGTGCCCGGTTTCTACGCACTTGAATCGCCGGTTCGGGAGCTCCGTGAAAGTCGCTGAGCCCAGTAACAGACGGCCCTCCTTCGCAGATCCTCTGTTTTCTTCTCCATCTCCTTCCATGGACCTACCGCTCTGTTGCTCCACCTCCATTGCTTCACAACTCTCGGCTGTGCAGTGAGTATTGGGTTTGGGCTATTATTTCTAGGGATACTAAGTGCGCACCACTTTTTTCTTTCATCACTCCCAAAAGAGAAGAAAGTGTTTTGCGAATAGCCAAAATGGCGTGGGCTTTAAAAAACTTATTTTATGTAACAAGAGTGTACACTAGGGCTGTCAACGGGCCGGTTCGGGCTGAGTTTTGTTAGGCCGACTATTATTTAGAACAAAAATGTGGCTCAAGCTCGGCCCGATATCCCATCCGGGTCCGCCCCTGACCAGCCCGAGTGTCGAATGTTTGAGTCCGAGTCTGATCCAAATAAACTCGGTCCAATACTGATTGGGCCAAAACTCGGACCTAGAGAACTTTGTGTGGTTTTTAAAGCCAGGGAGAGAGAGAAAGAGGGCGGTTGTCTTAGGTCTTGGGCTGAGAGAGAGAGAGAGAGAGGGCTACCGGCTGGGATTTTTTGAGAATAGGATTGTCGGAGAGAGAGAAAAGCCGAGAGAAAAAGAGAGAGAAGCTGGAGAGAGAGAGAGAGAGAGAGAGAGTGGGCAGCGTTGGGGATAGAGGGTTGCCAATTGCGCCGTTTCAGAGAAGACGATGGATTGATGGAGAAAAACCCATGGATTATGTATTACAGTATTAGTAAAGTAAAGAAGATGGAAATTTACACTTTTGCCCACTTATTTAAAAATGGTAATTATAATGGGTCGAGTTCGGACCGGACATGCTGGCCCGCTAAGTTTAAAATATATAACGGCGCGCTTAAGTTACACATCAAAGCCCGAACTCGAACCTGAACCCATTTATATTCGGAGTTTTTGCCTGAACCCTGGCCCGGGCTGAAACCAGCCCGATTGACAGCCCTAAAGGACACCAAAAAGGGTGGGATTATTTGCACCCATTTTTTCAGTGAAGAGTACACACTCTTTCACATGAAAAGACCGTTGACTTCCTTGAATCAAATGATGGAGATCGTTTTTTGACCCAATCTTCAAGATCTTCAAATCATGATTCACTTATCAGACGGTCAGATTTTGATTTCACATGACACACATCCCCAAAAGTGATTGTGTTCATGGGCTACCTATCAAATGATCACTTTTGGGGACGTGTGTCACGTGAAATCGACATGTGATCATCTAATAGGTGAGTCATAATCTCAAGATTTATTGTATGAAAGATTGGGACGTCAAACAATCTCGATCATTTGATCTAAGGCAGTCAACGATATTTTCTTGTTAAACAGCGTGTGGTCTATAATAGAAATAGGTGCAAATAACATCACCTTACAAAAAATATCTATATTAAGTGATTCAGGCAACCCACATCTTTTGAAATTAAAGGTGTTGGGACTTGGGAGAGTTACTTGGTTTATGATAAGGGCCCGTTACTTGCAAGTTTGGTGATCTCTACTACATGAAAACATCATCTAAAACGATTTGATTTGAAGGTTATGATATAAAGATATTAAGTGCATAAAATTAGCACTAATTATAATTTTTATTATATGATTAAATATAGTCAAAGGCTATTATCTAATTCAACAATTGATTATAATAAATCATATTTAAAATATTGTGTTTTGCTCTAATCTTATGTACCAAAGACTTATAGATCATGAACTCCAAATCAGACAGCCCAAATTGTGTTTTCATATATCACATGTCCTTAAAATACCCAATCTTTATTTTTCGGTCTTCGGTGCAAGAGCCAAGTTTCCGAGTGCACATAATGGCTCCTTAATGATAATTGCTGTTGTTATTTGACTCTTTTGACTTAATTGTAATAAATGTTTTTTCTTTTTAATTTTTTATGCTTTAGATCTTTAGATCAACTTTAAAATAAGTGGCACGCATGTCACGGACACGCCAAAAAAGTGGCCCAAGAACAAACTAACTTGCTAGCTGCTCCAAAAAAGTGTCTCATGAACAAAGTAGAGTACCTTTAAATCCACCCATAGAATTCGAGTTCACATATGCCGAAACACATTAATTGTGTTAAATCAAACATTGGAGAACATCTATCCTCTCAATCTTTCACACGATGAATCTTAAAATCATGTGCATACCATCAGATGATTAGTGTTTTAGTTCACGTAACACACATATAAAATAAGTGACCTTAACAACACGTCCACAAAATTGATGTCAAGGTTACTTTTTTGAGTGTGTACCACATGAAATAAAAAATAGACGGTCGGATTGTACGCCCATGATCTCAAGATCCATCATGGGAGAAATTGAAAGGATAAACAATCTCTATGGTCTGATTTAAAATAGTCAATGTATTTCAACGTTGGTGAACTCAAAGATTTGGCTCATGAAAGGTACTCAACAAAGTAACTTACTACATAGCGGCTGGCCTATTCTCAACTGTTGGCCGGTATTAAATATATATAAAAGAAAAGTAAAATTGATTTATTAAATATATATAATTTTTAATTAATTATTTTTTATATCGAATTATTTTATGGGTACCTCTATTTGATCTACGGATTTATTGTTCGCGCCTAAGTATGGGTAGCGCCTACTAACGAAAGCAAAAATGAATAGAGGGTATCTTACTAATTTTTTTGTATGGGACACCTTCTTCTCCGATAGCCGCCGCTTGATGGCATAACCGAACACCACCATCATCATCATCTTCTTCTTCTTCTTCTTCTTCTTCTTCGACTCGCAACAAAGGTATCAACTAAGGTATCAGTATTAGGTATCAATACATGGAGGATCGAAACGAACCCATACGGATATGTGGGAATACCTACAGTTTTTTACCTTTGATTCAACCCATAGATGGGCAAGTACGGATATGTAGAGTGCAGAGTAGACTCAACACTAGTGCAAGGCTAGAAGTCTGTAGAGCGCAGATGGATAAGTACTGATATGCAGAGCAGCAGATCTTCAACGGTACTTAGTGTTGAGTCTATCATGCAATAGCAGTAAAGTAAGCACTTGAGTTACTAGAGTAGAAGGCTATAAACCTACAAATCTACTCTGCAAGCCTCGCCAATGGTCAGAGTACTGCAGCAGCACTAGAGTAAGCAGTAGCGTATGCTTGATACTTTTCATTTTCAGCTGTCAAATTGAGGGAAAAAGCTGAGCAACAATCAAATGGAGGGAGTGAGTGACCACCAGATTTGAGCAGCAATATGCAGTCAAATCGAGGGAAAGAGCATGCGCACCAATGGACAAACAAAGAAAAAGTCAAAACCAACTAGCCGCCCTCTTACCAAAGTGATACTGATACGTGTCGGTTAGCCAGAAAACCAATACATATCGCCGATACTTATCGGTATCGACCGATATTTGATACCTTACTCGCAACAACAACAATATCACCAAACAACCAAACTCCGGTGATTCGCAACAACAATGACATTATCAAACTATCAATCATATTTTTTATTTTTTTTAAACCCTATATAAAACAAAGAAGAAACCCTAAAAAAAAATATAAAATTAAAAATTAAAACCTTAAAAAAAAATCGCGGATATGTGCTAGTAGGTACCAATTATCGGTTGTAAGAATTTGACGGTGAGCATCCACTGTCAATATTTTATATCCAACAGTGGGTTCCCACCGTTAAAGATTCATAGAATTTGTTAGGTCCCCTGATTTTGTGACAGTGGGTACCCACCAACTAATATTAAATACTGGCAGTGGGTGCTCATCGTCTGTTTTTTACAATCAATAGTGGTATATCCACTGTCACATAGGGTTTTTTTTTAATGGTTGCTTTTTTTTTTTTTTTTTTTAATAAGTTTTCGTCGAATATAAGAAAGAAGAAATCAGAAAAGAGAAACAAGAAAAGGAAAATGGTGTTTCGGTGGTGTCGGTGTTGTCATTGCAACTTGCCAAAGTTATAAATTATAGAAGGCGTGTCAATGTTGGCATTGTGATTGGTTAGATTTGAAGAAGAAGGAGGAGAAGGAAAAGGAAAAGAAGAAGATGCTTTGGTGATTTCGGCGCCGTGGCTGGGGTCAAATAAGAAGAAGGGTCATCAGAGGAGTCGCACACTAGGTATCTCATTTGAAATGAAGCAACAATGAACTTTTTCTTTGGGTAAAATTTCTAATATCTCCCCTCTAAAGATACCTTTTTAAATTGTATCTCATTTGAAATGAAGCAACAATGAACTTTTTCTTTGGGTAAAATTTCTAATATCTCCCCTCTAAAGATACCTTTTTAAATCCTCATATTTTTTTAATATCTAATAAACTCTCGTACGTGAAAAAAGTTACATTGGGGGGGGGGGGGGGGGTCTTTTTTTATAAAGTGTTTGCTTGATATACCGATACCAAACCTTTTAAGTAAAAGGGATTCTCACAAAAATCATAACCCCGACAACTTGTATCTAAAAGTACACCGAGCAAAATTACATTATTAGCCCTTTATAAAATTACAATAGAATTTCACTTCGGGTACGTTTGTTTTGTTGTAATATAGACCCTGTAAAATGGAAAATGTATGTAACTTTTTGATGACTGGATTACATGCATTATTCACTTTGCATGTCATATTTGGGTGTAAAATAGTTGTTCTTTTAGGTGTAAATTTTCCTTGTAAAATCTATTTTTTGATATTTTTTTAACATTACACAAAAAAAAACAACTTGTATAATATATTTAAATTCATGTGTAAAATAGAAATTCCCCATTCATCGTTGCTAGTATCCGACTTCATCGGGCATGATCGACAGTGGTACAACCATGGCTTTCTTGATGGTGACTCTCATGAAGATAGATTCGGCCCAACTGATCAATCCTAAAAGAACCTTAAAGAATTTTTTTTAATGATGGAGGGTCCTCGACCCCCCACATTAGATAATGTGGCTCTACCACTAATGATGGACATGCCCAATGTGTCATGAAATTATGGTGATGATGAAGGCTTAATTACAATTGTGATTAGATAAGAAAATAAATGAAGGCTTAATTACAATTGTGATAAGAAACAAGTTGATAATTACAATATATACGAAAAGGGTTAAATGAAGGCTTAATTACAATTGTGAGAGGTCAAAACATTATACATCATACATCAAGGCACAACTAGCCCTATTCATTTAGTAAAGTCAACCCTCTTACACATTCAATCAAACACTTCATATGCGTCTGGAAGAAGAATTCATGGCTAAAAGCATCCATATAAACATTTTAATCTACATGCATTTCACAAGATTGGGTTGTGAAGGAAGAATCTTTGGCTGAAAATGAAGGTACCCTGTATATTATAGTTTGTACTTGTAAACATTGTTAGCTTGTTAAATGAACATAGTGTGGGCCTAATCTCTTTATAAGATCAAATCTCCTCTCATACTTACCAAGGTATAGCACGAAACTTCAGCGATACATTGAAGCAACATATCATTAATAATCTCTATAAGAAACAAATCACCTCTTATCCTTATCACAGGAAACGAGCCAGTGGATTAACCCACGAAAATCCCTTTGAAATAGATAGAACTTGCCTCTCCTACTTTATACTTGCTTCACCTCCCTTCTCATCATCCCTTCAGCTTCTTCCTCTGCAACCCGAACACGAATCTCGGCCAAAAGAACCGACTTTCGAATTCAATCGGCTGTTGCGATCAAGGAGACTCCAAAAAATGAATGGCCAAAAATGTTTCTCCAAGAATCAGACGATCCTTCTTCTTCTCACTCTTCTTCTACAATTAGGGCTCGATTTGAGAAAATGATTAGGGAGGCGCAAGATAGAGTGTGCTCAACGGTTGAACCTGCTGATGGAGGCGGAAAGTTTAAGGAGGACCTATGGTCGAGGCCCGGCAGAGGTGGCGGCATCAGTAGAGTGTTGCAAGACGGTGGGGTTTGGGAGAAGACTGGAGTTAATGTGTTGGTCCTTTATGGAGTTATACCGCCGGAAGCTTACAAGCAGGGTATTAAAAGCTACAGTAAAAAAGGGGGGCTCTTATAATAAATATAGTAGTTGCCTGAGACGGTAGAAGATTGCAGGTAATATTATGGCATTATAAGGCCTTGGGCTCGTAACGCAAATAAATTACTGGCAATGTGTACAGTAAACTACATGTATACATTAAGATGAACCGAACAACTATGCCTCGAAATATATCTGACCGTTGCCCCTAAAATCACCATTTTATGCGTGATTTTCTAGGAATACGGCAAAACGAACATATCCTTCATCTCCTTCCTCTGCTCTTCATTTTCAAACCCTAAAATTTTTGCCACCGACCGTCAGCTTAATAGTAGCTAACAGGGAAAAGCCAATAATGGAGGTCACCTATCAAATAACATGAGATTAAGACGACTCGGATGGTGACTGGTTTGAGGTCACCATCTTCTCCAAATGATCGGATGGTTATTGGTTCGAGGTCACCGTCTTCTTCAAATGATCAAATGATGTGTTGACGACTCGATGACGGTTGAAGAAAACTTTTTGTGGGTTTCAGAAACTCTTCCAAAAATCTCATTCATGGATGAAGGATCACGTAACGGCCATTAGCGCCATTAATGGGTTTCAAAAAATTCAATTTCGGTGGGAGTCCATGGCCCTATTAGTGTTGTTAATCTCGACAAAAACTTGTGAGATTATGTTCCTTTTAAAAAAAAGGAAACTTGAGAGTAGAGGAGTCCCTTTTTCTTAGCCTGTAATACCTCAAAACGTTTGTGTGGGAGTCCCTTTTCGCTAAATCCTCCTTTTTTTATCTTATATAAGTAGGGGCCCAACCTTCATAAAAAGGGAAAATAAATGGGCTACCCAAGTGCGATCGATGGGCCCGGACAGTCAATCAGGGTGCAAGTAGAGGTACCCTTGTTTTATTACTATCTTTTCTTTATGCACACTTTTTTATTTACTAGTAAAAGTACACGTGCTTTGCACATGTTAATATAAAATGTGGAGACACCATCGAATTCGTCTGATTTAAATGTCACAATCTAAAGATCTTCGATCTCTATCACATGACTTAACACAATAAATGATTATCATCTTATCTATATTTGATTGCTTTGAATTATATAATAGAGATTTTATTTTATACCAATCTTTTGCATTAAACATCTTTAGATCATGACCTTCAAATCCGATGGCTAAGATGAAGTTTTCACTTGGCCTAAGTCTTCCAAATATCAAGTCTTTCCTTTAAAGGATAGCTGCTCTAATTATACCAACCAGATCTCTAAGTGCACTACATTCGAAAAATCATTAACTGATGTGAAGCAGATGATGGAGATCGATTTTCTTTTCAATCTTACACATACTGAAGCTTAAGATCAATGGTGTTCCATCAGACGATTAATTTATGGATATCGTGTAACTCGAGTTTAGTCGACCAAATTTTTTCTCAACCCGACCCAATCATACCTATAGATCGTGTCTGATACTTCATGCCTAACTTAGACCTAAGTCAAGTTTAGTGCCAAGCCAAATAAAAAAGTCATCCCGAGCAGGTCGAGTATCAAGTCTACCAAATCTATTGAGATCCCTACGTAGAAGTATCATATGTTTGTCCAAGTCAAATAAAGGTAAGTGCCCGCTTAAGTCCTATGACTAACCATACGTATGGGTGAAAGTTTTGAACCAAAATCTGAACCCGACCCGAAAACCTAACTATTTGAACCAACCCGAATTGACTCGAAATTCGGTTCATACCGAACCAATTCTAATTTGTTTTGATTTCGATTTTAGGTGGGAAAGCCGAAATTCGATTAGGTAGGACGAGAAAATTTGATCAAGCTAACATTAATGTGGCTCAAAGGGTTTCAACTTTCGAATAAATTATTATTTTGGTAGCTTAACACCTGTGAAATCTTAGAGGGCATCTATGCCAAAAACCATCGACTCTTTCTATTAGTTGATGGAGATCATTTTTCGGCCCAATCTTCTACATAAGGGAACTTGATATCAAAGCAAGTCAAATATTATATGGAGAAATTATTAATTTCTTTTTAACTTTGTAGGTTTCTTTAAAGGTGCTAAAAATAAGGAAGGAAAGAAAATTTTTATGACAATCAATTTATGGATATTGTGTAACTCGAGCTTAGTGGACCAAATTATTTCTTAACCCGACCCAACCATGCTTATAGATTATGTCTGACACTTCATGCCTAACTTAGCCTAATAGGTCAAGTTATTGCCTAGCCCAATAAACAAGTCGTCCCAAGCAGGTCGAGTATCAAGTCTATTCGATCTGTTGAGATCCCTACGTAGAAGTATCATATGATTGTCTAAGTCAAATAAAGTTAAGTCCTCGCCTAAGTCCTACTACCAACCATACGTACGAGTGCAAGTTTTGAACCGAAATCCAAACCCGACCCGAAAACCTAACTAATTGAACCAGCCCCAATCGACCCGAAAATCAGTTCAGACCGAACCAATTCTAGTTTGGTATGATTTCAATTCTAGGTGGGAAAAGCCGAAAACCGATTAGGTAGGATAAGAGAATTTGATCAGGGTTACATTAATCGCGGCTCAAAGGGTTTCAACTTTCTTGTAAATTATTATTTGGGTAGCTTAACACCCGCAAAATCTTAGAGGGCACCTATGCCAAAAACTACTTACTCTTTGTATTAGTTGGTGGAGATTGTTTTTTGGCCCAATCTTCCACATAAGGGAGCTTGATATCAAAGCAAGTCAAATATTATATGGCAAAATTCTTAATTCTCTTAACTTTGTGAGTTTCTTTGCAGATGCTAAAAATAAGGAAGGAGAGAGAACTTATTTGGTACCATTATTTATGTATTCTCATTAGAAAAGAGATTCTATTTGGGTACCATTATTTACACCCCTTAAAATTGTGACCTCACCTATGTCCTCTAGTAGGTATGAAATGACCGTTTTGAATCAGAAGATGAAGATCATTGTTTATCCCTATCTTTTACCCAAATGATCTTGGGATCATGAGAGTATCATTAAGCCGTCAATTTTTAATTTTATATGGCGCACATCTAAAAAATGATACTGAAATCATGTTTGAGAGTGATGTAGGCCATATGATTTTAGAGCCACTTTTTGAGTTGTGTGTCAAGTGAAATAAATTTTTTACCGTCTGATGATACAACCAGGATACCAAGATCAACTATATAGAAGATTGAAACAAAAATCAATCTTCATCGTATGATTCAAAGAGATCAATATATTCGGATTGAAGGAGGTGGGATGAGGTCATGATCGATTTTAAGTGTAACCCTTGCAAGTGCACAAGATCTATTGCAGTATGGCAAGAACAAAGGTGTCGAACTCACAGGGAAATCTTGAATTTTAATTAATTCTTTCAGAGATTTAAAAACGTCCCCAAGGAAGTACCAAGGGGCAGATTCAATTTAACCAAAAAATTATCACTTTTTCTAAATGCAAGAAAAATAAATTAATCTAAACAACTAATTACTGATGAATCTAAGATAATAATTAAATGAGATCAAGGAATATGCTACCCCAGATTTGTACCCCTTTTCTATCATTAAAACCCACAGTTTCATTAAAGCATCATTCACACCATCATTCATCTATAAAAATGATTCGAAATAAAATATGATCATCAATCCGGCATACCCTATCTAAAAATAATGACTCAGCCTATCATCGCGGTATGAGTCATGTAAGAAGCATAGCGTATCTCATGATGTTTAAATCACAACAGTAAAAATATAATCGCTCCGCAGCCTAGATCAGTCTGCAGGTCCAGATCTAGCGATTATAGCCGTTGATACGCGCAATCAACGGTCATAACAAGCATTCAATATATTTTCAATAACACAAACTTTTAGCAAAACGATTCCATGATGACAATAAATCTACTATGATATTAATCATAAATAAGGGTACTTATCTGGGGATCGCATCTTCCCCGATCTACTGATTTAGCCGCTCATCTTTGGTGTATGATCTCCTTGTTCATTCAAAGTCATTCCTCTTTTTATTTCTTCCAAAAGATCTTTGTTTACAATGCTTTTTCCTAAATACAATCTATGCTTTCATGAACGTAAAGGAAAAACAATGCAAATCCTAAGTACAATCTACCCAGATGGAACCCTAGAAGAAGGAGAAAGAAGAACTCTTGAAAAGATGCCAAGAGGAGCCTAAAACCAAAAATAATAATAATGAATAATAATCTTCTAAAAAATTTTCTCCAAAAACTCTAAAAAAAGAAAAGCTAAAACTAACTCTCTAATTATCTATCTCTAATTCCTCCCTCTAATTCCTATCTCTAATTCTTATTTTTTTTTCGAAGTGTTTAATCCGCTTTAAATAGAATCGAAGTTTTCCAGCCGCAGAGGCGTTCCAACTCGAAAATTTAGGGTCGATTAATTGACCCAATAGGGTCGATGCATCGACCTCCCAGATTTTCGTGAATTCCCGCCGAACTTTGTATCAGACACTGCTTCGGTATTTTGGCCATAACTTTCTTTCCCGAACTCGGATTGAGGTGATTCTTATGCCGTTGGAAAGCTAACAGAAAGTTCTACAACTTTTGTGTTTTGACAATTTCATAATTCAACCGTCTTGAAGGTCCAAATTGATCTGCAAATCGCACCAAGTTCTCGATGACCCAAAGTTACAGTGTTTTGACATTATTTTCAAAATTCTTGGGCTGTTTTCTGCACTTGGCTTGTATTTACCTGAAATACTTTAAATCTAATAATTCTTATCAGATAGCCTTCATCGGATAGCTAAATATAGGTATTTAGGGGTGAAATATCATCATATTTCACTACTCATCACACCCCCAAACCTACACTTTGCTAGTCCTCGAGCAAAGCAAACTAAAGAAAATAAATGCCACTTTCGTAGGGAGCACGATTGCACTTAGCGTGTGCAACAAGCCTTTAAACTCCTAGGTGATCCCTAGTGGAGGAGTTGTGTCTCCTGAGGGTTTACAGTGAAGTTACTCACAAACTTCAATAAATTCCAAACCATCAGCAAAATTGAGTTTTCAAAACATGATTTTTTATAACATATATATTATTCAAAAACATTAATTGTTTCAATATGTGAATCATCAATCTTAAATATTAATGTCATGTCAATCATGCTAGTATCCATTCAAATTAATCTAATGCTCAAATCGTTAGATAACTCATCCATTTATGCTTACTCGTGAAGTGTGTGCATACCCAAACCAAAATTCATTCATCTCAGAACTAGTTCAAACGGGAAACCATCGGACATGTTGTTTAGACTCAATCTTCACTTTAGGTATACTCTTGAAATAAAATCACTCAGATGATGGGTAAGTTTTCGCACACATGTGAGAGATCAATACAAAGCAAATAAAAAGGTCTCACATAATAAATGAAGCACGATGCAATCAATGAACAAAAATAAATCTCATAAGAAGATGCTTGTATATCCTAAGCATGTCATATCAAGTGTCATAAGTATCATATATTTACTCTCCACAAGGCAGTTACCAATGCAAGATCATATCATGAAGGTCTTTTGTAAGGTTGTAATGGGGCTCAGGAAAGGGTAAGAAAGAAAGGGAATTGAGATTCAAAATTTTTGAGAAATCAGAAAAGAAACAAACTTCTGATTTTTCTATTTTTCTTCTTTTTCTTTTCTAATCTCTCACTATTTTTCTCAATATTTTTCTATTTTTCTCAACTTTCTTTTTCTTTTGAAGCACCTCATATTTTTCATTATTTTTCATAATTTTTTTTTTCTCCCTCCTTTTTCTTTTATATTTTTGCCATACACTCTCAGTAAACACCACAACTCAGTATCTCTCCACTTACTCTCTTTTCGGTCATTTTTATCTCTCGTTCCTAATTTCTCATAAATAAGAAGGGTAAAGCAGAATTTTCAGAAATGGTGAAGGGTTAAAGGTTAACGTGGCTTATCAAAGAATGTATAAAGGTAAATTTTCCAATAGGCTCAAAGGGGTACTAGAAGGATAAATTTATATGAGGTGGGGCATTTAAGTACAAACCAGCCAAAAATGGCCTTCAATTATGTCCTTAAAAGATGGTAACCTTGCCTATTTGTCTTGAGTAGATATACAGTACGTTCTAACACAATAATATGAATTTGATTTCATACAAAGTCACAAGCCAAAGTAAAGTGTATGAGATTATTCAAAATAATTCGTATTCAAAGAAAACTCCGAGTTTATGTATTCACTCATCAATGACGGGAAATTAGCTCTCAAGCTTACCGGGTTTAGTCTCCACTAAGAACCTAAGATTCACCGTTCAAAACAGTTCATCGATTTCTGAGTCTTAGCTTGGTATTAGTGTAAAAATTCTAAGCATGAATATCAAAATTACCCACAAAATATCACATTAAGCTTCATTATCCTAGATACAAGCATTCAAAATCTGGCATCGATATTCTCAAAATTAAATTCACATGCATCATCAACTAAAGTTTGAAAACTATCGAAAAATAATTCATATATGATGGTTCAAAAAAAAAATTATTTATTTTTTATTTTTTTATATGAAGAAAAATAAGAAAGTGACGCAAGATAGAGAATCATACCCCCAAATCTAAAAATGACAATGTCCTCATTGATTGAAATAGGTATTGCACCCCCAAACATGTTGAAAAGTACCTCAACACAAAGATCATGTGCAGAGAATATGTGCATAAAATTAGAACATGACCAAAAATAGATTGAAGGTAATGTGGCTACACTAATTTGGAAATTAAAAACAACCTAAACTAAACTAAAAACTAATACTCTAGAACTACCAAAAACAAAAATGAAAACGAAAATAAATAAAACACACTGGGTTGCCTCCCAGGAAGCGCTGAGTTTAAGTGTCGACAGCTCGACCTCTTCATTGATCAAGAATCTGGGTCACTAAGGTGCATTGCCTCAATTCTCATCTGGTTCATGGGCTCAAACACCGGTTTAAGACGTTGCCCATTCACTTTAAAAACTCGATTGTCCGTGAGACTGCGGATCTCAATCGCACCATGCACACTAATAGAAACAACCTGATACGGGCCTTCCCATCTCGATTTCAGTTTTCCCGGGTGAAGCTTTAGTGCGAATTAAACAACAAACCTTTTGCCCAATGTGAAACTCTTCCAGAAATTGACTCATCATCTGACTTCTTATACCTTTCTTTGTACATCTTTGAGTTTTCATACGCATCATAGCGTAGCTCTTCCAATTCACTTAGCTGTAGCCTTCGATTTGATCCTGCTGCTTGCATATCAAAATTTAATCTTTTGATGGCCCAAAATGCTTTATGCTCCAATTCAACAGGAAGATGGCATGCTTTCCCGTAGACAATTCTGAACGGAGACATTCCAATTGGTGTCTTGAAGGCGGTACGATAGGCCTGAGCATCGAGTCTTTGGTTTGACCAGTCTCTTCTATCTGATCGTACCGTCTTTTCTAAAATTTATTTAATCTCTCGGTTCGACACTTCCACCTGACCACTAGTTTGTAGGTGATACGGCGTTACAACCTTGTGGGTGACGCCGTATTTCTTCATTAAAGTAGCAAAATGGCGGTTGCAGAAGTGCGAACCGCCATCACTAATGATCGCACGTGGAAACCTGAATCTATTAAAGACATTTTCCTTCAGAAATTTGACCACCACTTTGTGGTCATTTGAACGGGTTACCACAGCTTCAATCCATTTAGAAACGTAGTCAACAGCTACGAGAATGTATGAATACCCAAAAGATGGGGGAAAAGGACCCATGAAGTCAATCCCCCAAACATCAAAAATTTCAACAATCAAAATTGGGTTAAGGGGCATCATATTCCGTTTTGAAATATTTCCAAGCTGCTGACATCTTTGGCATTCTTTACAAAATTGAGCAGCGTCACGAAAGATGGAGGGCCAGTAGAATCCGCTTTGAAGAATTTTCTGTGCAGTTTTCTGTCCTCCAAAATGGCCTCCAGAGCTCGGCATAAATCGAGAACGCTAAGTTGCTCTTCTGGTACACATCTCGATGATTTGATCGAGCAGATCTTGAACAAATGTGGTTCATCCCAAAAATAGTATTTGATCCGGGAGAAAAGAGGTTCTTATCATTCTTTCCCCATTCAAGAGGGATTTTGCGTGACCAAATAATTCACGATATTGGCAAACCAAGGAACTTTCAGAAGGCGGTCGCATCAATTGCCATTAATTTCTCATCCGAAAAAGTGTCCCGAGATAGGTTCGGTGTAACCAATTCTTCAAGCAAAATGAGACAAGTGATCGTACCACAACATTCTCGACTCCTTTTATCCTTGATTTGAAATTAAACTCTTGAAGTAGCAGAATCCGTGGATCAATCGTGGTTTGGCATCCTTCTTTGCCAACAAATATTTCAATGCAGTGGTGCGAAAAGACCACTATTTTTATCCAGATAAGAACGAAATTTATCCAGAGCATACACCACAGCTAATAGTTCTTTCTCAGTGGTGGTGTAGTTAAGCTGTGCATCGATCAACGTCTTACTGGCATAATAAATTACATGAGGTAATTTGTTCACCCTTTGCCCTAAAACAGCTCTGATAGCATAATCAGATGCATCACACATGAGTTCGAATGGGAGAGAATAATCCGGTGGTTGGATTATTGGTGCAGTTGATAAGAGTTCACGCAGCTTCAGAAATGATTTCATGCAATACTCATCAAATTCAAAAGGGACATCTTTACCAAGCAAGGTACATAAAGGTTTAGCCACCTTGCTGAAATCCTTAATGAATCGCCTATAAAATCCAACATGCCCCAAAAATGATCGAATTTGGCGAACACTCTTTGATGAGGGCAAATTGGCAATTAGGTCGACTTTGGCCTTATCCACTTTAATTCCTTTCTTGGAAACAATATGCCCTAGAATAATTCCTTGTTGAACCATGAAATGACTCTTCTACCAGCTAAGAACAAGTTTAGAATCCACACAACGTTGTAAAACTTGTGCGAGGTGATTCAAACAAGAACCAAACGTTTTCCCAAAAACCGAGAAGTCGTCCATGAACTTGTCAATCATATCCGAAAATATGGCCAACATACATCGTTGGAAAGTAGCAGGTGCATTACATAAAATTTGACGGCATCCCCGATATGCAAAAATGCAAAATGCGGGCATGTGAATGTCATTTTCTCTTGATCAGGTAGAAAAACGGGCACTTGATTGTATCCCGAATAACCATCAAGAAAGCAATAAAACTCTTACCCTGCTAACTTCTCGAGGATTTGATCGATGAACGGAAGGGGAAAATGATCCTTTCTGGTAGCTGTGTTTAATTTTCTATAATCAATGCAGACACGCCACCCAGTAGTTTCACGAGTAGGCAACAATTCTCCTTTCGCAGTTTCTTTCATAGTGATTCCAGACTTTTTTGGGACAATTTGGACTGGACTAACCCATTCACTATCAGAAATCGGATAGATGATTCCAACATCGAGTAATTTAATGATTTCCTTTAAAACGATTTCTTGCATGTTCGGATTAAGTCGCATCTGCGGTTCTCTCGATGGTTTACTCTCATCTTCCAGATGTATTTTGTGCATACATACTGATGGGTCAATCCCTTTTAAATCAGCTAGAGTCCATCCGATAGCCTGCTTGTGATCTAGAAGCACTTTCAACAGGTCATGCTCTTGTTCTTCAGACAACGTGGATGAAATTATCACCGGAAACGTTTCTCGTGGCCCCAGAAAAGCGTATTTGAGCGATTCAGGCAACTGTTTCAATTCCACAGTTGGTGGCTCCTCAATTGATGAAGTCCGTTCAGCTTTTACTTCAATGGGTAACGGTTCTATCTTAGTCACAACTTCACATAAGTTATCATATGGACATGATAAACTCAACCTCGTCTCTTCGGACTGCTTCGTCCATCAAAGCGATTTCAAATTCTTCTTTGGTGAGCATTGATGGTAATGCTTCATCCACCACTTCGTCCATCTGATCGATATAAAAACATTCGACCTCATCCTCGTTAGGGAAATGGTTCATCGCATGAAATATGTTCAATCTGACCTTCATGTTCCCAAAAGAAACGTCCATGACTCCTGTTCGACAATTAATGCAAGCATTTGCAGTGGCGAGAAACGGACGTCCAAGGATGATGGGGACTTGATTAATTGATTGAACAGGTGGTTCCATGTCTAAAACAACAAAGTCCACTAGAAAGACAAACTTGTCTATTCCAACCAAAACATCCTCGATAATTCCCCTAGGTCTTCTTTCTGACCTATCAGCCAGTTGGAGTGTGACCGTTGTGGGTTGCAATTCACCCAATCCGAGTTTCTCGTATATTGAGTGTGGGATTAGATTCACACTTGCTCCCAAATCCAATATCGCTTTTCCAATTAGTTGCCTACCAATGACACATGGAACAGTTGGAACTCCAGGGTCTTTCAGTTTTCGTGAGGTTTCTAATTGTAATATTGAACTGACTTGATTAGTCAGGAACACTTTCTTGGAAATATGAGTACGCGCCTTTCGCTTACGAGTGCATAAATCTTTGAAAAATTTTGTATACTCAAGCACTTGTTTGATTGTTTCAAGTAATGGAAGATTTATCTTTACTTGCTTGAATGTTTCGAAAATTTCTTCCATTTTTGCTGGTCCCTTTTCCATTCTAGATGGAGGAGTTAGGCATTGAGGGAATGGTGCCCTTGGGACATAAGGTGCAGGTTCCATTTTTTATTCTTGTTCATGTCCTAGTTGGACAGTTGAGGGAGACTCATCCTCGATTACTTTTTCTTTTCCCTTCTCTCTTCTTGGCTCTTTCTCTTTCTCTTTTCTTTTCTCTTTCTCTGTTCTTTTCTCTAATTTGTTTTCTTTCTCTTTTGCTGCTTCTCTTGCTTCGTCTTTTTCCTGATCAGATTCCACAGGCATTTCCACTTGATTATCAACTTCTCTTCCACTTCTCAGCACCGTAACAACTTTCAACTGTTGACTATTCGATGGTCCTGCATCAGGTGGTGCTTGACCTCGAGGATTGTTGACGGGTTGGCTAGGGAGCCTGCCTTCCTCTCGTTGACTCAGCTGATTTGTCAGTTGACTGAATTGATCTATCATCATCTGTTGGAAAGCATGCATGCTTCGCATCACCTTTTCCTCCAAATCAGAATCTCTAGAAACGGTAGCCTGAGGTTGATTAAAATTTTGATTAAAATTCTAATTTTTTCGGTAATCGAAATTCAAATGGTAATAAGGAGGGTTCTGCTGGAAATTAGAATTCTGCCGGGTAGTGAAATTCTGTTGTGGGCGGAAATTTTGTTGTCCACCCATTGTGTTGGCTCTGTCTTTCTTGGTTTACACGACGGTTTGGTTGAACCACCCCATCCTAAGTTGGGGTGATTTTTCCATTCCGGGTTATAGGTATTGGAGTATATGTTTCTACCTTGCCGTTGATAAGATTGAGTCAGATTTACCTCCTCTTGAGGAGTAGGTTCATCAGGGAATAATGACAAGGTAGTGGGGCACTCATTAGCCATGTGACATGGGTGGTCACAAATTGAACACACAGTGGGGGTGACAGGAGCTTTAGCTTGCTTGGTCACAGCTAACAACATATTCATTTACTTGGACAACATATCAACCTTTGTCGATAGATCAGAGGTATTATTTTTGACATTATACAATCCATCTCTTGTCAACACATGAGATTTAGATGCCAAATCCAAGTTAGTTCGCCCCAGTGTTTCACTTTGTATCGAAGTTTGGTATAACTTCTCAAACAATGCCCACAATTCATCAGCTTCTTTTGTGGCACATGATCCACCACACGATGCATCAACCATGCGTCTCTCTTCAGGAATCAGTCCATTATAAAAACTTTGGACCTGTTGCCACCTTGGAACCTGATGATTTGGACAACTCTTAATCAATTCCTTAAAACGTTCCCAACATTCATGGAATGTTTCAGTAGGTTGTTGGGAAAAGAATTGAATCTTCTGACGCAACTCAATGGCTTTGGTCATAGGAAAATATTAATTTTAAGAAACTGACGGTGTAGCTCTGCCCAACTTTGAATAGATTGCGGTTCTAAGGAATAAAACCACGTTTTTGCCTTGTCCCTTAAAGAGAAAGGAAAGAGTCGAAGTTTAGCTATCTTATCAGTGATATTGTGGACTCTGAACAATTTGCATACCCCAGTGAATTCATTTAGATGAACGTGCGAATTTTCATTTGCTAACCCATGGAAAATTGGTAGCATTTGGATCATCGCTGATTTGAATTCATAGTGGTTTCCTAGAATGAGATCATGCATTATACATTCCTGATCCTCGTAAAAACCAGGATCATTATAATATTCGAGTGTTCTAGGGCCCTCATTGTAATTGTTATTCCCATCATTTCCATTATTTCCATTATTGACATTCTGGTTGTTCCCATTCATTTCTTGCCTTTAATCAGCCATGGTATTAGTATGATGATACTGATTCCTTTGAATTCTACGATTCTCTCTACAAGATCGTTCGATCTCAAGATTAAATGGTAGCAGATGTGGGTGATGAGAACGAGTAAAGCTCATACACCACGCTCACAAACAGGGATTGAAGAATCCAAAACAAATCCACAAAATAGGCTCAATCGATTGACAGAAGCACACTTAAAATTTCACAGAAATGACTTTATCAGTCAATCGATTGAAGAACTGTTCTCAATCGATTGAGGTTCAAAGGTCAAAGCAAGTTAACACAAGAATTTTAGCCGAAATGGCAAGCACAGAATTTTTGTCAATCGATTGACAGAGGAATGTCAATCGATTAAAAGAAAAGCAAAGATCACGACAGAGAATATTTTAGTCTCAATCGATTGAACCTGAAGCTTCAATCGATTTAGCTCTAATATGAACAGTGGCCAAAATAAGAAGAAACGAAAAACAAAACAAGATAAATAAATTTAATTTAATTTTTTAATTAAATTAAATTTCGAAATATATATATATATATATATTTTTTTTTAAATTCGAATTTCAAAAATTAAAATTAAAATTTCAAGATTAAAATTAGAAATTAAAATTTTAAATCTAATGGCAATCCTAAGAATCTTATCTAAAAGAGAAAAATAAGAGAAAGAATAAAAGATTCCTAAATTTCCTAAGGAAGGTATCCTAAATTTATAAACTTCCTAAAAAAATTAATAACTAATTTTATAAAATCCTAGAACATCTAAAAGAGGAAAATAAGGAAAAAGAATCCTACTAAAATAAGAAGTCCTAAAAACCTAAACTTCCTAAAAGAGTCCTACAAAAACTTACCTAAGAGAGAAAAATAAGGGAAAGAAGATTTTACAAATCAAAAATCTAAATATTAGTTTTTTTTTTTTTTTTTAATCAAAATTCAAATTTAAATTAAATTAAATTTTTTTTTTTTAAAATTAAAAATCGAATTTAAAATAAAAATATATTTAAAAAAAAAAAATTAAAATTCGAATTTAAAATAAAGAATTTTTTTTTTTTTTTTAAATTCGAATTTCAAAAATAAAAATTAAATTCAAAAATTAAAATATAAAAATTAAATTTCAAAACCTAAAGACAATCCTACAAAATCCTATAAAATCTTACCTAAAAGAGAAAAAGAAGGAAGAGAATAGAAAGATTCCTATAAAGCCTAAAACAAGTAGTCCCATAAAACTTACCTAAGAGAGAAAAATAAAGGAAAAAATTAATTTTTTTTTTTTTTAATTAAAATTAAAATTAAATTTTAAATTTTTTTTTTTTTTTTAAATCCGAATTTCAAAAATTAAAATTAAAATTTCAAATTTTAAACCTAATGACAATCCTACAAAATCTTATCTAAAAGAGAAAAATAAGGGAAATAATAAAAGATTCCTAAATTTTCTAAGGAAGGTATCCTAAAAATCTATACTTCCTAAAAAGACTCCTACAAAATCTAAAATAAGAAGCCTAAAAATTTTAACTTCCTAAAAGACTCCTAAAAAAAAAAATACTTACCTAAGAGAGAAAAATAAGGGAAAGAAGATTTTGCAAAGCAAAAATCTAAAATTTGATTTTTTTTTTTTTAAATCAAAACACAAAAAAAATCCCTAACCGAATTAATCAAAATTTTGCCGATCTCCCCGGTAACGGCGCCAAAAACTTGATCGATTTTAAGTGTAACCCTTGCAAGTGCACAAGATCTATTACAGTATGGCAAGAACAAAGGTGTCGAACCCACAGGGAAATCTTGAATTTTAATTAATTCTTTCAGAGGTTTAAAAACGTCCCCAAGGAAGTATCAAGGGGCAGATTCAATTTAACCAAAAAATTATCACTTTTTCTAAATGCAAGAAAAATAAATTAATCTAAACAAGTAATTACTGATGAATCTAAGATAATAATTAAATGAGATCAAGGAATATGCTATCCCAGAATTGTACCCCTTTTCTATCATTAAAACCCACAGTTTCATTAAAGCATTATTCACACCATCATTTATCTATAAAAATGATTCGAAATAAAATATGATCATCAATCACATACCTATCTAAAATAATATTTCGACCTATCATCGCGGTATGAGTCATGTAAGAAGCATAGCGTATCTCATGATGTTTAGATCACATGAAAAACATAATCGCTCATGACCTAGATCGATCTGCGGGTCCGGATCTATGATTATAATGGATTGAATCGCCGCAATCAACGGTCATAACAAACATTCAATATATTTTCAATAACACAAACTTTTAGCAAAACGATTCCATGACGACAATAAATCGACTATGATATTAATCATAAATAAGGGTACTTATCTAGGGATCGCATCTTCCCCGATCTACTGATTTAGCCGCTCATCTTTGGTGTATGATCTTCTTGTTCATTCAAAGTCATTCCTCTTTTTATTTCTTCCAAAAGATCTTTGTTTACAATGCTTTTTCCTAAATACAATCTATGCTTTCATGAACGTAAAGGAAAAAAAATGCAAATCCTAAGTACAATCTACCCAGATGGAACCCTAGAAGAAGGAGAAAGAAGAACTCTTTAAAAGATGCCAAGAGGAGCCTAAAACCAAAAATAATAATAATGAATAATAATCTTCTAAAAAATTCTCTCCAAAAACTCTAAAAAAAGAAAAGCTAAAACTAACTCTCTAATTCCTCCCTCTAATTCCTATCTCTAATTCTTTTTTTTTTTTTGAAGTGTTTGATCCGCTTTAAATAGAGCCGAAGTTTTCCAGCCGCAGAGGTGTTCCAACTCGAAAATTTAGGGTCGATGCATCGACCTCCCAGATTTTCGTGAATTTTCGTCGAACTTTACATTAGACACTACTTTGGTATTTTGGCCATAACTTTCTGTCCCGAACTCGGATTGATGTGATTCTTATGCCGTTGGAAAGCTGACAGAAAGCTCTACAACTTTTGTGTTTTGATAATTTCATAATTCGTCCGTCTTGAAGGTCCAAATTGATCTAAAAGTTACACCAAGTTCTCGATGACCCAAAGTTACAGTGTTTTGACATTATTTTCAGAATTCTTGGGCTGTTTTCTGCACTTGGCTTTTATTTACCTGAAACACTTCAAATCTAATAATTCTTATCAGATAGCCTTCATCGGATAGCTAAATATAGGTATCTAGGGGTGAAATATCATCATATTTCACTTCTCATCAGGTCACTGTTTTATGGATGGTAAATAATGGTACCCATTTTAATTTTATTGTTACGACAGAAGTATATAGGGGCAGAGGGTTGGTTAAGAAGGTTTATTTATTCCTAAAGTGTCGAAACACAAAATTGACAGAAATATTGGTGCTTTTATAATAGTAGTAAGGATAACTTTGTGGGTTTCTTTAAAGGTGTTAAAAATAAGAAAGGAAAGAGAGCTTTTATGGCAAAATTATTATTTTTCTTAACTTTGTGGGTTTCTTTGAAAGTGTTAAAAATAAGAAAGGAAAGAAAACTTATTTGGGTACCATTATTTACTTGTTCTCATTGAAAAAGGCATTTTATTTGGATTTCATTATTTACACCCCTTAAAATTGTGACCGTACCTATATCTTCTAGTAGGTATGAAATGACCGCTTTGAATAAGAAGATGGAGATCATTGTTTATACCCATCTTTTACCCAAAGAGTCTCATTAGATTGTCGATTTTTTATTTTACATGATGCATGTCTAAAAAATAATATTGAAATCACGTTTGAGAGTGATGTAAGCCATATGATTTTAGAGTCAATTTTTGGATTGTCTGCCGAGTGACATAAATTTTTTACCATTTGATGATACAACCAGGATATCAAGATCGACTATATAGAATATTGAGACAAAAAATAATCTCTATTGTATGATTCAAAACGATTAATACATTCGGACTGAAGGAGGTGGAATGAGGTCACAGTTTTATGGATGGTAAATAATAGTACCCATTTTAATTTTATTGTCACGGCTTAGGAGTATATAGGGGCAGATTAGGGTGGTTAAGAAAGGTATTTTGTTCCTAAGTGTGGAAACACAAAATTGACAGAAATATTGCTGCTTTTATGATAGTAGTAAGGATAAGGATAACTTATTTTCTACCATGCATTCCACGAGGATGTATCGTATACTTATACCTCTGTTCGCACCCACGGCTTCTCTAGAAGCGCATGCATCACTATTAGAGGAAGCTAATGGATGAATCAGATGGGTACCTTCAGAGGAAGCAAGTCCCAGGTGATCCAGTACAGCTTCAGAGGAAACAAATACGAGAGCTAGATGAGTATCTTTAAAGGAAGAGAGTCCCAGGTGATCGTTGAAGTCTATGGTCTACGAGAAGGATCGTAAGTCGGGTTGCAAGAGGTGACTCGAGTCACACTATTGCGTGAAGACAGAGGTCGAAGTTATAAAACGTTGGTTACTTAGGATCAGATATGGAGATCTTGTTTCAAAACGATCTTCCATGCATAATCTTGGGACCATGGTACACCTATATGAGGGTAAGTTGTTGATTCCCTATATACATCAATGGAGAATGCGTACGAATACGGACCCGTATTGTCCCGTATTGAGAGTTGGGATAGTTTAGACATCGAAGCCCAAAAAAAGATCTTATATGAAAGGGGTAATGGTTCCTAACCGACATTTGAACAACAAATGGTGTTTAAATGATTTTCCACCATTAAATATCACTTTTTATCTCACACCATTGAAGTGTGATTTATCATTGTGCCATATGGCACACATCTATGATCAATTTAAATTGCTCAAGTGGCAATCCATCAATGGAACATGTCCCGGCCACATGATCATGCTTATAAGAGGATGTAAACCATCTGATCAATGAATTTTAATATCAACCATTAAAATTAAAAACAACCATTGACATTAGAGTGCACAAATTGGACGGTTTGAATCTCTCAAATAGTATGATATTTTTACCCATAGCCCTTCAATTGGTGATATATAACTTTGACGGTATGGATTTCCAAGATCATAAATTAATAAATGGGGTAAGATCGTTTAAATACCATTTGATGCTTAAATAATTGTAAGGAGAGTTAATCCTCATATGAAAACGTTAAAATATTATAAGCACAATAAAGTAGGAGAAGAGGAAGGGCAAATGAAAGTCCTAGAGGAAATGAGTGAGAAGGGACATGAAGGTTACTAAAATCACAGCGCTTATAAGAAACAAGTAGACTGGATTAGATTCCCAAAGCTAACTCCAAATTGATTGGATAAGGCCTGATGATGATGATAATGAATAAAATGATCTTGCATTCCTGTCCATTCGATCGAGGGATACGTACAAGGTTTACAATGGGCAGATCTCGAACCTGATCGAGCCCACTTGGTTATCTAGACTCAGAGGCCCACACAGGGGGTTGTGCCTCTGACATGCTTAAATGCATGTTTTGCATGATCTTGATCTTCACGGAAATTTATTTCAGTGTGTGGCATAGATGGTCCAAACACCATTCTTAATGCTTGAGCTGAACACTAAATACTTACTCGACCTTAACAATAATAAACCCAATCACGGCATCACCACATGCCGACCGAGTCCTCGGCCGCGCCCAATAAATAAAGGCTCCACTAACCTCTCTCTCTCTCTCTCTCTCTAGAGGCGCAGGATAGCAACTTCGAGTCTTTCTCCGCGTAAAATAGCAACTTGGATTCGATCCAATTAACTTTGTAAGTAGATACTCCTCCCTCCTAATTATATTATAAAATAATTGGTTTTTTTACCCAATTTTTTAAAAATACTATTTTTATTTGTTAAACAACGTTGTTTAAGTTCAAATTCAATTCGTGCAATAAATTAATTCAGAATTCACTAAAGAAAACACATTGTTGTCGTTTTTTTCTCTATAAATTTAAATTGGAAGCTTAGAAGGATACCCATATGTTAATTTGTTGTTAAACTGAAGTTTCTTGTTGATGGTCTTTCGAGCTGATTTCTATACTGGATCCATAATTGTGTGTATTTTAGCGACGAAAAGATGCCTTTTTTAAAAAAAAAAATTGCAATTAGTATGCAAGTTTTGTAAAATCCAATTGGAAGGTATCCATTTGGAAATCTTTTGATGAATTAATGTTAATTTTTTTTGTGGTCTTATAAGTGTCTATGGGATTTTTTAAAATTAGGCCATGGGTGGGACTTTAGAATCCTATAGCTATGTAATTTTTTTCTTAAAAAAATTTAAGTTGGGAGCGTTTAAGGGCCTACCCATTTTAAAATTAATTGATGAATTGATTTTAATTTTCTTGCTGGTTTTTTCGAGCTGAATGGGTCAATACTTATAGGCAACTTTTTTACTATGGAGGGACAAAATCAGCCTATTTTTAATTATATGCTTGTGTGTAGGACTAAATTGGAAGGATGCCGATTTCTAAGTTTGTTGATGGATTGGTGTTAATCTTGTTGATGGTTGTTTCAAGCTGAGTTATAGTTATGTGTAATTTTAGTAATGCACAGCTATGTAATGATCGATTTTTAAAAAGTTATTGTATTTTGTTTTGTAAATCTAAATTGGAAGCTTAGAAGGGTAAGCATTTTTTAAATTTGCTACTGATTTGATGTTAATCTTGTTGATGATGTTTCAAGTTCAGTCATGTGGATTTTTGTAATGGGTCACTACTCAATAACTATGTGTGATTTTAGTCTAAATTGGAAGGGTACCCATTTGATTTTTTCCTTTTTTTGATGATCGGTAAAAAGTACCCATCTGAAATTTTGT
Organism: Chloranthus sessilifolius; assembly: GCA_021018995.1. NCBI lineage: Eukaryota > Viridiplantae > Streptophyta > Magnoliopsida > Chloranthales > Chloranthaceae > Chloranthus > Chloranthus sessilifolius. The sequence continues at coordinate 119,775,135 of CM037592.1, forward strand.
GCTGAATCGATGCTGATCTTATTGGGTTGTTTTTCGAGCCAACTCATGGAGATTTTAATAGTTCATTGGTAAGCCAGGATGCATGGATACTCCAATTTTGGCAACATACCTGTATCGTATCCGTATCGGATACCGATACTTGAGGGATATGGCCGCATGCGTATCCTCGGCGTTTCCCGAAATAAAAAATTAAAAGAAGAATAAATCAAACTGCGTGTTTGGAATTTAGGGTTTTTTCGGAAAAGAAGAAGAAATCAAAGGAGCCTACCAGCGTGCAACCTACCTATTTGAAACCAATCTCTATAAGTTTTTTTTTATTTCTTTTTCGTTTTCTTCTTCTTTTTTCTTACGTTTATTAACCTAAAATATACCAAAAAATATGTAAAAAAATAATTTTTAAATACATGTATCCCCCCGTACCCATGTTCCGTACCCATGTCCGTGTTTCTTAGTTGGCACGTATGTGATTTTAGTAATATAGGGTGGAATTGGGATAATTGCATAAGAGTAGGTGTTATTTATGTTGTTTTGGGATTTGATAATGGATGTTTTGTAGTAAAAGAGATACATAATATTGATATGTTGTTGTGCTAAGGCTTGGCCCTCTTTGTGGTATTTTTACGAAGGTAGTTACCTGATTCACGGTTCCTCTTGCTTATCACTGGTTGCAAATTGCTATTCACACTGTGAAAGGTATTGTTATGATAATAGTTACCTGATTTACCATTCAGTTGTCTGCACTGTTTGCAAATTGATGTTCACACTGTGAAAGGTATTTTCATAATGATAGTTACCTGATTCACCGTTCAGTTTCCTTATCATTGTTTGCAAATTGCTATCCACACTGTGATATGAAGGGAAAATAGCCTGAATTTGCTTTCACTTGATTCAATTTGTAGTTTGTAGGAGCATAATGTGAGCTTGGTAATTGTATTTGAGTAGAAACCTGCTGGTATGAGATGATGGACTTTGATCAAATTGATTGGATTTAGATGAGGTTAAATGGGACCATAGTTTTAAGAGAATGGGCAGCTTCGGTCTCCATAAGTTGGATGGGGCATTGTTTTGGACCCTCTGCTTTTATTTGTGATTTGTGGCCTTTGAGGCTCTTTCTTGGTTTTTCTTTTCCTTTTCTTTTCCCCCTCTCGGTTTAGCATCTCACTTAGTCGCCTTTGATCTGCTGTAATTCATTTTCATTACTGAAATTATGGTCTTGCACCAATAAATAAAATGAGTCCAAAGTTATGGGAAAAATCTGTTGCCTCTTGCAAATACCCACATTTCTTGCTTTCTTTATCTTGTATTTGTTTTACGAATCAGGGTAACTCCTTTTTTATGAGTACGCTGGGATTGAGCCTACAACCTAAAGGTTGCAATATTTTTTACCTACTAGTTGCAACACTAGGTTTGGTGTGACAATTGGGGCATTGGTTATCAATGGAGGAGATGGAATTGACCAGACTTTTGTTACAATTCTATTAATGTTATCATTGGGCTTGAGCTAATGAGATGGAGGAAATAGACCAGGAGCTGTATATTGTCTGTGCGCTTTTCAGTCTTGACTAATGGAACCCCAAAAGGATTCTTTAAAAGCACCAAGAGAGTGAGAAGGGAATCATTTATTTATTCAACATAGTTGGTGTAGGATCTTATACCCCATTGAGCTACCATTCCAATCAAAACCAATCGGTGATGGAAGAGGCACAACTTAATGTTTTAAGTTGTTGGGAGAGAGCTTCAAGCACCCCCCCCCTCTCAGGCCCATGAGGGTGGTACAGGGACCCAACAATCCCCCCCTCACTAGTACCACCTGAGGGGGACTCAAACCCCTGACATAGCTCTGATCATGGATCAAAATATCGTCCGATACCGATACGTATCGGACGATACGTATCGGTATCGGACGTGAACGATACGGTACATTAAATGTACCGTATCGCTCATTTGTATTGCAAATACCGGACGATACATTCAATGTATCGTCCGGTACACTACTGTTCCGGTACGTATCGTCCGGTACGTACCGGTTTTTTGACCGGACGATACGTACCGGTTTTCCGGCATTTTAATCCATGGCTCTGATACCACTTGTAGGATCTTATACCCCATTGAGCTACCATTCCAACCAAAACCAATTGGTGAGGGAAGAGGCACAACTCAATGTTTTAAGGTGTTGAGAGATCGTTTTGAGCCCGACGACCCTCGGGTCCACGAGGGTTATGCAGGGACCCAACAGTTGGAAAAGCTTTTTGGAGGCTCATGCAGCAAGCCTCTCTATTTAGTGGGTTTGAGTTGAATAAGTAATGTGATACATGCATGATAGCCACTTGAGAGGGTACTAGTTTGACACAAAACTAGAAAAACCTGTAGGAAGGGTGTGAAACTAAGCTTCCAAGGTGATTGAATTAAGGAATATCCCACCAAAATTCCTCTGCCAGTGAACCCGCAAGAACATTTAATACTAACCGCAGCTAGTCGGGATTCAAAAGCTCCAAACAAAATATTTCATTCAAGTCTAAAATTAAATTCCAACACTAATGGCCTTTAAACGAAATTATATAATGCATAAAATTAGAGATCATGGTGTAACACTAATTCCTAATTCAAATAAAAGAAATATCCTAATTTTTAAAAAAGAAAAATAAAATCCTAAAGCAATAAAGAAACAAATCCTACTTCTAATAAAATAAACAAATTCTATTTGCGAAAATAAAATAATAACTAATCTTCTAAGAGTCTTAAAATTCATCACTTTCAATGCAACCTCTAAAAACTGACCATAACTTCTTCAATACTTATCAGAATTGTGTGTTTCTTGGCTCGTTGGAAAGATACTTTGATAAGCTTTCAAATAAGACCAATTTTGCACAAATCCGACATCATTTGATACTTCAAAATAGGCCAAACATAAAAGTGAAGAGATTGAAAGTTGACTCCGCAACCCTCCGATCAGAGAATTTTCGGCAATAAACTGTGAATTTTCTTTTTCTTTCTTATCTTCTTCCACTTCTTCCCACTTTCTCGGATTTTTCACTGCGTCAATAAGGGAGGCCTTACAGTGACACCTTTAGTATACTGATGGTATAAGATGTAGTGCGCAATAGGGTGGAGGTAGGGGGTTAGAGGTTTAATTGTTTGGAGTGTCGAAACAAAGCTAAGAGGGGCTGGAATCATCCTGTAATTCATGAGATACGACGCGCGGCAGGAGGGGGGGTGGAGAAATTAAAATTAAGAAGGCTTAATTTAAAGGCCCATTGGGCCACCATAAGAAGGCCAATGGGCCTTTAGAATGCCTACGGTGAAGGCCCACGTGACCACTTTAGTGGCCATGTGACCCAGCTTTAGCAAGAGTTTTAATTTTTTTTAAGGGGGGTATTGGCTGCGAAATTGCTGATCAACTATAGCCATGGAATTTGGTTTGGTTTTTAGAAAAAAAACCATGGCTGATCGACCAAAATGTAATCATGAAGGGTAAAATTCACAGTAGTGTGAAATATCTCATTATAAACGATCAAAATGTAAACATGTTGATCATGCTAAGGATAAGGGTAACAATACATACATACATACATATATATATATATATATATATATATATATATATATACACACACACACACACACCTTAGTAGATATTTCCCTCTTTAGAGGGCGGGGGGGGGGGGGGGGGTGTTTCTGGTCTAACAAGAAATAGGGTTGTCCTGCCTCATATACTCAAGAAATGAAGCATGCAGCTTCTTATGTAAGATGTAATCGATACGCCCGTGCACATCTTATGGCATTATGACTGAACTTCGATTGGTCCATTTTAGAGCTGATAGCTTTAAGGGTTTTCACATTGAAGTGTCCCACTAATTTAGGAAGTAGTGGAGAAAGGGGAAATGACTTGAGCCATTACTGTACGCTAATATGATTGGCAACCAGGGGGGATGCTTAGTCTCGCAACATTTCCTTGACGATTGAGTGGTGGTAGGTAGGCATGTTTTTACCTGCCAGTATCAGTAGGCATCTAGAAATATGATTGATCATTGATATGTATTGTTTTTTTTTTCAATTGTTATTCATTATTTTGTTTCTTTTTCTGACCCCTTTGGATATCAGATATTGGTCAATACAGTAAAAGGTTGGTTCAAACGAAATTTATTTTTGCTACTAGTGTGAAGTTTTCTGATAGTCAATCACATATGTTTCGTAAAGCCTTTTCCTACCAATCGACCATTATATTGTTGTATCGAGCCATCAAATTTATATTTGAGAGTGTAAACCCATTTGCAGCCGACGACACATTTTCCTTGAGGAAGTTTCACGAATTTCCAAGTATCAATCATCTCCAAGCCTTTCATCTCTTCCATAACAAACTTTTCCCACTAAAGCTTTTACTTTTTAGGGCCTCTATCACCCAGATGGAATATTGACATTCACGGAAGAAACAAGAGAAAGGTAGGTTTGGTGTAATCATGGGTCAAAATATCACCCGATACCGATACGTATCGGACGATACGTATCGGTTTTGGACCTCACTGATACGGTACATTCAAGGTACTGTATCGGTGCCTCTCATACAAAAATCCAAAATTTCGGACGATACATTGGAATGTATCGTCTGATACGTATCGGTTTTGGGGCTGGATGATACATATCGTTTTTCCGAGATTTTAACCCATGGGTGTAATGGAGAAAGGTATTTATAGCTAACAATGTTAGATACTGGGGGAGCAGTGGAACATGATTGTTTACCTTTGTGGGTTGCAATACATACATCACCAATAGTATCGGTATAGGAGTCAAATGAAAGTCAGAGAAAACTATTTCCTTGGGACTAAATAGAGTTTTGGGGTGAAGTGTTGGTTTAGTTGTCTGTATCATATTATTCCAATGAATATATGTTTGCAGCTCCTTTGAATTCATTTCTTGAAGAGCCCGAATGACTTCTAGGATATGAAGATTCTTCCTCTTGGCCACCCAACCCATATTCTTATCGATATTCTTGGAATTTGCAAGATATGTATTCTCCTCCATATTTTGGAGTCCAAGCCTTCAATGTTGGTTTCGACCTAATTTTGAATCATATTGTGAGAGATTTTGAAAATCCTACACATTTCATCCTTAGTCCTCATCAAATAGATCCATGCTAAATGAGAACAATCATCAATAAAAGAACTTATACATCAATACCTTTTATTCAATTTGAAGGAAACATCAAAGTGTAAAATGGAAAACAATACGTAACTTTAATTGAACCTGAATGAAAGCAAGTTCTACAATGCTTCAAAAGTTGATAGATTTCTCACTGAAATTTGGTTTGGCAAACATATGGAAATAGGTATAATTGACATTATTGTCTTTGGCAAAGGAAGGAGAGGGGTATGATCTAATGAATTGAGAAGGCATAGCCCTCTTGCCTCATCACCACCCCAAACAATCATTTTCTTGGTTGCTAGAATCTGAAGCATACTGTAAGAAGGATCTATAATTAAGATTTATGGTGAGTCTGTGATGAGAACATCCAAGTGAAGCCGCCATTTATCGTGTACCGGAGGCGCAAAAAGAAACCCAAAATGCTTTGATTGTGAAAGACGCAAGGAAGATGAAAGAAAAGGAGCAGTTGAAAGTGGACTTACTATCCAATTTCGATCGATCGAAGTTCCACCTCGATCGATGGAATTCGACCCAAAAGTCGTCCTAAAATAACGCCGTCGATTGATCGAGGGTTAAAATCGATCGATCGAGGTCGCACGCGAATGTTTTGTTGGAGTCCAACTTATGGACATATTTTGACCTTTTTTGCTCTGTTAGTTTCTAAGATTTTCTATTTGGTTATTTAGGGATTTAAGCCTATATAAGAATTAAGGGGACATGTAAACAACTTTATTATTATTGATGGTTTAGTTGAATGCTTTTGCAAAATTTGTGAGAGCTTGTGAGAAGTTTTCTTCGAGAGTGCGATTCTCTCAACCAAATAGAGCGAGTCTTCTACGCGCGTGCGGTTTGGTACGAGACCAATTTCTTCTATCCTTCTTATCTATTGTTACTTCTGAATACGTGTAAGTGCGTGGTTACTTTATTTTTTTTATTTCCCATCTTCCTCGAATTAATCTTGTGTTTTTGCATGTTCTATCTTTCCAAAACCAAAACCCTAGATCGATCTATCATCCTAAACATGTGTTTTGTTTGCCTTGAGCCCTAAATAAATTATACGTTGCATCCCTATTTATTGTTTCATATGGAATCGAAAGAATCTACTTGTGAGTTCGTTCGTTCGATGCCCTACCTATAGGAGATCTAGTTTGTTCGCAAGAACGCTAGTCTTTTAGATCCTATAAGGGATGTATCATGGAAGGAGCACTAGTTTGAGCTATTTTAAATTGCTTGATTATAATTCTTTTTATTTTCCTTGATAATTTGTTAGAATAATTATTGCTTTCATAATTACATTAATTCAAAATTAATCTCAGCCAAATCATACTAGGGTTTCGTGTTAGTTCCGGCATCGGTCTGCTTACAAAATGGAGATCAGTAGAAAGACTGGGAAAATGTAACACAAAAGTGAGAGATAGAGAGGATGAGATGTTGACAGTTTCTCCTCCGGAGATGTCGGTGAAGGAATCATTAGCAATCCTAACTTTTAGTTTTAATTTACTCAGGTTTGGAGAATAGGAAGAAAAATTGAAAAGCTTACTAGTCATATGCCTGGAGGCACTTAAATCGATGACCCATGACTATGTACAAGTGGACACATGATGGGGAAAGTTGATAAGACCTAGTTCATCAGTGAAGTCTTTTGAAGCAGATTGTCGTTGAAGATGGGCAATATGCTGGTCAAGGTTAACGAGTTCACTTTAGACCTAAGAAGCATTGACAGGGGTACGATACAATACTGGTACAACGATACAACAATTATAAAAAAAATCAGGATACAATACGGGGGGATGTGTATTTAAAAATTATTTTTACATATTTTTAGGTATATTTAGGTTAATAAACGTAAGAAAAAGGAAGAAGAAGAAAACAAAAAGAAACAAAAAAAACCTTGTAGAGACTGATTTCAAATAGGTAGGCTGCACGCTGGTAGGCTTCCAGGTGGGCTCCTTTGATTTCTTCTTCTTTTCCGAAAAACCCTAAATCTCAAACTCGTAGTTTGATTTCTTCTTTTAATTTTTTATTTTTCGGGAAACGCCCATGATACGCATGCAGCCGTATCCCTCAAGTATCGGTATCCGATACGGATACCATACGGGCACGTTGCCAAAAATGGAGTATTCGTGCTTCCTTGCTTTAGACAAAACTTTGTCTTAGTTGGATTACTTGGAGTTGTGGTAATGTATTGCAGGGAGGCTTCCCATGGAGATTTCAACATGCCTCTGGTATTTCTTGGTTTACCACAATAAGCACACCTCAAATTCTCTTTTTATTTGGTATTGATGATACCTCTCCCTCTTCCGACACTGCCTTGATAATCTGAAATCTACTACTTTGACCTCCTCCACTAGTGAATGACGATGCATCTACCGTGATACAGTAGGCGTGCAAGAAAAAATGCACGTACATCGGATATTTGTACTTTAGGTAACACTACTTTTATATCCATGATCTCAAATCTACAACGTCGACCTCCTCCACTAGTGATTGATGATGCATCTGTCATGATATAGTGGGTGTATAAGAAAAAAATGATATGTGGGCTCAACATGAGGAATTTGATGGTCTGGTGAATGGATGGTGGTCGAATTGGCAACCATAGGGAAATGTGCAAAAAAGATTAGTGTTCAAATTAGGAAAACTTGGGAAAGAGTTGAGGAAATTGAATTCAGAAGTGTTTGGTAAGGTGAAAGATTCCATGGAAAAAGTGCTAAAGGGCATTCAAGCGATTGATCTGAAAGAGCATCAAGAGTCGCTAAGAGAACTAGACTCCAGAGGAGTATGAAAAAGGGCCTTGGAGGAGGAAATCATGTGGAAATAAATGGCGTAGGTGAGATGGTGAAAAGAAGGAGAAAACAATACAAAATTCTTTCATGCCAGGCCAGTGCACCAAAGAGAGAGAACACCATACAACAACTGATAGTAAATGGTGAAAAAATTGAAAGCTTGAAACTTGAAGCGAAGCTAGTCAACTGCTACAAGCCATTGGTTACTAAGGATGGGCCTGGTGTACATTAGATGGGATTGATTTTATTGCACTAGAGAGAGGATCAGGAGAGGTTTGAAAGGACTCTTGATGAGGAAGATATCAGAAATGCAATATTTGAAGCAAGTGGTGACTAAGCAGCTAACTTTGGTGGCTTTACCTTAAACTTTTCAAGCACTCATAGAGTCTTTTGAAACAAGAGATATGTGAGGATTCACTGAATTTTACACCAACCAAAGTGCTAGCAATTCGTCTAAGGTTGGTTCTAGGTAAAATCATTGCACCAACCAAAGCGCCTTTGTTGACGGATGCCAAATTCTTCATAGTGGTGTGGTCGCCCATGAATGCAGTAATAGTGGGCAGAAAGATGTGATCCTTGTATTGATCTGTAGGCTTGATCAAGTTGATTGGAAGTTTTTTCGATTAGATGCTCCAAAGGTTTGGCTTATACAAAAATGGAGGAAATGAATAAGAAATTGTACGTCTTCAGTTTGGTTTTCAGTCATTGTCAATGGAGCAGCAAAAGGCTTCTTCAAAAACACAAGTCGAATCCGACAAGGAGACCCATTGTCTTCATTCCTGTTTGGTTTAGTTGGTGAGGCTTTTAGCAAGTTGATACGAGGTCAGCCGATTTAGGCTTGGTTCATGATTTTGGGATTAGCAGAAGATGCCAAATTTTAAGCATCTCCAATAGACCGACAAGACGATTATTTTTGTGATGAGTCGGAAATGGAACCGCAGAATGTAAGGACATTATCAGATGTAATGAGACAGTCTCGGAGTAGTGTCTGAACATAGAAAAGACCATGATCTATGGTCGAGGAACCCCGAGTTAATGAGCTAGCCAGAGAGATGGGGTGTTGGTGCGGTAGTCTCACGGCTACGTATACGGGTCTCAGAAAACCAAAGATTAGTCAATGTGCACTAAGGGTTATCTGTGTGCATATCTTTTGTAGGGTGGTGGAGCTTTCGGAAATATTTCAAAGTCTTGACAATCCAAGTTATCTGACTAAAACTTCTTTGCACAAGATCTCAGGTTTCGACATTTTTATTTTGGAAAGCTATTTTCTGGAGCCATGTTATGGGCTTGAATGTGGCGCAGAAATCTTTTGACTTTTGAAATGAGGAAATATAGGACCTACTTTGTTAAAAACATTATCGAGATTACGGGAGAGAGCAATGACGGATTATGGGACCTACTAGCCTCTACTCTTAGGAGGGGGAAGAGATTTTTTTTTAATGTTGAATAAAAAATGGTTTATCTTATAGGATGAGCTTCGATTTAGATTCTTTTTTTGTTTCTCCATATCATATTTAATATCATTCTTGTTGTGGTGGGATGGGGGTATAAAATCATTATATTTCCTTGGTCTCCATCTCTCTATTAATGTGTTGAGATTGTAGTTTCTTTTTTATTTTAATCGGGAAGAAAAAGAAAACAACAAAAAGCAAAAGCACCCCAAAACCAAACGAAAAAATTCGTTACTTATTTTATTTCGTTTATATTTCCATGAAAAAATTTCTAAGAAATTTGGGTAACTAACCATATTTGAATGTAAGGATACCTTTGTTTCTGCTAAAGCACTGTTTAAACATAAGTCAAAATACCCTTCTTTAGCCCCTTCTATATTTTCGCTTATTACTTTCTTGTGCTATAACAGTTTACTTGCTTTTGATTTCTTAATGCAGTTCATTATCCCTATGCCCCTTCTCCATATATATGCTTTGGGAAGTTGTGCTTTTACTTTCATTTTTATTCTTTCCTATAATTTTCTTACAAGGCTAAAATAAAAATATAAAACATTAGGTAAGTGAGACCCCTTTGTTTCAGCATCTAGCAATGTGAGATATGAATTAAAAATCCCTGGTAACTTCTATTTTGCATTGACATTCCCCAAATTTTCTGTTTCTTTAATTTCAAATATAGCATGAAAATAGGCATAGTAGAGCAATATGAATTTAGAGAGCAAAAGCAACACCCATCACACTTACACAGTAATTTCATATTCAATTAGAATAATTTGAATATTCAATGCTAATTAATGTTGATTAATGTGGTTTCCTCCAAAAACTCCCCCGCCACTTTATTTATTGATTGAGGTTGATTCCGTGAACACACTCCTAGGATTGGTCACCTTGTCCTCTTTGGAAGAATGAGGAAAAGTTTAAGGAGTGGATGATAATCTTAACTTTTCATTGGGTGGCTAACAGGATGCTGAGTCCCTAGAAAATAGAGGGTTATTGATAAACGAGTTGAAATGGTGGAGGGTTCTTCCAACTAGTGGTTGTTTGCGGCAAAATGCTGGTCCTTATAAATTTGTGTTTTAAACCTTTAGCGTATGCTTTTCGCCCTCTAAATACAGAATTAGAAGAATTAAAGCAGCCACTTTTTCCACTAAATGGCATTTGAAATTATAGGGGCTAATTAATTTAAGTTTCAATCCAGGGAAACAAAACCTGTAACAAGAATAGCATTCTGATGTGAACAGGAAATTAAAGAAAAAAAAAGATGAGTTACATGACAGTGAGAATGTGGGTTTAATCCAGAATTAACGGTGTTATAGGAAAGCTTTAAAAGAGACGTAAGAGTTGCTGTTAAAGGGTGGTTAACAGAAAGGACCTGTTATAACAGTCCATGAGATGGCTGAGAAGGGGTTCCGCAGAAAAAAATAAAGAATACAAAACAGTCACAGAGAGATAAAAGGGCTTCACAAAGACTGCCATGAAGATGCTAATGGAGATATCAAAAAAGGTATTGTAAGCAGCAAACAGAGCAGTTGGAAGGCTACAGAAATTTTAGTTACTATTAATAAAGGAATGATGGCAGATTACCCCCCTCTTCACAGATTATTCCATGACCGTCCACTTATTACTCCAAGTGGCATATGATTTTAGCAATCCACGTCATCAAGATGGTAGTTTACATCTTGAACTAAAGAAGGCCTGAAAAGACTACTTCTATTTGCAACAACAAAAACTCTAAACACCCCCATATCCGCACCTGTAGATGATTTGACAAGTGGGGCAGTTGGGTGATTTTAGGATTTTTATGGGTGCAAATAGAGCTACCCTTTATTCAAACATGTGCTGGACTGGGCTTTAATGGACCAATAAAGAGGCCTATATTGAAAGTGCTAGTTTAGGGGCGCAAATGATTTGAGTTCGGATTAACCTGATTATCTAAACCGTCAACCAAACCCCGACCTGACCCATTTATTGAAACCATCAACTTGAACCCAACCTGACCTGATTAGCAAAAACTCCGGTTGGATCGGGTCGGGTAAAGTAGGTTGAAATACAAGGGAAGGCATCGGGTGAAGCCTAGTTGGGTTGGATTCGGACCAAGAAACCTCAACCGAACCCGCTCCGCTCAATAAACTGGTTGGAATTTTCAACTTGACCAAACCTGATGGGTCAGAAATCTGAACCCAAACCTGACCCGTGGAGTTGACCCAACCCGTTTGCATAAGAGTACCTAGAGTAAGATGATCTGGTGATCTTTAAGTTTACATGAAACAGAGAAAAAACTGACTTGAATTAGACCTGCGACAGAGATTTGACTCAGTTGACTTTCTATTTCTTTTTAGTTTCTTTTTTGGTTTAGCTGATGTTGATTATATTATTTTCATATGACTGTAAGCAGACTTTCGAGTAGTTAATGACACTTTTTTTCTAGTGTAGAGAAGGAATTGAGTTTGATCTTTTTGGGTGTTGAAATCCTAGCTTGTGGTATGTGAATCTTTTTTCTTTGTTAGTTATTTTGCCGAAATATCGAAGAATTTTGGAAAGTGAAGCTGCCTTGAGCGCTTCTGACAATTGGTGTGAGACTGAAATCGCTTCTAATAGCGCTCGACAGAGTCCGGGAACTGAATTCTTTTTAATCTTACTATCTGCGAGTTTTTCCCATGGGTCAAAATCTCAGACGATACTAGTACGTATACGATACATACACCAAATATTGCCTGGTGTATGCATCATTTGTCTCGTCCAATGTATTGTTTGTATCATCCAATGTATCGTTTGTATCGGACGATAAAATATTATTTTTAATATATCGAACGTTACATTCAGTGTATCATCCGGTTTTATAAATTTTTTGTTTTTTAAAAGGGTTACTTAAGTATCGGTGATACATTAAAAAAAATGAAAAACTTGTATTGGCGATACATGGATCAATGTATGAGCCGGTACAAGCGGTATGTATTGTCCCGGGCCATGGACGTTCCGTATCGGATTTCTATATATAAATTGGGTTAAGGGAATCAACTGTTTGCTTGGCTTTGTGTCGAAAGAATAAATAACCAATCTAGGAGCAGTTAGTATGCCTCTAAGAAAAAGCAACCTCTGTATGGTAGTAGAGTTGAAAATCATATTCCACCTATGCGGTATATTGGAAATTTAACTATTCTCCTGGTTTGTGATCTTTAAATGCTCTGTCGACCTCGGTGTTCTACCTGTATCTAAAACTTCAGCGTCAAGTGGAAAAGCTGTACCCGAGACATATCCATGATTAATCATTGATGTGATGCAAATGGGATAGGTCGTGCTGGATTTGGGTCAACCCCTTGTATAAATCCTCAACTAGGGTGACCAAAATTTTTGCCCGACTTTTTGAAAAACTCACGTTTCAATGGTTAATTTTTCTCAGTTGATGATTAAATCGTGACTTTCTGAAAAAAGGCGACATTTTCAAAAAATCGCAAATTTCGTGAATTCTTTAGATATTTCCCCTTTTCACGATTTTTTCCCTAAATTTTTAGGTTTCCCTTGTTTTGTAAATTTTGTAATTTTTTATTAATTTCTTTTTAGTTTTACTAATTTTTAAGTTCTCTTTTCCGAATTTATCCCAAGCCAATTTATTCCCGAGTCCGACTTGGTCACTATGCCCTCAGCTAGATCTGACCTGTTTATTGAAGCCCTCAATCTGAACCTGACCTGACTTGATTAGTAGTAACTCGGATCGGGTTGGGAAAACTACATTAAGATTTAAGAAGGGAGTCTTGTCAAGTCGGGCTGGGCTCGGGTCAAGAAACCTCGACCAAGCACGACCCGTGGGGTTGGAAATCTGAATTCAAACCTCACTGTGGCGGGCTGGGTAGCTTGACTCGGGTTGACTTGACCCATTTGCACCACCCCAGATTATCATAGGTAATAAAATTCTTTCAGCCCAATTGGGACTAGTTTCTAACTTGAAACTTTATCCTTCTCTTGTATATGTTTACTCGCTATTGCATCTGCTGAGATTTTGAGCTACTGGTTCTTAACCTCAAATTTCTGGAGTAATTGAAAAAAAAATTGCTAGTAGATCCGAGCCTAAGGCGGTACTCGGGTCAATCTCTTTTTGTCCATATGGTCAAACCTCGGGATATGCATAGCACAAAAATCAGTGAGAGTTCAGTTTTGACCTTTTGCTGATTTAGCACCTAAACATATCAGCCCATTTGCCAAGGTGGAAATTCCGCTGGAACTTGGATCGGGTACCTTGTAGTAAGTAAAAAAAGATTATGCCATATTGATGTGAACCTACTGTAGTCTTAATTTACTACTACTTGTTTACCAAGGTATCTACAGCAGGGATTTAAAGACCCATATGTATCAGCATATAGATATATTGGATATGTAACGGCCAAATAGCCTGATATGAAAGAACCTTTTAATTTTAAAATATAAAAAATAAAAATAAATAAAAATTACCCAAATGGCATATTTGGTATTTTGTCTCATTCATATCAGATATATATCGGACGATATGACTCAATATGATCGATATGGGGCTGATATTTGACCTGTTTGACCCAATATTTGACCCCCTACTGAATCGGGGGTGGATATCGTATCGGATGGGGCCTAACCCCATACATATTGGCCGATATATTTAAAACCAGGATCTACTGTGAGTATAATTCTTTTTCATTTTTATTCAGCTACTAATGGAAAGCTTCTTTTCTGCAATTGGATATCAGGCATCAAGTGCTTGACATACTACATATTTCATCATCTACACAAATGGGTTCTACAAATGGATTGGTGAATACCCAAGGGAAGCAGCTTCTTTTCTCTTTCGGGGTTATATCAGATGTCCAGTATGCCGATATCCCCGACGGCCGCTCATTCCTTGGCGTCCCTCGGTACTACCGGCATAGCCTCTTGGTTCTCCAAAGGGCGGTCGATAAATGGAACAAACACCAAAAACACAAATTCTCGATCAACTTTGGGGACATCGTCGATGGGTATTGTCCGAAACAGGAGTCCCAAACAGCGGTAAAGAAAGTAATTAAGGAATTCGAGAACTTCAATGGCCCTGTCTACCACATGCTTGGCAACCACTGCCTCTACAATCTGCCCCGCAAAGATCTAATCACGCTCTTGAAGATGCCCACTCTCCGCCACGACCAGGCATACTATGACTTTGTTCCAACTCCGGAGTACAGGTTTGTGGTACTCGACGCTTACGACATTAGCGCCATTGGCTGGCCAAAGGACCATCCAAATGCATTGGAAGCTATGAGAATTCTGGAGGCAAAGAATCCAAATGCTGATAAGAACAGTCCGATGGGAATGGTGGGCATGGAGAGACGGTTCTTGATGTTCAATGGGGGCGTTGGAAAGGAACAGTTGGAGTGGCTAGACAGCGTCCTCAGTGAGTCGACTATGTATAAACAGAAGGTAGTTGTCTGCTGCCACCTGCCTCTAGATCCCGGTGCGGCATCTCCATTATCGCTCTTATGGAATTACGATGAAGTGATGGATTTGATACACAGATATAAGTGCGTGAAGGCTTGCTTAGCTGGGCACGATCACAAAGGTGGGTACTTGATCGATTCTCATGGTATTCACCATCGGGTTCTTGAAGCTGCACTCGAATGTCCTCCCGGAACCGATTCGTTCGGGCATGTCGACGTCTACGATGATAGGTTATTTCTTTCGGGTACTGATCGAATGCCTAGTACTGAAATGCTATTCGATCCGTGATAATATGGATGTATAATATTATATAGCATCGGATAATAGAAAGTCATTTTTTTATTCAAAAAAAAAATCATCTTATTCTGAATCAGTTCAAAGAAAAAAAAAGGTTCATCCAAGAATTGGAAGGAAAATATTTGAAGGTTCTTCAGTCCTCGACCGTTAAAGAGTGGGTGGGATGATCCTTGATCCAAAAGGTGCCAATTATTATTTTTAAATTTTTATAGGTAAACGATATTTTATTTGAATTTGTCTACGATGATGAGGGGACCTCTCTTGTAGCTGTAGACAATGGGTTGTGTCGTGCCGCACGCGGTGTGGACCATGGTTTAAAATCTTGGACGATACCATACATGTCGGTATCAAAGGCTACTACGTGAAAAAAGCGAAAAAAAAATGGCTGTCAATACCGGTCGTCTTTTCAAGAAAAACGGCTGTCTTTGATAGTCGAGGAGACAGTTGTAAAAACAATTCTTTTTACTATTGCACACAATGGTCGTTTATGAATTTTAACAACGACTGCTTTTAAAAGTCATAGAAGAACGACTAATATGGATTTTTTTTAAAATACTATTTAAAAAAAAATAAAAATTTATGCCGACGATTGTAGCCGTCGGCATAGGTTTGAGGACATAATTTATTTTCCTGAGGATATAATTTGAAACCGAAATATGGAAAATCAAATTTCATGACTCGACTGAAATTAGAAATGAAAGTAAACACATAGGGATAATTTGGAGATAAAATTAGATTACGGGTACTGCCCCTTAAGTAAAAAATATTAAAAGTAGGCTGTCATATACTACTCACGGTGAACAATTTGCTCAAATCATGATCATTGTCATTTCAAGTAGAAACAGAAACAACTATGATCACAATGTAGGCAAATTGTTTAAGATAATTATCATATGATAGCGCTGAAGCCAACCATCTCCAGAGCTAGCTGGTGATAGTCTTATGTGGCAACTTTCTCTTGCACAAATAATTTTTTCCCTAATATAAGGCATGCCAAAAGATCACAGAATAGCTACAGATTAATACCCCATCCTCGGTAATATGAGTACAAAATTGGATCAATGCCCTCATTGATTCTGTCGTATAACTCGTACAAATAGGAATAAACTATTTTTCCTTAAAAACAATTTGAGTTGCTTGATACTGCATAGCCAAAATTATAAGTTTTTTCTGTCATAATCATGATTTAATTTAAAAATTAGCTCCCTAATTGCCAAGTAAAAGATGATGATTTGCATTTTACACTATCAGATCTACAGATGTCCGTGATGGACCTCACGGACGACCGTGAATGAATCATGGATGTCTGTGAACTGACAGTATTTAAACGCAAAATTGGTTCGGGTGGTTATCTTTTGAGCGAAAATTTTCTCTAAGATTCGAAATTTTTTTGTCCTAAATTCTTTCTTTGAGATTACCTTGGTCGTGATCTTTTAAATCCTAGTCTCAAAGATGTGTAATTCCTGAATCTGTGTTTGAGAGTGTGTGGCTCGTGTGAGACGAGTGGACCTTCGTTGGATGCGACGGTAGTTGGAATTCTTCACTATGGATCGGATGATGGTGAGAGGCTGTCATTGTTGGTGAGAGGAGTGATAGGGCATATCATTTTAAAGCATTGTAAAGTTATTTACTCATAGTGGATTATTTTTGGATCTGAGATAGATCTCGTGGTTTTTTCCCTGTGATAGGTTTTACACGTTAAAAAAAGACTTGTGTTCAATTTATGTGTGTGTGGTGATTATGTGTAATTTGTGTTAATTTTTTTTTATTCTTTGTATTGTTAATAATTCTCAAATTATAATTGGTATCAGAGCTTAGGACACTTAGTGATTTCTAACGAATTAAGTGTAATGTCTAATTTGGGGTATAACGATCTTCCGAGAGAATGTGCGTCTACTACTAGACCTCCTTTATTTGATGACTCTAATTATCCTTACTGGAAGGTAAGGATGAGAGCATTTTTAAGTTCTATGGATTCACACATTTAGTACTCTATTGAGGATGGATGGTCGCCACCAACTACGACCTCTGTTGTCGATAATATACCACATACCACTGTCAAACCTAGATCTTTATGGACTGATCAGGATTATGACAACCTTGGCTATAATTTTAAGGCTCTTAATACGTTATTTGGAGTAGTTACTGCTTCAGAGTTTCGCCACCTCAGTACTTGCACTATAGCCAAGGATGCCTGAAAAATACTTGAAACTACATATGAAGGGACTCCTCAAGTGAAGATATCCAAACTCTAAATGCTTACATCTCAGTTTGAAAATCTTCACATGGATGAGGATGAAAAGTTCTCCGATTTTTATATTCGTTTAAATGATATTGTTAATGGCTCTTTCAATTTCGGTGAACCTATTTCGAATACAAAAATTGTGCGAAAAATACTAAGGTCTCTACCTAAATGTTTCCGATCTAAAGTCAATGCTATAGTTGAATCTAAAGATGTTGACAATTTAAACTTAGATGAATTAGTTGGATCTTTGCAAACTTATGAATATGAAATACAAGACAATAATGTGTCTAAGAGTATTGCTTTCAAATCATTTAAGGAAGAGTCTGATTCTAGCAGTGATTCTAATCAATCAGAAGAATTTGCTTTATTTGTTAAAAAATTTAAAAAGTTTTATAAAAATAAAATACAGCCCTTTCAAAAATTCAAGTAAATTCAAATCTTTTGAGAAAAAACCTTAAAAAGAACTCACTGACACTAATTAATGTTTTAAGTGTCATGGCTATGGGCATTATGCTGCTCAATGCCCAAACAAGAAGAAGGATAAAGGAAAATCTAAAGTTTTCACTGCCACTTATGAGGTTTAATGTCAAAATGAGTGATCATCTAATGAATCTGAACCTGTATCATATGGGTTTAGAGCCTTTGTAGCCTCGATTGTAAAATCAGATAAATCACAATCTCAAACAATGTCTATAAATGAAACTGAAACATATAATGATATATTGGATATGACTAATGCTTATAGTGAATTATATCAAGAATCCTTACATCTCACCAAAGAAAATGTAAAATTGACCAGAGAAGTGAATGAGTTAACAAACACTATAAGTAATCTTAAATCTCAACTTAAAACTCAATCTTAAGAAAAGATTACACTTCAAGAAAAAATGAATTGTTTAAACTTTAAATTTATGGAACAAGAAAAGAAAGCAAATTCTCTCACTTTAATTAATGAAAAATTAAAAAGTGAACTTGGTTCAATTTCTGTAAAATATTCAAATTTCTACAAGGCTAATGAGAAAATGAAAAAATTACTAAGATTTGGTCAAAGAGCTACAGATAAATCAGGTATTGGATACATTCATTCATTAAACAAAAATCTTAAACTTGAGATAACTCATGCCCCAAAATTTGTTAAGGAAATCAATTCTTTTTCTACGAATTTAAAACCAAATTCAAGTAAATCTAAATCATTTGTTTCTAGAGCTTCTAGTAAAAGAGTTCCAATCTGTTATACTTGTGGGTGGGAAGGACATACTTTTGTGTATTATCCATTCGTCTATGAATACTCTTCTTACTATATTCCTAACTTTTAGACTTTGAAGAAACACACCATTGTGAAGCTTAAAAATAAATTCATCTCTTTGAGTAGTTCAAACAAAAACATCAACAAACATGTGATTCAAAATCAATCAACTCTTAAATACAAACATATTTGGGTTTGAAAATCTGATTTGACTGCTCAGGTTGCTCATATTTCACTTAAAGCTAGTGAATCATCTAAATGGTTCCTTGATAGTGGTTGTTCTAGGCATATGACTGGTGAGAAATCATTCTTCTCTTACTTAAGTCCATGCTCGGAGGGAAATGTGACCTTCGGAAATGAAAGTTCATGTAAAATTACTGGTAAATAAACAATTGAAACACCTGAATGTCCTAAACTGAATGAAGTTCTTTATGTTGAAGGACTTAAGGCTAATCTCATTAGTATTAGCCATTTATGTGATGATGGGATGAATATCAGTTTTTACCAAAAATTTATGCACTGTAGTTGATTTTACTGGTCAAATTGTCCTTGAAGAGATTAGATCATCTGATAATTATTATACTTTTAATGATCCTTTAAAAAATAATTGTCTTATCACTAAAACAAATTAAATTAATATTTGACGTCAGAGGCTTGGGCATATGAACAAAAATGATTTTTACAAATTAGCCTCTGATAAACTTGTTAAAGGTTTATCAAAATTAAGTAAACCAGATGAATCTATTTGTAGTGCTTGTCAAATGGGTAAACAGACCCGTGTTCTTCACAAGAAAGTTAATGTTCTTAATTCTTCTAGGATACTTGAGTTAATTCATTTTGACCTTATAGGTCCTATGAGAACAAGTAGTTTAGGGGGAAAGAAATATGTGTTTGTTTTAGTTGATGATTTTTCTAGGTATACTTGGATTGCTTTTCTTAGAGAAAAATCTCAAGCTTTTGATAAATTTGTTATAATTTTTAAAATAACTCAAGTTGAAAAGAATCTTTTTATTGCTCGAATTCATAGTGATCATGGTAAAGAATTTGAAAATTCATCTTTTGCTAAATATTGTGCTTTAAATGGGATAAAACATGAATTTTCTGCTCCTCACACACCTCAGCAAAATGGTGTGGTTGAAAGGAAAAATAGAGTTTTTCAAGCAATGGCTAGAGTTATATTAAATGCTAATAATGTGACTAAAAAACTGTGGGCTGAGGCCATTAGTACTATATGTTATATATCAAATCATGTGTATCTTAGACCCAACACTACTAAAACTCCATATGAAATATGGAATGGTAAAAAGCCTCAAGTTAGTTACTTTCGTGTCTTTGGAAGTGTTTGTCATATATTAAGGGACCGAGAATTCCTTGGTAAATTTGATGCTAAAACTGACATAGGAATCTTTCTTGGTTACTCTTTAAATAGTCGGGCTTATAGGGTCTTTAATTTAAGGACTCTTACTGTGATTAAATCAATAAATGTTGTTGTAGAAGATCAAAATTTTGGTTCTTCTAATATTGTAAATAGAGATATTGATGATGAAAATATTGTTGTTCCTATTATTCATGAAAACATAGACTTGATAACATTAATTCTTCATCTGACAGTGTAAATTCTATATACACTACTCTTGATATCACAGAAGACTTAAGTGTAGAAGATACAAATAACAATATATATGCAAATCAATCTCTAAATCGACCTACCTATGCACGTGATATGAGAAGTCATCCTCCTAGTGCAATCATTGGTGATGTCTCCACCAAATTGATGACTAGGAGAAAGTTTAAAAATCTTCAAATCTTTTATGTCATGTGTGTTACACATCTTCTATTGAGCCTAAAAATATTAAAGAGGCTCTTCTTGATGAGCACTGGGTTATGACTATGCAAGAAGAGCTCACTCAATTTAAAAGAAATGATGTGTGAGAACTTGTTTCTAAACCTTCAAACATTAGAATCATTGGTACAAAATAGATTTTGAAAAATAAAACAAATGAAGAATGTAAAATCATTAGAAACAAAGTAAGATTGGTGGCTCAAGGCTACACACAGGTTGAAGGCATTGATTTTCATGAAACATATGCGCCTGTGGCTAGACTTGAGTCCATTCGTATCATTTTGGTCATGGCATGTCATTTAAATTTTAAATTATATCAAATGAATGTAAAAAGTACATTTTTAAATAGTTTTCTTTCTGAGGAAGTGTATGTGAAACAACCTAAAGGGTTTGAAGATCCACATCATCCTCTTGATATTTTTCGACTTAAAAAGCATTATATGATTTGAAGCAAGCACCTCGTACTTGGTATGATAGACTAACAAATTTTTTAATCAATAACGGATTTAAACATGACAGTGTGGATAAAACCTTATTTTTAAAACAAGAATCGTCTCATTTGACTGTTGCTCAAATTTACGCTGATGATATTATTTTTGATTCCACACTTGATTTAAATGCTCATAAATATCAAAATCTAATGAGCACTGAATTTGAAATGAGTCGATTTTATGAGTTAAACTGTTTCTTAGGTCTTCAAATTAAACAGTGTTCCTCTGACATTTCATTACTCAATCCAAATATGCCAAAGAACTTGTTAAAAAATTTGGTTTGGAATGCAGTAAAACTGTTCAAACTCCAATGAGTACATTTGTGAAGTTGTTACAAGATGTATCGGGTAAATCTGTTGGAGAGACTTTATATAGAAGCATGATAGGTAGCCTTCTCTACCTAACTGCTAGTAGAGTGGATATAGCCTATAGTATGGGCATATGTGCTAGATTCCAGGCAGCCCCTAAAGAATCACATCTAACCGTGCTTAAACGTGTCCTTCATTATGTTAACGGAACATTAGAGTTAGGTCTCTGGTATCCTTTTGATATCACTTTTCAAATCATAAGATTCTCTGATTCTGATTGGGCTGGTAATTCTGATGATCGTAAGAGCACTAGTGGTGGTTACTTTTACATCCGTAATTGTCTTGTATCTTGGTTCAGCAAGAAACAAACATCTGTTTCCTTGTCTACTGCTAAAGCAAAATATATTTATGCTGGAAATGATTGTACTCAACTTTTATGGATGAAGCAAATGTTGTCTGATTATGAGATTACTCAAGGTGAAATGACCTTATTTTGTGATAACACCAGTGCAATTTGTACTTCTGAAAATCCTGTACAACACTCTAGGACTAAATACATTGATATCCGACACCATTTCATACGTGATTTGATAGAAGATAAAATTATTTTCCTTGAGCACATAGACACTCAATTATAATTGGCTGATATTTTCATAAAACCGTTGGATTTTGTTTGATTTAAATTTCTTCGAAAATCCATTGGTTTATGCTTCATTGATTAATCATTTCATCAAAACATGTATATATGTTATTTGTAAATATATTTTTTTGATCAAAGAAATTGTTGTCTTCTTGAACATTTCAGGATTTTATTTGATACACTTTGAATTTTTATATTGTACATTTGATCAAATTTCTTGAGATCGAATCTCTTTAATCACGAGCAACTCTTAATTGGCTATAATTCAGTTTTATCATGATTAATTTTTTTATTTATTACTTGTTAATATATAAAGAAATCTTTTATTTAGGGTCATTGCAACATTGTTGAATCATGAATGAAGTTTGTGTTTTTCTATATAAATCTGAATAATGTTTCTTACACTTTGCCTTTTTTACCCCAGTTATTAAGCCCGTTGGAGTATTTTATACTTAATGGTCTGAGCCAACTGGATTAGGAGTCATTGGCCAAACACTCGCTACATGAGTCGAATAGAAAGCAAGTAAGCTTGAGCATTTGTTTTAAAATAAGTGTTATGCTTTACCTTGTTGCCTAATTGACTCGAGCAAGTAAAACCGTTGGGATTTCTTAAGATCTATTACCTTAAACTATCTAGTTGGGAGTCAATGTTCTAAAACTCGTTAAAAGGGTATTTTAGTAAGCATAAAAAGGTTGGAGTTGAATCATTTTCGTTAACAAATATATAAAAAATTGTCACTACGCACATTCAAGAAAGTTTTGTGTTGGATTCATTATTGTTGCAATTGATCAAGATCTTCAAGAGTTTTTCTTTATTAACTATCAGAAATCTTAAATGTTGCCTATGATCTAATTGATATTATATAATTTTGACAAACTCAAGGACTAACTGCTTCCATTTCAGGATGTTTAAATCGTTTGTTCAATATGTGGATTTATAGTGTTGCATCTTGGATCTTTAAATTTTTCTTCTCAACCAATCCATTTTAAAAAGATCCATTTTTATGCCTAAAAAATCTATCTTTTCATGGACGTCCGGCAAAAAGATCCTACTCCGTTTTATTTTGCATGGATTAAAACGGACGTCTATGTGCATTACGGACGTCTGTATTTTTGTACGCTTACTGTTCAAAGCTTTACGGACATCTGTGAAGCACTACAGACGTTCATTCTTCTGACGGTTCAACTGGCGTACGATTATTTAACCACATTAATGTCTGCCAACCACTTTTCATGGACGTCCGTCAATTTCCTATGGACATCCGTAATTTAAATTCAACGGTTACGATTTGATTGTGTTTCTATTCAACGGTTGCATTTAACTGTTCACGCGGATTACTTCCTCACGGACGTCCGTGAACAACCTCACAGACGTCCATCAAACTTTTAACTCAAATACGGTTGTTTTTTCCGTTCTACTCATTTTTACCGAAATTTTTAACTTTTCAATCCATCTTCCATAAAAAAATTGATTTTTCTTTTAAAAATCGATATCAAAATGCCGTTAAATAGGAAAAATTCAAGGAAAAATGTCGGTTCTTCTGCGTCAGGGTCTGCGCCACAATTTCAAATTGTCCAACAATTTCCTACACCGACAAATGAAGAACAGTTTAATCGTCTTTTTGTAATAATATCCTTAATCGTCGAACGGGTAGTTCTCAAGCAGTTTCTTCACGATTATGATCTTTTTGTACTGTTTCAAGAACGCGGATGAGTTTCTTTTTTATCCATTTCGGGTCCGGCGTATACAGATGTCATCAGATGCTTTTACTTTAATTTGATCAAAAGTAATATTGTCGAGGATCGGTCAGAGAGCTTTCTGATCTCCTATATTTATGGTAAAAAAATCAGACTCTCTCCTATTATTTTCGAAGTCATTGGAATTCTTTTAAATTTTGAAGGGCATAAATACCCGGTTGAACAGAGTGAGGTGCATTCCCTACATCAATCCTCTGTTGTTTATAACTTCATTTGTGAACGACCTCATTATCCTAATAACACCGTTGTACATTACACTTCCCTTACAATTCGCTTTCAGTGACTTCGTCATGTTCTTTTTGCTACTCTAACTCCTAGAGCAGATAATAAAGATCAAGTTAGGTGGGAATTGATATATCTTATGTTTCTTCTAAAAACAGGTCGTCCACTATGCATTTCTACTATCATCTTTCTGATGATTGCTCGCCGTATGCGTGATGAGACAGCCAAAATGTCTCTCCCTTTTCTAATTGACATTGGACGAGTGGTAGCATCTTAGATGTCGCTTTCACCAAATTTAGCGATATCTAAATCGATGGCCCCTCTTGGAAAATTGAAGAAAATTGGAAAAAGAGTTAGAATTGATGTAGATGATGTTGAATGGATTAGCAATAGCTCTGAAGAAGAAGAAGAAGCAATGAATGTTGAAGAAGATGATGAAGGAGAAGTTGGTGGTGGTGCTATTCCAAATCGTCCTCAGTTTTAAGGGCCAACTGGTGATTTTCCGATTCTCCCATTTCAATGTCATGATCAGCATTACTATGATCAGCGCTTTGATCGGCATGACTCTGAGGTTCAAAATCTGGCTAATCGGGTTGAAACTAGTTTCAACCTGTATGGGGAGCAGTTAAATTATTTGGTTGAAGGATTTGGTACGTTGCTGCACCATTTTGATAATGTGTTTCTTCCTCCTGGATCTCAATTTCCGCCAGCAGAGGATTAGTGTTTTGTGAATATATTAACTGGTGTAAATGATTCTGTGCTTCTAGTTTATGTAATTATGTTCTTGATAGCTGGAATGTTTTGTACTTAAAGAACGATCTATTTCAAGCTATTTAACTGTTTAATGTAGATGCTTTCTTGATGATAAATGTTTAATTGTGAATGTTTATTTGTGAATGATTTTTACTCTAATTTGTATCAACTGATTCATATAAAATTGTTCATTTTTTTTTTCTTTTCCCTTGTCACATTATGACAAAATGGGAGAGAAATTTATATATATAACTTGTTACACTTGATTATATAACCTGTTACACTTAATTTTTTTCTATTGTATTGTTTCAGGTAACATCATATCAAAGATTTAGTTATCTGAAAAGATAGTGTTTAAGTTATTTAATTTTACTTGGCAAATAGTTTTAGGGGGAGCAAGTCATGTTATAATTTTTTACATTGCATGATAGATTGATGTATAGGACTTAAATGAGAGAAAATTTGATGTAATTTTTTTTAATGAGTCATTATAAATTAGATTTTGTCATGATTGTGACAAAGGGAGAGATTGTAAGTTTTTTTATCGTAATCATGACTTAATTTAAAAATTAGCTCCCTAATTGCCAAGTAAAAGATGATGATTTGCGTTTTACACTAGCAGATCTACGGACGTCTGTGATCGACCTCACGGACATCCGTGGTCACGGACGATCATGAATGAATCACGGACATTCGTGAACTGACAGTATTTAAATGCAAAATTGGTTCGGGTGGTTATCTTTTGAGCGAAAATTTTTTGTAAGATCCGAAATTTTTTTGTCCTAAATTCTTTCCTTGAGATTACCTTGGTCTTGATCTTTTAAATCCTAGTCTTAAGGATGTGTAATTCCTGAATATGTGTTTGAGAGTGTATGGTTCGTGTGAGACGAGTGGACCTTTGTTGGATGCGACGGTTGTTGGAATTCTTCACTATAGATCGGATAATGGTGAGAAACTATCATTATTGGTGAGAGGAGTGATAGGATATCATTCTAAATTACTGTAATGTTATTTATAAATAGTGAATTATTTTTGGATCTGAAATAGATCTCGTGATTTTTTACCTGTGATAGGTTTTCCACGTTAAAAAACGACTTGTGTTCAATTTATGATTGTGTGGTGATTATGTGTAATTTGTGTTAATTTTTTTTATTCTTTGTATTGTTAATAATTCCCAAATTTCAAAATTGTCTGCCTTCCTCAAGAACACATAAACTTCTATCATTTCATGGGAGTCTAAAGGTACCAATCCTCAAAAGGATGCCACATAGGAGATGTATGATCCTTGATGTTAATGGGATAACAGATGTCAAAGGAACCATATGAGTAGCCATTGAAGAAACTTAGCCACAAGACTCCGCAGTGGAAGCTAGGCAGTAGGATCGTACTGACATAATTGTTTTATCAAATGCAATAGCTGAAAGGATAGAATGGAGAACATAAATCATCTCCAGAGCAAGAGCAGAGTGCTACACGGAAACATGATTTCATCAATGGTTGCTTGGTTGTTGAACCCGAAAAAAGCTTGCAAACAACCTGCCCCTTCTTAGAAAAAATAGATCCTTTCCAAAAAAGCAGCAAAGCTTGACCCACAATGCTCCTTAAATTGTGTTTACAATTGCACATAACTGCCGTCGCTACCCAAAAGGATTTCACAATTTTAAGATGTAAAAGCCTTGGCCAAGCACATATGATTAGCGATAAAGAAACCCACGCATGCATCCAAAAGATCATAAAGGCCAAAAATATAGCCTTCCAATAGGTTGCCACAATTAGAATAATTTCAAAAGTTTATAACAAATAGGCACACGGAATTGGAGAATAAGAATAAAATTTACCCTATTTCCTCCATGTGAACCCATTTCCTCCCGTGAATCATTTGGTAAAATACTTTGTTCGACAGAACAAAAAACCCAGAAAGAGAGCTATTTTTACTCTAATTATGCTTCTATTCCTCAAGTGACAAGATCACACTGCCAAATGTTGACACCGTGAAAAAAAAAAAGCCTTAGCGTAATCAGATATACACAACAGTGACTTGTTATCACCACTAAATCCTCTATAGACATCCAAATTAGTACCATATTTATAACTCAAACCTTTACTAAGCATGCAAGCAAATCATCCAGAACCCAAGAGCATTAATGGCATTCAAAGATTAAACGACCAATTCCCAAAATCATGGTAATCAAGCATAAGATGTCATCCAATCAAAACATCTTACGAGCGTCTGACATAACACAAAATAGTTGAACCCACGGATACTTGTCAAGTATCACACTTGCAGAAGGAAGAAATACTAAGTAGATTTGCCCAGATATGAACAAGAGCACAGATACAACAATCTCCAGTGAGGTTTGCTGCCACTGCTTTGCTTAGACCACTAGCGGCTTCACAGGCTCCTCAGCTACAACAGGACATAAATCATTCCATTACTTCCTTAGTCATGACGTAGCCTTTTATTGTGCTTGTATTTTCCATTCCTTCAATAAAATTGTTATCCTTCAAATATTTGTAACAACAATCTAAAAACATAAAAACTTGGCATATGCTATGTAATTATAGACGGAGATGCTCGGTGCTAAGCGAGTCTTAGAAGTGGCAACCCTGGAAAACCAAAAATGCCATTTAGTCCCTTGTCACAAGGTTAAAATTCAGGAATTATTTGAGAAGGGCCCAAACTTCACAAGTTCGGAAATTTGGTTAAATTTTGAGATAAAGTAATAAGTACATAGATTAAAAGAAATGCAATGTTTCATTTTTTTAATATGAGAAATCCCCCCCAAACAAAGAAGGCATGACTTTCTGTGACCTTAAAAAAATGCCAATTGACCGCATCTTAATCTGAAAGAAAAAAATTACTGCAGATTGTTACTTCTTTTCACTTGATCTTAATGATTGAAATGTGCATTCTAGAGCACAGAAGACCTGTAATACGCCACCCATGATTCAAACCAAAAACGCAACCCCAACCATTTGTCTAAAAAACTTATAGGATACAAAAGCTGCGTATGGCATAGCTCTTTGCTAGCCCCTGCCACAACAGGGTTCACCTGTTTTAGTTAATTTCCATTCTCTTTTCTAACACCCCGCAAAGGAAGATTTACCTGTTATAACAGCAACCTCTCTGCTCTCTACTAACTCTCTACCAGAGCAAATAAAATCTGCTCTGACAAGAAGTGAGTAGAGATGAGGGTAGAATTGTTGAACAGGTAAATCTTGCATAAAATCTTCCTTTGCAAAGTGTTATCAAGGACAAGGGATACCTGCTAAAGCAAGTAGCAAGATGTTAGCAAAAAGGATGGGAACCTACTAAAGCAGATGAACTCTGCTATGGCAGGAGCTAGCAGAGAGTTATGTGTATGAGCTAACAGAGAGTTATGCCATACGCGCCAAAATTACTGTGAAGAAAAAGCCAAAAAGCTGAAGACATAATTTATGATGATAGAATTCCTGTGTTGTTCTAAATGGGAAATGTACAAAAAAAAAATGATTGAACAAGCCGAATGCTAAGAGGTGCATATCCGGAGAAAACGTAAGCAATATCATTGGGTCTGTACTCTATATTATAGACAAGAATTAAAATTTTTTTTTTGAAAATGACTAAAAGTAAAACTTTGTATCTTGTGTCTAACTACTTTATTTTTTAGCCATTTTATAAACAAACACCATATGACACATATCCTCTTACTTGTCTAAAATTTTTACCATAGAGGAACCCTACATACCCTCTATGGTGTTTAATTTAAAAATGGTATATCTAAGTAAGGCTGTCAACAGGGTTGGTGTGACCGGTCAGCCCGCTTAGCCCGGCCCTAAAATCTTAGGGCTAGGGCTCAAGAAAATGGTAAGAGGCCTGGAACAGAACCAATTTGTTTCGGTTTCGGCTCAAGCTGAACCGAACTGATTACCAAAATTTTCGGTTTCAGTACGCTCCGGGTAACCGAATTTGCACACCTCCTCATCAATAATTGCAGGAGGGAGAATTTCTAAAAACAAGGTGGAGGCTACTGACTACCACAGAATTAGGTTCTCAGTTGCTTCATATGAAACCGAACATGTAGTTTTCAAGATTGACTTCTTTTCCTAAGAACATGTTTTTTGTTTGCAAACTATGGGTAGAAATGGTTTTCGACCTAACTTAAGAACAGACAACTTTTTCTTGACTTAAGATTGGTAAATAACTGTCACTTTAATTGAAAAGTTATACAAAGACCCAAATTTTATATTGCTTAAACAGACTCAAACTCAAACCTTATAAGAAAATATGATTTTGGGATCTATACCTTGAAAAGAAAACCATCCCTTGCTAGCCTATTATTGCTGTCCATATGACTCTTTACCACTACGTGCTCATCAGCCCAAAAGATATGCCATTTCACCCAATCCACTGTCTTATTATAAGGAGCTTCGTAAAGTTTTTTGTTTCCAAACCGTAGTCACCAAAGTTGAGAATGAGAAATTTATTCGGTGAAGACAAAAATGGGCAAATTTTGGAGAAAAATTGGGAAGAGATAATAGAATATTATGAAACTTAAGTGTAGGATCATATACCTCATTGAGCTACCATTCCCACAACTCAATGCTTTAAAGTGTTGGGAGAGCCTTTCGAGCCCCCTCTCCCCCTGATGGGCCCACAATGGTGGTCTAGGAACTCAATAGTAAGATTTATATAATTGGAATTTTAAAATTAAAAACTATATATAGTAAAATTTTCAATAGGAGAAACTTATAAAGATTATTTTGTTAAATATAACAAATAATGAAGATTATACACTTCTTGGAAAAATTTCGTGATTAAAATGCAAAAAATTCGTGATTTGATCGCAAACCCAGAAAAATATGCAATTTTTTCAATAAGTGGTGCTTAAATTGTTAAAAATTTGTTTCACCAAAAACTCAAAACGAGACTTATTTAAAAAAATTAGAGCATTAATCTAGAATTTTGTTACTACGTTCCTACCCAAAAAACTTTGACATTACGGCTGAACCGAAACCTAATTTTTGAACCGAAATTGGGTGATCAAATTTTTGGATTTCGTTTCGGTTTGGGGCTGGACCAAAACCTAATTTCGGCTGAAAACTTCACTCCCATACATTCTAAACCCAAAATTTTGATCCATGATACACACTCAATACATATGAATAAATCCATTGTATTACTGATTCGTTGAATATAACAGCGATACCGATACCGATACCGATACCGATACCCAATACATACCTGAAGACGCATGCAAGCTTTAAAGAGAATGGAGATCCGTGTGCATTATAAGGTCCGGAGTTCAGTGGTTCACTCAATGCGCTCATTGTCTACAAAGAGTGGCCCACTTTTTATTTCAAACTCATTTTCGGTTCTCTATTTGCAGCTGGCAAAACTCTAGAGCAACCCACTTGAAAACTTTTGACTGCTTTGAATCAGACAATGGAAATTGTTTTTCATCCTAATATTTCACTCACACCATAGATCTTGGGATCATGGGTGTACCATTAGACGGTTCAGATGTTGATTCCATGTAGCATACATCCCCAAAACTGAACTCAATCACAGGTGTTCTGTTCAATGTGGTCTCACATCACTGTTTGGGATGTGTGCCATGTAGAATCAACATCTGACCATCTGATGGTAGGCTCATTATCTTACGTCTATTGTGTGAAAGATGGGGACGAAAAACTATTTCCATCGTTTGATTCAAAAGCAGTCAACAATTGAGGACATGCATACCCAAGTTGAGAAGAAAAATTCTTGGATTGCAAATAAAGGTTCCCTTTGAAAATATTTGACCCCCACACCCGTAATGAACTTCATCCATTTTTTAGCCTTTTTCCTCAAAGCTAAATGTCCTGAATTTCAGGTCCCATATGATTGTTAATTAGTTACCCGGCATCACCACGAAAAAAATAATCTGATGGTGTCTGATCAATCAAAATAATTTTGAGTAGCTTCCTAGCACGTATTTTTCCTTACCGTAAGGTACCTATTTTGAAACGGATAAAAGTAGCCCGACTAAGTAACTTACCTAGTCATATATAAATCCCACCTACATATAAAAGAGAACAAAAATCACAGAACACTAATAGTCTCTTTGCGCTAACTCATTCTCTGAAAGCGCTCACGTCCGAGACTCGTTCAAAATTATTGATTGCTTTGGATCAGATGATGGAGATTATGTTTCAGTTAGACATACCACACAATAGATATGGAGATTATGGCTCACCTATCAAACAGTCAGTTTTTTACTCTATATGTCACAGATCCCAAAGTAAATGACCCTTGAATCATATGGCACACATCACGCTCAAACGTGAATTTAGGGCCATTGTTTGGGGATCTGTGACATATGGATTCAAACAATGGCTATTTGATAGATGAGTCATGATCTCAAGATGTATTTTGTAGAATATCGTGGTGAAACATGACGCCCATCATCTAATCTGATGCAATCAATAGTTTTCAAAGGGTCTGGGACATGGGCGCTTTCAGAGAATGAGTGGGCGCAAACTATGGTTCAAAAATTCGGCCTATAACGCAATTTATCGGCCAAATTGTTTTGGTTTCGATCCCCACCGAAACAATAACTTGAACTAAAATTTCGGTCCAAATATATATGGAGAGGAAATTATCAACCGAAATTTCAGTTTTGGTCATGCCCGAAAACGAAACCGCTATTTTGATCCTTGGCGCAAACAAAGGTATCCATTAATTTATGATAAAAATGGAATCATATTAACATATAATAATATCGATAATAAATAAAAATAATAAGAATAAAAATAAGGGGGGATTATTCACACCCATCTTTCCAGAATACACGCTCTTTCACACGAAAAAATTGTTGACTGCCTTCAATCAAACGATAGAAACATTTTTGTCCCAATGTTTCATATAATAGATCTTGAGATCATGCTGCACCTATCAGACGGTTAGATATTTATTCCACATGGCACACATCCCCAAAAGTGATCGTCTAACAGGTGTGCTATGATCTCAAGATCTATTTTGTGGAAGATTGTGACGAAAATGATTTTCATCATCTGATTCAAGGTAGTTAACATTTTTTTCCTGTGAAAGAGTGTGCTCTTCACATGAAAAGCGAGTGCAGATAACGCCACCCTAAAAATAATTAATTATTCAAAACTACAGTATAGATATTTTTCATGTCAATAATGTCACACAACCTTCCATCCAATTCAAGGGTATTCAAACCAGGTGAACCAGCTGCAAGTATATGCATCTTACTTACAGTTAAACGTTTTAAGTCGTATTGCATTCATCTTATAGGCTCTAATCGTTTGTATTTTGCTTAAGCTTGAGTTGCATTTTTTTGTCCATTCAGAATGGAATATAGAGACATGATAAATCTATTTTGACCATGTGTCAAAATAAGCATGATAAATCTATTGAGAAGCATGATATCTAATAAAAGAGATTTTTTTTTTAACATAATAATTATCAATGGGAAATTTTCACTTTTGGCTCTATAAGTTTGCGTATTTGCATAAACGGCCCTATAGTTTCAATCCATGCAAAAGAGGCCAGCTACAAGCCTAGCCGGTTCCACGTCAGCAACCGCCTTTTATATTAAAATAACTTTTAAAGTATAAAAGTAACCGCTGCTTTATAACTTTTCGTTGTTTACTATTTACTTTAACTATTACTTTTTTGTAAAACCGAGAGGGCGGCGGCTTAGCGGCGAGAAGGCGGAAAAAAGCTCACAGCAAATTTCTAGGTAATTTTTTTTTTTTTCTACATTTAAACACATTCAGTCATCCGTTATGTTTCTCAACAATCCGCTAACTTACAATATCGGCCGCTAACTTACATTATCGGCCACTAATGTAAGTCAGCGTCCGATAATGTAAGTTAAGGTTCGATAATGTAAGTTGTCGGATGATAATGTAAGTTATCGGTAGTTTTTCAATCTTACTTATTTTGTTAATTAATTATTTTTATGTATATTATAGTTCCCACTAAGTGATTGTAAAATGACTATGTCTCTAAAGCCCTTCGAAAAATATTCTAGAGTTGGTGTCAAGAAATATTACTTGCACTGTAACGAAGAGAGGAAGAAGATTTTAGATGATTCAATTTTCGGTCATCTATTTAGGATAAATGAGAAATTAGGATTCATTGGAGACTTGGTTGATGCTATTTTAAGCTTTTGGGTTAAAGATAATGTTTTCAAGGTTAGAAATACCAATATACTACTGCAAGAGTCCGATATAGCATTCATTTTAGGCCTGAATATATTGACGGAACCTGAGTCTGAGAAGGTGGTCGTGCCAGAGGAAGAAACTATTCGATATAAATTCTTTCGGGAGAAGCCGACTAAAAGACCTCGTATTGAAAAATTAGTTGATAGTGTTGATTTATCCAATGATGGATTTTTGAAATTATCATTATTGTTTCTCTTATGTTCTTTTTTACTTCCGGACACATATCAGGAAATGGACACACGGTACTTGGCATTAGTAGATAACATTAAAGAGTTCAACAAGTTTCCGTGGGGCCTGATAGTTTACAATAATTTAGTAGATAGCATATCAAAAGCATACATCAGAAGGGAAATGACGAAAAAGTCAGAAAATGGGCATTACAACATCTACGGATGCATTATCGTCTTATAGATTTGGGTATTTGAGCACTTTCCTGGAGTCGTCACCGCTCTTACTGAGCTCAAAGATTAATTTCCCAGGCTAATGAAATGGGAGGGCCTGAAATTCAGCCGTAATCCTAATTTTTATTGAGAAATTTTTTTTAAGTCTAAAGTTATCTTAGACCTTGAAGCTGTAAAGTACGAATTACAGTATAGATCAGTTCGACTCTTTTGATGCAAAGAGAGATGGAAAAGGAGCAGGAAAAGGCCGAGGAGCCTCGTGATGAAGAAAATATATATGAAAACGACGATCTCTCAAGTTACGAGACACGTCTTCCAGAAAGAGCCGAAGAGCCAAAAAGTCGAGATGACGATGGCGACTATGAGGATGACGATAATGACATCGACGAAAGCGACGAGTATGAAGTCGTTGTACGTCAGCATACTGAATCAAAGGGTAAAGACAAATCGGAGATTAGGCCCCAACCAACAAGAGAACAGCTGGTTGGGCAATCCAACCTAACCAAAGAAGTAACGAAGCTTAGAAAAGAATGCAAGACGCTCCGCATGACTGTAAAAGAGATGAAAAGTGACTTCCGACGTGCATTTACAGTACTTAAAGGGCAAGCACTCAAAATTGAACAGTTAGGGAGAGAAAAGAAGACCCTCCAAGAGCAAGTTGGGTCATTACAAGATGAAGCAAGGTCACTAAAACATCGGGTTCTAAATTTAATAAAACGAAATGCCTCAATAGAAAAGGACCTTGATGCAGTCACATCTCATTTGACGAAGATACTAAACCATTTCTTTTTAAATTTGAAAAAAATATATGTTTTAAAGATTAATGCCAAATACGCTTGTCGTCCGATAATGTAAATTATCGTCCGATAACTTACATTATCGACCGATAATATAAGTTAGCGGTCGATAATTTACATTATCGGTCGATAATGCGGTCGCTAACTTGATCCCAAATAATTTTATTTTTTATAAAATAATAACAGTTTTTAATATATTTTATAATTATGCAGGATAATATTCTTTCATCTGTTCTATTTGAAACCTTCGTTCCCATTGCCACTCATCCTAAACCCACTGCTCCTCCACCAAGCCACCAATCCACTGCCCCCGAACTTCTGCCCCTAAACCCTCTAGCCCAAAACTCACTGCTCCTCAACCTACCCATCAATCAGCTTCCCCCAAAACTTCTTTCCCTAAACCTACTAACCCTAAACCCACTGCTCCTCAACCAAGCCATCAATCCACTGCCCCACGAACTTCTGCCCCTAAACCCACTATCCCAAAACCCACTGCTCCTCAACCTACCCATCAAATCACAGCCCCCAAAACTTCTGAAGCTCCTCCACCTCCTACTAAACAACCCTTGGTGGAAGTGGGTGATGAGGGTGCTCCTCTTACCCAGCCTTCTCGTGAGTCACAGCCGGCATCCCTAAAATTAATTTTTGTTAAACTATCAATTGGAAAAAGTAATGCCGAGGGATATGACTTGCGTGCTAGGAAGAAAAGAAAGACTCTGACAAGTAAAGCCATTATAAAAAGACTAAGATTGATTGTGGAGGAGGAGGAGGATGAGTCAAAATCAATGGAGCACAAATATATGCTAAGTTTTTGAAACCGGCTGGAGGGAGAGGACAATGTGATCATCAATACTATCATGGGTGTTGACATCACAGTTGGGCTTTTAAAGGTTCTCAAAGGACGCTCGTGGCTTGACAATGAAGTCATCGACGCCTACTCGAGAGTCCTTGAAGTTATCAACGATTCAATGTTTACGACAAATGCCGAAAAAAGATGATTCGCTTCTTCGTCCGCCCTGGTAAGGTTTCAACTATTTATTGTTTCATTTGTTTTATTTATTTTTCTTTTCATTCATACTTCTTTTAATTTATTTACTTACTACATAATTCTATTTCAGACCTTGTTTATAGTAGACGAGAAAAAATATGAAAATTTTATCGATAATAAAGGTCTATCAGCACTTAGCGACTTCGATAAGTGGCAGGCCTACTGTGACAAGTGGAAGGTTCGTAACAATTTAAAGCCGCTTAAACCACTACTTACAAATTATAAACACAGAATTCACGCGATCAACTGTGGAACGGTACGTTTTTTAATCTACACTTCGCTTTATTTAACGTTAACAGCTTTTAAATAAAATTAATTATTTAAAATTTCGGTTCCGTTTTTGTGCAGATTTATCTTCCGATGTATAGCCAAAAACATAGCCATTGTGCGTTGGCTATACTTTTATTAATTGATCACGAAATTAAGTTATTAGATCCAGCATACCGAGAGTGCTCAAGGAGGTTCGAAGAGCATAAAGGATGTCTATTGCATCACCTTCTACGTCTTCTTTACGCTGTTGGTCTAAAGTCAGCTTTCGATCAACAGTGGAAGGTATCGGCGTTCAACAGTGTCAATCTCCCGCTCCAAAGAAATGGTTGGGACTGCGGTGTATATATTTTGAAGTACATAGAATACTTATCTCAACGACGGCCTATTGATTTCGAAGAAAAACAAATACAACAATTTAGAGCCGAAATCGGACATTTAATGTGCACGTTTGGGAAGAGTTAAACTCTATATTTCATATCTTTGTAAAA
The DNA here is from genome assembly GCA_021018995.1 of Chloranthus sessilifolius. Taxonomy (NCBI): domain Eukaryota; kingdom Viridiplantae; phylum Streptophyta; class Magnoliopsida; order Chloranthales; family Chloranthaceae; genus Chloranthus; species Chloranthus sessilifolius. The sequence goes on from CM037592.1 coordinate 119,810,968, forward strand.
TTTTAAAAATTTTTGTAAATATTTTTGATAAAATTTTAAATATTTTATATCAACTTGTATAACTTTAGTTGTTATCAATTTATCCTAATTGTCTAATAATTCTTTATAAACATCATAAAAAGACTTGTATTTAATGTTCATATTTCACAATGCCCATTGACTTACCGGCCGCTAACTTAAGTCAGCGGCCGATAACTTAACTTAGCTTCCGATAACTTAAGATATCGACCGATAACTTAAGTCATCGGTCGATGACATAAATTAGCGGCCGCTAATTTAACTCATTGGCCAAGGACTTAAGTCATCGGTCGCTGATTTTTCGCTAAAAATTAGCTGTCGATAATGGTCTCCTTCATCTGATCCAAAGCAGTTTATTTTGAATCATGAAATGTGGACCAAAGAAATCTGTCAAACTTTGACTTGTGGGTTTAAAATGTTTTTTTCGATTTTACTCCACGTGGGTTTAATATTAATCTATACCGTCCACTTGTGCTCCACGTGGCACTCAAATAATCTTTTGGGTGCCACGTGAAGCTCCAAATATATTTTGGAGGATGCTCACCATCTTCCAATTGAGGACCTAACCGGCTCCTTTTATAAAATATGAAATGTTATCGATATCGATAAGGGTAGAATTAAAGGCTTACAGTACTCTTACAAGTAATATAAGTTAATTTTAAATTCTAACAAATTTACACGAGCGACAGTTATGACCGTATTTATTATAATTTTTACATCGTAGTGGTCGAACTTCGCCTTTAGACCTTATTCTCCTTTTCTTTGGACGACCGACTTGATGTATTTTGTGCAGAGGCAAAACTTGAATGTCGTCTCTTTGTGAAGTCCATTGGCGCTTGTCAACGGTCGGGACAAAGTATTTTTTATAAGTTTTCCTAAATAAGTTACTGGTAAATCTGTGACAGCCCGGATTTCGGCACCCCGAAACCCGTGCCATCAGCACGATCATCTTGACCGTGCCCTTAGCTAAGCACGGAACACTGGTATATCAAGCATCAAAAGTACTATAAATGAAATTTCGGAATTTAAATCTATATTAATTAACTTTCCAAAAGACAGTTCTACCCTCATGCCCCTACATGAATGGAGAACCGATCCGAACCATCGATGATAAAAATCATCACGGATGGTTCGTCCCAAAAGAATAATCCAAAACCTTATATACATGGTTTTCACAAAATCAAGGCTTGACATACCAAGCCGTACAAAACTCTCTGTAAAATCCCTCAAAGTGGCACAGCGGAGTCCTCTAGAAGAAGTCCTCTGGAGGTGGCTCCAACTCTTCGCCGGCCGCAAGGTCCGACTCGCCGGGATCAGCGTCTCCTGAAGCCGCGGCAGCTGCTAATAGTGGACCTGCGACGTATAGTCTATAGGGTGAGCTACATCCTAGCTCAATAGGGAACAAACACGGTTTGAACATATAAATTATGACTCACATGTATTCCATGATATGCTATGCATGATGTGTCTATGCAGTTATTAGTAAAACAGATTAAAAGCATTTCGTTTTACTGTTGATTACTTATGTTTTCATTTACTCATGAATAATGCTGAAAAGGCCTAAAGCAAAACTTAAACTTTCAACTTAAGTAATCCCCGAGCAATATAGCATCGAGCCCGATGAGATACCCTTCATCGTCATCTATATAGATAGCTTTAATGTATTCACAGGAATACCATATAGTACCCAAGCCCCTTTCCCCTGGGGATTGGTGGCGGGGTTTCACTTGTCTCAATCAACACCCCTGGGGTGTGCTTACTATGTACGGATAAGCCTCCGCACTGGCCTACGGTTTCGCCGCCGTATCGGTCACGGATATCCTGCCGTGTCAGTCGTGGATATCCCGCCACGTCGGTGGGGTAACCTATCAAACCTCAAATAACAAAAATATCGGTGCCTTACATATAGTTATTCACCGTGTAAGTGTACTATTTTATATCAGTTAGGCCCTATCAGACATGATTCAATCTTTGGATACATCCCTGGGATGTATCCATTTACTTGCATCACACCTGATGCTCTTATCTCTTTACTTCTTCATCCCCTGGGGATGGCTCATTAGTTTACTCTTATGAATATCACACACACACACTTTTCACAATTCTTTAAGCAGTAAAAATATTTGAATGGAAATTTATATCACTACATACATGCTCTTGTAAAATAAGGTACATGTTCAAGGTGTTCCCTACCTCAAGTCTTCACTTGATCAATGCATCAAGGTCCCACGTGACTCCTTGTGCACTAGTCCACACGTACCACCTATGGTACCACATAACAGGTAAAACACATCGCAAAGGATGCAATAAAGAAGGCATAAGATCCCCCAAGAATCTTAAAGTCAAACCAAAAGTCAACATGGTTTACTACAGTCGATTAATCGAATTCCAAAGTCGATTAATCGAATCTGATTCGATTAATCGATTTCCAAAATCGATTAATCGAAGGTCAATATCGATTAATCGAAGCAATTTCGATTAATCGAAATTCTCCTTTTCGCAAAGTCCATTCTCAGTCGAGTTTTCATTCGATTAATCGAATCCAATTTCGATTAATCGAAATTCCTCTTTTCGCAAAGCAAAATTACTGTTCGAACAGTCGAGTTTTCATTCGATTAATCGCATCCAACTTCGATTAAATACTACTTTTCGCAAAGCAAATTTATCGTCAACGATCGAGTTTTCATTCGATTTATCGAATCCAATTTCGATTAATCAAATCCTTCTTTCGCAAAGTAGACCCACAGTCAATAATCGAGTTTCTGTCGATTAATCGATTCCAAATCGACATCGAAACCAAAATCGATTAATCGAAATCCCATTTCGATTAGTCGATTTTTCCTTAAGTCATTTCCTCCAACCCCTGGGGTCCACTGGAGGTTCTCAGTCGATTAATCGATCCCCAAATCGATTAATCGAAATCCAAGGTCGATTAATCGAAATCAGATTCGATTAATCGAAATCGGGGTCCTCTGACTCTTCAACTTCCTGGCCAATTTCGATTAATCGAAACCCAATTTCGATTAATCGAAATTGTCAGATTCAGCCCCTTTCGAGCTGTTCTTCCCAATCTTTTTTCCATACCTTTTTCCTCTATTTTTCTAAGCCATTATCCTATGATTTAACCCACATTTAACTGCAACTTAACCCCTATAATCTATGCATCTTATTTACAAAAATTTTACCTTGAATAGATCTCAAGTTGATTTCAAATCTAGGGTTGGAAGGCTAGGGTTCCAGCTTTGGTTTCTAGCAGTTCCTTGCGTTGAATCAGCCTCTTTAATGCTTGAATCCTTCTTCCAATCACCCACAATAACTCTTGCTTGATCACCCTCTTTACTCCTCTCTCTCTTCTTTACTCCTCTCTCAACAACTCAAAACTCTTGATTTTAGGGTTATTAACTCTTTTTTATCCTCTTCCTCACTTGTGTGTTGAGCACATACACCGCGGTAGGTGTATGCGACTATACCTTCACCACACACATCACATAGGCATTCTATTTATCACATCTCATCCGTTCATCACACTACTTACTAACTGTTGGACTTCCATTTGGTCAAACCTATGACCGATCGGGCACGGATCCCGAGGTCATAGTTTAGTGTGATTTTTTGGGTTATTACAAAATCAGTGCTCACAAAATTAGGGGATCTCTCTTTCTCTATTTTGGCACGATAATGCGACGATCGCATGTGAATATAGTAATCCAAGAATAGCCCAACATTTACATGTACATGTTCGCTTATCTAGATCGACACTGTGAGTGTAATCACCACATTTAGCTTGAAATATATCGCGACCATATGGTATAACATTTTTTCGATGAGCCCATCCTAAATTTCGTGTTATGTGTTCTTCGATCATCGGTGTTAACACGTGTGTCATTTTACTTCCTTCCTCCTGACAACGAAGATAAAATTCAGCTATCTTTGTGTGAATAGTTTCTAACATGCTCATGATCGATTCCTCCCTGGCTATTTTCAACACACTATTTATATTTTCAGCTATATTAGTTTTCAACATATCATAACGCCTCCCTTGATAATAAGAGCGTGCCCAAAAATGATCACCAATTTTTTTAATCCATGTTGTACATTCCGGAGGGGCGTCGTCTTCTATTTTTTGTATAATTCTTTTAAATTTTGTTTTCAAAAATACACGGGCAGCAACCCAGAACAGCGGTCTAGAGATTGTATCCTTATATGTATCAAACAGATTTAGAGCTAGGTGTTGCATACAGTAGCTGTGAAAGGTGTTAGGAAAAACTTTTTTCACAGCTTCCATCAAACCTTTCTGTCTGTTTGATATCAATACAAACTTCTCTTCAAATTCATCGATTACATGTCTCCCTAATAGATCAAGGAACCATGTCCAATGATCTTCATTTTCTTTCGGTACAATGCTAAATGCTATAGGGAATAAATGTCTATTCCCTTCTATCCTCGTAGCTATTAACAACACTCCCTTGTATCGTCCACGCAAATGTGTTTCATCTACTACAATTATTTTTCGTAAAGTATTACGAAAGCTTTGAATGCAAGGTCTGAATGCCACGAAGAATCTCTGAAATGCATTATCAGGCTCGAGACACAATTCGGTCTGTACGTCTGGATTGACCCGTTGTAATTCGGGGACATATGATGGTAACATCTTAAATTGCTCCTTCCAGCTACCTCGGATGTCATTCAACGCTATTTCTTTTCCTCTCCATGCTTTCCAGTAACCTACTGTTATACCGTATTTTTTTTCAATATAAAAAATTATTGAAGCAGGAGTCTCGTCAAAGCCCTTTAATAGCTTATCTCTCACGAATGAAGCTATCCATGATGTTGTACATTGGCGATGTCTATTTCCGAAAGCTGGCATTCCGCACGTATATTTCGGGTGAAAAGTTTTCACAGCAAACGTGTCCACACCTACTAATTTTGATGCATGTATTCGCCAAGCACATCCTACTTCAACACACCTCGCCGTAACTCGAAGAGGACTGGTTTTTATTGGTTTAATCTAGAAATTATTTGCCATTACAAATTCTTTAAGAGCTTTTTAAAAGAATTTCTTATTTCTAAATGCCTGACCAATGGTAATTGGTCTCCCTTCATACAGTTCCTCATCATCCGAATCTATATACTCTCATTCCGAGTCATTAAGCTGATAGTCTTCGTCCAGCAAAGGTTGATCAATTCCCTATTAGCATGAACACGTGAAGTGGGAGATGGCGGTACTTCATTATTTTCAGGATCACTATCACCGTCATCGACTGGATGGTTATTACGTGATTGGGATTGAGCCCGTCGATATATGTTTGGTTAATGTACAGTTGTTTGGATTGATGTTGGCCGATGCGAGAATGTTTGATGTACGAGAGGTTGTTGTGTTGAAGGCTCGATTATCGTTGGCTTCGATGCTACTGGTTCGGAAGGCCATTGATATGGACTAAGGCCGACTAAAAACGTTTCTCACTGATTTACCGAATCGAAGTTGAACTGAGATGTATCATGCATCGGATTCATTTGATGACAATATCCTTCATCGCCTTCACTCATTGGAATGTCTGAAGAGGGTTGTTCCAGAGGCCTACGGTAGGGGCGAAATCCTATATTCATATTTCTATCATCGTCGACTATCATTGATGCAGCGATGTTCTCCTCTTCAAATCGTATTTCTTGATTTTCAATTAAATGTTCTGTTCTCACACCATCATCATCTTCGTTTGTTTTTTGGAACGGATGAAATGCTTCTAAAGACGGTAAAATTTCTGCTACGGTAGTGGCTAATGATTTTTTTATATAAATATTTATCACACCATCACCAATATGATATGCTCTGATTAAGTTTGTAAGATCATTCAAGTCAAACAATTCGACAAACACAAGCTCATTCCCTATGCGTAATGAAACCGTTAGTGTAATAGAATATTCTTCCGGCCGTGTCCTACTGACCTTATACATTTTCTCTATAGACTCATCAAATGATATGTTCTCCGTGACAGTGACAATCCTCTGATGTTCTCCGTTGTAAGTATTATCTCTCATACAGACGAAATCAAAATGGCAAAGAAGGGGAACATCCATTTCAACCTATAATATTTACAAAATAAAAATTGGTTGTTTAAAAGGTCATCCTAAAATATTGACTGATATCCTAGGATAGCGGCTGAAATCCTAAGATATCGGCCGATATCTTACCTAGCTTCGTCTGCCTACTATATGTTAAAAAAGAAGGGAAATCAATATCTTACAAACATAATGTACTTGATATCTTATCTAGCCTGTTGTAGTTCTATGAGTTATACCAAGTATAGTCGAATCTCAAAATCGCAATCCAAGACAAAGTGTTAAAAAGGGTAAATAAGCATAGAGAAGCATATATATATATATATATATATATATATATATATATATATATATATATATATATATATATATATATATATATATATATATATATATATATATATACTAAGGGAAACGTGGAACCGACTAGGCTTGGAGCTGGCCTGTTATGCAAGGATTGAAACTATAGGGCCGTTTATGTAAATACGCAAACTTATAGGGCCGAAAGTGCAAATTTTCCATTATCAATTAATTCATAGATGTATGTGAGCACCTAACACTTATTTGGTGCTTAACAATATATGTGCACTGGTTGAGTAATAGCTCAACTGGTATCCTCTTCCCTTGTGGAAGCACAGGTCGTGGATTCTAATCCTCACACTTGCTCCCGCCCTTTGTGTGGGTCCCCTCCTAGTGTGCTAGGCCAATAGTGAATCGTCTATGCGTGCAAATTTATACATGCATTATATCTGAGCTATCTATGAGGGATGACATCCTTAAAAAAATATCAGTATAATCTAATTGCAACTCTCTTTTCTATGAGTTGGTATCAGGTGCGTGAACTAATGCACCTATGATCATAGTGACAAATTTCTTCGAAATTTACCGAAACAGGGGTCAGGCAAAACTTTCGGCGAAATTTCGATGATTTCTCCGAAATTGCTGAAATTTTATTAATTTCGGTGAAATTAATAATTCTTTCCTAATTTTTGTCATTTTTTAAATAATAAATAAAAATTTATGAAGTTTAAATATAATTTATATTTAATATTTTTTGTATTCCCCGAAATTTTCCTGAAACTTTTCAAAATTTTCTCGAAATTTATCCGAAATGAACCGAAATGACCTCCTACCGAAATATTGCCGAAAACAAAATTTGCCACTATGCCTATGATAAAAGGGTACTTTAATAAATGGGTTTTTTGCAAATACCCCCCCGTAATATGCTGAAATTGCATAACCCCCCCCCCCCCCCCGGTTATGCCTATTTACACTACACCCCATGCTTTAATGTGTCCTTTACATATACCCCCCGCCGTTAAATGGCCATTAACTAGGCGTCATTTCTTCGATTGAATGATGCCTTTGCTCTTAGTGAACATTATATACAAAATTCTCATTGTATTTTTCCAACTTTGACTGCATTTTTAATGGTGGATAAGTGTCGGATCCTGTCTAATTTTTTGGGAGGAACATGATTGATCCCCTCTAAGTTTCTATGTCACCCAATTTTGGGTTGGGTGCCACATGGCGCTCACTTGGCTTTTGGGTAGTGCTAAAATACTTCCCTCGTTGGTAGCATGATCTGTGCAGAAATATGACTATATTTCGCACCTTAATTCCTACATTTAGCTATCCGATGAAAGCTATCTAACGGTCGTTGTCTAGTGTTAATGATTTCAGGTGTTTCTGACCATTGGATCTTCAAAGAGCATAAAAGAAGATAACTAAAGGTTACACAAGAACATTGGACCTAGAAGTCAGCAGAAGCACCAAAATCCTTGAACATATGATGGATTGGCCCAATATCCACCAGAAGAATGAAGAAGTTCCCTTCATGTGTCAATCGATTGAAAACCAAATCTCAATCAATTGACAAAGAAAGACAACTTGTCCCCCTCTATTTGAATTTTGAAACAATTCAATCGATTGATATTTGAACTCAATCGATTGAAATTTAAATTTGAATAATATCGCCAAAAAGAGAATTTGAACTCAATCGATTGACAATGAAATTTCAATCGATTGAGCCTATTTTTGGAACATGTCTTCCCCGCTCCTTATAAAAATAAAGCTACGACTTAAGGTTGGGGGTCTCTTCTCAGTAGATTTTTCTTAGCTTTTTTATCTTTTGGTAGATTGTTCTTAGGTTTTTCATAGCTTTTTCTTTACAATTTTTGAATGATAGTATGTAATTAGGAACAAAGCATTGTAAGGAGAAATCTTTTGATAAATAAAAGCGCATGTTTAGATGATGACTTCTGATTTACAATGAGCTTGTAGATCGAGGATGAGCGGCTAAACTCCCTTGTTCAAGGAAGAAGCAACCCTTAAATAAGTAACTGCTTTACTATTAATTCTACAATTTCTTAGCATTGTCATGGAATCATTCTGCTAAAAAGTATGTGCTTAATTGAATATCATCGAATGCTCATTTATAGTCGTTGATCTTAGTAATCGATGACCATAAAAGGATCATTCCATCTAGATCTATTCCTGCAAGCCGATCTAAGTTGCAGAGTGATTGTTTCTTACTGTCGTGATTTAGAATTTTGAGATATGCTATGCCTTTTACATGATTCATACCGCAGTAGGCTGAGCCATAGTTTTTGGATAGGGTATTCCGGATCAATAGTCATGTTCTTTACGATTCATTAATTTTCTTCTTGATAAATTATGATATTTTGATGTGGTATGAAATCGTGGGATTGATTATAGAAAAGTTATAAATCTAGGGTTAGCAAACTCCTTGATCATTTCTTAAATTGTCATTTTCTTTATCATATTTGTTCTTGCTTAGATTGATTTACGTTTATTTTTCTAGCATTGTGTGGTGATTGATGAGTAGTAGAATATGATGATATTTCACCCCTAAAGACCTACATTTAGTCATCCGATGAAAGCTATCTAATAAGATTTATGAAGTTTTATAAGTTTCAAGTCAAATTGGTCAATAAACGCATTAAGAAGCATAAAAGGATGCAAAGTGGACAGATACCGGAGCAGTGGAGCAAAGAACACATGAGACCGGACCATTTGACTATGTCGATCAATCGACCCTAGTTGGTCGATGCATCGATATAGTTCGAAGAATTTTAAATTCAAAAATTCAAACTCTAATATGGTCGATCGATTGACCACTTAAGTCGATCAATCGACCAATTTCAAATTTGAATTTGAATTTCGGAATTGGATGATATTTAAAGGAAAATCTGAGGATTCGGAAGGGGATCTCTCCACTTGTATTTTTTTTCTATTTTCTGCTTTCAGTGTTCGAGGGCATTCAGTTCCAATTTTTTTCGAGTTTTATTTATTCACTTTCTAGGCATAAGATCTTAGATTAGTTTAATTTCTGCATTCAAGAAAGGATTGTACGCATTGGATTAAAGCCTTCGTGGATTTTTGTGGATCATTCTTTACGGTATTCTAATGTCACTCTCAATTTCTGTCTTTATTTTATTATTTATTTCAATCATGTGTAGCTAGTTTCATCAAGGATGGGGATCTGATGAACCCCATCCGAGGTATTCATTTATATTAATATAAATTTGTGGTTGAGATGTTAGGATCTTTTAAGGACCCTAATGTTATTATTGGCATGAATACGATTTGATTGTGTGACGACCCGACTTTTCCAATCCCTAAGCTATATGAAAGGTTGGTTCATCAACTTGTTGATTTCTCAATAAGCCGTAACAAACAGAAGCCGGCAACATAACAATGATCAAAAGGCAAAGGCAAAGAATAAAATAATTCAAAACAAAAGCTTTTAACAATAAAATTTATATCACTATGAGGAACCAAGAAGAACCACCGGTGATGGCCAATCCAATACCTAAAATAGTAGTTTACAATAATGGTTCCTCGAGTGATATCAAAAGAACAAAACGACGGCTTAGGGCCCAATATTCAAAGAATATTCTAACAAAAGTACCAAAAAGAAGGGATCAAGAATCAAGGGAAAAACTCCTCAGCAGGTATATCCAATTCCTCCTCAGGAATGTAGTCGGAGTCCTCCAAATCCTCTGACCCTAGGTCAGTCTCAGCACCTATGAAGTATAGTCGAGGGTGAGCTAACGACAAAGCCCAATAGAGGAAACAGATCTATTTGCATTTCATTATAAGTAATGGTTTTTCAAAAGATAGAAATCGGATCAAATGTGGTTTTCAAATGATGCTTTGCAAATTAAATCTCCAATTCTAATCATGAGTCAAAACTAGAATATTCATCTGATGTGTTCAAAATCTTCTGAATTAGCATGCTTCTCGTCTTAAATTTATAACTTAATTTTATCTCCCAAATTTCCTATAGCATGAGAGCGGACTACGTGACCGATGGGAAACCCTACTGACCATCATCGTTCATGAACCCATTTTCTGAAGTGTAACAAGCCCCTACGCTATGAGGAAAACTTGCGTCAAAGTAAATACCGTCAACACGATTGGTAGAATCTAGGGCATCGTTCGTATGTACCTCAAATCGAATGCAAATGCTAACATGTATCAAGGCTTATTATTCATAACATATTACTGATTTTTCGAAGTTCTGATTCAAAAGTTAACTAAGGTTTTGAGGTTCGAATTACAAAGTTATTAGTCATAACAAAGTTTCCAAATTTCGGATTTGTGTCATATGTTCAGATTTTTATTCATGCTGTGTGCAACAATATTCCAAATTTTATGCTTAAAAAAAGAGAGTTTATACTTATAACAGAATGCAAATGAAGTGTAGGGTTCTCTTACCTCAACAAAGAAGATTTAAAATCACACATAAGCAGTCCTCACAAAGGAATCCCAATATTCAAAACCTACAAAGATTAACACTCTCAGTGTTAATATAGGACGAAAAGTCAAACCTGAAAGCTTGCCGAGAAAAATCCGGCAAAAATTTCAATGGTATGAACTAGGGCAGAATTCGACCCTCGAATTCAAACTCGTGGGTCGAATTTGAAATTCGATGGTCGAATTCAATTTCGACCCTCGAATTCTAAAAATCTCATCAGGCATAAAAATTCGAAAATCGACCCTTGATTTTCAATTCGATGGTCGAATTCCAAATTCGACCTTCGAATTTGTTCAGGTCTGTGGCTGTCAAATTTTCCATGTCCGGACTCTTTTCTTTCTTTTTCAACCACAGCCTTCTTATCCAAAATAAACACCATAAACTATTCTAAACAGAACATAAATTTAAATGACATAAAGAGGTTTAAAGGCCTACTTCTTGTAGTTTAAACCGTTGCTTCCGTTGCACCAAATCACGCACCGGAACCAATCTCCAACGCTTATCGATTTAGAACTTCAAATCAGTCCATCATTATAATTAGGTGGCCACTGTCTCAGTAACCAACAAGATCACACAGAACTTATCTCTCTCCACATCTCTCTTCTCTTTCAATGGTTCAAACCGATCAAAATTCAATTATAATTCTAATCAATGGTCGAGACGGGGAGAGGAACTCTCAAGCTCTCAAGATCTAGTATTCAAGATGAGGCAAGGCTTTAGAGGCTCATAAATTTCCAACGAGAGAGAGAAGTTAAACTTCTCTTTCAATCTCTCTTATAACCTAAAACCAAACCAAACAAATATCTAGATTTTTTTTATATTTGCAACTTGTCCACTTAAATTGCAAAAGTGTCCCATGTTGAACACATACACCAATCCCTATCGTGTAAGTTATCGATTACATGACTTGCACACCTCTCAAGACAAAATCCTTTGGCCATTAGTCTTATTATAGCCTTAGCTTACCAAAAATTCAAAAATCCCTCAATAATTTCTGGACATGCTTACCAAGGTAAACAAAAAATAGGCCAAAATATCAGGGATATTACAGATTGTGGTCTAAAATCTAAGAGCTAATCATGCCCTATGATCTTAGCATTGCAATGAAGATTTTATCCTAATTATCACTTATCTCAGGGTTAGATTCTACTGCTATCTGAGGTGTGAGTGTTTATCATAAACTCATAAGATGTTAATCATACATCTCCATGATCTTAGATCAGCAGTGTGACTTTACCCTAGGTGTAAATTCTGATTACTATCTGAGGTGTGAGTGTTAATCACACACACATGAGGGGTTAATCATACCTCTCCATGATCTTAGATCTGTAGTGTGGAGTTTACCCTAAAGATTGGGTTCTAAATGTTGTTTGAGGTGTGAGTGTTAATCATTCACTCATGGGATGGTAATCACACATCTCCGTGACCTCAGATCCACAAGTTAAAACTCAAGTGTGTTCAGGGCTGTGCTCCTTCATACATATCTTATAAGGATCTCATATTTTAATTCACAGATTTGTATTATGTAAATCATAAACCTATGATTGGAGGATTCAGCATCCTAATCCTTATCTCTTATTATTTGTTTAAATTCTCAATTTTTGTTAGTGCTTATCTCATTTATTAAAGCTCTTAGAATCTTAAATTAGTGGTTACTGTGATAGATCTATGGTGATTCCCTTGATTAGTTGCTAGTTCTTTTTGTTTAATTTTCTGATAATTTCTCGTGGGAACAATCTCATACTCTGCACCCACTATTTGCACACCGATTCGTGCACTTGCGAGTAAAACACATTTAAAATAAAAACAGTGATAGCTTAGTGAATCGACGTTCTCTCTCTTGGTACTTCCTGTGGGTATGACACCCTTGATTTCACAGTGCTACAACTGATCTTATGCACTTGCAAGGGTATAATTTAAAATCGATCAAGTTTTTTGCGCCGCTGCCGACGAATGCGACACAATTTTATTGACTTATAAAAAGATTTGTGTTCTCTGTTTGACAGTCAATCGATTGAGACATCATCTTCAATCAATCGACTGGGTTCTGTGCTTACTGCTCACTGTATTATCAATTGATTGATTTGAAAGAATCAATCGATTGATTATTTTGGTATGTTTTAAATTTTGAAATTTCAATCATTTAAATACTGAAATTTGAATTTTGAAATTCGAAATTCAAATTTTGAAATTTTGAATTTTTAAATTTGAAATTTGAAAATTTTAAATTTGAATTTGAAAATTTTAATCTTCATTCTAAAAATTTAAAATTTAAAAATTTTTGAATTCGTTAAAAAAAAAAAAGAATTTTTTTTTTCTGTTCAAATTCTGACTACTGTCCACTATAGTTGTCAATCGATTGATCGTTTACTATCAATCGATTGAATTCTGGGGTTTTTAGTGTCAGTTTGTCACTGTGAAAACCTTTGGGATTTTGTCAATTGATTGACCCTTCTGTTTCAATCAATTGACTGGTCCTCTGTTGATTGCTATTTTAGTGGTATTTCCTATTCTGTCTAGTTTGAATTTTGAACCTCAATCGATCGATTTTGATATATCAATCGATTGATTGATAAATCTTTTGCTGGAGTACTATTGTGTTTCTTTTTCAATCGATTGAGTCCAATGCTTCAATCGATTGAATCTGAAGTGCTCCATTTGTGAATTGATTGTGGACTCAATACTCGTTGTCTTGGGTGACTTGGTGCATGAACTTTACTCGATCTCATCACCCACATCTACAACCGTTGAATTATGAGATTGAAAAGTCTTGCAGAGTGAATCATAGAAACTATAGGCTTTAGCGTCATCACATTGAAACCATGGCAGATAAAAGATAAAGACGAAATAGGAACAATCATGATAACAACAATGAAAATGAAAATAAAAATCATGATAAGGGCCCACGAACATTGGAAGAATACAATGATCTCGATTTTTATGAAGATCGGGACAGCATTATGCATGCTCCTATCCCAGGAAATCATTATAAATTTAAATCGGCAATGATTCAAATATTGCCAATTTTCAATGGGTTGAGCAACTAAAACCGACATACTCATCTAAATGAGTTTCTTGCGGTGTGTAAAATGTTAAGAGTTTATAAAGTTACTGATAAGATAGCAAAGTTATGACTTTTTCCCTTCTCTTTAAGAGATAAGGAAAAAACTTGATTCTATTCCTTAGAACCACAATCTATCTAGAGTTGGACGGAGTTTTAACGTGAATTCTTGAGGAAATATTTTTCTATGAGCAAAACCAATGAGTTACGTCAGAAAATTCTGATCTACGCCCAACAACTTACTGAAATATTTCATAAATGTTGGGAATGTTTTAAAGAATTGGTCAAAAGTTACTCTAATCATCATATGCAAAGGTGGCAACAAATTCAGAGTTTTTACAACGGACTGATCCCAGAAGAAAAGCATATGGTGGATGCATCATGTGGAGGATCATGTGTTACGAAAGAAGTTGATAAAATTTTAGCATTGTTTGAAAGATTATGCCAAACTTCAATATAAAATGAGACCTTGGGAAGAGCTAACCTAAATATGGCAACTAAATCCCATGTGTTGACAAAAGGTGGGCTGTATGATGTTAATAACAATACCTCTGATTTATCAACAAAAGTTGATATGTTGTCCAAACAGATGAATATGTTGTTAGCTGCAATAAAATAAGCTCAAACTCCCACCACCCCCGATGTCTGCTCAATTTGTGAACACCCAGGTCACATGGCTAACGAGTGCCCAACCACTCTGATGATCTTTCCTGAAGAACTTACTCCTCAAGAATAGGTGAATGTGACTCAGTCATATCATCGGTAAGACAGGAATGTGTGCTCCAACACTTACAATCCGGAATGAAAAAATCATCCTAAATTAGGATGGGGAGGATCAAACCAAACTGGATAGGCAAACTAGCAAGACCGATCCAACACGTCAAGTGGACAACAGGGCTTTCGTCCACAACAGAATTTTTACTATCATCACCCAAATTCCAAGTACTGGAAAAATTAAAATTTCAATCAATCTCATACCACCACCTTGAAAGATTCTGATTTGGAAGAGAAGGTTATGTGGAACATGCAAGTTTTTTAACAATAATCTATGCAAGCTATACAACAGATGATGAATGACCAATTGAGTCAATAGACTAATCAAATGAGTCAAAGAGAGAAGGCTTCTCAGCCAACCTACCAGCAACCCTCGTGGTCAAGCATAGTCTAATGAAGGACCATCGACCTGTCATCAGTTGAAAGTTGTCACTGTGTTAAGAAGTGGACGAGTGATCGATAATCAAGTGGAAATTCTTGAGGAATCTGAAAAGGAAGAAGAAGAAGCGGTAAAGGACAGAGAGCTAGAGATAAGAAAAGAGAGGGAGTCGCCTGAAATTGTCCAACTAGAAACTGAAGAAAACTCAGAACTTGAATCCACTCTTCATACACCAAAGGCACCATTCCCTGAGTGCTTGACATCTCCATCTAGAATGGGGAAGGGTTCGTCAAAAATAGAGGAAATCTTTGAAACATTCAAGCAAGTAAAGATAAATCTTTCATTGCTTAAAACAATCAAACAAGTTCCTGAGTATGCCAAATTCTTCAAGAATTTGTGCACCCGTAAGAGAAGGGCGCGTACTCAAGTGTCAAAGAAAGTGTTCCTGACTAATTAAGTTAGTTCGATATTATAATTAAAAGTACCACAGAAACTCAAAGACCCTCGAGTCCCAACTGTTCTATGTGTTATAGGTGGGCAGCCAATTGGTAAGGCACTACTAGATTTGGGAGCAAGTATCAACTTGATCCCATACTTAGTATATGAGAAATTAGGATTGGGCGAATTGAAACCCACTGCTATCACACTCCAACTTGCTGATAGGTCAGAAAGAAGAGCTAGGGGTATCATTAAGGATGTTTTGATTGGGATAGATAAATTTGTCTTTCCAGTGGGCTTCATTGTCTTGGATATGGAACCACCAGTTAAATCAACAAATCAAGTCTCAATCATTCTTGGACGTCATTTTCTTACAACTGCAAATGTCTGCATTAATTATCGAATGGGAGTCATGGATGTTTCTTTTAGAAATATGAAAGTTAGGCTGAATATATTTCATGCGGTGAACCATTTCCTCAATGAGGATGAGGTTGACTGTTTCTACATCGATCAGGTGGATGAAGTAGTGGATGAAGTTTTACCATCAATGTTAACCAAGGAAGAATTTGAAATTGCTTTGTTGGCCATCTACTAGAAAAAAGGAAGTGGAGAGAAACACCCAGACAAAATGAGGACGGCCTCTTCAAGTCAAGGCGATAAGTCATGGGAGACTAAGGCTAAGGTGGAACCATTACTCATTGAGGATAAGGCCGAACTGACACCATCAATCGAGCCGCCAACAACTATTGAATTAAAATAGCTGCCTGAGTCACTTAAATATATGCTTTCCTGGGACCTCAAGAAACGCTTTCGATAATAATTTTATCAACATTATCGAAAAAGCAAGAGCATGATTTGCTGAAAGTGCTTAAAGATCACAAAAAAGCTATCGGATGGACGTTAGCCGATCTAAAAGGGATTGATCCGTCAGTATGTATGCACAAAATATATCTGGAAGATGATAACACACCATCAAGAGAGCCACAGAGACGACTTAATCCAAACATAAAAGAAGTCATTTTAAAAGTAATCATCAAGTTGCTCGATGCTAGAATCATCTATGCAATCTCCGATAGTGGATGGGTAAGTCTAATTCAAATTATTCCCAAAAAGTCAGGGATTACAGTGAAAGAAATAACTGAAGGGGAATTGGTGCCTACACGTGAGACTATTGGGTGGCGTGTCTGTATCGATTATCGAAAATTAAATACAGCCACCAGAAAGGATAATTTTCTCCTTCCATTCATTGATCAAATTCTTGAGAAACTGGTAGGACAAGAGTTCTACTATTTTCTCGATGGATATTCAGGGTACAACCAAGTACCTGTATTTTCAGCTGATCAGGAGAAGACAACGTTCACATGTCCTTATGGTACTTTTGCATGTCGTAGAATGTCATTCAGCCTTTGCAATACTCAGACCACCTTTCAACGATATATGTTAGTTATATTTTCCGATATGATTGACAAATTCATTGAGGTATTCATTGATGACTTCTCTTATTTTGAGAAGACCTTTGAATTGTGCTTACAACACCTTTCACAGGTGTTGCAACTTGTTTTAAGCTGGGAGAAGAGCCGTTTTATGGTTCGATAGGAAATAGTTTTGGGGTATATCATATCAAGAAAAGGAATTAAAGTCGACAAAGCAAAAATTGACTTAATTGCTAATTTTTTTCCACCAAAAAGTATTCGTCAAATTTGATCATATTTGGGTCATGCTAGATTTTACAGATGATTTATCAAAGATTTTAACAAGGTTGCTAAACTATTATGCAACTTGCTTGGAAAAGATGTTCCGTTTGAATTTGATGAGGATTGCATGAAATCATTTTTAAAATTGTGAGAGTTGTTATCTAATGCTCTAATAATCCAACCACCGGATTATTCACTCCCTTTTGAACTTATGTGCAACGCATCAGACTATGCTATTGAAGCGGTCTTAGGATAAAGGGTAGACAAATTACCTCATGTAATTTACTATGTCAGCAAGACGCTGATTGATGCACAACTGAATTACACTACAATCGAGAAAGAATTATTAGCTGTGGTGTATGCATTGGATAAATTCCGTTCTTATCTGCTCGAGTCCAAAATTGTGGTCTTTTCAGACCACTCTGCATTGAAGTATCTTTTGGCTAAAAAGGATACAAAACCAAGGTTGATCCGATGGATCCTGCTCCTCTAAGAATTCAACTTTGAAATCAAAGATGAAAAGGGGGTTGAAAATATTGTTGTTGATCATTTGTCATGAATTCTACCTAAAGAATCATCTGTGTCGGAAACCATCCGTGACACTTTCTCAGATGAGCAATTAATGACAATAGATACAACAGCTACAAAAATTCTTTGGTTTGCAAATATCATAAATGATTTGGTCACTGGCAGAATTTCTACGCAATGGGGTAGAAATGATAAGAATCTCTTTTTCTCCCAGATAAAATACTACTTTTGGGATGAGCTACAATTGTTCAAATTCTGTTCAAATCAAGTCATTAGGAGATGCATACCAGAAGAAGAGCAATTGAGTATCATGAATTTCTGCCATGCTGGGGCCTATGGAGGCCATTTTAGAGGACAAAAGACCGCACAAAAAATTCTTCAAAGCGGATTTTATTGGCCCTCTATTTTTCGAGATTCAGTAAGATTTTGCAAAGAATGCCAACGATGTCAACAACTCGAAAATATTTCGAGACGGAATATGATGCCACTGAACCAAATTTTGGTTGTGGAAATTTTTGATGTATGGGGGATCGACTTCATGGGTCCTTTTCCCCCATCATTCGGTTATCTATATATTTTGGTAGCCATCGACTATGTTTCAAAATGGGTAGAAGCTGTGGCAACAAGATCGAATGACCATAAAGTGGTGGTCAAAATTTTGAAGGAAAATGTATTCAGTTGATTTGAGATTTCATGAGCAATAATTAGTGATGGCGGTTCGCATTTCTACAACAGCCACTTTGCCACTTTAATGAGGAAATGCGGTGTCACCCATAAGGTGGCAATGCCGAACCACCTGCATACTACTGGTCAAGTAGAAGTGTCAAATCGGGAGATCATGCGGATTTTAGAAAAGACCGTGCAACTAAATAGGAAAGATTGGTCAAATCATTTATCTGATGCTCTCTGGGCATATCGCACTGCATTTAAGACACCGATTGGAATTTCACCCTTCAAGATTGTGTATGAGAAAGCTTATCACCTCCCAGTCGAATTAGAACACAAGACATTCTGGGAAATCAAACGATTTAATTTCGACATGCAAAAGGCAAGATCTAATCGAAGGTTGAAATTGAACGAGTTGGAAGAGCTACGCTATGATGCTTATGAAAATTCAAAGTTCTACAAGGAGCGATACAAAAGATTGTACAATCAATCAATTTTTCAGAAAGAATTCCACATAGGATAAAAGGTTTGGTTGTTTAATTCCAAATTTAAACTCCATCCAGGAAAATTAAAGTCGAGGTGGGAAGAACCCTTTCAGGTTGTATCCACTATCGCACACGGTGCAATTGAGGTTAGAAATCTTAAGAATAATCAAATTTTCAAGGTGAATGGGCAACGGCTCAAACCAATGTTTGAACCAATGACCCAAATGTAGATTGAATCAATATACCTCAATGACCCAGAGAAATGACATGTGAATGGTCGAGCTGTCGACACATAAACTAAGCGCTCCCTCGGAGGCAACCCAGTGTGTTTTAATTAATTGTGTTAGAAGTCTCAATCGATTGAATTTGAGAAAAGTCAATCGATTGAGCTTGTATTTTGCTCAATCGATTAAGAAGTATCTTTCTCAATCGATTGATGTTTCAGTTCAAACATCATTACAAAGTCATCTCGCATCTTTAATGTTTGCCAAACCAATCGGCACTACATTGATGTCAATCGATTGAAAATCTAATTTCAATTGATTGATATAAATCTGATTTGATTGCCAGATTTCGAAATCGAAGCGTCAATCGTCGCGTCTTTTCAGTGGCGGATAAGTCAAAGAGTCATAATTATGTCAATCGATTGAGACTCACCTCTCAATCGATTGACCTGACAAGCTGTTTAATCCCGCCACTTCCCAAGATGTCAAGCGTCGTGACTTTTCACGAAAGGCTTCATGTCGATCGATTGGCGCCAATGTCTCAATTGATCGACATTATGGTTGCATGAAGAGTTGTACCACGTCGCATCCACATCCCAATGCCAATTGAAATTCCCGAGACATGGTTCATTGTCGATCGATTGAAGTCCGAAATTCAATCGATTGACAAGAGAAATATAAAAAGGAACAACCGTGGTCCCTGGCTTCACAAGTTTTCTATACATTCGACCAAGAACACCTATTATTCTTTTACAGACATTCTCCTCGTACGATCGAAATGGCAGCACTTGGACCTATGATCTACCGATCATCCCGTCCTAACAACAACCCCATACGCATCCCAAACGATGAGTACGTGGACCGGTTATGTCAAACCGAAAATTTCTTCGATCTTACAAAGTTTCATCGTATCGTCGAAGTGGCGCGTTCCATTGAGTTTATCGAAGCCCTGCACCTAGAAATGCTGCTTGCACCTCCTCCTATCGATGTTTCCTTGCGTCTGATTCGCCTAGTCTACCAGAATATGGAGTGAGTGTCGGCACCACAATCTCCGACGGGTTTTGCCTTCATTCGCTTGCGGATCGATAACTGGTCGTACAATCTGCATATCGTTGATCTCACCCGTGCATTCAACTTCTACATTGTTTGCCCACCGAATCATCATATCGATCCGGCCGTGGATCTTAGCCAAGAGTTCATGATAAAAAATATGTGTGCGGGACGGCACGGCTCGGGAATGTCGACAAAGTGCGTGGTTCTACCAATGGATATACTATTTTGGGACATAGTGATGTCCAACAACTTACTTTCGCATGGTACCAAAAGTGAGAGGATAAAGAATCGGGTGGCAGCACTCTATGCGGCCCACACGAACACTTGGTTTGACGCGCCTGGTTTGATGCTAAAAGAGATGTAGAGGTGTCACAACGACATCGCTACCACCACTGCACCACGTTAATGGGAGGCTATCCTTCTCCACTTTCCACACTATGTTATACATCTTTTGAACCAGATCGGGTGCCTTATTTGTGATGATGAGGAAATGGGTGATATGTAGTTCTACCAGTATGGCCCAAATGTGTGGGACAAAAGCATTAAAGTCATTTTAAGAGTCACGCCACCGCCTCTCGATGTTGATGAGATACCTCCTCCTCCTCCCCGACCAAACCTCGCACAACGCCAACGTGGCAATATTCGATGACCTCGTCCTGAAGAGGTCCTTGATTTTAACGCCGAGGCAGCAATTGCTCTCCTTGAGGTGCGGATAAATGGGTTGAGTGCAGCGGTTGGAGGTATCAATCGACAGTGCCGGTTTCAGAGTTCCCTTCTCTTGCTGATTGCCCGAGAATCATTCTCGGGGCAAGCTGACGCAGGAGTGCGAGCGGCGATAGATGGAGAGGGAGATCTTGATGATGATGATGATGATGACGTTTAGTCAATTTGTTTTACGTTTGGTTTAGTAGTTTGTTATTTTGTTTCGAAGTGGTATAGTGTTTGTTTTGTTTTATCTTTGTGTGTTTGATTAATCATAGTTTGTGTTAGGATGTAGGGTTTTGTTTTAGTTAATCTGGATGCTGCAATGTTATGGAACACTTTTTGTAATCAAATCAAATTGGTTGAATGAAAAATTGGTATGTTTGGTGTGTTACTTTTTTGTGTAATTTTGGATTGGTGCACAATTTCATCAGTCAATCGATTGAGAGTAAATTTTTCAATCGATTGAGAATTTTAAGTGCTAAAATTTCACAAAGAAAGTAAAATTGTCAATCGATTGGGAAGCCTTCCTCAATCGATTAATGCCTAGGTAGACAGAAAATTCTTTTTGTCAGGAACAGAAAGATTCCAAATTTGCTTCGATTGCCTGTATCAAAATTTTTTTCGAAAAAGCAAGTTTTGGCCGTGTACCAAGTGAACCTTCCTGATATAATGTGTCAATCAATTGACACTCAAAAGTTAATCGATTGACTAATGAAGTTGCCGAAAGAATACGTTATGCATCTCGAAAATCCAGATTTGAGTCAATCTTAGAGTGTCATGTTATAGGAAGTTTCTTCATTATTTAAACCATCCTTTAGGTTAAAATCTCTAAAACATTCACTTAGTCAAGAAAACCAATCATCCTCCTCAAACATTGTGATATGAATTCGATCAAGTATCATACCTGATCGGCAATTAGGAGATTGGCGGAACCGGCCTGAAAGCGTACGTAATACCACTCACCTCGACCACCTCTCGATTTGTCAAATTTTGAAGTCATTAATTTAGAATCAACATCTCCGCTGCCACCATCACCACCTCGTGCCCTAGTTCCTCCACCCGGTGGCGTCAGCATCACCGAAGAGATGTGGCGATTGATGTTTCCAAGGCCAATGCAAGGGATAGCTGCCATTGATGACTAAGGGATATGAGTTAGTTTAGGATTTAGATTTCAGAGTCCTTTAGAGTTGATGTTCCTTTTAATGTTTTAGATTAGGTTCTTTTAATTAGGGCACTAGAAAAGTTTCTTTTTGTTTTCAATAAGTGTAGGAAATTGCACATTATTAATGAAAATTTAATTTAGTTAAAAATCTTCGTTTAAATGTTTTGATGCCCAACTTACAATACTTTTCACCTGGTCTGCCTCTTGGTTCTTGATTGCTTTTAACAGGTTTGGGGGTCCCATACACTTTCAAAAATCAAACCAATGAGTACATTTGACATAACAGGTTTGGGGGTGAGAAATTCATGTTCAAAAAAAAAAGAAGAGTTATGAGGCTATTTTTCGAAGTTTGAAAAGTGCATCAGTCAATTGATCAAGACCACTGAGTCAATCAATTGACTGATAGATCTTTAGCCCAGAAACATCCAGCAGGTTAGGAAATGTCAATCGATTGATTCACAAAAATCAATCGATTGATAGCAGAATTGTCAGCCCTACCTATTGGAAGCTTGCATCAGTTAATCGATTGAGGCCAATGAGTCAATCGATTGACTGATCTCCAGTAAACTCATAAATTCTGAATTGTGGTTTTATGACCTTTAAGCGTGAATGCCCGAAAATTCGTGAAAAATGTCAATCGTGCCATGTTTTTTCTACAAATGCTTATTCATTCTTACGAGTTAAAAAGTGATTTTCATGATCCATGTCCATGAATTCTGGCACCATCACTATGCTTTAATTCCAAAGTCTGAGAGTCAAGTCTAAGAACTTGGAATCCTAAGATCCTAAGAAAGACTATACCCACGAGCTTTAGAACTTCTTCCTCATTTTTTATGAGTGCTGAAAATTTTTGGAGTATCTTTGAATTTCATGTTTAATTATTGAAATTTCATATGTTTTATCTTGATTTGTTAATTTTGCATGTTTATATTATTGCGCTAGAAATCTTTGTGTGAAAACTCAAGGCAAATAGACATCATTACCATCATGAGAGGAAATGAACGAAGGCCATCTTTGGCCCGTTTGTGCTCAAAATGTCCCACCTTATATTGATTTATCTTGTTGCACCCCCTTTTGAGCCTTGATTGAAAAATTTTGCCCTAAATATTCTTTGTAAAGCTATATTAACCATAACCCACACCAGTTTGGAAAACCCTACCCCTCGATCTCTGAGAAATTGGAAAAGAAGAATGAGAGAAAGAAAAGAAATAGAGAGTCATGACAATAATACTGACAAGGAGCATATGACAGAAAAATATATGAATAAAAGGGGAGAGAAACAAGAAATATGTGAAAAACATAAGGTGGTGTTAAAAAGAAAAAGGAAAATTCTGAAAAATCTAAGAAAGAAAGAGTGAAAAATTAGAAAATCAAATTATATTTATTTTTTCAGTTTCTCAGAGAAATTTGATATCCAAAACTCTCCTTTCTTGCTTAACCTTTACCTGAGCCCCATTACAACCTTGAACAAGACCTTTTTTATCCAATCATGAGTGATAAATGCCTTGTAGAGAGTGATAATGCAATGCCTATGGTGTTTGATATAATTTGCTTAGGATACAAATATTTTTCATCATGAGATTTCTATTTATTTCTTTGATGCACCGTCTTTCTTAATTCCTGTGAGACCTGTTGTTGATGTTGTAACCTTCTCTCACATATGAGCAAAAAGTAATCCAGTCATGCCAATAATTTCATTTTTGAGTGCATACCTACGGTGAGGATTGAGTCAAGACATAGGATCTAAAGATCCCTAGTTTGAACTTGTTCCCTGATGAAAGAACTTTAGCAGTAGTAAGTGCACGATACTCTGGGCATGAATCATGAGTTATTGATATGAATGAGCATTGATAAGAGTACCATGACCGGAAGCATTTTATAAAAAAAATTTGCGGACATTTAACGATCTAAGGCTATGACAATAATTCTGGAATTTATTAATTTATGAAGTTTGTAGGTATCTTCACTGAAAATCTCCTTGAGACACAACTCCTCCACTAGGGATCACCTAGGGGTTTAAAGGCTTATTGCATATGTTAAATATAATCGTGTTCCCTATGAAAGTGGTATTCATTTTATTTGTTAATTGTTAGTTATTTTTCATTATCTTTGCTCGAGGACTAACAAAGTGTAGGTTTGGGAGTGTGATCTGTGCCGAAATATGACTATATTTCATACCTTAATTCCTATATTTAGATTTCCGATGAAAGCTATCTAATGGACACTGTCTAGTTTTAATGATTTCAGGTGTTTCTGATCATTGGATCTTCAAAAAATATAAAAGAAGATAATTAAGGATTACACAAGAACATTAGACCTAGAAGTCAGCAGAAGCACCAAAATCTGTGAACATATGATGGATTGGCCCAGCATCCACCAAAAGAATGAAAAAGTTCCCTTTATGTGTCAATCGATTGAAAACCAAATCTCAATCGATTGACAAAGAAAGACAGCTTTTCCCCCTCTATTTGAATTTTTAAATAATTCAATCGTTTGATATTTGAACTCAATCGATTGAAATTCAAATTTGAATAATATCCCCAAAAAGAGAATTTGAACTCAATCGATTGAGAATGGAATTTCAATTGATTGAGCCTATTTTTGGAAGATGTCTTGTCCGCTCCCTATAAAAATAAAGCTACGACTTAGGGTTGGTGTGACGACCCGACTTTTCCAATCCCTAAGGTATAGGAAAGGCCGGTTCATCAACTTATTGATTTCTCAATAAGCCGTAACAAACAGAAGCCGGCAACATAAACTAAGGTCTAAAGACAAAGGCAACATTGTTAATCCAAAAACAAAATCTTTATATAACAAAAATTAGATACATCACTGAGAGGAACCAAAAGGAACCACCGGTGATGGCCAATCCGATCACCTAAAATAGAGGTTCACAATAATGGTTCCTCGAGTGATATCAAAAGATCAAAAAATAATAGCCTAAGGCTCAACAATCCAAAAATAATATCCAGACAAAATACCAAAAAAATACAGAATCTAAGATCACGGGAAGAACTCCTCAGCTGGTATGTCCAAATCCTCCTCGGGAATATAATCGGAGTCCTTCGGATCCTCTGACCCAAGGTCAGTCTCAGCACCTGTGACGTATAGTCGAGGGTGAGCTAACAACTAAGCTCAATAGAGGAAGACATATCTATTTGCATTTCTTTATAAGTAAAGCTTTTCAAAAGACGGAATCGGATCAAATATGGTTTTTCAATGATGCTTTTCAAATTAAATCTCCAGTTCTAATCCTGAGTCAAAACTGAACTATACTCTAAAGTGTTCAAAATGTTCTGATTTAGCATGCTTCTTGTCTTAAATTTATAACTTAATTTTATCTCCCAAATTTCCTATAGCATGAGAGCAGACTACGTGACCGATGGGAAGACCCTACTGACCATCGTCGTTCATGAACCCATTTAGAAAATGCAACAAGCCCCTACGCTATGAGGGAAACTTGCGCCAAAGTTTTACCGTCAACACGGTTGGTAGAATCTAGGGCATCGTACTTATGAACCCAAAATCAAATGCAAATACTAACACATATCCAAGCTTATTATTCATATCATATACTGATTTTTCAAAGTTCTGATTCGAAGTTCTGATTCAAAATTTAACTGAGGTTCTGATTCAAAATTTAGCTGAGGTTCTGATTTCCAAGGATTCTTATTTATGACAAGGTTTACAAATTTTCGGATTGTATCATATGTTCAAAGTTTTAATTACACTGTGTGTAACGAAATTTCTATATTTTATGCTTCTAAAAATAAATGATTTATAACAGTCTATGCTTATAAATTCATGCAAATAATAATTAGGATTCCCCTACCTTAACCAAGAAAAATTCAAAAGCATGAACAAGCAGTCCTCTCCAAGGACTCCCAATTGTCAAAACCTACATATATTAACACCCTCAGTGTTAATATAGAACCCAAAAATTAAATGCAAAGGCTTACAAATAAAAATCCAACCAAACTCTTAAAAGTCAAAAGCTGGACAAAATTCGACCATCGATTTCAAATTCGATGGTCGAATTTGAAATTCGATGGTCGATTCTAAAATCGACCATCGAATTTCAGAACCCTGTTTAAAGCTTAAATTCTGATTTCGACTGTCGATTTCCAATTTAAATGATCGATTTTGAAATCGACAATGAATTTTCCTGTGCTCGTGTCATTAATTCAACATGCCCGGATTCTTTTTCTTTAATTTCTACACAGCCACTCAATCCTTTCTATTGAATCCATATCTTAATTTCCTAACAAAACCCAACAAATTTACATAAGGAGGTTTCAAGGCATACCTCTTGTAGCTTAATTCGTTGATTCCGTTGCACTGATTCACGCACCGGAACAAATTTCCAAGCTCAAAGGTTTAAAACTTCAATCGGCTCATTATTCCTAAGGAGGTGGTCACTGCCTCAGCCATGACAAATTTAAAGAGAACTTCTCCCTTTCCTCATCTCTTTTCTTTTTCAGTAATTCAAACAGATCCAAATTCTAGCTCAAGGCTTATTAATGGTTGAGATGGGAAGAGGAGTTCTCAAACTCTCTAGATCTAAAGATTAGAGATGCAAGGCTTAGTGGCTTAATTTCCAACGAGAGAGAAGTTAACTTCTCTTGCACTCTCTCTTATAACCAAAGTTATGTGAATAAAATATCTAGATTTTTATTATTTACAACTTATCTACTTAAGTTGAACATTATCCGGTGTTAAACACAAACACCAATGCTATTGTGTGAGTCATAGATTACATGACTTGCACACCTCTCAAAATGAAATCCTTATGCCAAAAGTCTTATCATAGACTTAGATTACCAAAAAATCTAAAATAGTCCACAATATTTTTCGGGCACGCTTATCGAGGTAAACGAAAATAGGTCAAAATATCAGGGATATTACAGTTGGGGGTCTCTTCTCAGCAGATTTTTCTTAGGTTTTTCATCTTTTGGTAGATTGTTCTTAGGTTTTTCATAACTCTTTCATAGCTTTTTCTTTACAGTTTTTGAATGATAGTTTGTAATTAGGAACAAAGCATTATAAGGAGAGATATTTTGATAAATAAAAGTACATATTTAGATGATGGCTTCTGATTTACAACTGGCTTGTATATCGAGGATGAGCGGCTAAACCCCCTCGTTTAAGGAGGAAGTGACCCCTAAATAAGTAACTGTTTTACTATTAATTCTATAATTTCTTAGCATTGTCAAGAAATCATTCTGCTAAAAAGTATGTGCTTAATTGAATAACATCGAATGCTCATTTATAACCGTTGATCTTGGTTATCGACGACCATAAAAGGGTCATTCCATCTAGATCTATTTTTGCAAGCCGATCTAGGCTGCAGAGTGATTGTTTCTTACTTTCGTGATTTAGAATTTTGAGATACGCCATGCCTTTTACATGATTCATACCCCAGTTGGCTGAGTCATAGTTTTTGGATAGGGTATGCCGGATCAATAGTCATGTTCTTTATGATTCATTTTTCTTCTTGATAAATGATGGTATTTTGATGTGGTATGAAATCGTAAGATTAATTATAGAAAAGTTATAAATCTAGGGTTAGCAAAAACCTTGATCATTTTTTAAATTGTCATTTTCTTTATCATAATTTATTTTTGTTTAGATTGATTTACATTTATTATTCTAGCATCGTGTGGTAATAGCTTAGTGAATCAACATTCTCTCCCTTGGTATTTCCTTGGGTATCTTTTTCTCTTTAAAAATTAATTTAATTACACACTTTCCTGTAGGTACGACACCCTTGATTTCACCATGCTACAACCGATCTTGTGCACTTGTAAGGGTACAATTTAAAACCGATCATAGCATCCCGACCCTATATATAGGGCTGGGTCGGTGTGGGTCATGGGTTTGGTCGGGTTGGCTTGAGTGAGCCATAGAGCGGGTCAGATCAGGTGCGCTATAAGTTCGATCCATTGAGAGCCCTACTAGAGGAATTTTTTTTTCTAACTCATTTTTTTACTAACGTTGAGTTTCAGAACATATCAATTAATACACCCTCACAACTTCTTAAAATAAAAGAGGGGAAAAGTAGTTCGAGGCCTTCTCAAGTGATAAATGATTGGTTAGACCCTATGAAATAAGGACAATGTTATTCAGGAAAATTTTAAAAAAACCCCTAAACTTTCACCTCAATGCCCCTAAAGCACTTGAACTTTGCATAATGTCAACTAAACCCCTAAAGAATGCAAATGTACCAAAATTCGACCCTGCCGTCACGCCCCGTTATCTTTTCAATGGAAACTGATGACGTGGAGCCTTAAAGCCTTAAAGGCGCTGACGTGGAGCATTTCAAGCGGTGACGTGGCCATTTAAGTTGTACACATGCTAAGCATGTGACCTAAGCGCTTTAACCTGTGTCTTCTTCTTTCTCTTTCTTCTTCATCTGTGTCTTCTTCTTCTTCTTTCTTCTTCATCTTATGTTTCTCTATGATTGCTGCTTCTTTATTTTATTCCTGATATTCTCCCTCTTTTTTCCAAATGATATGACTAATGAGAACTTGATCTCCCTAAACCAACCCGCAATAGATAAAAAGTTGGGATTTTTCCATTAAGAATGCTAAGCTCTGTTCTGATATGGTGATTTCTCATTAATACCTGTTGTAGATTGAGTTGTTTTGAGGTTTTGATGCCTTGAAATCTCCAGATGAGTTTTGAAGTTTTGATCCAAACAGTTAATGGATCAGAATCAAAAGCTTCAAATTTTGAAAAATAAAAATTAAAGCACCTTTTGAAATCTCCAGATGAGTTTAGGAGTTTTGATTTTTGAATCCAAACATTCAATGGGACTGAAAATCAAAGCTCAAAATTTTGAAAATAAAAAAATAGCAGATCTTCTGAAATCTCAACATGAGTGTAGGAGTCCTGAGTTTTGATTTTTTAGTCCAAAGAGTAAATGGGTTTGAATCAAAAGCTCAAAAATCCTCAAAAATAAAAAATAATGGACTTGGCGCGCCATCTTTGCTTTCCTTTGGTGCATGCCCGACACAACCTTCACTTCTCCTATTGTTTACACAATTATCTAAACAAATTAATTTTATTAAAAATTAAATAAAACCAACTTTTTATCCTAATTTAGTAGTCAAATTGCAAATAAAATTAAGGAAAAACTTGCAAACTTGGGTAGAACATGTGAACTTTTTATTTTTGAATGAATAAGTTTTATTACCTCCCTAGGCATTAGGGTCTTGGGAATAACTCTACAATTCAAAAAAGTAATATATTAATTATAAAGATACAAGTGTAAACTAGAGAGAGAGGGAGTACCCTAAAACATGTCTACCACCATAAAAAATAACTTGAAAAACAAGACCCACCCATCAACCCAATTCTACCTCCTCCATAAACCAAGTTGATGCACCTTTTCACCTGCAATTTATTAAATAAAGCAGAGTAATTATGAGTTTTTTTTACATTCAGCATTAATTTCTTTATCTTTTTTCTTTTTTTGAATTGGGTATTGCCCAGTGATTTGAATCCAACTACTAGACCAGTACCTCATGTCACAATTTATTTAGTTTTCTAATATCCACTTCCTTAAACAAAAAAGGAAAAAAAAAAAAATATATATATATATATATATATATATATATATATATATATATATATATATATATATATATATATATATATATATATAATAGCTTCTAAGTTTTATGATTCTAGTTTTTCAATGAAATTGAGTAATGGGTTTCTACATCACAACTTATATAGCTCTCATATACCCAATTCCTTAAAAAATAATAATAATAACAAATATCAATGAAACTAAGAAATGGGTTGCTATATCACACCTTAATCTAGTTTTCTATATCCAATTCCTAAAAAAAAAAGAAGGAAAGTAACATATATATATATATATATATATATATATATATATATATATATATGGGAAATTTTCAAATTGTTTTTTTATTTTCAAAATTTGGAGCTTTTAATTTTCAGTCCCATTGACTGTTTGGATTCAAAAATAAAACTCCTAAACTCATTTGGAGATTTCAAAAGGTGCTTTAATTTTTATTTTTCAAAATTTGGAGCTTTTGATTCAGACCCATTAATTGTTTGGGTCAAAACTTTTAAACTCATCTAGAGATTTCAAGGCATCAAAACCTCAAAACAACTCAATCTACAATAGGTTTTAATGAAAAATCACCATATCAGAACAGGGCTTAGCATTCTTCAATGGAAAAATCCCAACTTTATATCTACTGCAGGCTGGTTTAGGGAGATCAAGGTTTCATTAGTCATCTCATTTGAAAAAAAAGTGGAAAAAAATGAGGAACAAAATGAAGAAGCAGCAGCCATGGAGAAACAGAAAATGAAGAAAGAGGAAGAAGAAGACACAGATGAAGAAGAAAGAAAAAGAAGAAGACACATGCTAGAGGGCTTCGGTCACAATTAGCATGTGTACAACTTAAGTGGCCACGCCACTGCTTGAAATGCTCCACGTCAACGCCTTTAAGGCTTTAAGGCTCCAGGTCATCAGTTTCCGGTGAAAAGATAACGGGGCGTGACGGCAGGGATTTGATTTTAGTACATTTGTATTCTTCAGGGGTTTAGTTGATATTATGCAACGTTCAGGTTCATTAGGGGCATTGAGGTGAAAGTTCAGAGGTTTTTTTGAAATTTTCCCATGTTATTCAATAGGAAAAATTTTATAGACAATTTTGCAAGTATCTTATATGGTGCGATGTGATTGGCTGCACACATAGTGGGGCCAAGCATTGTACCCAATCATGTCATGCCACATAAGTTGCCTGCTAAATTATCTGTAAAAAATTTGTCATAATTTTCCATTAGATAATTCATAGCCAATAGGTAAAAAGACAGTGTTATACGGTGGACACTTTTTGATAGACAATTTTGCAGGTAGATTATGTGGCATGACGTGAATGGTTGCACACATGATGGGGCCCGTCGCACCACATAAGCTATCTGCAACATTATCTATCAAAAACTATCCACCATTTTTAATTTTTCATATGTAAAATATATAGAACTCTACGGCCTTGTTCAGGTGTTTCCTGGTTTTTCTCATAAAAGCTTAGACTCTTGAAAACTCATATTCCTACAAATTCTTGGCAGACTCAGATTCCTGACTATTCCTAGACGTGTTCTTAACTTACTCTGATTCCTGGTTTTTCTCCAAATAACTTAGAATCTTATTGTTCTTAAGTTCATCTCAGAAAACCTCAGAATCGGTTTAATGGATGAGGCCAAGCATTGTACCGAGTCATGTCGTGCCACATAAGTTGCCTGCTAAATTGTCTGTAAAAAATTTGTCATAATTTTCCATCAGATAATTCATAGCCAATAGGTAAAAAGGCAGTGTTATACGGTGGACACTTTTTGATAGACAATTTTGCAGGCAGATTATGTTGCGTGACGTGAATGGCTGCACACATGATGGGGCCCGTCGCACCACGTAAGCTATTTGCAACATTATCTATCAAAAACTATCCACCATTTTTAATTTTTCATATGTAAAATATATAGAACTCTACGGCCTCGTTCAAATGTTTCCTAATTTTTCTCATAAAAGCTTAGACTCTTGAAAACTCAGATTCCTATAGATTCTTGGCAGACTCAGATTCCTGACTATTCCTAGATGTATTCTTAACTTACTCTGATTCCTGATTTTTCTCCAAATAACTTAGAATCTTATTATTCTTAAGTTCGTCTAAGAAAACCTTAGAATCGGTTTAATGGATGATTGTGCTACGACCATATTAATTTTATTCAATCATCGGGTTATGTCTCGTAATCAGATTTGATTGAAATTTTATGGGCTACTAATCCATGTAAGGTTGAAAATAGTTGACGGATTTTTTTTTTCAAATAAGATTTCATGAAAGATAATTATCAAAACATCACATACACATAGTAAAATTGATACAAAATTGACGAATTTAATAATTTCGATTTTTTTTCTGTAAGGGTGGCGTTAAAAAATCATTCACTACTTTATATTAGACGATCAAGATCATTTTTCTTCCCCAACTTTCACACAACAGATTTTGAGATTGTGGTCACCTATCAAGTGACCGTGATCATGGGCATACCATGAGAAAGGGTTTTCAAATGTCACTTTGAGGGATGTGTGCCACGTGGAATCAAAATTTGACCATTTGATAGGTGCGCCATGATTTCAAGTTCTATCTAATATATCAAATACGTATATGCCTTATTTCGATTATCAACAATTATATATGTATATTTAAAAAATTAATAGTCTACACAAGTTTGGAAGTATTATAATGGTTGAGTGATGTTCAAACCTCTTTAGGTGGACAATAAATTACTCTTATTTTATTTGAGACTTCTCTCTTAAGGCCTCGTTCAGAGCTCATGTGCAAATCTGAGGGAGTTTGCCGTTTGGAGTTTGGGTGGGTCCCACCAGATTTTAGTTGCTTTCCGAGTGAAAGTGACCTTCATGCATCCGAGTAAATTGCTCAAATTTGATCAGAATCTGAGTTTTAACGTATATACTCTCACCTTGTATATACACCATATAATTGCCTTTGAGATATTTAAAACGTAATAGCTCTCTTTTATTCCAATACCCCATAATCACCATGTTTAAAGCGTTTTGAAGCACTTTTGATACGTTGACTACCTTGAATCAAATCATTAAGATTATTTTTTAATCCCAATCTTTGATAAAATAGATCTTGAGATCATGACCCCCAAATCAAACAGTCATATGTTAATTCTACGTGGCACATATCCCCAAAGTGACTATGATCATGAGCGTTAAATAAGTAGCAGTCTTGGGTCACTTTTCGGGATGTATTCCATGAGGATTTAACATCTGATTGTCTAATAGGTGGGTCATGGTCAGTATATCAAGTTGCCAAAGATTGGGATGAAAAATATTCTCCGTCATTAGTTTTAAGGCAGCCAATGGTGTTAGCAGTGAAACCATCAGTTCATGAGACCAAATATTTGGATGCAAATACTCGTACCCTTTTTTAAGATTATAAGGTAAGCACTAAGAAGAGAGGAAATTATTTCGCGCAATTACTTATAATAGAGGATTCCTTAGTTGCAACCATCATAATATTGATAGAATTCGAATTGCAAATAATGGTACCTAATTACCCATAATTTAGGCCCATTTTTTGGCTCCCCTCCATCTAGTGGTTTATATGTGAGTGTGTAGCTCTACGCACCTGTCTTCTACAAGAGGAATAAAAATTATTAAATAAAAAACGTCAGATCTTCCCATTCATCATGATGTTCGACAACTTTGATGGTGCTATGGGCTCCCCACGATGTACTGCCACATCCTCCTACTCTTAGGAGGATGGCGACGAGGATGCTGCTACCTCGTAGTCATTTTTCAAGAGAATTTTAAATTAGGCTAATTTTTTAAATAAAGTCAAATTTCTCATACTGGCTTAATCGATATGCATTTTGTCACTATATATATATATATATATATATATGTGTGTGTGTGTGTGCGTGCGCGCGCTACGTAATATTTTATGTTCTAGTGTTCTTCATAATCTTCTTCTTGCCACCATTTAATTGACTGTACGTTATGTATGACTTACAATCTATTAGCCATTAAATCATAATAAAAAATAAAAAAAACTCCGTCAAATATGTTCAGCCTCGCATCAATTAGTTGCCCATTTAATTTGAGTTAAATCTGAGTACGATACATAAATCGATGATTAGATAACGACATTTCTACGGTCATAGGACAACAACCCATTGAACTGATTCTGAGCATTTTCTGAGAAGAATTTAAGAACGAAGATTATGAACTTTTATGGGAAAAACCAAGAATCAAAGTGACTTAAGAACGAATTTGGGAAAAGTCAATAATCTAAGTCTTTCAAGAATCTGAAGGAATCTTAGTTTTCATGAATCTGAATTTTTCTAAGAAAAATCAAGAAACACCCGAACGGGGCCTAAATATGTTGCCATAGAGGAAAAGGAGTGCTCGTGTATAGTATATCCCCAAGCAAGGTATATTGCTCTCAACTCAGATTCTGAGCGAGTCGAACAAGAAATTCACGCAGAAAAACTCAGAATTTGTTACCTTTGTGAGTTAAAACTCAGATACTCCGCAAATTGCAGCTCTCGAACGAGCCCTATGGGTCTATCCCATCATCATAATCCAAAGGGATAAGACTCCACAGTTCAAACGGAACTCAAAGTCAAGTCAAGTGTTGAGATTTTTTTAGATTTTTAGGGCCGTTTTGATGGAATTGAGGGGTAAACTTGAGATCTTCTAATATATCATCTTATGAATCGTGTTGCTTAGTGATACGTCTCTCTTCATATACAACTCAAGATTCTTCCATGTTAACTGAGGTTTTAGTGTGCTAACCTAGGTTGAGAAGGAAGAATAAAGGTGCCCCAAATAATTATAAATATATATTGGTTGGGGCTTTTCATCACTCCTCCGGTAGAACCAGAACAGAAAAAGATGATGAGACAACGAAGCAGCGGAGGGATCCATCATGATCATGTGGTTGAGATTCTGTCAAGGCTTGGTGCTAAGTATATTTATAAGTTTAGGTGTGTTTGCAAACTATGGTACGCTTTGATCTATGAGACTATGACCCTTGCTTTCTAAAATTGTGGGATGCTAATGCTGAACTAAAGAAAAAAGCTGTTTTCGTATATAATTCGTATGGCCAGGTAAACGGAATCCCACACATCCGCGTCGTAACATGTGATAGAGAACTAAGGGCGGTGAAGGAGTTTCAAAAGCCTGTTTCTTCCCAATATTTGGTTACGTCCCTTTCTTCTAATGGTTTGATCTGCCTCTATGGAAGAACAATTATATATGTGTGCAATCCAAGCACAGAAGAATTTATTACTTTACCGGAAACTTCTAACGTAATTAGTCGCATTGCTCTTAGCTATCAGCAATCCAACAATACATATAAAACGGTCAAATTGTTTTTTTCCGAAACTTCAAAGACTGGAGGGTGTGAGATATTAACTTTAGGCAATAGTAGCCTCGATTATCAATGGAGACTGGTAGGAGATTGTCCACAAGATTGTCCAACCACCCTCTTACCCTTATATCCGCCTTTCATAAATGGCGCCTTCCATTGGATGAAATGCCCAAAATATTTTGAGCCAAGTGAAGAAGCTATCGTCTTCTTCTACATGGAGCGCGAAGAATTTGGATTTCTGCCATATCCCAAGGGGTGGGAGAAACCAAACGGTCTATTAACGCCTCTCGTAGAGTTGAAAGGACTGCTTGGCGTTTTAGAACATGTACTTGAATCGGGATTAATGAACATATGGATGTTAACCGATTACAAGAATCAAGTGTGGGTTAAAGAGTACAAAATTCACTTCGATAATTTTGATGCATATATGCTTACTTATAATGGCCGTTATGTTGACCACTTTCCTTGGGAAATTGAAAAGGGTAAAATTTTGATAGAGACTTTGGGTGTTATGATGGATTACTATGATATGGAAACCAAGTGTTTTACTAGAGTTGAAACTGATCAAAACAGCATATTTAGATTCGCTTTATACAAAGAAAGTCTCTTCACATTGGGAAGCAGAAAGCCGGCTTGTTCCATACTTGGATGAGAGGTTGCAAATATTAATGTCTGGTATATTAGGTCAGGGATTTGTTCCTAGCTAATTTTAATTTGTTCTTGCAGCTAACTTCATCACTCGTGCTTTGTTTTTTTTTTTTTTTTTTGATACGAACTTCATCACTCATTTGTAACATTCATTTCAATTTATTTATTTTTTTGCGTTTCCATTACCCAGAGATGCAACTTGGTCTGTCTGTGGACTGTCGTAGGGGCTGTCAATGGGTCTGTCCGACCTGACCTGATCGACCTGAAACCCCGATCATTTTTTTTTTATTATGTTTACACTTTCCACATATAAAATATTGGGTCGGCCCAACCCGAAGATCGGGCGACTGTATCATGCCTGACAGGGTGGTCATATCTATGTGCTCGACCCAGTAAACATTGGGTTGGATCGGGATCAAGTTGACCCGACCCATTGACAGCCATAGTCTATTGCCTAGGTCGGGTTATATCCAAGTCAATCCAATTCCTAAGTTGCAAAATGTCGTAGTTACTGTTTGGTAACTTCACTAATTCTTCCATTTCCATATTCATTCAGGTAAGTAAAACTCTACGTTAAAAATATGTGGAATCTCGATGCGGTTCCAATCTGGGACGTTTGACCTGATATGATATTGTTCGGTTATGGGTTTAAGTCCCTGCCCTAGTTTTGTTTCTAGCATGGGCTTATGTCCTCACCAAAAATCCGTCATCTGTGTATAAGAGTGAGTGCCTTGCCAAATAAAATGTATCCCATATGCCTAACTTTTCAAGTAGATCATGAATTTGATCACGACCCACCAATGCTTCGGTGAAGATGTCAGCAGGTTGTTATCGATTAAAGAACATAGGTGGTGGAGATGACACCGGAAAGGAGTTTCTCTGGAACAAAATGACAATTAATGTTAATGTCTTTCATATGCTCATGAAAGACCTGATTGGCCTCAATATGAATGTTGGTATATGACCATGGTGCCGTTAGGCACAATCGATATTATGGTGACCATTTCAAGTAAATCTCTATAATATCGATAATAAATCTTTGTTATTATATTTATGCACAAATTAATTTTATTGTATATTATATTAACTGATATTTATTTTAAATAAAAATTTTGAAATAAATCTTTGTAAAACAGTAATTTGGTTTATTGCAAATTGATTACAATATTAAGATGAGTCGTTTCTCCGATTAAATGCGCACAAATCCGAACTACTTGTAGACTTGTTATCTTTTTTAAAAAAGTTTTATTTCTATTGTTTAACGATCAAGCTGACTTGGCAATCTCCACCCACCAACACCACCACCATCCAGCTATCGATCTTCTTAAACGGGCGGGCATGTCATCTCCATCAAGTTCACAGCCCAAGGTAAAGAAAACCATGTATCTCATATTCCCATTGTATTTGTGCAGGTGGCTGATGTGGCGCAACGTGAATGGCTGAAGCGGCCTACATTAATTGAGCCCACTACACTTGCAGCGAATTACGTCGAGCCACATCAGCTGCCAGCACTTTATCTGTATAAAATCTGTCCACATACTGTCCATTTACTGAGCAGTGCATGTGCATGCACGTGCTTGTTTTGTTGATAGACAAATTATTATCTCCATTTAATAGTTAAATCTATCACTTTCTTAAAAAATATGAATTTTTGTAAAATTAAAACTTGATTTTCACGGACTTTTCAAAAAATTAAGGATTTTGTGAGTAGTGTCCAAAAACTTTTAGGCTGCTATCAGCCACAGAGCCTTATGTTAAGGCCACCTTACTTAGAGAAAAGAAAAAAATCATTGATTGCTTTGAATCATTTGATGGAGATCTTTTTTCATCCCAATTTCGACACAATAGATCTTAAGATCATGAGCCTACATCATATAATAGATGTTGTTTTCATGTAGTACCCATCTGAAAAAGTGAACATAACATTTGACCGTCTTATAGTAGGCTTGTGATCTCATGATCTATTATTGTGTATACCCATGCTGAAAATTTGGATGAAAGCATCTCCATCAAGCAGCCTCAACCCAAGTTTCATGTGTGTAAATCATTGTCTGCTCTTGGAGATCGTTTTTTGTCTCAATTGTCGACACAATAGATCTTGGGATCATGGTTCTACATCAGACAGTAAGGTTTAATTTCACATAGCACACGTTCTTTCATAAGAGAAAATCGTTGATTGCCTTGAATCAGATGATGGAGTTCATTTTTCATCCCAATTTTTCACGTAATAGATCTTGATATTGTGGCGTATCTATCAGGCGGTCACATGTTGATTCCACGTTGATGATCTTCATCATCTGATTCAAGGCAGTCAACTATTTTTTTGGTGAAAACATGTGTGTTCTTCATAGGTTTAATGAGTGTAAATAATGTTACCCTATGAAGGTAATCCTTTATAGTCCTAAAAAGGAAAGAGTCCTGGTGAAATTATGGGGCTCAAGATTTACATTCTCGAGAGTTTTGGCCAAATTTCTTTTTTTATTTATGTTAGCTTTTTTTTTTTTCTTTTTCTTTATGTTAGCTTTTAAGATTCCTAAAAAACAGGAGAAGTTATTAAAGTTCCCTTTAGCTTGAAGAGTCTTAGTTTAATTAGAAGTCTAGTTAAAGAAAGTTATAAAATCTGTGAAGAGTTATAAACCTATCATCTAAATTCACCCAGACTCATTCCTTTTTTCGACTTAAAGGATTATCTTCTTAGGATAGCATTATTTACACCTATTAAACCTATGAAGAATACACATATTTTCACTATCAGGCGGTCAGATCGTGATACCACATGGCACACTTCCCCACAATAAATTGTGATTGTTACGTACCTATCACACCGTTACTTTTGGATGTGTGCCACATGGAATCAGCATGTGACCGTCTGATAGGTCTGCCATAATATCAAGATATATTGAGTGAAAAATTGGGATGAAAAATTATATCCATCGTCTAGTTCAAAGCAATCAACGATTTTTTCTTGTGAAAGAACATGTGCTCTTCACAAAAAAAATGGGTACAAATAACGTCACGCGTTATCTTATAAGGTGGCACTATTTTTTACTATTTTTCTTATGAAGAACACACATTTCCACCATAAAAAAATCATTGCAGAGACCCTAATAAACTGAATATGGGGTTTAAGTAAGATACCTCGTGTCGCAAGAGCAAATTGCAGGGTCTCTTTGTCACAATGGAGAAATGCAGGGGCTTTTTCTCCCAAGCTTCTGTTTTCTTCTTCGAAATAGCAGATCGGAGCAAATCAGATTAAGGAAGAAGACGTCGTTACCTGACCCACCTCTAACTTTTTAGCAGATTAAAATGAGGAAGAGGATGATGCTTTGTGAGTTAAAGAAAGTCATAGAAGGGGATAATTTGGACCTTTTACTCTCCTTAGGGTCGGCTAGGCTTGGAGCTAGTTGGTTTGGGTAAAGGTGAAACTACAAAGCCTCTGACATAAAAGGTGTATCTGACAGGGTCGATCAAGTAAATTTCCCTATGAAATATTATTTCAATGAAGGGGGAAAGGTACCTCATCAATAAATAGGGCACCAGGGACAAGCTCTGCTACTCCTTCATCAATATACCTATTAACAACCTGCCATTATTGCAGTTTTTTTCAGTTAATCCATGCACTCAACACTTTTTCCACCATCATAGTTTTCTTCTCACAGTACCAATATACTGAAGGCCATAACTGGGCTCAGAAGTATACAGCAAACGACGAAATTAAAAAAGTCATATTCCATTAGCTGAACCTTATTTATTTCTTGGCATAGTTTCTCAGTGATTGCAGTCTTCCTAGGTTTCATCATTTGACCCATCAGAGATAATATATCTTGCCCACCTTGTCGTAGAGCATTTGCAGCATCCAAGTCATGTAATGTAACATCCTAGTGGAAAGGAAGAAATGATAGGAAACTAAACCATCCTAGAATAGAAAATAACCCTTCTCTCATAACCATCAGGTTCATAAATTATAAACAAAGGAACATATATTTAATTTTTTATAAGTAGCAATTTATGGAAAGGAAAAGAAAAGAGAAACACCCCCTCGTCCTTAAGGACGCCATTTAGCAATAGCATGGAGAATGGCAAACATTTCTTTATAAGTAAGTTATGAGCGAATAATACCTTACTTGTGAAAGCTAGCTAGGGGTTGTCCCTCTTGAAGTAAGACAAACCCAATACCCAAACCAGAAGCGTCAGCTTTCAATGATAAATGGTTTGGGAAAGTTAGGATGGTCTAGAACCGGATTTGTACACATGGCTTGTTTGAGTGTCTCAAAAGCCGTTGATTTCACCGGTGGTCCATTGAAAACCATCTTTATTTAAAAGGGTTGTTAGAAGGGTGCTAAATCTAATAGCACCATAATTCCGAAATTTTGCGATAATAGCCTATGAGGCCTACGAATCCACGAAGGCATTTGAGAGAAGAGGGTTACGGCCATGTGAGCAGGCATCTATTTTCTTTTGATCTACTGTGATGCCCAATGCGGATATGTTGTGGCCAAGATACTCAGTTTCTTGAAGTGTAAGGAACATTTGGACGCTTTAGCGTAGAGGTGATGCTGGCATAGAAGCTATAAGTCATTGTCAAATGGTTGGCATAGAAGTTCTAATGTCACTGTCAAATGGTGGATATGGTTGTCCAATGGTGTGCTATAAACCAGAATATCATAAATAAAAAAAGCAAGCACAAATTTGCTTAAAAATGGTCGGAATTAGATGTTGAACATCATTTTTTCGTCTCAATCTTTCACACAACCGATTTAGAGATCATGAGCGTACCATCTACTGGTCAGATTTTGATTTCACGTGGCACATATCCCATGACTTAGAGTGCTTTTGTTGTGTTTAGGATAGCTCTTTGGAGGCAAAGAGCTATCCCACTTAAAAGAGCAAGTTTAAATTGCTCTTTTAAAGAGACCCAAATTCAGCTCTCCGAAAGAGCTGAGAGTACTTACAACCAAACACAGTCTCATCTAAGTGCTTTGTGCCAGAGCAGAGAGTTGCATTTTGCCTCCAAAGGGCAATCTCAAACACAACCTTAGATGTAACAACCCTTAAAAGATGAATTTAGCCTCAAAATTTAAATTTTGGATGGGGAAAATGCAATGTGATTAAGATTATTTCTGAATTAGATGAGGGTAGTTTACTCACAAGGACGTAAATTTCCCACTGTATGCAAAATGTCAATCAATTTTGTGCATTTGGAGTTGTGAACGTGTCCAGCAAATCAGATTTGAAAGGAAAAAAGGAACACCATCAAATTCTTAAAATTCAAGAAATAATAATTTGACTCTTTCTCACAAAATTACCCTTCTCCTATAGTATGTCAAAAGTGCCCTGAATTTGTTAAAGATCTGTATTAATAGGGAATATGAGTAGCATTCATTGTTTTGGAGTCTTGCCACTGGATCATCCCATCTATAAATAAGCCTCAATTTATAAAAAAATTCATAGCATTGAGCACTTGCCAAACAAAAGATAAAATATCATAGAAAATGCAATATAATCTTCACTTCAACATTTAGTACAACATTGGGAATTATACATGATTTCGACCATTGCTGATCCACTTCCTACGCTTTTCAAGTTTGGCCTCATCAATGCCATACAGGGCTGGATCTCTTGCTACTTTTTTGCTCGTGACACCCCTCCTACTTTTCATTCCTAAAAAAGGTTATTTCTAACTTGAAATATATATATATATATATATATATATATATATATATATATATATATATATATATATATATATATTTATATATTCCCTGAATTTTACCGAAGTTGATTGATTTTGGCCAAATTATCTTGAATTGGACCTTGCGTAAATGTTTTCGTATCCTGACTTTCTGACTAATAATTAGGGTTTGGGGGGTGAGATGGTCTTAGAGTTTTAGGTTAGGGGAGAGGGAGGGAGAAAGAAAGGGAAGGATGGCGTCACTCCGAATCTGAGTACCTACTTAGAAAGTGGCAAAATTTGTGATTTTCTGAGAGTTTTTCTGTTTGAGAGTTCTGGTGGCTCCCACCATTTTTTCGAGCTTTTTCGACCGAAAGTAACAGGCTTCGTCTGAGCTTTTTGGTCAGAGAAGCTCACAATCCAAGTTTTAAAGCAGTATACTCCTCTCCTTATACACACTGTTCACATTTCCCCAAAGGTGTTCTCCATATCATCCCTACTTATCCCAAAGGTCATCTCCCTCCCCAAGTATTTTAACCAGTCAACCGAGAAGTTCACCATTGCCTTTTAAATTTTATCAAGTACCAACTACATTATAGAAGGTAGCTTAGGTGCCAAGCCAGTTTAATTATGTGAAAGCAATGTTTGGTAACTTAAGCTAATACAAATTAGAGGGGCTACTTTAACTTAATTATTATTTATGTGAACTCAGTGTTCCGTAACTTAAGCTAATACACATCAGAGGTAGTTATGTGAAAGCTGGCCGCAATGTTAATTAAGCATGGAAGCTTTGTTACTTAAGCAGAAAGCTAGCCCCATAATCAGAGTGGCCATTTTAATTAAGCTGAAAGCTAGACTCATATTTAATTGGGAAATGAAGCAGAGCTCTCTGATGCCTAATTAAGCGTTGTAAATTCTAATTCAAAAACTAGCAGAGAAGCCATTTTAAATATCGGGCCAGCTTAAACTAGTACTTAAGCTGGTACTTACACTGATTCCAGGATGTTTAATAAAGCAGCTAAAAGAAGCATCATTCCAGTACCTAAACTGGTTTATAAACTGACTTCTCTACTA
The DNA here is from genome assembly GCA_021018995.1 of Chloranthus sessilifolius. NCBI lineage: Eukaryota > Viridiplantae > Streptophyta > Magnoliopsida > Chloranthales > Chloranthaceae > Chloranthus > Chloranthus sessilifolius. The sequence goes on from CM037592.1 coordinate 119,853,332, forward strand.
TTGTCCTTCTAGCTTACTTCTAGTTTAAACTTAAAAAATACCAATTTCAATTAAAGATAAAAAAGAACTAGTTTAATAAGTAGCAGCTTCATGCATACAAAAGAATAGATTTATAAATAGCAGTTAACAAATTTGGATTAACTACCACCTATATTACCAAATACCAGTTTAAGTAGCAGTTATGAAATGCTACTTGAACTACCTATTGATATTAACAAATACCGGGGAATATACCAAGGAATTTATGTCCATTACAGCCAATTTAACAAGCACTTAAACTACCAGTTCGAGAAATTATATTTTGGAACCAGTTTAAACTGCTGAGATTAAAGTTAATTAAGTTCCCGTTAAAACAAAGAAGCCAGTTTAACTTAACAATCAGAAGAGCCCACTAGGCTACAACAATCCACACACACACAAATTTGCATTTCTCTGTCTCCACACACACACACACACACAGGTTGCACCCGTGTGAAGGTAGATTTTATAAGATGAAAACAGAGGAAAACCTGAGCGAAGCCGAACCACGCAACCGAGACACATGTGATCATATATACGAAATGCAATATTCCTGAGGCGATCCTTAAGAAGAAAGAAATGAGCGGCACCCAAGCAGACTAAATATTCGGTAAATCCAGATATTTGCTCTAAAAACCTTGGCTCTCGATCTAAAACCCACTTCAGAAATGTAAAATTTCAGAAATCGCGAGATTCGATGAGTACCAAAGGGAAACTTGGCGCTCGATCGCCATTGTGTAATAAATCCGGAGAAAAGATGATCTAAAAAAAGTTAGAGAGAAGACAAACTAAGAAATTTCTATATTTGTATTACATGCTCTTACTTTTGCATCAGGAGCTTCTCATATCAATCAAAACTAGAGCTGATTAGTGAGAATTAGGTCAAAATAGGATCTATTAGTCTTGGAGATCATTAATAATAATAATAATAATAATAAAATAAAAAAACAAAAGGATTGCTCATGAATTTCTCCAAAAGAATCTTGTTAATCGATCTGAATATGTCATTCATGGTCACTTGACACCGATATATTCGAAATCCTAAATCAACTAAAGCATCTGCACAGGCTCATCTCCTAACCGTTGATGTAGCTTCACATGTATTGTTACCTTGCCTACCTGCATCAGCAACTTATCATTCCAAGGCTGATAGTAGAAAAACTACTTCAATAGAGTTTTATTTTCGATTTTTTAATGATTGTTTCAATCAAAGATTTCATGGTGATTAGGATTTTGTTAAAGATCAATCTCCATATTTGCGATTCCAATAACCTTGTTTCAATTAGTTGCTTATTCATATGTTTCCATATTTCCTAATCGACAGAAAGGGAAAAAAAAATGCAATCAAAACCCTAAATAATTGAAAATAGGTGATCGTTCACTTACGAAATCAAAACCCTTAGGGACGGCTTCAGTCTAAGATCCATACCCAATCAACGAACCATCTGACCCAGTTCACTAACATTTAAGCCAAATTAAAAAGAAAATTGCCAAAAATTTATGATAAATCAGGCTAAGAAGTAAAAAATTAGATCTAGTAGGGAGAGAAGATGATGAGATGACCTTCAATATTGTTGGATTTAGGCGCGCCATCACTTGATTTGATCTCAAAAACCTCAATTTCGATCTGCCAAGGGTAGAACTAGGGCTCCAAAACTCGATTTCCATCTTTCAAATGGTGAAACGACGGCTCCAAAACTCAATCTCCATCTGCCAAATGGTGAAACGATGGCTCCAAAACTCGATCTCGATCAAAAGAAAGCCTTCAACGCCAATCTCTGCTTCAATGGCGTCGTCTCCAACCTTCATCATAGATCGCTGCTTCAATGGCGTCTGCTTTTTTGCGATATAACTTCGAGAAAAGGGGAAAAGATCGAAATAAAAAAAGAGGTCTTTGCTTCAATGCTGAGCTCGTGAACAAATATGGAAATAAAAAGGTTTCAATCGCGACGGGGGAGACGTTGCCGGCCTTTTTTATTAATTTGAGACGGCTTCAAACGGTCTCCATCGGTATGATGAGACTTTTAAAGACCGCTTTTTAGTTCGTCTCTAATGTTCTACTCACCCACGCATAAAATGAGACCGCTTTTTAGTTCGTGTCTAATGTTCCACTCACCCACGCATAAAGGGAAACTTGTGGAGACTGCTATGACTGTCTTCATATGTAATTATATATAGGGAGACGGCTAAAGCCATCTTGAATAATGACTCCTTTTCTCACGCATAAGGTGAAACTTGTGGAGACTGCTATGACTATCTTTATATGTAATTATATATAGGGAGACGGCTAAAGCGGTCTTGAATAATAGCACTAGAGACGACTCCTAAAAGGGCAGTCTCTAATTAAAAGTTATTAGAGACCGCTTCAAAAGGCCGTCTCTAATATCCATATTCCAAAAGTATTTTTTTTTTGCAGTGATTGTTTGAAATTGCAAATTATCGGCTGATATCTTCATTCATTCTCACTTTTCGCTCTGTTTTTTATTGTTTATATTTTATGTTTTGACAACAGTTGTCAGTTGTCCTGATGTATCAAAGTGCCATCAAGGGGTAGCAAATCGTCTCCTCAACCCACCTCACGTTTTAACTTATTAACAATCATGCCCCTATGGCACAAGCACTTTACTAAAAACGTAATAAGTGGGGTGCCTCTATTTACACCAACAACTTTGCCTAAAGCGCCAACATCTCATACTCATTGAAAATTGTCGATTGTTTTGTATTAGATGATAAAAATCTTTTTTCATGCCAATTTTTCACATAAAGAATCTTGAGATCATGGTGCACATATCAGACAATTTATTTTGTGATTTCACATGTCACAGATCCCAAAAAAATATATCTTGCATCTTATGGCATATGTCACGCTCAAATGTTATTTTAAGGCTATATTTTTTGGAATTTGTGACATATTTAATTAAAAACTGACCGTCTGATATATATATATATATATATATATATATAATAATTTCATGACTGCGTTATAGGCACTAGATTGAAGGGCTGAAATTATTTAAATATTTTAAGGTACTGTGTGCTATGCACCTTCGCCTCTTAGAGTCTTTTAACTCTTAATTCTAATATACGCTAAATCTCACGACTTGGAAACTGAAATTTTGGCCCCAACCTACAAAATTTCTCCCAAAACCGAAACCGAAAGTGATTTTGATCCTCAAGGGATCTTGAAGCCACAGGCCTATTATCATTTATTCCATTTGATACAGATCTAAAAAACTAATTATCATTAAATCACATGATGCACATCACACTCCACCTAGACTACTTTTTGGGACCTCCGTCACATGAAATGAAAAAATTAACAATTTGATGGCACTCTCATGATTTCAAAATCTATTGTGTGAAATATTAGAATGAAAAATGACTATCATTGTTTCATTCAATGCAGTCAATGAATTTCAGTGTAGGCTCCCACAAGTAATTATGTAAGCACGAATAAAGATACCCATAATAATTAATAATTATATATATATATATAAGTAAAAATAGTATCCTTCAATTTTCCATGCCTACAATGCCCTTAACTCATATCTCATAACTCATATGGCTGCTCGCATGCTTCAAAAGAGGACCAAAAAGATGAAGCGAAGTTCAAAAGAAATGAAGGTTGCCGGCCATGGAAGATTCTGTCTTAAATCAGATCAGAAGAAGAGGTCTTTGTGATTAGACGGCTGTAATTGTCTCTGGCGGCGAGTAGAACTGTGAGAAATACGACAGGAATTATGGGTTTTACCATTTTTTTACTTTCCTTTTTTGGATTGGATGAGAGAGCGAGAGAGAGAGAGAGAGAGAGAGAGAGAGAGAATACGAAGAGCTGGGGGAGATGACTTCAAGATATATATGGGTTTTGGTAGAGTGGTAGGTATTGGGTGTTGACCCTGTGTAGCCAAGCTGGTGCATGTGTTAATCTCCGCCAGTCACCTGTCAACAGGTCGGGTCGGGCCAAACTTTGTGCAGCCTAATTGGAAATTGGCAATATCGGGTTGGGTAGGTTGGATCGGATGTCTCATGCTCGGCTCGGCTCGGCTCGACACGGGTCAAGTTTATGTGTCCGACCGGATGAAGTATTAGGTCGAGTCGGGTTGGGCATCGGGTCGACCTGACTTATTGATAGACTTACTGTTGGGATGCAAATGGGTTGGGTCGACCTGGATCCAACCTGAGAACTGACCTGATTTGGACCTAAACAATTGGACTCGAATGAAAATTGGGTCTAAGCCTAGCACAAGTTAGAGAAGACCTAACCCACGTTATATACGGATTGGGTCCACTACTTTAGATTGTAGACCTGTACCCAAACCCTGCCAGGACCTGATTTATGGGTAACATATCTATATTTTGTCATCTAAGAACCCATTAGGACATGATTTAGTGTTATTTGCTACGCCAATCCATTAGGAAACGCATAGATCTATAGAAGCATAAAATCCGTGAAAGTACTCGTGAATATCTATGCATCACTCAGCTCTTTAAGGGGCATTGCTAGGCCTCTTAATGGACCCGACAAGGATTTCAGCCCCAAAATAATTAGTATTTTGGGTGTGTAAGCTCAGCCTGAGAGCCAACCCGGGTTAGGAATGATCCAGCCCAAGGCAAATCTATATGTAAAATTATCATATACAGAAAAACAAATCCATTTGTATTATATGGGATCTCAACTTTATAATTTAAAATATTGGAAATCTCCAAGATCTACGTTGTCAGATTCACTTTTCCCATAACTGACCAGCTTGAAGCTGAGCCAGTTCCAACTAACATAAAAAGTCTGAAATACCCCTTCTTATACCTTTTACCATTCCAGCTGCATTGACACCATGAGAGCCATTATGATTCAAGGGCCTTTTTTGGGGATATGTGGCACATGAAATAAAAAATCATCTAATAGGTGTGTCATGATCTCAAGATCTATTGTGTCGATGATCGGGGTGAAACACGATCTCCATCATCCAATCCGAAGCAATCACTAGTTTTCAAAGGATCTGAGAAGTGGGCGGTTTCAGAGCATGCGTGGGCGCACAGAGAGGTACCCTTAAAAGAAAGCCTTGGTATTTTGGGGACATGTGCCATGTGGAAATACCATATCTAGGTTGTTTGATTCGAAGGCTATGATCTAAATATTTTTAATGCAAAAAGCTTATATGACACATGATCTCTCTCTTATGAATCAATGGAGTCACGGCTTTCTTTCAAACTCTGTGGCAAGTAATGGCTCCAACGGTATCACAACGTAAAGATCAATACCGCTTTCTTTCAAATACTATCTATGTCGTCTGATTTGAAGGCTACAATGTAATGATCAAATGTGCCAAAGGTTGGCATGAAACATGCTCTCTAACATCTATTTTTTTCACGGTTGACTATCAAATTTAATGATTGGCTCAACTAACGAATCGTCACCAATCAAATAATCAATCGTTATCGCTCGACTAATGAATCGCCACCGCTCTGATAAATAATTGCTATCGCTCTGATAAACAATCGCCATCGATTTTATAAGCAATCGTCATCGATCTGATAAATAATTGACATCAATCTGATAAACAATTGTCATCGCTCTGATAAACAATCGTCATCGATCTTATAAGCAATCGTCATCGATCAAATAGAAGAAAAGTATTTTAATCTAAAATTATTGGTTTATTTTATGTTGTACATTCTAATTAAGTTGGCTAGGATATTTGGTGTGGAGGAGAGAGACCTGAATTCAATTCTTGTTTCCTCCTATTTTGGATGCGGAACCAAGCTTGAAAAAGTGACACATTACCATTGCTCTACACGCCATGTTTGTGCTCTTTTGGTAAGTCTATTTGTATAGGGAGCCATTACTTGTACAGGCTTTTCGAGTGATTGCACCGAATTTAAAAGAAAACTTGTAAGTTTGGCGACCTCTACTGTGTGAAAACACCATCTAAGCCGTTTGATTGAAGATCATGATTTAAAGATATAAATTGCAAAAGATTATAATAGAATATAATTTTCATCATTTGATTAAATGGAGTCAAAGGCTATTATATAATTCAACAGTTGACTACAATAGATCATATGACAAGTATCGTGTTTTGCTCCATTTTATGTACCAGAGATCTATTGATCATGAACTTCAAATCAGACGGCCCATATTGCATTTTTACATATCACATGTCCTTAAAATTCCAAGTCTTTCTTTAAATTCGGTTCAATCACTTGAAAAATATGTGCAAGTAATGGCTCTTTTTTATGTAGTGTTTAATAAATGGCGGTTGTTTATCAAATGGATGGCAATTGTTTATCAGATCGATGACGATTGTTTATCAGAGTGATGATGATTGTTTAGCAGATCGATGGCGATTGTTTATCAAATCAATGACGATTGCTTATCAGATCGATGATGATTGTTTATCAGAGCTATGACAATTGTTTATCAGAGCAGTGGCCATTCATTAGCTTAGATATAGTATTTCCACATGGCACAGGTCCCCAAATACTAAGGCTTTCTTTTAAGGGTACCTCTCTGTGCACCCACACATGCTCTGAAATCGCTCACGTCTTAGACCCCTTGAAAACCATTTTTTGCTTCGGATTGGATTATGGAGATCACGTTTTCCCCCGATCATCCACACTTATTAGACGGTAAGTTTTTTATTTTATGTGTCACAAATCCCCAAAAAATGACTCTTGAATCATAATGGCTCTTGCGGTGTCAATGCAGGAACGGTAAAAGGTATAAGAAGGGGTATTTCAGACTTTTTGCGTTAGTTGGAACTGGCTCGGCTTCATGCAGGTCAGTTATGGGAAAGGTGAAACTATAGGGTCTCTGACAGAAAAGGTGAATCTGACAGGGTCATTCCTGGAAATTTTCCTTAGCCCTCATTCAAGAGTTGCTCAAAACACAGATTATAAGTTTTTACTCATAAAGTAGCAAGAATGAGGGATTTTTTGAGTCATTCTTGCATCCGAGAGTTTTAGTTGGGAACTGAGAATCTAAGGTATTTCCGAGTGAAAAGGACGTTTGAACGTCCAAGAAAATTGCTCAAATTAGCTCAGATTCTGAGCTAAGATTTTCGGTTGTTGAGCATACTTCACTTTAGTATATACATGAGAACCGAACTCACCAGTCAACGGTCATAAATTCTTTAAGTTGTATTGTCTTCCCGAAAGAGACGAAGAAGAAGAAGTTGTATTGTCTTCCCAAAAGAGACGAAGTTGTATTCAACAACTATGTAGAAGCTTCTTTGAAGCTGTATTCTAGGGTTTCATTAAAATCCGCCACGATCGAAAGGGACGAAGAAGAAGAAAACTAAAAACCCTAGAAATTTCTGTTTTTAAGGGGTTTTTGTTTCTTTTACCAGGGGCTCTGTTTTATCTTGTTGAGAGTGAGTATCAGTTAACATATACATATTAACATATACAACTTTCATAAGAGATACATGTGTGTTTCAGAAGAGAATATTGGTTATAAGATGAATATATATAAAATAAATGTGGGGTCATATATAACCACACAATGAACCATGGAAAATAATTGATTTGTGCCTGTAAAATTTTATACATAATATTTATGTGTATCCGTCTTACAAGGATGAAAAACTAGGAAAGATAAAAGGATGATACTTCGACGAGATCATGATTGTGAAAGCCGACTCCATTTTTGGCATAAGCATGTCCCAGAATTGCCTCCAGAGCTTTCATAAATAACGAAAGTACCCCTCTATGTTTGGTATTAATCTATGAATATAAACTAATTAACTATGATAAGTGTCATGTTATAGCTTAGATTAGCCAATATTAGTTGGGCAGTTCTCTAGTCCTCTTAAGAGAGCCATAAGTCAGGTTCTCCAGGTTTTAAAACCGTTGGAATTTTGTTATGATGATCTGGAAGGTTACGTGTACGAATCATACTATACTAATTAGGTATTAGTGGCCCATTTTAAAAGTAATGGCCATTAAATCAGATTCGGAAAAAGGCTCCATCAAATATGTTCAGCTCCATCTTGATTGGTTGCCCGTAAATTTTAAGAGAAATCTGAGTACAACACATAAATCGATGATTAGATCACATTTCTACGGTCATAGCATAATCACTGATTGAATCAATTCTGAGGATTTTCTTAGAGGAACTTAAAAATAAAGGATTTTAATCTTTTATAAGAAATCTGAGTAACTTAATAACGCATATAAGAAAAACCAGTAATCTAAGTCTGCTAAGAATCTGTCAGGAATCTGAGTGTCCAAGAATCTAAGCTTTTCTGAGAAAAGCCAGGAAACACCTGAATGAGGCCTTAAAATATATTAAGCAGAAAGGAAAGGACACGTGCAGCCTGTACAGAGACTTTTGCTCAAAGGGATTTGTGAAGGCGGTTCCACGAAACTGACTTAATGTGGGCGTAACAACGAGACATCTGTTGGTCTAATCCCTACACCACAACCTGTATAGAAATCAATTCTCAGCAATTTCTCTAGGTAATAGATTGTGTGTTGGTCGGCAACATTTTAAGTATGATGGTGCCTTATCTGTATCTATTAATAGGTGGATATTTTAAATAGCCTATCCAACACTTCCTTTTTTTGAAAATGAATCATTTTCTAACTAGGTCACTAAACAACAACACTAAAGTTATCGAAATCGAAATTAATTTAAGGTCCATAAATAATACCTAAGGCTCTCAAAAGATTATGTCAATCTCATATTAGTCTTGCTTGATTTCTGATGATAATGGAGGGAATATTAAACTACAAGAACTACTCTTTTAACTTTTTGTTCTCTCTTTTAATCGACTAGCCAATCATAATTTTCGTTTAAAACCCTTGTCCAATCAAATCATAAGGAAATATATTCTTCTTTTCATCTTCAGTCAATCACAAGCGAGACATAATTGCCTTAGCCACCAAAATCGTCTTACAAGGTCGTACATATGTCAAAACATTAAATACGAGATTATGAATAATGAAAACAATAAAATTCTCAAGAAAGTTAAAGTCGAGAAGGAATAAATACACATTTTCGATTGAATTGAATTTTCAAGATTATACTTACTTGTTAGTTTTTTTTTTCTTCATGTTCTATAATTGACAATATAAGTTTTTTTTTTTTTATTAAATTTTTATAATTTTAAATTATACATAATGAAAATATACGAAACAAAACATAGTAATAATTGCTATTTTTTTTTTCTTTAATAAATCATAAAACATAAAGAACACTTGAAATACTATATTTTTTTATGTTCAATCATTTAAAAGTCCTAATATCCACATGCATTTGCATGTGCTTTTTACTAGTGTGTGTGTGTGTGTGTGTGTATATATATATATATATATATATATATATATATATATATATATATATATATATATATATATATATATATATGAGAAATTTGTACTTTCGGCCCTTTAAGTTTGTGTATTTGCAGAAACGGCCCTATAGTTTCAATCCTTGTATAACAAGCCAGCTCCAAGCCTAGCCAATTCCATGTCAGCAATCGCCTTTTATATTCAAATTACTTTTAAAATATAAAAGTAAATGTTACTTTATTACTTTTCATTCTTTACTATTTACTTTAACTTTATTACTTTTCTGTAAAATCGACAGAGCGGCGGCTTATCGGCGAGAAAGCGGAAAAAATCTCACAGCAAATTTTCAGGTAATTTTTTTTTTTTAACATTTAAACACATTCAGTCATCCGTTATGTTTCTCACCTAATCCTCTAACTTACCGATAACTTACCGCTAACTTACATTATCGGTCGCTAAGTTACATTATCGGTCGACAACTTACATTATCGACCAATAATGACCGATAATATAAATTAGCATCCGATAATATAAGTTGTCAACCGATAAGTTATATTATCGGGCGATAATGTAAGTTTTCGACAGATAATATAAGTTGTCGGACGATAATGTAAGTTATCGGTAGTTTTTCAACCTCACTTATTTTATTAATTAATTATTTTTATTTATATTACAATTCCCACTAAGTGATTGTAAAATGACTATGTCTCTAAAGCCCTTCGAGAAATATTCTGAGTCAATGTTAAAAAATTTTACTTACACTGTAACGAAGAGAGGAAGAAGATATTAAATGATTCAATTTTCGGTCATCTATTTAAGATAAATAAGAAATTATGATTCATTGGAGACTTGGTTAATACTATTTTAAGCTTTTGAGTTAAAAATAATATTTTCAAGGTTAGAAATACCAATATACTGTTGTAAGAGTCCGATATAGCATTCATTTTAGGCCTGAATATATTGACAGAACCTGAGTCTGAGAAGGTGGCCGTGCCAGAGGAAGAAACTATTCGATACAAATTCTTTCGGGGGAAGTCGACTAACAGACCTCGTATTGAAGAATTAGTTAATAGTGTTTATTTATCCAATGATGAATTTTTGAAACTATCATTATTGTTTCTCTTATATTCTTTTTTACTTCCGGACACATACCAAGAAGTGGACATACGGTACTTGGCATTAATAGATAACATTGAAGAGTTCAACAAGTTTCCGTAGGGCCTGATAATTTATAATAATTTAGTAGATAGCATATCAAAAGCGAACGTCAGAAGAAAAATAGCAAAAAAGTCAGAAAATGGGCATTACAACATCTACGGATGCACTATCGGCCTATAGATTTGGGCATTTAAGCACTTTCTTGGGGTCGCCACCACTTTTACTGAGCTCAAAGATCTATTTCCCAGGCTAATGAAATAAGAAGGCCCGAAATTCAGCCGTAATCCTAATTTATATCGAGAAAATTTTCTTAAGTCTAAAGTTATCTTAGAGCTTGAAGCTGTAAAGTACGAATTATAGTATAGATCAATTCGACTCTTTTTGATGCAAAGAGAGATGGAAAGGGAGCAGGAAAAAGTCGAGGAGCCTCGTGATGAAGAAAATATATATGAATACGACGATGTCCCAAGTTACGAAACACGTCCTCAAGAAAAAGCTGAAAAGCCGAGATGACGATGACGATGATGAGGATGACGATGATGATAGTGACAAAAAAGACGAGTATGAAGTCATTGTACGTCAGCATACTGAACCAAAGGGTAAAGACAAACTGGAGATTAAGCCTCAGCCAACAAGAGAACAGCCGGTTAGGCAACCCAACCTAACCAAAGAAGTAACGGAACTTAGAAAAGAATACAAGACGCTCTGTATGGCTGTAAAAGAGATTAAAACTGACTTCCGACGTGCATTTACAGTGCTTAAAGGGCAAGCACTCACCATTGAACAATTAGGGAGAGACAAAAAGACCCTCCAAGAGTTAGTTGGGTTATTACAAGATGAAGTAGGGTCACTAAAATATCGGGTTCTAAATTTAACAGAACGAAATGCCTCAATACAGAAGGACCTTGATGCAGTCGCATCTCATTTGACGAAGGTACTAAACTATTTCTTTTTAAATTTGAAAAAAATATATTTTTTTAAAGATTAATACCAAATATGTTTGTCGTCCGATAATGTAAATTATCGTCCGACAACTTACATTATCGACCAATAATCTAAATAAGCGATCGATAATTTACATTATCGATCGATAATGTAACTTGTTGGCCGCTAATCTACATTAGCGGTCAATAATTTATATTATCGGACAATAATGTAAATTATCGACCGCTAACTTATATTATCGGTCGATAATGCGGTCGCTAACTTAATCCCAAGTAATTTTATTTTTTGTAAAATAATAAAAGTTTTTTATGTATTTTGTAATTATGCAGGATAATATTCTTTCCTCTATTCTATTTGAAACCTTCGTTCCCACTGCCACTCATCCTACAGCTTCTCAATCTTTTACTTCTCAAACTTTTGCCCCTCAAACCACTGCCACTCAACTAACAGTAATCAAAACTTTTGAACCTAAACCCACTGCTCCTCAACCAAGCCATCAATCCACTGCCCCCCAAACTTCTGCCCCTAAACCCACTAGCCTAAAACCCACTGCTCCTCAACCTACCCATCAATCAACTGCCCCCAAAACTTCTTCCCCTAAACCTACTGACCCTAAACTCACTGCTTCTCAACCTACTCATCAAATCACTGCCCCCAAAACTTCTGAAGCTCCTCTACCTCCTACTAAACAACCCTTGGTGGAAGTGGGTGATGAGGGTGCTCCTCTTACCCATCCTTCTCGTGAGTCACAGCCGACATCCCTAAAATTAATTTTAGTTAAACTATCAACTGTAAAAAGTAAAGTCGAGGGATATGACTAGCGTGCTCGAAAGAAGAGAAAGACTCCGACCAGTAAGGTCATTCTAAAAAGACCAAGATTGGTTGTGGAGGAGGATGAGCCAAAATTAATGGAGCACAAATATATGCTCAGTTTTTTAAACCAGCCGGAGGAAGAGGACAATGTGATCGTCAATACTATCATGGGTGTTGACATCGCAGTTGCTCTTTTAAAGATTCTCAAAGGACGCTCGTGGCTTGATAATGAAGTCATCGACGCGTACTCGAGAATCCTTGAAGTTACCAACGATTCAATGTTTACGGCAAATGCCAAAAAAAGCTGGTTCGCTTCTGTGTCCGCCCTGGTAAGGTTTAACCTATTTATTATTTCGTTTGTTTCATTTATTTGTCTTTTCATTCATACTTTTTTTAATTTCTTTACTTACTATATTATTCTATTTCAGACTTTGTTTATGGCAGACGAGAAAAAATATAAAAAATTTATCGATAATGAAGGTCTAACAGCACTTAGCGACTTCGATAAGTGGCTGGCCTACTGTGACGAGTGGAAGGTTCGTCACAATTTAAAGCCGCTTGAACCACTACTTACAAATAATAAACGCAGAATTCACGCGATCGACTGTGGAACGGTACGTTTTTTAATACTACACTTCGCTTTATTTAACATTAACGGCTTTTAAATAAAATTAATTATTTAAAATTACGGTTTCGTTTCTGTACAGATTTATCTTTCGATGCATAGCCAAAAATATAGCCACTGGGCGTTGGCTATAATTTTATTAATTGATCACGAAATTAAGTTAATAGATCCAGCAGACCGAGAGTGCTCAAGGAGGTTCGAAGAGCATAAAGGATGTCTATTACATCACCTTCCGCGTCTTCTTTACGCTATCGGTTTAAAGTCAGCTTTCGATCAACAGTGGAAGGTATCGGCATTCAACAGTGTCGATCTCTCGCTCCAAAGAAACGATTGGGAATGCGGTGTATATGTTTCGAAGTACATAAAATACTTCTCCCAACGACGAACTATTGATTTCGAAAAAAAATTAATGCAATAATTTAGAGCCGAAATCGAACATTTAATATGCACGTTTAAGAAGAGTTAAACTTTATGTTTCATATCTTTGTAAAATTTTATAAATTTTTGTAAATATTTTTAATATAATTTTAAATATTTTATATCAACTTGTATAATTTTCATTATTATCAATTTATCCTAATTGTCTAACAATTCTTTATAAATATCATAAAAAGACTTGTATTTGATGTTCAGATTTTACAATGCCCGCTAAGTTAGCGGCCGCTAACTTAAGTCAGCGGTCGATAACATAAATTAGCAGTGCGGACTTAAGTCTGCGGCCGCTAACTTAAGATATCGTCCGATGACTTAAGTTATCGGCCAATGACATAAATTAGCAGCCACTAACTTAAGTCATCGGCCACTGAATTAAGTCAGCGGTCGCTGATTTTTCGTTAAAAATTAGCTGTCGATAGTAGGGCCATGATCTCAAAATCTATTTGGATGATGAATAATGATAAATGGTCTCCTTCATTTGATCTAAAGCAATTTATTTTGAATCGTGAAATATGGACCAAAGAAATCTATCAAACTTTGACTTGTGGGTTTAAAAAGTTTTTTTCGATTTTTTTTTTAATATTAATCTACACCATTCACTTGTGCTCCACGTGGCATTCAAATACTCTTTTGGGTGCCACGTGGAGCTCCACATGTATCTTGGAGGACGGTCACCGTCTTTCAATTGAGGACCTAACCGGCTCCCTTTATAAAATATGAAATGTTATTGATATCGATAAGGGTAGAAATAAAGGCTTACGGTACTCTTACAAGTAATATAAGTTAATTTCAAATTCTAATAAATTTACACGAGCGACGGTTATGACCATATTTATTATAATTTTTATATCGTAGTAGTCGAACTTCGCCTTTAGATCTTATTCTCCTTTTCTTTGGATGGCTAGCTTGACGTATTTTGTGCGGAGGCGAAACTTGAGTGTTGTCTCTTTGCGAAGTCCATTGGCGCTTGTCAACGGTCGGGACAAAGTATTTTTTATAAGTTTTCCTAAATAAGTTATTGATAAACTAGTGCTCATAAAATTGGAAGATCTCTCTTCTCTATTTCGGCGCGATAATGCGACGATCGCATGTGAACATGGTAATCCAAGAATAGCCCAACGTCTACATGTACATGTTCGCTTATCTAGATCGACACTGTGAGTGTAATCACCACGTTTAACTTAAAAAATATCACGACCATATTGTATAACATTTTTTCGACGGGCCCATCCTAAATTTCGTGTTATGTGTTCTTGGGCCATCGATGTTAACACGTGTGTAATTTTATTTCCTTCCTCCTGACGACGAAGATAAAATTTGGCTACCTTTGTGCGAATAGCTTCTAACATATTCATGATCGGTTCCTCCCTGACTATTTTCAATACACTATTTATGCCTTCAGCTATATTAGTTGTCAACATATCATAACGCCTCCCTTGAAAATAAGCGCGCGCCCAGAAATGATCACCAATTTCTTTAATCCATGTTATACATTCCGGGGGGCGTCATCATCTATTTTTCACATAATTCTTTTAAATTTTGCTTTCGAAAATATACGGGCAGTAACCCAGAAAAGCGGTCTAGAGATTATATCCTTATATGTATCAAACAGATTTAGAGTTAGGTGTCGCATACAGTAGCTGTGAAAGGCGTTAGGAAAAACTTTTTCCACAGCTTCCATCAAACCTTTCTATCTGTCTGATATCAATACAAACTGCTCTTCAAAGTTACCAATTATACGTCTCCCTAATAGATCAAGGAACCATGTCCAATGATCTTCATTTTCTTTCGGTACAATGCCAAACGCTATAAGGAATAAATGTCTATTTCCGTCTATCCCGTAGCTATTAACAACACTCCCTTGTATCATCCACGCAAATGCGTTCCATCTACCGTAATTATTCTTCGTAAAGTATTATGAAAGCTTCGAATGTAAGGTTCGAATGCCACGAAGAATCTCTGAAATGCATTATCAGGCTCGAGACACAATTCGGTCTGTACGTCTGAATCGACCCGCTGTAATTCGATGACATATAACTGTAACATCTTAAATTGCTCCTTCCAGCTACCTCGGATGTCATTCAACGCTATTTCTTTTTCTCTCCATATTTTTCAGTAACCTATTGTTATACCATATTTTTTTCAATATAAAAAATTATTGAAGCAGGAGTCTCGTCAAAGCCCTTTAATAGCATATCTCTCACGAATGAAGCTATCCACGATATCGTACATTGGCGATGTCCGCTTCCGAAAGCTAGCATTCCACACGTATATTTTGAGTGGAAAGTTTTCACAGTAAACGTGTCCATACCTACTAATTTGGATGCATGTATTCGCCAAGCACATCCTACTTCAACACACCTCGCCGTAACTCGAAGATGACCAATTTTTATTGGTTTAATCTGAAAATTATTTGTCATTGCAAATTCTTTAAGAGCTTTCTAAAAGGATTTCTTATTTCTAAACTTCTGACCAATGATAATTAGTTCCCCTTCATACAGTTTCTCATCATCCGAATTCATATACTCTCCTTCTGAGTCATTAAGCTGATAGTCTTCGTCCACCAGAGGTTGATCAATTCCCCTATTAGTATGAACACGCGAAGTGGGAGACGGTGGTGCTTCATTATTTTCAGGATCACTATCACCGTCATCGACTGGATAGTTATTACGTGATTAGGATTGAGCCCGTCGATGTACGTTTGGTTGATGTGCAGTTATTTGGATTGATGTAAGCCGATGCGGGAATGTTTGATGTACGAGAGGCTGTTCTGTTGAATGCTCGATTATCGTTGGCTCTGAAGCTATTGGTTCGGAAGGCCATTGATATGGACTAAGGTCGACTAAAAACGTTTCCCACTGATTTATCGAATCGAAGTTGAATTGAGATGTATCATACATCGAATTCATTTGATGGCAATATTCTTGATCTTCATCGCCTTCACTCATTGGAATGTCTGAAGACGGTTGCTCAAGAGGCCTACGGTAGGGGCAAAATCTTATATTCATATTTCTATCATCGTCGACTATCATCGGTGCAGCGATATTCTCCTCTTCAAACCGTATTTCTTGATTTTCAATCAAATGTTCTGTTCTCACACCATTATCATCTTCGTTTATTTCCTAGAACGGTTGAAATGCTTCTAAAGACGGTAAAATTTCTGCTACGATAGTGACTAATGATTTTTTTATATAAATATTTATCACACCATCACCAATATGATATGCTCTGAATAAGTTTGTAAGATCATCAAAGTCAGACAATTCGACAAATACAAGCTCCTTATGCGTAATAAAACCGTTTGTATAATAGAATATTCTTCCGGTCTTGTCCTAGTGACCTTGTATATTTTCTCCATAAACTCATCAAATGATATATTCTCCGTGACAGTGACAATCCTCCAATGTCCTCCATTGTAAGTATCTCCCACACGGACAAAATCAAAATGGCAAAGAAAGGGAACATTCATTTCATCCTATAATATTTATAAAATAAAAATTGGTTGGTTAAAAGGCTAATACTTGACTTAGCGCTATAATATTAAAAAATAAAAATTGATTGGTTAAAAGGTCATCTTAAGATATCGGCCGCTATCTTAGGATATCGGCCGCTATCTTAAGATATCGGTTTATCGGCCACTATCTTAGGATATCGGCCGATATATTAGGATATTGGCCGCTATCTTAAGATATCGACCGACATCTTAAGATAGCGGTAGATATCCTAAGATATCGACCGATATCTTACCTAGCTTGGTCTACCTACTATATGTTAAAACAGAAGGGAAATTAATATCTTACAAAGATAATGTACTCGATATCTTACCTAGCCTATTATAGTTCTCTGAGTTATACCAACTGTAGTCGAATCTCGAAATCACAATCCAAGAAAAAGTGTTAGAAAGGGCAAATAAGCATAAAGAAGCATATATATATAAGGGAAACGTGGAACCGGCTAGGCTTGAAGCTGGCCTGTTATGCAAGGATTGAAACTATAGGACCGTTTCTGCAAATATGCAAACTTATAGGGCCGAAAGTACAAATTTTCCATATATATATATATATATATATATATATATATATATATATATATATATATATATATATATATATATATATATATAATATAGTTAGGCGCGTGGCTTATGACATGAAAAATCAAAAACATGACCATGATTATTGTTTGGAAAAACTACTTTCCTAATAATTTCTTGCCCACAAAAATAATGTCAACATCTATACATATTTTTTCTAGAGAGCCGAGGTGACACTTATTTTAGGTTGATCAGTCATAGGACTTCAAAGTTAAAAAATCTTTTCGACCTCCTATTTATTATTTAAAGATAAGTTGATGACCAACAAACCTTGATTGATTGATTTGAGAAGGTTGTGTATGGCATAGCATGTTAGCTCCTATTAGAGCAGAGTTCACCTATTTTAATTGGTTCTCACTCTCTTTTATAACGCTTTGTAAAGGAAAAAAACTCTCTGTAAAGGAGGATTCATCTGTTCTATTAGTAACGTTCGTACTCTCTACTAATTCCGTAGATAAGAGGGTAGAATTGATGAACAAATAAATCTTGTAGAAAGTTTTGCTATGTAAGGAGTTATCAAGGAGAAGGGGTACCTGCTAAAACAAGTAAGAAGATGTTAGCAAAGATGATGAAAACTAGCTAAAGCAGGTGAACTCTGTTATGACAGAGGCTAGCAGAGAGCTATATCATACACAGTGTGACTGCATTTTCAACAGTGGATCATGTTTGAGTTAGTGTGACACCCGATCCTATGATGGGTATCATATGATGCACAAATGATTTGTTACTATGGAAGTGTAATTGTGAAGACTCAGACCCACATGCCACAATATTGTTTGATTCTAAGTTTAGGTCCCCGCCCCGATTTTGTTTCTGACATGGGTTTAAGTTTTCACTCAAAACACGTTATGGCATGTAGCGTCCGCAATCACATATAGCCCAGGGTTTGAACTTTTTCCTATCCGATGTGGGACTATTACAATCCCCCCACCTTATAGAAGAGTCGTCCTCAGCTGAGTCGTCCTCGGCTCTGATACCATTATATGAAGACCCAGACCCACATGCTACAATATTGTCCAGTTCTGGACTTAGGTCCCCACTCCAAACTCGTTATGACATGCAGCGCCTGCAATCACATATAGCCTAAAGTCATGACTTTTCCCTATTCGATGTGAGACTCTTATAATAATGATATGATGGTAGCTTTAATTCTTTAGTTGAAATAAACCGTAATGGGTGCTAGTTGGACTCCTTGAATTTGACCTCTCCCTATCTTGAAAATAAAAAGATTCCATTGATAATTCCTTGAGGAAGATGGTTTCCAGCTGTATAATTAAATGGGTATTCGAAGACAAAGATCATATGTATGCACCTTATTTTCACCGTTAAAATCGTTGACTACCTTGGTATTATATTATTATCGTACCGTCCGATTTTTGTCGCTAGGGATGTTGACTGCCTTGAATCATATGATGAAGATCACTTTTTGTCTCAATCTTTTAAAAATAAATATTGAGATTAAAGCCCACCTATTAGACAGTGAGGTGTTGATTGAACGTGACACACATCTCCAAATGTGGGTGTTTCGTGACATACCATGAGAAGGGCTCTAGAGTCACATTTGGGAATATGTTTCACGTTAAATCAACATATGACCGTCCAATGAGTGGGGAATGATCTTGAGACCTATTTTGTGAAAGATTGGAAAGAAAAATGTCTCTACAATCCTATTCAAGGGGGTCAACGATTTTAACAGTTGAAACCCTCACGTTAGAGAGGTAGAATCATTGGCTGAAAATAACAGTACCCAAACTAAAATTAAAGCGTACCTTCATTTACAATCCAAGTTGCTTTCCTCTCAACCTATATTTTATATTTTAGGTGCTTAAAACGTTGGTTGTCTTGAATCAAACAATGGATATCGCTTCTCCCCGATCTTTCACACGATGAATGTGGAGATATGAGCTTACGGTAGACAAATTTTGATTCCAGATGACATACATCTCAAAAAGTGAATATCATAGGCATACATCAAACGTGATTTTTAAGATGTGTGTCATGTAGAATCAAAATTTGGCCTTTCATTGATAGATAAATAATCTCAAGATCAATTATGAGTAAGATTGGGACAAAAAATAATCACGATCACCTGATTCAGAAGAGCTAACTTTTAAGCTCCTGAGATGAAAGTTGAGAGTGAAGACTCTTGGGTTGTAAATGAAGAATCGGTGAATTAAGCTCGAAGGTCCCAACTCCCCCAACTCAAACCAAAAGGTTTTTTTACTATTTTTATTTTTATGAACAAACCAAAAGTTTTAAATTTACCCCAATGTGACAAAATATAAGAGTTGGTATTAGGTGTATAATATGTAATGTACGGTTCAAAATCTCGAGTAATTTTGTTACAAGGGATATACATCAAATGGGGTTCAAGTGATTCTAAAACTGTTGGATGGAAAAGAATACTTTAACTTTAGCAAGCAGATATCAAATGTTTGAATCTCTTGCATCCAACGGTTAACTGAACTCGATTTAGTATTGTTTTTAAAATCGGATCGGAGCTCGAACCATAAAAGGAGTTGGTTCAGTCAAATTTGTTCAATCGCGATCAGACTATGGTTGAATCGTGACGTCATTAATAAAATTAATGAATTAAAATTAATTTTTAATTTTCGACCTGAATCAAAATCGTAAAAGGGACTAATTCGGTTCATACTGGTTCAACCGCAGTTGAACTGTAACATCATGAATATAATTAATTAAAATTATAAATAAAAAAATAATGGTAATTTAATTAATGACATTACGTGGAACACCGTCCAAATCATTCGATAAGGCCATGATGTAAAGATCTCTTGTGCCCATCATTTGATTCAATGGTTGACTATGTTGAATCATATGATAGAGATAGTGTTTCATGCCAATACATGGTAGATGATATTTTTGCATCATGCCTCAAATTAGACAGCGTAGATGGCATTACAATTGGTGCAGGTCTAAAAAATGCCAAAGTCTTTCTTCTTAGCACACATGTCTCCGTACACCCTACATAATTCAAGCATATAAGAAAACTTCTATTCAAACTCACCAAAATCTTTGAGTTCACCCATGCTTAAAATTGAATCAGACGAAGTTCTTGAGATCATTGATTTTTGGATAATAGGCGCGATCAGTTTTTATTCCACGTGGCACACATCCCAAAACATGAGCTTATAATGTATTCAACCGAATCTGATTCGCTAGTGGTAAGATTATTTTTTTATATATAAAAAAATTAAATTTTAAAAAAATATTTTTATAAGTTTTATATTAATTAAAAATTTTATATTATAATATAGAGATAATTAATGGCTCCGGAGTCATGACCCACATTTAAACACCAAATGGTTTAAATATGATCTTACACTATTTAAATGTCATTTTCTATCTAACACCATTCAAATGTGATTTATCATTGTGCCATGTGATAGAAATCTATGATCAATCTTAATTTCCCAATTGGCAATCCATTGTTGGAACATGTCTTAGCCAAAGGATAATACTTATAAGTAGATGCAAACCATCTGATCAATGAACTTTAATACTAGCCATCAAAATTAAGAATAATCATTAGTGTTAGAGTGTACAGATCTGATGGTTCGAATCTCAAAAAAAGTGTAATTTTTGGACCATAGCCATTCAATTAATAATAAATCACTTTAACAACATGAATTTCTAAGATCTTAAATCAATAAATGGTATAAGATCGTTGAAACACCATTCCATGCTAAATGATTGTGAGGAGAGTCTGTACCTATAATATATATTATAATATGCTTTAAATGAACAACTAAAGCAATTGAAGGTAGTTGGGGTAGTGCATCCAAACCATTTGACGAGACATCGGCGCTAAAGTTTTTGGCGTGAAT
This sequence comes from Chloranthus sessilifolius, assembly GCA_021018995.1. Taxonomy (NCBI): domain Eukaryota; kingdom Viridiplantae; phylum Streptophyta; class Magnoliopsida; order Chloranthales; family Chloranthaceae; genus Chloranthus; species Chloranthus sessilifolius. The sequence continues at coordinate 119,874,558 of CM037592.1, forward strand.
TATTGAAGCGTATATCCGGTCCGCCGGATTTGATTGCCCGGCCTGGCTTGAGTGGTTTAGAGAGCAAACCGGGCGGTTCAACGGTTCAATGCCATTCAAAGAAAATTTGGGTTGTAATATAAGACCGGGCCGCAGCTTGGTCCGATTCAGATTTAGCCCGGTTGAACCAGCCGGTCAGGTTCGGTGATATTGAGGTTCAATTAGTTGGACCCGACAAAACCATCTATAATAGATATATTTTTCGTTATACTTTAAAACCAGACAAGGAATCTCTCAAAGCCTCTATAAGGATAACAACACGCTGCCAAGTGGCTAAAATCCAAGCCTCATATTATTAAACAACTTGTAAAAACTCAAATTGTCGACCTCTTTCAATTCCAAGGGAGGAATTAATTTGTAAAGTGAATATATCTAATTTAGATGGATATGCGCGATCACTGCCATAAAATTTTTTTTTTTTTTTTTCATTCGATGCAAAAAGAAGACCAATTATGTCTTGGTAGTTGATACGGGCATTAATTTGTGGCTATGATGACGACATACATATCGATTTAGATGATGCATGCTACATGAGATCCAAACTTATAGAATTACATAGGTTTGCATGATGAGTTTTCTTCAGTAAAATAATCCCAGCCGCACACGTAATTCCCACAAGTCGGACACCGACGGTCACAACACGGTCTACAGTGGCAGACGGGTTGGTAACCCGCACAACACCCACGACACGAACACCCTTTATTCCAATCATACCCATGATGCGTTCTGCAACTGCAACCCGGTCCTGGTCCGATCGGCACAGGACGTAGATACATCGATCCAGGTGGTAGCCCAACCACAGGTTTGGGATTTGGAGGAGGAGGAGGAGCCGGTTTGGGGGCTTCAGGCTTTGGAGGAGGAGGAGCCGGTTTGGGCTCTTCAGGCTTTGGCGGAGGAGGTGCCGGTTTGGGCTCTTCAGGCTTTGGCGGAGGAGGAGCCAGTTTGGACGCTTCAGGCTTTGGAGTAGGAGGAGCCAGTTTGGGCGCTTCAGGCTTTGGGGGAGGAGCCGGTTTGGGTGCTGGAGGGGGATCCGGTTTTATTTCGTATCCTTTGATTACATCCCCAGCTTTGCAACATATCTTCTTCATAAGCTTTTCGGGATCGAACGGCCCAGAAATAGTCACCGTCTTTTGTTTCTCATCAAAAACCTGGCTTCGGATAACTACCCTCGTACACAAGCAGTAAAACACGTATGAATATGAGTTTATTGCTTACTTTAATTTATTTTATTTATTTACAAGAAAGAGTAATTTGGTGAGAGTTTTTTTTACCACAGAATTTGCTGAGCGTTTTCTTGATCTTCTTGCAACAGCTAGGGCAGTCGAGGTCAACCTTTAACACCACCGTCGAGATCTGTAGTATTATGATAATCTTTATTTATTATTATTATTATTACCTCAGAATCTCAGATGCAAGTGTATCAAAAAGTAATAATAATATTTATAATATTTAAATATGTAAAATGGGCAGTAGTATTTGCAGTCGAAGATTCATTACATGCAGCTTGGGGTAGATCATTTTTGGAAAATGATCTCCGTGGGCATTCAATGGTTTTATTGTTGGAAACTCCAGGCTGCGGAGATAGAATCGTGGAATGCAAATATTCATATCCGGCTATAAAAGAGTCCACACGTATTAACGTATATCTAGATGGGTGCCGCTATTCACATATCTTGAGACTGCTTTCTCACCCCCATGCTTCTACTTCAAAATGACTCTTTATAAAACTTACACCCCACTATGTTTTTGTCATTTTGTTAATGGGTTGAGAAAGCAGTCGCGTGGGATACCTATCGAGAGTGAGTTCAAAAGGCGCTCACGTTGACGTACGAGTTTAAAGAGGTAATCAATGATTCAACCATTCTCCAAAGAGATTCATAAAAACAACAAATTTTGTGATCTAAGAAATGACTCATTGATCGATCGGATGGTTAGGATCATTTTGATTAGTCCAGATAATTTGACTGTTATACACAACCATGTATCTAGTGGGATGCCATCGGCATCCCCTACATAAAGAAAGGGATCATGATGATGACGATGAAAACTAAGTTGTAGGATGATAAAGCTAACTTAACATCTAATAAAAAAAAGGCCGTAGATGGTTATATGATTATTCCACATAGCACACATCCCCAATAGTGACCGTCTGATAGGTACACCCATGATCATTGTCACTTTTGGGATGTGTACCATGTGGAATCAAGATCTGACCATCTGATAAGTGCGCCATAATATTAAGATCTTTTGTGTCGAAAATTGGGATGAAAAAAACCTCAATCATCTAATTCAAGCAAATCAATGATTTTTTTATGATAAAAATATATGTGTTTTCTATAGGTTTAACCAGTATAAATAACGCTACCCATATTTATAGTGGTACCTCTGTTCGCACCTATGTTTAAAACTCACTGACTTCTCTATATCAAACAATGCATATTATTTTTCGGGCCAATCGTCCACACAATGAACCTTGAGATCAAAATCTTACCATCAGTCAATCATTTTTTTATTCCCCATAACACATCCTAAAAAACGGCCCTAAACTCAAGTTTGAGCATGATGTGCACCTTCTGATCTTAGGGCCCCGTTTTTGTTATTTATGTCTCGTGAAATTCTGAAATCATAACATGTATGTTTGATGATACGCTCATAGTCTCAAGATCAATTTGTGTGGAAGATTGGTGTGAAATATGATCTTCATCGTCTGACCTCAAGAAGCCAATGGGTTTCTGTCCGTTTCGAAGGAAGGCATGAATAGATATCACATTGGCACGAAAAGACGTACCATATTTATATTAAAGGCTCGAGACTACGCGTCCAGATTCTACCCATAGGGCTTTGTATAGACCAGTTAAGCATCATGTGGCACCCATTTTGGGGATCAAGTGTTACGCAACTTAGAAGATTGATCAGGTACCACTCAAAAAATTTATGCATGATTCAATAAATATCCAATGTTAAAAATGAGGTGTAAGGCACTCAAATTTAATGTACCAAACTATCTGGGCGTTACTTTATCATTGACCTATCAAATTGTAGACACTCATTTTTGAATTGTCTAACCAGTTGGATGTAAAATTCAAGTTATTTAGGAGCCCAAACACACATTAACATATTAGGAAAACTTGAAATAACATCAAATGAGATCCCCAAAGTTTAGAGGCGAAATCCCACTATTAATGATTTTTAAGGTAAAATTATAACACGTGAGGATCACTTATTCGCATGCTTTAAAAAAAATCATTTTTGTTTCGTGCGAGTTCTTACCTCCTAGATTTCTTGTATGTGTCAGATAGGCGTGAGAGTGTTATAAATAATTAGTATTATTTATGAAAATTTTTTATTTTAATTCATCTTACGCCCCGGCTGGATGAAAATCCTGGTTCCGCCACTGGTAACAATGACTATGGCATCTGCCTGTCGGTATTGTTTCTCTTAATCTCCTAGGCATAGTGACAAATATCTCCGAAATTTCTTTGAAATTTAACAAAACAGGGGTCAGGCGAAACTTTCAGCGAAATTTCGATAATTTCTCCGAAATCGCTAAAATTTCATTAATTTTGGCGAAATTAGCAAAATTTTACCGAAATTAACAAATCTTTTCTAATTTTTCTCATTTTTTAAATAATAAATAAAATTTTTATGAAGTTTAAATATAATTTATATTTAATATTTTTTATACTCTTCGAAATTTTTCGGAAATGACCCCCTACCGAAATGTTACCGCTGTGTGGCATAGCCTACATTTTGTATTTTTGTTATACATCGCAAGGATCAAAATTTCGGTTTTCGTTTCGGTTTCGGAGGGGACCGAAACCAAAATTTTGGACTGAAATTTCGGCCGATAATTTGACCGAAAATATGAATCCCGTACATATTTGGACCGAAATTTCAGTCCAAATTATCATTTCGGTGAGGACCGAGACCGATAATTTGGACAGAAATTTCGGTCATTTCGGCCGAAATTTTAATCCTTGATACATTGTACGTATGGGATTTAACCAGCTGCGACCCTAAAGGTTGGAAACTTGCAATAAGCTTGCATGATATAGTGCAACCGATCCGATCCGTTTCTAAACTAGATTGTAACGGGTCATTGATTCTATACATGTAATACTATTTTTTATCCAATTGAAGTGAAGCATCCAATGAAAAATATATGGTGGGTTAAAGATTGTAAATATCTTTATCCTATCATTCAAAGTGGTCAAACACTTTTAAAATGAACACTTACAAAATAGGTTCCTAGGTGTTCAAAATTTCACTTTGAGTAATGCAATGAAGATGTTTTTTACATTGCAATTTTTACACCCATCAAATCTTTACATGTCCATTCAAGTGGCGCTCTAGGATGAAAACGTGCGTCAGAACTCAGAAGCATCAAAGCACCTCATAGACCCTTATTGATCTTAACATTCCAAACAGGTCCATCAACCCTCTTATAGACCCTTACTGATCTTGCAACTAATCATGTATGTAACTTATTGCGACTTTAATTACCTATTCATGAGGCATAGGTCACATGCACCAACACATGTATTTGATACTTTGGAATTGTAGAAGGTATTGTCAGCTCTATCATGGAAAAGTGATAATATTCCATTAATCCTTATTCTATAGTCCAGAGGATTAGGGGCCACATCCAATGCCTCGGCAAATGTCCAAGGGGTGCTGATCAAAGTATCCTAACTCTCCTATGATTGCATTTGGATGGTCGAGATTTTGGAATGATGGGAAGGGCATCCAAATCGACAGTTTCAGTAGCTGGTAATCAATGGCTCTCACCTAGCTGCGGACCCTTTCTTGCAAGCTAAGTTCTATTGTTGTGTGTGCGTGTGAAAGATCACGTCATCTTTCAACATATGGCAGACGCCACATGCCCTCTTCATAACGAATACAGTTATTGTTACCAATATATTCTTTCCATCCACTGATATAAGCGAGTAAATATAAAAAAATATATGAGTAGAAATAAAGGAAATATACGAGTACTCTTTATTTCCACTCATATATTTTTTCCATCCCATCTCTATGTGTGGAAATAAAGGTACTCCTTAATAACTATGGGATCAACTTTTAGGCCTTATTTGATAAAATTTATGGAAATGATTTTTATTTTTTTTTTCCTTTATATGGGCTTGTAAATAAAATAACTCATGAGAAGTTTTATCTTTAAAATTTTACAATGGTCTTTTTTTTTTTTTTTTTCAGCTGTTTAGCTACATTGTGCAAAATTATTTTCCTAAGGCACCATTCTTCACATCATGTGAACCTGTAATCTCACCCCATCTCATCAGGCCAAAATGCATTAATCGCTTTGAATTAGAATTTTTTTTTTTTGTCCCAACTTTTTACAAGATGAGTCTTGAGATCATGGGTATATACTCAGATAGTTTTTTATTCCGCATGGTACACATCCCAAAGAGTAACTCTAAACTCGTGAGACATACATCAAACTCAAATACAAATCACGAGTCATTTTTTTAAATGAGTGTCACATGAAATAAAAAAATCGTCTAGTGATATATCCATGATCTCAAGATGCATCATATGGAAGATTGGGATAAAAAACAATCTCCTTTGTTAGATTCAAAGCAGTCAATGCATGTTGGCCAAAGGAGATGGGGCGAGGTTACGATTTTACAGTGCCAATAAATGGTACGACTATAAGGTGAGGTTGCATCTAAACCAATTGACATAAAGGTCATGGTCTATAAATCTATAACGCAAAAGAGTAGTGCAAAACTCAATCTCTATCATATGATTTGATAGAATCAACTGTTGAATTATATAATGGCTTTGGAGAGCATTGAGTCATATGATAAAGATTATGCTTGGTGTCAATCTTTTCACTTATGATCTTTAGATCATGGCCTTCAAATTAAGTGGCTTAAATGATTGCGTTACATTTATTGGCGTCGATGTTTATGGGTACCTCTATTCGTGTCCATACGTTCTCTAAAAGCGCCCACGTTTCAGACCCATAGAGGTACCTACCCTATTCTTTAAGGGGTTGGAAGTGATTTCAGATGTAGACGCTTTCTCTAAACCCATAGAGGTACCTATCCTATTCTTTAACATCATGAAAGCAGGCCAACATAAATCTTACAGTTAAAGCTATTGACAGTCTTGAATAAAATGGAAATCATTTTTGTTCTCATCGTATAGCACGATCAGTCACTTTTGGGGATGTGTGTCATGTGAAATCACACTTGACTGTTTGATAGGTGGCCATGATTTCAAGCTCTATTGTCTGGAAGATTGGGATAAAAAATGATCTCCATCATTTGATTCAATGCAGTCAATGCATTTAAGGGTGGAAACTTATTCAATTGGTGTAGTCTGTGCAACCGTCAAATCTAACCACCGAAAGATATAAGTATGTGCAACCGTCAGATCTAACCACCGAAAGATGTAAGTTTGTTTTTAGATGCCTCTGTTTGCGCCCATGCATTCTCTGAAAGCGCCCTCGTCCCAGACCCCTTGAAAATCATTGATTTCTTTTAATTAGATGATGGAGATTGTGTTTCACTCCCGATCTTCCACACAATTGATCTTGAGATCATGGTGCACTAATCTTACGGCCAATTTTTTACTTCAAGTGTCACAGATCTCCCAAAAATGGCCCTAAAATCACATTTGAGCGTGATTTGTGTCATATGATTCAAGGGCCATATTTTGGGGATATGTGACACATGGAATAAAAAATCAATCGTCTGATAGGTTCATCATGATCTTAAGATCTATTATGTTGAAGTTCAAAGTGAAATACGACCTCCATCATCTGATTAGAAGGAATCAATGGTTTATAAGGGATATGAGATGTGGGCGCAAACGGAGATAGCCTTTGTTTTTTCCCGCAACATGGGCTAAAAATAACTTCAGCAGATTTTTAGTTGAAAATATTTTATGAGTTATTTTATCTTATTTCTCATATAAGTAGGATTCACTAGGCTCCCAAACATTTGGAAATGCGCTTGATGAAAAATTATCCAAATTTCCATAGATTTTATTAAAAAATCGGGTTGCCAAACAATCCTTAGACAAAACGGCCTTTCCAACGGTGTTGAAGGGACGCTGGATTCACATTACATGTGCTCGCCGCCAACATCCTATGCCCTGCTCGGGTAATCTATGCAACATGTGGATCCACGGGCAGTCAATCTATGACATAAAACTCATGGAAATTTTTTTCTCCATCTCACACGAGTTCGTGGAAAATAAAGATATAAAGTTTTTTTTTTTCCAAGTTCGTAGAAAATAATCAAAGATTGTAATTGTTATTTTTCAACCGTTTCGCTACTAAACTCGTAAAATTTGATTATCAGATAAAATAATTTTCATCATCCAACTTTTATTATCCTTACTACTATATAAAAGTAAAAATAGTTTCCGTCATATTTTGTAATACCAATAATACCCTTAACTCCTTTATAAAATCTATTTTTCAATGAGAATACGTAAATAATAGTATCAAAAAAATTCTCTTTCCTTCCTTATTTTTAGCTCTTTCAAAGAAACCCATAAATTTAAGAGAATTAATAATTTTACTATAAAAGTTCTCTGTTTTAACACGTTCAAAGAAACCTACAAAGTTAAGAAAATTAACGACTTTCCTATAAAAGTTATCTTTTCTAACACCTTTAAAGAAACTCAGAAAGTTAAGAGAATTCACAATTTTGCCATATAATATTTGACTTGCTTTGATATCAAATTTCCTTGTGCGGAAGATTGAGCAGAAAAACGATCTCCATCAACTAATACAAAGAGTCGATGATTTTTTGCATAGATGCCCTCTAAGATTTCACGGGTGTTAAGTTAACCAAATAATAATTTATTGGCATGTTGAAACCCTTTGAGCCATGATTAATGTACCCCTAATCAAATTTTCTCATCTTACCTAATCGATTTTCGACTTTTCCTACCTAAAATTAAAATCAGATTCGGTCTGAACCGATTTTTGGATCAATTGGGGTTGGTTCAATTAGTTAGGTTTTTTGGGCGGGTTCGGATTTCGGTTCAAAACTTACACCCATACGAGGGTAAGATCATAGTCTCAAAAACTATTCTATGAAAGATTAGGGTGAAAAACGATCTCCATTGCCTAATTCCAAGCAATCATGGATTTAAATGGGGTGCAATCATCATTTTATTATTTTAAGCTACTTTCTCAATTTTCTCATACTACCTAATAAATTTTTGATTTTTCCCTCCAAAAATCGAAATGAGTCTAGAATAGGTTCATTATCGATTTTCGGGTCTGTTTGAACAAGTTCGATTCGTCGATTTTCAGGCCAGGTTTGAGTTTTGAGTCAAAACTTGGACCCCTATGTATGAGTGGACATTACTATTTATATTTTTAATAATAATTAATAAATACGTAGAGTATGAAAATTTGAAGCCTTAGTTACATTAGTTATTATAAAATTAAAGTAGAAATTAACAATTAAGAAAATTTTATTAAACATATATAATTAGTATATCATCAAATTAATCGAACGTGATAGTATAGAAACATATATCTATAGTAAGTTCTACAAAATACTCGAATCAATATAATATTTAACAATAATTGTTATTACTTTTTTAGTGATTGATTGATAATATACGATTATGATTTTATACGATCAGTTAATTTTAACTCATAATTAAAATCATCTTTAATCAAAATATTTTATTTTACGGTGTTCACGTGCAACGCATATGCACGTCTCAAATATGTTTGAACTGCATTTAAAGTTCAGCCAGTTAGACCTGATCTAACCATAGCAACTTGGCATGCCAATTAAGATCTCACCTCCAAACATACCTTTAAATATTTCAACTGAATCTTTGAGAGCGCCTATGTTAAAACTCATTGACTGCTTTGAAATGGATGATAACAGTGTTTTTCGTTCCAATCTTTCACACACTTGATCTTGAGATTATGGGCGTACCATCAGACGATCAGATATTGATTTGGCGTGCACAAATTTCAAAGTGACCTTAAAATCAAATTTAAACGAGATAAATGACAGGTGATTTGATCAAAATGTGATTTTACCTTTAAATAACTATGCCCACCAAATCTATTAGGGCACCATATTAAAACCAATTGACAGTTTTGAACTAAATGATGAAGAATTTTTTTGTTCCAACTTTTCACACACTTGATCTCGAGATAATGGGCGTACCATCAAATGGTCATGCATTGATTTGACGTGACACAGATCTCAAAAAAGTGACCTTAAAATTAAATTTGGTGTCAATATCTCAAAACTGAACAAATATCTCGAAAATGAGTATTTCTTTCAAATCAAAGTGCAAGATACAATTATCAAAATTATCTTACAAGGTCATAGATATCTCAAAACATTAAATACGAGACTACAGATGATGAAGAATTTCTAGATTATACTTATTTGTTAGTTTTTATTTTTTTTCTTTATGTTCTATAGTTGACAATATAAGTTATATTTTTTTATTTTTTATTAAATTTTTTATAATTTTAAATTATACATAATAAAGACATAAGAAACATAATAATAAATATATTTTTTTGGTCTTTACTAAATCATAAAACATAATAACGAACGCTTGAAATACTATGTTTTTTTATGTTCAAATCACCCGATAGATGTCTAAAAATAAAATTTGATCATTTAAGGTCTTAATATCCACGTGCATTTGCACGTGCCTTTTTACTAGTCCAATTAAAAGTCTAATCAGATGCAAATTGGGATGATAATTTTTGACACATAGATCTACACGATTTTAAAATTTTTGACATTTAGGCATGAGACATCCAGGCCTACCAGAAGGTCAGGTGAGCTCAACTAATAGGTTGGGTCCGATTGGGTTGACATGGCCAGATATTGTACATGCCAGATATTGTACATATAAAAAATATGGAAATAGGAGCCTTTTGCCAAGTCGAGTGGAGAGTTGGGTCAGGTCAGGCCTTTGCCCATAGCTCAACCCATTGACAGCCTTCCTGCCATCCGATAGTGCCAAGCACGTTAGGTGTGCTAAAAAATGCAGGGTAGCTCCATTCGAGCCCACAATTTCTCTAAAAGTGCTTATATGTGTAATCCCTTTAAAATCATTAATTGTGTCGGATCAAATAATAAAGATTGTGTTTCACTCCGATCTTCAACACAATGGATCTTGAGAACATGTCTCACCAATCAAACGGCCAATTTTGGATTCACATCTCACAAATCCTCAAAAAATGGACTTTATATGCAATGACAAACATTATGCTCAAATGTGATTTTAGGGGATTTTTTGGAGAGCTGTGATATGTGGAATAAAAAATTGGTAGCTTGATAGGTGCGAAATGATCTCAAGATCATTTTTGTGGAAGATCAGGGTGAAACACGATCTTCATCATCTAATCCGACCCAATCAATGAGTTATTAGGGGTACCCGACATAGGCACTTTCAGAGAATGCGTGGGCACGTTTAGAGTTACCCATAAACATAGGAAGTCATTACTTGCACTCAGAAGTTTGACCCTTGCACCGAGTTTAAAACAAAGATTTACAAGTTTGGCGTCCTCTCTACTATGAAAACACTATCTAAACCGTTTGATTTGAAGGCCGTGAGTTAAAAATATTCAGTGCAAAAATATTAACATGAAACATAATCTTCATCATGTAATTAAACATAATGAAAGACTATTATTTGATTTAACAATTGACTATAATAGACCATATAATAAATATTGTATTTTGCTCTAATCTTATGCACCAAGGATTTATAGATCAAACTTTAAATCAAGCGGCCCAGATTGTGTTTTCACATATCACATGCCTCTAAAATACTGAGTCTTTTTTTAACTTTGTTGCAAGAGTCAAATTTTCGAGTGCAAGTAATGACTCCCAGAATTTAAACGATGGCATGAGTTGACCATTGGACCGCCTCGGCACAGGGGCAGTGCATGGGCACTGATCAAATCTTGGAGGATGGACGACTATTCCTGAGTATAAAATCAGTGAAAGTGCACTTTATGACCTTTTTGGCCTAGTGAGCTTGGCTGATTGACCCATTCACTGCTAAGGCAGACATGCCACTATTAAGAAAATAGTGTTAGCGGACCGCCGCTATTAACAAAAAATCTATTACTTACGGTTATCATCAATAGTCTTAATAGTTTTTAGTTAATAGCGACACTTTTTAGTTGCAAAAACTGTCGCTAATAGTTTTATTTTTTTAGTGTATATATCTTCAACTGATCAACGTGTGAGTTTTTTAGGATCGGTTGGTACGAATTTGTAGTGAGTTTACACCATTTTTTGCCAATAGATCTCACTTTTGGAAAACTTTGTAAATATAAGGCTCATATTAAATCCAAATCTATGAAATGCAAAACGATATGTACCACTAAAAATCGGGTAGCTCTAGCACCTACATGGAGACCCCTTAAAAATGTCGGATCATACAATATGAGATCGTATTGCACCCCAATTTTTCACACAATGGATGTTGAGACCATGTTACACTTATAGACGGTCAAGTTTTTATTCAACATGTCACATATCCTCAAAGTATGGCCCTAAAATAACGTTTTGAGCATGATGGGTGTCATTGCACACAAGATATACTTGTGGGGGATATGTGACATGTGGAATAAGAAATTGACTTGTCTGATAGGTGCAACATGGTCTCAAGATCCATTTTGTGGAAGATCGGGGTGAAACATCATCTCGATCGTCTGATCGGACCCAATCAAAGGATTTTAAGGGGTTGCAAATATGGGTGCTTTGAGAGAACGCGTGGGTGCAAACAGGGCTATCCTTAAAACCTTTCTTCCACGGATTTCACTGCCCCTAAAGATCTTAAAAATCGATTAAGCCTCCGTTTCCCATGTATCTTACATTTTTACTTAACATTACCTCCAACAAAAATGTAGAATTTACAAGCACCTTGTTTTTAGGTGATGAACGGTGAACCCCATCCAAAGTTGATATTTACTTATTTCAGGGACCTGACATTTGTGCATATCAGGTTTTGAAGGATCCTATCACCCAAAACGTACTTTGTAAAAGCCACTGCCACTTATTAAAACTTTATTTTTGAAGCTTAAAATTAGTGAAAGTCAAATTGTTGTTACATTCAAAGCCACTTTTTTAAGCCCACGTTGTTGGTGAAAATAAGGGTTAAAATATCGGATTTTCGATACGTATTGTCCTTAAGTTCAGGATGATGCGTATTGCGTATCGTCCGATACATTCAATGTATTGGCGATACATTGAATGTATCGTTTCAATACATATATTTTTTTTTTCAAAAAATCTTAAAAAATAAATTATAGTCCGTATCGGACGATACGTATCGCGTATCGGCGATATATTAAATGCATCGTTTTGATACATTTTTTTTTTGCAAAAAATAAAAATCAAATTATCGGACGATAATTTGAAATTATCGCCCGATAATTTCAATGTATCGTATCTCTGTATCGTCCAATACGGGTGATACTTTGCCTGTATCGGACGATAATTATCCTGTTTTTTAGGCGGTACAATACATAGGCAATGTATCGTACCGCCCAGGTCCAAAACCGATACGTATCAGGCGATACATATCGGTATTGGACGATTTTTTTACTCATGGGTGCAAATCGTTAAAGGTTATCCTTAGTTACGAGAAAAAATTCTATTTTTGCAACCATACGATACATGTGCAAAACCATCATAGTTCTTCGAATCTAATGAAGGAGATCGTTTTTGCATCCTAATCTTCCACACTTGATCTAGAGATTATATTATGAGTTTACAATCAAAGTGTTAGATGTTTATTTCACTGGCACACATTCCAAATTTCTTCACGGTGAAACGACAAAATCTTTCAGGATTTTCTCTATAAATAAATATCAGATCCAGGTTAAAAGACACAACATAAATTGTTGATTAAAATTATATTGATAATAGCTTTGAGGCACGTAGTTTACTACGCTGTCATAAATACATTAGACGCCCCCACTCCGTCGGATAAACAAAAATGTAATAGAGTTTTCAGTGAATTTTTCTTTAGAATATAATAAAGTCCGGTCTTACTAAGAACCATATGTTTTATTCTATATTGCACATTCTAAAAAAAGAACCTTGTCACACAAATTTTCTAATACACAAAAAAAACTCTTAAAAAAAAAAAATAACATAAGAGAAAAGGAGAAATAGATGTTATTATTTCTCTTGTTTTTGTGTCTTGTATGTCTTGTGTTTTTAACGAAAATTTTATCTCTATTTATAGATAAATTCTGAATCATTATATTTTTTTACGATGAAAAGATTTCAAATTTGTGTCTTTTCATATAACAATAAAAGGACAAATTGATTTCACTTATGTCTTTTCAGATAACACTAAGAAGAGTTGTGGAATTTCACTGTCTTTTCAGATTTATTGTGAAGAGATATCAGACTTGTGTCTTTTCACATTTACGTGAAAAATTAAATTTAAATCTAAAAAGACACTTCTTTAGGGAGATAATATTTACAAGTTTGGCATTGAATTATTATTAATATATATAATGTTAATTATAAACTTAATTTTGAAAGACACTTCTTTAAAGAGATAATATTTATAAGTTTGCCATTGAATTATTATCAATATATATATATATATATATATATAATGTTAATTATAAACATAATTTTGAAATAATAAAATATATATTACTACACTAACATATATAATAATCCATCACTTGTTTCAAAATAAAAAAATTGTGTATCAGAACGATCATAAGCATTATCAGAGGTATAAATCGGTTTCAACCTTGACTAGTACATACGACTCAAAGTTTGTAAGGACTTTAATTAGCTTATAATTTTAAATTTAAAACTTGTTTAACAAATCAGAATTACATATATACTTACTATGACCTAAATCATTAGTGACATAAGGCATGCGCTTTACTGTCATGCACTAAAATTCTGATTTCATGAATATCTTAGAGAGATAACCGAATCTCTGTTGAAGCGACTTCACTTCAATACTTATATAGATGAATATGCCATGGGTGCTTTTGTAACTACTTCATCACCTCAGCAAATGAATGCCTACATAACTATTAAGAGTTAAACTCACCCTCTCACGTTATAAGAGATGTGCACAAAATTTAACACCATAAGGATGACCAATAGATAATATACCTTTGTGCACTTTCAAGGATCACATAGTATTTTCTTATCTTGTTGAATTTAGGATTTGATATTTCTAACTCTACTAAGTTGATGATCAACTACTATGTCTTTAAAGATATCGGTTTTAAACCCATCCCCCTCGATGTTTTTAGCACTGTATCTTTGGGTAGTATTTTTGTAAGCTTTGAAGTCACTCTGCCTCTTTTGCTCTCGCAAACAATGTTATATACTTTGATTCCATACTTGAATTAAAAAGACATGTCTGTTTCTAGACCCCTACGATACTGCTCCTCCTACTAAAGTAAAAATTCATCCGCTTGTGAATTTTGAATAAGAGGAGTCAGAAATCCAAGTAACATCAGTAAACTCCTCTAAGAGTTTAGGTTTGTCACTATATTGTAAAGCTATAATGCATAATTCATTTTAAATATCTTAACACCCTACAAATAACTTCTTATTATTCTGACCCTGGGTTGCAAACAAATCTAGTTAATACTCCCACTATAAATGCTATATTGGGTCTAGTATACTTCATTAAATACATAGGACTTCTATCTCAGTGACAATAAACTGTAATTCTTGAACTCGTTCAATAATCGGTTTATCTCATTTTGAAATTAATATATTAGAGAGCCTTTGTACCTGTGTCCTCAATTAGATACTTTTTCACTAATGAATCTAAAAAATCTTTAGTAATAGTGTACTTACAGAATGTGTTGAATAACCTATCGTTCAATACATTGAGGATGTGGTCCCAACAATCATAATCATCTTCTAGTCATTTGACTTGAGCATCCAATCTTCTTTTAGTCGTACTTCCCACTTTTGCTTCCATCTTTTGAAATTTGACCCCCAAAGCGGTTAAGTTTGATAAGATCTAAATTTATGAACTTTATATTCTGAGCCATTAGAACGATTTATTTTCTTTAAATTATTGATTAAAATTGGTATTGATAATGGCTCTGAGGCACATAGTTCATTACGTTGTCTTAAAGACATTAGACGCTCCCACTCTGTCGAATAAATGAAGATGCAATAGAGATCCCAACGAATTTGCTTTCAGGATACAACAAAGCCCGATCTTGCTAAGAACCATATGTTCTTTTCTATGTTGCACTTTCTAGAAAAAGAACCTGCCACGTAAATTTTTTGATATACAGAAAAAAAAACTCTTAAAAAAATAAGAACATAAGAGAAGAGGAGAAATAGATTTTATTATTTCTCTTGTGTCATGTTTTTAATGGAGATCTTATCTCTGTTTACAGAGAAGTTCTGAATCATTGTGTCTTTTTACGATGAAAAGATTTCAGATCTGTGTCTTCAGAGAGTTATGTCTTTTCGGTAAAAAGATAAATCGATTTCACTTGTGTTGTGTGTTTTCATATAACAATAAAAATGATAAATCGATTTCACTTGTGTCTTTTCATATAACAGTAAAAAGAACAGTTGAATTTCACTTGTGACTTTTCAGATTTATTGTGAAGAGATGTAAGGCTTGTATCTTTTCACATTTATGGTGAAGAGATAAATCTAAATTTGAAAAGACACTTCTTTAGGGAGATAATATTTACAAGTTTGTCATTAAATTATTATCAATATATATAATGTTAATTATAAATTTAATTTTGAAAACACTTCTTTAGAGAGATAATATTTATAAATTTGTCATTGAATCAATATATATAATGTTAATTATAAACTTAATTTTGAAATAATAAAATATATATTACTACACTAATATATATAACACACATTCCAAAAAATGACTATGATCATGGTGTACTATCAAACATGGTTCTTGGGTCACTTTTTGGGTTGTAGTTCATTATCTCAACATTTATTGTATGGCAGATTGAGACTAAAAACGGTCTCTAAAAACTGATTTGAGGCTGTAAACAATTTTAGCACATGAAAAACCCTAGTGATAGCCACACAAGAATCTTTGATTGCAATTATAGCTACCCAGAAGTTAATATGCTTTAAATTAACTAATAAGCTTCATCGATGCTTTATTTGTAATAGCAACACCTACCGATTGAGTAGTAGCTCAATTGGTATCATCCCTCCTTTGTGAGGCTTGAAGTCGTGGGTTCTACAGTGCATGTTTTGTTTCCTCCCTTATATTAATAAGGTGAGGTTTTTGGGTGAGATTTATTTCCCTATGTGTCACTCAATGTAAGTGTTTTGTTGTGTAAGATTTATTCCTCAAGTGTTGCTCATGAAATGTCATACTCTCTACGATATGTAAGACACATCCAGATTGTTTATCCTGTATAGCGTCAAAAAAAAAAAAAAAATTTAAACACTAGAGAGGGAGCCCATGAACTACCATTTTTGTGGGTTCATAAGTATCGTCGAGTCGTGATCTGTTATAAATAATTACTATAAAAAATAAAACTATTAGCAACGGCAAAAAATTGCTCTTATTAAATAAAAATTTTATTAAAAGCTATCAAGACTATTAGCAATGAGAGTATTAGCCGCAATTTTTTTGTTAGTAGCGATAATTTTGGCTGCTGCTAATAATCTTTTTTTTTTTTTTTGTAGTGAATAGTCTTTAAAACTTGAGCATAAGGTGAAAATTGGAAGGCATTTGAAGATTTATAGGGCACCAATGGCATGAGAAAATTGTCAATCTCATGAAGAGCCGTTTACCCTATCAACAAAATCTCTTACAACGTGAGCGTTGCAAAATTTAAAAACGAATAGTGTTAGATTCGCAAATCTCTTACTAACAGTAGTCACACGGGCTAGACTAACAATAATTGGGACTTTTTCTTTTAGAGTTCAAGTTCAAATCCCCATCAATACAGATCCGGACATTTTGTAATCCATTTTATCAAGAAAAAAGTCCAAGTTGGTATCAAAGATAAAAATTTCGGTTCAAATTTATATGAGACCCAAAATTTCGACCAATTTTTCAGTTTTTGGCTGAAATTTTGATTCAAAAATTTGGCCCAAATTTTGATCCTTGGTGGGTAAAGGGTGTTAGAAGTTCCTATTTTGGTGGCCATCACTATGGTCAAACCCGTTGACCGGTGAATGGTATAAGATCAACCTTAAGATGTACAATTGCTATTCTGGTGAGTTTGAAGAGAATAGGCAACTGTTTATTGTGTTTTTCAGTTAAAGTATGATTGTGATTTCTAATCACACTATAATTAGCAATTTCAGTCCTTAATGGGATAGGACTCTTTGGCTATAAATATAAGGGGTGCCTGGTCCCAACGATAGCTCGACATAATTCAATCCTCCCTATTGGCGAGAGCATCCCCATTGTGCTAGGAGACATTGAACGCGAGAACATCGTTGAAGATCGGCAACCAACCATCGATGGCTAACGCTCAAGGTGCGCATATTTATAGTTTATATATTTATTATTTTTGATTGATCGTGCGCCTAGATCTTTAGGCTTAATTTTGGATGGTCGGATCGTCAGATCCATTTAGATTCCATCAATTGGTATCAGAGCCATGATTGGCGTTATGATCGGTCAAAGCATTAACATATGGGTTCAAGCGTAAAACAAAATTGATGCGAGCGATGACGTGTTTGCGTTGCCATGTTTTAAATCGGCAAGCAAGTGCACCGTGCACGGATTTCTGTGGCAAAGACGGTTAATAATGTTTGTTTATTTTTATTTTATTTTTTTGGATTTTAAAAAAAATATACGGCCGTCGTATTGAGTTTTGGCCAACGGTATGGCGTAACTTTGGGGTCATTGTATACATTTTGCAACTTTAAAAAAAAAAAAAAAATAAATTTTGGGTTTTTGTGGTCAGCATTGCGCCGGTGGCCATTTTTCGACGATGCACGGCCGACTTTCGTGGCCGGGGCGATAGTGATACCGACAGACGATCAATGGTTGGGCGGTGCATAGGCCACTGGGGCGCATGTGAAAAAAAAAAAAAAAGGAAGAAGAAGAAGAAGAAGAAGACAAGGGTTTTGGGGCGGGTCCAGATGTCGACCCACTACCCACCCACCGCCCTTGTGGCTGCCCAAACCAGATTTTTGGCCTCGACCTGTCTGGGCCTTTTGGCACCGACCGCCCAACCACTGGGCCTCTTGACCCACCCGACCCGTTTGGCCTCGACCCGTCTGGGCCTATTTGCCCGACCGCCCAACCTCAGGGCCTCTTGACCCACCCGACCGGTTTTGGCCCCGCCGTCCCTATTTTGGCATATGGTCACTGTATGGACTCTGGCGCCTTTGGACCATGGCCCGACCGCATAGCATTGGCCGACCCACTGGGCCCTAGGCCCATTCGGCTCTGGCCTATTTGGCTGAGTCCGCCGACCCACTGGGCCCTTGGCCCACTCGGTCACTAAGGCCCATGGCCCGGTTTTGGTACCCGGCCCAACATAACCACCCTATTTCCTAATCTTCTCGGGCCTTTTCTGGGCTATTTACAGGTCCGATTTTTGGACATTATATATGCATTTTGACCATCTCGGACATTCCGGATTCGTTTTTGAGGTCTATTTTTGATAATGAGCTCTCTATTATGATATTTTCATGACCTGATGTTATTTCTTCCATTTTTTAATTGTGTAATCAATTTTTGTTCAAGTATCATTCATTAGAATTGGGTAGTGGAGGTTGTGCTCTACCACCATGGCTGGTACTTACACATTATAATGCTCATTTGTTGTCTATTTTTGACACCTCCTCATAACACGGTTTGTAGTCTTCTAAAATATTATCAAACCTAATTTGAAAACATGGCTTGGAAAGATTCTTCTGCCCAACGGTGATGGCTTTTCCTAGTGCCGTGGTTTTCATAGTGAGGTTTAATTTTGTCCAAGACCGTGTTACAAATCCAGTGCAAATGTGTAGTGAACGTTGGCATTACAACATAAGGGATTCTTCTGCCCAACGGTGATGAATCACTTAATGTTAAATGATGGTTGTGTTTCACTATTCATTATTTTGTGTGTGTGGGTACTGCTCGCGTGCTGTGACTCGACCCAACGGAGGGTCATAACGACGCAATTAGTACCACAATCATTAATAAAGACTGAGGAAGCGGCTAGTGTGTTATGACTCGACCCAACGGAGGCTCATAATGACACAAATTGTTTCTCAATAAAATCACATTGGTTTTACTTTTTATATTCCTTGACATATTTTAACTTTCGCGTCACATACTATAATTATAACCTTGTGGAATTGATAGTTACTTCGATTGTATGTGGACATAATAAAACCCTTAATTATTGTGCAGCATTGAACCCGTCTATCATAACCAGTATGATTGGTGGAATTGAACTTTTGAGTGGATCAAATTATAAGAAATGGAAGGAACAAGTTGCAATTGTTCTAGGCTGCATGGATCTTGACTATGCTATACGATCTGATAAACCCAAGGTGCTCACCGCTGATGCCTACCGAGGATCCGGCAAAGGAACCATACGGATTTAGAAAAATGGGATAGATCAAATCGTATGAGCCTCATGATCATAAAGAGTTCCATTGCTGATGCGATTCGGGGAGGTATTCCTGACTCGCACACTGCAAAAGAATACATGCAAGCCATTAAGGAACACTTTCAAGGGACTTCTAAAGCACTTGCCAGTAGTCTAATTGTTAAAATAGGAACCATGAAATATGATGGTCATAGCGGCGTCCGGGAGCACATTATGAAAATGAGTGGCATGGCCACTCAATTGAAAGAACTGGACATGGGTTTTTCTGAGGGTTATCTTGTTCACTTCATTATGACTTCTCTTCCTGCGCAATTTGGCCCGTTCAAGATCAATTATAACACGCAGAAAGAGAAGTGGAAGATGAACGAGCTAATCGCTCACTGTGTCCAAGAAGAAGAACGACTTCGGGCTGAAAAACCTGAAAGTGCCCATTACGCCGCTCTTGGCCCATCGAAACGAAATTTCAAGCGAAAATCGGGACAATATAAAGGAAAGAACGTGAAAGCTCCTCCACCGGAAACCAAACAAGGAGAAGCTAGCACATCTACTCTTATGGATATGGTGAGAAGCATGTTATGCAACTCTACGTTGCCTACGTTCTTGTGGGGAGAAGCCTTGAAAACAGCGGTGCATATCCTAAATCGAGTTCCTAGTAAGGCAGTTCCCAAGACTCCTTATGAGCTATGGGTAGGAAGAAAACCGACTTTAGGATATTTACACATTTGGGACTGTTTCGCTGAAGCAAAGGTGTACAACCCACAATTAGGAAAATTAGACCCTAAAACTATAAGTTGTCATTTCATTGGTTACCCTGATAGATCAAAAGGCTACAAATTTTATTGCCCCACTCATAGTATCCAGATTGTTGAGACTAGACATGCAAAATTCTTTGAGGATCGTGAGATCAGTGGGAGTATAGCTTAGGAAAATCACTTTTGAGGAGAATCGGGTTATAATTCCTATCCCTTTTATCCAAGAAAAAGTGGCACCAACACCAGTTATTCAAGCGGTGTTGATGCTTTGTGGCTACACCTATTGACACACCCCACATTGAGGAGGCTCTTGCTCCCATGGCGACTGCCACTGATCTACCATTGCGTAGATCAGAGAGAGCAAAGAAGCCTGCCATTTCTGATGACTATATAGTTTACCTAAATGAGAGTGAATTTGATTTTGGAAAGAAATCAGATCCTGTTTCCTTTAGCCAAGCCATGAAGAGCGACAAATCCACTCAATGGCTCGAAGCCATGAAAGATGAGTTGGAATCAATGAAACATAACTTGGTCTGGGATCTTTGTGAGTTACCTAATGGAGTCAAGCCTGTAGGCTGTAAATGGATATTTAAAACCAAGCAAGACTCCAAAGGAAATATAGAAAGATACAAGGCCAGGTTAGTCGCTAAAGGTTTCACTCAAAAAGAAGGAATAGACTATAAAGAGACATTCTCTCCTGTCTCTAGAAAGGAATCCTTTCGGATAGTCATGGCATTAGTAACTCATTTTGACTTAGAATTGCATCAAATGGATGTTAAAACTGCTTTTCTGAATGGCGACTTGCATGAAGATGTCTTTATGACACAACCTGAAGGTTTTCAGGTTGAGGGGGAGAGTCATTTAGTTTGTAGACTCAAAAGGTTTCTATATGATTTAAAGCAGGCATCTCGACAATGGTACTTAAAATTTCACGAAGTCATTTCAAATTTTGGTTTTAAAGAAAATACTGTGGATCAATGCATATATCTTAAAATCAGTGGGAGTAAGTTTATCATCCTTGTTTTATACGTTGATGATATCTTACTTTAGTAACATGTTATATGAGACAAAGAACTTTTTATCAAAGAGTTTTGATATGAAAGATCTTGGTGAAGCTTCCTACGTGATAAGAATTGAGATTCATCGAGATAGAGCCCGTGGCATATTGGGATTGTCTCAAAGAGCTTATATTGATAAAGTTCTTAAAAGGTTTAACATGCACAATTGTTCTGCTACTGTTGCCCCTGTCATTAAGGGTAATAAATTTAGTCTACTTCAGAGTCCCAGGATCGATATGGAGAGAAAACAGATGGAGACAATTCCCTATGCATCGGCAGTTGGGAGTCTCATGTATGCACAAATCTGTACTCATCCAGATATAGCGTATATAGTTGGCATGCTTGGCAGGTACCAATGTAATCCTGGTTTGGATCATTGGAAAGCAGCTAAGAAGGTTTTTCGCTATTTACAAGGGACTAAAGGACACATGCTCACATACAAAAGGTCGAATAACCTTGAAGTTATTAGTTATTCAGATGCTGACTATGTTGGGTGTCAAGACACTCGTAGGTCCACATCGGGTTATATTTTTATGCTTGCAGGTGGACCTATATCTTGGAAGAGCGTTAAACAAACGCTGACTACTTCGTCCACTATGGAAGCAGAATTCGTTGCATGTTTTGAGGCAACATGTGAGGCGATATGGTTGAGGAATTTTATCTCAGGGCTTCGAGTTGTTGATACTATTTCAAAGCCACTGAGAATCTTTTGTGACAATTCCAATAACAACAAGATTAGTGGGGGTTCCAAATATATTGATATAAAATATCTTGTTGTCAGAGAGAAAGTTCAAAATCAAATTGTATCTGTTGAAAAGATAAGTACGACACTCATGTTGGCTGACCCTCTCACTAAAGGTTTATCTCCCACGCTCTTTTTAGAGCATGTTGCGCGCATGGGGTTAACGGATAATTTTGATAGCCTTTGAGAGTGGATATATGTGAGTGAATACATTTGTTTAATTGATTCAGAAATAAAATTTATTTATTTGTTTTTCCATTTTTATGCAAATAACTCCTTGGAACATATGGTGCCAGTAGATGGCAATAAAGTAGGACCAATATTAGATTGAGTTTACCTGTAATCACCATTCAGTCATGTAAACTTACAATCTATGTGAAATCATACTAGTTGGAATCCATGTCGATGATGACTTCCAATACAGTAACTAATGAGCGGTCATATATCGATGATATGATATATTGACTACATTGATTATGTATTGAAATTCTCACTGGACCGGACTGATAATAAAGACTTTGATTAAGATTGATTGTGACTTACCATTCCACGAACGTTAGCTAACATTGGGTAATCGGAGTTTATTGACATAGTTTGGCCAAGTGGGAGACTGTTAGAAGTTCCTATTTTGGTGGCCATCACTATGGTCAAACCCGTTGACCAGTGAATGGTATAAGATTAACCTTAAGATGTACAATTACTATTCTGGTGAGTTTGAAGAGAATAGGCAACTGTTTATTGTGTTTTTCAGTTAAAGTATGATTGTGATTTCTAATCACACTATAATTAGCAATTTCAGTCCTTAATGGGATAGGACTCTTTGGCTATAAATATAAGGGGTGCCTGGTCCCAACGATAGCTCGACATAATTCAATCCTCCCTATTGGCGAGAGCATCCCCATTGTGCTAGGAGACATTGAACGCGAGAACATCGTTGAAGATCGGCAACCAACCATCGATGACTAACGCTCAAGGTGCGCATATTTATAGTTTATATATTTATTGTTTTTTATTGATCGTGCGCCTAGATCTTTAGGCTTAATTTTGGATGGTCGGATCGTCAGATCCATTTAGATTCCATCAAAGGGTGCCTAACATGTCCATTATCTAGGTTATCATGAGCGATAGTTATCTTGCAGAAGTAACAGTATATTTTTCATCATGGTAAAAAAAAAACACGCTATATTTTTTATCAAGTGGACTGGTCACTACAAACTGCAAAGTAGCCCAGACTTAGATTTATTAGACTTAGATTTATGGGACATTTGCACTTTCGGCCCTATATGTTTGCGTATTTGCAGAAACGGCCCTATAGTTTCAATCCTTGCATAAATGGCCAGCTCCAAGCCTAGCCGGGTGCACTTCAGATATCTATATATATGCTTCTCTATGCAAGCATTGAATCTAGAATTTTTGTACCATCTTTTAACAATTTTTATCTCTCTTGGAAAGCGATTTCGAGATTCCACTAAAGGTCGTATAACATAGAGAATACAACAGGCTAGGTAAGATATCGAGTACAATATCTTTTAAGTTATTCTTTTCCAAATTTCTCGCAACATCGTAGGAAGTCCAAGATATCTTAAGATATCGGTCGATAACTTAAGATATCGACCGATATCTTAAGTTATCGGTCGATATCTTAAGTTATCCACCGATATCTTAAGATGCTCACCGATAACTTAAGATCTCACGATAACTTAAGTTATCGACCGACATCTTAAGTTATCGTCCATAACTTAAGAGGTTTTTTTTGTTTTGGATTATGGTTTACGTTAAAAGTCCATCCATCGGCTATATATCTTAGGATATCGGCGATAACCTATGATTGACAAAACTCTAAAGTTTTCATTCCTTTAATTTTTTAATAATATTTTTAAACAATTGTGGCTAAGTCAAGTATAACTCTTTATAAACAACTAATTTTAATTTTAATTTTGTAAATATTGTAGGTTGAAATGGATGTTCCCCTTCTTTTGCACCATTTGATTTAAAATGCCGTGAGGAGATAATACTTACAACGGAGGACATCGGAGGATTGTCATCATCACGGAGAATATATCATTTCTTGAGTTTATAGAGAAATGTACAAAGTCGTCGGACACAAGAACATTCTATTACATTTACTGTTTCATTACGCATAGGGAATGAGCTTGTATTTGCCGAATTGTCTGACTCTGATGATCTTACAAACTTATTTAGAGCATATCGTATCGGTGATGGTGTTATAAATATTTATAACGAAAAATCATTAGTCACCATCAGCGTAAATTTTGCCGTCTTTAGAAACATTTCAACCGCTTTAAGGAAACAAACGAAGATGATCATGGTGTTGAGAACATTTGATTGAAAATCAAGGAATACGGTATGAAGAGGAGAACATTGTTGCACCAATAATAGCCGAAGCGATGATAGAAATATAAATATAGGATTCCGCCCCTACAGTAAACTTCCAGAGCAACCCTATTCAGACATTCCGATGAGTGAAGGCGATGAAGATCAAGGATATTCTCATCAAATGAATCCGATGCATGATACATCTCAGTTCAACTTCGATTCGGTAAATCAGTGGGAAACATTTTTAGTCGGCCTTAGTCCATATCAATGGCCTTCCAACAAATAGCTTGAGCCATAGCGATAATCGAGCCTTCACCTCTCATACATCAAACGCTCTCAGATCGGCTAACATCAATCCAAACAAGCGCACATCAACCAAGCGCATCCACGGGCTCAATCCCAATCACGTAATAACCATCCAGTCGATGACGGTGATAGTGATCCTGAAAATAATGAAGCCCCGCCGTCTCCCACTTCGCGTGTTTATACTAATAGGGGAATTGATCAACCTCTGGTGGACGAAGACTATCAGCTTAATGACTCGGAAGGGGAGTACATGGATTCAGACGATGAGGAACTATATGAAGGGGGAACGATTACCATTGGTCAGGCGTTTAGAAATAAGAAATCATTTCAAAAAGTTCTTAAAGAATTTGCGATGACAAATAATTTTCAGATTAAACCAATAAAACCGGTCCTCTTGAGTAAGCTGAGGTGTGTTGAAGTAGGATGTGCTTGGCGAATACATGCATCGAAATTAGTAGGCGAGACCGCTTGTCGTGAAAACTTTCCACCGGAACACAAGTGCGGAATGCCAGGTTTTGGAAGGGGACATCGTCAATGTACGACATCGTGGATAGCTTCATTCTTTAGAGATAATCTATTAAAGGGTTTTGACGACTCGCTTCAATAATTTTTATATTGAAAAAAATACGGTATAACAAAGAGGTTCTTGGAAAGCATGGAGAGGAAAAGAAATGGCGTTGAATGACATCCGAGGTAGTTGGAAGGAGCAATTTAAGATGTTACCATATGTCAATTACAATGGGTCGATCCGCATATTGCTGCATCAATTGTGTCTCGAGCCTGATAATGCATTTCAGAGATTCTTCGTGGCATTCGGACCTTGCATTCGAAGCTTTCGCAATACTTTACGAAGAATAATTACGGTAGATGGAACGATTATGCGTGATATATAAGGGAGTGTTGTTAATAGCTACGGGGATAGTCGGGAATAGACATTTATTTCCTATAGCGTTCGGCGTTGTACCGAAAGAAAATGAAGACGATTGGACATGGTTTCTTGATCTTTTAGGAAGACGTGTAATCGGTGAATTTGAAAACAGTTTGTTTTGATATCGCATGAGAAAGGTTTGATGGAAGCGAGAAAAGTTTTCCTAATGCCTTTCATACCATCTATGTATTACACACGGCTCTAAATCTGCTTTGATAAATATAAGGATACAATCTCTAGACCGCTTTTTGGGTTCTTTGCCGTGCATTTTCGACAAAAATTTAAAGAATTATGCGAAAAATAGAAGACGCCTAGGAATGTACAAAATGGATTAAAGAAATTGCTGATCATTTCTGGCCGCGCGCTTATTTCCATGCTAGGCGTTATGATATGTTGACAACTAATATAGCTGAAAGCATAAATAGTGTGTTGAAAATAGCCAGGGAGGAACCGATTGTGAGCATGTTAGAAACTATTCGCACAAAAGTAGCCGAATTTTATCTTCGTCGTCAGGAGGAAGGAAATAAAATGACACATGTGTTAACACCGATGGCAGAAAAACACATAAAAAGAAATTCAGGATGGGCCCGTCGAAAAAACGTCATACCATATGGTCGTGATATATTTCAAGTTAAACGTGGTGATTACACTCACAGTGTCGATCTAGAATCACGAACATGTACATGCAGACGTTGGGCTATTCTTGGATTACCATGTTCACATGCGATTATCGCTACCAAACAGAGAAAGAGAGATCCCCCAATTTTGTGAACACTGGTTTACCAATAACCTATTTAGGGAAACTTATAAAGAATACTTCGTCCCGATCGTTGACAAGTGCCAATGGACTTCGCAAATAAAAGACATTCAAGTTTTGCCTCCCCACAAAATCACGTCAAGCCGTGAAGAAGAAAGGAGAACAAGATCTAAAGGGAAGTTCGACCACTACAATGTAAAATTGTAACAAGTACGGTCATAATGCGTCAGTGTAAATTTGTTAATATTTGAAATTAACTTATATTACATCAAAGGTTGAGATTGAAAACAGATTTAGATTAGATTAGACCTAGTGGCAATCGAGCTTCCAATGATTTCATTATAGAAGAGTATTTTTTTTTTCCTCTTTTTCTTTCCTTCAATATAAACAGATTAAACCTCAATAAAAGAGCGATCAACATCTACAATGTCTTTTAATATATTTTTTTGGAATTGTGACTAAAATATATTGTTGTGCTTCTTAATAAATCATTCATTCATTCAAACAGGATTTGAAAGTTTCCAAATTCGCCCCTAATTTACTAGTGATTGGCATAAAGCCAAACCAAAGATATCAGACTTCACAATTCAGAAAGGTATATCTTAAATCATCGGCCGATGATTTAAGATATCGGCCGATAATTTAAATCATCGGCCGATAATTTAAGCTATCGTCCGATTATTTAAAATATCGGCCGATAATTTAAAATATCGTCCGATGTTTTAAAACATCGGCCGATAATTTAAATCATCGCCCGATGTTTTAAAACATCGGCCGATAATTTAAATCATCGCCCGATGATTTAAGATATCGGCCGATAATTTAAATCATCGCCCGATGATTTAAGATATCGGCCGATAATTTAAATCATCAGCCGATAATTTAAATCATCGGCCGATAATTTAAGCTATCGTCCGATTATTTAAAATATCGGCCGATAATTTAAGATATCGGACGATGATTTAAATTATCGGCCGATGATATAAGTCATCCGCCTATTGGAATTGCTTCAAGAGAGGAAGCCTCCATTGATACATCATGCAAGGTGATACAAATAAGATAAATAATTGATAACAACGATAATGAAAATTATACAAGTTAATAAAAATTAATAAAATTAAATAATTTACAATTTCATCAAAAAATATCTTTACAAAACACTAAAATTTTTTACAGATATTAAATCTTCTTCCCAAACGTGCACATTCGATGTCCGATTTCGGCTCTAAATTGTTGCATATGTTTATCGTCGAAATCAATAGGCCGCTGTTGGGAGAAGTATTCTATATACTTCAAAATGTATACACCGCAATCCCAACCGTTCTTTTGGATCGGGAGAACGACGCTGTTGAACGCCGATACCTTCCACTGTTGATCGAAGTGACTTCAAACCGATAGTGTAAAGAAGGCGGAAAGTGATTCAATAGACATTCTTTATGCGCTTCAAACCTTTTTGAGCACTCTCGGTCTGCTGGATCAATTAGCTTAATTTCTCGATCAACTAATGAAATTATAGCCAATGCCCAATGGCTATGTTTTTGGCTATGCATCGGAAGATAAATCTACACATAAACGGCGAAATTTTAAATAATAAATTTTATTTAAAAGCCGTTAACGTTAAATAAAGCGAAGTTTAGTATTCAAAATGTACCGTTCTACCGATCGCGTGAATTCATGGATATTATTTGTCAATAGTGGTTCCATCGGCTTTGAATTGTTACGAACATTCCATTCACAATAGGCTCGCCACCTATCGAGGTCATTGAGCGCACAATACCTTCATTATCGATATATTTTCAAATTTTTCTCCGCCATAAACAAGGTCCGATTGGCGAAATGAGAAGTTAATCAAGAGTCGTGATTGAAAAGACAAAAAAGAAACAAACGAGCTTCCAATAAATATTTGAAACCTTGTAGGCGAGCGAAGCGAACCAACTTTTTTCGGCATTGGCCGTAAACATTGAATCATTTATAACTTCAAGGACTCTCAAGTATGCGTCGATGACTTCATTATCAAGCCACGAGCGTCCTTTGAGAACCTTCAAAAGAGCAATCGTGATCTCAACACCGATAGTATTGGCGATCACATTGTCCTCGTTCTCCTACCGATTCAAAAGCGAGCATATACTTTTGCTCCATTGATATTGCCTCATCCTCCTCCTCCTCTACAACCAATCTTCGTTTTTTTATTAATGCTTTACTGGTCGGGGACTTTCTCTTCTTACGAGCACGCAAGTCATAACCTTCGGCTTCATTTTTGGTAGATGATAGTTTCACTATAATTGTTGTGACTCACGAGAAGGCTGCGTAAGAGGAGCACCATCATCACCCGTATCAACCAAGGGTTGTTTAGTAGGCTGAGGAGCAGTAGGTTTTGGGGCAGCGGGTTTAATGGCAGTAGATTTATTTGTAAGTTGAGGGGCGGCGGGTTTTGGGGCTGTTGATTGTTGTGTAGGTGGATGAGCGAGGGTTTTGGGGCACTTGTGATGGCTTGGTTGAGGACCAGTTGGTTTTGGGGCACCGGAATGATGGCTTTGTTGAGGAAGCGGGGGTTTTTGGGCGAGGTGATGGCTTTGTTGATGAGTGGTGGGTTGAGGACTTGATTTTGATTGAGGGTAAGTGGGTGAAGGAGCGAAGGTGTCAAAGAGCAGAGGTTAAAATATTATCTGCATAATTGCAAAAAAATATACATTACAAAAATAAAAATAAAAAAGCGCATTATCGATCGATAATTTAAGTTATCGATCGATAATTTAAATAGTCGATCGATAATGTACATTATCGATAGATAATTACATTATCGAGATAATTTACATTATCGATAATTACATTATCGACCGATAATTTACATTATCGATCGACTATTTAAATTATCGGTCGATAATTTAAATTATCGGTCGATAATTTAAATTATCGGTCGATAATGTAAATTATCGGTCGATAATGTAAATTATCGGTCGATAATGTAAATTATCGGTCGATAATTTAAATGATCGACCAATAATGTAACATAACGTCCGGTAATGTACATTATCGATCGACTATTTAAATTATCGGTCGATAATGTATATCGTCCGGTAATGTACAGCTAATTTTCCATTAAGTTGTAAAGAAATGATTTTGTTCTAAAATTGAAAATCTTGGTTTGATATCTTTCTTAAATGAGAGATGACCGCATCAAGATCCTTCCGTATGGCTTTATTTTCTTCTTGTAAGGCCTTCTTATCTCTGCCTAGTTGTTCAATTGTGAGTGCTTGCCCTTTCAGCAGCGTAAATGCACGCCGGAATTCTTTTTTCATTTCTTTTACTGCCATGCGGAGAGTCTTGCATTCTTTTCTTAGCTCCGTCACTTCTTTGGTTAGGTGCGGTTGCCTAACTGGCTGCTCTCTTGTTGGCTCGGGCCTAATTTCTTGTTTGCCCTTTGGTTGACGTACAACGACTTCAAAATCATCGTTATCGTCGCTATAATCTTCGTCATCCTCATTGTCGTCATCTTGGCTAATCGGCTCTTCGGCTCTTCTTCCGTGTGTTGGATGACTTGGGATATCATCATATTCATCTACATTTTCTTGAGTAAGGGCTCTTCTTCTTTCTTCGGTCTCTTCCTTCTTATTTTCAATTTCTCTTCGAATCAAAAAGTATCGAAGCCATTTATACTGTAATTCGTGCTTCTCAACTTCAAGCTCTATAATCACTTTAGACTTAAGAAATTTTTCTCTATATAAATTAGGGTTACGGCTGAATTTCGGGCCTTCCCATTTCATTAGCCTTGGAAATGGTTCTTTAAGCCCAATAGGAGCGGTGGCGACTGCTGGAAAGTGCTCAAACGCCCAAATCTGTAAGGCGATAGTGCATCCATAGATATTGTATTGCCCCTTTTCTGACCTTCTCGCCATTTCCCTCCTGCCACTCGCTTTTGATATATTATCTAATAAATTATTGTAAACTATCAATTTACCACGGTAACTTGTTGAACTCTTCAATGTTATCTACTAAGTCTAAGTACCGTGTATCTACTTCCTGGTATGTGTCCGGAAGTAAAAAAGAACATACGAAAAATAATAATGACAGTTTCAAAAACTCATCGTTGGATAAATCAGCACTGTCAATAATTTCTTCAATACGAGATCTTTTCGCCGGCTTCCCCCGAAAGAATTTGTATCGAATAGTTGTTTCCTCTTTTACGGCAACCTTCTCTCGTGTTCCACAAGATGTTGAGGCCTAAAATCAAGGCTATATCGATCGGTTGCAGGAGTACATTGGTGTTCTTGACCTTGAAAATATTCTCTTTTACCCAAAAACTTAAAATAGCGTCAACCAAGTCTCCAACGAAACCTAATTTCTCATTCATCCTAAATAGATGACCGAATACCGAATCATCTAAAATTTTCTTTCTCTCTCACATTAGGTACATGTAAAATTTCCTAACACCAACTCCAGAACATTTTCCGATGGGCTTTAAAGTCATGGTCATTTTCAATCACTTAGTAGGAACTACAATATAAATAAAAAGCAATTAACAAACAAAAGAAGTGATTTTGAAAAAACTACTAATCCCTAACTCATCGATATCTTACCGATAATCTAAGATATCTACGATAATCTAAATTATCGATCGATAACTTAAATTATCGATCGATAATAAGATATCGATCGATAATTTAAGTTATCGACCGATAATTTAGATTATCGACCGATAATTTAAATTATCGATCGATAACTTAGATTATCGACCGATATCTTAAGTTATCGGTCGATAATTTAGATTATCGGTAAGTTATCGGATTAGGTGGGAAACATTGGGGATGACTAAATGTGTTGAAATGTAAAAAAAATAAATTACCTGGAATTGTTATGTGAGCTTTGTGACCTTTTACCGCTTTGTCGCCGCTAAGTCACCGCTCTCTTGTTTTTTTCAGAAAAGTTAAACTTAAAAGTAACAGTAACTAATGAAAGTAAAAGTTGCTTTTATACTAATGTTAAAGGGCGGTGGAATTTTTTTTTTATATTATTTAAAATAAGTCGCTGCTGACGTGGAGTAGGCGGAGGCGGCTAGGAGTGGAGCTGGTCATTAATGCAACGGTTGAAACTATAGGGCCGTTTCTGCAAATACGCAAACATATAGGGCCGAAAGTGCAAATTTCCCTAGATTTATTGTAATAAGGAGGTTTCATAGAAAAAGGATCCCTATTATGTAATTAAAAGCGGGCAGAAACGTGTTTTTAAGATAACCATCCATTTATAATACATTTGACCGCTCTTGGTCGCACTACAGAGATCCTTTTTAATGAAATCTCCAACATAGTGGATCTAATTACGTCTACTTTGCATCAACCCTTCTCTCTCTAAACCCTTGGAAAAACCCTACGACTCAAGAAGAAGATGAGTCGAATCCTTAGATCACGCCTTCTCTTCTACCTCTCAAAGCATTACAATAGATCCTTCTGTTCTAATAACCTCTCTGCAAAAGAACAACCCATCACTATCTCTTCTGCTTCGCTTCTCAACGATCAACCACCTCCTTCTTCTTCAAACGCCACTGAGAAGAAGCCGTGGAACTTTCTCAAGTTAGGGATTTTCTCTGCTCTCACGGGAGCTGCTTCAATCGCCGGTTATGCTTCTTATGGTTCGTCGTTTCTCTTTCTCCATCATTCTTTCTTCATTTACTTTTTTTTTTTTTTTGATAGATTTGGTTATTTTTTCCATTTTTTCAATTACAGGTTTTGATTCTACTTCTATTTGGAACAATTATATTCTGATAGGCATCCACTAATAAAAATGCTGTAATTTCAACTTTCAAAAATAACAAATGCTGTAATTTTACTTATAAGGCAACAATCTAACCTCGTGGAGATGTCTTCTTTTCTCTTAAACAAATGATTAAGGGTTTAGTTGGATTCTGGTTAATGTGTGATAGCGGTGGCAATTTTTTCGAAAAACCGGACGAAACCAAACCGAGAAATACTGACCCGAAACCGAACTGAAACCAATCTAAATCTGACAAACCGCAACCGGTTTTGGATTATTTCAGTATTGGTTCGGTTAACCAAACTTCCGCCCCTATATGGGAATGAGGCGACACTTCCATTATCTAATCCATTCTCCCCAATTAGCGAAGGTGATGTAGGATTGTCAAAGAGCTAAGCCAGCTTGAATTCTTGAAAGCTTGATCGAGGCTAAAAAAATAGAGCTTTAACCCGCTTAGCTTGAGTAGAGCCGAGCTGAGCCTGGCCTGAGGCACTTGAAACTCGGCTCAAATTACGTCAGTAATATAGTAATTATTGGGATACTGGTTCCTACTGGTTCCTGACCGACATTTAAACACGTTTTAAATGATCTTACACCATAATTAGACTTTTTACCTCACACCATTGAAGTGTAATGTATTATTATGCCATGTGGCGCACATCTGGGATCAATCTAAATTGTCCAAGTGGCAATCCATCATTGGAACATGTCTCAGCCAAAGAAACATGCCTATAAGTGGATGTGAACCATCCGATTGGTGAACTTTAATATCAAGCATTGAAAACTAAGAACAGCGGTTGATATTATAGTCCACAGATATGATGGTTTAAATCTCTCTAAAATACCATTTTGGGCACATTGCCCTTCAATGTATCGTCTATCATTTCGATGCTACAGATCACTCACATCTTAGATCATTAATGGTGTAAGATCATTTAAACACCATTTTAGTGTTTAAATGACAATCAGGCGAGTCGGGTCCCATATATATATATATATATATATATAGTGTAATGATCACCTGACCGAGCGAGTGACCATCATATCCTGGTCAAACGTTGACCGCAACTTGATCTGACGATCACCCGTTCGAGTCATGTGTGACTCGAGTCAGGTGATCAGTACCCTATATATATATATATGTCTTCTATGTTATACATGTGTACCAATTTATTTACGAGAATACCCTTGTGATAAGTACAACATATAAAAAGTAACAAAAGAAAGAATAAATAATGATAACAAGACATAATTATAATAAATTTACTTGGATCGAGCTTGGCAGAGCGGGGCTAGAGCCTGAAAGTTTTTGGCTCGAAGAGCCGAGCTAGAGCTCAGGTTATGTATGGTAGAGCTGAGCTAGAGGTGACCCTGGCTCGACTGGAGTTCATCTTATTGACAACTCTAATGACTAATGAGATGTATTGTTGGGAGGCAAAGTTTCATCAAACAGGGAGGGTGCCAATTTGATGAATTATAAAACGTGTAAGAAGCCAAAAAGCCCTGAAAAGGAAAACCCTGTTTCAATTATATTTTCCTTACAAAGAGAATCCTATCTAAAATATAATTATAAAAAGTACTAGTTTGGTTTTATTGCAAAGATACCATTAATGTGTCTTCTCTATCAATTGTCAATCATTCACTATTAAATGTGTTGGTCATGGTCAGAGTTTTGTTATTATCCACATGATAATAAATGAATTCAAGAAACAATATGAGATGTGCATGTCCGAAATGCCTGTTTCTCTTTACAACATTTGTTACTGTACTTATGTTAATGTGAGAAATAGATGTGGGAGATGTAAAAGTGTTTTGCGTGGGGAACAAATTTCCTTATAGTTATATATATGATTTAACCCACTCGTCTATCTGATGAAGTTTTCCCAACATGATGGATCTAACATGGAGAAACATTATCTTCCAAATTTTGCTTAGATATCATCATCATGTACTTCTCCTAAAATCCCATCATTGTGGGGTCCGCTCAGAGATTTTGATCAGTTAACGACGACCTCTTGAACTTGGTTTAGTGCCTGTTAAATTGTTATATATTTTCCTTCATCAATTGAAGAGTGCAAATCATTAAATTATTTGTTAGAACTTAGAAGTCTCCTTTAATCCTAAACCATACTCCTCGAGTGAGAATGTACATGTCTACTTAATTAGGGGGAAAGAGGGGTTTTGATACAAAGAATCCTGAGGTCGTCGAGGATTTTGGGAGATGTATCATCAAATTATGGTTGAATGCAGCCATGCAGGGTGTAAATTGCAAATTGATCTTCCCTTGTAAACATGATTAAAACACAGAATGTACAAAACACAGGATGTACGCCATGAACTGATCAGGCCTTTGCTCGAAACGTTTGCTTGATTTGGACAAAAAAAAACTTCATAAACTATGCTTGTAAGCTCATTGATTTTTCCCCACCGTATTAACAAAAAACTTACTTTTGTACTCCCCTCATGTCTAGCACCACTCTATGGCCTGCTTAGGTATTCCTTGCTTAGTTGCCCTGGATGGAAATTGTTAAAACATAGTATGAACAATATGACATGATCCTGCCTTGTACAAATCATTGTAAAGGTAGTTAAAATGCATAGGTGACCTACGTGATGGATTCACCCCATTGCCTAGTGACTAGGCCACCCCTACCATATATGTAGTATAGATTAACCATTATATATATTTATATCAAGGTATCAAATTCGGTACCGGTCCAATCTTTGGATCGATATGGTATCGGCCGTCCAATCCTTGGATTGATACGGTATCAACCCAATCTTTGGACCGATACGGTATCAGCAGATACCGATATTATTTTTTTTTTGGGTGGAAAAAATAAAAAGCAGTAGAATCAAGGTGTCATTGATGTTTGATACGTTAATTTTTGGAGATTCCAATATGGTGGCACGACCTTAAGAAAAATGAAAGATAACTATAAAATTAGAAATTATAAATAAAAATAAAATTGAAGGAAAATCTAAGAGAGCCAATTGCAATATTTAGTGAAAAGTATACATAATGTATGTCATGAACATAACTAAAAGTATTCCCTATTATAAAAATCTGTTCAAGGACCCAAGGATTTTATTTTGTAATTTACTAAACTTTACACAATTGTTTTCATGAAATGATCATTCATTTGACCGTGTCAAAATGAGGAACATTTTGATGGTGTTATGTAACCTTTTTTCGTACATGTCTAGAAGTGTCATATTGTGTTGAGGAGTGTCCAAGTGCCACCAAGTGTCGGCACGACAAAAATCCCAAATATGGTAGTGCGTAGGTAACACTGCCAGGCGGTTGCTTGTGACAACTATGATCATTCTACAAGTCTTCCTTTGTTTTATCATTAAACATAGGCAACATGCTACAAATTATTGTAAAAACAGTTTGAACAAAATGCTTATGGAAAACAAAACAATACGAACAATACGAATCATTATATCACATATGAACACTATAGAGCACTATGAACATTGCAAATCATTTTACAAAAGCACCATTCACACTACGACATGATCCTACATTGTAAAAATCATTGAAATGCAACTTGAACGCTGCAACATGATCTTGCTTGCCTTCTCCAAATCTTTCCTTGACATAATTCATCAAAATGCAGGATCAACACTATAATGATTGTAGTCATTCTTTGTACAAATCTTTTCTTGTGCTAATCATTAAAATGCATCATGAACACTACGACATGTTCTTTCTTTGTACAGGTCATTAAAATGCAGGATCATTACCACCATCATCATCATAGCCTTATCCTATCTATTTGGGGTTGGCTTTGTGATTCCTATTTCTCCAATCATTTCTAATAAGCGCTAAGCTCTTTATAACTTCACAATCTTTCATGTCCCTTCTCACAACTTCCCTCTCGTTCATCACTAGTCTTCCTTTTCTCCTACTTTCTTGTGCTTGTAGCATCTCACCCCTTTTCAATACAGTGTCTGCTTCTGGTCTCTAATGGACATGTCCAAATCTTTCCTTGACATAATTCATCAAAATGCAGGATGAACACTATAAATGGTTGTAGTCATTCTTTGTACAAATCTTTTCTTGTGCTAATCATTAAAATGCATCATGAACACTACATGTTCTTTCCTTGTACAGGTCATTAAAATGCAGGATCATCACCACCATCATCATCATCATAGCCTTATCCTATCTATTTGGGGTTGACTTTGTGATTCCTATTTCTCCAATCGTTTCTAATAAGCGCTAAGCTCTTTGTAACTTCACAATCTTTCATGTCCCTTCTCACTGCTTGCCTCTCATTCATCACTAGTCTTCCTTTTCTCCTACTTTCTTATGCTTGTTGCATCTCACCCCTTCAATACATGGTCTGCTTCTGGTCTCCAATGGACATGTCCAAACCACCTCAAGCGAGATTCTACAATTTTTCTTCCTTTATAGGCACCACTCTAATTTCCTCTTATGCCCTCGTTTTGAATTTTATCCTTTCTTGTTACTGCGCACATCTATTTCAACATACGCATGTAATCTATCTTTTTATCTCTTTTTCATAGCCCAACATTCTGTGCCATATAATGTGGTAGGTCTAATGCCGCCTTATCGAAACACACTCCTTCAATCTAATTGGGACTTTTGGGTCGCACAATACTCCAATTGCTTGCCTTCATTTTAGCCAATCTGAATTAATCCCATTTGAGACATCCTCTCAAATCCACTAACTGTTTTTAACGTAGAGCCTAAATGGGTTTCAAACTATGGAACAAGCAAGGTAGTTAAGGCATTGTGGCGAGGTCATGGCGAAAAGCCTCGCCATGCCATAGCGAGGCAATTTATACTTTTTAAAAAAATATATTAATAATTTTATTTTTATTTATTAATCATTAATATTATTTTTTTTTAGTTTTTTACTATTTTTTAATACATATATTTTTTCTAAAGGAAGAAAAAAATCAACTAATTAATCAGGCATAGACAAATATCAATAAATAGAGAGTATAAGTATATATATATTCTAAGGCAACTGTGGAAAAAAAAAGATGTATATATATATATATATATATATATATATATATATATATATATATATATATATACACACCACCTATGGCTAATATAAAGTTGAAAAAAATAAAAAAATCAGATTTTAAGGCACTTGTGGCTTAAAATTTGATTTTATAAGGCAGCTGTGGCAGAAATAAAAATAAAACATATATGTATATATATATTATAAGGCAGTCGTGGCAAAAAAAAAAAAAGATTTCAGGGCTAATTTTAGGGCATCCGTGGGTAATAAAGTAGGGGAAAAAAAATACAAATTTTAGGGCAAAAAAAAAACGAAAACAGATTTTACGGCTTACCGGTCTTCGTCTTTCTTCTTTCTTCTTTCTTCTTACTTCTTTCTTCCTTCTTCCTTCTTCCTTCAGCTATCTCGTCCTCCAGAAATAAAATGTCGAGGTGTAGTATATAAAGGGGTAAAATTGCCCATTTTATAAGTATGCCTCTAGAGTATTATAATATAATTAACTTATAAAGTTATAATTAAAAGTATTATAACTTACAAAGTTATAATTAAAAGTTATCTCTAAAAAATAAAAATAAAAAATTATATAGTTTTTAATATGGCGAATATGACGGTGCCATAGCGGTATGGCAACGCCATGGCGTCGCCATTTGCTAACCTCTCGCCATTAGACCATGTATGACGAGCCACGACGTTATAGCACCATGGCGTTGCCTTGACAACACTGGTAACAAGTACAGTGATAAAGTTCGAGTTTGACAATAGGTCGGGGGGGGGGGGGGTGGGAAAAAAATTCGGCTAAAATGATAAGTCGGAAAAATTTGGACAAAAAATTATAAAAATTTATTAGGCACCTATCGAATATTGCTGGGCACCTACGCTAAAAACCATTGATTGGTTTAAATCAGACGATGGAGATAGTTTTTCACTCCAATATTCCACATAGGGGATCTTGTGATCACGCCCCACCTATCAGATGGTCAGTTTGCGATTACACATGGCACAAATCCCAAAAAAGTGTCCCTAAAATCACATGGCACACATCACACTCAAACGTGATTTTAGGGCTACGTTTTTGGGATCTGTATCACGTGGAATCGAAAACTGACCATCTGATAGGTGTGCCATGATCTCAAGATCCCTTGCGTGGAAGATTAGAGCGAAAAACGATCTCCATCGTCTGATTTAAAGCAATAAATGGTTTTTAGAGTAGGTGCCCAACAAGATTTGGTGGGTGCGTTTAAAGCTACCCAAATTTATTTCATATAATATGAAATATTATAGAAAATATATATGATATATTAAAAAAAATTTCATAATCATTATCATCATTATAGCCTCATCCCATATATTTGAGGTCGGCTTTGCAAGTCTAATTTCTCCTCTCGTTTCTGACTAGCGCTAAGCTCTTTGTAACTTCACAATCGTTCATATCCTCTCTCACGGCTTCCATCCAAGTCCTCACTGGTTTTACTCTTCCCCTACATCCTTGTGCTTGTAGTGTCTCAACCCTTTGTGTAGGGCTTCTGGCCTTCGATGAACATGTCCAAACCACCTCAAGAGACACTGAATAATTTTTTCCTTTATATGTGCCGCTCTCAAATTTTCTCTTACGTACTCATTTCTTATTTTATCCTTTCTTATTACCCCACACATCCATCTCAATATACACATCTCGGCCACATGTACTCTATCTTCTTGTCACATTTTTTTAGCCCAACATTCTGTACCATATAATATGGCAGGTCTAAATGCTGTTTTATAAAAATGTCCCTTCAATCTAAGTGGAACTCTTGGGTCGCACAAGACTCCACTAGCTTGCCTCGGTTTCGTCCTATTTGAGACATCTTCTTCATATCCACCATCTGATTGTAAATATATGTACTTATATTAAATATATTTCATACAGTTTTCTTCTCTCCTTCACCGAGGGTAGAGTTTAGGGGTTAGAGTTTGGGCTTTGAAGTTTTTTATTTAGTTTTTTTTTTCTTTTCATTTATATTATGTTGCAACTTTTTGGATAAGTCATGATTACTAGCAATTAATTTGTTTGACGAATATATCATGATTAAAATGCGACTTTTTCATAAAATTTTGAGACTTTTTTCATTATGTTCAACAGGGACAATCATGTTTTGAAAAACTGCATTGTTGGACACCGCTTATTCGTTCTGTCGACTGACATTCACGTCAGCACATGAGTATCCGGTTCATTTTATAATCCCAGTGAGTTGTGCAAGTATCCATGCCTGACACTGTCACACGGGTTTATGTTTCAGTCTTCTATGTGTGTATTTGCTGAGATTATCCGTGTTGGCTTCTTATAATGTTTGACAGTGACAGATATGCCCGTGTCTAAGTTTACATAGGATCCAAAGTGGATTTACTCTCAAAAGAGTAACTTATTTATTTTTTGAGTGTATTTAGTGAATAAGGTCTATTTATTTGCTCGCTATGTTCCACATGTTAGATTTATTTTTAACTCAGTGATCCTCGTAATGTGTGGAGCTCCTTTTTATTTTCAAAATCATGTTGCATCTATTTGCAGAATATACCTTGGATGAAGTAGACCAGAAGACAAGTGCTTTACGGGAATCTGCAAATTATACTGTCGGGGATGATGCCTCTACCCCTGATGTAAGTATGACATAGCAATTCACCTTGGCACACATGTTATTATGCTATTGTATTTATAGAATTTATGGTATTTATGCCTTTCTTGAACGTGTGTTCAAATGTTTTTTACCCAACTGTTCTGTCACTAATATTATTAAGAAAAAGATCAATGTGTATTCTGTACGAAAAATATGGACTGTAATATGCTTGCTGCTGAAGGATATCATTCCTTGCTGACAGAGGACAGGATTACTCCTCTTGTTTCTTAAAGAAGTGATATAATATGAGAGGAAGAGTACATTAATACGGAAAAGGCTAGTGTATTAAAGCGACAATGGGCTTGGGCTTGTAGTGAAAAGGAAGGTTGATAAAATTGCAACCTCAAGGTCCCAGGTTTGAACCTAGCTTAGCTATAAACAAAAAAGAAAACAGAAAAGAGTATTGAAGCAATAATGTACCTGGATGTTAATAAAATTCCACACCAAGATGGAAACTTGAAAGGGGGTTCACAAACCCTAGAGATCCTCCATGGTCCTCTTAAAAAATTAATTTATTAACATTCGAAAACTAAAATTCTTTGCAGCAGCAATCTGTATATGTTAAGATTTGTCTACTGATTTCCCACGACTCCTAATAAAAATCAACTTCCTAAAACAGTAAATTCCTATTCTACTTATGATTCCTAAACAGTTAAACTGCTTTGCAGGTCCTCTAGAAGTCTCTGTCCTCTTTTCAGACTTGGAGCTGTCAAAGATATTATAGGAGCCCTCAATCATATAAAGTATTTCTCTCGGGCTCTAAAGTTAGAATGCAGATCTCACAGACTAAGGCCCTCGGAACTCCTTCTTATGGAAAATAAGTTAGATTTTATAAGAGTTCTTGGGATCTCAAAAATTGTTGTAGACTGCAGATTTTGTGGGAGCCTTGGATCCCCTATCTTCTTGGACTGATACTTTTTAGGACATTTCGAGTTCACCTCCTCACCTATACTCTCGTTGCCATGGTTCAAAATCGCGGATGATACTGTATCGGTATCAAAGGCTTATATTACATGATATATTGGGTGTGTAGCGATGATTCATACCTAATATGTATCAATATATCCATTGTATCACCGACACGTTGAATCATCTGTCAGTAAGTGCTCATCCTGGGATATTCGTGAAATGCTAAAAATTTCTTATTTTGGATACGGATGTGCCAGAATCCTGTTTCCAATATTAGTGTTTGTTGTTTGGCATAGATTGTGAGCAGCAGCCACTACTGCGGCTCATTATTTCTGATTTTCCATTAAAATTGTATTGGAAGGAAGCCAGACTTCTGTCTCTATGAGTGTTTATTGTTTGGGATGGATTGTGAGCAGTAGCCACTATTGTGGCCCAGTCTTTGTAATGCGTGCCCATTATGTCTGAAGTTCGTTTGAAATAGTATTGGAGGGAATCTGAAGAGAGGGTATGAGCAAGTTATAATTCTTGTATAAAGGTACTTGGATCCAAGTCATTCCATATCTTTGATGTGTTCCCAGCAAGTTAACTCAGACTAGGTTCTGTTCTATCATTTGTGGCTAATCTTTTTCTTCAAACTGTTGGATAAATCTGAATGTAACGTGTCTCTATGCCAATTTATAATTCAGTATGTCCTTTCACAAATTCTGTTCTAGGATATATGTTTAACCTCTTGACTCTTTTTCATCCACCTTTTTGAATGAATTTATTCATTGAATAATAAAATTTCTTCATTCATCTTCCATACAGAAAATTCAGGCGTTCCTTTATTCAACAGCTATGACAGGTGAGCTTCTGGACCACTTTCTTATTCTTTTAATTGTTTATTTTATATTTTTCGAACTGGGAATGCATAATTTTCTTTTGTATCTGTATTCTGTACATAATACTAATGCACGACTCCAAGTTTCTTGAGATTCGATGAATTGCATTTGGTATGTGGTGGAGTAGGAGCCTGTGCTTGTTTGAGCAACTTTGCATATTTGAAAATGGTGAAAATTGCATGGCCTTCGCATATTTGACAAATAATTGCCATTCATATTATACTTGAGTGTTTTCGTGTAAAAAAATGGTGAAAATTGCATGGGGCTCATTCTTTTTCAGGAAGCTGAAACTATATATTAATCATAGAGAAAAAACTGTCCAGGTACAAGAACCATAAGAGTCAAATAAATTCCAAAATCTCTTCCTGACATGCTGCATATCTATGACAAGTTGACAACTTCAGGAACAGACAAAAAGCAAATATTTGTCATATCCACCTTTGAATGTTTGCTGAGATGTTGGACGCTCCAATGGGGTTCAAAGCTGTAATTTACCTATTAAATGGTTTTAATAGCTTAAAGCTGTAACGCCCCGTCTCCCGCCTTCCGCGTCTCGAATCTAGTGGTCGTGCACGGATCCCGGTGCATGGCCGGAGTGTCTCGATCCATCACACAATTATAAGCGGAAGCGTTCCATTCATTTCATCGTTGATTATCAGAGTGGCACAATTACAAGTATAAATTTTTGTTTTCAAACAAAAAGCCACATTCCATCCAAGTCTTGTCCATTTATTCACAATTTATAACAATATACAAGGAATTGAAAAGAATCTTATATCTTCAAATTACATACAATTCCATTCATACATTCTACTGAAAATAAAAACCAGCATCTACTCTAACATGCATCAACCATCTTTATTCTACATGAACCCCATGCAAATCTCCTCAGTTTTCATTGCTGAGACTTGCATTATAATAATGGTCTTAGCTACAATCGCTCAACAGACATCCACCGATACCTCACAAATCTAAGTATTTCTATTCAATAAATCACCATAATTCAATAAGATTGAATTCTATGCAAATATTTCATTATAATATTAAATTGTACACATCCATCCTCAGAGCAGCAACTACTTACCATCATGCTGTATTCTAATCATTCATTTCCAAGACTGTAACTACATGATACACAAATAGTCTATTTACTATGTGAACCAATCGTTAAACACTATGATACAACATGCTATAAAAATTCAAAACTAGATTAGCATGTACATAGGTGATATGAATTAAACTGAATATCTTAACACAAAGTGAAATGATTTGTTTCGTGGATTGATTAAAGACTTTTAGTTTAAGCGATGATGATACCAAGTATCGACTGCAGTACATAGTCCACCTTCTATACCTAGTTATAGAAAGAGGACGTGTTACACCTGCACATGCTAAGGTGAACACTGGGCACAACTAGCCCAAACTTCTATCCACGTAGGATCTATCTGAGGCTCACATCACTAGTACCACATATCCACTTTATTAATTAGGTAACCTTAATGTGGTAGATGCACTTCTCATTCCTTGTCACAAGCTATGAAATCATCACAACAGAGGTCCCACTGTGGCGCCCCATA
This sequence comes from Chloranthus sessilifolius, assembly GCA_021018995.1. Taxonomy (NCBI): domain Eukaryota; kingdom Viridiplantae; phylum Streptophyta; class Magnoliopsida; order Chloranthales; family Chloranthaceae; genus Chloranthus; species Chloranthus sessilifolius. Next base: position 119,917,807 of record CM037592.1, read on the forward strand.
CCGCCACAGTGGTAACAACTGTATGATGAAGTCATAATCAGGGACTTAGGATGATTGTGAAGGAAATCACACCCAAATTCGTCTGGTTCTTATTCAATGTTTAATGTTTAATTATGGTGACACATACCTTTGGTTCAGCAATCTTTATTCCAAAGACCATAGTGACCACCCCATCAACTGTTCAAAAACTGATTCTTGCGAGGTTAGGAAGCAAAGAGCTGGTTTTGTTATGGTTCCACAACTCCATTCACAGTTTACGAACCATCCTAGGATTTTCATAAGCTCGACCCCAGCAAGTTAAACATGTGTCATCCAACAGTGTCCATCTTCTCATCTATTCTCATATTTTGGTCAACATAAGACTTTTATGAGCTACTAACAAGAGCCTACATCGGGATACTGTAAGTTGCTTAACAGTAGGTCAAAAAATAATATTTTTGGTCAGAAACTTTTTGCCCCTTTTAGATTTTTGGTCAAACTTAGACTTCTAAGTACCATCGAAAGCTCACAAGTACTCCTTGTAAGCTGCTTGACAGCTTGTCAAAATAGATCGTGATACCATTCTCCATCATATGGACCAAACTTTATTTTCAGTGAAACTTGGACTTTCGGTCATACTTTGACATTTATCACTGCCATTATTTATGAAGGCTCATTGAGGCCCGTTTGGGTTCTATGGTTCAATTGAAAACCAATTAAGGTTCTAGGGCACAACTCAAGGTCCCTAAGAATTTTAGGGCTCATCGAAGGCCCCTAGGGTTTTTGAGAGGTCTGATGAAATCATGCAATATCTTGGCTACTAACAGGCATCCCAATGGCTGAAATCGAACAACACAAGGGCTCTAGATAGGCATTACAACGGCACCTTGTCGAATTATATCACAATAACTAATAGAATAAATCAACGACATACATAATCAATAGGGTAAAGGGTACTTGCCTTAAATTTTGGATTCCATCCCCAGACACGGACCCTCTGCTCCTGGTTCAGCCTTGTCTCTCTCTCTCTCTCTCTCACTAGAAATTTCTCTCTACACACTGCCTCATTAGGTGTCATTCTCTCCTTCCTCTTCTCTCCATCATGACACATCACCCCCATTAAATGTCATTCTCTGCTCTCTTTGTCATGAGCCCCACCATAAGGGACTTTTATATTAGGTTAGGTACAACGTGGGGTCACCACCTTAGCCGATAGTCCTCCGTATTTTCTCTTGTTCTTTCTTTAATATCTTCTCCCTCCAATCTCTTCGATTTCAGTTTTGTTTCAAGCACTCTCTTCTAAACTCATTTCTTCAGGTTTTATCTAACTGCCTAGGTCTTCTCTCCCTTTGACAATGTGTAATCATATCTAAATATATACACAAGCTTATCGATTACTTAAAGGTCACATAGAACAATTTCCTTTTATTTTCAATATTCACACCCGAAGTATTCTTGAAATCCATATTAAGGAAAATTTAACAATGTTAACAATCACATAATATTCGCACTGGTTCCTATTCAAATATATGGATGTTATGAAATCTGCAACTTGGCTCAGATTGGTGGAAGGGTGTGTAGGATGCAGTGTTGTCAAAAGCATCAGGGGGTTCGAGGTGGTGAACCCCTCGAGTCCTAAGCGGGGCCTAGGCGTTAATAAGAAGTAATGCTTGATATTTTATAAATTTTGTAGCACTTGATCGTATGATACCATACAAATGATTAACATGAATTATGGGAAAAAATTAACATATAGGCATAGTCACAAAAGTCACCGATTTTTTCAAAAAATTGCCGAATTAAGGTGACGCCGAACCATTCGGCGAATAAACCGCAAATTTGCCCAAATTTGGTAAATACGGCGAATTTGTACAAATTCGGGCTGAGTTCTTCTTCCATTTTTTTTCCTTGAATTTGAATATTTGACATCAAAATCATGCCAATTTTGCACATTTCATTCATGAAATTGATTATTTCTAACTTTAAATATGTTAAAATATATTTTTAATTATTTTTTTATTTTTGCCGAATTTTCACGAATTTGACCGCATTTTGATGAATTATGCCGCTTTTTCCCGACTTATACCCTTGCCGATTTATTGCTGAACCCCGAATTTGTGACTATGCATATAGGTTTAATAAGATAATATAACGAAATGATATATGGTACTCTTGTTCATATTTTAGGTTAGAAAATTCAAATAATTTTTACTATCTGATCAATAGATCAACTGGTTAGAGAAATGAACTTTGGACTGACTGTTCATTTATTTGTTTGCATGTCAATTGAACATTTTAATTGATGAACAAGTGTTATATGTGTACATAATTTGATAACACATGTACCACAATTAGTCAAATACCTTTCCACCTTATAAACAACTTCTCGAGACTATAGATTCAAAAAGTCGTTGACTATTCTAGTGGGGACACGCCTTCCTTCTAAACAATGTCTGCACAGCCATAGTGGTACACGATTTCGACCAACATCATACAATTTATATACGAATGATTTCAATGCATAGTTCTTGACCACATTAAGTGAACAAAAGTGCACCGATCAATGTTTGGGTAAGCTGACTAGAGTCTCACGAATTGATGAAAATACATGTTTTTTGTCCAAACTATTATCTATCATATTTGCAAGATGAAAGAATATACTTGTAAGATATTTTGCTAAACAGTGTACCTTAATTCACAGATCACTCGTCTTTTATTTAGGCATAACCTCTAAGAAATAATGAGAGAGAGATCGAGTGTTGTCTTGTTTTCTTTCAATGGATGAACAATAATGCAGATGGTATTTAGGGACTCAGGTAGAGATGAAGAACTGTGAGAAAATGTAGAAATAGAGCTAACTAGTCGTTTTGGTCCTCCGAAAATAAACTCATACTTGTAGCTTGTATAACTTATATAATTTAATAATTTTCATAGTCATATAAGCTCTTATTTGTTAAAAAAATTATATTTAAAAGTTGTCCAAAAGTACCGCTTTGACTGCTTTTTAAGTGCGAAAATATAGCTTATATAATTTAATAACTTTGTAAGTTATATCAGCTCTTATTTGTTTAAAAGCAATTATTTTTATAAGTTGCCCAAAAGTGCCGCTTTGGCTGCTTTTAAATGCAAAACGCCCACATCTGAATAAGAAGCATGTGATTTTTACATTAGCACCTAAAATGGTCGATGTTTAGGCGCTAGGCATGCCCTAAGCACCTAAGCAGGGCCTAGGTGCTACTTTTGACAACAAAGGTAGGACGGGTGAGTATTTTGGGGACGGAGTCAGGTTTCGAGTGGGTATGGTCTTAGCATTAGTTTATAGCTTGATAGATAGTGCAATGCAGACTCTCTATGTTGTAGATATGATTTGAAATGCAATTTGTCACAAAGTAAGAATGCGTTTGGCAATGCTCCCACTTGCGAACGCGCCCCCGCCCCATATACTTCCTGCGAGAGCGGGTTTTACTAGCTATGGGGAACTTGCAGTTTTGAGGACTTTTAAGCTCCACGGCTCCTCCTCTGCTCCCTGTGTGATTACCAAACACTCTCCAGACCGCGCATGCGCTTGAGTGTGGCTGGGAGCAGGCAGGGATCATTGCCAAAAGCAGCATGAAGATGCCCTGGTAGCTGATGTTTGGGAAAGGGTGGGCTCAAATTCTGTGTGGAATGTCCACCTATGCAGAAATCATCAAGATGATAAAATAGAGGAGTTTTCGAGTATTTTGGCGGAGTTAGACTCTGTTAGTAAAGATCGGGCTAGGAGTGATATCCAGGTTTGGACTCTTCATAAGAAAGGTAAACTTACGGTAAAATCATTTTGGTTGCAACTTAGAAAGAGGGGGAAAGATTTCCCGCAGCTTCTATGGGGAGGTGGATGAGACGGTCAAACACTTATTCCTTAGATGTGAGTTTGTGTTGGCTTTGTAGGACATGTTTCAGAGCTGGTTTGGGATTTGTGGATGATTGGGAGAGTCTTGTGCAGCAGTGATCTCTGATTGCCCAGAGTCACCTATTCTGGGAAATTTGGGACTCATCTGGATTGCTTTGTAGGACATGTTTCTGAGCTGGTTTGGGATTTGTGGATGTTTGGGACTCTTGTGCAGCGGTGATTTCCGGTTGCCCAGAGTTACCTTTTTTGGGAAATTTGGGACTCATCTGGAATGCTTTGCCTTCGGTAATCTTCTGGGAAATCTGGAAGGAACACAGTAATCGAAAATAAATTTCAGACTCTTAGATCTATTGGAAATGAAATTATTAATGACTTATGCTGGTGGTGTATTTTTGGCTATGCCGTAGAGGCCTCTTCGATGGCTGATATCCTGTTAGAGTTGGAGCAAATCAGACCGCCTGAGGGTCCTCCCTCATCTCCTTGAGGAAGTGTTTTTGCGTGCTCCATGCTTTCTTTCTTTGTTCTTTATTTTTCTCTTTTTTTGTCTTAACCTGTTTTCTTTGAGGTGCTTCTCCCTTCTCCTCCCTGATTTTCTGTAGTTTTTTTTTTCTTTTAATGAGGTTATGGCTTAACGTGATAAAAAAAATGTTTATTTTATTTTATTTTTCATCTCATCAAATCAAAGTCCAGAGCTTCACCAATTTGAGGTACTTCACTTAGCAACCCAAAGCCCAAGACTGGAACCAAATTGATGGGGCCCCCAAATGCATTCCACATATCTTACACATCTTAAAGTCATACATGAGTTATTTTGATCTTTATCAGACACGTGGTAGGTTTTTAATGGGATACTCTGTATTGCTGCAAGTTTGTTCACCTCAGAGGAGTGTGGCCCGCTCACATTTTGGAATTGGCCTATATTTTCATTGATCGATGAAAGCACAAAATTGAAATGAACACATGCATGCTAGAAGTTTCAGTCAAGACGTAAAATCGAGTTGTGTGAGGACTCTACAATGCTTAGTAGTGTAAGATCTTAGATTGTCAGGATCTATGCGAACCTATTATAACACTCCCAATGCGTGTTTAGATTGTGCTAAGTGGTATAATTGGGCCATGTGGTGCTCAGTCGATGGTATACTTTGTTAATTTATAACCCACATGTACCTACTCATATTTACTTTATATTCGTAACCAAAGGGTTCCGGTTGATGGTAGTGAAGGTCAAGGACGACCGTGAGATATGTTCACGCATAACTTTCTAAAATCTGGGAATATATAAAGCATCTTCCTATTATTTAGGGTTGCCTCTCTTATTCCAATTTTGCATCTCTTGAGAGAAACCTTAATAGCCTTTGAGATCCATTGTTGTGAGCTTCAATCCTCTAAATTCAAAGGCCCCCCTACCTCCATTACTTTTGGAGATTGTGCTTGTGGATTCAAGCGTGTTGATCAAGGATTCGAGTGTTGCTTGTAGAGATGACCGTGCTGTGGCTTGTTTGATAATGAGTTGATGGCCCTGCATACATTGGTGATTGAAGGCGGAAACAAATCAATACACTGTGAGGACGCTTTATGGATTCAACATGTTGCTGCTCGGAAGGGTTTGATAGGACTAGTGATGCGAACTTTAGATCTGCCTGTTTGAATCGTGGTCGGATAAAAGAGGAAACGTCAAAAGAGAAAGTGGACCCACGAATGGGTTTTTAAAAAGGCCCATTAAAGACCCGTGTGCACATTAATTTAGGCAATATTTTATCTAGGTTTAGTTTCCTTTCTTATTAGGATTCTTTTAATAAGTGACTTGTTTTATGACTAGTTTCCTTATTTGAATTATTTAGGGGTCAAGCACATATATGTGATATGTGACTGTTAATCCCGTTATTTTCTGCGCAACCATCGGAAAAATGGTCATAAGTCTACCAATATGTGTCGGAATTATGTGATTTTTGTCTTGTTGAAAAACTACTTCAATAAGCTTTCAAACAAGGCCAATTTCACGTTAATCGGACAACGCTTGACCCTTCAAAAGTGATCACGTAATAAAAAAAGGGATTAATGGTAAAAGTAATTGTGACCGTTAGATTAGAAAGTTTTAATGATTGATTAGGAGTTTAATTTTAAGTAGTATTCCTAGGTTTTTTTTCCTTATAAATACACATTATAATCTCTTATGAGAATTAGTATTGATGATGAATGAAAATTATGAGTTTTGCTTCGCGCGAATTCTAGAGAACTTGAGATGAGTTTTCGATAAAAGAGCGATTCTTCTTCTGCTTGTGGTTTGGTGTGAGGCCAACTTTCTTCCTTGGAGCGATTCCTTGGATCTTTTTCTACCTCTATTTTCCTTTTTATTTTTTTTGTTTTAATTAAAGAGCGAGAACCTTAACCCCTATCTTATGGGATTTATGCTATTTTAGGGTTAGCGTGCGATTTTTCCCGCATTAAATTGGTATCAAAGCCCAAGTTCAACACTCGGCACGTGAAGTCCATCATGATTAAAGAGCAGTTTATCGAAGCCTTGCACGAGTTGAATGAATTCATGATGGCTAGAATGGGATCGTTCGTGGATCGGCGAAAGCTCCTTGATTTGTATCAGACAATTGGTAAGATTAGACAAGCATGGGAGGCACTGAAAACTAGATCGCAGAGTCTGAGGTATTTGAATTCAACACCTCGATATTGGCTAGCTTTATATGATCGAGCGTTTACTCTCGAGATTAGACGTGAGTTAATAAATACACGTCGGATAGCAGAGGCATTAAACAAGGATCTCGTTCAAGAATTTCTTGAGGATTTTCTTCTCAAACTACAAGAGGAAATCATATCGGTGAGACATGAAGCTTTGAGATTTAAGCTTTCAAATCCCGTGTCCGTTAACCCAACCATATCACCAACCGTCCATTGGAATCCCATAACAATTTCTCATCCCATAACTGTTGTGAAACCTACACTCGTTACGGAATCCATTAACGGTATAAACTCTATGCCGGTTGCAGCCCCTGTAACAACTTACAATCCAAAGCCCATTCAAGAAATCAAGCCCACCACCGTCGTTTACCCTAGCCGACCTCATCTCACCTAAAATTGTTATCGATCCTCTACCTGAACCCGTGATAGCCCCAAAATCAGTCAAAGAGTCGGTACTGGTTGATGAGAACCCTCTTTCGATCAATATCTGTGCTAATCCCAACACCGTTGAGGAGTCCGAGACTATTGAAGAACAAGTTGCCGCAATCAGTCCTCTCGAACCCGAGATCGTCGAAGCACAATTATTCGAAGTGAAGACTATTACACCCACGACCCACATGTCCCAAGACCGTGTTAGTTGCATGTTGACGTCCATTCCCGTTGGTGAATCGAAGATCAAACAGATCGAGCCCGAGTGGAATCCTGTTTACTTGTTGAAGCCGCTTCCAATCGAGGTTCCCTATATGTTGTCTGTGATCGCAACCGTGAAGATCCATGCCAACCAAAGTTCGAGGTCGAACTTTTTCAAAGTAGAGGGGATTGATGCGAACATTAGATCTGCATGTTTAAATCGTGGGCGGATAAAGAGGAAACGTCAAAAGAGAAAGTGGACCCACGAATGGGTTTTTTAAAAAGGTCCGTTAAAGACTCGTGTACACATTAATTTAGGCAATATTTTATCTAGGTTTAGTTTTCTTTCTTATTAGGATTATTTTAATAAGTGAGTTGTTTTAGGATTAGTTTCCTTATTTGAATTATTTAGGGGTCAAGCACATATATGTGATATGTGACTGTTAATCCTGCTACTTTCTGCGCAACAATCGAAAAAATGGTCATAAGTCTACCAATATGTGTCGGAATTGTGTGATTCTTGTCTTGTTGGAAAGCTACTTCGATAAGCTTTCAAACAAGACCAATTTCATGCCAATTGGACATTGTTTGACCCTTCAAAAGTGATCGCGTAATAAAAAAGGGATTAATGATGAAAGTAATTGTGACCGTTAGATTAGAAAGTTTTAATGATTGATTAAGAGTTTTATTTTAAGTAGTATTCTTAGGTTTTTTTTTCCTTATAAATACACATTGTAATCTCTTATGAGAATTAGTATTGATGATGAATGAAAATGATGAGTTGTGCTTTGTGCGAATTAGTGAACTTGAGATGAGTTTTCGATAGAAGAGTGATTCTTTTCTCGCTTGCAGCTTGGTGTGAGACCAACTTTCTTCCTTGGAGCGATTCCTTGGATCTTTTTCTTCTACCCCTATTTTCCCTTTTATTTTTTTGTTTTAATTGAAGAGCGAGAACCCTAACCCCCTATCTTGTAGGATTTATGTTATTTTAGGGTTAGCGTGCGATTTTTCCTGCATCAATTAGGGACTCTGCATATCATTTGTCACCTTTAGGGTTTTATTTTTCATAGTGAATTTGTGCCTTGGACCTTGGATTAGGTCTCATGGATGGATTGGATTTTACCACGTAAAAATTGCTGCGTCTTTGTGATTGAATGTTTTGTGAGTTTTGTGGTTGTGCATAGTTTATTTTCTCATACGTTGCGATTTAGGAAAATCTAGGATACCAGGAAGATTTCAAGTAGTATTCAGCTTGGTGCCATGATTTTGTTGTATTTCTACAGTTTTTTCACATTTTGAGCCATGGAATCTAGGGTTACATTTAAACGGGTTCAAACTCAAGTCTATGACCCTTATAGTTAACTTGTACTGTACACTGACAGCCCCTCACTATGCATTTTTGTATTTCTAGCTTGTTAAATCAATAATTTATATCATTTATAAAGAAAGCTCAAGTCTTTCTAGTCCAATGCTATATGCCACTGTATAAAAAAATTAGTACGCTTAGCTGTACTGGTTGATTGTGATAATTTTTTTTATAATGCTAGCTTTACCCTGTGTTGATCCTAGTTTTTTAGTTTAACATTCCTATTTTGAGGCTGATTTTTCCAGCTCCACACTTGTCTTCATTTATCTGTTGTCTTCGTCCTACATTAAACATGTGTCTGATCAGTGATCACTCTGCAGTTCACTGTCCGCCTGAGACGGATAATTGCAGGAAAAATCATAGCAGTAAGCATCAAACTTTGTTCATTTGTACATGGGTGTTGGATGGTGTTTAGGGTAGAATGTTTTGGTCATTTAGGTTCAGTTGCATTCATTAACCTGTAGAATTAGAGTTTTCGCTGTTGATCCCGTTTTCTCTGGTGTGATGGGTTAATCCAGGATGTGAAGTTTAGTTATGGATAAGGTTGTTCTAAAACGAGGCCATTTAAAGGCTTGTTGTTATCCATTGATGAACTCAATGTAGTTTTATATAGATTATCTGATGAATTGAGTTCATCAGATATTGTAAATTGGGTGATAGTTGTTCATTTGTTAAACTGCATGTTTAATTATGATGGCTTTGTAGTCCAACAATGATGAATTTAATATTCATACTTTAAGCTTGCCATGAGTATGCTTCATATTTGAAGTTGTGGTTCACTTGATCACTCGCTTCTATGTAAAATCACTGAAAGAGTTCATTCATTCCCGAGTACCGTTGCGAACACAGATTACAAAAGATATGCATACAGGAAACAAGATAACCCAAGCTAAAAGATTGGATAAGAATTCACGATACTCATGTATGTGGTGACTGAATCTGAACTAAATCTCTCTTTTTTTTTTCCTAACCTCTGGTAGTATCTCCCTTTTGTAGTTGAATCCTTCTTTTGTATGCTGGCAGAAGGTATATTATTATGGACAAAGTGACAAAATACGGGTACGGGGTTAATATGGTGAGTGAGAAAGTCTGAAAAGGGAAAAATACGGGGAAAAACAAAAGGTAAAAAACTGTAAAATACGAAGCCAAATAAAAAATTGGGAAACTTTGGGGAAAACAAGATAATAATTAAACAAAATTTAAAAATTTAAAAACAGTTTTTGAAAGTACGGTAAGATATGGGAAAAAGAAAAAAAAACATGTTTAATATGTGAAAGACGCTTCTTACATGACAGTATACGTTTTATTAAAAAATACGGGTACTGTACGTGTTCAATGCGTTGTGGGAATAAAACACATATTTTTCAAAAAAAGGAGTATTTTGTCACACAATGATTATGGATGGCATTGTCATATGAGGTTAATTGTTGTATCTCTTTATCTCCAACTGCCATGGAAAGGACTTTCCTGTTCTTGAGCATGTTGTTTATTTTGTCGGCTACTGTGTTAGTATTAGATCATTTCAAAACTTAATTATGAATGTTTGAAATGTTGAAGAATATCAGGGTGATAGAAGGAAAGTATTTTCTGCAAAAACTTGGAGATTTTTAACATGAGTTTCTAAAATTTCTTAGTTGGAAATGGAATTTTCCTTTAAATCTTGTATCCCTCTGTGCTTTAGAATGGAGTTACATAAGTAGAAAGAAAGCATAAATATATAGCATAACAACACTTTGGATGTTCGCTAACAAAGTAATAATCTCCAATGTTCCTCAGGCTGCTTGACTGAAGGTTTTTCAGACTGTGTTATGTATAATTAACAGACTGTTGGCTGTTGTTCTGGATTTTTGAAGTGTTCAAGAAATACAGTGTAACAGAAGGAAAGTATTTTCTGTGAAAAGTTGGAGATTTCTAACAGTTTCTAAAATTTCTTAACTGGAAATGGAATTTTCTCTCAAATCTTGTATCCCTATGCTCTTTAAAATGGAGTTATATAAGTAGAAAGAAATCATTGGTATATAGCATACTTTGGATGTCCGCTAACAAAGTAATAACTAATAATAAAAAATGTTCCTCAGGTTGATTGACTGAAGCCTTTTCAAACTCTGTTATGTATAATTAACAGACTGTTGGCTGTTGTTCTTAGGGGTATATCTTCTTTCAAGACGCCATATGTACAAGTTCATGCATAGTTATTGCTAATTGGTTTGGCTGTTTTCGTTATCCATGCAAACACAAGCCAAAGAGGAGATTGGGAAAATAAGTCCCACTTCATCTCATTTCGATGAGCTTTATTCATCTCTCTATTTGGCGGAAATCAAAGGAAGTCTACATAATAGACAAAAGTTATGTTTGGAATCAAGTCATGATGCACATATAAAACCATATGTAAATGTCTAGTTCACCAAACTAGACAGTACAGTTTTTGTAAATCAACTTGTCAGTTCATGGATCCATCTAGAACTACACCACTTGAAAGCTGTTAAAAGAATTCTCCTAATGGGCAAATGATATGCTTTACGTGTGGCTTTATTGAAGCTATACATATATGTATATAATGGAGTTGGTGGTTGTTGTTGTGCTGGTAACTTTCATTTGTGGGCAAGTGATGTGCTTTGCGTGTAGCTTTATTGAAGCTATACATATATGCATATAATATAGTTGGTGGTTGTTGTTGTGCTGGTAACTTTCGTTTCTTACGTTGCAGTGCCTGCTAAAATGGTTGAGCTATACATGGATATCAGGAGATCGATTGAAGAACAAGTTCGGGTTAGTATAATTTCTTATTATATGCTCTTGGTCTATCATATTTTGTATTGAATAATGTTTCTAGCAAAGGCAATAATTCGTCTCTTTGCACGGCCGTGTAGGGTTTTACCGATCCATCCTCAGAGAAACTTCTTCCGGACTTGCTTCCTCAAGAACAGCATGTATTCACACTTGTTCTGGATCTCAATGAGACTTTAGTATACTCTGATTGGAAGGTAATTTTTTATTGTTTTTTGTAACAATATTCATGACATTCTCCTTGTGCAATCTATACAATTTCATATCTTTTTGTGTGAACTTGTGGATGTTGTAGTGCTTTGTGCCTTTTCTTTATATCGATCAGAGTCTCATTGCTGCCTGATTTTATTGATGCTTATTGATGGGGACATCCAATTCAAGCACCCGCCCATAACATATCGGAGGCGAAAGAACAAACGTAACTTATCGAAAGAAGAATAACTTTTAATCCCGTCACTTTTATGTTTGACCTATTTTGAAGTATCAAACGAAGTCGGATTGATACGAAATTGGTCATATTTGAAAGCTTATCCAAGTAGCTTTCCAAGGAGCCAAAATTTGAGCAATTCCGACAAGTATTGAAGAAGATATGGTCAATTTTTGGAAGCTGGACATAAAGTGACGAATTTCAAGAATCCTAATGGAATTAGGATTAGTATCTTTTATTTTAGAAAGTAAGAGTTGTTTCTTTTATTAGAAATATGATTAGTTTCCTTATTGTTTTAGGACTTTATTGTTTTAGAAGAATTAGGATCTTTTTTTATTTGAATTAGGAATTAGAGTTATACTAGGATTTCTAATTTTATACATTGGTTAGCCTATTTAAAGCCTTGTAAACACTTTTATTATTAGTTTTTGGTTAATGAAAATTGCTTATGCAAATTGAGAGTTCTAAACTTTCGTGAGGGTGTGATTCTCTCAAAACGGAGAGCGGTTCTTTGATTCCCGCTTGCGGTTTGGTGCGAGGCCAACTCTTCTTTCATCTCTATCTTCTTTAGATCTACGGTTTGCGTAAGTAGCGTAATCCTAATTATTTTATTGATCTCATAAAAGCCCTAAATCAATATTTTATTCATCATTAATTTTATTAGCCTTTTATTTTCGTTTGTATCAAGAGAACCCGCTTGCGAGTTCGTTCGGCGCCCTAAAACTATCGGAGATCTAGCCGTTCATAAGAACCCTAGTCGTCTAGATCTGCGATAGGGAACGTACACGAAAGTAACGCTATTTTGGGCCGAATTTAAATCACCTAATTGAATTTCTAGAATTTTCGTGGTAATTTGTTATGAAAAATTATTATTTTTTAATTGATTAAATTAATTTTAATCCTAATCTTAGCCCTAGCATTGCATTTAATAAGTTCCCGCATCACTTATTTAGGATGAGCAGGATATCAGTTCAAGTATTTATTTTTATAAAGTGTTTACTAAATCAGATTGAATTACGAAGGTACATTACTAAATGTACTATGGAGTGCATAAGTAAGTGAGAATTGTGATTTAGACCTTTAATCTTCAGGCTTGAAATGCCAGCCCAAAGTTTAATGCAAAAATGAAATGAAATCATTTCCTTCATAATCGAAATATTTTTCCCACCCGTTCAATACCTATAGTATCGGTCATAGAATTTTTCTCCCTCTGTATATGTGCAAAACATATATCTTCCAGACTTTGAAGCACCAGATCCATCTAAACTCTCTAAAAGATCTCCATTTTGGATTAGATTGGTGGTTGAGCTTCCTGATGATATTACGGAGGTCAACCTCAATCCAACGTCTAGGTCTTGACTAAGAAGGAGAGACCAATCACACGATAGGATCATCCTGGGTTTGTTGTTTCTATAAACACCGGCAATCTCAGTCAGTCCAGGATTACCTCTGTTGTAGCCATCAAAGTTGAATTTGATCTAACAATCAGGTGGTTCTCATTACTCCCCTGATCTCAATATCGAAGTAGTGCATACTTCTTTCCAACTTGATAAGAGATCGTCAAAGGATACTTCTTGGAATGGTTGCAGTTTTTTTAAGCCTTCGCCATTGAATACTCTCTCGCTCCTAGCTTTACAGTTCATCCAAATAACTACTTATTTTTATTTTTATGTGGTTTTCTGTACGCACTTTTTTTTTTCTTCGAAGAAGCATTTTCTCGAGTGCTTCCATTTAACTTATTCTAGATTTCCCATAATTTATTAGGCAAGAAATAATATGTACACTTCTTGTTTACTATTACATTAAACATATTAAGGAAAAATTCATATTGTTTTTCTCCAAAAGAATCCAGAAATCGGTGATTAATGGTTCTATTGGATTTATTGTAAAAGTGATCAGATTACTTTCTAACCAATTGGTTACCCGTGAGATTTGTCCCTTAATTGGGCCTTAATTTTTGGGCTATGTTTGGAAAGAATTGAATAGAGATTTCATGATCAATGTACCTTGATAATTTTAGGGTCTAGATAGCCATATGCCATAATGCGACGTTGAGGTACAAGAGAGTAGAGACTACTACATCTATATATATCAATAAAGGACACAGCTTTTGCATTACTTGTCATCACTAAAAATTTTCTAAAAAAAGAAAAAAGGAGAAAAATCAAAACTTACGTGGCATGTGAAGAATTAAAAGAAAAAGAAAATCCCTCCTCTCCCTCTCTCTCTAGCTGGTCTCTCTCTACACAGTTCCTCTCTCTCTCTCTCCCCCCCTCTTTCTCTCTCTCCATCGCTCCCTCCTCTTAGGCCTGTCAACAGGTCGGGGCGACCCAACACCCGATCAGACATCGGGTTGGGTACATAAACATGACCTGTAGGGTCGGGTCGACCTGACCCGATTCTATATGGTTGGGTCGGGTTTTCAGGTCGGACTGGTCAGCTTGAAAATGCACACCATCGGGTTGGGTCGGGCATTTGTGGTTTTCTTATTGGGCAGCCAAACTTTTGATCGGACCCGACCCGACCCTATTGTGCTATCAACGGGTTGGGTATTTTTCGGATTGGTTCAGGTCGACCTGACCCGGTATTTTATATGTAGAAAGTATAAAAAATACGGTTTTCTCTCTGGACAGGTCGGGCTTTAGGTCGGGCGTCGAGTCGGTTTAAGTCAACCATCGAGTTGGATCAGGTCAGGTCGGGTCGGGTGCACCATCGAGTGTGGTCAGGAATTAATGATTTTATTATTGGCAGCCAAAATTTTTACCCGACCCATTGACAGTGCTGCCTCCTCTCTCTCTCTCTCTTTTTCTCTCTTTTTCCATGTCCACGCAGTCCCTCCTATAGGGCTGTCAATGCCCGACCCAGGTTTTTTTATCGGGTTGGGCACACAAACTTGACCTGTTGGAGCAAACATTAGTCTTAAAAGTGACGTAATTTCCATTGATGCATTCTGGTCTACAATCATTCAGTAAAGGTGGGGAAACCTTATACCTTGGGATACCTCATTCATGAAATATCCTTCGACAAGAGGTTGCTATCTCCACTATGAGGGATAATTTTAATAAAGTAACTAGTCTTATTATATACTCTAGTCCACCCTTTCTCGATAGATGAACCTCCCTTTTTTCCATCTTGCTAGCCTAAGGGCTTCAATATTCGTTTTTTCCGTTTGAGTATTTACAACTGCAAACTGTTTGTCATAATTCTCCACTACCATTTCCTTGGAAAGGCTTTGATTGAAAGGCAATATTTGTTTGATCTTAAGCCATCTTGCCACCCTTGGGTTGGTTGTTATAGATGAAGATCGTATGTGGATTCAATTAGGATTTGGAGGTGGAAGAACTTAGGAGTAGGTTAGAGAGAAGGAGAGACAGGATATCAAGTCGCTGAAAAGTACATATTGTCTCAATATTACTCAGGACACTCCATAATACAACAGATCATATCAGCCTCCTAACACTCCCCCTCAAGCTGGAGTGTGGATGTCATGCATGCTTAGCTTGACCATAATTTCCTGAAGGACGGAAGGACCCAGAGGCTTGGTAAAGACGTCTGCCAATTGTTGAGAAGATGAGCCATCATTAAGCTCCACAATTTTCTCCCATACTTTTTCTAGTATAAAATGAATGTATATGTTTTGTCCTCTCATGTAATACATAATCTGAGGCAATTTTTTCCGTGGCTTCGTTATCACAATGAAGTGGCTCAGACTAATTACATAATATCCTTCACGGCAGTTTCATGCCGGACCGGTTGGGTACAACTTTATGTGCCAGCCCCAGTTAAAAAGCCGGCTTTGGGCAGGTCGGCTATTGGATTGACCTGACCTGTTGACAGCCCTAATTATATATGTTCATTAATTTCTAAGATGATAGTTGAATGGTTGTCGTAGATAAACGCATTATGCCGTTAATTTTTACTGAAAGTATTCTTTGAAGTCGTGTAAACTAAATGATATTTTTGTTATGTGAAGCGTGACAGAGGCTGGAGAACATTCAAACGACCTGGAGTAGATGCCTTCTTGGAACATCTTGCTCAGTTTTATGAAATTGTTGTATTCTCTGATCAGCTGAATGTGGTAATTTTGACTTCTTTCTCTTTTTAAAATGCTTTTTTTGGAAGGGGAACTCTAAGTTTGATATGTTTCCTTTTTTGTAGTATGTGGATCCTATTCTTGAGAGGCTGGATCAGAAGGGTTGTATACGATATAGATTATCAAGAGCTGCAACCAGATATCTTGACCAAAAACATTATCGAGTATGCCCGACTTGATATATATGAATACCTTTTGTTATGTTTTCATTTTATTTTATGAATGATCAAAATGTAGGATTTCTGTTCGGATTGATGTCTCTTCTTGCTAAGTAATAATTTGTTTAGTAATTTTACCTTTGTGCGACCACATTGTTTTCTTAAAACCTGTATCGCTGCCAAGTATACAGAATCCTGTCTTCTGTCGCTCCACAGGTTACATACCTCAAACCCAAATCCTTTACACTCTCCAAGCTCCACTGATCAAAACCACCCCATACTTTCCCAACCTTCTAATCCTATGCACTGCTCCGCGTCAACCTGGGCATCACCTTCCCGGCGGTCCCGTTCAGTTTGACTTTCAGATCTCGTGCCCGATAGTGGTGTCGTCACTGCATACCCCAACAGATTATAGGGGCTCGAGGTTTTCGTTCTCGTCATCTACCACATGTAGAGGCACGGAAAGTACTTTGGGATTGTCTGCTCGAAGGAATAGAGAGAATTTCTCAGCTAAAATCCAAAGTGAGCAATCTGTTGCAAGCGACATATCAGTTGTTAGTAACTCTCTTGCATGCAGCCTAGACTTCTCAAGTGTTCAAGGATTAGATCAGGTGCATCAACTGTTCGATGAAAAGTCAATGGACCAGCTTGAAGCCACAAGGATGAAATTAATACATGATGCCAATCCCGAGTCATTGTGGGCCTTGTGGCAACCAGGAAATGGATAATGCTTTGATCTATGGGCAGCTATACCGTGCTGCATGCAGCAGACAAATTCGTTGTGGAGTTCCAAGAGGGAGATGACTTGGGGATCGATGTACCACCTGAGCCTTGTAGTAACCAAAGACTTGGAATGGCTACTAGCAATGCGCCATATTCCTCTCCCACTTACGACTCCTCTCAGGCATGCGGCAAGGTCTGGATCCCTTGTACGATCGCTAACTTCACTTGGTTAAATTTTGGCAGCTGTTGGAAGAAACTCCTAATCCAAGAGGTACCTACCTAGAGAGAAAGGAAACTGACCATTCACTGATGAAAGAGGAGAGAGAAAGGTGGGGGGAAATCAAATCCCCACGCTTGATTCTCAAGATTCATGGGCCGTCTCGCAAAGATCTTTGATAGTTTGATCCGAACCTTCGAATCGCATCTACTCTCTCGTAGAGGTGCATTCGGTTTTGATGACAACCATGCTCCCTCTGGCCGAGAGGTTGAATCCTCATGGTATCTCAGTGCGCTTCTTAGGAATCACAGCAATCCTAGCAAAATTCAGGCAATTTTTTGACTCCGCACACATATCTGCTATTGTGGTAGCCAGTAAAGATGCTACTGATGGTTTGGACACCAGATCATCATCCGAAACATGCAGAGGGATTCCATAAACCTTCAACCAAATTCTTTCCTCTGACTACTTCACACTATGTTTCAGTTTCCATCAGCCTCCAAGCAGTTAGTTGCCATGGTGCTAGTTGGGAAGACAAAGAGAGCAGTGCCTGGATGCAGCTCATCTGAGGAGTCTCAAATGAAGGACAACTATTATAGACCCGAAAAGAGCCAGCCCTAGAGAATGCTATCCCTCTGAGAATGATCAAATCTGCATCTGTATATTAGAAAGAGCTCTTTATGTTTTTATTTGATAGGTAAGCTGGGCTCGAACCTTGTGACCTTGAGGTTGCAATATTGTCAACTATCCATTGTGCTACAGGCCCAAGCCCAGAGCTCTTTATATTCAATACCCATAAGTCTGCACAGCTAACTTATCTTCTTATTTGGACCAGAAGACCCAGGGATTACCTTCTCCATGATTGATCTGGTCCAGTCTACTATCTCAGCAAAGGTCTTGGAGGCCCTAGACATTGTTAACCAATGGTTCTCCTACCCCAGATTTTCCATCCATTCTTCAGACCGGGTTGGCGAGATGACGAAAGGAAAATCCTCCACCCTTGCTTACTCCTTTGATCTCCTCTTTTTTCAGCAGCAAGCCATCTTCACCAGACCGACTAAAACTGATTATACTGCATTTAGCTGAAAAAGCAAAAACTAAATTATCACACCTTCAACAAACTGGTCACCTGCTCACCAAAGACCATGATTCACCATCTCGAACAAAGTCATATGATACCATTTTAATACTAGATCCTAACCAGCCTCCTGTAAACTAGTTTGTAATTTTCCCTTGTATGTTTTCCAATGTGGGAGTGATGAGTAGTAAGTCAAGAGGAAAAATAGATTAATTTGTTATCTCAATTTCCATATCCACAACTATCCAATACAGCATTTCTGTGAATAATTAGGTGTCCTTGTTATGTAGGTAGGAACTGGTTGTTTTGTTGCCAAACAAATTTTAGATTCTCTTGCACTCACACATTCTCCCCGTGAACTCTTTGATGTTTGTTTCTACCATCATTTTGCTATTATATTATATATCTTAATTTTAATGATATAGATTGCATTAGGCAAATAGAATTATTATTGTTCCCTGCAGAACTTCTGTAACCTGTTTTCTTTTTCTTACTTCTTTTCCTTAACTTAGATCTATGGTTGTCATGGGGTCAATGAATCTAGAGGGTGTTTCCTTCCATGACTTGTCTTGGAGGGGAAGGGATTGAGTTCTATTTGGTGTTATGCAGGAATAAGAAGGGAGTTGCCTCCAACGGCTTTCTAAACTTGAACACCCTCCTCCAAACACACACACACACATACACCCAAAAAAACAAATCATTGTAGTCTATGAAATAATAAAACTCAAGAGATCTGAAAAGAGGTTTCTGTACTAAACTTGCAGTATAAATTTGGTGGTGCAACTGATGTAATTTCCATTTGACTTAGTATTTGTGATAAAATTGTGTTTTTTCCCACTCTGTACTAAAGAAACTTGGGTGCAATAGAAAATTGTGCTAATATGAATAAAGTTGCTGCTAGCAGGACCTCTCAAAGCTGAATAGAGATCCTTCACGGATTCTTTATGTGAGTGGACATGCATTAGAAAGTACCCTTCAGCCTGAAAATTGTGTAGCAATTAAGCCTTGGAAGCTTGAAGCAGATGATACAGTACTAGTAGATCTAATTCCATTCCTTGAATGTAAGCCTTATTGTATTTTCTCAGAATATTTCAAATTATATGCCCTTGTATACTTAATGATTCTTCAAGTCCACTTTTAATTATACATGGACTGCAATATTTGTGAACCTGAAATGGTTTTATCGACAGATGTGGCCCTCCATAGACCGGCCGATATAAGACCTGTCCTGGCATCATATCAAGGCCGTGATATTGCAACTGAATTTATTGAGCGCTCTAAAGAACACCAGAGGTAAATATTGTCTTATATATTCTTGCCTCATGAGGTCAGGTATAAAATAGACATTAAAGCTTCTTGTCAATAGTATT
The DNA here is from genome assembly GCA_021018995.1 of Chloranthus sessilifolius. Lineage (NCBI taxonomy): Eukaryota > Viridiplantae > Streptophyta > Magnoliopsida > Chloranthales > Chloranthaceae > Chloranthus > Chloranthus sessilifolius. Next base: position 119,937,215 of record CM037592.1, read on the forward strand.
GGTGGAGTGGGTATGATATTGTCCATATCATATGCTCTTTAAAAAATCTCTTCATATTCTATTTTATCATTTTATGATAAAGAGCAAAATGTTGGTCTTATACAAACAAATCTCTTCGTCTTTTTAAAAGGCTTGGACCATGGTGGAGAGTGATGGGCTTGGATCAAGTGTTGGTCTTATACAAACATTTTTTCTTAATGAAAAACATTTCTATAAATCTAGCTCTCGTCCAATTGGTGCACATGCTCATCAATTTGGATCTTCTAATTACTTTGGCAGCCTCTTGGATTGGTCATACCCCAAAAATACACCAATTTTATGATATCAAGTGTTGGTTTTATACAAACAAAAGAGGTATCTTTTTCATTGAAAAATAATTTCTTTAATTGTAGCTCTGTACAATTGGTGCTCATGCTCATCATTTTGCACCTTCTAATTAATTGGCCATCCTCTTGGATTGGTCGTACGCCGGAAATCACATCAATTTTATGATGCTAACGACCAACAAATTAATGGTTGCTGAGAGAAGTGTGCTGGTTCTTAGGGATGGGGGCTGGATTTGTTCCAAATGCCGTAATGTGAACTTCAGAAGACGGTCTATTTGTCATAGACATCTCTGTGGAGAGGTCAGGGTGACTGGTATTACTATTAAAGGCAGTGGAACTCAGATCCCTAGAGTGGGTTTCATGGAGCAGGTCGTTCTAAATGGTCGCCAGGTGAGTGATATTCGAGACAGGTGGTCCATAGCCTGTAAAAGATTCCGTGGTGCATTGGGGGCAGTGCAGAAGGAATTGGATCGAAGAAATGAGGCTTCTGGGATTTTGCACCTGGGAGTTTCTTTTAGAAAGGCTATGGACAGTGGTCCTCAGGTGACGTCCGATAGACCGCATCCCAGTGACCATGGCCTGCATCACATTGACGAAGGTCATCCCATGGATGTTTTTTGTTCGTGCTTCCCGAGGACCTTTAATGCTGGGGTCCATTATTTGGAACCCTTTAATGGCTCTTTTTATTCGTCCTTAGCAACTAACTTTCCTTGTTATTGGAGTTTTTTTTATACTAAAAAAGGGACCCTCCTTCCTATACAAAATTTCAAGTGGTTACATAACAGATGGGGATTTAGGAATCGCCCTTGAGGCTATCTAATTCAAAATTTCTCCTTCGCTTTCAAAATGACGTCGCTGCAGAGGAGATGTGCAGACAAAAGGACTTTTGGATTGATGATATTCCGGTGGGCTGTGTTAGATGGAATGCTGAGTTGGTGGAGCTTTGTACATACTTTTGGGAAGGAGGGCTTTGGCTTAGGTTATTTGGACTCTCGCTACACACATGATGGAGGTCTTCGGGGAATCGGAGGACGTTGTGGCTCGCTCTTGATGGTGGATCGAAGAACTGACGACTTGTGGGAGACAAGTTTCACTGGGATTCTTGTCGCTTTCGATAGTTGGAAGTCCATCCCAAGATTGTGTGTCATTTGCGTCGACCGTAAGGACTATTGGGTCTTCATAGAAGTGGAGCTGTTGGAAAGGCACCTCCTCCCGGGGCATTCGGAGAACGAAGTGGAGGGGTGGTGGAGAGACGAGGAAGACATACTCGTTAGCTCCGGCGAAAAAGGCTCGACGTTGGTCACATGAGGATGTGTTGATCTTAGCGAAGGCCGGGTGGGATCTTTGTCAGCTGTCGCAGATGATGTATCGACCATTGGGGAACGCCTTCGGCGTGGGGTTTTGAGTTCCTTGCGGGGAGGCATGGTGGCGGTGGAGCGGCTGTGGTGTCGCTGGGGAGGAGCTTGTTGGTCTACCACCGTTAGCTGATCCAACGACCTCGATTACAGCTGGTACGGTCTCCTCCTTAGCGGATACTTCTTTGAATTTTGAATCCCTAGAAGACGTGGTGCTGAGTTGGAAAGGCTCTTGGATGGAGGACTGGGATGAGCATAGGGAAGATCCTATGGTGGTTGAGATGATAGATGGCCCTTGCTTGCTAGATGACAATAGTTTATTGTATTCGGAGGACGAGAGTGGTTTCAAGGATGGAAGGGTAGAGGTTTTGGAGCCGTGGTTTTTGAGTTTGGAAGTCGAGGCAGTTTCTCTACGAACGACTCAAGAATCGACACGTGGCAGTGGCATTCAAAACCAGCCCACGGTTTTGAATCACACCTGGCGGTCTTTGTAGATTGTCTTCTAGCAAGGGCTCTAGTGGAGGACAAAATGGGGGGGGGCATGGCTTATGACGCCACACTTTATTGGGTCATTGAAGCCTCGGGTCGGGACTGGATCGGGGTATGATAAGGGAGACCCGACTTGTGCAGATCAATAATGGGTCTTTGGACCTCTTCTCTCTGGGTTGGGCCGCAAGTCTCTTCCTTGGCGGATGGGTGTTTAGATGGGTCGTTGTCGTCACATGGGCCCCGTGATAGGACTGCGATTCTGAGTTGGGCCTTTTCAAAAATGAGGGATGGGTGTTTGGAGCCTCATATTTCTAGGTTGGAGACAACCTTTTTTGTTGAGCAGTCTGAGTCTTCGGCCACGATATATGGAGGGGCTTGGCCACTGTGCTCTCTTCGACAATTAGACTATGGGAGATGGGTGGAATGCTCTTTCTTTGCAGGCTATGGGCCTATGCTGCTGGTGGATTTTGAGGAAGCCTCAGTTCCGAGGGTTAGGGAGGACGAGGGAGGTTGCGTGAAGCCTGATGCCATTGCACAAATAATCCAGTTTGGTCGTGACATTGGGATGTCCTTCAATGAGTTTGATGAGTCACCACGAGAACTATTTAAGGTTATTTATGTAGATGCTCCAATCGATGCAAAGGAAGAGGGGATCGTGATCTCAGGAGTTGGCTAGATTGAAGTGGGGCTTGCTGGACGGGAAGGGAGCCTTGGGACGTTGATCCTGTGTTGTGTCCGGCCGGGCTTTGGTTTCGTATATTTTATGAAGTTCTTCTCTTGGAATGTGCAGGGTATTTGTGGTCGTAAGAAGAGAGCGGGTGTCAGAGAGGTGATTTCTATGCATAATCCTGTGGTTCTAACCTTGCAGGAGACTAAGTGGGGGTGTTGTGATAGGCCTAAAGTGGAGTCGGTTCTAGGGGGAATCGATGGGAGTGGATTAGGGTCGATTCCGTGGGTGCGTCTGGGGAAATTTTGGTGGCGTGGAATGCAATGCTGTTTTCTTGAGTCTAGGGCTGTATTCAGTTTTGGACCAAAACCACAAACCTAACCAGTTCTAATCGGTTTCTAAATGTTCAAAACAAACCAAACCGTCTAACTGATGAACGAAACCAACTCGATTCGATTCGGTTTCTGTTTGGTTCAGTCGGTTTCGGTTTTCCAATAAGTTCTACTTGCACATCAAAATTTTGTCAAATTTTCAACCTGTTTTACACTTTTACTATTTTCATTTTTTCCGGAGTTGTTTTACTTTTGCTCAAGTACACTTTTCCTGATTGAACCTTTAAAAATTAGAACCCTAAGTCTCTACTCCCTAATTCAACGTCTTGTGAGATTTGAGCCTTAAGTAAGGTTGTGAAACACTAAACTTGGACCCTCCGAGGCCAAATTGTCTTCTTGACTCAAGTTGACTGTATATATATATATATATATATATATATATATATATATATATATTATATTAAAAAAATTTACTTACAATCGCTTCAGTTCGGTTAGTTTTGGCTTGGGAAGGCCAGAAGTTGAAACCAAACCGAATTTTTCGGTTTTTCTTTTTGCCAAACCAAACCCAAACTGGTACCCGTCCAAATTGGACCAAAACCGGTAGTTTGTTCCGATTTGGTTGGTTTGGTTGGTTCGGCCCAAAAAATACACAACCCTACTAGAGTTGATGAAGTAATTGGCCAGTTCTCGGCGTCGGGGTGCTTTAGAATAGGGATAACTGCCTTCGATGGTGCTTCTCAGGTGTGTGTACGGTCTGAGCGACGACGGAAGTAGAGAAGATTTCTGGTTCGAGCTCTCTGTGGTTGCTGCTAGATGGGATGTTCCGATTTGTTTTGGTGGTGATTTGACGCAATTAGATCACCTTTCGAAAAAATGGGTGGTCCGCCGGATAGGTCGACAATGCGGGGCCTCAACCCTTTCATCCAAGATTGCGCTTTGTTTGATTTCCCCTTGTTAGGTGCAAGATTTACGTGGTCTAATTTGCATGATGAGGTCACGTTAAGTAGTATTGACCGTTTCCTTTGCACTCCAGAGTGGATGAATATTTTTCCTAATGCGGCCCTTCAGGGATTTTCCTAATGAGGTCACCAATCAAGGCACAATCCATAACTAACAGTAGATGATGGAGGGATATTTCTCCTAATGGCTCGGTTGCGTTTAGAATATCACTAAGCTTGGGTACCTCAAAAGTAAAATTAAATGTTGGAATAAATAAGTGTTTGGGTTGGTTCATGTCTCCAAGTAGCTCTTGATTGATAGGCTGAAGGAGTTGGACGATATTGAAGAGGCTAGAGGGTTGTCCGATTCTGAGAACGAAGAGAGGGTGAATGTCAGAATGGAATTCCATGATAATAGCTTTGAAGAGGAGATCAGTTGGAAGCAAAAAAGCTAAGGTCCATTGGCTGAAGGTGAGTGATGATAATATTAAGTTTTTTCACTTGGTGGCTAATGCGAGGGGTAAAAAGATCCTTGGGAAAATTACTGTTGGTGGGGTAGTTTTCATGGATCAAGAGCTTATGAAACAACAAATTGTTGGTTTCTATTCGGATTTGTATTTGGATGAGGGTCGGTCTTGTCCGCAGCTGGAAGGTATCGGTTTCCCAAGTATTTCTCTAGAGCAACGGGCTGAGGTGGAAAGATGTTTTGAGGAGCGCGAGATTTGGGAGGCTATCAAGTACAGTGGTAGTCTAGTGGGGATAAGTCTCTGGGTTCGGACGACTTTACCATGGAATTCTTTAGGGCCTTTTTTGGGACCTACTCAAAGGCGACTTGTTGGAGTTTTTTGCTGAGTTTCATGTGAAAGGTTATTTAGGTTGTTGCCTCAACTCCACTTTTATTTCCCTCATTTCGAAATTGGAAGGTGCAAAGGCTATCATGGATTTCCGTCCCATTAGCCTTTTGAATTGCCTCTATAAGATTCTGGCTAAAGTGTTAGCTAACCGGGCCAAACCTCTCATGGGTAAGATCATATCTGCTAACCAAGGAGCTTTTGTTCAGGGTCAAATTCTTACTGATATGGTAGCTGTGCCCATCAAAATAGAGTTTCTGCGTTGGTTTGGAAAGTCGATATGGAGAAGGCTTATGATAGGGTTAGTTGGGATTGTTTAGATTACATGTTGCATTGGTTTGGGTTCAGAGATATTTGGAGGGGGTGGATTAGGGCTTGTGTCTCTTCAGCTTGATTTTCGGTTCTTGTTAACGACTCTCTGGCTGGTTACTTCAAAAGCACAAGAGGTCTGAGGCAGGGGGAAGCGCTAGGGGTCTTTTTTTGCAAGCTAGACAACTGAACTTGATCTCTAGTATGCAGACGATACAATACTCTTTTGTAAGGCTGATCCGGTTCAGATACATTCAATGGCGGATGTGCCTGTAATCTTTGAGGCGGTTTCGGGTCAACGGGTCAATCTCCTCAAATCCTTGGTTGCTGGGATTGGAGTGGAATCTCGGCTATTGTCTCAGTTAGCTGCTATGGTTGACTTGTTCCCTAGCAGTTGCCTATTAGCTATTTGGGGTTTTCTCTAGGTGTCAGAAATCCTTTGGCGGCGGATTGGGATCCTGTGATCCGGAGATGTGAAGCTCGGCTGGCTACATGGAAAGACAAGTTGTTGAGCAGTGACATGAGATGTGAAGCTCGGCTGGCTACATGGAGAGGCAAGTTGTTGAGCAGTGGCAGTTTGTTGACCCTTGTTAAATTGGTGTTGGCGAGTCTCTCGATTTTCTACCTCTCGATGTTCAAATGTCCGATAGAGGTTATTAACAAGCTTGAGCATATTCATGAGGAACTTTTTATGGGAAGGGTCAGGGCTCGACAGGAGGTGCCACTTAGTTAGCTGGGATATTTGTCAGTTATCTAAAGAGGTCGGAGGGCTGGGTATCCGTAATCTTCGTACTGTCAATAAAGCCTTGATAGGGAAATGGTTATGGAGAGTTGGTTTGGATGAAGAAAAAAATAGCCTGTGGGTTCAAGTGTGGTCCCAAAAGTATGGCTGGATTAGTACCGAATGGGGTATTCGGGTGAATGGGATCATAAACGCTTTGGCTTGGTGAAAGGGAGTTTATTCGGTTTGGTCGGACTTTGTTAGATGGATTGGGTTTAGTTGGGGTGATGGATCTCGTATTAGGTTTTGGCTAGACGCGTGGATTAGTTGTAGACCTCTGTGTGACTCCTTCCCTAATATTTATAGGATTGCTGCTTCCCCTAGTTGTTCTGTGGATGAGGTATCTTTGGAGCAAGGGGGAAGAATGGTGTGAAATATTTATACTCGGCGGTTCCTATAAGATGACGAGGTGCATCCGTTTCTCGGTTTACAGGATTGGGTGAATAAAGCTAAGAGAAATCGGCTGCAGTGCAACACTAGATGTTGGCTTCCTAATGCTAATGGTAGCTTGTCAGTCCGCTCTTTCTATCGTATGCTGTCCCTTAGGCCTCTTGTTAGAGTGGAGTGGGCTGCTATGTGGAGAGCTCCGGTGCCCCCCAAAGTCAAGTTCTTTGCTTGGACGGTGTTGAGGGGTAGGGCATTGACAGTTGATCAACTGATTGTGCGGGGAAAGGATATGCCAAATAGATGTGTTATGTGTTTGCAGTCGGAAAAGACGACATCTCATCTCTTCCTTCAGTGTTGGGTAGCGGTGGATATCTGGGCCATTATTTTGAGATCTTTCGGTATGGCGTGAGTGATCTCCAGCGCTCCTCCTCAGTTTTTGACCTGGTTTGGTGCCCAGTCGGAGGGCCAGCTGTTGGCTTTTTGGAAGGTGGGATTCTTTGTAGTCCTTTGGAGCATTTGTTTAGAGAGGAACGCTTGCATTTTCCGAAGGAGGCGCCAACCGGTGGGCTTGATTCTGAAGGGCATTTTGGACTTGTTGTGCCTTTGGGTTAGCTTAGATAAGAATGGGATTGGTGAATGCCCTGAGCTGTTTGATTTTGGCTATCTAGTTTAGTTTAGTCCTGGTATTCCTTTGTTGAGGGGCGGTTTGTTTTTTGATGTATTTCTTTGTTCCTTGATTATGGTCGGTTTTTTCTTCTTGTACTTTTCCCAGCCTCTTGCTGGTTCTTTAATATATTTCGTCTTTACCGATAAAAATAAAATAAAATAAAATTTTATGATGCTAACCATATGATTGAAGGACCTTTTGTGGACTGCTGCCCTTACACTCTGGTAGTCCAAAAATGAAGCAATTGATTGAATGGTTGTGGACAATGTTACAGGGCAAGTCATTGCCATACCTGTATTGGCTACCAACTTTTAAATCTGCAAGCCATACCCATGTTGTAGCCGGGAAGTATATTTTAAGCCGTCGCCCCATCAAAGAGTTCCCTTCAATTGGTTAGATTGGATCAATAGGTTTACATGTCAATTGGGGTTAGAGATGGTTATAAAAGCTAGTGGAACACTCCCCATCACATGAACTGCCTTTATATGCGACAACTTCTTTATGCGGCTGTAGTCATGTATCTGCAAGTGTGAGATGCCCATATGCATGCATCATTGTTCCTTTTTTTTTTCAAATCTATTCATCAGACTCAATTAGAAAATGCTAAAATGCTGTACTAATTTCTTTAAACATAAAATTGTTGGTGCAGACGAATGCAAGAACAAAAGCAGCATGGTCGTTTCTGGCGACGTTAAAGTTTGAACTTTAAGAACAATGCAGAGGGAAGTGGATGCCGTAATCGCTTGTTCTGAGATGTGAAATTATTCCAGAATATTTCTGGGCGAGTTTGTGAAACAATTCACAGTTTTGGATAACTTTATGGTTTAATCATTTCATAATACATCCCTAATGGCAGAGGAAAATGTTTTCTGGGCATAAGCTTCAATTTATGTTAATCTGATTTTCCAAACTTCTCATTGAGTTGTGTGTATTAGAGGTTGTAGCAATTGACTGGAAGGGAGATTAATAGTAATGAGATCTGTTGGCAAGAGGTGTTCCAAGTTTTTCTATCGACCGTGGCCATATCCTTGTTGCATCTTTTCGTTTTCTCTTACAAAACTTTCGTTCAATAGACAAAAAAAAATACTAAAGTTATTTGAAGGGAACGATCAAAAAAATACTATAGTAATTTTTACTCTTATTGGAATAATGGCTCTTGCCCGAGATTTGGCAGTATTTGCGTCCGCTCTATTTCAGCGGATTCCAACTCTTCACCGGCTCTCCGCCAGAGCATGTTTGAAGTGCCAAAGAGCTGCCCTTTTCCATTTCAAGAGTTCCGGGCTGGAGCCAAGGAGCCGCTCTTTGGTCTAGGAGAGCTAAGCCAAATGCAAACGCCAAAGTGGCATTTAAATGATCTTATACCATTAAAGTGTAGTTTACTATTATGCCTCGTGCACATGTCACAAGCATTGGCCGTTAAAATCTAAGAGCAGTGATTGAAATTAGAGTCCATAGATTGGATGATTCAAATATTCAAGAAAGCGTATTTTTGGGCTGGTTTTCATTCAATGTATGATCTATCATCTATCACTTCGACAATATGGATAACCAATATCTTAAACCTGTAATGATGCAAGATCATTTAAACGCCAATTTTGTGCTTAAATAACAGGGTCAAGTAGAGAAAATGGCTCTAACCGACATTTAAATGACCTTATACCATTGATGCTAATACTTTTAATCTCATACCATTGAAATGTGCTTATCGTTGGTGAAAATCTGTGATCAATCTAAATTGTTCAAGTGACAATCTATCATTGAAACATGCCTCAGCTCAAAGAATAATGTCTATAATTGGATGTGAATAGTTCGATTGATGATCTTTAATATCAGCGATTAAAATTGAGAACAATACTTGATATTAAAAGTCCACTGATCGGATGGTTTAAATCTCCCTAAAACATTATTTTTTTCCTTATTGTACTATAATCTATAATCTATCACTTTAAGGGTATGGATCACCCACATTATAAACCATTGATGGTATAAGATAATTTCAATACAGTCAAAGAGAGTTTGGCCCATTTAAATATCAAAGTTCAAACATATAAGAAGCATGGATATTTACTTCTGAGGACAGGTTTCATTTCCGGCAATATTTTGGTGGGGTCCGTTTAGGTTTATTTTGGATATATTTTTGAAAATTTTGGAGATTATAAAAGTATTATTTAATATATTAAAAAGTCAAATTTCTATTTTAAAAATTTCAACGAAATCATTGAAATTGCAGTGAAAGTTTCGACTCATGCTTGTGCAAAGAAATAAAATAAAATAAAATAAAATCACTCAAAAATTTGTCACCAATCACAAGGGTGAAAGTGTTGGCATTGGACATCTGACCCGAGCACTATGGACAGTTTAAATCGACGTGCATGTATGGGGAGGTGGCTATCCATCCGTTTAAGTTGCCAACCCAAGTATCATACATTTGCAAATAGGGCTCTCAATGTGCTGGATTAGGGATGGGTTAGGGTTCAATCCGGCCCTAACTTACCCGAGCCGGATTTCCAATTTTTTCAACCCGGCCCTAATCCGGGCTACGATGTACTCAGCCCATTGGCTTGGGTGTTTTTCCAAACTTTTTTTCTAATAAAAGTTTGAAAAAGGTTAAAATTTTAATTAAATAATTATATTATTATTATAGAGGTTCAAGTACATGATTTTATTAAAATATTTTATTTTAATTTATTGCATAATAACGATAACAGATCATGATTGCTTGAAAATTTATTAACAAGTCATTCAAGTTGTATAACTAAAAAGCTATACAAGGATTGCTTAAAAATAAATTAAGTTATCTAATTTGTCCAATAAAAAAATATATGCATAAGGTTATTGCACTTTTGACTTAAATGTCTTAAATTTAAATAATTCAATAGTTTAATCTCATGACATTTAAGTAAAATATATTTAACTATATAAAAAAAATTATAATTTAAAAAAAAAATATATAATATATATATATATCTGGGTGCGGGTCGGATGTTGCAACACTCAACTCAAGTCGGGCTTGGAGTTAGCCGGGTTGCAATATGCTTAGCCCGATCCAGATATCGGGCCGGATTTACTAATAAAAAATATCATTTTTTTTTGGGTCGAGTGCGGGCCAAAAATCCGGGCGGGCCCTGCCTATTAAGAGCCCTAGCCGCATATTGTATTTAGTCCTCTCGGCTTACTACTCATTTTGTTCGTACGCTTTGAAAGACCAGCGCCTTGAATCGACCTATCTCTTCAAAATTTAAAGGCGCCAATATCACTAGCCCAAAAGCTTTGAGGTAGAGACTCTTAAGTCTTACCTCTACAATTTTTATTTATTTTTTTTCTGTGTTATTCTTCTGATTTATTTGGTATTTGAGATTTTTCCCTCCAAAAGTATTTCTTTCTCATCATTTTGGGTCATTGGGGATGGATCAGTGGGATTTATTTTTCTCCAGTGTTCGTGCACACCAGGCGTTTGCCGAAATGCCTATGAGTGGTTCAGCTGTTGATACCATTTGATTAATCTGGTGATAGAGCTTTCATACTGGGTTTTTTTATAAAAAATTTTAAAAAGTTTTATGGGCCCAGTAGTTCTTTAAGATGCTTATGCTGTCAGAGGTGGATTGACGCTTTTTTTGCGTAGAGCTTTGGGTGATTTTTATCGTGTTGTGCATAATATCTTTAATTGATAGATGAGGAAATTCTGTTTAATTTCTGGGTTTCTTTTCATTTTCTTCTTCGTCTGATTTTTCGGTGGGGGAGATATTCAGACGTGAAGGGTTGAGAAAGGGCAACATTTGGAAGACACACATCCGTATAGAAATTATATGATTATCTTCTAAGGTATGTTGTTATATAAATTTTTTAAAGTGGGTGAACACAATAAATCTATATGAACTATACATAAATAATAGGTATTGGAAATGGCGATGAATTATATATAAATAAATGAGGAATTTCGTTTATTATTTTAAATGAATTCTTAAGTTCACAGCTAGAAAGTGCAGGTTGATTTTCTCTTACAATTTTAAGATTAGGATTTTTTTGGTTATTTTGGTTCCAACTTTGTGGGAGTGGATTTTTATTTTTATTTTTTCCTTTGTTGTTACATGAGAATGGTGGGTCTATCTGTCGGAGAGATACATTTCACACATGGAGGGATTGCACAAGATCTTTGATCCGATGGATGTAAACGGTTGGATTTACGACAAATATCTGTTGAAACTGGAGTAATTCCTCAGGTATATTCTGTAACAATATATAGTCAGCATCCTCACCATCCTTCTGTTGGATATAGCCTGTAGACCACGAACTGTTATACTTGGTCCCACATGTATTTTTCCAAACTCATTTGTGGGCTTCCTTACAGGCAAATGGTTTTGCACGAGTTAGAATGGGTGCAACAGATGTTATTGCTAGTGTGAGGTATTTTCATCTCATTTATATGGTTCCGTGAGGCTTGGTTTTGGTATTTTCTTCTCCTTCAGAACCTATAAGGGTGTCTTTTTGTCATGCCCCGAAATCCAATACATCGCAAACTTCGGTGCGTGAACAAATTCAATAATCATAATCTCAAAAGAAGGGTACATCATTGTTCATTGTGAATGTCATTACAATTCAAAAGTCCCTTATGACACAACACAAAACCTTACTAACTCTTTGGCTGACTTTAATTTAAAAGATCTCCCAATGTCTCTGTCTGAGGAGATGCCTGAGGGTTAACTCGATTCACCGCTGAAATATTAACAACGGGAGTGAGATAAACTCAACAAGTGACCCCCTAATAATATCTAATAATCTACGTCTTAACAAACAAGAAGAGTGACAAATTCATTTATGATCATTCTTTTGATTTCAGTAGGAGTTGTATATAGATATGCAATTTCGCTATTTTATTCTCAATACATTACATTGCAATTGTCATCAAGTAGGAAATGAGATGTATGCATAAAAGAACATGAGGTTTTCTTTGAAAGGAAAACAAAAGAACAATAACTTAATTTCAGCTGCTACACGTTTATAAGTGTAGGTTCTACTATAGTACTAGATCCCTGGTACAACCACATGTAACCCTTTTGGACTTCACCTCCGTTCAGGTGGTTCTTACTACATCACATTACATATATGAATTTCACACCTTACCGTGGCAGGTCGGTAGGCAATATGTACTTATATAAGGAAGTACTAACACGGATATTCGTCCCAACTCCTGCCTGCCCAATGGGGGATTCACACAAGAAATATCATATACTTATATCTATGCACAACACATGTAGTAGGAAATCATTTGTTCAATAGTTGATGCCTTTCATAATCAAGATGGTATTCATGATGCTTTTCGAAAAGAAGTATATACTATGATCAATCCATTTTCATAACCCATTTTCTCCTTTTACCAATTTATGATAAAAAAATTATGCGATAACTATGCTTGCTCATATGTTCAATTAAATGGCATGCTTGCAAGAATCAATTACGATTAACTTCATGCCAAAATTTCACTTAACAATCATGATTATGCAGAGATAAAAGAACAAGTTCTTATATAGGTATTCTAGCATATTTATAATATCAACATACAATCTCGTAGATGTATCACACTACCTAATGGTTTAAATTCATAATTATAGGGTTGTACGTACTCGTATATACATATATGTATATTGTATTTGCATAGTACTAATTAATTAAACAAAATCGGTGATAAGGGTAGGTCACTTGCCTTGATACGCACTTCCTTGGTGCTTGCAATGAGGGTGGTTGAAGCTCGGGTTGCTCAACGTGTTGCCTGCACGAGAACAAGGGTGTGTCAGTGTTAAGCAGTGTCTCAACAAAAGAGTTGAATGACTACATGCGAGGTATGAGCTAGGGTTGAGTTAGGTCACGTGGAAGGTTAGCCAATAGGGTTTCGATTGGGATGGGTCGAGTTTCGGGAACGAATGAGATCATTACACGTTGATAGGGTCGGGTCACAATACCGGAAATATTACGAAAGGTAAACACATTAAAATCATTTTGATAACCCATGATAGGGACATATTTTTGTAAATACTAAAAATATATTCTATAATAACTTGGCTGATATTAAACCTAATAAATAAACATATTCAAAAATATTTTATAAAATGGGTTAGTAATTTGAAAATGTCTCTAACACCCTATGGGTTTTAATCCCTCATATTTTTAATGGAAAAGTTAAAATAAATAAATAAATGGCTAGGTTTTTAAAATAATAAATATACTATGTACATAAATAAATATATATTTATACAGGTTTATATATATATATATATATATATATATATATATATATATATATATATATATATAAAACAGGAAATAAAAAATAAAATAAAATGAAAAGGTTTAAGGTTATTGGTTGTTGTAACACAGAGAGGAAAAATGGCTGTGGGTAGAGAAGAGAGGGGAACCACAGGGAGGGAAAATGGGCTTCGTTGATGGGTTTGGCATTGTCGCCGACGGAAATGATGTTGATTGCGACCGCAATGGCACGACGGTCGCGAGAGCGCGCTTGGTAACGACAATCGCACGAGTACCGAAATGGGCGACAACAGTTGCCTCCGATGGTCATCATCGGAGGGCGAGTCGGCCGAAAACAAAAGAAAACGAGAAGGAGAAGAAGATGAAGAACAGAGGCAAAAGCCTTACCAGAGTTCTCTTTGGATTATGGAGGAAGGAGAAGATGGTTGACTCCTATTTATAACCAGAGGGGGAAAAATGGGGATGCCGTGAAGAGGGTAGTGCCGTGTGCAGGCGAGCCTGTCGTCGGACGGGGCCTGATTGCAGCACCAAATTGAGCCTCATTCCTTCTCAGCGGAGAGTCGTGGTCCAGCTCCTGTTTGCAGCGGATGGGACTAGAAGAGAAGAGTTGGGTGTTAAGCAGGTAACAAGAGAAAGGTTATAAGGGTTTTAAGTTGAGTTTGGCCTGGGCCTGGGTTGGGCCATGGGAATGGGTCGGTCTGGCTGGTCTGGGTCCTCACACATTTACTGTTGCTTTCTTCTTTATGTTTTTCCCCCAAACTTTGCAATCAATATATCAAGAAATTTAAGTTTCTGAAATATAAACATCGTTATGCTTGTGAAGCAGTTTTTAAAAATATGGATGCTGATCATTTTTTTTAACATGCTGATCGAGATATGTTATTCTTGCTTTACATTTTAAATTAGTTTTCTCTTACGATTCAATTAGCACATCCTTTCTTTTGTACACTGCAATATATTACCCTTTTGATTCCATCCACCTCAACAAGTTTTTATGATGTGATGCAATATTTTTGAGTTAATTTCAACCCTCATGTGAATTTGCTACAAAAGATCAATTGTAGGATTTTATCTCTTTAGCTGATCTGATTAACTTATGGAGTAAAGAGTAAAGATCACGTTTATATGGCACCATTAAATATCATGCTACTGCGTCTCACATATCAATGCTGGGCATGTTTTTTTCCAATTGAATATGACACTCCTCCAGATGGATTATGTGTATCTCATCCCCATTTTATTAACTGTTTCTACAACTAAGGGCACAACCCTTATGGATCTGTTATTCATCTTATATCCATGTTTACTGTCCAATGATCATGACTATGGGGCCTGATCATGGATCAAAATATCGTCCGATACCGATACGTATCGGACGATACGTATCGGTATTGGACTCGAACGATACATTGAATGTATTGTTCGATACATTCAAATGTATTGTTCGATACATTCAAATGTATTGAATGTATCGAACGATACATTCAATGTATCGTCCGATACAAACCGGTACCGATACGTATCGTTTTGGAGCTCGGACGATACGTATCGGTAACCCGATATTTTAACCCATGGGCCTGATAGCTTTGCATTAGAATATATATATATATATATATATATATATATATATATATATATATATATATATATATATATATATATATATATATATATGAGGGTTGGGTATATGGGTTCGAATGCATGGTGGATTCATGCATTCAAATTTGGTGGGGTTCACGTGGCACCCATTTAGGGGATTTGATGGGGACATCAACTGATATGCTATGTATAGAAAGCGCAAGAAGAAGATTCAAAGTTTCGAAGTGTTTTGTAGATTGCTTGCATCACGTGAGAAGACCCTATTTCGAGAAGGCATGCATGTGGGAAAAGGAGAAGAAGGTTCAAAGCTACGAGGCGAGAAAAAGAGAGGAAAAGAGCTTTTTGTTAAATCTCGCTTGAGCGAGAACCAAATTCACTCGAGTGAGCTCAACCAGAAAGGTGTGCCTGGAGGAGATGCCAATCTTGTTTGAGCGAGTTCACGCGAAAGACTTTGTAAACCTGTGCGGAGTTTCTATTTTGAATTCTATGCTTAGTTAGTGTTTTTAGTCTATAGAAAGGCATTGTAAAGACAATTTAATAAATATTTGATGATGAATTAATGAATTGTTTGCTTTGAGCGACTTTTCGGGAACTTGTGAAGAGTTTTCAACCGAAAGAGCGATTCTTCCACCCAAAGAGCGATTCTTCTTCCGCTTGTGGTTTGGTGTGAAGCCAATTTTCTTCTCTGGAGTGATTCCTTGGATATTATCTTTTCTGTTTATTTTTTTCATTGTTAGGTAATTAATTTAATTTTTTTATCCTATTGAAGACCCTTAAAATAAGTCCCTACCTAATTCGATATTTCCCTTTGAACGATTTAAACCCTTTGGGCCTTAAGTTATTCAAACCCTAGCAAGGAGTCAAGAGACAACAACAAGATTGTTGCTTGGTGCCTTGACTAAATCAAAATTAGAGTCTATCTTTAGACCTATTTTCTCGATCGGGAAAAAGGATCATATGCTAACGGATGCTAAATCGAATCAAACAAATTTCCCTAATAAAATTATTGAATTTCTTATGTGTTTTGGAAGGATTTTCGTGAACTTCCATTGCTCAATAAAATCTAAAGTTTGTTTCAAATTGCATAATTAGGGTTTTAGCGTTTGTCCTACATTAGGATCGGGTGCCATGACAACTTGCCCAAGGACGATCATGTCCATTCAAATTTTTATTATAGAAAGAGTGGATATCCACTTTCCAAACTATGGTCAAACCGTCAAAGGGGAAAAAAATTCAATGCACTAGGATGTGTGGGGCGGTACCCAAACTTTGACCGAAATTTTGACCAAGCCTCAATTTTTTAATTTATTTTATTCATGGATCACATGCCACGTGATTGAAAAACAGGTGTTGCTTTGGCATGTGATCTAGGGTTCGAATGCATGGGCTCATCAATGCATTCGAACCCATATGCCCTTTTCCTTATGGGTGTGTGTGCCTATATATATATATATATATGCCCAGATGCTTCCCTCGTAGGTAGCGTTTTCACGCTACCTTTGAGCCAGTTGGGTGCTAACCAGGGACTGAATGCCACAGTCGTTTAGCTTTTGAATGAAGTAAGCTTGGTTCCACCTTTCACCAGTTCAAGCAGGTGCTGCGAAGGGATTCGTGATTAGTGCTTTTCTGTTATGATAGGCAACATGCCTGAGGTCGATCAGGTATCATCTAAAAGAAAAATTAAAAAGGGTAGTTTTCCACTGTTGAAATTTGGATCAAAGTTTCAAAACTGTTTCTCTAAAATGTTTGAAGTAAAAAAAAAAAAAGTTTGTTTTTGAGGCATTATTTTCTAAGGTGCCCAATATAAAATATAGTTTGTTTTTAATACAGAGTATTATCCTCTCATGAGACATAAAACGTGGAATTTCACAATCCGTAATCGTAAAAGCGAAAGTCGGCCCAATCGATCTGCTGGAAATGGATACTGGAAGGCAACTTCGGGCGAACATAAAATACAAAATAGCAGAGGAAACCTTACACAGGGAGCTAGGAGATCGTTGGCTGCTTGGCTGATGCAGGAGTACTACATGTTAAACCATTCAAATAGAGTAAGTACTCAATACTATCTATTGATAATTTTCTTATTGATTTCCATTTTTTTTGTTTTTTTGTTTTTTTATTTATTTCTTGTTTATAGTTTACTTACATCTTTAATTTTTTGTGTTGCAGAATTTCAAATTCAAGCATTTCAAATCTAGGCATTTCCAATTCAAGATTTGAAATATGTGGATTTGCAAATCTCTTGTTTGGATGTTTAAGCATTGTATTAGGATTTGACCCAAAGATTTATAGATACTTCATTTGACTATTTTTTTTTTATAAAAATAATTTATATTTCATTGGTTTCTTTCATTCTATGTAGGGGTGGAAGTTCGGTGAGCCGAACCAAAATCGAAACTGAAAATTTTAATTTTGGTGTTGGTACACCTAAAACTGAACAAGAACCGAAATATTTTGAGTTCTGTTAACCGAACTCCTCACCCCTGAACCGAAACAGAACCAATCTATTTTCAGATTTTTTTTAATATATATATATATATATATATATATATATATATATATATATATAATTTATTTTTATTTATTTTTTTTCGATTTTTCAGCTTAGGGTCGGTTTTCCTTTTATTGGAAATTGATTTATCTTATTTGATAACATGGAAGTATAATTACATAGGTGAAATAAAAATTGTGTTATAAAATAAAAGTTTGACCAAATATCAAACTTTGATCATAGATAAAAATTTTCATTATCAAAATACAAATAATACATTAATAAGCATTATCTATTGTCAAGATACACTTTTCAAATTTTGACTAAAAGTCAAACTTTGACTAATAAAAATGAGGCAATATATTTTAAAGTTATAAATTAAACAATGATAGATATTTTTAATTATAGTATTCCACTTATTACAATTTATAACTTTCTATAGAAAATCAAACTTTGACTAAGAAAAAATTGCACTGATGCGATATAAATTTATGTAGTAGTAGACTCTATCTATAATAAGGTTTTGAATTTGACTAAAAATAAATTGTATAAAAATCAAAATTTGACAAAAAGTCAAAGTTTGACCAATAAGAATGAGACAATGTATTTTAAAGTTATAAATTAAATAATGATAGATATTTTTAATTATAGTATTCTACTAATTACAATTTATAACTTTTTATAGAAAATTGAACTTTAAAAAAAATCAAACTTTGACCAAGGAAAAATTGCATTGATGCGATATGAATTTATGTAGTAGTAGACTCTATCTATAAGCGGGTTTCGAGTTTGACTAAAAATAAATTTTGTGCAAAAGTCAAAGTTTGACCAAATATCAAAGCTTGACTAAAAGTCAAAGTTTGACCACTAAAAATAAGGCAATGTATTTTAAAGTTACAAATTAAACAATGAGAGATTTTTAATTATATTAATCCACTAATTAAAATTTATAACTTTTTATAAAAAATCGAACTTTGATAAAAAGTCAAACTTTGACTAAGAAAAAATTACACTGATACGATATAAATTTATATAGTAGTAGACTCTATCTATAAGCAGGTTTCGAGTTTAACTAAAAATAAATTTTGTGTAAAAGTCAAAGTTTGACCAAAGTGATCAAAAATCAATGTTTGACTAAAGGTCAAATTATTGACAAATAAAATTGAGATTCTAGTATCACATTATAGATCAACATCGATTTTTTTGCTATCAAATTGTAGGAGTCAGTTTAATAAAAAGTAAAATTTTAATTAAAAATCAAAGTTTGACCTTAAAGTCAACCTTTGACCCTTGGTTGGGATGCCTCATGCCCAACCCAACCGGATTGGCCAAGCTTAAAAATACTCGGCTCATGTGGGTTGAGTATCAGGTCGAACCGTTCCTATTATGGCACGGGGTAATAACTTTTTATTCACATAACATAGCCAATTATATGATGGTGTAAGATTTGGATTTTCAAATAACGCCAAGGAGGTGTTATTTACAAATCCACTTTTTTACGTAGAGACATGGAATTCTAAATTCTGATGGATTTACTAAATCCAAATCCAAACACAAAAATGTGGAACCAAACGGTGGATTTAGATTTAGGAGATCCAAATCCAAATCCACGTTTCCAAATGCAGCGGGAAATTCATATGAAAGGGTTATGGGAAATGGAGAAGAACAAAATGATGAAACCAATTATCCATCGTTCTAAAGGATTGTGGGAAATGGAGAAAAAAAAAATGATGAAACCAGTTATCAAAGTGAGACAATGAATATGGCTGTGGAAGTGAAAGGTTTCGAAGAAGTGGGTAGTTTATAGGAAATCAACTATATTATGGGAAATACAGATTTAGCGGTGGGAGATGGAGAACAACGAAATGGGTTCAGTGATCTCAGCTGCCCATCATCTATTCTTTTTCAATCTCAAGATTTTTGCATTGTCGAAAATCATCGATCTCAATAGAAATCGTCTTATTTGGAGTTTGATAATTCGTTTATTTATGATGTCGAATGAAAACAGTATCGTCAGTATTAGTTGTAGATTTGTGTAATTTTCAAATTTTTTATGTGTTTTTTTATTAATTTTAATATTTTAAATAAAATATAATTATTGTAAATCTTGGTATACCAAATCCTATAAAAAAAAATCAATGGTGTAATATGGGCAGTATTGAAGTTTAGTCTGGATAAATTATAGCCTTTTTGTCCCTCCCCACTCAGCCAATTGGTTTTGAGTTTTTCTTTTTAAATAACGGTTTTGAGTTGGATGCACAGATTTATCATAGTATCAGGGGTAAGCCTAAGATATCAAGATATATTGCGTGGAAGATTGTGACCAAAATGATCTACATTGTCTCATTTAAAGGGGGAATGATCATGTCCTACCATGCAGAACGGGATTTCTAGTCCTACCCCATCCGGTGCCCTTGGAAATTGGAGAATCTTGACTTTTCAGACTGAATTGCTCTTTTAAATAACGGTTTACATCCTCTAATTGATCTTTTAAATCTCAGCCTTTTCAGACTGAATTTCATCCCTGATCTGGTGCTCTTTTGAGATTTCAGTGTGCTGCTACTGCTGGTTTTGAACCAGTTCTGCTCTTCATAAATTTCTGCCCTAAAACTCTATTACTGATCCTGAACTTCAGGACCAGCTGCTGTGATCTGATCGCATATCGTCATCAGTGCTTTGTGATTCAGGTCAAGGGTTCTTCTTCTGAACTTCCTCTTCTGGCGGGTAAAAAATCTGAACCCAAACCCGACTTCTTGCAGGTCGGGTTGACTTGCCCATTTCCACCTACTCACAGGATATGACTCATCAATATGTTACCCTTTGTTACCTTCACATTTCAAATGTAAAAAAACACCCAATTTTCTCTTTCTAGCCTTGGATGAATAAAACACTAATTTTTTAGAATTTACCAGTGTAACCCAGTTCTTTGCCCACCAATATGTTAATAGCTACTGACCCATCAGACATTGATAAGCTTCCTCTTGAATGTCCATATGTTAATAGCTACTGATCCATCTGACAATCTTAACGAACAGATCAAATTTTGCTGAGATACAAATGACGATCTTTACTTTTGATCAATGGAAAGAGGTCTCTGAACTCTCCTAGGTATCAAATCAGGTTAATGAAACTTCAATTTTAGATTGATAAATAAAGAATCGGATAGCGGATTATAGAACTTACAAAAATGAAGGAAACTTTGAAGTCGCCACTGCCAGAAAAAAGACCATGAAGAAGGCATTAATGGTGGCCATTTTCATTGCCATCTTCTACCTCTGATGTGGATGCTGTGGCTGGCTTTTGGGGACAATACACCAGGGAACGTCTTTACAGGTTTTGGAATTTATGAGCCATTTTGATTTACTGACTTTGCTAATGCTACCATTGTTCCTCATCTAGTGGGTAGTTACAAGTAAGTGATTCTATAACACCTATTAGTCTATTACTAATTAGTATCTGGCATTCCAAATCATACAACTAGGCGTAGTCCCCATACAGATTGGCTACTGCTACATGACAACTGTCACCATTAGTAGTAATGCTAGAGCTACTGCTGTTGTTGCAGTCGCTACTATTTCTACTCCTACTTTTACTACTCAATTTATTCATTAGGTGTATGGTGTATTAATATTTTGTTTTGATCAGTAAGAAGCTATAATTTCATTAATAAAAATGAAAATTACAGCAGATCAAATGAGGAGCTCGGGAAAAAAGAAGAAACATACAATACAGCAGGAGCGAAAAGAAAAGAAAGAAAAAATAATGCACAGGGAACACAGGGTTGCGGGGGAAGAGTAGTAGGGCCCCAAACAAAACCAAGAATGGCATGTTAATATATAGTAAGACATTGGCATAAATAGGATTTTGTACCAGTAACTGTAAATATAACATCAACCATATTATTCTCTTGGGTTCTTTGTGTTGCTTTAGACTACTTGAAATTTGAACATATATATTTTTCTTATTTGGAATTGTCTAGGTAGTCAATTGCCCAGCCAGTGTTTGGATATGTAGATGGATGTCTTGTGGAGAAGTTTCCTGACAGTGCTTTAGTAAGGGTTTCAACTTCCTACGATGGCTTCGAGTTCTAGAAGTTTTGCAGTGTGCAATTTGATTTTTGAAATAAAATTATTAGACCCAATAAATTCCTTCTTGGATTTCTTGTTGTTCTTATTCTTCTCATAATAAAAATGACAAACCTTATTTGCACAAAATATGGGTAACCCTTTACCCATTAAAAAAAGGGTAACCTTTGGAATTTTATGATAATTGTTCTACCCAAAATTATTATTTTCAGAACTTCAGTTCATTCTGTATATTTTCCACTCATGAGAATCCTGTTTTTATTAAAAAGTTTTTAAATGGGTATAATAAGCTGCAACGATTTGAAAAGAGTCCTGTTTTTTCTAATTTTTCCTATACTATGATATAAAATTATATATATAAGTCACTCCAGCATTTTTGTCCTCATTGCCTAACAAAAGAGAGCGTTTGTAAGGCTCTTGTTAAGGATACAAACTCAATATTTCCCTAGTTTTATTATTATGTTTATAATAATGTGTGGGTGGGTTTAGTCCCAAATGCATATTAGTAACATTGATGTATCGTGTCATGTATAGATGTATATGTGGTGTGTAGGTAGTCATTTGTGGGGTTTACATAGTAAGGGGCATCTATTCTTAATACCACGACTAGTGGGGTCTCTCTTTAACCATAACTTCTATTTGCCTACTCTCTCTCCCTCTCTATCCCCACCCCAATACCCCTGCATCACTATCATCAAACCCTAAAATATCGCTACTACCAAACAAACCTTATACCTAAACTAAAAGTCTTGTTGGTTACAAAGTCACATCCCTGGCCGACACGTTACATCAATATTTCCAATATTGAGTTATGATTTATTATTGTACTTGGTTGCGCCTCTATATAAAGGGGGTTTTGGTCAGGTTGAACCGGTTGAACTCAAATGGTGTTCAACTGATCTTACAGCCATTGGATGCAAGAGAATCTTGGCTTTAACTTTCTGAAGTTGACACCGGCTTCTGGATCCCTCGCATCCAATGGTTTTAAAACCAGTTTAACCCCATTTGGAGGTCAACTGGTTGAGCCTGGTCAAACCCCATATAAAGGATATTGGGTCTTTTAGTTTAGCATCTCAACCAGTGCGCTTTGTAGCTTTTCCCTTAAGTGTGCACGGCATACTCATCATGCGCCATGTGGACCTTGAGGCATGCAGACTTTAAGAACAAAGAGATCGAGATGCACTTGAACTGTGCATGCTATACACTGTTGTAAAGGTTAGGCACCTAATACCGACTCTTTATTTCCATATTTACTCACGAGAATCAAAACCATATGCAGAGTGGTCCCATCAGCTTGCGCATATTATAAACATAATGGGTTTGTACATATTCATCATTACATGATCATTGTCATCAACAGTATCACCATCATCACCCTCCTTTTCGTCTCTCATCTATTCGGGTTCAGCTTTGCAAGTCTTATTTCTTCACTTGTTTATGCTTAAAACAAAACTGCAAGTCACACTCAAACACTTTATATAGGGGGGGAGCTTCTTGCTCCCGCTAGCTTTGTGCAGTTGGTGTGTAGCTTTCTTTCTTGAGAGGCTTGACCATAGGCCTGTCTTTTAGTTTTGTTGGGTTTTTTATTTGTCTTAAGCCTCTCAAAATATGTTTGTACTATCAATTTTTTTTTAATATAGAGACTCCGACAGCATGTACATTGATTAGGGTCATGACAGCCTACTTTATGCCACGTGGTGCACAACTGTGGTCAGTCTAAGTAGTCCAACTAGCTGCTCATCACTGGCACATGTCTTAGCTAAAGAATCAAGCTTGTAAGAGCTTTGGAAGCATCAGATCAGTGCTACCATTAAAAAAATATGCATCACCATGCATATTAACATTCATATGGCAATCAACCATTGCCTACTGTGAATTGAGGGAGAAAAATGGCAGTCGACAGTTCCCTTGAGCAAACAAATGATTCTTATGATGATGACGGGAGCTTGATAAGAACTGGTAAACCTAATTAGGAGTCTACTTTGGTTACATATTATCAAGGCTGATCGTTTACTGTATTCTATGACTACTCATGATTTAAAGCCTCCGGGTAAGAATATTTGACAAGGAAATCTATGGACATACTTCACGCATGTAATAACTGGGGTAATTGGGCTGGATCTCAGGACCTATTTCCATGTTTTGCTTTGCCATTGTCACCTACATCTCAATGTTTCTCCTTTCTGACTATTACAAACATGGAGGGCACCATCTTAAAAATGGTCCTATCCAAAACTTTGGCATGCTTTTGATTGTTGTAATGAATTCATCCTTTTTTCAGGCACAAGACAAGGCTACATATTGGGCAGTTGGTGGAAGATACTTCAGCTAAACTTAAACAAGCAAGTGAAACAGATCAACATACTGAAGTCGGTGTAAGTGGAGATTGTGGATTAAATTTTCTGAAATATTGTGGATTATTAATGGATGCTTAAATTTAGAAAGAAATGAATTTCCTTGTTTGCTCTAGAATTTTAGTAGGTGCTAATAAGGAAGGTGATGAGGAAAAGAGCAGGGCCCTTGGAAGATTGATTGCTTAGGAGAGAAACCTGAGACACCCTTGTTAGATACAAATAATTACCCAAAACATATGAAGAATCTATCAATATAGGTAACTAATCATGAATGATGAATGGTCATGATCTATTATGTCCATGGTTTGGGTTTATGTGTATAAGACAGTTGGAGAGATTAATGGAGGTTTTTTTTTTAACGTTTGAAAATTTTAGGATCTTGAGCAGTTAGCAGCAGAGCTAAGAGCAGAGATTGTGTACACAGTATCAAAGATAGGTGGGCACCTGAGCTCAAGCCTAGGAGTGGTGGAATTGGCTGTGGCTTTGCATCATTTGTTTGATACCCCAGAGGATAAGGTCATATGGGATGTTGGCCATCAGGTGAATATAATTTGTATTGAATGAATTTGAGATTTTTTTCAAAACTTTATTTTATATGAAAAATGGGACTTTTTGGCTAATCCAAAATTTCCAAGTGGTTAAACATTATATGAGGATTACTCTGCCAAAAACAATGCTCATCAGAGGGTTTACAGTATGAATTGGTGTAGGGTAACTGCCTGATATTTTATACACAAAATCATGGCAGCAGCTAAAATTTTTACTGTACCCAACCAGTTTTTAGTCCTACTAGCATCTTGGGCTTTGTGTAAACTAAGTTGGGCCACAATTTTTCATCCTCAGTGCAGCTTAATTTTCTTGGTATATTTGAACTAGGGCATGGTCTGTCCTTTTTCTCTTTGGGTCACAGTAAAATGTCTCCTGACCACTCCAGATCATGCTTGGGTGCAGCTCAACCCTTATAAGCACTTATTTTCAAATTTTCCACCAACACTCCATTAACAGAGTTGTTTCTGTACTTTGTTGCTCCTCCCTCTAGAGTGTAGAGTGTTTGAGTCTTTCAGTTTATTATCAGGTAGTGTGTGTGCCTAGGAGGTCTTATTTTTTTAGAGTGCTCTAGTTTTTTATTAAGGATATTTTTGGTTATGATTCTGCCTTTTGAATTCCTTATAGATGCTTCCATCAGTTGTTTAAGAATCAAGAACTTAAGATGTAAAAAGATTAATGATTTACGCTCTTTATGTTCTCATACTTGCGAATTGATAGAACACCTATTCTTACTCCTATTTCTCTGTTTTAGTCGGTTACATGGTGGAGTTTCTCCTGTTTTATTCAAGAATTGGAGTGGGTTTTGCAACGGTGAATTGATCTTGCCAAGCTTCTTGTCTCAGTAGCTATCAAGTGCGTCCCTTCAAAGGCAATGGTATGGCATTAAAATGTAAAATTATTTTAGCTTTCTATGAGAAGATAATGAATTGGTAACGATACATTAGGCGAATTAATTTAAGCAAACGTTTAAAAGACTTAGCTAAGTGACGGGGAACGCCAAGTTCGGGAGCCTTAGATTTGGGGCCACAACAGATTATCGGCGTCGGAAGAAGTGTAGAGGAAGCCCGGGTACCGTAGCCTCAGAGGAGAAACAGATACAAACTGCGATGAGAACAGTTCCACAACGTAACCTCGTGCGAGCGAGCCTCATGCGAGCTACCTCGCTCGACCGAGCCACAGTGACGATTTTCGATGGGATTTTACGTGAAATTCTTTTTTTGTGTTTATTTAGTATTAGAACTCTTTTATTTCAAAATTAATTATTTGTGGCCTATATATAGAGGCTTGTAAAGACTTTTAATATTTTGAATGCTTTTATGCTTGAATATTCTTTACCTGAGATGGGTTTGGTGTGAGGCCAAGGGAGTGATTCATAAAAGCCATTGTTATCGACTCTATCATATTTGCTATCTAAATCTTTGCGTGCTTCTCTAAACCCCAAGCCTAAATTCTTCCTTCGATTCTGAAACTCTAGATTTCTGAAACCATAGATTTCCAAAACCATAAACCAATCTAAAAGCCATAAACCTTTTACAAACCCTAATTCCCTTTTACAATCCAATTTGAAATCCGTGAATTTACATCGGACTGAAGACGAGCGCCTAATCCTGGAAAAGCTAGAGTCCTATCTCTAGGCCAATCCCGCCTCGACTCTAAAAGTACTTGCGCATCGGACTGGACCCTTACTGGATCTCGCGTGATCTACTCATCAAAATTCTGCAAACCCTAAAGGTATCTTAAGATAATTTTACGATTAAACTTGAATTATTTTATTTAATTTCGATAAAATCTGTATAAAAATCATATTCCGCATTTTAGGGTTACCGTCCCGCGTCAGTTTTGGTATCAGAGCCCTAGGTTTTCTAGGTTAGGACATATTGTGTGACGTTTTAATTGTTGCATTTTATTTCAGTTTTATTTGTGCACATATAGTGTTCGATAAAATTCTTCTTCCATTGTGGTTCATGTTTGCATGTCATTTAGCACCTGTGTTAGTAAGCCGTATTCATCATGTGAACATAAGCGAGATTGTCGATGCCCTTAGGGACATCGAAGCCCAAATGTGTGCAATTAATAATAGGAGCCGCTACACACCAAATTCTTGGCAAAGTCTCAACAGTCGTGATGAGACTAGAGTTAGGGGATACCCTCATCATCGTGAACCCGAGTACGATCATGCCGAGTGGTTTCTAAAATCTATTCGGAATGAGGTCCCAAATTTTGAGGGTATGACGAATCCTAAAACCTTCGTGGAGTGGTTGTCTAGTATAGAAGATTATTTTGATTGGTATGGCGTACCGAATGAGTACAAAGTTATGTTAGTGAAAAAAAAGTTGGTGGGTAATGCCAAATTTTTTTGGACTCGCTTAGAACGTCGCACTGAGTCTCTTCGGAATAAAGTCATCTCCACATGGGAGGACATGAAGGTGGAACTTATCGAACAGTATGTTCCTTTCACACACCGTCACCTTCTACAGAGTTTGAGAACTAAGACAAATAATTGCCCTGATTGTCTTAAGTATCAAGGGTTCGGACACTTTGCATACCAATGCCCCACAAAATTTCTCACTCCGAATTTATTGCTTAAAAGAGTGAATCCTAAGGAGCCTGAGAATAGGGAAGTGGAAGAAGTGTACGACCCTCGTATCGTAATGAGTGAAGAGGAGATGGAAGAAGTTGATGAAAGTCTAGTTTGTGTTGAAACGACCTCTATTTCCCTTGTGAGTAGTGATGTTGAGTCTCCCACACATGAGTCAACCGAGTTACCCACACAAGAGTCTACTGAGTCGCATATGCATGATGTGTTGGTGCCCGTAGAACCCGGTGTGCACGAGTCCTTGTCAGTGGTCGAGTCGCATGCACATGAGAGTATCGACTCCATAGATACACTCACACATCAGTCTCGAGTTACATTCCTCTTCACATTCCGAGTCTTGTTGTGAGTCAAGTTTTGAGTTTCATTTTGCATTGCATGCCGAAATTAAATACAAGATTAATTCAAGCAACAATCACTACAAATTATTTGCTGATACTTTGCCTACTGAGAGTACATGGACCAATGATGAAAGAGCTTGCCATTTGAGTTCTCGTCATCCCAATCGATATCGTGATCACATTTAATCGGGGATGAATTCCTTCAGGTTCGGGAGAGTTGATGAGAAGCTTCAAAAATATTTGGTAGAGTGGGTTAACAAGCCGGGTTATTTGGTTCATCAAGGAGAGGTTTACCGTGTGCGTCCCGCTACAATCAACCAAGATGAAGATCATACGTCATCAGGAGCTGAGATTGTTTGGGTTAGTTGCAAGGAGTTCCACCGTGCGAATTCCGATACACTTGATCAGTACCATGTGTGTGTTTCATCGGTGATGAAACATTTTGAGTGGAGGAGAATGACGGGGAAAGCCAAGTTCGGGAGCCTTGGATTTGGGGCCACAACAGATTATCGGCGTCGGAAGAAGCATAGAGGAAGCCCGGGTACCATAGCCTCAGAGGAGAAACATATACAAACTGCGAGGAGAACAGTTCCACAGCGTAACCTCGTGCGAGCAACCTCGCTTGACCGAGCCACAGCGATGATTTTCAACGGGATTTTATGTGAAACTCCTTTTTTGTGTTTATTTAGTATTAGAACTCTTTTATTTCGAAATTAATTATTGGTGGCCTATATATAGAGGCTTGTAAAGACTTTTAATTAGTTGATTGAATATTTTGAATGCTTTTATGCTTGAATATTCTTCGCCTGAGATGGATTTGGTGTGAGGCCAATGGAGTGATTCCTCAAAGCTATTGTTATCTTCTCTATCATATTTGCTATCTAAATCTCTATGTGCTTCTCTAAACCTCAAGCCTAAATTCTTCCTTCGATTCTGAAACCCTAGATTCTAAAACCCTAGATTTCTGAAACCCTTGATTTCCAAAATCATAAACTGATCTAAAAGTCATAAACCTTTTACAAACCCTAATTCCCTTTTACAATCAAATTTGGAATCTGTGAATTTACATCGAACTGAAGACAAGCGCGACCCCCATTCCGATACACTCGCGTTGGCGCAATCTATTTCGGTCCGATAGCTGAGATCCACCCCGTCCCCACCTGGGACGACGAGAGACGTGACTTTTTCACCGGAGTTAGCAATTACGTTTTCCCCGTCTCTCCTCCGCCCCATTGCATTGTGCTCTGCATGCCTCGGGAGGAGTTGCCTTTCCAACAACTTGACTTCTATGAATACCGATATTCCTTGCCGCCGACGCAAACGGCACACGATCTTGGGACACTTTCCCAACTATCAGAGGCGACCAGATTTGAGCAAAACTAGTCTCCCACAAGTCTTCCGTACTCTAATCGACTAGCAAGAGCGAGCCACATCGTCCATCGATGCCACGAAAAACCTCATCTGACCAGGCATGCAGCGGTAATCCGAATAGTCTTAGCTAGAAGCCTCCATCCCAGGAATGTGTATAGCGCTCCGCCACCTCACCATACCATCTGCCACAGCTCACCGGGGTGTCCTTAATCCAAAAGTCCCTGAGTTTACACATCTCTCCAATTTTGAATGCGGGGGAGAAATTTTGAGTCTGATAGTTTAGAAAGGGAAGGGCGATCCTAATATCCCCATGTATTATTTACCCATCTATAAATTTGTAATGGAACTAGGTTTCAATTTTTAATATACTGGACAATCCAAAATCCAAGCAGATTATCAACGAGGGAGAAATAATGGGATCCATTGAAGGTCAGACGTTGGACCCCGATATTTCCAATAAGTCCTTCGTCAACAGTTTGAAGGCTACAGACCCCATGGTGCCCTCGATCGTGCTTCAGCAGGTGGCCATCATCCAAAGCCATTTTAAATGAGACGCCCTGGTGCAACCTCCCACACGTCCCCTTTCTTACTTCCAAACCCTTCTGCATAGGTCCCAATGCTGGTCGGAATCTTTTACCTGCAATATACCACCCTTGTCGGATATCCTTCATCTGGCAATTAGTGAGGACCATTTGCTCCTTTGAACCCACCCTTAGGATCTAAGTATCATTTCCTTTGACTGTAATACATGTAGCCCTAACCTCCTCACATCGGAATCGATTACATATCGACCTTCTACGAAAGTTCATGTTTCGGCATTTGGCACAAATCCAATCCCCTGCCCTAAGAACCACCACCATCAGTTTTGGATGGAGGAAATCGAACCAGAATCACTTTATCTCGCTATTTAGTGTTGTTATTACGTTTATTCTTTACTATTGTCTCGTTATGTTTGTTTGATTTATTAATATTGTTCCTAATATATATATATATATATATATATATATATATATATATATATATATATATATATATATATATGTGTGTGTGTGTGTGTGTGTGTGTGTGTGTGTGTGTGTGTTTATTTTTTTAATGTGTAAGCTTCGAACAATCATATTACAGTCCCACAATCTACTGACGGAGGAAACGATTCAGGTATTACCACTAGCTATGTTCATTTAATAGTTCACATCTCCACAATTACATTTGGATAGTCCCATAATTATCCACTTGAGGGGCTTGATTTCACAACCACCATCTTCTATGGAAGTTTGGGGTCATTCCAATTGATCAATGCACTTGTTCTTTGGTGTTGCGTTTCAGGGCCAACTCGGGGTTCTAATGGCGTACGTGCACAAACATGATAAAATTATTAATTGGTAATCACATGTTTCTTCTTATTACATTGTATCTATATTTTGATCATTTAGTCAATTAAATTGAATTCATATTTTCAAATATTTATTTGTTGATGAGATATCATTTGTTGATATGATGGTACCAAACCTCGAATTTTTAAATATTTAGCTAAAACCATGCTTGCTAATTTCATACAGGAATTTCTCTAGATGAAAGAAGAGGTGTACCTATCTAAGACGATGAAGATGAATTATAAATAGATTATAGGTTTTATCTGAATATTGATGGGTAGATGTAATTATATTTGGTTTATTGCTTGTAGTAAAATCTGAGGGACACGGTGGAATTTGTCAGTTGGTTATCGACATTTTCGCTATTTTAAGGCCTTTTTATGCATTTTGATTAAGACTTGATGTTCTAGTTATTATTATTGTGTTGGAAATTGTCAAGTACTATTAAACTTTCATTTTGTAGCAATGAGAATTATGTGCTTATAGTTTTTGTGACATATTTATTATTTTTTGCTGAATTTGCATTGTATAGGTTTTGTTCATAATAAGTGGTGAAATTTTCATAACTTTTCTAAATTGGGAAATGGATTTTGTAGGTTTCCTTTTATAATAGATGATATTAAATAATTTTCTTGAATGACATAGAATTGTATTTTACAGGTTTGTAAAACTTGTATTATGTTTTATTGAACTATATATATGATTATTCTAGGAAGGCAATGTTCTAAATAAGTAACTAATAGCTTTTAAAATAAGAGAATTTTTTTTTTACCAGGAGTTAAAAATTGCTTTTATTGTTTTCAAAGATCAGGCACTTATATCAATTACTGGCGGTTATAAATTGCTACGAATTATTATCAATTACTGGCGGTTTATAGCTACCGTTAAATTATTATCAATTACCAGCGGTTATAAATAGCCGCTAAAATATTTAATTTTTACCGGCAGTTACAAACCATTGTTAATACAATTAATTTTATAACAACTATTCATAATGACCAGTGTTAGTTAATCGCCGGTAAATATAATTAACGGCAGTCGAAAACCGCCGCTAAAAAAGTGCTTTTTTAGTGACGGTTGGAGTGCTGGTAAAACTTTTCTCGACAACTCCAAGCATGGCGGTTTGAGTGACCGCCACCGAATGTTTTAGCGGCGGTTGGAAAGGCTTTAGCGGCGGTTGAAACCGCCGCTAAAAGTCTCATATTTTGTACTGATGGTTTGAGATAAAAAGTATACTTTTAATTGTGTGAGATCATTTAAATAACATTTTTGGTGTTTAAATGTAAGTGAAAAACAATCACCATCGTCTGATCCAAAGATGTCAAAGCAGTTTTAGCATGTAAAATTTGAGTTGAGGAGAAAGAATCTTGGGTTTGCAAGCGTGATAAAAAAAAAATAACCCAGTGATGTTGGCGAAAAACATTTTCAGCCAAATTTTGGTTGAAGTTTTTTTCTGAACTTTTTTTTTCATAAAACTTTTAGAGTGTGGGTCCCACTATGTTGCCGAACAGAACAAACTATTGGTGCCATAAAAATACTCACCGCGTTTGTTTTCAAAAACTCAATTTGCCAATCACTACTTGTTTGGCAAAACGTATGGAAAGTGTTTTTTTTGGCTTAACATCCATTAGATTTGTTAAAAAAAAAACATCCATAGATTTGTAAAAATAAAAATCCATAGGAAGTTTCTTTTCAAAACAAATCGATGGTTGGGCAATTTTATTTTTTCAATCGTTTGGTTATAAAATGTGTAAAATTTTGTTATCTCCAAATTGTCACCAATTCGCATGTAATTCACCTTTTGTTACCTATATGATACGGTAATTTTGACTATCTCATTAAAAATAAATGTGTCCAAAAATATCCATTTAGTCTAAACATAGTTTAACATTCTCAAAAGACTTTTCACTCTATTAAAATAATACGTAGTATTCATAGCTGCAAGAACAAGATTTTCTGGCCGTCCAATTTACTCGTTCAGGAACAATCGATCTCTTACTCTTAGCCATTTCTCATTGGCCATCTTTGGGGACAAATTGGTGACCTTACAAATGTTGTCACTTCTATTTGGGCCGATCCGCTAAACCTGATTTGTTCAATGATCTTCCACCGTTAAATTAGTCTTATGATCTTACACTACTAAAGTGTAATTTACTATTATGCCAAGTGGCACATAGATATAACTAATCTAAATTGTTAAAGACGATCCATCATTCTAAGATGTCTCAGCTGAAGAATCATGCTTATAAGTTATTATGAGCCATCGTTTAAAATTAAGAAGAAAGATTGATAATAGAAGGCACAGATCAAACGGTTCAAATCTCTTTTTTGTACATTGCCCTTCAATGGGTGATCTATGGTTTAAGATGTGAACGATTGTACACCATGATCAATGGTTTAAGATATGGATGATTCGTACCGCCAATGTGATAAATCATTCATTTAAGTGCAACATGCCCAAAAAGTAGAGTTTAGGAAGACTTAAGTCATACATTCAAGTGCAATATGCCCAAAAAATGTGTATGACCCATACCATTGGCTTAGTTTTAATGACTGGTGTTAAAATTTGTCAATCAGATGGTTCATTTCCACTTAGAGACATGTTTCTTTCTGCTGACTGATGTTCTAATGATAAATTGTCACTTAGACAATCTAAACAGATCATAGATGTGATCCACATGGAATAATGTTAAATCACATAATGTGAGATAAAAAGTTCAACGTCAAAGATATTAGATCATTTAAACACTATTTTGATGTTTACATGTAAGGAGCCATTATGCCTATCTTAAATTATTAATGATGCAAGATCATTTAAGCCCCACGTCATGAGAGTCTGGTCCTAACTCAAAAGATGCAAAGAAGCAATGATCAGTTCACTCTAAGGTGTATACTGTAGAGAATCATGGATTTTTATAAGATTGCTTACCAAAGTTTCAGAATTGGCAAGATCCCTTATCAAGTTTGAGAATTGATGAGATACCTTATCTAACCGTTTAAACCACCATAACAGTCTTTAAAAGACCAATTTACCATCACCTTTATAAGGTTGATGTGACATAAAGTATTTGAAAATCGTTGCAATTGTATCACATGCAAATGACGAAGATGCCCCTTATGCTTAAAACTTAAAAAAAAAAAGATTTATTTTAATCTCGTAAATCAATAAATTGCTCGATTTTGAAGATTTGAATCAACTCAGATAAGTTTTAAAATTTTTATATTGTTAAAAATAATTTATGAAACAAAATAATAATTGAATTCTAACCGTTCGATTACCGCGTGATTAATTTTTAACTGGACAGGGACCAATTAGTACTCGGACGGTAACCGATTGGTAACCGGTCAGAAACGATACACTTCTTTTCCGATTATTGACCAGTTCTCAAGTGGTAACTGAAAGTAATGGATCGAATTCTTAGGGATCAAATTAAAACACATTTTTTAAGATGCCTAAGTCAAAATGTACTTACTATAATACCATAGGCAGTGCTAATGGCGCTGATGTACCTCTTCGTAGACTTGATCAACATGCCTTCATATTGTCCCGAAGTGATACACATTTGACCATGGCTCGAATGGAACTCTCTTTCTATTTTTGTCATCAAGAAATCTATTAAAGCCATGGTGCAAATGTCTATCACCTAGAACTACAATATTTGCCACTTTGCATCTCACAACATTAAAAAAGCAGCAAACATGATCTAAAAATGAACAAAATTTCAAAATTAAAATACAAAATTACGAAGACAAAGGAAAATAAGCAATAATAATGTTATGACCCGAGTCTTTTTGAGACCTATCTAATGGTGATAGATGGGGTGGAGCACCAAGCTCAATAAGGGTGATCCACACTCTAACACACATTGTGTATTTAATTAGGGAAAGAACACAAGTCCTTTGGACTCTTTATTTCTTTATCTCACTCTTTCTTCTCTCTCTCTCTCTCTTTGTTTATTAAAGACCCAACCGGGTACCCTCTCTTTCTTTCTTTTAGCAGGTAATAGAGTCACATAGGACTCTTTGCCTTCTTTTCTTTTATTCTTTTTTTTTATTATTATTGGCAATAGCCCAACCGTCCTCTTCTCTTTCTCTCTCTCACCATTAAACCCAAGCAACCCAAGCCACCATTAAAACCAACCGCCCATCCTCTCTCGTTATATAAATATATACATATATATACCCATCTCCCTTCTTCTTAAGAAGAAACCAAAGGTGATCTTGATGGAGTCGTCAACGGCCGAGCCGTCTGCTTCAACTCATATCGACACGTCGAACCCGATGTACGCCGACCTGAGACCATCCGAATCAATCGAATCTTCGCGAAATCTTCGCAGTCACGCTTCAAGAGGTGGGTTTCCTTCTGATTCCACTCCGATTTATTTTGTGGCCTCTATAATGCTAATCGGCCCCATTCGATTGACAAAAACCTTAAAAATCAGGTTTTATGGGGTTTGGGCATACTTCAAGAGGCCATAAAAGTCAAAGGGCTGACCCGATGGTCAAACCCTCTGACTCCGATGTAGGGTACCTAGTACCCTTCAATTTTTCGTTTGAAAGTGCTTCGACGAATAAACCGATATGAGCTTCGAAACTGGGGTTAAAGACCCCCAGCCGTAGCAGTCCACAATACTGCACACATGCACCAACACATGTTTTGGACCAGGGTAAAGGTCATGATTTGGCCTTCCCAATCTCAGACCCATGGACCTTTTCGGTAAAATATCAATAGGGAGACCCTCCATACTCTCTGATGTACTACCTATCTAACGGTTCAAATCACCTTTTATCACGTTTAATATACTATTTTAGAGCCCCTAAAATCAGTGAAAATTTTTAACACTTGGCAGAAATTTTATTCCTGTTATTTGTTAATTACCTACATGTGATAAAGGGGGGTCACTTTGACCTCACAAATTACTTTAATGGAGACTGTTTCAGGATTTAGCTCAGTAGGATAACCCCCTCTAATTTTATGCCTACTTCACATCGGACGATCATTTTTAACCATAAATTAATTGTCTGCCTCGTTTTACGTGTGATATTACATTAAGAACAGAAAAATTATAAACACTCAACTATTATCGGGTGATCACTTTGATCACTTTTGCACCCAAACTATGGACCATTGGTTCAAGGCCATAAGCCAAATCTTGTACTATCTGACCATCTATAGAATGGATGGTCAGATTCTCTTGAAAATACATATACCTCGGCCTTAGTGTCTCTTCAAAAATGGAAAAAGCCTCATGACTATTGTATGTGTGTGCCACTTGGAATTTTAAGTCAGGGTCATCTTTGACTCCTTAAATTTTTGAAAATCAGGCCGGATTAGCCAACGCACTCAAGTTTATAATGATCTCGATAAAAACTTAGTCAAGTATGTCAGATCAAAATAATCTCATCGTGTCTATCGGCATGCTTTCCAAAGCATGAAAATCTAGGGAAAATTAAGGGATTTGAGCCGTGTATAATTAGCATAAAAGGGGTCAGTTGATTGACCTAGTTTTTGGTCAAACTAATGTATTAGCTGAAATACGAACCCAACCTAATGTTTGAAAATTTTTAATGTCTCTAAGCCTGATCGCTCTTGATGAAATCCGATGGCTTAAAAACAAAGTTGCCTAAATGCACATGTGAGCCCTTCTTATTATAAATCACTTTGGGTGCCATTTCATGTGGATTCTTCCACATTCGATAAAGTTTAGTGGGCGAAAAAGTCTTCTTTTTCACTGATTTAGGTCCACAAAAAATTTTAGATTTAAAATCTTCACTGAATCTCAGGATTCACAAAATGTAAGATTCATGGTCATTAGGTACCATCAATAAATTTTGAGTCTAACTTTCTTTAGAAAAATTGGGCCATCACCCATACACATAAGGTCTGATCCACTGATAATATGGGTCATTCAAGACCCCCAATCATCACAAAGGATCATGAGTCTTGTGGGCCCGTCTAGTCTATGGACCCTTAATGAGCTCGTATATCCAATGTAGTTAAACGCGCGTTTTGAGAAACCGCGAACCAATCTTCAATGAATGGCCTAAACCCAACTCCTAAACTTAGAATAACTTGTTAGGTATATATTTTGCTCACACCACGAGAGTGTAGACACCTTGATGATCGTATCTAACATGATCTTGACCCGAATCGATGACTTTCTATATAAGGGTCCAAATGACCAAATCAAGGGTCGAAACTTCGAGAGACCGAAATATCCTATACTTTGAATATATCTATAAGTTTAGATCGATCTAAATTGGATTATATATACCATGAAAATCATGTAACAAAGATCTGACGGTCAAAACTTGTTTGAGTCATACAGGAGTCAATCCTTAGTCGAATTTCACAAATGACTAGTTCATTTTCATCAGATCGATAAGATTTATCTGATGAGGCTAGTCTAGCATCACTTTGTAATACACTTTCTGGTACTCAGGTACCTTCTTTTTTTTTGGTCGCCTTCTTCTCTCTTTTAATGATGAGTGAGGCATTCCGAATTACGAGTAATATTAGTTTCCCTTATGGTTAGATGTTTTCTTATTATATATATTATATTTGTATTGTGTGACATTTATCATTTAGAAGTACGTTAGGGCATATATATGTTAAGAAAAAAATAATAATAAGATATGACACATGACTTATAAGCCTTCGTCACGGTGGGGTTTCTTTCACAGTCACGTGGAACTTGGAATGTAGGCATCCATATACGGATGCAACTCCTCTATGGTAGTATGGGATGCCACACGAAGTACATCCATGTTACTACGAAATTCGTCCCTTGGAAAGCGTGATTTGTAAAGCCTATCGCACAGTGGCTCATCTAATTAAGTTAAGGAAAGATGAAATATGAATATGTTAAGATACAAGATGTTAAGAAAGTGGGGACTTAAGCCCACGCAAATATGAAATCGGGGCGGGGACCTAAGCCTATAACCGAATAATGTTATGATATGTTAAGATACGCTGTGAAGGCCAGCTAAATATAAAATTCAGTTCCTACACATGCCATGTCTTGCGTGCCACCGCAAGATCCAACGTCTGCAGCCAAGACGGGTCTTAAGGATAATATAATACAATAGTGTCTCGACTTAAGGGGACACTAATTTTTATGCGCGCAACCTCATCGAGCTGGATGATGGTTTATGTTATGATATAGAGGTTAGGTGGTTATCTACACATGGACCTCGCGTGATAGGCTCGAGCAGCGATTCTGGCACAGATCGTTTAAATAAGATAAGTAAGATACGAAGTACGTTGTGTAGGCGTATGGAGAAACAATAAGACTTTCGATATGCCACCTAAGTTAAGTTGACAAGACAAGTAAGAAAAGTATAAGCATTAGAAGCATCATCTGCACTGAAATTTATTATGTTACTTCAGTTTATTAGTTTTATAGCTATACAATGATTATGAGAACTTTTATTATGCTATTTATAAGAATTTTTAAAGGTTTCACCTTCACTCACAAGGTTGCACCCACGATCACCTGGGTAGATTGTGGTGGATCGGTTGTGCAACCCACTGAGTTTACATAATTGAGTAAACTCACCCCACCAAAAACTAACAGCTGCAGGTGAAGATATGGACTATATTGCCCAATGGACTTGATGCATTGGAAGATGATACGGATTATAAGGGTGACGACTTGGAAGATCAGCTAGACGACGTCAGGTATATATTAATTGTTTAGAAGGATCTTCCAGTAGTTGACCGAACCTCTATTTTTGGTCAGTTTGTTTATTGGACTCAAAATTCAATGTAAGCTTATTGAAAAGAATTTATAATGTAGAAGAATTTTTTGTTCATGATTTTTGGAAGCCCAATTTTATGTAAGATCTTAGAAGATATGTATGTCCGCTTATCGCCTTAACAAGCGTGCGGGGTCATGACACGGGATTCTAGGCCCTCGAGGTTGGGTAGGATTCTGGGTTGTGACAAATAACCAACTATGAACTTGACGGTATCTGATCGGCAACCGATAATTATCCAATTGGCAACTAATCAGTATCTGATTGGTAACCAAAGACTTATCGATCGCCCGCGATTGTACCGATTCGAGCTCCCATGAATCGCGAGATGGTATTGAGAGTTAAAAAAGAATTTTTTTATTTAAATAGGGGCAAATGAAAGTTGTGTCATTTACTCTTGAATTAAAGCACGCCGACGAGATGTGACGCCTGATAAGGGTATTAGGGTCATTTAATTAAAATATTAGAAGTTTAAACAGTTAGGTAAGGGATCTCACTAATTCTCAAACTTGGTAAGAGATCTTGTCAATTTTGGAACTATGGTAATGCATCTTACAAAAATTAAAAAGAATCAACGATGGGTTCAACCTATAGAGTGAATGGGTAGGTTACCTGGTACAAACTTTATACCAGCTGGGTGAAGGGCATAGATCATTTACTTGTTGGGAAGGAAGGCCTCCAGGAGCTAAAAGTACGTGGCTCATGCATGAATTCTACCAACTGAACAATTCAAATAAAGCACTAACGGATTTTTGTAAGATGCCTTACCATGGGTCAAAATATCGGGTTACCGATACGTATAGTCCGAGCTCCAAAACGATACGTATCGGTATCGGCTGAAATTTTGATCCATGTGCCTTACCATAGTTTCAAAACTGGCAATATCGCTTACCAAGGTTGAGAATTGGTGAGATCTCGAACCTAAAGGTTTAAACTTCCAATAGTTTAATTAAATGACCCTAATATATACCTTTACCTTACGTCACATCAGCTAGTTATTATCATTCATTTTTCTTTGTCTTCGTAGTTTTGTATTTTAATTGTGATATTTTTAGGTTATGTTTGTTGCTTGTGAAGCAAAGTGACCACATATTTTAGTTCTTAGGTGATAGACGTTTGCACCATGACTCTAATGGAATTCTTGGTGGCAAAAAAAGCCAGAAAGTTCCATTCGAGCCACGGTCAAATGTGTACCACTTCGGTACAACATGGAGGAATGTTGATCAAGTCTACGAAGGGGTACAACACCTATGGTATTATAGTAAGTATATTTTGGCTTACACATCTTAAAAAATGTGTTTTAATTTTGGTCCCTAAAAATTCAATCGATTACTGCTCAAGAACCAGTCAATAACATGTAAAGAATTGCATCATTACCGGTCAGTTACCAATCGATTACTGTCTGGTGACCAACCGATAACCGTTCGGTTTATGATTAACTACGTGATAATCGAACGGTTAGAATTCAGTTATTATTTCATTTTATAAATTATTTTTAACAATATAAAAATTTTAAAATAATCTAAGTTGATTCAGATTTCAAAATCTAGTGATTTATTGATTTTCGAGATTAAAATAAATAGAACAATTTTGTTAGTTTTAAGTAGAATGCGCATCTTCATCATTTGCATGTGATAGAATTGCAACGGGAGATTTATGTCAGATTAACCTCATAAAGGTGAGGGAAAAATGGTCTTTAGAAAATGATTAGGGAAGTTAAAACGATAGGTAATGGATCTCTCCAATTCTCACACTTGGTAAGACATCTTACAAAACTCTCAAGTAGTAAATACTCTTGTTGATTACTTTTTGGGTACCTCTCTCAAAGTGCCTACGTCCTAGACCCTTTAAAAATCGTTGATTGCTTCATATCAGATGGTGGAGATCTTTTTTCACCACGATCTTCAACAAAATGGATCATGAGATCATGGTGCACCTATCTGATGGTCCCTTTTTTGTTACATGTCATAGATCCCAAAAATACCAAGTCTTTCTTTAAATTCGGTGCAATCACTTGAAAAACGTGTGCAAGTAATTGCTTCCATGAATGTATTTCACATTATTTTTTTGGGAAAATTAGAAAAACATCCGTCATTTTCAAACATTTTAGCCTATTATACCAAAACGAAACTTTTTATTAAAAAAGGTTTTCACGATTTTTTAAAGCTCAAAGATCCGTGTGATGTAAAATACTTAATTGTGAGATAACAACTTTACCCTTCTTCTCCCCAAAGCCTTCAAACTTATTTTTTTCTTCTCTTCTTCGACAAAACTGTCGGAGTTCTTTTCCGGTGCGCTTTTCTCCCATAACTAATCCCGACTTTATAAGAAGATTATCTATCAAATTTTCATTAACTCAAAAGAAACAATTCCTTCCTCTAAAAAACTCGCTCTCCCCAATCAAGTATCAAGCATGATGAATCGATTGGTTGAATCGAACCACAAAAAATTGATTTAGAAGCCTCCAGATAAGGGGTTGAAATGATTAATCTGAAGGAAAATAAAATAAAAGAGTGAACTCTTGATCGATTGGAACATGACAAATCTCTGAAAATGGGAAAACCCCTTCTAGAATAGAAAATCCTCCAGTTGAGGGGTTAAAGTCAAAGCCTGCAAGAACCCAAGTAGATCTCCCTTGTGGGGAAGACTTTGATGAATCAGAAATAAAACTTTATAATCATATGAGGCTAATCCTTTTTACAACCCATGTGTTTAAAACATTACAATATAAAGATTTGTTATAATATCTTGAAAACCCTTCATCTGTTGTGATGAACCATGAAGATAAACTCACAATCTACAGTAATCTCTTAAAAAACCCAAACGTAATAGAAGAATAGGACAATTTCTTGTAGATTGAAACTTTAAAAAAATCAAACTAGTAGAAGAAAAAATCGATTCCGTTGGATCCTCTAGTTCAATGGTTGCGATTGGTCGGTTGAGGAGCAGTAGCTCGTACTCGGATATGAGACAAGAGTCCTAGGTTTCCGACGATGGATGGCGATTTTTCGATGATTATGAGTTGAATAATTGCAGGAGATTGGATCCGTATCTTTGACGAACCCAGAGATCTAGTGGAGACGATGGAGCTTCAAGGGATCTGCTTGCAATTTTCAGATAAAATGGGCGCCGAAGATGGAGCTCACCGAAAAAAAACTCTGGATGTTTTGAAGGTTTTGTGGAGAAGAAAGGTGAAGTTGTAATCTCACAATTGATTGAAACGTTTGAAAAAGAGGGATGATTTTCTAAAGTGCCTTATTTTTTTGACCTCATGATCTTTCTTTATACCCTATCATTAAAAAACGGGAAGATGTTCACTCGCCAACTTAAAGGGGAATGTCGGGATTCATCACAATTTCAATTACACGAGGTTAGTAATAGCGTTGTTCTTTTTTTTTTTTTTTTTTTTTTTTTTAGAGTAATAGCATATTTATAATACAAAAGCACAATTTCATTATTTTTGTTTTGAAGTTTTTTCTTTTTTAATTATTAATAATTTTTTTATAAATTTTAATATTCTATTTTTCAAGTAAAAAATATTTAGTGTAAAATAAGGAGAATTAATTATGATGGTGGCGTGCTGAATTTGTTTACTACTTCCATATGCTTTGAACTTAATCAACTTTATACAGCTTTAAATCTCGATTGAAAGTTAAAACCCACGGTTATGGCCTCAGAACTCGGTCAATCCGGACGAATCAACCGATACTTGGCATTAATTAGGGGATTCACATCAATTCCAAGTCTTTTGTGCCCTAATATTTGCCTCTTGTAAAGCCCTTATCCTTTTTATTTTGTGTAAGCCCTAATTCATCAATTCCAATTTACAATGAGCCTCTATTATTAATAGATGTCACCGAGATAAGGATTGCTCAAGATATTTCTTATCACTTAATATTAGCCAAAATTTAATTCCTTAATTTCATTTTAGCCAATTAGGTATGACAATGAATTTATTTCAATTTACTATTGTGTATAAGCTTTTTATACACAACCCAATATAGAGTGATATTTGATCACTTTGACCCGATATGACCTGACATGAACTAATATTGACCGGTATTTGACCTCTGTAACCTGGCATTTGATGTTATAACATTTGAGAGTGTATATCGTTTTGGATGAGAGCCCCTGATACAATTATGGCATATCTTGCCATATCCGGGTGTATGTCCTATAACCAGCTTTTGGTTATGGACTTATAGTTCCTCGAGCTTAATAGTGGCCCATGGAGCACTCTTTACAAAAATTAAGTGTGGTATGATATAAGTGAATTAGTGTATGGGCATATTATTTGCTTACAAATAAACATAGTTTTTTAGGGAGCCATTACCTGCATTCGTAAACTTGGCTCTTACACCTAATTTAAAACAAAGAGTTGCAAGCATGGATCAAAATTTTAATTTCGGTTTCGATTTCGTTCATGACCCAAATTGTAAATTGGTCAAAATTTCAGTAAATTTCATATTTTTTTGAAACTATGCTCTAAATTTTGCCAAACTTTATTTTATTGATTTTTTAAAACTCTTTAACATGGTTAGAATCCATATTTACACTAATGAAACTAATTTTCGATCACACAATGGATCTTGAGATCATGTAAAACATATCAGACGGTCAGATTTTGATTTTACATTGAATAAATCTCAAAAGTGACCCGAGAACCCTTCTCATGATACACCCATGATCTGGGTCATTTTGGGGATGTATGACACGTGGAATCAAGATCTTACCGTTTGCTAGTTGGGCTATGATATCAAGATCTACTGTGTGTAATATTATGTGCCTCTAAATATATAGGTACCTCTATTACCGCTCACGCAATCTCTGAAAGTGGCCAATTGTGCAACGCCTTTAAACCCTTTGATTGCTTCTTATTAGGAGCCATTACTTGCACATGCTTTTCAAGTGATTGCACTGAATTTAAAAGAAAGACTTGCAAGTTTGGCGGCCTCTGCTATGTAAAAACACCATTTAAGCCATTTGATTTGAAGGCAGTGATTTAAAGATATCGATTGCAAGAGATTAGAACAAAATATAATTTTCAACATTTGATTAAATGGAATCAAAGGCTATTATATAATTTGACAGTTGACTAGTATAAATCATATGACAAGTATCATGTTTTGCTCCAATTTTATATACCAGAGATCTATTGATCATGAACTTCAAATCAGACGGCCCATATTGATTTTTACATATCACATGTCCCCAAAATACCAAGTTTTTTTTTAAATCCGGTGTAATCACTTGAAAAACGTGTGCAAGTAATGGCTCCCCTTCTTATTATATTTAGGGAG
The DNA here is from genome assembly GCA_021018995.1 of Chloranthus sessilifolius. Classification (NCBI taxonomy): domain Eukaryota; kingdom Viridiplantae; phylum Streptophyta; class Magnoliopsida; order Chloranthales; family Chloranthaceae; genus Chloranthus; species Chloranthus sessilifolius. Next base: position 119,980,392 of record CM037592.1, read on the forward strand.
TCTTTACTTGCTCTTGCTTTTTACGTGATTGCACCAAGGTTAAAAAAGCACTACGTATTTTAGGGACATGTGATACGTGAAAACGCAATCTGGGTTGTCTGATTTAAAGATCATGATCTATAGATCCTTAGTAGATAAGATTGGCACGAAATATAATCTTCATCGTGTGATTAAATATAGTCAAAGGCTATTATTTTATTCAATGATTGACAACAATTGATCATATGATAAATATTGTGTTTTGCTCCAATCTTATCCACCAAGGATCTATAGATCATGAACTTTATATCAGACGGACTAGATTGCATTTTCACATGCCACATGTCCCTAAAAGAAAAAAGTCTTTATTTCATCTCGGTGCAATCACTTAAAAATCGCGTGCAAGTAATGTGTAATAGGGGCGCGACTCGACGTGCCAGCACACTCGTGCGGTGCTTCGCTGCAGCGTGCTACGAAGCCAACCAAACTTTACATCAGCTCTGATACCACCCGCCTAGAGGACGGAAACTCCTGCTCGTAATTATCTTCTTTCTAAGGCCTACTCATCCCGATGCATCGTGCCCCATACGACACGCTCAATTGCACATCCATATCATGCTTGGCCTACTCAAGCTTCACTCTCGCGTGCCCTACACAAGTACCTCTCTTTGCAACAATAATGGCATGTCGCGCCTCATGTCGTCTCATACTAACATGTCCTGTCGACATACTGAACCAAGCCCACAATCGTATGTGTCGGACCCACATGCTGCCGTGCTCTACAGAGTCTCACGCAGCCCTCAAGTGTCATCGTGAACTTGTCCAGCTGTATGCACCGCGATGTGTAGTCTGGGGTCATACTTCAACCTTACCTTGGGTGCCACACGACATCGCTGCGTCGATGTCCTAAGCCTACCCTTTCAGGCCTAGGAGACACTTGCGCCCCCTCTGGCGATGCAAGGCCCCGTATGGATGGAAGACATTCATCCAACACCTCTCCCACATAGATGTTCCAAACACCATCTATGAGTAAACAACTAAAAGACCTCAAACGTATTGGTTTGGCATACTCCCATGACACACGCCTCCTACTTGTGGCACACAGTGTCAAGTCTCCAACCAACACGCCCATGACTCCTCGCATCGTCCTCCCATGCGATCGTGTCGCGTCGGCAGCGCAACCAATTCACAAGGCCCCCATGTCCCGTGCCCTTCTGACACCACATGACGTGCCGCCCTGACACCAATATGGCTAGAAGTATTGACCTCGTCACATCCTCCACCACTCCATAATGTCAATGTCCTCATTGACGCATTATCGCAGTGAACTGACCCCGCCAACTCCTCACAGTCTACTCGCGTCAACACACTACCATGATGACATCCACAATCTATCCCTGAGGTTTGGCACCTCCCGCTAGCTTTAACTTTCAATCTAGTTCTTAGGTCCACACCTTCTCACTAGCTCCCCAACGTCACCCGCTCCGGATCAACTTGGTTCCGTAGTCACAAGGCCCTCACCTCTTAACTAGGTCAACAGTATAATCCCTTCTGCATCGAACTTGGCTCTAATACCACATCCGTACCATACTTGGCCTGCTCAAGCTTCACTCTCGCATGTCCTGCACAAGTATCTCGATTCGCAACAGTAATGACATGCCGCGCCTCATGCCGTCTCATACCAACATGTCCTGCTGACATACCGAACCAATCCCATAGTCGTATGTGTCGGACCCTCGTGTTGTCCTGCTCTATAGAGGTCCACGTAGCCCTCAAGTGTCCTCGTGAAGTTGCCCAGCTGTATGCACTTCGAGACGTAGTCCGGCATCATACTTCAGCCTCACCTTGGGTGCCACACGACATCATTGTGTCGACGTCCTAGGCCCACCCTTTCAGGCCTAGGAGACACTTGCGCTCTCTCTGGTGACGCAAGGCCCCGTGTGGGTGGAAGACATTCATCCAACACCTCTCCCACATAGATGGTTCAAACACCATTTATGAGTAAACAACTAAAGGACCTCAAACGTATTAGTTTGACATACCCCTATGGCACACGCCTCCTGCTTGTGGCACACAGTGTCAAGTCTCCAACCAACACACCCATGACTCCCCGTATTGTCCTCCCATGCAACTGTGTTGCGTCAACAGTGCAACCACGTCGCAAGGCCCCCATGGCCCCATGTCATGTGCCCTCCTGAAACCACATGACGTGTCGTCCCGATACCAATATTGCTAGAAGTATTGACCCCGTCACAAATGACACTCTTATATTTACTCTTCAACTTACCTTTTAAGGAAAAGACTCACCTAAACCCTCTTCTCATATTATCATCTTCTTTTTTTCTATTAAAACCCACAAAGTGACAAAACCCAAACTCATCTCTCTCTCGCTCTCTCTCTCTCTCGTCTAAACCCAGAAGTAGACACCATTCGCAAAAAAAAAAAACAAACAAAGGAGAAGAAGAAGAAGAAGGAGAAGAAGAAGAACATGAAGAAAGGAAGGAAAATAAAAAATTGGTTTCGATGGCTACGGCAACAGCCCAGTACCTCCTCTTTTTAGGAAAAAAATGGAGGAGAGAAGAAAGAAATGAAAAAATTGGTTTTTTTTTTTTTGCAAAAACTCGGTTTAAACCCTATTAAAAAAATTTCAAAACTCAATTGTGTGATCTCGGCCGATAATTTGAAATTGTCGACCGGTAATTTAAAATTTCGGCCGATAATTTCAAATTTTCGGGGGGTTGGCGATAAAATGCATTTTTTCGTCTCGATTTCGACCGAAACCAAGATGTCTCGGCCAAAATTTTGAAATTTCGGCAAGATTTTGATTCATGGTTGCAAGTTTAGCGACATTTGCTATATAAAAACACCATCTAAATCATTTGATTTGAAGGCCATGATTCAAAAATATAAAGTACAAAACATTAGCCCGAAATATAATATTTGTCATGAGATTAAATAAAGTCAAAGGCAATTATTTGATTCAATAGTTGACTACAATATATTATATGATAAATATCGTGTTTTGCTCCAATCTTATGAACCGACGATCTATAGATCATGAACTTCAAATCAGGCAGTCCATATTGTATTTCACATATCAGATGCTCCTAAAATATGAAATCTTTTGTTAACTTCGGTGCAAGGACTAAGTTTCCGAGGGCACGCAATGGCTCCCATTTTTTTATATGATCTACTTCGGTTGATTGTCTGAGCAGCACGTCCACCGGTGTGGCCTACAACATGACATTTGGGCTCATTTAAACAAATGGTAAACGTCATTATCAATCCAGACAGTCAAAAATCTTATAAACCTACTGTGGAAGATCATCAACCGTTAGTTCACACTCACGATGTGAAAATGAAGAATATATAACGTCACTTGCTTAAAAATAATCACGACCTTTGGCCGTTGTAAAGAAATTAACAGATACAACAGCTCAAATCCGGGTTTATCGAATACAGCGGCCCACTTAAATGCCCTTTTTGCATGAACGCATGAACACATGTTCGAACCTATGGCCTTAGTTTCTAAATAATATTGGGAGCCCAAATATGAATTTCTAAAACGAACTGCTGTGGGACCCTTATTCTTCTTCATCTTCCTTTTCCCACCAGAAACCCTAATGCATCTTCTTCTTCTTTGTCGTCGTGCCCATCATTTAATCACAACCCCTAATTTCTTCTTCTCCTGAAACCCTCATGCATTTTTAATCTCTGCAAAATTTCACCATAATCTAGAAGCTGGACTTTTCTTCAACCACCCCTAATTTCTTCTTCTCCTGAAACCCTAATTCTCATAACTTTTACCGACCTTCGACGTCCCAAGAAGCGCAAAATCAACTCGGCTCTATTTACTGATCTCAAACAGCTCTGAAACTGAGTTCTCCCACCTTGTCGAGACTCCAAAATCGAGTTGGCTCCATCTTCGAAGCCTGCTAAATCTGGTGGAGGCAAAGAGAAAAGGAAGGTTAGTGGATCTGATAATAAGTAACTTGTTTATTAAAGTTGTAATTGAACCTGCAGCTTCCGAGTTGAGCACCATTCTTAGGTTGTCGATGAGATTAGAATATTCATGGGGCGATGCATAAAATGGTATTAATGTAATGACCTTAAAATACTAAACAGAACTCGACTGCTTTGATATGCGTGCCTGACACGAAAATCGAAATAAATTAAAAATTTATAATAATATTATTAGCAATAATAATTTAGAACTTAGCTATTCTATCTTTATCTATTACCATAATACAATAGAATTTTGTGACATAATTATCACTGCTTTGTTTAAACCTGTGTGGATAGTAAACTTGTTTAGGTATGTTTTGCAGTTTCGAAAGCGAAAATTCCTTGAGGAGGGGTAAATGTCATGACCCTAATTTTTGGGCATATTGAATTATACTCATACCTTTTTGAAACTGGCATGTCGATTTTTGAGGACGAAAATTCTTTAAGGTGGGAAGAATGTAATAACCCGTAAAATTAGACCCGAACTCTAACTCACCTCGTGTGTGTGGTCGACACGAAAACCGATGTCATCATAGATTTTTATATAATAATAAATATTTAAATAATATTATGATAACTTTGTGCGGATGGATTAAGGTTTAAATATGTGTTTTGGCCTTTAGTGTGGAAGCTGTACACCGATGCATCGTATGCCGCTCAATGCCGAATCAGGCCCTTGGATAAGGTTAACACCCATTTGGATGTATATGTTTAACAAGGGAACTAAGCCCTTTAGCTAATTAAAAGACAAACTTCTCTTGGAAGCTTCAACCGGTTGCATAACTTGGAGTTTGGGAGTTCTAGAGAGAGAGAGAAGAGAGAGAGAGAGCTCCCGTCAGCCTTCAAACCCTTCTCGTGAGATTTCGACCGCAAGATCGCCATCGCGCAGAAAACTCCGCACTCTTAGTAAAGCACATGGCGTCGGTATCGATGGCGTTCTGCCGTTTGTAAATTTTGACAGTTCAAACCCCTTTTTGTTAGAAACCCCTGTTTCTTTAAAAACCCCATTTTCAAAGAGCCGATCACTTTGAAATCGTCCCCCGCGCTTGGAAGAGGTTAAGATCGACGTGTAAGGATGAACGACATCATCTTCAAGTCCTTGTGATCAATCTCTATGGATTCACCGTGGAAATCCGAAAGTTTCATTCCGAAACCCTCTTTGGCAACGATCCTTAAAGCCGCAAAGTCCATCGAAGAAAGGTTAGTTTTATTTGATTTTAATGGTTTAGATTGTAGAATAAATCATTGTTTTAGTTTAGTGTGGATGTATGTGTGATTCGATGAAGATTGTAGAAGATTTGGATGAAAATAGATAAAAAATGATAAAACCTTATAGCTGTGCATTTCTGAAGGTTTTGATCGATCAATTGGGTGATTAATTGATCAAAATTGGGTATTGATCGATCAATCTAGGTGATTGATCGATCAAATTTGGTATTGATCGATCAATTTGAGTGATTGATCGATCAAATTATATATACAATTAGAAAAACATCAAGTTTAGTTGCTGGAAGTTCATTGAAGATTGATCGATCAATGTGATGGGTTGATCGATCAATGGTAAAATTAATCGATCAATGTGATGGTTGATTGATCAATGGTGAAATTGATCGATCAATGTGGGATTGATCGATCAACATGATGTATTGATCGATCAATTTGACTGTGCCGACATTGCTTTAGTGTTTTGGCCATAACTTTTTACTTCGAACTCCGATTGATACAATTCGTGCGGCATTGGAAAGAGGACAATTAAATCTATAACTTTTATGAATTAAATAACTGATGAGTAAATTGTTTTGATGATCAAAATTGAGCTGAAAGTTTGGCCAAGTTCTAAGTTAGCACGTTTTGACTGAAGTATCGATATAGCTTTAGTATTTTGGCCATAATTCTTTGTCCCGAACTCCGATTAACGCGATTCTTGATACGTTGGAAAGAGTACGATGAGATCTAACTCTTTTATGAATTAACCAAATCTTTAATCAATGTTTTGAGGGTCAAAATAAAGTAGGAAGTTGGGTCAAGTTTCAAGTCAACACGAAATTACCCATTTCCGTCTCGGTTTTGAGAAAACACTTAAATACCTCAACATTATTAATAATTAGGATCAATTTTTAGACATCATCATGTGTGTGATGTAGACTAAGAGTGGAGGCCGTGGATAAGAACTTTTCGATTGCTTTGGAACGACATTGGATTGCTTAGAAAGATCCGTTAAGGTAGGAAAATTTCAACTTAAAATGTATCTAATTTTGACTGCATGATATCTTAACATTTGTATTCTAGCTCTGGTTTTAAAATGCATGTCTGCATATACATCAAGCTCAGTGAAACTCTGATTCCTGTATTCTGATACCTACATATCTGATTCATATATTCTGATGCTTGTTTCTGCTTTCTGCCATCTGCTCTGATATCTGATTCTTGAGGTCATATGTGTGTATTTGATTTTAAGTTTGAATTCAGACGATCCCCACCAACTCGGCGGTATATCCGTGACTGGTACAATTGTGTATCTGCTTTAAAAATTATCGGCACAATTGCGCTCCTTAGATGATGCATTGTTGTGTTTCCTGAAATTATTCATTGAACGACGATTGGTTGGGGTTTTCTATCGGCACACATCTGACTACCACGTGCTATATATTCACGGGAGTTACTTAAGTTAGAGATATGCATGATTTAAGTCACTAATTATATTACACATAACATCTGTTCTGACTACTCTGAAAGTACATCTGTCTGACATTTTGTATCTGTTATGTACTTTTTAAAATTCAGCATATGTTATATGAAAATCTTTATCTGCAATAATTGAATTTATCATCTGTTCTGCATAATGTTTTGCAAGTCATATTTTACGAAATTGATGTAAATTAATTGAAATTCTTCTACTGAGCTTAGATTGTTAGCTCACCCTGTATATAAATATATTTTAGGTTCTGAGGCCCTTGCTCCCGGCACTGAGAGCGACCCTGACTACCACCCTGATCCGGAGGCTGAGGTTGAGGAGGAGAATACCAATACCCCTATTGAGGAGCACCACCCGTAGGTAGGGTATTTGATTAGACTGGATATTTTGGGATCTGTATATATTTTGGATTATTGTGATTCTGGTGGCCACGATTTTGTACTTAAAACTTTGTAAATACTTTATTTTCTTTTGTGTACATCTCATAGGAACCACTACTTGGAACCATTGCTTTTGTGTGACGGATGTCCATCCCCAATAGTTCTTCTTGGTTTCTTTTTGAGAATGTATTTTCTTTTATTTTTATATATATGCATTGTTAACTTTTTTTCTCTTTTAAAATCTTATATGATGACTCGATCTATTACTACTGGACAGTGTCTGCTCTGATTTCTGCTAAACGAGCAGACACTCTGTGATTTGTCCTAGGAATCATCCAGAGCATGATCCTGATGGCACGGATTTCCGAGCGCAGAAATTCGGACTGTCACAATTAATCTCTTCTACTGTTGTTTTGTAGGTTGCAGCTAGGTTCATTTCAAAGTATGCGCGCCACCTTTATTTTTTTTTGTCTCCCTGAACTCTGGATATGGAGCTCCAGATGCTTATTATAGATGACGATGATATGTAAGAACCCGAATGGAGGCCAGAGTTGCATTCTATTGAACTGCTATTGGATTTTTTCATACATGAGATTTCCTACATAAACAATTTTGACTTCATTCAAGCTGCAATTAGGTTGTTTCTAGGTATTGTGTAATTCTCCTTTTGTGTTTTGGTTTCTTCCAAGACAATGACCTAATTCATGTTCAACTTCCTTTTTTTTACGTTGAATTGGAAAAATGTTGTTGAGTTGTATGTAATTATCTGGAATATTTACAGAAGCAGGACTGGGAAAAAAAAGTTTATACTGTTGAGTCCTCTTTTTGAGAAGTGCCCTAATTATTTAGTCCCTGATGAATAAATAATTGACTTGATTGTCACAGAAAGCACCATCCAGTTGAGCTATGAGAACCCCTCCATCCTTTCACCTATACTGAATCTTGTAATGATAAAGATACTAGATTGTTTTGAATGATCTAAAACTTTTCTGCAGGGATGGGTAGAAAATGAATTTGGTTTACCTAAAATGACTGGATCTCTTCACCCACCAATAGAAGGGTAGTGGGCTTCCTATTTTGTGTCTCTGTAGAAACAAATAACGAATGAATTAGATGGATCTTTTCTCATAAAGTTCATGATAAATATTTCTGAAATTTAAGTTGTTCATTTGACCTTTGGATGTTGGGGAAGATCTCTTAGGATTTTATCTATGATTCTCCCTTTGTTATCTGGACAGATACATGGTGAAACAATTCGGCGTTCAGCTGACGCTACAGAGCAAAGCAAAGAAGCTTCTAGAAATTCAAACCTTGGCGTGGCAGAGAGTGGATAAAATGTTTCAAAGTTTCATGAGTATGGTAACATTTCTCAGCAATTGTCAGTTCTGGGGAGTTTAATTAGAGGTAACAATTCTCATCTATTCCCGCTTTTGATGCCTTCGGCTTTGCTTTAATTTTTTGTTACTGCGTTTCCTGCGAAATCGGTCTAAGTCTTTTGCTACTAAAGTGGATAGAGGTTCAAGTACCAAGAACCAAGAGACAAGAATTTTAAACATGGAAAATGCACCCTTCTTTGAATAAATAAATTGATAGGGACAATTTCTTAAGTGCATTATATCAGTGTTAAAAATCTAGGACCCAACTTTTAGATTGGTCTGATTCTGTATTTTTAGTAGGTTGATTGAATAAAATGTTAGTTGATCTAAAAAAATTTAAAAAATGGAGGTGCCCTGCAATTTGATTCATTCCATTCGACTTGGCCATTCATTGAGTTTTCAAACAGTGGGTTAGTAGGTTTAATTTCTTTCTTCTCTGCGAAGATCTTTGTTGATTTCCTGTTTTTAAGCTAAAATTTTCTGGGGTCCTTATTTAGCTTGGAAAAATACCCGTAAAAAAGTATCAGTTAGTAAATTAAATGCGAAAGGGTAATGCCAAAGGGTTACGCTACATTGACAACACAAAGCAACTATACCTTTCATTGTAGAAGAAACTAGTGCATATTCAAGAGGAGGAATAATGGGTATGACGTATGAGAAGCATCTACAGATAGATAGCTTGAGAAACACCCATTTTGTGTCATGTGGCATATCTTTTTAGCAATCCAAGTTATCAAATTCCTAGCTCATATTAGGAGTTACCATGGAACCAAAATAGTCATGGGGGGAGGGGATTTGAATCATCTGATCTATGCACTATAATGTGGATGGTTATGCTATCGGTCGATATTATAGCACTCTGATGTGTGTAATGTTTGGGTTGAGTATGATACAAGTGATAACAATATACAGGAAACACTTCTATGATAAGAAAAATGTCCGCCATGTGGCCGAAATGTATGCTTTTCATGGAGATATCCATGCAAAGCGATCATAGGAATTGATTTATGAAGATAGTAGGAAATATCTTAGCAGATTATCATGACTTATCAGTCTTCAAAGTCGTGTTCTCTAATCTGTTTATAGATTACTACATGGGCTTTTCAGAGTCTTTATGCCTATCTAATCAGTGTCTTCAAAATTGTGTTATATATATGTAATCTGTCTACATGCTTTTTTCGCAAGGGATCCTTACGGATTTAATGGAGTTTATTGATGCAGAGGTATAAGGTTAGAGAGAGGCATTCTGTATCTGAATAATTCTGGTGGTTAGCGATGGGGGTACTCCAAACAATGTGCTTTGCTAACATTGAGGCAAGCAGTGTACTTGAGAGTACAGTTGGGTTGCTTTCTTGAATCTAACAGAGCATGTAAACTGTAAAGGCTTTCGACAAAGTAGTTTTATTTTATCATTTTTGGATGGGAGGAAAAAGTGATGTAAATATAATGTCCATGTACCTCGACTACTCTATTGTGTTGATTATTTGTAGCACTTTATATTTAAAGCAATTGAAGTTGATTCTATTATACCTTAATGAAATGGTCATGAAATTTTGACGCAACAGAGGTTAAAAATGACTTTAGATCATTTTTGTTGTGGCCAAGGAGGGAGGGATCCAAGTGTTTGGCGTTAAATCTATGGGTTTTGATTTTGTCACAGGTGTCATCTGACAAGTGGGTCTAGCAATTGGACATCTCAATTGATGACCAAGTTGCCACAGTGTAGGTTATATGGGATTATCAAACTGCATTTTAGATGTTTGATAAAATGTTGTCATATAGATATTGTCTAATTTTCTATATTGTACTCTACTTTGTTACTATAAATTTTCAGTATGAATATTGGGTTCAATGTTTAATCTTTTTCTTCTATTTGAAAAATTGGTTTGCCAACTATTTTCTTTGTCTGCTCATGTTTTTATAATTGGTCTATCTTTGTGAAAAGGAGAGTTCATACACTTTTTATATATAGTGGGTTTTGCAACCAAAGATCCTTGCGGTGCCACTAATTGTTCCACCGTGCACACCGTTGACTGCCTTGAATCAACTAATAGAGGTTGTTTTGCATCCCAATTTTTCATACATCAGATCTTGAGATTATGGCCCATATATCAGACTGTCCGATGTTGATTCCACATGGCACACATCTGTGATCATAGTGCACCATGGTACGCTATGATCACGATCACTTTGGGGATGTGTGCCACGTGCAATCAACATCTTAACGTCTTATATGTGGGCCATGAATTCAAGCTAATCTGTGAAAGACAGGGAGGAAAAATGACCTCTATAATCTGATTGAAGGCAGTCAACAATATATATGGTCGAACCATTAGTGACACCGCAAGAATCTTTGGAACCATCAATTGATCTTTCTGGTCTTTCCCTTTGCATGATTTGTCTTTGCTTTTAAAGCCAATTCCACTTTTTTTTCCATATGGTTGAATGGCTTTTCTTGGATTAATTTTTATGGGTTTTCTTTCAATGATCACATATGTTTATTGGTATGGGTATGGTGGGGAGTAGATTAATGCCCATGCTACCTTTTAGTGGTGATGCTTCAGGGACAATGGGAGTCTCTTTAATGTGATGCATTTTTTGTGTGTTTTTGTAGGTGGTGCTTGTGGTTAATTATGGTAACCTATACAGTCAAGGTTATGGGATTAATACAATAGTATTGAGCACTGCACTTTAACAATGAGTTGAGATGTTGCTCTTGTTACCAGATAAGGTGTATGAATGTCCCAAAAATTGTGTCTTCCTGGCTCTATTGTGGCAACCAATTTGCAACTGCTACATTAACTTTTCGTTTTACTATTGATGAGATAATCATGTTTTTGCTTAATTCCAATATATTTCAGTGGAAGCTGCTAGCAAATACTCCTCCAGTACATTTTTATATGAAGTTGATAACGAAGAGAGGTATGTAAGTTTATGATTTAATTTGTGTTTATGGTTAATTATTAGAGCAAGACATGAAATTTTGGTTGATTTCAGTTCTAGTAGCTTTTGTATTGTGGTGTGATCTTAAAGGGGTTTTTGTTAAACCTATTATATGGATTCAGCTCTGCTTATTGTTCAAGTAGCCTTGTTTTAGGGAACTGACCAACGCCTTCACCCACTCTCCCTACACCACCACTCCACCGTCCTTATTGTTAAACATGTATTTCCCTCTTCTGTAAGTCTCTATTATATGGTGCCTACACCAATATGTAATTTGTTTTTCTTTCATAATTTTTTTTTAATTATTGGTTGGGGTGTTGTATTCATGCTATGAGAACATGCAATTTGGCCCAAGCACTCATTTGAAAAGAAAAACTTCGTATTTTGGGGATGTGTGCTATGTGCAAACACCATCGAAGTTGTTCGATTTGTAGGTCATGATCCAAATCTTTTCGGTGCAAAAGATTGACATGAAACATGATCTTTGCCATACAAATCAATACAGTCAACCATTGAATCAAATGATGGCCTTGGAGCACTAAAGATCTTTACATCATGGCCTTCAAATCAGACAAACTAGATTGTGTTTCTACATTTCACATGTCCCCTAAAATACCCTAAAATACCAAGTCTTATTTTAAACTATGTGCAAGGACCAACTTTGAGTACGCGAGTAAATGTTCCCTCCCTTGTGTAAAATTGGTATATTGGGTAGCTCTATTATCACCCACCAAAACTCTAAAGGCACCTACTTCCCCCAATAATCAAATCATTTACTTGTTGGGTAGCTAGGGATAGGTGGGGCTTTTAGAATATTAGTGGTATTTCTATGACATTCCAACTATTTCCGTGACATTCCAGCTTAAATCGAGAAGCCAAATAACAAAGTGGAGAACTTGATTTTAAGACTCTGTCTTAGTCTTAAAATGATAATCTATTTGAATGATCATAAAAAAAGTTTATGACTGGTATAATCAACTCATTTTTTAAACATGGCAAGTTCAAGTCCTGGATTCTAACCTCAAACCCAACTCGACCTTATTCCTACCTTTCATCTTTAATGTTCGGGTCAGGTTTAGGTTCAAGCCTGAAATCATTGGGTCAAGTCGAGGTAGACCGGAATCAAGTTGATCCTTTCCCAACCCGACCCGACATGACCCATTTTCAGCCTTAATCAGACTTGTCGCAATGAAATGGGCAGTCTTGGATTTATGAAGAGATTGAATTTCCTTGCTTCATCTGGCCGCAATGGCAATTTAGTTACCCAGCCAATACCTATTCTTTGTTTAATAGTTTTTATGTTCAACCATTTTTGTTGAGAAAAGTGCTAAAATTGCTCTAGAAAATGGTGTATTAAGTGAGTTGTTTTCTAATTTAATGGCATATATGAATTTCTATAGGAAACTTTCAAGTACAAAAGGTTCATCAAGCACGCCAAGGCTCAAATGTGCCATTGATCACATTCTTGATATGCAGGACAAGGGAGAGATCAACAAAGACAACGTCCTATGTACATCGTTGAAAACATCAATGTTGCTGGTAACATATATATGCATAGTTTCTTATATATTTATTTATTTTATAGCTAAATTAGCTATTGTTAACCTAGGTTTCTTATTTGACTTAGTAAAAGGTACTTAACCCTGGTGCAATTAGTGCAATTAGTGACACGATGGTCACTTATGCAATAATTCAGTTTGAACCAAATTTTGGAAATCACATTTTTTGGATGTAATGTCAACTTACTAAACTAAAATGAGTGAACTGGCGATGATCACTTATGTAGCAATAAAATGAGTGAACTAATGATGATTCAGTTTACTAATATTTCTTAGTTCAACTGATTTTAAAATAGTTGGATAGAAGGAATTATGATGTGGAGTATTTTATATATAGCCTTTATGACTATATCCGATGGCTACAAATGAATTTAGGCTCATCTTAGTCCCCATATATTAACACTATTCAATAAGCATAAGCTTTAAACGTTTGGTGAAGATGCATAGCTTTTTAGCCCTTTTTATTACGTTTGAGTTTTTTATTATTGGACTCAACTTGGTGAAATTCTGAAATGTTTGGTGAATTTATATGAGGTTCAGCTGTGGATCATCTGTATCGGCTCTGCATATTTATTTTTATAATCAACTTTTTTTCCTTTCTAAACCGCCACCAGATTTGGCTTGTTAAGGCTTGAGTAGAAGGCTTTCCTAATTATTCTTGAATATCGAGTATGGTGCCTAAAACACCTTTAATTAGTGGATCTTTGGATTCTATAGCCTGTGATGAGATTACTAATGTAAAATTGAATGGTAACAACTTCCTCCCATGGGCACGGTTTGTCAAATTATATTTGTGCAGATGTGGGAAATTGAACCATATTCTCTTTTACCAAACCCTATTCCTACGGGATCTCCATCTAATCAATTAATATGGTATCAGAGTGAAGCACCTGTTTTTAGGGGTTCCTAGTTTGTTGGTTTGGAGGGATCATTGAGTTTTCCAATAAGTGCATCCTCTGTGTTTGTTTATCAATTGGAGGGTCATAGTGGATGAAGCACCTATTTTTAGCTAGAGTTAGGGTATGCCACCATTACAAATGTCAGTGCATGACCCAGATATACACCCATTTGGAGGATCAAAAGCTCATATACCTTTTCCTTTGAACCCTAGTATTAATTTTGAACTTATAATTCGTCTCTCAGGTTTCTTACACATTTGAAGAAGCTAAAATTCCAATCTCTTTTGCTTTGATTCTTAGTATTTGGTTGTGATCTTGATTTGGGTCTTTGATTTTTCCACGACTTTTCGCTGTTTTGTCAGTCAGGTTTTATCACTAGGGCCTGGTGATCCTGGCGCAATTGAGGTTGGTTTGTGAAAAAGAAAAGCCGCCCCAAGAGGAAAACAAATGCCAAAATTCCCAAGGTAACCAAGATTTAAGTTTACGGTTCGATTTCTAAAATTTCCCTATTAGGTCTAAAGCAAATTAAGGATAATGTAAAGTTGTCGGAGCAACCAAAAGAGGATTCCATTCACATTCTAACAAGAAAAGGTTAAACCACTGATAGTCATAGTCTCACTGAAAGGGTAAAAGACTAGATTAATTTCTCTTATGCACACTTTTTTAGCTTAACACACATGCAAGCTTGAGTATCATTTTATTATGACATTTGTTCTTTGGATGTAACTGAGTTTGTTTTTATAGCAGGAAAACTCGTGGTATGGGAGCTAGGCCCAAGCTGAAAACACACATGAAGAGATAGAAGGGGCGGACAAATCATACAAGAAAAGTTATCTTAGCATCGAGTTGAAAGGTGCCAAACCAAAGGTGTCAAGCAATGGGACATTAAAATTCTCTGTCATTGGGTATTTTTGGCAACCCGAGTCATGCTCATATAGAGCGTTGTTAAATGTGTTAATAGGATAATATTGAATATGTTAATATAATATCTTTGAATATGTTAATGAGATGGTGTTGAATGTATTAATACGATGTTATATGTATTAATACGATGTTATAGAATAATTTTATTTTTGACATATTATCTTTCCATTTAGTTGAATGGATTATGAATTTTTCCCTCCGTAGAGTGATTTATGGTTTATACAATATTTGTAACAGGTAAAATCGTTCTAATAACAGTAAAAAAAAAAATGGAAGCTCTACATTAATAAATAAATAAATAAATAAAATAACGGTCCATAACAACTGTTTTCATATACTACTAATTTAGGCCGTGGTTTCGGAATTAAAATAACAATCATTTTCCCATTAGGAATAACGGCTCAACATCGTTATTATTTTGCAATAGCCACAAACAACGATCCACAATCGTTGTTTATTGGAGGATAATAACAACGGCTCGTTGGCGTTGCTTACCTATACCACTGATTTAGGTCGTGGTCTCTGAAGAAAAATAACAACCTTTTTTTTCGTTAAAGTAACGATTCAAAACAATTGTTGTTTTGCCATGGATATGGACCGTTGTTTATCTGATAATTAAACAACAATTTTGGATCGTTGTTTATGAAAATCACTGTTATATAAAGAAAGGCTCATAACTATTGCTTTTGACATTTACAACGGTTTTGGACCGTTGTTTTTTGTCGATTTTTACGTAGTGACTAACTATAATTGTTTGAGTTGGTAATAGGACCACTGGCGTGCATTATGATGGTCAATAATGTCGTTAAAATATTGAAAGCATACTTTTCTTTTCTTTTATTACCATGGGTGTCCGAGCCAGCTTGCGCGTACCTCGACTAATTCCACGAGGCTCTGGAGCTAACGACCAGGTAATACTCTAGTGTCCTGTGAGGGAACTCGAATTGGTGACCATTGGGGAGCAAACTCAAAACTTGACCAACTGAGCTACCCCTTTGGGTTAGGTTGAAAGCATACTTGCCCGTTGTTTTCATGTTCCTATATATCCATGACGTTCAAACAGTACAGGTGGACAATGATTTACCAGTGCACGATTAGAGGACTAACTAAAAAGAGCTCGCAATCAAAACACGGGCCAACCTAGGTCCATTTGTGCCACGACCCAAAATCCTTACCCGATATCGAGGGCCTAGAATTCCGTGTTATAACACCGCACGCTGGTTAAGGCGATAAGCGGACATACACATAATCTATAAATTGACTTAGCATATGGATTGAGGTATTTAAGATAGCATTAAAAATAATTTACTCATAAATTAATAGCGGAAACCATAAAAGATAATAAAAAAGTAAATCCTAACCATGCATCTAAGATAGAAGATAAAACAAGTTTTACGTAGGATAAAATGGTCCTAAACATGAACTCACAAAAATATCAAAATAACTAGAATATGTCTCTCAAAGAATAAAGTTTAAAGCAAAAGGACTCTCAAGGCTCGTAGAAATCTGCTGGATCTACTCTCTCCTCCGGATGATAGCCAACGTCTCCATCTACGTAAGCCGCCTCTGGAACGGCAGCTCTCGCGTCATCATGCACAGGATAAATGGAATCTTCACCTGAAACTGTTTGATTTGGGAGGGGGGTGAGTTTACTCAGTCGCGTAAACTCAGCGGGTTGCACAATCGATCCACCATAACTTACTCAAGTGGTCGTGTGTGCAATCGCTTGAATGGCGGTGCATTTTTAAAATATAACCAACATCTTAAATAAATGAAATAAACTTATCCATAATTCATAGACTATCATAATCAAGACTGAAAAATATACTAATATAACATGAAGAGTGCATGATGCTTCTATTTTCTTATCTCTTTTCCTATTTGTCTCATCAACTTAGCATACGTGACATATCGTAAGTCTAATTAATTACTCCATACGCTTACATAACGTACTTCACATCTTATCTTATTTAAACGATCTGTGCCAGGATCGCTGCTTGAGCCTACCACGCGAGGTTCATGTGTAGATAACCACCTAACCTCCATATCATAACATAAACCACCATCCAGCCAGATGAGGTTGCCGGCATAGTAACCACGATGTCCCCTTAGTTCGAGACAAGGCTATAATGTCCTTAAGACCCGTCTTGGCTGCAGACGTTAGACCCTTATGGTGGCTCGTAAGGTATGACACGTGTAGAAACTTAATTTATATTTAGCTGGCCTTCACAGCATATCTTAACATATCATAATATTATTCGATTCTGGGCTTAGGTTTCCGCCCCGATTTTATATTTGCGTGGGCATAAGTCCCCAATTTCTTAATATACATGTGTCTTAACATATTCTTTTCTCATTTTTTCTTAAAACTTAGTTAGAATAGGCCACGGTGCGATAGGCTTTATTAAACCACGTTTTCCAAGGGACGGGTTCCGTAGTAACCTAGATGTACTTCGTGTGGTATCCCATACTACCATAGAGGGGTTGCATCCGTATATGGATGCCTACATTCCAAGTTCCACGTGACCGTGAAAGAAACCCCACCATGACGAAGGCTTAAGTCATGTGTCATATCTTATTCTTAACTTATATGCGTATGCCCTATCGTGATTTTCTATATGATGAATGTCATATGATAATGGTGAACATATATAAGAATGAACTATAACATAAACCTTAAGCATTTCATATTTATGAAGAAAATTAATAAAGAGCATAACATACGAAATATTAAAGTAAAACAGAAAATAAGAAATATTTAACTACATTTATTTTACAATAGAATAGAGTTGAAACTATACTTCATTAGGGTTAATTGTATCCATAAAATTTGGTGATTGACTGATATAGCGATCCGACCTATTTTAAAATTCTAAAGGAGCACATGTGTCAAATTAAGGATTGTATGAGGCTTAAAGGAGATAATAGAATGGTAAGTATTAAAAACGTCAATATTTGACCCCTTAAACTTATAGATTGTTATTCGATGCAAGCTATTTAATGTATTTTATTTAATTTTAGCGATTTATAAGTCTAGAGATAAGTTTAACGTAAAGTAGCCCAAGAGTTAAAAAAATAATGTCAAACTCATGTAACCTTGGATCATCTAAAACGTATCCCGACTTGCAGCCCAAATTTGACCTTAAAAACATTAGATTCGTGAAATTACTATTTCAAACAAAGTTGTAGATCTCGTTGTCTTCTTTCCAGTGTCGTAAGAATAACATCAATCCAAGTTCGGGGTAAAACGTTATGGCCAAAACACCGAGGTTGTATCTGTTGAAGAGTTTGGCCAAATTTCACGAAAATCTGGGAAAAACAATCCTATCGATTTTGGGCCTAATTTCTATATTTTTAAGACCCGAATTTTATCAAAATTTAAGAAAAAGATTTGGGTTTTCTTTGTAAGAAATAACTGAATAATTTAAGATGGATTTAGAGGCACCCACCTGTTGAAGCGTGATTCGAATCCTACGATGATTTGGGTTGATGGAGATCAGATTCGAGAGACGATATGCCCGAGTCTTTTCGCGAGAATTCCTTTCTTACGATAAATTGGTTAAGGCGATGAGAAACTTTGATGGTGTAAGATTCTCTGATAAGATCGAAAATCGATGGAGATCAGACGAGAAATTATGAAAGATGACACTGTCAGAGCTATTGCAGAGAAGAGGGAATAAAGAGAGACAACTGAGAGAAGAAGTAAATATATATCTAATTCCCTGTATAGGTTAACTCTAATTTAAACTTTTCGTATAAGATTTAATAAAATAGTAGTTTTTACACGCAAGTAGAATTCATACGTGACTTGAAAAGCTTGAGGCACCAAGGTAAATGGTGATTTTCTTCCGAATTTACAGTTGTGCATTTTAATCCGCTTCACTCTTCAAACGGGCATAACTTTTTATATTCTTATCGAAAATCGACAAATTATATATCGTTGGAATCGTATCGACGAGTACTCTGCAATGAGTCTAATATTGATATATAAAAAATCAAACTATTTCTAAAGTGGGTATATTCCGGAGTGAAGCGTTAGCACCACGCACTGTGTGGTACATCATCTAATACCATTAAATAAAATTCAAAAATCTGGGTTATTACAATTTGTGTGGTCAAAAGTCAACCTATAGTGATTTCAAATCTCCAGGCATTTTTTACTAGTTAATCTAACTAATAATGAGTGGACATGGCAGGTCACAGGTCCCTGTGATTGAGTGACTTGTGCGGACTTCCAATGCATGAAAATCCGTGCAAGTCACTTAGTCACAAAGACATGTGGACACCCATTGTAGACTTAGTCGAGAAATTAAGTGTGCACCGTGCGTTTTGAGTGTGTTTGATAAGCCGCTTTGGTTTTGGCAAGGAGCGAGTGCTGCGGGGTGTAGGGGAGCGGGTCCAGGGAACCTTTGCTAGAGCGGTTCAAAACGCACATATCCTTTCATCTCCATGGCATACACAGCATAAGCCACTTTGCACAGTTATCTGTAATTACAGGCCAAACAATCCCCTCCTAATTATGTGCAGCAGAGCCAAGATTTTCTTTATAAAGGGACTTATGGTCCCGAGAGAAAATGAGTTAGTATTAGATACGCTTGTGAACAAGGTAAACACAATGGGCTCTATCAACTAAAACCCTAAATTAAATCCCCTCCCCCAATCAAAAACCATTGCACTTGTTCTCAAGTCATTTTTTGAGATATGTGCCCCATGAAATCAACACCTGAGTCGTCTAATGGTACACCCATGATCTCAAGATCTATTTTGTGAAAAATTAGGATGGAAACAATCTCCATTATGTGATTTTAAAGCAGTCAAATGTTGTGTACATAATTCTTTAGTCACTTTTTATGATGCGTGCAACTTGGAGTCAACCTTTATGCCCTATGGAATGTCATTATTTCAAAATCTACTATGTAAAAGATTGAGGCAAAAAAATTCCTATAATATTCGGATAGGTAGCTCGCGTTATCCAATTACTGCGGTGCCTACATTGTAAACTTGCATGTAGATTGCGTTGAATTAGGCGATCGAGATCAATTTTCATCGCCTAAAAAAATGACTCAAATATCATGTTGGACACATCATGCTTAAAAGTGACTTTAGGATCACTTTTTGTGATCTGTGTTGTGTGGAATACAAAACTATTAGTATGATGGTATGCCCATAGCATCAAGATCAATGCTGAGGAATACTTGGATGAAAATTGATCTCCATCGTGTGATTCAACATGGTCAACAGGCTTACAATGTCAATGGTTTTTGGTTGAGGGTGCTCAAGAGTTTTGTCGGCGCAAATAGAAGCGCCAATTATATTACTGTTTTTTTTCAAAAGCCATACCATACGGCATAGAATTAAGGGATAATTAGAGAAATATACCTCAAAAACAAACCTTTTAGCAAAAAAGACCCCACCTCAAACGACTTAGGGAACGTGCTTTCACAGATTTTAGAACTTCAGAAAATCGTGAAAGCACTATTTTTTCTAAAAACTTTATAAAAAATAATGCTTTCACAGTTTTCTGAAGCTCTAAAATCCTTGAAAGCACCATTTTTTTTAAACGTTTGAGGTGAGGTCTTTTTTGCTAAAAAATTTATTATGGGGGCTTTGTTTTCTAAAGTGCCCTAGAATTAACTCCTATTTAACGTACGCGGTTTTTCAAAGTACTACATCGACTCTACTGCTAAGATATCCTAACTAATTTACCAGAAAACTCCACGCGTTCTTTATTATTATAAATACAACAAAATTGTCTTTGTTTCTTTTCAGATCTCCCTCCACTTACCTCTCTTACATACTTCTCTTGCTATATGATATGTTGATACCACCACCAGGCTATAGGTTTGTTCCAACAGATGCCGAGTTAGTGGTCGACTACCTTGAGAAAAAGCTTCTCAATCAAGAGCTTCGATGCGATAAAATTCACGTGGTGGAGTTATATGAGCACACCCCACAGGAGCTTATAGGTTTGTACTTCTGTTCTTTGTTTATAAATTTTTATTTTTATTTTTATTTCTTATATTCTGTTTCTTGTTATTTCTTTTTTATTTTATATATATTTTACAAGATAGAAACTGCAAAATTTAAATTTATGTCACTTCATTAAATATGGCGGTTTTTTTTGTCAATTTATAGATAGGTTCAAGGCGCCGGGCGAAAAATTTGTTTTTATTTTAACCCAAAGGATGAGTTCGGGCAGTGGAAGGACGAAGAGATTAGTAAAAGGTGAAACTGGTTATTGGAAACTTACAGGTTCGGAAACACCAATCATAGATGATGAAGGCCAACAAATTGGGAAAAAGGGATCCCTCGTCTTTTATATGGGCAAAGGGAAAACAGCCACCAAAACAGACTATATCATGCACGAGTTAAAGAATAACGGGAAGCCTAATCCGGTAAATATTATTTTATTTAAAATATTAATTTTTTCACTATATCGATATTACCTTACGCTAACAAGTGCCTATTATTAATATTCCTTCAAATGTGTAGGGAGAAAAAGAATGGGTGATTTGCCAAATACATGATAACACCAAAATTAAGAAGCAAAACCAAGTGAGGATCAACACCATCACCCTCCCTCCTCCTCCTCTGAATCAATCAAATCCTCCTCCTAAGAGACCCCGTCTAAACCCAAATGATCAATCTGATCATTTCAATGCTAACCGCCGCATCTCAAGCCAACCCTCGGTCTCCTCCTTTTCACCTCCTATTGAGCAGCCTCTTCCCTTGACTTGTTTGAGAACCTATTTAGACAGAATAGAGTCCGATCTAGACCTATCCAATTCTGATTCTTCTATTCCTAATACCATCTCAGCTCACCCTTTTTCCTCTCATATTAGGATTATAAACTCTTCAATACCATTTACTTCCCAATCGTCAGCTATCAGCAACAATCTTCTCATGCGTAATTTCGAGTCCATAAATGCCCTCAATAATACCATGGATTCTTCTTTTTTAGAGTACCCTGAACCTGAACCGCAGTGGCGGACAGTAGACTCGATTGGATTCCCTCCCCTTGGTCCTCATGAAGAATATCTTCGTTTTACACCCAATAATCTTTCATTCGAACAAACATTGAACTGTGGTGACAAGGAAGGTGATAAGGATGACAAAAGTTCTTTAGCCAGGTTAACTCATTATAGATAGAGAGATAGATGTAGAGAGCGGTCTACTTATAATGTTGGGGGTGATGATCCCGAAGCTTCCTCGTTCTAAGTTTTGACTCCAATTGATTTTCTTAGTTTTAAAGAATTGGTTTTAAGTAACTTTATCATCAAATTGTATTGATTGTTATTTCATTTTATATAAATATAGTGAATAATTTGCTTCATTTCCTTATATATAGGCCGCGTTTGAAGATGATATAGCGATATTTGACTCCACATGTAGGGGTTTGTGAGGAAACCATTTGAGCCATTGGATTCCTGTGAATAACTGAACTTTGCAATTTGTTCAGCTGATATATTCGTTTACTCCATTTTATTTAAACATTTAAAATTAAAGCCGTGAAAAGAGCGATGTTAGGAGCTGAGCCATACTAGATAAGAGCACTTTAGAGAACAACACCCCAAAAACAAACTTTTTAGCAAAAAATGTCCGACCTCAAATATTTTAGAAAAATGGTGCTTTTACAGATTTTAAAACTTCAGAAAATCGTGAAAGTACCCTTTTTTTTAAGTTTTTTAAAAAATAGTGCTTTCACGGTTTTCTGAAGTTTCAAAATTTATGAAAGCACTGTTTTTCTAAAACATACTTTTAAAAAAAAATTATGCTCTCACGATTTTCTGAAGTTTTAAAATCTGTGAAATGCTATTTTCCTAAAACATTTGAGGTGGGTTCTTTTTTGCTAAAAAGTTTATTTTTGAGGCATGTTTCTCTAATTAATCCACGTTCTTCCTATTTTCAGAGGAGATGACGTTGACATATTTCTTGGACGAAGCGCAGGCACGTTATCTGATAAAATCTATCCGTAACATTACATTCAGTACTATAAATCTTATTAACGAACCCACAATTCATTATTATTTAATGGGTGGGCCCTACTTAAAGTTCTGCATTTCTAAATTGAGAGAGGGAGGGCAACTGGTAGGCTGATGATTTCGCATCATACGACCCAAAATTGAACGAAATCGTGGTTGTACGTAAAAGTGGTTCTAAATTCACGTGTAGAGATGTGCTGCGAAATAATAGTCTCATCATCTGATTGTAGCCTATGATTGTAGGCTTATGATGTCGACGTCCATCAAATCAAATGTCGAGGAAAAAAAAATTTTCATTATTTGATTCAAAGCATGGTGACAAATTTAGTTTACGGTAATTTTGTGGTAGAGTTCCTTTGGGTAGATTTCGGATTAATTTGGATACTTTTTAAAAGAATTTGAAAAAGTTGTGGATTAAAAATATATAAAAATATATATTTAATTTATTTTTTTAATTACTACATTGTATACTAAATTATTAACATATTTTAAAAAAAAAACAAAAAAAAAAATCTAAAATTTCTTAAAATTTATCAAAAAATTGAAATTATTGAAATTTTTTATTGACCCCTTTTTGACAAATTTCGTGAAATTTCAACAAAATTCGTCACTATGATTTTATTTTTTATTTTTTTAAAATGAAATTTTATCCTTTTCATTTGAAATGAAAAAATGTTACACAAAATTCAAGGACCTTTAAAGTAAGGTAAAATTAAGAAGCAAAACCATAATAACACCAAAATGTGTAGGGAGAAAAAGATTGGGTGATTTGCCAAAACACCAAAATTAAGAAGCAAAACCAAGTGAGTATCAACACCATCACCCTCCCTCCTCCTCCTCTTAATCAATCAAATCCTCCTCCTAAGAGACCCCGTCTAAACCCAAATGATCAATCTGATCATTTCAATGCTAACCGCCCGCATCTAAAGCCAACCCTCTGTCTCCTCCTTTTCACCTCCTATTCAGCAGCCTCTTCCCTTGACATGTTTGAGAACCTATTTAGACAGAATAGAGTTCGATCTAGACCTATCCAATTCAGATGGAGACAATAGACTCAATTGGATTCCCTCCCCTTGGTCCTGATGAAGAATATCTCCGTTTTACACCCAATAATCTTTCATTCGAAAGAATATTGAACTGTGGTGACAATGAAGGTGATAAGGATAACAAAAGTTCTTTAGTTCATGAAGTTAACTCATTATTATAGATAGAGAGAGATAGATATATAGAGGAGTTGTCTACCTATAATGTTGGGGGTGATGGCAATCCCGAAGCTACCTCGTTTTAAGTTTTGACTCCAATTGATTTTTGTAGTTTTAAAGAATTGGTTTTAAGTAACTTTATCATCAAATTGTATTTTGTTATTTCATTTTATATAAATATAGTGAATAATTATATATATATATATATATATATATATATATATATATGATATAGCGATATTTGACTCCACACTCCACACAGATGTAGGGGGTTTCGTGAGGAAATCATTTGAGCCATTGGATTCCTGTGAATAACTGACCTTTGCAATTTGTTCAGCCTTGAAAACTGATATATTCATTTACTCCATTTTATTTAAACATTTTAAATTAAAGCCGTGAAAAGAGGAGCTGAGCCATACCAGATATAGTGGACTTCTAGGATTTGAAATCCACGTTCTTTCCTACTTTCAAGGAGATGACGTGGACATATATATCTTATTAACGAACCCACAATTCATTGTTATTTAATAGGTGGGCCCTACTTAAAGTTCTGTATTTCCAAATTGATAGAGGGAGGGCAAACTGGTAGGCTGATGATTTCACATCATGCGACCCAAAATGTGAACGTGATCGTGGTTACACGTAAAAATGGCTCTTGAGTCACGTTTAGAGATGTGTTGCGAAATTATAGTGTGATCATCTTATTATAGGCTCATGATCTCAACATCCAAAAAGTCAAATGTCAAAGAAAAAAATAATTTTCATCGTTTGATTCAAAAGCATAGTAACAAATTTAATTTTTTATAATTACTATATTATATACTAAATTACTAACATATTAAAAAAAAAAAAAAAAAATCTAAAATTTTCATAATTTTATCGAAAAATATCGAAATTATCAAAATTTTCATTTGACTCCTTTTCGGCGAATTTTGTAAAATTTCGAATTTCAACGAAATTTGTCACTATGATTCAAAGTAGTAAAATTTATTTTTCAAGTGAGTTTGTCACTTTTGAGGTAATAAGTAAAGGAAATACAAAATCAGGGACAATCGTAAATGGGGGACATGAGGAAAAAGTGTAAATAAGACATATCTTAGGTGGGTAAATGGAAAAATACCTTTTATATTTATATAAAAGGGCCTCATCGTCCTTGATCAAATTGTTGTGGCACCTGATCCCCTAGATAGGTGCCACGTGGACCCACCTAGTTGAAATGAGAGAGAGAGAGAAAAAAAAAAAAAAAGATCCCAGGCAAGTGGCAAGTGACACCCAAAATACCCGTTTACAGTTGTCCAGACATGTAAGAAGCAATTTCGAAAAAGGAGCCATTACTTGCACTCGCTTTTAAGTGATTGCACCGAATTTAAAAGAAAGACTTAAATGTTTGGCGACCTCTACTACGTGAAAATATCATCTAAGTCGTTTGATTTGAAGGCCAAGATTTAAAGATATTAATTTCAAAAGATTAGAATAAAATATAATTTTCATCATTTGATTAAATAAAATCAAAGGCTATTATATAATTCAATAGCTGACTATAATAGATCATATAACAAGTATCGTGTTTTGCTCCAATTTTATGTATCAGAGATCTATTGATCATGAACTTCAAATCAGATGGCTCATATTGCATTTTTACATATCACATGTACCTAAAATACCAAATCCTTTTTTAAATTCAGTGCAATCACTTGAAAAATGTGTGCAAGTAATGATCATGTGATTAAATAAAATATAATATTTATCATGTGATTAAATAAAGTCAAAGGCTATTATTCGTTTCAATAGTTGATTGTAATAGAGCATATGATAAATATCTTGTTTTGCTCCAATCTTATGTAATGGGGATCTATAGATCATGGACTCCAAATCAGACGGTTCAAATTGTGTTTTACATATCACATGTCTCTAAAATACCAAGACTTTCGTTAAATTCGGTGCAAGGACTAAATTTCTGAGTGCAAGTAATGACTCCCATTAAAAATGGGAGTCATTACTTGCACACGTTTTTCAAGTGATTGCACCAAATTTAAAGAAAGACTTAGTATTTTAGGGACATGTGATATGTAAAAATGCAATATAGGCCGTCTAATTTGAAGTTTATGATCAATAGATCTCTGGAACATGAAATTGGAGCATAACACGGTACTTGTCAAATGATCTATTGTAGTTAACTATTGAATTATATAATAGCCTTTGACTCCATTTAATCAAATGATGAAAATTATATTTTGTTCTAATCTTTTGCAATTGATATCTTTAAATCATAGCCTTCAAATCAAACGGCTTAGATGATGTTTTCATATATTAGAGGTCGCCAAACTTGCAACTCTTTCTTTTAAATTTGGTACAATCCAGTGCAATCACTTGAAAAGCGTGTGCAAGTAATGGCTCATTTTTTTTTATAGGGAGCCATTACTTGCACGCTTTTCATGTAGTTGCTCCAAAGTAGAATTTTTTTTATATTTTCTTATTATTTTAGTGACTAATGTTACCATAGTGGTTGCACTGAGAACCCAGAGAAGTGTATGGAGAGAGAAAGAGAGACTGTAGAGAGAGAGAAAGATAGAGGCCTAGACAAAGAACAAGGTGGAGAGAGGGAACCCAGAGAAGGGTATCGAAAGAGAGAAAAGAGAGACACTACAACAAATAGGACTATTAGTGGTAGTTTTTTTATTAAAAACTGCTACTATTAGTCTTGTCGCAAACAAAAACTACTGCTATTAGTTTTGCCGCTATCAAAAATACCTTAACAGCAAGTGCCGTTAAAACACCTTGATTTTGTAGTGAGAGAGAGAAAGAGAGAGGTCTAGAGAGAGAACGAGAGACACAGAGAGAGAACAAGGTGGAGAGAGGTAGAGAGACGGGAATAGAGATAGAGCGAGAGAGAGAGAGAGAGAGATGCAAAGTGAATCGTAAGAGTCAATATTCACAAATTGGGCGGGGATTGAGCGATGCTTAACTAATAAATCAACTATAGAAACCCATTGACAAGATTTTGCTTAATCTGTCAGTTGTATGTGTAATTTGTATATTGGGTTTCTTTATTCCATCAGGATTCTATCTAAACTATTATATATTTTAGGAGGTTTCTCTCCCAATAAGTGATGTGTAGGAGGAGTCCATAGATAGAAAAGGGTGTAGAGAAAGAGAAACTCTGGAGAGAGAAGAATGGAGAGAGAACGGTGGAGAGAGGAAATATGGGTGAAGATAATATTTTAAATTATAATTATTTATTTATTTATTTATTTATTTATAGGTGCAATTACTTAAAACAGGTGCAAGTACTAATTTTAAGGGAGCCATTACTTGCACTCGCTTTTTAAGTGATTACACCAACGTGAAAAAAAGACTTTGTATTTTAGGGACTTGTGACATGTGAAAATGCAATCCGGGCCGTCTGATTTAAAGTTTATGATCTATAGATAATTAATGGATAAGATTGGCGCAAAATACAATATCCATCGTGTGATTAAATATAGTCAAAGGCTATTATTTAATTCAATGGTTGACAACAATAGATCATATGATAAATATCGTGCTTTGCTCCAATCTTATCCACTAAGGATTTATATATATTCTGAACTTTAAATTAGACGGCCTAAATTAGGTTTTCACATATCACATGCCACTAAAATATAAAGCCTTTCTTTAATCTCAGTGCAATCACTTAAAAATCATGTGCAAGTTACGGCTCCCTAATTTTAATTAATTTAGGATAACTACATGAAAAGCGTGTGTAAGTAATGACTCTTATCTTTTGTTATAGCGACGCTTTCAGTATGGCCTACAGTGTGATATGGCTGTAGGCCACACGGGAAGAAATCATATAAACCGTTAATTTTCGGCTGGTAATAGCTGCACTGGCTTTCGGCTGGTAATAGCTGCACTGGCGTGCATTATGATAGTCAATCATGTCGTTAAAAGGTTTACCTGCCCCGTTCTTTTCGTGTTCCTATATATCCTTGAAGTTCAACCGTACGAGTGGACAATGATTTAACCGTACACGGTTAGAGGACTAACTAAAACTGAGTTCGCAATTAAAACACGGGGCAACCTGGGTCCATCTGTGTGGTCAAAATTCAACCTCTATTGATTTCAGATCTCTATGGATTTTCTAACTCATCATAAGTGTCCATTGCAGTACCCACATTTCCGCCGAGTGACATGCACCACTTTTAATGCATAGAAATCCGTGCATATCACTTAATCACAAGGATGTATGGACTGCACTGCCAACTTATGATGAGGGGACACTCATTGTAGACTAACTCAAGAAATTAAGTGTGTGCGGCACCGCTAGAGTCTAGAGCGTCTAGCGTGTTTGATAAGCGCCAAGTGACTACGTACTCAGGTCACCTTTTATGATGTGTACCATCTGTCTAGGTACTCAGGTCACCTTTTATGATGTGTACCATCTGTTCGATGCGCCATGATGTGAAGGTGAAGGCTTGCATGATGGGAGTTTGCGTGCCTCGGTAGGACAGAATTCACCAAAGTATATATAGCACAAGCTCACCTTTTCTTGCAGCCGTGGGACAACCTGTGAACAAGGGAAACCCAATGGGCTCTACCAACTAAAACCCTAAACCCCCTCCCCCAACCAAAAATCATTGCATTTGTTTTCTAAGTCACTTTTTAAGATATGTGCCCCATAAAATCAACATCTGAGCCGTCTAACGGTAACCCCAAGATCTATTTTGTGGAAAATTGGGTTGGAAGCAATCTCCATTATCTGATCTAAGGCAATCAAAGGCTATGCAAGTACATTATTCTTGGGTCACTTTTTATGATGTGTGCAACTTGGAATCAACATTTACGTCCGATGGAATGTCATTATTTCAAAATCTACTATGTCAAATATCAAGGAAAAAAAATTCGGTAGCTCGGCTCACACCTACCCAATTACGGAGGGTGCCTACATTGTAAACTTGTAGATTGCGTTGAATTAGGCGACGGAGATCGATTTTCATCCCAATTTTCTACACGATCGATTTGACACCATGGGTGTACCATGAAACTGTCAGTTTTGTATTCCACGTGAACCATCCCCCAAAAAATGACTCAAATATCACGTTGGAGACATTATGCCCAAACGTGACTTTAGGATCACTTTTTGGGATCTGTGTCTTGTGGAATACAAAACTGACAATGCGATGGTACGCCAATAGTGTTACGGAGGGTGCCTACATTCTAAACTTGTAGATTGCGTTGAATTAGGCAACAGAGATCAATTTTCATCCCAATTTTCTACACGATCGATTTGACACCATGGGCGTACCATGAAACCGTCAATTCTGTATTCCACGTGAACTATCCCCCAAAAAATGACTCAAATATCACGTTGGACACATTATGCCCAAACGTGACTTTAGGATCACTTTTTGGAATCTGTGTCTTGTGGAATACAAAACTGCCAGTATGATGGTACGCCAATAGTGTCAAGATCAATCGTGTGGAATACTTAGGTGAAAATTGATCTCCATCATCCCATTCAACGCAGTGAACAGGTTTATATTATCAATGGTTTTCGGTTAAGGGTGGCCAAGAGTTTTGTGGGTGCAAATAGAGCCACCGATTGTATTACTATTTTGTTTTGTAAAGCCATACGAATAATTATCTTATAGGTACAATTATAGTCACTCCAAAAGACTGCTTTCTCATTCCACCTCCTCTAGCCAGCATGCATTGACCACCTTTGAATCAGTTGGTAGAGATTGTTTCTCATCCCCATCATTTGAAAATTGGATCTATAGATCATGGGCCTATCATCCGATGGCCAATTTTTAATTATGCGCACATCCCAAAAATGTGATCCTTAAATTGTATGACACTCATCCGGTTCAAACATGATTTTACGGTCATTTGTTGAGATGTATGCCACGTATAATTAAAAAAATGACCATATGATGATATTACCATGATTTATAGATCCATTGTGCTGAAGATGGAGATGAAAAACGATCTCCATCATCTGATTCAAAGGCGGTCAATGCATACCGGATGGAAGAGGTGGGTGAGAAAATCGTTTTTTGGGGTGAGTGTCACGGTACCCTTATCTATATCGGTATATCCTCAATATATATATATATATATATATATATATATATATATATATATATATATGAGGAATGCTAGAAATCTTAACAAGTGGGAGATCTTTTCGCCGACTGTAAATGTACACTGTTTTTTTAGAGTAACAATTGGATTCTAGTTATAAGAACTCTTAACTAACTTACCAGAAAACCGCTCGCTAGTGAGACAGCCAATAATCATCATACATCAAAAAAAATTTCTGAAATATTTAATATAATTTGTGGGTATTCTTTATTTATTATAAATTAAAAAAAATTGTCTCTGTTATTTTCTTAAAGATGATGAGAAATATAGAGGGAAGGTTGAAGGAATTTGAATATCCAGTAGGGTTTAGATTTGAACCCACAGACGAAGAACTGATTGAGTATTACGTAAAGCCCAAAAATCAGAGCAAAAACATCGAATTCGAGACTGATGCAATCAATTATGCTCGTGTCTACGATTGCAGTACTCAAGAACTTGTTGGTACAGTCCTCATTAACTTGTCTTACATTGATTTGTTATTTTTAATGATTTTATGATTTCCAAATTATGTTTTTGATTTTTTTAAATTTGGTTGTACTTTTTTTATTTCAAAATTCTTACAATGTATAAAAATATTACCTGATTGACTTAGAAAATAAGATTTAGATAAATATAATTATAGCAATTGATTTAGATAACTGACGTACTCTAATACTCTCTTTTAAAAGGAACTCTCTTTTAAATGGGAATGTGAACATTGAGAACATCCATCAACTTGAAATGATGAAATATATCTTTACAGCACAATAATTGTAGTAATCTACTAGAAGCTTATTAGAAATAGCGTGAGAACGATGTCCACTAAGGTCTAAACCATAAATAAAGACTATAAGTTCTAAAAAATAAATAATAGGAAATACATCCACTGACCACAAACAATGTGAGAAAGACATTTAGATGCATAAAGATTAAAAAATATATACGGAAAACTATATCTCATTCATGTGTGTGCCTGTGACAACCTAGACCCATATGCCATAATATTGTCTGGTTATGGGCTTAGGTCCCCTCCCCGATTTTATTTTTGGCATGGGCTTAAGTCCCCACTCAAAACGCGCCATGACATGTAGAGTCCACAATCACATATAGCCCAGGGTCAGGACTTTTCCCTATTCGATGTGAGATTATTACAATCCCCCCACCTTATAAAAGAGCTGTCCTCGGCTCTGATACCATTCTGTAATGACCCAGATCCACATGCCATAAAATTGTCTGGTTCTGGGCTTAGGTCTCCGCCCCGATTTTATTTTTGGCATGGGCTTAAGCCCCCACCCAAAACGCGTTATGACATGTAGAGTCCGCAATTACATATAGCCCAGGGTCAGGACTTTTCCCTATCCGATGTGGGACTATTACAATTAAGTCTCTACTTTCTTAACATGCATATATTTTAGTATATTTATTTCTCATTTTTCTTAAGACTTAGTTAGAATAGGTCACGGTGCGATAGGCTTCACTAAATCACCCTTTCCAAGGACGAGTTCCGTAGTAACTTGGATGCACTTCGTGTGGCATCCCATACTACCATAGAGGGTTGCATCCGTACATGGACGTCTACATTCCAAGTTTCACGTGATCGTGAAAGAAACCCTACCATGACGAAGGCTTACATCATGTGTCATATCTTATTCTTAACTTATATGCGTATGCCCTATCGTGATTTTCTACATGATGAATGTCATATGATAATGGTGAACATATATAAGAATGAAACTATCATGCACTCTAAACATTGCATATTCATAAATAAAAATTGACATAAAGACCAGAGAATAAAGTTCTTGTAAAGAAATAGTACCAGGTTAAATACAGAGTTAAAAAGGGAATGGTTCAAAGTTTGACCATGTTGGAAAGAGATGACAATATTTTATATTATAACCAGATGAAATAATGAAAGCTAAGTGTTTTCCCTTTTTCTGTTATATTTTTCTACGAGAAATGTGTAGAATGGGTTCATAACTATCCTGACACAATTGGCCAAAAAGGGTAATTGTTACGATTGTCATTATGATAATTATATATGTGGCTATATGCACAGTGCTGCAACAGGTCAGCTCGGGCTGACTAGTTACTAATCGGGTTGGGTTGAGTTTAGATCAAGAGCCCAAGACACAAACAGGTCCTGCTAATTAAATGAGTTGTGATTCCCGACCCAATTTGACGGGTCTTTTTTTGGGCCGAACACATACCATTGTGGATATGATCTTAAAATTCTAATCTGTTGGATTAAAAGTTGAGACGATTTAAGGGGGTTCCGTCTCTAAAACCCCCTTAAATCTCTTTCTCTCTCTCTCTCTCTCTCTATATATAAATGCATATAGTTATAAAGATCTACTAACTTAGTTTCATGGGAGCAAATCTCTCTACTAGAGACTTCTCAACGACCCACGTCCTTGATGACCTTCAAAACAGAGGAAATTGAAGAGAGAGAAACTAGAAAATTTAGTGAGAGAAAGAAAGGGAGACCCAACTAATAATGGTAAAATTTAGAGAGAGAAAGAGAGACCATATATTTGGAGAGAGAAAGTGCAGGCCCAACCTCTAACCCATATATTTAGAGAGAGAAAGTGAAGAAGGGAGAGTTTTAGAGAGAGAAACTCTCATGAGCTTCCTCCTCGATTGATTTTATGTGTATATATAGGTGAGTTCTCCGATGACTTGTTGTCGTCGGATGTAATCAATCAGCGGCCGACTCGACCAAATATTTTCGGTGTCGGCCGTTCCAATGAGTATTTGGCACATGATTTTTTTTTATAATGGGTACATGTTGCACCAATAGTTCGGTGTAAATGCCTGTATAGCCGTTGATTCGAGAGAAAAGTAAAATATTAATATATGAAGTCTTATGGGCCCTATTTAGAAAAAGTTATAGAGAATCGGACAACATCTTCCGTTGTGCGCTCTGAGACATGGATGACGCGTTTTGAGTGGAGACTTAAGCCCATGCCAAAAATAAAACCGGGGCGGGGACCTAAGCCCAGAACCGGATAATATTATGACATGTGGGTCTAAGTTGTCACAGTGCCTTAAGCCTTTTTAAGAAGTAAAATACAAAACGTGCAATGGAAAGCATAAAAAACCAAATACATAGAAGATATAAAAATTACGTTATCATTCATTATTTATGCATGTAACAATAAAAAGAAAATGATATAGGTTTGGCTTGATTTATGTCATTCCTTCTTATTATCATTATTATAATTTAAAGCCATTATTTTTTTTTTCATTTACATTGATAATTTATATCCCATATAAATCTAATATAAATATTTAAAATGTAAATATATGCTTTAACAATTTTCTAAAGCTCTAAAATCAGTGAATGCACGGTTTCTCTAAAATGTTTGAAGTCAAAAAAAAAAAAAAAGTTTGTTTTTGAGGCATTATTTTCTAAGGTGCCCAATATATAATATAGTTTGTTTTTAATACAGAGTATTATCCTCTCATGAGACATAAAACGTGGTATTTCTTCACAATCCGTAATCGTAAAAGCAAAAGTCGACCCAATCGATCTGTTGGAAATGGATACTAGAAGCAACTTCGGGCGAACATAAAATACAAAAATATCAGAGGAAACTTTACACAGGGAGCTAGGAGATCGTTGGCTTATTGGGTAGGAAGGCCACGAGGAGATAAAAGCACTTGGCTGATACAGGAGTACTACATGTTAAACCATTCAAATAGAGTAAGTACTCAATACTATCTATTGATAATTTTCTTGTTGATTTCCATTTTTTTTGTTTTTTTGTTTTTTTTTTAATTTCTTGTTTATAGTTTACTTACATCTCTAATTTTTTGTGTTGAAGAATTTCAAATCCAAGCATTTCAAATCTAGGCGTTTCAAATTCAGGATTTGAAATATTTGGATTTGCAAATCTCTTATTTGGATGTTTAAGCATTGTATTAGGATTTGACCCAAAGATTTATAGATACTTCATTTGACTATTTTTTTTTTATAAAAATAATTTATATTTCATTGGTTTCCTTCATTCTATGTAGGGGTGGAAGTTCGGTGAGCCGAACCAAAATCGAAACTGAAAATTTTGATTTTGGTGTTGGTACACTTAAAACCGAACGAGAATTGAAATATTTTGAGTTCTGTTAACTGAACTCCTCACCCCTGAACCGAAACAGAATCAATCTATTTTCGGGTTTTTTTTAATATATATAAAATTTATTTTTATTTAGTTTTTTTCGATTTTTCAACTTAGGGTCGGTTTTCCTTTTATTGGAAATTGATTTATCTTATTTGATAACATGGAAGTATAATTACATAGGTGAAATAAAAATTGCGTTATAAAATCAAAGTTTGATCAAATATCAAACTTTGATCATAGATAAAAAATTTCATTATCAAAATACAAATAATACATTAATAAGCATTATCTATTGTCAAGATACACTTTTCAAATTTTGACTGAAAGTCAAACTTTGACTAATAAAAATGAGGCAATATATTTTAAAGTTATAAATTAAATAATGATAGATATTTTTAATTATAGTATTTCACTTATTACAATTTATAACTTTCTATAGAAAATCAAACTTTGAAAAAAGTCAAACTTTAACTAAGGAAAAATTGCACTGATGCGATATAAATTTATGTAGTAGTAGACTCTATCTATAAGAAGGTTTTGAATTTGACTAAAAATAAATTGTATAAAAGTCAAAGTTTGACCAATAAGAATGAGACAATGTATTTTAAAGTTATAAATTAAATAATGATAGATATTTTTAATTATAGTATTCCACTAATTACAATTTATAACTTTTTATAGAAAATTGAACTTTAAAAAAAATCAAACTTTGACCAAGGAAAAATTGCACTGATGCGATATAAATTTATGTAGTAGTAGACTTTATCTATAAGCGGGTTTCGAGTTTGACTAAAAATAAATTTTGTGTAAAAGTCAAAGTTTGACCAAATGTCAAAGCTTGACTAAAAGTCAAAGTTTGACCACTAAAAATAAGGCAATGTATTTTAAAGTTACAAATTAAACAATGCGAGATATTTTTAATTATATTAATCCACTAATTAAAATTTATAACTTTTTATAAAAAATCGAACTTTGATAAGAAGTCAAACTTTGACTAAGAAAAAATTACACTGATACGATATAAATTTATGTAGTAGTAGACTCTATCTATAAGCAAGTTTCAAGTTTAACTAAAAATAAATTTTGTGTAAAAGTCAAAGTTTGACCAAAGTGATCAAAATCCAATGTTTGACTAAAGGTCAAATTATTGACAAATAAAATTGAGATTCTAGTATCACATTATAGATCAACATCGATTTTTTTGCTATCAAATTGTAAGAGTCAGTTTAATAAAAAGTAAAATTTTAATTAAAAATCAAAGTTTGACCTTACAGTCAACCTTTGACCCTTGGTTGGGATGCCTCATGCCCAACCCAACCAGATCGGTCAAGCTTAAAAATACTCGACTCATGTGGGTTGAATATCAGGTCGAACCGTACCGATTATGACACTGGGTAATAACTTTTTATTCACATAACATAGCCAATTATATGATGGTGTAAGATTTGGATTTTCAAATAACGCCAAGGAGGTGTTATTTACAAATCCACTTTTTTACGTAGAGACATGAAATTCTAAATTCCGATGGATTTACTAAATCCAAATCCAAACACAAAAATGTGGAACCAAACGGTTGATTTAGATTTAGGAGATCCAAATTCAAATCCCCAAATTTAAATCCACGTTCCCGAAATTCATATGAAAGGGTTACGGGAAATGGAGAAGAACAAAATGATGAAACCAATTATCCATCATTCTAAAGGGCTGTGGGAAATGGAGAAAAAAAAAATGATGAAACCAGTTATCAAAGTGAGACAATGAATATGGCTGTGGAAGTGAAAGGTTTCGAAGAAGTGGGCGGTTTATAGGAAATCAACTATATTATGAGAAATACAGATTTAGCGGTGGGAGATGGAGAACAACGAAATGGGTTCAGTGATCTCATCTGCCCATCATCTATTCTTTTCCAATCTCAAGATTTTTGCATTGTCGAAAATCATCGATCTCAATAGAACTCGTCTTATTTGGAGTTTGATAATTCGTTTCTTTATGATGTCGAATGAAAACAGTATCGTCGGTATTAGTTGTAAATTTGTGTATTTTTCAAATTTTTTATGTGTATTTTTATTAATTTTAATATTGTAAATAAAATATAATTATTGTAAATCTTGGTATACCAAATCAATGGTGTAATTCTATAAAAAAAAAATCAATGATGTAATATGGGCAGTGTTGAAGTTTAGTCTGGATAAATTATAGCCTTTTTGTCCCTCCCCACTCAGCCAATTGGTTTTGAGTTTTTCTTTTTAAATAACAGTTTTGAGTTGGATGCACAGATTTATCATAGTATCAGGGGTAAGCCTAAGATATCAAGATATATTGGACGAATAACCACAAATTTTTACTTGTGATTTGAATGGCAAAAAAGTCAAAAAAAAAATTATGTTCTACAAACTTAGGTTACTGATTGAACCTTGTGTAATTCACTATCACTTCCCACATACCATGTGACACGTGATTTCGAGTTAATGAAATCCTTTATGGGTTCAGACAGTCCCCTAGGTTTTTAGAATTTTTTTTTTTGACTTTTTTGCCCTTTAAATCACAGGTCAAAGATTTGGAATTTCCTCCCAAAATTTTCCTTATTGATATATTTTGCCTTTGATCAAAATATCAGCGATAGAAAATCACCCCTACTCACGCGCGCACACACACACACACACACACACACACACACACACACACACACACACACATATATATATATATATATATATATATATATATATATATATATTTATTTATTTATTTATTTATATACACATATATTGATCGGTAAGCTAAGCTCGGATTGAACTAGCAACCTCAGGGTTACAATATTATCAACCTTCCAGTTAGCAATATTTATTTTTCCTTTGTTGTTTACTTGTGTATCATGCGATGTATCTCTGCGGCACTTCATTTATGTTTTATTATCCTCACAATTTTGTATTTGCTGCATGGTTATGCACATTGCTGAATTTTGATAACACTTGAATTTTATAATGAACCTAAGTTCCGATCATGCATGCTTAATTTTGCACATATGCATATGACGGCTAGAGTCAATTAAATTTTAAAAGTTGTGTCACGTTGTGCATATTTATGTCATCTATGTTTTGAATTCCTCTTTCATCTTATGGTGGTGTATCCTTTTGCGACATGGTAGCTGCTCTTATAATTGACACTGTCAATTGCATTTCCGAGAATATTATTATTACTTGACCATTTTTACTCTAGGCATGCCAACTTTTTATTGATTGAAATGTATCAGTCCTATTTAGACCTTAGAAAATAGGTTATAGGTTCTTTTGATGCTTCCATGTCTGTAGGACCTATCGAAATCTTTCACATTCATACTATGTTCAACTTGCTAGGATCAGCCCATATCCTATTTCAGGTTGGACCCAGACTTGGTTTTAGGCTTGCTTAATAAATAGGTCATTCTTGGGCCTGATTCATAGGCCACATGATTAGAAAACTGTCTTAACCTGGCCCGACTATCATCATCCTTCCTGTAGGTCAAGAAATAGCCTCTAGATTTCGTCTCTCTTTCTAAATATTTCTTCCAGTTCTCGCCAATCCTAGATTTTTTATGGATTACTCTCTCTAAATACTTCCAGCAGTAAGATTATATACTCTATTTTATAGGATTACTCTTTTTATCCACCTCCACATCTGTCTTGAAAATCCAAAAAAAACACCGTATCCAACTTTCAAAAGATCTCAAGTCTCTCTCTCTCTCTCTCTCGCTGCAACTGAGTTGGTTGACCTGCTGCATTGAGCGACCTGACCTACCACGGGTCAGGTCCAGGTACAAAATTCCATCCCCTCGGATCAGGTCGGTTTGGAAGCCTTGACATTTTTATTGAGCGGGCTGGGTTTGTGTCCTTAATTCTAGACCTGACCTGAATCCGTACTGTATATTTTAACCAACCTGGCTCTCCGAACCCCATTTTTTTGCTAATTAGGGTTGGTTTGGGTTGAGGATCTAAATAATGAGGTTGACCCCAACGGAATGGAATTTGAGCCATTTGTAGTGCTCTCTCTTTCTCTCTCTCTCTCTATATATAAAATATAAATACCATAAGTTTCATATATAACATTTTTCAGAAAGTGTCCATTTTCAATTTTATTTCCATGTCAGTAGCGGGTTGAAAAGTTTTGCATCACACATCATTGGGTTGTTTTTTTTTCACATAAAGATTAAAGAACAATCATGAAATTTGTGTGTCAATAAAGCCAATGTTTTTTTAACTTTAAGAAGAAACTTTGCTTTGAAGGGTACAGTCAATATCATTTCTTCCATGCTGTACTTTGTTCTCCTAAAAAAATTGCTTACTTCTGTACTTGTTTAACTGCTTACTTGTTATGTAGTTTCTTAGTAGGAATATATTTTAAGGGTAGACTTCAGAAAATCTCTAGTACTTGAAATTGAAGAGCTAAAATATACTAAACAATCCTCTGTTTTTTGCTGTGAATTAAATGCTTTATCCAAACTGTCTCCATGTTAATTATATTTCGATTTTTGTCTTTGATAATGGACATAATTATTCCTTTTGTTTGAAATTACACTTTTTTCAATAATTTTTCTCATTGCAGGCTGAATTTGGAAGACCAAGTACTTTTCTACCTGACGAAGGCAAAGTTGCAATATATATTGATTGCAGTCCTACCGCATCTCCGGTGTTTGAGGTTGGTGGATTATATTGATGCATGCTTTACTTTTTTATTAAGATTATATTTATCAAACTTGCTATGATTATCATATAAGTATACATTACTAGAGCCAATCACAGGTAGAAATTTTTTATAGGAAAAGTTAAAATCCATCACACAATGTAAGAGAGTGCTTCCCAGTGTTTGGGCCATTGCCTCTGCTGAAAAAAAGATGTCTGCATTGGATTCATTGTTTTGGAGGATGCATATCACACCAGGCACATTTCCTAGGTTATTTTTAGGTGTCCTATAATTTAGAAATTTTCTTATATAAATATTTCTATATGCCATTCTCATAGAGCACATACAATTTAGAAATGTGGTTCAATTTGTGTTGTGTTATCCGATGTGAGTGACATAAAATGGTGGGAATTAAAAGGGGAGACAAAATAACAACGTTTAAAGAGAAAATGAGTGACCGAGAAGTATGGTGGTGAGAAGGGGATCCAAAGGAGATGTAGGAACAAATGACACAATGCCTTAAATGAGTTGCTAAGGTTGTGCACAGGGAATCTAAATGAAGAAAAGGTGTACAAAAGAAACATGATGGTGTACAAAACTCAATTTCCGAAAAGAAGTGTTTTAAATAATGGCTAATAATAAGAACTACGGATGATCTTGAAAGATATAAATTCGCCAAAAGAGAAGCTATGAAAGCTGTGAGTAAAGTTGAGTGTGAGGCGTACGACAATTTATATACTAGGGGAACGAAAGAGGAGAAAGAAATCTATAAACTTACCGAAATTAAAGAAAAGATAACTAGAGATCTCAACTAGGTAAGATGCATTATAGACGGAGATCAAAGGGTTTTGATAAAAGAGGATGAGTTAAAGAATTGATGGTGGAAATATTTTAAAGATCTATTAAACACAACTCAATGTATGCAAATGAAGTAGATTAAGAAGATGAACCAATTCAAGGGATAATCAACAATATATCGAAAGTTGAGCACAAAG
Source organism: Chloranthus sessilifolius (assembly GCA_021018995.1). NCBI lineage: Eukaryota > Viridiplantae > Streptophyta > Magnoliopsida > Chloranthales > Chloranthaceae > Chloranthus > Chloranthus sessilifolius. Next base: position 120,020,210 of record CM037592.1, read on the forward strand.
AAGGACTTAACAAAGATGAAGAAATGAACAACGACTAAAGCAAGAATACCTATAAAAGTTTGGACTATGTTGGGAGAGAATGTACTAAATTGTTTGACTAAATTATTCAATAAAATATTAAAACTGAAGAAAATGCCTGAAGAATGGAGGAAAAGCATTGTGTTCCTTTTCCATAAACCAAAGGAGACATTCAAAACTGTGTCAACTATCGAGATATTAAACTAATGGCTAGACTAGGATACTTTTAGATAGAATAATTGAACAACGGCTAAAGTTAGAATCAAATGTATCAGAAAACCAATTTGGATTTATTTCGGGAAGATCAACAACATAAGATATTTTCCTATTGAGGCAACTTGTAGACAAAAACCCGCTCGAGTCATGTGTGACTCAAGTCAGGTGATTCATTACCCATATATATATATATGTCTTCTATGTTATACATGTGTACCAATTTATTTACTACAATACCCTCTTGTGATAAGTACAACATATAAAAAGTAACAAAAGAAAGAATAAATAATGATAACAGGACAAAATTACCTGAAACATTCTTTAGTCACGTGAAACATTTTTTGAGGGATCCAAGTCTTCAAAATTGTAGCTTCATTTGAATACTATTTTGGGCTAAAAAATTATCCTTATAGGATGAATTCAACCATTCGATCTATGTACTCCCATATAAATGGCTGTGCATATAAAAGTGCACAAATCAAATGGTTGTAATCCTTCTCTAAATGTATTTCTCAAAGAACCTGACTCTCATGACTGTCATTTAATCACCAAGCCTCTCAAGGTCTCAGGTTCGAGTCCAACTTATATATAATTTTTTTTTTTAAACACCCAGCTGATGTTTAAAGAATCTCAAACCATTGACAATTTAAGATGTGGGTAATTCATACTGTTACACACACTAACGGATCATACATTGGAGGGTAATGTGACCAAGTATTATACTCATTGGTGGATTTTAAGTATTTGAAATTATACGCTTTAATACTAGCTATTCTTCTTATTTTCAATGGGTGATATAAAAGTTCATCAAAGGAATGGCTGACATTTATCTATTGGCTTATATTTTGCACGAGACAAGTTTCATTGGTGAATTGCCACTTGGACGATTTACATTGTTTATCAATGTATGACACGAAAGATATTAGTATATTACATTTTAATGGTGTAAGATAAAAAATCTACAATAATGGTATAAGATCATTTAAACACTAAATAATATTTAAATGTTACTTTTTATCTCACACCATTGAAGTGTGATTCATCATTGTGCCGTGTGGTACACATATGCGATTAATCTAAATGGCCCAAGTGGCTATCCCTCGTTGGAATGTGTCCCAGCGAAAGGATCATGCTTCTACGTGGATGTAAACCCATCCGATTGATGAACTTTAATATTAATCATCAAAATTATAAACAACCATTTGTATGAGAGTGCACAGATTGGATGGTTCGAATTTTTCAAAACGTGTGATTTTGTGACTCATAGCCCTTCAATTGATGATATACCACTTTCACAGTATGGATTTCCAAGATCATAAGCAAAATGGTGTAAGATCGGTCCCTCTAGAAATCAGCTGCTCACGCGGCACCCCCCCCCCCCGAGGCCCATCGAACCCAAGTCGCACGCCTTTATTCCAAGCTTGTGTCAAAACGCAGAAGTGCCACTCTCCGTAAGTTGTTTCATTTATTCTCTCTCTAAACCCTTGTAAAAACCCTACGACTCAAGAAGAAGATGAGTCGAATCCTTAGATCACGCCTTCTCTTCTACCTCTCAACGCATAACAATAGATCCTTCTGTTCTAATAACCTCTCTGCAAAAGAACAACCCATCACTATCTCATCTGCTTCGCTTCTCAACGATCAACCACCTCCTTCTTCTTCAAACGCCACTGAGAAGAAGCCGTGGAACTTTCTCAAGTTAGGGATTTTCTCTGCTCTCACGGGAGCTGCTTCAATCGCCGGTTATGCTTCTTATGGTTCGTCGTTTCTCTTTCTCCATCATTCTTTCTTCATTTACTTTTTTTTTTTTTTTTGATAGATTTTGTTATTTTTTCCATTTTTTCAATTACAGGTTTTGATTCTACTTCTATTTGGAACAATTATATTCTGATAGGCATCCACTGATAAAAATGCTGTAATTTCAACTTTCAAAAATAACAAATGCTGTAATTTTACTTATAAGGCAACAATCTAACCTCGTGGAGATGTCTTCTTTTCTCTTAAACAAATGATTAAGGGTTTAGTTGGATTCTGGTTAATGTGTGATAGCGGTGGCAATTTTTTCCAAAAACCGGACGAAACCAAACCGAGAAATACTGACCCGAAACCGAACTGAAACCAATCTAAATCTGACAAACCGCAACCGGTTTTGGATTATTTCAGTATTGGTTCGGGTAACCAAACTTCCGCCCCTATATGGGAATGAGGTGACACTTCCATTATCTAATCCATTCTCCCCAATTAGCGAAGGTGATGTAGGATTGTCAAAGAGCTAAGCCAGCTTGAATTCTTGAAAGCTTGATCGAGGCTAAAAAAATAGAGCTTTAACCCGCTTAGCTTGAGTAGAGCCGAGCTGAGCCTGGCCTGAGGCACTTGAAACTTGGCTCAAATTACGTCAGTAATATAGTAATTATTGGGATACTGGTTCCTACTGGTTCCTGACCGACATTTAAACACGTTTTAAATGATCTTACACCATAATTAGACTTTTTACCTCACACCATTGAAGTGTAATGTATTATTATGCCATGTGGCGCACATCTGCGATCAATCTAAATTGTCCAAGTGGCAATCCATCATTGGAACATGTCTCAGCCAAAGAAACATGCCTATAAGTGGATGTGAACCATCCGATTGGTGAACTTTAATATCAAGCATTGAAAACTAAGAACAGTGGTTGATATTATAGTTCACAGATCTGATGGTTTAAATCTCTCTAAAACACCATTTTGGGCACATTGCCCTTCAATGTATCGTCTAGCACTTCGATGCTACAGGTCACTCACATCTTAGATTATTAATGGTGTAAGATCATTTAAACACCATTTTAGTGTTTAAATGACAATCAGGCGAGTCGGGTCCCAACTTATATATATATATATATATATATATATATATATATATATATATATATATATATATATATATATATATATAATAGGGTAATGATCACCTGACTCGAGTCATGCGTGACTCGAGCGGGTGACCATCATATCCCAGTCAAACATTGACCGCGACTTGATCTGACGGTCACCCGCCCGAGTCATGTGTGACTCGAGTTAGGTGATCATTACCCATATATATATATGTCTTGTATGTTATACATGTGTTCCGATTTATTTACTAGAATACCCTTGTGATAAGTACGCCATATAAAAAGTAACAAAAGAAAGAATAAATAATGATAACATGACAAAATAACCTGAAACATTTTTTGAGGGATCCAAGTCTTCAAAGTTGTAGCTTCATTTGAATACTATTTTGGGCTACAAAATTATCCTTATAGGATGAATTCAACCATTCGATCTATGTACTCCCATATAAATGGCTGTGCATATAAAAGTGCGCAAATCAAATGGTTGTAATCCTTCTCTAAATGTATTTCTCAAAGAACCTGACTCTCATGATTGTCATTTAATCACCAAGCCTCTCAAGGTCTCAGGTTCGAGTCCAACTTATATATAATTTTATTTTTTAAAACTCCAAGGTGATGTTTAAAGAATCTCAAACCATTGACAATTTAAGATGTGGGTAATTCATACTGTTACACACACTAACGGATCATACATTGGAGGGTAATGTGACCAAATATTATACTCATTGGTGGATTTTAAGTATCTGAAACTATACACTTTAATACTAGCTATTATTCTTATTTTCAATGGGTGATATTAAAGTTCATCAAAGGAATGGCTGACATCTACTATTGGCTTATATTTTGCATGAGAGAAGTTTCCTTGATGAATTGTCACTTGGACGATTTAAATTGTTTATCAATGTATGACACGAAAGATATTAGTAAATTACATTTTAATGGTGTAAGATAAAAAATTTACGATAATGGTATAAGATCATTTAAACACTAAATGATATTTAAATGTTACTTTTTATCTCACACCATTGAAGTGTGATTCATCATTGTCCCACGCAATACACATATGCGATTAATCTAAAATGCCCAAGTGGCTATCCCTTGTTAGAACATGTCCCAGCCAAAGGATCATGCTTCTATGTGGATGTAAACCCATCTGATCGATGCACTTTAATATTAACCATCAAAATTACAAACAACTATTGGTATGAGAGTGCACAGATCGGATGGTTCGAATTTTTCAAAAAGTGTGATTTTGTGACCCATAGCCCTTCAATTGATGATATACCACTTTGACAGTATGGATTTCCAAGATCATAAGCAAAATGGTGTAAGATCGTTGATACAACATTTCGGTTCCTCTAGAAATCAGCTGCTCCCCCCCCCCTTGAGGCCCATCGAACCTAAGTCACACGCCTTTATTCCAAGTTCGTGTCAAAACACAGAAGTGCCACTCTTTGTAAGTTGTTTCATTTATTCTCTCTCTAAACCCTTGGAAAAACCCTACGGCTCAAGAAGAAGATGAGTCGAATCCTTAGATCAGGCCTCTCTTCTACCTCTCAAAGCATAACAATCGATCCTTCTGTTCTAATAACCTCTCTACAAAAGAACAACCCATCACTGTCTCTTCTGCTTCGCTTCTCAACTATCAGCCACCTCCTTCTTCAAATGCCACTGAGAAGAAGCCGTGGAACTTTCTCAAGTTAGGGATTTTCTCTGCTCTCACAGGAGCTGCTTCAATCGCCGGTTATGCTTCTTATGGTTCGTTGTTTCTCTCTTTCTCCATCATTCTTTCTTCATTTGCTTTTTTTTGTTTGATAGATTTTGGTTATTTTTTCCATTTTTTTCAATAACAGGTTTTGATTCTACTTCTATTTGGAACAATTATATTCTTATAGGCATCCACTAATAAAATTTCTGTAATTTCAATTTAAAAAAAAAACAACAAATGCTGTAATTTTACTTATAAGGCAACAATCTAACCTCGCTTTTCTCTTAAACAAATGATTAAGGGTTTAGTTGGATTCCGGTTAATGTGCGATAGCGGTGGAAATTTTTTCCAAAAAACAGACGAAACCAAACCAAGAAATGCTGACCCGAAACCGAACTGAAACCAATCTAAATCTGACAAACTGCAACCGGTTTTGGATTATTTCAGTTTTGGTTCGGTTAACCAAACTTCCGCCCCTATATGGGAATGAGGTGACACTTCCATTATCTAATCCATTCTCCCCAATTAGCGAAGGTGATGTAGGATTGTGAAAGAGCTAAGCCAGCTTGAATTCTTGAAAGCTTGACCCAGGCTAAAAAAATAGAGCTTTAACCCGCTTAGCTTGAGTAGAGCCAAGCTGATCCTGGCCTGAGGCACTTGAAACTTGGCTCAGTTTACGTCAGTAATATAGTAATTATTGGGATACTGGTTCCTGACCGACATTTAAACACATTTTAAATGATCTTACACCATAATTAAACTTTTTACCTCACACCATTGAAGTGTAATGTATTATTATGCCATGTGGCGCACATCTGTGATCAATCTAAATTGTCCAAGTGGTAATCCATCATTGGAACATGTCTCAGCCAAAGAAACACGCCTATAAGTGGATGTGAACTATCCGATTGGTGAACTTTAATATCAGTCATTGAAAACTACGAACAACGGTTGATATTATAGTCCACAGATCTGATGGTTTAAATCTCTCTAAAACACCATTTTGGGCGCATTGCCCTTCAATGTATCTTCTATCACTTCGATGCTACAGATCACTCACATCTTAGATCATTAGTGGTGTAAGATCATTTAAACACCAGTTTAGTGTTTAAATGACAGCCAGGCAAGTCGGGTCCCAACTTATATATATATATATATATATATATATATATATATATATATATATATATATATATATATATATATATATATAGGGTAATGATCACTTGACTCGAGTCACACTCGAGTCATGCGTGACTCGAGCGGAAGACCATCATATCCCGGTCAAACATGGACCGCGACTTGATCTGACGATCACCCGCTTGAGTCATGTGTGATTTGAGTCAGGTGATCATTACCCATATATATGACTGCATTTTCACGAATTATGCCGCTTTTTCCCGACTTATACCCTTACTGATTTATTGCTGAACCCCGAATTTTTGGCTATGCATATAGGTTTAATAAGATAATACAACGAAATGATATATGGTACTCTTGTCCATATTTTAGGTTAGAAAATTAAAATAATTTTTACTGTCTGATCAATAGATCAAATGGTTAGAAAAATGAACTTTGGACTGCTTGTTCATTTATATGTTTGCATTTCAATTGAACATTTTAATTGATGAACAAGTGTTATATGTGTACATAATTTGATAACACATGTACCACAATTACTCAAATGCCTTTCCACCTTATAAACAACTTCTTGAGACTATAGATTCAAAAAGTCGTTGACTATTCTAGTGCGGATACGCCTTCCTTCTAAACAATGTTTGGTACATGATTTCGACCAATATCATACAATTTATAAATGAACGATTTCAATGCATAGTTCTTGACCGCATTAAGTGAGCAAAAGTGCACCGATCAATGTTTGGGTAAGCTGACTAGAGTCTCACGATTTGATGAAAATACATGTTTTTTGTCCAAACTATTATCTATCATATTTGCAAGATGAAATAATTTACTTGTAAGATATTTTGCTAAACAGTGTACCTTAATTCACAGATCACTCGTCTTTTATTTTGGCATAACCTCTAAGAAATAATGAGAGAGAGAGAGACACTGAGTGTTGTCTTCTTGTTTTCTTTCAATGGATGAACAACGATGTAGACGATATTTAGGGACTCAGGTATAGATGAAAAACCGTGAGAAAATGTAGAAATAGAGCTAACTAGTCGTTTTGGTCCTCCGAAAATAAACTTATACTTGTAGCTTGTATAACTTATATAATTTAATAATTTTCTTAGTTATATAAGCTCTTATTTGTTAAAAAAATTATATTTAAAAGTTGTCCAAAAGTACCGCTTTGACTGCTTTTTAAGTACGAAAATATAGCTTGTAGCGCTTATATAATTTAATAATTTTGTAAGTTTTATAAGCTCTTATTTGTTTAAAAACAATTATATTTATAAGTTGCCCAAAAGTGCCGCTTTGGCTGCTTTTAAATGCAAAACGCCCATTTCGGAACACGAAGCGCGTGATTTTTACATTAGCGCCTAAAATGTTCAATGCTTAGGCGCTGGACATGCCCTAAGCGCCTAAGCAGGGCCTAGGCTCTACTTATGACAACAGAGGTAGGACGGGAGAGTATTTTGAGGACGGAGTCAGGTTTTGAGTGGGTATGGTCTTAGCATTAGTTTTTAGCTTGATAGATAGTGCAATGCAGACTCTCTATATTGTAGATATGATTTGAAATGCAATTTGTCACGAAGTAAGAATGCCTTTGGCAATGCTCTCACTTGAGAACACGCCACCGCCCCATATACTTCCCGCTAGAGCGGGTTTTACTAGCTATGGGGAACTTGCAGTTTTGAGGACTTTTAAGCTCCACAGCTCCTCTGCTCCCTGTGTGATTACCAAACACTCTCCAGACCGCGCATGCGCTTGAGTATGGCTGGGAGCAGGCGGGGATCATTGCCAAAAGCCGCATGAAGATGCCCTGGTAGCGGATGTTTGGGAAAGGGTGGGCTCAAATTCTGTGTGGAATGTCCACCTATGCAGAAATCATCAAGATGCTAAAATAGAGGAGTTTTCGAGTCTTTTGGCGAAGTTAGACTCTGTTAGTAAAGATCGGGCTAGGACTGATATCCAGGTTTGGACTCTCCATAAGAAAGGTAAACTTACAGTAAAATCATTTTGGTTGCAACTTAGAAAGAGGGGGAAAGATTTCCGGTAGCTTCTATGGGGAGGTGGATGAGATGGTCGAACACTTATTCCTTAGACGTGAGTTTGTGTTGGCTTTGTATGACATGTTTCAGTGCTGGTTTGAGATTTGTGGATGATTGGGAGAGTCTTGTGCAGCGGTGATTTCCGGTTGCCCATAGTTACCTTTTCTGGGAAATTTGGGACTCATCTGGAATGCTTTGCTTTCGGTAATCTTCTGGGAAATCTGGAAGGAACACAGTAATTGAATTTTCGAAAATAAATTTCAGACTCTTAGATCTATTGGAAATGAAATTATTAATGACTTATGCTGGTGGTGTATTTTTGGCTATGCCGGAGAGGCCTCTTTGATGGCTGATATCCTGTTAGAGTTGGAGCAAATCAGACCGCCTGAGGGTCCTCCCTGATCTCCCTGAGGATGTGTTTTTGCATGCTCCATGCTTTCTTTCTTTGTTCTTTAATTTATAACCCACATGTACCTACTCGGATTTACTTTATATTCGTAACCAAAGGGTTCCGGTTGACTGTAGGGAAGGTCAAGGACAACTGTGAGATATGTTAATGCTTAACTTTCTAAATTCTGGGAATATATAAAGCATCTTCCTATTATTTAGGGTTGCCTTTCTTATTCTAATTTTGTATCTCTTGAGAGACAAACCTTAATAGTTTTGAGATCCATTGTTGTGAGCTTCAATCATCTCAATTCAAAGGCCCCCCTACCTCCATTACTTTTGGAGATTGTGCTTGTGGATTCAAGCGTGTTGATCGAGGATTCGAGTGTTGCTTGCGGAGACGACCATGTTGTGGCTCGTCTGATAATGAGTTGATGGGCCTGCATACATTGGTGATTGAAGGAGGAAACAAATCAATACACTGTGAGGACGCTTTATGGATTCAACATGTTGCTGCTCGGAAGGGTCTGATAGGACTAGGGACTCTGCATTTCATTTGTCACCTTTAGGGTTTTATTTTTCATAGTGGATTTGTGCCTTGGACCTTGGATTAGGTCTCAATGACGGATTGGATTTTACCACGTAAAAATTGTTGTGTCTTTGTGATTGAATGTTTTCTGAGTTTTGTGGTTGTGCATAGTTTATTTTCTCATAACGTTGCGATTTAGGAAAATCTAGGATACCAGGAAGATTTCAAGTAGTATTCAGCTTGGTGCCATGATTGTGTTGTATTTTTACAGTTTCTTCACCTTTTGAGCCATGGAATCTAGGGTTACATTTAAACAGGTTCAAACTCAAGTCTATGACCCTTATAGTTAACTTGCACTGTACACTGACAGCCACTCACTCTGCATTTTTATATTTCTAGCTTGTTAAATTAATAATTTATATCATTTATAAAGAAAGCTCTAGTTTTTCTAGTCCAATGCTATATGCCACTGTATCAAAAAATTTGTACGCTTAGCTGTACTGATTGATTCTGATAATTTTTTTTATAATGCTAGCTTTTCCTTGTGTTGATCCTGATTTTTTAGTTTAGCATTCCTATTTCGAGGCTGATTTTTCCAGCTGCATGCTTTGTCTTCATTTATCTGTTGTCTTCGTCCTACATTAAACATGTGTCTGATCAGTGATCACTCTGCAGTTCACTGTCCGCCTGAGACGGATAATTGCAGGAAAAATCATAGCAGTAAGCATCAACCTTTGTTCATTTGTACATGGATGTTGGATGGTGTTTAGGGTAGAATGTTTTGGTCATTTAGGTTCAGTTGCATTCATTAACGTGTAGAATTAGAGTTTTTTCTGTTGATCCCATTATCTCTGGTGTGATGGGTTAATCCAGGATGTGAAGTTTAGTTATGGATAAGGTTGTTCTAAAATGAAGCCATTTGTTGTTATAGATTGATGAACTCAATGTAGTTTTATATAGATTATCTGATGAATTGAGTATGATATATATTGTAAATTGGATGCTAGTTGTTCATTTGTTAAACTACATGTTTAATTATGATGGCTTTCTAGTCCAACATTGATGAAGTTTATAGTCCAACATTGATGAATTTAATATTCATGCTTTAAGCTTGCCGTGAGTATGCTTCAAGTTTGAAGTTGTGGTTCACTTGATCACTCGCTTCTATGTAATCACCGAAAGAGTTCATTCATTCCCGAGTACTGTTGCGAACACAGATTACAAAAGATATGCATACAGGAAACAAGATAACCCAAGCTAAAAGATTGGATAAGAACTCACGATACTCATGTACGTGGTGACTGAATCTGAGCTAAATCTTTCTCTCTTTTTTTCTCCTAACCTCTGGTAGTATCACCCTTTTGTAGTTGAATCCTTCTTTTGTATGCTCGCAGAAGGTATATTATTATGGACAAAGTGACAAAATACGGGTACGGGTTTAATATGGTGAGTGAGAAAGTCGGAAAAGGGCAAAATACGGGGAAAAACGAAAAGTAAAAAACTGTAAACTACGAAGCCAAATAAAAAATTGGGAAACTTTGGGGAAAACAAGATAATATTTAAACAAAATTTAAAAATTTTAAAACAGTTTTTGAAAGTACGGTAAGATATTGGAAAAAGAAAAAAACATGTTTAATATGTGAAAGACGCTTCTTATATGACAGTATACGTTTTATTAAAAAATGCAGGTACTATATGTGTTCAATACGTTGTGGGAATAAAACACATATTTTTCAAAAAAAGGAGTATTTTGTCACAATGATTATGGATGGCATTGTCATATGAGGTTGATTGTTGTATCTCTTTATCCCCAACTGCCATAGAAAGGACTTTCCTGTTCTCAAGCATGTTGTTTATTTTGTCGGCTACTGTGTTAGTATTAGATCATTTCAAAACTTAATTATGAATGTTTGAAATGTTGAAGAATATCAGGGTAATAGAAGGAAAGTATTTTCTGCAAAAACTTGGAGATTTTTAACATGAGTTCTAAAATTTCTTTCTTGGAAATGGTATTTTCCCTCCATTCTATGCGCTTTAGAATGGAGTTATATAAATAGAAAGAAAGCATAACCACACTTTGGATGTTCGCTAACATAGTAATAATCTCCAATGCTGCTCAGGCTGCTTGACTGAAGGTTTTTCAGACTGTGTTATGTATAATTAACTGACTGTTGGCTGTTGTTCTGGATTTTTTAAGTGTCCAAGAAATACAGGGTAACAGAAGGAAAGTATTTTCTGCGAAAAGTTTGAGATTTCTAACAGTTTCTAAAATTTCTTAACTGGAAATGGAATTTTCTCTCAAATCTTGTATCCCTATGCTCTTTAGAATGGAGTTATATAAGTAGAAAGAAATCATTGGTTTATAGCATAGCAACACTTTGGATGTCCGCTAACAAAGTAATAACTAATAATAAAAAATGTTCTTCAGGTTGATTGACTGAGGCCTTTTCAAACTCTGTTATGTATAATTAACAGACTGTTGGCTGTTGTTCTTAGGGGTATATCTTCTTTCAAGAGTCATATGTACAAGTTCATGCATAGTTGCTAATTAGTTTGGCTGTTTTCGTTATCCATGCAAACGCAAGCCAAAGAGGAGATTGGGAAAATAAGTCCCACTTCATCTCATTTCGATGAGCTTTATTCATCTCTCTACTTTGTGGTTGTTGTTGTGCTGGCAACTTTCGTTTCTTACATTGCAGTGCCTGCTAAAATGGTTGAGCTATACATGGATATCAGGAGATCGATTGAAGAACAAGTTCGGGTTAGTATAATTTCTTATTATATGCGCTTGGTCTATCGTATTTTGTATTGAATAATGTTTCTGGCAAAGGCAATAATTCATCTCTTTGCACGGCCGTGCAGGGTTTTACCGATCCATCCTCAGAGAAACTTCTTCCAGATTTACTTCCTCAAGAACAGCATGTATTCACACTTGTTCTGGATCTCAATGAGACTTTAGTATACTCTGATTGGAAGGTAATTTTTTTTTTGTTTTTTGTAACAATATTCATGACATTCTCCTTGTGCAATCTATACAATTTCATATCTTTTTGTGTGAACTTGTGGATGCTGGAGTGCTTTGTGCCTTTTCTTTATATTGATCAGAGTCTCATTGCTGCCCGATTTTATTGATGCTTATTTAGGATGAGCAGGATATCAGTTCAAGTGTTTATTATTATAAAGTGTTTACTAAATCAGATTGAATTACGAAGGCACATTACTAAATGTACTATGGAGCGAATAAGTACTTGAGAATTGAGATTTAAACCTTTAACCTTCAGGCTTGAAATGCCAGCCCCAAAGTTCAACGTGAAAATGAAATCATTTCCTTCATAATCAAATTATTTTTCCCACCCGTTCATTGCCTATAGTATCGGTCATAGAATTTCTCTCCCTCGTATATGTGCAAAACATGTATCTTCCAGACTTTGAAGCACCAGATCCATCTAAACTCTCTAAATGACCTCCATTTTGGATTAGATTGGTGGTTGAGCTTCCTGATGTTATTATGGAGGTCAACCTCAATCCAACGTCTAGGTCTTGACTAAGGAGGAGAGACGAATCACACGATAGGATCATCCTGGGTTTGTTGTTTCTATAAACACAGGCAATCTCAGCCAGTCCAGGATTACCTTTGTTGTAGCCATCAAATTTGAATTTGATCTAACAACCTAGTGGTTCTCATTACTCCCTTGATCTCAATGTCGAAGTAGTGCATACTTCTATCAACGGGTTGGGTATTTTTCGGATTGGTTCAGGTCGACCCGACCCGGTGTTTTATATGTAGAAAGTATAAAAAATAGGGTTTTCTCTCTGGACAGGTCGGGTTTTAGGTCGGGCATCGAGTCGGCTTAAGTCAACCATCGAGTTGGGTCAGGTCAGGTCGGGTCGGGTGCACCATTGAGTGTGGTCGGGAATTAATGATTTTATTATTGGCAGCCAAAATTTTTACCCGACCCATTGACAGTGCTGCCTCCTCTCTCTCTCTCTCTCTCTCTCTCTCTCTCTCTCTCTTTTCCTCTATTTCCACGCAGTCCCGCCTATAGGGCTGTCAACGGGCCGGGTTTACAGGATAACCTACCCGCCTGACCCAGGTTTTTTTATCAATTAAATAGCCTGACCCAGGATTTTTTATCGGGTTGGGCACACAAACTTGACCTGTTGGGGCAAACATGAGGCAACCTACCTGACTTTCGGGCATTGTTGGGATGATCGGAGATTCTATATATTAAATCAATGACAATATGTCTTTTATCATCTTGGGTTTTTCAGGTCGAGTAGGTATTATACCCTCGAGTCGTTGAGACGGATCAGGCATATGCCAATCTTTTGTTAAGCAGCCATAATTTTGGCCTGACCCAACCCAACCCATTGACAGCCCTAAACCTTACATGAGCACGGGTTATTCCTTTGATCACTTCCACCGACCCCGTGGGTTCCTCCATCTGTTTCTCCTTTGATCACTCTCGTGCATCACATGGGTTTCTTACTAGTTTCTAATAATTCAAAAAACTCCAGAAGCTCTTTAAGCTCCTTAAGCTCCTTGAGGAATCACCATCCCTACTTGTGGGTGTCCTTATCAGGTGATTAGTCTTAAAAGTGACGTAATTTCCATTGATGCATTCTGGTCTACAATCATTCAGGAAAGGTGGGGAAACCTTATACCTTGGGATACCTCATTCATCAAATATCCTTCGACAAGAGGTTGCTATCTCCACTATGAGGGATAATTTTAATAAAGTAACTAGTCTTATTATATACTCTAGTCCACCCTTTCTAGATAGATGAACCTCCCTTTTTTCCATCTTGCTAGCCTAAGGGCTTCAATATTCGTTTTTTCCGTTTGAGTATTTACAACTGCAAACTATTTGTCATAATTCTCCACTACCATTTCCTTGGAAAGGCTTTGATTGAAAGGCAATATTTGTTTGATCTTAAGCCATCTTGCCACCCTTGGGTTGGTTATTATAGATGAAGATCGTATGTGGATTCAATTAGGATTTGGAGGTGGAAGAACTTAGGAGTAGGTTAGAGAGAAGGAGAGACAGGATATTAAGTCGCTGAAAATTACATATTGTCTCAATATTACTCAGGACACTCCACAATACAACAGATCATATCAGCCTCCTAACACTCCCCCTCAAGCTGGAGCGTGGATATCATGCATGCTTAGCTTGACCATAATTTCCTGAAGGACGGAAGGCCCAGAGGCTTGGTAAAGACATCTGCCAATTGTTGAGAAGATGAGCCATCATTAAGCTCCACAATTTTCTCCCATTCTTTTTCTAGTATAAAATGAATGTAAGCTTCAATATGTTTTATCCACTCATGTAATACATAATTTGAGGCAATTTTTTCCGTGGCTTCATTATCACAATGAAGTGGCTCAGACTAATTACATAATATCCTTCACTGGCAGCTTCATCCCGGACCGGTTGGGCACAACTTTATGTGCCAGCCCCAGTTAAAAAGCCGGGTTTGGGCCGGTCGGCTATTGGATTGACCTGACCTGTTGACAGCCCTAATTATGTTCATTAATTTCTAAGATGAGAATTGAATGGTTGTCGTAGATAAACGCATTATGCTGTTAATTTTTACTGAAAGTATTCTTTGAAGTCGTGTAAACTAAATGATGTTTTTGTTATGTGAAGCGTGACAGAGGCTGGAGAACATTCAAACGACCTGGAGTAGATGCCTTCTTGGAACATCTTGTTCAGTTTTATGAAATTGTTGTATACTCTGATCAGCTGAATGTGGTAATTTTGACTTCTTTCTCTTTTTAAAATGCTTTTTTTTTGGAAGGGGAGCTCTAAGTTTGATATGTTTCCTTTTTGTAGTATGTGGATCCTATTCTTGAGAGGCTGGATCAGAAGGGGTGTATACGATATAGATTATCAAGAGCTGCAACCAGATATCTTGACCAAAAACATTATCGGGTATGTCAGACTTGATATATATGATTACCTTTTGTTATGTTTTCATTTTATTTTATGAATGATCAAAATGTATGATTTCTGTTCGGATTGATGTCTTTTCTTGGTAAGTAATAATTTGTTTAGTAATTTTACCTTTGTGCCACCACATCGTTTTCTTAAAACCTGTATCACTGCCACGTGTACAGAATCCTGTCTTCTGTCACTCCATGGGTTACATACCTCGAACCCAAATCCTTTACACTCTCCAAGCTCCACTGATCAAAACCACCCCATATTTTCCCAAACTTCTAATCCTATGCACTGCTCCGCGTCAACCTGGGCATCACCTTCACGGCTGTCCGGATCAGTTTGACTTTCAGATCTCGTGCCTGATAGTGGCGTCGTCACTGCATACCCCAACAGATTATAGGGGCTCGAGGTTTTCGTCCTCGTCATCTACCACATGTAGAGGCACGGAAGGTGCTTTGGGATTGTCTGCTCGAAGGTATAGAGAGAATGTCTCAGCTAAAATCCAAAGTGAGCAATCTGTTGCAAGCGACATATCAGTTGTTAGTAACTCTCTTGCATGCAGCCTAGATTTCTCAAGTGTTCAAGGACCAGATCAGGTGCATCAACTGTTCGATGAAAAGTCAATGGACCAGCTTGAAGCCACGACAATGAAATTAATACATGATGCCAATCCTGAATTGTTGCGGCAACCAGTAAATGGAGAATGCATTGATCTACAGGCAGCTATATCGTGCTGCATGCTGCAGACAAATACGTTGTGGAGTTCCAAGAGAGAGATGACTTGGGGATCGACGTACCACCTGAGCCTTGTAGTAACCAAAGACTTGGAATGGCTACTAGCAATGTGCCATATTCCTCTCCCACTTACGAGTCCGCTCGGGCATGCGGCAAGGTCTGGATCCCAGGTACAATCGCTAACTTCACTTGGTTAAATTTTGGCAGCTGTTGGAAGAAACTCCTAATCCAAGAGGTACCTACCTAGAGAGAAAGGAAACTCACCATTCACTGATGAAAGAGGAGAGAGAAAGGTGGGAGGAAATCAAATCCCCATGCTCGATTCTCAAGATTCATGGGCCGTCTTGCGAAGATCTTTGATCCGAACCTGCGAATCACATCTACTCTCTCTTAGAGGATGAACCATGCCTTCACTATTGCCCCTCGCTACCGCTTAACCTCGCTATCGCATTGATTTCTGTTTTGATTTCTTTTTGGTTGGAAATTATAGAATTAGTGCAGGAATTCATGCTGTTCTGCTAAAGACACGTGTGGCGGTAGACTCACCTAGCAGTTACAACCCAGAAATGAATAGGGCTGAGATGGCCATTGCGCAAAATTTTGAATCCCTCGCAGAAACAATGCTGGATTTGTCTAACACAGACACAATATTGAATAGTGGCAGTGTGGATGAAGAGGGGACTAATGGTGGTGGAGTGAAAGAGAGGGAGCTGGGTAATGAGGATAAAGGTGAAAAGGTAGAGATGGATTATGGAATGATAGCATGGCTTAAGGTCTGGGATAATGAAGGCTGGAGGACCCACTGGAAATTAAATTAGCTAGGACCTTCATAAATGTGGAAATAAAGGCTGGGATGTCCTACACGAAAAGGAACTCCAAATTCCTCGACTTTTTTCCCTCGTTGGAAAAAGAAAGGAGAGATCAAGAGAGCAAACAAATTATCTATGTGCAAGGGGTGTAGGGAATTAAAAAATTTACAGTTCTTGATAAATTATGAGGCTTGAGTGAGGAAAGGGAAAAATATATTTAGGGCAGGGTGAGAAGGGGTTTAAGGGATGTGTTGCAATGATTATATTATCCTAGAATGCGCGAGGTCATGGGGAGACAGAGAAAAGATTGAAAGTGAAGAACTTTATCGAGGAAGGAAAATGGGTATCCTACCCTTTTTTTAAGAGTTCTATGGGGGTGAGGCAGGGCGACCCATCTCCCCGTTCTTATTCGACTTCGTTGGGGACGCCCTATCTAAAATGCTAAGGGAAGACACAAATCAGGGTCTCTTTAGAGGTTTTGAAGTCGCTAGAAGGAGGGGAGGGGGGTTGGGAGGGGTTCTATAGGTCACTCACTTGCAGTATGCAGACAATACGATTATCTTCTTGGGGTGGAGGAGATGGAAATTTAGAATGTGAAAGTGGTGGTCTGATGCTACGAAGCGATCTCGAGGCAAAAAATGAATATTAGGAGGACAATTATTTATGGGGTTAGAATGGAAGAGGTTGAAATTCCAGGCTAGCAGCGACAGTCGGTTGTGTGTGGGGTATTCTCCCAAGTACAAATCTTGGACTTCCGTTGGGAATCGGCAAAACTTCTGTATTGATGTGGGACCCGATAGTTGAAAGATTTGATAAGAAACTTGCGGGATGGAATGGTTCTTTATTGTCAAAAGGGGGTCGACTTACACTGATCTGATCTACCTTCGCTAATCTGCTGATTTACTTTCTGTCAGTTTTCGAATGTCCAAAAATGGTGGTTAAAAGGCTAGAGAAAGTCCAATGGAATTTCTTGTGGGGTGGTGGGAGGTCCCAACAGAAAATCCATGTGATGATTGGGATGCAGCCAGATTGCCATTGAAGGACAGCGCGCTGGGAATCCATTCAATTGAGAAGCTGAATCAGGCCTTGCTAGGAAAATGGCTTTGGAGACTTCATCATGAAGAGGATGGGTGGTGGGTTGAGGGAATTGTTGCGAGATGTGGGCGTGAAAGAATGGGTTGGTGGGGGAGTGTGGGTTGGGGGTGAGGGGACTTAGGGGAAGACTTGGCTCAAGTTGGTGGGAAGGTTTACACAGGATGTGCGAGCGTTGATGAAGGCATCAATTTTTGCATGGGGAAAGGAGACAAGGTGAGAATCTAGAGGGACCGTTGGTGGGGTGACCTATTCGTTCAAAAGAGATTCCTTAGAATCTATGATTGAATAAGAATGTGACAGTTGTGGAATTCTGGGAATGAGTCCATTCAGAGCCAATGTGGAATATCAGATTTCAATGAAACCTGAAGGAAGAAGAGGAAAGGGAGTCTTTGGAATTGTTAAGGGAACTAAATTTGGCGCAAGCAGACTTGCATATACAAGATAAGGTGATATGGCGGTTGGAGAAGAAATGTAATTTCACTGTAAGCTCTCTTTACAAATTCCTGATCAGGAGACCTTTGATTGACCTCCCTTGGATAGATTTGTGGAAGACGTCTGCTCCGTTGAAGGTAAAAAATTTCTTCTGGGAGGTGGCTTGGGGAAGAATACTGACCAGGGTTCAGTTATGTAAAAGGAGAAGGGTTTTATCCAAGGTTTGTGCGTTCTGTGGACTGTGGAGAGGAGACCATTAAGCATCTATCTATCCTATGTCATTTTCCGTGACAGATCTGGGCCTATTTCTGCCACGAATTGCGTGGTGTCTACTTCTCTACGTGAGTCGTGTGCAAATATTTTAGCAAAATGGTCTTTCTTTCCTTTTTCGGATATTACGGCCATTCCCTGAAGGTATCTTCCGTTAGCGATGTTCTGGGAAATCTGGAACGAGGAGAATAAGAGGATTTTCGAAAGGAAATATGATACTTGCAGGATAGTTATTTGTTTGATACCTGAGGACATCTCAATATCTCATGGTGGTGTCTGGTTGCACTCAGGTGCTCTGTGTCGTCTGTAGAGGAGATCCTTAGAGATTGGGAGCAGCTTTGTCCACCATAGGAGACTTGTCATGTGTCATTGATTGGGTTGCCGGGGGCTCGTAGTGAGCCTACACTCCTCTGGGTTCCTACTGCACCAATTCTATTTCTTTGAGATTGTATTTAGGTTTTTCCTTTTTCTTGTTTTCTCCAGCTGAACATCTCATTTGGCTTTTTGATCTGCCGTATCCTTTTAATGAAATATATCTTTGCACTGATAAAAAAAGAAGATACAAATGGCTAATGTTAGAACCTATGTGACTTAGACACAGGGTGTCAAATACCACTTCCTTGGAAAATCAGACAGAAAAACATGATTGTACAGTTACATGAGAAAGTAAAAATTGGGTGTGATATATATATATATATATATATATATATAAGTCACACGTGTGTCAAGAAGTATATTGTTATGGAAATTTTAGTTCATACCTTCCTATATGTTTTCAATATATACAAACTCATCTAAATAATATAATTTGTCTCTGTATAAAAATATATAAAATATTGTCCTGATAAAAACACTTCAAAGCTGTATAATCTGTATATAGATAATACTTTTTATCTTAATAAACAACAGATTTTATTAAGATAAAAAAACTATAATCGGGTCCGACTTGGGTTAAACCATTTACCATATAATTGGGTCCGAATTGGGTTGGAAGGCCTTCGCATATAATCAGGTCCGACTTGGGTTGGGCTTGAATGGTAAATGGTTTAACGCCCCAACACAATTAGTTTATTAATTTTGCCTAATTTTAATACCTGGGCTGACTCATGATGGGGCAAACAACTAGTCCAAAACTTTCCCATGTAGGGCAGGCGTGAACAATGTATTAATAAAGTATAGAAATCAAGCTTGGCCCAAACCATTTATTGGTAGTTGGGTTGGGCATATAGAGCTTTGGTCTGACCTTAATAGAATTTATTTAAGACCCAAGTAGGCAAGTATGACCCATATATTAATCCTTTTTATATTTTAGGCTTAGGCACAACTCGCGGTGGGCTGAACATCTAGTCCAAAACTGTTGACAGCATTGTGGGCCCGGTGAGCTAGATTGGGCTCCAATTTGATTTTATGCCTAGAATCCTGGTCTAAACCCAGGTAATTTGCTTTTCATATTTAGAAATCAGGCTCATGATCTACTCATTTTTCCCTTTTGTGGAATGGGCCAAGGTGTCAATTTGTTGGGCGTCCGACCTTGGGTTGGGTCTAACAGTGTTACCTAGATGTGTGGCACGAGTGCGAAGGTGTCATAGGTGTTTGGAACAAACTTTTTTGAAATTCCAATACGATGACACAGCCGTCAAGTGAACAAATATATATATACAACTGAAGAACAATCTTCGAGAGCTAAGTGAGCTACCTACTTGATAAAAATATGAAAAGTATACACAACATATGCCATGAAACGTAAATTAAAATATTCCATATTATACAAATGGTTTTCAAGGACCCAATCTTTTTGGTTAATACTCCTGTAACCTGAGGACCAGTTGCCCCAAACTCAAGTTTCCAACGAGGATAAGCATTGTGAGGAGGTAAAATGCCATTTCTTTGTCTAGTCATCTGTTTTCGAGCTCCCTTCCGGGATCCTTTACCGTCCATTTACATTTAAAATTCTTCGATACCTCCAGACATGTTCTAAGCTAAGACTGGACCTAATCCGTACTGTTGTCTGTATCTTCCTACTGCCTGATATTATGACTCTTCGAGCTTCTCCTAATTGGTTCTAGGTGCGTTCAGTTTTGATGACAACCATGCTCCCTCTGGCCGAGAGGTTGAATCCTCATGGTATCTCAGTCCACTTTTTAGGAATCACAGCAATCCTAGCAAAATTCAGGCAATCTTTTGACTCCGCACACATATCTGCTATTGTGGAAGCCAGTAAAGATGCTACTGATGGTTTGGACACCAGATCATCATCCCAAACATGCAGAGGGATTCCATAAACCTTCAACCAAATTCTTTCCTCTGACTACTTCCTGCTATGTTTCAGTTTCCATCAGCCTCCAAGCAGTTAGTTGCCATGGTGCTAGTTGGGATGACAGAGAGCAGTGCCTGGATGCAGCTCATCTTAGGAGTCTCAAATGAAGGGCAACTATTATAGACCTGAAAAGAACCAGCCATAGAGAATGGTGTCCCTCTGAGAATGATCAAATGTGCATCTGTATATTAGAAAGAGCTCTTTATGTTTTTATCTGATAGGTAAGCTGGGCTTGAACCTTGTGACCTTGAGGTTGCAATATTGTCAACTATCCGTTGTGCTACAGGCCCAAGCTCAGAGCTCTTTATATTCAATACCCATAAGTCTGCACAGCTAACATATCTTCTTATTTGGACCAGAAGACCCAGGGATTATCTTCTCCATGATTGATCTGGTCCAGTCTACTATCTCAGCAAAGGTCTTGGAGCCCCTAGACACTGTTAACCAATGGATCTCCTATCCCAGATTTTCCATCCATTCTTCAAACCGGGTTGGCGAGATGACGAAAGGAAAATCCTCCACCTTGCTTACTCCTTTGATCTCCTCTTTTTTCAGCAGCAAGCCATCTTCACCAGATCGACTAAAACTGATTATACTGCATCTAGCTGAAAAGGCAAAAACTAAATTATCACACTTTCAACAAACTGGTCACCTTGTGACGGCCTCATTAATTTGGGCGCCGGCATGAAGGCATGGCGACCTTGGAGCTGGACATTTGGCTAGCAAGAAGGTGGGAGGACCTTGGAGCTAGCTGTGTAGCGCGTGTGCGCGGAGGCACGTCGCCTTGCGGGGCGTGCGTGTTCCCCTTATGCATGGTGCGACGGTGACTCGAGCTAAGCTGCGATCTAGTGTGGTGACTAGACACGTGATGGGCTTGGAATGCGGTGCTTTGCGTAGAGACACGTGACGTGGTGCCAAGAGGGCAAGCGGCGTCCTGGTGCCATAGGGCACGTAATGCGGTGCTCCGTGTAAGGGCACACGACGTGGTGCCAAGAGGGCACGCGACGTCTTGGCTCCATAGGGCACGTGAGGCGGTGTCATGAGAGCACGCGACATCTAGCTTGTACGACAAGTGATGTGGTGCCAATAGGGCACACAACATCCTGGTGCTATGAGACATGCGGTGCCAAGGAGGCACGCGACATCCTGTTGCCATGAGGGCATGCGATGCGGTGCCAAGAAAGCACGCGATATCCAGGTGCAATGATGAACTCGACATAGTGACGAGTGGGCACCGGACCTAGTCACAACTCGGACGTGATGCTGCCACGAGAGCACGCGACATGAGGCCATAAGGACCTCGCGACATGGACGCAACACAGTGCTATGTGGGCATGAGGGCCTCGCGACATGATCGCGATGCGGATGCAACACGATTGCAAGTGACGTTAATGCATGACCTCACAAGACATGTGGGCTTGGAATAGGGCACTGTGTGCCACAGACAGAGGTTCGTGTGCCACAATTAATGTCAAAACACTACCTTTGCAGGTGTGTGCCATGGGCAGAGGATCGTGTGCCATGGTGGTATGTCAAACCAATGGGTTTGAGGTTTTTCTGCTGGATGACCCAAGTTGGTATTTAGACCATACTTGGGGGAAGGGAGTTGTGGAGCTATTCTCCTACACATGGGGCCCTGCGTTGCAGGACGAGTGCATGGGTTTTCTAGGTTAGGGGTGGGCCTAGAACGTCGCTGTGGTGATGCCATGTGTCACCTGAGGTGAGGTTATCATATGACCCCGAGCTACGCATCGCGGTGCATATGGGTTGACAACTTCACGAGGGCACTCAAGGGCTACGCGGGACACAGTGGTGTGCGCTAGCTAAGGGCCTGATGTGGACGTGTGCTGATCGCGTGGGCCACACACGATGCTTGGTTTGGATAGCATGAAGAGCTGCATGCTACTCCAAGTGTGCTGGTCGAGTGGGCCACACACGATGGTTGGCTTGGATGGCATGAAGAGATGCATGCCCCTGTCACAAGCAAGGAACTAGGGCAAGGCACAGGGTCAAGCTGGGCAGGCTAGGTGGCACTGAGGTGCTGGCATGCGTATCACGAGTAGACACGATGTGTTGAGATAGTTTGCCTCGGGTGAAGGTAACCATGAACGGGAGTCCCCGTCCTCTAGGCGGGTTGTATTAGAGTGATGGTTGGATAAGTTGGCCTCACTGTACGCGATAGTGAGGCGTTATACGAGTGTTGTAGTGAGTGTCAGGTTGTGTCTCGTGACAACTAGTATCTGAGATAGGCTGGCCTCGCTGTAGCGACAGCAAGGCGCCGCACGGGCGTCGAAAAAAGTTACCCCGTGACAACCTGCTCACCAAAGACCATGATTCACCATCTCGAACAAAGTCATATGATTCCATTTTAATACTAGATCCTAACCAGCCTCCTGTAAACTAGTTTGTAATTTTCCCTTGTATGTTTTCCAATGTGGGAGTGATGAGTAGTAAATCAAGAGGGAAAATAGATTAATTTGTTATCTCAATTTCCATGTCCACAACTATCCAATACAACATTTCTGTGAATAATTGGGTGTCCTTGTTATGTAGGTAGGAACTGGTTGTTTTGTTGCCAAACAAATTTTAGATTCTCTTGCACTCACACATTCTCCCCTTGAACTCTTTGATGTTTGTTTCTACCATCATTTTGCTATTATATTATATATCTTAATTTTAATGATACAGATTGCATTAGGCAAATAGAATTATTATTGTTCCCTGTAGAACTTCTGTAACCTGTTTTCATTTTCTTACTTATTTTCCTTAACTAAGATCTATGGGGTCAATGAATCTAGAGGGTGTTTCCTTCCATGACTTGTCTTGGAGGGGAAGGGATTGAGTTCTATTTGGTGTTATGCAGGAATAAGAAGGGAGTTGCCTCCAACGTCTTTGACGGGGAACGTCAAGAAAAATTTTAAAAAAAAAAAATTTACTGTTCACGATGAACAGTGACGAACGTCCGTGATTTTGCTCCCTATCTGTCCGTAGGTCACGGACGTTCGTGGGGCACTACGGACGTCCGTGGACGTCGTGACGGTACTTCTAATTTTGAGTTTTTGTTGCGAAAATTATACTTTTTAGTGTTTTATTAGTATTAGGACTCTTTATTTTGAGTTTAATTATTGGTGGCCTATATATTAAGGCTTGTAAAGATTTTTTAATTAGTTATTGAATATTTTGAATGCTTTATGCTTGAATATTCTTTGCTTGAGATGGGTTTGGTGTGAGGCCAAGGGAGTAATTCCCAAAAACCATTGTTATTTTCTCTATTATCCATCACTGTCTTCTTTGAATCTTTTACTTTATTGATCCCTGCTTGTTTTCTAAATCTCAATCTATTGATTTTAATCCCAAAACCCTAAACCTTTTAAGAACCCTAAATTCATCAGAACCAAAACTCTTTTTCTAAATGATAAATCAAACCATAAGCCCATTACAAAATCATACACCTATTTCCAAAGCCCTAGTTAGAGCCTGCGAATCTATGTCGGATCGAAGACGACGCCGAAGCTTGGAAAAAGCTAGAGTTCTATCTCTAGGCCGATCTCGCCTCAATTCTAATAGTACTTGCACATCGGACTGGACCCTAACTGGATATCGCATGATCTACCAACCTGAATTCTATGAACCCTAAGGTATTTAAGATAGTTTTGAGATTAAGCTTGATTTAATTTTATTTAATTTCGGCAAAAACTGCATAAAATCATATTCACGCATTTTAGGGTTGTTGTCCCGCATCAAGCTTTCTAAACTTGAACACCCTCCAAACACACACACACACACACACACATACACCCAAAAAAACAAATCATTGTAGTCTATGAAATAATAAAACTCGAGATCTGAAAAGAGGTTTCTGTACCAAACTTGCAGTATAGATTTGGTGGTACCACTGATGTGATTTCCATTTGACTTCGTATTTGTGATAGAATTGTGTTTTTTCCCACTCTGTACTAAAGAAACTTGGGTGCAATAGAAAATTGTGCTAATATGAATATAGTTGCTGCTGGCAGGACCTCTCAAAGCTGAATAGAGATCCTTCATGGATTCTTTATGTGAGTGGACATGCATTAGAATGTACCCTTCAGCCTGAAAATTGTGTAGCAATTAAGCCTTGGAAGCTTGAAGCAGATGATACAGTACTTGTAGATCTTATTCCATTCCTTGAGTGTAAGCCTTATTGTATTTTCTCAGAATATTTCAAATTATATGCCCCTTGTATACTTAATGATTCTTCAAGTCCACTTTTAATTATACATGGACTGCAATATTTGTGAACCTGAAATGGTTTTATCGACGGATGTGGCCCTCCATGGACCGGCCGATATAAGACCTGTCCTGGCATCATATCAAGGCCGTGATATTGCAACTGAATTTATTGAGCGCTCTGAAGAACACAGAGGTAAATATTGCCTTATATATGCTTGCCTCATGAGGTCAGGTATAAAATAGACATTAAAGCTTCTTGTCAATAGTATTGGTGGAGTGGGTATGATATTGCCCATATCATATGCTCTTTTTAAAAATCTCTTCGTATTCTATTTTATCATTTTATGATAAAGAGCAAAATGTTGGTCTTATACGAACAAATCTCTTTGTTTTTTTTAAAGGCTTGGACCATGGTGGAGAGAGATGGGCTTGGATCAAGTGTTGGTCTTATACAAATATTTTTTCTTAATGAAAAGCATTTCTATAAATCTAGCTCTCGTCCAATTGGTGCACATGCTCATCAATTTGGATCTTCTAATTACTTTGGCAGCCTCTTGGAATGGTCATACCCCAAAAATACACCAATTTTATGATATCAAGTGTTGGTTTTATACGAACAAAAGAGGTATTTTTTTATTGAAAAATCAATTTCTTTAATTGTAGCTCTTGTACAATTGGTGCTCATGCTCATCATTTTGCACCTTCTAAATAATTGACCATCCTCTTGGATTGGTCATATACCGAAAATCACATCAATTTTATGATGCTAACGACCAATAAATTAATGGTTGCTGAGAGAAGTGTGCTGGTTCCTAGGGCTGAGGACTGGATTTGTTCCAAATGCCATAATGTGAACTTCAGAAGAAGGTCTATTTGTCATTGACATCTCTGTGGAGAGGTCAGGGCGACTGGTATTACTGTTAAAGGCAATGGAACTCAAATCCCTAGAGTGGGTTCCACGGAGCAGGTCATTCTAAATGGTCGTCAGGTGAGTGATATTCGAGACGGGTGGTCCATAGCCTATAACAGATTCTGTGGTGCGTTGGGGGCTGTGCAGAAGGAATTGGACCGAAGATATGAGGCTTCTGGGATTTTGCGCCTGGGAGTTTCTTTTCGAAAGTCTATGGACGGTGGTCCCCAGGTGACACCCGATAGACCGCATCCCGGTGACTATGGCCAACATCACATTGACGAAGGTCATTCGATAGATGTTTTTTATTTGCGCTTCCTGAGGAACTTTAATGCTGGGGTCCATTGTTTGGAACCCTTTAATGGCTCTTTTTATTCGTCCTTAGCAGCTAACTTTCCTTGTTATTGGAGTTTTTTTATACCAAAAAAGGGACCCTCCTTCCTATACAAATTTTCAAGTGGTTACATGATAGATAGGGATTTAGGGATTGCCCTTCCCTTTCTAGGTTATCGAATATAAAATTTCTCCTTCGCTTTCAAAATGAGGTCGCTATAGAGATGTGCAGACAAAAGGACTTTTGGATTGACGATATTCCGGTGGGCTATGTTAGATGGAATGCTGAGTTGCTGGAGCTTTGTCCACACTTTTGGGAAGGAGGGTTCTGATTTAGGTTATTTGGACTCTCGCTGCACGCATGGATGGAGGAGGTCTTCAGGGGAATCGGAGGATGTTGTGGCTCGCTCTTGATGGTGGATTGAAGCACTAACAATTTGTGGGAGACAAGTTTCGCTTGGGTTCTCGTCTCTTCTGATAGTTGGGAGTCCATCCCAAGATTGTGTATTGTTTGCATCGACCGCAAGGACTACTGGGTCTTCATAGAAGTGGATCTGTTGGAAAGGCACCTTCTCTCGGGGCATTCGGAGAACGAAGCGGAGGGGTGGCAGAGAGACATGAAAGACATACTCGTTAGCTCTTGCGAAAAAGGCTCGACGTATGTCAACCCAGGCTAGGATGGTGTGGATCTCAGCAGTGGACCGGGGTCGAATGCTATCCAGCTGTGCGCGGCCGTGGATGTATCAAACCATTGGGGGACACCTTCGGCGTGGGGTTCTGAGTTCCTTGTGGGGAGGCATGGTCATCATTGTTCAATGCAATCAGTCCATGTATCGAATTTGTGTACTTAAAAATATATAATTTGTGACCTAATATAAACACTTGATTTGGAATACTTCCTACCAATGTTCAAATCCTCACTCATTGACTCATAGCTCAGCCCAATTCAGTCTTTTTGGGTTCAGGCATGCTTTAAAATATCAGTTTTTCGATAGTATCGTCCAGCTCCAAAACCTGTACATATTGTCCGATATGTACCGGATCCGGACGATACATTACCAATATGGAATGCACCAGTACGTTAGTTTCAAAGTATCGTACCAGTGACCTCCGAAAGCGATATGTATTGTCCATCGTGTACTGATTTCAGGGGAGATTTTGAACCATGATTCCAAGTACTCGGTAAATTTAGTTACACAGCTTACATGTTATAAAATTAGGTTATTCTATCTATAATAAGCAGTCAGGTCAAACTCGAAAGATAACCATATTACGAGTTCATGATAAGTTTATACACATTTTCTTCCTGCATGTGTCTCTGCCGCTTTCTTTATAGCCAAGTGTTATATATGGGTACAACACCCAATTTGAGATATGAAATATGTTCGTAAATTTAACATATTAGAATTTGTTTACAATGAGCTAACAGCTCATCGCAGATTCATCCTAGAAAATGAGCTGCCGTCTTGTCAGCAGTGCAGCCATACAAACTTTAACACAGAACTCGGTGCTCTTTAAAGTCTGTGCATATCTCAAAGTCTACTCACTGCACAGCTAAGACTCAGCTCATTGTCTGCAATGAGTTGTTGGACTATCGATGATTTTTCGTTAGAGAGAGAGAGAGAGGGAGGCCAAGGACTATGCGTTCGGATGCAGCCCTTAGGGCGACGTCCAAACTCTAGACCATTTGAGCATCATGTGGCAACCATTACGAGGATCGGGTGCCGTTGCAACTTAGATAAGATCAATAAGGTACCACCTAAAATTGGGTCTAATCCGATGCAATCAACCGTTAAAAATGGGGTTGAAGGGTTCAAAAATCAATGCACCAAGTTAGTTGGGCATTACCTTATCTTTGACCCATTAAAGGAAGGCCAAAAAAGTTAAAAGAAAATTTAAACCACATGTCTCATATCGGATTAACTCAAAAAGGATTTTTTTTGGGCTAATCATGCCACGTGGCATGTCATCTAGCATCCAGGTATATATATATATATATAAGGAAAAGGAAAAATGCGCTCGGGGGTAGAGATTTCTCTCCGCTCTCCCAATGGGGAGTAGACACGTGAAAAGTGTTTTTTCACTAACTCAGGTTAGCCGCAACAGGGGTTTGTCAGTGTCAGTGCTAGGTAAAGTAGGGAGTAAAGTAGGAAGTAGGGCTACTCCTGACGGAGGGAGGAAGGAAGCGTTGTTCCCAATGGTTAGGTCTTGTCGAATGTAATAGCGATAAATCAATTCAAATTTTGGTAAAGGTTCATTGTTTTTCCCTCCTTATTCAGATTCATTCTCTCTATTATTTTATTTCCTCTCTTTGACTTGCAACTTTCTCGTTTTTCCTGGAGCTCTGATTGGATAGAAGAGCAAAGAGACAACTTTTTTCTTTTTCATAGAGGAGCGTATTGGATAGAAGCGCAGAAGATGTATATAGAAGAGCATAAGAGGCATATAGAAGCGCAGAGGAGGCATATAAAAGCGCAGAAGAGACAAGTTTCTTCTTTTTCCTGGAGCACGTACTGGATTGAAGTACGGAAGAGGCATATAGAAGTGCAAAAGAGTCAAGTTTCTCTATTTTTCTGGAGCACGTACTTGATAGAAGCGCAGAAGAGACAACTTGCTCTTTTTTCTAGCGCATGTACTGGATAAAAGTCTAGAAGATTGATATTTGAGCAACATTTTTTATTTTTTTTGGATAGAAACCCAGAAGATTGACATTTGAACAACATTTTTTTTTTCTGTGTACTATTTCAGCTTACAGAACATTCATATATATATATATATATATAGCATTATATGCGTCGTCGCTTCTGCCTGAGACTCGACGCCTCGTATGTGAATCGATATCCTCATCTGTTCGTAGTTGATGGATCTCTTCACTTTTTTACAGGGTGGAAATAAAAAAAATTAGTAGCGATCTCAAATATATAAGCACACGCTTCTTATTTGAAGCGATAGGAAGTGATAGAAAAACTATTGAGAAGCGCCATCGCTTCCCTACGAGTTATATGCAACATCGCAACTATTGAGAAGCATCATCGCTTTTGTACGAGTTATAAGCGATGACGCAACGATTGAGAAGCGTCGACGCTTTGTCTGGCTGCGTCATCACTTCCCTATGAGTTTTAAGTGACGGCGCAACGATTAAGAAGCACTAACGCTTCCATATTGAAGCACCAGCGCTTTATATGGCTGCGTCATCGCTTCCCTACGAGTTATAAGCAACGGCGCAACGATTGAGAAGCGCCAACCCTTTCATATTAAAGTGCTGGCGCTTTGTATGGTCGCGTCATTGCTTTTCCTACGAGTTATAAGCGACGGTGCAAAGATTAAGAAGCGTCAATGCTTTCATATTGAAGCATCGACGCTTTATATGTCCGCGTCATCGCTTTCTTGTAGAACAGTTTCCTCACCTGCTCGTAATTTCCTGGATCTCTTCACTTATTTTCAGGGTGAAGATAAAAAAAAATTATAATCATTCGAAAATATATAAGCACATGTTTCTTACTTGAAGCGATAGGAAGCGACGACGCAACTATTGAGAAGCGCCATCGCTTCCATATTGAAGCGTTGGCGCTTGGTATGAGAGCGTAATCGCTTGCTTCCTTGTGAATCTATTTCCTTATTAGCCCGATTTTTGTCTAATGTAGGGCAGGGCCTGTAATTGACTCGATTGAAGGATTCAATGTAGGTGATTTTGATTTAAATATCCCCTCTAAGATGGTTTCTTTCATAGGAGTTCTCCTTGGTGGTGATAGGGATATAAAAATATTGGATTCTTGTGGAGGTGCCGAGAATACGAGCGAGGAATGGAAGCCACGTATTGGCTTAAAATTTCAATCTGAAGACGAAATATATAACTTCTATAATTTATACACGAAGAAAGTTGGTTTCAGCATTAGGAAAAGTAACACCTACAAATCCGCAAAGGGGGAGATTACAAAGAAAATATGTATGTTCATTCGAAGGATTCAAGCAGCCTGGCAAGCATAAATTACACGCCAATATAAAGTGTTCAAGAGATAACAGATGCAGATGTAAGGCAAGGTTGAAGATTAGGATCGACGAGTAAAAGTTGTGGGAGGTATGAAATTTAGAGAGCCTTATAATTATCAGTTGTATTCACCTACGAAGGTGAAGGAACTACGATCACATAATAAGTTGAACGAGGCAAGTAAATCGTTGATAGGAGCATTTGATGGCATAATTCCTCCTTTAAATATTTCTGTTATTTTGTCGAGTTTGGATGGAGAGGCTGATGTGACGAAAAACCCTCAACAAACTCGGGATTACCTAAAGAAGATAAGAAAGGAGAGTAACATCGATCCCTTGTGCGTGACCATGATTAAGACCTTCATTGATAGGCAGAATAAAAGAGATGGTTTCTTCTTTGAAGCCGAACTAGATGAAGAATGTCGTATGTGTAGTATATTTTGGGCTGATCACAGGTCATGGATGGCGCATCAACACTTCGGTGATGTGGTAATATTCGACACCACTTACAAAACAAACAAATTGATGCTATCGTTCGCTTCATTCATGGGGGTCAACTATCATTGGCAAACGACGCTTTTTGGATGTGCATTACTTGCAGATGAGATAGAGGAGACATTCGTTTGGTTGTTTAACGCGTGACTGAAGTACATGGGTCATAAGAAACCTAATGCAATCATCACAGATCAATGCGACGAGATGAGCAAAGCCATCTCCGAAGTTCTTTCGGGGACCATGCATCGCCTCTGCGTATGACACACAGGGGAGGAATGAATTGAGTCATCTCTCAGCTGAAGGTAACGTTTGAGAACTTTGAAAGAAAGTACAATCAGTGTAAGTTCAGTTCAACCGTTGTTGATTTCGAAAGGAGATAGGCAGAACTCGTCGAGGAGTTTCAATTGTAAGACAACCAGTGGTTGAAATAAATGTACGCTCTCAGAAGGAAATGGATTCCATGCTACTTGAGCAATACCTTTTGGGCTGACATGACCACTACGTAACGCGAAGAAAGTATAAATTTTTTCTTCGATACCTATGTCAATTCCCATACGAGTTTGACGAAATTTGTCAAGCAATACAACTTGCCTTCCAATCTCGTCGCGATAAAGAAAATAGGGAGGATCTCATCTCAATGTCTACGACACCGGTGCTCTTATTCGAAAATTCAATCGAGAAGCATGTCGCTGCTGTGTATACGAGAACCATATTCAATAGATTCTACTATGAGTTCCAAAAGTTTGCCTCTTTTAAGGCCCAAAAGGTGCTCCATGAGGAAGCCGAGGCGGTTATTGTATACCAAGTTTGAAGAAGTGGTGAGGATGGCATAGAGGATAACGGTCGAAAATTCAAAGTTCGTTTCAAATGTGGAGATGCCACAACCACTTGTGATTGCAAGCACTTCGAGACAAAGGGTTTGTTGTGTTCTCTCATCTTCAAAGTTTACTTTAAGGAAGAGGTAGATCAAATTCCTTCTAAGTATATTCTGCGTCGATGGACGAAAGATGCTAGATACAGTATTGAAAGTTTGGGGGCGACTGACAATGAGGATTTCAATTCTGTCTCTAGGATGAAAATATGAAAGGTTAGAAAAGCCGGATTGAAGTTAATTCAGTTGGGCATAAAATCAAATCGCTTGGTTGATTACACGTTGGAAGGGATGATGAAACTATTAGAAGGTGTAGAGGGCATTAGAGTGAAAGAGGATAATGAAAGAGCGACTAGCATCGCGTCCTGTCCGGGAGCCTCCTCCCAGCCTAGCGAAGGAATTTCATTGGAAGAACATGCTAACATTACAGTGTGAGATCCAATACGATGTGCCACCAAAGGTAGGCTAAGCAATAATGACAGAATAAAGTCTGGAATGGAGATTGGTTTTGAATAATCACAAAAGAAGAGACGCCATTATAAGGCTTGTGGTCAGTTGGGACATAATCACAACTTGCATGCTTCTGAAGGTCAGGATGATGGTTGATAGCGCTAGACAGAGCCAAACAGAACATGAGACAAGGGAACTTGCGGTCTCACCGAGTCACACTGAATCAATTTCTTGAAAATCTCAATCGCTTGGCATAGGAAGCGCTATCGCTTCGTATATGAAGCGTGGGCGCGCATCTTAGATTAGTTGGCGCATCTTTTTTGATGCACTGACGCTTCGATACATTGCATCTGCACCTATCTGACCAATATTGTATTTGTTGTCATGTGGCTAGCCTATGGTAATTTGTTCATGTGTTGAATTTTATTTTTATTTTTATGTGTTCATTCTCGGTGATTTAAGGATTGATTTTCACGTTTCGTGACAATCATTCGGAGGCGACGACGCCACATACGAGAAGCGACGGTGCTCGTGAAGGAAGTGACAATGCTAAGTTTTTGAAGCGTGGGAGCTTCGTCATTGAAGCGTCTACGTTGATGCTTCTTTTTAATCCCATGTGTCTATTGGATCCCAGGCAAGTGAAGCGCTTGCGACTCAACCTGGAATCATACAGAATGTTAACTTTTTGTGAATAATTTTCTGTGGATTGACATTTTCATTTACTCATGGAGCATCGTTTTATTACTCAGAGTTATTTATGAAGAAAAAATATTTACTAGTATACATACAGAAGATTTCATTCATAAATCAAATCTATTTCTTTACCCCGTCTTTCTTAACTTTCTTTACACTGTCTTTCTTTACACTGTCTTTCTTTTTCTTTACCGTAAATGGGTCTTATTGTCGAACTGTCATCGCATCTGAATTGAAGCGTTACCGCGTCTTAGTTGAAGCGCCATCACTTCTTAGTTGACGCGATGCTGCTTCCCATTTACATATCTTCCTTTAGCTTAAATGGGGTTGATGAAATTAAACATTGGTGACGCTGGACAACCAAAAATAACAGGGGAGGATGGAAAGTGCGTTATCACTGATTCACAGTGAATCAATATTATAAAAAGCGCAAACGCTTCGAGTAGTAGGGGGTGCAGGCATCTCTCAATCGAAGTGTGGTCACTTCGTTCACGAAGCGTTGGCGGGTCACATTGTATTTTCCGCGTCGGCGCTTCATTTTCGATTGAGAGGCGCAGGCGCCTCTCAATCGAAGTGTGGTCGCTTCGTTCACAAAGCGTTGGCGCATCACATTATTTTTTTCGCGTTGCGCTTCCTTTTCGATATGAAATTGAACAAGGTTCTGATGGCAGTGGTTGGTTGAGTGAGAATGCCACATTTTATGGAAATGTTGGAGGTGATGGTGGGGGTGGGTCACGGGTTGACGGTCGACAAGGAGGTCGCGCACTTGGTGAGAAGGCGGTGATGGAGGAGGTAGCGGTGGAGGTAGATGTGAAAATGGTGGCGAAAATGGAGGTAGAGGTGTAGGCAGATGTGAGGAGTTTGTTATGCTGATGGTGGTGGATGAGGAAGTTGAGTTGGAGATGGTGATGGTTGTTGTGGCTGAGGTGGAAGAGGAAGAAGTGGAGGCAGAAGAAGAAGAACCGACTGCAGAGCCGGGAGAAGAAGCACCGGCTCTGGAGCCGGGAGAAGAAGCATCGGCTCCGAATCCAAGAGAAGAAGGGGCTCTGGGTCTCTCGCCACCAACATCATAACTTGAAGGTTGTCATCGTCCGGAATGACTATAACTTCTTTAGGAGGGGGAACCACATGCTCGTTGTCAGACACAACAACCAATTCATTGTCGTCGGGAATGTCAATGATCGAACTATCTTAGCAATTGATAAAATGCCGACACGTGATACAGTGGCTCCTCTTCAAAATGTTACGACTCATTTCGGTCTGAATTGAGGAAGACGAAATGATAATCTAAGGAGATACAGAAGATGTAAAAAATTGGGTGCTATGATGCCCTTTAAATAGCGATTTGTTATTCAACTTCATTAAATAGACTGTTGTAGGTGCACTGCCGCCAAAGAGAGATTTCGTAAATCTTTGCGCTTCTTAAATCAACTGAGTGTGTTGTCCTTCCGGCCAATATTTTCTAACATTATCTATTGCTACGGCTTTTCGTATTCCAAAAAAATTAACAAAGTAAGTTGTCTTTTCAGACAGTATTTTCCAACATTATTTATTATTGTGGCTCTTCGTATCCCAAAAAAAATGTCTTTAAGCCTTCCGTCACTTTCATCTTCACTCCATATCCTTTCTTTTACCTCCATCCCCAAACCAAATCCCCTTCACCATGGTGGAGCAAGTCGACTTTTCATCAGAGATTACGAAAGCGTTTAGTCTTCTTGATCGAATATTTCTAAGTTCGACGATCGGGGATATTGAGGAACATTTCTCCCTTCTCGCCTAGAAGAAAAGGACGTTTTAAAGTTTGGTGGACATGATTGAACCCTTGATGGCCACAATTGAATTATTTTCTCTCAGGTTGGAGAGGCAACTGTGCGAATTACGACGCAGTCCGAAGGGGGAGTCGTCTACTTCTCCACCCTCTTGATGTCTTAAGTAGCTGAGTTGTGTTGGTGTCATCGCTTCTAACTGGAAGCGTCATCGCTTCTAACATGTAGGCCTTGTTTTTTTTTTTTTATGTTACATGGGATTGTAAATAAAAAGACTCATGGGAAGTTTTATTTTTAAAATTTTACAATGGTTTGATTCTAATTTTTTCAGCTGTTTGGCTACGTTGTGTAAAATTATTTTCCTAAGGCGCCATTCTTCACACGATGTGAACCTGAAACATCATGGTCTCGAGATCTATTATATAAAAAATTATGGTGAAAAAAAACCTCGATCGGTTGATCCAAAGTAGTCAAACGATTTTAGCATGAGATATCCGAGTTGAAAAGAATGAATTTCGGGTTGCAAGGGTAATAAATAAAATTCCTCTTTAATGGGAATAACCCATGTCGTGGGCAGAAACGATTTTCAGTCAAATTTTGGCTGAATCTTTTATCTGAGTTTTTCTTTAAAAAAACTCAAATTTGTGGGTCCCACATGATTGCCAAACAGCTGAAAGTTTGGGTTTCCGTAAAATCTTCAAATTTTATGGGGTTTTTTTATCAAAATCTGTCCATCATTTATAATTTTCTGCCTTCTTGGGTTTCATTTATTGGAGTTGGAATTTTACACTTTTACATAGTTACTAAGTTGGAAATCGGGGAAAAATTGGCAAGGCAAAAAAGCATGAAAAATTTGGAAAAAAATTGGGAAGCATTTGGGAAAAAGTAATGGGAATATTTAAAAATATTAATAAATAAATACTTTTTTGACAAAAAATAAGGAAAATTTTGGAAAACATTCATAAAATACGTGTTTACAACATAAAACATTGTGAATGCTTAAAAATACTTTTTTTTTTAATTTAAAAAAAAAAATTGGTTTAAAGGTGTTTCCGACGTTTCATGAAAGAAATGCATTTTAAATGAAGGCCAATTTCCCTAAAAAATCTCCCATTATCCTAATTTATCCCAACCAAACCCCTTAAGTCATAAGTCGTAGGAATGCCTTTTTTAGTTTTTTAGACTAAAATGTCTTTCATATATAAAGGGTATTAAGCCTACACTATTCCCTTTTCCCCCTCTCTTCCTTTCCTTCTCACGCTCGTTCCCCTTCTACTTCGTACAAACCTCGCCGACAAAGAAAATAGTAGGATTTTTCTCTCTCACTGTAAGTCTCTCTCTCTCTCTCTCAACGATTCTTCTTCCTCTTATTTTTTTTCTTTATTTCTTCACATCAAAATCAAAAATGGGTTAGATAAGCTACCCTAGGTCAATTTTTTCATGTTATGGTTGGATCACCTGGTGCAGTCTACTCTGTAAACTGACCTAGGGTGGCGCAAACTGATCTAGAGTGACGCAAACCGACCTATATCAGTTTGAAACAGAGAAATGGGTGAGATAAACTACCATCGATCAGTTTGAAGCTACCCTAGGTCAGTTTAAAATGCCCTAGGTCTGTTTTGGTGATCACCTGGTGCAGTCTACTCTATAAACTGACCTAGGGTGGCGTAAACTGACCTAGAGTGGCACAAACTGACCTAGGACAGTTTAAAATAGAGATATGGGTGAGATAAACTACCCTAGGTCAGCTTGAAACTACCCTAGTTCAGTTTAAAATGCCCTAGGTCAGTTTTGGTAATCACCTGGTGCAGTCTACTCTGTAAACTGACCTAGGGTGGCGCAAACTGACCTAGAGTGGCGCAAACCGACCTAAGACAGTTTGAAACAGAGAAATGGGTGAGATAAACTACTCTCGATCAGTTTGAATCTACCCTAGGTCAGTTTAAAATGCCCTAAGTCAGTTTTGGTGATCACCTGGTGCAGTCTACTCTGTAAACTGACCTAGGGTGGCGTAAACTGGCCTAGGACAGTATGAAACAGAGATATGGGTGAGATAAACTATCCTAGGTCTGTTTGAAACTACCCTAGGTCAGTTTCAAATGCCCTAGATCAGTTTTGGTAATCACCCGGTGCAGTCTACTCTGTAAACAGACCTAGGGTGGCACAAACTGACCTAGAGTAGCGTAAACTGACCTAGGACAGTTTGAAATAGAGATATGGGTGAAATAAACTACCCTAAGTCAGTTTGAAACTACCATAGGCTAGTTTAAAATATCTTAGGTCAGTTTTGGTGATCACCTGGTGCAGTCTACTCTGTAAACTGACCTAGGGTAGTACAAACTGACCTAGAGTGGCGCAAACTGACCTAGGACAGTTTGAAATAGAGATATGGGTGAGATAAACTACCCTAGGTCAGTTTTGGTGATCACCTGGTGCAGTCTACTTTATAAATTGACCTAGGGTGGTGTAAATTGACCTAGAGTGGCGCAAACTGACTT
The DNA here is from genome assembly GCA_021018995.1 of Chloranthus sessilifolius. NCBI lineage: Eukaryota > Viridiplantae > Streptophyta > Magnoliopsida > Chloranthales > Chloranthaceae > Chloranthus > Chloranthus sessilifolius. The sequence goes on from CM037592.1 coordinate 120,056,937, forward strand.
AGGGTGATCGTAAACTGACCTAGAAGTGTTCTACCTATTGTTGAGTGTTCCTCAATGCATTGTGAATTGAAAAATATACTTTCCATGGAGTTGGAGGTCACCTAGCGTAATTTGTGCTGTAAAATGACCTAGGGTGGCATAGCAAACTGACCAATGTCAATTTGAAACTGAGAAACAGGTGAGATAGACTACTCTAAGTGAATTTGAAACTGCCCTAAGTCAGTTTACAATGTCGTGTGTCAATTTTGGTGATCACCTAGTACAATCTACTCTGTAAAATGGCTTAGGGTGGCGTAAACTAACCTAGAGTGACCGTAAACTGACCTAGAAGTGTTCTACCTATTCTTAAGTGTTCCTCAATACATTGTGAGTTGAAAAATATACTTTCTATGGAGTTGGTGGTCACCTAGTGCAGTCTGCATTGTAAGTTTGGTTATCCTTGTTGATGATTTCTAATGTAGTTAGACTCTCTCTAGTGATTAGTCTAACTTAATTTTATTTTGGTCACAATCATTATTAGTAGATGTAAGCGATGGCTACATCCGAAGATAAAGTTTACTTATTATGCTTTTATGATGGACGGTTAAATGATTCCGACTCTATGAAACCGGTGTACGAGGCCGAAAAAAGGAAACTATTGGTTGTGGAGAGAGATAAGTTTGGAAGATTTAATTATCAAAATATATGAGATGACTAAAATTCATATCAAAGATACAATACTAAAGCCTAGCTACGTAATGCCACAAGCAGGGGGAGAAAAGTATGTGGTAGAGCTTGATGACGATAATGACATGCGTGAGATGATGCATCATCCACAGTTTGGCGGGTATAGTGTATGTATTTACGTACAAAAAGCTCCTTTCGAATAAGACAATGATTGTTATGTTTATCCTTTGATTGATTTATCTAACAGCTTAACACCCATCGAATCTCTTCCTGTTACATGCTTATCAGAGGAGTTTGAGACTCAACGTAACACAGTTGTAAGTGCATCGACTACTGTATGTCAAACTCTCGTCACCCACCTAAATAATCTTTATATTAGAAGGTGCGTAATATATTTATGATCGATTTTGATTAGTTCGCTTATATACTTATGTCTTTGTTGGATTGTGTTTGTTGAATTAATTTAAGTTATTTACATTGATGTAGGAATGAAGAGCATACTTTTTCATCCCCATTCATGGTAACAGTAACTACTCGGTCCACTACTTTCCCCTCGCATGAAAAGTTAATTCAATCTACTAAGTCGATAGTATTGAGATTATCTCGTAAATTAAATTTATTAAGTTGATAATTGATTATTCGTCCTTCAACAGGCATGTTGGTGTGACATAAGTTTCAGATAGTGAAAATGAAGTCGGTGCGATTTTAGCGCATGTCCCAAGGATCAAAACTTCGGGTTTCATTTTAGTTTCGGAGGGGACCGAAACCAAAAATTTGAACCGAAATTTCGGCAAAAAATTTGAATTTCGGCCGATAATTTGACTCCCATATAAAAATCTGACCGAATTTTTGGTCCAAATTATCGTTTCGGTGAGGACCGAAACCGATAATTTGGACCAAAATTTTAGTCATTTCGACCGAAATTTTGATCCTTGGCATGTCCCCATTGATCCAGCCAATGAAAATATAAGTGCATCTCTGCATGGTGTGTTCGAGGGCAATGCATATAATATCAGTATAGTTGGGAATGAGAAAGCTATTGCACTCTCTAAGGGAGGTAGTATCAAGGATCAAAAATTCGGCCGAAATGAACAAAATTTCGGTCCAAATTATTAGTTTCGGTCCTCACCGAAATGATAATTTGGACCGAAATTTCGGTCAGACTTTTGTATGGGAGTCAAATTATCGGCCGAAAATTTGAATTTCGGCTGAAATTTTGATTCAAATTTTTGGTTTTGGTCCCCTCTGAAACCGAAATGAAACTCGAAATTTTGATCCTTGGGTAGTATAGATGCCAGCATATGGACCGTCAATGCAGAGACCAGTAGTGAGTGTAAGGGGGGTGAACTTGACGAAAGAGAAAGTAGGGGTACACCTCCTGTTAACGAGCCAAGACACAATGATCTAGTGACTGATATTACAGAACCCCACGTTTGTGACACAAACGACATGCTTCCTACTTTGAAGACATATATGTGGTGGATGAGGCACAACAAGTGAGCGGTGTTCTTGGCGCAGATGGTGTTTTCAATTTAAACAAAATATTCACTGGAAAGATATCATTCCAGAATGCTTTGTGGGAATTGGCAATGCATGGGATCTTCGAAATTAAACCGACCAAAACTAATCGGAAGGTTGTTGCTGCCAGATGTCGTGAAGATGGGTGCTCTTGGCGTATACGTGCTTCGAAGATGAGAGGCTCAGATTATTTTAAAATTAAAAGATTTACTCCAAAACATACTTATGGGTTGTCATGAGATAGACAATAGAGCCATCGTCAAGCTACAAGTATTTGGATGACGTCAATTGCGACGGACCAACTGAAAGAAAATAACAACTACACTCCCAAACAGATAATGTGTGATGTGAGAATGCAATTTCAAACCAATACAGGATATTGGAGGGCTTGGTGTGGAAAAGAGATCGCTCTCAATGATATCAGAGGTAGTTGGAAGGAGTCTTATAAATTGCTCCCATCATATATGGTGGAACTGAAACGCATGGATCCTCAGTGCCTTATATATCTACAGACGAAGGAAGACTATATATTCTTGAGAATCTTTGGAGCATTTGGACCATGCATTGATTCATTTAGGAAGTACTTGCGACCACTTATTTCGATTGATGGTACACATTTATTCGGAAGGTATAGGGCTCCACTCCTCATAGCTACCGGTATTGATGGAAATAAGAGAATATTTCTATTGTATTTTACCGTGGTGGAATCAGAGAATAGTAGTTCTTGAGAATATTTTTTACATGGATTGGCAGAGATCATAGGATACGATTCACGCATAGTAATCCTAAGTGATCGGAAAAAATGTCTTACTCAAGCAGTGCCAAAAGTCTTTCAGTATGCTTCGCATGAGTATTGTTTATATCATATTAAGAAAAATTTGAGGAGTATATACAAGAATGAACTTGTAATAGAGCACACAAAGAAAGCATGTTACGCGTATACCGAAATTGAATTTGATAAAGAAATGAGTTAAATTTAGAAGATATCTGAGGAAGCGTATTACTATATTGTTCAGATTGAAAAACAACATTGGGGTAGAGCACATTTTCCTATTGGGAGATACGAACACACGACCACATCGCGGTCTAAAAGTCTCAATAATGTACTGAAAGATGCTAGGGAGCAACTGATCATTGGTCTAATAGAAAGTACGCATAAGAAGGTGAAAGAATATTTTATAATAGAAGGAATGAGGTCGAAAAGTGGACCACAGTTATGACGCCAAAGACTGAAGAGTTTCTTAAAGAAAATGATAGAGCGTCGTTCACGTATACTACATTCCCCTCTGATTTCGATGAATTTTTAATTGTTGGAGATACTAGAAATATCGTGCAACTGGGACAACGCACGTGCTCTTGTCGGCAATTTGAAATTTTAGGCGTCTCGTGTAAACATGCATTGGCAGTCATAAATAATCGTTGCACAAATTCTTATTTATACGTTCAAGATTGGTTCACGGTGGATAGGTACCGCAAGACTTACGAGTCTGTTATTCATGCCACTTTGAGTAGTGATAAGTGGATCGAACCTAAGGAGAAAAGAATAGTTATATCACCAGTTCTTAGGATACCAACAGGACGACCTAAAAAATTGAGAAGAAAGAGTGTCGGTGAGGTGGTCTCATGTCGGCGATGCGCCAATTGTAGGGAGGTCGGTCACAATCGAAAGAGTTACAAAAGACCCCATAAAGGTAGCATTTTCCTACACAAGTACACAGTGCCTACATAGTCACTTTAAAAGTTTCTTCACGGACTCCTACTTGCTTCCACTATCTATTATGCAATTTATCTCTCGTTCGTTTATCTAGAATAACTTATAATAATTTGATGTTTTCTATTATTTATTTGTTAAGAGGTTCCACTGTCAGATGCAACAGTGTCACATAGGCTTTGAGGTCTTACGGAGTTATCTTAAAGCTATTGAAGCAGCCAACTTATACTCCGTATTGACGGAGTTTAGTTTTTATAGGCATCAAACAAAGGTAATCCTTACATTCATATGACAACATGCAAAGTAAATCAATTTGATAAGAGTCAAACCGAGATAACTCTTAAATTAAGAAGATAGTATGCCAATGAAACTACATATTGGTGATGGTTCTAAATTATATATGCATAAAAAGGTAAACAAAATTTACTCGAGTAGGAAATAGTAGAAGATAGAGAGGTTCAAGATCTAATACGATGTAGATAGAAAATATTAGAAATACATGTCTGTTAATCAGTCAAAATATTGGGTGGCATCAACGCAAAATGTCTTATATCGATTTTCAGGACGTAGGTTTGTTTTTGCATGAATACAAGACCGTAGGGAAATTACATCTGGTTGGTCAGAGGACCACATTGACGGGCCAAACATAAATAAGAATTCATTGCGAAATGAACATTCAAATCTACCCATAATCCACTGGGCATATGTCGGAAGGTCATTTACTGCCAGTAGCTCAATTGCCTCTAAGCGTCGCTCGTTTATTTACTCTAGAATATTATAAGGTGAAATACACCACATATCATCTCCCTCAAAAGGGGATAAATAAAGTTCATGAAGCTTAAAGATATCCTCGATGATGTACATGACATAAAAATTATCGCTAAATGGGAAGGCCTCCTGATCCAGGATGCAATATTTGCGAACCCGATTCAGAATGAATCGACCGGCTTCAAAAAATACTTCTGCTGGGATCCTCTGCGGTAGGGTTGCCATGAATGTGTATAGGGGGTGTTGAACAAAAGGGGTTGAGAGGTGATGAGTAAGTGTTGTATGTGTGTTTATTATATAGTTGTGAGCTAGGTAGAGACTATTACTAGCCTCTATGAGTTGACAACACATACGTAGTGGAGGAGTTATTATTCGCCAAGATGGCGTATGAGTTGACAACACATACTAGCCTCTACGATTTGACAACACACATATAACTAAAATTATGGTACAATACTCATAACTAGAGTAATGGTAGATTATATCAGTTGAGAACACACACATAGGGGTCAAATGAGTTATCTTTAGGTGAGTTGGCAACACATACCCTGCAGTCACATATAATAATATTATCGAGATGCAATGGAGAGTGGATAACATGTATATAGACCTAAACCGTCTCACTGGCAGGTGCTAGCCTCTACGAGTTGGACGATGACTTCTATGTCTCTACGTAGTTGTGAACTAGGTAGAGACTATTACTAGTCTCTATGAGTTGACAACATATACGTAACGGAGGAGTTATCAATCGCCGAGTTGGCGTATGAGTTGAGAACACCTACTAGCCTCTAGGAGTTAACACACACATAGCTGAAACTATAGTCAATACTCATCACTAGAGTAATGGTAGACTGTATGAGTTGACAGCACACACACATGAGCCAAATGAGTTATCTTTCGGTGAGTTGACAACACATACCCTGCACGTGGCTAAAAGAGGGTCTCTCTTATCACAGACTCTTTCTACAAGAGCAGTCTAATAAATAATACTATCAAGATTCGATGGTGAGTGGACAATACGTATATAAATCTGAACCATCTCACTGGTAGGTGCTAGCCTCTAGGAGTTGATAATATAGACAGATGAAACTATGGTACAATACTCATAAGTAGAGTAATGGTAGCCTCTATGAATTAACAACATACACATAGAGGCCAAATAAGTTATCTATAAGTATGATCACGATCTTGATTTACGGTCATCCAACTCACCACAATATGCCGAATCCCATCCCCAATGCAATAATGACGGAGGTTGGGCCTCTCATGCTTAAAAGAGTTCGTAAGTATTATCGTCTAAAAGAATCAGCATACCAATTGGACGATGATTTCTATGGTATGTATCTCATCGAAAGTGCATTCCATACCCGTGAAGCACATGCTCTCCAATACGAAGGAGATGACATATGGTTTCCACCCCCTCCAACCACCATGATAGCGGTGCGAGAGGGTCGAATTGGTTCCAATATATTAAAAATAATGGCGATCGAAGATCTTTGGCATTACACACAATGGGTTCATAGCCCCTTAGAGTTCATCTTTCGCGACGAGTTCATATTTCGGTTTGGGCCCTCAGAGATGTCCATGGAAGATGAACCTGAAAATTAATTTCAAGCTTACCCGTGATTCGAGCCAATAACTGGATATGTTTGCAGGCAAATCGGTTTAAAACATATGTCGTTAGTGCAAACTCCTAAAACTAATGTAGTGAAAATATTATGTAATACACTGTTCGGTTATGTACTTCTCTTTCTATAGAAGTGAAATTTCTACTATCTTATATTTTGTGTGAAGTTATAAGTAATGTCTACCCAGAGCTATAGTGCATGTCTAATTTATAAGTAATGTTTACCTGTGATTCGAGCCAATGCATGTCTAACTTATTCAAAAGGAGTAGTGATGCAAACCACAACTTGCTAATAATAGTAGAAAGAAACAGATGAAATAGAAAGAGAATTAAGCAAAAGATATATACAAGAGAATAGGTTTCTCATGCTCCGAAGGTGGAAGGACTTACATTAGAACCTCTCCATTTTGAAGAACTTGCATATTGGATTTCAACTCTTCTAGAAATCCAAGACAAGAGATGGTGGCTTAATGGGCTCATGGATGATCGCACTCGCAACATTCATCATTTGTTGAGGAGAATCAAGTCCGTCACTCATTAAGTAAACGAGGAGAATCAAATCCGTCACTTATTTTCGATTCATATCCATGAAACTTAAGAATAACATCACCAGCAGCCTGACAGATGTGACCATTTCTACTTAGCTCTCTATGGACTTCAAGCAAACGAATATGTCTATAGCAGGCTATAGCTCTTACCAGATAGTGGGTCTATAACAAATGAATTAAGACTGCACTTTATCTGCATATCTTGTCCTTGCTCAATTTTTATAAATAGAGATGAACCTGAATCATACCCTCTAAGGTTTTTGTCAAAATCTAACCAGTATATAATTTTCACAACATGAGTTTTTAAACCAGATGAATCTGTTTTCCCATCTTGAGCCAACTGCATATAACCAGAGCATTCCCTCCTACTGAGCAAAATCAAGAAATAACATTGTGTTTTTAATCTGATAGCAGTAACAACAAGTAAGAACAAATAATATCTACAATTAGCAATATTCTCCATCATAAACTCCATGATTTTTATACTGGAAGCAGAGAACAAGATGGAACTTATGCCACATACACAATTTTCATTTCAAGCACCTAAGGTTTATTATATAGAAAACCAAAACCGACTCAAAAACCAATTCGCCGAAGTAATTGAAACCGAACCGAAAAAATTGAAAATGAATCCCAATCAGTTCAGTTTTGGGTGGCCAAAACCAAAAACCAGATGGGTATAAATAACCTAAAAAAAACGGAAAAAATATAAATAAAAAACCAAAAAACAAACAAATTAATATATATATATATATATATATAAAAGAAACTAAAATCGAATCCATTTTCCAGTTTCAATTCGGTTTTTAGTTCCAATTTTTCAAACGAAAAAGAACCCAAATCACTTCGATTCGGTTCAGCCTAAAACGACCCGAAACCCAAAAACTTTAGCTTCGGTTACCCGAATTTGCACCCCTTGCCACATTGATGAATGATTCATATTTTTAGTATCAAAGCAGCATCAACAAGTAACTAAACTCATATCATATTATCACTAGAATTTCTTAAGTTACTATAGACAGCAGCGTTTGAATTTATAATAAATTAATTGTACACTTAAAACGTAGTAAATCTTATAGAAATGAAAAAATTCATTGAGGTGGGCCATAGTTTTGAGACCAAGAAATGCATGCGGGATCAATGTGAATTTTTAGTTCGTGATTGGGTATACTTAAAGCTACAACATATAGTCAACAATATGTAGTTATAAGAAATGCCAAAAAGTTGTCTCTCAAGTTTTACTGACCCTATCAAATTATTGAAAAGATTGGTCTAGTTAATTATAAGCTTTATCTTTCAGCAGAGTTCCAGCATTCATTCGGTTTTTAACATACACCGCAGTCGAAGATTATTAAAAATTAGGTTAAGTAGGTGAAAACCTACTTTAAACTGATGTTAGTGTAAAAAAATACAGCGAACAGCCTCTGATATTGCAGCACTGTCATAGAATTCTGAAATTCAGATGTATCATTAATTGTGGCAGAGTAAGTGGTACATCTTGTCACTATCACAGCAACAGTTAAGGTAACACCATTCACTGTCTCCCATTCGACACCAATAGAAGCCCGGAAGCTATCCCAATTATGCCCTGCATCAGTTTTCCATGTTGCACACCTAACTATCGCATGTATGTCTTCACCATCGTTAGAACAACAAGGACTTAAAACTGGTAGGTGCTAAACCATATTTGTTCCATTGATCAAATCGTTACCGAAAAAAAACCACTCTCTCTGTTACTCCACTATGAGACCTTAAGGCTTTACTATAGCGTGTGAGGAAAACCCATAGAAATTGGATGACAAATAACATGTCCATCCATAATGCTTGGATCCTTCCTCCAAGACATGAAAACCACACAAAAAACAATTATAAGTAACTGTGGAAGTCTCCAGGAAAAAGGATAGTCATTTTCTCTTTTTTTGATAGTAGTAACCATTTTATCTAGAACAACTTGCTTCTAGCCCCAGACAAAGCTATCTGAAAAGAGTACTCACTTCACTAATTAGCGTACAACTTATCTTAGTTTACTAGCCCCTAGAACATTCGTCACTGTTAAACTAATCTTAGTTTACTTTTTAATGGAGGCAAGTGATTGAGGATGTGAAGTATTTTCATGTGATTCTTTTATTTTCAACCTTTTTCTATCCGGGCTAAAAATTATGATGTACAATTATTTGAGTTTTATCATTTCATCTGCTTTGGGTGCTCCACAATTATGTCAAGGTGCATCTGACTAGTTAGGACTGAGAGTTGAGAGAAGCATCTTTGAATGGTTCATTTTATTAAACACTGTAACGCTTGCATTCTATTTTGGAGTGCAGGCTTGCAGGGTCACATTAAAACATCTCGTACGTAACGTCATTTTAGCTACACTGCTAAATGGATAAATCATTTCTACCTTTTTTTGTGATATGATTGTATGCATATGAAATATGTTTTAGTAAGAATACTAAGTTGTTGAGGGTTGTAAAAAATAATTCTGAAATTTGTAATCGTGGTAATTGGTAGATTCACGCATATATTTTGTGCAGATAGCATGTAAATTGAAAATGTCGACATATTCTCTGCAGGTGTATCACATGTGTATTGCAGGAAGTGTACTTCCGATCAAAATGGGCGATCGTAGTGCAATTTTGAATTTATTTTTCACCTCTGATGGTCAAATCCATATGATTATGTCTTTTTATGATGGTCGAGTCCATCCGGTTGAACCGAATTTCATGTTTAGCCAGGTTTGCAGTCTACCTGACGCCGACCATTTGTGGGAGATCATCAAGGCGTTAAAAAAAAGAATCTTGGTTCATGGATATGTATATTATCTTTTCTTAAATAGATATGTCGATGGTTGATATAAAATTTATGATTTTCAAGGTGTATAGAGAATTTAAATAATCACATGCATACTTAAGTTGTTTTAACAATCACTTGATGCCACTCGAATGATTATATGATGGAGAAGATTATGTGGATTAAGATAGGTTGCACAAGACTCTTGATTTCTCATGCAAATTAGCATCGGCTATTTGGTCCCATGTGTTCTCTTTATGCCAAATCAATTGGGTGGTCCCCTCACCCTTCACGGATTTATTATCAGCATGGCCTGCTTCTCCCTTTCATAAATGCGGCAAGGTGTTGTGGCAGTTGGTTCCTTTTGCAATCTTATGGGTCCTTAGGAAAAAGAGAAATTGGAGAATTCTTTTTGGAAGGGTGAAATTTCTAAAATTCATTATACTCAAATAGTCTTATACAGTTATTGAATAGGCAAGGAGGATCAAGGAAATATTCTCATACTCAAATCAAACAATAGCAAACAACTAGCATTTGATTTGCTCGTCAGAAATTTCAGAAAGAACACCTTCAACACAAGCTTGTATATAATAGTTTTCCTTTTCTATATATGCCCATCAATCATATATAGAAAAGAAACCATAAGTATCTTAGTAAACACGTGAGACTACCAGAAATTTAATCAGCCCAAGGAGATATATGTATAAGGTCACATACAAATGGAGGGAGTTGGTGCAGTGACTAGGCCCATGCCTAAAGAAACAGAGGTTATGAGCACGAATCTCACTTCTTGTTGGCCACAGGGTTTTTTCCCTATTGAGTAGTACGAGTAATGTGCAGACTCCGGGGGATTTAGATGCTCTAAGAGGCCGGATCCCGGTTATAAAAAATAATACTAATTAAAAAAAAAAGAGAGAAAAACATTTAAATAAAAGAAAAAAGTTATAAAATTATATGGGACTATTTAAAAATCATATATTTAACCTCAGCCCTTATGTAGATTGTCTCAACTCTCAACCAAAGTCATAGGTTTTGAGTGGAACATAAGCTATGAAGATAACAAAGGCAACCAATATGAGGGCCTTCATTGTGTAAAGGTGAAATATTACTCGAAAACTGCTCATTTTATGATGAAGCAACGATTTCATTAAGTGCTACAAATGAGTGCTTTAAATATACAAAAAAGAATAAACTTCGATTGCTTTAAATATACAAAGAAGTGCTACAAATAATCAACACAATAGAGTAGTTAAGGTACATAGACTTTATATTTACATCACTTTTTCTTCCTTTCCAAAAATGATTAAATAAAGCTACTTAGTCGAAAGTCTTTACAGTTTACATGCTCTGTTAGATTCAAGAAAGCAGCCCAGCTATACTCTTGACTACACTGCTTGCCTCAATGTTAAGAAAGCACATTGTTTGGAGTGCCCCCTTCGCTAACCACTGGAATTATTCAGATACAGAATGTCTCTTTCTAACCTTATACCTCTGCATCAACAAACTCCATTAAATCAAAAGGAACTCTTGCGAAAAAAGCATGCAGACAGATTATATATATAACACAAATTTGTTAGATTCGCTCACAAATGTATCATTTCCAGCTGTTGGATTGTCGATGGCACTACACATCTGCAATAAAGGGAAGGTCACAGCCAGAAAAGAAGGGCTGAGAGACTCCTAAGGCGGACTAATCAGCTCTCGCCTTTTTTTTATTTGCTACGTCTTTTTGCTGATTTACTGTTAACTGTTGTACTGCTTGAATTGGCGAATCCAGTAAAGTGATAAGTGGTTCAATGGCTTGGTGAGGAGTCCATTGTAGGCGAAGTTTATAATAATAAAACAAGGTCCAGATCAACAAGTTTACCTAGTAAAAAAACCAAGAAGATTAGTTTGTATGCTTGGATTGCATTATTTTGTATCTAATGTTGGCAAGTAGCCAACACAGTAATAAAGAATAGACATGCCCCCCACATCAAGCCTAAAACAGTCCAAAACCACACAAGGAACCCATACACCAAGTAGCCCAAGTAACAGTAAAAAAAGGTGCTCTAACCCATTGACCAAGTACATATTAATGACCTGTGCAAGCTACCTCTTTCTTAATATATCACTTGTCACGCTCCTGTATTGAAAATCTTTATTACAGAATGACTTCTGGAGAAATTAGATAATCCAGTTCTAAATATTACGGCAATCCAATCAAGTTCTCATGTCATAATTGAAACCATGAGGCCAAAATTGGTCAAGTAGCAAAGAAAAATGATAAGAGGATTCAAGAGATACAAGAACTCAGAAAAAATAACTCCATTAATAACTTGAACTTTGAATACAAGGTATCCTAAGCTTCAATTACATGGTAGGCAATACATATCCCATTCGTTCAACCATTTATCTTTTATAGGCAAAATTAGAAGAACCTCATAAAGAAGACAATTCCAACAAAATGTGAAAGAGACCAATTCATAGAAAAAGGCTAAAGATAAATGCATGCAGCCTTGGACAAATTTCCAATGCGTGTGGACTCCACTCCACTCCTAAGCCCTAACCCAACCCCTCGATGAATACCTGGATTTAGTCGGGTGCTTTGAGATGCCAGATACCTTGTTAGAGAGAGAAAGTGTAGAACATCCAAGACTACATTGTGAAATTTGAACGTGATTTGGTTATTCTGTGTATTCACCTCTTATAGATTTGATTACAAGTAGAATCCTAGTTAAAGTCAAATATTTTTCTAATTTTTAACTGCTCGTAACTTTTTAAAAAACCATATAATCTAATCGTAAATGTTTTCTAATAGTATCAACCCGTTTTCTGATTTACAAATAATTAGGAATAATGGCACATGACTACCTTTAAATACATTATCTTATAACTATACTACACCTGCTGAAAATGAAAATGAAGAGCAAATGATAGGAGTTTGTTTCATTAGTAAAGAAAAAGCAGCCCAAGTATAAGTTTTACAAAACTTAGACAAGACAAAAAGATTAAGCATTCTACATGGGAATTCAATTTGTTCATCAAGCATCATTTCTTCAGGCACGCCAATTTTGTTGAATGCAAACTTAGGCAACACTAAATAGGAGCAAATTGGCTTCCAGTGCAGTAACAAATTGCTCATCTTCCATACAAGTATAATTAGGGGTGCGTAAAAATAGACAATAAAATTTTAAAAATTGTACATTATTAAAATTAGAAGTATCCAGAAATGTATAAACAATCTTTTTTACCATAAGTGACCAGGGAGGTTCCATACACTGGTGAACCAATAGTGTGTCAGAAAATATCACAAAGAGCTCAAAGCTAGTTTTATAATAGCAAAACATATGTAGATGTTGGCTGCACCATACAGATTTTAAGGCCTCCAGATATTCGTCGAAAATGTACTCCTCCCCTGCTTTGTCGTCGGATCTATAGAACATCATCCAAAACAAAGCAAGAACCATTTCTCAGAAATCAAAACCCACAAATTCTACTGCTATAGCGAAAGAACTGAATATTTATCTAATGGGGAGAAAATCAGAGGAGGTGAACCTATAGAATCTTGTAAGGTCATGATGAATCACCCAAGGTTTGATCAATTAGATGGAAAAGATTGAGGAAAATACCAATTTTGGTATATGAATCCACAACACAATGCCAACTCATCGGTTGAGTTAGATAGATATTTACAATGTAATAAATGAGAATTTTTAATAAAATTTTCACAAAAATCCACATCAGCACCCTTAATTGACCAATTTACTTAATATATTATATAAGATAACATTTGGCAACTGACTTAATGAGTACTTAGGCATTGTTTGGCTACTTTTTTTTTCTAAACAACATTTTTTGCACGAAAAATGTTAGTAAAAAGTACTTTTTACTAAAAGGCTAGGCTGCCTTTAGTTGAAAATGGTATTGTGTTGAAAAGTTCTCATACTACTTCTCACACAAGAAAATGATGTTGTGTTGAAAAGTTCTCATACTACTTCTCAGAAAAGAAAATTAAAAGAACTGAAATCATGCAAATTATTCCCTCCTAATTGTAGGAAACAGTATAATCCCCCACAACCTAATTTATCTTGAATTTCTAAACCAACGACTTGATTTACATGAATGAATATTTCAAAAGGTCAACTTAATCCAGCTATTACTGTTCATAGTTATGTTCATGAAAGAATGACATCTTAAAGATGCTGGATTCACAAAAATAGATCTTAAAAACTCCCCATTGAGCATGATTCGGAATACGAAGCAGTGGTTATTCTTAAAGACAGATTGCTAGATGGTGGGGAAATACTTACTTGCGCATCACTCACTTTCTCACTGGAACATCTCTCATTCTAAGTGGATGTTTGCCATCTGGTTGATGAACTTCAACATCAGCCACTAAAAATAACAGTTGATATTATAATCAGCAGATTGGATTCTTTAAACAGCTGAAAAAAAAAATTCTTTATAGATGGTAGGCACCACCTCTGAAAAAGAAAATTCTTTAAACAACTTAAGCAACACGTCTTTAGTGGATTGCTGAATCCACTTTGCACCCATGCATCAGCAGAGCACCCAAAGTAGCCCAACATTCAGTTGCACACTAGAAGCAGCTGCATTTAGCACATCTCGAGCTGAACTCCTCATCCTTTCAAGTTGTAGTTCAGTCCTATCAGCACTTGCACTCCAAGTTCTAATCTATCGAGCATATTCTATGCAGCAGTAATTTCACAAACCTGTCAAAGAAATGGCTGCACACTTAACACCTTCAGCCAATGCTCCAAATCTGTCGAGTGAACCATCAAGTAACAACTGCAGCCATCATATCGAGCTATCGAGTGCAGCTCTCAAAACACCAATAGATTGAAGAGGAAGAGCTGCACCTCAGGACTTATCAAGTTGCACTTCAAAGTCCCCAGCAATCTTGTCGAATGGTACTTATAAAGGCACATCAACCTATTGAATTAGAATGACATTGACCCTATCAATAGGGAGCAAAAGTAGCTTTTGTAGCTACAACACCTATCGAGTTGCACCATTAAAAGGGCAGTTGCATCAATAAATCTGTCGAGAACACCCATGCAGCAAGTCCATGCATTGACACAACATCCGGTCAAATGGAGCCTCAACAGATTCGAGTTATTAAACTACAACAGCATACTAGCACTTATCAACAACTTTGAGTTCCCTTCAGCCAACATCTTGAGCAGATGTCTCAAACTCCGTCAACCAAAGATTTGCATTTCTTAAAGTCACCGACATCTCCAGCCAAACCTCCCATGCAACCTGTCGAGGAGGTCTGTGTTTGCACCCTTAATCCTCACGATAGGAACCTCTGAAACCAGCTAAACCTGTTGACTATTCAAAAGCTCAAACCTGTTGACCAATCTGCCTTCAATCCTCTCAAGATTTCACTCCAAGCTTCAGCCAACATGTTGACTAGCAACTCCCTGCATTTCTTAAACCTCTAGAACTGCATTTGGCTTCAGCACCAAACATGTCGACAGCTAGTTGGATATGTAACTCAAACTTGTCGAAGTGCAGCCTCTCCAATCTTTGAACCTCACGACTAATTGCTAAAGCCTCCAAGTGCAAAACCTGTCGAGCACTCCCATCCACAGCAGCAATCCTCTCGAAAACTTAAAGCTGCATCTCCCATAGAACAATTGAGATACTTGATTTATCATTCTCTTTCATCCTTCCTTTCTTCTGGAGTGGTGTCCCTCTTGCTTCCCTTCCTCTCCCTCTCCCTCAAATTTTTTCCCCTCTTCTTTCCTCTTTTATTTTTAAACCTTTAACTTTCACCTACCAATGACAGTAAGCATAATATATTATAACTTATAGCTAACGTAACAGACAAAATATCACTTAAACGGTTACTTACATTATGCTCCAACGGATGAATCGGTGAAGAGGTCAGTGAAAGAGGAAGAGGGGGGCGCCCATCTCCAGAGGAACCTAGAAAACCTTCTTATGAGCTTTTAACACATGATAAAATATATGCGTGTTAAATAGTCAAATGAAAGATATTAAAAGAAAAGTAAATTACCATGAGATGTCTGTTATCTCAAGCCTCACGAATGAACTCAATTTTGAACTCCTCCTGGGTAGGGGCGAGCTGGAAGGACGTCTAACATAGACAAAATCAAATGGGAAGTAAATTATGCTAGAGCACAAATTTGCATTCCTGAAATCAAGAATTGTAGTAAGTTTTAATACCAGTTTGTATTTATCAAAATTTAACGCCATTTATCTCATGTGTGGAGGAAATTGATAGTGCTCCCATCGCTTGAACCACGGAAACTGTGGTCCATCTCTTACAGACGGGGCAGCAAAGTTTAGATGGTCATACGCCCACAACTACAAAAGTTAAAATAATTGAAACTTTTAATTTGACAAACATTAAAAGATATAAGGCTCACTTGCACAACAATGACACATCCATACATATTGTAGAAGGCCTCCAAGTTGAATTTACAGGCCTTTTACATTTCTGAGAGGAGTGTGTTGTAGACGACTATCCCCTAAGGATACTTATTAAATCTAAGTCGTCTACGATATGTATGTATTTTTTATCTAATGAATTAGATGTATTAGATAGCAAAAAAAACTACAAGAACGAGGCAAAATTTCAATTTCACATAGTCCTCTACCCCAAGTTCTTGGTCAAAAAGAGTCTCTATATCATCAGTGTTAACGGAGGTCGCATGCCCAGGAAAAAATCTCCCAATAAGAGACGTGGGCTCTATGGCTTGTAGGTCAAACTCAATCGAAGTGTCCCTGACAACTCTCAATCCCATAATCAACGCAATGTCTATGGGATCGATTTGGTGGATAATTTCACTAATTGTTACTAAATTCAAAACGTTATACTCCTTAATACACATGTGAAAATCAAACTTGAAAATTTGAATGCACTAACACCTACAAATTGACCAAAGCAAGAATTAGAAATACTCTCTTCACAGTCTGAGCACAAGTATTTCAGACATCTCTCAAGCCGAGAGACGATTGATTTTGGAGTACATATGGCACACGCATGAGCCTATCCGAAGCAAAAATATAAGTAGAAGGTTAGACTCACATAAATGGAAGAGATATCATGATTGAAATTTTTTTAAATAATATTAAACTATATTACCATTGCTTTAGTCCTTGGTTTATGAAGACCTAAAAATAAGGGAAATAAATTAATATCATAAATCGACTGGTATAACTACTCAACCATATATTACCAACGAAAGAATATTTTTTATCTCACCCTATGATTATAGGTTTAAGGTTTATGACAACTTTCTAAACAATTTTTTACCATAAAAAGTATAGATTGCTTCGCCCTAAGGCAGTTTCAAACTAACCTAGAGCAGTATATCTCGCCCTAGGTCAGTTTGAAACTACCCTAGGTCAGTTTATCTCACCCTATGATTAAGAGTTTAAGGTTTAGAGCAACTTTCAAAATGATTTTTTTGCATAAAAAGTATAGATTGCGCTACCTTAGGCCAGTTTATAGATTGCATTTCTCAGTTTCAAATTGACATTGGTCAGTTTGCTACGCCAACCTAGGTCACTTTACATCACAGACTGTACTAGGTGACCTCTAACTCCATAGAAAGTATATTTTTTAATTTACAATGTATTGAAGAACACTCAACAATAGGTAGAACACTTCTAGGTCAGTTTACGATCACCCTAGGTCAGTTTGCGCCACTCTAGGTCAATTTGCACCACCCTAGGTCAGTTTACAGAGTAGACTGCACCAGGTGATCACCAAAACTGACCTAGGGCATTTTAAACTGACCTAGGATAGTTTATCTCACCCATATCTCTATTTCAAACTGTCCTAGGTCAGTTTGCGCCACTCTAGGTCAGTTTGAGCCACCCTAGGTCAGTTTACAGAGTAGGCTGTACCAGGTGATCACCAAAACTAACCTAGGGCATTTTAAACTGTCCTAGGATAGTTTCAAACTGACCTAGAATAGTTTATCTCACCCATATCCCTGTTTCAAACTACCCTTGGTCAGTTTGTGCCACTCTAGGTCAGTTTGCGCCACTCTAGGTCAGCTTAAAGAGTAGACTGCACCAAGTGATTACCAAAACTGAGCTAAGGCATTTTAAACTGACCTAGGGTAGTTTATCTCACCCATATCTTTGTTTCAAACTGTCCTAGGTTAGTTTGCACCGTCCTAGGTTAGTTTGCACCACCCTAGGTCAGTTTACAGAGTAGACTATAGCAGGTGATCATCAAAACTGACCTAGGGCATTTTTGACTGACCTAGGGTAGCTTCAAACTGATCGAGGGTAGTTTATCTCACCCATTCCTCTGTTTCAAACTGCTTTAGGTAGGTTTGCGCCACTCTAAGTCAGTTTGAGCCACCCTAGGTCAGTTTACAGAGTAGACTGCACTAGGTGATCACCAAAACTGACCTAAGGCATTTTAAACTGACCTAGGGTAACTTCAAACTGATCGAGGGTAGTTTATCTCACCCATTTCTCTGTTTCAAACTGTCCTACGTCAGTTTGCGCCACTCTAAGTCAGTTTGCGCCACCCTAGGTTAGTTTATAGAGTAGGTGATCACCAAAATTGACTTAGGACATTTTAAACTGACCTAGGGTAGTTTATCTCACCCATATCTCTGTTTCAAACTATCCTAGGTCAGTTTGTGCCACTCTAGGTTAATTTGCGCGACCCTAGGTCAGTTTATAGAGTAGACTGCACCAGGTGGTCACCAAAATTGACCTAGGATATTTTAAACTGACCTAGGGTAGTTTCAAACTGACCTAGGGTAGTTCATCTCACCCAATTCTCTGTTTCAAACTGACATAGGTCGATTCGCGCCACTCTAGGTCAGTTTGCACCACCCTAGGTCAGTTTACAGAGTAGACTGAACCAGGTGATCCAACCATAATATGAAAAAATTAACCTAGAGCAGCTTATCTAGCCCATTTCTGATTTTGATGTGAAGAAATAAAAAAGAAATGAGTGAGGAAGAAGAATCGTTGAGAGAGAGAGAGACTTACAATGAGAGAGAGTGAAAAACCCTACTGTTTTCTTTGTCAGCGAGGTTTGCACGAAGAAGGGGAACAAGCGTGAGAAGGAAAGGAAGAGAGGGGAGAGAGAGAATAGTGTAGGCTTAATACCCTTTATATATGCATTTTAGTCTAAAAAGCTAAAAGATGTCTTGCTATGGTATTTGTAGCTTAAGGGGTTTGATTGGGATAAATCAGGGTAATGAGGGATTTTTGAGGGAAATTGGCCTTAAATGAATTTATTTTTATAACACCGAGATTTTGGTAACTATGGTGTTTGAGACCAAAGGCACTACCCTCCATCCATCATAAGATCTTTGTAACAGTTGATTAGACTTGTCAGAGCCTTTGATTGCTAAAACTACGGCTCTCAATTGGGTCGGGCCAAAATTTTGGCTGCTCGGACTCTTTGAGGGCCCACCCGGCCCGACCTTCAGGTTGAGCATTTTGCAATCGATTCGACCCAAACGTCTGACAACCGACCCAATAGTTCAGGTCAGGTCTACGAGTCTTCAATTCGACAAGTCGAGCGGGTCAAGTCAATAGGTCAGCTCAAGTGTCATCTTATAGATTGAACTTATAAATTAAGTTACTTAAGTTGCGAGTTACATTTAAAATAAGGGTGGGACTATATTAGTTTAAGGCAGTGTAGGACTATATTTTAAATTTTAAATTTACAATTTAGTTATAAACATAGTGACAAATTTTGTTTTCGGTCATTTTTTGGTGGGGGTCCTTTCGGTACATTTTGGATTAATTCTTATACCTTTCGGAAAAAAATTCGGAAAGTTTTTTAGCCTAAAAATATACAAAAAACATATTTAATAATTTTTTTAAATTACTAAAATATATACTAAATTACTAACATATTTAACATATAAAAAATATATATTTAATATAAAAAAGAAAATTATCGAAATTTATGAAATTTCAACAAAAATTACTGAAAATACTAAAATTTACGACAGAATTTGTTACTATAGTTATAACTACGAAATTAGGTTGCTTAACAGGCTAGGAAGGTTAGGTATCGGGTCATAAGGCTGGGTAGGTCTTTGGGTCACATTTCGTGCTGGGTCGGGAAGAGCTGGTTATTTGGTAGGAATGTAGGATCACTGTGTCGGGTTTTCGAGACAGGTTAAGGAGGACGATCATCCTGTTGGGTTGGGTTGGGTCGGGTCGGGTGATACATCTAACCTATCCAAAAGTTGCATGAATAATTTTAAGTGATGAATCAATGAATGTTCTTAAATATCTATGCATCTACCAAGGTTTGACTATAATTGGTACGCCCGTGATCAAGTTTACTTTTTGGGATGTGTGTCATGTGAAATTAACATTTGATCGTCTGATGGTAGGTTCACAACCTCAATATTAACTTTAATTGGAGCGAAAAACGATCTGCATCGTCTGATCCACCACAATCAACAGTTTGCATTAAAGAGTTTTTAGTGAACTATTAGTTCTTCTTTCCTTATCTTAGTCGTTCCATATCTTTTTCCTCTGCGTTCTCCCTGATGGTATTCTCCACCATCACGCTAACCATGAGAGGGAATTAGCTCCCCTTTTATGGAGAAATAAGCAGATATAAGATAGCACATAATACGTACTTGTTACACAGGGTGAAGGCATCTCTTAGGGATTAGTCCAAGCGTAAGTTTGGGAGTTGGGATTAGTCCAAGTCATCCATAAAACAAAAATTACTAATACAAACCGGCATTGCAGCTATTCGAATGAATGGTTATAATCATCCGATCAGTGTAATTGTTCGCCTATGAACAATCTAAGAGATGGTACATCAATTGGATGGCTTAGATTGATGGATTTGAAACAAGGATCAAAATTTCGGGTTTCATTTCGATTTCAGAGAGGATCGAAACCGAAATTTCGGCCGAAAACTGAAATTTCGGCAGATAATGTCACTACCCGAAATTCTACCCCATCCCTAGGGCCTAGAATTCCGAGTTATGACCGGCACATATCCCGGATATGCTAAGCGGACATACACTTAATCAGAGTTCTCGTGCATATCCGATTCCACGTAATTCGTGAAAGCCAACATATAATATAACAGTGGAATATAAAGCACTCATAAATGTTGGATAATTCTAATAAAATGTGATAGGATACCATGAATCTACAAATAATATGTAAGTCAAGTCGGAGACAAATCCGATAAAATAAAATCATAGAGTCAGTGATAATAACATAAGACAAAATCCAATACCGAGTCTATAAAATCAGTATCCGACGCTCGAATCAAAATCAACACTGTAGTTCTCCTGATAATCGGCAACGTCACCCTCCAAAGGCCCCTGATAATCAATGTCCACTGGGTTGACGTTCTCAGCACCAATCGAATCAGAGAAACCCACGTCCACACCGTCAGTATAGTCATCTGCAGCTGTTAATTTATCGTGGGATGAGTTTACTCAGTCACGTAAACTCAGTGGATACACCACCAATCCACCCCATACTACTCAGGTGCATTGTGGGTGCATCAAGTGAGTGATAAACATAATATCTCAAAGAAATAAGAACAGAATAACAAGATTAAGTGTATATCATAAGCTCATATCATAATTGTTAATACAAGACTATGATCTAGATATTCATATCCTAACGTACCTTACCATATCTCATATCATATCATACCATATTTTATTATTCTCACACATACGTCTGTACATCGCATGAGCGTAACTAACATATTCATAAAATCCTAAACGACCTGTGCCAAAGTCGCTGCTCGAGCTACCATGTGAGGGTCACCACAGTATCATACCACCATATCATAACGCCCTCCATATCATATCATACGCCCCATCCAATCACAGGGGCGGCCGGCGACTCATAACTCATATTGTCTCTCAGAGACATCCGTCTTGACTGAAAGACGTTGTTGCCCTTATGGTGGCTACGCAAGGAACGGCTTGTACAGAGACTTAAGTTGTTAATCTTTTGTTGGTCTATACAACGGTGTCTTATTATCATAACATATCTTATCATACTGACTCATATCATATCATATTGACTCATATCTTATCCTACCAACTCATATCTTATCCTATCATATTAGAACTCGGAGTGATAGGGTCATCGTTTATGCCACCGTATACGAGATTACACTGAATTCGCACTCACCCTACTCGTCATGGTGTCTCATACCAACATGAGTTGTAAGGCATGTGAATACGATGTATTCTCTGCTTCGATACAATCTCGGTGAATTACCACGCCCAAGCATAGACATAATCTCATACACTCTCGTGTCATCTGACCTAACATGACCTTAACTCATATCATGATCAAAGTAGAGGTACATAATCATCACACACACAAAAAAGTTTTCATTTATAATATTGTTATATTTATACATATATTTATTTATATAGCACACCACTAAATATAGAGTAGGGGAGTAATTAAGTGCTTTCGATAACTCAAAGGTCAGAGTTCGATTTTCGCGAAGTATCGAAGTTCTAACATTTCATGTCATCGAAGAGGTCGCGTTGAAGTGAAAAAATGACATATATATATATATATAGGTTATTATAATTAAGTGCTCAATTAGAAAGATAATATAATTTAAAGTGAAGTGCATCACGACCATCGATCGCAAAGTGCAAGTGATTAAGGTGTACTAAGTTTTGATCGTGTAAATGTAGAATTTATAGTGTAATTAAGGTCGTTTGTTCAGACGATGATCGATTGATTAGTTTTGGAATCAATCAATCAGTCTTAATTGTGTTATATAAACTATTTAATTCAGTTACAGATCAATTGATCGATTGCTGGTATCAATTGGCCGAATTTTACAACAATTAAAGTACAGTGGTTTGATTTCCTACGGAATCAATCGATCAATCAATCAAATCTGAGTTGATTCGCTATAGTGATATCTGACTGAATTATCTCAATATACAATGATATACAACACATTCATTATTGCGTCTAATGCAATGAAAGTGCTATATCTCATTTACACTACAACTTTTCACTTTTATAAAACAGATATTAAGAGTACCTATTAGTCGTGTGGTGGCATGAAGACCATATGCTAACTCAATAATTCAAGTGAACAAAGAGGATGCTGGTATTGGGAATGACTTAGCAGTTGTATTACAAATAGGGGTTTTGCATTTTATATATGTTATAGGGGGCTTTATTAAATAATAATAAAAAGGAGCACTCGAGTACTCTAGTTTTATGTGGATTTAAATAATTATATTATATTAATAGTATAAGATGTTTATTAATTTAATAATGTTAATCCCTACCAACTAGCCTTTCAAATATAATATAATATATATAATTAGAAAGTTTCAAATATAGTATAATATATATAATTAGAAGGGGACTTTAGATTTTATAGATAATATTTAACAATATATCATCATTACCTACATATATAATATAGAATATTTAATCTCCTTCCCATCAGATACCCGATTATTATAATGTAAAGGGACTCACGATTCCCCATGTCCTGAGTAAAATAAAATATAGGGCTATAGTATTTTCATTATGATCCAAGGTAACAGGATGTAGTATTATATAATATCATGTATTATTATAATCGATCCAGGGGATAGCCGACATATAAAATAAAGTAATTCACATTGATTACCATGAACGCCAACAATGCAGCAAAGTAAAAAGTTAAAACTAAAAGTACACAGACGGGGTTTCATTCAAACAAGAAAAATTAAAACTGAAAATATATATACTGTGTTTTGTTCAAACAACCAAGCGGCTATTTTCTAATATTAATGGGATTATCATTCACCTCATATTAAAATAATAAAGGAAAAAATAAAATAAAACTAAAAGTGTAAAAAAAAAATATTAAACGGGTCAATCACGACTGATTTATAATGAACGAACTTATAATTAATCGTCATCGATCGATTTAATTTTTTTGAATAACTAGGGCTTAAAAAAAAAAAAAAAAAAAAAAAATATATATATATATATATATATATATATATATATATATATATATAATAAATAAGTAAATAATATTTTATCACAAAAATGATGATAAAATTATAATCAAAATTAAACTAGAATCAGATCTAGCAATTTATTTAACCCTAAGGCAAGATAATAAGAAAATAATTTATGATTCTTTTATGGCACGTCGATACGCGATCGAATCCTACACGACGGGATCTGAGAAGGACGAGATGAATGGATGGGTACCCACCTCTTGAAGCGTGATTGGCGGATCGACGGCGGTTAGGGCGATAGAGATCGGCGTCCACATGATGGTCCGCCCACGATTACTCCGCCTTCTTCCACCACGATTTGACGGTAGTAAAATTTGATCCTTAGACCTCTTATCTATAACTAAAGTCTTTCAACTACTAGGCCACCACACAACTTAGGTCAAATAAAGACGATTTTAAATACAAAACCTTTTGAAAAAATCAAAATGTGTATTTTCTCAACTAGGGTAGGTTCCGGTGTTGAGCACAAGCACCATGCTTGGTGCAAAACCAATCTAACACCATAAATTCAGTTTAAAAATTTTAGGATCGTTACAGATAATTTGACCGAAAACTTTAATTCCATATATTCTATGACCGAAATTTCGGTCCCAAATTATCGTTTCGGTGGGGACCGAAACCGATAATTTCAGCCGAAATTTCAATAATTTCTGTCGAAATTTTGATCTTTGATTCGAAACCTAAGATACTTGCGGTACCCTATTAGTGCTCATTAACCAATAGGAGTACATATATATATATATATATATATATATATATATATATATATATAAGTAGATTCTCCTTCACAGTGGCTAGCTGTGGTATGCACAACGAAAAGGTGCGCACACAACGCTCCTTTAACCAACCCACCCACCCACCGACCACAATCAGAAAAAAAGGTAAATGCTTTGCAATGACTTTCGGTAGATCTTTTAATTGTGCCTTCAGAACTAAGGTCTCTATATAATAAGTTAAAGGTAGCCTACTCTGAAGGTTTAGGTAACTTAGACCATTGAATTCACAAAATAAAAATTACAGTAATAAAAAAATTGGATGATCGGGATGATAATTAGGACCATTGAATTCAAAATATAAAAATTACAGTTAGTGAAGTCAATTGTGAAAAAAATGAAAGGCAAAACTAAATATAGCTATGCTATTTATTTACCAAATGGTTGTCACAGTTGATCATGCAGATATATTAAGAACGCTTTTTTCATTCAATGGTCCTGATTACCCGCTCACTCATCCACATGATCAGGTAACTTGGTTCATAAGTCACTTTTTGCGACACATTTCACATGAAAATATCATGTGAGCTGTACATGATAAAAATTTATACAGAAAAAAATTATGAAAAACCATCTCTGTAATTCAAAGCCTTCTAACACTTTTTAAAATTAATAGTGTGCCTTAAATTTGCTGCTTTAAATCAGATGATTGCAATGTGTTGTTGTCTCAAGTATTAGTTACATGTTTAGAATATGATGTTCAAATCAGATGACAATAAATGATGTTTACAAATAGCATGTGTCCCAAAATTTGACTAATATTGACTAGTACGTTAATCCTTCAATTTGTCTTCAATGAGTTGGTGGTGTCCTTTGACAGTTGTTGTATTAGATATGATATGTAAATATGGGTGGCAAGGGCTGGGTAGCCCAACCCAGCCCATTAGACCCGGTCCCATTTAAGGAATGTTCGGGCTTGATATAAAGCCCACAAGCCAGGCTGCCGTTAAACTCTTATGTGTATTGAGTTTAAACATAAGAGTTTTAATCAAATTATATATTTTTGTGTTTTCAGACTCTTTGGCGTTTTTGGAAATAGTTATTAACTTATTATCACATATCTATATGATATTAGTTTCTTCATTTTTATGAAGGCTGAGAGGAGAATGCACTCGAGTGTATGAACGACGTGTGGTTTGGGACTTATTTTATTGATTAGGGTTAAAAGTTTTAAAATATTTTAAATATATATTTCCTTTCAACCGTCATACTTAATTTTTTTAGAGATTTTTTTTTTCTTTTCTCTCTTCTCTCTATTTTTTTTTTAAGAAAGTGTCAGACTTGCTTTTTCAAGTCTATTTTACTAAAAAATGTGAGCCCCCAGTATTGAAGCGTTGACACTTTGATAGCGAAGCGTTGACACCCCATGAGAGAAGTGTTGGCACCCCGATAGTAAATCGCTAACACCACAGTGGCAAGACGCTAACACCCCGAGAGAGAAATGATGACACCTCAATAGTGAGGCACTGACACCCTGGTAGCAAAGCGAAGTACTGACATCTTGGTAGCGAAGCGAAGCGCTAACATCTTGGTAGGAAAGCGTGGTTTGTGAAACCTATCGCACTGTGACTTATTCTAATTAAGTTTTAAGAAAAAATGGAATATAAATATATTAAGCTACGAAATGTTAAGAAAGTGGGGACTTAAGCCCATACAAATATGAAAGAGGGGAGGAGACCTAAGCCCAAAACTGAATAATATTATGATATGTTAAAATACGCTGTTAAGGCCAACTAAATATGAATTAAGTTTTTACACGTGTCATGTCTTGTGTGTCACCGCAAGATCCAACGTCTGCAACCAAGACGGGTCTGAAGGATACTATGATAGCTTTGTCTCGAATTAAGGGGACATTGTGGTTACTATGCGTACAACCTCATCGGGCTGGATGATGGTTTATGTTATGATATGAATGTTAGGTGGTTATCTACACGTGGACCTCGCGTGATAGTCTTGAGCAACGATTCTGGCAAAGATCGTTTAAATAAGATAAGTAAGATACGAAGTACGTTGTGTAGGAGTATGAAGTAATAATAAGACTTTCGATATGTCACGTAAGTTAAGTTGACAAGACAAGTAAGAAAAATATAAGCATTAGAAGCATCATATGCACTGAAATACGTTACGTTCTTTCAATTTTATAGTTTTATAGTTATGCAATGATTATGAGAACTTTTATTATGCTGTTTATATTAATTTTTAAGGATTCACCTTCACTCACAAAGGTTGCACCCACGATCACCTGGGTAGATTGTGGTGGATCGATTGTGCAACCCACTGAGTTTACATGACTGAGTAAACTCACTATACCAAAAAACTAACAACTCCAGGTAAAAAGATGGACTATATTGCCCGATGGATTTGATGCATTGGAAAATGATATGGATTTTAAGGGTGATGACCTGGATGATCAGCTAAACGACATCAGGTATATATATTAATTGTTTAGAAAGATCTTTCAGTAGTTGACCGAACCTATATTTTTTTGTCAGTTTGTTTAATGGACTCAAATTTTCAATATAAGCTTATTGAAGAGAATTTTTTTATATAAGAAGAAAGTTTGATTCACGATTTTTGAAAGCCCAATTTTATGTAAGATCTTATAAGATATGTTTGGCCGCTTATCGCTTTAACAAGCGTGTGGGGTCATGACACGAGATTTTAGGCCCTCGAGATCGGATAGGATTCTTGGTCGTGACAACAAGCCCCTTGCCACCTCTAATTGTAAATAGCGATATTTATTTATTTATTTATTTTTTTGGATAAGAGTAAATAGCGATTTTTGAGACTTGAATGTTAAAAAACATAAGAATCTGTGCCATTTGAAGGTCTCTTCAATTGCTCTCTTCAATTGCCGTGAGATCAGCTCATAATGTGAGAAGGCTTGAGGTGAATGAGTTAAAAATAATAATTTTTTTTTAATGGAAATAATATCTTAATACCACTCTCATAAATTTCATTAAAAAAAAAAAAAAAATACCACTCTTATAAGTCTCTTACAGAGCCACAGATGTTAAAAGATACTTTTAGCCACAATCCAAAATTTTTCTTCTCAACTATGCGTTTTATAATAAAACACTTAAAGGGCGACTTTCTAATGTTGGTATCACTCTCATGACCAACATTTAAATTAGGTGTGTCAACCGGTTGGGTTGACCCGATCCGATATTTTACCAGGTGGGCGTGAGTCATTCGACTTAACATTTGGGTTTGTCAACCGGTTGGATCGACTAAGAAATCAATCGGGTCAAGAAAATATCAGGTTGCGTCGGGTCGAGTCCATCCGACCGATGTTTTGTGTATATCCAACATGGAATATAGTGGTTTTTTAGCAGATCGAGTTTCCAGGCTGGGCGCCAGGTCAGTTTTCAGGTCGGGCTGGGTCGAGCTGGGTCGGGTAAGGTCAGGCCGGCCAGGTGCACCATTTGACCGAGTCAGGTCAGGCAGATGTGATTTTCTCATTGGGCAGCTAAAATTTTGGCCCGAGCCAAGTCGTTAACACCAATCTTGTCTTTAACGATGGAAGATAAAATCATGACGACCCAAGCGGTGCGCATCTGACTCAGAAAAAGAATCAAACCCATAAAAAGATACCAATAAAAATATGTGAACCATCTGATCAAATAAACGTTAGCATTGATCATTAAAAAATCTCAATATATGCCTATACTACAGTGCATAGATAGAAAGGTTCAAAGCACTCAAAAAGTGTTAAATTTTGAACACTTTAGTCAATTTATAAGCTATTACCATATTAACAAATTTCTCTATAATTTTTCAAAATTTGTTTGAAATTTACCGAAACAGGATTGGGCGAAACTTTAAGTAAAATTTCGATGATTTCTCCGAAATCGCTAAAATTTTATTAATTTCGACGAAATTAATGAAATTTCGCCGAAATTTCATCGAAATTAATAAATCTTTTCTAATTTTTATCATTTTTTAAATAATAAATAAATTTTTTATAAAGTTTAAATATATTTTTTATTTAATGTTTTTTGTACTCCTCGAAATTTTTCCGAAACTTTTTGAATTTTTCTCAAAATTTATCCGAAATGACCCCCTACCGAAATATTACCGAAAACAAAATTTGTCACTATGGCTATCACTTTGTTGCTTGAAACAAATATTAAAATAAAAAAAATAAACCTCACTGTGATGTCTTATAATACGTTTGGTTCATTGTAATAGGTTCTCTATAAAAGTCACTTTCCCTGTAAAATATAATTGATTGGATTACATGTAAATTTCTTTTTTCTTATATAAAAAACATGTTCGTTTCACCGTAAAATAAGTTCAAAAAGTTCACTTTTTATAAAAATTAGAGCCATTATATTTTTTGCAAGCAATATTTCAACATTATGAGCCATACTCCTCGTAAGTCAAAAAAATTACAAGTAATTTTCGTGACATAATCTACAAAAAATTACGGTGAAACGAACAACTTTTGAAATAAAAAATAGAGCCGTTGGGATGATATTATAAGCTTTCCATATAATATCCTCCCTTTACAATGAAAGGAATGTACCAATTATTCATATCTTAATTTAATGATGTAAGATCATATTTTTAAATTTAATTATGTAAGATCACATTTTGTGATAATGGTGTATCATTAAATGACTTAGATGTTGTTTCCAAGTGGCACACATCCAAATAAGGATATAGATTGTGTCACATGATTCTCAAGAGACTTTTTGGGAAGATTGGGATAGAAAAAATCTCCATCTAATTCAAAGTAGGCAATAATTTTTAAGACTTGCAAAACTTGACTCTAAATAGATGAGATAAGCTGTGATGGTCGGAGAAAAATTTATCAATCTATAAAGCCCATCAAATTGGTGGTCCATCGATTGGACCGTTCAGATGAAGAGATGTGCCATCCATAATCAGATGGGCTATAATGTGCTCCAGCATGAGATATTCTGGAAAACCGTGACAAACAATTTGGACAGTGTTAGATTCCCAAACATCTAACTAAGATATTAACTGTTTTATAAGATCACAATGGTTTACAGCTTGTGCTGCTGACTGCCAGATCAGCACAGCCCAACACAAAACCAAAGACCGATTTAGATTCCACACTACCTCCAAAAGATCCCTCTGCAAAGTAGATAGATATTTTCATATGCAATGCTTTGTCACGGCAGAAGATGCTGTTTCCTCATCTCAAGCCACAAATTTTTGTTTATATAATCAATTTAACGGTCTGGATTGAAGCGTGTATGTACACTTGTTTATGGTTGGAAATGGAAGACAATATTATCCTTGCTGTTGTTAAAAAGAAAATAAATTAAAATAAGGAGCTAATATAGGGTGATCCACCCGCTCACTAACTTTGGCGAACGGAATTCAAGACACAAAATTTGGTGTCATGTGCTGCGTGGGGTGGACGTAATCGTCACACAGATTTGATTAATGGGAACGAAAAATTATCTCTGCCATGTGATGAAAATGATACAAATGCGGCCATACTCTAGATTTTGTACGTTTGTTTTATCGTTTTAATCAGATGGTTGGGATGGATGCATTGTATGACACCCAAAATTGTGCCACGTGTACAAAGTTATGACCAGCACATGAACTTTGGTTGGCCCTAGGTTTCATTATATTAGCGATAGGGAGTTATTGGTTGCAATAAAAAAACTTGGCCATTACATCTTCTATCATGTGATTAAATATTATGATTAAAGGCTATTATTTAATTCAACAATTGACTATAATAAAGTGTAAGATAAATATTATGTTTTGCTTTAATTTTAACCATTAAAGATCTATTGATTATGAATTTTAAATCAGCCGGCTCAAATTACATTCTCATATATCACATATCCCTACAATACAAAGTCTTTCTTTAACTTGGTGTACCGGGCCATTAATAAACGCGGTGCAGGTCAATTTTCTTCCGCCAAGCTTGTCAAATTTTATTTATTTATTTTTTTTTTCCTGACGCCAAATTAGTCAAATTAAATATAGCGAGCAAGCAGATATTTATTATCATCAAATCTGGGGTAGTCATCTTTTCGAACAATATGATGGATGATATTGACCCGTTCAGTGCACGGTCCGTGTACCTAATATAAAATCCCATTAAAACGCTCTCCCTCGCAAAGCAGATTGATCGTTTGCTGCTCTTCCCCAAATTTTCCTCTCTTAACGTACGCACCTGCAACAACAACCCTTCGCATGTTAGCGAGCTCCGGCTCCCATAAGGAGCCCTAGCTCTCTCTCTCTCTCTCTCTCTCTCTCTCTCTCTCTCTCTTTTAGATCTCTGCAAGCAATGTCGAAACCCTGGGGAGGAGTCGGGGCATGGGCGGCCGATGCCGAGCGCGCCGAAGCCGAAGAGAAAGAACGTGCCGCATCCAGCGGCGCCGAGCCGCCGGGAAGCTTCCCTAGCCTCAAAGAAGCCGCTGCCTCTTCATCAAAATCGAAGAAGAAGACAATGACGTTATCGGAATTCACAACCGGAACTTACGTAGGCCCTGGCGGCGGGGGCGCGAAGCGCGACTTCTCCACGGAGTCGAAGGGCCTGACGCCCAACGAGATGCTCCGGCTGCCGACGGGGCCCAAAGAGCGGTCGGCCGAGGAGATCGAGCAGGGTCGGCTTGGTGGCGGGTTCCGGTCCTACGGCCGCAGCGGACCGATGCACGATAGCGAAGGCGGCGGCGGCGGTCGGAGATCGTATGGATGTTTTGACGATGAGCGGAGGAGTGGTCCTCCTCCGGCTCGGGTTTCTGATTTCGATCAGCCTTCTAGGGCTGACGAGGCTGATAATTGGACGTTGGGGAAGAAACCTGTTAGCTTTGGATCGACGGATTCTGGACGGTCGGAGCGGTCGGAACGATATGCCGCTCTCGGCAGCGGTGGCGGTGCCGGAGGTGGATCTAGGGCGGACGAGGTCGATAATTGGGGAACTGGAAAGAAGCCTGTTAATGTTCCGGCTCCGGGGACGAGATCCCCGGGTTTTCGAGAGTCGGAACGGTGGAGCAAGGGTGGATCTTTCGATGATGATGGCGCCCGCGGGCGGCCACGGCTTGTTTTAGATCCGCCACGGGGTGATGGTGGCGGTGATTTGGCGAGGACTCGGGCAAGCCCCTTTGGTGCAGCGCGGCCGAGGGAGGAGATTTTGGCTGAGAAAGGGTTGGATTGGAGGAAGATGGATTTGGAGAGTGAAAATGTCCAGAAGATAAGTAGTAGGCCGACGAGTTCGCAATCGAGCAGGCCATCGAGTGCGCATTCGGCTCGGAATGAGAGCCCAAAGGCCCGGCCGAAAGTGAATCCATTTGGGGATGCCAAGCCTCGGGAGATTTTGCTGCAAGAGCAGGGGAAGGATTGGCGGAAGATTGATTTGGACTTGGAGCGCCGAGGTGTCGACAGGTTTTGGACTCTCTCTCTCTTTCTCTATTTGATGTTTTGAGTTTGCTTTTGATATGCTTTATTTTTATTTTAATTAATTAATTTATTTATGTTTTAATATTTGGTTAATTTGGATAATGATTTTTTTTTTTTTTTTAGTTTTTGAAAATATGTACCGAATTGACAATGAATGTTAATTCCTGTTCTTCCAAACAATGATACAAGGTATGCTGTTAGGGTTTTTCCTAACATGTGGTTTTGCCATGTTATGTATTCGTTTGTAGCATATATGGTGAAATTTTTAACAAGTGGCTTTAAAGTTGGAAACTGTCTGTAAAAGTTAAAATCTTGGAAGAGGTGGATGAACCTTTCACTCCACTATAGAACCATCCTGTATGAAAATTTCATTAATCACATCAGAGCATTTGAGGTGCTTGCTGGCTGCCAAACTCAAATAATAATGAACTCAACCTCATCTTTTGTACAAAATGATAGCCGCAAGTCGTTTTATTGATTGCTCAAAAGTCGGATTCCATCATTGTTAATAAGTAGAACTTATCCTGCCACTCTCAATCTCATCATTTAGAACTATCATGTTAAGGTCAACGGGTCGGGTCCAGTCTGACTAAAATTTGGTTGCCCAATGGGTCATAGGTATATGTCCGATGACCATTGTTGTCATATGTGATCTCATATGCCATTATGCGTTCGCATATGCGATCCTGGAAGACATTTTCGCATATGCCATGATGGCATGGCATATGCGATCCTGACTGTATGCGATTGCATACATGTGTGCAATCGCATACATAGTATGCTATCGCATACAACTCCAATGTCATTTTTATGACCGTTGGAGCTTTTTTTTATTATTTTATTTACTTTTTAAGACTCCCCAAAGTATATAAATGGGGGTTACTCTTCCTAATCCATACCACATCCATCCAATGTATGATTTGTTTCTTTTTGGTTTTTTTTTTTGAGTTTTTAGTGCTGTATTTTGTTTAATGTCAATGAAATTTATATTTTCCTTTCTAACTTGTGAGTTATATACTTATATTATGTACTTTTATTTTGCATTGGAGACACTATACAATTAATAGAGCACAAAATTAATACAAAACATATTACTGATCAGTATGGGGAACTTTGAGGTTTTTTTGAGATTTTTTTTGGGAAAAAATAAAAATAAAATTTTATGCCATGACATAATCGCATATGCGATGGACTTATGCCATCTCATAGGGTCGCATATGCGATTTGACTACATTGTGCATGACGCAACCTAACCTGACCGGTCAAGCGTATATATTTGACATGACCCGGAAAACCAGGTCGGATTAGGGCGAACCAATTCAAAATCCCCTAAACTTTGCTAAATCCTTTATTTCTTATATAAAATACCGGTTTGAATCCGGTCGAATGCTTCATGCCCAACCTGACCTGACGAGTCAAGTTTATGTGCATGACCTAGTTAAAAAACTAGGTTAGGGGATTTTGAATTGGTTTGGGGTCGGGTTAGCCTATTACTCGACCCCCAACCTAGTTTAGGGTTCCTTTTATCTTGATAATGGCTGTCTTTTAGACAAGTTGCGATGAACGAAACAATAGGATTCAGAAGGGTTAGAAGGCCTATAAATATGCTTATGAAGTCGGTTTGGGATTTGGCCATCAGTTGAACTTGGTTAGCTCCAAATGAGAAGGATAGGGAGGGCGGGGTTACCTTTCTTAATGGGATAGCTGGCACATTTAACTATTTTCCCTCCCACTGGTGCCTGGTGGATGTCCTTCTGGTTTTGATTTTAGGCAGTTTGTGTTAGGGGGGAGACTGAGTGTTTTGGGTTTGCCTTTCTCTTTGGTGTCTGGTTCCAGCTCCTGGTGTCCTGTGTGTTTGCTTCTTTTTAATATATTTTCCTCTACTGATAAAAAAAAGGAAGTAAACTCCATAGACAATCTGCCCCTTCCCTCCACCAACTTATTCCATTTGCTTACGGATTGACACTTGCTAGATTATCAACGCTTGTATTTACTTCCCGGTGGATGTGAGAGGAATCTCCCTTGAAATTAGAACTTTGTTTATTTGATGATTTTTCAAAACTGCTACATGTGTCGAAGGAGGAGGAGCTTTGTGGGAAAGCATTAATTTCTGTTATTGGAGTTACCCTTGATCCAAACACCTATGGAGTAGAATTTTTGTTAAGAAATGCCAAACTTGTCTAACCAAGGTTCATATGACTGTTGAAGACCAAGGAATGGTTTTCCTCAACCCTGCATTTTTTATTGCTCCCCGTTACAAGTAAAACCAATTGGAGACTATTGAGGGTAAATTTTTAATACCAAATTGAGGATCATTTTCTTTAATACCAAATTGATGGATAGCTCAATGCATGGATATAAAGCAGGAGTACCTGGGGTCATGGATCAAAATCTCTGTTTCCGTCACCACCCAAAGTGTAATTTGGTCAAATTTCAGTCAAATTTTTGGTAAATTTCGGTAATATGCTCCGAACTTTGCCGAACTTTGTTTTTTGGTTTTTTTAACTCTTTCACATTACTAGTGTTGGTTCCCCTTTCACATGGCATAGATCGCCAAAACTGGTGAAGTTCCACAGGACACAGATCCCAAAACAGTGGCCTTAACGAGCCTTGGTTCCCTGTCAGTTTTACACTCTTTCTCTCTCTCTCTCTCTCTCTCTCTCTCTCTTTCTCTCTCTTACCTTCGAGAAAAAAATGAGACCCAACAATGGTGATTATGCCCTGAGATCATAGTCACAAATTCGTGATTCAACAGTAATTCGGCTAGGGGTCAGGTCAGCGCAATTCCGATAAAGTCGAGGAAAATTCGGGAATATTTTTTGAGGGAGCTTGGTTACCGGGGGTATTTTTTATTAGTGTATTTGTGCCCAACACCAAAGTACTAGCCCTTTCTAAAATCGCCAGCTGTTAGGCTACGTAGGTTTCTTGCTAGAGATATTTTTTAATAATGTATATGTGCCCAACACCAAAGTTCTAGTACTTTCTAAAATAGCCAGCTGTTGTAACCTCTCGAGAATCGAGAAAGTCCTCTTAGTATGATGAAATGACAACATGTAAAAGCATTAAATGTGAAATGGAAAATAAACCACATCTTGCTTTT
Source organism: Chloranthus sessilifolius (assembly GCA_021018995.1). Lineage (NCBI taxonomy): Eukaryota > Viridiplantae > Streptophyta > Magnoliopsida > Chloranthales > Chloranthaceae > Chloranthus > Chloranthus sessilifolius. The sequence continues at coordinate 120,091,845 of CM037592.1, forward strand.
CTCATCTTCCTTACTGTTTCTTCATTTAGTCGTGAGGACATTCGCCGAAGAAGATAGCTGAAAGATGAGGTAAGAAAATTGCTTTTTTTTTTCATTGCGAGGACCTTCTAGCATCTAAAAATTGTTTTTTTTTTCTTTCTATTTTTTAAGGTATGGGAAGGAAATAGAAAGCAACTTAAAGTGAAATTCCAAAATTTTGGCCGAAATTTTGAAATTTCCGGATTATCAGCCGATAATTTGAAAATTTGGTCGATAATCCTAAAATTTCGGGACTTCCTTGATTTTATGTTGGGCCGAAAGGGTTTTGGTTAACGATTGAGGAAATGGATTCTCAACGGTATGTCAACACCAATATTCTCTGTCATATGATTAATGGGGCTCCAAATGGTTTCTTTAGGTGTTCGAGAGGGCTTAGGCGGGGTTGATCCTTTATCCCCTTTTCTTTTTGATATCATTGGGAAAGCCTTGTCGAAGATGCTTAAATTGGCCTGTGGGCTATATTTGTTTGGGGGTTTTGAGGATGGCTCAGACAGGCCCATGGTTAACCACCTTCAATATGCAAATGATAATATGTCATAGCAATTCTCTGTGGTGCTGATGATAGGGAAATTTGTAATGTGAAAGCCATAATCCGATGCTATGAGGCCGTGTTGGTTCAAAGAATGAACATAGCTAAAACCACCACACAGACCACTAGAACAAATGAGCATGAGATCATTTGTTCACTTTGTATAGGTAAGACATTGATATCCATGTGGGACCTGTTCATAGAACAATTTGAAAAAAATTATCCGGGTGGAGGGGCCTTTTTTGTTCGAAAGGTGGGCAATTAACATTATTTAAAACAACATTGTCTAATTTTCCTATCTATTTTATGTCGATGTTCGAGTGCTCGAAACACTTATTAGGAGATTGGAAAGGATTGAGAGGAACTTTCTATGGAGCGGGGGAAAGTTGAAAGAAAAGATCCATGTGATTAATTGGGATGTGGCTAGATTACCTTCAGATGTGGGAGATCTAGGGATTAAATCTTTGGAGAGCATGAACCGAGCATTGTTAGGAAAGTGCTTATGGAGAGTTTGTGAAGAGGAGGATCCTTGGTGGACCAGAGGTGTAGTGGCTAAATATGGGAAAGAGGAAAGGGGATGGGGAGTGAAAGACCCTAGAGGCTGCCTTCGATCGGGTTGGTGGAGTGTGCACAAAATGAGTTAGATTTTCAAACGATAGTTGGTGTGGGGACAACCCACTCATGATGAGGTTCCCAGTGATTTTCATTCTTGCAAGGAACTAAATGTCAAGGTTATGGATGTCTGTGATGGAGTACTCAATGTGGTTTCTTGGAATAGCATTCTTCATCATATTCTTCATAATCGGAAACGTGTAGGAATCGCGGTTCTCACGATTCCCACATGTTTAAAAAAAATCCCTTGTCAAAAAGTGAAAAAAAACACTAAAAAGTTACCAGCAATAAAAAAATACCATTACCAGCAAAAAATTACCGGTAAAGAGCTGATTGTATTTTTATAAAATGATACAAAGAAATTGACAAGCGAAGGTATAGATCATACCTCGTCAGTTAGGGCTTCTTTCGAACTTTAATGGCCGAGATTTTAACCCCATATTTATCCTGACCCAAAATTTTAGGCTTTTTTTATGATCCTCTTTGCAATCTCTCTCTTTCTACCATTATCTTCATCTCCAGATAAGTCTTTGTAGTCGATGAGATTAGACTTTAAAACCCTATAACTATAAGTACCAGTTTTAAAATTAATACCCCTCGAAGGGTTTTATAAGTATTCCCCTCATTTTTAGGGTTTTTATAAGAAATACCCTTCAACTATTAAATTTTTTATAATTAATACCCTCCTCAGCTATTAGGACTTTTATAGTATACCCTCTCAATCTCCAAAGCAAAATGAAGCGGTGCTGGTTTAAGACTTTAAATATTGTAAGTCTTTAGATACAGTACACCTCCCTGCCTCATCTAGAGGAATAGCATGGGTCACTTCTTGAAATGTGGCAATATTATTTATATTTTTTTAATCAAGTATACAACTCAGTCGAAACTTCAAGTAGTCGACTTGACCCCAGTCGATTGGCTACAACAAACTCGATTTGGGCTAAGACTCGGTTGATTGGCCGAGTCGACTCGAAAACTCGGCCGAGTTTGTCGACTCAGCGAGTCGACTTTAATGACCCAAGACGAAAGAAGAAGAAGAAGAAGAAGAAGAAGAAAGAAGAAAGAAGAAGGGGAAGTGGAGAGGGAGGGGAAGGAGGAGGGGAAGAAGGGGGGGAGGAGGAAAAGGAAGGAGGAAGGAAGAAGGAAGGGACGAAAGGAGGAAGGATCAAGAAGAAAGAAGAAAGAAGCAAGAAGAAAGAAGAAGAAGGAAGAAAGAAAGAAAGAAATGAAAAGAAAGAAAGAAAGAAAGAAAGAAAGAAAGAAGAAGAAGAAGAAAGAAGAAGGAAAGAAAGAAAGAAAGAAAAAGAAGGAAAGAAGGAAAACGGAAAGAAAGAAGCAAAGAAAGAAAGAAAGATGCAGAAGAATGTATGTAGATATATATATATATATATATATATATATATATATATATATAGATAGATAGATAGATAGTTTTAAATAACCCGAGTCGGACCGATTTTCCGCGTTGACTCTACTCAGATGATTTCTGAGTCGAGTCGAGTTTCCGTGTTTTAAAACCATGGTACAACTTGATTTGAAAACTGTGATCTAGAGATTTATGGTGTCAAAAATTGAGACGAAGAAAACATTTCCATCATGTTATTTTTTTTTGATTGATAAGATATATCCATTAAAAAAACCAGCGAGGAGCTGAGAACTATACAGGACAAACAGGGACCAACCAAAGACCAACAAAAGGGGAAACATCACGAAAAAGAAGAAACGAAAGAAAGGGAAAAAGCAGGGGACAAACAAGCATCCCCCGCCCCCAAAGCACCAACCGCTAGAGCAGGACGCCCTCCGTACCCGTCTCCACCTCAAGAGCAGAGGGCACCCACAGATACATCAGGTCTCTAATCGATTTTAAAATCCCCCCAGCGCCGACGCCTGCGTTTAAAAACTCGAGCATTCCTCTCAAGCCAAGTGCCCCATAAAGTAACGAAGACAGTCACCCGCCAAAAGGGGCCCACCTGGCCTCTGAAGTGAGGGCCCTGCCACGAAATCACGAGGTGCTGAATACTCTCAGGCATCACCCACAACAACTCAAAGGATTTAGGATGGTGCACCAAATCTCGGTAGCCACCTGACAGTGCAGGAAGAGGTGGGGAATGGACTCCTCTTGCCCCAAACACATAGGGCAGCTGTTAAGCAAAACTATCCCTCGGACAATAAGTTGATCGATGGTTAATACCCTACCCCGAATTGCCGTCCAACAGAAGAATTTGACTTTAGGGGGAATAGGGGCCGACCAAATAAGAGACCACTTTGTCCTGATCATCGGTCTTGCAGACAATCTATTATAAAAAGAGCGCACCCAGAAGTTCCCATCTTCTTTACCCAACCACAAATGGAGATCTCTCCCGTACCTGTTTCGAGTCGTCACGGAAATGACTTGAAGAAGAGAAAGGAAAGACCACCTCCTCGTCCATAAGCGCTTTCCTAGAAACCAGGTCCCAAGAGGGAGGCCTCCCATCCTGACAAAAGGCCTCAGCCACCGAAGCATTGGGGAGTGTCTTGAGTTTATATATATAAGGAAACATAGACTTTAAAGGGTAAAGAGCAACCCATGGGTCTTCCTAGAAACGAAGACGAGATTCATCTCCCCAGCTAAACCGAACCCATCTGGAGAAACTCAGCCAAATCCTGGAAATACCTTTCCACCATGCTGAAGTCCTTCTAGAGGTCGAAATGTTCACCCCATAGCGGCCCCACATCGAACCATACTTTTCAGCTAGCACTGAAATCCACAGATTGTGTCTCTTGCCCTCTAGGCCTGCCCTCCACAACCATTTTCCAAGCAACACAATGTTAATAAGCTGAAGGTTGCGAATACCGAGCCCACTGAAACATCTAGGGAGCTGGCAGACCTTCTAGCTAATCAGGCGATATTTCTTCTCTAAACCAGCTCCCTTCCAAAGGAAATCCCACTCAATTTTTTCCAGTTTATGAACCACTTCCATCGGGGATAGGAAGATGGACATAAAGAATATTGGGAGATTAGTAAGGACAGATTTAATCAAAACCAGCCGACCCCTGCTGCTTAACATCTTTCCTTTCCATGATGCCAACCTACTTTGAAATCGGCCAACTACCGGATCCCACGCTTGGGCAGTCGGTTTCGATAGGCTGAGGGGGAGCCCTAGATAGGTGGTCGGGAATTATTCATAACCACACTCAGGTTAATCTCTCTAAATCCAAGGTGTTTGGAGTGGGCATTGATGGGATGGACACCATTTCCATCATGTTATTAGTAGTTGGTGAAAACTAATTTAAGAGGTTTACATCATAGCCATTCATTTTTAAGACATCTGACCTAATCGAATCACATGATGGAATGTCTTTTTCAAGCCACCAGATCATCGTATCAGGTGCTTTGAATCAAACAACACATTTGTGAAAATCACTCACTACGTTTCCACAATCAACGATGAGATGGATTGATTACTCTATAATAGCTTAACATTTACTTCTTTCCATATGAAGTGGGTCCAGGGCTTTTAAAAGTGCCTCTGCATTAATTACATCGTAGACACGAAAGGTCCCTCTCTCTCTCTCTCTCTCTCTCTCTCTCTTCAAACGAAAGGACACTAGCTTTATCAATTGCGTGGGGTTTTATTAGCTGGTGACATGTGACAAGAGATTTAGGTGCATACTATATGTATATATTATAGACGCTTCCTAGGTGCTCCCGCTTCCTAGATTTTTAGAAATTGCTGCTTTGTCGCTCCCGCTCCAGAATACGACCCCGCTTCGTGCTGCTAAGGTGGGGATGTCAGTCGGGAAGAAAAAAGACTATGGCGCTGGAATACAATGGGTCAATTCGTTGTTATCTTTCTATAAGTTCCTCACAAGAAGACCCCTAATAGATCAACCCTGGATTTCCTTGTGGAAAGTAGAGACTTTTTTAAAGTAAATTTCTTGCATGGGAAGTGGCCTGGGGAAGAGTTTTAACATGTACACAACTTTGCAAGAGGGGTATGATAGTTCCTAGGTCTTTTGTATTTTGCGCAGCGGGGAAGGAAACTATTACACATTTTTTTCTTGATTGCCCTTTGTGAAACAAGTGTGGAATTGGCTCCTTATAGGATTTGGGGTATCCATGTGTCTAGGAGAATCAGATTGGCTGCTCACATTCTGGCTGAGTGGACAGATTTTCCTTTCACGGATAACATTGCCAGTTTGTGGAGATCGCGTCCGGTATGGGAAATTTGGAAAGAACGGCATAGGAGAAGTTTTTTATAGGAAATTTGGCCCTTGTAATGAGGTGATAGACGTGATACTTAATGAAATTTTTGGGTGGTGTTTGGTCTCGCCAAAATGTTCCGTCTCTTCGATGGAGGAGAGTGGGAGATGTGTATACCTCCTTAGGCTTTGATTTGTGTAGTTGTGGTTCTATAGCTTTTAGCCTTCTGCTGTACCATTTGTGTTGTATTCTTTTTATTCTTTTTTTCCTTGTGGACCCTTTTGTTTCTTTTTCAGGTCGAGTTCCTCGCTCGACTTCCTGATCTGTTGTATCTTTCGTTTTATCAATGCAAATATAGCGTATTACCAATAAAAAAAATGAAGAGCTCAATGCATGTCAATTGCTAGCACAATCCATGCAACATCCATTTTTTCTATAGAAAAAATGCCTCCTCATAGCCAAGACTGTTAGTCTGATTGAAACCGATAACCACAGCCCGCCGAGCGGCCCCTAATTGATCAATCAAGTTCTTTTATTCTCATGAGTTTTATCTTTTCTTTGACCACTCTCTTCCACTTCAAATGTGACATGGTTTCAGCGAGATTGGAGGTTCTTTGTCAGATTACAAGATGGAGACGAAAGGAAACAGTCTGTATGATATGACTTAATATTTGTAATTGATTGGCTAGTGCAAGATCTTTTGGCTTTTCTAAGAGTGAGTAAAAATGATATATATCCATCACTTGGGTGGGATGGAGGAAACAAGAATAGGAATTCCTAAGTTCTTGTCGAGTTCTTAGTTGGCTCTAGAGGAAAAATTAGGGTCTTGTCCAAAGAAGTGCCATTCTTGAGGGCATATACCCTGCAGTTATCGTAACATATAACCTTTCTTTCCCAATGAGTATTCAAGGAACAAGCATGGTAGGTTGGGGTTACCATGCGTAATATAAGGGAGTGGGTTTTGAGCTGATTCACTTTGGATAAATAGGGGTGCATGATGGGTTGGGTGAGGGTGATCGTGTGGAGGGGTGGGACGATATGTGTATGGATTCGTAGGGGCGGGTGTGCCGGTGTTTTCCTCCCATATTGAGACTTCCCTGTTTGGGGGGTGGGGGGTTCTTGGTTCTCTGGAGTGTTGGGCTGTCTGGTCTTCTTTGTGTTTGTTCTGTTTTTTTTTTTGTGATTTTTCCTTAGCCTCTCGCTACGGCCCAGGTACGTCTCTTTGTACTCCTTTCTTTCAATATATTCTGTGCTTTATTGATAAAAAAATGTTAAATTTGGCATGGTTGTGCTGGTGCAGTTGGTACACTTTCTGTATCATTGACATGGGAAAGTTTCTTCCAGTAGGGCTGTCAAGTGTCAATGGACTGGGTTGGTCTGTGGCCCAAGCCACCCAACCTGATTTTTAAACCAGGTTGGGCAGTAGAACTTTACCCTTTGGGTGGGCCGGGCCGACTCAAAGGTCAGGTTGGGCAGATTTTTGCCAGACCCAATCTGAATATTATAATAAGAATGCAAGAAATTTGAAACTGGGTAGGCCTGACCTGGTTTCCGGGTTGGGTCGGTCACATAACTTCAGCCTGACTGGTCAGGTGCAAGGGTGGAATTGGGTCGAGGGCCCAAAGGATTGGGCTGACCTAGATTTTGGCCCAATCTGACAGAACTAACGACCGCAATATACTGCTAGAATGAAAATTAATTCTGCTTTTAGGGACTAAATCAGACCAATCTGAAACATCCACAGGATACCATGGCAGTGTAGGTAAGAGGGTAGGGCATGAGACATGGTTAATGGTATTATTTGCTAGAATCTGCATGTTAATAGTGATCTTGTATTTTCGCCCCTTACTGATCCAAAAAACAAATGATTTGTGTATTCTGGCATCAATTCCATGATTGGTTGGAAGTTGGAACTCCCTATCCTACTATCACATTCAACAGTTCTACTGAATTCCCAAGTGATAAGACTGAAAATGTCTATATGCGATAGACTTCCGTTTGCTGATTAAAAAAATGAACTTGCTTGTCGCAACTTTTTATTTCCAAGTCCAACCAAAATATCTTTCGCCCCCTTTTGCTTTCAAATTCCTTCAGGTGATTCAGGTTTCCTTTGCCGGGGTGATTAACACTAGGACAATCGAATATTATGTTCATTACAGTTTATCAATGCCAAGTAACCCTAACTCACCTCAGAAATTAGTTAGTGGATTTCCAAGTTAGACTAGACCATTAAAGAACTCACATAGTTGGTGGCTTTCTGACCAGCTTTTGCCCTTCAGAGATAAAGATTAACGACCAATCGAACACATAAAAGCTCCGCTGCACATGATGGTTTAAATCCATTTATTCTAATTTCTCTCTCTTCCCTCCCCCACCTCCCCCCCAACTTTTCCTCCTTCTCCCACTTCTTTTGGCTCTCTATTCCCTAAATGTTGAAAGAACTAATCACAAGACCTATGACACAATCAATCTTGGGAGTAAATTAGCAGTCTCTTCTCCCTCGCTATACTTCTGAAGTGTTTTAGAAGCCCAATTTATGTACATTTTTTTAGCAAAGCACTACTCTCCATATCCGATTTGACTTGCTTGATCTCTGAGTTGAGTTAGTGATTTTTTAAACATCGAATTAAATAATCATGACATGATTAACTGATTTGTTACTTCTCCAATATCATTTTCTGAGCAAACTTGGTTAATCACTTGGAGTGTGGTCGATCAAGATAAATCTAGAGGCATCTGTCTCCAACTTATAATTCCATGAAAGGAGGCCCCTGCAAATAATTTGTACCTTTAAGTCTCTAACTTTTACAAATTCAAATTATCCAAAGAACTAAAAATACCGAACTGACAGATGGAGTAACACTCCCAATAGTAATACCATTGGAGGATACTTGGTAATTTTCTACTAACAAATGCATTTGAAGGAGGCATGTTGAAACCCTCTCAACGATGATGTTGAATGCGCATTTTCTTTAGAGATAACAATGGTAGGGTGGGTACAATATGGTCACATTGTTACTAAAGAGAGACTGAGTTGATCAGAAGGCACTCAGAAACATATCTCCCAAATAAAAAATTGTTTTTCATTTTCATTAGAGTCAAGAGGAAATAACAAAGAACTTCTATCTTCTTTGAAGTGTGTGAAAGCATTGAGGAGATTCATTCACCATACGTATAGCCTTCCTTCACCTTGAAAAGTGAAAACAATGTTGTTAAGGACCTGTTGTAAGAAAGGCTTTTTGATAGGTTATTCTCTACCACACTGTCAGATTTTTCTTATCGAAATTAGCCTGGGGCAGAATCCTTGCGTCTGTTGAAGTGTGTAAGAGAAGAATGGTGGGGCTGATGATATGCGTTGTGTGTTGGGAGGTGAAGGAGAAGGTGGAGCATCTTTTGCTTTGGTGCCAGGTTGCCATATGTATGTGGGATTCGTTTCTGGATGGGTTCGAAGTTATAGCTTTTATCTTGATTAGTCATGTGCACTACTCATGGCGGGTTGGTTGAAGCTTCCTTGGTTCTATGGGCATTTTTGCCCATTGCACTTAGGTGGAGGGTTTGGAACGAGCGAAACTGCATGATATTCAAGAGCAATTCCTTGACTTTGGTGCATATAAATAACTCTACCTTGGAACTATTATGTTGGGCTGTCTGGGTTTGGGAAAAGTGTTCAGCGGACTCAATGGCTAAGGTGATGAGGGAGTCGAGGGAGTTTCTCCCTCCTTAGGGATGTCCCTTGATGAGGGATCAGTTTCTTTGTACAATTTGGACTTTGCTTTGCTTGTTGGTTTTGGGCTTTTGCCCTTTTTCATCTTTCCTTTTTTGTGCTTTCTTTTTCTGTCTGAGCACCTAACTATACCTTTCTTTTGATCTGGTGTAATTTTTGTTTCTAATGGAAATTATGGCATTTATTGGAAAAAAAGCCATCCTTTAGTAGAGGTTTATTTGTTGTTTTTACATTCATCTCCTCTGCGTGGTGAAGAATTAGGTAATAATCTAATAAAATCCAGCAGCGAAGCCTATTGATCGAAATTCATCGATGTTTAAAAACGTAACTTTAGGTACATGATTAATTTATTTAATAAAACCATTGCAAGCATTGGCATTTCTATAGGGGCCTAGAAACACTTCTTGCTTGGCCATGTAGTATTCGATGACATATTAATTTATTTAATAAAACCATTGCAAGCCATCTGTGCCTAGAGAATTTTACCTCAGGAACATTCAGCAAGAGTTTCTCTTCCTTAGGAGCGGTGCGGTTTATAAATGCTAATTTGCTCACACTAGATAGGCAAAGGAATAAATTAAGGCTTATGAGATGAACCATCATATTGCCCTGTTTGAATCTGAAGTGGACTGAACCGATCGATCGACAATGGTATTTCGTATCGGGCATCATGATGGAAAATTGTTTGTGTAATTCTGACCTTGTGTGCTGAATCTGCAATAAAATTACCCATATTGATTCTCTATTGCTCTGAACATTCTTATGTGACTTGTTAAAAAAAGTGAACATATCTGCAATTTTGGGTTGTCATTAAGTGCGACTTTTTCTAAGATGATCATATATTTCCACTGAATTGATTTTGGCATGCTTGTAATGTTTGGGTGAGAGCAAATCTGCCATGTGTGACACATCCACGTTATATAATTACTTTGAAATGAGGTAATATACACTTGGTTTGCATAGAAACTGTTGTTGATAGTATAGGTTTTCTGTTGTCTATTCTCTTCTATGTTTGGGTTGTGTTTACTCATATTGGGTGTATATATTATTTTCACAACTTAATATAAATGCTAGTGAGGGCTCCTAACTCACTAAGCCTTCTCACTATCTCTTCCTCTCTTTCTCTCTCCCTCTCACTCTCCTTTCTTCCTCTCTAAACCCTAACCCTAATACACTAGTAACTTTCCATCAACCTCTAACCCTGAAGTTTCATCTTGCACATGCAATTTCTATGGACATCACATTTTCTTTTGGTTCCATCTTCTAATGAACTGTTTTTAGTTAGACAGCTGAGCACACACGATGGCATTGTTCCACGGATGTGCCTATCCAGTTTGATCTTTATAGCAACTTTATGTCTTATGCTGTTTTATCATTTATTTTACTATGCGCGCGTGTGTGTGTGTGTGTTTGATTAAATGATGTATATTTAATCCTATGTTCTTCAGACCTGAGACAGAAGAGGAAAAGATGCTCAAAGAAGAGATCAAACTCCTAAAGGAGAAACTAGTGAAAGAAGCCGAGGTGAGTGTGAATGGGGAACCTGCAGAAGAATCCCATGCTGAAAAACCAACCAGTTTCCAGAATCAGATACTTGATAAACAGAGGGACCTGGAGTTGCTGAAACGTGAGTTGGATGATAAAGTTCGGTTTGGTCAGAGAGGGAGTGAAAGGCCCAGTTCTGGAGCAGGTAGGGTTACTGGCCTTTCTGATAGGCCCCCCTCTCGGTCAGGCATCTCGGAAGAGTCAAGAAGTGTGGAGTTTGTGGAGGGGCCTTGGTCTCGTGGTGCAGGAGAAGCATGGACCAAGTCCGGGGATGACAGAAGAGTATTTAATAACAGCAGGGAAAGAGGATTTCTTGGCAACCAGAGCTTGGACAGGTACAAGTTAAAAGCATGATTTTGTTATCTTTTTTTGTTTTTTCCTTCTTTTGTTTTTGGCAGCTATTCAGTTCATGCTTATTATCAACTAATTATGAGAATGCACATTTTACTTTTGTATGATTGAAATTATGTTTCGAAGAATTTGTTGCTTTTATTGCTCTCCTAAAGTGTCTGAATATACCATGCATTCATTTTTTGCTAGATTCGATCCATTTTTAAGGTAGAACTGTTTATGTGGGAATCAGTTTTAAGTGATGAAAGCTAGAATCTCTGAGAGTTACCAACCAGCAACTCTCACCATGTTTCTAGTTCTTTTGGGAAACGAGAATTGGGATCTTAAGACCGTTGCCAAACAGGGGCCCTAAAATTTTACTGAATAAAGTATTAACAATTACAAAAAATCGTACTGTTCCTATATATATATGAGGCCCTGGACTATGCGTTCAAACCGGCTGGGCACCACATGGCACCTAACCCGAGGACCTGGTGCTACAGAAACTTGCCCCAAGTCGATTAGGTCCATCTAATACAAAAATTATAAAGTGTTTTTATCCACTGTTCAAAACTTTGTCAACGGTGCAAAATTTCAATGCACCAGGTTCAGGCATCAGAACCCTATAGAAGTTTTGTGATCGGGCTAGTGTGTGTGTGTGTGTGTCTATATATATATATATATATATATATATATATATATATATATATATATATATATACCACATGACAGGTGATCAGGAGTTACCCCCAACCTCTAAAGGTTCACCCATTTCTGTAGGGTTTTAAGAAAAAAATAAAATTCAAACCATTTAGCCCTTCAAATCCAAGGTCAATAATACCCTTATTAAAGGGCTTTTTCATAAAATTACAAGGGACACTGTAGTAAAATTAAAGGGCATTGATTGTGAGGACACCTCATTTATTATTTAGTCCAACTGTACTAAAATGTCTCTCCTACTTTTATGAAAATGCCCTTTAATATGGGTATATTGTCCAGGAACGATGCTAACCTCACAATGAAGCATATACATATATATATATATATATATATATATATATATATATATATATATATATATATATATATATATATGCATTCGAATGCACAACATGAATCATGCATTTGAAGGCTAAATACATGGAATGTGATTATGAGTTACGTCACACCTCTAAGGGTTCAGCCAACCCCCCTCCCCTCCTCTTGAAATCACCGATCAAAGTTTGTGATTCTCCCCCAAAGTAGCAGGAATCTTCTACTTAGTGTGCACTTCTGCTTCGGAATCTCAGTCATGCTCCGCTTCCGACCGTAAAATAGTGTAATTTTAAGCTTTTGAAGACGATCCCGCTCCCAACCTACTATACGCTTCCTGTCGCTTCCAGTAATTAAGTCCCAAATGTGATGCATTGAAATTTTCTACCTTTGAATGAAAATCCTATCGTCGTAAGTTACCAATTTTTAATTTTGAACAAGTACCTTCGCGAAGATATTGTATAGACTTCCCACTGAGTTGATCGGCCTAAAATTGCACCGTTTTGACCCCCCGTCTTCTTATATGGAAAATGAGGTGATGCATTTGAGTGCTTGAATTCTAGATCACGTGGCATGTGATTGCAAATTACACCACACCTCTAAAGGGTCACCCAATCCACTCGGTTTTAGAGTTTTTATTTTTGGGACCTTCCAATCATAGGTCAAAGTTTCAGATTCGCCGCCTGAATATGGTATATTGAAATTTTGCATCATTAATGAAATATTCAACGGTTGAAAAGTCCCTTTTTTCTAAAGATAGTACCTGATCTACCTTGGGCAAGTTGCCCGGCACCCGATCCTTGGGTTACAATTTTCATTGAATTTGTCAGAATGTCCTACAGCTAATCCCGTGGTTTTCTTCCTCTGTTCGTTTTTGCAGGGCCAAGTCGAGGGAAAGATGGTGAAGCTGCTAGTATGGAGTTTATTGGTTTTCCTACACCAAAGAGAATACCATTTAGTTTTTTTATTCTTCGTTTTGTACTGGAAATGCCGGTGAGGAATATTAGATACCGGAAAACCTGCAATATTTATTGCTGCCTTGATATGGTGTAAAATTGCATTTTTTTTCCATGTCAAGGAGAAAGCATGCTGTGATGTTCTTGACTAGTAAAATCCTTTTGTTTTTATGGATTCAACTCTTGCAATTTGATTTTGATTTTGTGAATCTCAGGCAGCTGCTCCTGTTCCTCAGTGGTCGCTACCAATTCACAGGTAATATTATTCTCTCAAGCTCCCTACTGCACCGTATTTGTAATAATCTGCTGATCAGGGTTATTTGATGATACTTGTATGCTACTGATGATAAGAATATTTAGGGCCCTTTTTTAATGCAACAATTTATTACTACTGCTGCATTACAAGCATGGTATCAGTCTCCTTTGATGCACATTTTAAGTTGAATCTGTTACATATATTTTAATTTTTGGCAACCCCTATATATATATATATATATATATATATATATATATATATATATCAGAAATTTGGTTATTAGTTTAAAATCACTTTTAATCTACTACTGTTGTAAGGGTTTGGTTGGTAAGAGTGATTCTACTATGCATGTTTATTCTTCATCCTCATTATCGTGCATGTTTATTGATGATCCTCATCTCTTTCCACTAATGAAGGCATTACGATCCAATCAGTTATTTTTTTAGTGGACCCCATCACAAGGTATACAATCCAAAGTTGTACCGTTTAGATGATGCTTACCATCCTTTGAAGGGCCTTTTTTTTTGTGGGTGGGGGGAGGATTTTTTGGTGGCTGCTATGTCCACAATCTCAAAATTGTACCAGCCAGATGAACCATCAGAGAACCAGTCGCTGGCTGTTTTGTTTCCACCTAGATGTTCTCCGGCCTCCCTTTCTGTTTTTAGAGAGAGAGGGTAGACCATCGGTAGGCAGAACATATGAATCTGTTTTTGTTGGAAGTGAAAATCAGCTTTTACTGATTTCGTTTAAAATTGATTTTAGCGCTATTTTTTATTTTAGATTTGAAATTAAAACATTTGTTTATAACCGTTTGAACCAAAATAAATTTACTGATTTTTTTTTTTTGATAAAATATTTAAAATGCATTATACTTCAAAAGGGGGCCATTGCCTTGTGCAAAGGGTAGAAGGCTCAGGCTGTCAAACATGAAGACGCGGGTTCAAGTATGGAGAGCATCCGCTTTGTGTGTAAAAAGATAAAGGTTATTCTGTATCCCGACCCCTCCCAGCAACCTGTACAAACGGATTCAGCACTGGGTGATGGTCTTTAACGGATTTTTTTTTTCTCAAATAATGGGGTACCTGGCCTCTTAGAGTACCCAACTATGTCCCTGGGTACGTGCAACGCTCACACATCACAGGTATCAGGTATCAGGTATCAGTCAGTAGGGATAAAACCCTACAAGTGGCCAACAAGTGGTGGGATTAGTAAACCTCCACTTCTTGAGGCGTGGTCCTCATCTTGGTTCCTTTGATGGAATTATGGCTCGAAAAATTTGCCTATCCAAACAGGACCGAAGATATTAGTTGTGGATATGATGATTTGAAACAGATTTGTATTCTATTTTCTGAGTACGAATAAAGTCTTCTATGCTGCAGCTTTAAGGTGCTGTCTTTGTAGGAGTTTTGTACATGGTAACTGACCCCTTTTCTTCCAAAACGGGAATGGGCACCAAAATGGGCATGGTGCATTTTTTTTCATCTAGTGTGCCACCTGATGTGAATGTCATGGAGTCAATTTTTTTTTTTTTCAATCGAGTGTGCCACTTGATGTGAAGGTCATGGAGTCAAATATTCCATCGAAAAAATCTGTGTATCATATGATTAAATGTGGTCAAATGATTTTAAAATGAATGGCTATTGCACAAAATCAAAATAAAGCGTTTGAATGCTTTAAAAGACACGATAGAGATGTTTTGTCCACTGCAATCTCCAACCAATCAGATCTAATCATGCTGATCTTGGCATCAAATTGTACATTTAATGGTAAACATGCTACATGTCTTGCTTTCAGGGACTTATGCTAGGTCATATAGTAAGCAAAATTAGGAAATTGTTTTTGATTCGGAAGCGAGTAAGCGACACATCATCCTTTTTCGGTGATCTATGATTTATTTTCCTTTCAAAAGAGAACGTTGCGGTTCTTATATGCCAACTCTTTAATAAGTCTTATACAGGTGGCCAATTGTTTGAACCGTGTGATTTCATCATATGCTTCTGATATTTAAAGTCCTATTGTGTAAAGGTTGAGACGAAGAAGCATGCCCATAGCAACCAACGACTTTTAAAAATAATGTTGTTAGAGATTTGGTTGTCTATTTGAGTCACAATAAAGATATTATTTCTTCTCAATCTTTTACATAAAAAGGATAAGTTAGGTTTTTTTCGTCTCAAACTTTTACACTAGCCAACGATATCTCTCATTCGGTGACTTATATTTTCTTCTGATTTTTTATTTTTTTATTTTATGTAATTGTAAACAATATTATAGCCCATAGTTTGTCTACTTGCTCTTGAGCTCTACCCACCAATTTCCATAGGTTGGATAGATTTAATGGAACAAATGTTATGAGGTGGCAACAAAAGTTGGATAGATTTAATGGAACAAATGTTATGAGGTGGCAACAAAAGTTACACCATTATTGCCACATTAAAATGATCTTCTAAGCTTTCACCGGTATGACCCATTTTCGGATGACCTATTTACTGGCCTTAGTGCACTGGTCAAGCGCCTTATATTAAAAGTCTATTAATGGTGGAGCTTTTAGGTTAGAGATCCCTAATGTAGAGTAGAGTTTAACTATATATACGCTTGAGTGTAGATCACATGCCACATGGCCCCAGTATTTTTCTGATGGAGTCCCTAGTAGTTATCATATATTAATATTTTTGTTACACTCACTCAAAATATATTTTTTTAAAAATATTTAAAGAACTCTAAAAAGGATAACAACAATGATCAAATGACTTTTTAAAACTATGTGCAAGGGGCCAACTTCTCATTTGCAACAAGTCAAGTAATGACTTGCACATAGTTTAAAATAAGTACTTTGGCGATATGTGTCATGTGAAAATACCATCTAAGTTGTTTGATTTGAAGACAATGATCTAAAGATCTTTCCTGCAAAAGATTAGCATGAACCATTACTTTTACAATAATATTTGAAGACCACTAAAACCTATGAGTTTTTAAAAATTTCTTGAATAATTCTTGATTAATTTGAAGAACCTCAAATTTGTGAATTATTTGCAAATTTTCCAAAGTCAGGAGAATTTGGTGACTATGCTTGCAACCAAGTTATTGAACAACGAACGAGAAAATTATGCTTAACTGTGGTTAATCAAATGAGAAAAAACAATTATATATCTACTCCCTTATACTTAAAACTAAAAAATATTAGACGAAAAATATACTTATCAGGAAAATATCTAAAAGTTTAAAGCTAACAAAAAAAAGTGGGTTAAGTTTGTTAGTGAAAAAAGTAAGGGAGTACCTGTTAGGTAATAAACTTGTCGACGGACGAGTTTTATAAAACCTGTGAGGGGTTAAACTTGTCTACGATTGAGTTTTGTTAGTGCAAAAATTAAGGTGGGAAGAAGAGTATGGGAGAGAAGAAACATTTGGAGAGGGAGTTTGTCTTTTAGAATGAGAGAGAGAGACCCCTGCTGGAGTGGACTTTGTGTCCCCTTTTGAGAATATAAAGCATATTTTGAAAATGAGAGATTTAAGGAGGGAAAAAATATGGGGTAGCAAAAAATTAGGCGATCAAAATTTATTTAATGGTGGCAACCGTTATTTGTAACCATGAATTTCTTATTGATAAGTATGGTTGCTAATAAATATATCATTTAATGATTTTTTTTTTTATAAGATTTAATGATCTATTAAACTTTAAAAACCTGCAAAACCAACCAAAAGTTTACTAGATGCGTTCTTATTGGTTGGATGATAGGCTTGGAGGATCCTTCATGAAGATCGACTATACCCAAAACCTCGGTCCTTAGAAGGGTCGTTAAGATTAATTTTTTTAGGGGGATCCTGGGATCCCCATCAGATAACATGGATCCGCACATGATTGCGAGTTCCACCAATGGTTTACTAATCTCTCGAGGGTTTTAGAAACATAATTTTTTTTTTAAAAAAATCAACTTTTTTTCCCTCATTTCATCCTAAAATTTGTACTTTAAAATTCTCAACCTTTGACGACAAAATAAACGGTGTTAAAGTTTTTCTTTCATTTTTCTTTTGGGATGGTCTTTGATCGAAGTTGTGCATATGCATGTGGCATGTGATCCTTGAATTTAATGTCACATGGCACCCAAATGACTCGAAATTTGAGCTCAACTCTACAACTTAAGTATTAGTACTGATGCAAATAGTGGCACTAGCAACAAATATATATCAAATCTTCACCAAATACAAAGTTTGTTTGTTGTATCTTGGAATCAATTTGCCGCTAACCTGCTGATAATCACTTACACTAAGTGGTAGAGGGAAATATAAATATTGGTTTAGAAACAACGATATTTATCGTGCCTCAAATTGGTGATTTGTATTTTTCTGATTTACTCTTTCATTTCTTCTATGATAATTTTAAACAAATATTATAGCCTATATTTTGTCATCTTATTCTCGTACTCTGTCCACCAAATGAAATCCAAAGAGGTTGCAACAAAAGTTACACTTTTGTTGGCCACATTGAAAGTCGTGTGCTTCCTCACTTGTTCATGTCCAATAGTTAGTGAATCATCATCTCTTACTGAATTCCTAAGAAGCAGAATTTGGAAGGACTACAATTGGAAGATGTGTTATCGATTCGTTGTTTGACGTGTAATGTACATATAACATCTAGAAATAACCTTTGAGACTTTCAAGAAGAAGTACAAGACTGAAGATGCCGAGAACAATTTTATATTATCAGGTAATTTTTTAATTTCACGATGGTTGCTAATAAATATTGTCAGGTAATTTTTTAATTTCACAATCGTTGCTAATAAATATTGTCAGGTTATTTTTTAATTTCATGATGGTTGCTAATAAATATATTCTTTTTTTTTTTTTTGAATTGAAGCTAATAATTATATTCTTGACAAAGTGCCATTTTCAAGTTTTTATAAATTACATAATTGCTAATTGTTCGCACTTTGATGATAGCTTTTTGTTGTGATAATCAGAAGATTGCTTTCATTTGGAAAAGATTATCGCAAAATCTTTAAATGTAATAATGCGAAGATCTCTACAGAAGATCTTCTCCTTTTTCATTTATGTATTAAGGAAGGATTCCGAGTTAGGGGCATATTGTAGATTACACTGAAATGATATTAAAAGCATACTTGGTTGAATATAAAGTTGAGGGTAGATTATTAAAGAAAATAAAGAGAAGAAATTTCTACTCTAAGGGTCTGTTTGACAATTTTCTCTGGAAAACATAGGAAAAGATTTTATAAATCTAATGGATTCCAGCTCTTTGGGAAGTCATAGAAATTCATTGTTTTCAAGTGTTTGGATTGTGTAATTGGTACATAGAAAATAGAACGTAAGCACCATCGATAGTATATATCTCACACACCCAATAAATTCAACTTTGAAGGAAATTTCATCAGAGAAAAGAAAATTAGGAAAGAGTAAAAAAGAATTTAGGAGAGAGAAAGAACTTAAGAGAGAGAAAATTTAAAAGAAATATATAAAGAGAAAATTTTGGAAAGTGAGATTCGGAGATAGACATATAAAAAGGAGAATGATAATAGAGAGTTAATAAAGATAGAGGAATGATAATTTTTTAAAATTTTTAAATTTTTGTATTTTTTAAAAATAATTTTTAATTTTTTTAATTTTTGTATATTTTTTTAATTTATCTTATTAAAAAATTTAATTTTTAATTTTTAATTTTTGTATTTTATTATTATTTTTAATTTTTAATTTTAACTTTTTAATTTTTAATTTTTATTTTTATTTACTTTTTATTTTTTATTTATGTTATTAAAAACAATTTATTTTTTATTTTTTGTATTTTTATTTTATTTTTAATTATTTAATTATTTTATTTTTAATTTTTAAATTTTTTTAATATTTTTAAATTTATTTTTTATTTTTAAATTTTATTTTTAATATTTTTTAATTTAGTTTTTATTTTTTGTATAATTATTTTTATTTCATTTTTTATAATTTTATAATTTATTATAATTTTATTTTTTTAAAAGTCTTATTTTATTTTATTTTTTTATTTTTTGTTATTTTTTCATTATTTTTTTTACATTTTTTTTTTTAAATTTAAATTTTTATTATTTTAATTTTTTCAATAGTTAATTTTGTTTCAATTTATTCATTAAAAAAAAGAGAGAGATAGAGGAGAGAGAGTGACATTGAGAATAGCAAAAGTTTTCCGATGAAATCCTCCTATTTTAAAGGGATTTGTCGGTTTCTAATAAAAAAGAAAATTTTAAATTTTCCTATGATTTCCAGTAGCACAACTTTGTTGCCAAATATATGAAAGTATCACATTTCCTTTCCTTTCCGATGATTTCTTTTCCTTTCTCCCTATCCAAACAGGCCCTAAAGGAAAAAAGATGTTCACAAAACAGAGAAACCAAATAATGGTACGAGCTATCACCTTGAGAAACTCGGATACTTTAAACGAGGTTGTCACCACTCACCATTTCAAGAAATTGAAGGATCAAGCGAATACAATGAAAGAAAATGATAAATTTCTAAACTCTCTTTTACAAATTAATATGATTAGTGACATCAACAAATGCTGGATTGATTTTGAGGCTTTAAAATATATTTGCAATAATTGCAAAATGTTTGTGAAGTATTAGAACATATAAAATAATCAATATCTCTTCACGAGGAATTCGACTATGGCAAAAATTATAAAACAAAGAAAAGTGAAATTGAATTTGGCGTTCGAAAAAATCCTGACACTTTGATCATGTGCTTCATCTACCTAAAATTCACAAGAATCTTATATCATCGGTTGCTTAATAATTAAGCATTCTTTCAAACTTGTCTTTGAATAAGATAAGTTTATGTTATCAAATAATGGTAATTTGAGGGAAAGACAATATTCTAGGCCTTCAAATAAATGATATCTCTCATTCTACTTGATCTCTCTTTCCAATTTATGGTATCACAAATTAGACATGTCAATTATAAATCTAAAATATGAGTAGCTAGTTTAGATACAATCTTGAAGCATGAGTTCTTGAATGGGGATGCATGTTGCCTATACGTGAAAACCAAAATAATTAGGAACTCTCTTCTCTGTTGGATATTTATCAAATAAATATTTATTACTTTAATAATATTTATTTATTATTAATTTAATAATATTTATTTAATTTTTATATGGTTCCTTAAATTGATTGGTTCCATATTAAAAAGAATGCTTTTGACAACAATTGATCATTTAATCTTCAAGTCAAAATAACTTGAATTTTGAATTAATATTAGAGGAAAACTTTTCCCACCATAAGTTTAAAAGTGTTATAAATGTTTTGTCCCACCTCACTATTTTACAAGAAATATTCATGACTTATATATGGAAACTTACCTTCCATATTGTTTGGCTTGATAAGAGGAACACAGCTCATAGCGGCAGTTTGCCGCCGCGCACACGTGTGCGATGTGCGAATGGCGCAATTGGTGATTTTAAGGCGCACTTTGCACTTTGCACGACCGCATCGTCTTGAGGAGCCTTTCCTATTTAAACTGAGATGGTCCGATCGGTTGACTTGTTGACCGGGCACGGATTGACTTCGCACGTGTGCACCGCATATGTGCATCAAGCAGTTTTCGATCGTTCAAGGAAACGGTCGGATTTCGGATTCGAACAAACAGTTAGGATTTCGAATTCAGACAAATCAGTTGACCAAAAGATGTAACTGTTCGGATGTGAACCGTTGGATCCTTGCAACTGTTGATCGGATCGATCAAGGCCCTCAATTGCAAGCAACCGACAGATACAACCGCCCCTGAAAAGGTGCTCTGAAAGTTATAAATAGAGGCCAGAGGAGGGATTCTAGTACACTTGCAATTTCTGAATCCTACATCTGAGCCCTCAGAATTCGTGTGCCAACCAGAGCATTCTGCGTCTTCGTTTCGTTGGGTCGCACACTACAGTGCAGCGTAGTGTGTGACATCGGTGCTTCACCGAGGCTTCATTGTATCCTGGAAGCGAATTTGCCGATATCCCGTTGCATATAGGGGGCAAATATTGTCTTAAAGACAGTGATCTAATCGCGCCTTGAAGCAATTTTTCGGTCTATTTTCCGTCAAACTTTGTGTAATATACCAACAATTTTAAGACAATATTTCTATGGCACAAAAGATGATGGAACTCTCCAACACGAAGATCACGAAACTCGAGTGCTTTAATGGCACAAATTTCAAACAATGTCAGTCAAAAGTATATTTCCTACTCACAACTTTGAAAGTCGCATACGTTCTCACTATGGACTCACCATCATTTGAGAAAGAAGGTGAAACGCTTGAAGAAGGTAGAATCCGTACGAAATGAGAAAGCGACAATTACACATGCAAAGGCTATATTCTAAATGCTCTTGCCGATTCTCTTTTTGACGTTTATCAAATTTATAAAACTGCAAAGGAGATATGGGAGGCTCTTGAACGGAAGTACAAAGTAGAAGAGGCCGGCGTGCGCACATACTTAGTAAGTAAGTTATTTAATTTTAAGATGTATGATTCTAAACCTATTTTGGAGCAAGTGCACCAGATGCAGATTATCTTCAACAATCTTGTGGTGGAAGGAAGCACAATAGACGAAGGTTTTCAAGTCTCTGCGGTTATTGCAAAATTACAGTTGGGATGGAAAGATTACCATAAGAGTTTGAAACATGCGAAGGAAGATCGTACTATGGAGGAACTCTTGACTCATCTTCTCATAGAAGAAAATGCTCGTCTACGTGACAAGGAGGAGGAGAAAACTAAACTCGTCTCTAATGCTCACATTATTGAAGATGCATCCACATCGAAGAAGAAGAACAAAGGAAAGAATTTCAAACTAAAGCCGAATAAGAAGGATTTCAAGAGAGGACAATACAAGGAGAAGGCAAAGAAGGGTACTTGTTTTTATTGCAAGAAACTCGGCCATTTCAAGCGTGATTGCTGAAAATTTTTGAAAAATAAAAATCAGGCAAACATTGTAGGTGAAGAAGATCTCGTTGCGGTGATCTCCGAAGTTAACATGGTAGATGGTGGAAATGAATGGTGACTCGATTCTAGGGCTACTAGGCATGTTACTTCTGATAGGAATAATTTTGTATCCTATGAGGAGGCTCATGATGGACATGAATTGTTTATGAGAAATTCCACTACTGCCAAAGTGGTAGGCAAAGGCAAAGTTGTTCTACACTTTACTTCGAGAAAATCTATTACCTTGAATGATGTCCTTCATGTCCCTGAAATTCGAAAAAATCTTGTATCGACTTGTATTTTGAACAAACATGGATTCAAAATTGTAATCGAATCCGATTCCATTGTACTTTCTAAGAAAGAGATGTTTGTAGGCAAGGGGTATGCCTCTTGTGGAATGTTTAAGTTCAATATCAATGAGAAATTTGCTTCTTCGGTTTATATGAGTGACTCAATTTATTTATGGCATAATAGATTAGGGCATTTAAATTTACGTTCTATGGATAATATGATTAAATTAGAACTTCTTCCTAAAATCCATATAAATTATGGTAAAGATAGATGTAGCATATGCGTCCAATCTAAAATGACTAAGAAGCCATTTAAAAGTGTTGAAAGACAATCTAAATTATTAGATTTAATTCATACTGATTTGTGTAGTTTAAATAATATTACTACAGAGGAGGGAAAAGATATTTCATCACTTTCATTGATGATTGTTCTTGACTTACATATGCTTTCCTTCTTCAATTAAAAGAGGAAGCATTTAGTAAATTTATCTCTTATAAGGCCTTAGTGGAAAATCAATTAGATTTTAAAATTAAGGCATTACAATCGGATAGGGGAGGTGAATACATGTCACATGAATTTTCTGATTTTTGTGACAAGTATGAAATTATTCATGAAGTCACGGCTCCATATTCTCCTCAATCAAATAGAATTGCCGAAAGGAAAAATCAAACTTTAGTAGAAATGGTAAATTCTATATTAACAAATTCTTGTTTGAATTCAAATTTATGGGGAGAAGCATTGCTTACTGCATGTTATATTTTAAATCAGATACCTTTTAAAAAGTCTTGTAAAACTCCATATGAAATTTGGAAGAACAAACCTCCCAAATTACACTATTTAAAAGTATGGGGTTGTAGAGCATTAGTTAGGGTACCCGATTATAAATGTACAAGATTAGGTCCTAAAGCCATTGAATGTATTTTTGTGGGATATTTTATTAATAGTCCTATATACAGATTTTTAGTATGTAAGCATAATAATATTTTTGAAAAGGATTCAATTTTTGAATCAAGAGATGCAGTATTTTATGAGAATATTTTCTCTACTATTCCTAAACCTCTTGCATCCTCTAACTTAGATGAATCTTCTGATTCTCTTCATCTCTCTAGTAGTGAAGATGAAAAGATGGAACCTAGAAGAAGTAAGAGACCTAGGAAAGCCACCGATTTTAGGTCAGATTTCTGTGTATCTTATAGAAGGAACCAGAAATGAGAAAACGAAGAAAATGAAGTTTATTTTTAATATCGATGAAGATTCTCAAACTTTTGATGAAGCTGTTAAGTCTATTGATTCTGTATTTTGGAAAGAAGTCATAAATGATGAAATAGATTCTATCATGTCCAATAATACTTGGGAATTAGTAGACTTACCACAGGGATCTAAACCTATAAGTTGTAAGTGGATATTTAAAAGAAAACTTAATCCTAATGGCATTATAAATAAGTTTAAGGCTATACTTGTTGCCAAAGATTTTAGACAAAAGCATGGTATTGATTATTTTGATACCTATGCTCCAATGGCTAGGATTTCTTCCATAAGGATCTTATTTGTTCTTGCTTCTATATATAAACTTCAAGTTCATCAAATGGATGTTAAGACCGCCTTTTTAAATGGTGAACTTGAAGAGGAAGTATATATAGATCAACCAGAGGGTTTTATCATGCAAGGACATGAAAATAAAGTTTGTAAACTTATTAGGTGCCTATATGGTCTAAAACAAGCTCCTAAACAGTGGCATGAAAAATTTGATAGTATTATTTTATCATATGGATTCAAGATTAATGAATCAGATAAATGCATTTATAGTAAGATATCAAAGGGTAAAGGAATAATTATTTGTCTCTATGTGGATGACCTCTTAATTTTTGGTACAGACTTAGAAAGTATTAAATATACAAAAGTTTTTTTGCTTCAAAATTTGATATGAAAGATATGGGTGAAGCCGATGTAATTCTTGGAATAAAATTATTCAAGCAAGATAATAATATTATTTTATCTCAGTCACACTATATAGAAAAAGTGCTAAAGAAATTTAAACATAATAGAAAATTAGCACCAACACCTTTTGATCCAAGTATAAAATTAAAACCCAACTATAGTAGAAGTGTATCTCAATTAGACTTTTCTACAGTAATTGGTAGTTTGATGTATGCTACTCATTGCACTAGACCTGATATTGCTTATGCGGTAGGGAAATTAAGTAGATATACTAGTAATCCTAGTAATGAACATTGGAAAGCAATTAGTAGAGTATTAAGTTATTTTAATAAAACTAAGGATTATGCTTTACATTATGTTGGTTATCCTACTGTACTTGAGGGATACACAGATGCTAGTTGGAACAATGATACAGATGAATCAAGGTCTACTAGTGGATGGGTATTTACACTTGGAGGTGCCACAGTTTCTTGGGGATCAAAGAAACAAACATGCATAACACATGCAACTATGGAATCAGAATTTATTGCTCTTGCGGCAGGGAGCAAGGAAGCAGCGTGATTAAGAAATTTATTATTAGAAATTCCTATTTGGCCTAAGCCTATGCCAACAATCTCTTTATTCTGTGATAGTGAAACTGCGCTATCTAAAGCTTATAGCAAAATTTATAATGAAAAGTCTAGACATATAAGTTTAACACACAGTTATATTAGTTAATTACTCCGTGAAGGAGTAATTACTATCAATTCAATACGGACCTTTACAAATTTAGTGGATCCATTTACAAAAGGTCTTGCAAGAGATGTGGTTATTAAAACATCAGAAGGGATGAGTTTAAAGCCTAATAGATTACATCACCTATGATGGTAACCCGACCTATTTTCTAAAGTCCAGAAACTAAAGGTTCAATGGGAAAAACAAATCATATGTAGTGATTGCACATTATTAAAAGTGTAAGTTTACAACTCCCACCATCTCACGTAATAATGTGGAACTTGTAACGTAAGGAAGAGCTTGAGATATTTCTCTTAATTAGTCTATAACATATAATGTTGAAATGTCTAAGTTACAAGAACATTTTTGATAGAACTGACCTATATGAGTTACGAAGTGTGGCCACTTCAAAGATAGATAAAGGCTTTTCTTGAATACAACTCATGAATACCGAGGTATAAGCACAAGGCCATAAAACATGCTGGCTGTTAAAATGAAATGAAACTTAGATTACTTATGTGTGTAACATATCCGGTTGATTATACAAAAAAATTAGTCCAAAATTTTAGATCACTAAAGATCTTTATCAACTTTGATGTATTATCACTAAGTGAAGGTTCAATTCCTTAGGACACCTTCATTTATGCATACAGTAGTCAAGAAATGCTCAAATTTATTTGGTACATATATATATAATTTTGGTTATCAGATTTAAGAATGACTCTCAGTTTCTTTATTTTCAATATTTAACAAAATAGGGGAGGATGGATATTTATTTTGTAAATAGGGGAGGAATGTTGGATATTTACCAAATAAATATTTATTATTTTAATAATATTTATTTATTATTAATTTAATAATGTTTATTTATTTTTTATATGGTTCCTTAAATTGATTAGTTCCATATTAAAAAGAATGCTTTTGACAACAATTGATCATTTAACCTTCAAGTCAAAATGACTTGAATTTTGAATTAATATTGGAGGGAAACTTTTCCCACCATAAGTTTAAAAGTGTTATAAATGTTTTGTCCCACCGCACTATTTTACAAGAAATATTCATGGCTTATATATGGAAACTTACCTTCTATATTGTTTGGCTTGATAAGAGGAACACAACTCATAGCGGCGGTTCGCCGTTGGGCGCGCGTGCGCGATGTGCGAATGACGCTTTTAAGGTGCACTTTACACTTCGCATCATCGCGAGGAGTTTGAGGAGCCTTTCCTATTTGAACTGAGATGGTCCAATTGGTTGACTTGTTGACCGGGTATGGATTGACTTTGCACGTGTGCACCGCATGTGTGCATCAGGCAGTTTCCGACCGTTTAAGGAAACGGTCGGATTTCGGATTCAAACAAACAGTTAGGATTTCGAATTCAGACAAATCAGTTGACCAAAAGATGTAACTGTTCGGATGTGAACTGTTGGATCCTTGTAACCATTGATCGGATCGATCAGGACCCTCGATTGCAAGCAACCGACCGATACAACCGCCCTTGAAAAGATGCTCCGAAAGTTATAAATAGAGGCCAGAGGAGAGATTCTAGTACACTTGCAATTTTCGAATCCTACATCTGAGCCCTCAGAATTCGTGTGCCAAACAGAACATTCTGCGTCTTCGTTTCGCTGGGTCGCACACTACAGTGCAACGTAATGTGTGACAGATCGGTGCTTCACCGAGGCTTCATTATATCCTGGAGGCGAATTTGCCGATATCCCGTTGCATATAGGGGGCAAATATTTTCTTAAAGACAGCGATCTAATCGCGCCTTGAGGCAATTTTCCAGTCTATTTTCCGTCAAACTTTATGCAATATACAAATATTTTCTAGTGGTTTGAGGACTTCATGCTTATTACATCTAATATAAATTGGTATTTGTGATTTGAATAATATCACTACTAGAAGTGCCAAAATATATTTTATAATATTTATAAGTAATTTTTTTGTATATGCTAGTATATATTTGTTAAATACATGGGGTGATCACTTGTATTAAGTGGTTGGGACAAATATTATGGTGCAAATACCGCTATCCTATATATAATTATGGTGTCAAAAGCATGACTTCCTCATGCCCCCATAACCCTAAAAAATGAACCAAATTAAATAGAAAATAAACATCTCTCTCTCTCTCCTTTCATTGATTATACTTTCTTATGGCATGCCATCTTCAATGGAATGGGTGGATCAGAAAATGCACCACCAACAATTTGGTGGAACACCCATTTGTTAGCTGCTTCAGTGTAGTGGATCCCATCCCAAATGATACTTTGCATGGGTCTCTTGCATGGTTTCACAATCAAAATTTGAGTGCCATTGATCACTTCCATTGCCCCACAACGCAGGCTACGGTTGAAGTTATACTTGCCTCCTCCCCCACAACATGACTTAAGATGGTGCTGAAATCCTGCAATTTGTGAAATTTCCATTTAAAAGGAAGAAAAAAGAGGCCACAAGGGTTCGAACTAAGGCTGTCAACGGGATGTCGAATTGATACCTGACCCGCTGACCCAATTTTATAACCCAGTCAGGTCAGGTTTGGCCAGGCAGAGGCATCCCACCTGGCCTGACATTTATATGTAAAATCATGGAAACTATCGAGTCGGGTTTTCAGGTCAGGCCATATGTCATTTCTTATTGGGTAGCCAAAATTTTGGCCCGAACAGGGTATACATATGATACATACAATATTGTATCGGGCTCTGTCAATGTGTAGGTAAAAGGTTTAGGTATACTCAGACCCCTTTTCTCCTCAGCCCACCCAACAGGGACGGGTCAAGGGTCGAGCAGATCCACTTCAAAATCTGACCTGGCCTCGATGCTTCATTCCTGGCTTGACCTGACGGGCCAGGTTTATGTGCCTGATCCAGTTAGAAAATAATATTGGGTGGGTAACCCAATGCGCTGACCCGACCCGACATAACAAAAAAAAAGACTATTAGCGGCAGTTTTTGGATCCGTCAAAAACTGCCTCTATTAACAAAAAAACTTGTTGTTTCAGTAGCAACATGACTAGTAGCGGCAATTTTTCTGTTAATAGCGACAGTTTTTTGCTGTCATTGAAACAACTTATTTATAGTTCAGCCCGAACCATTTACGTCCCTATGCATGGACTTGTGAGTGCAAACAAATTAACTAGTCTGGCCTGCATGCTTAGCGTGCCAGGCTAAGGACCAAATGCTTTGGCCCGTTTTTTATTTCATCAAAAAGGAGGAGAATGAACCTGAAGGGGTTTAGCCTGATGGTCACGTACCTGCGCGAGGAAGTGGGAGACCTAAGTTTGAATTCCTCGGGCCCCTTGAGCCACCCTAAGGATCTATATCCTGTGCTGAACTAGAACATGTTAATTTGGGGTGTGCTCGTCCCTGAGATTAGTCTGGTGCTCTAGGTTCGATCTGGACACCGAGATTTTTAAAAAATAAAAAAATAAAGTGAGAAGTGGACTTACCATACTTTTTGGCATTGGCTATCAGATCATATTTGACAGAATAAACATCTACATGAGTGAAGGCAGCTAAGGGAAGATCTCTTCTCAGTTGAACCACAGTGTCCTTTAGTATCTTGTTAAAATACTGAGCCACCTCATTAAAGGTAAGTGCACAACCAACGCTATCCACCTGCCCTGTTGCATTGGATAGCCCAACCAATATATATGGGAGGCATCCAAGTGGACCTGTATTGTGAATCCAAAAGGATCTCCCACCTTCACCATAGACATTCTGCATAGCAACAAATACTTATATTATTTGCTTATTAAACCTTGAACTGTACTTAATTAACCTAATATTCCATCACTATTATTATTATTATTATTATTATTATTATTATTATTATTATTATTATTATTATAGGCTATTATTCGATGTTGATCCCATACGTACGGGGTGCTAGGACGACCGGGTAGACGGGATCCAGACTTAACCTTGGATTTTTACATAAAAAGTGACTGCTCTCTTGACTCGAACTCACATCTTTATGTTTAACAGTCCAAGCATTTTACATTGCACCAAGCAATGGCCCGAATAATAACAATCGTCATCATCATCACAACTCTATCCTACATATTTAGGGTCGGCTTGCGAGTTCTATTTTTTCACTCGTTTCTAATCAACATAAGCTCTCTAAAATTTTGCAATCCTATATATACGTCCATTTTCATTGCTTCTCTCTAGGTTTTCATTGGTCTTCCTCTTCTCCTACTTTCTTGTGTTTGTAGCGTCTCAACCCTTCATAAAGGGTTTGCTTAGTGCCTCCAAACCAACTCAAGTGGCATCCCTTGATTTTTTTTCTGTATAGGTGCTACTTAAATTTTAATCTTTTTTGTTACTCCTATTGGTTAGGTTTAATCCCAGCCATATGTTAGACATTCTAAGGAATAGTTTCGGGTCAAAATCGATTGATCGAGCTGTTGGGAGCGATCGATCGATTCTGGACGAAATTATATAGTATGCTCTCGGGTTGAAATCGATCGATCGAGCTGTGAAATCGATTGATCGATTCTGAGCATAAATTATTTGACAAACTCTCGGGTTAAAATCGATCGATCGTTTCTGGGCGGATTAGTTCCGCGGATTTGGATGACTTGGTTAATTTAGAAGATTTTTTGTCAAAGTATTCAAATGCAAAAAAAGAACCTATTTGTAGAAGTTATTCTAGGGTTCCTTAAGAGTTTTCAATAGAGTGAAAACTGGTGAATACTTTGAGAGGTAAGGTATTGAGGAAAGGTTTAGGGATTGAAGCATCCGATTGAAGCCGTTTTTGTGCTGTAATCGTTATTATATTCCGATATATCTCTTCTTTGTTCTTGAAGGACTACGTCCTTGGTTTAACAACGTGTTCGCTGTTGAAAATCATGCCAGATCTTGATTGAGAGTGCACTAGAGAGAAGCGAGTGTGTGCATTGTAAACGTTCATAAATAGTGCATATACTCCATGGACATAGCCCGAAATTGAGTGAATCACGTAAATCCTTTTGTGTTATATGTGATTGCTTTTGCGCCTTCTTCTTTTGCCATATTTATTGCGATAGGGAGTTCGGTGGTGTGTGGTTGAATTCCTGACAACTCTAAACATCTATTTCAATATACACATTTTGGCCATATATAATTATTACGTATTCCATATATTTGTGATTGTGCATCATAGATTTGGAGATCAATTCCGAGATCTCAATCGTTCAAAAAGGGGGAATCTGCTGGCGCAACAATCATGAGGGTAGCTTTTAGTGTTCCTATTTGACACATTTGGAAGGAGAAAGGAGAGGAAGATGCGAATTTTTTCACCCAAAAGAGTTCTAAAAAATATTGTCAAAGGCTTGAATTTGGTTATCTTCTAAGTCGACTTCTTGATACGAACAGAATAATATGATTGAATTTGTGTATACTGATGAGATTCACTCAAAGGCCGGCCTTGAGCATAGGGGTCAATGCGGGGCCTCCTTGTAAATCAATTCTTCAAAAGTTATGTTTCACATAGCTCTCTATTAGCTTCCTGTCAGAGGATTTATATGTTTTAGCAGGTTTCCTTTCTCTTTGCTACCTGTATTAGTATGTCCCCTTCGCCTCGCTAACTCTCAGCTTATATGTTCCAACAGCACTCCCATGCTCTCTGCTCACTCCTTGTCAGAGCAAATTTTATTTGCTCTGATAGGGAATTAGCAAAAAGCAAATAGGTAGCTACTAGAGCACGTAAATCGTACTTTGCAAGGAGTGAGCAAAGAGAAGGGGCCCTACTAAAGCAAGTATATCCGGTTTGGCAGAGAGCTAACAAAGAGGTATGTCAAATGCACCCTTAGTACTCATGAAATAGGTCTGTCAATGGGTTGGGTTGATCGGATACCAACCCAATTCCTGTTTATGGAATAGGACACATAAACTTGACCCGGCAGGTTGGGGTCAGGCAAAAAAAAAAAAAGGTCGATTGAGTCGAATCGACCTGACCCAACCCGGTACAGTACAAATGAAAAATAGTGGATTCTTACGAGTTCTAGTCTGGTGCACCATTGGATCGGGTTGGGTCGGGTTGGGCATATGCTGTGTTTCCATTAGACAGCCAAAATAATTGCCTGGCCCGGCCCGGCCCATTGACAGCCCTACCTTGAAAGTTGTACGTGCCATCTTTTGGAATGTACATGTCACCAACTTCAATAGATCTATTGATAGCCTATCAAATCTTTTTTTATTATATTCTCCATGTCACCAAATCCACCTTGGGCTAACTCAAATCTAAAATTTAAGATCAACAGTTAAACTGGCTGGGCTTATTGAGCAATTACCAAATAAATACCTTAATGGCTTTGCTGAATTTATCTAGTACATGAGGCAGATGTGCCCTGACTTCTTCTGTTGACATGTTTTGATCATATAAAGCAGTAATGTCATTCTGCCCTATGTCAAATGTGTGTAAAGCTTTTGAGAAATACTCCTCCTTTGGTAATAAGTCCTTATAAACTCCACCTACATAACAATTTAGGGTTTAATCCAACGGTATTTGATCTTGTTTTCGTATTTGCATCTTAATCATTGTTTTGAATATCATCCATGTGCTATACATATCTAAAGATATTTATCTAGTTACATCCCATCCGATACAATATACACCCCCGATTTAATATGGGGTCGGGTGAAACAAGTCAAATATCGACCCATATAGGCCAATATGTATCCAATATGAACTAAAAAAATTTCAGAATGAAAAAACCCGATGGGCAAATTTGTTTATTATTGTTCTTTTGAAAAAAGGTACTTAAATATCGTCCGATTTGGCCGATAAGAATATGGTATATTCGATATGTATCGGCCTGAGACCCAACCAATATGCCGATATATATCGGACTTTCAATCCCTGATCATAATATGATATGCACTATCCTGTTGGGCCTAGAAACCAAGTGCAACCCTGACCTATTTAGTATTTGGGCCAGCTCATTATGCTTAAATGGGTCGGGCTTACAAAGGTCAATTTGAGTTTGAATGGAAAATGGGTTAAGGACCTGGCCTAAGCCTAGGGGTCGTCTCAATGGGCTGAGCCGCGCTAGGTTTGGGCTCGGCCGAATATAATCGGGCTTCTTGCTCATCTGTGGCGCAACACACTGGGAGGATAACTTTGGGGAATAAATCCCACACAAAAAATCGCTCACCTTTGTTAATATAAAGGGAGGAAGCAAACGTGGAGTGTAGAACCATCGACCACGACCTCATCCCCAACAAAGGGAGGAGGATAGCAACTGAGCTATCATCCAATCAGTGAGATAAGCTAACACTTAGAGGTTAGGAATGTCACAATTCCCATATTTCTGAAATATCCATCAAATGTAAAACTTTTTTACTTCAGCAAAAACTATAAAACCTAAAACTAAAAGGTGCACAGGTAACTTGCCTGGTCCTACACCAGTTTGATGCCACTTGACCCCTAGTCACATAACCAGGTGTCACGAAAAGGAGCAGCTTAATAATCATAAGTTGTGAAGAATATATATATAATTATCCACAATAATATTGTGATCATCGAGCCACTTTTTTATGTGTCTAAACTAATGCAGGACCATGTAAATTACCTGGTCCTTGGTACCATACTACCTATCCCCTAAGTAAAAAGGGCAATGACACACACACACACACACATATATATATATATATATATATATATATATAGTTTGGTTACCTCTTTGACAGGCCACTTGGGATCTTGATTTAAATTGAGAGAACTGCCAGGATTGCACATCTAGTGAGAAAGGGCTGTAACCACCGTTGAAAATAGACAGATTTTGTTGCAGAATCGTGGATGCTGAAGTAGCAAAGTTGGCTCCCTGGGTGAAGTTGGTTCCCACTGAATCCAGATAAGCATTAAGGAACGGCAATCCAAAGCTGTTGGCTGAAAACTTCGGAGAACAACGTCAGAAGCAAAGTCCTATAATTAGATTCCAAGGACCCGGCGGGTGTTGTTGAAGTTTAGTTCCACATTAGGTAAATTATAGCCTTATCTCTTCTTTAATAACATCTTCGCCCCCTCACTCATAGCCAATTAGCTTTGAGTTGGATGCATAGATTTTACATGGTATCAGAGCATGTAACCAAAGGAATGTAGAGAGACAACATGTTACACGAGGGGGCATGAGCAATAGTCCCACATCGTCCGGGTGTCATAGCCTTGGGCTATATAAATGCATGCAACGCATTTTCATAGGAAAAGGGAATCTAAAGTCATTGTTTTTTTACTATATTGGAGTTTCGCTTCTCTCTGGCTCTGTCTTTAAAGGCTTTAATCGCAGCGTTTTTGCAATATTAGTGTTCGGATAGCGGGAATGGATTCACCAAATCCTTCATAAGAATACACAGTCGATTCATTGTATCCTAGAATCAGTTTGCAGGTAACCTGTTGGTGACCACTTTGTCGAAGTGGTGGAGGCAAATATTGATTTAAAGATAGTGATATTTCTCGTGTTTCGGACCGATTTCATGTATTATTTCGGGACAATATTTTACAATTTTTCTAACACGTACCACCTAATGGCACACAAGTCCATGATACAATCTTAAAAACTGGCATGAGTACCAAGAGTGTCGGCTTAAGTTGGGTGCCTAATACTTATTGGACAGTGTTATATAGTGGAAAAATTTTATGGAGACAAAGTGCAAGCGGCTAATATGGCGCGACACAATTGAATGCAAATGCAAGTGCGGTGGGGCGCAATTAATGCAGATTGGTACAATCAGTCACATTGCGCCACGTCAACTGCCTATACTTTGTCCTCAACAAATATGTCATCCTTTTATAATTTTTCAGACTTAACCATTTTAAAAATAAGCACTTTAACATTACCTTTCCCTAGCAATATTTGGAATAATGTAGACAATATTACCGCTTTGCCGTGAAGTGAACCTGCCCTTAGTGTTTGGCACATTTGGCCTCGCTGATGCTCATCCAAAGCCCAAGCTGAAGTTTAGGGAAGTGATGACCCTGAACATGTCCCAGTCCATTTTGGACAAATAGGTTTAGGGTGAAGCCCAGACTGCCGAACATGTGCAATGTCTAAACAAAGCTGAGGTTTTGGGGGTCTATGTTAAAATTTTGAAATGTGGCCTATTTATATTAATAAAAAAATTTCTATAATAGCTCCTACGGCTGGTCCCAAGGATATGTGCCACGTGGAATCAAGATCAGACCATTTGATAGGTGCACATTATCTCAAGATTGATTGTGACGAAAAATGATCTTCATCGTCTAATTTAAGGTAGCCAACATTTTTTTATCGTGGCAATGTGTGTGTTCTTCATTAAAAAAACGGGTGCTAATAATGTGACCCTTTCTAGAATTTCTCACATTATTTTCGTTTTCAAAATTTATATATTAATTAAAGCTTTTATTTCTATACATAATTTAATAAACCACTCTAATGGTTGAATTAGAAATTTGTGCCATATAGGTTCTACTTTCAAACCTTCTTATGTATAAGGTTATCCTCTTAATTAATTTTACTAGAGTCTAAACCAAGGTGTCAAACTCTGTATCAGTCATTGGAGGAGTGATACGTATCAATTGCCGATACCGAATTGTACCGGTGCCATATATATATATATATATATATATATATATATATATATATATATAAAAGAAAATAGAGGTATCAACCCATACCCGATACGGGCCCCGTATCGGCTGATATCGATACCTGAGTTGATACCGGATACGTATCGGCATCGGCTCATATTTGATACCATAGTTTAAACGCAAAATAGCAAAGTCTCTTGTGAGAGAAATCTCTCCATAAATTAATCCCCAACATGATAGTAGAAAATCTCTTCTAAGAGTGCGAATAACTTTTAGGGTGTCTTTATTTGCAATGATTTTTTTGGGAAGAAAACTCACATTTCCATCATTAAAACCGTTTTCCACCCTAAACTTCCACACAATAGATCTTCAGATCATATTATACCTATCAGATGGTCAGATTTTCAGATCTTCAAATGGTTAAAACTTATGATGCTCTGTCAATTGTATAACATAAATTTGTTAAATATGAGTGCCACGTGGCACCCCATGGCGTAAAATTGTTGCCGTTAGCTCTATTTATTGATGTGGGTGACGAATAAATCCAAAATATGATGTATAATCATTGGTGTCACCATAGCTACCGAAATCTGTTTTATAGAAAAATAATTCTTTTTAAATGCATTTATTTTAAAACTACTCGTAATTTTATATATATATATATATATATATATGATTTTTATGTTTTAAACACATTTTCTATGATTTTTTTTTATTTGTTATATAAAAAAAAATTATTTATATTTTAATATTTTTAATATTTCTATTACTTTTTCTCATATGCTTCTTAATATTTTCCCGAAATTTATTCATTTTTGTCCTATCATTTTTCTTTATTTGTCTTTCCGATTATTTCCAGCATTCCGACTTGGAAAATATAGTGTGCATAACATTAGTTTTTCGGCACAACCAACTAGTTGGTGCTCAAAGGCTTTTACTAAAACAGTCGGTATCTGTGCCATAACTGTGCACCAAGGGCGGTGCAAGGCTAAATTGGCCAAACAGGCCGGTGCACAGGTTGATCTCAGCTTACCCATTTGAAAAAATAATAATACTTTTAATTAAGCATGTTTTTTTTCTGGGCTAAGATATGCTCCAATGATGGATTTCTACGAGCACAATTTATCATCATTTAATTGGTTTGTATGGATAGTGTTATACAATGAATAATTTTTTATAGACAATCTTGCAGGCAGCTTATGTGGCGCGATGTGATTGATTGCACACATAGTGGGGTCCAACCTTTACAGCCAGTCGCATCACGCCAAGTGAGCGGCTTGTACAATTGCCTACAAAAAATTGTCTACAATTTAAAATTTTCCTGATTTACACCCACTTATAGGCATGCTTCTTTGGGCTGAGATGTGTTAGATTTTTTGTGGTCAACATCTTAACCCATCTTTGTATTTCCATTTAAAATTGAGTTGAATTTTTGATCACACGTATTTCGAGATGATATGAAGTAATTTCCTAATATAAGTGATATGTCTCCATTTTCTTTCTTTGATGTATTAGGAAAGAAAAGTGATTATATAAGAAGACCAGTGTGTGCTCTTCCTCTAACCTTAACGCATTCTTATCTAGAGGTTAAACATAGAGAAGACGAGAAGTAACGTGGTCTTGAATTCTTTGATGGAAATAATTAATTTTATTAAAGAGATCGCTAATGCGGCGACCCGAAGATAAATACAAGATACGTATATTTTTGTAAAAGTATATTTAAAAAATGTGATTCGAGCCTATATCTTAAAATTTCTAAGAAAAGATATATTTTAATAATTCTCTAAAAAAAAACTACAAAAAAGAAGAAATATATATTTCAATAATAAATTAATACGTGGACATTTTAGACTAGTCACACTTTTACACTACATGTCAGGATAAATCACATTCGGCTGGTGTGAAATAAGAAGTTAAAGTTGGTGTTTGTCAGCCAAAAGCTATCATCCATATATGTGAGATTAGCGCCCAAATGTGAGATTAGCGCCCAAATGTTACCCATTTGTGCCAGATTACATCGCCAAAAAATTATCTATTTTAGGTAATATAAGCTTGTGCCATGTGATTTATAGAAAAAATTATTTTTTTGCGATTACATACCACATAGCATGTGATCTAGCCCACATGGATAACACTTGGGTATTACTTTCGTGGGTATCAACCTTGTTCATATATATATATATATATATATATATATATATATATATATTATGACTCGAGTTATGAGATATAAACTTATGACTCGAACTCCTATTGGTTGGATGTCACATCGGTGGACTTTAAAAAATCAATTGATATAATATCTAGCCAATAGGAGCTCGAGTAATAAGATTATATCTCATGACTCGAGTGAGAGAATCATTATCGCGCATATATATATATATATATATATATATATATATATATATAGAGAGAGAGAGAGAGAGAGAGCGAGAGAGACTCAGGACTGCGCTCGAGCATAGAGATATCTCTGCGCCTATTAATATGAGCGTGACATGTAGCATCATTTTGTGAACTGACCGGTACTGCTTTATAATCATTTAATTACATTTTAACTAGAATTATCTTTCTTTATAGAAAAATAGATAACTTTTTTTAAATACCTTGCGTCTGATCATGTAAGTGTCAGAACCCCACCTCTTTTCCACTAAAAAGGTGTTGACGCTTCATTACCAAGGTGTCAGCGCCTTGCTATCCGAGTTGTTAGCGCTTTGTTATCCAAGGTGTCAGCACTTCTCTCACAGGGTGTCAACACTTCTCTATAGAAGAGTCAGCGCCTCGCTACTTGGGTGTCAATGCTTTACTATCAAGGTGTCAGCGCTTCACAGTCTAGGTGTCAACGCTTCACTATCGAGGTGTCAATGTTTCTCTCCCGAGGTGTCAGCGCTTCGGTACCTGAGTGTCAGCGCATCGCTATCGAGGTATCAACGCTTCACTATCGAAGTGTCAGCGCTCCTCTCCCGGGGTGTCAGCGTTTCGGTACCTGGGTACCAGCACCTCGTTATTGAGGTGTCAATGCTTCTCTCCCGAGGTGTCAGCGCCTTGCTATCCAGGGTGTCAGTGATTCTCTCACGGGGTGTCAACGCTTCTCTGAGAGTCGGCCTTGCTAACAGTGTCGGTCAGCTCAAGAGTCGGTAGTCGGCCTCGCTATTGAGGTGTCGGCTTCTTTTCGGTGGAAAGAAGCGCTTCGCCATCGAGGTATCGCTTTGCTACACGGGTGTCAACGCCTCGATCGAAGTGTTAGCGCTCACGCTACTGAAGGTGTCAAGAGCCTATGGAGGTGTCGACTTCTCTTCGGTGTCGTGCTTCTCTCCGGTGTCGCTACCGTCATAGGGGCCAAAGACCTCGTTACCGAGGTATCAATGTTTCACTATCGAAGTGTTAGTACTTCGCTATCGGGGTGTTAGCGCCTCGCTATCGAGGTGTTAGTACTTCGCTATCGGGGTGTCAGCACTTCGCTACCGAGAGCTCACATTTTTTAATAAAATAGACATGAAAAATTAAGCCTAACATTTTCCTGAAAAATGGAGATCGAGAAGGGAGAAAAGAAATAAAGTTCTAAAAAAGTCAAGAATGACGGATGAAAGGGAATATAAAGTTTTAAACCTAGTTAGCAAAGTAGGCCCCATACACATGTCATTCATAGAGCAGTCTTAGTATAGAGAAATCTCTAGGCTCAGACGCATTCTCCCCTTAGTGCAGAATGTGTGGCATACATGATGACTTGTGCGTCCGGTGGCCAGATCACATGCCACGTGGCATGATCAACCCAAAATAACTCCCATTTGGGGTTGATTAGCCATGGGATTTTTAAAAAAAAAATTGCTCGTTTTCCCTCTATTTGATGGGTCAAAGATAAGATAATGCCCCTAACATTTGGTGCATTGATTTTTACTAGCTTTAACTAAATTTTTAACTATAGAAAAGTCATAAAAATACATTTTTATTTTTGAAATGTGACATGATCGACGTTGCCTAAGTTGCCGTGGCAGCCAATCCACATAATGGCCAACTGATAGTGAGTGTAAAAATTTCTCTACAGCCGAGCGTGTAGTCCCGAACCTCTCTCTCTCTCTCTCTATATATATATATATATATATATATATATATCAATTAAGTGAACTCGCCCATGAAAAATAAAGATTAAGTAAGCTCACCCATAAAATCGATCAAAAGTCGTCCATCACAATACCGACCGGCCGGAGAGTGGAAGAAGGTTTCGCCGTGAGGTGGAGGAATTGGTCCGAAAGTTGCAGAAAGGCCACCAGTGTCAGAATTCGAGTCTCCGAAGTTGAAGATCGCTGGAAAATTGCAACCTAAACCAACGGTCGAGATGTATAATATCATCAAAGACAAAGAGATGAAAAGTTTGAAGAGATGAGAAACCATAGCCTCTGCGAGTTAGTGACTCAGTGCACAAAAGAAGTGGTGAATAAGTGAAGATAAGAGTCCTAGAAAGCAGAACTATTCTAGGGAAAGTATCAAGTGGTCAGCATATACAGACAAAAGAGGGTAGGGAAATTTCAAAGTCAGATTTGGGTGGCGCCCAATAGCTGTTGTGGACCACTCTGAAAACTCATTAACTGCTTTAAATCAAATGATCAGACTGAATTCGTCTTAATCTTCCCTAAATTGGATCTTTAGAACATGGGGTACCCGCATGCGATACCTTTTTTATTTCAAATGGTACACATTTCAAAAAAGGTGACCTTAAAATTAATTTTGAGCATAAGATAACGCTCCTAACATTTGGTGCATTGATTTTTACAAACTTTAAAGAAATTTTTAACTGTAGAAAAGTCATAAAAATATTTTTTTATTTTTGAATGTGATATAATCGACGCGCATAGTCATAAAAGTGACCTTTAAATCAATTTTAAGTATAATGAGTTCCACATGATATTAAGGTTACTTTTTTGAGATATATGTTAGGTAAAATAAAAAAAAATCTTTTATAATGTATACTACTTAAATGTAAAACTAACCATCTTATGATAAGCCCGTGATCTCGGTATACCTTTTGTAATTAAGAACAATAGTTGGTATTAGTGTACACAGATTTGATAATTTTGAATCTCCAAAAAAGGGTAATAATTGAAATCATAAGTCCATAAATGATGTAAGATCGTTTAAACACCATTAGGTATTTAAATGACAGTTAGCGTGGGTCCCATC
Organism: Chloranthus sessilifolius; assembly: GCA_021018995.1. Classification (NCBI taxonomy): domain Eukaryota; kingdom Viridiplantae; phylum Streptophyta; class Magnoliopsida; order Chloranthales; family Chloranthaceae; genus Chloranthus; species Chloranthus sessilifolius. The sequence goes on from CM037592.1 coordinate 120,131,653, forward strand.
CCATACATTAATCATACCTCCTTTTTTGGGATTTGAACCGAATGAACTGAGATAGAGCCGTGGCAGCCCAAATAGGGCAGAACCACATGCGTTGATGGGCGTCTGTTCTTCAATGGCTGACTCTAATTTTTATTTATTTATATTATTATTATCTTTTCAACTGCCTGGCAGATCGACAAATACCTGCCATTTATCTCGAGACTGAAACATGCACCAACTTTAGGACCAAGGATCAAAATTTCGGTTTTAGTTTTCACCGAAACGAAATTTTGGACTGAAATTTCAGCCAAAGTATCGGTTTTTGATTCCGGTCATGCCCAAAATAAAAATTTTGGCCGAAATTTTGATCCTTGTCCAGGATCACACATATCTGAAGATGTTTCGAGGTCCCCAAAATGTAACACTGGTGCCCGAGTCGAGCACCGAATACAAACTCACTTGAATCAATCATCACATCAATCTCAAAATATTAGAGCATATTTAAGATAACATTAATTTTGATATGTTAGAATTGTAATTAAGAAAGAGATCAAAGATTATGTGCAGATTAGATCATGGAAGTGATTATGTGCAGATTAGATCATGGAAGTGTTTAAGTTTGAAATCTCATCAATAATTGGAGAGTACCCCATAATGAAAAAATCTCATCTATAATTGGAGAGTACCACTTAATGAAAAGACCGTCTAAGATTTAACAAAATGCAGCCTAAACGTGTTCTCTCTCTCCATTGTTTTTTCTTTTCTCTATCTTAAAATTTTGGAATAATTACATAAACATGCTCAAAAACAAACTTTTTAGCAAAAAAGATCTGACCTCAAACGTTTTAAAAAAACGATGCTTTCATGGATTTTGGAACTTTAGAAAATCGTGACAGCACCATTTTTTCAAAAAAAGCATTGCTTTCATGGTTTTCTGAAGTTCCAAAATCCGTGAAAGTACCGTTTTTCTAAAAAATTAATGCTAGGGCTGTACATTTATTAGGCCGAACTGATTGAACCGCTGCCAGTTGTGGTCCGATTTGAGTTTGGTTTGGTAAAAAGAAACACCGAAAAGTTCGGTTTGGTTTCAGTTCCAAGCCTTCTCAAACCGAACCAAGCTGCCGGTTTTGGTTCGATTTGGACGGGTACCAATTTGGGTTTGGTTTGGCAAAAAGAAAAATCGAAAAGTTCAGCTTGGTTTCTGTCTCAAACCTTCCCAAGCCGAAACCGACCAAACCGAACCGATTGTATATATATATATATATATATATATATATATATATATATATATATATATATATATATATATATATATATATATATATATATATGAGAATGAGACCGCTTTTAATGGTGAGACTAGAGGATCGAAATATGTGGACGTCTAAAGATAGTGTTCATGTGGACATATAAGAGGGATACCTTGCACGTCTTATCCTTAAAAAAATTCGGGAATTTAAGGCTCAACATATTCGAGAATATCTTGGACAAATTAAATTTGTGCATGGAAAATGTTTTGTATGCAAGTAATGATTTCCTATATTTAATCAACCTGAGCTAAATAGAACTTATAGGAAAACTGAAACCGACCGAGTCAAATCGAAACCGAATCGGGTTGGTTTGGTACAACAGTTGGACGATTTGATTTGGTTTGAATATTTAGAAATCGATTAGAACCGATTTGGTTTGTAGCTTTGGTAAAAAACCGACCAAAACGAACCGAATACACCTCTAGTTAATGCCTTAACGATCGAAGACAACTTCCATATATCTATTGCGACCAGCTGCCTTGGTACAGCGGCCTTCGCTGATCTTTCCGTCTTCCACTCCATTTCTTCAAGCAAAAAGGCCGCCCTAGCGACCCTTATAATGACAACTCCAAACACATCTATAGAGTTTAAGAGACTATGACAAACCTAATCTAGTGGGCTACCGGCTCCGACAGATGTACGCCAAAATGAACGAGATGTGATAGTGATAGACTTCAAAGACAAGCGATGGCCACCATCAATAGCTCGTCTTTTCTATCACTATTGTTAGGATTATATTTAAGAAAGTGAAGATTAAATAAGCCAAGTTATTGAGTTTGCTTAGGATTCTTGTAATCTCATCTATAATAGGCAAGTTGGGTAAATAACTTTGCTTAGGATTCTTGTAATATCATCTTGTAATAGGCAAGTTCGGCTTATTGAGAAGAACGCTCAAGATATAGCAAAATGTACTCTATCACATGGTTTCAAATATCAAAATCGGTCATTGGATTGGTCATCCTAAAATTAATCTGGATTGAAATTAGCGGATCGGATCGGGTGATCCCAACACCAAAAAGGTTTGAGGGGAAAATTGTTATTAGGCTCTAACTTTAGTACGCTCTGTGACGTGGGCTCGCGGCGTGGCCATCTGAGCCAGCCGTAGGGCCACTTGTGCCACTAGTGCGTCAGGCATTTGTGGGTTGAAGCTGGAGTATCGTCAGAGCATCACCAAGCCATGAGGGCTTCGCCATCGATACTCCAAGATCTTCGGGCGTGGGACAAGAGGGCACGCGACATGGTGGCAATTGGTCGTAATGCAGTGCCAGCAGGACACGTGATGCGGACGCGACTGAGCCAAGTTGGCCTAGTGATGCGGGAGGGCGTTGCGGTATGCCAAACCAAGGGGTTTGAGGTCCTCCTGCCATTTAGGCACTATTGATGTTTAAACTATATATATGAGGAAATGATCTAACAGCCACGTTACGTGTCGCTGGCCTAAGTGATCCCCTACGGAACGCGTATGATAGCCTTGTGGGCTTGATTTCGCGCATCCGGGCCTCGCATAGGTGTTAGGTCGCTCCTGTCGCGTCGTGCGCTGGAGCCATCATGTTGGTGGTCCACGACCACCCTCATGGTGCGGACCTAAACTCTAAGTGGGGCTCCCCTCGGGCTATCGCTGCGTATAGCTATATGTGTTGCATTCGGAAATCCGCATAGTTTCTAACCTAATGCGCTACCGTGCAGGTTTGAAACACGAGTAGGCTGAGCTAGTTTGAGAAAAGCTAGTTGCCGCATGAGAGTTCACGTCGCTAAAGAGTAACTCCGTGACAGCTCGCTCAAGCGACCTTGGTTGTAGCTCGAGCGAGGTGGGTCACCTAATGGGGGAATCACACGGGTTAAAGTCGCTCGAGCGGCTTTGGACATCGCTCGAGCGACCAGTGCACGGATCAAAGGAGCAAAACTTATGGTTGTAAGTCGCTCGAGCGACTTTGGTTCTTGCTCGAGCGACCCGTGATGTCGAAGTTATATGCAAATTTCGTTTTTTGAACAGTTTCTCTTGGGTTAGAAGTTAGATTCGAGACTTCTATATAAGGAAAACCTCATGGACGAAAAAAGAGCCTTTGTGAGAGAGAGAGTTATTGTAAAACTTTAGAAAACCAGTGTAGGGTTTTGAGGAGAGTTTTAGTGAGGCTTAAGTGTTTTCGTATTCTTGTGTAATCATCAATATAATGGATTATCGCTGCCTGTGGGCATAGGGATATTATCGAATCACGTAAATATTGTCTCTTGTGTGTTTATAGTTGATATTCTTCTATTTTTGTGTTATTATTTGATCGTTCATCGTGAGATCGTTGATTAGTTTGTGAGCTTCTGCATAACAAAAATTACAATAGTCAAATATTTTTTATTATAAGCTTCCAAATAAGTTGTTAAATCAGTCGCTAATGTACAATGCATGATACGCCATATTTTATTCCAATTTTACATTTACAACACCCACATTAAGAAAGAAAATAGCCCAAAAGGCCAAACTAAATGGAACATGTCCTCCAATAAATTAAGTTTCACACTTAATAACTAATCAACGAAACCAAATTGGCCAAACTAAAGTACAAGAAAAACAAGGAAGAGAAGAAAGAAAAAATACAGTTCTCTTCCTGTTGGAGACTTCTGTGCTAAAAACATTAAAAAGCATGCATAGAACTATTGGTTCATTTCAAAATGGTGACTTCAAAATATAAGGATTGAGAAGATTATTAATATCAATTAATCTTCATATGATCAATAATCACCAGCACCATCCGATAAAAAAAAAATTTATATAAATAAATCCCTATAAGGCTGTAACAGTCTCAAAATTTTCTTTTGTTATTATTTTTTTTACTGTTTTTTTCTATAAAATTTGGTAGTAAAAAGAAGTTTTTGAAAAAGGAATGAGACATGCGCTAAGGCTCTAAAAGATTTCTTCTTTCTTGAAAGCAGGGCTTAAGATTTGAAGAGTTGAGTTACTTTCCTTTTTGTGGTTTAAACTTTATAGTCCGTGTAAAACAGAATATTAGTTATGTACATAATTTTTGTATCGGTGGATTGGAGATCCAATTTAAATATCACTTGGGATCTGCCCATTCGGGACGATCCAACCAATCCTCAGCTGATACCCGTGCATAAATATTCTGACTTGTGAAATTGATATCGTTTGGGCTAAAACCGATCCAGATCGGTATTGACCAATATTTGAAGCCATGACTTCTTTGTTGAGTTCCCTATCAAATGAGACCTTTTTATAAACCTTATGTAGGGCTGTCAATGGGTAATGTCGGGCAAATATTTTGACTGCCCAATGTGAAAATGGTATATGCCAGACCAGATGGTGCACTCAACTGACTCAACTCAACCAAAAACATTGACCCGACCCAGCCTAGTAAAAACCTTCAATTTTATATATATATATATATATATATATATATATATATATATATTGGGTCAGGTGGACTCGACCGAATTTTTGTCAAACCCGAAAATTGTCTCATCCCCGACCCGTCAATAACGGTCAGGTCATGTAATGAGTTGACCCGACTTGCTGACAGCCGTAGCCTCATGGGAGCCATTTCGGTTTCAAAGCAACAATAATGAGCAACATCACCATATGGAAGCAATGGCAGACAAGATCTTGATTCGTAGTAGGGATTGAAGATGGCGCTTCAACTTTATGTTAATGGATTATTCCACTTAGAAATGGATCATAGTATCAACTTAGGAGGATGCTTCCTTTTGGGAATTTTCAATTTTTAGAGATAATATATATATATATATATATATATATATATATAGGAAAAAGGGAAAATGTGGTTAGGCGTAGAGATATCTCTACGTCAATTAATATGGACGTGATATGTAGCGCTTTTTTTGTGAAGTGATGAGTGGCATGGGAACAACTTTACTAACTGGAGTTACGCTTTTAAAATATTTTAATACTCTTTCAGCCGTCATTCTTGACTTTTTTAAAGTCTCTTTCTTTTTTCACTTTTCTTTCTTTTTTTAAGAAAGTGTCAAACTTACTTTTTCAGATATATTTTACTCAAAAAATATGAACGCCCGTCGTTCGGTAGCGAAACGATAGCACCTTTACAGAGAAGCATCGGCGCCTCGTTTTAGGGGCGCCAGTGCTTCATTTTTGGGCGTCGACCATTCGATTTAATTTTTGTTTATTTTATTTATTTATTATTTTTTTTTTATGGAAGCACCAGCGCCCCTAGAACGAAATGTGGGCGCATCGTTTAAAGGCACCGACACTTCGAAAATTTTAAATTTTTTATAATTTTAATTTTTTATGGAAGCGTTAGCGCCCTTAAAATGAAGCGCTGTTTCATTTTAAGGATGTCGGCGCTTCGATAATTTTTATTTTATTTTATTTGCAGCGTCGGCGCCTCTAAAACGAGGCGTCGTCGCTTCATTTCGATGTGCTAGCGCTTCACTACTGGACGTCACTTTTTTTGAGTAAACTATGAATGAAAAAGTAGGTCTGACACTTTTTTAGAAACAAAAGTGTAGCCCTAGTTAGTAAAGTGGGCCTCATGCCACCCATCACTTCACAAAAAGGGCACTACATGTCGCGCTCATATCAATTGACATAAAGATATCTCTACACCCCTGGTCGCATATCCCCGCGCCTCATATATATATATATATATATATATATATATAGGAAAAAGAGAAAATGCGTTCGGACGTAGAAATATCTCTCCGCCAATTGATATGGGCGCGACACGTAGCTTTCATTTTATGAAGTGATGAGTGGCATACGAACCAATTTACTAACTAGAGTTAAACTTTAAAAATATTTTAAAAGTTATATTCGTTTTCAATCGTCATTCTTGACTTTTTTAGAAGTATTTTTAGACAGTCTTTTTTTTTTCTCTCTTATCTCTTTTTCTAAGAAAGTGTCATTCTTACTTTTTCAGCTATATTTTATAATAAAAATATGAGCGCCTGCCATCAGGTGGCAAAGCGCTAGCACCTTTACAGGGAAGCTTCGATGCCTCATTTTAGGGGCGTCAGCGCTTCGATTTAAAAAAAAATAAATATTTTTTTTTATTTTTTTTATGGAAGCGTCAGCACTTCGTTTAGGGGTGCCGTCGCTTCGATTTAAAAAAAATAATTATATTTTTTATTTTTTATGGAAGCGCCAACGCCCCAAGAACAAAGTGCTTTGTTTAGGGGCACCGGAGCTTCGATTTAAATTTTTTTATTTTTTTTATTTTTATTTTTTTTATGGAAGCGCCGGTGCCCCTAAACGAAGCGTCGACGCTTCATTTTAGGAGTGTCGGCGTTTTGAAAAATTTTATTTTATTTTTTTCTAAGTGCTGATGCCCCTAAACGAAGCATCAATACCTCTAAAACGAGGCGCCGACACTTTGTTTTAGGGGTGCCGGCATTTCGTTTCGGGGTATTAGCACTTCGCTACCGAACACAACTTTTTTTGAGTAAAATATGCATAAAAAACTAAGTCTATTTTTTTGGAAAAATAGAAAAAAGAAAGAGACTTTAAAAAAGTATAACCCTAGTTAGTAAAGTGGGCCCCATGCCACCCATCACTTCATAAAAAGGGCACTACGTGTCGCACTTACATCAATTGGCGTAGAGATATCTCTATGCCCGGACGCATATCCTCGAGCCTCATATATATATATATATATATAAATGAGGAAAATCTCTAATTAGCAGCATGACACCAAATTAGATCATATATTAGTTTTTTTTATACGGCCATTCGGTTGAGATAGCCTCCAGAACCGAGGAGCAGGTATGCATACACATGTGACAGTTGCGGAGCAGCGTAAGGGAGTACTAACTATAGTGATGAGGGTTAACTAACAGAACCCAACCCACACCTTGTAAGGAGAAGGATGAAAAACAACGTGAATGACGAGAATCGAACCCACGACCTACTCCCTCACATTAGAAATAATGAAAGCTTTTATTATTCTCAATCTTAAACTACAAAAAGATTATGTTTTAACTTTATCATTTTCTTATCCAACAATCCAAATGTTATCGCTCACAAAAATTATGGGTCTATTAATAATTCATACTTTCATTTAAGGGTTTTGAAATAAGGGCAATGGTTGAATCCAATTAGGTTGAATCGGATTTCAAGTTCTACCACATCTACAGCCAAGGGCTGTAGATGGCGTGCAATTAAGATTCTCTTATAGCCAAGGGCTGTAGATGTGGCTGAACTTGAAATCTAGTTCAACATTATTGAAAATAATAAAGTAACTCTAGTGACATATCTAATAATAAGAACTCCGTAGTTAAGCATTATTGGGCGAGAATAGTATTGGGATGGGTGACTTCCAAAGAAGTCCCTCTACATTAAACGTATAATATTACTGAGCAAAAAAAGAAAAGAAAAGAAAAGAACTTAACTTTAGGTCATGGCTATGCATCAGATTATGGGCTTTGACTGCTTTGCATCATAAGATAGAGAATGTATTTTATGCTAATATTTTGCACCAAAGATATTTAGATTATGGCTTTCAAATCAGACGGCTTAAATTGTATTTTCACTTAGCAAAAGTTTCCAAAATACAAAGTCTTTCTTTGAAGTTGTGCCTTACTGTCAACTTTGTGTGTGCAAGTAACGACTCCCTTAAACCTTTTCCAGTCTATTACATCCGAATCCTCCACTACTCTATACCTCATATGTAACCTAACATTGTTATCACTCAAATTGTAAAATATCAATTTATTGAAGAAATTCAAAACGCTCTATCTCAAATGATTTTTTTTTGAGGATATAGCCATTTTGTTTCAAAGCAATAGTAATTAGCAGCATCCCAAAGCCATGGATCGCAATGTCATTATTTTACATTATCACCGTACAAGGAAAACAAATTTCTTCGAGGGAAAAAAAAGGTATGAAACCTTGTTTAAAACGTGTGTTTTGAAGGATGAAAAACAAAACATTTTTTTTCAAAAAATATATTTTTTAATGCATTTAATTCACAAAATAAATATGTTTCTCGTTAGTCGTTACAAGTCTAGATACATATATTTTTATACTAACGTTTTAATAATTATTTTCAAATTTTTCTATTTATTTCCAAAATTAACGAGATTTGTGATTTTTTCTATAAATTTCGAGAGTGTTTTATTCGTGAACTTAGTCTGCAATCCCAATGTCAGTGTGACTGCCTCCGAGCCTCCTAAAGAATCACACCCTTTGTTAATGAAAATTTGGTATTGATAATGACTCCGAGGTACGTAGTTCACTACGTTGTCTTAAAGACAATAGACGCCCTTACTCTGTTGGATAAACGAAGATGCAATAGAGTTCCAGCGAATCTTCCTTCAAGATACAACAGAGCCCGGTCTTACCAAATCTGTGTCTTTTAACCTGGATCTGGTCTTTATTTATAGAGGTAATTTTGAAAGATTGTGTCTGTTCAGATAACAAATAGAAATAATCTTAAAAGATTGTATTTTCTCACCATGAAGAGATTTGTGTCTTATCAAATTTAGGGTGAAAATACTTTTTTGAAAAGATCTGTCTTTTCACCGTGAAGAGACGTCAGATTTGTATCGTTTCAACAAACGGCAAAAAGATAAATCTAAAATTTGAAGACACTTTGAAAAAACACTTTAGAGAGTAAATATTTACAAGTATGCCATTGAATTATTTTACAAGTTTGCCATTGAATTATTAATGATAATTTAACCTTAATTTTGAAACACAAAAATATATATTACTATCCCAATATATATATATATATATATATATATATATATAACACCCTTAAATCATTTGGTTCTCCTTTTCCATAGGCACTCGTGAAAATTTATGAGATGAAAAAATATTTCGAAATTGAGATTTTATAAATCCCGATGAGAACTAATCCTTTAGGCCTTTTTTGATAACATGGAAATGAAAATTAGTTTTCAATTGTTATTGTTTGATAGCTATATAAGGAGATGAAAATGAAATTAAGTAGGTCTCGCATGGAAATTGAATTTTCATACACCAAATCATTTTAAGAGGAAATTATTTCAACCTTTTAAGTGATTGAAATTGAGCTTCTCACTAACAAAATAATATTTTTTATCATTTCAAATCTAATGGTACTTGTAAAAAACTTAAAATTTAAAAAAATTATCTTTTGAATTTTAAAAAGTAACTTCTATTTCTATGACTATCAGACCGGCACGATCACTATGACATCACATTATCTACATCATACTCTTTTCAATTAATATTTGACTTTGGTCAAAGTTTGATTTATAATTAAACTTTAATTGGATTTATAAGTTATTTAAAGTTTTAAATTTTGATAAAAATTTGACTACTAAAATATGATAATAAGTTGTAAGTCAGTAATATATTACCAAATTTTTAGGGGTCAAACTTTGACTTTTAACTAAAATTTTACTTTTTATTAAACTTTTGACTCTTATAATTTGATTGCGAAAAAAAGATACTGTCATGTTGATGTACAATTTTATATTAGATTTTTAATTTTATTAGTCAATAGTTTGACCTTTAGTCAAAATTTGACTTCGGGTCAAACTTTGACTTTTACACAAAATTTATTTTTAGTCAAACTCGAAACCTGCTTATAGATAAAGTCTACTACCACATAAACTTATACCGTATTAGTGCAATTTTTTCTTGGCCAAAGTTCGACTTTTTATCAAAGTTCGATTTTCTATAAAAAGTTATAAATTTTAATTAGTGGAATATTATAATTAAAATTATCAATCATTATTTTAACTTGTAATTTGAAAATACACATTGTCTCATTTTTATTAGTGAAAGATTGATTTTTAGTCAAAGTTTGACTTTTATTCAAATTTTGACTTTAGTCAAAATTAGTCAAAATTTGATAAATATATCTTAAGAGTTATTCGGGCTTTTATCATGCTAAGTCTTAACCTATTGCAAACGCATAATGAAAATTACAACACTAGTATAGGATTGTTCTCACGAGAAAGATGATTATTCTGTTGTAATTATAGTGACAAATTTCGTCGAAATGCGGCAAAATTGGCCGAAATGGGGGTCAAACGAAAATTTTGAAGAAATTTCGTTACTTTTCGGAAATTTCAAGAATTTTGGTACTTTCGACGAAATTTCAAGAAACTTCTGTACATTTCGTTTTCGTTTTTATTTTTTTACTTTACTGAATTGAAGTAGTAACAAAAAAACACAGGAATAGTACCCTTTGTGCCCACATTTTTGCTTTTTTACTTTACTTTATTAAAGTAGTAATGAAAAGACACAGGAATAGTACCCTTTGTGCCCACCAAACGGCTGCATGGATAGATGAAGTGAAGGCAACTTATATAAGGTGGGTAGTGTGTTACTTTTTCTAACTTCACCGATGTGGGACTAAACAACCCTTCATTTTGTCAATTTGTCTCTATGCTTGAGCTGTCTTCCATGATTCTATGCTTGTATTTTATAGTTCTATGCTTGAGCTATCTTCTACAGTTCTATACTTGAATTGGGCATCAGTGCTTGGCCACTTGGACCAATTGCTTAAATATATATTATATATATTTTTAATCCTTGAAACTTTTTTGAAATTAATCCGAAATGTATCGAAATTAATCCGAAATGTACCGAAAGGACCCCCCACCGAAAAATTATCGAAAACGAAATTTGTCACTATGGTTGTAATTTCGTTTGTTTAAAAACTTGTATTTATCTTTTTAGATCCTAAACTACTAGAGAAATATAAATAAAAGAATGACTTATTTAAACTTATTTGCAGGAAATAAATATAAATTCTCCTCCTTCCAAATTATGGTCGTCAATTATAATCCTTTAGATCTTAGAATTGTATCAAATAAAGTACTGCTACACTGTATCTTAGTCCTCTAGAATTTGGGCGTCAATCAAAAGCTAGAATTCCTTAACACAAATTTAAACTAATCAACAATCTTCTTAAATTTGGGCATCAATCAAACTCAAGAAAATTGAAGATGAAAAAGTAAACCCATTACACTAATTTACAAATTCTCAATCTGAGTCGTCAATTCGAATAAAAAACTTTTAAATATTTACAAAGTAGTAAAAGTGCATGAAAATAAATCTAAACTAGAAAGCAATAAAAAGATCTTCAATCCCTCAGTTGCAGGCGTCAATTGCTTCTAAGAAACTAAAGATACTTTACTCTAATCTTTCAGCTCCCAATCATAGGCGTCAATTACTCTCGAGAGACCTTGGATATCTAAACTACTTTACTTTTGATTGAAAGAAAATTCAACCTCAGTCGTCAATTGTTGTTGAGAATTTCTTCGATAACTCTATTCCTATGCCGAGCCCTCTTATTTATAGATCATAAGGGATCGATTTACATTATGCTAATTATAATCAAAGAAAATTTTTAATCAAAAGATTCCTAATATAATTTTACTTATAATCCTAATTCTTCCTTGCTCTAGATGGTAGACGTGTGCGAGACTTTTCTCCTTTATTTTAGCAGCATAGATCTTCTAAGTTCTTTCGTCAATCTTCTATGATCCGTAAGTTGCCAGGCTTCTAATCCGAGAGATATTCTAATTCTGTGCATGACGGTGTAGACTTTACGTGATCAGTAGCATGAACTTTATTTCGTACAATCGTGTATACAATTGTTCTTCTTTCTATATGATTTCTGCTATGTTGAACATTTGAGATTTTACTTTGGTTCCTCCAATTGTAGCTTCTTTTGTATGTTCATAAATCACGATTTTTCTTTCTTTTTTCTTTTTCGCTCGTTCAAGATTTACGTTCGTTTGATATTTCATTTTTCTTGGCTCATCGACTGGTCCTTCGTTTGATTGTATTTTCTTCTTCGGACGATCGTAATTCTTACAGCTTTTTGAATTCATTTTGGCAAAGATTAACATTTCGACTCTAATATGCTCATTAATCTAAATATCTGCCCATATCATCTCATTTGTAATAAATTAAGGTCTAGCATTACTAAGTTAAGAGTGATAAAATGATATATTCTGTGACTGATCAAGAATAGATAGTGATTATTACTATTGTTATTTGTATTTTGGTAATGTAAATTTTTGCCAATTAAAGTTTGATATTTGGTCAAACTTTGACTTTGTAATACAATTTAATTTTTTCAAACTTTTGTAGTCCTAATGACATTATCATTTAATTATTTTATTACTTTGTAGTATATTACTAATTTTTTTTTTTTTTTTTTTTACATTTGATCAAAGTTTGACTTATTTAAAAGTTGATATTTGATTAAATTTTTTATTAGTGTAACCTAGCAATGGATACGAATACTGTTATGCTAATTTGTAGCTTAAAGATCATTGCCAAATTTTTTATTGGTCAAAATTTGACTTTTCTAAAAGATTGAATTTTTTTTCAAGTTTAAAAATTGAATTTTCTTTCAACACATAACCTTATAGATTATATTAGCATTTACTATATAACTTTTTATTTTAGTGAAATTTTTTTTTATTAATCAAAGTTTTATGTTTGATCAAAGTTTGACTTTTATTAAAAATAGACATTTGATCAAATTTAACTAGTGTAACATTGTGATGTATGTGAATACAATTATGTTAATTTGTAGTTGGACTTTTGTAACTTGTTGGTATATTGCAAAATTTTCTCTTGGTGAAGGTTGAAATTTTGTTCAAAGTTTGACTTTTATAAAAATTTAATTCCATTTCAACGTATATACTTACAGTAGATAGTAGCATTTACAACTTTTTTATTTAGCTTTATATATTTTTATTGATCAAAATTTTGGTTTGGTCAAAGTTTGACTTTTTATTTGAGTTTGACTTTTCAAACTTTGACTTAATTTAATAATAAATAGTAATTACTATGGTGTCAATTTGTAACGTAATAGAATATCATTAGAAAAACTCATTTTCAAATTCATTTTTAAATATGCTAATCAAACAAGAGAAATCAATTGCGAATGAAAGTCATTTCTCAAACCCACTAATCAAACATTGAAAAATTCATTTATAGAGGAAATCATTTCCTAAAAAATCAATTAGGAAATTGATTTCATTTTCTCTTTGGAGTTTTATTGCTATCAAACAAGCCTAAATGAATATTTTCTCTCCCCACTTATTGTAAGTGATTACCAACATGTTAGTGGCAAAATGGTTTAAAGGTACAATGAATTTACTTTGTATTCTTGTGAAGGAGGCAAACCCATTGACACTAATCCTTCATAAGAATATTATATAAAATGAAAGTGGTCTGTCGACCAAGTCACTCGGGGTTAAAAGGCGCTTACCTATTACCAACTCATAATTAGGGCTGTCAATGGATAGGGCTTTATGGACTCTATGACACCCCGTTCGAAGAGACCTGACACGAGCATTTGGTGCCCAACCTAACCACAACGCCCGATGCCTAACCTGATCTGAAAATTCGGGTTGAGACTTTGGGTTAGGTAATGCGAGTCGGTTGAGCATTCGGGTCGGGCCAGGTCAACGGCTTGGGTTGACAGGTCATCCCATAGCTTAAACTTTTCACTTCAGGTATTTAGGTTATAACTTGTATTTTAAATGTGGGTGGAGCTTGAGCTTAAGAGTTAGTCTAGAATGAGCGTCCACCTTCCATTGGTGGATATTGCAGTTTACACATCTATGTGATTGTATGACTTGCACAGACTTCCAATCCATAGAAGTCTGTGCACGTCACGTAGTAAACACATATGTGTGGACTGCTTTAATGCACATCACCCCAATCTCTCACTTGGTAGATCTTGAGACTATGAGTATATTATGAGACAGTCACTTTTTGACTCCTCGTGGTATAGATTTCAAAAAAGTGGTCCTAAAGTTACAATTGAGTGTGATGCGTGTCACATGATTTTATGGTCACTTTTTGGGGATATGTGCCACATGACATCAGAAGGTGACAGATTGATAGTACGCCCATGGTTTCAAGATCCATCGTGAGATTGGGTGAAAAATGATCTCCACCATTAGATTCAAAGCCAGCAATGGGTGTCCACATGACTCGTCCTGAAGGTTGACTTAGGTCGATCTAACCCAATCCTACCCGTTCATTACCCTATCAATAATGAGAAGAGCGATATATATATATATATATATATATATATATATATATATATATATAAAGTAGAAATTTGTGAGGATGAGTTCCCTATTTTGAATCTAGGGCTCTATTTGGTTCGGTTTGGTCGGTTTTGGACCAAAAGCATAAACCAAACTGGTTTTAAGCTATTTTTAGATTTTCAAATTAAACCAAACCGTCCAACTATTAAACCAAACCAACCCGATTCAATTTGGATCAATTTGGTTCGGTCGGTTTCGATTTTCTTATAAGTTCTACTTGCACATCCAAAATTTCTCAACTTCTCAATCGATTTTTCTATAAGTTCTACATAATCGCTTTAGGATTTAGGAATAGGCTAATGAAAAGAGTAGTGTTTTATATAAAAATATACATTTAAATGCCCTTTAAAATTAATCAAAATCCCCGCCTATATACATATATATATATATATACTTACAAACTAGATTCGGTTCGAGGAGGCTGAGAACCGAAACCAAACTAAACTTTTTTATTTTCCTTTTTTCCAAATGAAACTCAAACCAGTACCTGTCCAAACCGGACCAAATTCGACAGTTTAGATCGGTTTAGTCGGTTAGGTCAAAAAAATGCACAGCCCTATTTCAATCCCACTCTTAGGTCTGAGTTGAGGATGAGTTCCCCATTTTGATTCCCACTCTTAGGTTCGAGTGGATATGGTACCTTTTACAATGATAAAAGCTGATAGCGTGAAATTAATATAATAAATAAAGTACGTGAAAGCGTCTCTGATCCATTCAAAATGGTCCCTATATGGTCCATTTTCCTTCCCTCAGTGGACGTTAGAGCATCTGCGGCACCAAATGGTTCACTCTGCTATTATGACACTCGGTGATACCAGAAAGTTCATGTGTGCCTTCTACACAGGAGATCAGCATAGAATCACAATTAGTGCCGTCCGATCTAAATTAATTCTTTACCGATTTGATCATAAGGCTAGGTCTATTCCTAAAAATTTTCAGGAAACTACAACTTGCACACGAGATTTACACCGTTGCATACAGGTTAAAAAGAAAGATGGATGCCTTATTAGCACCAACTTCTTTCCAGAAAGTGCCAACGGCTGCCGAACCCTCTTGAAACCCGTCGATTGCTTAAAATCAAGTGATGGTGATTTTTTTCCACCCCGATCTTCCACACAGGTTTTGGAGGCAACGAACATACCGTCAAATTTGTATATAGTTAGAGTCTAATAGTTAACTGTTTTAAATGGTTGTTGATTGTCTAAGATATTTGTATCAGTACCGGTTAAGCAATATGTGACCGGCCAATACTCGAGCTTGTAGCATGGTACCTGGGGCACACAATGTAGTGCGAAGTGGGCACGCAAACATTTTAATGCTGGGACGACACGACATGTGGTGTCAGGAGGAAACACGACATGGAGCCAAGAGGGCCTTGCAACGTGGTCGTGCTGTGAAGACGCGACACGGTCGCATGGGGGTAAGATGCGGGAGTGACACAGTCGCGACACAGACGCAATATGGCAAAGCAGTGCTAGCGATACGAGGCATTGCGGTATGTCAAACCAAGGGGTTTGAGGTTCTCCTGTCATTCTGGTTGAATAACTGTTTTACCCGTATATGTGGGAGAATTCTTGGAGAATGTCTTCCACCCACACAGGGGCCTTGCGTTGTCAGAGGGGGCGCAAGTGTCTCCTAGGCCTGAAAGGGTGGACCTAGGACGTCGACGCATCGATGTCGTGTGACACCCAATGTGAAGTTAAAGTATGACCCGGACTACGCGTCGCGGCGCATACATCTGGGCAACTTCGCGAGAACACTTGAGCGTTGCGTGGGACTTAGTAGAGTACGACAACATGAGGGCTGCGTGGGACTCTGTTAAGCACGACAGCATGAGGGAGGCACGTGACTATGGGCTTGGTTCGGTATGCGAGCAAAACATAGGCCGCGAAACAGACCAAGTATGGAACAGTGGTGCAAGCGAACGTGTCGTAAGGGACACGATACATTAGGTGGTAGGCCGCGAAACAGAGGTAACTACGAGGGGGAGTTCCCGTCCTCTAGGCGGGTGGTATCAGAGCTAATGAAAGAGATTGATTGGCCTCGTTGCATGCGGTAGCAAAGCACCGCGTTGATTGATGGCGCGTCGAAGGACGCCCCCGCGACAATTGGTATCAGAGATAGACTGACTTAGCGCATCGGACATTAGGTGCCGCACGGGCTGACACTACTGAAAGAATGATCCTCTGATAAATAGCTCAATTGATATCCTCTTCTCTTGTGGAAGTAATAAGTCATGGGTTCTAATTCTCATGCCTGCTCTCGCCCCTTTGTGGGGGTCTCCTCCCAGTGTGTTGCGCCAAATACAGATCCTCTCTGCGTACAAGTTTGTATAGACACTAGATCTGAACCATCTATGTTGCATGGCATCCTCGAAAAGATATTTGCATTACTAATATAACGAAGTCAGTTTTAGAAATATTGGACAGAAAAGAATCTTGTACAACACATGGAATTAATAAAGAAGATTCCAACCATAGATCTAAATCACGGATGAATATCTTAGATGAGATTCGTTAGATCCTAAAACTCTAGAAAATTAGTTAGACATTTCTATGTAAAAATAACACATAAATGAAATAGCGTAATTAAACTTCATTAAAATATCGAAATTTAGTGGCACAATGAATCCAAATAATAGTTTGAATCAACATGCTATGATCTTCCTCTAAAAAAAACTACTACTCTATGTTCTAGATATAGAAAACTGATAAAAGAAGGCTAGAAAATGGAAAGAAGAAAGTTAGTCAGTACAATGTTTACAGTCAAGACGGGTTTCTCAGAAGACAGTATGAATTATGTTTTCCGACCGCCTGTGAGACTGGATTGAGTGTATGAGTAAGAATATATTATATTATATTATGGAGGGCGATATGTTATGGTGGTAAGCTAATATGGTAACCCTCACATGGTAGACTCAAGTAGTGACTCTTATACAAGTCGTATTAGAGAATATAAGTAAAAATATATGCCCATACAGAGTACAGACGTGCATGTCGTTGTAATAAGATATATTATGTTTATGAGGTATTGCGAGGTACGATAATGTACGTTAGGATTGGAGTGTCTCTAGATGTAGGTTAAAATATGAATTTGATGTTACACATGATTCTGACATTTTGTATTTTTATGTACTGTCATACTATTATTATCACTCATGATATACACACACAATGTACCTAAGTAGTGTAGGGTGAATTTGTGGTATATCCACTAAGTTGCGCATTGTTTAGTAACTCAACCCTCGTCATGGTGTCTCATACCACAATGAGTTGTAAGGAACATAAATACGATGTGATCCCCCACTACGATGTGATCTGCCTCATTATGATGTCTCATACCACCATTATTCCCGCCGCTACCAAAAACTGCCGTAACAGCAAGTGTCGTTGAAGCACCTTATTTTTATAGTATCATCTCAGTAAATCACCAAACTAAAAGACAGGCATGATCTCATACACTCGTGTATATGATTTATCATTTTTATAGAGCACATCACATAACAATGATAGAAATAGTCTTATTTGACTTGATGTATAGAGTTAAATATACAAGCCACATTATATATATATATATATATATATATATATATATATATATATATATATATATATATATATATATATATATATATATATATATATGTAGGCAATACATTAATACAAATATAAAATAGGTGTAATTTTTAGTGTACATGTGAATGAAAACATGGAAGGTTCAAGTTTAACTTCTCAAATGGCATCGAAATCCTAAAGTTTTCATGTCATTGTGAAGATCGCACCAATGTGATAAAAATCGATATATAATATGTTATAATAAGATAAATGCATAAAAAATATCGCGCTTTAAATTTATATATATCATAACTATCGATCGAAAACCTAATTTTAGAATTAACATGTAATAGGAATTTTGGTTATAATACATCATGAGTAGAGTAGTTGATACTCCGTCAAAAGATAACATTGCCGGTGATTTGCCGACTGTAATCAAATAAGGCAAGATAATAAAAAAATAACTCAAGAATATAGATTAACAATTTTAATAGAAAAATAAATTACCAGTAATATAGATTTATCAGATTTATAAGAATTTATGGCTTAATTAGTTTTAAATAAAATAAGAATATAGATTAGATTTTAGGGCTCAACTAGTTTTAAATAAAACAAGAATATAGTTTAGATTTTAAGGCTTAATTAGTTTTAAATAAAACAAAAATTTAGTTTATATTATATAGCTTAATTAGTTTTAAATAAAATAAGAATATATATTAGAATTTTAGAACTTAACTAATTTTAAATAAAATATGAATATAGTTTTGATTTTAAGGCCTAACTAATTTTAAATAAAATAAGAATATAAAATTATAGTTTAAATAGAAGGGTAAATTACTAACTATATAAATATATCTTATTTACAAATAAACAGGTTCAATATAATATACCAAATAAGTATATCTATTGAATTTATAAAATTTTAGAGTTTAATTAGTTTTAAATAAAAAAAGAATGTAGATTAGATTTTATGGCTTAACTAGGTTTAAATAAAAGAAGAATATAGTTGAAATTTTAAGGCTTAATTGGTTTTAAATAAAACAAAAATGTAATTTAGAGTTAGTTTTAAATAAAATAATAATAAAAAATTATAGTTTTAATAAAATGGTAAATTACTAACTATATAGATATATCAGATTTACAAATAAATAGGTTCAATAAAATATATCAAATAAGCAGGTCTATCAGATTTAATTAATTTTTAAATCCGTCGATGCGCGATAGAACGCACCCTACACGACGGAATCTGAGAAGAATAGAGGAGATTAATGGATACCCATTTGTTGAAGCGTGAATCGTTTATTATTGTGGCGGTTCGGGTTGAAGAGATCGATGCCCAAATTTTCTTCTCCTTCCTCCTCCGATCTTGTTGATGGTTGATGAGTAGTGAAATATGATAATATTTCACCCCTTAAAATCTATATTTAGCCATCCGATGAAGGCTATCTAACGAGAATGGTGAGATTTTAAGTATTTAAGGTAAAACTGACTGTGGGATGTAATAAGAAGCATAAAATAGCATAAAACTATCTAACACTGGAACATTAAAGCAAAGGAAAAAGCGGAGCTCCACTACACTACAATAGTCGATCAATCGACCTCACATATCGATTAATTGACCTAATGAAAGGAGCAGAAAGACCTACTCTTTGTCATATGTACACTCGATTAATCGACTTATATAGTGTCGATGAATCGAGTTTCAAAAGGATGATAAGCGGGAAATTGAAATTCAAAATCAATTGATCGACTTTAATAGTCGATTAATCGAGTTTGAATTTCAAATCTCTGAACTCAGAGCTATTTAAACAAAATTCGAGGAATTAGTTAGGGGATCTTTTTATCTTTCAACTGTATTTTCCTCTCTCGAGTTTTGAGTTTTCTATTGCATTCTTTCTCTTCTAGTTTTGTTCTTCATTTTCCTTAGGCGTAAGATTTAAATTAGTTTTCGTTTCTGCATTGGAAGAATCATTGTACATGTTAGATTAAAGTTCTGCTGGAATTGTTGAGGTATTTTACAGTATTTCAAATGTCATTTAGTAGTTTTATTTTAATCATGCCTTTTATGTCAATCATGCATGACTAATTTCATTGAGGATGTGGATTTAATGAACCCCATCCAAGGTATTCATTTATAATAGTAAAAAATTATAGTTGAGATATTAAATTCTTTTAATTTTAAGGGCCCTAATGTTATTATTGACATGGATATAATCTAATTACGGTATGAGATCTAGGTGCTAATCATGCCCTATGGTCTCAGCCTTACAATAATGATTTTATCCTAATTTGCCCATCTCAGGGTTAAGTTCTACTACTATTTGAGGTGTGAGTGTTAATCATGCACTCATGGGATGTTAATAATACATCTTCGTAATCTTAGATCAGTAGTGTGACTTTATCCTACGAGTAAATTTTGATTACCATCTGAGGTGTGAGTGTTAATCATACACTCATGAGAAGTTAATCATACATCTCCGTGATCTTAGATCGGTAGTGTGGAATTTACCCCAGAAATTAGGTTCTGAATGTTATCCGAGGTGTGAGTGTTAATCATACACTCATGGGATGTTAATCATACATCTTCATGATCCCAGATCTTTAATTTAGAACTCATGTGTGTTTAGGGACAGTGCTCCCTCATAGATATCTTTTGAGGATCTCATATCTTAATCCACAGATTTGTATTACATGAATGATAAACCTACGATGGGAGGATTTAGTATCCCAATCCTTATATTTTATTATTTGTTTAAATTTCAATTTATTGCTTAGTCTTTATTCTGTTTATCAAACTCTCAGAATCTTTAAACTAGTTAAATATTGTGCTAATTTGTGGTAATTCTTTTGGTTAGTTGTTATTTATCTTTTTATTTTCTGACCAATCCCTGTTAGAACGATCTCGTACTCTGCACCTACTATCTACAAACCGTTTTGTGCACTTGCGAGTAAAATAAAATAAAAATCACAACAGTGGTTGAGCGAGAGATTTGAGGGAAGGCTAGTGAGTTTTGGGAGAAAAGAATTAAGAGGGAAAAAACTCTCGTATAATTTTGATTATAGTGAATAGAGAGCTCTTAAGACTTTATTTATAATAGTAATAATGCATTCGTGAATAGATTGTCAAAAGGCTTCGTTCCAATGCTTTGTGTAGGCACCGAAACAAATGGTATTTCTCTCTCGAAATTATAGTTATACCCTTTAACATGTTGCATCTTTTAAAACGAGTGTAGCTTTTTATATTATTTTCAGAATTTGATAAATTATATATCGTTGAAACTGTATCAATGAACACTTCACAACGAGTCCAAAGTTGATTAAGAAAAATGGATATAGAAAAATGGAGATTTTTTTTTTCTAAAAGATGGTGGGTTCCGGTGTGGAGCGTTAATACTGTGCACAATGTGGTATATCATCTAAAACCGTTAAAATAGTAAAAAGGGGTCGGGCTGTTACACACAAGTACGATACAATACTGGTACGTCGATACGACAATTTTCAAAAAATCAAGACGATCCGTGCATATAAAAATTATTTCTCTACATATTTTTAGGTATATTCTAGATTAGTAAACTTAAGGAGAATAAGAAGAATAAACTGAAAAAACTTTGAGTGACTATGTAATAGTCCTACATTGGATAGGAAAAAGTTTTGACCCTATGCTATATATCATGACGCGTTTTTTATGAGGACTTAAACTCATGCCAAAAACAAAATCGGGGCAGGGGCCGAAGCCCATAATCGGACAATATTGTTACATGTCGGTCTTGGTTATCACAAAATGGTATCAGAGTCAAGGACCACTCTTCTATAAAGTGGGGGGATTGTAATAATCCTACATTGGATAGGGAAAAGTCCTGACCCTGGGCTATATGTGATTGCGGACGCTAAATATCATGACGCGTTTTGAGTTCTTAAGCCCATGCCAAAAACAAAATCGGGGTTGAGACGTAATCTCAGAACCGGACAATATTGTAGCATGTGAGTCTAGGTCATCACAGATTAATTTCGAATGAGTAGGCTGTACTCTGATAGGCATTACGCTGGTAGGCTCCTTCAATTTTTTTTTCTTCTTTGTTAAAAAAATTCTAAATGTGAAACTTGTAAACAGATCTTCTTCCTCTTTCAATTTATTTTTTATGAAAACGCCTAGGATATATATTTAGCCGTATCTCTGAAATATCGGTATCAAATGCTGTACAAATTAGGTTGCCAAAAATTGCATCCCTACTTCCCATATACCGAATCCGTATCGGCGTGGGAGTGAGTGGGACCTCTAAGGCGAGAAGGCAATTTCATAAGGTTGATAACCTTATGGTGTCGGTGTGGAGAATGGGCCCACTTAACTCTCTCTCTCCGTCACGGGTCGGTCCCAAACTCCCAATCAATTCTCTTGTCTATATGCATAAAGCACATAATACTTGACATATAATAATTATTTTCTCTCGTCTTTTGTCTCTCTTTCCATTTCACCTTCTTTTGTCTCTCTCTCTCTCTCTCTCTCTCTCTCTCTCCATTTCACCTTCTTCACCGCTTTCCTTGTATGGAAATGGCTTCTCCTCTCATCAAACTTCTCAACTCTGTTCCGTTAATGATACTATACATCTCGACAGTTGGTTTAGGTTGCCATTTTCCGGCAATCTTCAACTTCGGCGACTCGAATTCTGACACCGGCGGCCTCTCTGCCTGTTTTGGACAAGCTCCTCCGCCTCACGGCGAGACCTTCTTCCACTCTCCGGCCGGTCGGTATTGTGATGGACGGCTAATGATCGATTTCATCGGTGAGTTGTTAGCTTAAATTTTTATTTTATTTTTTATTTTAAATCTTCTTGTTTTAAAACTGCTGCACTTAAATGTCGAGTACTGTTAGCCACCAAATCGGTTGGGAGTAATGACTGTCACGGAAATCAGGGGAGTCGAGATTCATGTGAATGGGTTTTCGAAGTATTGAGATGGTCAACAATGTTCTTGCACGGATATCAGTGGAAATCTGTGTATCTCTTCTGTTTAGTCCTGACGTCAGTTTGAGATATGTCCGGAGGTGCACAGTGCACGGCTCGTCTATACAGTACTAAGTCTTTTATATAGAGTTAGTATTAAGTACTCAACTACTGCACTAAAGATGGTGCATGGGTCAATCACGTACCATCAAATTGGTCAGAAGTCGTGAGATGTACATATTTAATATATTGAGCGTGCAAATCAGTGAAAGTAAATTTTTGACGTTTCACTAATTTGACGCACAAACTTTATATATATATATAAAGTATCCGCTACACCCACCATCAGATAGTTATCATGTAGGGTCATCACGAAGATCTGGTGTTATAGAAAGTTAGGCAAAGTCGATCAGATCCCATAAAAAAAATATATTATATTTACGACCTTTTTACTTTTAAAAATATGGTCAAATTTGAAAAAAATTAATACCCTAAAGTTTTGGGGTGCTTTCTTATATTTGACCCATCAAATGGAAGGGCAAAAATGTGAAAAAGAAATCATTTCTTTTAAATCACATGTGCAATGACTGAGAAACCCAAAATAGGATTTATTGTGGCTTGATCATATCACATGACATGTTCTTTCATCTTCTTCTTATTTTCTTTTGTATTTTATAATTTTAACATGATTTGGCCACTGGGCACACGCGGATTCTCCCCAAAGCCAAAAATTTAATATTATTAGTTTTATCTATCTCTCTCTAATAAAGGAAACTTAATATTATTATTTCTTTCTTTTCTTTGAAATTGAATATTATTATTATTTAAAAAAATAAAAGAAAAATAAAAGAACAACCAAAATAGCTGGTAGAGAATTTTTTTAAAATGGTCATAACTATAATAGAGTGTTATATAAAAATAAGACTTTAACCATTCAAATTTGGCAAGATGCTCTAATATGGTAGAGATTCTCCCGAAATCCAAAAATTTAATATTATTATTTTTCTCAAGCTCTCTCTAACAAAGGAAATTTAATATTATTATTTCTTCCCTTTCTTTGAAGTTGAATATTAGTATTTTAAAAAAATAACTAAAATTGCTGGTAGAGAGGTTTTTTAAAAAGGTCATAACTAAAATAGAGAGTTATATAAAAATAAGATTTTAACTATTCAAATTTGGCAAGATGCTCTAATATGGCGCAATCACTAAACATAAAAACCAGTGAAAGTGTGCTTTTGACCTTCCAATAATTTAGTGTTAAAATATGTTCGTGCATTTCTTAAGATTAACAAACATAGTGATAAATTTCTTCGAAAATTTATGAAATTCTCTGAAATTTTTTCGAAATTTCTTCAAAATTATCGAAACAAGGGTTGGGTGAAACTTTCGGTGAAATTTTGATAATTTCTCTGAAATCGCTGAAATTTCATTAATTTCAACGAAATTAACGAAAATTAATAAAATTTCATCAAAATTAATAAATCTTTTCTAACTTTTATCATTTTTTAAATAATAAATAAAATTTTTATAAAGTTTAAATAGAATTTATATTTAATAATTTTTGTACTCCCTGAAATTATTTTGAAACTTTTTCAATTTTTCTCGAAATTTTTCCAAAATGAACCAAATTGACCCCCTGCCAAAATGTTGCCGAAATCAAAATTTGTCGCTAGGTTAAAAAAGCGAGATTGATATTACGCGCCAGACTTAGATACCTAATAAAACTCTTTCATTGATGACTTTATTATACCCATTCTTGGGAGCTGCACAAATACTTTTGAGTGGATATTAGGTGCCCAACTTGGGTGCTTGGGTGGAGCAGGTAGCATCAACGAAAATGTCTATTTTTCTAAAACCAGTGAAAGGTCAAAATTTCTCTCCCTGATTTCTGTGGTCATACATATTAGTTCATACCCCACTATTTGACCCAGTTGGTGGAGGGAGATTGACCAGAGTACTGACCTTGGTGTATGGATTGGAACATAAATGCCAACTTTTAACAAATGGAATTAAAATGAATTTTTAATTTAATTTTTTTATTTTTCTTTAAAGTTAGCTGAGATAAGATATTAGTGGGACTAAAATGAGTCTTCTATCACTAAAAGAGCTCATAGCTCAGTTCGTCTAAGTGTTATGCCGAACAGGACCGAACTGAATGGTGAACTGATTTGATCCAAATCGGTTCATCATTCGTTGGGTCAACCGGTGAATTAAATAATATAAGACTAAAATTCATGAGTTGGGTGAGGACTAACCAGACTTGAGCAGGCTCGAGAGACCTTTTATGCTTAAAATTTTTATTTATAGGTAAGCTAGGCTCAAACATGCAACGTTGAGGTATATTGTTAACCTTCCATTGTGCTCCAACCAGGTTGAGGTACGCTGAGGTAAGCTCACCTGGTTTACCTATTATTTGGGTTGGGCTGATTGAGGCCCATTATACTTATAGTAAGGTCTTGATGTGCCCTATATTTATGCCCTGTCCTGAAAACTAATCAGGCTGGTCTCTTTATTAATTGGGCCTACTAACTTGATCCGTAGTTGGGCCACCGATGAACCTGGCCCATTAACACCCACCATTAGTAATTTGGCTCAAGGCCAGTGGGGTCCTAGCCAAATACAATAACATGGTTGTTTCAAAGACATACCATTAATAATTAGGTCGATTTGAATCATGTTAGATAGTTGCTCAAATATGATCGCTTTGAAGTTGGACTCTGACAAAGTTGCTCTCCGAAAATACTTTTCAAGGTAAAATAGTGGGTAAGAAACACTTTATTTGGTGCTCTCTCATGTTACTCTGCAACTGTTATATGCGTATGCTTGTCTGCTCCTCGGTTCTGGAGGTTATCTTGGTCGAATGGCCGTATAAATTTTTTTTTATTTTTTTTTAAATGGTATGTATTTGAGAGCGATAGACCCATTCACCGGCATTTGGTGAACTGGTTACATACCGAATATTATAGTAAACCTAAAATACCCTTCTCTTGTGAGAAAATATAAAGTGCAGCCATTGATGACGTCTGGCAGGTGGTCAGTGTTATTGCACATGTCTATCTCATCATAGGACACCTTTAATGAATGCCTAAAAAAGGTTGGAATAAAAAATTATCTTTTATGGGTCACCAAAGGTCCAAAACTAAAATTTAGAGCATGCTTTACCGGTCTCTTTCCAACCGATTAGGGGAAGATACCCGACCCAACCCGACCTGATATTGCTCCTGGCCCGATTCTACATAATGCAAGATGAATGCCCAACCCGATCCTAAGAACATCTGACCTGATCTTACCCGACTCGGGTTTTGCCTGACCTGACTAAACCAGACCCAACCTTTGAGAGTAATTGACTTGACTTTACCTGACTGACCTCGAGGTTAGGTTGGATGCTTCATACCCAACCAACACAATTGATCAAGTTTATGGCTCCGATATAAAAATCCTAGGTCGGGCCCAACAATTATCGGATCAGCCCAACCCATGGACAGCTTTGTTTTAAGTTGCGATCCAAGGTTGGTGCAACAGCCTCTCAACATCCTCGGACGCAGTTGTCTCAATATGTCAGGCCCGCCTGGGTTAGTTGGCAGTTGACGGGTGGATTATAATTAGGGCTTTTGGGAGTAGACTATTAAGTGGCCGGACTTACTAATCTGGCCAGGACAGGTCAGCCCGTTCATAACTGGGCCTACTTACTGTGGCCATATATATCCGACTCATGGCAACACTGAACGGGCCGGGTTGTAGGCCAGCCTGACAAATTTTATATACACAGTCTCAGTTGTTCGGGTTGAGACGGGCTTGAATATGCGGCTTTTTTTTCATCAGGCTTTTAGAAGTGTCTTACTGATTGGGCCGGGCCAAGTCATTTATAGGTTGTGTCTACGTAACTTCGCCCATAGCCCAAAGGCCGAGTTGAAGCCCGATCCTCCTTCGCTAAATTTGTCAAATAGTGGAAGAAGCACATATACTTGTATTTGAACTTTGAACCAAGGATCAAAATTTCAGTTGAAATGACAGAAATTTCGGTCGAAATTATCGGTTTCGGTCCCCACTGAAAAGATAATTTGAATCGAAATTTCGGCCATTTTTGTATGGGACCCAAAATTTCAATTTCGGTACCCTCCGAAACCAAAATGATACCCGAAATTTTGATTATTGCTTTGAACTATGTTTTAAAACTCTTTTATTGATTTTGGGGCAAAAATATTTGTTCCTCTCCTTATGTTGCTACGGGATGGTTATACTTAGGCAAAGGGGGAATGAGCCCGGGTACACAAGAACTTGTGTCTCCTGTTTATTTTCACATGTAACGTGAAATAATCAACTCAAAACAATTTCATCATTTTTTACTTTTATGCCCTCCATTTAATAGCTCAAAGGCAAAGTAACGCCCACAATTGTGGTGAATTGATTTTTCCACCATTGACTATATTTTTAAAGGTAGAAGTTATAGAAATAATTTTTTTTTTAATGGGACTTGATCGACCTTGCCTAAATTACCGTGACACACCCGATCCTCATGATGAATGCTACAGATACTCAACTGCCAGTGAATGTAAAGATTTCTCTATAATTGAACACATAATAGTAGCCCTCTTATACTCTATAGGATTAATGGAGTTGTCACTTATACCAAAAGATAACATGCTCACATACACATTTTATATTTTTACCATCCTAATTCATCTGAGTGACAGAACATTATAGGAGCTTTTGTCTTCAACTTATTTTGAAGACTTAAAAGTGCTGGAATTGGATGGTATGGATCTTTTAATGATATATTTTTTTAGCCAACTAAGTACATATGGTCTCAAATCACTTGGACGGAATAGATTGGTAAAAAATGAGTGTCATGCAACATTATATAACCCAACAGTATACTGGCCAGGGTTTCATCGATTGACGCAATTGATCGATCTCAACATTTTATTCTTAGATCGACGCTGCTCACTGACATAAATTATTAGAACTCACATCGGCACAATTTTCTGCCGCGCGTTCTATGACACATATTTTATTGATCTTTCTCATTCCAGTGGTAAAACATTATATGAGCTTTACTCATGTTGAAAAATGTCCTTAAGGATCCATAGCATCTATTCTTGGTGCTTCCATATGTGCCCTGCAGTAGATACTTTAATAGACGTGGTTTTTGGGCCAACTTTCGGATTTATATAAATGTGTTCCACTCACGTATTTTATAATTGAAAAAAAACGTGATACGTAAAACATTGGTAACACGATCAAACACGTTTTTTCCCTAAAAATTAGGAAAAAAAGAAGATTTTCATGTTTTAATTAAGGCTTTTCTTGAATTTCTCCCGATTTTTTAAAATATTCTTTACTTTTTAATATTTTTTGAAAATACTTTCATTACTTTTTTTCCATTTTCACTAACATTGCCAATTTTGTAATTGCATTTCAATTGCTATTGCAATCTAATCATAGGTGTGCTTCTCATGTTGTTCTCGGATATTTGATTTTCAGCTGAGAGTTTAGGATTGCCACTCCTTAATGCTTATCTTGATTCGGTGGGAACCAACTTCACCCATGGAGCCAACTTTGCTACCGCAGGATCTTCGATCCAACGTCAGAACACTTCCCTGTTTTTAAGTGGGTTCAGTCCCTTTTCACTCGATGTGCAATCGTGGCAATTCTCTCAATTCAAATCAAGATCCCAAGTCGCCTACCAAAGAGGTAACCGAACTATGTATTCCTTGATATGGAAGTCAATACTATATATATATATATATATATATATATATATATATATATATATATATATATATATATATGTGCAGTGGTAACCCCAGGTTAGCCACCTAGGGTTGAACCCTATATTAGTGTTGTTCGGATGCCAAGTGACACCTAGTCCGAGAATCCGGTGTCAAGGCAACATGTTGGTCACATCCATCTCAATTTTTTTTTTTGGAAAAAACATCTTATTCACGGTCTAAAACGTGGTCAAAGTTGGCGAAAAATCATCGTGCCAAGTATTGTGGGCGGAACCCAATATTTGGCCACTTTTTTGAAGGCTAAAATAAGTTTTTTTAAATCACATGCCACATGGCACTAGAATTATAAAATAAAAATAAAAATAAAATTGGGATGATATAAAATGTGGCATGTGAGTTGTGGGGCCAATGACCTAGGATTCAATCCCTTGTAAAATTTTGGGATGGCACGCCACATGGCATGTGATTTAGGGCCGGCTCAACATAGTCTGATGCCCTAGGCAAAAGTCGGCAATAAAGCCCTTGTAAAAATTTTTAACTACTTTTTATCTCGTAAAAAGAAGAATTTAATTAAAAAAAACTAGTAGTTTCCATGTCGTATGCACTTGTGGAAAGAATTTTTTGAGGATACAACTATTCTCACCCGATTAATGATAAGTGTCATACAATTTTTTCACGAACGAAAATTATTGACTAATTTGAATCAGACAAGAGATTGTTTTTCATTCCAATCTTCCTCAAGATAGATCTTACGATCATGGAGCGACTAGTACGGTCAGATGTTGATTTCACATGACGTACGTCCCTAAAAATGAAGGTCAACTCCTTTTCTTAGGATCTAGGTCCTTTTTTTGAATGTGTATCATGTGGAATCAACATCTGATTGCCTAATAGGCGCGCCATGATCTTAAGATCTATCGTGAGGAAGACGTCTAATTGAAATCAATTTTTTCTTTGTCTTTGTTACTTACTATTAAACGTATAAGAATAGCCATACGCTTTTTTAAATATAAAAGAAAGGGTAGTGAGTTTTGCAACCAAAGATTCTTGCGGCGCTACTATGGTTCCACTGCTCATACTATTGGCCGCCTTGAATCATATGATAGAGGTTTTTTTTATTCCAATCTTCACATTAGATCTTAAGGTTATGTGCCAACTATCAAACGGCTAGATGTTGATTACACGTTAAAAATTTCTCCAAATTAAGTGACCGTGATCATGGTGTACCATGGTGCATGTTTATCGTAGATGTGTGTCACACGTGTAATCAACACCTGAGCATATGATATGTGGTTCATGACCTCAAGATTTAATGTGTGTATCGAGAGATAGTATCATGACAATTTGCTCATGGTCGATGAGACCGCATCTAAAGTAAATCAAGATAGGTGACTTTCAACCGTTGAATATTGGGTGAAGTTGAAAAACATTCAATGCACCAAGTTTGGGCTACAAATCACAACATTTGACTTATGATTTGAACAGAGAAAAGTTTAAATATTGTTATAAAAGGATTGAGGTTGAAGCTCGGATTAAGAAAATGGGTACAAAATGGGGCCTTATTAAAATTTAAAAAAAAATTGTGGGGCCACAGGCCTTTGAAGGACTGACTGACAAGGGAGCCCCATTTGGAGCTAAAATTCGGGGGCAAAGCCCCCCCGCCTATGCTCAGGGCTGGCCTTGAACCTCCAACTTTTTATATACAAAGTGGCTGCTCTCCATGACTGAACCTGCATTTTCACACTGACCGCCCAAGTCTTTTACCATCATACAAGCAATAGCCCTTCTTACCCACCATATTGTGATGTATGTATCAAATGTAATCATATACCATTGGATTATACTAATCAAGGAATTTAATGCATTGTTGTATAGGTGGAGTTTATCAGGAATTGCTGCCAAAGGAGGAATATTTCTCAAAAGCTTTATACACATATGACATAGGGCAGAATGACCTCACTTGTAGTTATTTTCAAAACATGTCCACCCAAGAAGTAATGGCTCATGTGCCTGATGTACTAGAAAAGTTCACCTGGGCCATTAAGGTATGTTTTAGATTATAAGAGCTGTAAGTCAGTCACCAATCTGATCTCCGACATGGTGCCATGTGGTGGTGCATGGGACCATTGCCTAGATTGGATTCAGTTTTTACATCACATCAAAAAACCATGTCTAGACTGGATTCAGTTTTTACATCACATCAAAACACCAGCTCTACCATTGATTAAGAGCTTATAAGCCCCCAAAAATGATTGGATTCTGTTTTTACACTACATCAAAAAATCATCTCCACCATTGATTAAGCGCTTATAAGCTCTCAAATATTGAATGGCTAGTACACTTTTTTATAGTCACATCCACTTTAGGGCGCTTTTGAGCTCTTAATCACATTATCGTAATAGGTTAATTTTTTTCAACAATCTTAGGGCTGAATCAAATTTAGATTACGGTTCCTTGCAGCATGTGCCGCCAAACTAGTCCGACGTGTATAAAATTTACGACCCATTGATTAGTTGACAAATGCTTATATATGACAAATACCATATATCATCATCTTATCATGCAGTATATATCATCTATTTGGAGTCGGCGGGTCGGCTATGTGTCACTTCTTTGAAGTCGATCTCCCACCACTGATGAGAGTCAGTTTGTCATATATATATATCTTACAACCTAAAACAATAATTGAAGATAAATTTAAGTCAAGGGTCGAACCCAATAATTGAAGATAAATTTAAGAAATGTTTGAGATAGTTTGAACATGTCCAAATCAAATGATTCTTCATAGACAGGATTGAAACTAGGGCTGTTAATGGGTCGGGGCGGGTCGGGTCAAAATATCTGTTGCCCAATAAGAAAATTGCAAATGCCGGCCCAACCCAATCCAATGAAAAATCCCTATTTTTATACAGTTTATGTATAAAATATCAGGTCAAGTTCGGTCAGCCAGGCCCGACCAGAACGCCCGATAAAAATACCCCTATTTTTTACACTGTTTACATATAAATTATCAAGTGGGGTTGAGTAAGCCTGACCCGAGCTGAAATTACCCAACACGACCACTTGGTCGACCCGACCTGATGTCTCATGCCCAACCCGATGCAACGGGTCAAGTTTATATGCTTAATACGAAACAATATCGGGTCGAGTCCGGTCAAGTATCTAGTCGACCCCACTCGTTGATAGCTCTAATTGAAACAATAGGAGAACAAAAACAGTAAGAGAAAGGACAAGACCAATTAAAAATAAACGCATGATACAAATAGCACTGTATCAGATCCTATTAGAGCTCTGCAGTTAAACGTGTTTGGATGAGAGTAATACTAGAATGGGTGACCTCTTGAGAAGTCCTCCTATTAAGGAGTGATGCCCCTTAAACATTAATGGTTCCTTAAAAAAAATGAAAAAACCAATTAAGAGTCGGAATAAAACAATGTCAGTGAAAAGTGTTTAGTCCCAAAACAAAACCAGTCGACAAATAGGGCTCACAGAGCCAATCCAAATAGATGGTCTAAGGTAATGATAATAATGATTAATAACAATAGATTTTGTCTCCGAAGAGTTTTGCAGTGAGCAGCAGCTCATTGCTAACAATGAGCTGCATGCTTGGGTGTTGAACAATGCACGGCTAACAAGGGCACAGCTCATTGTCTTCAATGAGCCGTCCACGGTAATATTAGTGATGAAATATTTTTGGATGACGGGTATCCGGGCCTCTTAGAGCAAGTTAATAATCAAAATTTTGTGCTATTTGCAGAGCGTTTATGAAGAAGGTGGGAGATCATTTTGGATCCACAACACAGGCCCATTTGGGTGCCTCCCATATGTATTGGATAAGGTACCCATTACTGCTGGTCAGGTGGATAGTGTTGGCTGTGGAAACCCCTTTAACGAGGTGGCTCAGTTTTTTAACAAGAAACTTAAGGACACCCTGGTTCAACTCAGAAGAGATCTCCCCTTAGCTGCCTTCACCTATGTAGATGTCTACTCGATCAAGTATGATCTCATAAGAAATGCCAAAAAGTATGGTAAGTCAACTAGTAAGTGCGCCCATGGTTTAAATTATATATATAGGGCTGTCAAATGGTTGGGTCGGACCAAAATTTAGGTTTGCTTGACCCTTTGAGCCCACGAGTTGGGTCAAATCAGATTGGCACTACAAAAAATTAGATGACAGTTTTTTTGCTGCCAAAAACTGTCGCTATTAATAAAAAAACTGTTGCAACAGTTTTTTTGTTAATAGCGGCAGTTTTTGGCTGCCGCCTATAGTCTTATTTTTTGTAGTGTGGGTTGGTCTGACCCGGTTCGAAATCCCCTAAATACCTAGGATCATTTAGTATTACTTGTGACATTTGAGGTCGGGCAAAATCTGCCCGACCTGCCCTTTGGGTCGACCCGACTTGGAGGTCAAGTCAGATGCTTCAAGCCCTACCCGACTAGATAAACCAGGTTGAGTGAGTCGGATAACAAGCTGACCCGAGATCTATTGACAGCCCTAGTTTAAGGTATCGGTGTAGTTTGATAAGGGGGCAAATGGGCCGAAACAATTTGGTCTTCAGCCTGGCCGGCTAAGCCTGAAAGCTGGGTTGCCGAACCAGGTCATGCTTATTTTTGGTCAAACTTTGAATAGCCGTAGTCCAAGTGACTTTGGGCCTTAGTGCCGCTTCTTTTTTTTATAAGTATTTTAATTGAGAAAAAATAAATCAATAGTAATCAGACGATATTTTTGGTATTAAATCAATACATATCGACCATATTGGGTGATATAGGCTGATATGGTATCATATCTTCTGATATTGTATACCGTATTACATCTGCCCTTGATATGGACTTGGGTCACTAAAGCCAACACGTATCGGTGATATGTATCGGTTATAATTCATATTTAAAATCATGCTTGTGATACTTGTCGGAGATATCACTTAATGAATATTGTAATCATGTGAGCTTCCGTGAAGGGTCTAGATCATCTTTTCATCAAATCATCTTTTCATCACATGCTACAACAAATAAGCTTTTACTAGTCGTTGGCTAGAAACTACTTACCAACCCCTTGCACTATTATCATTTGAGTTTCTCCTGGATCGGTGATCCACCTATCATGAGCGGTAAAGTGATTTGCATGTATGTTGGACTTTGTGATATGGACGGACTTCTAATGGATAGAAATCCGTGCATGTCACGTGCGGACCACTTTACTGCCTATGACAGATAAATCATCTATTGTAGACAAATTCTTTTCGCTTCCCAATATATTTCACTACTTTCATAGATCAAAATCTCAAACGATTACATATCATCTTGATTCTAAGTACGTATCATCTCAATTAATAGTTCACTAATTAAGTACCATCTCGATTCTAAACCTAGTGACTACATCTTTTGTTATCGATTTCTTTTCTCTCTTATAACTTGGGTATCCGGGCCTCTTAAAGCGCTCGACGAATCCTTAGGGCATATGCATACCCCTTGTTTACACAACTAGGTAAATAGAGGCTAAATCTCTAGGTAGGGCTGTCAATGGGCCGGGCTAAGGCTGGCCCATGCTGGCATTATCCTGGTCCTATTTTTTTGAGAAAAGTTAATTATAAATCTAATTTTGATATATGTTATGATGGTATTTTAGTAACCCTATCATTAGCAATTACACTTTCAAACATATATGTACCCGGGCCGGGCTTAAGCGGGCTTCACATCTTTAGGTCATAACTGATCCCAATTTATTCCCGGCTTCCATTATCTAATACCGGCCATAAATAAGAGTCAGGTTTAGTCACTAAAAAACCCTGATTTTTGGGGCCCGGCTTTAGTCACTAAAAGAGCCCATTTTCGTGTGGCCGGGTTGGGTGCCAACAAGGTCAATTGACAGCCCTATCTCTAGGGGCTCTGAGGGGATCATGGATCAAAATATCAGATTTCGGCATCAACGTTTCGGTTTCGGTCCCTACTGAAACCTGAACTGAAAACCTATATGTATTAAGGGGGAATCTTCAGTTCAAAAATCGAAACAAAATCTGATATTTTGATCCTTAGAGGGGACTATTCGATCCCAGGTATCACACTTCCTGAGGTGAGTATCTGGCCATCACGCCAACCCTTGGGGATTTTTTTGTCATGTATCTTCTTCAATGTAGTTTATGTACAAATTGCAGGATTTGGGCACCCTCTTAGGGCATGCTGTGGGCATGGAGGCAAATATAACTACAACAAGAACCTGGGTTGTGGAGGAAAGAAAGTGATTAATGGAACTGAAGTTATAATTGGGAAACCATGCAAAAACCCCTTGGAAAGCATCAATTGGGATGGGGTCCACTACACTGAGGCAGCTAACAAATGGGTGTTCCACCAAATTGTTAATGGTTCATTTTCTGATCCACCCATTCCATTGAAGATGGCTTGTCATAAGAAAGTATAGTGAATGAAAGGCAGAGGAGAGAGAGAGAGAGAGAGAGAGAGAGAGGGGGTGTGGGTTATTTACTTTTAATGTGATGGCGGGGTTCAGTTTAGAGGGTGCAAGGGAGACATGGGTTGTCATGTCTCTGAATTGATATATTTAACCTATAGAATCTCATCCTTACTTCCTTAGCAAGTATGCTACACCAGTGGTACTTAATTTGATGGCTACCAAATCACAAACAGCAACCCGCTCACAGGGAATCAATCAATATGTTATGTTGGTCACCATTCACCAACATGCACGGAGTACGGGAATAAAATAGCAAGGGAAAAAGGACAGACTAAACCATTGAATCGGATGATGGGGCTCTGACTGTGTTTATTCACATGATAAAGATCATGTTTCAGGCCAATCTTTTGGCCCAAAGATCTTTACATCATGGCCTTCCAATCAATTCGCTTAGATGGTGTCTCACGTGACACACTTCCCAAAAATATGAAGTATTTCTTTTTAACCTATGTGCAATGGTATAAATATTGTGTGCAAGTTGTAGTTCCTTTTTTCAACTAAAGATTCTCGAAGGGCAACTGATGGCTCCATCTCTCACACCCTTGACAGCCTTGAATCAGATAATAGAAGTCATTTTTTGTCCCAATATTATACACATTAGGTTTTAAGATCATGTCCCACGTATCAGATGGTCAGATGTTGATTACACATGACACACATCTCCAAAATTATCGTGATCCTGTGGTACCATGGTGCACTACGAAATGAACATTTGACCATCTGATATGTGGGCCATGATCTCAAGATCTAATGTTCACAAGATTAAGACGAAATACTACCTCTAGCATATGATTCAAGGTCACATATTTAATTGATCTCAAGATCTAATGTTCACAAAGTTAAGACGAAAAACTACCTCTAGCATATGATTCAAGGTCACATATTTAATTGATCTCAAGATCTAATGTTCACAAGATTAAGGAGAAAAACTACCTCTAATATATGATTCAAGGTCACATATTTAATTCATTTGGTGATCTTCTATAATTCTATGTAAAAGAAATGGATTGGTGCAGAGTACTACATGTGTTGTATAGTGACCCAGATCCTGGCATTTGGGCTCCACGCCTAATGCCAAATCACCCTTAGAAAAGGGTAGTATTATTTGCACCTGTTTTTCCGGTAAAGAGCACACACTCTTCTAACATAAAAAATCATTGACTACTTAAATCAGGTGTGGAGATTGTTTTTCATCCCAATCTTCCACACAATAGATCTTGAGATCATGCCGCATCTATCAGACGGTAACATATTGATTCCAGGTGACACACATCCCCAAAAATTATTGTGATCATGAGTGTATCTATCACAAGGTCACTTTTGGAAAAGTGTTGCATGGAATCAATATATAACCGTCTCATATGTGCGCCATGATCTCAAGATCTATTATATAATAGATTGGAACGAAAAACGATCTCCATTGTCTAATTCAAGATAGTCAGCGATTTTTCATAGCGGAAGAGTATTGCTCTTTACATTAAAAACGAGTGCAAATGATGCCAACCCTTAGAAAATTGTGATCCGGAACCGTTAGATCTCCTTAATTAAAATATAAAACTCCATTTATATATGATAGGGAGACTGTGAGATGGCTGTGGTCAAATATTGGATATGGGTCAAACTGAGGAGCATTTTCCTACTGAGCCTTATTTACGTTTGTTTTTTTTTTTTTTGTGTGTGTGTGTGGTAACTGTGGGTGTCACGGTCAACTTCCGCACACCTTGACTAATCCCATAGTTTCTGAAGCTAATGATCGGATAATATTCTAATGGCCTGTGAGGAGACTCGAATTGATGACCATTGGAAAGAAAACCCAAGGCGTAACCAACTGAGCTAAGTTTGTTGAAACAGATGGCAGAACAATAGAGAAATTAAAGTGGCAGTGCTACTCTTGTGTTTGAGCCTCATTAACAATAGTCGAATCATGAGCCCTTAAATTACTAACATGTGTCAAATTTTCCAAGCTATGGGTCTTACTCCTAGTGACCAAAAACGTTTATTTTGTTTTTCGAAAAAATACACCCGTTTTGTGGAAAAACCAAAAAAAATATAAAAAAAAACACCCAAAAAAACGTCATTTCCGAAAAATTCTCATTTTTCTCAAAACAACGTGTTTTAAATCTTTTCCGAAAAAATCTCATTTTTCCTTTAGCAAACATTTATTTGGTGAAAACTCCCAACATATGTTTTATATTTGAGAGCCATTACTTGCACACATTTTTCAAATGATTGCACTGAATTTAAAGATAGACTTGATATTTTAGAAACATGTGATATATAAAAATGTAATATGAGCCGTCTGATTTGAAGTTCATGATCAATAGATCTTTGGTGCATAAAATTAGAGCAAAACATGACACTTGTCATACGATCTGTTGTAGTCAATTGTTGAATTATATAATAGCCTTTGACTCTATTTAATTAAATGATGAAAATTATATTTTGTTTTAATCTTTTGCAATTGATATCTTTAAAAATTATATCTTGTTTTAATCTTTTGCAATTGATATCTTTATATCATGCCCTTCAAATCAAATGGCTTACATTGTGTTTTCATATAGTAGAAGTCGCCAAACTTGCAAGTCTTTCTTTTAAATTCGGTACAATTCAGTGTAATCACTTGAAAAGCGTGTGCAAGTAATGACCTCCTTTCTGAAAAAACAATAAAAAAATGCGAAGATCTGCCATTTCCGAAAAATTCTCATTTTTCCCAAACAATGTGTTTTAAATCTTTTCCAAAAAATGCCAATTTTTCCCGTAGAAAACATTTATTTAGTGACAACTGACAACATATATTTTATATTTTTTAGAATTATTAATATTTTTCAAAGTTCTGTTTCTGTGAAGACCCAGACCCACATGCCACAATATTATCTGGTTTTGGGCTTAGGTCCCCGCCCGATTTTGTTTTTGGCATGGGCTTAAATCCCCATTCAAAACGTGTCATGACATGTAGCGTCCGCAATCACATATAGCCTAGGGTCAGGACTTTTCTCTATCCGATGTGGGACTATTACAATCCCCCCATCTTATAGAAGAGCCGTCCTCGGCTCTGATACCATTCTATGAAGACCTAGACCCACATGCCACCATATTGTCCGATTCTGGGCTTAGGTCTCCGCCTCGATTTTATATTTGTGTGGGCTTAAGTCCCAACTTTCTTAACATCTTGTAGCTTAATATATTCATATTTCATATTTTCTTAAACTTAATTTGAATGGGCCACAGTATGATAGACTTCACTAATTACATTTTCCAAGGGATGGGTTCCGTAGTAATCTGGATGTACTTCGTGTGACATCCCATACTACCATAGAGGGGTTGCATCCGTACATGGATGCCAACATTCCAAATTTCATGTGACCGTGAAAGAAACTCTACCGTGACGAAGGCTTAAAAGTTGTGTGTCGTATCTTATTTCTTTTTCTTAACATACATATGTCCTACGTACTTCTAAGTAATGAATATCACACAAAGCAAATGAAACATATAATAAGAAAATATCTAACCATAAGGGAACTAATATTACTCGTAATTCAGACGTCTTGCTCATTATTAAGAAAGAGAAGAAGGCGACCTACAATGAAGATACATGAGTACTAGAATGCGTATCACAAGGTGATATTAGACTAGTCTCATCAGATATATTTTATCGATCTGATGAAAACAGACTGATCATTTGTGAAATTTGGCTAAGGATTGACTCCCATATGACTCAAACAAGTTTCGACCGTCGGATCCTTATTGTACGATTTTCGGGATATGTACACCTTCATAGCGTGGACAGAAAATATATTTAAATAGTTGTTCTACCCTTAGGAGGTGAGTTGGGCCTATTCCAAAGGTTTAGGTTCACGATTTTATAAAACGCGCGTTTGACTACATTTGATACAAGAGCCCATTAAGGATCCATAGACTAGAAAGCCCATAAGGCCCATGAACCTTTATGATGTTTGGGGGTCTTGAATAATTTAATTTTCATAAAGGCTTATACGATATCTAAAGTCCATTTTAAGAATTTGAATAAATCGGATATGGGACATCGGGTTTGGTAACCATGTGGTATCATAGAAAAAGTGAGTTTTGATCACTGGCATGATTCGACCCAAAACCTGAGATCTAAAAAGGTCAAATTAGACCCTGGACTAAGGTGCAACAAACATAGAGTGCAGAAATTTTGGTAGTTATGTGGACGACTTTAAGTGGTGCAAGACCGCGATGTGT
Source organism: Chloranthus sessilifolius (assembly GCA_021018995.1). Classification (NCBI taxonomy): domain Eukaryota; kingdom Viridiplantae; phylum Streptophyta; class Magnoliopsida; order Chloranthales; family Chloranthaceae; genus Chloranthus; species Chloranthus sessilifolius. Next base: position 120,170,920 of record CM037592.1, read on the forward strand.
CTGTTTAAATCAAAATCTGATCATCTATTCAACAAACAGACATATGATCTTTATTTCGATCCACAGACTTCGGCCCATAGGTCTGTAATCCGTTAAATTTAATAGGTCATACTGGACCCTTTAGTTAGTGTATAAATAAATTTAAAAAAATAAACACATGAAATATTATAAGTGTAAATAAATATATTCACATATTTGGGGTATTAAAATTTATCAAAATAAGGACATGTGGATCAATGTGAACCGTTAGATGTATAAAGCATGATAATTTTATATGGAGTCCATGGTTTGATCAAGGTCAGAAACTGATCGGATCATTAAAATTGAAATGGTCAAACGATGACCTCCACTTGAGTGTGCAACAAAACAAAGCAGGGCAATAACCTGTTCTTAACCTGGGATTTTTGTTTTTGTGCCCGGTGTTTAGTCCTTAGGATCTATTTTGTCGGCACACTCGTGTGCCATAATGGTTCTCAGTCGATGGGTTCAACCATAGGTCAGCCCTTTGACCATAACCGTCTTGTGAATCCACACAAAACATAATATTGAGAAATTTTAATTTTGCTAAATTCATTACATATATATATTCATCACATTTAAAAAAAGTGTAAATATGTAGATTTGGATGGATAGAAGGGCACCCACCTAACATGAGCTTTTGATCGGTTGAATAGGCCGGACCGAGCTTTAGGGTCTAACCTTGTTCGATGATTGCACACATGTCCAGGTTGGCTCGCTTTGACGGGTTTAATTGTAGAAGAGTGGTGCTCTGTTTTGGAGTGTATGTATAGCACACTCTTATTGTGGGTAGCGAGAGCGGCTAGTGCTCGAAATTGTCCTCCGTCTAATGCACGGGAAAAGAAGGGTCTAATGATGGTGGCATAGTGGGATTGCCATGCTTGCTGAAATCAAACAGGGGAAGCGAAGGTTGGGAGGCCGGTTTGGTGTGGATGTGGTATTTTACTTTAGAGAGCTGATATTTAACAGGTGGTATAGAAGGAGAGATGTTGCTTGGAACATATGAAAGAGATAGGGTGGCTGGGGAAATTTATATATATATATATATATATATAGAGAGAGAGAGAGAGAGAGAGAGAGAGAGAGAGAGAGAGAGAGAGAGATGATTGGTAATAAGAGGGCTTCGGGCTTCAACAAACAAGAAGACGGGGGAATATATATTTACATATAGAGAGGGAGAGAGTTGAATAGAGAGAATATTGATTGGGTTTAAATTGGGTTTAAAGGCTGCTGTTGTGTGAGGGGTTCAAGAGAGAGAGTGAAAATGATTTGAGAGCTTGGGCTATTGGATTCATTATGAGAGAGAGGCTAAAAGCCTTGGGCTGTTGTGGAGTTGCAGCTTGGGTCGGTGAGAGAGGAAGGAGAGGGAGAACTTGGGGGGGTTGTTGCTGTTTGGGTCATGATTTAAGAGAGAGGTAGAGTAAGAGAGGGAGGAGAAATTGAGATCTTGGGCTATTGTGGGGACTTGACCTCGTGAATAGAATTGGAGAGAGAGAAAGACAGAGAGAAAGAGAAAGAGGGGACGGCTGGGTAAGTTGCCTCAAATAAAAAAATTGAAAAAAAGCACGAATCCCAATAGGGATCTAATTGCTTTCTTAAAACAAGGAGAGAGATTGTCTTGAGTGTAGAGCTTGCATACTAATTTTGGTGGCCTAGCCCATCTACGTCCATATAATTTGGGTTTTAAAAACTCGGGTCATAACACTTTTTCAAAAAAAGAAAAAAGACAAATAATAAAAATAATTCTTTGTTTCTTCCCAAAATTTACCCGTTTTATTCTCATTCGTAGACTTGGTACCTATCGTCCCACCAGCATTATCGTTGGTAGACTAGTTGAACATTGTGGATATTAGGCTCAAGCCCAAACACAAAAGGATGGCCATTATCTAAGTATAAAGTTGGAAAATTTGCATTTTCGGCCCTACAAGTTTGCATATTTGCAAAAACGATTCTATAGTTTGAAATTGTGTAGAATAAGTCGGCTCCAAGTCAAGCTGTTTCCACGTCAGTATCAACCTATTTTTTTCATTATATATATGCTTTTTCATTAGATATAAAATACAGAAGAAAATTAAAAGATGAAAGAGCAGAAGAGGATAGCTAGTAGCCAATGTTACACTATTCTCATACGATTTAAATAAGATTACAAATATAATCGTGGGTGATTACAATTGATTTAGATAAATAAGATTAAAAAAAAAAAAATAGCAACCGTTATCTTAAGATAGTGGCAAGATATCGGCTCGCTATCTTACATTAACGGCCAGCTATCTTTAAATAGTATCCCACAAATTAAAAAAATAATAATAATAAATAATAAAATAGCGGCTGCCAACTTAGCGTCTAGGGCTGTCAACTGGCCGGGCTTCAGCCCGAGCCCGGCTCGGGCCGGATGGGCCTGATTCGGGCCCACATTTTCAGTAATTTATTAAATGGGTCTAGCTCGGCTCGACCCGGATAAGAAACGAGCTCAGGTTCGGGCTTCAATGTATAAGGCCCGGCCCGATTAGCTGAGATCCTTAAAAAAAAAGAAAAAACTTAATTTTTTTTTAATAAAAAGGTGAGAAACCCGGCCAGGCCCGGATAGCTAATCGGGCTGGGTTTAGACCGAAAATTTCTAAAAACGGGCTGAGCCCGACTCGGAGAGCTAACAAGGCCGGGCCCAAAAAAAATTTTTATTTTAAAAATGGGCCAGGTGAAAAACTTGGCCTGTTGACAACCCTATTAGCGTCCCACAAATAAATAAGATTACAAATATAGTCGTGAGTGGTTAGATTTAGATAAATAAGATTATAACAATTGATTTAGATAACTGGTGTAGGGTAATTATCAAATAAAGTGTATTTTAGTTTAGAAAAGTGACGCGTGCTAGTTATCAAATAAGGTGTACTCTAATATTTATTCTCAAGAAAAAATCAAATAATCATAAAAAAAAAAAAAAAAAAAAAATAGCGGCCCGCTATCTTAAGATAGCGTCCCACAAATTAAAAATAAATAAAAATAGCGGCCACCAACTTAAGATAACGACTATCTTACATTATCATCCCGCTATCTTATGATAGCGTCCCACAAATAAATAAGATTATAAATATAATCGTGAGTGATTACAATTGATTTAGATAAATAAGATTATAAAAATTGGTTTAGATAATTGACGTGGGGTAGTTATCAAATAAAGTGTATTTTAGTTTAGATAAGTGACGCGTCCAAGATAGCGACCTGTCACGGGGTAACTTTTTCAATATCCGTGCAGCGCCTCGCTGTCGTTACAGCGAAGCCAGCCTGTCCAATCATCATTTTGATATCACCTGCCAAGAGGACGGGAACTCCCATTCATGATTTCCTTCATCCGAGGCAAACCATCTCAACGTATCGTGTCTACTTGCGATAGACATGCCAGCACCTTAATGCCTCGCTTGCCCTGCCCAGTTTCACCCTGTATCTGATGCTAGTTCCTTGCCCGCGACAGTAGTATGCAGCTCCACATAATATCTCATTCCATACATGTCTCGCCGACATACTGAACAAAGCCCGCCATCGTGTGTGACCCACCCGACCAACACCCATCCACTTTGGGCCCTCAACTAACATGCACCATATTGTCTCACGTAGCCCTCGAGTATCCAGGAGAAGCTGTCAACCCATATACACCGCGACGCGTAGCTCGGGTCATATGGCAACCTCGCCTTGGATGATACGCGGCATCGCAGCAGCGACATTCTAGGTCTACCCATCAAGACCTAGAAGACTTATGCGCTTCTCCAGCAACGCATGGCCCCATGTGTAGGAAAATAGTTCACAAGCTCCCTTCCACCAAGTATGGTCTAAACATTACCTTAAGTCATCCAACAGAAGTACCTCAAACCTATTGGTTTGACATACCATCATGGCATACGACCCACTGCCCATGGCGCACACCTTCAAAGGTAGTGGCTTGGCATATATAAATTGTGGCATACGAACCTCTATTCGTGGCACACAGTGCCTTCTACATTTGTAACACGCCCCTTGAGGTCTCGCATCCTCATATCATGCGCCCGTGTCGTGACCATGTCACGAGACACTCATGGCCTCATGTCGCATGCCCTCTTGACACCATATGGCGTACTCTCGTGGCACCAGGATATTGCGTGCCCTTTTGGCACCGCATCATATGCCGTCTAAGTTAGATATCGCGTGTCCTTTTGGCATGACATTGTGAGCCGTCTTGGCACGGCATAACGTGCCTAATGGCACCAGAATGTTGCGTGCCCTCTTAGCACAACATCGCATGCCTTCCAGACACTTAGATATCGATTGCCATCTTGGAATCACATCGCGTGCCTCATGACACCAGAATGTCGCGTGCCCGCCTAGCACCACATCGCGTACCCGTACGCGGAGCACCGCATTTTATGTCCCACGTGCGTCTAGTCGCCACACTAGACCGACACTAAACTTGAGTCACCGTCGCAGCATATATATGGGGAACACGAACGCTCCGCAAGGCGACGTACCTCCGCGCTCATACGCCACACAGCTAGCTACAAGGTCCGCCCGCCTTCCTGCTAGCTATATGCCCAGCTCTAAGGTCGCCATGCCTTTATGCTAGCACCCAGATTAATAAGGTCATCACAGACTGCTATCTTAAAATAGTGGCAAGATAGTGTCTCGCTATCTTACATTAGCGGCCCGCTATCTTAAAATAGCGTCTCACAAATTAAAAATTAAAAAATAAAAATAGTGGTCACCAACTTAAAATAGCATAGCGGTAAGATAGCGGCCCGTTATCTTACATTAGCGGCCCACTATCTTAAGAAAGCGCCCTACAAATAAATAAGATTACAAATATAATCGTGAGTGATTACAATTGACTTAGATAAATAAGATTATAACAATTGGTTTAGATAACTGACGTGAAGTAGTTATCAAATAAAGTGTATTTAGTTTAGATAAGTGACGCATGCTAATTATTAAATAAGGTGTACTCTAATATTTATCCTCAAGCAAAAATCAAATAATCATAAATTTAAAAAAAAAAAAAAAAAAAGATAGCGGCTCGCTATCTTACATTAGCATCTCGTCATCTTAAGATAGCGTCCCACAAATTAAAAAATAAAAATAAAAATAAAAAATAAATAAAAATAACGGCCGTCAACTTAAAATAGCGGCAAAATAATATCTTAAGATAGCGTCCCACAAATAAATAAGATTACAAATATAACTGTGAGTGGTTACAATTGATTTAGATAAATAAGATTATAACAATTTGTTTAAATAACTGGCATGGATAGTTATCAAATACAGTGTATTTTAGTTTACACAAGTGGCGCATGCTAGTTATTAAATAAGGTGTACTCTAATATTTATTCTCAAGAAAAAATTAAATAATTATAAATTAAATATATAATGAAAAATATGTCAATGTTGATGTGACACTACAAAAAATAAGACTATTAGCGGCAATTTTTTGTTAAAAAAATTGCTGCTATTAGTCTTGTTGCTACAAAAAACTACTGCTATTAGTCCTGTCGTTATAAAAAATTGTCTTAACATCAAGTGCCGCTAAAACACCTTATTTTTGTAGTGTGAAAACGGCTTGGCTTGAAACCGACCTATTCTGCATAATTTCAAACTATAAGTTTGTTTTTATAAATAAGCAAACTTATAGGGCCAAAAATACAAATTTCCTTATAAAGTTCTATTGAATCGTTTTTCTAATGTTTTTTTTTTTTTTTTGAGAACTTGAGTATTCGGGCCTCTTAGAACACCAGCCTAATCTCAGGAGCATATGTGCACTCCAAATTCAACACATGTCGGATGAGTATGGGATAAAATCCCTAGGGTGGCCTTTGGAGGGGGGAATCGTTTTTCTAATGTTTGTCTCAATCTAAAATGAAAAAGAGGAGCGTCAATATTAGATTAACAGCTGTTTATAAAAATCCTATCAAATCTTAAGTCAAGTTAAATGAAAACTCTCACTTGCATCTAAGGTTTATACTTTAAGCGCCATCATGTGCAACTGAAGCACCGGATCATTTCTGATCCTTTAATTGTAATTGATTAAAGAAACATAAAAAAAAGGTGATTTTTACTCACACAGTGTACACGGATTTAGTTATCCAAAAAAACAGCTAATTTCTAGATCACTAAAACATCTCACAATAGTACCCGTATTGTGAACTAAAATCCAGCCTCTGTGGGCCGGCCCGAAGCATGCACTAAAATGTCGACACAGTCCCACTGAAGTGATCTGAGGGAATGAAGGCTAAACACGCTTCCGTGTGCTAGCCATGAAGTAGCCCGTACTTTGTCCGTGTTGCAACCTCTTAGTCATCTAAAACAAGTCTTCTCTTTTTTGCATTTAAAATTAGCATGAGAAGCGTTTTGGTTAAATGCCCTAAAAAACAATGGGACCAAATAGTTGCCAAACATTTAAAGCAAAGACTTGGTAGTTTTGGGTCTTGTGCTATGTTTCAACATAATCTAGGGTTAAATATTTCTCATTTTTGAATAGGGCCCGGCCCATTGCCACCCCTAACATAATTTAAGTTGTTTGATTTGAAGGCCGTGGTCTAAATCTTTAGTTGTAAAAGATTGGCCCAAAATACAATTTCCATCATTTGATTCAGCATAGCCAACCATTGATTTATGTCAGTGTCTTTGACTATTTTGAATGATAGAGTGTATTTAACACCAATCTTTTGCACTAAACATCTTCTGAACATGACCTTCAAATCACACGGATTAAATGGCTGGTGAGAGTAGGATTTTGACTTGCAACCACTCAAAAAAACAATGAATGCACACAAGTAACATTCCATGAGCCCCTTTGTTAGAAAATATTCAGATTAGAAATTCGAAAATGATATAATGGGCAAGAGAAACTGGACTAGAGGCATATAGTCGCTATCTTTAAAATGATATTCGCTCCATGCTTGAGTAAATCTTCAAGTTTGCAGAAGGATTTCAGCGAGACATTTTCAGGATACAATGAGCCCAATCTCTCAATCTCTTGGATGTGATCCATTACTTTGCAACAGTAGAGGATTGTCCCAGAAAACTCAATCTAATGAAGTACCGACAAAAGAAGAAAGCAAGAGAATTCTCAAATCTGTATGCAAGGAAATTCAATGGATTTAAGAGTGTGTAAATCTGTGTTCAGAGATCTCATTTTATAGATCTCAAGTGTCTTTTCAATATGACTGTTGGACCAACAGTCATATTTTGGACGACTAAGATCTTTTAGGCTTTTCAATCGTTTTATCCAACGGTTATATAAAATGTTGTACCTTTTCGAATTCAATTTCGAAAAGTTGCATAGTTTTATAAGTGATTATGAAACGATTAAGTCCAATGGTCAACATTTGACTAATCCGCTTGACCCAATAGAACTGAATTAACTCACTGATTAGTGGCCCATTAGACCCGACCCGGCCCACGAATAATTTGACCATTGGATCTATCCGGTCAAAAAGTCAAACTTCTTCTTGTGACGATGCGCATATGCAAAGTGTGTGTGCTAATGCGCCTAAACGCCAATCACCACGCACACGGGCGCGAAGGCTCGCCGTTGGCACACTCTTCTCTTCTTATTATCAAACAATAATAGAAGGTGAAAATTTCAATATATAGCATAGACCACATTTGACATTTACCAATGTGAAATTATTTATTTGCACATAAAAATTGAGAATTTCTATTGCCTAAAAACCAACCCACAAAACTAAAAAACCAAAAAAAAGTTTCATTTTCTTTAAAATTCTTTAAAATATTTATTATATTCTAACGCAATAAATAAATATAACACCCTTCTTACATAGAGAGTCTAAGTGTTGATGCATCTATCACCATCAATAGCCTCGGCCCAACACCCCACCCGGACAGTGTTAAATGGAGGACAAATTTTATGCAAAGTGTAGGCGATTGATGTGGTGTGACTCAATTGGTTGCACGTGTAGTGAGACTCAATTAATGCGGGTTGATGTAGGAAGTTACGTCAAGCCGCATTAGTCGCCTGCACTTTGAAAAACCATTAAACTATTTTGAATTAGACAATGGAAATCGTTTTTCATCCTAATCTTTTTTCAATGGATCTTTAGACCATGGGCAAGCATGAGGTCGGTTTTTGTTTCCACAAGGCACAAATCCCAAAAAAAGCTAATTTTAAGGTTATTTTTTTAGATCTATGCTACATGATATGCTCATAATGTCAAGATCCATTTTATGGAAGATTAAGATGAAGAATCGATCTACATCATCTGATTCAAAGCAATTAATGATTTGTTATCGTAGGTACCCTCAATAATTCATTAGGCATGAATAGAGCTATCCTTTTTATATTAAGTACACAAGCTATATACTTGGTTGCGCCATTAGATGCATGAAATTGCACACACGCACGGATTTAGAAGAATGTGTCAAGAGTCCTAAAGTAGTGCATCTAATTGCACACATAAAAGCGTAAGACAGACATTTCGTGCTGAGCCATGGGCCCCACACAGGGACCAGTGGCATAAGTCCAGTAGATGGGGACAAATTAATGGTCATCATATAAAGATACCCTACGTTCCTACCCTAAAATTTGGTCCAATTAGATTACCCTAACGTTTCAATATGTGACGTCCCAAAAATCATATTGCATTGTTGGTTAGCGGCTAAAAATATTTGAACCTCAGTCTTTAATAAAATTTATAGAGGTAAAAGGATTCCGATTTCCTCCTCCAATGGAGAGGAGAGCTAAGAGTCCTCTACGGTTTTCGTTAAATAAAATTGAAAATTCTTCCCCACCATCTATTTTATAAGATTTGAATTCTTATTTCCTCCTCCAATGGAGAGGAGAGCTAAGAGTCCACTAAAGTTTACGTTAAATAAAATTAAAAATTCATCCCCACCATTTATTTTATAAGATTTGAAATTTAGATGATTGACTTTGATTTTGCCTTCTAAAACTTAATTTTTGAATGTTTTTAAAAAAATTTATTTAAACAACAGAATTTGGTCATTGTTTTGAAGTGCCAATTGGAGCCCCACGCGAACGTGGAAGACAATTGAGCGTCCTCCATTAAAGGACCACACCGGAATCCACGTGAGAGTCCGACAACATTTTCTCGCATAATTGGACCCATGGAAAACAGTAGCTTAATAGGTGAGCACTGTTTTCAGACGGCACACTAATGTTAGATCACTATTCACGTGGTAGTGTGGCACATGATTGTAGGTTATATCATAGTCATCGAGTTGGGGTTCGGCAATAATTTGGCGAGGTTAAAATTCGAAAAAATCTAACAAAATTCGACAAGTTCGGGATAATATTAAGAGAAAAAATCGGAGTGAAAACAATTAAAATGAAAATAAGATTTAAAAAATAACAAATTCTTGAAAATTTTGAAATTATTCAGAGATAATTTGCAAATTTTTGGAAACGTATAATTTTTTGAAAAATATGCAAATAATTCACAAAACCTCAAATTCTCGAATTATTTGCAAATTTTACAAAAATTTCGTAATTTTTGTGACTATGGGTTACATCACATCCTTTGAGAGCTCAAACCATTATCCCCTACTCTTTTAGGAAAATAAAATTATTTTCAAACTTTTTTATGTTTATTTCACAATTCAAAAGATATGAACTTTCCACTAAAAACATTTCAACTTTGACTAAAATCAATGGTGATAAATTAATTTTTTAATATTTTTTTTAATTGGTTATTGATCAACCTCATACATCTGTACAGGACACCCAGGAGCATGGTTCACATTTCGGCCGAAATGTTTCAGTTTCTATCTCCACCGAAACAAATTTTGAAACCAAAATATCAGTCAAAACATGTATAGAGAGAAAATTTTGGTTCAAAATTTTAATTTTGGCCATGTCCAAAACCGAAAAACGAAACCACTATTTTGATCTTGCGAGGTATATAGCATCCTCGGGCTGTCTGTAAATAACCTTAAATGCCCTTGTATTCCGTCCTTTAGCCTTATTCCATTTAAGACTGGACTTGACTCATATGCTCTCCCCATTCCCCGCACGCCACGTGCTCCAACATGTTTTTGTCAAATTCAAATGCAAGTAAGAGTTGAATAAAGGTTTAAACGGGTCGGGCCGGTCCGGATCTGACTCTCGTAGGCCTATTATTTTTTACCCTAAGCATTAGGTTGGAACCTAGCTCAAATACACATTCTAGCCGAGCTAGGCCCAATAGCTTTTGAGATCGGGCTTTTTATCTAAGCCCAACCCCGACTCAAACCAAGTTTGGGTTGGGCCATGTTTGGGTCTCCCAAAATAAGACGAGAGGAGTGTAGCCCTTTTCCATTAGGCTCATTCCTCTCGATAGAACCATCAGTGGTAGTTGGCTGGTTCTCTAGGAGGGTTTAGTCAAAGATGAAGAAAGATCTACGGATCACTTTCAAGCCGGCGTCATATGTCATAATCTGAAAAAGCAAGGTACATATGTTCTCTCCTGTATCGAAGAGTTCCATAGATTATCGGCCCGAGGCATATAGAATTTCGGGTATACCCTCATAATTTTGCTTTTCTACTTGTGGCAAGCAGTGTTCCACCGTGAACGCCAATCTGTCGGACCCGAGGCTGGATATTCCCACAAAAACTTCATCTCTGGTGGGTATAAAGGGGGTGAAAATCTCTCAGTAGTTTCTCGTATGGTCTTTATGCGAAGCGTACTTCCCGATCTAGTTAAGGCTGAAATGGTCGGCCTTAACTAGATATTAACTAATCTATGTACAGGCAAGTAGAAGAGCTTTCGATGTTGCATCGCCTTTTCCCATAATATAATTGAGCTTGATCAGGTCGGGCCGGCTTTGGCTCGGATTTCGTTGGCTTGATTACTTTTCACCATAAAAAGCTCGGGTCAATTGTGCCAAGTGGTCAGGTCAAACCCAACCCGACCGGGTTCGTGGTTGTTTGAACTGGTGCTTATCATCAGTTTAATTGAATTGGGTCTACTTGACAAGTGGGGCCACGTGGTCGGGTCCCTCTAAGGAGTCACCAGTCGCCTTTGGTTTTTAAATTTTAATTTTTAATCGTATAATATAGTCTTGATTTAAGAAGCCAAAATATGCATTCTCTTCGAAGAAATTATATCATGAATAATAAATATCGTTGACTATGAATTCCACATCCTAAATTAATTAGGATTTTAATTATAATTCTCATTGAAGGATCTTGTGCATGTCCACGGGACACCTAATCGAAGGAAATGCAGCACCCTGCGACACACTGAACGCATGCCCTAAGCCATATATATATATATTAAAAGGTAAAAAAGTTAAAATAATAAAAAAAAAAAAAAAACTAAGGTACTAGCATAACCCTTAGATGATATGGATTAATTCATGAATCACCTGATCCATGATCTAGCATTCAAAGGTAGTGCGAAAATGCAACCTTCAAGGGTACTATTTTTTTTTTTTTTTTAATACGGCCATTTTAGGCTGACACAGTCTCGAAAACAGGCAAACAGTGTGGAGGGCGAATATTGAACCCACAACCTCTTCCCTCACATTGGAGAGAGGTTACCAACTGGGCTAATGCCTATTTAGTACCTTTAAGGGTACTATTCGTTTATAATATATATATATATATATATATATATATATATATATATATATATATATATATATATATATATATATATATATAAGGTAATGATCCTCTCACTCTAGTCATGAAATATACTTTCATGGCTTTAGCAATTATTGGCGACATGTCACATCAATTTAACTTTTAAAATTACCTAATATGACATGCAACCAATAAGTGCTCGAGTCATGGACTTACGTCAAATGATTCTCATCCTATATATATATATATATATATATATATATATAAAACAGGTTGTGGACTATGGTAGAGTATAGAAGATAAGTATTCATAATTTTGGAACTCAAAACATTGTCTTTGTGCCACTTGAAACTCTGACTATAGTGTCAAATTTCTTTTTCGGCAATCTTTCGGTAGAAGGTCATTTTTTTAAATTACCTAATGTGACATGTAATCAATAGGAGCTCAAGTTATGGGCTTACGTCCAATGAATCGTGTATATATATATATATATATATATATATATATATATATATATATATATATATATATATATATAACGGGTTGTGGACTATGATAGAGTATAGAAGATGAGTATTCATAGTTTTGGAACTCAAAACATTGTCTCGGTGCCACTTGAAACTCCGACCATAGTGCCAAAGTTTTTTTTCGACAATCTTTCAGTAGGAGGTCATTTCAGATATATTTTAACAAAAATTCAAAAAAATTTTGGGATGTATAAAAAATATATATTAAAAATTATATTTAATATTTATAAAAACTATTATTTATTATTAAAAAAATCTAAAATTATAAATATTTCATTAATTTCGCTAAAATTTTTGTAAATTTCGCCAAAATGAATGAAATTTCAAAGATTTCGGAAAAATCATCGAAATTTTGCTGAAAGTTTCATCTGGCCTATTTCGGTGAATTTCAGAGAAATTTGTCACTACTACTCTAACAGGTTGTGTTAATTATTATTTATTTATTTATCTTTCTAAAAAGTTAAAATTTTACCCTAAAAGTCAATTTTTTAAAAAATGATCTAAACCTGTTTAGGTCAAGAGGAGGAAATATAGGTTGGCCCGGGATTCGAGGACAAGGGAGTCAATGCCTAATTGGTGCACAAGTGTTATGAATAGGCTCAGTGTTGGTTCCACCCTCTTAGTCAACCCGATCGGGCATGGACAATGCTTCTTGTGAATCTAAGGCATATATAGCTGATCAGCCAGAAGACAGGCCCTCTATCCTATCCGGCATATAGTGCAATGTCACCGTGCGGGGACAAAGATCAAGAAAGCCCATCCACGATACGCAAAACACATTATAAGTTCCACATGGAGCTCTATGTAGACCTTGGTATGCTATTGGAGTACCTTCCCATTTTACAATATGGAAAAGGAAACCCTAATAAGGCACGAAGGGTTTGACCCAATGTTCCACATAGCACTCAAAATTGTTAGATATTAAAAAGTTTTAAAACTTGTGTCTTTTTCAAAGAGGTGTGTCTTTTCGAAATCATGTGTCATCTCAAAAGTGTTGTCTTTTTAAAAATAGTATCTTTCAAAAGTGGTGTCTTTTTCGAAAGGATGTCTGTATCACATTTTTATGGGAAAATTGTGCATTAACACACCAACAGGTTACCTACAAACTAGTTCCAGGATACAACGAATCCATACTTGTAAGAGATTTGGAGAATCCAATCAGGCTATCCGAACATCAAATGTTACAAGAACACTCTGATCAAGACCTTTAAAGACAAAATCAGAGAGAAGAAAAGAGACTTCATTGTGGTATAAAACAATAATTTTAAATTCTTTAAATAGAAAATCAAGTGGTGTGTTAACATACCATTTTCCCATAAAAAGATGTTACAAGCAATTCTTTTGAAAAGACACACCACTTTGGAAAGACGCTTCATTTGAAATAACACATAACTTTCAAAAGACACACCTTGTTAGAAAGGACACAAGTTTTAAAACTTTTAAATATCTAACAAAAACACCGATTTGGTGTCATCTGGAGTAGGGTTATGTTGTTTTTCAAAATTTATCCCCACAATATGTTTTTAAGACTTGAAATTTATACCATTAAAATCAATTAAGATTTAACTTTTGCCTTTTATTTTAATTTTTTAAATGATTTCTAGAGTGCACTCGAGCTCCACATGAAGGATGTAATATATTCACCATATAACGATGATGCCCCTACAATATATATATGGGAGCCATTAACAACACACGTTTTTCAAGTGATTGCACCGAATTTAAAGAAAGGCTTGGTACTTTAGGGACATGTAATAAGTAAAAATGTAATATGGGTCGTCTGATTTGAAGTTCATGATCAATAGATCTCTGGTACATAAAATTGGAGGAAAACAGGATACTTGTCATATGATCTATTGTAGTCAACTGTTGAATTGTATAGTATATATCCTTTGACTCCACTTAATCAAATGATGAAAATTATATTTTGTTCTAACACTATAAAAAATAAGACTATTAGCGGCAGCCAAAAATTGATGTTATTAATAAAATAACAATTAAGACTATTAGCGACGAGAGTATTAGTGGCTGTTTTTTTGTTAATAGCGAGAGTTTTGGCTGTCGCTAATAGTGTTATTTTTTGTAGTGTAATCTTTTGCAATTGATATCTCTAAATCATGACTTTCAAATCAAATGACTTAGATGGTGTTTTCAAATAGTACAGGTCGCTAAACTTGAAAGCCTTTCTTTTAAATTCGGAGCAATCCTGTGCAATCACTTGAAAAACGTGTGCAAGTAATGGCTCCCTATATATATATATATATATATTACATGAGCACCACTATGGTGAATTAATTTTCAAAGCACTATTACTTTGAAGCGATAATGGCTGATATTTAAAATACCAAATGGTGTTTAAATGATCTTATACCACTAAAATGTCCCTTTTTATCTCACTTGATTGAAGTGTGGTTTGTGACACACATCTATAATCAATCGAAATTACACAAATGGCAATCCATCGTTAGAACATGTTCCAACCAAAGAATCATGCTTCTAAGTGGATGTAAACCAACTGATCGCTGAACTTTCATATCAACCATAAAAATTAAAAATAATCGTTGGTATTAGAGTACACAAATCGGAGGATTCAAATCTTCCAAAAAACGTGATTTTTGGAACCATAGCCCTTTAATTGATGATATATCACTTTGATAAATGGTGTAAGGTCATTTAAACACCATTGGGACAGTCAGGAGAGTTGGTCCCTAGTTTAAAACACCATTTCTACCACATGGTCAACCAGATTAAATCATATTTTTTTTTAATGGTGGTTAATCGTCCTTATGCGTGTTGCCCAATTGCACATGATGATATACTAAATTTAAGTGGTAACTCTGGTATTGAATTAAATAAACAATCAGACTCACTAATATATTTGAATGGTCTAATCTCTATAATGTGCTCTAAATTGACTGGTTGTCAATATTAATTTGTACTAATATAAAAATTCAATTCTCTAATGAAAGTGATTCTTCGTGTAAATGATGAACTGCTAGGACATTTAACTGGAAATAAAACCTTTTGAAACAAAAGACTTCAAAACCGGGCAACCCCTATGTCACATAACAGGTGACCTCAAAATTAGACTTGTGTACCATTAGACTTATAAGAGTTTATTTAATAAAATAAGGGTACCAGCATTTGTAACCAAATATTAGGTATCCGCAACTATGGATTTTGCGCTTATAAGAATCATTGAGTGCCTTGCATTAGACAACGGAGATTCATTTTCATCCCAATCTTCCACACAGTTGGTCTTGAAATCATGGACCTATTAGATGGTCAAATATTGTGATTCTATGTGGCACACATCTCCAAAAGTTATCTAAAAACCCCTTCTTACGGCACGCCCATGTTCAAGTTACTTTTGGGTATGTGTAACACGTGGAATTAACATCTAATCGTCCACATGCAGTTCATAATCTTAAAATTATTATATGAAAGATTGGGACTAAAATTTTCCTCCACCTTGAATCAAGACAATCAACAACTCTGAGTATAACAACTCAGATTTTTGAACTTTATTTTAATAGTATTAGGTGATGTATCATACTATATACAGTGGGTGCTAAAGCTCTACATCGGAACCCACTATCTTTTAAGAAAGTTATGATTTTTCTATATCAATATTAGACTCATTGCAAAATGCTCGTCGATTCGATTCCAACAATATATAATTTGTCGATTTTCAATATAAATATAAAAAATTACACCCGTTTTAAGTGATGAAGCAAGTCAAAGGATATAACTGTAATTTCAGTAGAAAAATACAATTTAATTCAGTTCTTACAGAAAGCGCTGAAACGAAACTTTTTCTCAAGTTATTCAAGTCACGTATGAATATGAATTCTTATTGCATGAAAAAACTTTTATTTTATTAAATATTTTACGAAAAGTCTTAATTAGAATTAACCTAAAACTTTTTACCATTATAAATAAACTTTAAAAACTCTCTACTCTTTATAATAAGAAATTATTCTCTCCAAAGACTTAAACAAACCGACGCCTTAGACTTCGACCTTTTTTACTCGAATCGCCGTTGATCTACCGTTCATGCTTTAAGTGATTGGTATCTATTAATCCATCTTATTCTTCTCAGATTCCGTTGCGTAGGATATGTTCGATCGCGCATCGACGGGTTTAAAAATCTTATTTAAACCCTAATATCTCATAAATTAATAGATTTACATGTTTAATATTATATTTTCCTTTGAAAGTTATATAATTTGTAGGTCGGGTAATATTTTATTTCTCTTTTCAAACAATCACTTTGTTTGACTATTAATATTTTATCTTCTATTAGATTTGCATATTTAATATCTCATCTTCCTCTTAAATTTACGTACTAATTAAATATGAATATCTTTAAGTGTGATAAATCTGTATATTTAGTATTTTATTTTTCTATCAAAGTTGTATGATTTGTAAGTCGGATTTATATTTTGTTTTTCTTTTTAAATAATTCCTTTGTTTGACTATTTAATATTGTACTTTTCTATTAGGTCTTCATATTTAATATTTTATCTTTTTTTAAATCTATAAAATTAATTAAACCCCAATATTTGTAAATTCGATAGATTGACTTATTTGAAAATTTCTATTGATATTGTTTATTTCTAAATCTATATAGTTAGAAATTTACTCTTTTATTAAAATTATAATTTTATATGCTTGTTTATCTAAAACTAATTAAATACTAAAATTTAAATCGTATTCTTGTTTATCTAACCTCAATAATGACATCTTGAATATAAAGAAGAAAATAAGTAAAATTAATTAAGCCCTAAGATACTATAAATTTGATATATCTATATAATTAAAATTTTATCCTTCTACTAAAATTATAATAATATATTATTGTTGTAAGTTTATATTATTACTTATTCAAAACTAATTAAGCCCTAAAATTAAATTATGCTCTTATTTTATTTAAAGAATAATAGATTACACCATATTAAAATTTCGGGTCCGAACTCACGGCTACAAACCCGAATTCGCGACCACGAATCCAAACTTGCGACCATTGATGTATTGGTCTTAGTATTTTGGCCATAACTTTTATTCTGATATCAAATTAATACAATTCTTACGACATTAGAAAGAAGACAGCGAACTTTACAACTTTGTGTGAAATAGTCATTTCACGAGTCTGACATTTTAGAGGTCAAAATAGATCAGCAATTCAGGTTCAGTTTTAAATGACCCAAGACTACACAAATTTAGTGTTATTCTCTAATTTTTATTACCAAAGTTTCTGTGTATATTATATCTTAAGGTCTTTCGATCGATGATCATGATAAATTACAACTTAGTGATTATAATTACTTTTTAATTTAATTATTCACTTATAGTAATATATATATATATATATATATATATATATATATATTACTTTTATCGCTTCAACGCGATCACTTCGATACCTCGTGAAAATCGAACTCTAACCTTCACGTTTTCAAAATCACACTAATGACTACTTTATTCTAGTATTGTATTGATGTGAATGTAAATAAATATATATATATATATATATATATATATATATATATATATAAACATAACTAAATCTAAATATAAATTTATGTTATGTGTATGATAATTTTATGTTTTCATCTTGATTATGTTATACAAGTTATGAACATATTAGGTCATATATATGCGAGTATTGAATCATGTTTACGTTTGAGCATAGTAATTCGCTGAGATGGTATTAAAGCGAGAAATATATCGTATTCACATGCCTTATAACTCATGGTAGTATGGGACATCATGACGAGTCAGTAAGTGTGAATTCAGTGTAACCTTTTATGCGGTGGCATATACGGTAACCCTATTACCCTGAGTTTTAATATGAGAGGATAGAATATGAGTTATGAAATGAGATCCGCGCAATTGGGCCTTAGCTGTGGTGAGGTTATTCCACTATAGCTCATTTTATAATTAAGTTGTAAGAGTATAATACGAGTATGAGAACGAGATAAGATACATTATGAGTACGATAATGAGATACCGCGGTGTAGGTCAGTAAAAGATTAAAAATTTAAGTCTCTGTACGTGCCGTTCCTTGCGTAGCAACCGTAAGGGCAATAACGTTTTATAGCCAAGACGAACATTTGGGAGACAGTATAATTATGACCGAGGGTAGGAGTATGAGTAGGTTGTGAGTATGTGTGACCATTTATGTCTCCCTATTAGGTTGGATGAAGGAGTATGAGTATGATATGAGGGTGTTATAATATGGTGGTATGATACTATAGAGACCCTCACATAGTAGCTCGAGCAGCGGCTCTGGCACAAGTCGTTTAGAATTTATGATTATGTTAGTTATATCCATGCGATGTACAGACGTATGCACGAGAATAATAAAATATAATATGATATGATATGATGTGAGGTATGGTATGGTGCGTTAGGATATAAGTATTTAGATCATGGTTCTGTATTCATGATTTTTATATGAGTTTACAATATGCACTTGATTTGTCATGCTCTTTCTAATTTTATTATTATATTATGTTTATCACTCACTTGATGCACCCATAATGTACTTGAGTAGAATGGGGTGGGTTGCTGCACTGATTTTACGTGACTGAATAAAGTCATCCTACGAAAATCTAAACAACTACAGGTGACTACGTTGGTGGAGTAGATGCTAGCTATTCAGATCTTATCGATGTTGACTTTGTTGACCCCGTGGACGCTGAGTATCAGGACCCTTGGGAGGGCAATGCCGCTGTGTACAGGAGGACCTTGGTGTTGATTTTGGTATGAGCATCGGCTATTGATAGTTTTAGACTTGGTATCACGTTTTGTTTGATACTTTGGTGTTGACTTTAACTTTCTTTTATCGGATTTATCTCTGACTTTCATTATTGTCTTATTAGTGGATTACTTGGATTCATCACTTTTGTTCGATTATTTATGATAGCTTTTATGTTTCTACTTTATATGTTGGTTTTACGGATTTCGTAAAATCAAACTTACACGATAACTCTAATTAAGTGTATATCCGTTTAGCATATCCGGGATATGTGCGGGTCATAACTCGAAATTCTAAGCCCTTGGGATGGGGTAGAATTTCCTGTCGTGATACTAAGTGCAAAAACGTTAGTTGCAAGATACCAAATATTGAATTGGAAATACCCTTACGCAAATAGTGGATTGCAAATACTCATACCAAAAAATAATAGTACAACTGTAAAAGCTAAGGCTTCATATGACGTAGCTCTCTACTAGCCACTGCCATAGTGAAGTTCACTAGCTTTCACAGTTTCCCATCCTCTTTGCTAATATCCCGCTACCTACTTTAGTAGGTGCCCGTTCACTTTGATAACTCCTTGCATAGTAAGATTTTATACAAGATTTACCTATTCAACAATTCTATCATCTACTCTACCCACTCCTTATCAGAATATATTTTATTTGCTTTAGTAGGGAGTTAGTAGAGAGCAGAGAGGTTACTGCTAAAGCAAATAAATCCTCCTTTGCAGGGTGTTAGAAAAGATAATAAAAACCAACTAAAGCAAGTAGTGTATGCCATACGTAGCTTGAGATTCCCCAGTATCCGAAGATTTAAATCTCATTTTGAACTTTAACACCATGTGAGGTCCAACCATTTTGAACTTTAACACCATGTAAGGCCCAACCATTAAAGTTTACTAAAATCCGAAGTTGATCTATACATAGGTCACGTCCAAATAGAACTGATAAAAAGATATATATATATATATATATATATATATATATATATATGGAAAATTATAAATGGTGGACAACTTTTTATAGAAAACTTTGTAGGCAGCTGATGTGGCACGCCGTGATTGACTTCAGTGTTTGGACCCCACTATATGTGTAGCCAGTCACGTCACACCATATAAGCTGCCTGCAAAATTGTCTATAAAAAATTGTCCACCTTATAATACTTTCATATATATATATAGGAAAAGGCCTCCGTCCTCCAACCTTCCACGTGGCACCCAAAACACTTTTTCGGTGCCACGTGGACCTTGGGTGCATTGCTTAGATCATCTTTGAAAAAAAAAAAAACTTAAAACTCATCTCCACCGTATATATTTTGAATCATGAAATGTGGACCAATGAAAATCGTCAAACTTTGACTTGTGGGTTTAAAATTTATTTTTTGATTTTTTTTAAAAATATTGATCTAAACTTTCTACCTGTGCTCCACGTGGCACCCAAAAAGTGTTTTAGATGCCACGTGGATCTTGGAGGACGTTCACCGTCCTCCATTGGAGGACCTAACTGGCTCCCATATATATATATATATATATATATATATATATATATATATATATATATATATATAGGAAAAGGGAAAATGTGCTCGAGGGTAGAGATTTCTCTACGCTCTCCCAATGGGAAGCGGACGTGTGGAAAGTGCTTTTGCACTAACCCGGGTTAGCCACAACGGGGGTTCCCTAGTGTCAGTGGTAGGTAAAGTAGGTAGTAGGGGAATTAGGAAAGGCTATACCTGACGGCTCCTGAAAGGAAGCGTTGTGCCCAAGGGAAAGGTCTTGTCGAATGTAATGGCGATAAATTTTTTCAAAAATTGCTACAGGTTCCTTCTTTTTTCCTCCTTATTCAGGTTCATCCTCTCTATTGTTTTATTTCCTCTCTTAGGCTTGCAACTTTCTCGTTTTTCCTAGAGCATTGATTGGATAGAAGCGAAAATATACAATTTTCTCCTTTTTCCTCGAGGGACGTACTGGATAGAATTGCATAAGAGGCAACTTTCACGAAAATCCCTGGTCGCATACTGGATAGAAGCGCAAAAGATACAAGTTTCTTCATTTTTATGGAGTTCATACTTGATAGAAGCGCAGAAGAGACAAGTTTCTCTATTTTTTTATAGCACATATTGGATAGAATCGCAGAAGAGACAACTTGTAACACAAAAGAGAGCATTTTCTCTATTTTTTTGGAGCATGTACTGGATAGAAGCGCAGAAGAAACAACTTGCTCTTTTTTCTGGAGCACATACTCGATAGAAGCCCAGAAGATTGACATTTGAGCTAAGTATTAATTCTTTTTCCTATGTATTATTTTTAGCTTATGGAACATTCAAATATATATGGCATTAGATGCATTGTCGCTTCTGCGCCCACACGACAACGCTTCGTATGTGAATCACTTTCCTCATATGCTCGTAGTTGATAGATCTCTTCACTTATTTATAAGGTGGAAATACCGTTTCTTATTTGAAGCGATAGGAAACGATGGCACAAAGTTTGAGAAGCGATTGGAATGGGTTACAAGCGACGACGCTACATATTAGAAACGATGGCGCAACAATTGAGAAGCATTCAAAAAAATATATATATTATAAGCATACGCTTCTTATTTGAAACATTAGAAAGCGACAACGCAAAGATTGAGAAGCAATGGTGCTACGAGTTAGAAGCACCATCGCTTCCATATTGAAGCGCTGGCGATTTGTATGGCCGCGCCATTGCTTTCTTGTGGATCAGTTTCCTCATCTGCTCGTAATTGATGGATCCCTTCACTTATTTACAGGGAGGGGATAAAAATAATTATAAGCATTCGAAAATATGTAATTTATAAGCACACGCTTCTTATTTAAAGCGATAGGAAGCGACGACGCAAAGATTGTGAAGCGTCATCGCTTCCATATTGAAGCGCTTGCGCTTGGTATGACGGCGTCATCGCTTCCTACGTAATCTGTTTCCTTATTAGCCCATTTTTGGTCTAATGCAGGGCACTATAATGGACTCGATTGGAGGATTCAATGTAGGTAGTGTTGATTTAAATCTCTCCCCTAAAACGATTTCTTCTGAAACAAGAATTCCACTTGGTGGTGATAGAGATATCGAAATGTTAGATTCTTGTGACAGTGCAGAGAATACGAGCGAGGAATGGAAGCCACGCATGGGCTTGAAATTCCAATATGAAGACGAGGCATATGACTTCTACAATTTATGCGCAAAGAAAGTTGGTTTCAACATTAGGAAAAGTAACACCTACAAATCTGCAAAGGGAGAGATTATAAAGAGAAAATATGTATGTTCGTTCGAAGGGTTTAAGTAGCCTGATTTGCGCAAATTATACACTAATATATAAAGTGTTCAAGAGATAACAGATGCGGATGTGAGGCAAGAATGAAGATTAGGATTGGCGAGCGAAAGTTGTGGGAGGTTATGGAGTTTAGAGAGCCTCATAATCATCAGCTGTATTCACCTTCGAAGGTGAAGGAACTATGATCACATAATAAGTTGAACGGGGCAAGTAAACCGTTGATAGGAGCATTTGATGGCATAATTCCTCCTTCGAAGATTTCTGCTATTTTGCCAAGTTTGGATGGAGAGACTGGCATGACGTAAAACCCTCAACAAACCTGAGATTACCTAAAGAAGATAAGAAAGGAGAGTAACATCGATCCAATGTATATGAACGTGATCAAATCCTTCATTGATAGGCAGAATAAAGGAGATGGTTTCTTCTTTGAAGCTGAACTAGACGAAGGTCGTATGCGTAGTATATTTTAGGCTGATCACAGGTTACAAGTGGCGTATCAATAGTTAAATGATGTGGTGGTATTCGACACTATTTACAAAACAAATAAATTGCTACTACCGTTCGCTCCATTCACGGGGGTCAACCATCATTGGCAAACGATGCTTTTTGGATGTGCATTGCTCATAGATAAGACGGAGGAGACCTTCGTTTGGTTGTTTAAGACGTGACTGAAGTGCATGGGTGATAAGAAACCTAATGCAATCATCATCGATCAATGCAACGAGATGAGCAAGGCTATCTCTAAAGTTCTTTCGGAGACCACACATCGCCTCTACTTATGGTACATAGAGAGGAATTAATTGATCCATCTCTCTCAGCTGAAGGTAAAGTTTGAAAATTTCGGACGAAAGTACAATCAATGCAAGTTCAGTAAAACGGTTGATGATTTCGAAAGGAGATGGACAAAACTAGTCGAGGAGTTTCAATTACAAGATAACGAGTGGTTGAAACCAATGTACGCTCTTAGAAGGAAATGGATTTCATGCTACTTGAGTGATACCTTTTGAGCCGGTATGACCACTATGCAATGTAGATAAAGTATAAATTCTTTCTTCGATACCTATGTCAATGCTCAGACGAGTTTGACAAAATTTGTCAAGATCTTGTCATCCAATCACGTCGCGATAAAGAAAATAGGAAGGATCTCGTCTCAATGTCTACGACACCGGCACTCTTATTCAGAAATTCAATCGAGAGGCATGCCACTGCTATGTATATGAGAACCATGTTTGAAAGATTCTACTCTAAGTTATGAAAGTTTGCCTCTTTAAAGGCCCAAAAGGTGCTCGAAGAGGAAGCCGAGGAGGTTATTGTAGTCGAACATTCAAAGTTCGTTTCGAATGTGGAGATGCCACGGCCACTTGTAATTGCAAGAACTTCGAGAAAGAGGGTTTGTTGTGTTCCCACATCTTCAAAGTTTACTTTAAAGAAGAGATAGACCAAATTCCTTCTAAGTATATTTTACATCGATGGACGAAAGATGTTAGATACAGTATTGTAAGTTTGGGGGTGAGTGATAAAGAGGATTCCAACTCTGTCTCTAGGATGAAAATATGAAAGGTGAGAGAAGCTGGACTGAAGTTAATTCAGTTGGGGATAGAATCGAATCGCTTGGTGGATTACACGTTGAAAGGGATAATGAAACTATTAGAAGGTGTAGAGGCCATTAGAACAAAAGAGGAGATTGAAAGAGGGACTAGCATCACGTCCTGTTCGGGTGCCTCCTCCCAGCCTAGCGAAGGAACTTTATTGTAAAAATATGCCAATATTATAGTACGAGATCCAATATGATGTACCACCAAAGGTAGGCCAAGAAACAATGACAAAATTAAGTCTGGATTCGAGATTGGTTTTGAAAAATCATAAAAGAAGAGATGCCATTATAAGGGTTGTGGTCAGTTGAGATATAAAATCACAACTTACACATTTCTGAAGGTCAGGATGATGGCTGATAGTGCTAGATAGAGCCAAATAGAAAAAGACCCGAGGGACTGTGCGGTCTCACTGAGTCACACTGATTAGGAAGCGCAGACGCCTCCATTCGAAGCGTCATCGCTTCGTATATGAAGCGTGGGCGCTTCTGTTTCGATGCACTGACGCTTTGCTACATTGTATTTGTTGTCATGTGGCTAGCCTATGGTAATTTGTTTATGTGTTGAATTTATTTTCTTCTTATGCGTTCATTCTCGGTGATTTAAGGATTGGTTTTCACATTTCGTGACCATCCTTCAGAGAGGATGACGTCACATACGAGAAGCGACGACGCTCGTGAAGGAACCGATGACGCTAAGTTTTTGAAGCGTGGTATCTTCGTCATTGAAGCGTCTACATTTGCGCTTCTTTTTAATCCCGTACACCTATTGGATCCCAGGCAAGTGAAGCGCCTGTGACTCAATGTGAAACCATTGACAATGTTAACTTTTCGTCAACAGTTTTCTACTCAGAGTTATTTATGACGAAAAAAGATTTACTAATCTGGGTACAGAAGTTTTCATTCATAAATCAAATATATTTCTTTACATTGTCTTTCTTTACACTGTCTTTCTTTATTGTAAATGGGTCTTGTTGTCGAAGCTCCATCGCATCTGAATTGAAGCATCATCACGTCTTAGTTGAAGCGCTATCACCTCTTGATTGATGCGAAGGCGCTTCCTAGATCTGTGACGTCGCTTCCCATTTACATCGCCTTCCTTTATCGTAAATAAGTATGATGAAATTGAACATGGGTCTGATGCCTGGTAACGCTCGACAGAGAAGCGTTATCACTGATTCACAGTGAATCAATATTATAAAAAGTGCAAACGCTTCGAGTAGTAGGAGGCACAGGCGCCTCTCAATCGAAGCGTGGTTGCATCGTTTTAGAAGCGTTGGCACGTGACATTGTATTTTCAGCGTCGGTGCTTCATTTTCGATATGCTTATCTTACTAGAACTGTAATTAGAATCAAGTAAAAAATAACTTACTACCCATACTAAAAGATTTTATTCATAAATCAAATTATTTCTTTACGTCAAAATACTTTCTATACACCGTCTTCTTATATACTGTCTTCTTATACACTGTCTTTCTTTATTATATATGGGTCTGATGAAATTGAACAAGGTTTTGATGCTGGTGGTTGGTTGGGAGAGGATGCCACATTTTATGGAAATGCCAGAGGTGATGGTTGGCGGTGGAGGTAGAGGTGTAAATGGAGGTAGAGTTGTAGGCGGATGTGGGGAGTTTGTTATGCTGGCGGTGGAGATGGTGGCGGTTGTTGTGGCTGAGGTGGAGGCGAAAGAAGAAGAATCGGATGCAGAGCCGGGAGAAGAAGCACCAGCTTCAGAGGCCGGAGAAGAAGGGGCTCGGGGTCTCCCACCACCGGCAACATAACTTGAAGGTCGTCATCGTCTGGAATGACGATAACTTCTTCAGGGGGAGGGGGAACCACATGCTCGTTGTCGGGGACGACAACCAGTTTGTTGTCGTCAGGGATGTCGATAATTGAACCACCATAGGAACTAATAAAATGTTGACGCGCGATACGATGGTTCCTCCTTAAAATGTTACGACACGTTTCGGTCTGGGCAGAGAAAGATGAAATGATAATCCAAGGAGATACAGAAGATAAAAAAAATTGGGCACAATGGTGCCCTTTAAATACCAATTTATCATGTAACTTCTTTAAATAGATTATTATAGGTGTTCTGCCGCCACAAAGGGATTTCGTAAATCTTTGCGCTTCTTCTTTATTACGTCGGTCGTGCGTAATCCATGAACTTCTCTCGAAATATGATAAGAAACGCATCGCTTTTTTATGTTACTAATGGTGCTTATCGTTAGAAGCGACATCGCCGATAAATCGACGTGTCATCGCTTCTAATAAGAAATGTCATCGCTCTTAAATAGAATTGTCATTGCTTCTAAATAGAAGCGTCAGTGATTCAATTACCTGCATTGATGCTTCTTGACAGTAAGCGGCGTTTCACTTTTTTTAATTTCGAGGATTTCAAATCATGGAGTGTGTTGTCTTTTTAGGCAGTATTTGCAATATAATTTATTGTTGCGGCTCTTCATATCCTAAAAAAAATGACTATTATAAGTGTACTGCCATCACAGAGGAATTTCATAAATCTTTGCGCTTCTTCTTTACTGCACCGGTCGTGCGTAATCCATGAACTTCTCTCGAAATACGATAAGAAGCGCACCACTTTTTTATGTTACCAACAGCACTTATCGTTAGAAGCGGCATCGCCGATAAATCGATGCATCATCACTTCTAATAAGAAGCGTCATCGCTCTTAAATAGAATTGTGATTCAACCATTGATGGTTGCAATTGAAGATATTTCTTACAAGTTGGAGAGGCGACTGCATGAATTACGATGCAATCCGAAGGGAGAGTCGTCTACCTCTCCACCCTCTTGATGCCTCAGGTGGCTGAGTTGTACTGGTGTCTGTTTGTCTCTGTAGATTTTTCTTAGATTTTCTTTTTCTTTCTTCTACTCTGTATTTTTATAAGTAGGACTTTATAAGAATAAAATATATTTCGTTTATATGAATTCGATCTCACAACTTTTCGTTTAAATGAAAGGGAGAAGGCCATCGCAGAACTTCTCTCGTTTATATGATTTCTTTACTTTTTAAAAATTAATATTTACAAAGATTAATATGGAAGTTAATATTTACAGAAATTAACAAAGAAGCTGATTAAATAGAAGATTAACTTAGGAAAAATCTAGTTAATGACTGATACAGAAAAGTTTGTCATGGACGCTTCAAATTTGAAGCGTTCTTCAAATTTGAAACGATGACGCTTCAAATTTGAAACGATGACGTTCTTCAAATTTGAAGCGTCATCACTTCAAATTATTTCTTTGCGGGCAGGGATGCTTCTTGAGTTTAGCGGTGATGACGCTTTCATTTAAAGGCGACGACGCTTACAATTAGAGGCGATGACGCTTCCAATTAGAAGCGATGACGTTTCCAATTAGAAGCGATGACGCTTTCATTTAGAAGCGATGGTGACTTCTATTTAGTGCTTACGCTTCGACTTAGCGACATTATTATTAGCGGCGTGATTATTAATATTTTCATATATTAAAGCTACCAGCACTTCGAAAAGAGAAAGGAGAGACATCTGCAGAGACTAGTAATACAAAAGCAGAGATTGTATTAATGTATTCATATTTTTAAAAAAAGAACAACAAATTTTACACGAAACGTCCGGTTGAATCTTTTGGCTTGGGGGACTAATTTGGGCTAGCACTTCGCAGAAACTTTATCGTTCATATCAATACAATCTTTGCTTCGGCTACCACTAATATTCAAAGGCCTCAAAGTGCAGGTCGCTTCTTATTAATTGCACTAGCGCTTTCGTTGGACTACTTGTGACATCACTAAATAAAAAAAGATGAAATAAATAAAAATTTACAAATCATGTATTTGAAGGTTTAATTCATAACTCAAAACTATTTCTTTATATCTTCTTTCTTTACACATATATCTTTATATTGTCTCTATTTATTGTAAATGGGTCTAATTCAGCCCTTGATGAGGTGATCGCAAGCATCTGTATGATCAAGGTCTCTCAGAAGATTCAGTACTTTTCCTATGAAAATTTTAAAAGTAGGCTTTAGTACTAGTGCATCTACCTTCTTCCTTTTCCATGTAGATATTTTAAAAAAATGGAATGAAGGGAAATAAGGAGAAGTGAAAGTGGAGACGAGTTGGCTGAGGAGGAGGAGGAGAATGGGTTGAGAAAAGAGAATGAATGGAGGAGAAGTAAGGAAGGGGTCTTACAATTTTGGCTCCATCAAGAAAGATGGCTGCCTCTTGTTATAAATTTTCAACCCACCATCTTGATAGAGGAAGTCGCACAGACGACACAACATTCAATGGTGAGGTTGGTGACATCGTGAAGAAATGAGGGGAGGTGAGAAATTGGAAAAATGGGTCAATTTTGGACGAGGCTTACGGCAACGGGGGGTCTCGATAGAGGATTCAGCGACTAGAATCGGTCGTTGGCGCTTCGACTTTTCTAATCTCTTTATTGCAGCCAGAAGTTTGGCTCTTCACTTTTCAAGGATTCAATCAAGCCTACTACTTAGTTCATCATGATCTAGTTCTTCCACTATGGGGTTAGGGCTAGGAGGCGAAGAAAGACAATGGGTTTGAAATGAGAAGAGTTTGTGACGAGACGTGACTTCATAGGGAAAACGGCTAGGGTTTGAATGCCACTTCGAAATAAATTTCGAGGGTTAGTGGAGAAACTTCTCTCGAATACCGGGCCACTGTTTGATGTTACCCATGACGCTTGTTCATAGCAGCGTCAGCGGTTCTAATTTGAAACGTCATCGCTTCAATCACAAGCGGTGACGCTTCTTGACCTAAGCAGGGTTTTGTTTATTAGGAATTTTGACGACTTTGAAATTATAGACTGTGTTGTCTTTTCATGCAGTCTTTTCAATATAATTAATACAATCTGTGCTTTCCGATGTGCTGGTAGCCCTAATAATAATGCCCCTAGGTTGAAGAGCCAGCTCTAATAATAAGCGTCATCACTTCTTATAAGAAGCGTCCTCTCCTCTAATGTGGAGCGTCATCGCTTCTAATATGAATTGTTATCTCATCTAATTCAAAGCGTTATCACTTCTAATTATTGCTCGTATCATAATAAAAAAGCCTTTTTCTCAGAAAATTTGAAATATTATTTATTACAACGAGTTTTCATATTTAAAAAAAAAAGCCTTTTAGCCTTCCACACTTTTATCTTCATTTCATATCCTTTTTTTTGCCTCCATCCCCAAACCAAACTCCCTTCACCATGGCGGATCAACTCGAGTTTTCGTCCGAGATTACGAAGGCGTTTCGTCTTTTTGATCGAACCTTTGTAAGTTCAACCACTGGGGATATTGAGGAAGTTCTCACCCTTCTCGCCCAAAAGAAAAGGAGGTTTTAAAGTTTGATGGATGTGATTAAACCATTGATGGACACAATTAAAATAGTTTCTCCCATTTTGGAGGATCAACTGCGCGAATTATGACGCAGTCCGAAGGGGGAGTCATCTACCTCTCCACCCTCTTGATATCTCAAGTGGCTGAGTTGTGCTGGTGTCTGTCTGTCTATGTAGATTTTTTTTACATTTTCTTCTTCTTTCTTCTATTCTATATTTTTGTAAGCAGTACTTTATAAGAATAGAATATCTTTCGTTTATATGAATTCGAAAGCACAACTTTTCGTTTAAGTGAAAGGGAGAAGGCCATCATAGAGCTTCTCTCGTTTATATATTTTTTTATTTTGTGGAATTTAATATTTACAGAGATTAATATAGAAGTTAATATTTACAGAGATTAACAAAGGGGCTGATTAAATAAAAAATTAACCTAAGAAAAATCTAGTCAAGGACTGATACGGTAAAGTTTTTCATTGACGCTTTAAATTTGAAGCGTCATTGCTTCAAATTATAAGCGCCATTGCTTCAATTACGGGCGGGGACGCTTCTTGAGTTTAGCGGTGCATCTTTCGTGCAGTCTTGTCCAACATAATTTATTATAGTGACTATTCGTATTCCAAGCGTCGTGTCATTGCCTCTAAGTGGCGCGTGAGTAGCCTTACGATTTTTGAGGGGTGTTCTATCTTTTTCTGCGAAATTCGTTTCGATACACTCATTAAATGAAGTGTCGGCACTTACATCATAAGTGCAGCAACTTTCGTCTCCAAAATCCCTTTATCTTCATATTTTCTTCTCTTTCTTGTACAATGATGTTCTATAATTAGTCTCAGTTTATATGAATACAAACAATTTCGTTTAGTTTCATGAAGAGGGATAATTTCAGCTTCTTAGGATAATTCTACGAAATTTGGGGCGATGACGCTTTCATTTAGAGGCGATGGCGCTTCCATTTAGAGGCGATGGCGCTTCCAATTAGAAGCGATGATACTTCCATTTAGAAGCAATGACGCTTCAATTTAGGGCAAACGCTTCGTCTTAGTGGAATTATTATTAGCAGCGTGATTATTAATGTATTCATATATTAAAGCTATCAGCACTTCGAAAAGAGAAAGGGGAGACATCAGCAAAGCTCTAGTAATGCAAAAGAAGAGATTGTTTTAATGTATTCATATATTAAAAAAAATAATAACAAACTGTACAAGAAACGCTCGGTTCATATCAATACAATCTCTGCCTCAAGGCGCAAGTCAAAGCGCTAGCCCTAATATTCAAAGCGCAGTCGCTTCTTATTAATAGCACAAACGCTTCCGCTGGACTACTTGTTACATCACTGAATAAAATAAGATGAAATAAATAAAATTTAGAAATCATGCATTCGAAGGTTTCATTCATAACTCAAAACTATTTCTTTACATCTTCTTTACACATCTTTCTTTACACTGTCTCTGTTTATCGTAAATGGGTTTGACAAAATTTATGATGGTTCTGATACGTTGGACGATCTAGCAGACCCTGATTCAACCCTTGATGACATCACCGCAAGCATCCGTACAAGCAAGGTCTTCCTAGAGATTTAGTACTTTTCTTATAAAAATTTTGAAACTAGGCTTTAGTACTAATGCATCTACCTTCTTTTTCCATGTAGGCATTTGAAAGAATTAGAAACCACGTGCCATCTAAATCCAGAGTGGGCCAAGACAAAGGAGCCGAGGTGGTATAAAGATGGGAATGAAGAGAGCATGAAAAAGGGAGTGAAGGGAGGAGCATCGTCGGAGACAGGGAGGAGTAAGGGCAAGAAGGAAAAGTGAAGAATTGAGAAAGGGTGAGAAGGAGAAGTGAAAGAATTTATGATGGGGAAGCAGGAAAGATAAAGAAGGGAAGGAGCAACTGGGGTGCAAGGGAAAATAGGAAAGAGAAAGAAGGGAGGAGGAGCATCCTCGGAGAAAGGGATGAGCAAGGATAAGAAGGAAAGATAACGAAAGGAGGTGATGCATTGGATGATCTAACGAACCCTAATTCATCCCTTGATGAGGTCATCGTAAGTGGAGGTTGTGGTTGTGGTGGAAGAGGAAGAAGTGGAGGATCATTGGGGACGACAACCAACTCTTTGTCGTCGGGGATGTCGAGAACCGAATAATCATATGAACTGATACAATGACGGTGTGCAAGACGGTGTCTCGTTCGTAAACGGGTGAGACACATTTCTCCTTGAGCTGAAGAAGATGAAATGTTAATATAAGGAGATACAGAAGAAGAAAAAGAGTGGACGCTTTTAAGTCCTTTCAATAGAGATTTTCTCATGCAACCTCATTAAATAGACTGTTGTGGTGCACTGCCGATTCATATTTATTGCATACAGTTGTTTGTATTCAAAGTGGCATTACGATTTTTGAGGGGTGTGCTGTCTTTTCCTGCAGACTTCGGTCGACATCTCCTCTCCCTGTGTTGTTCGCATTCCAAGTGACGTATCATCGCTTCTAAGCGGCGTGTCAGTGGCATTATGATTTTTGAGGGGTGTTGTACTGTCTTTTCCCATGGACTTTGATTCAACACGTCATCTCCCTGTGTTGTTTGTATTCCAATATAAAGTGCTTTAGACTTCTGTCTCAGCTATCCAATAAAAATTGACTCATAACAAAGCGCTGACGTGACCACAAAGAACGACTGCGCTTGAAGTTACTAGCGTCAGCTATCAAATAAGACGTTTATTAAAGCGTCAACGCTCTTAAATTGAAGTGCTAATGCTCCAGATTCGAATCGTCATCACTTTTAAACTGAAGCGTCATTGCTTTAAACTGAAGTGTCAGTGGTGTTACGATTTTCTCAGTTTATATGAATACAAACACTTTCATTTAATTTTATGAAGAGGGATAATTCCTGCTTTTCAGAATAATTTCACAATCGCACAAATTTTATCTTTCATATCTATACAATCTATGCCTCAGCTACCACTAATATTCAAGGGCCTCAAGGCGCTAGGTCGAAGTGCTAGCCCTAATATTCAGGGCGCAATCGCTTCTTATTAATAGCGCTAGCACTTCCATTGGACTACCTGTGACCTCACTGAATAAAATAAGATAAAATATAAAAAAATTTACAAATCATGCATTCTAAGGTTTCATTCATAACTCAAATAAGCCGTTTATTAAAGCGTCAATGCTTCTAAATTGAAGGGTTAACGCTCATGAGTCGAACCGTATCACCTTTAAATTAATACAACGCCTCTAAATTATACAGTTTGTTGTTCATTTTTTTAATATATGAATAAATTAATACAATCTTTGCTTTTCGATGTGCTAGTAGCCCTAATAATCATGCCGCTAATTGGAAGCGTCATTGCTTCTAATTGGAAGCATCATCGCTTTTAATTAAAGCGTTGGCGCTTCGGTTGATGGCGAGGTCAATTCTTGACACAAGCGACGTTTTGTTTATTACTAATCTCGGACGATATCGCTAATAAAAAAGAAAGCCTTAATATTCAGCTCGCTTCATTTTGACGCGTCATCACTTCTAACTCGAAGCGTTATTGCTTTTAACTGGAGCGTTGTAATATATTTACAAATCTGTAACTTTTGGGATAAGAGAGACAAAAAGAAATTCTCTCTTAACTGGCTCCCTCTTGCTGTAGAAGTAGATTAATATAAACTCTGCTTCTGTCCTTTAAAATAATACAATATGTGCTTCCAAGCCGTGTGCTATCGGTTCTAAGCGGCTTGTCAATGGCGTTATAATTTTCGAGGGGTGTGTTGTCTTTTCCCGCAGACTTTGGTTTGACACATCATGTTCCTGTCATTTATTACCATCGTCAGAGTATTAACACGTAGTACCTATTTTGTGCGATATGACACGTAGCACCTTTCTGTGCGAAGCGGCGATACGTATCCCAATAAAAAATGCATTTTATGTCTATCTTCATATATGAGTACCTTTAAATCCACGCACCAAATCTTTGAGTTCACCCACGATGAAACACATTGACTTGGCAAAATCAGATGATGGAGATCGTTTATCCTCCCAATCTTTCACACGATGGATCTTGAGATCATGGGCCTACCATCAAACGGTTAGAATTTTTCCTAGGTTTTATTTTTGTTGGAGATTTCATGTCAACCGTAACAAATCCTTAAGTAAGACGCGTCGTCACTTCGAAATCGAAGTGTTATTGCTACGAAATCGCTTCTAAATCAAGGATTGTGTTGTAATTTTGCTCAGTCTTATCCAATATTAATTATTCCAATGGATGTTCGTATCTCAATAAACGTACAAGTGTAAGTTGACATTTAACACCTTTTTGTGGGAAGCAACGACTGACTGTACTTCATTTACTAGCTTCATCAGAGTAATAACACGTAGCACCTTTTTTATGCGAAGCAGCTGTTTGTATAATCGTATCCCAATATGTACCCCTTTTTTACTCAAATAAACAAGGGAGCATGTGAAAACACAATCTGGGCTGTCTGATTTAAAGTTTATGATCTATAGATCCTTAGTGGATTAGATTGACACAAAATATAATCTTCATCATGTGATTAAAATAGGCAAATGCTATTATTTGATTCTACGATTGACAACAATAGATAAATATCGTGTTTTGCTCTAATCTTATCCACTAAGGACCTATAGATCATGAACGTCAAATCAAACAGCCTAGATTGTGTTTCCACATGTCACATGTTCCTAAAATACAAAATCTTTCTTTAAGCTCAGTCTATCTCGAATCATCATCGTTTCGACATTGAAGCGATGTCGCTTCTATCACCAAGCATTATTGCTTCAATCTCGAAGCATTATCGCTTTGATTATGAAGTGTAATCATTTGGATTTTGAAGCGTTGTCCTTTGGATCTTGAAGCATCGTCGTTTCAAATTTGTAACTTTTGGGATAAGTTTTGTTTATATGCAGAGAAATTCGAGAAAAAAAATCAGCACCAAGAAGAAAAATTAGCACAAAAGAATGTGTTATACACAAAAGGTGAATTTCAATTAATATGAAAAGAAATATTTACACAGATTAACTTCTGTCTAAAACTAGGAAAAATAAACCAAGAAGCTGATTACATAAAAGATAAACCTAGGAAAAATCCGAACTAGGACTGATACGGTAATGTTTGCGATGGAGATCTATATCGGGGTCTTCAAATTTTTGGCTCTGTCAAGAGAGATGGCTCCCTCTTGCTGTAAACTTTCAACCCACCATCCTCATAGTTTGCTGTAAATTTTTTACTCCGTCAAGAAAGATGACTCCCTCATTCAGCCATTGATGAGGTGATCGTAAGGATCCATAAGAGAAAGGATTACACAAGAAAGGATCGCTCCTCCAAGAGCTATCGAACAGTCCTTTGTGCCCTTCTTTATCTTGCATCCTCACTACTACCCTTGGGATGGAGGATGACCTTGAAAATTACAACCCATCCTCACTGTATAGGAAGTTACATTCTGGCTGGGTTGTGATGGGTGATATGTTAGGAAGTGGGGGAAGATGGGTTCTTGGTATATGGTTTGGTTTTGGGTTAGGTTTGGGGTGAAGGCTAGTTTCGGTGGATGATTCAATATCGGGTATAGGTCGCTGGGGCTTCAGATCTTCTACTTTCTGGATTGTAGCCAGGAGTTCGGCTCTATAGTTTTCCAGGATTCTATCAAGTCTCTTGCTGAAATCACTTGAGTGATGCTCTTCCGTCATAGAGTTTATGGATATGGATCTTAGGAAGACGAAAGAGATTGGTGCTTGGAATGGTGAAGGTCTGGTTTTATAGGGAAGAGAACGGTTCTAAACTGTCACTTCGAATTGAATATCGAGGTGTAGCTATTAAGGCTTGGGTAGTTGGCAAGTGAAAATTTTTGAATGTGATTCTTGTCTTTTTCTGTCATGGATGGGACGGGACATGACTTTATAGGGTTTGTGAAGGGACGCTGGTTTATAGGGAAAAGGCTATGGTTTGAAACGTAACTTCGAAATAAATATCAGTCGGTGTCAGGTTAGCCAATTGTAGTCTTTTTCAACATAATTTATTGCAATTACTGATCGTATTCCAAGCGACATGTCATCGCTTCTAAGCAGCGTGTAAGTGACGTTACTATTTTCAAGGGGGGTGTTGTCTTTTCCCACGAACTTTGTTTCGACACACCATCTCCCTGTCTCAAAAATAATTTCCGAGGAACTTCAAATTGTAGATTTTGTTCTATTTTCGCTCAGTCTTATCCAACATTAATTATTCCAGCGGCTCTTCGTATCCCAATAGATTTTGTTATACTTTTTTTTAATATATGAATATATTAATATAAACTCTGCTGTTGTAGTTTAATTTAATACAATCAGTGCTTTCGAAGTGTCAGCGCTTATGTTCGAAGCGTCATTGTTGTAAATTCAACGTCATCGCTTCTAAATTTGAGGTGGATTGTTTAGTATTTCATGCCGTTTTATAACATTAATTATTGCTCGTATAAAAAAAAATATATTTTTTCTCAGAAAATTTGAAAACACCTTTTAACATTCCGTCAGTTTATTCTTTTGACTGTATCCTTTCGCTTCTCATTTGGAGCGTCATCGCTTATGTTGGAAGTGTCATCGTTATAAATACGACGCGTCATCACTTCTTTTTCGAAGCAGATTGTGTTGTATTTTCACGCGGTCTTATCTAACATTAATTATTGCTCGTATCACAATAAAAATACTTTTTTGCTCAAAAAGTATGAAAATGCCTTTTAACATTCCGGAAATAATAATGCCTCTAGGTTAAAGTGCTATCTCTAAATACAAGCATTATCGCTTTATATAGGAAGCGTCTTCGATTCTAATATGAAGCGCCATCACTTGATATTTGATGCACCATCGCTACAAATTCGAAGCGTTATTGCTTCTAATTTGAAGCGGATTGTGTTGTATTTTTGTGCGATCTTATCTAATATTAATTATTGCTTGTATCACAATAAAAATATTTTTTTTCTTAGAAAATATGAAAATACTTTTAGCATTCCAGCAATAATAATGCCTCTAGGTTGAAGCGTTATCTCTAAATACAAGCGTTATCACTTTATATAGAAAGCGTCTTCGATTCTAATTTGAAGCATCATCGCTTCTAATTTGAAGCGTCATCACTTGATATTCGACGCGTCATCGCTACAAATTCGAAGCGTTATCACTTCTAATTTGAAGCGGATTGTACTATATTTTTGTTCGATCTTATCTAATAATAATTATTGCTCGTATCATAATAAAAAAGTCTTTTTTCTCATAAAATATGAAATAACCTTTTAACCTTCCGTCAATTTAATCTTTTGACCATATCCTTTCTTTTATTTTCCGATTCGTTAGAAGGGAGAGCGCCACAGCTAGCCTTAACGTTCACGTCGTTTGGTTGAAGATCTGGCCTTAATATTTAGGGCGCTGTCGCTTCATTGACTATGAAGCTACGTTTGTAATATTAAGAAAATAAAAAAATCAGGGGATACCCTAAAATATATCATAGTGATGAGTGCACCGGATATAAAAAAATAATATAGAGATTAACTAATAAACTGATTATATTAAAGATAAATCCGCTGGACCACCAAAAAAAAGTGAAGACGCCGTGACTTTGGAGGCTCTGAAGACGAGCTCGGACTTTTGAAGTTTTTACTGCAGAGAGCAAAGATTTTAGAAAGAATGGTTATCTTCACTTTTAAACCTTTTGGATCACTCTTGCCTCATAGAGAGATGGGTCCCTGATTCAACCATTGATGAGATGATCGCAAAGATCCATAGGAGCAAAGATTATACAGTGGATAAAATACCACAACAGATATGCCGAGATTGTGGAGAGGGAGAGAGAGCTCCATCCAGAGAGATGACTCCCTCTAGCTGGGAGCTTGATTAGAAATTTACAGCCAAGGGAAAGGGGTGGCGTGCAAATTTCTTACCCACCGTCCTCGTAGAGTAACTCGCATTGAGGAAGGAATTTCGTAGAGGAACTCTCACTGAAGAAGGAGTTTGATGGTGAGATTATGAAAAAGTGGGGGAAGGTGAGAAGTTGAAAAGAAGGGTCGGGGGGTCTCGGTAGACGATCTAGCGTTTGGAATGGCTGTCTACGCTTTAACTTTTCTAATCTTTTTATTGTAGCCAAAAGCTCGGCCCTTTGTATTTCAAGAATTTGATCAAGCCTTCTTCTTAGCTCGTCATGGTATGGTGCTTCCACCACGGGGATAGGGTTAAGATTGAAGATGGAGAAAGACGATGAGTTTGGAATGAGAAGGGTTTGTGACGAGCAGTGGCTTTATAGGGAAAAAGGCTAGGGTTTGAAACGTCACTTCGAAATCCACATAGTAACTAGTATCCCAATTCTCTTCCTTGTTGTACTTTTTTTTTTGAATATATGGATACATTAATACAAACTCTTCTTTTATCGTTTAAATTAATACAATCTATGCTTTCCAATGTGTTGATAGCGCTAATAATCATGAAGGTAATAATAATGCCTCTAGGTTGAAGAGCTAGCTCTAATAACAAGCATCATCGCTTATAGGAAGCGTCTTCACCTCTAATGTGGAGCGTCATCGCTTATATTCGAATCTCATTGTTGAAAATACGAAGAGTCATTGCTTCTAATTTAAAGCATCATCGCATCTAATTCGAAGCGTCATCGCTTCCAATTATTGCTCGTATCACAATAAAAATTCTTTTTTTCTCAAAAAATTTAAAATATTATTTATTGCAGCGACTTTTCGTACCCTACTAAAAAAGCAGGCCTTAATATTCATAAATCTATTACCTTTTGGATAGTAATACACAAAAAGAAATTTGTTACCTTCTCTAATTGAACCGTAGGCGCTTCGATTGATGGGGAGGTCACTTCTTGACATAAGCTAATAAAAATGTAGGCCTTATTATTCACCGCGCTTCATGTTGACGCATGATCGCTTAAATGTAATAGTTGATTGTATTGTATTTATATGCATTTCGCTAGTTGCTAGAAATGGCAGCGCCTCAGACAGTCGTAGTCATCATGGTGCACGCACTGCCGCCAAAGGCATTTAAGCATCAGCGCTCGAATAAGATGTTAATTATAACAAGCGTCAACGCTCCTAAATTGAAGCGTTAACCCTTTCCCATGATGCTTCGAGTTTTAAAACTCTTTCATTTAATTTCACTAAAAGGATAATACGTCTTTTGAAGAATACGTAAAATGTAAGTTATAAATGCATTTAGAAAATAGAGGCTTTGACGCCTCAATAGTGAGAGCGATGACGCCCCATTATCAAAGCGCTAATGCCCCATTATCAAAGTGCTAATGCCCCATTACCAAAGCGTTGACGCCTCAATTGAAGAGTAACTTTTGGGAGATTAATAATATATCCTGTATATTAAAAATTTCTCGTATAATATGATCAGTGTACATTATATATCTATCCTACGTAAAATAAAAAAATGTGAATGTAGATATAATCTTCAGTACAATGTTATGTATGTCAACAAATGTGAATGTACATTTATGTAAAACAAAAAATTTATAAAAGAAATTCCACGTCGTCATTGGCATCCCAATTCTCTTCCTTGTGCATACCGATGGCATGCCCAATCTCCGCCCTGAAAGTTTCGTTGTCTTCCTATTTGAAATATGGCTGGAGTTCCCTGCTCAAATAATCTATGTATTTCATCACGAAAACCCTGCAGTCAGAATCATTTTTTTGGATCGGAACGTCGACAACCTTACTGTCCTAAGGTCATTTGTCAAAAGCAGAAGGCGGGGCACCGTGCATATGTAACAGGGCTGGGAGGTAATGCGTCTGTCAATAAATAAATAAATAAATATAAATAAATAAATATATATATATATATATATATATGTATATATATATATATATATATATATATGTTAGTTACACATTTGTTGACATACAATGAGCGCTGACGCCTCATTGTGAAAGCGCTGACAGCAATATGTCAAAGAACTGACCACCTATTGAACCACTGACGCCTCATTGTCAAAGCGGTGACGCTCAATTATCAAAATGATTACGACCCATATTAAACACGCCAATGCTTCCGCTAAGAGCGATAAGCGATTCTGACGTTAATTTTGAGAGTATTGTAGCGTAGCTTATTAGTGTCTTTATCGCCATTACAAATTTCTTTATCGCAAGAACATCTGGGACGGGGTCAAGGATATCGATTTTATGAGCTGAGGGGGTCGCCACAGCAAGCACCCAATGTGATGGCTTCGGGATGTGAATCGGAATAAAAAAAAATTCACACTTAATCGCATTCAAGGCATAATTTTTATTTTTGAAGAAAGGCAGCAATGACAGCGTGCGTTGTTGCGCGAGTAAACTTTCGCCGTAGTATGTGCTTCGTCCCACCATGCCGGGGGACGCATGTGAACCATTCGTTTTAATGTATTTCTCAAAATCTTTAAAATCTGTGCTCATGCAGGTGAGTCTAGCGACAGTCATCTGGAAAGTCTACCTCTTCTTCTTAATGTCTTCCCGCTTGTCTATGATCCTAAAGTACACGATCATTATCTGCATACGAAAGTGTAAATATTAATATAGAATCAGGGAAGCGATAGGGTTGAATAGGGACTAATACTTACTAGGTCTTCTATTTCTTGTTTGGATCGTAGGTAGCGCATCAACTCGACGATAATATGCTGGGACCCAATGGTCGAGATGAGAGTCCTAGGTTCAAATTAAAATATAAGTGGATCAGTCTCTAGTGCTTCGAAGTAGACACATTAGCGCTCTTTTTACAAAGCACTGACGCTCTCACGTAAAGGTGACGACCCTTCGACAATGACGCATTGACGTTTTGAAAGACTTGTTAAATGTTGTATGGGGGGAATATACTTACTCGTTTCATCTGTTGAGCAATGCCCAAATAGCATTCATATAGGCCTGAGGTGGTGCATCAGCGGCCGATAGTAAAGCCACTACTTATGCTCTGGCCTTCTTTTTATAGTTGTAGGAGACCAGCTCTCCCTTTCTTTTAGAGTGAGTTTGCGAGGGAGGAATCGTGAGGCCTTTAGCCCAGACCCTCTAACTTCTCTTAAAAGATAATGGGACTTAGTCCTTCACTTCTTTTTCTCTCACAGAAGACCCCTCCTCGGTGCTTGGTTGCGTAAGGGGCTTCTCAGGTTGTTCGTCATGAGACGTAGTAGGTGGTGGTGGTGGTGGAGGTAGAGATGGTAGCTGTCATTGGTGTTTCTCCTTTCTAGGAGGTTGGGTGAATCACGGTGGTGGTGGAGGCAAAACTTTTGATTGGGTAAGGGGTTCGGTTTGGGAGGAAGTATGGGGTTTGGGTGGGGCGCAAAGTCTGAATGTGGTTAGGGTTGGGGCTTCAGCTTCGACTTCGGCTTCGGCTTGGGTTGAGCCTAGGGGTGGGGTTTTGGTGGGTCTTGGGCTTGGGCTTGGCTGGGGCTTCTAATGAGGCTTGAGGTGGGGCTTTGGGTTCAGCTTGTGTTGAGGATTGGGTTGGGTCATGGGCTAGGGTTTGGGCAGGGTCATGCGCTAGGGTTTGGGCTGGGGCTTGGACTTCAGCTTGTATTGAGGCTGGGGCAGGGGTTTGGCCTTGGGCTGAGGCTTATGCTTGGACTTTACCTTAGGGTTGGGATCGGGCTGTGGCTGGGATTGGGCAGAGGCAGACCTGTGGCGTTGGAGGACAAATGTCTGATTATCCTCAACCGAGCCTAATAGACTTTCCGACACACTGCGGGCTTGTAATATGATAAGAAGATCAGGTCATGTTTAAAAAATAATGAACATGTAGAAGCGTTCACGCTTCATATACGAAGTATCGATGCATTACAGAAAAGCGTTGATGCTTCATATGGAAGCGTCATCGCTTAGTCGTTAGATTTTCGCAAGCTCAGCAATCAGCATTTATCCAATATAGTTTAGAAGCATACCTTCAGTTGTTAGTTCTCCTTTTCTAGCTAAAGAACCTTTACTTTCAGTTGATGATTCTCCTGTTCCAGTTGAACAACCTTTACACAGAGGTCGTCGATTGAACTTTCACAGTCTGTAATTCTTGAATCGGCAGACTACTTCCATTTTTCATCAATCCACAGTTTCACAAACTTACAAAGAATAGGTTCATCTTCCTCTTCCTTCGCTGCCTCTTCTTCTTCTTCCTCCTCTGCCTCTTCTTCGTCCGAGGAGCTAATCACATCAATGTTAATTCTTTTCCTACGCACAGTAATGGGGAGGGACCGGTTGTCCTTCACCCAATTTCACAGATCTCTGCCCTGCATTCCCTGCGCCTGCTACCACAAGGATGACACTTTTATCGTGTGTGGCCTCCAATTGTCGGATGCGGGCAGCCTACAAGATGATACATATTTCACATTATTTTTACTGATTAAGAATTTGGGAATGCATGACCGCTTCTTTAAGAAGTGATTGCGCTTGTTATAGAGGCAACATCACTTCATATAGTAGCGATTGCACTCATATTAAAGGCATCATCGCTTCATTTTATAGCGATTGCGCTCCTGTTAAAAGTGTCCTCACTTCATTTGGAAGCAGTTGCGTTTCTACATTATAGCGATAGCGCCTATATTTGGATGCGATATCGCCTCATTTCGAATTTACCTTATGCTCAAATTTCGTAATATAGGAAAGCCTTGTTTGGTTGTTTGCTTCCCATTTCAGCAGCCTTGAGAAGCTTACAGCGCCAACAACCTCGTGTGGGGCACACCTGTCGTTAATCTCGTACGCCTATATTTGAGAAAAATAAAATAAATATTATATGACTTTCGAAATTATCAGCGCTTTGTAGAAAATAAAACAGGACATTCTCTGGGAGATAACATTTACCTGCAGGGCAATAGTACAGCCATAAATATTATATTATTATCGTGCCTTTGCTTTCTCAGCTCTACCCCTCATCGTCTTCGCTTTCTCCACGCACCCTAGAAGATGAGTGTACGCGTGATGGCCTCATGGATATAAGTTGAAA
This sequence comes from Chloranthus sessilifolius, assembly GCA_021018995.1. NCBI lineage: Eukaryota > Viridiplantae > Streptophyta > Magnoliopsida > Chloranthales > Chloranthaceae > Chloranthus > Chloranthus sessilifolius. The sequence continues at coordinate 120,212,944 of CM037592.1, forward strand.
TTGGGGAGATTATCAACGAGGCGGAGGTGAGAGTTGTCGAGGTTGTAATGTGACTTTGGAAAGAGGACGGTGACGAGGACGAACAACAGACAGAGTTTCAGAAAGTCGTCGTCAGCATCCTTCTCGACTCTCCTAATCGCCACTTCGATGTGTGACCTTTTAGCCTCTTGGAGGCCCCTAAAAAACCTATATCTAATAGTTCGTTCTTTAGAAATCTCCAACCTCGCAGGATAAACGGCGGGGTTGGTCATTCGAAGACCAGTTATCAAGGCAAAATCAAGGGCCTGAAATCTGATAATGTTAGACTTGGCAGTCCCAAAATTTCAGACATTGTCATGGTCCCAGAACTTGATGATTGCATTCAAGAGGTTGTTGATGCTTTTCACGGCCGTTGGAACCACAAAGAATACACGGAAGACCAAATTATTGAGCATATTTTTTCTCCCCTCAGATGCCTCATCATAAAAGTCCCCATACTTTGCGATGGTGCACTTAGTCATTGGGGTTTTGAGAACCATCTTCAAAATATGTGACACATAAAAAGAAGAAGTTTAGAGAAGAAGGACTAATAATAGGAGAGGCGTCACTTTCAAATACAGGCGCAAGTGCCTAAAATGTTGGAGCATCGACGCTTCAAAAGCCATAGTGGAGAGGCGCCCCCGCCCATAAATGTTAGAGCGCCAACGCTTCATCTATGGAAGGGATGACGCTTCTATTTGGTATTTTTAAAGCGGAATAAAAATAAAAGTGCACTCACTTTTTTACTAGATGCAGGAAAAGGGTTTCGCCGCTTTGATGTTTCTTACTATGCTCCGAGAAAATGAAAATGTGGAGGGCAAAGGTGAAAAGTAAATTTTGAATTTGTAATTCACAAAATTGTCGCTTTAAATATGTTTCTCAGATGGGAATGATGGCCATTGCACACCACAATGTCACAAGCCGTAATCTCGTCCGCCTCGCCCCGTTCCTTATTTAATGTTCTGACAATGGTAATAAATGAAATGCGTTTAGAGGTTGCTTCGCACATAATGATGTAACATGTCAAATTTTGGAGCGCTTCGTATCATGTACGAAGCGCTAACGCTTCCTTGTCATACCGGATTCTCTAATTGGAGATAGCGTCAGCGCTTTTTACCTGAGCACTAGCGCTTCTCATGGGAAGCAAAGCTTCCTCTTGTAGAAGGGCCATTAATGTTCAACATTCGACCAATAAATTCTAAATATTCCGCCGATTAATGGACTCCCCTAAGGGGTGCCCAAAGGGGTCTCTCAGACATTCAATTAAAATGATAATGATTACCATTGAGAGCACGAAGTCGTGCCCCACTTGTCATTTAACGTTCTGACAATGGTAATAAATGAAGTAAGGCCGGACGCGCTACATGTCAGAAGGAAGTCATCTTTCATCTCACATAGGGAGCGCAAACGCCTTGGTTGCTAGCGCAAACGCTACAGCTAGTAGCTTTAAACGCTTCGTTCAGAAGCGTTTTCGCTTCATACCGAAGCATAATTTTTAATTGTAATGTCCAACATTGAAAACCATGATATCATGCATCACTTTTAATTAATAATATTACATCAGACAAAATCAGTATGTCAAGCACGAACTCTCAGCGCCTCGCCACATTTTTGCTATTCTGATTTTGCCTGTGACAGCCCAGATTTTGGCCCCTTGAAACCCATGCCATCAGCACGATCTTCAAGACCGTGCCCCATTCATCTGTACGGAATATTGGTACGACAATCAATAACAAAATGAGATAACAAATGACTAAGCAATACGGAAACTAACATACTACTCTAAGTATAAACCCAAAAGACAGTTCTACTTTCATGCCACTGCATGAACAGAGAACTGATTCGAACCATCGGTGATAAACAGATCACCCCAGATGGTTCGCCAAAAGAATTATATTAATTTAATTACATTTCCCAAAAATAAGGCTTGACATACCAAGCCGCACAACAAACTGTCAAAACTCACTCTATCAAAGTGCTCAGCAGAGTGTCCTAGAAGAAGTCCTCGGGAGGAGGCTCCAACTCTTCCCCGGGCACGTAATCAGAATCACCCGGATCCACGTCTCCCGAAGCCTCGGCCGCTTCTAATACTGGACCTGCGACGTATAGTCTAAAGGGTTAACTACATCCTAGCTCAATAGGGAACAACACAATGAACATATAAGTTAAAATCTCACATATATTTCATGATATTCTAAACATGATGTATCTATGTATTTGCTGAAAAAATAGTTTAAAAGATGATAATTATGTCTTGAAGTTTACTAGTGGTTTGCATGTTTCATTTATTCTCAAACTGTTCATGAATGACACTGATTAGGCCTAAAGCAAAACTTCAATCATCAACTTAAGTAATCCCCGAGCAATATACCATCGAGCCCCAATGGAATACCCTCCATCATCGCCTAAATAGACAGTTATTATATGTATTCCTTGGGATTACTACTCAAGTCCCTTTCTCAATAGGCGGCGGGGTTAAACCTCATTTCAACATCCCTGGCATGTGCTTACTGTGTGTAGATAAACCTCCATACTGGTGTACCAATTGACCGTCGTACCGATCACGGATATCCTGTCAAGTCAATCGTAGGTATCCCGCCACGTCGGTGGGGTATTCTATTCAAACCTTAAATAACAAAAATATCATGTGCTTTATATATAGTTATTCATCGTATAAAAGTGCTACTTTATATTAGTTAGGCCTTATCGGTAGTTATTCAATCATACTTACATCCCTGGGATGTCTAAATTACTCGCATCACACTGATGCCTTTATCACTTTCTCATCCCCTGGGGATACCTCATTTTCATTAGTTTACTTGGTCTCAGTTACTCACATCACATTGATACCTTTATCACTTTTTCATCCCCTGGAGATGTCTCATTCTCATTTACTTTCTTGGTGCCACACACGCACCCTTTTTATAAAGATTTACACAGTTAAAACATTTTCAAATTTGATTTCTATATCACTACATACATGCTCTTGCAATTACAGTACATGTTCAAGGTGTTCCTTACCTCAAGCCTCTGAAGGTCCAAACATCAAGGTCCCACACGGCTCCTTATGTTTGCTCTCACACGTACCACCTATGGTACACCATAACACATGCAACATATCACTAAAGATGTAATAGAGAAGGTCCTAGACCCTCCATGAACCTCAAGGTCCAATTAAGAAGTCAAGTGAAACTACCAAAATCGATTAATCGATTCCCAAAATCGATTAATTGAAATTCAAAATCGATTAATCGATCCCAAATCGATTAATCAAAATCCTCAAAATGGTTAAATCAATTCTCAAATCGAGTAGTCAAAAATCCAAAATCGATTAGTCGATCCCAAATCGATTAATCGAAATCCAAAATTGATTAATCGATTTCCCAAATCGATCAGTCGATTTTCCAAGTCTTATTTCTCCAGCCACTGGAGGTATCCAGTCGATTAGTCGATTTCTAAATCAATTAATCGACATTCAAAATCGATTAATCGATTTTCAGATCGATTAATTAAAATTGGGCATCCTTGCTTTTTTCAACGTCTAGACCAAAATCGATTAATCGATTTGGCCTGACTCAGTCCCTTTTTGGTTGTTCTTCCAAATCTTTTCCTTATCAATTCTTTCCCTTTTTCTATGCCTTTAATCTATCTTTTTAACTACATTTGACTAATTTTAACCATCAAGACTTATGCATTTAAATCTAATAAGGACTCACCTCAAATCAATCTCTACAAGGATGGATTGGTTGGTTAAGTAGCTAGGGTTTCAGCTTTTGCTCCCACGAATCCAATCACGTTGAATCCGACATTTATTGCTCAATCTTTCCTTCAATCCAGCCACATTAATTCCTTTTCATTAACTCACCTTGGCTCTCTCTCTCTCTCTCTCTATCTTTCTTCTTAACTCTTTTTACCAACCAAACAATGAAAACTGGGTTATTAAACCCTTATATCCTCTCTCAAGTTCGGTGTTAAGCATATACACCATAGATAGGTGTACATGACCATTAACTAACACCATACACTACACTTAGGTCAAATTTATATCACATTAGTTCATCACTTCATTAGTCTATTGTTTGACCATTACTTGGTCAAACCTACGATCAGTCGGGCCCGGATCCCGAGGTCACTATTTAACGCTCAAAATTTTGAGATATTATATTCTCCCCACCTTGGGAATTTTCATCCTCGAAAATAAACCCAAAGGTGCGTTGGTTGGTTATCTCACACATGGTGGTGTCACGTACCCGATCACCAAAAATTACTAGACATCATACAATGCAAGAATATAACGTAATGCAAGGGAATTTCCAAAAAGATGATGTATATTTCACTATTCAATTCTCAAAAGTTACAACTTGTTCATGTACATCCTTTTAATTACAATCAAAACTCTAAAAATAAGCCATAAAAGAAACATCCTCGTCTGAAGCTCACGCCATCCCCTATGACAGCCCGGATTTTGGCACCCCGAAACCCGTGCCATCAGCATGATCATCTTGACCGTGCCCCTTAGCTAAGCACGGAACATTGGCATATCAAGCATAAAATAAAACAATAAAGGAGCTGCAGAATTTAAATCTATATTAAGTAATTCTCTAAAAGACAGTTCTACCCTCATGCCTCTGCATGAATGGAGAACCGATCCGAACCATCGATGATAGCAATCATCACGGATGGTTCGTCCCAAAAGAATAATCCTAACTCAATATATACATGATTTAAACAAAACAAGGCTTGACATACCAAGCCGTACTAATCTCTCTCAAAAGCCCTCAAAGTGGCACAACGGAGTCCTCTAGAAGAAGTCCTCAGGAGGTGGCTCCAACTCTTCGCCGGCCGCAAGGTCCGACTCACAAGGGTCAGCGTCTCCTGAAGCCTCGGCAGCTGCTAGTAGTGGACCTGCGACGTATAGTCTATAGGGTGAGCTACATCCTAGCTCAATAGGGAACAGAGCACAGTTGAACATATAAATTATTACTCACATATATTCCATGATACGCCATGCATGATGTGTCTATGCAGTTATTGATGAAAACAGTTAAAAAGTATTGCATTTTACTGGTAATTACTTATGTTTTCATTTATTCATGAATGATGCCGATAAGGCCTAAAGCAAAACTTAAACTTTCAACTTAAGTAATCCTTGAGCAATATAGCATCGAGCCCCGATGAGATACCCTTCATCGTCATCTATATAGACACTTTTAACGTATTCCCTGAGAATACAACATAATTACTTATGTTTTCATTTATTCATGAATGATGCTGAAAAGGCCTAAAGCAAAACTTAAACTTTCAACTTAAGTAATCCCCGAGCAATATAGCATCGAGCCCCGATGAGATACCCTTCATCGTCATCTATATAGACACTTTTAACGTATTCCCCGAATACAACATAGTACCCAAGCCCTTTCCGGGATTGGTGGCGGGTTTCACTTGTCTCAAATCAACACCCCGGGTGTGCTTATGTACCGGATAAGCCTCCGTGACCGCCTACGGTTTCCAACCAGATCGGTCACGGATATCCTGCCATGTCAGTCGTGGATATCCCGCCACGTCGGTGGGGTATCCTATCAAACCTCAAATAACAAAAATATCGGTGCCTTACATATAGTTATTCACCGTGTAAGTGTGCTATCTTATATCAGTTAGGCCCTATCAAACATGATTCAATCTTGGATACATCCCTGGGATGTATCCATTCACTTGCATCACACCTGATGCTCTTATCTCTTTACTTCTTCATCCCCTTGGGATAACTCATTATACTTACTCTTATGGGTGTCACTCACACACACTTTTCACAATTCTTAAGCAATAAAATATTTGAATTTGAATTCTATATCACTACATACATGCTCTTGTAAAAGAAAGTACATGTTCAAGGTGTTCCCTACCTCAAGTCTTTGTTGATCAACGCATCAAGGTCACACGTGGCTCCTTGTGTACTAGTTCACACGTACCACCTATGGTACCACATAACATGTAAAACACATCACTAAAGATGCAATAAAGGAGGTCCAAGACCTTCCAAGAATCTTAAAGTCAAACTCAAAAGTTAACATAAATTAGCTCAGTCGATTAATCGAACTCCACAATCGATTAATCGAATCTGATTCGATTAATCGATTTCCAAAATCAATTAATCGAAAGTCAATATCGATTAATCGATTCTCAAATCGATTAATCAAGATTTTCATTCGATTAATCGAATCCTAATTCGATTAATCGAAATTCTCTGTTCAGCCAAGTCGATTCTCAATTCGAGTAATCGAGTTCCTAAAATCAATTAATCGATCCCAAATCGATTAATCGAAAATTGAAATCGATTAATCGAAATCCCATTTCGATCATTTCCTCCACGGGTCCTTTGGAGTTCCTAGTCGATTAATCGATACCCAAATCGATTAATCGAAATCCAAAGTCGATTAATCGAAATTCAATTCGATTAATCGAGATTGGGGTTTCCTGACTTTTCAACTTCTTGGCCAATTTCGATTAATCGAAACCCAATTTCGATTAATCGAAATTGTCCGATTCAGCCCCTTTCGAGTTGTTCTTCCCAATCTTTTTCCACACTTTTTCCTCTATTTTTCTAAACCATTATCCTATGATTTAAACCATTTTCAACTACAATTTAACCTCTACAATCTATGCATTTTATTCACAAAAATTTACCTTGAATCAATCTCAAATTGATTTCAAATCAAGTGGTTGGAAGGCTAGGGTTCCAGCTTTGCTTCTAGCGGATCCCTCGCGTCGAATCCGACGTTTATTGCTCGAATCCCCCTTCCTCAACTAGCATTTACTCCTTGCATTAACTATGCTCTCCTTCTCTCTCTCTTCTTTACTTCTCTCTCAACAACCAAAGCTATTGGTTTTAGGGTTATTAAACCCTTTTATCCCCCCTAGCTTGTGTGTTGAGCACATGCACCTCAATAGGTGTATGTGACTTCAGATTCACAACACACACCACATAGCTTCACAAACCATCTCATCTCATTCGCTCATCACACTCAATGCTAATTATTGAACTTCTATTTGGTCAAACCTATGACCGATCGGGCACGAATCCCGAGGTTATAGTTTAGTGTGATTTTTTCGGGCTATTACATCCTCCCCACCTTGGGAATTTTCGTCCTCGAAAATAACCCAAGGTTTGTCTGTCTAGGTCTAACCCCCCCCCCCCCCCACCCTCTCAGGTGAGGTGGTCCAGTTGACTCAGACGTATTTAGGTATTCACAATTACATGCATGGAATTCAAATTTTTTGACGAAATAAAACAATTAACACAAAAATGTAGATTTCTATTAATATGTGAAAATTTTACAAGGCGCCAATAAGTTGGCATACAAAAATATACATGTACAGGTGGGTCTAGTGGAGCCGACTGTGGTGGTGAGCGGTGGTCATGGTCAGTGGTGGCGGTAATGGGTAGTGGCCACGGCGTGGGCGGAGGCAGTGAAGGAGCCAGTAAGTGTGTGGTAGGATGGAAGACGGGTCCTCGATGGAAGGCGATCCGTCCAGCTGTCCACTCCTCCTCCTGGGCGAGGTAGCGGCGGTAGTCGGTAGGGTAGATGTGGCGGAGGGTATGGAATAGAAGGAAGTCCAACCTCCGGATCGTCCATTCATTGTTGGGCTCCACATACGGCCAACACCTCCTCGATGGTCGGCCTGGATGATGATGCGGTGCCACGGGGTAGGACGAGGTGGGTGTCGCGGAGTGGGCGTGGCGGTGAGGCTGCAGATGAGAGGGAGCCCTTCCACTCAAGGCTTTGGTGTGCCCCACCCATGGGTGGGTCCCGCCAGTGGTGGGGGGGTGGTGGCATACGCCGCCGCTGCGGCCGGAGCGGGACCCGGAGCCGGTAGGGTCCGCTTTAGTAGGTTATAGCTACGGGCCCATGAAGACCTAGAGAATGTCTTCACGCAGTCCGTAGCCCTCATCTCGTGAGGAGAGACGGTGTAGGATGGGTCGTCGGAGTAGCACTCCAACATGCTCGATATAAGGCGAGCATAGGGCTTCTTCTCCTTGGGTCGCAGGTTGCCCTTCATCAGTTTCCCCTTTATGTACCTCATCCCCTCGAGGATGAGCATGGTGGCGTCAAACCACCGCACATGGAAGAGTAAAGTTCTCCAGACTTTCTCCATGCGCTCGGTGTCATGGCGCATAGGGTACAGATTACACTTGACCACCGAGTCAAGCATCCACATGTAGTGGGGAAGGTCAACCCTCTTTATGGAGGAGCCCGACCCCTTCTTGCCATTGGTCATGCGAGTCATGACCTCCTCAAAGCGAGGTTCTTCCTCAAAGGGTGGGAATAGGGTGGTCTCAGGGGTGAAATCGAGGTAGCACTCGAGCACCTCGTGTATGTGGCGACGCAGATGTGAGTCGTAGTCGCGATAGTGGTCTTGATCACATCATCGGTCGGGCCGTCCACAAGCCCTTGGTAAAATAGTCTCACCAATCTAGGGTAGTAAGAACCCCGGATTGGTTTGAGAAGGTTGCCGAGACCAGCGTTATTGAGGTAGTTTCGAGCCCATTGGGTCTCGCCCGGTACATCGGAATTTGTGAAAAGGGTAGGGTCGATAATGTATTCGACCTCAAAGGTCTTTACGGCCCACCATTCATTTGGTTGTATCACATTAGTGGGTGGTGGGGGGTTGATTCATGGGAAGACTCGCCAGATGCGCTCGTCTAACCGGAGGTGGTCTCCGATGTCGACGGTGACGGAGTCCTCACCGGCGATGGGGTAGGTGGTGGTGGTGCGGCGTTCTTACGCCTAACCGGCAACTTAGAGGTTGCCTTCTTCGAAGACAACCGAGTTTTGGGCGGCATTTTTAGAAAATCTAGGGTTTAGCTAATTCAAATTGAAGAGAAAACTTTGATTTTTAGGGTTTACCGTAGGTTTTGATGGCGATGCGATGTGAAAGCGAGCCGAAAACCGTCGAAAAAAGGGAACCCTAGGGCGCCGGATGGTCGGAGAAGAAGAAGAAGGTGAAGCGCCCAAAAATCCCAAGCTAAAATGATTTCGAATGGGGAATGAAATCCCCAAATTTTTATATATAGGCCTCGGCTCGATTAATCAAAATTCAGAATCGATTAATCGAGATTCAAAACTAGGTTAAGCCACGCAAAATCGATTAATCGATTTCCCAAATCGATCAATCGAAAGTTAAATTCGATTAATCGAAAACATTTCGATTAATCGAAATCGTATCCATTTAAAAATTTAAGTTTTTGAGCTCACTGGCGTGAGCTAGTCAATTAATCGAAATCCATTTCGATTAATCGAAATTTCAAAATCGATTAATCGAATTTTACTTCGATTAATCGAAATCGTGCAGTAACTTCCAAAATTCCAGAATTCCTTAAGTTATTCGATTAATCGAAACCCAATTCGATTAATCGAAACCCAATTCGATTAATCGAAATTTTTAAATCGATTAATCGAAATTCCCTTTGATTAATCGAAATCGTCTATCTGTCTTCAATTTGTTCCAAGTCCCTTTAGTAAATCGATTAATCGAGGTTCCAGTTCGATTAATCGAAATCTCAAATCGATTAATCGAAACTTCTTCGATTAATCGAAATTTCATTAATTTATTCCCAATTTCTTCTAACATTCCCAATTTGTTCGATTAATCGAACTTGCAGTTCGATTAATCGAATTCCCAAAATCGATTAATCGATCCCAAATCGATTAATCGAAATTATAACTCGATCAATCGAAATTGCATTCTATGTATATTCTAACTCTTTTTCAAATTTTCAGTCACTGGCAGGTGCCAGTCGACCAATCGAACAAAATCGATTAATTGAAATTCCAAATCGATTAATCGATTTGAAATTCGATTAATCGGTTTTGCCCAATTTCTGCTGATTTTCAATTTCCTTGGTTCTTTGATTTCTTTTGGTAGTTTATGACATCAAGTGGTTCATATTTCCATAAAAACACATACACTTGGTCATGTGCACAAAAATCTGGTCGTTAAATCATACTTTGATCAAAACTTCCATTGAATTACAAGTATCGTGGAGATTCCACAAACATGTTTGTGGTTTACATTGGATTCTCACGTCGTTGGAAACAAGGCTGGATATTGTTCCTTCACATCGGCCTCTCGTTCCCAAGTAGCCTCTTCTTTTGGATGATTGTTCCACCGAACAAGCACTAAGGGAATCACTTTAGTGCGCAGTACTTGTTCCTTTCGATCCAAGATTTCCACAGGTTCCTCTATCGTGCTCATGTCCTCACACATCTCCATAGGTTGTTTTCCTAACACATGAGACGGATTATTCACATACTTTCTGAGCATCGATATGTGGAAAACGTTATGTACTCGATCAAATAGCGGTGGTAAACCAATGCGATACGCAACTTCACCTACGCGTCCCAAAATTTCGAATGGTCCAACATAACGTGAACTTAACTTCCCTCTCTTGCCAAATCTCATCACGCCTTTCATATGTGACACTTTCACAAACACGTGCTCTCCCACCTTATAGTCGACACTAGTCCGCTTCATGTCGGCGTAACTTTTCTGTCTACTCTGTGCTGTCTTCAGCCTTTTTCTGATAATTCGAACAACGGTGGCGTTATCTTCAAGTAGTTTTGGTCCTAACACAAATTTCTCACCTGTTTCCTCCCAATTGAGGGGTGATTTACATCGTCGTCCATACAGAGCTTCATACGGTGCCATGCCAATGCTCGTTTGGAAACTGTTGTTGTATGCGAACTCGAGCATCGGTAGATACTCATCCCAGTATCCTTGCATATCAAGCATGCATGCTCTGAGCATTTCTTTTATTACTTGGATCACTTGCTCTGTCTGCCCATCAGTTTGAGGATGGAAAGCTGAACTAAAGTCTAGTCGTGTTCCCATTCCTTCTTGAAATTTCTTCCAAAATTTGGACGTATATAGTGGGTCACGATCTGAAACTATGCTGCTTGGAATCCCATGTAATCTTACAATCTCCTTCATGTATAAGTCTGCCAGTCTTCCTGCCGAATACGTAGTATTGTACGGCAAAAAGTGCGCTGATTTGATCAATCGGTCTACGACGACCCAAATGGCATTGTGTCTCTTGGCAGTACGGGGTAATCCAACAATGAAGTCCATCGAGATTGATTCCCATTTCCATTCTGGGATTGGTAAAGGTTGCAATAGTCCAGCAGGATGTCTATGATCAACCTTCACTTGCTGACAAGTCAAACACCGTGACGCATCGCCACGTCTTGCTTCAGTCCTCTCCACCAGTAGTTCTTTTTCAAATCTTGGTACATTTTGGTGCTACCAGGGTGGATAGCATAATTTGACTTATGGGCCTCATCAAGAATCGTTCGTCTTAGATCGGTATTGTCCGGAATGCATAGACGGCCTTTAAACAATAAAGAACCATCTTCTTTAACCGAGAAGTCCGACCTAATGCCTTCCCTCACGTCTTGATGAATCTTTGTTAATGCCGGATCTTTCATCTGTAGATCGTGGATATGTTCAAATATCACTGGCTTTACTGATATGTTAGCCAAAAAGGATTCGGTGGCTTTTGACTCAATGTTCGCATCGTAGAATGCCAGGTGTTCCAATAATTTCCATCGGTGCATACCCAAAATCAAACAAGCTAAATGAGCTGAACCTTTCCGACTCAATGCATCGGCTACTACATTCGCCTTGCCTGGATGGTATTGTATGGAGCAATCATAATCCTTGAGGAATTCCATCCACCTGCGCTGTCTCATGTTGAGCTCTTTCTGTGTAAAGAGATATCGGAGGCTCTTATGATCGGTGAAAATTTCAAAAGTCTCACCATACAAGTAATGTCTCCAAATCTTCAGCACAAAAATGACTGCTGCTAGTTCCAAGTCATGAGTCGGGTAATTTTTCTCGTGTTCTTTCAGCTGTCTTGATCCGTAAGCTATCACCTTCTTGTGTTGGTTGAGTACACAACCAAGGCCATTGTATGACGCGTCGCTGTACACGGCGTATCCTCCACTGCCTGAAGGAATCGCTAGCACTGGAGCCAAAGTGAGTCTCGTTTTGAGTTCTTGAAAACTCTTCGATGCCTCACTCCACTCAAACCTTGAATCTTTTACTTTGTGAGAGGTCCCGATATCTTTGAAAACCCTCGAAACGCCGATAATAGCTGCTAAGCCCGTAAAACTTGGACATCGGTCCTTGCCTTTGGTTGCTCCCATTTAACCAACCGCTTCTATCTTCATTTGGATCTACAAGGTGACACCATGCTTTGAGACAACATGTCCCAAAAAGCTAACCTCTTCCAACCAAAACTCACACTTTTGAGTTTGGCGACAATTGGTGTTCACGAGCGTCAGAGAGCAATCCTCAAATGTTCTTCGTGTTCCGTCTTGGATTTGGAGTATATCAAGATATCATCAACGAACACTACGACGCAGAGTCCAAGTGTGGTTTAAACACTTGGTTCATCGATCCATAAACGACGGAGTATTCGTCAATCCAAATGGCATCACAAGGAATTCATAGTGTCCATACCGTGTCCTAAAGTCGTCTTCAATGTCCTCCGCCTTGACTCAAGAATCGATGATACGATCTCGTGTCGATCTTGAAAAAATACCTTGCTCCTTGCAGTTGGTCGAATAGATCGTCAATTCTAGGCAAAGGGTAGCGGTTCTTCACAGTGAGTTTGTTCAATTGTCGATAGTCAATGCATAGCCGCATTGACCCATCCTTCTTCTTGACAAACAAGACCGGTGCTCCCCATGGAGACACGCTCGGTCTAACAAACCCCTTGTCCATAAGCTCTTGCAGTTGTTCCTTCAACTCCTTTAGCTCAGCAGGAGCCATTCTATAAGGCGCTTTCGAAATAGGCTCCGTTCCTGGTGCTAAGTCAATGGCGAATTCTACTTCTCTCTCTGGAGGTAATCCAGGCAACTCTTCTGGAAACACGTCGACGAAGTCTCGCACAACTGCTATCTCAGAAATGACATTCTTTTCTTCCTTGTCCTCCTTTAAGAAGGCCAAGTATCCACTGCAACCCTTTCTGATCATCTTTTCGGCCCTTACTGCTGAGATCAGTGGCACAGATGACGACCTCACTCCTTGAAACCGAAATGATCTTCTTGTGTTGGGTCTGAAAATGACTACCTTATTCTTGCAATCGATGGTTGCACAATGTTGCGCCAACCAGTCCATGCCAAGGATCACGTCAAACCCCTGCATGTCTAACAGTATCAACTTTGCTTCCAATTCATGCACCTCTAAGTCTCGAACTGCTACAATGATGGATTTGCAAGCTAACTCCGTGTCTACTAACTCTCCTGTCGGAATAGACACAGATAGGACGGAATCCAACGCCTCTGGAACAATCTTCATCTTCTTGGCGAAACGTGGAGTGATGAATGAGTGGGTAGACCCTGGGTCTATCAACACTCGAGCATCATATCCACCGAAGCATCCTTTTTCGTATATATTTAAAATACCTATAGCATACATACATACATACGATAATTTACACATCAATTTACACCCTTAATTCACATACAACTTTTTATATTGAGAAAAGAATCTATACAATTTCTAATGCATGCTCCTTCTCTATCTAAAATTTTAATGAAATGAAAATTTTCTTTAATTTTAACGAGTCTCACCTTGGATGACGTCATGCACGCTTCCTCGCTTCGAAAGCGATCGCAGATAGGCTCTCCCTGAACGATCGGCTTCCTTGCTTGAATGGGTCGTGGTGTCTGAACCGCTTTCTTTCTTATCCGTCCTTGGCAATCCTTGATCAAGTGGCCCACCTTGCCACATCGGAAACAACCCCTAGTTCCCAATCTACAATCCACCGTTCTATGAGGCTTGCCACACTTTGCGCAAGTCTCCCGAGGTGCGGAAGAAACAGTACGAGAACCCTGTGTGATAGTGGCGCCAATAGACATGGCAGGGTTCTCATAGCGAAAAGGTCTCCCCGACGCAAGTAATGGAAACCTCTGTTGGTGTTGTTATTGCGCTGGCCTTCTGAAACCTCCCTGAAACTATGGTCTCTGATTTTGGGTCATGAACCTCGGCTTTTTGTTCACCTATTCGTAGTTCCCCGATCTTCCTTGATCATTTCCTCCTCTCTGTTGCTCTCTCTGTCGATATCTATTTGTATTCTCCTCTTCAACCACTAGTGCTTTACTCATGACCTCTTCATAGGTCCTTAACTGAAATGGAGCTAAGCCTCCCCTAACCTCAGGCTTCAAACCTTGATGAAACCTCTTGGACTTCATCACTTCAGTAGCGACGTAATCCGGAGCAAAACGGGCAAGTCGTAGAAACTCTACCCCATATTCTCTCACTGTCATTCTCCCTTGTACTAACTGTAAAAATTGTATCTCAAGCTGGTTCCTCACCACTTCCGAAAAATATTGTTTGTTGAACTCCTCCCAAGTTCAAGGCAACTCTGGGGTCTCCTGAGCCCGAGTCCGTATCACGGACTTCCACCAAGGCCCAGCCTCCCCATCCAACATATAAGCTGCCCATCTCACACTCTCATCTTCTGTGCATGTCAGCACGCTAAAGACCTTCTCCATCTCCATCAGCCAGTTCTCAGCGGCCATTGTGTCTGCCTGCCCAGAAAATGAAGGAGGTCTCATCCTCCTAAACTCTGAAAAAGATGAGGGCACAGTGTGCAGCAGTCCCACAGTGGTGTAGGTGGTCCTTCTCTTAACGCATGAGCTGCAAAGGATGCGGCTTGTTGTGCCATGGCAGCTGCCATAGTCTCCATAGTGTGCATCATCCTTTGTCGCTCCTCTCTATCTTCTTATCTTTCTCTCACTCTCTCCTATTCTCTTAGATCTTGATCCTGTCGATCTCGATCCTCTTCATTATGCTGTCTACTACTACTGCCCCCTGGGGCCTCAGTGCCTCCTAAAGGCACTCTATTAGTAGGAGAGATGTAATCATCTCTACTACGTAGACTCCTCTGCTGGCCTCCCCTTGGTTGGCCTCTTCCTCTAGATGACATTTGCGGCTGCATTTGAAACTAAAGTTTCGTTAGCAGAAGCCCCTATGTTCTGACCAAAAGGACGATTGTCAGAATTGCTAAAAGAAATCGCTTTGATACCAACTGTGACAGCCCGGATTTCGGCACCCCAAAACCCGTGCCATCAGCACGATCATCTTGACCGTGCCCCTTAGCTAAGCACGGAACATTGGCATATCAAGCATAAAATGAAACAATAAAGGAGCTGCGGAATTTAAATCTATATTAAGTAATTCTCCAAAAGACAATTCTACCCTCATGCCTCTGCATGAATGGAGAACCGATCCGAACCATCGAAGATAGCAATCATCACGGATGGTTCGTCCCAAAAGAATAATCCTAACTCAATATATACATGATTTAAACAAAACAAGGCTTGACATACCAAGCCGTACTAATCTCTCTCAAAAGCCCTCAAAGTGGCACAACGGAGTCCTCTAGAAGAAGTCCTCAGGAGGTGGCTCCAACTCTTCGCCGGCCGCAAGGTCCGACTCACCGGGGTCAGCGTCTCCTGAAGCCTCGGCAGCTGCTAGTAGTGGACCTGCGACGCATAGTCTATAGGGTGAGCTACATCCTAGCTCAATAGGGAACAGAGCACAGTTGAACATATAAATTATTACTCACATATATTCCATGATACGCCATTCATGATGTGTCTATGCAGTTATTGATGAAAACAGTTAAAAAGTATTGCATTTTACTGGTAATTACTTATGTTTTCATTGATTCATGAATGATGCTGAAAAGGCCTAAAGCAAAACTTAAACTTTCAACTTAAGTAATCCCCGAGCAATATAGCATCGAGCCCCAATGAGATACCCTTCATCGTCATCTATATAGACACTTTTAACGTATTCCCTGAGAATACAACATAGTACCCAAGCCCCTTTCCCCTGGGGATTGGTGGCGGGGTTTCACTTGTCTCAAATCAAAAGTTAACATAAATTAGCTCAGTCGATTAATCGAACTCCACAATCGATTAATCGAATCTGATTCGATTAATCGATTTCCAAAATCGATTAATCGATTCTCAAATCGATTAATCGAGATTTTCATTCGATTAATCGAATCCTAATTCGATTAATCGAAATTCTCTCTATTAAGTCGATTCTCAATTAAAATCGACGTTGATTAATCGATCCCAAATCGATTAATCGAAAATTGAAATCGATTAATCGAAATCCCATTTCGATTAGTCGATTTACCCCAAGTCATTTCCTCCAGCCCCTGGGGTCCACTGGAGGTTCCCAGTCGATTAATCGATACCCAAATCGATTAATCGAAATCCAAAGTCGATTAATCGAAATTCAATTCGATTAATCGAGATCTTTCGACTTTTCAACTTCTTGGCCAATTTCGATTAATCGAAACCCAATTTCGATTAATCGAAATTGTCCGATTCAGCCCCTTTCGAGCTGTTCTTCCCAATCTTTTTCCACACTTTTTCCTCTATTTTTCTAAACCATTATCCTATGATTTAAACCATTTTCAAATACAATTTAACCTCTACAATCTATGCATTTTATTCACAAAAATTTACCTTGAATCAATCTCAAATTGATTTCAAATCAAGTGGTTGGAAGGCTAGGGTTCCAGCTTTGCTTCTAGCGGATCCCTCGCGTCGAATCCGACGTTTATTGCTCGAATCCCCCTTCCTCAACTAGCATTTACTCCTTGCATTAACTATGCTCTCCTTCTCTCTCTTCTTTACTTCTCTCTCAACAACCAAAGCTATTGGTTTTAGGGTTATTAAACCCTTTTATCCCCCCTAGCTTGTGTGTTGAGCACATGCACCTCAATAGGTGTATGTGACTTCAGATTCACAACACACACCACATAGCTTCACAAACCATCTCATCTCATTCGCTCATCACACTCAATGCTAATTATTGGACTTCTATTTGGTCAAACCTATGACCGATCGGGCACAGATCTCGAGGTTATAGTTTAGTTCACTGTTTCTCAGG
Organism: Chloranthus sessilifolius; assembly: GCA_021018995.1. Taxonomy (NCBI): domain Eukaryota; kingdom Viridiplantae; phylum Streptophyta; class Magnoliopsida; order Chloranthales; family Chloranthaceae; genus Chloranthus; species Chloranthus sessilifolius. Next base: position 120,229,939 of record CM037592.1, read on the forward strand.
CCGGAGCAGCAGATGTGTCGACATCCATTGCACCCGTGAAAGCGGTCCGCTTGAATCCACGCCTCCCCCATCCGCCGGTTCATCATCTGGTTGTTGGCCTCCATCCGGGCCAACACATCCTCGATCGTGGGCGCAGGGCGAGCCGCTCGCCGGTGGTATGATGAGATAGGTGTGGCAGTCCCTGACTGTGACGGTGGCGTAGGGGATGCGGTGGTATGAGAGGGTGCCCCCTCAACTAGTGGAACAACGGGGCATACTCCCCCTACGGGTGGGTCCTGACGTGGTGGTGGTGGTGCTGCTGGGCCCGCAACTGGCAGGGTCCTCTTCAGCAATCTATAACTACGACCCCATGAAGCGATGGAGTAGTGCTTCATGTGGTCCATAGCCCTCTCCTCATGGGGCAAGATGGCGTACCCTAGAGCGTCGGAATAGTACTCCAGCATGCTCAAAATGAGGCGAGTGTACGACATCTTCTCTTTGGGCTTCAAGTGACCCTTCATCCCCCTTTATATACGTCATCCCCTCTAAAACGATCTTGGTGGCATTGAACCAATGGTCGTGGAATGCCGCATATAGGGCCTGTTGGACCAACTCCACCCTCTCGGTATCATGGCGCATCGGGTAGAGGTTACACTTGATTATATAATCAAGCATCCACATGTAATAGGGCAAATCGACCCTCCGAACGGACGATCCAGACCCTTCTTCCCATTTGTCATCTCGGTCATGATTTCCTCAAACCTCACCTCTTCCGCAAATGGTAGGAAGAGGGTGGTCTCTGGCACGAAGTCCAAATAACACTCTAGGGCCTCGTGAATGTGGCGACAAGTAAAGGTGTAGTCACGACCATCAATCTTGGTTGTAACGATGTCATCGGTCGGGCCCTCCTCCAAGCCCTGGTAAAATAGGCATACTAGCCTAGGGTAATAACACCCATGGAGCGACTTTAACAGGTTGCCGAGGCCCGCCTTGACCAAATAGTTCTTAGCCCATTTGGTCTCACCCTCGACGTCGAGGTCGGTAAACAAATTCTCATCAATGATGTATTCGTTTTCAAAGCTCTTTGCCGCCCACCATTCATTTGGTTGGGGCACGTTTACGGGTGGTGGTGGTGTCGGTGAAGACTCGCGCAAAGACGCGCTCGTCGAACCGGATGTGGTATCCGATGACGACGGTGATGGGGTTCTCACAAGCGATGGGGTAGGTGGGGGTGGTGCGGCATTCTTACCCTTGACCGAGAGCTTCGAAGCCACTTGCTTCATGGTCAAGCGAGTTCGAGGCGCATATGGTGAAAAATCAATAAAAACTAGGGTTTAATGGCTCAAATTGAAGAAAAAGCCCGGATCTAGGGTTTACCTTAGGTATTTGATCCCAAATGGCAATGATTTCGATCCGAAATCAATCCTAAACCGCAAAACCCTAGGTTGGTAAGGTTGATCGGGAAGGAAGACGAAATGACATGCAAGAGAACAAAACCCCAAAATTTTCAAATGGGGAGAAATCCCCTTCATTTTGATTATATAGGCCCGATTCGATTAATTGATTTCTGAAATCGATTAATCGATTTTTAAAAACTTACTCCAGCCGCGCGAAATCGATTAATCGATTTCCAAAATCGATTAATGAAACTCGAAATTGATTAATCGAATTCATTTTGATTAATCGAAATCGTGGTCACTTAAATTTCTAGGCTTTCTAGTTCACTGGCGTGTGCCAGTCGATTAATCGATTTCCCAAAATCGATTAATCGAATTTAACTTCGATTAATCGAAATCGTAATGTCCTTAAATTTTTCCAAAATTCTCAGGTCACCGGTATGTGTGAATCGATTAATCAAATTCTAATATCGATTAATCGAAATCCAAAATCGATTAATTGATCCCCAAATTGATTAATCAAAATCACACATTATTAATTTTCTGAATCCCCATTCAATCTCCTTTCACTGGCGTATGCCAGTCGACTAATCGACCAAAATCGATTAATCGAAATTCCAAATTGATTAATCAGTTTTCATCAGAAGTCCACAATTTTCTAATTTGTATGTCTCCTTTGATATCTTGATAACACATGACCAGTTGGTCATTGGTTTTGTGAAGCATGACTTCACAGTCATTGCGTGGAAATGATGAATTCTAACCACGCATCCAACATTTTATTAGGAACACTATACGGATTGAAATTCTTTCTACTGAATAAATTGATCAAAAGATCTACATTGGATTACAACATATGGTTTAAATCCGCAAACATGCTTGCGGTGATACAATTTTGGTTCTCCAGCCATCGCAAACAAGTCCGGATATTGTTCGTTCACGTCGACCTCTCGTTCCAACATAGCTTCTTCGACAGGATGATTCTTCCATCGAACATGCACTAACGGAATCACTTTTGTCGCAACACTTGTTCCTTTCGATTCAAAATCTCTGCCGGTTCTTCGATCATGCTCATACCCTCATGCATCTCTAATGGTTGGTCGCTCAACACGTGATCAGGGCCATTAAGATATTTCCTTAGCATAGATACGTGGAACACATTGTGTACCCGATCAAATAACGGTGGCAATCCAATGCGGTAAGCAACTTCCCCTACTCGACCCAGAACCTCAAATGGTCCAAGATAGCGGGGACTCAACTTCCCTCTCTTTCCAAATCTCATCACCCCCTTCATAGGTGACACTTTCACGAACACATGTTCACCCACCTTAAAGTCTACACTCGTCCGCTTGATATCAACGTAGCTTTTCTGCCTGCTCTGAGTCGCTTTGAGTTTGGCCCTTATCATCAGAACATAGGTGGCATTATCTTCAAGTATCTCGGGTCCCAAAATAAATTTCTTGCCGATTTCTTCCCAATTGATGGGCGATCTACATCGCTGTCCATAAAGAGCTTCATACGGTGCCATCCCAATGCTCGTCTAAAAATTGTTGTTATATGCAAACTCAATCAATGGTAGGTGTTGATCCCATGATCCTTGCAGTTCTAACATACACGCCCTAAGCATGTCCTCGATGATCTGATTAACCCACTTTGTCTGCCCATCAGTTTGCGGATGGAATGCTGAACTAAAATCCAATCGCGTTCCCATTCCTTCTTAAAAATTTTTCCAAAACTTTGATAAATACAATGGGTCACGGTCAGAAACAATGCTACTCAGAATCCCATGTAAACGGACGATTTCTTTCATATATAACTCTGCAAGTCTTCCTGTTGTATACATCGTGTTGTAAGGCAAGAAGTGCGCTGACTTGGTCAAGCGATAGACCACTACCTAAATGGCATTGTACCTCTTTGCAGTACGCGGTAGCCCAACGATGAAGTCCATAGAGATCGATTCCCACTTCCATTCCGGTATAGGTAGAGGCTGCAATAACCCTGCGGGGTGTCTATGATCGATCTTCACATGTTGGCACGTCAAACACCGTGACACGTACTCTGCCACGTCTTATTTCAAACCTCTCTACCAGTAATTCTTTTTCAGATCTTGATACATTTGCGTACTACTAGAGTGAATCGCATAGTTGGATTTGTGAGATTCATCAAGAATAGTTTGCCGTAGATCGGCATTGTCCGGAATGCAGAGACGACCCTTGAACGATAAGGAACCATTTTCTTTCACTGAGAAGTCTGATTTGATGCCTTTGATCACATCTTGACGAATTTTGGTTAAAGTCGAGTCTTTCATCTGTAGCTCGTGGATATGCTCAAATATCACTGGTCTCACTGATATGTTAACCAAAAAGGCTCCTTTAGCTTGTGACTCGATATTTGCATCATACAGTGCCAGATCTTCAAATAACTTCCATCGGTGCATACCCAAAATCAAACTAGTCAATTGAGTTGAACCCTTCCGACTCAAGGCATCGACTACTACATTAGCCTTGCTTGGATGGTACTGTATAAAACAATCATAGTCCTTGAGCCATCCATCTGTGCTGCCTCATATTTTATTCCTTCTGTGTAAACAAATATCTGAGGCTCTTGTGGTCGGTAAAAATCTCAAAAGTCTCACCATACAAGTAATGTCGCCAAATCTTTAGCCCAAATATTACCGCTGCTAGTTCCAGATCATGTGTCGAATAATTTTTCTCATGTTCTTTCAACTGTCTCGACCCGTAAGCTATCACCTTTCTGTGTTGGTTGAGTACGCAACCCAAACCATTGTACGAAGCATCGTTATATACTGCGAACCCTCCACTGCCTGAAGGAATCGCTAATACTGGAGCTGAAGTGAGTCTCTTCTTGAGTTCTTAAAAACTCTTCTCGCATGCCTCACTCCACTCGAATCTTGAATCCTTCCGTGTAAGCCTCGTAAGAGGTCCCGATAGTTTTGAAAATCCCTCTACAAAGCGTCGGTAATAACCCGTTAATCCAAGAAAACTATGGACGTCGGTCACGGTCTTTGGTTTCTCCCAATTGACCACTGCCTCTATTTTTGCTGGATCTATAGTGACACCATGCTTTGAGATGACATGTACCAAAAAGCTAACCTCTTCTAACTAGAATTCGCACTTGCTGAACTTGGCGTACAGTTGGTGTTCATGCAAAGTTTGTAGAGCAATCCTCAAGTGTTCTTTGTGTTCTGCTTTTGACTTGGAGTATATCAGGATATTGTCAACGAACACCACAACGCAGGAGTCCAGGTGTGGTTTAAACACCTGATTCATTAAATCCATAAGCAACGTCAGTGCGTTCGTCAACCCAAATGGCTCACTAAGAATTCATAGTGTCTGTACCGTGTCCTGAAAGCAGTCTTCTGAATATCTTCTGCCTTGACTCTCAACTGATGGTATTCAGATCTCAGATCGATCTTGGAAAAATACCTTACTCCTTACAATTGATCAAACAGGTCATCTATCCTAGGCAAAGGGTATCGATTCTTAATGGTAAGTTTATTCAATTACCGATAGTCAATGCACAGATGCATTGACCCATCTTTCTTTTTTACAAACAAGACCGGTGCTCCACATGGAGACACGCTCGGTCTAACAAATCCCTTATCCATGAGTTCTTTTAACTGCTCCTTTAACTCCTTCAATTCAGCATGAGCCATTCTATATGGTGCTTTAGAAACAGGCTCCATTCCTGGTGCTAAGTCGATGGCAAACTCCACTTCTCTCTTTGGAGGTAATCCTGGTAATTCTTCCAGAAACACGTCTTTAAACTCTCGCACCACGGCTATCTCGGAGATAATATTCTTCTCTTCTTTATCCTCTTTAAGAATGCCAAGTAACCACTACACCCTTTTCTGATCAAGCGCTCGGCCCTGACTGCCAAGATAAGTGGCGTATGTGTCGACCTCTCTCTTCGAAACTGAAATGATCTCCTCGAATTGGATCTGAAAATGACGACCTTGTTCTTGCAATCTATCATCGCACAGTGAGTCGACAACCAATCTATGCCAAGGATCACATTGAATCCTTGCATGTCTAACAGAATTAGGTTCGCGGGTAATTCAAAGTCGTCTCCATCCATGATTCTCACGATCATGGAGTTGCAAACTTTCTCGGTATCAACGGATTTCTCAATCGGAATAGTCACGGTTAACACAAAGTCTAACTCCTCTGGGTTAACTTTCATCTTCTTTGTGAAGCGAGGGATAACAAATGAGTGGGTAGACCCCGGGTCTATCAACACTCGAGCTTCATATGCAACATCGCTTCCTTTCTTATAGATTTGTAACGCACCTAATCATACATACACATATATATAATGTATATCGTCATACTAGAAATTATTACATGCAAGTTCTTTTCTGTTTTCTATATGGATGCACCTTCTCTATCTAAAAATTTTTAAGAATTGAAATTCTTTACTTAAAGAAATCTCACCTTAGATCACATTATTCGTATTTTGAGCCTCTTGAGCTGTGACTGCGTAGGCTCTCCCTTGGACTGTCGGCTTCCTTGCTTGGATAGGTCGTGGCATAGGAGCTGAAGCCGTCTTTCCCTTGTTTGTCTTAAGGCAATCTTTAATCAAGTGGCCCACCTTGCCACATCTGAAACAGTCCCGAGTTCCCTGCCTACAGTTCGCTGTCCTGTGAAACTTGCCACACTTGGCACAAGTCTCCCGAGGTATGAAAGAAGTTGCTCGCGAGAAACCCTGTGTAACTGTAGTTCTGGTAGTGATAGCACGGCTCTCATATCTTATCGGTCTCCCCGACGCAAGCAATGGAAATCTCTGCTGGTTGGTCTGATGCGCTGATCTCTCATAACCTCCTTGGAACGATGGTCTCTGATTGTTTGGTAAGAATCTCGGCCTTTTGTTCACCTGCTCGTAGTTCCCCGTTCTGCTCTGATCCACATTCCACCTTCCTTGTTGTTCCCTCTGGTGATATTTATTATTATTTTCTTCCTCTACTACAAGCGCCTTGCTTATGACCTCTCCATAGGTCCTCATTTGGAATGGTGCCACTCCTCCCCTCACGTCCAGTCTTAACCCTTGCTGAAACCTCTTCGCTCTCATCATCTTCGTGATGACGTAGTCGGGCGCGAAGTGAGCGAGTCGCATGAACTCCACTCCATACTCTCTAACAGTCATCTTCCCTTGCACAAGCTGTAAAAATTGAATCTCCATTTGGTTCCTCACTACCTCCGGGAAGTACTGTTTATTGAACTCCTCAACAAACTCATCTCACGTCCAGGGCAAATTTGGAGTCTCCTAAGCCCTAGTCCGTGAAACAGACTTCCACCAAGGCCCAACCTCTCCATCCAACATATAGGCTGCCCAACGGACGCTCTCGTCCTCTGTACATGTGAGCACACTAAATACTTTCTCCATCTCACTCAGCCAGTTCTCAGCTGCCATGGGCTCTGTCTGCCCCGAAAAGCTAGGAGGTCTCATCCTCCTAAACGCAGTAAACACAGAAGACACTGGCGATGTCAGAGCCACTGGAAGTGTCGGTGGCTGATATTGCTCGTGGGCAGTATGAGCTGCCAAGGATGCTGCCTGTTGGGCCATAGCAGCCGCCATGGTGTGCATCATCCTTTGACGCTCCTCTCTATCTTCGTTTCTTTCTCTGACTCTCTTTTGTTCCCTCTGATCTCAATCCTGACGATCTCGATCCTGAGTCTCCCCCTAATCCTGGCTACCTTGGCCACCACTGCCTGAAGCCCCTCTATCTCCTACAGGCACTCTATTGGTATCCGAGATAAAATCATCTCGACTACACAAACTTCTACTATGGCCGCCCCTGGGTCGACCCCTTCCTTTAGAAGACATAACGGTCTGCACGTGAAACCAAAGTTTTGTTAGCAGAAGTCCCTATGCTCTAACAAAAATAATGATTGTCGGAATTTCTAAAAGAAAATGCTCTGATACCAACTATGACAGCCCATATTTTGGCACCCTGAAACTCGTGCCATCACCACGATCCTCAAGCTCGTGCCCCATTCATCTATACGAAACATTGGTAAGGCAAGCAATAACAAAACGAGATAACAAATGACTAAGCAATGCGGAAACCAACATATAGGGTCGGCCCTGACATTTTGGGGGCCCAAGGCGAGTTCCTAAAATGGGGCCCCCATTTTATATTACTTTATAATATATAAAAAATTCGCCACATATTTTTTTTGACAAATAAAATAGGGGAGCCATTACTTGCACACAATTTTCAAGTTATTGCACCGAATTTAAAGAAATACTTGGTATTTTAGGGACATGTGATATGTAAAATTGCAATATGGGCCGTCTGATTTGAAGCTCATGATCAAAAGATCTCTGGGGCATAAAATTGGAGCAAAACATGATACTTGTCAAATGATCTATTGTAGTCAATTGTTGAATTATATAATAGCCTTTGACTCCATTTAATCAAATGATGAAAATTATATTTTGTTCTAATCTTTTGCAATTGAATCTTTGAATCATGGCCTTCAAATCAAACCGCTTAGATGGTGTTTTCACATAGTAGAGGTCGCCAAACTTACAAGTCTTTCTTTTAAATTCGGTGCAATCTTGTGCAATCACTTCAAAAGTGTGTGCAAGTAATGGCTCCCATAAAATAGTACTCATATTCTATTTTACTATATATATAATTTGAAAATATAACTAAAAATTTAATACAAGTACATATTAAAGGAAAATGCAATAAAAAAAGAAAATGCAATACTAAAAAAATTGAGATTGTGTAAGAAACTCTAGAAGAAAATGTTGAAGGAAGCCATCTATCATATGCCTTCTCTTTTCGGGTAAGAGTAAGGTAACCAAATTCTAGGCCCTTTAGCTTTATAGAATTTTTTTTTAATAAAAAATACCCAATTTTTTAATGGGCAAATAGGATATGGGGGCCCCTAAAAATTGGGGGCCCAAGGCTCTTGCCTGGCCGGCCTTGGTCCAGGGTCGGCACTGCCAACATACTACTCTAAGTATAAACCAAAAAGACAGTTCTACTTTCGTGCCACTGCATGAACAGAGAACCGATCCGAACCATCGGTGATAAACAGATCACCCCAGATGGTTCGCCAAAAGAATTATATTAATTTGATTACATTTCCCAAAAATAAGGCTTGACATACCAAGCCGCATAACAAGCTCTCAGAACTCACTCTATCAAAGTGCTCAACAGAGTCTCCTAGAAGAAGTCCTCGGGAGGAGGCTCCTACTCTTCCCCGGACACGTAATCCGAATCACCCGGATCCATGTCTCCCGAAGCGTCGGCCGTAGCTAATATTGGACCTGCGACATACAGTCTAAAGGGTGAGCTACATCCTAGCTCAATAGGAAATAACACAATGAACATATAAGTTAAAATCTCACATAAGGGATGTTGAGATGAGGTTTAACCCTGCCGCCTATTGAGAAAGGGGCTTGGGTAGTATTCCCAGGGAATACATATAACAACTGTCTATTTAGGCGACGATGGAGGGTATTCCATCGGGGCTCGATGCTATATTACTCGGGGATTACTTAAGTTGAAGATTTAAGTTTTGCTTTAGGCCTAATCAGTGTAATTCATGAACAGTTTGAGAATAAATGAAACATGCAAACCACCAGTAAACTTCAAGGCATAATTATCATCTTTTAAATTATTTTTTCAGCAAATGCATAGATACATCATGCTTAGAATATCATGGAATATATGTGAGAATTTAACTTATATGTTCATTGTGTTGCTCCCTATTGAGCTAGGATGTAGTTCACCCTTTAGACTATACGTCGCAGGTCCAGTATTAGCAGCGACCGAGGCTTCAGGAGACGTGGATCCGGGTGATTCGGATTACGTGCCCGGGGAAGAGTTGGAGCTTCCTCCCGAGGACTTCTTCTAGGAGACTCTGCTGAGCACTTTGATAGAGTGAGTTTTGAGAGCTTGGTGTGCAGATTGGTATGTCAAGCCTTATTTTTGGGAAATATAATTCTTTTGGCGAATCATCTAGGGTGATCTGTTTATCACCGATGGTTCGAATCGGTTCTCTGTTCATGCAGTGGCATGAAAGTAGAACTGTCTTTTGGGTTTATACTTAGAGTAGTATGTTAGTTTCCGCATTGCTTAATCATTTGTTATCTCGTTTTGTTATTGCTTGCCGTACCACTGTTCCGTACAGATGAATAGGGCACGGTCTTGAGGATCGTACTGATGGCACGAGTTTCGAGGTGCCAAAATCTGGGCTATCACATTGCCTTTCTGATTTTTTCAGTGTCAGTGATAACCATGATTAAAGCGTGGTGAAATTAGGAAAATGAGAGATTATTGCATCAGAGACAGAGGCGCTACGTGTTGAGCTCCTATAAATATGCGAAGAGATATCTCTACGCCCGAGCACATATCCCCGGGTCTCTCTCTCTCTCTCTCTCTCTATATATATATATATATATATATATATATATATATATATATATATATATATATGGCAAGGGGGTGAATGTTCGGGCGTAGAGATTTCTCTACACCCAGACTGCTCTATGAACGACATGTTACATGGGCCCACTTTACTAACTAGGGCTAAAACTTTTTAAATATTTTAAAAGTTTTATTCCCATTCAATCATCATACTTGACTTTTTTAGAGGTCACTTTCTTTTCTCTCATCTCTCCATTTTTCTAAAAACGTGCCAGACTTACTTTTTCAAGTCTATTTTACTCAAAAATATGACTCCCGGTAGTGAAGTGTTGGCACCCCGAGAGAGAAGCGCTGGCACCTCAATTATGAGGCACTTACAAATGCACAAGATCTATTGAAGCGATGTCATCGATTTTAAATTGTACCCTTACAAATGCACAAGATCTATTGAAGCACGATGAAATCAAGGGTGTCGAACCCACAGGGAAGCGTAAAATTTAATTAATTTTTAGAAGCGTAAAATGAACCTAAGAAAGTATCAAAGGTGAGATTTTGTAAAAGATGAAGAAAACTATCAACTACACAAAATGCGATTAATGAATCTAAACAAAGCTTATGCAAGGAAAACAATGATTAATCAAATAACGATGACAAGATGATCAAGGACTCTGCTAACCTTAGTTTATAATTTTTCTACCAATAATTAATCATACATTTCAATGTCAAATTATTTACCATCCTTTTACTACAAGCAAAATAAATCGAAAGGAATGTGATTATTGATCCAGCATACCCTATCTAAACACTATGACACATCCAATCACGGCATGAATCATGCGAAAGGCATTGCGTATCTCAAATTCGAAACCACAATATTAAGATCCAATCGTATGACCTGAAAGTCGTAAGATTCAATAATTATGATAATGAATACATATCACGATCCGAATACAGAATTTACTTAGTATGCCAATAAAGGTAGAGTCAAGGTAAAATATAGCAACAATAAATGTTCTTCTATATATGAAGACTGAATCAAAAGGGCCCACAAGAAAACCACCGGTGATTGCCAACCATCACCTAAACAGTGGCTTCAACAACATACCTACAGAATTAGTCTTAATACCCTAATAAATCTCCAGACATACTAAGTCCATAATCCAAAAGACCTCAAAACATTCATTATACAAACCCAAAACATACCCATGTCCAAACCTCACCTAAGGTAAAATTCCCCAAACGGGAGATCCCAAGCCAGTCTTTGCAATTGGATTTCGATCAACACTTGTACCTATGACGTATAGTCGAGGGATGAGCTACATCCTAGCTCAATAGGGAAATAACTGATTGAACATATAAGTTAATCTCTGTGACAGCCCGAATTTCGGCATCCCGAAATCCGTGCCATCTGCACGACCTTCAAGGCCGTGCCTTAAATTCATATCATAACTCGCTGATATATACAGCCAAACTGTAATTGAAGCACATGCGAACACTCTAAATAAAAATAAGAAGTTATAGGATAGTTGATCCTACAAGGCTGTCCCTGTTCCATGCCATTTCATGGACATAAGGACATACCCAAAAGTTTAATGACAATTATTCTTCTTAAATAGTTTACCAAGAGACAGTATTTAAACCTTCCAAATAATGAGGTTCGATATATCATGTCATACACAGTACTCTCTCAACTCACTCTTAGGGTATGCAGCGGGTTTCCTAGAAGAATTCCTCAAGAGGAGGTTCTGTCTCTTCAAGATTAGTACGGACCGATGCCCTTGGATTAACTTCACCAGAAGTCCTCGCCGCGCTAGTCCTTGACCTGACGATAGTCTAAGGGGTGAGCTACATCCTAGCTCGTAGGGAAAACAAAAGAACATATAGATCATCCTTCACACATGTGTCAGTAACTTAATAAAACATAAATTATCAAGAAAACATTTATGTACAACAATTTGGATAATGGAATAACTCAATGGTTCCAATCACTACTTATCATGGCTTTGTTTAATCTCTTTATAAGTTTGTTTGTGAACTTGGCCTAATCACTTAAATCTTAACTTAATTAATCCTCGAGCAATATAGCATCGAGCCTCATGGAATACCCGCCATCGTCGCCTAACTAGAGCTTGTTATGTGTATTCACCGAATATCGACCCTTCCCCATAGGCGGCGGGGTCTATTCTCAATCTTCATCCTCGGATGTTATAATTGTAATGGATTGATTGCATCAGCGGATATCCCGCCGAGTCATTGTGGGTATCCGCCACGCCTGGTGGGGTATTCTAATCAACCTTAAATAACAAAAGTATCAATGTGCTTTACATATAGTTATTCACCGTGATTGTGCTAAATATATTACATTAGGCCTTATCACGTTATCTTTGTTTCTCGTTTGTTTTCTTACGCATCACGGATGCCCCATGCTTCTATTTCACCTTTCTTTGATTTAACCACATTATCTTTCGTCCCCTGGGGACCTCAGGATTTTCCACATTGGAACACACACACACACCCTTATCATGAGGATTTATGAAATATACACTATTTAAATGGACTATACTACCCATATGAGTTCACAGAATAATGCACATGTCTCGAGAATATTCCCTACCTCGACGAATCTCAAAGCACGCTTGTCCTTAGAGGGTTATAATGCATCAACCTACATTTAAAAAGAATTTTACTTTAGGATGATCTAAGGTCTTTGGGGTGTAAGACACCCGAGTTTCTTATATTAGAAAACCAATATCTGAGTGATCACGGACCTGCATTCATGATCGTTATACTCGCCCGAGCGGTCACTTGACTTCGCTCGAGCGGTCTCTTGACCTCGCTCGAGCGGTCTCTTGACCTCGCTCGAGCGGTCTCTAGACTTCGCTCGAGCGGTTAAATCAAGGTCGCTCGAGCGGTTAAATCGAGCTTTTGCAATATGACCGTGGACCCTCGCTCGAGCGAGCTCCCCTTTAGTTTCAGGGACCGCTCGAGCGAGCCCAGAGTCATGTTTATAACTGTTTATCCTTCCTTAAACCTTAATCTTATACAAAACAACATTTAGCCAACATCCTTCCTAATATTCAAAAACATTCCTAGGCATCTATGATGTCCTTAACGTACCTCTGACGAAGAAACCGCACCGGTCCTATTTATGATTTGAATATCTACTCGGCTATCCGGCCTCCCTGGTTCTTTCTCCCGTCATTTCCTCTGATCTCTTCTTTCGACCTAAGTCTCAATGAACCCTAGTTCTCCACTAGGCTCTTTTCTTCTTTCTCTCTTTATTCTCCTTCTCTCTATTTAGGTTAGAATAGAGTTACGTAAAGGTTCTTCTCTAACTCTTTCACTTTTATATCTAAAATTTTTGGGATAATACTAGTGTGTTTCTCACGTACACACTTAACGTATGTGGGTCATTTTTGGTCTTCTTGTGAAACACATACACCTATGTGTAAGTATGTGCCGTGCACAGATCTCAAAAATCTGGGTTGTGACAATCTCTCACATATATTCTATGACATTTTAGAAGTATGATATATCAATGAATTAGCTGGAAAAGTAATTTAAATGACTGAAAAGATGTACAGAATGTTACTGTTACTTTACATGTATTCCTTTATTCTCAACTTACTCATATAAGACAATGATTTGGCCTAAAGACTTAAATCATAACTTAAATATTTCCCGATTTACTATAGCATCGGGCGCCCGATGGAATACCCTCCATTGTTGTCTAATTAGATCATTTTTATATTCTTTTCATTCATTTAATACTACCCAAGTCTCTTTCTCACAGGCGACGAGGTTTAAGTGTCATACATATATCCTTGGGATGTGCAACTGCTGTACGGATTGGCTACCGTACCGATCACGGATATTCTGTCGAGTCAGTCGTGGGTATCCCGCCACGTCGGTGGGGTATTCTCCAAACCTTAAATATCAAAAGTATACTACATATAGTTATTCACCGTATGATTGTGCTAAATATATTATATTAGGCCTTATCAATTCTCATTCACTTTGTTTTACATTATCCATACATCCCTGGGATGTGACTAGCTCAATGCATCACACTGATGCCCATATAACATTCACATCCCCTAGGGACGTCACATGCTCATATTACACTTCATTTCCTTACTTAGTGTTCACACACACACACACTTAAGATTTATATTTTCAATACATAATTACTCTTTTCTATATTACTACATACATGATCTTGCAATTAAAGTACATGTTCAAGGTGTTTCCTACCTCACACACGAAGCCATTTAAAGCGACACTATAGTCCTTATCGATGGTTTTTCGCCCTCAATATACATCACAAACACACCATGATGCATCAAGTATTAACTCTACTCACTAAAAACCTAGACTAATTTAAGTGTTTTCTCAAAACCGAGGTTGAAACGGGCAATTTCATGCCAATATAGAATTTGATGCAACCTTCCTCCTAATTTATGACCTTTAAAACTTTAAATTCATGAGTTGGTCAAATTACAAAAGTTGTAGAGTTTGTTGCTCTTTTTCCAACGCCATAAGAATTGCGTCAATCGGAGTTTGGAGTAAAAAGTTACAATTGAAATACTAAAGTAGTGTCGGCAAGCACAGTCAAAATCGATTAATTGACCCCAAAATCGATTAATCAAATTTCCAAAATCGATTAATCGACCCCAAAATCGATTAATCGATTTTCTAAAAAAATAAGCTTTTTCAGCCACTGGCAGTGCCCAGTCGATTAATCGATTTCAAATCGATTAATCGAACCCAAAAATCGATTAATTAAAATTTAATTCGATTAATCGGTTTCGTGCTGCAGTTCCCAATTTTGCTTTCTGTCAAAAATCGATTAATCAATTAATCGATTTTAACATAAAACCAGCCCTTTTCAGGCAGTTCATCTAGCTTGGTTTTCTCTCAAAATTTTCTTCTTTTATTTCTTTTAATCCAACATTTATACATGAAATTAAAGCTCAAACTTCACACATATCATCAATTAACAAAACCTTACCTCTAATCCAACGTATGAGTGATTCAAGGGCTTGGATCTAAAGCTAGGGCTCTTAGCTTCAACTCCACGAGATCCCACGTGCGATTTCGTCAGAATTTAAAACTCATGTATGGTCTTCAATCCGTAATCCCACGCATAAATCTTTTGCATTTACTACCAAGTATTTCCTCTTCTTTCTCTCTAACCTCTCTCTCTCCCTTCTTAAATTTCTAACCACCAACCTCAATCAAAGAGAAATAATTTTCTCTTAGCTTTTAACCTATTTAACTCAACTCATGTTTTGATGTAAAACACATACACCCATAACAGGTCTATGTGACCTTATCAAAAGATCCACACCACACACTTAGGTGTATTTTCACCTTAAACCTAATATAATCTAAGTCATCAAGTTGACTTTCACTTGATCGCATAAGTGACCAGGCGGGCATGCATCCCGAGGTACACTATTCAAAGTTGAGCACGCATCCCGAGGTACACTCTTTAAAATTAAAATTTTCAAGATGTTACATTCTTCCTACCTTATAAAATTTTCGTCCTCAAAAATTGCTCTAAGTAACCAGGTCTTATCATACACCTCAAGTTGAATACTCATGTCCTGATATGAATCGATTTATACAGAAATAAATTCAGGGTTGTTACATTCTTTCCTCCATAGGAATTTTCGTCCTCAAAAATTGATGACGACACTTCCGAACACTAACGCACTAAAAACGATTCCTGTTGACAAGAACTTACCCATAATGATGAAACAATGCACGCACCCTAAACGAAAAATAAATTTCTCATAATCATTCAATTAACTATCCACATTGAGTTCACAACGAAAGACTAAATTTTTTTCTCAACCAAATTATCCATCATCCTGTATGAAAATCCACATATCACTAGATCGGCGTGCCACCGATTATCTAGTAAGGTAATCATTTGTTAAACTACATTTCTACAAAATCAATTGCACATATATCATCAATGAAATTGTCAATCCACAATTAATCATATAGATCATAATTAAAATTTAACCATCACCATAAAGGAAAAGAAAATCGTCCAATCATTAAATGTCAACATGTACCATTAACTGCATCAATCATACATCCAAAACACCATATTAACAGGTTCTGAGATTAAACACACACGATAAGGTATACACTATGATTTTCTCTATAACCAACGCCTTATCCAACACATCGGTGTAAGTCTCTAATTCCCACATGAACACACATATAAATCGCCACGAATAAATTCACTTCGGTTTACTTCAATTACCTCGAAATCAATCCAATCCAAGGTCCACGGCTATTTCTCAGTGCCACCCATCAAGAATCAACGTCCTCCTGACCAGGTCATCACAATCAATGATCACTAATGTATGAAAATATTAGCAACTACAAAACATCAAGTCACACGCACTTATCCCCCTCGTAGTCCACACATCGACGCAAGTCACTTGACACAATCACACACTCACTGTCATAGTCAAATTAGCTTACCCCAAAATCAGCATATCCACACATGTTCACACTGACAATCCACCCTTTAAAATCCCCGTAAAAGAGGAGAAGGTACTCCACTATCCCTCCGTAAGGAATTTTCTCCCTTGAAAGTGAACGACGTGACACTTGGGTAGTCAATATAGTAATCATTTGTTAAACTCGAATCATGCACAGCGAATGCTACAATGACGAGGAATTTCGTACATTACGACGAATTAGAATTACACACGGTCAAAGCCGCAAAGTGGAATGGAGATTTGCTATAACACATCGTCTAAAGATCGACCACACACTGGTAAAAAATTATATTTTAAGCTTTACACTACAGATGTCCATCTCATACTAACCGGACTGGTGCTCACTCAAGAGTCAGAGTGATAGATCAGTTAACTCATGCACAGGTAATTACAAAACCTCACTTCCACTAAAGAAAATATCTTTATAAACAGTTGGCAAGAATATATCCACAAAGAAAGATATATTGACCTTGAGATTACAATCATCAATCCAGAAATCGAAATCATAAGCAGGACCCTCCAACTAACAAGCATTTCTCAACTTACTACTAACCCAGCAGATCATCAAATTATCCCTTAATGACTGCATCACATTGATAACCATGCCAAAAAATTTCCAATAGACACCTCCAGATCTCAGATAATACTTATCTAGCACAATTGCCCACTTATGAAACTTACACAATCAGTCAGTGAAAAGTTGACTCACCCTATTGATGTTATATCCATTAGAATAAAATCTAACTATAATACGAGACAAGTTGAATATATCAACTAATAAAATTTCTTACGGCCCAACTAGTCATTACTATAATGAAATTTGATACCATCACGTGACCCATGATAACACGCATCCACAAAGCTGAAAATACACTCTCGTGAAATTGGGAATTTCGATAACCATCAATTAGGAATAATCTTAACCACTAGGCTAAATGTGCGACTTCCTCCACGATTTAAATTACCATCACCGCAAGAATACCATAATAACTACCATCATTAGTCATAACATACGTCCACAAAGGTATGAAGTCATTACAAAATGATTTATTATAAACCTGCAATAATGATCTTAAAATCTCAAATTTATGCCTTCAATTATTCTTATCACACTCAAATATCATTCAGATTATAAAAGAAAAGACACTCGATCAGAATGTATCCAATCATTCTAACAAGGAGATAATTCTAGATGGCAATTCGAAAGAACACCCCTGCGATGCGTAATATTAAAGTCTTACGTATATGTCAGTTTAAGATGAAATGTCTCTTCATGTGCACAGACCTCAACACAATCAATAAAGTCACTAATTGTTCTTGTCGTCCTTATTGATCCACCATAGTCAGTATGGATTTAAAGTGTTTGTAACTGTGCAATCATAACGGTAAGACAAAGTCTAAGGTTATAGTAGTGATAGCTAATCCAACAGTGGATTGAGAAGTCACTACGAATTCTATCTTTCGTCAATTAGCTTCTTTCAAACTAAGGGTCGAGTCCCTAATGTGGGCCATCAAAATCTATGTCAACTACCATCAATATTTCCTTAACATTCCAAATCCTAAAGAGTTCTTTAATGTCTCAGCTCTCTAAGGATGTAACTCCCTAAGGATGTCCACTTAAAATTATAGTGTTTAACAACTGCACTCAAAGTTGAATGTGTGCTTCCGAACACAATGCACTCATGATTTATTAGTCAAAAAGAAGAACATTACGATTAGATCCATTAAGTGTAAATTTACAAGTCTTAGTTCAATTATCATTACTAATAATGTCCACTCAATATCAAATTACTAAACAATCTATCATTAAGTAATTTCATCCTAACTGTTAAGATTTATTTAAGTCCCGTTCTTACATTGGTCACCTACTTAGTTAATCTTTAGAAATTGAAATTTGTTTATGTCATGCAGGTGATTTAATCAGATGCACATATGATGGTGTCATGATATACCTTAAGTGTCAAAAGCAATCACAATTTCTAAGGCATTTATCATCTAAAAATTTGAGTAGAACCTTGACAATCGATAATGAATCTATACCTTGAGAAATTTCATGTACCATCTGGACATCATGCATCGATGTTTTACTTGTAGGACCTTGAGTTGTAGGGAGGATCGGCTTGAAAGTAGATGTCGATGTTACCCGCCTTTGACGTCTCACCGGGCAATCCTTGATCCGGTACACTTTCTCACCGCACTTAAAACATGTGCGCAAAACTAACCGACACTCTTCCGTTTTGTGGCGCTTCTCACAATGCGCACATATATTGATCAGTGTAGGATCCGAAGAGTGAGAGGGTACGTGGAAAAATACATAAGTGGCAAGTGCACAATCTTGTATTGTGGACCGAGAAGTATCCTGAGTCATTTCCGAGGTCGTCGCCCCCTTTCTCAATGCTGGACAATGTTTTATCAGGTGTCCCATTGATCAGTGCCGAAATGTGACTATATTTCGTACCTTAATCCCTACACTTAGCTATCTGATGAAAGCATCTGATGGTTGTTGTAAGGTTTTAATGATTACAGGTGTTTCTGACTATTGGATCGTAGAAGAGCATAAAAGAGGGTAATTAAAGGATACACAAGGACTATGGACAAAAAGGTCAAAAGAAGCATCGAAATCTGTGAAGCAGCTCAACATCCACAAGGAGAGAGAAAATCCATCCCTGGATGTCAATCGATTGAGGGATAAGAGTCAATCGATTAACAAGAGAAGAGAAGTCCAACTCTACTTACTCTGAATCAAAACTCAATCGATTGAGATTTGACTCTCAATCGATTGAGGGTATTAGGGATAGGGTTTGTGCGACCCTATATAAAGAAAGTCATGACTCATTGAGAAAGGGGATCTTCTAGCCCTTCTTTAATTGTTTTTTTTAGATATCATTGAGAGTTCTTCTTGTTTCTTTCATTATTTTTCTCAGTAGATTGTATAGGGATTATTTTTAATTCTCATTAATAATCGTGAGAACAAGAGCATTATAAGGAAAAATTTTGAGAAATAAAAGAGCATTGTTAATATGATATCTTCGGATCTACAACTGGTTTGTATACCGAGGATGAGCAGCTAAAGTAATTTGTTCAAGAGGGAAGCGAACTAGAGATAAGTAACTGTTTTATTATTGTCTATAATTTCATGGTTTTGTCATTGAATCATTCTGCTATAAGTGTGTGCTTGATTGAATATTTTCGAGTCTTTGTTTACAATCATAGATCGTGGTTATCAACGACCGTAAAAGAAGCACTCCATCTAGATCTGTTCCTGCAGGCCGATCTAGGCTGCGGAATGATTGATTTATCATTGTAGTGACTTAGGATTTTGAGATATGCTATTCTTTTCACATGACTCATACCGCAATGATAGGCTGAGTCATAGTGTTTAGATAGGATATGTCGGATCCATAGTTGCGTTCTTCTTGATTCATTTGTTTTCCTAATAAATGATGGTGTTTTGACTTAAATTGAATTTGTGAGATTTAATGGTAGAAAAGTTACGAATCGATGGTTAGCTAACTCCTTGATCAATTTATAAACTGATAATTTTCTCCTTTATCATAATTTATTCCATCCTAGCTAGTTTAATTAGTTTTCTTTTATTGCGTTGAAAATTGTTGGTATTTGTGTGATAAATTGAATTTCTCCCTTGGTAATTCCTTGGGTGTGTTAAAGTCTCTGAAATAATTAGATAAATTTCACATTTTCCTATGGGTTCGACACCCCTGTTCTTGCCATTCTACAATAGATCTTGTGCACTTGCAAGTGTTAAAATTAAAATACACCAAGTTTTTGGCGCCGCTGCCAGAGAATTCGGCGAAATTTTGATTAATTCGGAGAGAGATTTGTGCATATATTTGATAGTCAATCGATTGAGATCTGTCCCTCAATTGATCGACTGTGCTCTGTGAGGTTTCAGTATTGAATAGTCAATCGATTGAGCCAAAAGTATCAATCGATTGACTGTTTTATGTGAAATCTAAATTGTTAATTTCGAATATTGAATTTAAAGGTTTAAATTTTGACTCTTGAAATTTGGAATTAACATTTTTGATCTATAAATTGCAAAATCTGATTTCTTTTATTCTGATATCATTGGGTAAGATTTTGTGGAGTCTTTTAGGAAGTTTAGATCTTTAGGATTTCTTATTTAAAGATTTTGTAGGAGATTTTTTTTTTTTTTTAAATTTTGTCTTCTTTTAGAAAATATTTTAGGGTTTTCTAAATTTTAGTTAGTAACTTTTGTTGGACTCTTGCTTTAGGATTTATAGGAATCTTTTATTCCTTCCCTTATTTTTCTCTTTTAGGTAAGATTCTGTAGGATTGTTTAAATTGCTTTAAGTTTTAAATTTTCAATTTTCGAATTTAATTGTTGAAAAAAAAAAAATATATATATATATATATATTTCTTTCAATCGATTGACATATCTCTATCAATCGATTGACCCCGAACACAGTTACTTGTTTTCTAGCTGGAAAATATGTGTTGACTCCGTTTGACTTGTGAATATCAATCGATTGATACCACTGTTTCAATCGATTGACTGACAAAGCCTTTGTTGGAAAAAGTTGTTGTGTGCATTACTTCAATCAATTGAAGTTGACACTGGTGGTTTGTTGTGGAATCATCAACCCTTTTTGTGAGTGTGGTGTATGAGCTTTACTCATTCTCATCACCCACATCTGCAACCGTTTAATCTTGAGATCAAAGGATCTTCTAGAGAGAATCGCAGAATCCAAAGGAATCAGTATCATCATACTGATACTATGGCAGATCAAAGGAATGGAAATAATCAGAACATTAATAATAGAAATAATGGGAACAATAATCAGGATGAGGGCCCACGAACATTGGAATATTATAATGATCCTAATTTTTACGAGGATCAAGATAGTATCATGCATGCCCCCATCCCAGGGAACCATTATGAATTCAAATCTGCAATGATTTAAATGTTACCAATTTATCATGGATTGTCAAACGAAAATCCACATGTTCATTTGAATGAGTTCATTGCAGTGTGTAAAATGTTTCGTGTGCATAATGTGACCGACGAGATAGCTAAGCCACGACTCTTTCCTTTCTCTTTAAGAGATAGGGCAAAAACTTGGTTCTACTCCTTAGAACCACAATCTATTCAAAGTTGGGCAGAGTTACACCGTCAGTTTCTTAAAAAATATTTTCCCATGACCAAAACCATCGAGTTGCATCAGAAGATCCAGTTCTTTTCCCAACAACCTACAGAAACATTTCACGAATGTTGGGAACGCTTTAAGAAATTGATTAAGAGTTGTCCAAATCATCAACTGCCAAGGTGGAAACAGGTCCAAAGTTTTTACAATGGACTAATTCTCGAAGAGAGACGCATGGTTGATGCATCTTGTGGAGGATCGTGTGCCACGAAAGAGGCTGATGAGCTGTGGGCATTGTTTGAGAAGTTATATCAAGCTTCAATCCAAAATGTGACAATGGAGCGAACTAATTTGGATGTGGTAGAAAAATCACATGTGTTGACCAGAAATGGACTATTTGATGTCAATAACAACACCTCAGATCTTTCAACAAAGGTTGACATGTTGTCCAAGCAAATGAACATGTTGTTAGCTGCAACTAAGCAAGCTAAAAGTTCTGGCAACCCCACCGCCTGTTCAATCTGTGACCACCCAAGTCACATGGCTAACGATTTCCCAACTACCCTGTCATTTTTCCCTGATGAACCTACTCCTCAAGAGTAGGTGAATCTGACTCAATCATATCAGCGACAAGGTAGGAACATGTACTCAAACACCTACAATCCGGAATGGAAAAATAATCCCAACTTAGGATGGGGAGGATCAAACCAAACTGGACAAGTGAATCAGCAGTTCAGATCCAACGTAATGAGTGGGCAGCAGAATTTTCGTCCACAACAGAATTCTAATTTCCAGCAGAATTCAAATTTTCAACAGAACCTTCCTTATTATCATCCAAATTCTGACTACCGAAAAAATCAAAATTTTAATCAGAATTTTAATAAATCTTAGGCCACCGTTTTGAAAGATTCTGATTTCGAGGAAAAAATTATACGAAATATGCAAGCTTTTCAGCAGATGATGATAGATCAATTTAGCCAACTGACAAATCAATTGAGTCAACGAGAGGAAGGTAGGCTTCCTAGCCAACCCATCAACAATCCACGAGGCCAAGCATCATCTGATGAAGGACCATCAAACAGTCAACAGTTGAAAGTTGTTACAGTGCTGAGAAGTGGGAGAGCTATTGATAATCAAGTAGAAATGCCAATGGAGCCTCACAAGGAAGGAGAAGAAGAAGCGAAAAAAGACAAAGGACTAGATAAAGAGAAAGAGAAGGAAGATCCTCAAATTGTCCAACCAGTACCTGAAGAAGAATCTGAGAATGAACCTCATTCCTATACCCCAAAGGCACCATTTCCAGAGTGCCTAACACCTCCATCTAGAATGGGGAAGGGAGCGTCAAAGATGGAAGAAATCTTCAAAATATTTAAACAAGTGAAGATAAACCTCCCATTACTTGAGACAATCAAGCAACTTTTCGAGTACGCAAAATTTTTCAAAGATCTATGCACTCGAAAAAGAAAAATGCGTACTCATGTTTCAAAGAAAGTGTTCCTGACAAATCAAGTCAGTTCAATACTGCAATTAAATGCCCCACGAAAACTTAAGGACCCTGGAGTCCCAACTGTTCCATGTGTCATTGGTGGGCAACCAATTGGAAAGGCGTTATTAGATTTGGGAGCCAGTGTCAATCTGATTTCTTACTCAGTGTACGAAAACTTAGGATTGGGTGACTTGAAACCCACTACCGTTACACTGCAACTTGGTGATAGGTCAGAAAGAAGATCTAGGGGTGTCATCGAGGACGTTTTGGTTGGAATAGACAAATTTGTTTTCCCAGTGGACTTTGTTGTGTTGGACATGGAACCTCCAATTAAATCCAACAATCAAGTCCTAATCATTCTTGGGCGTCTGTTTCTTGCGATCGCAATGCCTGCATCAATTTTCGAACAGGAGTCATGGATGTTTCTTTTGGAAACATGAAAGTTAGACTCAATATCTTTCATGCAATAAACCATTTTTCCAGTGAAGATGAGGTTGATTGTTTCTACATCGATTAAGTGGACGACGTAGTGGATGAAGCTTTACCGTCAATGCTTACCAAAGAAAAATTTGAAACTGCTTTGTTAGCCATCTACGAGGAAACAAGATTCGAAAGGAAACAACCAGAGGAAGAAAGGATGAGTTCATCATGTCAAGAGGATAAGTTTTATGAAGTTGTGACTAAGGTAGAACTGTTACCTCTCGAGGTAAAGGGTGAGCTGACTCCATCGATTGAGCAGCCATCAACTGTGGAATTAAAGCAACTGCCTGAGTCACTTAAGTATGCGTTTCTGGGACCTCGAGAAACGTTGTTAGTAATAATTTCATCGACATTGTCGGAAGAACAAGAGTATGAGTTACTGAAAGTGCTGAAAGAAAATAAAGAAGCCATCGGATGGACCTTAGTCGATCTAAAAGGGATTGACCCATCGGTATGTATGCACAAAATATATTTGGAAGATGATAGTAAACCATCGAGGGAACCGTAAAGGTGACTGAATCCAAACATGCAAGAAATCGTTTTAAAGGAAATCATAAAACTTCTCGATGCTGGAATCATCTATCCAATCTCTGATAGTCCTTGGGTCAGTCCCGTTCAAATTGTTCCGAAAAAGTCTGGAATCACTGTGAAAGAAACTACTGAAGGGGAAGTGGTGCCCACTCGCGAAACAACAGGGTGGTGCGCGTGCATCGATTATCGAAAATTAAACACGGCTACCAGAAAAGATCATTTTCCCTTGCCATTCATTGACCAAATTCTCGAGAAGTTAGCAGGGCAAGAGTTTTATTGTTTTCTCGATGGATATTCGGGCTATAATCAAGTACCAGTGTTCCCTGCAGATCAAGAGGAGACAACGTTCACGTGTCCATACGAAATGTTTGCATATCGAAGAATGCCTTTTGGCTTGTGTAATGCACCTGCCACTTTTTAAAGATGTATGTTGGCCATATTCTTGGATATGATTGATAAATTCATCGAAGTCTTCATGGATGACTCTTCTGTTTTTGAAATATCTTTTGAACTGTATTTGCAACACCTTATACAGGTATTGCAACGATGTGTCGAATCAAAACTTGTTCTTAGCTGGGAGAAAAGCCATTTCATGGTGCAACAAGGAATTGTGTTGGGACATGTTGTTCCAAAGAAAGGAATGGAAGTCGACAAGGCAAAAGTCGATTTAATCGCTAATTTGCCACCACCAAAGAGTGTTCGTCAAATTCGATCATTTTTAGGTCATGTGGGATTTTACTGAAGATTCATCAAAGATTTTAGCAAGGTGGCCAAGCCATTATGCAACTTGCTTGGAAAAGATGTTCCTTTTGACTTTGATGAAGATTGTATGAAAGCATTTCTGAAATTGCGTGAGTTGTTATCTAATGCGCCGATGGATCTTACTTCTTCAAGAGTTTAATTTTGAGATCAAAGATAAAAAGGGAGTCGAAAATGTCGTGGCCGATCATCTGTCCAGAATTCTGCCTGAAGAATCATTGGTCTCTGAGACTATCTGTGACACCTTTTCGGATGAACAATTGATGGCAATAGGTGCACCAGCTACAAAAGTTCCTTGGTTCTCTAATATTGTGAATTATTTGGTAACTGACAGAATCCCTACCCAATGGAGTAAAAATGATAAAAATCTGTTCTTCTCACAAATAAAATATTATTTCTAGGATGAGCCACAACTGTTTAAATTCTGTTCAAATCAGGTTATCAGGAGATGTGTGCCTGAAGAGGAACAATTGAGTGTTATTAACTTTTGCCATGCTGGGGCCTGTGGAGGCCATTTTGGAGGACAAAAGACCGCACACAAGATTCTTCAAAGCAGATTTTATTGGCCCTCCATCTTTCAGGACACTGCCAAATTTTGTAAAGAATGCCAAAGACGTCAACAACTTGGAAATATTTCACGACAAAATATGATGCCTCGAACCCAATTTTGATAGTTGAAATTTTTTATGTATGGGTATCGACTTCATGGGTCCTTTCCCCCCGTCGTTCGGGTATTCATATATTCTTGTAGCTGTTGACTATGTTTCTAAATGGATCAAGGTTGTGGCAACCCGCTCGAATGACCACAAGGTCGTGGTCAAATTTTTGAAAGAAAATGTCTTTAACAGATTCGGGATTCCACGAGCAATCATTAGTGATGGCGGTTCGCACTTCTGCAACCACCATTTTGCTACTTTAATGAAGAAATACGGCATCACCCACAAGGTGGCAACGCCGTATCACCCACAAACTAGTGATCAGGTGGAAGTGTCCAATCAGGAAATCAAAAGAGTTTTAGAGAAGACGGTATCACCAGACAGACAAGATTGGTCGAATCGCCTATCTGATGCTCTTTGGGCATATCACACGACATTCAAGACCCCGATTGGAATGTCACCATTTCAGATTGTCTATGGGAAGGCATGTCACCTCTCCGTGGAACTGGAGCATAAGGCATTCTGGGCCATCAAATGATTTAATTTCGATATGAAAGAGGCAGGATCCCATCTACGTCTTCAGCTGAATGAATTAGAAGAACTACGCTACGATGCGTATGAGAATTCGAAATTGTATAAGGAAAGATACAAAAAGTTGTACGATCAGTCAATTTTGCGGAAAGATTTTTACATTGGGCAAAAAGTTTGGCTATTCAACTCCAGACTAAAACTTCATCCGGGGAAATTGAAATCGCGGTGGGAAGGCCCATTCCGGGTTGTCTCTACCTCCGTGCATGGCGCGATTGAAATTAGAAGCCTTAGGGGCAATCGAATTCTCAAAATGGGCAACGACTCAAGCCAATGACCGAAATGAGAATTGAGGCAATGTACCTCAGTGACCCGAGCTATTGAATGATAATGAGGTCGAGCTGTCGACATTTAAACTCAGCGTTTCCTGGGAGGCAACCCAGTGTGTTTTCATATTTGATTGTGTTTTCTAGTGAGAAGAGTCTTTTTCAATCGATTGACTGTCAAACAGTCAATCGATTGACCTTCTGTACTCAATCGATTGACACTTACCCTGTCAATCGATTGAGGTTCTTCATCATCGTCATTCAATCCCCTCTTTTGTCAATCGATTGATAGTCCAATTTCAGTCGATTGGCATTACTTCGAATTTATGGCCAGTTTTCGGAAATCAGATTGCCAATCGACACATCTTGTCATGGCGGCTAAACTTTTGGGGCACGTCTATGTCAATCGATTGAGACCAACCTCTTAATCGATTGACTTGATTGCTTTTTACTCTACCGGTTCTCGAGGCACCCAACTGGTGTGCCTTTTCCCGAAAAGGTGAATCTTAATCGATTGACAACACTGTGTCAATTGATTGATATTAAGCGTGGATGAGTGGATCACGCCACGTCGCATCCGCATGCCTATTGTCGTTTCAAATACTCACGACGTTAGGAGACCAAACGTTTTCAATCGATTGAGGATCCATCCTCAATCGATTGACATCCAGATTATATAATGGGGACACCCGTGGTCCCCTTCATCTAAAAAAATCCACCAATCCAAATGGAGCTTCCACGATCTCATTCCCTTCGTCCGATCGAAATGGCAGCGCCTGACCCACCAATCTACCGACCACCTCGTCCCACAAACAACCCTATGCGCATTCCCAATGAAGTGTATATCGATCGCCAATTCCAAACAGAGAATTTCTTCGATCTCGCTAAATACCGTCACATCGCAGAATGCGCCCGTTCGATCGAACTCATCGAAGCGCTGCACTTAGAAATATTGCTCGCCCCTCCACCTATTGATATTTCTCTGCGTATCATTCACTTGTTTTACCAGAAAATGGAGTGGGTACCTGCAACACTCTCGCCAACAAGAATGCCCTTTATTAGCCTTGAGATCGATAATTGGCGATACAACCTTCATGCGGCTGATCTCGCGCGGACTTTCAACTTTTTCGTGGTTCGCCCCTTGAACCACCACATCTATCCCGCCGTTGATCTCAGCCAGAACGACATGATCAACAATATGTGTGGAGGGCGGCGCGGGACCGGGTTGACAACGAAAAGAGCAGTCCTACCTATGGACATCTTGTTTTGGGACATCGTGATGTCAACTAATTTGCTACCGCATGGCACGAAGAGTGAGCGCACAAAGAATAGGGTGCTGGCACTGTACGCGGCACACACTAATACGTAGTTTGATGCTCCGGGGTTAATGTTAGAGGAGATGTATCGGTGTCACCAGGACATCGCTACCACCGCTGCACCAAAGAAGCGAGAGGCTATCCTTCTTCATTTCCCGCATTATGTGATGCATCTCTTAGACCAGCTTGGGTGCCCGATTTACGATGATGAAGAGATTGGTGATATACAATTCTATCACTACGACACCAACGTTTGGAACAAGAGCATCAAGGCCATTTTGCGTGTGACGCCTCCTCCATTTGAAGTTGATGAAATACCTCCTCCTCCCCGACCAAACCCCGCACAACGCCAACGCGGCGGTATTAGACAGCCTCGTCTTGAAGAGGTCCCCGATTTTAACGCCGAGGCAGCAGTCGCTCGCCTCGAGGTGCGGATGGATGGGTTGAGTACCATTGTGGGAGGTATTGATCGACGGTCTAGGTTTCAAAATTCTCTCCTTATGCGGATGGCCTGGGAATCATTCCTTGAGCGTGCCAACGAATTCATCGCAGGAGCGCGAGCAGCGATGATTGAGGAGGGAGGCCCTAAATTTGATGATGATGATCATGCTTAGTATTTGTGTTAAGTGTTTTTTTTTGTTAGTATGGGTGTTTGTTGTTTTCGTTTGGTTTGATGTGTTTTGTTTTAGATTTGTTTGTTTGTTAGGATCAATGGTAGTTTGCGTCGTTGTTCTGAGGGATCGTTGGTGTAATCAAATCATTTTAATCAATGGAATCGAACTGTTTTTCACATGGTATATTTTTCTGTATTTTCGGATTGGTGCACTGGTGCATCAGTCAATCGATTGGGATGTCTATCTCAATCGATTGAGCCATAATTTCTCTAAATCTCATAAATTCAACTTCACTTGTCAATCGATTGAGGAAAAATTCTCAATCGATTGACTCCTACATGGGAAAATCTGTCTTAAGCTGTCAGAAACTAAAAGTGTCTAAAAATTAATTGCTTCGAAAAATTTGAATTTGAGCCGTGCACGCAATGGCACCTTTCCATCCAGTTTCAATCAATTGACATTGCAATGTCAATCGATTGACAGAGTTATACTTCCAAAAGGATACCTCTTCCATTCCCGAACTTCAATGTTTGAGTCCCTCTTTGAGTCCTTAATTTAGAACTTTCCTTTGGGTCCTGCTGTTAGAAGTTTTCTTTTTCTATTTAAAGGCATGTTTAGGTTAGTTCCCATACTCAAATTTTTATTCCTTCCCCCAAGCTTTTGCTATGGCTTCCATCAAATATCGTACCCGCTCGGCATTGAAGAAATTAATGGAACCGGCTCGGAAACGTCCACACTTTCATGCACCCCCACAACTGTTCGATTTGGCAATGCATGACGTGATTGATTTAGAGCTGCCATCTCTGACCCTACCATCTTCTCCATCACATGCCCTTATTCCACCATCGCGCGAAGGAGGCATCTCGGAGGAGATGTGGAATTACGCGTTTTCGAAGCCAAAGGAAAGAAGATCTATCATGAATGATTGAAGGGCTTAGGACTGTCAGTTTTAGGGTCTAGTTTTTCGAGTCCTTTTTATTGTTCTTTGTTTTTAGGATCTAGTTTCGATTATTATTAATTTTGTTTAGCTTAGGTTCTTTTTCTTTAAATTTTCAATCAATGTCATAAACTGCTCAGTTTAAATAAAGTTCAGTTTCGTTATATATTTTTGTTTTGCATTTTTTATCACAATGCCTTTCACTTGGTCTGCTTTCATGGTCCTCGATTGCATTAAACAGGTTTGGGGGGAAGGTCTCCCTTACTTTCTATCCATCAAAGCCAATGAGACATTGACCAAATCAGGTTTGGGGGGGGGGGGGGGGGGAATTTTCGATTCATATTAGGCTGTTTTAAGATCTTTAAAGCTTATCAGTCAATCGATTGAGACAATGGTCTCAATCGATTGACTGATTCCCATAAGCCTACTTGGAAAATCTGTATCAGTCAATCGATTGACACCATTGTTTCAATCGATTGACTGATGGCCATTATACTTATGAATCTCGAATTTTATGCATAATCTTTAATTGTGATGACCGGGAATTCCTGAAAATTTGTTATCATGCCATGATTGTTTTATGAATGCTCATAAAGTTTAAAATTTGAATAATGATGTTCATGATCTATGCCTGAAAAATATTTTATACTATCACTCTACTGGAATTTCAAATCTGAGAAATAAGTATATGACTTGGAATCCTAAGATCACAAAGAAAGACCAAAACCTAGTGAGCTTCATAAATTCTTTATCCTCATTTTTTATGAGTGCTAAAATAAAATTCATAGTATCTTTGAATTTCCTGGTTAAATTGTTGAAATCTCGTATTTTCTGACTTTAATTTGTTACCTTCACATGAATTATACCATTTCATTAGAAACCAGTGTGTAAAAACTCAAGGCAAATAGGCATTATTACCATCATAAAAGGAAATGATCTAAGGCCATTATTGGCTCGTTTGTGCCCAAAAGACCCCACCTTATATTGAATTTATCTTCTTGCACCCCCTTTGAGCCTCAACTGAAAGATTTTACCTTAATTATTCCTTATAAGCTATATTAGTCATACCCCACACCAATGTAAAAAAAGCCTTACCCTATTATCTCTGAGAAATTAGGGATGAGACCAATGAAGGAAATTGAGAGCTGTGGTAGTTATAGCTGTAAGGAATACAAGGCAGAAAAATGTAAAAAGAGGGAGAGAAAAAGAAAATTCAGTATTAAGAAATATATTAAAAGTGGTGTCAATAAGACAAAGAAAAGAAGGAGAAAAGTATTTTTGAAAAGAAAAAGGTCATAGAAACTGTGAAAAAGAAAGTTAGAAAAATCAGAAAAGCAAGTGTGTTTCTTGTTCCAATTTCTCAGAGAATTTGAATCCAATCTTAACCATTGACCTGAGCCCCATTACAACCTTAGAAAAGACCTTTTTGATCCAATTATGAGTGGTAAATGCCCTTGCAGAGAGTGATTATGCAATGTCTATGGTGCTTAGTATATGCCTGTTTAGGATACAAATATCTTCCTCCAATGAGATTTCTCTTCAAATTCCTTGGTACATTGTTCTTCTTATAACATGTGAGATTTTTCTAATTTGTGTTAAAATTCTATATCACATGTGAGAGAAAAGTAAAACTATTCATCGAAGTGAGTTCATTCTGAGTGTATACCCATGGTAAGGATCGAGTCTAAACATGTGATCTTGAGATTCCTAATTCAAACTCATTCTCAGATAAAAGAATTTTAGCAGTGGTAATTATTGCATAACACTGTTAGGCATAAATAATGAGCACTGAAAAATAATGAATTGAGTGAGCACTAATAAATTGAACATGGTAAGAAGCAGTTTAAAGGATTTTTCATAAAGCATTTAACTACTTAAGAGCATGACTAAGAAATTTTGAAATTCATAAGCTTTGAAGTTTGTAGGTATCTTCGCTGGAAACCTTCAGGAGACACAACTCCTCCACTAGGGATCACCTAGGGGTTTAAAGGTTTATTGCATAGGCTAAATGCAATTGTGTTCCCTACAAAAGTGGCATTTAATTTTTAGGATGTTAGTCTTATTTACTTTAACATATTTTTTCATTCTCTTTGCTCGAGGACTAGTAAAGTGTAGGTTTGGGGGTGTGATCAGTATCGAAATGTGACTATATTTCGTACCTCAATCCCTACACTTAGCTATCTGATGAAAGCATCGGATAGTTGTTGTGAGGTTTTAATGATTACAGGTATTTCTGACCGTTGGATCGTAGAAGAGCATAAAAGAGGGTAATTAAAAGATACACAAAGACTATGAACAAAAAGGTCAAAAGAAGCATCAAAATCCGTGAAGCAGCTCAACATCCATAAGGAGAGAGAAAATCCATCCCTGGATGTCAATCGATTGAGGGATAAGTGTCAATCGATTAACAAGAGAAGAGAAGTCCAACTCTACTTACTCAGAATCAAAACTCAATCGATTGAGATTTGACTCTCAATCGATTGAGGGTATTAGGGATAGGGTTTACACGGCCCTATATAAAGAAAGTCACGACTCATTGAGAAAGGGGATCTTCTAGCCCTTCTTTAATTGTTTTTTTTAGATATCATTGAGAGTTCTTCTTGGTTCTTTTATTATTTTTCTCAATAGATTGTATAGGGATTATTTTTAATTCTCGTTAATAATCGTGAGAACAAGAGCATTGTAAGGAGATTTTTGAGAAATAAAAGAGCATTGTTAATATGATATCTTTGGATCTACAACGGGTTTGTATACCGAGGATAAGTAACTGTTTTATTATTGTCTCTACAATTTCATGGTTTTGTTATTGAATCATTCTATTATAAGTGTGTGCTTGATTGAATATTTTTGAGTTTTCATTTACAGTCATTGATTGTGGTTATCAACGACCGTAAAAGAAGCACTCCATCTAGATCTGTTCCTGCAGGCCGATCTACGCTGCAGAATGATTGATTTATCATTGTAGTGACTTAGGAGTTTGAGATATGCTATTCTTTTCACAGGACTCATACCGCAATGATAGGCTGAGTCATAGTGTTTAGATAGGGTATGTCGGATCCATAGTTGCGTTCTTCTCGATTCATTTATTTTCCTAATAAATGATGGTGTTTTGACTTAAATTGAATTTGTGAGATTGAATGGTAGAAAAGTCACGAATCGATGGTTAGCTAACTCCTTGATCAATTTATAAACTGGTAATTTTCTCCTTTATCATAATTTGTTCCATCCTAGTTTAATTAGTTTTCTTTTATTGCGTTGAAAATTATTGATATTTGTGTGGTAAATTGAATTTCTCCCTTGGTAATTTCTTGGGTGTGTTAAAGTCTCTGAAAGAATTAGATAAATTTCACATTTTCCTGTGGGTTTGACACCCCTGTTCTTGCCATTCTACAATAGATCTTGTTCACTTGCAAGGATTTAAATTAAAATACACCACCCATTCGCCCACATTTGAAACACCCTCTTATGCCCCGCCTACAGTCCGATGTCTTGTGTCGCTTTTCACACCTTGAGCATGACTCAACCTGTGTCAATGGAGAGGTGTGAGTCGTCTCTCTCAATATTGTCATGAGTAATACAGTCTACTGAGCCATTGCGTTGATTATCGTCTCAAGCAACTGCCTATTTTGCTCATTTTCTCCGGTGCGTCTAGTTCTTGCTCTTTTGCATGGTGCCATTGCAATCTATCAAAATGAAACAAAGGTCTCAATCAATAGCGATCATGATCATTATGACTCTATGTTCTGACAAAATATCTAAAACATATCCTATATTTTATCACCGTACTTTTATCACGGTCATCAATTTTCTCCACTATAAGAGATCGTGAAGATCCACAACCCAAGTTTTAAACGGAACCTACTGCCACGACTTGAGACTTCAAGAACCTAAAACCTAAGGTTTCCACCAACGGTGATAGAGTCCTAATTGGATCTCCTATATCCTAACAGAATCTACTGCTATAGTCTTGGGTCCCAACAAGTCCTAAGCCAAGACCTAATGCTTAAGCTCTACTTCTGTCACAACGTCCCTAGAAGACCTAACGCCTAATCTCTACTGCTGCCACAATGCCCCTAGAAGACCTAACGCCTAAGCTCTGATACCAACTGTCACAACCCGATTTTCTCCAATTCTACAAAACCTGCACAATATTATTTTTTTCTTCCTTACTTCATAAACTCAGGGAAAATCGGACCGTCGAGTCGTACATATCTCGATCCGAATACAGAATTTACTTAGTATGCCAATAAAGGTAGAGTCAAGGTAAAATATAGCAACAATAAAGGTTCTTCTATATATGAAGACTGAATAAAAAGGGTCCACAAGAAAGCCACCGGTGATGGCCAACCATCACCTAAACAATGAGTTCAATAACATACCTATAAAATGAGTCTTAATACCGTAACAAATCCTTGGACATTCTAAGTTCATAATCCAAACAATGTCAAAACATTCATTTTACAAACCCAAAACATACCCATGTCCAAACCTCACCTAAGATAAAATTCCCCAAACGGGAGATCCCAAGCCAGTCTCCGCAGCTAGATTTCGATCAATACCTGCACATGTGACGTATAGTCGAGGGATGAGCTACATCCTAGCTCAATAGAAAATAACTGATTGAACATATAAGTTAATCTCTCACATATATTCCATGACATTTTAAAAGCATGATGTATCAATGAATTAGCTGAAAAAACAATTTAAATGACTGAAAATATGTACTGAATGTTACTGTTACTTTACATGTGCTCCTTTGTTCTCAACTTGCTCATATAAGACAATGATTTGTCTTAAAGACTTAAATCATAACTTAAATATTTTCTGATTTACTATAGCATCGGGCGCCCGATGGAATACCCTTCATCGTCGTCTAATCAGACCATTTTCATATTCTTTTTCATTCATTTAATACTATTCAGGTCCCTTTCTCATAGGCGATGGGGTTTAAGTCTCATACATACATACTTGGGATGTGCAACTGGTGTACGGGATTGACCGTCGTACCGGTCACGAATATTCTGCCGAGTCAGTCGTGGGTATCCCGCCACGTCGGTGAGGTATTCTCCAAACCTTAAATATCAAAAGTGCACTACATATAGTTATTCACCGTGTAATTGTGCTAAATATATTATATTAGGCCTTATCAATTCTTTTTCACTTTGCTTTATATTATCCATACATCCCTGGGATGTGACTAGCTCAATATATCACACAGATGCCCATATAACATTCACATCATTTTCTTCCATACATCCTTGGGGATGTCACATGCTCATATTACACTTCATTTTCTTCCTTAGTATTCACACACACACACTTAAGATTCATATTTTCAATGCATAATTACTCTTTTCTATATCACTACATACATGATCTTGCAATGAAAGTACATGTTCAAGGTGTTCCCTACCTCACCCACGGAGTCGTTCAAAGCGATACTACAGTCCTTATCGATGGCTTCCTACCCTCAATCTACATCATAAACACACCATGATATATCAAGGATTAACCCTACTCATTAAAAACTTAGACTTATTTAAGTGTTTTCTCAAAATCGAGGTTGAAACGGGGAATTTCATGCCAATATAAAATTTGATGCAACCGTTCCCCTAAATTATGACCTTTAAAATTTTAGATTCATGAGTTAGTCAAAACATAAAAGTTGTAGAGTTCGTTGTCCTCTTTCCAATGCTGCATAAATTGCATCAATCGAGGTTCAGAGTAAAAAGTTACAGCCAAAATACTGAAGCAGTGTCGACAAGCATAGTCAAAATCGATTAATCGACCCCAAAATCGATTAATCGAATTTCCAAAATTGATTAATCAACCCCAAAATCGATTAATCGAAATTCTGAAATCGATTAATCAACCCCAAAATCTATTAATCGATTTTTTTAAAAAATAAGCTTTTTCAGCCACTGGCAGTGCCCAGTCGCTTAATCGATTTCAAATCGATTAATCGAACCCAAAAATCGATTAGTCAAAATTTAATTCGATTAATCAGTTTCGTGCTGCAGTTCCCAATTTTACTTTCTGTCAAAAATTGATGAATCGATTTTGACAGAAACCAGCCCTTTTCGGGCAGTTCATCTAGCTTGGTTTTCTCTCAAATTTTTCTTCTATTATTTCTTTTAATCCAACATTTATACATGAAATTAAAGCTCAAACTTCACACATATCATCAATTAACAAAACCTTACCTCTAATCCAACGTATGAGTGATTCAAGGGCTTGGATCTAGAGCTAGGGCTCCTAGCTTCAACTCCACGAGATCCCACGTGCGATTTCGTCAGAATTTAAAGCTCGTGTACGGTCTTCAATCTGCAATCCCACACACAAATTTTTTGCATTTACACCCAAGCATTTCCTCTTCTTTCTCTCTAACCTCTCTCTCTCTCCCTTCTTAAATTTCTAACCACCAACCTAAATCAAAGTGAAATAAGTTTCTCTTAGCTTTTAACCTATTTAACCCAACTCATATTTTGATGTAAAACACATACATCCATAACAGGTGTATGTGACCTTATCAAAAAATTCACACCACACACCTAGGTGTATTTTCACCTTAAACTTAATCTAATCTAAGTCATCAAGTTGACTTTTACTTGATCGCATAAGTGGCCAGGCGGGCATGCATCCCGAGGTATACTATTCAAAGTCGGGCACACATCCTGAGGTACACTCTTTAAAGTTAAAATTTTCAGGATGTTACATAGAGTGTGGTGTGTGCATGTGCCAAAGCTTAAATCGCTCTATCGCTGAAATAATCCTAACGAGGAATTGTTGGATCCCAAGTTTCGACTCAATCCCTAGCTTAGGTATACACTTAAAACAAAATCGCTCTGATGAATGATTCAATTTTTGCACACATGCGAGAGAGAGTTACAATGCAAACAAAAAGGTCTCACATGATATAGAAAGTACGGTGCATCGACGAGTTAAAAGAAATTTCATGGTGAAAGATATTTGTATCCTAGGCACATTATACCAAGCACCATAGACATTGTGCTATCACTCTACACAAGGGATTTAACACTCATGATTTGATCAAGAAGGTCTTTTTCAAGGTTGTAACGGGGCTTGGGTGAAGGTTAAGAAAAAAAGGGAAATCGGGGATCAAATTTCTCTGAGAAACCGGAAAAAGAAACACAATTTGATTTTCTAACTTTGCACTCTTTCTTTCTCGAGTTTTTTGAATTTTCTCTTTTTCTTTTCATCAACTTTTCTCCTTCTTTTCATTCCCTTTTTTTTTTCTTTTTAACACCACCTTATATTTTTCATATATTTCTTATTTCTCTACCTCTTGCACAAAGCTTTATTTTTTCTATTTTTCTTTTTTTCTTCTCTTTTATTCACATATTTTTCTGCCATATGCCCTTTGCAAGTATTATTGTCATGACTCTCCACTTTCTCACTTGTTCTCATTCCTCTTTCCCAATTTCTCAGAGATTAAATGGTAATGTCTTTCATTTTTCAAACTCATATGGGGTATGATTAATATAGCTTAGCAAGAAATATTTAAGGCAAAAAATTTCAACAAGGCTCAAGGGGGTGCAAAAAAATAAATCAATATAAGGTGGGGCATTTTGGGCACAAACGAGCCAAGGATGGCCTTTGATCATTTCCTTTCAATATGGTAATGATGCCTATTTATTTTAAGTTTATATAGATGAGTTCTAGTGCAATGACATAAAATAATGCAAAAT
This sequence comes from Chloranthus sessilifolius, assembly GCA_021018995.1. Classification (NCBI taxonomy): domain Eukaryota; kingdom Viridiplantae; phylum Streptophyta; class Magnoliopsida; order Chloranthales; family Chloranthaceae; genus Chloranthus; species Chloranthus sessilifolius. The sequence continues at coordinate 120,266,712 of CM037592.1, forward strand.
AAACAAACCGAGATAAATTGTATGAGATTTTAACAATTAAGCACGAATTCCAGAGATACTCCGAATTTATTTTAGCACTCATCAAGAACGAGAAAAAAGTTCTAAAGCTCACGGGTTTAGTCTTTCTTAGGATCCTAGAATTTCATATTTGAACTAATCTTTTGATTTCCAGACTCAAGCATGACGAAGTGTAGAAAAATTTCTAGGCATAAAATTCAAACAATTCTTTAAATGTTCACAATGGAGTTAATTATCCTAAACAACAACAGTTTTATCATGACATGAATATTTAAAATTTTATATGCATTAGTGACTAAAGTTTGAAAACTACTCCAAAAATAAATCATGATGGTTTTTTTTTAAAAAACATGGTATTAAAGGTGCATATAAAATGTGGTTAAATGTATACTGCAAAATTATGAATCACGCATTTGAGCACACCACCCCCAAACCTAATTAGTGCTATATCCTTATTGCACAAAATCATACGCATTTAAAACAACACTAGGGCAGAGCTAAGGTCACTCCCTTTTTTTTTAATCATCAAATAAAATCTCTAAATTAATAATTTACAAGGGGCTTGGGTTGCCTCCGAAAAAGCGCTAAGTTTTTGTTTTGTTGTCTTCAGCCGGACCACCCTCAGGCTACGAGAGAAACGAAAAAGGGTCATTCATCTGACATGTTTTGATTGCCCTTTCTATGAATTAAGGGAATTAAGGGCTTGAGGCTTTTGGTGGGTGGACTCTCATCCACCCCATAAATCATGGCATATTCGGATTCAATGTGTGTTGGCAATTGCAAAGTACCGAATAAGTCATTATTTAAAACTAATCAACTTGGGGGTCTAAGCATTGTAGAAATGGATCACTATGCACATAAGGTACCTCATATGTAATGCTCGACTCCTCAGTCGTAAAACAAGGACTTGTGTCCTCCTCATGCAATTATTCTTTTGGTATTAGAGGAGTATCACAAATTGATTGGCTATCTTCCACTATTTCATTCATATATGAGCCAACAATCTCTTCCTTGTAATCTACCTCATGCCCGCCCCAAAGGGTCATGGTCTCAACCTCAAGCTCATGGGCGAGGGTAGTTTCTCCTTCCAACTCCTGGTCTTGCAGGACACTTATAGGTTGGCCAGACAATGTATCTGCTTTCCTAGCCATGGCAGTGAATCACTGGTCCATTTCGGATTGGAGTATTTCTTTCATCATAGTTAACATCTAGTCATGAAAATCAGAACACATAATATAAATTTGATCTTCAAAATCGGGACTCAATAGGGATTGTGAATATTCTTAGCCTAGGCGCTATCGCTTCTCATGGGGAACGATGCTTTCTCTAACAGAAGGGCCATTAATGTTCAATATTCGATCAATAAATACTAAACATTTCGCCAATTAATGAACTCCCCTAAGGGGTGCCCAAAGGGGTCCCTCAAACATTCAATTAAAATGGTAATGATTACCATTAAAAGCACGAAGTCATGCCTCACTTCTCATTTAATGTTTTGACGACGGTAATAAATGAAGTAAGGTGATGAGTACTGAAAAATGATGATATTTCACCCCTAAATACCTATATTTAGCTGTCCGATGAAGTCTATCTGATGAGAATAATTAGATTTGAAGTGTTTCAGGTAAATACAAGCCAAGTATAGAAAACAGCCCAAGAATTCTGAACATAATGTCAAAACACTGCAACTTTGGATAATCGAGAACTTGATGCGACTTGCGGCTAAATTTGGACCTTCAAGATGACTGAATTACAAAATTGTCAAAACATGAACGTTGTAGATCTTTTCGTCAGCTTTCCAACGGCGTAGGAATCACCTCAATCCAAGTTCGCGACAAAAAGTTATGGCCGAAATACCGAAGTAGTGTCTGATACAAAGAAAGTACAAAATTTCACGGATTTCTGGGGTCGATGCATCGACCCTATAGGTCGATTAATCGAGGATGAGTCAGAGTCTGACACAAAATTGACACTGTAAAGCAGATTTTTGGGACTTTTTGGCGGCTCGATGCATCGACCCTCCCTGGTCGATTAATCGACCCTAAAACTTTGGCTTGGGAGACTTCCGCGACGAGGGTCTATTTAAAGCGACTCAAACACTTCGGAAAAAAGAGAGATTAGAGAGGAATTAATTAGATAGAATTAGTTTTAGGTGAGAGTTTTAGTTTTAGAGTTCTTAGTTTTTAGCCATTATTTTTCATAGTTAGACATAGAAATAGGGAAGTTTTATTATTCTTTTGAGAGCTTTGTTCCCTTTAATTTTTCAGTACTCATTCCTAAATTTTGTTCAAAGTTTATTCCTGCATTAATTTCGTTTCTGAAGATCATCGTACATTTGGATTAAAGTAAGTTCTTTTGAAGTTTGAGGTAATTTTAATTAATGTTATTTTCCCGTCTTTATTTATTTATGTCATTTAATTACAATATGTGTGGCTAAATTTATAGAGATGGGGATCTAATGATTCCCATCCGATGGATGTACTTTTAATAATATAAATTTAGGATTAAAATATGAGATTTTATTTTATGGTTGTTGTGCTATCATGAACGGATGAAATCCCCGCCACTAACCGGGATCGCGTGTGCCTAGCCATGCCCGGGATCTCAAATCTGTGACGGTAATTTTACCCAATCATTGTTATGGTCTTTTTGCTTTCATCGTGTGGATCTAATTACGATTATGTTCTGGGATTGAGTGTGCCTAGCCATGCCCTGGATCTTGGTTCTATAATGGTAATTTTATCTTAAATACTCCCTAATCTGAATAAAGTGTGTCTAGCCATGCCCTTGATTTCAGATTTATAAGTGGTATTCTTGTTAGAATTTTCACCCACTTTGGGGATGATTTTTATTTGAACCTGAGATCATGTGTGCCTAGCCATGCCCTTGATCCCAGATCTATATATGAAAATCATCTAAGTCCTGATTGCAGGGATGCAACGTGGAACCTATTAGGGTGTTGACCATTGATCTTCCATAAAAGATGTTTGTTACCAATGAAATATCTCATAATTTAATCCTTAGATTTATATTATAGGAAGAACGGACCAAATATGGGAGGATTTAGTATCTTCATCTTTATCATCATCTTTACCTTTACTTTTGAATTATCAATTAAGTTTTATTTTTGTAGTCATTAATTACCATCTCATCAACCGCTTAAATCATAAAACTGATAGAATACTGTTAGATCTTCATAGATTTCTAGAATTACTTGTCTCTTTTAGATATTTCAAAATTAGTCCTCGTGGGAACGATCTCGTACTCCGTACCCATTATATACAAACCGATTCGTGCACTTGCAAGTAAAACATCACATTAAAAATATCACATCAAGTTTTTGGCGTCGTTGCCGGGGACCAAATTAAGAAAATCTGAATTTTTGGTAGACAGTAAATTTTAAGAATTTTTTAGGATTAAAATAGTATTTCTGCTTAATTAAAAAAAAAAAAAAAAAAAAAAAAAAAAAAATTTGCTGGGAGTCGATGCATCGACCCCCATTGTCGATGCATCGACCCTTCCTCGATTGATCGAGTGTGACTGGATCAATCGATCTCTAAAAAAAAAAAAAAAAAATCAGAAATTTCAATTTAAAAATTTTAATTTAAAAAAATAAAATAATAAAAATAATAAAAATAAAAAATAAAAATAATTTTTTTTTTTGAGGTTTTCCTGCCTGAAACCTCCACTCTGTGCATCATTTGCATGCACACTAGGTCTTCTAAAGAGAGAAATTTAGAATCGTTAAATTCTGAGATCGAACGTGTCTGCCGGTCAAATCGTAAGGATGCTAGATCAAGACAGAAATTTTTAAGTGAAGCATCCACTGAAGTCAATATGACTGACAACATGAATGGGCAACTCGAACAAGAGGAAGAACTAACATTGAGAGAACTGTTTTCTCCGATAACTACAAATATCCCATCATACATTATATATCCCGCCACACCTGGTGGCCGGTTTGAAATTCGGACAAATGTCATCCAAATCCTTCTAATCTTTCATGGCATGGAGCGAGAAGATCCTTACCAGCACGTTAAAGACTTCGTCGAAGTCTGCTCATCTGTTTACCAAAATTTCAGCGAAGAATCTGTTAGGCTGCGCTTATTTCCTTTCTCTATAAAGGATAAAGCAAAAGCATGGTTAAATTCTCTACCATCGGGATCCATAACCACCTGGGATCAGATGGTCAAAAAGTTTCTGTCAAAGTTCTTCCCTATGGCGAAGACGAATGTCCTTAGACGTGAAATCACGGATTTCACGCAAGAGGAAGATGAGAGATTATATGAAGCTTGGGATAGATTCATGGATCTCTTACTCAAATGTCCGCACCATGGATACTCAAAGTGGAGACTGGTCCAGTGTTTCTACAATGGACTGAATCAACCAAATAGACATCTGGTGGAGTCAATGAATGGCGGAGGATTCCTGAGCCTTAAGGAAACCGAATCTTATGCTTTCCTAGAAAAGCTGGCTGAGGATTCTCAGCACTGGGATTTCACAAAGACTCGGGAACAACCAGTCAAAGCTCGTGATCAAGCCGGGAGTTCAACCAAGAAAGGAGGACTATACGTAGTAAAGGATTCCCCAGATCTGATGGCTAAAATTGATTTCCTCACTCAACAAGTGGAGGAATTGAAAGTAAAGAAGAATGTGCATATGGTCAATACAGAACCTGAGCCATGTTCAATTTGTGCAAGTCCAATGCATATGGCAGATGATTGTCCTTCAATGCAGAACTATCATGAAGACACATCTGAACAGTTAAATGTTGTGAATAATTATGGGCGGAATCAAGGAAACATTTTCAATGAGAATAACCCAAATAGCTGGAGATACCACCCAAATTTCTCATGGAAACAAGATAATCAAAGAATGCAGCCCAGGAAACAGGGGATGAACTTTTATCCCCAACAAAATTTCAATCAAGGACCGCAGCAGAACTACGGTCAAGGGCAATTTCAGCAGCAAGGGTTCAATAACCAGAATCAATTTCAATACAATCAGAATCAGGTTGGGCAGCCACGGCAAATGAACCAGAATTTTCAGTTTACGCAGCCAATGGGAGGTTATCAAAACCAACCACAACAAAATTTTGTGCCGACATTTCCACCACCTGGATTTAACAACCCACAGGGAAATCCTGCCCAACGTCCTCATACACAAACTCCTTCTACTGAGGACCTGATGAAACTCATTCATTCTCACACGTCCTCAATCTCTAAAATAGAGACCCAAATTGGGCAATTGGCATCTTTTCTCTGTGAAAGAGAAAAATGTTCGTTTCCAAGCCAACCTGTTCCTAACCCAAGGGGCCAAATGATTGTTGAACAAACATCAACTTCAACACAAGAGGAGAATCAACAACAAATTCGGGCAATCACAACGTTGAGATCTGGAAAGCAGGTCGATAACAAAGTAGTGTTGCCAGAGGAGGAGGAAGATTCTAATAGAGAGACGCAATCTGAAGAGAGAAAAGAAATTGATGACAAAGTACAAGCAAAAGAAATATTAGATGACGTGAGTGAACAGAAGAAAAGTTTTGTTCCGAAAGCACCGTACCCGCAAAGATTAATGGCACCACTGAGAAATCGCGATGTGGAAGGAATAAATGAGATTTTCAAGCAATTAAAAATTAATATTCCCTTTCTGGATGCCATCCGTCAAGTACCTGCTTATGCTAAATTTTTGAAAGAATTGGTCACAATTAAAAGAAAGACCAATATTCTGAAAAAGGCTTTCTTAGCCGAGCTGGTTAGTTCAGTGTTGCAAGCAAAGCTCCCAATCAAATACAAGGACCCAGGTTGTCCTACAATCTCGATCATCATCGGCGATAACCGTATTGATCAGGCCCTTTTGGATTTAGGAGCAAGTGTCAACTTGTTGCCTTATTCTGTGTACAAGGAGCTTGAATTGGGAGAACTTAAGACCACTGCGATGACCCTTCAGTTAGCTGATCGGTCCGTAAAGATCCCTCGAGGAATTGTGGAAGATGTCCTCATCAAGGTGGATTCTTTCTACTTTCCTGTAGATTTTGTTGTTCTAGACACTGAACCGACATCAAATTTGAAGAATAATATTTCAGTGATTCTAGGAAGACCATTCCTAGCAACCTCCAATGCGCTGATCAATTGTCGAAACGGGATCATGAATCTGTCATTCGGGAATATGACAGTGGAACTCAACATTTTTAATATTGCCAAGCAGCCCATGGAGGATGATGAACATGCACAAGCATGCATACTCGATGAAATTGTAGAGGAAATATTTCATGCATCTGAATCTGAAGATCCTTTAGCAGCTTGCCTTGCGCATTTTGGAGAAAATTTTGATGTGGATCAACTAATCCAAGAAGTAAATCACATGTTGGACTCCACACCACGTCTGGGTGAAGAACAGGAAATAGAGTGTGGAACTCAAATTGAATTAATCAAGGAAAAGCCGAAAGAGGAGGAGAAAGTGTCCTTAGAACTTAAACCTCTTCCGAAAAATCTCAAGTATGCCTACCTGGGGGAGAATGAAACTCAACCCGTTATAATATCATCAACACTGGATGCGAATCAGCAAGGCCAACTCATGAATGTACTTAAAGAGCACCAAAGTGCCCTCTAAAAGATATCAAAGGCAATAGTCCGACGGTGTGTATGCACCGAATCTATTTGGAAGACAATGCTAAGCCTTCTAGAGAACCACAAAGGAGACTGAACCCTATAATGCAAGATGTGGTCCGAAATGAGGTAATCAAACTTTTAGATGCTGGAATCATATATCCCATCTCGACAAGAATGGGTCACCCACACAAGTGGTCCCTAAGAAATCGGGAATCACAAAGGTGAAGAATGAAGAAAACATCTGGTCCTACAAAAATTCAAGCAGGTGGAGAGTGTGCATTGATTATCGGAAGTTAAATTTGATGACGAGGAAAGATCACTTTCCACTCCCATTTATCGATCAGATGTTAGAAAGATTGGCCGGGCATGAGTACTATTGCTTTCTCGATGGCTATTCCGGGTATAACCAAATAGTCATTGCACCGGAGGATCAGGAGAAGACCACTTTCACATGTCCTTTTGGTACTTTCTCCTACCGACGAATGTTGTTTGGGCTTTGTAATGCACCAGCTACATTCCAAAGATGTATGCTGAGTATTTTTTCGGATATGGTCGAGCGATTCCTTGAAGTCTTCATGGACGACTTCTCGATACATGGAAAAGCTATTTCTGTTGTTTGAATCATTTGTCGCTAGTGCTTGCACGATGCCAGGAGAAGAACCTTGTTCTTAACTGAGAGAAATGTCACTTCATGGTTAAAGATGGCATTGTTTTGGGACACATCATATCGTCCCAGGGTATTGAGGTCAATAAGGCTAAAGTTGATTTAATTGCCGACCTACCACCACCGAGGACAGTGAAGGAAATCAGATCTTTTCTGGGCCACGCCGGTTTTTATCGGCGTTTTATTAAAGATTTTAGTAATATAGCACGGCCGCTCTGCAGCTTACTTTCAAAAGATGCCCCATTCATCTTTGATGATAAATGTTTGCGAGCCTTTGAAACCATTAAGGCCGAATTGATAAAAGCTCCAATAATTCAATCTCCGAACTGGGAGTTCCCGTTCGAAATTATGTGCGATGCCTCTGATTATGCAATTGGAGCTGTTTTGGGGCAACGACTAGAAAAATTACCGCATGTAATCTACTATGCGAGTCGCACTCTCAACGATGCCCAGTTGAACTACTCGACCACTGAAAAGGAACTTTTGGCGGTAGTTTTCGCGTTAGATAAATTTCGATCCTATTTATTAGGATCTAAAGTTGTGGTATTCACAGATCACGCTGCTCTGCGTTATCTATTCGCTAAGAAAAACGCTAAGGCACGTTTAATTAGGTGGATCTTGTTGTTGCAAGAGTTCGATTTGGAGATCAAGGACAAGAAAGGTTCAGAAAATGTGGTGGCCGATCACTTGTCACGAATAATTATTGAGAAACCTGACGAGCCTGTTCCGATCTTGGAGCACTTCCCGGATGAACAGTTGTTCAGGATTGATTGCCCACCTTGGTATGCGGATCTTGTCAATTTCCTAGTCACCGAGAAATTACCTCACCATTGGTCGAAGAATGAGAAATCTATTTTCTTAGCTCGGGTGAAACACTATTTTTTCGAAGATCCGTACTTATTCAAATACTGTCCTGATCAAATCATACGAAGATGTATTCCTGAATCTGAGCAACCACGAATCATCTCGTTCTGTCATGAGTTAGCTTGTGGAGGTCACTTTAGTTCCAAAAAGACTGCAGCAAAGATCTTTCAAAGTGGTTTTTACTGGCCGACAATCTTTAAAGATTATCATCAACATTGCATATCCTGTCACAATTGTCAAATGCTAGGCCGAATCTCAAAGCGCAACATGATGCCCCTCAATCCAATTTTAGAAGTTGAATTATTTGATGTTTGGGGGATCGATTTTATGGGTCCTTTCCCGAATTCGTTTGGAAATGCGTTCATTCTTGTCGGTGTTGACTATGTTTCGAAATGGGTAGAGGCCGTGGCTTGTAAATCTAATGATCACAGGGTAGTGATCAAATTTCTCAAGGATCAAGTGTTTTCACGTTTTGGCATTCCAAAGGCGATAATCAGCGATGGTGGAAAACACTTTTGCAATAAAGTGTTCACCCAATTAATGAAGAAATATGGTGTCACATATAAAGTTGCTACACCTTACCATCCTCAGACAAGTGGCCAAGTTGAAGTCTCTAATCGGGAACTTAAGCAGATTTTAGAAAAGACAATCAATCCGAATTGTAAAGACTGGTCGTTAAAGTTGAATGACGCTCTATGGGCGTATAGAACTGCATTTAAAACTCCGATTGGCATGTCGCCGTATCGGTTGGTCTTTGGTAAAGGATGTCACCTCCCGGTTGAATTGGAACATCGAGCATTTTGGGCCGTTAAGTCATTGAATTTCGATCTCCTGAAATCTGGTACCCAAAGGGGTTTCCAAATAAATGAATTAGAAGAAATCCGTGCTGATGCATATGGATCGTATAATCATACAAGGACCGTATGAAACGGGTTCATGATCAATCTATTTTGCGGAAATCGTTCGTTATTGGTCAACTGGTTCTACTCTACAATTCCCGACTTCATCTATTTCCGGGGAAACTAAAAACACGTTGGAATGGTCCTTTCAAAATCTCTCGAATACTCCCCAATGGGGCAGTAGACATTATCAACCCGAAATACGGGAATATTTTTCGAGTTAACGGTCAGCGATTGAAACCGTTCCTTGAGAATGTGATTGCATTCTCTGACACTCTTTCTTTGAGTGAGCCACTGGCTCACCCTGACTGAGCGATTCCCAAGGTCGAGCTATCGACTTTAAACTAGCGCTCATTGGGAGGCAACCCAAGTGTGTACTTTCCGTTTGGTTTTGTTTTGTTTAAAAAATAAAATAAAATTTGGGAGTCGATGCATCGACCCCCTCTGTCGATTCATCGACCCACCCTAGGTCGATGCATCGACCTTCCCATGGCCGATTAATCGACCCCTTTTGGTCAATTAATCGACAGCTTTAATGCAGTGTCCTTTATCAAGGAGACTGCATTTATGAAGGTTTTGACTTTTTCTTTAGTCGATTAATCGACTCCTTGAGTCGATGCATCGACTGCTATTTTGAAAATCGTGCTGTTTTTGAAAATCTGTCCGTTTTTGTTTTTATTTGGTGTCGATTAATCGACTCTTTATGGGTCTATTAATTGACTTTTATTTCGGTACATGCGTTTTTGGTTTTTATCTGCCTCGATTAATGTCGATTAATCGAGGAAGTACGTCGATTAATCGACTTTTCCACTTTCGGACGTTGCGTCTTTTCACTTAAAGACGTTGCGTGTTTTCCATGCGTCGGGACTTCTGACGCGCCCGTTTTCAATGGAGTCGATTAATCGACTCTTTTGGTCGATTAATCGATTATTTTGCGTGTGTCCGTCTGATGAGTAGTGAAATATGATGATATTTCACCCCTAAATACCTATATTTAGCCGTCCGATGAAGGCTATCTGATGAGATTTGCTAGATTTGAAGTGTTTCAGGTAAATACAGTCCAAGTTTCTAAAACAGCCCAAGAATCCCGAAAATAATGTCAAAACACTGCTATTTTGGGTCATTGAGAACTTAGTGCGACTTGCAGCTCAATTTGGACCTTCAAGACGTCAGATTCAGGAAATTGCTAAAACATAAAAGTTGTAGAGCTCGTCGTCAGCTTTCCAACGCTTCAAGAATCACCTCAATCCGAGTTCGGTACAGAAAATTATGAGCAAAATACCGAGGCAGTATCTGATGCAAAGCTAGGCGGGAATTCACGAAAATTACTCTTAGATGTCAATCGAGAGGTATTAGGTTAAAGCTATTATAAAAAGGGAAGCCACGAGTTTAGGGGATTATTATTTTTTGCAATTAGAATATTATTCATTCTTTCTTTTAGTTTTAGGGCTCTTCACTTTGGGGAATATTTTCTTCATCTTTTCAAGTCTTCTTCTCCTTCTTCTAGGGTTTATTCGCAGAGATTGTACCTAGGATTTGCATTATTTTCTCCGAAATTCATAGATTGTATTTAGGAAAAACAATTGCAAATATCTTTTGGAAGAAATAAAGAGGAATGACTTTGAAAGAAAAGGAGATCAAACACCAAAGATGAGCTAAATCGATAGATCGGGAAGATCGATCCCAGATAAGTACCCATGTTTATGATTAATACCGGATCTATTATTGTTATCATGGAATCGTTTTGCTCAAAGTTTGTGTGATTGAAAATATTTTAAATGTTTTGTTATGACCGTTGATTGCGTATCAATGGCCGTAATCGCTAGATCTGGACTGCAGTGATCTAGTGTAGAGCGATTATGTCTTGATTGTCGTGATCTAAATATCATGAGATACGCTATGCTTTTACATGACTCATACCGCAATGATGTTATGAGTCATTGTTTTTAGATAGGTATCTTGGGATTGTTGATCATATTTTATTGCAAGACATATTTCTAGATGAATGATGGTGTGAATGATGATTTAATGAAACTGTGGGTTTTAATGATAGAAAAGGGGGACGAATCTGGGGTAGCATATTCCTTGGTCTCATTTTAATATTGTTCGTAGATTTATCAGTAATTAATTGTTTAGATTAATTTATTTTTCTGCATTTAGGAAAAGTCGTTAAGTTTTGGTAAAATTGAATCGCCTTTGGTACTTCCTTAGGGGCGTTTTAAAATCTCTAAGAGAAGTAGTTAGAAATTCACGTTTCCCTGTGGGTTCGACCCCCTTGATCTTGCCATACTGCAATAGATCTTGTGCCCTTGCATGGGTTACATTCTAAATCGATCAAGTTTTTGGCGCCACGGGAAATTGAAATTTTGATTAATTCTTGATAGGATTTTTTTAAAAAATAAAATAAAAAAATAATAATTATTAAAATTTATTTCCTTATTTTTCTCTCTTTGATAAGATTTTGTGGAGTCTTTTAGGAAGTTTAGATTTTAGGATACCTTCCTTAGGAAATTTAGGAAGTAGAGATTTTAGGACTTCTTATTTTAGATTTGGTTGGAGTCCTTTTCCTTATTTTCCTGTTTTAGATATTTGTAGGATTATCTAAATTTAGTCATTAAGTTTTGTGGGACTTTTGTTTTAGGATTTTTAGGAATCTTTCATTCTTCACCTTATTCTTCTCTTTTAGGAAAGATTTTATAGGATTTTCAATTTTAATTTTTAATTTTCGAATTTAATTTAAAAAAAAAAAAATTAAAATTAAAATTAAAAAAAAATTTTAATTCGAATTTAAAAAAAAAAAAAAAAAAAAAAAAAAAAAAAAAAAATTAATTAATTTAAATTCGAATTTTAATTTTAATTTGAATTTAAAAAAAAAAAAAAAAAAAAAAAAAAAAAAATTTTAATTTAAATTCGAATTTTAATTTTAATTTGAATTTAAAAAAAAAAAAAAAAAAAAAAATTAAATAATTAATTAAATAATTTAAATTTTAATTTTAATTTTAATTTGAATAAAAAAAAATTAATTTAAATTTGAATTTTAATTAAAAAAAAAAAAAAAAAAAAAAGAAGAAATCTTTCCTGCTGATATTGGCTACTGTTTATCATCTTTGTTTAAATCGTTTGAAGCAGAATTTTGTGGGTTTGTTGTGGATTCTTCAACCCTGTTTGTGAGTGTTGGTGTATGAGCTTTACTCGTTCTCATCACCCACATCTGCTACCGTTTAATCTTGAGATCGAAAGAGCTTGTAGAGAGAATCGAAGAGTCCAGAGGAATCAATATCAACAAACTGAGACCATGGCAGACCAAAGGCAAGAGAGAGATGAGAATAACAACAATGGGAATGTCAATAATGGAAATAATAGGAACAATAATTTTGATGAGGGCCCTAGAACACCGAGTATTATAACGATCCCGGTTTTACGAGGATCGGGAATGTATTATGCATGCTCCCATTCCGTGGAACCACTATGAATTCAAATCAGCAATGATTCAAATGCTACCAATTTTCCATGGGTTAGCAAATGAAAATCCATACGTTCACTTAAATGAATTCACTGGGTATGCAAAATGTTGAGTCCACAATGTCACGATGAGATAATGTCTCACTCTTTCCGTTCTCTTTAAGAGATAAGGCAAAACATGGTTCTATTCCTTAGAACCACAATCTATTCGAGTTGGGCGGTAGCATCGCCTTTAAAAATATTTTCCCATGACTAAGGCCATTGAATTGCGTCGGAAGATCCGGTTCTTTTCCCAACAACTCTGAAACATTCCATGAATGTTGGGAACGTTTAAGAATTGATCGAAGTTGCCCAAATCATCAAGTTCCAAGGTGGCAACAAGTCCAAAGTTTTTACAATGGGTGATTCACGAAGAGACGCATGGTTGATGCATCTTGTGGTGGATCTTGTGCCACGAAGAAGTCGACGAATTGTGGGCATTGTTTGAAAAGTTATATCAAACTTGATACAAAGTGAGACACTGGGCGAACCAACTTGAACTGGCACCTAAATCTCATGTGTTGACAAAAGGCGGATTATGCGATGTCAACAATAATGCCTCGATCTCTCAACAAAGTTTGACATCTTTGTCAAACAGATGAACATGTTGTTAGTGCTACCAAGCAAGCTAAAGCTCCTGTCCACAGTGTTCAATTTGTGACCACCAGTCATATGGCTAATGAGTGCCCTACTACCTTGTCATTCTTCCACGATGAACCTAATCCTCAAGAGCGGTAAATGTGACTCAATCTTATCGGTACGGGTAGAAACATGTACTCCAATACCTACAATCCGAATGGAAAAATCACCCCAACTTAGGATGGGGTGAATCGAATAAGCGGCAGTAAACCAAAGAACATAGAGCCAACACAATGGGTGGACAACAACCTTTTCAACCAAATTTTCAACACAATTTTCGTCCACAACAGAATTTCCAGAATTCTAATTTCAACGAATTCCAATTTCAAGCAGAATGCTCAGTATTATCATCCAAATTCGACTCCGAAAAAATCGAATTTCAATCGAGAATCTTAATCAATCTCATGCGATTAAAGATTACGATCGGAAGAAAAGCTTATGCTGAAGCATGCAATCTTTCAAGCAGATGATAATGGACCAAGTCGATCAATTGGCCAATCAATGAGTCGTGAGAGGAAGGTAGGCTCCCGACCAACCCATCAATAATCCTCGAGGCCAAGCACCATCTGAAGCGGGACCATCGAATAGTCAACAGCTGATTGAAAGTCAAGTACGGTCTTTGAGAAGTGGACGAGAGGTTGATAATCAAGTGGAAATGCAGTAGAAGGCGATGAAGAAAGAGAAGCGATGAGGAAAAGAATCGGAGAAAAGAAAGGAGAAAGGAAAGGAAAAGAAAGAAAGGAAAGGAAAAGAAAGAAAGAGACAAAGAGCCGGAGATAAGAAAAGTGCAAGAGCAAGGAAGAGAAAGGAAAAGAAAAAGTATTAGAGGAAGAGTTTCCTTCAACCGTCCAACAAGGACGTGAAAAAGAATCGAAATGGAATCGCACCTTATGTCCCAAAGGCACCATTCCTCAATGCCTAACTCCTCCATCTAGAATGGGAAAGGGAAGCAAAAATGGAAGAAATTTTGAAACATTCAAGCAAGTAAAGATAAATCTTCCATTACTTGAAACAATCAAACAAGTTCTGATGCCAAGTTTTTCAAAGATTTGTGCACTCGGAAGAGAAAGGCGCGTACTCACGTTTCAAAGAAAGTGTTCCTAACAAATCAAGTCGATTCGATATTGCGATTGGAAACCCCGAAGCCGAAAGACCACAGGTCCCAACTGTTCCATGTGTCATTGGTGGGCAACCAATTGGAAAGCGTTATTGGATTTGGGAGCAAGTGTTAATCGATCCCATACTCAATGTACAAGAAACTTCGGATTGGGTGAATTGAAACCACGACGGTCACACTCCAATGGCGGATAGATCGAGAAAGAAGACCGAGGGTGTTATCGAGGATGTTTTGGTTGGAATAGACAAGTTTGTCTTTCCAGGTGGACTTCGTTGTCTTAGACATGGAACCACCTGCGAAATCAATCAATCAAGTCCCAATTATTCTTGGGCGTCCGTTTCTCGCCATGCCTTAGCGCTTGCATTAATTGTCGATACGAGTCATGGGCGTTTCTTTTGGAAACATGAAAGTCGGCTTAACATATTCCATGCGATGAACCATTTCCCTAATGAGGATGAGGTCGAATGTTTTACATCGATCGGATGGGGAAGTGGTGGATGAAGCATTACCATCAATGCTCACCAAGAGGAATTTGAAAGCGCTTTGTTAGCCATCTATGAGGACAAAGGGCTTGAAAGGAAGCGATCGAGAGAAAAGTCAAATTCATCATGTCAAGATGATAACTTATGTGAAGTTGTGACTAAGGTAGAACCACTACCTCGAGGTAAAGGATGTCTTGACTCCATCAATTGGCGACCACCAAGCGTGGAATTGAAACAATTGCTGAGTCCCTCAAATATGCTTTTACGGGACCTCGAGAAACACTTCGATGATAATTTCATCCACATTATCGGAAGAACAAGAGAATGATTTGTTGAAGGTCTTTGAAAAGAGCACAAGGAGGCCATCGGATGGACCTTAGGCGATCTCAAGGGATTGACCCATCGGTATGTATGCATAAAATACATACGGAGGATGAGAGTAAACCATCGAGGGAACCACAGGCGACTTAATCCGAACATGCAAGAAGTCGTTTTAAAGGAAATCATTAAACTCCTCGATCTTTGGAATCATCTATCCGATCTCCGATAGTGAATGGGTTAGTCCAAGATAAATCGTTGAAAAAGTCCGGAATTACAAAGTGAAAGAAACTACGGAGGGAGAATTGGTGCCCACTCGTGAAACTCTTTGGATGGCGTGTGTGCATTGATTATCGAAAATTGAACACACGACCACGAAAAGATCATTTTCCTTCCGTTCATTGATCAAATTCTTGAGAAGTTATTTGGGCAAGAGTTTTATTGCTTTCTTGATGGTTATTCGGGATACAATCAAGTGCCCGCTTTTCCGGTGATCAGAGAAGACAACATTCACGTGTCCATATGGTACGTTTGCATATCGAAGGATGCCATTCGCTTATGTAATGCTCGCCACGTTTCAACGATGTATGTTGGCCATATTCTCGGACATGATCGACAAATTCATCAAGTCTTCATGGGCGACTTCTCGGTTTTGGAAAACATTTAATTCTTGTTTGAATCATCTTTCACGGTGTTTACGCGTTGTGTAGATTCCAAACTTGTTCTCGGGGAAAAGAGCCATTTTATGGTTCAACAAGGAATTGTGTTGGGGCATATTGTTTCAACGAAGGAATTGAAGTTGATAAGGTCGACTTAATTGCAAATTTACCACCTCTAAAAGTGTTCGACAAATTCGATCATTTTGGGGCATCTTTGATTTTATAGAAGATTCATTAAGGATTTTAGCAAGGTGGCTAAACCATTGTGCACTTTGCTTGGCAAAGATGTTCCTTTTGATTTTGATGAGGATTGCATAAAGGCATTCCTAAAATTACTCTTATCAAATGCACCAATAATCCAACCACGGATTATTCTTTACCATTCGAACTCATGTGTGATGCATCGATTATGATCGGAGTCTTAGGGCAAAGGGTGAATAAATTACCTCACGTAATTTATTATGCTAGCAAGACATTAATTGATGCCCAATCAATTACACCACCGAGAAGGAATTATTAGTCATGGTGTATGCTCTGCGGACAAATTCCGTTCCTATTTGCTTGGATCGAAAATAGTGGTCTTTTCGCACCACTCGCTTGAAATATCTTTTAGCAAAGAAGGATGCGAAACCAAGGCGATCCGTTGGATCCTCGCTTCTCCGAATTCAACTTTGAGATTAAAGATAAAAGGGGTTGAGAACGTTGTGGGTGATCATCATCTAGAATCTACACGAAGAATCATCTATACCGAGACCATCCGTGACACATTTTCGGGATGAACATTTGATGGCAATTGATGTATTTGGTGCAAAAGTTCCGTGGTTTGCTAACATCGTGAATTATCCGGTCATCGAATTCCCACCGAGTGGGGTAAGAATGATAAGAATCTCTTTTCTCCCAAATAAAATACTATTTCGATGAACCATATTTGTTTAAATTCGCCGGATCGGATCATTAGAGATGCGTGCGGACGAGCAACTAAGCGTCTAAATTTTTGCCATCTGGGGCTGTGGAGGCCATTTTGAGACGAAGACCGCACAGAAAATCCTTCATAGCGGATTCTACTGGCCCTCAATCTTTCGTGACGATGCTCAATCAAGGAATGCCAGCGGTGTCAACGACTTGGCAATATTTCACTGACGAAATATGATGCCCTTAATCCAATTCGATTGTTGAAATTTTCGATGTTTGGGGATTGACTTTATGGGTCCTTTTCCACCATCCTTTGGGTGTTCATATATTCTGGTGGCTGTTGACTATGTCTCCAAATGGATTGAAGCTGTGGCAACCCGATCAAATCATCACAAGGTTGTGGTCAAATTTCTCAGAGAACATGTGTTTAACGGATTCGGGATCCCAAGAGCAATCATCAGTGATGGCGGTTCGCATTTTTGCAATAGCCATTTAGCCACTTAAATGAAGAATGCACGTCACTCACAAAGTCGCTACGCTGTACCATCCACAGACTAGTGGTCAGTGGAAGTGTCTAACCGGAAATCAAGCGAATTCTAGAAAAGGCAATGCAGGATAGAAGAGATTGGTCAAACCGGCTATCCGATGCTTTATGGGCCTATCGTCACGCATTCAAGACACCGATCGGAATGTCTCCCTTGAGAATTGTCTACGGAAGGCATGTCATCTTCTGTCAATTGGAGCATAAGGCATTACAGGCGATCAAAGCGATTTAATTTCGATATGCAAGCGGTCGAATCGAAGGTTACAGCTTGAGTGAATTAGAAGAGTTACGCTACGATCGTATGAAAATTCAAAGATGTACAAGGAAAGGTACAAAAGTTGCACGATCAATTAATTTCGGAAGGAGTTTCATGTTGGCCAAAAGTTTGGTTATTCAATTCCGACTTAAGCTTCATCACAGGAAATTGAAATCTAGATGGAAGGCCCGTTTGAGTTGTTTCCATTAGTGACGCAGTGCAATTGAAATTCAAAGCCTTGAGGACAATCGAGTTTTCAAAGTGAATGGGCAAAGACTCAAACCAATGTTTGAGCCGATGACCCGATTTAAGATTGAGGCGATGCACCTTAGTGATCCAGATTCTTGATCAATGAAGAGGTCGGTATCGACACTTAAACTCGGCTTCACAGGGAGCAACCCAGGTGTTTTATTTAGGAGTTGGACACGAGGTTTAGTTTAGGATTTAGGATTTATTTCTCTTTTCGTATGTTTAGTTCTAGAATATTAGTTTTAGTTTAGTTTAGGTTATTTTAATTTCCAAATTAGTGTAGCCACATTACCTTCAATCTATTTTTGGTCATGTTCTAATTTGATGCCCATATTCTACGATCTTTGTGTTGAGGTACTTTTCAAGGTTTGGGGGTACCTACTTATTTCAAACAATGAGGACATTGTCATTTTTAGGTTTGGGGTATGTATGATTATCTATCTTTCATCACTTATTTTTGATTTTCTTTGAAAAAAAAAAAAAATTTTTGGAACCATCATACATGATTTACTTTGCAATAGTTTTCAAACTTTAGTTGATGATGCATGTGAATTTAATTTTGAGAATATTGATGTCATATTTTGTATACTTGTATCTAGGATGATGAAGCTTAATGTGATAATTTGTGGATGACTCAAATTCATGCTTAGAATTTTTGCACTTATACCAAGCTAAGACTTAGAAATCGATGAACTATTTTGAGCGTTGAATCTTAGGTTCTTAGTGGAGACTAAACCCGATAAGCTTTAGAGCTAATTTCCGTCATTGATGAGTGAATATATAAACTCGGAGTTTTCTTTTTGTCCGAATTATTTTGCATAATCTCATACATTTTATTTTGGCTTGTGACTTTGCATGATATCAAATTCATATTATTGTGTTAGAACGTACTGTATATCTACTCAAGACAAATAGGCAAGGTTACCATCTTTTAAGGAAATGATTGAAGGCCATCTTTGGCTCGTTTGTGCTTAAAATGCCCCACCTCATATAAATTTATCCTTCTAGTACCCCTTTGAGCCTATAGAAAAATTTACCCTTATACATTCTTTGATAAGCCACGTTAACTTTAACCCTTCACAATTTCTGAAAATTTAGCTTTACCCTTCTTATTTCTGAGAAATTAGGAACGAGGGATGAAAATGAGCGAAAAGAGAGTAAGTGGAGAGATAATGAGTTATGGTGTTTACTGAGAGTGTATGGCAAATATAAAAAGAAAAAAAGGGGAGAGAAAAAGAAAAAAAAAAAAAAAGGAATGAAAAATGAGGTGCTTCAAGAAAAGGAAATTCAAAAGAGAAGAAAGAATGAGAAAAGAAAAATATTGAAAAAAAAAAATGGTGAGAAATTAGAAAAGAAAAAAAAAGAAAAGAAGAGAAATAAAAAAAAAAAAAAAAAAAAAAAAAAAAAAAAAATCAGAAGTTAGTTCCTTTTCCAATTTCTCAGAAATTTTGAATCACAATTCCCTTTCTTTCTTACCCTTACCTGAGCCCCATTACAACCCTACAAAAGACCTTCATGATCCGATCTTGCATTGGTAACTGTCTTGTGGAGAGTCAATATATAATACTTATGACACTTGATATGACATGCTTAGGATATACAAGTATCTGTTCTTATGAGATTTATTTTTGTTCATTGATTGCATCGTGTTTCATTTATCATGTGAGACCTTTTTATTTGCTTTGTATTGATCTCTCACATGTCTACCAAACCTTACCAATCATCGGAGTGATTTTATTTTGAGAGTATACCTAAAGTGAGGATTGAGTCAAGACAACAGATCCGATGATTTCCCGTTTGGACTAGTCCTGAGATGGATGAATCTTGGTTTTGGTATGCACACACTACACGTTTAAGCATGAATGGATGAGTTATCTAACGATTTGGAGCATTAGACTAATTTGAATGGATATTGGTATGATTAGTGTAACATTGTTATTTAAAATTGAGAATTTGCATGTTGAATTGATTATTGATTTTGAGCTTTGAAGTTAAATATATGTTATAAAAATCAGATTTTGAAAACTCAATTTCTGATGGTTTGAAATTTTGGAAGTTTGTGGGTAACTTCACGCAAACCCTCGGAGACACAACTCCTCCACTAGGGATCACCTAGGGGTTTAAAGGCTTGTCGCACATGCTAAGTGCAATCGTGTTCCCTACGAAAGTGGCATTTAAATTTTAGGATGTTAGTTTGATTTGCTTTATATTTCTATCATTCTCTTTGCTCGCGGACTAGCAAAGTGTAGGTTTGGGGGTGTGATGTGTAGTGAAATATGATGATATTTCACCCCTAAATACCTATATTTAGCCGTCCGATGAAGGCTATCTGATGAGATTTGCTAGATTTGAAGTGTTTCAGCTAAATACAGTCCAAGTTTCTAAAACAGCCCAAGAATCCCGAAAATAATGTCAAAACACTGCTATTTTGGGTCATTGAGAACTTAGTGCGACTTGCAGCTCAATTTGGACCTTCAAGACGTCAGATTCACGAAATTGCTAAAACATAAAAGTTGTAGAGCTCGTCAGCTTTCCAACGCTTCAAGAATCACCTCAATCCGAGTTCGGTACAGAAAATTATGAGCAAAATACCGAGGCAGTATCTGATGCAAAGCTAGGCGGGAATTCACGAAAATTACTCTTAGATGTCAATCGAGAGAGGTATTAGGGTTAGGCTATTATAAAAAGGGAAGCCACGAGTTTCTTAGGGGGATTATTATTTTTTGCAATTAGAATATTATTCATTCTTTCTTTTTAGTTTTTAGGGCTCTTCACTTTGGGGGAATATTTTCTTCATCTTTTCAAGTCTTCTTCTCTCCTTCTTCTAGGGTTTATTCAGGGTAGATTGTACCTAGGATTTGCATTATTTTTCTCTGAGAAATTCATAGATTGTATTTAGGAAAAACAATTGCAAATATCTTTTGGAAGAAATAAAAGAGGAATGACTTTGAAAGAAAAAGGAGATCAAACACCAAAGATGAGCGGCTAAATCAGTAGATCGGGGAAGATGCGATCCCCAGATAAGTACCCATGTTTATGATTAATACCGCAGTCTATTATTGTTATCATGGAATCGTTTTGCTCAAAGTTTGTGTGATTGAAAATATTTTAAATGCTTTGTTATGACCGTTGATTGCGCGTATCAACGGTAGTAATCGCTAGATCCGGACCTGCGGTGATCTAGTACGTGAGCGATTATGTCTTGATCTAAATATCATGAGATACGCTATGCTTTTTACATGACTCATACCGCAATGTTAAATTTGAGTCATTGTTTTTAGATAGGGTATATGCGGATTGATGATCATATTTTATTTCAAGTCATTTTCTAGATGAATGATGGTGTGAATGATGATTTAATGAAGCGTGGGTTTTAATGATAGAAAAGGTACGAATAACTGGGGTAGCATATTCCTTGATCTCATTTTAATATTGTTCGTAGATTTATCAGTAATTAATTGTTTAGATTAATTTATTTTTCTGCATTTAGGAAAAGTGCGTTAAGTTTTTGGTAAAATTGAATCTGCCCTTTGGTACTTCCTTAGGGACGTTTTTAAAATCTCTAAAAGAATTAATTAAAAATTCACGTTTCCCTGTGGGTTCGACACCCCTGTTCTTGCCATACTGCAATAGATCTTGTGCACTTGCAAGGGTTACATTCTAAATCGATCAAGTTTTTGCCGAGAGGACGCCTTTGCGCCTATTTAAATGGAGCAGTCTCTCTACGATTTTCATTGAGTTTATATCCTATTTTTTTTAGCCTCGCATTTAAAGGTGCAATCATGGCTTTACCTCGCGCCGCAAAGACTTGTACAACGCCCTGCTGGTCATCCACGTGATCAGCCAAGTGGTCGCTTCGCGACCCGCGACCTATGTTCCGAATATGTTTTTGATCTCGCGGCTTTTCAAGCACTGCCTATCTGCGCCGTTTCCCTCGCCTATGCGATGGCTCTCAATGCCCATTTTCTCCTCACTCCGCCCGTGATCAAAGTGTCCGAACGCGTTGTTCGGTTATTCTATCAGAACATGGCATGGGTGCCCGCCTCCATCGAGAATCAAGTCGCTGCCCACTTCACTGTTTCAATTGATGGGTGGTCGCACCCGATTTATCCGCACACCATTGCGGAGGTCTTTAATGTTTCGTGCGAGCGCCCTCACAATCACACTTTGGGTGAGGAACTCGACGAGTCTCAGGAGGATATAATCAACGAGATGTGCCGCGGCATATTTTCTTCTGGGATCGCCACTAGGCAATCGGCGTTGTCACGCCCGCTTTCGTTTTGGGATAGTGTGGTCAGTAGCAATCTCTGCCCCCCTGGCCACGTTTCTGAGCGCACCGGTGATCGGGTTCAAGCACTTTATGGGGCCCACCGCAATTCATGGATCAACGTGCCCAGGATTATTCATGATGGCATGTGGCGATGCCATGACGAACTCACTAAACCTACAACTGGTGAAGCCCCGCTGGTCTACTTCCCCCATTATGTTATGAAGTTGCTTAATTTCCTTCGTTTCCTGTTCTACCGGGATGATGATATCGGGGACCTTGCATTCTATCGTTATGGTGCGTCCCAATGGAACCGCAGTATGCGTCTCTTGGGAAATATCCCTAATGCCCCTGCTGATGCACCAGCCCAACCGGCTCCCCCACACCAGCGTCGCCGCTTCCGTCAGGATGACCATCATGCACCTGATCAAGGACCTGAGGAGGGTGTGTCGCTGGGTTCGCTCCAAGCCCAAATTCACTCTTTACAAGAGGAGCAGCAGCGACAACATGGTGCACTCCTGCGCCGTAGCCACTATGATCGTTCCTTCCTCCATCAGATCGGGCAGCGCATGTGTCCTGATAGTTATGATGAGATGCGCGCCAGGGCCCGCCAAGTCGAGGAGGATGGAGATGATTAGTTTGATTAGTCTAGGATTAGGATTTTTCATTTTGTGTTATTTTTCTTTCTTTTGTTTAGGCTGTTTATTTTAGGAGTCAAATCAGAAGTGTCCTTGTAATCATCGTATTTATCAATGAAAAAGTGTGTTTTCTAATCTGTGTGGGATTGCCAAAATTTTGCTTATTACCTGTTGCCTTTAGAGTAGTTGAAAAGCACCATTAAAATGCCATTTTTTAAAAAAATTTCAACTCTCTGCCATGATGGTGTCGATTAATCGAGGGTTATACTCGATTAATCGACCCACTGTTTGCAGAAACAAAAAAAAAAAAATAAATAAATAAAATTTGGAGTCGATGTATCGACCCCAATGTCGATTAATCGACCCCCAAAGGGTCGATGCATCAACCTTCAGGGATCGATTAATCGACCCCACCATTTTTTTGGTTTTTTTTGTTTTTTGCGACGACACTCCTGTTGGAACTCTAATTTGCCACTTTTCTCATGCCCGTGGACTCCCTTAGACGTACTGCCACACTTTTCATTATTTCTTTTTTGGAGGACACCTCTTTCCACTCCTACTCCAACTCTATATATTTTTTTCCCTTTATATTCACCTTTAGGCTCACTTTTCATTAACTCTGCACAATCCTTTTCATGGCACGAAGATTATATCTCACCAGAGCACGATTATCAAAGATGGAGGAGACTGCTAAAAAGCGAGAGCGCCGCTCTCATCGGACGGTCCCTTTTGTGTCCAACAATGTTGAAATCATCGACCTCGATCCGATGATCATTCCTTACTGGGGAGAACCATCTCGAAAAAAGGTAAATCACTCCAAATCTCCTACACCGTGCTTCAATACTGATATCGAGATAATTGATGTGATGCCGTCACCGTCTCCCCCATCTTCATCTCCTACTTTCGCCTCCACACCTCCATCAGTACAATCGGCGATGTCTCATCAATTTCCCCTTGATCTTTGGGAGAAATTGTTCCCTGTGCCTAAGACTATCAATTTAAGTGATCCGAGGTGGATGGGTCCGCCTACCAATGACTAACAGAGTTGGATTCATGTTTAGTTTAGGATTTAGGATTTAGGATTTAGGATTTATTAGTTTTTTTCTTCTTTCCTTTTTGTTTTGTTTTGTTTAGTTTAGATTGTTTTTAATTCCCTCAATAGTGTAACCATATTCCCTTCAATATATTTTTTGTCATGTTCCAATTTGATGCACATATTCTCTGCACCTGATCTTTGTGTTGAGGTATTTTTTTCAAACAGGTTTGGGGGTGCGCTACTTCTTTCAGTCAATGCGGACATTGTCATCTTTCGGTTTGGGGGTATGGTTAATTATTTTGCGTCATTTATATGTTTTATCTGAAAAAAAAAAAAAATTTTAAAAAAATTTAATTTTGAAGTCATCATGCACATTATTTTACGATTGTTTTCAAACTTTAGTTGATGATGCATGTGAATTTAATTTTGAGAATAATAGTGTCATATTTTGATTACTTGTATCTAAGATGATGAAGCTTAATGTGATATGTTGTGGATAATTTTGATATTCATGCTTAGAATTTTTACACTTATACCAAGCTAAGACTTAGAAATCGATGAACTGTTTTGAATGTTGAATCTTAGGATCTCAGTGGAGACTAAACCCAGTGAGCTTTAGAGCTAATTTCCCGTCATTGATGAGTGAATACATAAACTCGGAGTTTTCTTTGAATACAATTTATTTTGCATAATCTCATACACGTCATTTTAACTTGTGACTTTGCATGAAATCAAATTTATATCATTATGTTAGAATGTACTGTATATCTACTCAAGACAAGTAGGCAAGGTTACTATCTTTTAAGGACATGATTGAAGGCCATCTTTGGCTCGTTTGTGCTTATAATGCCCCACCTCAAATAAATTTATTTTTCTAGTACCCCTTTGAGCCTATTGACAAATTTACTTTTATACATTCTTTGATAAGCCACATTAACCTTTAATCCTTCACCATTTCTGAAAATTCAGCTTTACCCTTCTTATTTCTGAGAAATTAGGAACGAGGGATGAGAGTGAACGAAAAGAGAGTAAGTGGAGAGATACTGAGTTGTGGTGTTTACTGAGAGTGTATGGCAAAAATAAAAAGAAAAAGGGGGGATGAAAAAGAAAAAGAAAATTGTGAAAAACAATGAAAAATCTGAGGTGCTTCAAGAAAAGGAAATTTAAAAGAAAAAGAAAGTTGAGAAAAATAGAAAAAAATTGAGAAAAATAGTGAGAGATTAGAAAAGAAAAAGAAGAGAAATAGAAAAAATCAAAAAGGAGTTTCTTTTCCAATTTCTCAGAAACTTTGAATCCCAACTTCCAATTATTTCTTACCCTTTCCTGAGCCCCATTATAACCCTAAAAAGACCTTCATGATCTGATCTTGCATTAGTAACTACCTTGTGGAGAGTAAATATGTGATACTTATGACACGTGATATGACATGCTTAGGATATACAAGTATCTTCTTATGAGATTTATTTGTGTTCATTGATTGCATCGTGTTTCATTTATCATATGAGACCTTTTTATTTGCTTTGTATTGACCTTTTTATTTGCTTTGTATCGGTGTCTGTATATTTTGAGAGTATACCTAAAGTGAGGATTGAGTCAAAACAACAGATCCAACAGTTTTCCGTTTGAACTAGTTCTGAGATGAATGAATTTTGATTTGGTTATGCACACACTTCACGTTTAGGCATGAATGGATGAGCTATCTAACGATTTGAGCATTAGACTAATTTGAATGGATATTAGTATAATTAGTATAACATTGCTATTTAAAATTGAGAATTCGCATGTTGAATTGATTAATGATTTTTGTTTTTGAATGGTATATATGTTATCAAAATCATGTTTTGAAAACTCAATTTTATCGATGATTTCAAAAATATATTGAAGTTTGTGGGTAACTTCACTGTAAACCCTCAGGAGACACAACTCCTCCACTAGGATCACCTAGGAGTTTAAAGGCTTGTTACACATGCTAAGTGCAATCGTGTTCCCTACGAAAGTGGCATTTATTTTCCTTAGTTTGCTTTGCTCGAGGACTAGCAAAGTGTAGGTTTGGGGGTATGATGAGTACTGAAAAATGATGATATTTCACCCCTAAATACCTATATTTAGCTGTCCGATAAAGGCTATCTGATGAGAATGATTAGATTTGAAGTGTTTCAGGTAAATACAAGCCAAGTATAGAAAACAGCCCAAGAATTCTGAATATAATGTCAAAACACTGCAACTTTGGGTAATCGAGAACTTGATGCGATTTGCGGCTAAATTTGGACCTTCAGGACGGCCGAATTACAACATTGTCAAAACATGAAAGTTGTAGATCTTTTCTTCAGCTTTCCAACGGTGCAAGAATCACCTCAATCCAAGTTCGAGACAGAACGTTATTGCTAAAATACCGAAGCAGTGTCTGATACAAAGAAAGTGCAGAATTTCACGGATTTTTGGGGTCGATGCATCGACCCTATAGGTCGATTAATCGAGGATGAGTCAGAGTCTGACACAAAACTGACACTATAAAGCAGATTTTTAGGACTTTTTGGCGGCTCGATGCATCGACCCTCCCTGGTCGATTAATCGACCCTAAAACTTTGGCTTGGGAGACTTCCGCGACGAGGGTCTATTTAAAGCGACTCAAACACTTCAAAAAAAAGAGAGATTAGAGAGGAATTAATTAGATAGAATTAGTTTTAGGAGAGAGTTTTAGTTTTAGAGTTCTTAGTTTTTAGCCATTATTTTTCATAGTTAGACATAGAAATAGGGAAGTTTTATTATTCTTTTGAGAGCTTTGTTCCCTTTAATTTTTCAGTACTCATTCCTGAATTTTGTTCAAAGTTTATTCCTGCATTAATTTCATTTCTGAAGATCATCGTACCTTTGGATCAAAGTAAGTTCTTTTGAAGTTTGAGGTAATTTTAATTAATGTTATTTTCCCGTCTTTATTTATTTATGTCATTTAATTATAATATGTGTGGCTAAATTTATAGAGATGGGGATCTAATGATTCCCATCCGATGGATGTACTTTTAATAATATAAATTTAGGATTAAAATATGAGATTTTATTTTATGGTTGTTGTGCTATCATGAACGGATGAAATCCCCGCCACTAACCGGGATCGCGTGTGCCTAGCCATGCCCGGGATCTCAAATCTGTGACGGTAATTTTACCCAATCATTGTTATGGTCTTTTTGCTTTCATCGTGTGGATCTAATTACGATTATATTCTGGGATCGAGTGTGCCTAGCCATGCCCTGGATCTTGGTTCTGTAATGGTAATTTTATCTTAAATACTCCCTAATCTGAATAAAGTGTGCCTAGCCATGCCCTTGATTTCAGATTTATAAGTGGTATTCTTGTTGAAATTTTTACCCACTTTGGGGATGATTTTTATTTGAACCTGAGATCATGTGTGCCTAGCCATGCCCTTGATCCCAGATCTATATATGAAAATCATCTAAGTCCTGATTGCAGGGATGCAACGTGGAACCTATTAGGGTGTTGACCATTGATCTTCCATAAAAGATGTTTGTTACCAATGAAATATCTCATAATTTAATCCTTAGATTTATATTATAGGAAGAACGGACCAAATATAGGAGGATTTAGTATCTTCATCTTTATCATCATCTTTACCTTTACTTTTGAATTATCAATTAAGTTTTATTTTTGTAGTCATTAATTACCATCTCATCAACCGCTTAAATCATAAAACTGGTAGAATACTGTTAGATCTTCATAGATTTCTAGAATTACTTGTCTCTTTTAGATATTTCAAAATTAGTCCTCGTGGGAACGATCTCGTACTCCGCACCCATTATATACAAATCGATTCGTGCACTTGCGAGTAAAACATCACATTAAAAATATCACAACATAAGGCCGGACACGTTACGTGTCAGAAGGAAGTCGTCTTTCATCTCATATAGGGGCGCAAATGCCTTGGTTGTTAGCGCAAACGCTTCGATTAGTAGCATTAAACGCTTCGGTACGAAGCGAAATTTCTAATTGTAATGTCCACCATTGAAAACCATGAAATCATGCACCGCTTTTAATTAATGATATTACATCAGACAAAATTAAGATGTCAAGCATGGACTCCCAACGCTTCGCCACATTTTTGCTATTCTAATTTTGCCTTTCTGATTTTGTCAATATCAGTGGTAACCATGATTAAAGCGTGATGAAATTAGAAAAAAGAGAGACTGTCGCATCAGAGACAGAGGCGCTACGTGTCGAACTCTTATAAATATGCGCAGAGATATCTCTACACCCGAGTGCATATCTTCGGGCAAAGGGGTGAATGCTCAGGCGTAGAGATTTCTCTACACCCAGACTGCTCTATGAATGACATATTACATGGGCCCACTTTACTAATTAGGGCTAAAACTTTTTAAATATTTTAAAAGTTATATTCCCTTTCAATCGTCATACTTGACTTTTTTAGAGGTCACTTTCTTTTCTCTCATCTCTGCATTTTTCTAAAAAAGTGTCAGACTTACTTTTCAGGTCTATTTTACTTAAAAATGTGACCCCCGATAGCAAAGTGTTGGCACCCCGGGAGAGAAGCGCTGTAATCGCTTTTAAATTGTACCCTTGCAAGTGCAGAAGATCTATTGAAGCACGGTGAAATCAAGGGTGTCGAACCCATAGGGAAGTGTAAAACTTAATTAATTTTTAGAAGCGTAAATGAACCTAAGAAAGTACTAAAGGTGAGATTTTGTAAAAGATGAAGAAAACTATCAACTACACAAAAAGTGATTAATGAATATAAACAAAGCTTATACAAGAAAAACAGTGATGAATCAAATAATGATGATAAGATAAATAAGGAGTCTGCTAACCCTAATTTATAATTTTTCTACCAACAATCAATCACACATTTCAATGTTAAATTATTTACTATCCTTTTACTACAAGTAAAATGAATCGAAAGGAATGTGATTATTGATCCGGCATATCCTATCCAAACACTACTACGCATCCAATCACGGCATGAATCATGTGAAAGGCATATCGTACCTCAAATTCGAAAGCACAATATTAAGATCCAATCATACGGCCTGAAAGCCGTACGATTCAATAATTATGACAATGAATACAAATATTAACCGTTATTTTACTACAAGCAAAATTATTCAAAAAGAATGTGATTATTGATTTGACATTCTATATCCAAAAACTATGACTCATCCAACCACGACATGAATCATATGAAGGGCATAGCGTATCTCAAATTCGAAATCAGAACATTAAGATCCAATCATGCAGCTAGGTAGGTAGTTAATTTATAAATAAGTAGTTAATTTAACTACTTATTTAGGGATCGCTTCCTCCTTGAATGAACGGCTTTAGCTGTTCATCTCCGATCCACATACAAGGCATAGATCCAAAATCATTATAAAAATATGCATTAATTTATCAAATGCTCGGATCTTTTAGAAAAAGAACCGAAACCTTACAAAGCTTTGGTTCCTAATTACAATCTAATTAAAAAAATTAAAGCTAAAACAAAATAAAAAACTAAGGAGAAAAATCATAAAGAAAAACTACTAAAAATTGGCCAAAAAGGTCCAAAAAGAAGCATGCCCAAACCCTAAACACTGCTCTGTTTATATAGGGCTTAGATTGAAAAATTTTCATATATAGGTCAATCGATTGAATCCGAAGATTCAATCGATTGAATTCAAATCTGAATTTTTTGGCTGGATCATTTGAATTTGAAATAAATCAATTGATTTTAGAAAATCAATCAATTCTAATTTAAATTCAAATTTGAGAGGAAAATAGTTGTCAACCAACTCAATCGATTGATTTATGAAATTCAATTGATTGATTTTGAATTCAGATTTTGAGCGGCAGAACAATTGTCTCAACCTCAATCGATTGATTTTTCAAAATTAATCGATTGACTTTGACAAGTGACATATTTAATTCTCTTCAGCAATGGCGGGATCAATTGATTCTTCACGAATTTCAGTGCTTCTGTTGGCTTCATAGTGCAATGCTTCCATGTTATCCCTAATTATGCTCTTTTATACTTCTGCAAGATTCAACGGACGAAAATGCCTGAAACCACTAAAACTACACAACAACCGTTAGAATGCCTTCATCGGATGACCAAATGTTAGTTTTAGGGTGCGAAATATAGTCATATTTCAGCACAAATCACGTTGGCACCTCGATAGCGAGATGTTGACACCTCGGTAGTGAAACGTTGACACCCCGATAGAGAAGCGCTAACATCTCGAGAGAGAAGTAGTGACACCTCGGGAGAAATGTGCTAGCATGTCGGATAGCGAGGTGTTGGTACTCTAGTAGTAAAATATTGGCACCCTGGTAGTGAAGCGTTGACTCTCTTTTAGTGGAAAAGAGGTGGGTTGGTGGGGTTCTGAAACCACCCACGAGGTCAAACACAGGGTATTTCAAAAATATTATCTATTTTTTTGAAAAGAAAGATAACTCTAGTTAAAACGTAATTAAATGATTATAAAACAATACCGGTCACTTAATAAAAATGTGCTACGTGTCACGCTCATATCAATAGGCATAAGAATATATATATATATATATATATATATATATATATATATATATATATATATATATATATATATGGCTAAGGAGAGAATGCACCCGAGCCCAAACTGGTCTAGAAACGATATGTGACATAGGGCACACTTTACTAACTTGGGTTTAAACTTTTAAAATATTTTCAAAGTTATTTTCCTTTTCAGCCGTCATACTTGACTTTTTTAGAGGTCTCTTTCTTTTCTCTCTTCTCTCCCTTTTTCCAAGAAAGTGTTAGTCTTACTTTTTCAAGTCTATTTTACTCAAGAATGTGCACCCTCGGTAGCGAAGCGTTGACACCTCGATAGTGAAGCGTTGGCACTCTGGTAGCGAAGCGCTGACACCTCGATAGAGAAGCGTTGATACCCCGGTAGCGAAACACTGGCACCCCGGGAGAGAAGCGTTGACGCCTCGATAATGAGGCATTGGCACCCCGTTAGAGAAGCGCTGACATCCCAATAGCGAGGCGAAGCATTGATATCTCGGGAGAGAGGCGTTGGCACCTTGATAGCGAGGCACTGGCACCTCGATAGTGAAGCGTTGGCACTCCGGCAGTGAAGCGTTTACACCTTTTTAGTGGAAAAGAGGTGGATTAATGGGGTTCTGACTCCCATATGGTCAAAGGCAGGGTATTTTAAAAAAGTTATCTATTTTTTTGAAAATGAAAGTAACCCTACTTAAAACATAATTAAATGATTATAAAATAACACCGGTCACTTTACAAAAAATCGCTACGTGTCACGCTCATATCAATACAAAAAAAAAAGACTAGTAGCGGCAATTTTTTGCTGTAAAAAATTGTCGCTATTAATAAAAAAAATTATTTAGACTATTAGTGGCAGTTTTTTGTTAATAGCGGCAGTTTTTGACTGCTGCTAATAGTCTTATTTTTTATAGTGTATCAATAGGCGCCGGGGCGCATAGCATTCCCCGTGCGCATAGAGTAAGAGAGAGAGAGACTCGATCTAGAATATGTGCTTAACCATGCGTTCCCCGTGCGCTTGATTGAGATGGGCGTCTTGTGAGATTAAATACCATATAATAAAAATTAAAACGGTATTTTATCCATTGTTAAATTTTTGGTCAAAAGTTTAAATTTTCAATGTATCAGCGAAATTATAACTTTAGCTTATAAGTTAAAAGAGAAAAATTAAATAAATAATTTCGTTTTCTAAAACTCAGGCATTAAGTGAATTCTTATAAGTGTGGTGTTCTATGTAGCATGTGATCTAGGGTTCTACCACACATTTAACACTGTGGATTCAAATCATTCTCCTATTATTCATATATATATATATATATATATATATATATATATATATATATATTTGGAGAGAGAGAAAAATAGAAAGAAAGAGGAGAGAGAGAGAGATCACTGTCCTTATCCAATAGAAAAAAATGGAGATGCTTTACCAAAAATTA
This sequence comes from Chloranthus sessilifolius, assembly GCA_021018995.1. Taxonomy (NCBI): domain Eukaryota; kingdom Viridiplantae; phylum Streptophyta; class Magnoliopsida; order Chloranthales; family Chloranthaceae; genus Chloranthus; species Chloranthus sessilifolius. The sequence continues at coordinate 120,298,372 of CM037592.1, forward strand.
TTGGGATATGAATGTGATCCAATCTGTCTTCTCTAATCACGGCCATTTATTCAATCACAGCTGTAACTAACTTCCAACTCTTACATGGAGCCCACTTCCTTCTCCCATGTGATGTCCACCCAATAATCCTCTCTCTCTCTCTCTCTCAGTTCTATGCAACTTAAAAGATAATCACAAAAGAAACCCATCTTCATCTTCAGCACCATCATCCTTCATTGCTATAAATTCATGATAAAAAAAAAAAACAAACAAACAAACATATATTGTATTAATGTTCATCTTTCTTCCACCTTTGGAACTTGAAAAATAAAGCTAAGAAACTTCCCTTTTTCCTAATAATGCTGATATGATGCCATGCTCATCATTTACATACTTATGGTTCATCTCCAATTCTCTCCTCTATTTGGATTAGAACATGATCCTTTGTTCAATGAATGGTGGTGATGATAATGATGATGATGATGCACGCTCATACATCATACATTGATGTGGCTCATCTAATCTAGCTTCCAAGCATAGAGAAACAAGCAAAAATCAGATGCACCACCTCCACTACTCCCCTCAATTGAACTAGAAGACCCCGTGGATGCCACCGATGAATTCGACAGCTGCAATGGTGACGATGAAGATGACGATGGTGCCGATGAGGGCTTGAATATGAACAGTGCATGCCTCAAACCAGGACTAAATAGCCAATCATGGACATCCCAATACACTTCTACTCTAACTCTATTAATTGAGATGAACCCATTACCCCTAAACTTCCATTGGAGATGCTTCACCTGAATCCCGAGATGCCCGTCGATCTTTATCGACATTTCGGGATCCATCAAACAGTTATTACTAGTATTATTACTACTATTGTTACTGCACTCAATTGAAATCTCATGAGATTTCCCCTTCTCATTGAATTTAGCTCTAGTAGAGAACCTCTTCTTACCATAAACATGTTCCTTCTTCGACACCAAGATGGGATCGATGAGCGATGGCCTCGATCCGGTCTTTCGATACGCCTCTTTCTTTAGATCCCCAACAAGCAACACCACCTCTTCATCGGAGACGATTGCAACATAGTAATCAGACCTTGGCTCAGGCTCGGCGGAAAATTTTGCGGCCTTGAGGTCCCAAAAGATGTCCACCACCTTGGCATCGACTTGGAACCTCTTGGACCCTTGTTTCCTCCAGAAGTACCAAGGCTTGAGCTCCACCTTGCATGTGTACTCGTCCTCACGGGCCAATCCTTCGATGGAGACGGAGAGACCGTGTACTAAAAGATTCTTGCACCAAGTGATTGTGATCCGACGGCATTGGCCTGCGATCTTTGTTCGGTAAATTGACATGACAATGCTCTGGGCAGCCTCTGACTTAGTTGCGGCTGCCGCCCGATCATTGATTAGCTTTTCACCAGATGAAAAGCAGGCAGGAATTAGAATTGGGTCTTGCATATTATTACCCAACAATTGAACAAAATCGCAGAGTCCTCCGATTGGATATCGAGCCAATAGATCTGCCCAATGAAGAAAAGGAAGAAGATTTTTCTGAACTTACTATTAAAATCTGTTGATAGATGCTCCAGGAGCTGTTGCAAGAGCACTTAACATCGTTACAAAGATACCCAATAAGAAACTTCAATAATGTTTCAAAGTGGCAAATGAAAGAAGAGATGAGAGAGGGCAGCTATTGAATTGGAGGGCCCTTTTTATATTGAAATTGATCTCTTAGGCTTTTAAAACTGCTATTCTTTTTCAAACCACTTATTGAATCCAAGGTGGTTTCATCTTTATTAAACTATCTCTCCCATGCATGGTAAAATGGACAGAACCCATTTTTTATTCTTAAATTTTTTATTGTTTAGCACTTGATTTGAAGTTGGGAGTTCCATGTACGCAGTCTTTGGAATAATGGAGGGGGGCATACGGGGGTTAAGTCAAACCAGTCAAAGAAAAGTACATGTATGAAAATAAATAAAAATTATAATTTTTTCTTTTCTTTTTTCTTTTTTTAGTACTATGAGTTTTAACTTTGTTCATGGAGGTGCAGATTCGTAGAGATTACAGAGGAATCTAGGGTAGCAGAAGACTCAGGAATCTGGGGTTGTTGCAGAACAAAAAAATAGTAAGTAAACAGAGTTTTTTTTGTTATATAGTACACAGTAACTCACAGTTAATTATTTATTTATTCATTTACTTAATAATTTATGAACTTGATATTTAGAAAGGTTATCTGAAACCTAATTACATTCTTTAACAGCTCAGTAAAAGTTTTGTTAGTGATTAAATTTAAAACACTGACATCTGACTACACCTCAAGAAGTGGAGGTCCTGAGTTCGAATCTCACCCCTTGTTGGCCATTTGCAGGGATTTATGTGTGATGTGTAGGTGTTGCACATATCCAGGGACTTAATCATTATAAAAAAAGATTAAATTTAAAACACATTTGACCCAAGTAAATGTGATAAAAAAAATGGATTTGTGATTAATAACTAAATATGGCATTGTTTTTTCTGATTGGTAAACGGCAATTCCTTAAGAAGCCGAGAAATTACAAAAGAAAGGCACCGCGAAGAGCTGAGGCGACAAAGAAAAATAAAAAACAAAAACCCCCAAAAAACCCCACCCGAAATAAACTCAAAGGCTCTCCCCCTAACCGAGAAGAATGTGGGATTATTTAATAAATTAATTAGGTATCACCTCATTAATCGCGCTTTCACAGTGGGGTTCATAGAATATTTGACTCTAGGAATCCAAATGTTAAATCAAGCTACTTAGGTTGATTTATCCGTCGAGAACCGGACGGTCAAACATTCCAAAAATCGCATGGTAGAATGTGAATCCACGACTACCAATAACGGAATCGGGCCAATCAGAGATGAGCTGGGTGAATTGCTTCCATCACCACTGGAATTTGCAGAGGCAAACATTCCACAGATCCCAAAGGGCAAACTATTTTTATGCACAAATCCTCACATTAGTAACAACATTTCATATTCCTCATACTATGGATTACAGCTCAATTTTTTTTTCCTTGTTCATAGAATTTGTTGGCCACTTTTAGAGGTTCATGCATTTGATTACCAGGCTCTGATCATGGTTCTAATTTGTTCTTCCCAGTATGAAGTGTTTAAATTTTAATACCTGGTTTCTTATTAAAGCTCTCTCTAGAATATGTGAAATAACTAAAACGCCGCGAGATTTTCCCTCTCTTTGTTCATTGAAATCCGAAAAAACTCGTGCAATTAGGCATAAATCAGATTAAATGTAATGAAGTATATGGTTTTTATTCTGGCCTAATTAAAAGCAATTACAGCTTGTTAATTAGTTTTAAAATGGTTTATTAGAAAATAGAAGTGGAAGATGAGTAGTTAAAAAACGTGGGTGCTTCGTTAAAGTGGAAAATTAGTTGTTAAAAAATCATATTATGGGCACGATTATGTCAGTGGTCATGGTTTATAAGATTCTAAAAGCAAGGTTATATCAGTTAATCATAGTGTTTAGTCAATAAGTGGTGGGCAATCCCCTTATCTTGTTACTTGATAATGCCTTATTACCAAATGTATTGGACCTAGTCTCATTTTATTACATCTGAGATCATAGAATTAGACAGTTGCTACTGCCACACCAATATTACTTATTGCACACTAATTAATAAAATTACTACTCAAATATTTAGTTCTATGTGCACATCAATTAATAAAAAAAAATCATATCGATACCAATCATGAAGTAACCTATGACACACGATCTAATACTAAGAACAATCCAATTAATAGAATTTTTTTTTTACAAACAGTATGCAATTAGTAAATAATGGTATGTAAGTAGCGACTACCAGCCAGCGGTATCCACTATTATTTGACGGAACCCCGATACTGGCTTCGTCCAATATGAGGTTGTATGAGCATTTGAAAATGGCCCCTATGATGCTAGCTGCTGAGGGTTTGCAGGCTCCAATACTGAGAATATAGATGTAGATGACCCAGGCACTTAGTCAGGTGAGGACCAGGTCGTAGGGTTCAAATCTTACAAACCATGTTTAGGGAGCCATTTTCTTATATATATATATATATATATATATATATATATATATATATATATATATATATATGAGGTGGGTGGATGCTGTTACTTTCGGATTGCTTTCTAGCAATGTGTAGTCTTATAAAAAGGGGATTGCTATGATTTGTTCAGTGATAAGAAAGCACAAAGTAGAAAAAGTTGTGGTCCAATGAAATAGATAGATACTGAAGTGGCAGTTAAAGTGTCATTAGATAACAAACATAAAAGGTTATGTGCCATTTCAGCAGTTAAAAAAAGCATAGGACTAAAGTTGCATGGGCTAAAAAAATGGGTTATATATATATATATATATATATATATATATATATATATATATATATATATATAATCAATTGAGAATTAGCGAATCAAAGCTTGCTCTAATCTGTTATACAAATTTCCACTAAAAAAACAGAATTAGCAGTTAAAAGTTAAAACAGCATAGAACTTAGCATAGACCACAACCCACGATATTATCAGACCAAGTTATGTAACTCAAAACCCACTTAGAAATCTAGGTAATATTGAGTAAATTGTCTGATCTTACAAGATAGCAAATACCAACAAAACTCGTATTCTAAAACCCCAAATCCCAGTAAAAATTGCCCGCGATCTGTTTAAGATTAATGTAAATATGTATATGGGAAATTGTATTTTTGGGCTCAATACGCAGTTCATAAAATCAGAAAAATACCTGGTAATAGGGACTTAAGAGACAAAGAAGAACAACATTACTGTGATTTATAGAAGAAGATTTTGTAGCGGTGCAGCAATAGGGTGATGAACAACTAGTAGTAGCAGTGTCACAAAGATTGATGGTTCAGAATTCTGCAGAAATTTACAGTTTTCAATGGCTGAGATGAATGGGCGGCTCAAGAGTATGCCATAAAAAAATAAAATCTCTTTATATTTCATAATTTCTGTAAAAACTCTCTTTTTTTCCCCTTTTAAAGTCTCTTATGGCTAACTTATCCTAATTGGTAACAAAATAAAAAAACTCATTCACTAGAGCCCAATTTCAACAATAGATATGGAAATCTATCATCTTGCAATATTGAGACACAAATTAAACTATCTTCCCTCTTTATTCGGTCACTGGTTGGGCAGTAATTTAGCACGGTTAATCAGAAAATTCTGGAAAATTTCGGCAAGTTGAGGAAAGAATAGGAAAAAATTAATCTAAAGACAAAAAAATTAAAAAAAAAAAAACATGAAAAACAGTATTGGGGAATTTCACAAATCTAAAAAGGATACTCTGTTTGCACCCAGGCATTCTCTGAAGCTCCCATGTCTCAGACCTCCTAAAAACCATTGATTGCTTCAGATCAGGTTATGGAGATCGTGTTTCACTCCGAGCTTCCACGCAATAGATCTTAGCATCAGGGCGCACCTATCAGACGGTCAGTTTTTTATTTCATGTGTCACATATCCCTAAAAAATGGCTCTAAATTGACGATTGAGCCTGATGTGTGTCATATGATTCAAGGGCCATTTTTTGGGAATATGTGACACATGGAATCAAAAACTGACCGCATGATAGGTGAGGCATGATCTCAAGATCCAGTGTGTGGAAGATCGGGGTAAAACATGACCTCCATCATCTGACCGATGCAATCAATGGTTTTCAAGGGGTCTAGGACATGGGCGCTTTCGGAGAATGCGTGAGTGCAAACAGAGGTACTATTTAAAAAAAAAAAATTAATCAAAAAGGGAGCAATTACTTGCACACGAGATGCTAGTCCTTGCACATGATTTAAAAGAAGGGAGCCATTACTTGCACACGCTTTTCAAGTGATTGTACCGGATTACACCGAATTTAAAAGAAAGACTTCCAACTTTGGCGACCTCTACTATGTGAAAATACCATCTAAGCCGTTTGATTTGAAGGCCATGATTTAAAGATATCAATTGCAAAAGATTAGAACAAAATATAATTTTCATCATTTGATTAAATGGAGTCAAAGGCTATTATATAATTCAACAGTTGACTACAATAGATCATATGACAAGTATCATGTTTTGCTCTAGTTTTATGTACCAGAGATCTATTGATCATGAACTTCAAATCAGACGACCCAAATTACATTTTTACATATTGTCCCTAAAATACCAAGTCTTGCTTTAAATTCGGTGCAATCACTTGAAAACGTGTGCAAGTAAGGGCTCCCTTAAAATAAAGACTTGCTATTATGGAGACTTGTGCCATTTGAAAATACTATCTAAGTCATTTGATTTGCAGGTCATGATATAGAAATCTTGAGCAAAAAAGATTGGCCCCAAACATGATCTTTATCATATGATTCACTACAGCCAAAGGCCATTATTTGATTCAATAGTTGACTGTGCTAAAGCGTCTAATAGAGATAGAGCTTTCTGCCAATACTTTTTGTCATAACTCTCTTGATCATGGCCTTCAAATCAAACGGCTTAGATGATGTTGTCACATGACACAGCTCCCCAAAATACTAAGGCTGCATATAGCATAGCTCTTTGTTAGCCCTCGCCACGATAGAGTTCAACTACTTTAATTGATTCTCATTCTCCTTTCTAACTCCTTGCAAAGGAAGATTTACCTGCTCTAGCAACCTCCCTGCTCTCTACTAGCTTCCTATCAGAGTAAATAAAATCAGCTCTGACAATGAGTGAATAGAGAGGAGGGTAGAACTGCTGAAGAGGTAAATCTTGCATAAAATCTTGATATGCAAAGAGTTATCAAGGAGAATGGATACCTACTAAAGCAGGTGGCAGGATGTTAATAAAGAGGATGGGAACTTGCTAAAGCGGGTGAGCTTTGCCATGGCAGGGGCTAGCACAGAGCTATGTCATACGCAGCCTAAGTCTTTCTTTTAAACCATGTATAAGGGCCTACTTTTTGTGTGCAATTGAAGTCTCTTAAAAAATTTGCGCATAATTCATAATTGGGAGCCATTACTTGCACACGCTTTTAAGTGATTGCACCAAGGTTAAAAAAAGATTGTATTTTAGGGATATGTGACATGTGAAAATGCAATCTAGGCCGTCTGATTCATGATCTATAAATCCTTAGTAGATAAGATTGGAGCAAAACATGATATTTATCATATGATCTATTGTTGTCAACCGTTGAATCAAACAATAGCCTTTGATATTATTTAATCACATGATAAAGATCATATTTCGTGTCAATCTTATTCACAAAGGATCTATAGATCATAAACTTTAAATCAGACGGCCCAAATTGCATTTTCACATGTCACGCGTCCCTAAAATACATAGTCTACTTTTAACCTCGATGCAATCACTTAAAAAGCGAGTGCAAGTAATGGCTCTCTTCATAATTAATTCGTAGAACGCTATAACCTTAAATTCAATTCGACAAATTTGATGAGTATATGCTCCAAACAGAATCTTTGCTCCACATGGAATCTGCCTCAGATATGCTCCTCTGCACTTGTTAGGACCTTGAATAAGATTATATATTAGGAACGTAGGCTGTGTTTGGCATTGCTCTTTGGAAGAGTAGAAAAGAGAACGGGGAGGCCGCTCTTTGAAACATGAAAAAAATCTCTCTTTAACAGAGCATGAAAAATCATACTGGTTTAAAAGAGGGCAATTTTTTCATGTTTCAAGGAGGAGCCTCCCTTTTATCTTCTTCCAATCACATTTATTTGCAATAACAAAGAGCAGTTGCCGCTCTTTTCTACTCTCCCAACGAGCAATGCCAAACACAGCAGTAGAATCTGTTACTTTTAAGATCATTATGGATTATGATTATCTTGTAAATGTGGTCTCTAATAAACCCTTTGATCTATATCCGAACTTCTTTTACCACCGGAACAACCCATTTTCCTGTCTATGTTTGTCTCTAATAGCTCCTGAAGCAGTGCCCTTTTTATGCACTGCATCAGAACTGAAGTTGCATGGGCTAAAAAATGGTTTTGTTTGTTGAATTGTTCTTTCATTTACAGTTAATTAATTAAGCAAAATTCTAAACGGTGGACAATTTTTGGTAGACATTTTACAGACAGCTTATGTGGCACGACGTGACTGGCCGCAGTACTTGGGACCCAATCACGCCACATAAGCAGCTGCAAAAATTGTCCATTGTATAACACTGTCCATTAATTAATTCACAATTGAAGAATCAAATTTCCAAGCAGAATTAGCAGTTAAAAAAGTACTTGGGACCCAATCACGCCACATAAGCAGCTGCAAAAATTGTCCATTGTATAACACTGTCCATTAATTAATTCACAATTGAAGAATCAAATTTCCAAGCAGAATTAGCAGTTAAAAAAGCATAGAACTGAAGTTGCTTGAATTATTCATTTAATTATTTACAGCTAATTAATTCACAGTTTGAGGATCAAATGTTGCTCTACTTTGTTGTACAAATTTGCAATCTAAGTAAGCAGAATTAGAGAAGTCCTTGCTTGGTTGATCCAGCTGAAAAAAATCAGTCACAGCGGAAGCGTTTTAGGTCAATTATCATCACTGTCATATCATCTAAACTCCCTCTAAGTGTCGCAAGGCAAACAAGTTCTTTACAAACAGCCATGAGCCCACCCGAAGCCGATCCGTTTTTGTAGCCCTGGGCTTTTGATTTTGGTTGAATGCTCAAAGAAGTCCGTCTTCTCTTTGATCGAGGACTGGTGTTTTCACAACCAAAACCATTTTCATCTTCGCCCACATTCCAATTCTCACAAACGGATTCACCCACTTCTTTCTGGAGATCAAACCCCGTCTTCAGATTGTTCGCATTCAAATTAAAATCGGGGGACCAAGCTTGATCTTTGGAGAGATGAAGAACACCCTTGGTCTCGAATTTGTTCAAGTGAAAGTTCCTGGCAGTATCGATAGCTTCCTGATTTCCCACCTAAGCACGATTAAGCAAAATAAACATTTAGAATTCTTCTTCAAATTGTCCTTTTGTCAAAAATCAAATTCAGGATTGAAAAAATATTGTGGTTTATGGGCTTATGATTTTATCCATGAAAAAACATCATTCTTATAAGTTGACTCACATCGGATGTGTATAGCCGATGTGTATAATAAGTCAGACCATCGGGTCTTAATCTTATAATTTCAGTCGAAAATCTCTGAGGTCTAACAGTTGACCCATGTGAAAAATCTTTGGAAGAAGATTTCAAAATCTAGAAATCTTCTTCAAATTGTCCTTTTGTCAAAAATCAAATTCAGGAGTATGGTGACAAGGTTGGATTGATAATGACTAATCGAAGAAAAATTACAATTTACGGGCATTATCAGAGTTCTAAAGCCGGCTTGTGGTTTATCGATAAATAAATTAGCATCATTTCGTAATCTTACAGTTTCAGTAGACGATCTCCGAGGTCTAGCAGTGAAAGAATGCAATTTGTGCACTTCAGGGTCAGGAGTCTTGATGAATTAATTTCTGTGTGGAAATAAGATAAACTCTGAATGCAACTAGTTGCAGTGAAAGAAGTTGGATTATTGTCATTAAGTTTGATTGTGATCTGCCCCATTGACAAGTGAAATTCCAATCCCCCTGAGGCTACCATAGTGATTTATTCCGCGTTGACCCGACATTTGCTAACCCCACTGGGATTAGTCTGGTGCTCTAAGAGGCCCAGACACACACACACACACACACACACACACACACACACACATATATATATATATATATATATATATATATATATATATATATATATATATATAAACTGACTGCAATCTTTTTTCTGTCCGTGAGGATCCCACCAGAGCGTGCCTTCGTTTTTCTGTCCGTGAGGATCCCACCAGAGCGCGCCTTCTGCTTCTAATAGGCCGTAAACTAGATCAGAATATCATTCTCAACAAATCCATAAGAAGTGATCCAATTTTTTTCATTCGGTCCGGGTGGAGACCAACATAAAGAAGAGCATCATTAATTATATGACACTCATTCTTGATATATGTTCTTGCTGTTTTTTTCTCTCAATTATTGCATGAATCTTGGCCTATAAAGCTCATTTCATAGGCCTATAAAACACATTCTTGATATATATCAAGAATGAGAGTCCACAGAGAAGGGCTTATTAATATAAATAATGTGTTTCTTAAGATTCCTATGAAATGAGCTTTACAGGCCAAGATTCATGCAATAATTGAGAGAAATAAACAGCAAGAACATTAGAATTTCATCAATTGTCATATACCTGTAAATTAGGTAGAAGACGTAAAAGCTTTCAATCATCAATAAAATAAAGGTTTCAGCTAATAATAAAAGCAACTTTGAGAATTATTCAGGACAATGCACATGAAATGGCATTATTTGATAAGACTGAAGATGGGGATGCCAACGGGCTGGGTTGGCCTGTGACCCAAAGCCAACCTGAATTTTATATCGGGTGGGGCATATAATCTTGGCCCCAGTCTCATAGATTCGACCTACATGACACTAATATATATATATAACTAAGTTGTTGGCCCAGCCAACCCGAAAAGCTTGGAAAATTGGCCTGGGTCCGATCAAGAAGCCACAGGATCGGGCCAACCCGACCTGTATAAACAAAGAAGCATGCAGAGAAGTGATGACTAGAACCTGCCAATTTCTCAAAGGATTTTGTTTTCAGTTTTTGGAGATGTCTAGAACTGTGTTACATAATTCGCTATGGCACCCTACCAATGGTGAATTGGTTTGGTTCACTCCGATTAGACCTTAAGCAGGGGTGCACTAGGCGAATTAGTTTAGTTTAATAAAATGCTTCTTAAAAAAAGCTTAGAGGTGGGGAGAATCGAACCCACGACGTCTTCTACTTACAACCAAAGTTGACAGTTACCTTAGCAACAAATCTGACAGTTTTGTTAGATTACCAAAAAAATAATAATAAATAAATAGAAACTCATTCTACCCCTATCAAATGGGTTCTCATGAGAGTAGCTTCTCACCTTTTCCCACAGTCCATCAGATGCTAAGATGAGAAACTCCATATCAGAAGTAAAGGGTAGAACTTTTGTATCAGGCTTGGCCAACAGCCACTCCTTCAAGTGAGCATCTCCAATGCTTCTAGTTACAGCAAGAATCCCCTCAACCCTCCAAGTTCCATGGTGGATGCCAACATACCCTCCCTATGGTACACCACCACCAAAAGAAATCATAATTCATAAGCCCTTTTTCAAGCATTTGGCCCAATTGCCAATACTAAGAAGAGCAAGGTTAAAAAATTTATAGCATTGAAAACCTACTGTATGTCCGGTCCCGATACTTAGACAATATTTGTTTGGTATCATTCATAGATCAAAATCTTGGACGATACTAAGACATATTGGCTGATACATTGTTGTACCGGAGTCACCTCGCCCGATACTTTGTAGCATACTGTATCATTCATACCCGATACCCAAGACGATATGATTGGTAGAGACCCATACCGAGACCGATACCGAGATTTAAATCCCTGGTATCATTCAATACAAGTTTGTCTCAGGTAATAGGGTGTGAAATGGCCACAATCAGTTTACATCGTCCCTATACAAATTTGTATTGAACAAAAAGAGAAATCTACCATTAGCATGAAAAACCAAAAAGATAATACATCATTGTTAAAAAACTTAGTATCGGAAGCCTACTGTCCAGTCGCACCATATCATTCATAGATCAAAATTTTGGGTGATACTGAGATATATTGGGCGATACGTCATGGTATCAGCGCCACCCGAGACAAATGTATATCTCAGGTATCACCTGATACATATACTTTGTAGTGTGGATACCTGATACCCAAGACGATATGTCTCGGTATTGGAACATACCGATAACAAGTTTGTATAGGATGATAGGGTGTGAATTGGCCCTCAATCAGTTTTATATCTTCCCAATACAAACTTGTGTTGAAGAAAAAGGGAATTCTACCATTAGCATGAAAAAACAAAGGATAATACATCATTGCCATAGGCTCTAGAAAACCAAAAGATGAAACTTTTCAATATCATGTAGAAAAGAAAAAGGGAATTAATGTTGTTATGGTTATATAGTAATATGGTTTTCCAAGTCATACCTTCTCCTCAATTCTCGTCCTTTCGTCCTCCCGTCCAGCACTATGGTCAACCGTAAGGGCTTCAGCCACGCCACCTCTGCAGAGAACAGCTCGGCAATCTCCCAAGTTTGAGACAACTATGTCGTCTTCAATCAAGGCAGTGACACAGCAAGCACCACTGCTTAACCCCTGTAATGCTTAATCATGGTCACGTCTACGGGAAAAAAAATGAAACCATAGATTTGAGGAATTAATGTACGAAAAGAAGAGTTGGTATTAGGTTCCCAACCTGAGTGCCAGAAGTGGCACTCGGGCCAATCTTCTTCTTACCAAATGGTCAAGGGTAAGTGCCCAGTTATATATAAGCACGCAGACCAGGGAAAGTACACTTCTGACTAAACAATATCTGCACATATCACAATGTTAGCGGTGGGAGATTGACCTGAGAGCTGCCATTGGCAATCGGGTTGAGTACCTAATGCCAACTCATATAAAGAAACCTATGGATCCAGTTCGTGTTTAACCCCTTACCATATTCTATGAATTTCTTGATTTTTGGAGTCAACAGAGGAATAATAGATGGCGTGACTAGTAAATTTCCTTTCAAATAATTTGGTATGTATAAAACAAATCTCAAAACATAACAAAAAATAAATTTAATTTTTTTTATTATAGTTCTTGGAAGGAATTCCTGTCTGTTTAAGCTCAACTTCAAGTGGACTGTAACTTGAATTGGTGATTGGTTAGTAATTAACTAATTACTTATTGAGCATTAACTAGTTGTAGTTCCTGCCAACTCTAGTAAGTTGAATATATAATTCAAAATAGATTACAGATCATTGGTATTTATCACTAAAATTCATCATAAAGTGAACTTGTCAGTGTTAACCTGGTTCAAAGTTCATGTAATCAATGGAAATATGAAGATTTGAGGAATAGAAAGAAACAAAGATACAAAAAGAAACATATGTCTACTTTTTGTTTACTCCTTACCTTATTTTTTCAATTTCTTGTTTTCAGGAATCACCAAATGAATTCTATTATGTGACTTCTTGTAAACTTTCTTTCAAATAATGTGACACATAAAAACTTACTTTAAAACAAAATATAGAATGCATTTAAATGTTTTGGGACATGAATAGAGGATTGCAACCATATTTTTCTTATAAAGGATTCACACCTGTTTAACCTTAACTTCAATTGAACTGTAAGTTGGATTAGATTTTGTTTTGGACTACATTATTGTATAATGTATTTCAACCTAATCTATTTAATTTATCTTATAAAATGCATGCTTGGTGTTGAACCTAAAACCACTGTTGTGATTTGCTAGAAAAATTGGGATCTTATTTTGCATGTATGCATCATTATGAGGAGCTAAGGAACCATTTCTTATTTAACATAATTTAAATCATGTTTGACTTGTTGACCATGATTAACTGCTTTTATCATCTTGATCATAAGATCCATGTGTCAACTACTTGGTCGGCACACTAATTCAATCGACTGTGTCGAATTTCCGAGCGGTCAGTTTGAGCATGTTAGCACATTCATTCGAACACAAGGGAGCCCAATCCCACGTCATGTTGTAGAATGCCATGGGCCTAACTCAACCTCACAAATCCAGCTTGTAAGGTGAGGAGTCCCCAAATATATATACCCCAAGACCTCCAAGCCCACAGGCAATGTGGGACACTATTCTAACAGACTACTCTATGATCATAATCGCCTGTGTGCTCAACTTGAAGGCATATCAGCTCTAGAATCACATAAATGCAACTGTTCAAGTATGAATGAACCAATCATTGATGCTAGTAGTGCTAACACAGTAGTTGTTGGTGTAAATGTGCTAACACAGGAGATGGAAACTTAAGTGGGTCCCATGTTGAAACTCAATTTGCATGCACCAAGCCATTTTAAGAGGAAATCAATTCATTTTCAACCTCTCAGGTGGCTGAAATTGAGTTTCTCACCAACACAATAATGGTTTGTCATTTCAACACTAATTTTGGTAAAAAAACAAAAAAAAAAATCCTTTTCCAAACAATATGGGCTAATGTTTTACTGTTTGGACAAAACTGCCTTTTCGTATTCTTTTCCAAATAGACTTGGCCTTGTTTGGCAAAGTTGCTTCTGAAAAGCACTTTTGAGAGTCAAATTTGGATGAGGAACACTTTCTACCCGAGGACACGGCCACCTGTAGCTGAAAATGGTGTGTGTTTCTCCATGTTCAGCCCAAGGACAAGGCACTGTTTGATAACAAGGGAATGTCAAATATTTGTGGAAATGAAATTCAATTTCATCATGTTTTTGTTTGATAGCATAAGGAGATGGAAACTTAAGTGGGTCCCATGTTGAAACTCAATTTGCATGCACCAAGCCATTTTAAGAGGAAATCAATTCATTTTCAACCTCTCAGGTGGCTGAAATTGAGTTTCTCACCAACACAATAATGGTTTGTCATTTCAACACTAATTTTGGTAAAAAAAAAAATCCTTTTCCAAACAATATGGGCTAATGTCTTATTGTTTGGACAAAACTGCCTTTTCGTATTCTTTTCCAAATAGACTTGGCCTTGTTTGGCAAAGTTGCTTCTGAAAAGCACTTTTGAGAGTCAAATTTGGATGAGGAACACTTTCTACCCAAGGACACGGCCACCTGTAGCTGAAAATGGTGTGTGTTTCTCCATGTTCAGCTAGAGGTAGCCAAGGCCTTGGGTGGAAAGTGATTCTCACCCAATATTTTACCATGAAAAGTGCTTTTCAGAAGCAACTTTGCCAAATAGGGCCTAATCAAACAGGAGAAATCAATTCTAATGGAAATCATTTCTCATACAACTTAATCAAAAGACAAAAATTTCATTTCCAAAGGAAATCAATCAGAAATTTGATTTTACTTCCTATTTGAAGTTTCCCATCAAAAAGAGAATCCTCAACCGGATCCATCTGAACTATTGGGATGAACTAAGTTGTCTATTTCGAAGCCGCTATCTCTACAAGGCAAGGTGAATCATCCAAAGAAAGCTGCTGAATTTGAGAAGTAGATAGTGAAAGAATTCAATTCCAATGGAAATCATTTCTCATACAGGTTTGTCATTTCAACGCTAATTTTGGTAAACAAAAAATTCCTTTTCCAAACAATATGGGTGGAAAGTGATTCTCACCCAATATTTTACCCTGGAGAGTGCTTTTCAGAGGCAACTTTGCCAAATATGGCCTAATCAAACATGAGAAATCAATTCCAATGGAAATCATTTCTCATACAGCCTAATCAAAAGACAAAAAGTTCATTTCCAAAGGAAATCAATCAGAAAATTGATTTTACTTCCTGTCAGAAATTTCCCTGCTATCAAACAAAGAATCCTCGACCAGATCCATCTAAACTGTTGGGATGAACTAATTTGTCTATTTCGAAGCCGCTATCTCCACAAGGCAGAGTGAATCATCCAAAGAAAGCTGCTGAATTTGAGAAGTAGATAGTGAAAGAAATCAATTCCAATGGAAATCATTTCTCATACAGGGTTGTCATTTCAACACTAATTTTGGTAAAAAAAAATCCCTTTCCAAACAATATGGGCCAATGTTTTTACTGTTTGGACAAAAGTGCCTTTTCATATTCTTTTCCAAATAGACTAAGGCCCTATATTTGGCAAAGTTGCTTCCGAAAAGCACTTTTCAAGGTAAAATATTGGGTGAGAATCACTTTCCACCCAAGGCCTTGGCTACCTCTAGCTAAACATGGAGAAACAGCCCCAAGATGCTTCCCCAAGGCCTTGGCTACCTCTAGCTGAACATGGAGAAACAGCCCTAGGTTGCGCTTCCCCAAACACACACCATTTTCAAATATAGGTGGCCAAGTCCATGGGTAGAAAGTGATTCTCACCCAATATTTTACCCTAAAATGGCCCTTTTTGGCAAAGTTGCTTCCGAAAAGCACTTCTTAGGGTAAAATATTGGGTGAGAATCACTTTCCACCCAAGGCCTCTTGGCTACCTCTAGCTAGAGGTAGCGCCTTGTTTTTCACAAAGTTGCTTCTGAAAAGGACACGGCCACCTATAGCTGATATAGGTGGCCAAGTCCCAGGTTGCTTCCCCAAACATACACCATTTTCAGATATAGGTGGCCAAGTCCTTGGGTAGAAAGTGATTCTCACCCAATATTTTACCCTAAAATGGCCCTTTTTGGCAAAGTTGCTTCCGAAAAGTACTTTTTAGGGTAAAATACTGGGTGAGAATCACTTTCCACCCAAGGCCTCTTGGCTACCTCTAGCTAGAGGTAGCGCCTTGTTTCACAAAGTTGCTTCTGAAAAGCACTTTTGGGAGTCAAATTTGGGTGAGGAGCGCACCTTCTACCCAAGGACATGGCCACCTATAGCTGAAAATGGTGTGTGTTTGGGGAAGCAGCCTGAGGCTGTTTCTCCATGTTCAGCTAGAGGTAGCCAAGGCCTTTGGGTGGAAAGTGATTCTCACCCAATATTTTACCCTGAAAAGTGCTTTTTCTGAAGCAACTTTGCCAAATGGCCCTAATCAAGCAGGAGAAATCAATTCCAATGGAAATCATTTCTCATACAACCTAATTAAAAGACCAAAATTTCATTTCTAGAGGAAATCAATCAGAAAATTTATTTTACTTCCTATTTAAGTTTCCCTGCTATCAAATAGAGAATCCTCGAACGGATCCATCTGAACTGTTGGGATGAACTAATTTGTCTATTTCAAAGACATAATCTCCACAATGCAGGGTGAATCATCCAAAGAAAGCTACTGAGTTTGAGAAGTTCATAGTGAATGAAATCAATTCCAATGGAAATCATTTCTCATACAGCCTAATCGAAAGACAAAAATTTCATTTCCAAAGGAAATCAATCAGAAAATTGATTTTACTTCCTGTTCGAAGTTTCCCTCTTATCAAACAAAGAATCCTCAACCGGATCCATCTGAACTGTTGGGATGAACTAATTTGTCCATTTCGAAGCCACTATCTCCACAAGGCAGGGTGAGTCATCCAAAGAAAGCTGCTGAATTTGAGAAGTAGATAGTGAAAGAAATCAGTTCCAATGGAAATCATTTCTCATACAGGTTTGTCATTTCAACACTAATTTTGGTAAAAAAAAATTCCTTTTGCAAACAACATGGGCTAATGTTTTACTGTTTGGACAAAAGGGCCTTTTCGTATTCTTTTCCAAATAGACTAAGGCCCTATCTGGAAAAGTTACTTCTGAAAAGCACTTTTTAGAGTAAAATATTGGGTGAGAATCACTTTCCACCCAAGGCCTTGGCTGCCTCTAGCTGAACATGGAGAAACAGCCCCAGGCTGCTTCCCCAAACAAACACCATTTCCAAATAGACTAAGGCCTTGTTCGCAAAGTTGCTTCTGAAGAGCACTTTTGAGAGTCAAATTTGGGTGAGGAGCACTTTCTACCCAAGGACACGGCCACTTATAGCTGAAAATGATGTGTGTTTGGATAAACAGCCCCAGGCTACTTCTCACCCAATATTTTACCCTGAAAAGTGCTTTTCAGAAGCAACTTTGCCAAATAAGGCCTAATCAAACTTGAGAAATCAATCCCAATGGAAATCATTTCTCATACAACTTAATCAAAAGACAAAAATTTCATTTTCAAAGGAAATCAATCAGAAAATTGATTTTACTTCTTGTTTGAAGTTTCCCTGCTATCAAACAGAGAATCCTCAAACAAATCCATCTGAACTGTTGGGATGAACTAATTTGTCTATTTCGAAGACGCTATCTCCACAAGGCAGGGTGAATCACCCAAAGAAAGCTGCTGAATTTGAGAAGTAGATAGTGAAAGAAATCAATTCCAATGGAAAGCATTTCTCATACAGCCTAATTCAAAAGACAAAAATTTCATTTCCAAAGGAAATCAATCAGAAAATTGATTTTACTTCCTGTTTGAAGTTTCCCTGTTATCAAACAGAGAATCCTCGACCGGATCCATCTGAACTGTTGGGATGAACTATTTGTATATTTCGAAGCCACTATCTCCACAAGGCAGGGTGAATCATCCAAAGAAAGCTGCTGAATTTGAGAACAAGATAGTGAAAGAAAAAGTGGTATTCGCTCTTAAGGTGTCGGATATCAGATGTTGTGTTTGTACATTGTATAATTAGCAAAGGTTGGGGGAGTACTTCTATAATGTTCTTGCAGAGCCCCCTGAGAACAGAGATGTATAATGAAATTTCAGCTAGGTCTAAGTGGTAATGGATTCAATATAACCACTTTGAACATAACTTTTTTGAAGAGATTTTTTTTTTTTTAAATAAAATTATAAAGAGGTATCCGGCCTCTTAAAACACCTGACTAAGTTCCCGGCTACGTGAGATTCAATATGATCACAGGTGACGGGGAACGTCAAGATCAAGAACATTGGAATTGGGCCGCAACAAATTTTCAGCTTCAGAAAGGCTTAAAGGAGTCGAATCAGCGTGCCGGAGCATTGCACAATGATTAATTAATCGATTTGAAAATTTCAATCGATTGAATTTGTGATTGCACGGACATGAAATTGAAACTTCAATCGATGGAATTTGAAATTTTCAATCGATTGAATTTGAAATTTTCAATCCATTGAATTTGAAAATTTAATCCATTGAATTTATGATTAATCAATCGATTGAATTTAAAATTCAATCGATTGACTGTGCTATGTCCAGAATTCAAATTTACGTTTTGTTTAGTTTGTTTTAGGGTTTTATTTTCTTTTATGGGGCCTCCTATATAAGGTCTCTAAATAAACATTGTAAGGACAGTTTTTTATTATTGAATGAAAGAGCTTTTGCTTTTGGAACTTGAGATGAGTTTCTTCCCGAGAAGGGTTTGGTGAGAAGCCAAGGGTGTGAAGCCCACGATCTATTTCCTGAGAAGTGTTTGGTGTGAAGCCAAGGGTGTGAATCCCACAATATCTATCTATTTCTTTATCTTTTATGCTCTTTCTTTGCTTTCTTTTGATCCCATAAATCCTAAATTCAGCCATCAGCCTCTAAATATCCCAATTTCATCAACCCCTATTTCAGCCATTAATTTCCCAACACCCAAAATTATAAACCCTAGTTTTTGCTCAAATCGTTCAATCAACCAATTCAATCACCCTAAATTTCACCACCGCCATTTGCTCAATCTAAACTGTTGATTCGTTCTGATCCCAAAAACCATAGAAGAACCTGAGATCCCACCATTGAACCACGAGCAAGAGCCCTAATCTGGAGAAGCTAGAGTTCTACCTCTAGATCAATCTACACCGCGAATCTAATGGATCTAGTTTTTGCTCAAACCGTTCAATAAACCGATTCAATCACCCTAAATTTCACCACCGCCATTTGCTCAATCTAAACCATTGATTCGATCTGATCCCATAAACCATAGAAGAACCTGAGATCCCACCATTGAACCACGAGCAAGAGAATCTGGAGAAGCTAGAGTTCTACCTCTAGATCGATCTACACCGCGAATCTAATGGATCTAGTTTTTGCTCAAACCGTTCAATCAACCGATTCAATCACCCTAAATTTCACCACTGCCATTTGCTCAATCTAAACCGTTGATTCGATCCGATCCCATAAACCATAGAAGAACCTGAGATCCCACCATTGAACCACGAGCAAGAGAATCTGGAGAAGCTAGAGTTCTACCTCTAGATCGATCTACACCCCGAATCTAATGGACCTAGCGCATGGACCGGACCCTATTCGAATCTAAGCGCAATTCTCCAAAGGAAAACTTCGAAACCCTAAGGTATCCGCATTAATTTAATGGTTTATTGTTTAATTAATTTAGTTTAATTTCGACAATTAATTAAATCATAGCATGCACGTAGTTTATCCAGCATCAACATGTCATCAAGGATAAATCCCAATGAGTGGACAACAAGGGATGAGATTGAACTCAACCCTCCAATTTCTTGAGGCATGTCCTGGCCACTGTGTCAACTACTCATTGGTTTGTTGGAGATTATATTACATGACTTACGTACAAGATGACTGTTATTGAATCTACTGAGGATCTAGAATAATTAATTCAAGTGGAATTTAGCCTTCTATTATCAAAGTGCATTGCTCCTTTACATTTAGAAACATACATTTTTAGATCAGTTCATCCCCCAACCATAACAAGAAACTATAAAAATCATCGACTTCAGGCGAAATCAATACTGAGTTAGAATTACCTGCTTCAAAAAATCTTGATCTGTCTTTAAATACCCAGCCTTGATAGCTTCTGCCTTCACTATATCGTCTCCACATCTCTCCATCATTTCTAATATGTTTGAGTGCAAATTCTCCATGATGAAATCTGCTGCCATTCTACCTCCATGCCCATCATAAACCCCAAAAAAATGCTATAGTCCAAAACAATGACCCATTAGGTGAAGGAAACTTAAAATTTTACATCTTGAATGCTTTTTCTATATTTCATTATGGAGAAAAGCATCTTCAATACAGGTGAATACATTCAATTAAGATCTCAAAAGATCTTTAATAAGAAAAAGGGGGGTCCACGTTTCTCTATATTCATCACTTAAATGAAAAATCCCCTAGCATAGTAAACCAAATTCGGATTGGGCAATCATTAGGTGGGTTGTCAGTTTGGTTTAATTCAGATAAATTTGGAAATATTCGGGGAAAAAATGGGAAAATTTTTGGGGAGAAAATATATCGAAATATATGCTAACATATATTTAATTTTAAAACGATGTCTTGAAATAATAAATTAAGTGTATTATATACTCCACTTGCATTAACAATTTACAATCATAAAAAAACAAGGACAATGTCGGCAGACCATTCAGCGGATTGCTGATGTAGAGCGATGCAAGAGTAGTGGGACCAGCAATGTCGGGGCAGCCACTTATATTGCACCACGTAAGCATTCGCTGAATGGTCTGCTGTTCCCGTCCATTCATTATAATTTTCCCAAAAACAATATGAAGTATGATTAAGGCATGTATCACAAATTCACAGTGATAAAAATATGAAATTTTTTGAAACATTAGTCAAATTGGGAAAATTCTAGAAAATTTCGGAGAAGTTTGGCAGACCTTCTATTCGGAGAATTTCTCCAATATTTTCATTAACTCAGAGAATTTTGTGACAGAGTCACTCAGACCCCTATTCTTTAATAAAGAAGATTCATCAACACCATGTCTTAAATAACAAATAAAACTCCAAATTAAACAAGGAAAGGTCAAATTTCTCACCTTCTTTGAATGTCCATTCAAATTTGAAACTACTTTGTGAGCATCTTCCATGATGGCCTTCTTCTTCCCTTTAATAAAGAAAACACCAAACCCATCTCCATCAATTCCAGACCCCTCTTTATCTGCAGCATTCTTCTCTCTGGGCTCGTGCTTTGCCACCAGTTTCTTCTTATATATTTCACATTGATCCTGAGGGATCTCAAGCTTGGGGGGTCTTTTCCTCTTCAAAGAAGAGGTAATCATAGAACTAAACACAAAAGAAGCTGGCGTTTTATTCTCAATCTCTTTTAAAACTGAAGAACTCTCAACTCTGGTTTCAAAAACTGGGTGGTTTTGAAATGGGTTTCCGATAAATCCATCGGCATCGAGCCCCTCCTCATTGCCTGCCACGTTCTTCGCTATGGTCTCTGCGGCCTCTGCCGCCGGCATCTGGATTTCACGCAGAACTTGAGGGATCTGAATGCTGGAGGAGCTTTTCCTCTTCAAAGAGCAACTAGAGGCAGTAGAAGTAGTACCAAAAGTGAAAGAAGATTGGGTTCTGTTTTCAATATCTGCCAAAACTGAAGGACTTTCGACTCTGGGTTTAAGAAAACGATCGAAACGATCAAGAACTGTGGTCTCTTGGATGGCTGACATGGCGTTTGCGTTCGAGAACAAGGAGAGAGAGAGAGGGCGTAGGGGGGGTGAGAGAGAGTTCCAACGGCTAAAAATACGGGTGTTTAAAAAGAAGTGGGAGTGAGTAGCCGTTAGACAGATTTTTTTAGGGGCAAGCTCCTCCGAGCCGTTAGGGATAGTGGAGAAACAGGGCTGAGCGTTTTACTCACTTTTCAAATAAAGAGTCAACAGCTCTTCTTTGTATTTGCACGGATTTCAAGGATGGGAGAACAGATTTGATTCACTGATATCCGTTCGAGTCTGTTGGTCTACACATTCCAAGTTAAAGAAGTGTTTACACTGATATCTAAGACAGTGAGGAGAGAGAGAGAGAGAGAGAGAGTGGGAGGTTTTGGTTGGGACATGGGAGTGGCGATTTGTTAGGGACAATTAGTCAAAGTTTGAAATTATGGACGAATTAGTGTTTTAAGTTGACCTACTACTGTCTGATTAATTACCCTAGTGTTAGGGTTCGGTAACAATTAGAACTTTCGAAGTGGGTTGTCGACACGGGTCGGGTCACCGTTACCTTTGCGCCCGTCCCAAATTTTCTCCAGGGTTAGGCACATAAACTTGACCCATTGGATCGGGTCAAGTCGACAAGAGGTCCGGGCAGGTTCCGTCGTGTTGCTTCGCGTCGGGAAAAATGGACCCGACTGTGCTAACCATTATTTATTGGTGTTTAAATGATCTTACACCATTAAGGGTTAAATGTGACAGAGTCAATACTCGAGGTAGCAGCAGGAATGCATGGGAGCCTTTGGAGCTGGTTAGTTAGCAGCAAGAAGACGTAAGTGCTTTGGAGCTGATTGGTGGCTCGATGCGGTCGCGACACGGTCGGGATGTTGTCGCGTGAGAAGATGATGTAAGGAGTTATGAGTAGTGGTGTAGGGCATGACACTATGTGCCACGGAGGAGTTCATGTGTCATAGGGGTATGACAAACCAAAACGTTTGAGATTATCGGATTATTTACCCATAGATAGTGTTTGAACCATTTATGTGGGAGGCAGGTTACTCTCACACACACGGAGCCTTGCATCGCCAGAAGGTGAGCAAGTGTCTCCTAGCTCTGAAAGGGTGGGCCTAAGACGTTCCTTCGAAAGCAATATCATGTCTCATCCAATGTGAGGTTGTCATGTGGCTTGGGCCAGCATCACGACCATGCACATGGGTCAGCAACGAAGGAGGCACTCGAGAACTACGTGGGATACGATAGTACACGGTAGCTGAGGGTCAGATACGATAGTACACGATAGTGGATTTGATTCAGTATACCGCCGAGACATATTGGAATGGGACGGCATGGGGAGCTACATGCTACTGTTGCGAGGCAAAGTACTAGTGTTGGACACAGGGTGAAGCTTGAGCGAGCCAAATGAAGCACGGAGGTGTGCAGGCGTGCCATTAGGGGCACGATAAGTTAATATGATTGGTCTCGGGAGAAAGCAACCGTGAACGGAAGTTCTCGTCCTCTAAGCGGGTGGTATCAGAGTCTGATGGTTTGGTAGGCTAGCTTCATTGCACGCGATATTGAGGCGTCGCACGGGTGTGATAGCCGGTATAGGACTACGCTCTCGTGACAGATGGTCCCATGACAGATGGTATTACAGCCAAGTTAGATCCGGATGACGAGATATGGTGTTAGGAGGGCACGCGACATCTTGGTGCCAAGAGGGCACGCGATATAGATTGAGGAGGGCGCGCGACATCATAGAGCCAGATCGATCTGAATGGAGTAGCGCTTGACAACTAGTGGGAAGGTGGGGTGACCTTGAAAATATAAGGCTAGATTGATCTAGAGGGTGATGTTGGGTGAGCTAGCAGGAATGTAGGGGAACCTTGGAGCTAGATTGATCTAGTTAAGGGGTGAGGGCCTTAGGACTGGAGAATCAAGTGAATATGGAATGGGTGACGCTGGGGAGCTAGTGGGAAGGTGAAGACCTAAGAACTAAGGTAAACCGAATGAGAGCTTGGGAAACAAAGGGGTGAAGGCAGGGCTGAGATATCGAGGTGTTTCGAAAGCTGAATTTGGTGAAGCCGAATGCTTGGTGCATGACATGGTGAGTGATAGCGCTAGTATGGGTGATGCTTGAAGAATCAGTGTGTTTCTTGTTCGTATGTGAAGCTAGTTTCATGCCGAGTGAAATGCGGATGGAGCCAAGTTTGAGCTAGCGGAGAGGTGCCAAACCTCAGGGCTTGATATTGGGTGTCAGCATAGTGGTGTGTTGACGTTAACAGGTTGGGAGGAGTTGGTGTGGTCATTCCACTGTGATTATTGTGTCAACGAGGACGTTGACATTATGGAGTAGTGAAAGATGTGAAAGATGGGGTCAATACTCGGGGTAGCAGCAGGAAGGCGTGAAGGCCTTGGAGAAGGAAAGCATAGGGGCCTTGGAGCTGATTGGTGGCGCTATGCGATTACTACACGGTTGCGACGCGATCGCGTGAGAAGATGATGTGGGGATTTATGTGCGTAGTGGTGTGGGGCATGATACTATGTGTCACGGAAGGAGTCCTTGTGTCATGGGGGTATGACAAACCAATACGTTTGAGGTCCTCGGATTATTTGGCCATAGATGGTGTTTGGACTATCTATGTGGGAGGTGGGTTGCTCTCACACACACGGAGCCTTGCATCGCCAGAAGCTGCGCAAGTATCTCCTAGGTCTGAAAGGGTGGGCCTAGGACGTTGCTTCGGAAGTAATGTCGTGTGTCACCTAAGGTGATGTTGTCATGTGGCCCCCGGGCCAGCATCGCGGTGCACATGGGTCGGCAATGAAGAAAGTACTTGAGGGCTATCTGAGTCACGGTAGTGCACAGTAGCTAAGGGTCGGATGCAGACGTGCGTTAGAATCGACGAACGCACACGATGGTGGGCTTGGTTTAGTATGTCGGCGAGACATGTTGGAATGGGACGACATGGGAAGCTGCATGCTACTGTTGCGAGGTGAAATACTAGTGTTGGACACAGGGTGAAGCTTGAGCAGGCCAAATGAGGCACGTAGGTGCTAACAGGTGGGTCGTTAGAGGCACGATGCATTGATATGGTTGGCCTCGGGAGAACGCAATCATGAACGGAAAGTTCTCGTCCTCTAGGCGCGTGGTATCAGAGTCTGATGGTTTGGTAGGCTGGCTTCGTTGCACGCGACATCGAGGCGCCGCATGGGTGTGATAGCCGATATCGGGCTGCGCCCCCGTGACATGAGGATATAAGTAATCCACACCATCAAAGCGTTAGATCATACATTGAAAGGCAAAAGCTCAAACATCAAAGTTTTTTAGAGCTTTAAACCATCTAATCAATAGACTATAATATCAACCGTTATTTTAATTTTATTAGTTTATATTAGTTCATCAATCAGATGGTTCACATCCACTTATAAGCATGTTTCTTCGACCTAAGATATATTCCAGTGATGGACTGCCACCATACTTCAATGGTATGACATAAAATATATAAATTTAATGGTGTATGATCATTGAAACACCATTCAAGTTTTTAAATGACGCTCATATATATATATATATATATATATGAGCTTCATGTAAGATCTTGAAGGACATTCATCGCATAGTTACAAAAATCGCAGAATTTTAAAAAAATCGCGAATAATTCACAAATTTAATGTCCCCCAAATTATTCCCGAACTATTCGTGAATTTTTTGACAATTTGCCTAAACACAAAAAATCACGAATAATTCCCAAAATTTTCCAAAAAGTTGTGACTTACTAAATCTTTTTATTTTTAAATTTTTCTCACCGATTTTTCCTCAGAATATTTCCCTAAACTTCCCAAATTTGCCGAATTTTCTATATATATATATATATATATATATATATATATATATATATATATATATATATATATATATATATATATAAGGCCCGAGACTATGGATTCAAACCCACCCCGAGGAGTTAGGTTAGGTTTAGTTGGAGGCCATGTGGCATTCATCCAAGGGATCTGGTTCCACGTCAACCTGTTCAAGGACGATCAGAGGCCACCCAAAAAATTTGGGCATGAACCGAAATATATACACCATCCAAACTGTGATCATTAGGGGAAAAAAATCAACGCACTAGGATACATGCACGGTACCCAAACTTTGACCACAATTTTGAATACAAAAAAGATTTTTTTTAATATATTCTTTTTTTATAGATCACATGCCACGGGATCTAACCACTGGTGTTGTTTTGGAATCATGTGCCACATGGCATGTGCTATGTGGTTCTAACCCTCCACTCCCAATATGGGTTTAAAGTTCAAACCCATTGGGACACCAAATGATATTGAATGATCTTTCACCATCGATGATTTTAAGATTTGGGTGATCCATACCATCACAGTGGTAGATATTATAATGAAGTGTTCTAGGAAGATTTAAACCATCTGATTTGTAAACTATACACTACAAAAAATAACACTATTAGCGGCATGTCACGGGGTAACTTTTTCGACGCCCATGCGACGCCTCGCTACCGCTACAGCGAGGACAGCCAGTCCAACCAACACTCTGACACCACTCGCCTAGAGGATGGGAACTCCCATTCACAGTTGCCTTCACCCGAGGCAAATCATCTCAACGCATCATGTCTACTCGCGACATGCATGCCAGCATCTCTGTGTCTCGCTTGGCCTGCCCAACTTTACCCTGTGTCCGACACTAGTTTCTCGCCCACAATAGTAGCATGCAGCTCCACATGATGTCTCATTTCATACATGTCTCGCTAACATACTGAATCAAGCTCACCATCGTGTGTGGCCCATCGACCAGCATACATCCGTTTCGAGCCCTCAGCTAACGTGCACCACAGTGTCCCACGTAACCCTCGAGTGCCCAGGAGACGTTGCCAACCCATATACGCTGCGACGCGTAACTCGAGTCATATGGCAACCTCGCTTAGGGTGACACACGGCATCGCTGCAGTGACGTTCTAGGCCCACCCATCAAGACCTAGAAGACCTATGTGCCCCTCCAACAACGCATGGCCCCATGTGTAGGGAAAACCGAACTCTCTTCCTCCAAGTATGGTGTAAACACCAACTTGGGTCATCCAGCAAAAGAACCTCAAATCTATTGGTTTGACATATCACAATGGCACACAGCTCTCTATCTGTGGCACACACCTTCAAAGATATTGGTTTGGCATAAATCGTGGCACACAATCCTCTGCTCGTAGCACATAGTGTCATCCTCAATTGGTACATGCCCCTTTGAGGTCCCACATCATCATACCATTCGTCCGTGTCGCGACCATATCATGTTCGTGTCTTGACCATATCGCGTCCATGTCACGACCATGTCGCGAGGCCCTCATGGCCTCATGTCGCATGCCCTCTTGGCGCCACAGGTAGTACCCTTGTGGCACTAGAATGTTGCGTGCCCTCTTGACACTACATCACATGTCGTTCAAGCTAGATGTCGTATGCCCTCTTGGCACCACATCACTTGTCGTCATGACACTGCCTCACGTGCCTCATAACACTAGGATGTTGCGTGTCCTCTTGGCACCACATCGTGTGCCATCTTCGCACCGCATCATGTGTCTCATGGCACTAGGATGTCGCGTGTCCTCTTGACACCAAATCGCGTGCCATTTTGGCACCGCATCACATGCCTAATGACACCAGGATGTTGCAAGTCCGCTTGGCACCACATCGCGTGCCCCTACGCGGAGTACAACATTTTATGTCTCACGTGCGTCTAGTCGCCACACTAGATCGACACTTAGCTCGAGTCACCGTCGCAGCATATATAAGAGGAACACGCACGCGCCACAAGGCGACGTGCCTCCGTGCACATGCGCTACACAGTTAGCTCCAAGGTCCGCCCACCTTCTTGCTAGCCAAATGCTCAGCTTCAAGGCCACCATACCTTACTACCGGTATTCAAAGTAATGATAAAGTCACAAGGTGGAGTCCTAGCCTCGAGGTTTGGCACATCCTCGCTAGTTCACTTAGTCTCATCCGCGCCTATGAATGAGCAATACACTGATTCTTTGCGCGGCTCCGTACCAATGCTATCCATCATCACTATGCCATGCACTAAGTGTACGTGACTACGGCTCGCTCTAGTATCTCGACACCACTTGCTTCATCTAAGAGTCCGCTTCCCTAGCGTCACACGCTAAGTCAGTCTACCTCACTCTCGTGTGTGGCTTTCGTCACTAGCACACATTGTATTCGAACCCTCCTGCCGACGTGCTCTACAGAGTCCCATGTAACGTCCTCAGGCCAACGTGCTCTATCGAGTCCCACGTGGCTATCTCATGCCGACGTTCTCTATAGAGTTTTGCCTTCGAAACAACTTAGTACATCGGTCACACCTTCACAACTCTGTTTCTCAAGCTTGCCTTCGTTTCAAGCTAGCTCCAAGGTCCTTTCACCTTCCTGCTAGTTGATCAAATGTGCATCTCTATGCACCAAGGTCATGACCCCATCACAGGCAGCCAAAAACTGCCATTATTAATAAAAAACTGCTGGTAATACCCTTGTCGCTAATAGTGTGACAGTCCGGATTTCCACACCCAAAAACTCGTGCCATCAGGATCATAATATGGATAATTCCTGAAACAAGCCAAGGAGTGTCTGCTCATCTAGCGAAAATCAGACTAGGCACCATTGGAAAAGGCAGATCTAGTCATTATATAAGGCTCTAATTAAAAGAAAGGAACAAAACAGTAAATATGTATATAACAAAAGAATATACATCCTTAAAAATAAACAAAGAAGAACCACTGATGATGAACATCCATCACTCAAAACAATGATTCCCAATGATAGTTCCTATAGAATGTATAAAACCATAAGTGGAACATCTATAGTATATAATATAGAACGGTGGCCACCAGGCATACAGATAATCTAAAATACAAGTACAGATCCCAAAATAGAACTAATACCCAAGACAAATACCCAAGCTGCTAATAGAA
Source organism: Chloranthus sessilifolius (assembly GCA_021018995.1). Taxonomy (NCBI): domain Eukaryota; kingdom Viridiplantae; phylum Streptophyta; class Magnoliopsida; order Chloranthales; family Chloranthaceae; genus Chloranthus; species Chloranthus sessilifolius. Next base: position 120,327,209 of record CM037592.1, read on the forward strand.
TTCGTCAACAGGGGTGTCAGTGTCCTCCTCCTCGACCTCAGACTCAGGCTCCGGCTGATAATCAGGATCACTGTCAGAGCCTGGAATCCTAGCCTCAGAATCTATTATATAGAAACAGGGTGAGCTAACCATATAAGTTTAATAGAAGAAACTCAAGTAAATTACATCTAAAATATAAAACATGGTTTGCAAAATATAACTTAGAACAGATGATTAAATCAGATAGTGCAGACAGAACAGAATAGATACAGACAAATGATTAGATATCAGATGCGGAATTATCATAAACAGACTATTCTCAGAGTTTTCAGACGTATGCATACAATATTTAGTGACTTAAATTCTATACTTAAATAACTCCCGTGAATATAGCACGTGATAGCCAGATGTGTGCCGATGGGTAACCTCAACCATCGTCGTTCAATGAATAATTTTAAATTATTTGCATCAAGCCTCTTCAAATGAGAGAAACTTGTGCCAGGGGGTTTACAAATCAGATTCAAAAATATCCTGTCGTACCGATCGTGAAAATCCTCCCACGTCAGGGGGATTCGTCACATGGACTTTAAATCAGAGCATATATCAAGAATTAGAGCAGAGCAGAGATACAAAAAATAGAGATAACAGAGCTTTATCATATGTATGACATGCTTTTGAAATAACAGAAGTCAGATACGGATACTCAAAAATCATGCGGTCAAATTGGATACAAATTAAGTTGAATTTCTCCTACCTCAGATCAAGTCTTTCTAAGCAATTCCAAAGCTTTTTAAGGTGTCTTGGTCTTGACCTAGACCATACGTATAGTGTACTAAGTGCCAGAAATGTCAGAATAGAAATTGGTACACTATCCAACAGTGTTTTTCCCAAAAAATTAAAACAGATAAAACAGGAGAATTTGATCAATCAATTTCCCTATTTGACCGATCGGATTCACATTTGATCGATCAATCATTAATTTGATCGATCGGATTCACTGTTTGATCGATCAGAACCCATAATTTAAATGTACAGAATAGAGGATTCTTGATCGATCAACCTCCCTATTTGATCGATCAGACCCTCAATTCGATCATCAATCCTCATGTTTAATCGATCGGATTTTCAAAGTCACAAATGTCAGAAAAATAGACCTCCTATTCTATAAGGTATTTATAAGATTCAATCGATCAAATCCCATATTTGACCGATCAATCTCCCATTTTAATCGACTAATTCTCAATTGATCGATCATTCTATCACTTGGTTGATCACTTATAATTTGATTAATCAGTTCCAAATTTGATCGATCAAATCCCAGATTTGATCGATCGGACATGTCGGGCCTTAACTTCTTCAAAAACGCCCTCCTGTTTTATAGGGACTCATATAATTCGATCGATCAAATCCCAAATTTAATAGATTGGATTATAATTTGATCGATCAAATGTCCAATTTGATCGATCGAAAATGACAATTTCAGTCATTAATGAGGTTCGTTGATTTTAACCCCTTCTCCACCCTAGTCTTTATGATTCTCCATGAATCATTCGAGCACACATAAACACATCTTTAAGACATTAAAGACCCTATAAAAACATAGTAAATCACCACTTTGATGGCTACTCCTTGATTCACGGCATTTACGATCCAACGTGGGTTTTGGATTCGAATCAAAGAGTTTGTTGCTGTTTAGAAGTTTATGGAGTTAGAGTTGCGACTCCATGCTAATACACAGACGTGTATTGCTCTCTACAAAGGATTCGATGTCCACACGTTGATTCCTTCACGCTTTAAATCAGAGGGTCCGAAATCTAGGGTTCTCGAGTCTTGGCTCAGTAGAGGGAGTTCTCTAGCTATAGCTTCTAAGCAAGGATTCAAAACAAAGAGCAAAGGCATTTGGTATTCCTAACCTTCCTTCTCTTATAAGCTACCAATGAAAATATCCAGGATATTTTCATTTCTAAAACTTTGATCCGATGTTGAGTACACACACTACCTTCACGTATATATAACATTCTATAACGAATCTAATCACATTCAGACTCATGTCGCAAGTGACATATCACTTAACACGTCTACGGATTATTAATCTTGACATTGATATTTTTATTATTAAATTTTTAAATTTGTCTCGATTTCTGTGTCAGACACGTATATCAAAGCAGTCAGAAGTTTCAGAATTTTAGGGTCGTTACATTCTTCCCCCTTATGAATTTTTGTCCTCGAAAATTTCAGATAGATTTCGATAGGTCTACGATGTTCCCTACTCCTAATGCTCAAAACGAAATAGAAACAAACAGTTCTCACTGTAAGAGTTGGTCGCAGTGCAATGGTCTTCGCCAAGCACGCGTATAAAGGGTTGGGATCCGTAGTAACCTGGATGTACTGCGTGTCATATCCGAGAATGCCATAGAGGATTGCATTTGTACATGGATACATCCGTCCCAAGGGTCATGTGCTTGGAAGAACACTCCACAATGACTCAAACAACCACACACACAGAACATACACACAGTATTTAACAAATTTAAATCAGAGGTGTTAGACAGAACAGATTGCAGGGCAGAGGTGAAGTATACAAGCTAAACAGAGTACATAGCATGCAAAACAGATAATAAATAGAGCAGGTACAAGCAGGTAAAACGGAAATCATGCAGTAAATAATAGTGCATGCAAAGCAGAAATTTAATATGGAAAACAGAATTATATATACATATATATAATTATAAAAAGTAAAATAAAAGGTATAGTGGTCACCTGCTGGTGGAGCAGATGATGATCCAGGCTCTGTAGGTGCAGGTCTACTGGGTCTGGGTGGCTCGATACGATAGTCACGTGGATTAGCAACATGTTTGCGAGCATGACCGATCATGGGGATAGCAGTAGTGGGGTATGCCTACTGCATCAACTGGAGAAGTATACCCTTGTGAAAATCTTACCGTTGATGCACCTGATGGAGGAACTCCTGCATCTCGTCGAGCTGCTCATGCACCCTCTTGTTGCCCTCGGTGAACGTCGTGAGCACAGTTTCAAGCGTAGAGGTGGAAGGCGCAGGACGGTGTGCGGTGCTAGCATGAGCAGGTCGGCATGGAGGAACGGGTGCCGATCGAATAGGTACCGCAGGCTGAGGTGGAATATCAGGCTGTGCCTCCCCCACCTCTAGAGCTCGCTCAGCAGCCTCAGCTCCAGCCTCAGCTCCAGCCTCAACTGGTGGAACCTCCTCCTCATCGGATAACTTCTTCACCAAAAGGTCGTAACTTTTGGTCCAATCTTTAAGTTGAAAAACCTTAATGTTGTTATTCCTTCTCGGTTCCCCCGGTGCCATACTATACGCCTCTCGCACGGCGCTGTATTGCTCAACCATCCGTGTAATCAGTCGAGCATATAACATCTCCTTCTTTGACTTGGCCTTCTTCTCCGACATCCGATCCATGGCATCAAGCATGCCATTAATGATGTCGGCGACGGAGAACCAACGATTCTTGAAGGCCGAAAAGAGGAATTACTTTACAATACGCGTGTGCTCAGATCGATGCAAAAATGGGTAAATGGCACACTTGATGTAGGTATCAAGCATCCATAAATTGTCAGAAAGTTGGGCTCGCTTAATCGATTGGCCTGATCCTTATAGCCCTTACGTCATCTTAGCGATGACGTCCTCAAAGGGCAGCACATCCTTTACATAGGGTGCCGCCAATCCAGAGGTCTCAACATACCCTGAAGGGCATTGTAAAGCGACGGAGACGTAGAATTGGTTGAACTTGTACCCCAACCCGTCTATTTTTGTGATCATTTGATGATAGTCACTGCCCCATCAAAGGTGTTGGTAAAACAAGCGAACTATTCGCAGGCAATAGTGATCATGAAAAGGCTCGTGTAAGGGTTTGAGCCCTAATTTGGTGATGTAATTGATCGCCCATGTCATTTCGGGGTAAACTCATATTCGAGCGAGAAAGTCTTCGAAGCCCACCACTCCTTTGGTAGTTCACGGTCAATGAGTGGCTGTTGGGGTGGTTGAATGGGTGCCACAGGTGGTATGGGTGGTGCCACGGGTTGTACAATGGGTTATATGACCGGTTCAACTTGCGGGATGGGCACACGAACCCGCGAGGTAGGAACTTTACGCGAAGCGTTCTTCGTTCATGATCCCATAGTTTAAGAATGAGAAAATACACAAAAATCCCAAAGGAAATAAAGAAATTTAGGGTTTACCATGTTAGGAAATCGAAATACGATCCAAAGAAGTCGAAATGAGAAGTGTTCGTAGCCGGAAGTAGCGGAAAATCAAGTTTGAACCCAAAGGATGCAAAGTACTCCCGCTCGATAGCCCTCTCCTCGATCGTTCAAATGGATATTTTAAAACCCAGCGCCACTTAAATCGATAAATTTGATTGATCAATGCTAAATTGATCGATTGAATTTCAAAATGGAAAAGCCCTAACCCGATAGGTTGATATATCAATCCTCTAAGTTGATCGATCGGATTTCAAATTTGATTGATCAATTTTTCCAATTGATCGATTGGATAAGTTTAAAAGTAACACAAAGTTCAAAGTCAGTTGATCGATCAACTCTCTTTTTGATCGATCGGATTCACATTTGATCAATCAAATACTCCCTTTGATTGATCGAATAGGTCTAAAAATAGAGTACATGGTTGATCGATCAATTTATTAGTTTGATCGATCGGATAGGTGTTTGATCGATCAAATCACCACTTTGATTGATCGAATTTGACAGAAAAGTTGTCTTCCAATAATACAGGTTTAACTGGCCTGTAGGCATCATCATTGTCCAATGGTTATATTTTAATGTTATACCAACATGTTCAGCAATGTGTATAACCCTAAAATATGCTCAAAGATTTAACAAAGGTACAATACACTATACAATTAAATCCAATCATCAGAATTACCTCGTATATCTGTTAAACAAATATGGGTACTGCTCGCGAATTTTGACTTCGCACTCCCAGGTAGCCTCTGCAGAAGAATGATTTCACCACTTGACTAGCACAAGTGGAATCATCTTAGTCCGTAACACTTGCTCCTTACGGTCTAGAATCTGCATAGGTTCTTCTACCATGGTCAGATCCTCTTGAAGCTCAATCGGTTGAAAATTCAAGACGTGTGTTAGGTCTTTCACGTATCTCTTCAATATGGAGACATGAAATATATTATGCATGCTTGCCAACTGTGGTGGCAACGTAATCCGATATGCGACTTCTCCAACACGACCTAACACTTCAAAAGGTCCAATGTAACGTGGACTTAGCTTTTCACGTTTTCTGAAATGCATCACGCCCTTGGTTGGCGAGATCTTGACAAAGACCTTGGCTCCTACTTGAAACCAGGCGTTAGCTCAATACGAATTGAGCGGATAAGGAAACTTAAAGTATTGAACACAATCAAGTATACCTAAAACTCGACTTGCGTTCGATGAATATCGGCATAACTCTTCTGGCGACTTTAAGCAACTCTCAATCTCTTGTGAATCAATCGAACCGTCTTGATTATACTGCCCACGATATCAAGTCCCAAAATAAGTTTCTCACCGACTGCCTCCCAATTCAACGAAGATCTGCATTGTCGTCCGTATAAAGCTTCGTAGGGAGCCATGTCAATACTTGACTGATAGCTATTATTATACGCGAACTCAATCAGAGGCAAATGTTGATCCCATGACTCGTGAAAGTCTAACATGCATGCACACAATATATCCTCTATGATCTGATTCACTCTTTCAGTCTGCCCATCTGTCTGAGGATAAAACGCTGAGCTGAAATCAAGTCTAGACCCCATGCCTTTTTGAAATCTCTACCAGAACTGTGATGTATAAAGTGAATCGCAATCACACACAATACTGACCGGTATACCATGAAGTCTAACTATCTCTTTAAAGTACAACTCTGCAAGCTTGCTGGCGGTATACGTAGCACGGTATGATAGAAAATGTGCAGACTTGGTCAGTCTATCCATAATGATCCAGATGGCATTATATTTCCTCAACGTTTTCGACAACCCCAAAATAAAGTCCATAGAAATGGCTTTCCATTTCCACTCAGGTATCGGCAAGGTTGTAACAATCCCGCTAGATTTCGATGATCTACCTTTACTTGCTGGCAAACCAAGCATCTGGATATGTACTCTGCTACGTCCTTCTTCAAGCCTTTCCACCAGAAGCTTTTCTTCAAGTCCTGATACATCTTGGTACTCTCAGGATGTATAGCGTATATTGATTTATGAGCCTCCTCTAAAATAGTATCTCAAAACTCAACATTGGTAGGTGTGCACACCCTATCCCGAAAGAATAAGGTACCATCCTCCCTAATGGAGAAATTTGCTCTGGTCCTACTGATCACACCCTGTCTAATGGTCATAAGCTCATCATTGACCATTTAAAGTTTGTGAATATTTTTAAACAACGTCAGTCTGATAACAAGGGTGGCCATCAAAGCGCCTGAACCTTTCACATCGAACATCGTATCACACAAGGCCATGTCCTCAAGCAAGCGCCACCGCTGCACTCTCGTGATGAGATGCGCTAACTAAACTGAAGACTTTCAACTTAATGCATCCGCCACTACGTTGGCCTTCACAGGGTGATACTGGATGGAACAATTGTAATCTCTCAAGAACTCCATCCATCTTCATTGTCGCATGTTCAGGTCCTTCTGGGTGAATAGATACTTAAGGCTCTTGTGATCGGTGAAGATATCAAACGTCTCACCGTATAAGTAGTGCCTCCAAATCTTCAAAGCAAAAATTACCGCTACTAATTCCAGATCATGAGTGGGATAATTCTTCTAGTGGTCCTTGAGTTGTCTAGAGCCGTAAGCGAAAATCTTCTTGTGTTGATTGAGAACACAACCAGTCTACTATAAGATGCGTCACTATATATAGTAAAACCTCCTACACCAAAAGGTATAGCTAGCACTGGTGCTATAGTCAGAAGCGTCTTGAGTTCTTGAAAACTCTTCTCACACTGTTCCGTCTAATCAAACTTAGCATTCTTCTTTGTAAGCTGAGTAAGCGGACCTGAGAGTTTAGAGAACCCTTTCACAAATCGCCTATAGTATCCCGCCAAGCCAAGGAAACTACGAAATTTTATCACGGTTTTCGGTTGCTCCCAATTCACAACAGATTCGATCTTTCCAGGATTGACTATGATACCATCATCAGAAATAACGTGGCCTAAGAAACTGACCAGATCAAGCCAAAACTCACACTTGCTAAGCTTGGCATACAGTTGGTTGTCCCTGAGTGTTTGTAGAGTAACTCGCAAATGTTGAGCGTGTTCCTCTCTTGTCTTTGAATATATGAGGATATCGTCAATAAAAACTACCATTGATTTATCGAGGTGTGGCTTGAATACCCGGTTCATCAAGTTCATGAATGATGCAGGTGCATTCGTTAGCCCAAAAGGCATAACCAAGAACTCATAATGACATACCTCGTGCGGAATGCGGTCATAGAAATGTCGTCCACCTTAATCTTCAGTTGGTGGTAACCCAACCTTAGATCAATCTTTTAAAAAAATCTTGCACCTTGCAACTGATCAAAAAGGTCGTCGATTCGCGGCAATGGGTAATGATTCTTAATCGTCATCTTGTTTAACTGACAATAATCGATGCACAGCCGCATCGAACTATCCTTCTTCTTCACAAATAATACCGGTGCTCCCCAAGGAGATACACTCGGCCTGATAAAACCTTTGTCTAAGAGCTCCTGAAGCTGCTCCTTCAATTCCTTTAACTCTGTAGGCGCCATTCTGTACAGAGCCTTTGACAACGATTTAGTACCCGATGATAAATCAATTGCGAACTCGATCTCCCGATCAGGTGGCAATCCGAGCAATTCCTCAGGGAAAACATCTGGGTATTCACATGCAACGGTGATAAGAGATATGTCCCTTTTCTTCTCCTGATGATCTTGCAAGTAAGCAAGATATCCACAACATCCATTTTTCATCATACGCTCCACTCGAATAGCTGAAATGAACGGTGTGACTTTGGATTTGATTCCATAAAAGAAAAAGGATTTTCTCTTTGGAGGTTGGAAGGTCACAATCTTCTGAAGACAATCCACACTCGCATGGTATGCTGACAGCCAATCCATTCCAAGGATCACGTCAAACCCTTCCATGTCTAACGTGATCATATCCGTCATCATCTCATAATCCTCAATCATCACGATAACTAATTGACATACTATATCTGTGCTGACTGAGCTTCCAGTTGGGACCGATACAGCCAAGATAAAATCAAGGGTCTTGGACACGATGCCTAACTTCTCAGAGAATGACAAAGTAATAACGAATGACTAGACCCAAGGTCTATCAATACACGAGCATCTGCTTTACTCACGTCACCCATACGACGCATGACAAGTGTACCTTTTATTGGTATATTAAACATACAAGTTAAGGGTACAGAATCACTTATATTTCTATGCATAAACTTATCAAAGAATGCTATATTACCTGAATATCAAAGAATTAAAATAACTCTTAAAGGGTAAAGATACCTTGGATAACATCATTTGATGTCAGGGCATCCGTTGCGGTGACTGCATATGCTCGACCTTGAACAACAGGTCGAGAAGATCTCTGAGTAGATACCGATCCAGCCCGCTCCTTTCTTTCCTTGCTCTCCTCAGGGCAATTCCTAACCATGTGGCCCATCTTACCACACTTGAAGCAAGCTCCTATATCTCTCCTGCAGTCCTCTGTCTTGTGTGGTTTCCTACACTTAGCACATGATGGAGCCGGAGTGAATGAAGAGGCCCGTGAAGATCCCTGTGCTATAGAAGCTCCACTAATAGAAAAATCAGACGATCTGAATGGTCTGGATGATACAGGTACCTCCGGCCTCTGATAAGAACTCGGGCCTGAAGATATTGCTGACCTAGAGTGAGTAGGTGATCGGTGCCAAAATGTGACAATATTTCGCACCCTAATTCTTACATTTAGCTATCCAATGAAAGCATCTGATGGTTGTTGTGAGGTTTTTATGATTACAGGTGTTGCTGATTGTTGGATCGGTAAAGAGCATAAAAGAAGTTAATTAAAGGCTACACAAAGGCTATGGACAAAAAGGTCAAATGAAGCATCGAAATCCGTGAAGAAAATCAACATCTATCAAGAGAAAGAGGATTCAACCCTTATGTGTTAATCGATTGACACATGAATGTCAATCGATTGACAGAAGAAGACAAGTGGCCCTTATCAATTTTCGAATGAAAAAGTCAATCGATTGAGACTTTAGTCTCAATCGATTGAGGTTATTAGGTATAGGGTTTGCTCTACCCTATAAAATGAAAGATATAGCTTTACTTGAAGGGGATGGAGGATTATTCATTATTATTCATTTTTGGTTTTCGACTCTCTTGGGCATCTTTTCAAGAGTTTTTCTTTCCTCCTTCTTCTAGGGTTTGATCTAGGTAGATTGTACTTAGGATTTGCACTGTCTTTTTTTTTACATTCATAGATTGTATTTAGGAAAAGGTATTGTAAACAAGAGACTTTTTGAGGAGAAATGACAAGTGGAATGGTTTTGAACATGCAAAGAGATCATACACCAAGGATGAGCGGTTAAATCAGTTGATCAGGGAAGATGCGATCCCCAGATAAGTAGCAATTTTTTATGATTAATACCGCAGTTTATTTATGTCATCATGGAATCGTTTTGCTTAAAGTATGTGTGATTGAATATATATTGAATGCTTGTTATGACCGTTGATTGCGCGTATCAACGGCCGTAATCGCTAGATCTGGACCTGCAGACTGATTTAGGCTGCAGAGCGATTATGTATTTACTATCGTGATCTAAACATCATGAGATATGCTATACTTTTTACATGACTCATACCGCAATGATAGGCTGAGTCATTATTTTTAGATAGGATATGTCGGATTGATGATCACATTTATTTACGAATCATTTTTCTAGACGAATGATGGTGTGAATGATGCTTTAATGAAACTGTGAGTTTTAATGATAGAAAAGGGGTATAAATCTGGGATAGCATATTCCTTGATCATATTTAAATATTGTTCTTAGATCCATTAGAAATTAGTTGTTTAGATTAAGTTATTTTTCTTACATTTAGGAAAAGTGTGATAAATTTTTGGTAAAATTAAATCTGCCCTTTGGTACTTCCTTGGGGACGTTTTTAAATCTCTGAAAGAATTAATTAAAATTCACATTTCCCTGTGGGTTCGACACCCTTGTTCTTGCCATACTACAATAGATCTTGTGCACTTGCAAGGGTACACTTTAAAACCGACCAAGTTTTTAGCGCCGTTGCCGGGGAAAACGGCGAAATTTTGATTAATTCGGAAAGAGATTTGTTGAAAGTGCTTGACAGTCAATCGATTGAGACCTTTTCTTCAATCGATTGACTGTGTTTCATGTTTACGAAAGGCTGCTTTGTCAATCGATTGACACGGAAGAGTCAATCGATTGACAATTGTGAGTAGTATAAAAAAAAAAAAAAAAAACTTTAATTCTGAAATTTTGAAAGTTTGTAGATTGTGAAATCTGAAATTTGGTGCTCAAAGGTTGATTTTTGATTTTCGAACTTAAATTTTTGCAATTAGAATTTTTGAAATTTAATTTCTAAATTAAATTTTGATTTTCTTATGTGAATTTTGATTTTTGAATGTTAAAATTAAAATTTAGATTTTTGATTTGCAAAATCTTCTTTCCCTTATTTTTCTTCTCTTTGGTAAGATTTTATGGAGTTCTTTTAGGAAGTATAAATTTTTAGGATTTCTTATTTTAGATTTTATAGGAGTCCATTTTCCTTATTTTCCTCTTTTACATATTTTGTAGGATTTTCTAAATTCTAGTTATAGACTTTTTAGGATCTCTTCTTGTTTAGGAAATATAAGAGTTTTTTATTCTTCTCCTTCTTTTTCTCTTGTAGGTTAGATTTTGTAGGATTCCTTTAGTTTTTGAAATCTGAATTTTGAAATTCAAATCTTAATCTTGATTTTTGAATTTAATTTTTAATTTTGAAATTCGAATAAAAACAAATTTTTATTTAATTTAAATTCGAATTTTAATTTAAATTATCAAAATATATATATATATATATATATATATATATATATATATATATATATATATTTCTTTTCTTCTGATACTGGCTACTGTTCATTATAGAGCTCAATCGATTGACATTTCTCTATCAATCGATTGACTAAGCCTCTGTTGTTGGCCATTTCTATTGAAATTTCTGTGTTGACTGATTTTGACTTTTGAATCTCAATCGATTGAAACCACTCTTTCAATCGATTGACGGATTAAGTCACTGTTTGAATATTTGTGTGTGCTTTGTGTCAATCGATTGAAACCTTTGCTTCAATCGATTGAAGCTTATATTTGTGGATTTATTGTGGATTCAACAATCTTTGTTTTGAGCGTGGTGTATGAGCTTTACTCGTTCTCATCACCCACATCTGCAACCATTTAATCTTGAGATCGAACGATCTTGTAGAGAGAATCGTAGAATCTAAAGGAATCAGCATCATTATACTGAGACTATGGCAGATCAAATGAATGGAAATAATCAGAACAATAATAATGAAAATAATGGGAATAATAATCGTGATGAGGGCCCAAGAATATTGGAATATTATAATGATCCTGATTTTTATGAGGATCAAGATAGTATCATGCATGCCCCCATCCCAGGGAACCATTACGAATTCAAATCCGCAATGATTCAAATGTTACCAATTTATCATGGATTGTCAAACGAAAATCCACATGTTCATTTAAATGAGTTCATTGCAGTATGTAAAATGTTCCGTGTGCATAATGTGACCGACGAAATAGCTAAGTTGTGACTCTTTCCTTTCTCTTTAAGAGATAAGGCAAAAACTTGGTTCTACTCCTTAGAACCACAATCCATTCAGAGTTGGGCAGAGCTACACCGTCAGTTTCTTAAAAAATATTTTCCCATGACCAAAACCATTGAGTTGCGTCAGAAGATTCAATTCTTTTCCCAACAACCTACGAAAACATTTCATGAATGTTGGGAACATTTTAAGGAATTGATTAAGAATTGTCCAAATCATCAACTGCCAAGGTGGCAACAGGTTCAAAGTTTTTACAATTGACTAATTCCTGAAGAGAGATGCATGGTTGATGCATCTTGAGGAGGATCGTGTGCCACGAAAGAGGCTGATGAGCTGTGGGCATTGTTTGAGAAGTTATATCAAACTTCAATCCAAAATGCGACAATGGAGCGAACTAATTTGGATGTGGCAACAAAATCACATGTGTTGACCAGAAATGGATTATTTGCTGTCAATAACAACACTTCAGATCTTTCAACAAAGGTTGATATGTTGTCCAAGCAAATGAACATGTTGTTAGCTGCAACTAAGCAAGCTAAGAGTCCCATCAACCCCACCGCTTGTTCAATCTGTGACCACCCAGGTCACATGGCTAACGAGTGCCCTACTACCTTGTCATTTCTTCCTAATGACCCTACTCCTCAAGAGCAGGTGAATCTGACTCAATCATATCAGCGACAAGGTAGGAACATGTACTTAAACACATACAATCCGGAATGAAAAAATCACCCCAACATAGGATGGGGAGGATCAAACCAAACTGGACAGGTGAATCAGCAGTTCAGATCCAACGTAATGAATGGACAGCAGAATTTTCGTCCACAACAGAATTCTAATTTCCAGTAGAATTCTACTTATTATCATCCGAATTCTGATTACCGAAAAAATCAGAATTTTAATCAATCTCAGGCCGCCGTTTCAAAAGATTCTGATTTGGAGGAAAAGATTATGCGAAATATGCAAGCTTTCCAGCAGATGATGATAGATCAATTTAGTCAGCTGACAAATCAGTTAAGTCAACGAGAGGAAGGTAGGCTCCCTAGCCAACCCATCAACAATCCTCGAGGCCAAGCATCATCTGATGAAGGACCATCAAATAGTCAACAGTTGAAATCTGTTACAGTACTGAGAAGTGGACGAGAAATTAATAATCAAGTCAAAATGCCTGTGAAAGCTGATGAAGAAAGAGAAACAGCAAAAGAGAAAGAGTCAGAGAAAAGAAAAGAAAAAGGAAAAGAGAAAGAGCAAGGAAGAGAGAAAAGAAAAGAAAAAGAAGTAGAGGAAGTGTCTCCCTCAACTGTCCAACAAGGACATGAAAAAGACCCAGAACTTACGGCTCCACCTTATGTCCCTAAGGCACCATTCCCTGAGTGTCTAACTCCTCCATCTAGAATGGGGAAGGGACCTGCAAAAATGGAAGAAATCTTTGAAACATTCAAACAGGTAAAGATAAATCTTCCATTACTTGAGACAATCAAACAAGTTCCTGAGTACGCCAAATTCTTCAAAGATTTGTGCACTCGTAAGAGAAAGGCACGCACTCATGTTTCAAAGAAAGTGTTCCTAACTAATCAAGTTAGTTCGATATTGCAATTGGAAGCCCCACAGAAACTCAAGGACCCTGGAGTCCCAACTGTTCCATGTGTCATTGGTGGACAACCAATTGGAAATGCATTACTGGATTTGGGAGCAAGCATTAATCTGATCCCATACTCGGTGTATGAGAAATTAGGATTGGGTGAATTGAAACCCACAACGGTTACACTTCAACTTGCTGATAGGTCAGAAAGAAGGCCTAGGGGTATCATCGAGGATGTTTTGGTTGGAATAGACAAGTTTGTCTTCCCAGTGGACTTCATTGTTTTAGACATTGAACCACCTATTAAATCCATTAATCAAGTCCCCATCATCCTTGGACGTCCATTTCTCGCCACTGTAAATGCTTGCATTAATTGTCGAACGGGAGTCATGGACGTTTCGTTTGGAAACATGAAGGTTAGATTGAATATATTTCATGCGATGAATCATTTCCCCAACAAAGATGAGGTTGACTGTTTTTACATTGACCAGATGGACGAAGTAGTGGATGAAGCGTTACCATCAATGCTTACCAAAGAAGAATTTGAAACTGCTTTGTTGGCCATCTATGAGGAAAAAGGATCTGAAAGGAAACAATTAGAAGAGACGAAGTCGAGTCTATCATGCGCAGATGATCACTTATGTGCAAATGTGACTAAGGTAGAACCATTACCTATTGAGGTAAAGGAAGTGCTGACTCCATCAATTGAGCAGCCACCAACTGTCGAATTAAAACAGTTGCCTGAGTCGCTCAAGTACGCGCTTCTAGGACCTCAAGAAATATTGTCAGTAATAATATCATCGACATTGTCGGAAGAACAAGAGAATGAGTTGCTGAAAGTGCTGAAAGAAAATAAAAAAGTCATTGGATGGACTTTAGCCGATCTAAAAGGGATTGAACCATCGGTATATATGCATAAAATACATTTGAAAGATGATAGTAAACCATCGAGGGAACCCTAGAGGCGACTTAATCCAAACATGCAAGAAGTCGTTTTAAAGGAAATTATAAAATTACTCGATGTTGGAATCATCTATCCAATCTCTGATAGTCCATGGGTCAGTCCAGTTCAAATTGTTCCGAAAAAGTCTGGCATTACTGTGAAAGAAACTACTGAAGGAGAATTGGTGCCCACTCGCGAAACTACAGGGTGGCGCGCGTGCATCGACTATCAAAAATTGAACACGGCTACAAGAAAAGATCATTTTCTCCTGCCATTCATTGACCAAATTCTCAAAAAGTTAGCATGACAAGAGTTTTATTGTTTCCTTGATGGATATTCGGGCTACAATCAAGTACCGGTGTTTCCTGCAGATCAAGAGAAGACAATGTTCACGTGTCCCTATGGAACGTTTGCATACCGAAAAATATCTTTTGGCTTGTGCAATGCACCTGCCACTTTTCAAAGATGCATGTTGGCCATATTCTCGGACATGATTGATAAATTCATCAAAGTTTTCATGGATGACTTTTCTGTTTTCGGAAAGACCTTTGAACTGTGTTTGCAGCACCTTAACCAGGTATTGCAACGATGTGTCGAATCAAAACTTGTTCTTAGCTGAGAGAAAAGCCATTTCATGGTGCAATAAGGAATTGTGTTGAGACATATTGTTTCAAATAAAGGAATCGAAGTTGACAGGGCAAAAGTCGATTTAATCGCTAATTTGCCCCCACCAAAGAGTGTTCGACAAATTCGATCATTTCTAGGTCATGCAGGATTTTATAGAAGATTCATCAAAGATTTTAGCAAGGTGGCTAAACCATTGTGTACTTGTTTGGCAAAGATGTTCCTTTTGACTTTGATGGAGATTGCATGGAAGCATTCTTGAAATTGCGTGAGTTGTTGTCAAATGCACCGATAATCCAACCACCGGATTATTCTATACCGTTTGAACTCATGTGTGATGCATCTGATTATGCTATTGGAGCAGTCTTAGGGCAGAGGGTGAATAAAGTACCTCATGTGATCTACTATACCAGTAAGACATTGATTGATGCCCAGTTAAATTACACTACCACTGAGAAGGAATTATTAGCCGTGGTATATGCTCTAGATAAATTCCGCTCCTATTTGCTCGGATAAAAAATAGTGGTCTTTTCAGACCACTCTGCATTGAAATACCTGCTAGCAAAGAAGGACACCAAACCAAGGTTGATCCGATGGATCTTACTCCTACAAGAGTTCAATTTTGAGATCAAAGATAAAAAGGGTGTCGAAAATGTAGTGGCCGATCATCTGTCAAGAATTCTACCTGAAGAATCATCGGTCTTTGAGACTATCGGTGACACCTTTCCGGATGAACAATTGATGGCAATAGGTGTCGCCGCTACAAAAGTTCCTTGGTTCTCGAATATTGTGAATTATCTGGTAACTGGCAGAATCCTTACCCAATGGAGCAAAAATGATAAAATTTTGTTCTTCTCACAAATAAAATACTATTTTTGGGATGAGCCACAACTGTTTAAAGTTTATTCAGATCAGATTCTCAGGAGATATATGCCTGAAGAAGAACAATTGAGTGTTATTGACTTTTGCCATGCTGGGGCCTATGGAGGCCATTTTGGAGGACAAAAGACCGCACACAAGATTCTTCAAAGCGGATTTTATTGGCCCACCATCTTTCAGGACACTACCAAATTTTGTAAAGACTTCATGGGTCCTTTCCCCCCGTCGTTCGGATATTCATATATTCTTGTAGCTGTTGACTACGTTTCCAAATGGATTGAAGCTGTGGCAACCCATTCGTATGACCACAAAATTGTGGTCAATTTTCTAAAAGAAAATGTCTTTAACAGATTCGGGTTTCCACGGGCGATCATTAGTGATGGCGGTTCGCACTTCTGCAATCACCATTTTGCTACTTTAATGAAGAAATACGACGTTACCCACAAGGTGGCAACGCCATATCACCCGCAAACTAGTGGTCAAGTGGAAGTGTGGAACCGAGAGATCAAACGAATTTTAGAAAAGATGGTACGACCGGATAGAAGAGATTGGTCGAACCGGCTATCTGATGCTCTTTGGGCATATCGTACTGCATTTAAGACACCGATCGGAATGTCTCCATTCAGGCTTGTCTACGGAAAAGCATGACATCTTCCTATTGAATTGGAGCATAAAGTATTTTGGGCTATCAAAAAATTTAACTTTGATATGCAAGCGGCAGGATCAAATCGAAGGCTACAGCTGAGTGAATTGGAAGAGCTACGCTATGATGCATATGAAAACTCCAAGCTGTACAAAGAAAGGTACAAGAAGCTGCATGATGAGTCAATTTCTCGGAAAGAGTTCCACATTGGACAAAAGGTTTGGCTGTTTAATTCTAGACTAAAGCTTCACCCGGGAAAACTGAAATCTAGATAGGAAGGCCCGTTTCAGGTTGTTTCCATTAGTGTGTATGGTGCGATTGAGATCCGCAATCTCAAGGAAAATTGAGTTTTCAAAGTCAATGGGCAACGTCTTAAACCAATGTTTGAGCCGATGACCCAGTTCAGAATTAAGGCGATGCACCCCAGCGACCCAGATGTTTGATCAATGAAAAGGTCGAGCTGTCGACACGTAAACTCAACTTTTCCTGGGAGGCAACCCAGTATGTTTATTTATTTTTGTTTTTCTTTTTCTTTTTGTTTTTGTTTTTGTTTTTATTAAGATTGAGTCTCTGCTCAATCGATTGACTGTCAAACAGTCAATCGATTGACATTAGCCCCTCAATCGATTGACAGTGCTCTGTCAATCGATTGAGAATTCCATCATCACCATCATCCTCCTTCTTCTTGGTCAGTCGATTGAGAGATTAATGTCAATCGATTGACATCTCCTCGGATTTTTAGCAGTTTTTGGAACTTGAAGCATCATTCGACACATCTTGTCGTGGCAGCTAACTTTTAGGGCACGTTTGTGTCAATCGATTGAGACTAATCCCTCAATCGATTGACTTGATTGAGCATTTACTTCACCAGTTTTCAAGGCACCTAACCGATGCAACTTTTCGTAAAAAGAGTGTCCTCAATCGATTGACATCACAGTGTCAATCGATTGACATTAAAAGAGGAGTGAATTGCCCCACGTTGTAGCCGCATGCCTGTTGACCTTCCAACTTCACGCAACGTGTGCTACCCAACAGTTCTCAATCGATTGAGGATCCATCCTCAATCAATTGACATCTATACTATATAGTGGGGACACAACCCGTGACCCCCCTCATTTCGAATCACCTCCAACCCAATCCAAGGCTCCAAATTCATTCTCCTCGTACACGATCGAATGGCAGCGCCTGGCCCACCAATGTTCCGCCCACATCGTCCTGCCAACGATCCGATGCGCATCCCTAACGATGACTATGTCGATCGCCAGTTCCAAACGGAAAATTTCTTCGACCTAGCCAAATACCGTCGCATCGCGAAATGCGCCCGCTCGATAGAATTCATCGAGGCCTTGCGATTAGAAATGCTGCTCGCTCCTCCCCCTATTGATGTCTCTCCGCGTATCCTTCGCCTGTTCTACCAAAAGATGGAGTGAGTTTCCGCTCCAATTTCGCCCACCGGGATGCCATTCATCAAGATTGAGATCGACAACTGGAGTTATCACCTACACGCCGCCGATCTCGCGCGTGCCTTCAACTTTTATGTGGTTCGCCCTTTGAACCATCACATTAACCCGGCCATTGATCTTAGTCAAGATGATATGATCAATGATATGTGTGGAGGACGCCATGGGACCGGTCTATCCACTAAACGAGCCGTCCTATCGATGGACATCTTGTTTTGGGACATCGTAATGGCGAACAACCTCCTACCGCATGGCATGAAAAGCGAGAGGACGAAGAATAGGGTGCTGACCCTATATGCCGCGCACACGAATACCCGGTTCGATGCGCCCGGTCTTATGCTAGAAGAAATGTACCGGTGTCACACTGATATCACCGCCACCATCGTACCGCGAAGCGAGCAGTGATTCTCCTCCATTTCCCGCACTACGTGATGCACCTTTTGGAACACCTTGGCTATCTGATTTACGATGATGAAGAACTGGGCGATATGCAGTTTTATCAATATGGCACTAATGTCTCTAACTCTTATAAATCCACTTCTTTCTATAGGTTTGGCCTCAACCCAAGCTGAAACTTCCGAGCTCGCATCAACTCGGTGGCTATGTGCTACGAAGCAGACCTTGACAATCTATCAAACTCCGCATTATATTTGCGCACAGTCATAGCGCCTTGTTCCAACTTTATAAACTTCACTTCCCACTGATGCCTCACAATCTTGAGAAAGTACTTGTCATTGAAAGTCTCAACGAATTCAGCCCAAGTCCAAGGGATATTTGGGAGTTCTTGTTCTCGGTGTCTTGATATTGATTTCTACTATGGCCCTGCTTTCCCATTGAGTTTGAAGGTTGCCCAACACACCTTCTCTACATCAGTGCATTGAAGCACTTCAAAAACTTTCTCCACCCCTCGGCCTCAATAGGATCTATCTGACCTGAGAATTAGGAGGTCTCATTCTCCTAAACTCGGCAAAGTCGCCAGGTTGGTGAGGTGGTCTAAGTTGCTTGTTGATTCATCGCAGCCGTCTATTGAGCTACGTTGGCAGCCAAAGCTTCCAACACTTACTCCATTTTACTATCGCCACCTCCTCTTCCTCCTCTTGGTCTTACCAGAGCAGCATTCTCACCCGCTAGGAACCCTAATCCCCAAGATGTACCAGTAACCTCAAGGATCTCTCGCATTAGAACTAAGCTCGGTCCCTCTCATCCTCTACCACGTCCGCCTCTGAACCTTGGGCCCATAATACTGGTCTATCATTATGAAAACAACAACATTGATCAGTACCTAGATTGTAAAAACAATCAAACCCAAGCCCGTGGTTTAACCTAAAGCCTAAGCTCTGATACCAACTATGGCAGCCCGGATTTTCACACCCGAAAACTCGTGTCATTAGGATCATAACTCTAGATGATCTCTGAAACAAGCAAAGGAGTGTCTGCTCATCTAACGTAAATCAGAGCAGACACCATCAAAAAAGGCAGATCGATTCATCATATAAGGCTCTAATTAAAAGAAATGAATAAAACAGTAAATATGTATATAACAAAAAAATATGCATCCTCAAAAAGAATCACTAGTGATGGACATCCATCACTCAAAATAATGGTTCCCAATGGTGGTTCCTATAGAATGTATAAAACCATAAGTGAAACATCTATAGTATATAATACAAAACGGTGGCCACCAGGTACACAGATAATTCAAATTACAAGTACATATCCTAAAATAGAATTAATACCCAAGACAAATACCTAAGCTACTAGTAGAACTTGTCAGCAAGGGTGTCAGTGTCCTCCTCGGCCTTAGCCTCTGGCTCCGACGATAATTAGGATCACTCTCAGAGCTTGGAATCCTAGCCTCATAACCTATTATATAGAAACAGGGTGAGCTAACCATCTAAGCTCAATAGAAGAAACTCAAGTAAATTACATCTAAAATGTAAAATATGGTTTGCAGAATATAACTCCAAACAGATGATTAAATCAGATAGTGCAAATAGAACAGAATAGATGCAGACAAATGATTAGATATCAAATGTGGAATTATCAGAAATAGACTATATTCTCAGAGTTTTCAGATACATGCATATAATATTTAGTGACTTAAATTCTACACTTAAATAACTCTCATGAATATAGCACGTGGTAGCCAGATGTGTGCCGATGGATAACCCCGACCATCGTCATTCAATGAATAATTTCGGATTATTTGCATCAAGCCTATTTAAAGGAGAGAAACTTGTGCCAGAGGATTTACAAATCAGATACATGGATATCCCGCCATGCCGGTCGTGGATATCCTACCACGTCAGGGGATTCGTCACATAAACTTTAGATTAGAGTATATATCAGGAATCAGAATAGAGCAGAGATACAGAAATCAAAGATAACAGAGCTTTATCATATGCATGGCATGCTTTTGAAATAACAGAAGTCAGATGCGGATACTCAAAAATCATGCAGTTAAATTGGATACAAGTTAAGTTGAATTTTCTCTACCTCAGATCAGGTCTTTCTAAGCAAATCTAAAGCTTTTTAAGGTGTCTTGATCTTGACTTAGACCATACGTATAGTATACTAAGTGTCAGAAGTGTCATAACAAAAATTGGTACACTGCCCAGCAATGTTTTTCTCAGAAAATCAAAACAAGCAAAATAGGGGAATTCGATCGATCAATTCTCTATTTGATCGATCGGATCTCATAAACCTTCACAGACTGAACATATGAAATCTGATCGATCCACTCTCTATTTGATCGATCAGATTCACAGTTTGATCGATCAATTCTCTTGTTTGATCGATCAGAACCTATAATTTAAATGTACATAACAGAGGATTCTTGATCGATCAACCTCCCTATTTGATCAATCAGACCATCAATTTGATCAATCAATCCTCATGTTTAATCGATCGAATTTTCAAAGTCACAAATGTCAGAAAAATAAACCTCCTGTTCTATAAGGTATTTATAAGATTCAATCGATCAAATCCCATATTTGATCGATCAATCTCCCATTTTGATCGACCAATTCTCAATTGATCGATCATTCTATCACTTGATCGATCACTTATAATTTGATTGATCAGTTCCAAATTTGATCGATCAAATCCCAGATTTGATCGATCGGACATGTCAGGCCTTAACTTCTTCGAAAATGCCCTCCTATTTTATAGGGACTCATATAATTTGATCGATCAAATCCCAAATTTAATAGATTGGATTATAATTTAATCGATCAAATGTCCAATTTGATCGATCGAAAATGATAGTTTCAGTCATTAATGAGGTTCATTGATTTTAACCCCTTCTCCACCCTAGTCTTTATGATTCTCCATGAATCATTCGAGCACACATAAACACATCTTTAAGACATTAAAGACCCTATAAAAACACAGTAAATCACCTCTTTGATGGCTGCTCCTTGATTCACGACATTCACGGCATTTACGGTTTTGGATTCGAATCAAAGAGTTTGTTGCCGTTTAGAAGTTTATGGAGTTAGAGTTACGACTCCATGCTAATACATAGACGTGTATTGCTCTCTCCAAAGGATTCGACGTCCACACGTTGATTCCTTTACGCTTTAAATCAAAGGGTCTGAAATCTAGGGTTCTCGAGTCTTGGCTCAGCAGAGGGAGTTCTCTAGCTATAGCTTGTAAGCAAGGATTCAGAACAAAGAGCAAAGGCATTTGGTATTCCTAACCTTCCTTCTCTTATAAGCTACCAATAAAAATATCCAAAATATTTCTATTTCTAAAACTTTGATCCGGTGTTGAGCACACACACTACCTTCGTGTATATATAACATTCTATAACGAATCTAATCACATCTCAGACTCGTGTCGCAAGTGACATATCACTTCACACATCTACGGATTATTAATTTTGACATTGATATTCTTATTATTAAATTTTTTTAATTCGCCTCAATTTTCGTGCCAAACACGTATACCAAAGCAGTCAGAAGTTTCAAAATTTTATGGTCATTATAAATAGTCTTAATAAGTTTTTTATTAATAGCAGCAATTTTTTTGAGCAAAAACCTGCCGCTAATAGTCTTATATTTTGTAATGATAATATCAATCGTTGTTTTTAAATTTAATGGCTGATATTAAAGTTTCTCTTGTTGAATATAACCAAGTGTACCTCGTAGTAAGTAATATGTTAGAGATTAGTGCCACTTATACAAAATTAGGGCAATGGTCAAATCCAATCAAGTTGAATCACATCTGCAACTTTTGGATACGAGAGAATCTTGACTTTCATGATTTTTTCTTTTTATATAATGGCGTCCAATCAAAATTTTCCAAGTTCCATAGGCAATTCTCCTATTTTCAAGGGTTGGAGATGTAGTTAGCGATACAAACCCTAAACCGAACACCAAAACCGAATCGAAAACCGGCCCTCCCGAACCGCCCCGAAAATCGACCTAAACCAAACCAAATCGAATCGAAGTGAAATCAGTTCGGTTTTCGGTTTGGGTGGCTGGAAACCAAAAACCGATTGGGTAGGTTGACTGAACCGACCCATTATTGAGCCAAAACTAGCCCGAACCAGACCCAAACCAGCCCAAACCGATCCGAACCGGCTCCCCAAACCGAACCTACGGACACCAAATCGGCCCACTTATATGCGTTTCAGGTTTAAACGCACCTCATCTCCAACTGTCCAAAATCTCTACCCTAAACCTACGGTCCACGTTTATTGATCCGCATCAAATAAAACAGCCAAAACTTAGCTCCCTAACACCCACCATAAAAGCACAAACGCCTTTTATCCTCTCCATTTTAATTTTTAAGAGACAGAGACAGAACACCTCTCTTCATCTCCATTTAAATTTTTAAGAAAAACAGAGCTACAATTTCCAAGCTGGTTGGACCATGCTTCAACATGCAACACCGAAACCCATTCTGCCGGAGAACTGACATGCGAAACCCGGCGGCGCATAGTCTCCGGCGAGGTGTTCAACCCTCGACGAGTATCATCGGTGCCGGAATCATGTCGATACCGGTGACTCTCGAGGTCATAGGCATAGCTCCGGCGTTGTCGCTGATCTTCGTCGGGTTTCATGTTTAAACCCAACCGAACCAAACCGAACTAATAGAGATGAGCGCCGTGGAGAACTCGCCGAGAGGAGGCTGAGGGAGAAAGAGGCGGAGGTAGAGACACCGCTAATACGGCAGAATGTGATCGGACTGAACCCAAACCGACCGAACCGAACCGAATCATACACCGAAAAAAATGGTTTCAGTTCGGTTTTGGTTTAGAGTTTGCTTCAGATTGGTACACCGAACTGAGCCGAAACAGATTTCGGTTCAGTTTCAGTTTGGGATGTACCGAACCGAACACTAAAAAAATGAGTTTCGGTTCGATTCGGTACACCGAACTTGCATCCCTATACGTAGTTAAACTCAAAATATGGTTTAACCTGGTTGGGTATGGCATGCCCTACAAAATTAACAACATGCATACGGTCAAAATAATAGCAGAAGTCTTCGGAGTTTGAGCTATGGCCAATGGTAGGTCCAACTAGTTAATTGGATTTGGAGTTCAAGTATATCTGCAGCCCTGGAAGCTGAAGAATCTTAAATTTTATGTTTTCTTATAAAAATAAAAACTGTGAAAGTCAAGATTCTTATAAAAAAATAAAAAAATAATTAAAAAAATCATTAGGTAGGATTAGAAAATCAAAACAAATCAAAATCGAACTATTTGTTTCCAATTTTGGTTTCGATTTAGGAGATTGAAAAAAATAATAATAATCGAATTGATTCGTTTCTGTTCAAGTTGAGCCTAATTGAAAATTATACTATTAAAACACTTTCAAGTTCTTAATCACATGGTATAGATGGAACTTAGATGCAATCTTAAGGAGAATCCAATCTAGACAATCACCCATGCATCACATCAAGCTATATGGTGCCAAAATAGCATTTCATGCACAGAATTAGTGACCCAAATAGATGAGATGACAATGAGAAACCGAGATTTTTAGACAAGTCTATTAGAGACATGAAACAACTCATGTGCCAAGCCCACACCAAATAGATGAGATGACAATGAGAAACCGAGATTTTTGGGACATTATATAGATATCGAGTTGGGCCGCCCTTGAAATGAGGACTGAACCCGACCCTATAATTGAGGCTAAAAGAATGAGTAGCTTTAAACGCACCCACTGAATCTTGTTGGGCATCTACGTTAAAAACCAGTGATTGCTTTAAATCAGCTGATAGAGATCCTTTTTCGCTCCAATCTTGCACAAAAGGGACTTTGAGATCATGGATAACCTATATAACGGTCAGATTTCAATTTCACATGGCACAAATTCTAAAAAAGTAACCTAATGTGATTTTAGGGCCACTTGTTTAGGATATGTGCCATGTGGAGTTGAAACTGATCGTCTGATAAGTGCACCATGATCTCAAGATCCCTTATGTAAAAGATTGGAGCAAAAAATGATCTCCATCATCTGATTTAAAGAAATCGATGATTTTAATGTAGGTGCCCAACAAGATTCGATGGGTGAGTTTAAAGCTACCCAAAAAAAAAGAATGGATAGTTGGACTGAGCCTAGGTATAAGATCAACCTATGAAAAGTCAATTCACGGATATCTAGTGATTCTGACAGTTGTGAATATCAACTTTTGACATAGCTGATCACATAAGCTTGTTAATCTTAAGTTGTAACATTTTGTACATGGAGCCATCATGCCTAGCGGGTTGGGTTGAGTTAGATTTTAAGCCCAATTATCAATTGGCTCGTTTATGGCCAGGTGCAAATTTATGGGTGGCAATGGGCTGGGTAGCCTGTTCGGCCTGTTATGCCCAGCCCATTTCAAAGTGGGTTTGGGCTTGATCTTAAAGCCCGCAGGCCGGGCTTGAGCTAGCGCTTATGCACGACAATTAAACGGGTAGGGCTCAATCCTACCCCTTAAATCTATCGGGATTTCATATTTGATAGCCTTTTGTAACTAATCTCACGCTATCCAATTAAAGTAGAGGAGATCAGCGTCTCTCTCTCTTAACGTGAAGTTTAATTAATATAATCTCACATACTCAATAAGAATTCATCTTCTCAATAAGAAAAACCATTTTGATAATCTTTTCTCCCTAGTAAGAATATTATTTCTAACATAAAGAAAAATGTTGAAAGGATAAAGGAAAGAAAAATGTTGAAAGGACAAAGGATTAATGAAGCCTTTTTATCTTCCCTCATGTAGTCTCATATCATTCAGTTCATCTATGAATAAACAGCCCGCGCAGAGCCGGACTTGGGTTTTGAAAGTTTGTTACAAGGTGAGTTGGGGCTTGGGATCATAGTAGAGCTTAGGCTTAGAATAATATGCTGCCATAGGCCTGGAGCCGAGCTTGGGCGACGTTCAAGTTCATCAGGACGGGCTTGATTATACTCGAGTCTGGCCCAAACCCTGTCTATGATCGTTTTAAAATGAAACCTTACAAGTGTACAAGATCTATTGAATCATAGTGAATACAAGGGTGTCAAACCCACAAGGAAGCGTGAAATTTAATTAATTCTAAAGAGTGTAAAACCTTGATTAAAGAAAGAGTTTGAAAAAATAAATTCTAATTAACCTATCTATAGAGCAATTAAAACATATTTGAGATTAATGAGAAAACAACTTGGGATCCTTTTAATCATAGATTCATAACTAACTCGTATCCTATTCTGAATCTAATCCGATTTCTAGGTAATTAACCTTCCTTTCGCTATAAGCTAAGGCTAGGTAAAAGAACCATGTTCTATTAATAGTCACGGGCCAGTCGGGACGATATGATTCATCTAATCTCTAGCAACCTAATCAGTAAACATCATTACACGTAATCGATGAAATTAGGCTACAAGCATTAATCTGACGATGAGTATCCTATTAATTCTAATCCTGATCTCTACAAGGCTAATAGAATTATCAATAACAGAAATAAATCGATAAAAGGTACGTTTATAATAACAAAAGTAAACCACAAGCATACAATCATTACCACAAAAATTCAAAATAGAAAAGAAATAAGAATTTAAATTAGATACTAATCTTTCATTACAAGAGATTTCATACTTGAAAAGTTTTTAATCGCACATCGTTGTCTTGATCTTCATCATCGCTGAATCAATCATGAAATAATGATTACAAATCTCTCACAACTCACAAATCTCTCAAATCTATAAAAGAAACTAAACCTAGAAAACAAAATCAGAATAAAAACTAAACCTAGCTAAATAAAGATGTAAAAGAAAAGAGACCTCTAATCCTAACTCTAACTTTATCTTTTATAGGGCTCTTTTTCGAAATCTTAATTATTTTCTCCAATTTTGACTAATTTTGGGTCTTAAAAACGTAATAATTCGATCTAAAATCAAATGATTGATTTTCTCAAGTTTTCGTGAAATTCGACCCAACTCTTCAACAGACACAATCTCGGTATTTTGGTCATAACTTTTTATTCTGAACTCGAATTGATGTGATTCTTAAGACATTGAAAAAAAGATAACGAGCTTTACAACTTTTGTTGAAATAGTAATTTCACGAATTCGATATTTTAAAGGTCAAAATTGAGCTGCAAATTGAGATAAATTTTAAATGATCCAAGGTTGCACAGATTTAACATTATTTTCTGAACTCTTGGACTATTTTATGTTAAACTTATCTCCAGACTTGTAAATCACTAAAACTATATAAAATATATTAAACAGCTTTTATCAGATAACAATCTAAAAGTTTAAAGAGTCAAATATTAATGTTTTTTAATATTTATCAATCTGTTTCCAACCGTAAGCCCAAAGAGAGCCTAATCCTTTTGTTATGGGTTAATGGTAACTCACCTTAGCTTATAAAAAAAACAAAGAAAATTGATACCTCACCTTAGACCTAAGATAGAGCCTTCATCCACTTTTTGGGTCACATGGCAGACGTTTTGCCAATCATCATACAAATAGTTGGCATCATATGGACATTGCCGAGCCGAAAAAATATGCCCATCAAATAGCTTAAACTATTGGAGCAGGAAAGGTTAATATGCACTTTAATTTATATGTAATATAGGGTTCACATTAAGGTGCTTGAAATTAAAAATTGAAAATCGATTGTCTCAATATCCGTTGTGTGGAATATTGGGATGAAAACCCATCTCGATTTTCTGATACCACATAGTGTACTATCTTTTTAATAATTTTTCCCTATTTTTTAGTGGTTTTTATAATATAAAAAATTACATATCGGCTTGTCTGACTGATACATACTCGATATATATGGGCTTGTGGTCCCGCGAATACGCACAATTCATATTAGTTCTTAAACCTCGCAGCTATGTAACTTTTTCATGGAATGTGTGCCATATGGAGTTATCATGTGTTTGATTGGTGTACTTGTGATGACCATGATTTTTGTTGATATTAAATTACTGATTTTTATTGAGGATGCGATTGTTTTGATAAATTTAACCTTAGTCAAACCTTTGACATATGTGACATGGCCTCGAATTCACTCTTTTAGTTGTAGGTGTGCACCCAATAACAAGTGTAGTTAAATTCAAATACGAGCTCGAGCCCCAACATGAGGTATGTGTGCGTGTTGCACACGACTCGAACCCCGAGATTGTCAAGCATTATAATTATAACACATGGACTTATTTTGTTATTATTAATTAATCATTTAAAACGCGAAGAATGGTGTGTGTGTGTGTGTGTGTGTGTGTGTGTGATCAAGTGCGATCATGTACACCCTAAGCACGAACCTAATCCTAGCCACTTCCAAAACTCGTCAGATACTCAACTATCTAGAATTTATTAGAATGTGTCATGTGGCACACTCAATCTTCAAACATATTATGTAATTGTGTGTAGTGTTAGATATGGGTGTCATACACCCTTCCCAAGCTTCTAAAATCCACACCATCCAATCCCTCTAAATGGGTCAAAAGAATTCCCTTGATATGGAAAGTCTCAACCATATCCTCCCACATCTAATGGAGCATGGTATTTATGTTTGACACACATCCCAGCCACTATCAAAATTGAACTCCAAGTGTCCCCTCCTTCTCATGGAGTCAGTGGCGGAGCTACGTTATCTGATGGGGGGTCTTGGGATCTCCCATTCATTAAAAAATAATAATCTTAAACTCCCTTTAAGGAGAGTTTTTAGGGACAACTGATATTCATGAGGGATCCCCCAAGCCCATATATATATATATTAAGTGACCAGAATTCTTTGAGTTTTTGTTTTCAAAAATAATGGAAAATACTATTTTTTCTCTCTTGATCGATTCCTCTAACTTATCTCTTATCTTTGTTTAGTCACGAGATTTTTAATAAATAAAATATAATACTAATCATTCAAGTTACTTTATTTATAATCATAGTATAAAGAAAAAATCTAAGATTGCAAATCAGGTCACCCATTATTAAAAAATTTCTACTTCTCTTTTTTCGAACCCACAATATCTCATTCCTAAGAATAAGGATTGGGGTTACTACCACACCACTTTATGTTATAGTCACCTCTCTTAAGACAAAGGAAAAACCAATTAACTCCTTTGAATCTAATGATAGAGATTGATTTTCGTCATAAATTTTCATATAATAGATCTTGAGATCATGGGCACATATCAAATGGTAAGATATTGAGTATGCATGGCACACATCCTAAAAAGTGAATATGAACCATGTTTGATGGTTCATCGCAAGAGGAATAAACATCTAACCGTTTGATGATAGACTCGTGATCTCAAGATCTATTATAGAGAAGATTAGGGCGAAAAACAATCCCTGTCTTCAAGTTCAAAATAATCAACAAAATTATCTTTGCTTAAGTGAGGCGGTTGTAAAACAAAGTGTAGGGCCGGCTCTAAACATAGGTGAGCAAGCAACAGTTCTAATTGGACCCAAATGGGGCGACCCTCAATTCTTCAAAGGCCTATTGCCTAAGAATTTTTGTTTAATAAGCCTCATTTTGATTCTCACTTATTAATTTAATCTATAAAAGTAAACATGACAAAACTAATATTTAACAATTATCATAGACCCCATCAGAAAAATCTTGGCTCCGCCGCTCTATAGAGTCCATGATTTTGAGCTTTCTATGACTTGACGCCCACCTAACTCTCTCTCTTTCTCCTACTGCTTCAATAAGAGTCCACCCGTGGACTTCAATGTTGCATGGTAACAGCGGCTGCCCATTCCTTCTTAATTAGTAATTACACCTAGCCACCCTACTATTTCCAATTTTGACTTGGGCGCAAGGATCAAAATTTTGGGTAAAATTTTGGTTTTGGGCTTGACCGAAATCAAAAATTTGAAGCGAAATTTCGGCCAAAAACTAAAAATTTAGCTGAAATTTTGGGTCTCATATAAATTTGGACCGAAATTTCGGTCCAAATTATCGTTTCGGTGGGGACCGAAATCGATGATTTTGATCATTTTGGCCGAAATTTTGATCCTTGCTTGCGTGACAACTCATCCTTCTCATTCTGTGGCGAGGATTTTCATGTGACGCAAGATCTAACTCGAAAACGTTTCAAAACTTAGGCAAATTCTCAATCGTAGCCGGCCATCTTTAATTTTATAAATCCCAAATAATATGGCCCCGGCCCAAAAGCCAGATTTGAAATTGCCTCTTTGGCACCTTCCTCCAACTCGACAAGTAACAGATTTTCAATGGCCTCTTTATATTGAAAGACTTGCCCGATATCCCTTTCTTTCTTGGTTACTCAAAGTTGTATGCGCAGCTGCCCTTCACCTTCTCCTTTTCTTTCTACTCAGCTGCCATGAAGCAGCCCACACTACAACCACCTTCTTCTTCTTATTCTCTTTGACAACCATCCGAGACATCGACGTCAAGGGCAAGCCACCATGGAAGCAACATTCAGAACCTTCGCATAGCCTCAACAAGCAATCACATCCACTCTAGCAGTGGTCTCGTGAGCATTTGGATAAAATTGAGCGTTACTAGTCGTCTCGGCTTGTCGAAAACCGGTCTACGATAACACGCTTCATCCCAAACCTCCGCGAATGCCACAAATAAGATGAGTGCCCTTCTATCTATCTAAATTTGCACATTTACACCTTATATGTAGTGATCTGAATTTTATGTCTTTGATATACCTAATTTATTTATGCGTCTAATAGCCTATACATCGCATGCCTTGATTTTTTAAAATATTTTAATTAAAAATATATGTTTTAGTTTTTCAAACTCTTATATTTATTTATGTCATTAATTGATACAAGTTATGTAATAGCCTATTAGTTAAAGTACGTGAAAATTGACAACGATTTTGAGCCATTATCTTTTAAACAACGGTTATGAGCCGTGGTAACGACCGATGTTTATAGAGCAGTGATTTTGATAAATCACGGCCCAAAATTGTTGCTTATTCACCTAATAAACAACGGCCCATATCCGTTGCAAAATTACAACGGTTTTGAGCCGTTGTTCCTTACAAAAAAGGGTTATTACTTCTTTACAGAAATTACGGCCTAAGGCAGTAGTATATGTCCGTTGGAAAACTACAATAGTTATGGACTATTATTCTTTTTTCTTTTTTTTTTAATTTTAAATGCACAGCTTCCATTTTTCTCATTGTAATTGGAGCCAATCTACCTGTTACAATGATTGTATCAACCACATATCACCCTACAGGGGAAAAAAAGCATCATCCATTCAATTGAATGAAAAAAAAAGTCAAAAACAAAATTAATTTAAAATCAGAAAACTATGGCACCAATATTACTTGCAGTTGTTGCAATGGGTAATGTAAATACACAAAAAGACACAGAGATTTACAATTCCTTAAAAATTCCGACAGTTAAAGCATCAACACTTTCCTAAATTATTTTACAGAACAAATATAAACTAATCTCTTTTTATAGCTATTAAACTTAGTAAATAGTTTCAAAAACATGCAGCCGATTTGAGTAAGCAAACACTTCCATCTTCAACAGCATTATCGGCACCATGCATCGATGACTCAATATACATGATCCAACGATATTCACTTCTACTACATTCTTCTGCAACTCTAATACATGCAGGGAAGAGATCTTGGCATGGTGAGAAGTCTATCACCCAAATTGATAGCTTGAATCTCATAACCATCTACAAACAGTAGGACTCTCTTATGGCTGAAGGCTCCACAGATACAGGTCCATATATATTAACTTGGGTACAAATACGGATACAGATCATTGACTTAAAGATACTGTAGCTTACCTGTAAAAATTAATGAACCAGATATTATGTAACGGTCAAAAAAATAACATGGCAAGGATGCTGCCATGAGAAGTTACGTATTAATGAGTTTTGAAGTACCTTGGCATGTTCCAATTAACCGCCCAATTGAGAATAAAAGTCCTATTATGAATAGGGGCAGTTACAGCCTTCCTGACAATTTCTTTAGTTAATGACGAGACACATCTTTGCATTCATATTTTAGCAATAACAATTTGCCACCCAAGAGCCTAGACAAAACAGGAAGGAAATGTACGGAAGTTTGTCGCCAGAAGTACAAAACTAATATCAAACACAAGAGCATCACGGATGATTTAGTCAAAATAGAAGGCCATTTAATGCAAAATTGAGTCATTTATAATATTTAAAATAATTAATTTTTATTTATATATACAAAATAGATGACGCAACATCTTTTTGAACCACATATACAAGACAGAACATGGTTCATCCATGTTTGGTCCCAACACAAGCTCGTTTTTATTTCATTCTATCTCAACTTTTATTAGTTCAGTTGATATTAAACCTGTGAACATGGTTTTAAGTATCAGCCATATCCCATACATATCGGCCGATATGTCATGGGTTAGGCTCCATCCGATATGATATTTATGGGGTCAAATATTGTGTCAAACAGGTTAATTATCCGTCATATCGAGTCATATTGGTCGATATGTCATGGGTTAGGCTCCATCCGATATGATATTTATGGGATATTCGGTAAAGTTTCTTATCATTTAAAATTTTCTAAACATTTTAAAAATAAAAAAGGGTACTTCAATATCAACCGGTTGAGCCGATACAAATCAGATATATCAAGCACAAATCGACTGGCGGATATGCTTATATATATATATATATATATATATATATATATATATATATATATATATATATATATATATATATATATATATATATATCTGTATGCCCTCGTTAAGGACTTTTCCAAACTTTCTATTTTCTTGCACTCTTTTATTTTGATCATTTGTTGGAACATTTTGTTGAACATATTCCTCTCCATCTCTTTGCCCAACATTGGGCACCTCTATTTGAATATTTTCATCTTGGCCTTGCAAATATTATTTTTCAATCTCAGATATTGTCTCCTTTATGAGATGCAACAACGAGGAGTGGATTTTTTTAGCTTGATCTATATCATTTGATTCAACTCAATTAACACCCATCATCTGATTCAATGGGTGAATGTGTTGAATTAGATTATAGAGATCGTGCTTTGTGCCAATCTTGGTTGCAACTGAATGATGTATAAGTTTTGGGTATTGATGATGGGTCTGTCGACTCCATTTGAAGCTCACTTCCATTTGGCTATCACTTGAGCTCATACCGGAAAGCAAGACTACAAATGCAAGTGTTTTCTTCACAGAGGGAGAGAATCTCTATCACCTGATGTAGATCTCTCCCTCAGTTGATCATACAAGGCTAGGGAACTCAGAAAATGGTGAAGAACTCCAAAACTGCAGAATTGGAAAAATCAAAACAAACCATCTTAGATCTACTGAAAAGCAATAACCAACCTTAGATTTTTATTCCTCAAATGATTCTGGTCCAGATTGAGATGCAGTTTGGGCAGCCTTGTGGCTCAACTTCCCTGCAGAATGTGTCGAATAGAATTTATAAATTAGGTAATCAGATATACAAAAGCATTTAGTGTTCCAATTTTGAGAGTATCATTAAGTCAAATAGAATTCATTTCATTATAAGAAATTATGTCACGTTGAGAAGCTGGCTTAGATAAACTGACCTGTGCTAGTGCCTGATTCCAAAACAAATTATCTTTCTGTCTCAACCAGAAACCTGTAGCTGATACCACGCCTGTCCCAGTCCCTGATTCAAAAACTATCAATTATATTTAGTCTTAAATTTATTAAGAGTCTACTTTGATGAATTTCAATCAAATCTCGTCGAATTTCACTGAAATTTGGTGAAAAGTTTCATGCGACCTCTGCTTCAATTGAGGCCTAGACTCTCACTAAAAATGTAAACCAACAATGTCGGTACTAACAGTAACAAGTGGGTCGTCGAAGGTAAAACAAATGTAGCAAGTCAGCAGGTCTATATCCTAGGCCTGAACTAAGCTAGTAACAAGTCCATATCTGGTTTAGGTGGACTTTATTCTCCTTTGGGTTGGTGTCCTGTCACATGAGATTTAGTTCTAAGGCCGAAACAGTAGCAGCATGTGAGGTCTGTGCAGGTTTATCCATTTTTCTATGGATTTCATAAATTAAATATCTAACTAGGGAGGTTGTGGGAGCAGCTAAGTGATTATGGGCTTGGCCAGTTTGTAACATGAGCAGCAACACTAGAGAAAACAGGTTGAGCTATAGAATTTTGTTAGTCATAGGTGTTGCTTAAAGTGCGAGGAGTGTAGGTTTTATCTTGGGGCAGAATTAATAAGTGCATCTGATTTAATATATATGATTATATATCAAGATTCCTACAAACAAATGAGTTGTCATTGAAACAGTTACAATATATGCTAGAAAAAGGATCCTTCCTATGAGTGTAGAATGGTACCGAGATAGGTCCTCTGCACAAGCGGCACACATCAATATAAAAATTATATAATGTGACCTAGCAGTTAGGGAAAAAATCTTAAATTACAGAGACTGGCTCGAAATCTATGGTTTAAAACAGCTTAAAATAAGTTATTTTGCTTGGATCACTGTGATCAATCCAGAGATGTTTTTTGGATGAATTCACTTGGTAAAGGTTCTTTGATGAGTTCCCTTTCACTGATATTTTTAATCGACCAAGTACTTACCTTGCGTAATTTGGTGAATTTTCAAGTACTCAGGTGTCTAATCTGAAAATCTGCATAAAATGCAGTCGTTAGTAAAAATGAGATTTTTGATGCATAGACAATTAAGATATGAGTTGATACCCTATGACCGTTAGTAAACCTTAAAATTGAATAGATCCTTGACCATATAACCTATGTCACAAGGCCTTAGCTAATCTTTGACCAAAAATGGCCTACAATACTCCCACAATCCTGAAATTTGGCTACGTATATGTGAACCTAGTTCACTTGAGGACTTGAACCTCAATCTCATGAGCATGAGACTAATATGAGTTGGAGCTGGGAAAACTCTTAAGTCCCTAATATCCGAATCTCTTGAAGTTTGAAACCCTCACATGTTTGACCTATAGATTAGGTCTTGGTAAACATTTAATCATAACCATTGAACCACAAGAAATGACACACAGAACCTTAACTCCGGAAATCATAAACACTTGGGTCATGAAATATATAAGAAATCTGAACCTAAACCCATCTCGAACATGGGTATTGAATTTGATCTAAATCCCAGAGTTGAGAACTCTTGGGCATTGATGTTGAGACATCAGCTTTGAACCCATTGATATACGAGAATTGGATGGATTGAACACCAAATGGGACCCTAGTGAACCTACATCTATTAGATGCATTCATTGGCCACTTTGCATATTTATTTGGCTCAAATTGATAACGGGTGTCTCCAAAATCTGATACCCGGAAATAAGGCCTACGACAAAAATCAACGGTAATTGAATAATAAGTCAAACATATACATGAATCTAATCGAAAAAAAAAAGAAGATATACATGAATCTAACACCATCCAAAATTGGTGTATTGAGATGAGAGGTCAGTCTTTTAGCAAGGGATTAGGCATGTCAGTCTCACACACAACACAATTCAATCAAGGATTTGAATGACATTCTATTCAAATTATATGATGACAGGGAGATGGTGATTGTCCATTGCTCCTTACACAAATCTTGAAGGGATTAGTGGAGTATTCGAACATCATTAGATCTAGTAGTTTATATTAGGCCTTTCACCTCAACCATCCTTCCAAAATTTGGCATCCATATATGTAAGGGTTCCTAAAATATTTAAATTGATAAATATTTCGCTAAATTTCTAAGCTGTCCTAAGTCATCCATATTTTTAATGGTAGTATCTGCTATATACCACCAATATTTGATTTCTCAAATGAATTAAACTTCCAAGAAGTTTAATGGTAGTATCTGTTATATACTAACTGCATCAACCATCAAGCATATACACATCAACTATGACGTAGAACTCAAGAACATACAGTGCGCGGATGCTACATCTGTTGCATAGGTATGAGGATTATACGTTTGCAAAATGTTAATGCACCGCTATTGTCAACATATGTTAATGATATGCTTGCTAATATTATATAATTGAACTCTGAAATCCATAGAATTAATATTGTATAATTCAGTTAAAGATTGGGAAGAGTTTATTTGATTATAATTGTTGATCACTCACCTTGAGGACCTCAGACGAATGGAAGCTTCCCAGCCACAGAAAACACCTCTCTACCGGAGCCTTCCACATGCCCGACAAGAAAACATCAGCTTTAGCGGCGATTCTCTTGAGCCTAAAAATGTCATCATAGCGTGCCATAACACCATCAACAATGATGCGGAGTTCATTTTCACTTGCAACAGAGTTCATCGTTGCTCTCAGTTCATTGATCTGATGATTGTGTTCTTCCAACCACCATACGTATTCTAGATCAAATGCCAAGGCTCCTAAAAAAATAACCTTAATTAGTAAAAGATTCATTCTTTATCAAAGGTGATTTTATATAGTATTGTTGATCATTAATGGGGGGTTCATAAAAGGGGTAATCATAAATTTTCAATACCAAGAAAGAAGAAAAAAATGGATATTTTTGGAGAATTTGATGTCAACTTGCGCCACCCTAATGTTCCCAAAGTATTGAAAATTTTCAGAAGTGTTAATCTTGCCACTTTGGATTCTCACATAGAAAAGCTAACCCCTTCAGAACTCCAAGAAACTCATTTGCAGGACACTATCGCAGGCAAGTTGATTGATACAGAAGAAAACTTTATATTTTGAAACTTTAAAAACATGCAAGCATGTGTGCTCAATCACATCACCAAGGTATAAAATCCCATTCAAGTTAGGGTTTGGTAGAAGAGAATATGATTCAATTTCCCATAGCTGCACAAATATAATTTGACAAACTGTGCCCATGGGAGGATGTTGTTACCATTCAATTTTACACTAGTAATTCCATCAGAAGCTATAGAATCCGAAGATCCACTACTTAAAGGTGTTTTAGGCACCATACTCGATATATATTCAAGAAAAATTAGGAAAGGCCCCACAATTATGAAACCTATAGGATGCAAGAACTGCAAAAAAAATCACATTTTACAATTCAGATTCTTCATTCCAGCTTACGTTTTCATGGAATTCTTCCGGCTCTCAAATAGGAAGAGCCGCTATTTGTGCTATTTGGCACCCAAAAGCCTACGTGCCTACATGGAACCCATTCAGCATAGGGTTCACGCTTCCCTAAGTCAAAATAGTGTAATAGATGAAATCTTTACTAGAATATGATTCTGTGATTCAGAAAGCATCGGGCTAGATTGAAACACAAAATTGCACAAATAAACAAAATGAGGTGCACATGAACAAAAAATAAGTCAATATGCCAAACCTGAGAACAGAGTCGACCAGAAAATGAAACAAGAGATATGTTCTCTTGCATCTCATTCAACATAAGAGTGACTGAATCTATTGAAAGTTCTTCATAAAGCAATTGATGAGCAAGTTTCAAGATATCTAACAGCTACTATAATTCCTATAAAAATAATGCAATTAGATTAATCAGTATTCAGCAGATTGTCGAAACAGAACAAAGAAAAAAGGCTTGTTAGTTTCTTACCACAACTGAGCATATGTCTTGGCATTCAAAACGGTCAAACAGAAAATCAAAATTCTCTCGAAATACTGTATTCATTCGTTGAGCAATTACGCTTCTTAAATCAATAGTCCTCCCTAACAACTTGACATCAGATAGAAGTTTCAATATTATATGAAAGAAAAAATAACTGACAGGAACTAAAAGTGAAATAATTTTTTGTCAAATTTTGTATAGAAGAGAGCTTGCTACAGAATTTGGAGTAGCATAAATGCAGCCATAGTTAGTGAAAAAAAAAAAGCAAATCAAAAGCTGAATTTTGACAATATCAACAAGTGCTCAATTAATAGTCTCAGGTAATGTAATTGAAATATTTATTCAACAAAATATTTCATTGTGAGGAAACATAAAGAATATCTATCTTATCACCTTCACTCTCCTTAACTCGAATACCGCATTTAAACACATAGGTTGAACAGAATATTTGTCACCATTGTCCACATCAAACAGGAATGATGGATCAAGAAGCTTCCTACAGATGGGTTTATGATAAACATGAAAAACAGTTTGATTCATTTGGAAGACAAACTAAATAGCAATACCTGCAAGAGAAAACAACCTACCTTGCAGCCCAGCTTTTGTAATATGTGAAAATATTCTCACTTAGATTCGAAAGAAGTTGATCAAAACAAAGGTCCACCTATAAAAGCACAAATACTCCTATAAATGGTCAATAGATTATTTAGGAGAAATTTCATGTTCATCTCACCAGAAAACTATACAAAAATTAGAAAGTATCCATGGTTAAAGTGTTGACACCAGTATAATGTACGTAATTCAACAACTTCTAGAGGTTAAAAATTGAGTTGTAGGGAATCAACGTCATGTGGCAAGCGTAGATAAACCCGAAACTTATCTTAAACTTGTAGTAGTGCACTGTAGTTGGTGACGGCGTAGGACTCAATATGTCCCAACAAAAAGGCAGCGCTAGGTTTGGTGCAATTGTTCATAATCAGACATATTATGGAACCAACATAAAAGGCACCAAAGCATGTGTCACAGCAGCAACGGCAAAGGGGAGATGATAACACGAGGAGGAAGAAATCTTATCTCAATGATAGATCTTGATTCAATTCTAAGTATAGTATCAAACTACGGTAGTCCCAAGAGCAGCAACAGCAAAAACTTCAGGAAATAGCAAAAAGATAACAACAACAATAGTGGGCAGCAGCTTCAACGAATAACAATGATAGAATCTTCAGCTACAGCAAGGTGCCAATAACAACAAGACAACTCTATTTTACAACAGTGGGAAGCAGCTTCACGTAGGTTTTTGGGTACCAGTTACATATAAGGTTTTCCCTTTCTAAGCGGATAGATAACATTGTGCTTCCATGTATAATACTTACAACAAAGACTACATGTAAGGAGTGAATTTGATGCCTTCCGTGAACACAGCCACAGGAGCCATGAGGAAAAGTGACATGATAGTTATTATAGAAAAGAGAGTTATATTGTCTAGAGATTCCTGTTTGAGAAATATCATGGGTTAAAGGACCAACCTTCAGCTAGGACGAGATTGTTTTGCCAAATACCATTTAGAGATATAAAAATAAAGTGAAAGTAATTAAATGTAAAGGGAAAATAAGAAAATAAATGGAGTATTGTTTCTTTTTTGCTGGTTATAATGATTACCTCTTTCTTAACCATGAATTTTTTGCTATCCCGCTTTTTAGAGCTCTATGACAATCTTTACCTGGATCCATCCAGAAGAACCTTTCGAAGACTTTACAGATTTATGAGCATTAATTCATATAAGCCGGCCCAACTAGACCCCACTATACCTTATCCGATCCAACCTGACCCAACCAGACATAAACAAACCTAATATAATCCAAAACCCACCTAACTAATACAACCCGACCTGAGTTGGACCATAAACTAGGTCCGATCCAAATTGGACCCACCTGACCCAACAAACATGACCAGAATCTAGCCCTGCCAAACTTGGACCCAACTTGATCTGCTCAAACCTAAACCCATCTAATTCAATTAGAACTGACCAGACTTAATAGAATCCATTTCAATCATTTTTATTATATCTAAATCCATAAAAACTCAGGTGATAATGAATATTACTTGGGCCCGACCAATCTCAAGTCTAAAGCTAACGCAACTTAGACGAGAAGCTCAATCGGATTCTATCGAATGTGGGCCCACTTAATCCATACTAATATGAGCAGACCCAACCTAATTTAGGCTCATCATAGCCTGATCAGACCTGGCTCGATTGGATCTGGCCAGACACAGACATAATTTAGTTTTATCCTAAGTAGGCTCTTTATAATCTTTTCATATAACAAATCAATCCATGTAGCATACCCAACAATATGCAACAATCCATGATTCTTGTTCAAACAATGAAAGAACTAGTCTAAAGTTTATATAAACGAATATCAAATTAAGTTTTCCATTGTCAAGGACACTATACCAAACTCTCCATCCCATAAACTTAATATCCCTCATTACTAACCCAACAACTAACATGCAATTCTAAATTGAAAAGAATCCATATATTATCATGAAATTTGGACATAGCCCATAAAAATTTGACCTTGAGACCCCTCAATTTCCCATTTAACTATAACCATATGAAATCCATTAATACTATGACAAAATCAAATATGGAAGTCTAGAATTCTAAACACAAAATTAAATACAATCACCTCAATTTCTTATTGGCATTAAATCAAACACCTTAGGGGCAAACATCTATTTAAACAAAACCAATTCAAGCCAATCAATACAACATTAGATTTTAAACTCTCAACACCTTCTCACACATTTGAATTATTAGAACCCAAAACGGGTTGGCTGTAAATCTTCAATATATGTTATTCTAAGGAAATATATATAAATTTTCTACAAATGATGCCTACTCCCCAGATTTCATAAATTAAACTGCATTTTTTTAAATAAAAAAAATCAAATTGCTTGTCACTAGAACTACTAAGTCTGCATGAAAGTATTAAGTATGATACCTAATTGGCTAAGGACAAACTGTCGAATCCGGGTTGTTTTTGGTGATCTGCCACTCCAAATTCTTCGATTCTAAGTAATCTCTGCAATTCTTCGGGTTAATCGAGCAAAATTAAGAAATCTGGAGTATACAAACAAAAATGCCCCAAATAAATAAGAAATTTTCAAATATGAAATATATAGCCAAAAAATTTTCTGTTCTAAACTTGATATATCTAAAATATATTAACCAAAATTTTCAAAAAAGTCAGAAAAATTCGAATCTGAAACCTATAAATTGAATGCCCCCTTTTCTGTTCCAAAACTGACGGATCTGAAATACAGAGATAAAAATTCCCAAAAAACCTCAGAACATTCAAATCTTACATTTTGGTGTCAATCCATAGCTCTCTATCATTTCTTATAAGAAGATAACTAAAATCACAAATCCAAACATCAGATTCACAACGTTTACTATTAAGAATCAAAAATTACGAATGGGAACATGAGATTCACAAATCAAAACAAGAAATCTAACCAGCATATCAAAAAAGAAAAAAAATGAAATCTAACCCGTTGTGATGAAATATTGGAGTCTTCAATCTTATGCAACTCTAGGGTTGCTCATTTTAAGAACAAAAGCATCGATGGACCCTTCAATCTGTTGCAATTTGAGCAAGAGAGATTAGAGAGCGTAGGAGATTGGAGAAAGTGATTAGAAACATAAATTGTAAGAACAATTTGAGTTTCGCTACTCCGGAGATTATAGAGAACGAATGAGAAGTTTCGCCATTTCGGAGATCTAACAGAACGAGAGAGATTTGTAGCGGTTTTCTTTAAACACAGCCAGTAAAATAAGTGGTCTATAGTGGCGGCCCTTATATCAACTCCCAATGAGTGGTGCTGCCGAAACACATAAATTTTGTAGAGAGACAGAGAGGCTCTGTGTGTCGTGATTGAGCTAGAGAGAGAGAGAGAGAGAGAGAGAGAGAGATGCAGCTCTTATTTCGAAGAAGACAAAGACAAATAGGGACTCGCGCAGTTTCTTTTCAAAATAGATATTTAGGTGCCGAATATCATTTAGAATGACACCGAAGGTCACACATTCGAGCCCGCTTATATGCAAAAACGGGATTTAAGTGGGCCGTTGCATCGCATAAACCTCAGTTTTGGGCCGTTGTATTAGTTAATTTCTTTACAACGGCTAACGACCATGGTTGTTTTTAAGCAACTGTTGTTGTTTATTTCTCATTTTCACATAGTGAAGGCTTGAGTTAAAGAAAAGTGGTTAGAGGATCGAACCTTAGTATGTAAATTTTAAACTTTTATTTTAGACCTTAAAGTAAATGCCTATACACCCTTCTATGGTGTGTAAACATAACACCAAATGTTTCCCTAATAAGTTAAAAAAGTGTTATGAGGAAAATCCTAAATCATCGAGAAGAGATTTTAGATCCTCA
Source organism: Chloranthus sessilifolius (assembly GCA_021018995.1). Taxonomy (NCBI): domain Eukaryota; kingdom Viridiplantae; phylum Streptophyta; class Magnoliopsida; order Chloranthales; family Chloranthaceae; genus Chloranthus; species Chloranthus sessilifolius. Next base: position 120,368,620 of record CM037592.1, read on the forward strand.
TTTTCTAGAACTTTTCTTTTTAGAAATCGGCGGGACATTTGCATCTATTTTCAAGCGGTCTTCGCCTCTTTCAAGCGATTTTCCCTTGAAACTTAAAATATCGATTTAAATATGATTTTATGTTAATTAAATGCTTTTATTGTATAAATAATGAAAGAAATGTTTAGATGTGATGCATGTAACACTCGATGTTTTTTTATGTTGATGTTTCTAGCTAAAATCGGGTTTAAATCCATCATTCAATATGAGGAACTTTGAGGAGTGCTCGCGGATCTTAATCGATCGATCAAGCTTTAAAATTGATCGATCAAGCTTTAAAATTGATCGATCAATTTTTTAATGATAATTCATAGGATGCTCACGAGTTGAAATTGATCGATTGATCAATTTCCAAATGATAATTTATTGAATGCTCACGGGTTGGAATCGATCGATCGAGTCTAACTGAAAAAGGTTTTGAATTCTTTCGAAGAGAAATCGATCGATCTAGCAGAGAAATTGATCGATCGATTCTAAGAAGGCAAGTTTTATATTCAGTTATTTTTCAATAAGTTTGATTAAATGTTAAGGATTATGCTCAATGATTATATGTACATGCACTTTAATGTTTTACGATAGTCCGTAGATTGAATCATTAAGACACATGAACATGATAAAACGTTAAGTCATGATTGTGTTTGATTAGACCCAACGTCTTAAGAGGGATAGAGTCTAACTAACATTGAATAATAAGAAGCATTAGACTCAATGTCTTGAGAAGGACGGAGTTCAACTAAACAATGAATAAGGAAGCATTAGACCCAACGTCTTGAGAAGGGCAGAGTCTAACTAAACAATGAATAAGGAAGCATTAGATTCAACATCTTCAGAATGATAGAGTCTAAAAGTCAACGTCTTGAGAGGGACAGATAATTAAAGGAATAAGGATTTATTAAACCCAACGTCTTGAGAGGGACGGAGTCTAAAAGTCAATGTCTTGAGAGAGATGGATAAGAGATGAACTTAAAAGAAAAGATAAACTCATGTGACATTGATATCCATGTTATGTTTAGTTCCTTTCAGCTTATTGATATTATATATGTCACAAGCACACACTTATGAATTATCAAAATGTTTACATTGCAATGATTGATATCTTATGTTTTAATGGATTGCGCATTTAGTCCATACAAGTGTAAACTTAAACCCCTTGTTGATGTTGGTGGCTAGATAAGACAGGTGTAGCTGAGAATAATATATAAGTCTATGGTGATGAGACTGCACGTGGTGCTCAGAAACCTGAAATAGATGGCGATAATGACTTCGTAGCTTAGCTATTTATTTCCTTTTAACATTATTGGTTTCAAATAGAAGAAACAATGATTGGCTAGTGATTTTATTAAGAATGTTATAAGCTTTTAATTATGTTAAACTTTATAATTGGAATAAAAAGATTGTCATGACTTTTATTACGTTTGATCAATGTTTATTGAAAATTTTTCTTTCCGCAGTTTAAGGCGCCCTTAGTGCCTTATTATGTTTATGATTCATGATATGCGATGTTATGGACTATAAGATCTTATAATAAGAGGTTGTGAGATTTCGGGTTGCTACATTATACGTGATGAATTTATGTCGATTATATATTTTTTTTTTAAATGGAAAATTTTCAAAATAACCCCGAACTTTTACCCCATCATCAATAATGCACCAAAACTATTTATAATATCAAATAGGCACCCAAAGTACACTTAAATTCATCAATTAAACCCCTACCATCACCTTTCGTTAATGGCTGAACAAAAAACACTGAGTTGGCATACAACTCAGCAAAAATAGCGTGTGTGACGCCCAACATGGCGAAGACTTAGCTGCCCACACTGTTAATTTTTTAGAGGGTAAATTAAATACAAGTCAAATCAACAGTGTTGACAACTAAATCCTCGCCACGTTGGATGCCACACACGCTATTTTGCTGAGTTATATGCCAATTCAACGTTTTCTGTTCAACCATTAATGAAAGGTGACGGTAAGGGTTCATTTGATGAACTTAAGTGTACTTTGACTGCCTATTTGATATTATCAATAGTGTAGGTGTGTTATTGATGACGAGATGAAAGTTTAGGGGTTATTTGAAATTTTTCCAAACAAACACTAACCAAATTTTAAGAAAAATCACTCTCATTCTTACATTTTTATATGGATTCACAAGATGGTTATGGTCAAAGGATTGACCCTATGGTTGAACCTATTGGCTGAGAACTAGAGGATACTATACCCTTTCATATACCCCACAAGTGTGCCTTCAAAACAGATCTTAAAGACTTCAAAAATCGAGCACAAAAGCCCCAGATCATGTATGGGCTACTGCCTTGTTTGTGTGCGGTCGGACTTTGTCGAAGATCCACTGTGGCTGCACTGATCTCTATGACGTTGACCCATTTGGGAATTGAGTTAGTAAGTTGACCAGTCATAACTTATTGCATATTACTCATCTAATAGTTCATGTTCTTCAGATTATTTTTATTTTTTTAAAACATGAACACCCCAAAATTTTGTAAAAATATTGCTCTACACTGGAATAAAATTCAGTTTCATGCTATTACAAATCTTTGCACTTACAGGCTAAGCGGTCTACTGGTCCCATGGACCCATTGGAGTAAACCAAATGTGGACCCATGGACCGAAACTCAGGGACCAAAATAAAGTACATCTGATCATCTATTGATCTAATGGTCATATTCCAATTTCAGATAACTTACCTCAATTTTTGTGCCACCTAAAATGGTGCACATGCTCACTAAAAAATCTTGCATTCTTTCATGTGGCACTAAGTCAGAGGTGTAGATGACCCTCCTAGATCTCGGGTTTAAGGTCGAATTGAGCTAGGGTCCACCAAGGTTTCCCATCTTCTCATCTAACGATCGAAAGTTACCAAAAAACTTTTCAGTAAAAGTTATTTATTAATGAATAATTCTTAGAAATCAAATCCATTATTAAACTCGAAAAAGGGGTCACTTTGACCCTATGTTTGACCTCGAAATGGTTCAAACCAATGAGAGATTAGTCACTCTTCATTCATAGGACACTACCCCTCTTCATTCGAACTCATGGACCACACCTCAATCTTTGTGAGCGTGTTATTATGGCTCGATGCATTTGGGCCATCATTTCATGTGGAATTTTTCACATTTAGAGAAATATCACACTACAAAAAAGGAGACCTACGCCGACGGCTGGAAGCCGTCGACGTAGAGTTCTCCAGCCGTCGGCGACAATTCCATCGGCGAATGTTTACGTCGACGGCTAAAACCGTAGGCATAGGGTTAGGGGACCTACGCCGACGGCTACAGCCGTCGGCGTTGCTACTTTTAATTTTAAAAAAACTATAATAAAATAATTTTTTTCTTAAATTTTTATTTCCCCACCTACGCCGACAGCTGTAGGCTTGTAGCTGTCGACGTAGGTGTTTTTAAATTTAAAAAATGATAATAAAATAATTTATTATTATTCACATCTTGCAGACCAGTTGACAACTTCTTTTGGACTCCAATTTGGTTTGGTCGCCCGCTAAAACTTTGTAACTCCATTGGGATTACACACCAAGCTCGGCTTTGGAGGTCTCCCTAGCCCCGACTCAATATCAAAGGCCTTGCTATGCTGGTTTGTTGTTTCTTTGTTTCCTAATCTGGCCTCTATCCTCCTCAGCCACATTTGTGGCATGTGGGTAATGCTGCTTACTCATATAGGATATTGGTGTTTTGATCCAAAATTTCTCCCATTTTCACGCTTCTTGTCAAATTCGCCACTGTTTCGAGGATCTGCCAAAAAAACCCATTAAAAAAAAAAACAGTTAAGACATGGGGAGCTCAACAAGAAAGAATCAACCTGCAAAATTATAAACAAGAAAAGTTTGAAATTGAAACTCACTTCCATCATTGTTCATGCCATCAAAGAACTGTGTTGATACAATTCGGACAAAAAACATAAACAAAAATAGTTAGTGATTATTAAATCAAATCTGCCAGTGCAGGAAATACCATAAATCCGAATACAAGATTTATATTTCCAAGTCATATCATATATACCTGAGAGAGTTCTATTGAAGTAGTCTAGAGTAGCCAAGAAAGTTCCTTCATCCAATGGAGGGGAAGGGAGTCCATCCAGAACAGATGGGCCTATAGCTCAACTGTAAGGTGGATGATGACACAGCCTTGAGGTCATAAGTTCAGTTTCAGCTTACCTAACCAAAAAAATAGGGAGAAAAGCTTTAGTTACTTAAAAGACATTAATACCCTCTCTGTGTACAGCCTTTTGCAAAATACTGTTTTATCCTTCTTTGAGGAATATGGTCCATAAGGTATATATCAGATGGTACTATATTTCCTTGGCATCTGCCGTCAAAGACTATAACTACAAACTTTCAAAATTATTTGCCATTAGCTATAAATACAATAAATCCATTAGGCACTATCACATCTTCATTCCAAAACATCAACCACCCTTTAACTTCAACCCCCTGTTTTCTGCACAAATATGAAGAGAAATCACCCATTTAATCAGATCGGTTCAAAGGTGAAACAAAAAATAGGAACAATAAAAAAAAAACCTTAGCCCCTTCTTCATCACAGAGAAAGAGTCATGCCATTTGAATAAATTTAAGATAAATGGAAATGATAAACCAATATCTATTGTTGAAGAAGAACATATAATAAAAAATATACAGAGAGATTGAGGTGCATTTAATCTAATTGTGGGCTCTCAGAAAGTCAAGTAGAGAGAGTGGTCGGGCATGAGACATCTGATCCAACCTTCGGTCGGTCGGTACGACCAAAAATTTTTGTAAGATGGCAGAATATATGAAGAGGGCAGGATTGAAGAGTTTTCACGTTTTAAAACCATGGTTTATACTATATGTAGAGAGAGAGAGAGAGAGAGAGAGAGAGAGAGACAGAGACTTCGAATTCGAGGTACCATGTTTTTGTGATGAAACGGCCAATAGTTGTTAAACGGAAGCTACTTAGAGAGAAATGTCTTTTGATCGAAATGTCTTTTGATCTCAAACAATGATGTGATTTGCAGTTTAGAGAAATGCCGTATAAGAGACCTAATGCAACCCTGAGTTCATGTTGATTATTCAAGTCATTATAAAATAAATAAGAAATCCAAGTCAGTCACTCTCATGCCAACTTCATTAAATGTGGTCAACATTGCAAATGTGTTATGAGAGTCCTTCAAACGTGTAGCTACCTGTCTTGTAAGTCTTGTCATAGAAACCTGCAATTGTGACGAATTCCAAATATATTAAAGCAACAATAAAAGGTTTCAATGGTCATCCTCTTTAGAAATAAGTGAAAAGTTTGATATCTTATTCACAATTTTACACACACACACACACACACACACACACACACACACACAATATATATATATATATATATATATATATATATATATATATATATATATATATATATTATTATTATTAAAAGCAGGTGGGAGTTAGCAAACTCACTCGCCTTTCCCTTTCCTTGGGTGGAAGTTGAGGTTCTGTAGCTACGACTTTAGAAGGTGCAGCTGAAGGTGCTTTAGGCTTCTCTTGGATGGGAACTTCAGCTTTGGGCTTTGGTTTGTCAACCTTAATTTGCTGCAGGAGACGAAGGCTGAGGAACATCCATATCTAATTTCTTCTCTAATTGAGCAGGTGTTGAACCAGTAGCAGATTTTGAAATGACTGCAATCTTAGTTCCTGGCAGATTTTGTATCTACACTTCAGTTCATGCAAAATAAATCTATGGTATGCAACTTTTTTTTTTGGAACCAGCAATAAAAAAATTTAGCTCAAGGTTTGATGGCATTTCAGCACAACATGTGTGTCTGGGAATTGTGAGGTACTTCGGCTTTGACACCAAATGTTTTGAATCTTCTTTATGAACTGCAATATTTCTGGTTGGCTACTAATTAGCTAAATTAGGAGAATAATGTTGAAGTGCTTATATTAAAAAGGAAAATATCAGTTATCAACAATGTGTAGATAATGTTAGATCTCATTCAGGTATTTCCTCAAGCAGTTGGAATGCAAAGGAATACAAAAGTAACAAGAAGATAGGACCATAACTAATCAAACTCTTAAGATCTATCACTGTTGAGCTGTGAACAATAATTGCGTGAAATTCACAAGAGTGAACCCCAACTCATCACTTTTTATTCCTCTACCCTATGTCGTCCCTGTCCCTGTCCAGTCCCAACCCTTAGCCAACCCCAAAGATCTTTGGTCAACCCTTAGCCAACCCTTAGTCAACCCCAAAGACCCTCTACCCTACAACTAATGTCTTCCATTTTGCTTCATGAAGTGTTATGAAGATCCCCTTTTAAATACAAACGAGGCAGAGATAACTGTATAAGAAAATATAGATTCAGCAGCAGTATACGATGACAATAACTAGCATGAATCAATACACAAATCAGCAACAATATCAATTTAAAAACCAACTCAGATCAGCATCCAGATCAGTCTAACAAGACTGTAACCATGGCAAGAATTAGTGTCTCAAAAGACCTTTGATTCGTCACCCTTTCCATCCAAAAAAATTGAATATTCTCAGTAATAACAAATGATCAAAACCCTCAAAATTTGTGGCTCAAAGTCATGCAATAAGGAACATTAAAAGAAACTTCCTTATTGTATAGCAGGATGAAAATATATGGGATTTATTTATAAACAAGTCTTTTTTGAAAAAGAATGACCGAGATCATACAATCTCAATAAATGATTAAGATCTCGTTATGGGAGCACAAACAAGTGAATGGATGAAGTGAGAAGTTCAAGAACCCAAACAAGGTAATGGATGAAATTGTTGCTTATCTAGCTAACAAAAAACACACTAGATATTAAGAAGTTCAGGGCTAGATTCACAGTACCTCAAAAAAACACATTAGAGGTGGCATTGATGGTCCATTAAAGAGAGAAGAGCCATAAGGGGCACTCCAACATACAGTGCCGAAGGAGCACCAGAACCCATATAAGCAGTTGATGAAGAGTAGTTTTGAGAGGCTTGCAATGGCCACTGTAGCAGACTTCTGGAAAGATTCAATTGATAAGCATCAGGCATAAGATTATACAAAAATCAATCCAAGACAAGGTAATGGCAAGTGTGACTTATATAGGACATCCACATAATAAAATCATTAGCCTAGCAATCCATAAATGGTTACATCTACCCAAAAACTAGGCTTTGTGAGTAGCCTATCAGCAACCGATATGACTTTCAGCTCCCTTTATCACTTAGTTTACTACCTGAGCTCATGAAACATAGCCCCTATTCAAGAGCCAGAATATGTGATACTCGGACACACCTCATTTAATGACAACCTGTCAACCAGTATACCTCCTCTTTGGTAGTGTAGAAGCCCCAAAGCTTATGATCTGCACTCTCCATCAATATCCTCCCTTCTCGCTGGAAAAACCAATATTGGTTGTGGTCCCGATCCTTTCCTAGCGGCGCATTAGTTCGTATAAATCATTTCTCTAACTCTCGGTCCAAGTTCTCTTGCTGTGACAGATGGAGTAAATCAGAATTTGGAACTTCTGTTGGTCCACAATTGTGCATGTTGCATACATATTGCTCATGCATTTACGTGGATGTTGAAACATTCCCCACAAATGGGTATGAGGATGGTTCTAGTGTGTACTGTTTAGTGGTTAGGACCAACCCAGTACACCACTGGCTTACTCAGAAAAACAATAAAATAATAAATAAACAAAAAGTCTAATGTTGTTCATAGAATTAGCATTTCATTTGGAAAGAGAGAAAGATTAGCAATGCTATAAAGGTCAAGAGTTGTGAGGCTTGTCAAGGATTGGATACACCTACCCTCTGCTCTCTCAATTTTTTTAATCTTGCTTCCTTTGCTTTGGAATTCCTTGCATCTCACATCCTTTTGCGCTCCTCTATCCTAGAAATTTCTTTTTCCCTCTCCGCAAAAATCTTAGCTTCCAAATTCTGCTTCATAAGAGCTCTTCTAGACATCAACACTTCATGATTACTTCCTTGTCTAAACAATCAATGAACCAAAGCAAATAATGTACTTGTCCAAAAGGAGATAATTAACAACCAACTGAAGCAGCTATTAGAGCAAGTCACAATGACCAGTTCAGGAATATGGAAATACACAGCTGTTTGACTACTATTAACAGCAAAATCACTGTAGTACCTTATATAAGTTTATTTACACAACACATGTTTGTTGTTTGCATGAATTCTTAGATATCATAAAAATATGGATAAAGGACCTCTTATACACTGTCCCAGAGATTAAATGCAGGGACAATGTCAGCCTTGGCACTTGAACCTTGAGTAATATAGAGCCCAGCCAGAGCTGAGGCACTGAAACTTGGCTTCTTTTTTTTTTTTTATCAGTAAAAAGCTCATTCCATTGCAAACGAACACTAGCCGAGCTAGAGCACTTAGCTGTTACTGAAACTCGGCTGTTATAGCACTTTCCATATATATATCCTAACAACACCCTTGCTGTGTTGCCCAAGTAAAAAATAAAAATACAGAAGAAGAGCACTTAGCTGCTATATCATTCGAACCACATACTTCTTCTTCCCGTTTCCCCAATAGCCAGGCAACACCACCATACTTGGGCCTTCCCCTTTTACTATACACTACACAATCACCAACAACTGCTGCCCACCTTTGCTCAAATCTGAAGCCATAAAGAAAGAAAATCTTGCATATGCTCAGTACTTGACGGTGGTGAAAGCGAACACAACCCAATGATAGAAACATATAGATTGAAAGGAGAGCATCAATTTGAATGTCGATCCCCACAATTTGCCCCATCCCCAACCTTTGCACGCGCTACCAACAGGTGGGTACCCTCTTATCTACTTAAATCTGCACCCCCAACACACTTGAATACACTTGTAATGTGAAGGTTGTTATCTGAAATAGAAAGACCTGTAGGGAATATATGTAGGGGGGTGGGATGTTTATCGGTGACCGTACCTCAGTAATATCTGTCATGTCGCTTTGTCTACAATCTCAATAGAGGAGAAGGATCAACATTGAATATGCTGGTTTGGCAAAATTAAAAATTGGGGCTCCATAGTCTAAATCTTTGCATAGAGATCCAACGGTGGATATCAACAGTAGCTAACACAGGGATACAAGTTGTGGCTTTCAAAGATTGTTAAATCTGAGTGCAGGGGAGGTACAATATGTGGCACTAATGCAAGTACCTAAATACCCATTAATACTGTGAACAACCTAAGGAAGTAGAATCAGACATTAATGTCAGAGAATCCATCATTCACCAACGCTATCTTCATGGAGGTTTCATCCATAAATTCTCTCAGGCATTTTATCCATAGAATGTCCAAACAGTAAAGAACAGATCATTTCTCCAATAGCAAATCCAAACAATAGAAATCTCATTTCAACAGGAAATCTGGGAGGAAATTGATTTCATTTTCTGTCTAGGTTTTGTGTGTTACCAAAAAGAGTCTTAGTAGCAATAATTGTCTTTTTATGGATTCTAGCAGGTAGTTTCTATCTTGGAAATGTTAAATTCACATTATTATATTACACATCTCTTTTTCTGTAATATAATAATATGAATTTAATATTTATGATCCTCTGTTTTCATCTAAGAACTGAGAAGTTGAGAACAGAATCGCCTGTTCGCCACATGACCATAGTTTTAAATATCGGGTGTATCTGATTCATAGCGGCTGATTTGTATCGTGTTACCCCCATCCTATCCGATATTCCTCTTGATACGAAGGGTCAAATATTGGGTAGAAAAATCAAATACCGGGCCATATAGGCCCATATTGGATCATATTGTGTCGTATTATCCGACAGGAAAATATTGGGTGAAAAATGTCAAATATTGGGTCATATCAGCCGATATGTATCCGATATAAACCGGACATAACAGCAAAAATGCCCATTGGGGATTTTTTTAATATTAATATATATTTTAATATTTCAAAATTAAAGAAAGGTAATTTGATATCGGCGGTATATCTGATACCTATCGGCTTTAAAATCCCTGCACATGACTATACATGATCATCAAATATAAAAACCCCAAACCGATATTTCATCTATTTCATGAAATTTGTAGTGACTATAATTACTCCATTGCACTTAATTTTCACAAATATTAAATATTTGTACTCTTACTTCAAAAAGCAACACCAAAACAACATTTAAACAAAGAGAGGAAGAAAATGGGATGATTACCTTCACATTTTCTTTAATGGTGGCTATGATCTTCACCTGGTCAGCAAGCTGTCTGGGACCATGACCTAAAGTCAAGATCACCATATTGACTTGCTTGAATGCCTTCACCAAACTCTCGTGATCATAAATATCTCCCTTAAAAAACACTGAAGATATAAAAACTAAAACAACAAAATCTAGGGTTACAAAATCAGAAGAGAAAATTAGAAAAAAAAAATGCCAATTTTAGGAAAATATACATTATATAATCCATTAATTCAAGACAAAAATGTTAAAAAAACTTGCCTCATTATATAATCCCTAAAACATCAATGGAGCGATCGAATAGGAGGGGAAACTAAACTTAGCGTTTGCGCGAGTGTGGGGTGAGCGAGAGAGATTTAGGGGAGTGAGAAGTGCAGAAGAATCTGAGAAAAAAAAATCCAGACGCTAGCATATGTTGTTAGAAATTACGCCTACGGCTTCGCACAATAGCCGTCCGCGGAGGATAGACCTACACTAACGGCTTTCAATAATAGCCGTTGCTATCCCTTTTTTTCAGTGTCAAAAAGCCGAAAAAGTTTCCATTTTCACTCATCTAGGTCCACTAGAAATTTAGCTTCAAAAAATCTCATAGATCTCAAGATTTGTAAAATATTAGATTCATAGTCATAGCATGTTATTAGAAAATTTTGGATATAGGACTACTTTGATAAAAGTTAGTCATCACACCTATACATAAGGTCTAATCCACCAATAATATGAGTCATTCAAGACTCCAATCAACACAAAGGTCCATAGGCATACTCATATAGGCCCGTCTAGCCTATAGACCATTGATGGACCCATATATCCTAAGTAGTCAAATGTGCGTTTTGAAAAAATCGCGGACCAAACTTTAAGGATGGATTCAACCCACTTTCTAAGTCTTAGTAGACTCATTAGATACATCATCTATTCATGCTATGAGGCATGCGTACACCGAGGATCATACAATGAGATGATCTTAATCATGAATTGATGAATGCTCAATTAATAGTCTAAATGATCAAACAAATAGTGAAAATCATGATAAACTCAAACACCCATTACATTGATGACATAAGTATGATTCGATTGATCTAAACTTGACCACGTTCATCTTGAAATGTGTGTATCGAAGATTTGACGTCTATAAGTGATTCAGTTATATTGAGATTAAATCTTATCAAAATCACATAAGAGACTAATTTGTTTTCATCAGATCGAGAAAATTGATCTAATAAGAACAGTCTATCATTATATTGTGACACACATAATAAGGTCACGTATTGAATTACACATGACCTCTTTATCTTTCTCCTCTTTAGCGGTAGGTTGAGTATTCTTAGGAGACTCTAAACTATTTTCTTGTTTGGTTAAGACCTTAGGTCTCTATCCAACGTCACGTGTCAAAGTTTAACTTTTGTTGTAACTTATAACTGACTTGTGCTCAGTTCACTAATCTCTTTTTCTTATTGTATGACTTATTTTAACCTTTACACGACTAATTAATGGTATAAGTTTCTTTTATGATTAGGCTTCAATTGTTGAAATATGGTGTTGGGATTATATAAGATATTTATTCTATTAAGTGTTTTCATTGACACTGCATTACATCCATATCATAGAAATACGATAGAGCATATATGTGATAAGATAAAGTAATAAAATACGACACTCAACTTTTAAACCTTCGTCATGATGGGATTTCTTTCACGGTCAGTGACACTTAAAATACAAGCATCTATGTACGGATGCAACACTTTTACCAGAATATGGACTGTCAAACAAAATACATCCAAGTTACTATGGAACTCGTTCCTTTGAAAGCATGATTTATTAAAACTTATCGCATTATGGCTCACTCCAACTGAAGTTGTATGTAAATGGTAAGAAAGTGTAAGTAAGTTAAGATAAAATACATACACGATAAGATACGTTATGGATGTCAGTTGAATATGAAATTAAATTTTACATGTGTCATAGTTATGATACGACCGTATCCCGAATGTAAGAGGACACTGATGCGTGTAACCTCATTGGGTTGGATGGTGATTTACGATACACTATGATACGGAGGTTAGGTGATTATCTATACACTATGATACGGAGGTTAGGTGATTATCTATACAGGGACCTCATATGGTAGGGTCGAACAACGGTCATGACAAAGTCGTTTATGTAAGATGATACAAAGTATATTGTGTAAGCATATGAAGCTACAATAAAACTTAAGATAAGTCACGTATGTTAAGTTGATATGACATTTAAGAAGAAAAATAAACATTAGAAATATCATATGCATTGCAATTTATGTTACGTCCTTTCAATTTTAGTTGTGTTATGTTCAAAAGATTTTTTTTAATCATGTCATTAATTTTGTATAACTGCTAAAGTTTAAAGGATTTATTTTCACTCATTAAGTTGCATATACGATCACCCTGGGTAGATTATGATAGATCGGTTGTACAACCCACTGAATTTATGTGACTGAGTAAACTCATCCCACGAAAAATTAATAGTTGCAGGTAAAGATATGGACTACTCTTCCCTGATGAACTTTGATGCACCGGTAGATACGGTTTATGAGGTTGACAACATGAATGACTAGCTAGACGAATCAGGTATGTATTAAATATTTAGAAAGACTTTTCAGTAGTTGACCGTACTTTTATTTCTGATCATTTAGTAATGTGAACTCAAAATTTAATGTAAGCTTAATGAAGAGAATTTTAATATGAGAAGAAAATTTGATTCACGAGTTTTGGGAGCCCAATTTTAGATATGAACTAATCATATATGTATGTCCGTTTATCGTCTTAACAAGCGTGCGGGATCATGACACAGGATTCTAGGCCCTCGAGTTCTGATAAAATTTTGGATTGTGACAGTATCATTCTCTAAAGATCTTCGGTGAAAAGATTCAAACTAAAAACGATTTCTATCATCTGAGTTAAAGTAGTCAAATGTCATCTCAGATTAACATATATTATATAAATTTTACATATAATTAATTTTAAATGACCTTTGATCACTTTGAATCAGATGATGTAGAATGGTATTTAACACCATAAATCATGAGATCATGAGTGTCAAATCACATGAGACATGTAGTGGTTACATATGGCCGGCATTCCCAAAAGTGACCAGAGTATCAAGAGAAAATCGAAAGCTCGAGTAGGGTACCTAATTCAAAATCAATCAAACAAAAAAGCGTACCTAATACAAAATAATCAATCGAACTACAATGAGCCAGACTCATTCTAATCAGTGAGTTGATGTATTGTCAGTCGTGTTGAGATTGTCACAAATTTCTTTGCTCTTTTAAATCGGTGCATGTCTCAAAATCCACTCACTGCACAACTCATGAGATTGAGCCCGTTCCTCACTCTAGAGTAGAGGTGAAACCAAAAACAAAAAATTGAAAATCGATGAAATCGAATCGAAAAAATAAAATCGACCTAAAAGCCGAACTGGAATTGTTCTAAACATAAAACTGGAAATTGGTTGAGTAGGGTGAGAAAACGACCCTAAAAACTAAAAAAAAAATCTCTTTCAAACAATGAAAAATAAGAAAAAATTAAACAAAAATTGAACCGAACTAATCGAAAGGTTCAGTTCAGGGGGTGAGGAGTTCGATTAACCAAAATATTTTGATCGGATTTAATTTTAGGTGAACCAACACCAAAACTGAAATTTCGGTTTCGGTTTCGATTTCGATTCGGTTAAGGGAACTTCCACCCTTGAAATATAGTTTATAATCTCGGATTTTCGAGTTGTCTTCGACATCCCCGAGACTGAGACATCTCGCATCTCGGCGAGATAGCGTAAAAAAAAAAAAAACTTTTTGAATGATCTTACACCATTAAATAGGCATTTGATCTAACACCATTAAAGATTATTTTACTATTATGCCATATAGAAATTTTTGAGATTAATCTAAAGAGTTCAAGCGATTGTTCACGATTAGAATACATCTTAGTTAAATAATCACAATTATTAATCTAATTGTATACCGTTCAATCAAAGACCTTTAATTCTAGCCGTTAAAAAATAAAAATAATAGTGATAGTAGGGTACATAGATTTGGACATATTGTAATAACTATTCACAAGATCATAACATAAAGAGGGTATAATAATATGAAATAGTATTATGTGTACAAAAAGAATAAGTAGTATACTTTTTATAGTGGATAAGCTTAACACCTTAAATAAATTTTAATATAAAAATAATATTTATGAGGTTGCATCTTAAAAGGAATCATAGCAAGATCTCGTTGAAGCACGAGACGTTGGGTCTCGGTCAAGATTTAAAACTATGCCTTGACCAATCAAACAAAAATGATAAGATCTTCTATTTGGATTCTCTTTTATTGGTGCGTTATAAAAAATAAGACTATTATTAGCGGCACAAAAAATTGTCGCTGTTAACAAAAAAAAAAAAATTGTCGCTATTAATCTAATCGTTATTGAAAGAATAATTTTTTTTATTAAAAGCGACAATTTTTGTGGCGGTTGATAATTTTTTTTTTTTTTTTTTTTTATTATTATTATTATTTTGTTTTTTTTTTGTTGTAGTAGTAGTGTCAGTTGTCACTTGTCGCACTCAGCTGATTGTGACGGCCTCATTAATCTGTGCGCCAGCATGAAGGCAGGACGACCTTGGAACTAGGCACTTAGCTAACAAGAAGGCAAGCGGACCTTGTAAGCTAGCTGTGTAGCACGCGTGGGCGCAGAGGCACGTGGCCTTGCGACGTGTGCATGGGTCCCTGATGCATGATGCGACGGTGACCCGAACTAAGCTGCGATCTAGTATGGTGACTAGACGCGTGAAGGCTTAGAAAGCGGTGCTCCGCAGTGGAGCACGCGACGTGGTGCCAAGAGGGCACGCGACGTCTTGGTGCCATAAGGCATGTGATGCGGTGCTCCGCGTATGAGCACGCGACGTGGTGCCAAGAGGGCACGCGACGTCTTGGTGCCATTAGGCACGTAGTGCGGTGCTCTGCGTTGGGGCACGCGACGTCCAAGTGCTAAGGCGCATGAGACGGTGCCATTGTGGCACGCGATGTGGTGTCAAGAGGACACGCGACATCTAGCTTGTATGGCAAGCGATGCGGTGCCAAGAGTGCACGCGATGCGGTGCTAAGAGGGCACGCGGCATCTGGGTGCAATGACGGACCCGATATGGTGTCGAGTTAACGCGAGACACAGTCATGACTTAGACGTGATGCGGTGCCATGAGGGTACGCCATGTGGTGCCATGAGGGCACGCGACATGAGGCCATGAGGGTCTTGCGACATGGTCGCGACACGGACGCGACATGGTCGCGATGCAGTGCTATGTTGGACATGAGGCCATGAGGGCCTCGTGACGTAGTCGCGATACGGACGCGACACGGATGTGACACGGTCGCAAGGGACGCTGATGCGTGACCTCGCAAGCCATGTGGGCTTGGAGGATGGCACTGGGTGCCACGGTCAGAGGATCGTGTGCCATGTTTAATGGCAAGACACCACCTTTGCAGGTGTGCCACGGGCAGGAGATTGTGTGCCATGGGGGTATGACAAACCAATAGGTTTGAGGGTTTTCTGCTACTTTGCCTAAGTTGGTCTTTAGACCATATATAGGGGGAAGGGAGCTGTGGAGCTATTCTCCCACACATGGGGCCTTGCGTTGGGGGACGAGCGCATGTGCTTTCTAGGTTAGGGGTGTGGCGATGCCATGCGTCACCTGGGGTGAGGCTACCATGTGGCCCCGTGCCGGCGTTGCGGTGCACATGGGTCGGTGGCCTCACTGGGGCTTTCAAGGGCTATGTGGGACGCAGTAGCGCACACTAGCTGAGGGCCTGGAGCAGATGTGTGCTGGTCATGCTGGCCTCACACGATGCTTGGTTTGGAGAGCATGAAGAGCTGCATGCTACTCCTAGTGTGTTGGTCGCGTGGACCACACACGTTGGTTGGCTTGGATGGCATGAAGAGAGGCATGCCTTTGTCTAAAGCGAGGAACTAGTTCACTGCACAGGGTGAAGCTGGACAAGCCAAGGGGCACTGAGGTGCTGGCAAGTGTGTTGCGAGTAGACACAATGCATTGAGTGGGTTTGCCTCGAGTGAAGGCAACCACGATGCGGGAGTTCCCGTCCTCTAGGCGGGTGGTATCAGAGTGATGGTTGGATATGAGGTCTCGCTGTGCGCGGCAATGAGATGTTGCACGAGAGTGATAACCAATGTTAGGTTATGCCTTGTGCCAGTTAATTTGGCCTTGAGGCGGCGCCAAGTGTCGAAAAAAAGTTACCTCGTGACATGGTGCCTTAAATGGAACATAGTTTCCTATCTCAACCAAGCAGAAGGAATAATACCATAAGCCTGATACTACCATTTGCCATACATCTCTTCATCCATGCGGTCAAATTTTGATTGATTGGATCCTTCAAATCACTGGACAAGCTTAGAATATTGACTTGATCCAATGGTCAATATTCATTTTTTATGCGTAAGAGAGTCGAAATTCTTTTGGAGCATTTGGACCTACAGATGTTGAGTTGGGCCGCAAATTGATCGTGGAACTTAAAATATATAGTTACAAGTTTGTGCTACTAGCTTATATGGGTCAAAAAATTGTCCGACACCGATACGTATCAGTTTTGGACCTGAACGGCACGATATATTGCCTATATATCGTACCCCCTAAAATATAGGGTATTAATCGTCCGATACGGGCAATATATCTCCCGTATCGGACGATACAGACGATACTTTAAAATTATCGGGCGATAATTTCAAATTATCCTCAGATAATTTGATTTTTAATATTTTGAAAAAAAAAAAATTATCAAAACGATCGCTATTTTAAGTTAATGGCCGCTATCTTAAGTCAGCGGTATGTTAGCGGCTGCTAACTTAAAATTTAAAAAATAATAATAATAAAAAAATATATATTATTATTATTATTATTTTTTTTTTTTTTAAGTTAGTGGTATGTTAGCGGTCGCTAACTTAAAATTTTTTTAATTTTTTTTCTTTTTTAAGTTAGCGGCCGCTATCTTAAGTTAGCGACCGCTAACTTAAAATTTTTAAAAAAAAAAAAATTTATTTTTATTTATTTATTTATTTATTATTATTATTTTTTTAAGTTAGCGATATATTAGCGGCCGCTATTTTTTATTTTAAGTTAGCGGTATGTTAGCGGCCGCTATTTTAAGATAGCGGCCGATATCTTAAAATATCGGCCGCTATCCTAAGATATCGCCCGTTCTTTGCACTATATAAAAAAAAATTGTATTAAATCGATACATTCAATGTATCGCCGATACATTGAATGTACCGAACAATACGCGATACGTATCATCCTGAGAGTCAGGACGATCCGTATCGATTTTCCGATTTTTTGACCCTTGCTACTAGCTCAATTACTATTCATAATAAGTTTCATTTTGCATGTTTTAAAGCAGTCTTGGCCGAAAAGTCTCGGCCAAGACATATCGCGTCTACCGACTCAACGAGGCAAAATGAGAGCATGATTCATTGGGAGAGGCAACATAAAAAAGAAATATTGATTTTATATTTTAATTTATTTAGGGTGTTAGAGTTGTATACTATTAAAATTGTACTATTTATTTTATTGGTATGTATGATACTATTTTACCTTATTTTACCTTACTGTAACTTTAGCTATGTGATGATATCGTGAATGACTATCATGGTGTGCCCAAATCTATACATGTTAGTTTCACTATTTTTATTATTTTTTTTAAAGTCTAATATTAAAGATTCTTTATCAGACAATAAACAACACATTAATAGGTGTATTTTTTTTTTCCAATCATGAATAATCACTTGGACTATTTAGATTGATCCCAAATATTTATTGCATGACATAACAATGAGGTATTTTTTGATGGTGTAAGATCAAACACTTATTTTAACAGTGTAAGATTATTCAAAAGGTTATTTTCGTTTTCACGCCATCTCGCCGAGACATCTCGGTCTCAGGGTTGTCTGAGACAATTCGGAAATCCGAGATTTCAAACGATGAGTATAAACCAACGTTGTAAAAAGGGTACCGGTTCGGTTGGACTGGGTCAGACCAGGTGGGACCAAATCTGTTCAACTAAAAAAAATTATTAAAAAAAAATATATTAATTAATTATTATATATCAATAATTAGTTTTAAAATAAATATTTTGTTAATAATTATAAAAAATAATAATTCAAATGTTTCCCACTTACTAAGTCATTAAATATTAATATATTCAGGATTGATGACTTTTTGCAATGTATTTTAAAAGTTATCTAATTAGATTAAAAATTTATCCTTTCTTTTAAAAGAATAAATTTAAGTACACTATAATCTTCCAAAATAATTATATAATAGATTTTTTTAATAATTTAAAAAATAAAAAATAAAGAAGTATAAATTTTAAAACAAAAAATAAGTATAATTATATGAACCGATACATTTTTTTGTGCACTGGAGGAGCCGGGTGGTTCATAAAAAATTGGGCGGTGGTCCATTGGTCGGACCGAAAACATCAAAGTTTTTAGTTGTTTATCGGACTGACTCGGCTAGGCGATCTGTTCCGATTGAATTAGTTGGACCGGCCAGTCTGGCTCGATTTTTAAAACACTGGTATAAATAGTCCAAGTCACACTGATAGACGTCTTAATTAATTATTTTGAGGTTATCTCTAAAGGGCGAGTGAAGATAAAAAACAGTCTGGCCATATACGAGGTGGGTTAGTGTAAAAATAAGTCCGACCATTGTTCAGGCCTAGATGTACTCAGCTCAACCTAGCCCCAAGCGAGGGCCAACCTGAATAGTACATTTTTATCCATAAAATTAGATTTAATTGCTTGTGGGTGGTATTTTATAAAAATATCGCACATATTCAACCTTTGAACAATTTAATTTGTAAATTTGTTTTGTAAAATGCATAATATTACATGTTTAAGTTACTAATGTTAGAGTTTATTATTAGTATTGTTGTTATATAATAAAATGGGACAATGGGTTCAAACACACTCTGTGAATCATGCATTCAAATCCTAGATCAACACGAGATTACGAGTTATACCACACTTCTAATCAAGATAGTTAAGGTGGTGTAGCGAGGTTATAACGAAGATGCACGCTACGCCATGGCAAAGCCATCAATAGTTACAAATTAAATATGGAACATCAACAAATTTGCAACATGATAATATAATATATAAACAAGGATTTTTTATATATACTCCTTTGAGATATGCCAATATTGCATTAAACTCCCTGAGTTATGAGTATTTATTCTGCAACCCTTACTTTTATATTTATGTTTCATATACCCCCCTTGTCATTAACTAGTCATAAGTTTATGGACGGAATGACTATTTTGCCCTTAATGAAACCAATATTCTAAAAATACCACCATTTTAAAAGGCCCTTCATTCATCTATACTTGCAAGTCATGCCATTAAAGTTTACCACCATTCTAAAAGGCACTTCATTCACCTTTATTTATAAGTCATGTCATTATAGTATGCCACCATATTAAAAGGAGTACCTTTATAATCCACCCACAAAATTTTGGAGTTCACCCACGGTGAAACACATCGACTACATTGAATCAGACGATAGAGATTGTTTATCGTCCCAATCTTTCATGAGATCGATCTTTAGATCATGGGTGTATTATTAGACAGTCAATTTTTTATTTCATGTGGTACAAACCCATAAAAGTGACCTTAAAATTAATTTTAAGCATGCCCGTGATGTTAAGGTCACTTTTCTGAGATGTGTGCCACGTGAAATAAAACACTGATCGTCTGATGGTACGCCGATCTCCATTGTTCGATTCAATTCAATCAGCGTGTTTCAGAATGGGTGAACTCAAAGATTCGGTGGGTGGATTTAAAGGTACACTTCTAAAAGGCCCTTCATTCACCCATCAGATGGGTGATTTCCCCATTAAATTATGCCAACGTTTGGACGAATTCTTAATCAATGGAGGATTTGTGGCAAACGATGCAATTATTCTTATAAAGAAAATCTTCAATCTATCCACTCAAAATATCCAACCGTCCAATTTGTTATATGATTCAAGACCCATCAGATGAAAGACCGATTGGTATTGGCCGATATTTACCGATGTAATTTTTTTCTCGATATTAGCCGATACTTACCGATATAATTTTTTTTCTGCATGTTTTTAAAAAAGACCGATTTGGTATTGGTGGTGCCGTATCCATATCAGCCGATATGTATTGGTGCAAGATGGACTAATACCTGACACTGATACCCCGAGTGCAGGTCGGATTAGCCAAACCTTGATGCTTCTTGTATCTGGTCTTACATTACGGACAAGATTGGTTCTCATCTTTCAGGATTAGCCAAACCTTGATGTTTCTTGTATTTGGTTTGGCTAATCCGACTTGCACGAGGGGTATCAATATCGGTATCAGGTATTGGTTCATTTTGTAATGATACATATCAGCTGATATGGATACGGTACCACCAATACCAAATCGGTCTTTTTTTTAAAACATGTAGAAAAAAAAATTATATCGGTAAGTATCGGCCAATACCGAGAAAAAAAATTATATCGGTAAGTATTGGCCAATATCGAGAAAAAAATTGTGCCGGTAAGTATCGACCAATACCAATCGGTCTTTCATCTAATGGGTCTTGAATCATATAGTAAATTGGAGGGTTGGGTATTTTGAGTGGATAGATTGAAGGTTTTCTTTACAAGAATAATTGTATCGTTTGCCACAAATCTTCCATTTGTTGAGTATTCGTTCAAACGTTGGCATGCTTTAATGGGGGAATCACCCATCTGATAGGTGAATTAAGGGACTTTTAGAAGAGTACCTTTAAATCCACCCACCGAATCTTTGAGTTCACCCACGCTGAAACACGTTTATTGAATTGAATCGAACGATAGAGATCATTTATCCTCCCAATATTTCACACGATGGATCTTGAGATTATCGGCATACCATCAGACGGTCAATGTTTTATTTCACGTGGCACACATCTCAAAAAAGTGACCTTAACATCACGTGCACGCTTAAAATTGCTTTTTAGGTCACTTTTATGAGTGTGTACCACATAAAATAAAAAATCGACCGTCTGATGGTACACCAATGATCTAAAGATCGATTTCATGAAAGATTGGGACGATAAGCAATCTCCATCGTCTGATTCAATGCAGTCGATGTGTTTCAACATAGGTGAACTAGTTTTGTGGGTGGATTTAAAGGTACTCCTTATAGAATGGTGGTAAACTATAATGGCATGACTTGTTAATAAAAGTGAATGACGAACCTTTTAGAATGATGGTAAACTTTAATAGCATAAGTTGTAAATATAGATGAATGAATGACCTTTTAGAATGGTGGTAGTTTTAGAATATTGGTTTCATTAAGGGCAAAATAGTCCTTTCGTCAATAAACTCACAGCTAGTTAATCGTAAAGGGGGTATATGAAACAAAACCATAAAAGTAAGGGTTGTGGAATAAATACTCATAACTCAGGCGATTTGATGCAATATTGGCATATCTCATGGGGGGTATATCCAAAAAACCCTATAAACAAATATAAAAAATTAAAAAAATATTTAAATATCAAATACGCATGCCGTAATATAGCCAACACTGAGGTTTCGTCGACCGATAACACATTGAGATTTCTTGACGAGAGAGAAAGAAAGAGTAAAAGATTTTGTAACTTATAAGTTGAACTTTTGTAACTTGTAAGTTACCTTTTGTAACTTATATATTATAAAAATATTATAAATTATAAGTATTATAAGTTATGACAATGTCATACTTATAACTTATTTATTTTATAAATATTATATGTTATTATCGAAAAAAATTAAATGACGTGCATAGCAACACCATAGTGGTATTCTGTCATAGTGACGTTATGACGTCGCTATTTAACTATCATGACTATTTAGTTATATATGATATTTTTCATCGTCATTTGTCATGACGAGGCTATAGTATCACTTTAACTACCATACTTCTAACAACATTATGAAGTTTAGGAAATCATACATCAAAAAATATATATTTTTTTAATAAATAAAGCCATTATGGAGAGAGAGAGTTGTTGTGAAGAAGAGAGAGAGGTGAACCAGTTTCCTAAAAAATTAGTATTTATTTTATATAATGTTTTTTGCTCATATATATTTAGGGAATACTGTAGCAAGTTTTGTAGTTTAAGGAACTTTTACATAACCTGCTGGAGAGCGGTTTTGTGGAAATCATAATGTAAAATAGGAAATATGGAATTTTTACATAACCAGTTGGAGATGTTCTAAGGGCTCGTTCAAGAGATTTTTCAGCGCAGAATCTACCCAGATTCTGAGATTTTTTGCAAAATCTGAGTGAGGATCACGCTCGACAGTTTTGAATGGGAACTGGGAATTGGAGCTTTTCCAAGTGAAAAGGGCGTTTGAATGTCCGAGCAAATTGCTCGGATTAAGCTCAGATTTCGACTATGAAGTATACTTGTCCGTATACTCTCCCCTTCATGTAACACCGAATCAGTCCCTCTACCAACGGTCATCTTCATTTAAAGTACCTATTTTTTTTTGCTTTGCTTTTAAAAAATGCAGGGGAAGTTCCTTCTC
Organism: Chloranthus sessilifolius; assembly: GCA_021018995.1. Classification (NCBI taxonomy): domain Eukaryota; kingdom Viridiplantae; phylum Streptophyta; class Magnoliopsida; order Chloranthales; family Chloranthaceae; genus Chloranthus; species Chloranthus sessilifolius. The sequence goes on from CM037592.1 coordinate 120,391,474, forward strand.
TATGTGCCACAATCTTCTAGTTCCTTCTCCATGTGCCACGATCTCCTAATTCGAACTAGGTAAGAGGTGGCCATTAATGGATCTCAAGGAAGAAGAGAGAGAGAGAGAGAGAGAGAGAGAGAGAGAGAGAGAGAGAAAGGGCTAGGCTGGTTTGTGTCAAACGGTGAAAAGAGAGCTTTTATAATGAGAAAGAGATAAGGGAGTCGAACCAGGTAAGGGGGCCGCCATTAATGGATCTCAAGGAAGAGGAAGCTAAGGAAGAAGAAAGAGAGAGAGGGCTGGGCTGGTTTGTGTCAAACGGTCAAAAGAGAGCTTTTATAGTGTGAGAAAGAGATAAGAGAGAAGGTGGTGGTGACATGTGTCCCACTTACTATTATTATTATTATTATTTGTAATTTATTTTATTCTCTTTTGAGTACCTTTAAATCCACCCACATTGATTGCGTTGAATCCGACGATGGAGATCGTTTATCGTCCCAGTATTTCACACGATGGATCTTGATATCATTGCGGTACTATCAGACAGTCAGTATTTTTGTAGGGTATATATATATATATATATATATATATATATATATATATATATATTAGAGAACCTTTAAATCCACCCACCAAATCTTTGAGTTCACCCACGCGGAAACACATCGACTACATTGAATCAGATGATGGAGATTGCTTATCGTCTCAATATTTCATGCGATCGATCTTTAGATCATGGGTGTACCATCAGACAATCGATTTTTTATTTCATGTGGTACACGCCCATAAAAGTGACCTTAAAAAATAATTTTAAGCGTGCATGTGATGTTAAGGTCACTTTTCTAAGATACGTGCCGTGTGAAATAAAACACTGGCCATTTGATGGTACGCCGATAATCTGAAGATCCATCGTGTGAAAGATTGGGAGGATAAATGATTTCCCTCGTTCGATTCAATTCAGTCAATGTGTTTCAGCATGAGTGAATTTAAAGGTACTCTATACATTATATAACCCTACGCCGACGGGCAGCCGTCGGCGTAGGGTAATTTTTCTGTAGTGAACCGTTGATGGTTCTGTTAGCTGTAAAAGTGGTCTGCCCGTCGGCGTAGGGTAATTTTTCTGTAGTGAACCGTTGATGGTTCTGTTAGCTGTAAAAGTGGTTTCGAAGGATTCAAACCCTACTCGCTTGATTTGGTTCATGATCACAAGTTCTCGGCGGTTTTAAACTACCGCCATGAAAATTGTCTAACTCTGGTGGCTAGAAAGATTGACCTTTTCCCGGCGGTGATAACTGTCGGGAAAGGAAACTTATTGCCGACGGTATAAAATTGTCGGGAACACCGCCCAGTATTAGTGACCCATTTTAGAAGTAATGGCCATTAAATCAGATTTGAAAAAAGACACCGTCAAATATGTTTACCTCCATCTCTATTAGTAGCTCATAAATTTTGAGAGAAATCCGAGTACGACACATAAACCGATGATTAGATCACGTTTATACGGTCATAGCATAACCACTGATTGAATCGATTCTGAGGATTTTCTGAGAGGAACTTAAAAACAAAGGATTCTGAGTTTTATAAAAATCTGTCAGGAATCTGAGTAACTCAAGAACACATATGGGAAATTCAGGAATCCAAGTCTGTTAAGAATTTGTTAGGAATTTGAGTGTCCAAGAATCTGAGCTTTTTTGAAAAAAATCAAGAAACACCTGAACGAGGCCTAAGAGTTTACTTAGTCTCCTATGTTTTTTGGAAAATAATTATTTTTAGATTTTTTGTCTTCCAATCACAGGTCAAAATAATTGGTTCGCCACCACAACATGGTGCATTGAAATTTTACAATATTGACCAACAATTCAATGGTGAATAAATACTTATTTTATTTTATTTTTTATGATAGTACTTGAACGACCTTGGACAGGTATCCGTGGAACCCGGTCCTAGGGTTGAATGCCATGTGGCACACAACTAATTCGAAGACACATGTGAACTATGCATTTGAATATATATCCCCTGCCTCACACAAACATTCAAAATACATACATACATACATACATATATAAGCAAAAGGAATGGCACATTACAATGCAGTGCCATATCAAGTGCCACGTGATATGGCACATCCTCTAAGGGTTTAGCCAGTCCTCCAAGGTTCGAGAAAAGAAAAAAGATTTTTTGCCCTTCAAATTGCAGGTTAAACTCAGTGGTTTGTGTCCCAAACATGATGCATTAAATAATTTATGACAGCCCGGATTTTGACACCCCGAAACCCGTGCCATCAGCATGTTCCTCCAGACCGTGCCCCATAGATACGTACGGAACATTGGCTTTGCAAACAATAATAAAGCGAAAGAAACGCATAAGAACTGATACTAAAATAAATCTCCAGTTCTATACATATATGTACTCTAAAATCTATGATCCAAAAGATGGTTCTAAACTCATGCCTCTGTATGAGTGAAAGAACCCATCCGAACCATCAGTGACATCACATAGTCACCCTAGATGGTTCGCCAAAGAATATATCTATTTAATTACATTTCCCAAAAATAAGGCTTGACATACCAAGCCGCACAATCTGCTCTCAAAACTCTCTCTATCAAGGTACACAGCGGAGTCTCCTAGAAGAAGTCCTCGGGAGGAGGCTCTAACTCGTCTCCGGGTACGTAGTCTGAATCCCCCAGATCAGCATCTCTCGAAGCCTTTACGGCTGCAAGCAAAGGACCTGCGACGTATAGTTTAAAGGGTGAGTTATAGCCTAGCTCAATAAAGAACAACACAATGAACATATAAGTCAAATCCTCACATATATTCTATGATATTCTTAGCATGATATATTTATGAACTTGTTGGAAAACAGTTTAAATGATTACAATATATATTGAAGTTTACTGGTGGTTTACATGTTATATTTATTATCAACTGTTCATGAACCTCGCTGAATAGGTCTAAAGAAACTTAAATCTTCAACTTAAGTAATCCCCGAGCAATATAGCATTGAGCACTGATGGAATACCCTCCATCTTCGTCTAAATAGACAGTTGTTATGAATATATCACTTTGAATACTAACTCGGTCCCTTTCTCATAGGCGACGGGGTTTAATCTCATCTCAACATCCTTGGAATGTGCTACTGTATACGGATAGACCGTCGTACCGGTGTACGGATTGGCCGCCGTACTGGTCATGGATATCCTGTCGAGTTAGTCGTGGGTAACTCGCCACGTCGGTGGGGTATTCTGTTTAAACCTTAAATAACAAAAATATCAGGTGCTTTACATATAGTTATTCACCGTGTAAATGTGCTACTTTATATCAATTAGGCCTTATCAGTCTTTGTTTAATCTTACTTTATAATCTCACTTACATCCCTGGGATGTCTAAATTACTCGCATCACACTGATGCCTTTATCGCTTTCTTATCCCCTGAGGATGTCTCATTTTTACATGCTTACTTGGTGTTACACACAGACACATATTATATGATTTATTTCATTTCTATATCACTACATATATGCTCTTGAAATCAAAGTACATGTTCAAGGTGTTCCTTACCTCAGGTGTTTGACTGTCCAAGCATCAAGGTCTCACACGACTCCTCATGCTTGCCATAGCTCGTACCACCTATGGTACATCATAACATATGCACAGCATCAATAAGGATGCAATAGAGAAAGTCTAAGACCCTCCATGAACCTCAATGTTTAATAAGAAATCAACTAAAATAGCTAAAATTGATTAATCGATGTCTAAAATTGATTAATCGAAACCCTAAACCGATTAATCGATTAATCGAAATCCAAAATCGATTAAACGATCCCAAGTCAATTAATCGAAAGTCCATAATCGATTAATCGATTAATCAAAAATCACCATCGATTAATCGATTCTCAAATCGATTAATCGGTTTTCTCAAGCCTTATTTCTCCAGCCACTGGAGGTACTCAGTCGATTAGTCGATTTCTAAATCGATTAATCGAATTTCAAAATCGATTAATTGAACTCTGGCCTTTCTTCTTTTTCAACTTTTGGACAAAAATCGATTAATCGATTCTCCAAATCGATTAATCGATTTGGCTAGACTCAGCCCCTTCTCGGGTTGTTCTTCCAATTCTTTTTCTTTCTATTTTTCTTTCTTTTCTATTATTTTAATTCATCATTTTAACTACCCTTGAATGTACAATCACAATCTTAAGGAGATTTAACAAGGACTTACCTCAATCAATCTCTAGATTGAATCAATGTCAAGATTTAGTGGCAAGGTTTCTAGCTTTTGCTTCAACGGTTCTTTACGCGTTGATTTCGGCATTAAATGCTCAAATCCGTCCTTCAATCGAGCCCCATTAATTTCTCCTTGCCATTAACTCCCTTTTACTCTCTCCCTCTCTCTCCTCTTAACTCTCTCACCAACCAACAAGAGAAATAACTTCTCTTTTAGGTTTTAAACCCTTACAACCCTTTCAGCTTTGGTGTTAAGCACACACACTCGAGATAGGTGTATGCGACCCTTAACTAATACCATACCTTATGCTTAGGGTCATACTATATCACATTAACACTTTCCTTCTCAAGTCTATTGTTTGACCATCACTTGGTCAACCTACGACCAATCGGGCACAAATCCCGAGGTCACTGTTCATTGCTCAAATTTTCAGGGATATTACATAATTTCAACTTTAACCCAACATCCGTTGGTGGAAAATCACTCTCTTTTTTCATTTTTTTGATGGTATCTTATCGATCTTGGGCATATTGTTGTAGAACTTGATCTTCAAATTGGGTGCTGCGTAGCACCCAAATGGCTCACGTGTAGCACCCCAGGCTGCACTTGGACACATAATCTCTCTCTCTCTCTCTCTCTCTCTCTCTCTCTCTCTCACACACGCATATATGAGGGGTCGGGGATATGCGCCCAAGAGTAGAGATATCTATGCGCCTATTGATATGGGCGAGACACGTAGTGCCTTTTTGTAAAGTGATGGGTGGTGAGGCCCACTTTACTAACTAGGGTTAAACTTTGAAAATATTTTAAAATTTAAATATCCTTCTAGCCGCCATTCTTGACTTTTTTAAAGTATCTTTTTTTTTTTTCTCTCTTCTCTCCGTTTATCCAAGAAAGTGTCAAACTTACTTTTTCAAATATATTTTACTCAAAATGTGGTCGCTCGGTAGCGAAGCGCTACCACCTCGCCAGCGAAGCGTTGACACCTCAATAGCAAGGTGCTGGCACTCCGGTGGGCATAGAGATATCTCTACGACAATTGATATGGGCGCGACACATAACACCTTTTTTTGTGAAGTGATAGTGGCATGAAGCCCACTTTACTAATTAGGGTTAAACTTTTAAAATATTTTAAAAGTTATACTTCCTTTAGAAGTCTTTTTAAAGTTTCTTTCTTTTCTCTCTCTTCTCTCTCTTTTTCTAAGAAAGTGTTTCTTACTTTTTTAGGTATATTTTACTCAAAAAATATGAGCGTCAGGTAGCGAAGCGTTAGTACCTCAGCAGCGAAGCCCCGACACCCTAATAGCGAGGCACTAACACCCCAATGGCGAAGCGCTGACACCTCGACGCTGAGATGCCAACGCCGAGGTGTCGACGCCTCTATATTGTGGTGTCGGCTCTTCACTACAAAAAGAAATATAGGGCATTGACACCTCAATATAGAGGCGGCGACACTCATTTTTTGTTATTTTTATTTTTTTAAATCGAAACATCGGCACTTCGATATAGAGGTTGTGATGCCACTTGAAACGAGGCGCTATGTGACAGCCCGGATTTCGGCACCCCGAAACCCGTACCATCAGTACGATCATCTTGACCGTGCCCCTTAGCTATGCACGGAACATTGGCATATCAAGCATAAAATGAAATAATAAACAAAACCGTGGAATTTAAATCTATATTAAAGCAATTCTCCAAAAGACAGTTCTACCCCCATGCCTCTGCATGAATGGAGAACCGATCCGAACCATCGATGATAGCAATCCTCACGGATGGTTCACCCCAAAAGAATAATCCCAAACTCAATACATACATTGTTCAACCAAAACAAGGCTTGACATACCAAGCCGTACAAATCTCTATCAAAAAGCCCTCAAACCGGCACAACGGAGTCCTCTAGAAGAAGTCCTCAGGAGGTGGCTCCAACTCTTCGCCGGCCGCAAGGTCCGACTCACCGGGGTCAGCGTCTCCTGAAGCCTCGGCCGCTGCTAGTAGTGGACCTGCGACGTATAGTCTATAGGGTGAGCTACATCCTAGCTCAATAGGGAACAAAACACAGTTGAACATATAAATTATTGCGAACATATATTCCATGATATGACATGCATGATGTGTCTATGCAATTACTGATAAAACAGTTGAAAAGTATTATATTTTACTGGTAGTTACTTATGTTTTCATTTATTCATGAATGATGCTGAATAGGCCTAAAGCAAAACTTAAACTTTCAACTTAAGTAATCCCCAAGCAATATAGCATCGAGCCCCGATGAGATACCCATCATCGTCATCTATATAGACACTTTTAACGTATTCCCTGGGAATACAATATAGTACCCAAGCCCCTTTCCCCTGAGGATTAGTGGCGGGGTTTCACTTGTCTCAAATCAACACCCCTGGGGTGTGCTTACTGTGTACGGATAAGCCTCCGCACTGGCCTACGGTTTTGCCGTTGTATCGGTCACGAATATCCTGCCGTGTCAGTCGTGGATATCCCGCCACGTCGGTGGGGTACCCTATCAAACCTCAAATAACAAAAATATCGGTGCCTTACATATAGTTATTCACCGTGTAAGTGTGTTATCTTATATCAGTTAGGCCCTATCAAACATGATTCAATCTTGGATACATCCCTGGAATGTATCCATTCACTTGCATCACACCTGATGCTCTTATCTCTTTACTTCTTCATCCCCTGGGGATGGCTCATTATAATTACTCTTATGGATGTCACACACACACACTTTTCACAATTCTTAAGCAATAAAACATTTTGAATTTGAATTCTATATCACTACATATATGCTCTTATAAAATAAAGTACATGTTCAAGGTGTTCCCTACCTCAAGTCTTCATTTGATCAATGCATCAAGGTCCCACGTGGCTCCTTGTGCACTAGCTCACATGTACCACCTATGGTACCACATAACAGGTGAAACACATCACTAAGGATGCAATAAAGGAGGTCCAAGACCCTCCAAGAATTTTAAAGTCAAAATCAAAAGTCAACATAAATTAGCTCAGTCGATTAATCGAACTCCAAAATTGATTAATTGAATCTGATTCGATTAATTGATTTCCAAAATCGATTAATCGAAAGTCAATATCGATTAATCGATTCTCAAATCGATTAATCAAGATTCCCATTCGATTAATCGAAACCCAATTCGATTAATCGAATTTCCCTACCTATCATGTTGATTCTCAATTCTAGTGATCGAATTTTCAAAATCGATTAATCGATCCCAAATCGATTAATCGAAATTTGAAATCGATTAATCGAAATCCCATTTCGATTAGTCGATTTTCCCCAAGTCATTTCCTCCAGCCCCTGGGGTCCACTGGAGGTCCACAGTCGATTAATCGATACCCAAATTGATTGATCGAAATCCAAAGTCGATTAATCAAAATTCAGTTCGATTAATCGAACTCGGGTGCCTTGACTTTTCAACTTCTTGGCGAATTTCGATTAATCGAATCTTAATTTCGATTAATCGAAATTGCCAGATTCAGTCCCTTTTGAGCTGTTCCCCCAACCTTTTTCCACTCTTTTTCCTCTATTTTTCTAAACCATTATCCTATAATTTAAACCATTTTTAACTACAATTTACCCTCTACAACCTATGCATTTTATTCACAAAAATTTACCTTTAATCAATCTCAAATTGATTTCAAATCAAGTAGTTGGAAGGCTAGGGTTCCAGCTTTGGCTTGAACGGATTCTTTGCGCAAAATCGGCCTCTTCAATGCTTGAATCCCCCTTCCAATCACCCACAATAACTCCTTGCTTGATCACTCTCTTTACTCCTCTATCTCCCTTCTTTACTCCTCTCTCAACAACCAAATAGTGATTTTAGGGTTATTAAACCATTTTATCTCTTTCCTCACTTGCGTGTTGAGCACATACACCGCGATAGGTGTATGCGACTTCACATTCACATCATACACCACGCAGTCAGTCAAACTTTCACATCTCATCCACTCATCACACTCTATGCTAACCATTGGACTTCTATTTGGTCAAACCTATGACCGATCGGGCACGGATCCCGAGGTCATAGTTTTGTGTGATTTTTTGGGATATTACATCCTCCCCACCTTGGGAATTTTCGTCCTCGAAAATAACCCAAGGTTCGTCGGTCTGGGTCGCCCACCCCCCCCCCACACGCGCAGGTGAGGTGGTCCAGTAGACTCAGACGCATTCAGATAGTTACATATACCAGCATAGAATTTAAATTTGACGAATTGGAACAATATACACAAAAATTTTGCTTTGTATTTATAATTGGAACTTTTTACAATGCCAGATAAGTTGGCATACAAAAACAAATCTACAGGTATATATAATCAATATGTAAAAGTAAAGACAAGACTCAGACAGCCTCTCCCGCCAGTGGTGGGTGCTACAGAGCCGGTGGGCCTGGAGCCGGCTGTGGTCAGGTGGTGGAGATCAGGTCATGGGCAATGGAGGTAGCGGCGGCTGTGGTTGAAGTGTCTCTGTCGGCGGAACGGATGTGGATGTGGAAGGAGCCGCGTCTGTAGTGGCTGTGGTAGGATGGAAGACGGGTCCTCGGTGGAAGGCGGTGCGTCCAGCTGTCCACTCCTCCTCCTGGGCGAGGTAGCGGCGGTAGTCTGTGGGGTAGATGTGGCGGAGGGTATGGAATAGAAGGAAGTCCATCATCTGGTTCATCCTTTCATTGTTGGCCTCCATACGGGCCAACACCTCCTCGATGGTTGACCCTGGTGAAGCGGCGCGGCGGCGGTAGGATGAGGTGGGTGTAGCGGGCGCGGAGTGGGCTGGCGGTGTCGGTGAGGCTGTTGTGTGAGAGGTGGCCCTCTCCACTGAGGGCTCGGCTGGGTCAGGGTGTGCCCCACCCACGGGTGGGTCCTGCTGTGGTGGTGGGGGTGGCGGTGGTGCTACGACTGCTGCTGCTGCTGGAGCGGGACCCGGAGCAGGTAGGGTCCGCTTAAGAAAATTGTAGCTACGGGTCTATGAAGACTTGGAAAATGTCTTCACGCAATCCGTAGCCCTCACCTCGTGAGGTGAGATGATGTAGGAGGGATCGTTGGAGTAGCACTCCAACATGCTTGAGATGAGGCGAGCGTAGGGCATCTTCTCCTTGGGCCGGAGGTTGCCCTTCATCAATTTTCCCTTGATGTACCTCATCCCCTCAAGGATGACCATGATGGCGTCAAACCACCGGCCACAGAAGGCCGCGTAGAGTGCGTGTTACACTCGGTCCACGCGCTCGGTGTCGTGGCGCATTGGGTAAAGATTGCACTTGATCACCGAGTCAAGCATCCACATATAGTGGGGAAGGTCAACCCTCTTTATGGAGGAGCCCGACCCCTTTTTACCATTGGTCATGCGGGTCATGACCTCCTCAAAGCGGGGGTCCTCCTCGAAGGGTGGGAATAGGGTGGTCTCGGGTGTGAAGTCGAGGTAACACTCTTGTACCTCATGTATGTGGCGACGAGTGATCATGTACTCTCGACCCTCGATGGTGGTCTTGATCACATCGTCGGTAGGGCCGTCCACAAGCCCTTGGTAAAATAATCTCACCAATCTAGGGTAGTAAGAACCCCGGATTGGTTTGAGAAGATTGTCGAGACCGGCGTTGTTGAGGTAGTTTCGAGCCCATTGGGTCTCACCCGTTAAATCGGGATTTGTGAATAGGGTTGGGTCAATAATGTATTCGACCTCAAAGGTCTTTGCGGCCCACCATTCATTTGGTTGCACCACGTTAGTGGGTGGTGGAGGCATTGGGGTCGATTCGCGGGAAGACTCGCGCGAGGATGCGCTCGTCGAACCGGAGGTGGTCTCCGATGCCGACGGTGATGGAGTCCTCACCGGTGATGGGGTAGGTGGTGGTGGCGCGGCGTTCTTACGCCGGACCGGTAGTTTGGAGGTTGCCTTCTTCGAAGACAACCGGGTTTTGGGCGGCATTTTTGGTAAAATGGCAAAATCTAGGTTTCCTCTAGTTCAATCGAAAGGAAAAACACAAATTTTAGGGTTTTATCGTGGGTTTTCGATCCAAAATAGGCGATCGCGGTCCGAAATTTGTTCGAGATGCCCCAAACCCTAACTCGGATGACTGGCCGGAGAAGAAGAAGAACAGGTGCTGAAAAATGCAAGGTCCAAATGATTTCCGATGGAGAGAAAAATCCCTAATTTTATATATATAGGCTCCGGCTCGATTAATCGAAATCCAGAATCGATTAATCGAGATTTCAAACTAGGTTAAGCCGCGTAAAATCGATTAATCGATTTCCCAAATCGATTAATCGAAAGTCAAATTCGATTAATCGAAACCATTTTGATTAATCGAAATCGTATCCTTTTAAAAATTTAAGTTTTAGAGCTCATTGGCGCGAGCCAGTCGATTAATCAAAATCCATTTCGATTAATCGAAATTTCAAAATCGATTAATCGAAATTCACTTCGATTAATCGAAATCGTGCAGTAACTTCCAAAAATTTCAGGATTCCTTAAGTTATTCGATTAGTCGAACTACGGTTCGATTAATCGAAATTCAAAATCGATTAATCGAATTCTACTTCGATTAATCGAAATCGTTTCTCTGACTTCAATTTCTTCCTAGTCCCTTCAGTAATTCGATTAATCGAAACCTCCTCGATTAATCAAAATTTCACTATTTCCTTCCTAATTTCTTCTAACATTCTCAGTTTGTTCGATTAATCGAACATGTGGTTCGATTATTCGAATACTCAATTCGATTAATCGAATTTCCAAAATCGATCAATTGATCCCAAATCAATTAATCGAATTTATAAATCGATCAATCGAAATTGCATTCTATGTCTGTTCTAACTCTCATTCCAATTTCCAGTCACTGGCAGATGCCAGTCGACTAATCGAACAAAATCGATTAATCAAAATTCCAAATCGATTAATCGATTTGAAATTCGATTAATCGATTTTGCCCAATTTCTGCAGATTTTCAAGTTCTTTGTTTCTTTGACTTCTTTTTGGTAGTTTATGACATCAAGTGGTTCATAGTTCCATAGAAATGCATACACTTGATCATGTACATATTAAATTTATTCCTTAAATCATACTTGATCAAAACTTCCATTGAATTACAAGTATCACGGAAATTTCACAAACATGGTTGTGGTTTACATTGGATTCTTATGTCTTTGGAAACAAGGCTGGATATTGTTCTTTCACATCGGCCTCTCGTTCCCAAGTAGCCTCTTCTTTTGGATGATTGTTCCACCGAACAAGCACTAAGGGAATCACTTTAGTCTTGTGATACTTGTTCCTTTCGATCCAAGATTTCCACTGGTTCCTCTATCATGCTCATGTCCTCACACATCTCCATAGGTTGTTTTCCTAACACGTGAGATGGATCATTTACATACTTTCTGAGCATTGATATGTGGAAAACGTTATGTACCCGATCAAACAGCGGTGGTAAGCCAATGCGATACGTAACTTCACCTACACGTCCCAAAATTTCAAATGGTCCAACATAACGTGGGCTTAACTTCCCTCTCTTGCCAAATCTCATTACGCCTTTCATAGGTGACACTTTCACAAACACGTGCTCACCCACTTTATAGTCGACACTAGTCCGCTTCATGTCGGCGTAACTTTTCTGCTTACTACTGTCTTGACTTGACCTTTCTCGATGATTCGAACAACGGTGGCGTTGTCTTCAAGTAGTTTGGCCCTAAAATAAATTTCTCACTGTTTCCTCCCAATTGAGGGTGATTTGCATCGTCGTCCATCTGAGCTTCATACGGTGCCATGCCAATGCTCGTTTGGAAACTTGTTGTTGTATCGAATTCGAGCAGTAGATACTCATCCCGGTATCCTTGCATATCTAGCATGCACTTTCTGAGCATGTCTTCTATTACTTGGTTCACTCGCTCCTCGCCCATCAGTTTGAGGATGGAAAGCTGAACTAAAGTCTAGTCGTGTTCCCATTCCTTCTTGAAATTTCTTCCAAAACTTGGATGTATATAGTGGATCACGATCTGAAACTATGCTGCTTAGAATCCCATGTAATCTTACAATCTCCTTCATGTATAAGTCTGCCAGTCTTCCTGCCGTATACATAGTATTGTACGGCAAAAAGTGCGCTGATTTGGTCAATTGGTCCACGACGACCCAAATAGCATTGTGCTTCTTGGCAGTACGGGGCAATCCAACAATGAAATCCATCGAGATTGATTCCCATTTCCATTCTGGGATTGGTAAAGGCTGCATTAGTCCCGCAGGATGTCTATGATCAATCTTCACTTGCTGACAAGTCAAACACCGTGACACGTATTCGGCCACGTCTTGCTTCAGTCCTCTCCACCAGTAGTTCTTTTTCAAGTCTTGGTACATTTTGGTTCTACCAGGGTGGATAGCATAATTTGACTTATGGGCCTCATCAAGAATCGTTCGCCTTAGATCGGCATTGTCCGGAATGCATAGACGGCCCCTTAAACAATAAAGAACCATCTTCTTTAACTGAGAAGTCCGACCTGATGCCTTCACCCACGTCTTGATGAATCTTTGTTAATGCCGGATCTTTCATCTGTAGATCGTGGATATGCTCAAATATCACTGGCTTTACTGATATGTTAGCCAAAAAGGATCCGGTGGCTTTTGACTCAATGTTCGCATCGTAGAATGCCAGGTCTTCCAATAATTTCCATCGGTGCATACCCAAAACCAAACAAGCTAACTGAGCCGAACCTTTCCAACTCAATGCGTCGGCTACTACATTCGCCTTGCCTGGATGGTATTGTATGGAGCAATCGTAATCCTTGAGGAATTCCATCCATCTGCGCTGTCTCATGTTGAGCTCTTTCTGTGTAAACAGGTATCGGAGGCTCTTATGATCGGTGAAAATTTCAAAAGTCTCACCATACAAGTAATGTCTCCAAATCTTCAGCGCAAAAAATGACTGCTGCTAGTTCCAAGTCATGAGTCGGGTAATTTTTCTTGATCTGTAAGCTATCACCTTCTTGTGTTGGTTGAGTACACAACCAAGGCCATTGTATGACGCGTCGCTGTACACGACGTATTCTCCACTGCCTGAAGGAATCGCTAACACTGGAGCCGAAGTGAGTCTCGTTTTGAGTTCTTGAAAACTCTTCTCGCATGCCTCACTCCACTCAAATCTTGAATCTTTTCGTGTCAGCTTTGTGAGAGGTCCCGATATCTTTGAAAACCCCTCGACGAAATGTCGATAATAGCCTGCTAAGCCCAGAAAACTTCGGACATCGGTCACTGTCTTTGGTTGCTCCCATTTAACCACTGCTTCTATCTTTGCTGGATCTACGGTGACACCATGTTTTGAGACGACATGTCCCAAAAAGCTAACCTCTTCCAACCAAAACTCACATTTGCTGAGTTTGGCATACAATTGGTGTTCTCGTAGTGTCTGTAGAGCAATCCTCAAATGTTCTTCGTGTTCCGTCTTGAATTTGGAGTATATCAATATATCATCAACGAATACTACGACGTAGGAGTCCAAGTGTAGCTTAAACACTCGGTTCATCAGATCCATAAACGACGCCGGAGCATTCGTCAATCCAAACGGCATCACAAGGAATTCATAGTGTCCATACCGTGTCCGAAAAGCTGTCTTCTGGATGTCCTCTGCCTTGACTCGCAACTGATGATATCCAGATCTCAGGTCGATATTGGAAAAATACCTTGCTCCTTGCAGTTGGTCGAATAGATCGTCAATTCTAGGCAAAGGGTAGCGGTTCTTCACAGTGAGTTTGTTTAATTGTCGATAGTCAATGCATAGCCGCATTTACCCATCCTTCTTCTTGACAAACAAGACCGGTGCTCCCCATGGAGACACGCTCGGTCTAACAAACCCCTTGTCCATAAGTTCTTACAGTTGTTCCTTTAACTCCTTTTACTCAGCAGGAGCCATTTTATAAGGCGCTTTCGAAATAGGCTCCGTTCCCGGTGCTAAGTCAATGGCGAATTCCACCTCTCTCTCTGGAGGTAATCCAGGCAATTCCTCTGAAAACACGTCGGCGAAGTCTCGCACAACTGCTATCTCAGAAATGACATTCTTTTCTTCCTTGTCCTCCTTTAAGAAAGCCAAGTATCCACTGCAACCCTTTCTGATCATTTTCTCGGCCCTTACTGCTGAGATCAGTGGCATAGATGACGACCTCACTCCTTGAAACCGAAATGATCTTCTTGTGTTGGGTCTGAAAATGACTACTTTGTCCTTGCAATCGACGGTTGCACAATGCTGCGCCAACCAGTCCATGCCAAGGATCACATCAAACCCCTACATGTCTAACAGTATCAACTTTGCTTCCAATTCATGCACCTCTAAGTCTCGAACTACTACAATGATGGATTTGCAAGCTAACTCCGTGTCTACTAACTCTCCAGTCGAAATAGACACAGATAGGACGAAATTCAACGCCTCTGGAACAATCTTTATCTTCTTGGCGAAACGTGGAGTGACGAATGAGTGGGTAGACCCTGGGTCTATCAACACTCTAGCGTCATATCCAACAAAGCATCCTTTTTCATATATAGTTAAAGTACCTATAGTATATATACATACATACAATAATTTATACATCAAAATACACCCTTAATTCACATATAGATTTAGTATTGAGAAAAGGAATCTATACCATTCCTAATGCATGCACCTTCTCTATCTAAAATTTTAATGAAATGGAAATTTTCTTTAATTTTAAAAAAAAGGTCTCACCTTGGATGACGTCATGCACGTTCCCTGCTTCCTGAGCAGTGACTGCATAGGCTCTCCCCTGAACGATCGGCTTCCTTGCTTGAATGGGTCGTGTCTGAAATCAAGCCGTCTTTCTTTTATCCGTCTCGGGGCAATCCTTGATCAAGTGGCCCACCTTGCCACATCGGAAACAACCCCTAGTTCCTGCTCTGCAATCCACTGTTCTATGAGGCTTGCCACACTTGGCACAAGTCTCTCGAGGTGCGGAAGAAACAGTACGAGAACCCTGTGTGATAGTGGCGCCAGTAGTCATGGCAGGGCTTTCATAGCGTAAAGGTCTCCCCGACGCAAGTAATGGAACCCTCTGTTGGTGTTGTTGCTGCTTGCGGCCTTGAAACCTCCACATTTGGGCCATGAACCTCGGCTTTTTGTTCACCGGTTCATAGGTCCCCGTCCTTCCTTGTTCATTTCCTCCTCGCTGCTGCTCTCTCTGTCTATATCTATTTTGTATTTTCCTCTTCCACAACTAGTGCCTTACTCATGACCTCTTCATAGGTCCTCAGCTGAAATGGAGCTACGCCTCCCCTAACCTCAGGCTTCAAACCTTGCTGAAACCTCTTGGATTTCATCACTTTGATGCGACGTAATCCGGAGTAAAGCAGGCAAGTCGTAGAAACTCCACCCCATACTCTCTCACCGCTATTCTCCCTTGCACTAATCAGAAATTGTATCTCAAGTTGGTTCCTCACCACTTAGAAAATATTGTTTGTTGAACTCATGACAAACTCCTCCCAAGTCCAAGGCAACTCTGGGGTCTCCACGAGGCACAGTCCGTATCACGGACTTCCACCAAGGCCCAGCCTCCCCATCCAACATATAAGATGCCCATCTCACACTCTCATCTTCCGTGCATGTCAGCACGCTAAAGACTTTCTCCATCTCCATAAGCCAGTTCTCAGCGGCCATTGTGTCTGCCTGCCCAGAAAATGAAGGTCTCATCCTCCTAAACTCTGTAAAAGATGAGGGCACAGCACAGTCCTCTGGTGGTGTAGGTGGCTGCTGTTCTCTTGATGCATGAGCTGCAAAGGATGCGGCTTGTTGTGCCATGGCAGCTGCCATAGTCTCCATAGTGTGCATCATCCTTTGTCGCTCCTCTCTGTCCTCTTGTCTTTCTCTCACTCTCTCTTGTTCTCTTAGATCTTGATCCTGATGATCTCGATCCTTTTCATCATGCTGTCTACTACTACTGCCCCCTGGGGCCTCAGTACCTCCTAAAGGTACTCTATTAGTAGGAGAGATGTAATCATCTCCACTACGTAGACTCCTCTGTTGGCCTCCCATTGGTCGGCCTCTTCCTCTAGATGACATTTGCGGCTGCATTTGAAACTAAAGTTTCGTTAGCAGAAGCCCCTATGTTCTGACCAAAGAATACTTGTCAGAATTGTTAAAAGAAAATGGCTTTGATACCAACTGTCACAGCCCGGATTTCGGCACCCCAAAACCCGTGCCATCAGTACGATCATCTTGACCGTGCCCCTTAGCTATGCACGGAACATTGGCATATCAAGCATAAAATGAAATAATAAACGAAACCGCGGAATTTAAATCTATATTAAAGCAATTCTCCAAAAGACGGTTCTACCTCCATGCCTCTGCATGAATGGAGAACCGACCGGAACCATCGATGATAGCAATCCTCACGGATGGTTCGCCCCAAAAGAATAATCCCAAACTCAATATATACATTGTTCAACCAAAACAAGGCTTGACATACCAAGCCGTATAAATCTCTATCAAAAAGCCCTCAAAGCGGCACAACGGAGTCCTCTAGAAGAAGTCCTCAGGAGGTGGCTCCAACTCTTAGCCGGCCGCAAGGTCCGACTCACCGGGGTCAGCGTCTCCTGAAGCCTCGGCCGCTGCTAGTAGTGGACCTGCGACGTATAGTCTATAGGGTGAGCTACATCCTAGCTCAATAGGGAACAAAACACAGTTGAACATATAAATTATTGCTCACATATATTCCATGATATGGCATGCATGATGTGTCTATGCAATTACTGATAAAACAGTTGAAAAGTATTACATTTTACTGGTAGTTACTTATGTTTTCATTTATTCATGAATGATGCTGAATAGGCCTAAAGCAAAACTTAAACTTTCAACTTAAGTAATCCCCGAGCAATATAGCATCGAGCCTCGATGAGATACCCATCATCGTCATCTATATAGACACTTTTAACGTATTCCCTCGGAATACAATATAGTACCCAAGCCCCTTTCCCCTGGGGATTGGTGGCGGGGTTTCACTTGTCTCAAATCAACACTCGGTGTGCTTATCGTCTGGATAAGCCTCCATGGCCTACGGTTTCGCCGCCGTATCGGTCACGGATATCCTGCCGTGTCAGTCGTGGATATCCCGCCACGTCGGTGGGGTACCCTATCAAACCTCAAATAACAAAAATATCGGTGCCTTACATATAGTTATTCACCGTATAAGTATGCTATCTTATATCAGTTAGGCCCTATCAAACATGATTCAATCTTGGATACATCCCTGGGATGTATCCATTCACTTGCATCACACTTGATGCTCTTATCTCTTTACTTCTTCATCCCCTGGGGATGGCTCATTATAATTACTCTTATGGATGTCACACACACACACTTTTCACAATTCTTAAGCAATAAAATATTTTGAATTTGAATTCTATATCACTACATACATGCTCTTGTAAAATAAAGTACATGTTCAAGGTGTTCCCTACCTCAAGTCTTCGTTTGATCAATGCATCAAGGTCCCACGTGGCTCCTCATGCACTAGCTCACATGTACCACCTATGGTACCACATAACAGGTGAAACACATCACTAAGGATGTAATAAAGGAGGTCCAAGACCCTCCAAGAATTTTAAAGTCAAACTCAAAAGTCAACATAAATTATCTCAGTCGATTAATCGAACTCCAAAATCGATTAATCAAGATTCCCATTCGATTAATCGAAACCCAATTCGATTAATCGAATTTCCCTACCTATCATGTCGATTCTCAATTCTAGTGATCGAATTTCCAAAATCGATTAATCGATCCCAAATCGATTAATCGAAATTTGAAATCGATTAATCGAAATCCCATTTCGATTAGTCGATTTTCCCCAAGTCATTTCCTCCAGCCCCTGGGGTCCACTGGAGGTCCACAGTCGATTAATCGATACCCAAATCGATTGATCGAAATCCAAAGTCGATTAATCGAAATTCAGTTCAATTAATCGAACTCGGGTGCCTTGACTTTTCAACTTCTTGGCGAATTTCGATTAATCGAATCTCAATTTCGATTAATCGAAATTGCCAGATTCAAACAACCTTTTTCCACTCTTTTTCCTCTATTTTTCTAAACCATTATCCTATAATTTAAACCATTTTAAACTACAATTTACCCTCTACAACCTATGCATTTTATTCACAAAAATTTAACTTTAATCAATCTCAAATTGATTTCAAATCAAGTGGTTGGAAGGCTAGGGTTCCAGCTTTGGCTTGAACGGATTCTTTACGCAAAATCGGTCTCTTCAATGCTTGAATCCCCCTTCCAATCACCCACAATAACTCCTTGCTTGATCACTCTCTTTACTCCTCTCTCTCCCTTCTTTACTCCTCTCTCAACAACCAAATAGTGATTTTAGGGTTATTAAACCCTTTTATCTCTTTCCTCACTTGTGTGTTGAGCACATACACCGCGATAGGTGTATGCGACTTCACATTCACATCATACACCACGCAGTCAGTCAAACTTTCACATCTCATTCACTCATCACACTCTATGCTAACCATTGGACTTCTATTTGGCCAAACCTATGATCGATCGGGCACGGATCCCGAGGTCATAATTTTGTGTGATTTTTCGGGCTATTACACGCTAACACCCTTTTTTTTTTAGCGAAGTGTCGACACCTCGATATGGAGGAGCCGGCGCCCCTAAAACAAGGTGCTAGCACCCTGACACCGGAGTGCTAGCACCTCGCCATCAGGGTGTCGGTGCCTCGTTTGCGAGGTGTCGGTGCTTCGCTACCGACGACCACATTTTTTGAGTAAAATATGCTTGAAAAAGTAAGCCTAACACTTTCTTGGAGAAATGGAGAGAAGAAAGAGACTTTAAAAAGTCAAAAATGATGGCTAAAAGGATATTTAACTTTTAAAATATTTTAAAAGTGTAACCCTAATTAGTAAAGTGAGCCCCATGGTACCCATCACTACAAAAAAGAGCTACATATCGCACCTATATCAATAGGCGCAGAGATATCTCTAAGCTTGAGAACATATCCTTGGCCCTCTCTCTCTCTCTCTCTCTCTCTATATATATATATATATCTAACCTTTATATAAAAAATGAGAAGGGTATCGAAAATGATACTCAAAGATTCTTTTTTTATGCTTTTCGTTCTATCTAATAGGACAAAAATAGTGTGCATGTTAGCAAAACTCCTCCGTGTAAGTTAGAAAAGCTCACGAAAGCTACTGTTTAGAACCTCTTTCGCTCTAAAAGGACCTCTTTCGTTCTAAAAGGAGACTCTAACCTCTTTCGTTCTAAAAGGAGAGAGAAAATGGAACTCCTAACACATTTTTCTTCCGGAAATCACTCTTCTTCATCAAATCAAAGCATCGTATCAATTTCTTTACCGCTAAACAATAAGATTTTTAAATTTCTCACAATTATTCCTTTTAATTAGAGATAAATTACATTTTTTAGGGTTTTATTTTTGCTTTTTATTTGGTTAGAGGTTTGCATAATTTTTTTGGGTTCTCAGATTTATAAATATTTGATGTTTTATTTAGTAGGTTGTTATTTATTTATTTTCGCTGAAGAACATTCATTTTTTCCTTTGAAATAAAAATTCGAGTTTATTTCATTATATTTTCATTTTGTTCTCTTGAAACTCTAAACCTTATTAATATTTTGTTGTTGATTGTTTTTTTGTCTGGGAGTTTTGTTTCTAGAATTACTTTTATTTGATTAGGGGCTTTTGTTTCTTTCCTTCAAATTTTTATTTTTTATAAATTAGGTTTTTTATGCGCTTTTGTTAGGGCTTTATTTTTGGCTTCTATTTTGTTAGAGCCTTCTTAGAGTTTTTGGGTCCTCACATTTAATCATATAGAGTGAGTTTTTTTTTTTTTTTTTTTGCTTAAAATTTGTATTTTTTTCCTTTAAAATCAATATTTGTAATTTATTTCATGAGGTTTTCATTTTTTTCTTGAAACTTTAAACCCTATTTTTTTTTATAAATAAACTTTAAACCCTTTTTTTTTTTTATAATAAACTTTAATCCCTATTGCTTGTATGGTACATGTTTTTGTACCGTGCGTTAAAAGATATAATATTATTAGTATTCTATAGTGTCTGTTGTAAAAATTCACTCACATAAATTTATCCTTGCAGGTGTTTGTCGAAATGCCCCAAAGAGTTTTTTTTTGGACTTGGGAACTGGAGGGGTGACCTTTCTATCGTTTCTTTCTATTCTTACTTTGTGTCGGCAACCGCTCCTTGTCACTCTCTTTTCTGGGATTTAAATTGGGTATTGGGTGATTGGTACACTGTTTGATAAAAGCTCACTAAGTGCGAAAAGAATTGCCCCCCAAAACCATTAAGCTTCATTTGGGGTAAGCAGATTGCACACCATATCTTGTCAATGATTTTAAATTGGCTTTTAGTAGATTGATTCATGGTATAGCTTACTAAAGCGAGCACCCAAAATTGCTCCACAAATTTCAAACGAGATCCATTGATTATTTGCAAAAACATGGATCTTGAATGATTATATTTTCACAATACCTATTATATAAAAATTATTCATCATTATAGAGTTTCTGAAATAGAAAGTGTTAGATATGTGTCTAAGGTTGCACATTGCTAAAACAACCTAGAACTAAGTATATTTCTTACTCTCCTAATGAACATTATGAGTTATGTCATTTTATTGATTGCTAAAGTCTCTATAGCTGGTGGCTTTAAAATTGAAGTTTCTAGGGTTGATTTTTTCAACTTCTCTAAGATTTTTGAAGTTTCTAGAATATTTTAGGTTATAAATAGTTTATTATCATCAAAGATTTTAAATATTAGGCTATTGCTCTAGCTTAAGGTTTTGAGGGCTCAATGCAATAATATTAGTTTTCAAAGGTATTTTTCTTTATATATGAGTTGAGAATATTTTTGGTGAGAGATAGTACCCATTTAATTTTCTTTCCATTCGCTTAATTTTCTTTTAATGTACTTTTTATGTGATGATAAAAATGATTTTGGGTGGTTTATTTGTAAGTCAACATTAGTCAAGCCATGAGCATGAGGGACGACTGCATTGATCAAAACTAATATATATATATATATATATATATATATATATATATATATATATATATATATATATATATATATATATTCTATGTGTGTATATATATGTATGTATGACACATGATCCCAAAACGGGTGTTGTCTTCAGATCACATGCCACGTGATCCCAAAACAACACCCTTTGATTATTTGTAGAGACCCAAAGTAATCAATGAGTCCGAACAAGACCCGTACCCATTAATTATTTGCAAAGAAGTGAATTCCGGATGATTATATTTCTACAATACCAATTATATAAAAGTTTATCCGTCAATGGAGTTTCTGACATAGAAAGTGTTAGATATGTCTCTCATTTTTAACTCAATTGAGGGTTTTTTATTTAAAATTTTATTTTAAGATTAGAGTTTTTAGGGGCCATTGATTTAGCTATTTGGGCTTTATGTGCTTGGAGTTATTTATTTATTTTATTTTATTTTTTTCTGTTTAGCAATTTAGTTTAGATGGTTTTGTATTTTGGTGCATTTTTTATTAAGATCATTTAAACGCCAACTTGTGTTTAAATGATCTTACACCACTAAAATGTCACTCTTTATCTCACACCATTGAAGTGTGATTTATCATTGTGCCATGTGGCATACATCTATAATCAATCTAAATTGCCCAAGTGGCAATCCATCGTTGGAGCATGTCCCAGCCAAAGGATCAGACTTCTAAGTGGATGTAAACCATCCGATCCGGGAACATTTAATATTAGCCATCAAAATTAAGAACAATCATTGGTATTAGAGTGGACAGATCGGATGGTTCAAATCACCCAAAAAATATGATTTTTGGACCCATAGCACTTCAATTGATGATATGTCACTTTGACAGTATGGATTTCCAAGATCATAAGCCAATAAATTGTATAAGATCATTTAAACACCATTTGGTTTTTAAATGATGGTCAAGAGAGTCGGTCCCTATTTATATTAGCTTTTCGGTATTGATCATAGTTGTCATTTTAGCCATCGCCCATCTTAAATGCCAAGAAAAAGTTCTTTTTCAAATAATAAATGTGGCTTTTTTAGATGACTATTCTCACAATAATCTCCATAGTGATCCCATAACTATTTGCCAAGTGGGTGTCCACGTGAATTTTTAAGTTACTGGCCAGATCCATGCAGAAATAACACAAGTCTTGATGATATCCAGGCTTGACATATGATATCCAGAACTGGATGTGCAAAGGTCTCATTGATTATTTAGTTTTTAGGTCACACAATACCACTTGAATGGACATTGATTTCATCCTTCAGCTTAAGATTTCCTTCAACAACATTCTCATCTTGCATATTGTAAAGAAATGCTTACTCTGGATGAATTTCAGGGATACCTCATAATTTCTTTGCGTATTTTCTTTGTGCCTTTGATCAATCATGATCTTTTGGGTAGTTATAATCTTTGAGCAAATATGATATCCTGTTTCTCTAACATGATTCTAATTTTTGAGAGAAGAGAGAGGTAGAGGTTAGGAGATTATAGTCTTCTTTCTCTGAATTTCATTGATTGTGAATTTGGTTATTGGGTTTATGTATATAAATATAGCTTGAGTCATGGGTTTATGTTCTATGACTTGAGTCACATAATCATTTCCCACACACACACACACACACACACACACACACACACACACACACATATATATATATATATATATATATATATATATATATATATATATAACCTATAAAAAAAAATGCGTAACTACAAGATAAATTCTCCCTTTTGGTTTTTTGGGTTCTATCATTACAAGACAAAGACTAGAAGACCAACAATCTTTCAAGATTCTATCACTAGAAGACAAAGACATGGTCTTTCAATTGCCTACGGACATTTGGGTTCTATCACTACAAGAGAAAGACTAGAAGACCAACAGTTGGGTTTTATCACGACAAGACAAAGACTTGGTCTTTCAATCACCTCCCTATATTTCAATCGTCTCTCTATAATAGATAAAATAAAAAAAAATAAAAAAATCCCCTTATTCCTCTTAATCGTCTCTTTCAAAGCCCTAAAAAACGCCTCATCCTTTATTCATTCTAATCATGTCTTTCAAAGCCCTAAAAAATGCCCCTTTGTTTTTAGCGTCATCTCTTTAGAGTCCTAACAACACCCCTTTTCTGCGCCATATTATATTTTGGAGAGAAAGAGAGAGAGATTTCATATTCCTCTTAATCGTCTCTTTAAAGTCGTAACACCTGTATGTTGGTTTCTAAAATTTTATCTTTATTATTTTTTTGGGGATTTTTTGCATCTTAAATTTTTTTTGTGATATCCAATATTCATACCGGTTGAAGCAATCTATAATTTTGTGTAATTTACCAGTAGGTTAATATGAATAATGGGTATGCAATGAGGGAACTTTTTACTTTTGTTCATTATGGGTGATTGGTTTCTGTTCTATGTTGGTTTTTGTTTAAATGATTTGTTTTCACTGAGAGACGACTTATATAAATGTGGGTTGCGTTGAAGGAATGGAATAGTTGGTGTCTCTGGTTTTGTGTGATTTATTAGTAGGTTTATGATTGATGAAGATTTATGTGTTGAATGAGGTTTCCCTGCTTCCTCCCCCCCCATGAGGTTTGGTGTATTATACTAAATACTATTTTGCACATGCCATTGTTTTGTTTTGAATTTGCCTTTGGGGTGTGGTTTGGGTGATATTGTATTGCAAGTCATTTTGATAGTTTATAGCGTGAAGTTTATATTATGTTATTTTCATGTTCGTATTGAATATTTCTTTTAAGTTATAGAATGAATATGAAATGTATCTCTTCGATAGAAGAAATTATATAATAATAGATATAAATATATATATATATATATATATATATATATATATATATATATATATATATATATATATATATATATATATATATATATATATATATATATTTTTTATATAGATCTCTAACTATTTGATTTAACACTATTGGTAAGTTGGAGATTGATGGTATTTGAATTGATAATAAATTATGGGAGTAGAAGTCAATAAGTTTTGAGTTGAATTGATTGGATATCCTAGGAATGAATTGTAGTGGATGGTATCATTACGATGAATGATTTGGAAAATCATGAGAAAGAAGATGTAATTGATAATTTTAAAATTATCCTAATTATATTATAATGGATGCAAAAAAAATCTAAAATTATATGTTAATAATTTTTTAACACATTTTTTATCTTTTTTCATTTTATGTTTTTGAGTTGTGTGATTTATTGATTGCTCATTTTCTTTGTTTTTGATAGTTTTGAAATTGATAATTGTATTTTCATTTTTCTGAAATCTTCTATTTTTAGAGTAAAATGGCACTCAATATGAAATTTTATTGTCACATTAATAACAAAGATTATTTTATTCTAAATTCATATTTAAAGAATGATATAAATTTATAATTAAAAAATTTATTATGCATTTAATATTGAATATGATAAAATTTTCTCAATTTTTATTAAAAATCAAAACTATTTTCTTAATTGGTCATAAATTCTACAATATTGCACTATTTAATGTTAGAAATGGGAAAACTAAATTTTGGGATAGGATAAAGTAATTTTACTATTTGAAATTTTGATTAAATATTGATACAATTACATATTGATTGATGTTTTTTTCCTAATGCATTTTAAAAGATGGAAGTGAAAATGATAATTTTTTGATATTGTAAGGGATGTATATATTAATGCAACAAATTGAACACGTGATAATTAGTATTTTTTAGATATGATAATTTTTCATTTATTTTTTCCTTTGAAAATGCTTAAATTTTATATGTTCTAGCAGCTTTTCTTATTTTTGATAGAATATGATATTTTTATATTAGTTATATTTCTTTTTTTTTGAAAATCACAAATTAATTCAATTTTTATATGTGTAAAAAACAAAGAAACACTTTCAATATTTTTCCAATAAAACTATTTTTATACATTAAGCCTAGATTTTGAATAATGATATAAAATTTTAAAATTGGTACATGATTGTTCTTATCTTCATGGTGATTTTGAGTTGAAGCTTGATGATGATGACCATTTTGATTCCTAAACTTAAAAAATGCTTTCTTCTTGAGATTCAGTCAAGGTTAATTTTTTAATGGTATTGGACTTCGATTTCTCAAGGATCTAAAAATTTTGAAAACAGTATAGTATTTTTCCTGAAAGAAATTTTTAATGTTAATAAATTGATTATTGATTTTTAATATCAAAAGAATGACTTCTTGCTATTAGCTTTTTTTCTGTCAATATTAACAGCTACGACACATTTTCATCATAATTCTTTCCTTTGATTGAACCATGTTTCTTCAATAGTCTTATTGAAAATTTTGAATTATTATAGATTTAATATTGGCACATGGCTTTTTTTTAAGTTAAAGGTGATTTGTTTTTCACTAAACTAGTGCTTCTTTGTAAGATTCTTTTCTCTTAATATTTTTTAAACAATATTTCTTTTAATCTTGTATATTTGTTTGTTTTCAGCATATGAAAATCAAATAAATGATTAAAAATGTAATTTTTAAATCTTATTCAAATTTTAATGCCAATAATTTATAATTAATGATTCATAGATTACGATTTTAACTTGATATATTATTTTTATATATACATGATGTCAATTGATTGAGTTCAAAACTTGAGATTAAAATTGGTGATTTCTATCATTTGAAATAAGATTTTGAATTTCATTTTGGTTTTTTTATTTTATAGATAACTTGTGTTTAAATATCAAAAATACATATTTAACTCGTTCTGCACAAAGAAATTGCATGAGCATATTGTTTCCTTTAATGTTATAGATTTTACCATAATGTGATTGTTGATCTGATCATTTAGTCTTCATCATATTTAATAAGTCAAACCAATTTGTTCTATGGCGAGCCTCTTAATGAGCCCATATTGATAATTTTTTAATGAACACAAAGTACAATTGAAATATAAATCATTTTTGATCTATTATATTATAGAAATAAGAAGTGAGCAGGCAACAGGCAACTAAGTAGAGAGTCAACTCTTCTGGGTTTCTCTTTGTAACTCTTAACTAGAATTTATTTCTTTTGTTATTTCCATCATTTACAAGCTTATTTTTTTTCATCTTCTATAATATAATTTTTTTGTTTGATGGTGTGGTACTTTTCTGACTTGGATTATAAAAAAAAAATTCGCCCACAGTTGCCCATTCAATATTTAAATGTAGCATTAGGGACTATAATGTCCATTATGAAATGAATATCTCCTTCAGGTTCCGCCGATAGAATACCAGATCTCTTGATTCCAAAACTTTTATCATTCAATCTAATTATAATTGACTACTTGGAAGATTTCTACTCCCACTAGCAACAAAAAAAAAATTTACTTATATTCAATGAGGTTAATCATATTTTAAGGAACATGTAAATGATTTTTTAAATGTTGTTTAAATGATCTTTCATCAAATGATCTTAAACCTTTTACACCGGTCCTTAAGATCATTACACGTGCATGACACGTGCGGGGCCCACTAGTATATATATATATATTAATCACCTGACTCGAATTAGTGTGGAGTAACTCTAGCATCCAACTGCCACATCTCTGAAATAGTTGTTCTAGCATGGAGCCGTTGGATGCTCGACTTAAGCTGTGTACATATAAGATGGCGGCTAGGCTGAGTTTTTGGGTATCTAGTCTAAGCCAAGCCCGAGTTAACCCGAGCCTGATAATGCATAGCTCGGTCAGGGCCTTGGACCGAGCTTACACACCCAAAACACTAACTTTTTCATGCCCGATCCGGTCCGTACATCGGCTCAGTCCGATCTATTGAAAGTTTTAAGGTTTAGTTAATTTAAAATTTAATTATTTTTTTATAAGTCTAAGTACGAAATTAAGTACAAACTTTCTACATCGTTTCTACTTCTTTGTGAATTTTCTTTTTTCCCACCTTATGGAAGGTATCGGATACCTATGTCTCTTTCAAAAAAATTAATGCCTCTTTCAAAAAATCCTTAGGCCTTCTTATAATGGGTTAGCTGATGGCTTATCATATCCTGTTCGATTTAATAATATTTTAAAATGTTTTAGATTGATCTTCTTTTCCTAACACTTCTTTTACATCGTCATTTTCTGTTGCCTTGTATTAGGAAACTAATCGACCGGTTGAGGCGAATTTATCTCCCAACTGGCTTTTAAATATGGCTCATAAAAGGAAAATCAAATGAATTTGATGAGTACCAATGTCTGAAATAGATGGCATGATCAGTGAACAGTGTGGTCTCGTTCAAACATCGAATACTTACTCAAGATAGCATTTGAATTCCGTGATGCACTTTTTGTTTTTCCTCTTAAAATGACACTTCTGCCCTCCTTTTGCAAAGCACAAAAGGGCAAAAGGCTATGGAGTATGGTCTATACTTTTCATTTTGTCAAATACCTTTGTCAGTAGGGGCATTTCGGGCAGCCACAGCCCCTCCTCACTAAGTAGAGTTCGTATCAGTTGTTGAGCAAAAGTACTAAATAATATGTTTGTGCAATCCATGATTACATCCATATCTCCCACATTAGATGATAGAGAGTAGCTCTATTTGTATCTACCCAATTACTAAGGGCACATATGATGAAAACCATTGATTTCTTTGAATCAGGCAATAGGGATTATTTTTCGTCCAAATTTTCCACATAATGTATCTTGAGATAATGAGTGCCATCAGACAGTCAATTCTTTAAATTCGCATAAAGTAACCTAAAAACTATGCTTGAGTGTGAAGTGTATCGTGTGATCTTCAAGTTACTTTTTGGGAAGTGCGTCACGTGAAATGAAAAATTGAATCATCCACATGAGTCAAAGTAGTCAATGAATTTCAGCATACATGCTCTAAGTAATTCGGTAGGTGCTAATTGAGCTACTGTATCAGAAAATGTG
This sequence comes from Chloranthus sessilifolius, assembly GCA_021018995.1. Classification (NCBI taxonomy): domain Eukaryota; kingdom Viridiplantae; phylum Streptophyta; class Magnoliopsida; order Chloranthales; family Chloranthaceae; genus Chloranthus; species Chloranthus sessilifolius. The sequence goes on from CM037592.1 coordinate 120,419,645, forward strand.
ATTTTAGTGGACGGTGTCGATTTATATCTCCAAATCATATGTGTGGCATAGATGAAGGGACAGACTATTCTTGGTGCTATTCCTAGGTACCTGATCATTTACTCCATATCTGCAATATAGATGAAGGGACCATACTATTTTTATTGCGATACCTTAGCACCTGATCATTTACTCTTATTCCACTAACGAACGCTTCTCCTCTCTTTCTGGAGAGCTCGCATGCTTCTTCTTTCACACACTCGTTTCTCTCTCTCTCTCTCTCTCTCTCTCTCTCTCTCTACTGCACGCCTCGTTCCTCAAAACCCTAATTGATTACGTTCTCTCTGTAAACGATTAGATCACAAATCGATTTATTGTCTCTAATCTCGGGGGACGAGAGGCGGTGACAACAGTAGAGAATTAGGGTTTTGAATCTATTGTGACACATTTTGATTTGGTTTTGAGAGAATTAGGGTTTCGAGTTGTAGGCGTTACAGATCCCTTGGAAATGCCTGGAGAATCTTCGTCCGGACAGGATCCCGACGATTCTGATTTGGAGTTCGTCGAGATCGATCCCACCCGTCGATACGGTCGGGTTAGTAATTTTACTTATTTTTATATAAAATTTTTGGATAATTTTTAATCAATTAATATTGAAAATTTGCTCCTGCTTGGATTTATTTGTTTGTTTTTTTTTTTACTTTTTGTAAATTTTTTTAATTCTGTGTATGTTTGTACATGAATCATGATCTTGTGGCGAGTACAATCTCTCATCAGATTTTATGATTGGAATTAATGTGGCTAATTAATGTCTTCTCATGAGGGGTGTGGATCTTGCTTTGGTTTTTTTGCTGATTTTTGTAGTATCAAGAGGTGTTAGGGAAGGGCGCATTCAAAACAGTGTATCCTTTATTTATTTAATACTTAATTAATTATGCCGATCCAATAAAATTCGAATCTCAATTAATAGAAGTTTGTGATCCTTGATCAATTCACCACGGTTTAGTTATAGGGCTTTTGATGAATTGGAAGGAATAGAAGTTGCTTGGAATCAGGTTAAGGTGGTTGATGTGTTGCGTAATACAGATGACTTAGAGCGGCTCTACTCCGAAGTCCATTTGCTTAAGACTCTGAAACACAAAAATATTATCAAGTTTTACAACTCATGGGTCGATACCAAGCTTGATAATATAAACTTCATCACTGAGATTTTCACATCCGGGACATTACGCCAGTGGGTTTTCTTTCTCTAACTTCTTTTTTTTGAGTTGTTTTTGTTTTGGATTTTCGAGAATTTCAATTTGGAATCATTTTTATAGGTATCGTAAGAAACATAAATATGTGGATTTGAGAGCCTTGAAGAACTGGTCGAGGCAGATATTGCGGGGCCTTCTTTATCTCCATAGTCATGACCCACCGGTTATTCACCGTGACTTGAAGTGTGACAACATATTTGTTAACGGAAATCAGGGTGAAGTAAAGATCGGAGATCTTGGGTTGGCTGCCATTCTTCGTCAGGCTCATTCAGCCCACAGTGTCATTGGTATGTATTTCCCATTTTCTCTTCTTGGTTGAGGCGTGGAAGCTTTGGATTTTGGAGGTTGTTTTTATTCTCGTGTTTATGATTTTAGGGACTCCGGAGTTCATGGCGCCGGAGCTTTACGAGGAGGAATACAATGAGCTGGTAGATATTTATGCTTTTGGCATGTGCTTGTTGGAGCTCGTAACGTTTGAATACCCATATGTAGAATGCACCAACGCAGCTCAGATATACAAGAAAGTGACAGCGGTAAGGCTGCTGAAATTGGTTAAGTTTCCATATGGTTGCTACTAGTTCTTGCTATACATTCATATATTGACCTTGCCTTCTCTTCCACTTCAAAGATACTTTTATGTGAATCAACGGGGGGGGGGGGGGGGGTTGGCGTAGTGGCCAGGACCAACGCCTCAAGAAGCAGAGGTTCTGAGCTCGGCTCCCACCCCTTATTGGCCACATGCAGGGATTTATCCCTACTGACTGGTACGTGTGATGTGGACTAAGTCCGGTGCTCTAAGAGGCCGGATACCCTGTTATTGAAAGAAAAAAACGTTTTTTTTTCTAATTATTTAATTCCATTTATTTGTTTTGGATCAATGTGCTATCACGGCTTCAACTGTACTACCTTTATTGAAGCCGATCTCTCACAATCGGAAGCTGAAATGATCAGATTTTAGGGCCCTGACATCTGTAAATGTCAACTTATGACATGCAATAGCTTTTAAAAGGATAGTAGATTTTTCTTTAACAAGATAGAGCTAGTGATAGTAGTTGGTATCTTTTATTTATTGTGGCATGTGATGTATTCATATTCCATTTGGAAGTCTGTTAGAATTCTTTTTATAGTTTCTTGTTCTTTACCTTTCTTTAGATATTTATATTAATTTTTTGCTTTTATATGCATTCGTTATAGCTTATTGGCACATATGCAGAAAAAGGGATGAATTTACAAAAAACAAGGATGGATAATTACTGGCTCTAACCAACAGATATACTTGGTTGCAATCATTTATAATTTATATTCTAATATTTTTCTATATTCAGCTGTATAGCTTCTGCCATTTTGAGAGCAATTCTTGTAGAAAACCAGTAGGTTGAAGTCATTCAATTACTGTAGCTGGATTCTTTCTTTCTTTTTTATATTTATTAATAGGTAAGCTGGGATTGAACGTGCGACCTTAAGGCTGCGTTACAATGAACCTTAAGTTGAGCTACCGTCCCTAATTCATTTTCCTTCTTGTTTCTGGATAGGGAATTAAACCTGCATCATTGGGAAAGGTGAAAGATCCTGGAGTGAAAGAATTTATAGTGAAATGTATCGCCAATGCTTCTGAGAGATTACCTGCGAGAGAGCTTCTAATGGATCCATTTCTTCTGTCAGATCCTGAGAGTGAAAGTGTAGGTCGTTCTTTGCGACCAGATAGGATTCATTTAGGTAAATCTCCATAATGGTTCCCTTCCATAGAAAAGATTATTCTTTACCTCATGTTATTTAGCACGCTCGAAGATTCTTATTGAACCTTCCTCATTTTTTTGTTGTAACAAACACAGATGATAACCATGGCCACTCTGTTACAAACTGCACTGAATTAAATATCAAAATAGGTTTGCCTGAGGCAGGTCGAGACTTTACAGTGGAAGGTCAAAGGAAAGACTTCAACACAATATTTTTAAAACTACGCATTTCCGATTCTACAGGTTGGCCATATATTTCTTGATTTTGTTCAGATTTATTTAGGTTTTTCAGTAATACTATTTTTAAACAATACTTGTTGCTGTTTGGCATCAGCAGGTCACGTTCGCAACATCCACTTTCCTTTTGATACTGAAGCAGACACTGCAATCAGTGTTGCCAGTGAAATGGTTGCAGAGTTGGACCTTACAGATCAAGATGTTACTGCCATCGCTGAGATGATTGACTTGGAAATACAGGCCCACATACCAGAGTGGATACCAGGGGAGTCTTTTGAAGATAATTATGCTGATGAGGCTACGATTTCAGATACCTGTGGCTCTGAAGCTAAAGATGAGCTTTCTGCATTGGTGAATGAAACTGATCTTCCTTCAAGTGGTTACGTCCTGGAGCGGCTTCCTTCTGGCCGGAAGTACTGGTGTGATTCCCCCAGGGGAGCCAGTTCGAGCTCCCCGATGAGGTCCACCCAATCAAACTTATCTTCTGAGGCAATTTCACATGTCAGCAGTGATTTCTTACCCAAACTTTATGAAGACACTTCTGACGACAAGAAAGGCAAAGGAGATTATCCAAATGGCATAGCATCACCAGAACCACATAGACTTTCAACTCAAACCACCGAAGGTAGTTTGGAACCTGACATTCTACCAGTGCATTCTGAAGAAGAAAATGCACCATGCAATAATGACATTGATCGAAGAGAGAAGAAAGGTGATGCCTCTGATAAGTTGCAGCCATGTGGCATTCAAAATGGGGGAAGTGCGGACCTGCTTTGTACTGATTTGCAGTTGTGTAGCAATGAAAATGGGAGTGATTTGCAGTTGTGTGGAAATGGTGCTCCGTTATCTGAGGAGAGTTATGCATTGTTGAATGAAAATGAGCCAGAGGTTTTCAAAGACATTGCCGAGAAATTAGACTGTCTATTGGGGGATCAGCAAAAGGAACTTGATGATTTAAAGCGGAAGCACGAACTCGCCATAGCAGACCTCTTGAAGGAGCTACCTCCTGAACATCATGACAGAATTTTAAATATGTATCATTTGAAGCTTCCTGATTATAAGATGAACAATAAGGTGGATTGGTGCTCAAGGCATTGCACCGATTCAGGTTCCTCTGTGCCGCCAGAGTCATTGTCCTCTCACCTGAGTAACTCTCACATGGACAAAATTTTGGAGGATTCTATAATTGTGCCTATTCCCAAGGATCTTTCCCAGCATAGAGATTCAGCAGGAAGCTCTATTTTTAGTCGCATTGTTGGGAAAGTTGGATGGGAAGCTGAATATCATGTGGTTGGGTCTGTTTTTAGAGATAGATCAAATCTTTTGAAGGGGGATACTAAATCTTCTGATATGGGTATTGCTGTAATATTGGGAGATCATGTTGCCAAGTAATGGTTGTGGGGGATGTTTTAAACATGAAGTGTGTGTAATAGTACTTCCTCTTGCTAAAACAGCTGCCACCCTATGATGCTGCTGGGCGGCAAGCTTTGGTCAGAGTTGCAATTGATTCTGTTACACAAGTTTTCCGGGCCCAAAGACTTCTTCATATGCAATTTATAATCAGGTTTGCAAACCTTGTATTTATAGTTTGATAAAGTCCCATAAATGAATGGGATGTTTATTGTAAATATCATTATTGTACGTGTTTTAACAACAGCTGCAGCTGCCATCTCTCTAGTCCTGGCCTTCAAATAATATTTATTGTTTTGTACAAATACACAGCTGTGCCTTAAAAGGCCGAGCGATTCATTTGAGCGTGTTTATTATTTTACCTTTTTTAATGCAATAGTGCCATTATTTTTTCCATGTTTAATTTAGTATTATGTGTACTTTTTTTTTTCACCATATTGGACTTTTAAGGTCAACTATTGAAAGTGTAAGTACCTTTCCACTAAATCTAGTGCAATTATACTGTTCGAGTTGCCGTTGGTAAATATTTTAAACAGGATCAAAAGTTTAAAATGTGCAAATTAGTGACTTCCCACATATTTATACATTTTACTGCATGGTTACTTGAGGATGGGCTATTACGTATTGGTATTGTAATAAAAATCTTGTCAAAATTGTATTGGGTTGAAATCGTAAGGGGGACCAATTTAAATTTACTCGCTAATCGTATTATAATAAGTATAAAATAAGAAAATATTATGTTATCGAAATATATATATATATATATATATATATATATATATATATATATATATTATAACATTTCTTGTAACTAAGAAAAACAGAATAAACATCCATTCGTATTCATTTCCAAACAACTAATATCAATATTTACTCGCACATAAGTCTCGTAACTAAACAAGTTTAAAGTAAATTGATCCATAAATGATAAACCTTGGGTCCATCATTTCCAAACAACAAAAGAGAAATCAATATTTTTTCATCTCCCTTCACGCCAAGGTCATTCTTATCATCACACTAAATGATTTTTTCCTCTCTTTTTCTTTTGTGAACTTTATAATCTATGAACATTGTATCAATATTATGCGGCAATGTAAATGGACTTATAAAGTATGAGCAAGTAAGCATGATTATGAATTGATTTGCGTTAATCATGACTAATGAACGATGTAATACATCTACAACTCCACAACGTATGATAGTATGACTCCAACTCTACAATTATAGCAACTTTTCTTTTCCAACTTATGTTTTGTTTAATGGAAGCATTTCCTTATCAATAAACATAAATTCACCAAAATAAGAAAACAAATAAGAAGACAATAACCGAAACAAGCATGAGCATGTACGAAAATGCCTGAAAAGATTGAAAATTCTGCCTAAGAGTCCAAAATTTCCAAAAATACTAATTTTAATTCAAATCAAGATGAAATCCTTACCAAAAATCTTGGATGTCTTAATTTTTGTGTTGAAAATTTAATTTAAAATATTAAATTATCTGTACATTTTTTAAAATATGTTCTGATTCATCATACAATTTGAATCGAAATACATATTATTTGAATCCTTATGTGGAGATTATACCTCTCATTTCTTCGCTCAATATACTCAGGAGCATGGCATTGTTTAGCTGTTTGTATCCCAAAATTCAGAAAAATGGAGTGGTTGAACGCAAACATAAGCATCTCATTGATGTTATACATTCTTCACTGAGGGGCATGTCTGTGCCTTTCTTACATGTTTTTTAATTATCGTACTCCCTCTAGGGTCCTTGACGGTCATACTCTTCTTTTGGCTCTTCGCTCCATTGAACCTCGCATATTAGGGTCTACTTGTTTTGCTCAGGACCTCCATCCTAATCGGCAAAAGCTGGATGATAGATCTATCAAGTACATCATTATTAGTTATTCCAGAGTGTCTAAGGGGTATCTATATCTTTATTAGTTACTCTAGAGTGTCTAAGGGGTATCTGTGTTATGATCCCAAATCTCGCAAATTTTGTACGTCATTGGATGTTAGCTTTTTTAGCGTGTTCCCTATTTTCCCCTTAAATTTGTGTCTTCTCATCTTCTTGCACCTGTTGCTGATCTATTCCTTATACCTCAGCCTGTTGGCTTCGTGCCTTCATTACCTCCTTCCACCATTTCTACATCGTAGCCCCCAATTCCTCCAATCTTATCTCCTGTACAGCAACTCATTGACACTCCACAACCCATTCAACGTCTGTTACAGCAACAAAGGCAGTTTCACACTTATGCTCGCAACCATAGCATATGGATGGAACCTATCTCTTGGGCCTTCACCTCTGCTGTCTATGCAGGTAGATCAACTAGAGAGCTCTACCATAGCACTTGCTTCTCCTACTCCTTCTGACCTAGATACCCATTGCTTTTCGCAAAGGGACATGTTCTTGTACTACGTGTTATCCCATTGCCAAATACCTTTATTATCAAGTCATTTCCTCCTATAGAGCCTTTCTTTGCACTATTGATTGTTACTATACCTTGTACTGTTCCTTCTGCCCAGTGTTGTCATATGCGATCGCATATACCATTTTTGGTCATAAAATCGCATATGCCATGATGGCGTATGCTTCATTATGTATTATACACTTTTTTCCATGGCATAAAAAAGTATTTGATGGCATAATGATGTCCAATTTATGTCATGTAGGGATGACCCATTGACCGCTTGAAATCAGAATGTTTGAAATCACACAAAGGATCTTGAGATCATGAGCGTACCATCAGACAGTCAGTTTATTATTCCATGTGGCACGGATACCCAAAAGTGGCTCTATAATTATGTGGCACACATCGCACTCAAATGTGAATTTAGGGCCATTGTTTTGGAATATGTGACATGTGGAATAAAAAGCTGACCGTCTGATGGTAATATCACGGTCTCAAGTTCCAACTCTCAATTTATTAACACCCAGTCACAGCACTATGTATCATCCAACAATTGCTGAACAACGGTGAGATCAAATTGAAAACTATCATGCAAGTAGTTGAGGTATTTCTGCCACCGCCTCAATTTACGTTGGAAAGTCTCACCCGAGGAGTTCTTTAGCTCCCTTGATTCAGTCATGGAGATATGACACAGGGTCCACCGGTCCACTACATGCAAAGGCAGTGTTCGGTGCAGAAAGGAGTGAAGCAATTCAAGGTTTCAAATTTCAGTATCAGTCATTAGATCGGTCAGCTTAAAACCAATTCGGATTGAGCGATCCCAACACCAAAAAAGTTTAAGGGTAAAATTACATTAGTTAAACATTTTTTTACTGTAAGTTGTCAAATAAGTTGTTCAAATCAGTCGTTGATGTTTTGAATTTAATATATAATGCATGATACATCATAATTTTATTCTAATTTTACATTTATAACGCCCACATTAAGAAAAAAATAGTCCACTTATACTTAAAAATATAAGTAAAATACCTTTTGAGTGCATTAAGTGTCTAAGTTTGGCTCTGAATAGCGTCTACAAAATGACCATAAAACGATAAAAATATTATTTTTTTCATTTTTTCTTTTTTCTTTTTGTCCCCACTTGAAGTGAATTTATGGTATTTAAAAAAAAATTCTTAATAAAATAGTCGATTTATAACCACGATATTTAATTTATTGTAAACAAATATTTGTAAGTAAGCTTGAACAAAAGCGCGGATCACTCCAAAACATGTTCAATAAATAGAAATATGAGAATAAAAAGGCATTAAACTAGAATGCTAATGTTCTAGAATGCCATTCAAAAAAATATTGTTAACTTATTAAAGAGGACCTCAAGTCCACAACTGTCATGATCAAAATTCCAGTCAAATCTTATCGGTTTCGATTGGCACTGAAACGAAATTGAGATTTGAAATTTTGGGCATATATATGGATCATTGTTGGTGGGTGAATTGGAGCGTACGGAGGCCAGCACCGATACCATCCGATAAAAAAAATTATAAAAATATTTGAAAAGTAATTAAAGAAAGAAAATAAATGGCTGTGAGGTTGTAACAAACCCAAATTTATTAAAAAACATTTTAGTCTTCACTGTTTTTCTGTGAAATTTGGTGATAAGAAGAGATTTGAAAGAGTAAGGGGACCACCACCTAGTAAAAGACGCTAGGGCTTTTGGAAGAGTTTTATTATCTTAAGCGCGATGTTAAAGATAAGCTCAATTACCTTCTTTTTTTACTATGAAATTTATATTCGGTGTAAAGTGTAGAATATTATTTATGTGTATAAGTTCCTTGTATCGGTGGCTCGGCGATCCTACCTAAATATCGTTCGGTATTGGCCGATCTAGAGCACGACTGATCCACATCCAATACGCGTGTATAAATGATCCAACCTAAGGATTCAATATCATTTGGGCCAAAACCGATCTAGATCGAGCGATCCAGATTGGGATCGATCAATATTTGAAACCATGGAGTGAAGTTGACTCCATCAAACGCAATCTTGAAACCTTCTAAGGTTGTGTATAGCATAGCTCTCTATTGGCCCATGCTACAAGAGAGTTCACCTGCTTTAGGTGACTCTCATTCTCTTTTCTAACTCTCTGCAAAGGAGGATTTACCTATTCTAGCAACAGCCTCCTTGCTCTCTACTAATTCCCTATTAGAGCAAATAAAATCTTCTCTGGCAAGGAGTGAGTAGAGAGGAGGGTAAAATTGCTAAATAGGTAAATCCTACATAAATTCTTGCTATGCAAAGAGTTATCACAGAGAAGGGGTAGCTACTAAAGCAGGTAGCCTTAACAAAAAGGATGAGAACTTGCTAAAGTAGATGAACTCTACTATGGCAGAACCAAGAGGACCCACTATGACAGGGAACTCCCTGCCACTCTTTAGTACGTTGGAAAGGGTTAATGAGAATTCAAGACCCAATCAATGAAAATATCATTTTTTATTTTGGCGATGGTCATACGGCTAGTTTTTAGTTTGATCATTGGCTTCGACCATATTCATTATATGGTAAATACGGGAGTGGGTGGATTTTTTTGTGGATGGACACTGGGTGCTTCCAAAGGCGACTACGCTGCATATGGAGGCGGCTTGGGAAGAGATTCTATCTCATCAAAGCACAACTAACCATTGTGTTGATAAATTGGGTTGGATGAACTCTAACAGTGGCAACCTAACTCTTAAATTAGTTTGGGAAGCCATATGAGATCAGGGAGTTCAGATCAAGTGGGACAAATTCATATGGCACAAGGACCCAATTCTTAAACACAGTTTCTGTGTTTGGATGTACGTCAATAAAAATTGGCTACCGTTGAAAATTGATGTCGAAGAGGTATATGATTATTATATATAGATGTGTTCTTTGTTGGGGAGCATGTGAACCCAATGGCCACTTGTTCTTCCAATGTAAATATATTAGTTGGATCTGGAGGTCTATTATTGCTAGCCTTCAAATTCAAAAGGCTGATGTGGGGAATATTGAACAGAAGCTGCAATTTTGTGTGATGAATGCAATAGGTAATAGTAAAAAATCAATCTTATTAAAGCTATCATTTGCGGTTTGCATCTGGCATGTTTGGAGTGAAAGAAACAAAAGATTTTTTTATAATCAACAGACTCACAAGAAAATCTTACTTAAAAAGATAGTGGAAGATGTTATAGTCAAAATTGAAGGGGAAGATTGCTTTGTAAAAGTATAAAGTAATGATAATCTTCTTTCGCAGTGAAATATAAACCACCAAAGGAGGATTTCTTATAAATGTGGAAAATAAAAAAAACCATTAAATGAAATCCTCAAATTGACTACTGATAGATCATTTGTCGATGGGAAGGCAGGAATTGGAGGTGTATTTTGAAATCATGAGGGCACGATCTTGAGAAGATTCAATGGCCCAACCACAGAAGAGAACATAATCGGGGTGGAACTGAAAGCTATCCACTATGGGTTATTGGAGGCTAAGAATGACTGAAGTAAAAAGGAAATCACGATTGATCGTGACTTGAAGCAAAAGAGGTCACGTTTGATCATAAAGTGTCACAATCTCAAATAGAAAGAGGTGCCACGATTTCAAGTGAAGTGATTTCGGGTTGCGATCGATCGTAAATTGCCATGAAGGGCTATTTCAACCTATCGTTGTTGATTTTTTAGGCACGGTTTAGGGCTAATTGTCTGAGTCTAGCCCAACCAATTTTAGGGTCTTACACAATATTTTTGGGGTCGAGCCCTCCACTGAAGTTGGAGCTTGGGTAGGGCTGGGCCTCCCCACAAATTTTTGACACCGACCGACCGATGGTTCACCGGCTGCAGGCATCCGAATGGCTGTTTTAATAAAATACAACATATACAAAAAATTGCAAATTTAAAATAAAATAAGCGGATTTATTTAATTTAACTCATCAATAAGCGATCGAACGCATCCTCTGCGATGGGAACTGAAAAGAACAGAGGGGATTGATAGGTACCCACCAGTTGAAGCGTGAATAACAAAATTGAAGAGTCTTGACCGGATGTCGACACAACTTTCTTCAAGATTTCTTCTCCTTCCTTCTTCCTCACCTCTTCTTCTTTAATCTTGTTCCTTGAAAGAGGTTGTAGTGGCTCTGCGATGGTTAGGCGAAAGGATACACGAGAGTTTAAGGGGAGAGGCTAAAGAGAATAGGGAGAGATAAGTTGAGAGGGAGAGGTTGTGGCGGCTAGGATTTCTTAAAAAGAAAAAGATTAGAGATCTTTACAGAGTCGAGATCCTAAAGATAGTAAGAACGTAAGTAATGTAAATTCGTTAAGATCTCTAAGAAAGATGTAGGTTCCGGTGTAGAGCGCTAACACCGTACACAGTGCAAAACATCATCTAACACTATTAAATAGAATTAAGAAAATCCGGCTTGTTACAGAAAGACTAAATTCGACTAAAACATACCCAATTTCGACACATCAATGTTTTCGAGTCTTTCAGGCAAGCTTAACAAACACAGTTTCAATATTTTAATCATAACTTTTAATTTTGAATTTGGATTGATGCGATTCTTGTGACATTGGAAAGATAACAAAAACTTTACAACTTCGCATGAAATAGCCTACCCGTGAATCAAACAGTGTAGGGGTCAAAATTGGGATTTAAGTCAGGATAAGTTCCTGATTGCCTGAGATCACTCAGTTGTCACGTTTTTCTGAGCCCTTTAATTCTAGGTAAGTTCCTCCTTTTAGCCACTTTTTCATCTAACTTCTCTCAATACTTATAAAATAAATTATACAAAAATATCGTTAAATTGCCTTTATCGGACGGTAATTTATAATTTAAGGGATCAAATATTAACACTTTTCAACTATCAACATGTGTCTATTTATCTATATCTCTACTCTCCGAAAATGATGGTTTAAGGTGCCGTGAGAAAAACTTTGAAACATGTCAAAATTATCCTTCTAAACAAAACATGCCTTATTTTTCTAACCTTTTTAATCTTGAATATAGTAATTATATGGGGAATAAATTATCTTTTAAGTACGATATAGGAGTAGAGTTTAAATACCTGTAAAGCTGTTAAAAATTATGGTTACTGCCATCATATAGAGGAGGTGTGATTTAATCGGAAATTGTACCTAGTAATTATTATTCATCAATATCCAAGGATATGAATATTACCTGTTTTTTTAAGGGAGTCATTACATAGAATTTGTATCGTTCCACTAAACTACGAATTAAATAAAAAATCTTATAGCTTCTCATATTAGAATATCTAATATCATCATTAATTTCTTAGAGCACACACATGCGTGCAAACAAATACACACTAACGCAGGGATATGTGCGCACATGTGTGTGTATGCACGGCTTTCATTGGGCCAGGCAGCCCAAATTTTAACCTACATCAAGTTCGTAAAAATAATATATTTTATGAAGCCAACTTGACCCGGGTATCGAGCCGGCATAAAATGATTCATGACGTACGGAGGTCCATTTGTTTTTTTTGAAAGTACGTGATTGCTCGTTGATTTGAACTATTATGGGTGGCAATCTTTCACCATCGATTTCCTTTTTATTTTTTCACTTTTCCACACACCTTCACTTGGCCACACACTGAGTTTGGCATTGATGTGACAACAAAATACTTAACATTATTATTATTATTATTATTATTTTTATTATATATATATTATAATGATCGGCTTTATTCATGGGATTAACCTCATGACTCGAGGTCTCATTGACTGCTGTAAGGGCCTTTGACTTTTTAAAGGTAGTTAAAATGATATGCAACCAATGAAAACTAAATTTGAGAGCCCTATTTATCAATTTACTCTTGGCTGATCACTCTCATACGGTCCCAACCAATGAAAACTAGATTTGAGAGCCCTACTTTTAAATTTTTTTTATTTTTTTTATTTTGTGATAATTAATCTGAAATTTAAGGGACTCCTTTCATTAAAAAGCCCAAAAAGAAGAACAAAAGCAGCAGCCAAAGCTACTGCATTGCCATAAAATAAAGTTCCTTTTAGATTTTTTTTATTAAAGAGCTTTTTTGCCAACTCTAACTGAACAAAACACATATGGGCACTTTTTATAGCAAAAGTTAGACTTTATAATTACTAATAGGTCAGACCTTAGACGGTAAAAGTTAGACTTTATAAGTCCCTCACAAATAATTACGAATAGGTCAGACTTTATACGGTAAATATTGTAAAGGTTCAAGTAAAACTCCCTAAAATTTATGACGGAGTGGCAGATCATATGTAGATTAGACTATGCTCTAATTTATGCTCATGCGATGAGTTCAGACCATCGAGTGAGAGAAAATAATCTTTGGCTATTGTTCACATGGTAAAATGTCCAAATAATATGGAAGCTCTTGATCAATCATTTAATGAGGTTCACCTACATCATGGATTAAGGATCAAAATTTCGGGTTTCGGTTCGGTGGGGACTGAAATCGAAATTTCCCACTGAAATCTTCAACCCCATACAAAAATCCCAAAATTTTGGACCGAAATTTCAGTCATTTCGGCGGAAATTGTGATCCTTGTCATGGGACCATCACTAATTCACTACTACACTTTTAGACCATATAGTGCACATCTTTGACTAATGGCAGCGATCTTTCAACGGTGTGAGATATTGGGCAGTACCACCCAATTGTGAATCGAATCCGTTCTGTTGGGTCCAGTTTCAGTCCAATAAGGTCGGACCCGGGTCGGCCCGATCCATTTTCACCCCTAGCAGCTACAAGGCATAACTGTGATGGCTATAGAAGCCGGATCTTAATTGTCTTTTCTTCAACAGTGTTAGCATAACATTAGTTTCAAGTTCAGCACCTTCTTCTTGTTTTATTTGTTAATCTTTTTAGAAAACATTTGTTGGCATAATTTCCTTATTTTTTACATTTAAAACAAGTAGCAGAGTATTTTTTTCATAAATCTTTTAGAGGGCTTTAAATAGTATTTGGATTTTTTTTTTTAAATTCTTTGATTCATCGTTTAATTTATTCAAAACCATATTGATATTAGAAAGAGAAATCACTGAATTCTTTTTTAAATGAACTTTTTCCCTTCTGAAAATTTAAGTCTTGAAGTCTTACAGAGACCAAAGAAAGTGTCGTGTTCTTCTTTAAGTTACGTTGACTAAGTAAGTGATGCAGGAAGACCAGTTAAATTTGTCAAATTTAGTTGTTTCTATCATCTATGAATTGACTAAATTTGTCAAAATTAATGTCAAAAGTTTGATAAAAAAGGTATTTTTACAACCTTTGAAATGAGCTAAAGTAGGGCATCTAATTGCCAATAATTGTAACCAGATTAATGCTGAGGGTATATGCCAGACCCGAGTGATTTATGTGTGAATTATTTGAGAATTTTGCGAATTTTTAGAGAACACATCATTTGTGATCAATTCATAGATGACAGAACCGAACACTCTGAGAATTTGGTGACTATGCCCTCACCCACTACGAATACTTTTCAGGAGTTCTTATTCGATTATTTACTTAATCTATAATTTATGAAGTATAGTTTGTTTGTTTTTTCCAGTAGAGCCACATGAGATTTTCAGACATAGCTTTTCAAGCAATTCTGCTGATTTTGTAACTTTCAACTTTCAAGTTCCACCAATCTTACTACTCGGGCTCTCTTAGATGGAATTATACTTGTCCTCAAGTTACTGTTTTTCAGTCATTACCATTGAATCCGATCTAATGTTTTGGCCCAAAGTTTCTATGACTCTAGCAATCCTCGGAGGATTGAAGGTATTCTGCGTGAATGCTGATCGCTATTGCGACTGCTCTCGTGGTCGATCAATCACATCTAGAGGTGGTAACAAGGTAGCAGATTGACTTGCTAACTTCGCTAACAAACTTGGTAGCATGCAAAATTTTTTGGCTATTTCGGATTGCAGAGCTCAAACTCGAATATGTGTCCATGAAAATAGGCTGGGGCTGCCCATTCTCACTTTTCATTGTAGTTTTTCATTTTTCACTCTTCTGCTTTTGGGGTGGGGTGATGGCGATGTCAAAACTCCATAGCAATTGAGGTTGTGGCTTTTGTTTGTATTTTGCTTTTCTTTTTGGTTCTAATGCATTCGCTTATTTAGCAAAATAAAATAAAAAAGTTCCACCAATCTATCTATATCTTATCAAACATAAGTTTTCGTTTGTTTTCACATTTATATCGTAGCGTATATAGTTTTGCATGTATCATTTGATATCAATGCACGTAAATGCAGTGATATGACTTGCTTAGTGAGCACTACCACCATCTGTTCTTTTAAGTGTACTCATTCCGTATAATGGTTACCAAAAAATGCGTTTTTTAACAAAAAAATTGAAAAAAACGTATTTTTTGGAGGAAAAAAATGCCAATTTTTTTTCCCTGAAAAAACCTGTTTAAAATTGCCAATTTTTTTTCTTCGAAAAAACCTGTTTAAACTTTAAAACCCTTGTTTGGTCAAAATATATTTGTTTTTAAATTTATTTATAACTATTAAAAAATAATAATTTTTGAATACTTTCACTTTTCTGACATTGCCGAAATTTAACGTTTTCTTTTCATATATTTATAGTCGTTTTAGTCCCTTACCTAGACTTGGTCACTATTTTAAGGATTTCATGCGTTTTTTTAGTTCATATCCCTGTTATCGTTCATCAGATGATGTTTTCCTGGTAAATCTATATAAATTTATTTTTCTCAATTTGTTTATTTAGTCGGAGAAATAGGACTCACAAAACCGACCTCAAATAAATGGGATAATGCTATGATGATGAGGAGTTTATTTATTTAGTCGCATAAGATATGAAGATAAAGGAATGGGTCATTTGTTATTTTTCACTGAAATGATGATCCAGGAAATTTACAGCTGAAAAAAAACTTAGAATCTAAATCTTTTGATCATACATTTTAATCAGTCCTTATTATAAATTTTTAAGACTTACTGCTTCTAAATTGTGCATTCCCATTGTTATATTTTAATTTTTTCTTTGACTTCTCTATGTTCCTCTTATTAGGGACCTGTATTCACAAAGCCACATGATTGGACGGCATTAAAGAGATGCAGAAAGCTGATCCATTAAACATCTGTCAATCTGTCATACTCCACACCTTGTTTTCAGATATAATAACATCCTATGGTACTTGAATGCAGATTCACAGCTAAAGTGCACTTCGTGTAAAGTAGCAAAACATAGTTTGAAAGTTTTTTGAAGCCAATAGACTCAGTTGAACTTGGAAGACATATTTTCCAAGTGCTTTTGAAACCACAATCTCTTCAACTTTGGAAACCTCTACTTTATGCTTTCCTTATATATGTTTATCATACTAAACATTATTATAAATGTTCATAATTAGATATCAAGCACAGGCAATGCCTTCACGCTGGTTATTAAAAGAGAGCCAAAGAGATCAATTTTGAAAGTATTGCAACCAGAAAATAAATTTTTCCACATCAACTCAGTTACTGTAACGTATATCACCATCAGTAATCTTATCCATCTTTTCTACTTTAGGTTGATAAAAAGTATAGGAAACCAACACTCTTTCAGTACTAATATTAATTATTATATTATATGCAACATTTTACTGATGTGTGTAGCCAATGAATACTACATAAAACACTCTTCAGCCCGATATTTAACACGAATGTCCATGTATGCACCTAGAGAAAATTGAAGCGATACACGCTTCTGGTTTTCCAACTATGCTTTCCAAGGTCCAACTGTAGAGTTAATATAGACAATTGAACCAGCAACAAAACCCATATATAAATATTTATAAAAAAAAAAAAAAAAAAAAAATTAAAAGAACTTGCAACAGAAGCTAGAGAAAAAACCATTCCTCAATTATAATAGAGCATTCAACAAGTGAAAGCATAGCTCATTTGCATGGGTATGGCAAGACCCACCAATTAGAGCCAAAGGCATGGGAGGTTTAGCATTATCAGGTCAGCCTGCCTCATCAAAAGTGAAGTGCGTGCTCTCCGGCTTGTTATAGCGTGCCGAGTGGTGATTCGTGTGCGCAGTCGTCCACGAGCCAGAGCCCAAAATCATGGAATCTCTTTATCTTCTTTTCAAAACCAGTGATGTAATTATTGTGAATGATGACGTGAGAACCTTTGGTTTCCTCAACCCATGTCTTATTTTTGAAGTAGAGCCCTCCAGATGGGAATGCTACTTGAGGAAGCAAATATAAATCAACCTGCATTCATTCCTTGTCTTCATCATTTCAAAATGCAATGCAGCTATAAACAATTAATCTACTAGATATTTTACACTTTATTTTCAAGTTTTCTCTATACAAAGGGAAAGATGCTATGCTGCCATTATTATTTTCTAGGATTACTAGAGCGACAGAGGCATCATCACGTATGAAACTCCTTATTAGCTGCTGAATCCCATTTTATTTTTTTAAATGGCTAAATGCAGATTTCAGGGCACTTGGAATTTATTAGAGTTGATTTTTGACAGTCTAAAATGTTATAAGGCCACTTGGTGTCTAATGTAACAGCAAGGCTGTGACATTAGCATTCTCCACGTGCAATATATGAAGAAAATTAGAAAAACAAAATGCCTACTTTCAACTAGTTTTAGGCTATTATCCTAATTCGGACCGATATAGAAGAACATGCTTTTTGCGGTCTTACAAAAGCATGCTTATCCGTGTAGCACCCATCCAAGGATTGGGTTGCCACGCCAATTTCCAAAGGAGGATCAGGTACCACCCAAAAAAATTGGGCACTATCTGATGCATATCCACCATTGAAAATCTGGTTGCACATATTTTTCAAGTGATTGCACCGAATTTAAAGAAAGACTTGGTATTTTAGGGACATGTGATATGTAAAAATGCAATATGGGCCGTCTAATTTGAAGTTCATGATCAATAGATCTCTGGTACATAAAATTGGAGCAAAACACGATACTTGTCATATGATCTATTGTAGTCAGCTGTTGAATTATATAATAGCCTTTGACTCCATTTAATCAAATGATGAAAATTATATTTTGTTCTAATCTTTTGCAATTGATATTTTTAAATCATGGCCTTCAAATCAAACGGCTTAGATGGTGTTTTCACATAGTAGAGGTCGCCAAACTTGCAAGTCTTTCTTTTAAATTCGGTACAATCCGGTGCAATCACTTGAAAAGTGTGTGCAAGTAATGGCTCCCGTTCGAAAAATGCAAAAGCATGTTTTTCTAAAACTGTTTGAACTAGGATAATAGTCTAAAACTAGTTGAAAAGTTTGACATTAGCTATTATATGCATAGATCCAACACCATTGTAACCATTTAAAATGATTGATTAATGGAATGAGGCTGTTCTTAAGTTTGAATTAAAATTTGTGCATAAAAAGAGGTGTATGAAACCCCCTAGTCAATTATTCAGTTGTGATGTGAAATGAGCCAAAGAATAAAATGATGGGGAAACCTGGGATACAATGTTTGATATGAGCATAGAGATTCAAGGCCTAATCTTGACATTTATCAATTTTTATTAGGATTGAGCATTTACAGCAGTCATGAACGAATTGTTTAATAGTGGGGGGATCACCAAAAAACATTGATTTAAGGCCAAATGTTTAATCTGGACAGGATGATCTGTGCCGACTAGTAACATTTTTTATGAGATATGGAATCTGAAACTAGAGAATTCTCGGACTTAGAGATGTTCACAGGGAGGCTAACACTGATGCTGATCCACCAGCAAAATTGAAGTATGAAAGAGTATCATATCGTAAGTTGTAACTGTTTAACAACATCTCTTTTCTCTTCCTGTCGGCCCGAAGCACCTCTGCTTTTTTTTTTTTCAATTTCCCTGGTATACTGCTATTTTTTTCTAATGCATTTTTCCCATGTGATTACCAATTTTTATTTTAAAAAGAGAAGATACTTATTTATATATTATTACCTAGGAAGCACCGGTGCGGGTACGGCATATGGATACAATACAATATAGGTACGGCGATACGGCAATTTTCAAAAAATCAGGAAACGAGTACGGCGGGGGTACTTATATTATATATATTTTAGGTTATTTTTAATTGTAAAAAATAATTAATAAACAATTAAACATAAAGCAACACAAAAAATAATAATTTAAGAGACTAATTCATTCCAAAAGATATCTTTAGAGTTGAAGGCTCAATTTAAAATATAAGACATGAGTGTTACTACGCAAAATCCCAACAACACTTCAACCTCAACTTGTCATGAACTAAATGTAAAAGCAAAAAACAAAACAGAAACTATTTAGAAACAACATCAAACGATGTCAACATCCATCTCAGCAGCATCCACGTCAGTGAACGTAATAGACTCCAAATCCGGTTCATCCAACGAAAAACTTGCAATCTCAAGTACCCCAGCACCTCCAAATGGTTCATCCCAAATGTCTCCTGCAGTATCCCATATCTTATTTGCTCCATTGGCGTACTCCTCATTTTTTCTCGATAGAAGTTGAAGATTAGTATGAGCATAAACTAAATCTTCAGCACGTTTTGGCAAAATTTTATTTTTCTTTAATGAATGAATGAAAGAAAGAGTATGTACTCCAGTTCCTCTCAAAACACGATGACGAACATAGTTGTCCAAGAAGCTTCAAAGCTAAGCCTTGGAGTAATGGCAACGAAGCTCCATGAGTATACCACCAAACTTTTGGTTCTAATGTCCACCTATCTTCCAAACAATCAAATTCGCCAAATTGATCTAGACTCCCGAAAAACTTAGCATTCTCGACATTCACCCTTGCTCTTTCTGGAGAATTGGGAAAAAATCTTTTCAGACATTTGTTCCTCTGCACATATTTTTGCATCCATGTAGGGAGGACCACGATTTGGAGCCTCATTGATTCATTTCACTCTATAGTATCCGGTTATAAAATACAAAGAAGATTATTAGCATTAAAAGGGTCTATGAAATAAAAAATTGGTACATTATATTGAGTAAACAAACTTACCTAGGATTCAATGACATGGCCAGGCAATGGAGTGGAGTGCAACTCTTAGTTCATCGATCGACGAGTAGACAATGAACCACATTATAGAAAACCGATGTTTGACTTTCTTCCTTGCCTTCAAATCTAAAGATTGTTTTCACACTTTTAATCATCGTATCCCACATATCATACACCATGTGAAGAATAAGCTTATCCGTGTCGGCATGCCTAAGCATTTCATAAATAGGATTGGTGAAGGAAACGATGTAATCGACCGTATCCCACGAAATATCACTTAAGACTAGCTCTTTCATAGTTGCAGCTTTCCCTGGATCGTTTTCTCTATACGAAGATCATTCCTCACTAATCACCATGCTCTGAAGACCCCTTCTTACAAGCTTCAGTCTTTTCAACATGATTATGATCGAAGCAAATCTTGTCTCAGCAATAGCTAATAACTTCAAAGGGTTAAATTCATTAAACAATGCTAGCCTCCTTGGATGATTAATGATAAAAATCTGTATGAATGAAGCGTCATCGGCTATTTGAGTGATTCAATTGCATTCATTGTACGCGATCTCATTCCTCTCCGTGTTCTTTGCTGCGTAAGTATTCTTCAGTGTCAGATTCAAGGTGTGGACAACACAAGGAGTCCAAAAAATATGAGGATATTCAGCCTCAGCAAAAGACCCAACTACTTTCATCACGGGCGCATTATCTTTTATAATTTGGACCACACTATAAGGTTCAACCTCCTTAATAACATCTAGAAGCAGCGTAGCAATATAATGTCTATCCTTGTGTTCTTTCGTGCCATTAATTGCTTTCCAAAAAATTGGCCCTCCATCGGATGCAGCCATGAAATTGATAAGTAGCCTCTTCTGTGCATCGGTCCATCCATCAAATAGTATGCTACCCGTTTCTCTTTCCATGTCCCTCTAATTGGATCCAACAACTTCTCTATCTAAGCCTTCTCTTTCTACAACAATGTGATCCGTACAGAATTTTAACCAAGAGGAATATAACCATCAAAATTTTTATTTGCTGCAAACTTGAAGGCCGAAACATAATGCAGTTTCTTGCAAAACAGAATGGTAGGCAACCGGAATAAAACATCCTAGCAATAATTTCATTCAATTGTTTGCGCTCGTCACTATTCCATGCTTTTTATCCCCAACCTGTCTTCTTTTCCCAAGTGCAGGAGGTTCAACAACACCACCAGTACCATTAATCGTAGCCGAGCTATCGTGGCTACTTGCAGTGGAATAGGTAGAGGGACTTGCTTCGGTCTCTTCATTTTTTCCGCTTCATCCTCTAAATTTTTCATCTCCCTCATATGTTCGAGTAAAACTTTACCACAAATAGAAACTCCCACACCCCTAACTTTGAGTAATGTGCCTTTACTCTAGAATACGACCCAGTATACACCTCATTGCAGTAATTGCAAGTCCATCTTTGGTTACCATCCCCACCATCAAAAGCCCCTAATTTCATAACGTATCTCCATAGAGGACGAGTATCGTCATTCGAACCGGTGTCAAAACTACGAGAAGCGCTCATTGCCGATGCAAAATTGAAAAAATTTGTCCATAAAAGAAAATTATATTCATGAATATGCATATAAGTGGATGTGAAGTTGTGAACCATCCGATTAATGATCTTTAATATCAGCCATTAATAGTGAAAACAATGGTTGATATTAAAATCCATAATTTTTTGGTGAGCTGACCACATGAATAGGTTGTCACTTGCCAAGTGACGTTGCCGCTTGCAAGTACTCGAAGAACCGGTAAAAATGGATAAGAGAACCTTTATTTGTATCCACCTCATTAGTGAAAGCACCTCATTAGTGAAAGCACCCACATAGTGAAGACCGGCATTGTGTCAGGTGGTAGCACACCTTCACTAAGTAGACGGTTTTAGTAAATAGGTGGGCACAAACAGAGGTTCCCAATGGATAAAGATAGAAAAATGGAGCAACTAATTGCAGACGCGATTTGTGTAGTTGCAAATAGTTTAAACGAATGATTATATCTTGGGATTTTGTGCCACTTGTAACACCACCTAGCCGTCTGATTTGAAGGCCATGATGTAAAGAACTTTGGTGCCAAAGATTGGCATGAAACATGATCTCTATTATCTGATTCAATGCAATTAACCATTGAAATAGATGAGGGGCTTTGACTCTAGAATTAAATGATAGAGATCATGTTTTGCGCCAATATTTGGCCAAGGATAAAAATTTCGGATTTCATTTCGGTTTCAGTGGGGACCAAAATGTCGGCTGAAATTTTGAATTTCGATGGAAATTTCGGCCGAAATTTTCAAACCAATACAAAAAACTCGAAAATTGTTTTTTGCTCCAATCTTCCTCAAAATGGATCTTAAGATCACGACGGGCCAATCAAGCGGTCAAATGTTGACTCCACATGGCACACATCACTAAAAGTGAAGGTCAATTCCTTTTCCCATGATCTAGATCACTTTTGGAGATGAGTGCCATGTGGAATCAATATCTGACCGTCTGATAGGCGTGACATGATATTAAGATCTATCGTGGGGAAGATTGGTGCGAAGGCAAAAATCTCATGTGCAAGTAGTTGCTCTCTAGCAAAATTTATGTAAAGCTACCTCTATTTGCACATATCGGATTATGGAGGGCACCTACATTTAAGAATGATTGACTGATTTGAATTAGATGATAGAGATTGTTTTCTGCCCCAATCTTTCACAAAATGGATCTTGAGAACATGGGTGTACCATCAAACGGTCATTTTTATTTAATGTGGCACACATAAAAAATAAAAATAAAAAGTGGCCCTAAAATCACATGGCACACATCACACACTCATGTGATTTTAGTGTTTTTTTTTTTTTAAAATCTATTCCACATAGAATAAAAGTCCTTAATTTGATCCATTGGGTTATTGTTTTGAAGATTGGGATGAAGAACCATTTTATCTTGCAAATAAGCAGCCAATCTTTTTTTTATTATTCTTGAGTCGTGCCCTTCAAAAATCAGTTTAAACGATCTTACACCATTTATTGGCTTATGATCTTGGAAATCCATACCGTCAAAGTGATATATCATCAATTGAAGATCTATGGGTAAAAAATTCACGCTTTTTGGGAGATTCGAACCATCTGATCTGTGCACTTAATGTCAACAGTTGTTCTTAATTTTGATGGCTGATATTGAAGTTCACTGGTTGGATGGTTTATATCCACTTATAAGCATGATCCTTTGGCTGCGACATGTTCCAACGAGGGATTGCCACATGGCACAATGATAAATCATACTTCAATGGTGTGAGATAAAAAGTGACATTTCAATGGTGACAGATCATTTAAACAATTGTTTTAGGTGTATATGATGGTCATGTGAGTCGGGCCCTTTAAACAGAGAGAAAACAAAACCCTTTAAACCACTTTGCTACCGCTGCAAAGCAAACAAAGAGAAAACAAAACCCTTCGGCGAAGGCCCTTCGCAGAATCGCAGCCAAAAAAAAAAAAAACTTCGCAGGGAGAGAAGAAGAAAGGAAAAATAAAATGGTACATTGGTACCTGATTTAGAAGACCTTCGCAGGGAGTGCAGCAGGTACGTCCTCTGCTACTTCTTCAGTTCTTCTAATCTTCTTCTTCTTCTTCTTCAGTTCTTCTAATCTTCTTCTTCTATTTTTTTCCCTCCCTTTTGCAACCCTAAAAAAGAGCCAGAGCTTTTGCTCTTCTTCTAATCTTCTTCTTCTTCTTTTTTTCCCTTCCTTTTGCAACCCTAAAAAAGAGCCAAGCAAAGCAACTATATGCTGATTTCGTCCCCTAATAAGGCAACCCTAAAAAATAGGGATTACAATAATTTTTAAAAAAATCAAATAATTAGCCTCCGTATCCCGACCATATCTCGGCCGTACCGTACCCAAAATTTTTGTTTTTGGAAACTCGTGGGATACGCATGCATGTGTATCCCACCCAAACCTGTATCCGATATGTATGGGATACGGGTACCACGCCCTTTTGGGCGCATCCGTGCTTCCTAGATTATTACCATTATCATTATTCGTATCCTAAGAAAGTTTGTGTCAGCATTTTGCTGAAAAATTACAAAACTGAAATAAATGGCTTTAACTAAATTCCATTTAAGTGGAGACTTGTTTGGAGTGGAGAGATGGGACGATATTTAGTTCAGGTCTAAACTTATAACAAAATGGAAGCTTGGAAGTTGGAACAAGGAGTATTTTGGGCTAGTGGAAATTAAAAAAAGGATCTCACTTTGCAAGACTTTATGGAAAATTATGGGAGGAAACAACCTATTTCCTAATGAGTTGGTGGAGAAGGCAGGCTCTTGAAAAAAATTAAAAGTAGCGAGGAACAAAGAGATGCAAAAGTCCTATAATTGGCTTTGAAGCGGATAAAAATACCAAAAACAGTGTGTAGCCAATGAAAGGAATAATTGCATCAAGGTAGCTAAGAAAAGAACATAACAATTGATAATATGATTGCAAGTTATTTCAAAAGATTTTGTTCGGGAGACAAATTATTTTGGCCTCTCTTGACTACCATGGCCTTTAGAAGAATATTGTAGGACTTTAGGTAAGGCTTAGAAAGGAGATCAATGTAGATGAGGATAAATAAAACGGTGGTTAGAATGAGTAAATGTGAGGGGTTGAGACCAAATGGTTTTAACATGGGATTCTTTCAAGCTTATACGAATGTGGTAAAAGACAAACATCTAACCATATTCAAGGAATTCCATATCCAAGGGTGTATTAGCAAAGCTCTGAACTCTGAACTGAACGTTTAATACCAACTCCAAAGAAAGATATTGTGGAGGTAAAAGATTACTGATCGATATAAGGAAGGAAGTCAAGGCGCAAGGTGCACCTAAGACGGACCAAATGCCTTAGGAGCAAGTCAAATCCTTGATTCAGCCAAGCACAGTTTTTATAATTTTTTAATATATAATAAATTATCACAATAATTTAATCAAAGTTAATGACATTTATAAGACCCAAACCTAAAGGTGGTTATGCACAAGAGTGCATGAGGTGCCTCGATGGTGCCTAGTGAAATCAAGAGAAGAGAAGATTTGGAGAATTCAGGTTAGGTGTGGAGGAGACAGTCGTTTGTGCGGTGCAACTTGTTGCTCATTAAATTTGTATTCTTTTTTACGGGGACGCCGATATCGTAGACATTGGATATGGACCTTTTCGCGTGTACCAACGTCGGAAGAAGCGGAATGGAAATCAAAACTAGGTGAAAGAAGCGAACGATGAAATTCTGGAAATTGACGGAGCATAGAAAAATCGATTGATCGAAATTCAATTTCGTTCGAACGATTTACAGTTTTGATTGATCAAAATTGCAATCGAACGATTTTCAATTTTGTTCGATCAAAATCGTGTCGGGTTGTTTTAGTTGTTTTAGAAGTTTAGTTTCGAATTTTGTCTCAGGGGTTTATTTGTCTTTTATTTATTAATTGTTTTAGGGTTTTCTTTTATTGAAAGGACTCCTATATAAGGTCCTTAAATTGAACATTGTAACTAGTTATTGATTATGAATGAAAAAAGTTTTTGCTTGTGTGTGCTTGAGATGAGCCTCTACGAAGAGTGATTCTTCTTCCCGAGAAGGGTTTGGTGCGAAGCCAAGAGTGTGAAGCCTGCCAATTTATCTATCTATCTTTTATCTTTGCTTGTGTGATTCTACAACCCCAAATTGACCATCATCCTTATGAAATCCTAAACCCTAACTGTCCTGAACCCTTGAATCGATCTGATTCAACAACCGTAAATCCCAACTGAGTTATTAAACCTTCCGCACCAAATACTCAGAGGAAACCAGCGATCCCATCATTGAGTCGTGAGCGTCCTAATCTGGGAAAACCTAGAGTTCTATCTCTATGATCGATCTACGCTACAACCTAACAGATCTAGCGCCTGGACTGAACCCTACCTAAAGCATACGTCATTCTCCCAAGGAATACTACGAAAACCTGAGGTATTCGTTATTTTGCAAGTTTTATTGTTTATTTAATTCCACTTTAATTTCGGCAAAATTAATCATTGCATTCACGTAGTTTAGGGTACCGTCCTGCGTCACTTTTCCTCTCCTTTTGGTACGTACAGTGTACAAATATGTTATTAGAACATCTTCCCATTTTCTCATGGATGTAGCTTCGTACAAAGTGAACCATGTTAAATTATCTTTTCCATGGAGTGGTCATTTTGTTTTCTTATTTTCCTAATGTGTTATTGTGGATCTTGATTCGATCCAACGGGTGGTATCTTTTTTTTTTTTTTTGATCGATAACAAAGAAGTATATTAAGAACAAAAAAAAGAGTACAGAGGGAACATACCAAAAGAGGTCGAGAGAATCTAACGAAAAAAAAAAAAAAAAAAACCTCACCAGTAGAAGACCCCCCGGAGCTATGGCAGTGAGTGGCAAGGAGCCTAATCCAAAGAAGGTCAAAGAAGAAAGGGGACAGGGCTTGGGGGAGGCAAAAGGAGGGTAAAGGGGCTAAAGTCTAAACAAGCAGAGTGAGCTGATGAAACGGTATGAAACAGTATGGAAAGAAGGGCCTCCCAAGAAACTGAGGAGGAGATCATCAAGGCTGCAAGTGGTCCCAATTGGACAGGAATTGGATTTCTCATTGGTCTGTCTGCAGGAGGCCCCAATTGAAGGAGATCTCTGACTGATTTGAGCACCAAGCAATGAGGTCTGCCAATACGCCGAGAGACCCTGTTATTCCTCTCCAACCAAATGGCCCACATAACAGCATAAGGGATAATCTGCCACAGGCTCATCCTGTTCCCGTCTGATGCAGCTGAAGTCATCCCATTCCATTGGTGTAACATCTCCGAGATGTTATTAGGGTAAACCCAACAAATCCCCAAGATCCTGAAGACGGCACCCCAGATATGATTCGAGAACGGACAGTGCAGAGTGTATGGGCGTCCAACTGGTGGTATCAGAGCCATCATTCTTCACAATGGAGTTCAACGACAAAGTTTGACATCAAGAAATTTGATGGATAAAAGATTTTTAACCTATGGCAGCCTTTAGTTCATATCCATGGCAATCAAGGTTTTGAATGCAAAGTTGAGGTGAAGTTTTCAAGGAAAGAGAGAGTCATTAACACTAATTGGAGAAATGAAATTTTATATAAACTTTTAGGGTGTGGGTGTACAAGTTCAGGTGGAGCAGTGACCACATCGCATAAAAAAGATACAATCACTAAGTTCATTCATTTGTTCAAGCTCTGCTTGGACTTGATCAACTTCGACAAGGTTGATTTAGCACTAGAAGGTTTTTTTTTTCCTTGCTCAAACCTGTGACCTTGAGGTTGCAATATTGTCCACCTTCCTTTGTGCTATAGACCCAAGCCATGTACAATAGCAAGGGGATAAGCGTCCCTTACAAGTAATATGGGACGTTCGTGAAAGTGGCAATTGTTATTATGCAGTAGCAATAAAATCCCATAGGAAGTGGGATTCTTTTTTGTTGTTTGTAATCATGTAACAAATAGGAGTCCCACTATATGAGGATTCTTTTATTTGACCAAAACATGGAAAAATATATAAAATGTGTTTCTTTACATACAGAAAACTAATGAGTTTTTCTGGGATGAGGGTGGAGAAGAGAAAGAAAGAATGCCGGCAGTGAGGCACTCCAGTTGTGGGCAAAGGCGGCCCCCACCTGGGGTGGAACCCAATCAAGATGTGCTTCAAGCAAAGGTAGAGTCATGAGGCAAGTGGTTAATATGCAGCCCACAAGTGAAGTGAAATTGGTTGTACATGTTTAATACATCAAATATCGTGCAAGGCAGCACACGAGTAAATATTGTGCTCAACGGTGCAAGTAGAGATTATGCACAGATTTGGTTCATTGGATTGTGCATGGTGATGCAAGAGAGTAAAGAAGACTGCATTTTCAGAGAGTAGCAAAAGAGGATGCTGTTGTTCATGGATCAAAATCTCGGAAATCCGATATGTATCGTCCAGGCCTCCTGGACGATACGCATCGTTGTACTGGTCGACTCATTGATTCAATGTATCGACCAGTTTTTTTATAAATCTCAGATGATACTTCAAATGTATCGTCCGAGATTTTGAAAAAACCACAATCTAGGACGATACATACGACATCATCACTGTACCGTCCGAGATTTTGGACGATATACTCTCACTTACGTGGCACCCACTTTTTTAAACTGTCGGACGACACAAACTTGGACGATACAGACAGGTACGATACAAACCCTTTGTATCATACCGCTGGCTTCCGATACCGGTACGTATCTATCGGACGATACGTACCAGTATCGTCCGAGATTTTGACCCATGATGACGCTATTACTTAATCGAATAGAAAAAGAAGCAACACAAAATAATCACTAATGAAAGACAATTTAATGTAGTTCAACTACCCGAAGCTACGTCCATGAGCAAAAGAGAAGGTGATGCTTTATTACTTAAACGTACATTGTGCGTACCAAAGAGAAAAATTACAATCTAATGAGGACCAAGTTGCACCGTACAGAAGACCATCTCTTTAACCCTCATCCTGGGTTCTCCAAATCTTCTCTTCGCTTGATTTCATTGGGCGCCATCGAGGCAAGTCCATGCACTCCTATGCATACATGTACTCCTGTAGACTCTCGTTCATCACCATATACAATTGAAAGCTACAGGCACCCTCGGGCACAATATTACTCTTTTAATGCCCTGCACGATATACAAACCGCTTGGCTCATGCCTCCACCTTATTCGAAGCACATCTTGATCGCGCTACATCCCATTTTGGCACCACCTTGGCCCACAACTGGTGTGTCTCCCCCACCCACTCTCTCTTTCTCTTCTTTGCTAATGTCCATGAAAAAACCACAAAAAGACACGCTAATTGTCTCTAAATTTCCGATATGCAAGGAAACCCACTTTATGTTTTTTCTTAGTCTCGGTCTAATAAGAAAACCCATGTAGTGAGACTTATTCTTACACGATTAACAAGACAAAAAAGAATCCCACTTTCTATAGGATTTTGTTGCCATCGCATAACGATCTCCACCTTAAAAGGAAAAATCTCATCAACCCCGTCTCCAATGCACCCATAGGGTACCAAATCAACATTGTTGAATGATGATCAAGTCCAACCAGTGCTTGACCTTCTCCAAAGGAACAAACTTAGTTATCATATCTTTTCTGTGTGCTGATTCTGACATATGAAATGTTTAAAGTTGCACATGAATCAACTCAAGTAGTTCCCGAAAACCAAGCCTTAAGCAAATTTTGGGAGGACAACACAATTAGAGTGAGACAAAAAATTTCAACAGCTAAAGCAATTCGCAATTCATTGCGCCAGTATGCAATAGCTCACAGTTTTAAGTTGAAATTTTATAGTAATGAACCGAAGCAAATAATCGTAAAGTACCATCAAACAAAGTGATAGACTAACTCCAACTTTAATGATTGAAAAAATTGAACACTACATTTATCTGCCACTGCGCCAATTTTAATGTCTGAAATGATTGAAGTAGCACATGAACCAACTGAAGCACTTCTTGGAAATTCAATGGGGAAAATAAGTAACATCTAAAAGGAAAAATTGACGCTACAGAAATTTCATCCATTTCCAGTAGAAGTTGGTGTCTTGGACCAGAATTTTCACCATTACTCCTCTTGACATCTACTACACATCCATACCTTTTTCACAAGGGAAGGTCTCTTCTTCAACATATGATCATAAGACAATTCTATTGACGATCAGCATCCTGTTTCTCACAAGGATGGATCATTGCAGTCGAGATCTACATTGACCACAATCGGATCCCTCTTCATTCCCAAGTCGATTCTGGTGCTAAGTCCCTTCCACTACATAAGACCGTACCTTGTGCCTAATCATTTGTGTTCCCTCTGGAAGAAACAAATGGTCAAGCTTAATGGTAAAAAACTCAGCATCAGTGAACAGACATCTCGCCTCTGATTCAAAATGGCGGAAGTTCACACTGCTCAGACCTTTATACTTGTTGGCAGTCTTTGTTTTGACGTCATACTTGGCCAACAGTCCCTGCACGTTATGGGATCTTACCAAAAGTTTTGGATTTTTGAGACACTCAATGGGATCAAGAAATACCACAAATCATCCCTAAAGAAAAATCCGATGCACTAACTAACGGGGACGCCACATACGTGGACATCGGATTTGGACCACACCGATTGTACCGGCGTCAGAAGAAGCGTAGAGGAAGCCCGAGTACCGTAGCCTCAGAGGAGAAACGGACACAAACTGCCAGGAGAACAGCGAGCGAGCACAGAGACTCGCGCGAGCAAGCACAGGAATACAAATGCGGATAATTAGCTTGCGCGAGCGATCCCTCGCTCGAGCGATTAACATCCTCGCTCGAGTGAGCTCCAGCGACGACTTCAGACGGAATTTTTGCAAAAACTTCCCTTTTAGTGTTTTATTAGTATTAGGACTCTTTATTTCGAATTTAATTATTGGTGGCCTATATATAAAGGCTTGTAAAGACTTTTAGTTAGTTGATTGATTATTTGAATGCTTTTATGCTTGAGTAATCTATGCCTGAGATGGGTTTGGTGTGAGGCCAAGGGAGTGATTCCCAAAAGCCATTGTTATTTTCTCTATTATATTTGCTATCTTTCGATCTGTGTTTGCTTCTCTAAACCATAGCCTAATTGTTTCCCTTCAATCCCAAAACCCTAATCCTTTTGAAACTACAATCATCCATAGCCAACACCTTTCCAAAACCATAAACCGATCTAAAAGCCATAAGCCTTTTACAAACCCCAAATCCCTTTTACAACCCAATCTGGAATCCGTGAATCTACATCGGACCGAAGACGAGTGCCTAATCCTGGAAAAGCTAAAGTACTATCTCTAGGCCGATCTCGCCTCAACTCTAAACGTACTTGCGCATCGGACTAGACCCTATCTGGATCTCGTGTGATCTACCTACTAGAATTCTGCAAAACCCTAAAGGTATCAAAGATAATTTTGCGATTCAACTTGATTTAATTTCATTAATTTCGGCAAAATCCGCATAAAATCATATTTCGCATTTTAGGGTCGTTGTCCCGCGTCAGTTTTGGTATCAGAGCCCTAGGCTTTCTAGGTTAGGGCATCTTTGCTTGTCATATCTATTTTATTGCATTGTTTTTCTTTTTGTGAGCCCATATTGCATTCCATATTAGAATCCTATTAGACCTTGTGATCACCATAGCTTCGAATGAGGTTCTTAATACTCTTACAGCTATGCGAGAAGAATTGGGTGCGATTAATGCACGTCTGAATACCATTGAGCAAGCCCAAACATCCCTAGGAGTTGGTAATGATAGATTACGTGATCGAATCAACCAACTGGAAGCGATGGGTGGGCTTAAAAATCAACACCAAGAGCGTGAGTGTCCACACTTTGAACGTAATGATCGCCAAAACAACCGAAACCGTAGGGATCATCGTAGAGATGACTATGACCCCAAAGTTCAACTCCTCAAGAATGTCCGAGTTGAGATTCCGACTTTCGACGGAAGAATGGACCCTACCATCTTCCTCGATTAGCTTTCCGACATTGACCAACACTTTGATTGGTATGCCATGAATGACGACCGTTGCGTTAAACTTGCTAAAATGAAGTTGGTTGGTCAAGCTCGACTTTTCTCGCTCAATATTGAGCGCATTAGGGTGAACGCGGGTTGTCCTCCCATTACCCGTTGAGACGACATGAAGGAACGACTTACTGAGAAGTATGTTCCTTTATCATACCACCAACGCCTCCTCAACCAGTGGCAAAATCTACGTCAAGGTGGTATGCCGGTAACCGATTACATTGTCAAATTCGAAGAATTCATGATGAGGGCAAAAGTATCGGAAGACCCTGAAATCACTCTCTAGATTTCGCATCGGATTGCGACTTGATTTACAAAAAGAGTTGATTTCTCACCCCGTAGAAACTCTTGAAAGATGTTATGCTGTTGTGCAAGATCTTGAACGGTATTTGACAACTACGGTGGTGAAGAGAATTGAGCCACAATATAATAGTCAACGATCCGGTGAAGGATGATTCAATCCTCCTCCCAAACCTACACAACCCGCCCCTACCAATTCCATGTTTGAAAAGGGAAAAGGTGTAGTCGGAGAATCCTCAAGGGTTAATGCTCAAGTAAAGTGCTATAAATGTCATGGGATTGGACACTTTGCCGCCCAATGCCCTATGAAAGAACCCCAAAGGACTCTCTTCATTGAGGGAGAGGAGGATGATGATGAGGTAGTGGTTGAAGAGGAAGTATTTGAACCGGTTAGCACCCCCAGTGATGAAGAGGGTGATGCTATTGGTTATGCTTTAGTTGTGAGGTGTGCCCTTGCACAACCTCAACAGGATGAAAAGGATGACTGGCGAAGAGAGAACATCTTCCACACCTACGCCAGATTTTGTGAAAAGAATTGTAGGGTCATCGTGGATAGCGGAAGTTGTACCAACATAATATCCACTCATGCAGTACATCGCTTAAGGCTTACACCTGAAGCCCACCCGAGACCTTATAAAGTCACATGGGTCAACTCTTCATCCATTCCCGTGTCGAAAAAGTGTCGTGTGCGGATTCAGTTAGGTTCTTATACGGACACCTTATGGTGTGATGTGGTGCCGATGGATGTGGGCCATATCATTTTGGGAAGGCCGTGGCTCTAGGACATGGGCGTGACTCTTTCTAGTCGAACAAACATATGCACGTTCATGCATAAGGGCAAAAAGATCACTTTACATCCTTTGCCTCCCAAAACACCTTCGACCAATACCGTCGAAAAGAATGACGAGTCTTCTAAATCCATTAATATTGTGAGCCCTTCTGAGTTCGAGAAAGCATCGATAGAAGAGAGTGTGGTGTCCGTAGTTGTCACCGTAGAGAGTGCCCCCGCGTCGGTGAGCGAGTGTCCCAAGGAGGTTGAGCCGATTTTAAAAGAGTTTACGGATGTCTTCCCTGAAGACTTACCAAACGAACTCCCTCCCCTGCGTGATATCCAACACGCAATAGACTTGGTTCCTGGATCCACCTTACCGAACCTGCCCCACTACAGGTTGAATCCGGTTTAGCACACTAAGTTGACTCGACAAGTTAATGAGCTCCTTCAGAAGGGGTTCATCCAAGAGAGTCTGAGCCCGTGTGTCGTACCTGCCCTACTCACTCCTAAGAAAAATGGTACGTAGTGCATATGTGTGGATAGTCGTGCAATCAATAAGATTACGGCCAAGTATCGGTTTCCCATACCAAGATTCGATGACATGCTTGACATGATGGTTGGTGCTACTATCTTTTCAAAGATAGACCTTAAGAGTAGCTGCCATCAAGTCCACATCCGCCCCGGTGATGAGTGGAAAACTGCCTTTAAGACTAAGGATGGTCTTTATGAGTGGATGGTCATGCCATTTGGGCTTTCTAACGCCCCGAGTACTTTCATGCGACTCATGACCCAAGTGTTGAGGCCGTTTCTAAGCAAATTATTTGTTGTTTATTTCGATGACATCTTGATCTATAGTCACGACAAGGATCAATACTTGACCCACCTTAGGCTGGTTTGTGAAACCCTCAAGGGCGAGAAGTTGTTTGCCAATCTCAAGAAGTGCGCTTTCATGCAACCTTCCACTGTCTTCTTGGGATTCATTATCTCGGCCAATGGAATGGTCGCGGACCTCAAAAAGGTTAGAACCATTGTGGAGTGGCCCGAACCTGAGAACATGCACGATGTCCGCAGCTTCCATGGCTTGGCTACTTTCTATCGTCGCTTCATCAGAAGCTTTAGCACCATTATGGCCCCAATTACAGATTGCATGAAAAAAGGGAACTTTAAATGGGGCAAAGCGGCTACAAAAGCCTTTGCTGAGATCAAACAACGAATGAGTAGTGCACCCGTCATGCGATTGCCGGACTTTTCTAAAGTCTTTGAAGTCGTATGCGACGCATCGGGTGTAGGCATAGGAGGAGTACTTAGCCAAGAGGGTCACCCTGTGGCCTATTTTAGCGAAAAACTTAACGAAGCGAAGCAAAAATACTCCACCTATGACAAGGAATTCTATGCGGTCGTCCGATCTCACTGGTATTGGAAACATTACCTTAGACCGCAGGAATTTGTGTTATTTTCTGACCATGAAGCCTTACGCTTTCTTGCTTCACAGAAGAAGTTGAACCTAAGGCACGCAAAGTGGGTTGAGTACCTTCAAGGGTTCACATTCGTGTTAAAGCATAAGGCTGGTGGTGAAAATAGGGCCGCTGATGCACTTAGTCGGCGAGTGGTGACTTTGCGCACAATGAGCACCGAGGTCGTCGGTTTTGAAAAGTTAAAGGATGAGTACCCCAAGTGCCCAGATTTTGGGGTTGAGTACACTACTCTCCTTAGTAGCCCGACCAGCACACACTCAGTGTACACCATCCAGGATGGGTACTTGTTTAAAGGCAATCGCCTTTGCATCCCTCGCACTTCATTGCGGGACTTTCTCATTTGGGAGTTACATGCTGGAGGGATGGCCGGACATTTCGGGCGTAATAAAACTGTTGCGCTCGTAGAGGATAGGTTCTTTTGGCCTAGCCTAATGAGAGATGTCACCCGGGTTGTCAAACATTGTCGTACTTGCCAAGTGTCAAAACATACCAAACAAAATACCGGCTTGTACACTCCTTTACCCGTGCCACACACACCGTGGCAAGACCTCTCAATGGATTTCGTGCTTGGACTTCCTAAGACCCCTAGGAAGCACGACTCCATCTATATCGTAGTGGACCGATTTTCCAAGATGACCCACTTCATTCCTTGTTCCAAAACCTCTGATGCATCTCATATTGCTAAACTATTTTCCGAGGAGGTAGTACGTCTTCATGGGCTGCCCAAAACCATTGTGTCTGATAGGGATGTTAAATTTACGAGTTATTTTTGGAAGACCCTTTGGCACATGATGGGCACATTGCTCCAATTCTCTACAACTTACCACCCTCAAACGGATGGCCAAATCGAAAGCACCAATAGGAGCCTTGGGAATTTCCTTCGTAGTCTTGTCAGTGATCATGTTAGGACCTGGGATACCATCTTACCCACAGCTGAGTTTGCATATAATAATTCTGTCAATAGGTTCATAGGCATGAGTCCTTTTGAGGTAGTGCATGGTCATAGGCCTAGGACCCATTAAATTTTATCCCCATGTCTGCATCCCATAGAGTGTCAGAGTCTGCCGATGCATTTGCACAACATATTCATAGCTTGCATATCGAAATTAAACAGAAAATTAATTCAAGCAACAATCAATATAAATTCTCTGAAGATGCTCACAGGCGTTCTAAAGAATTTCATGTGGGTGATTATGTGATGGTCTGGGTTAGATCTGAGCAGTTCCCATTGGGATCCGCAAAGAAGCTCCAATCTCGAGGCGCTGAGCCTTTTAGAAGTTTGGCTAAGAGTGGTCCTAATACATACGTACTTGAGCTTCTTCCAGGTACGGGGGTTAGTTCAACGTTCAATGTGGAGGATTTGGTTCCTTACTTGGGTTTCACCCCACCTCCTACAAACCCACTCCTGCCACCTCATAGCCCCAATCTCAGTCCCAGTCCAACCTTACAGCCTGTACCTCTCCCTTCCCCAAGCAAACAGAGAAAATATGAGATAGAAGATATAATCAATCATCATGTCGTCTCTACACATGACGGGGTATTTCAGAAGTACTTTGTTAAATGGGTCGACAAACCGGAGTCCGAAACCAATTGGCTCCACGACAATGAGGTCCGCCGATTGAACCCCGATCTGATTAACATCTACCACAAGCGCATTTCATCGGTGATGAAACCTATTTGGTCCGGGGAATTGACGAGGACGCCACATACGTGGACATCGGATTTGGACCACACCGATTTTACCGGCGTCAGAAGAAGCGTAGAGAAAGCCCAGAAATCTTGTAGCCAGGAGAAAGCGGACACAAAGCGGAGAACAACGGCGAAACCTGAGACTTCAGGGCTGAAAGCTCTAAATACGGATAATTAGCTCATGTGACATCACTTAAAATCGCGCGACCGATCCCTCGCTCGAGCGATTAACATCCTCGCTCGAGCGAGCTACAGCGACGACTTCAGACGGAATTTTTGCAAAAACTTCCCTTTTAGTGTTTTATTAGTATTAGGACTCTTTATTTCGAATTTAATTATTGGTGGCTTATATATAGAGGCTTGTAAAGACTTTTAGTTAGTTGACTGATTGCTTTTATGCTTGAGTAATCTATGTGACGGGGACGCCACATATATGGACGTCAGATTTGGACCACATCGATTTAACCGGTGTCGGAAGAAGCGTAAAGGAAGCCCGAGTACCGTAGCCTCAGAGGAGAAACAGACACAAACCATTGGGAGAACAACAAGTGAACACTTATGCTCGCGCGAGCGAGCACAGGGAACACGAGAATACGATAATTAACTCGTGCAAGCGAGCCCTCGCTCAAGCGATTAATATTCTCGCTCGAGCGAGCTACGGATACGGAGTTTTGTAAAACTTCCTTTTTCTTTGTTTTATTAATATTAGGACTCTTTTATTTCGAATTTAATTATTGGTGGCCTATATATAGAGGCTTGTAAAGACTTTTAATTAGTTGATTGATTATTGAATGAGAGCTTATGCTTCGTGAAGAGAGAGTCTTCTTCCCCGCGATGGGTTTGGTGTGAGACCAAGGGAGTGATTCCCATATATTTTCCTTATTGTTGTTATTGATTTGTGTGGTTTGATTATATTTGCTATCTCTAAATCTCTGCGTGCTTCTCTATGCCATGGCCTAATTTCTTCCTTGTGATTTTCGAAACCCTAAACCCGTTTTGAACCCTAATCCACATAAAGCCAACACCCTTTTCAAAACCATAAACCTTTTACAAACCCTAATTCCATTTTACAGTCCAATTTGGAATCTGTGAATCTACATCGGACCGAAGACGAGCGCCTAAACATAGAAAAGTCAGAGTTCTATCTCTAGGCCGATCTTGCCTCAAATTTGAAAGTACTTGCGCATCGGATTGGACACCCTAAGGTATTTTAAGATAATTTTGGCGATTAAACTTGAATTATTTTATTTAATTTCGGCCAAACCTGCATTAAAATCATATTCCGCATTCTAGGGTCGTTGTCTCGCGTCACTATGCCTGAGATGGGTTTGGTGTGAAGCCAAGGGAGTGATTCCCAAAAGCCATTGATATTTTCTTTATTATATTTGCTATCTTTCGATTTGTGTTTGCTTCTCTAAACCATAGCCTAATTGTTTCCCTTCGATCCCAAAACCCTAATCCTTTTGAAACCTCAATCATCCATAGCCAACACCTTTCCAGAACCATAAACCGATCTAAAAGACATAAGCCTTTTACAAACCCCAAATCCCTTTTACAACCCAATCTGGAATCCGTGAATCTACATCGAACCGAACACGAGCGCCTAATCCTGGAAAAGCTAAAGTACTATCTCTAGGCCGATCTCGCCTCAACTCTAAACGTACTTGCGCATCGGACTAGACCGTATCTGGATCTCGTGTGATCTACCCACCAGAATTCTGCAAAACCCTAAAGGTATCAAAGATAATTTTGCGATTCAACTTGATTTAATTTCATTAATTTCGGCAAAATCCGCATAAAATCATATTTTGCATTTTAGGGTCGTTGTCCCGCGTCACTAACCCACCTGAGGTGCAAACTATGACTATCCAGTCTAAAACGCCTGACACTCTTAGTGTCACATATAGCAGAGATGAAGGTGATCTCACAAAGTGTTCTTAAAGGAGGCCAGGGCGGCCGCCTGGGCGGTTTGGGGCCCCAGGCGCCCCAATTTAGCCCTAGGCGGCTTCCCTGGCGGAGTGAGTTTGGGGCGCCCACCTAGGCGGTCAACGCGGATGCCCAGGTGGCTCAGGCGGCTGCCTGGGCGTTTTAAAGTCGAGGCGAGGTGATTTATAAATTAACAAACTTTTATCAAGTCGGGTCGAGTTATTAAAAGGTCGGGCATATGCCATTATCGTCATGCCACGTGGTGAACATTTGTGATCAATCTAAATTGTCCAAGTGGCAATCTATCATTGAAACATGTCTTAGCTCAAGGAAACATTCCTATAAGTGGATTTGAATCATATAATTGATATGCCTATAAGTGGATATGAATGTTATATACATTTATGTTGAAATAAAGCATGTACATTACTATACGGATGTATATATATACACACACATATACTTCGGGGGCGCCCGGATCTTGGGGCGCCCGCTTGGGCGGCGCCTAGCGACTTCTGCTCGAACATCCATCCGACCGCCCGCCCGCCCGACGACTCTAAGAACATTGATCTCACATATATTGGTGCAGCAAATCTTCGGCGCATTGCAGCTCTCCCTTTTACCTATATCCAATGTCAAAAAGTAGGCAATGAGATTCAGTTTTATAAACGAGGACACTCCAATAAAAAACTAAGGCCTTATCATGCATGAACGATTCTCATATTGTTATCATCCCCACTAGATGAGATCTCCTGGACGACACACCATGGGAATCTATAATGCGTAGAGACACTAGCTAAATTGACATTGTTCTATCTAACCTCTCAAAGTTTGATATCATCCAGCGTAACACCAGGCAAACTGCTAAACATCTTCTCGGGCCAACCCGATTTACTCATGAAACTAGCATCCTAAACTGCCACAGAGCTCACCAAATTTGGGATACGACTAATTGCACCTATCTGAAACATAAAATGAAGCCTGATGCTAGTTCTCATCATTAAAGCTCTCACATCCTTCAGAGCTTGGCAACAACACATCAACATCCATAGTATGACACTATGACTGAACCACAACCATTCAAAGGTATATATTACTTGCAGCTACCTTGAATATCAGGCTGCATTCTATGAATCCTTTCATCTTCAAAATCGGAATCATACCCACACATGGTTCATACTTCTGGGAAAATAAATCAATCTTGGCTGAAACCCCAACCTGATTCCATAAAAATATGGTGACCTTCCTATCAAAAAGCATGCTACAAGAGCATCAAACCTCGAAGCTGTAGGAGTTCAAACTTCCTTGGATCACTAAATAGAGTTTTCCATAAGGTTTGGAAGCCTATTGCTTTGGCTATGAGATATGTTCGAGCTTTGGTGTTGAGCTGGATCGTATTGGATAGAGTGGGATCACTGATGGGTATAGGGATATGATTGAACTGTTGGAGGATATGTTAGAGAGTTAATAGTATTTTTCCCACTTCCTGGGGGGTTTCCCCAGGCTTGTTTTTGGGCTTTCTCTATTTTTTTAGGCCTTGTTGGTTGGGGGCTTGGAGCATATTTCTCCTTTTTTCCTTTTTGTGTCTTGTTTCCTTGGGCCAGGTTTGGTGTTAAACTCTCGCTATGGCATAGGAATTTAATCTTTCTCCCCCTTTTTTAATGTATTCGCCTTTACCAACCTTCCCCCCCCACCCCAATAAAAAAAAAAGACATGCTTTTGAAAGGAGGAATTCTCAGTGTTGAGACTGTTCTTGCTAAGATTGAATTGAGACTAGATTCCTAGAATGGCATTTATCTGGCACTTGCAAGAAGAACTGCAACAATTAATGCTACCCCTGTAAACCTTACAATCTATTTTGTCATTAAACACCATCCCCACCAAAGTGGTGAACAAGATAGTGAGGACAAACCTTCCTATAGAGAGGCATGAATAAAACTTGAAAGGTCCATCTGGGCAATGAGGACATTATTACTAATCTAGTGAAGCCAAAGGACTGGGATAAACAGATTGTTAGCTACCAGGCATTGCTTGGGAAATGATTGTTGCAGATTGCTATCACTACTGGTATCGACTATGGAGCCATGCCCGGAACTTTGGTTTGAGATAATATAAGAGAAAAGTGCAAGGACAACAACCATTTTCTTGGACTTGAGAGCAGCAATTGTATTATATCTTGAATAACATGATATGGATGTTTATATACAAAAATTTAGTATATTATACTACCATAGAGACTTTGCCTAGAAGGAATTGAAAGTGTGTGCTGTTATTAACTATTGTGAAATAAAGTTGGGGTGGGGAGGATACAGAAGACCGTGAATTTGTCTAAGCAAGATAGAGATGCTTCATAAAATAATGATAGAATTCAACGTGTGTTGGACTCAGGTTCAACGTCCCAATACTGGTTCCATTGGACGGTCGCACACACACACAGAGACAGGGAATTTGATGAGATGACAGGTTCTTTGACTAAAGATTGAGTGAATAGATCGTTGCTGAGCATTAATGGGGTTTACCCCTTAATTTACCTTATATGTAGGTCATTTCTCCCAAGGCACGAGAGATCGTTTTCTCAATAGTAACATAATGGCCTATTGGTTCCTTGCAAAAATCGATTGGCCGTGGCTTCTCACTCAAACACATGGTATCAACTCTTGTTTTAAATAAATACAAAGAAAGGGAAACAAGTTACTTTAGATACATATGGGGGAATTGAAGATATGGGTTCTAAAGAAGAGGAGATGGGAGGAATATCCATGTGTCCGATTTGGATATTCAGGTTTGCTATTAATGGGAAACAAAAGGATTATATACACATACATATATGGCAGCATTATGTATAAACATATATATTATATATACACTTAACGGTAGTATAAAATGAAAATAGTACATTCAACTTAACCAAGAACAGTTCCATGGATTATCTACTCAAAATGGCTATTTACTTTGACCAATCAATGAGACAACAGAACCTCCATAAAAGACTTTTAATGTTCTACCATACTTTAAATTGAGCAATAAGGTGGGAGACACACCTGACCAGCAGTTTTATTTAAAGCCCAATTGAAAGCAGGCTGGTCATTTGACTTTGTTGTTTTGGACCATGGCTGAACTTGGAGTTCTTCAATCCATTTTTGTATCACTTTTTTTGCTCCAATTGTAGGGCGCAGGAAAATCATGCAGCTGCAGATGTAGGTGCGCCCTTTTTTCCCTGGAGGTGGCAAATCATGGGAGTGATTCAGAGGCTTCACCTGTTGGGTCAAAAAGGAAGAGTACTATAGAATGAACAAAATGCACAAGATGAATAACGGTACTATCAGCACCATCAAAAGTTGCAACAAATTTAAAATGTTCATTGTTTTTCTAATCAGAAACAAAACAAATGGAAATGCTTTTAACAAAACTAGTTGTCCAAAAAGTAAGTGTCATCATAAACTACACGTTGAAAGTAAAAGGGGAACTAAATCAAGCTGTAATAGATGCTGGATGTTATTTATTTTGATTATTAAAGGAATATATTTCATAATTTCTATTTGATAACCATCACTAAAGATTAGAAGCCCAGTTACATACTGCTGTCATGTCATCGGTGAAGTACACGTCGTGACTTCCCTGGAGATAAGGAAATGGGTCGGCCAACCACACCATATCAACATCATTGTACATCACACTATATCCAAGCTCCAAAATATGCAGTAGATGACGAGGCCTGCGGGATGTAAAATTGAAGAATCCCTGTCGAATTAGATAAAATCAGTAAACAAAACTCAGCAGATCTGCAAGAATAAACCAAAGCAACTCAGTAGTAAAAAATAAGCACCACCTTTGATCATCAAAACACCTATTACTTTAGTTGAATTAGTTCCCATCAACATAACAACGACGCAACATTCCGCATCAAACACAACATAGTTCCCAGATTCATGTCAGTACATTTAACTCACTTTAGAGTCATATTTATACTAAAATTAATATAGAAATAGCCTGAATTAGCTAAATTAGTTTGCAGTTCAGTTTGTCGAACGCTGAAGTGTACTTGGCGACCATGAGACACACATGTTGGACAGTCAATAGCACAAAGCCTTAATATGTTTCCTATTAATCTTTATAGCAATATGTATACAAAACTTATACATCTTGAATTTTTATCTATTTATCTCGCTAAGTTCTCATATATTATGAATATAAAAACTTATATTTGTATTATAACATCTCTCAACATTGCCAATGCTACAATGTGAGCAAGAAGAGACCTTACATAGAGTCTTCTCATTTCTGCAACCAATATGACTAGGGGACCTGAAATGGAAATCTTTAAAGACAACTGCAATGCCGTACATATATATAACCTTGAATCAAAATTGGAAAGTCGATTCTTGAATAATTGGGACTGTTGTTTGCAACTGTTTTGTAATCTTATAACTTGGGCTATTATGTCAATTTCCTCTTTGCTTGGGGCCTCTTTATTTTTGTTCAATTGGGTACTCTTATACTTAATTTATTTAATGCATCCTTTTCATTTATTCATAAAAAAAATCAAATTAAAATTTTGACCACAAAAAAGACCACTGCCTAGCAGAGATCTCATAAATAAAGACTGGACAATAACCTTCCAATCACATTTCCTCATCAGATCTATCAGATCCATTGGTTGAGGAGGCAGAAAGACTTTGTATAGGGCCTTCATGCTCCGAATGTAGCATTAGCAATTCAGTATCATAGATCAAAATCTTGGACGATACCAAGACATATCGGGCGATATGCCTCGATATCAGAGCCATCCAAAACAATGTATTGTTTTGTGTATCACATGATGCATATAGTTTGTATTATATTATATATCCAATCCTCAAATTGAAACCTGAGGCATGCGTCTCGGTATCAGTCTACAGACCGATACCAACATGGATCAAAATTTCGTATGATGCCGATACGTATTGGTATCGGAACTCACCGATACGGTACATTGAATGTACCGTATCGGTGTTTCCCATTCATTTACCGGACAATACATTCAATGTATCATCCGATACCGTCCGGTACCGATACATATCGTCCGATACGTATCGGTTTTGGGCTCGGACGATACATATCAGTTTTCCGATATTTTAATCCTTGGATACCAAGACTGATAGCAACAGTTTAATCCTTGATCGGCATTCTCCACACTACAATGTAGAGTTGGTATTAGGTATCAGACCCAGGTCAACCTCCCTCGGCCTACTTTGGGAAATGTACGGATATTTTTGTGCCTAAGCAGTGAAACATCAAAAGCATACTTGTCTGTGTGCTCATAAATGGATGTGTGCTTAGGGAATCATGTCCATTTTGGCAAAAGGAGATCAACCCAAGCACTGCCGTCGATGCTCAGGTCGAGTACCTAATACAAATTCAATAACATGTATTTGTGCACTGTGCTTGAAAATCGAAGGGCACGTTCGGTTTGTTATAATACCCAAAATTGCAAGCAATGGTGTCCTATTACGAGTAAAAGCTGCAAAACTACATTTGCTCCGCCAAAAGTGTAGCTGTAAAATTACTGTAGCTTTTGCAACTGATATTTTCAACTTACGAGGGTAGGGCGATGTAATCCTTAGATATTACTTGCAACATGAACAACTATCCTAAACCAGCTACTTTTTTCACAACAAAGTGATTTTATGGCCATATTGTATGATGAAAATAATAAACAATTTACATGTGAAATAACAAATTTTGAATGCAATCTAGTCACCGAAATTTCACATGGAAAGTGGATTTCACAAACAAAAAAATTACATATGAAACAAAAGTTCTAGTAAAACGCATCTATATAAGATGCATTTCAGCACAAATCATGTCAGTTCACAAACACCTAAACCGAAGTAACCTAAAATCCAAAAACACTACTCCATCCGATGTTATCTACATAGTAACAAAATTCGCTTTATAATTGAAAAAAAAACGCAAATGATTCATATTTTTGGGTTGTGTGAATTGAACACGAATCATTTGCAAATGCTTTTTAAAAATTGTGCATTTTTATAGCAATTTGCAAAATTTGTGTATTATTCACTAATAATTCACAACTTTTTCAATAACTGGTGACCTTTTTAATATTTTTAAATTTTTTCAGACTTCTTAATTATTATTTTTTATGTTTTTCTCCCATTTTTCCCGAACTTGCTAAATTTTGCCAAACCTTTCCACCGAACTCCGGCTTGATGACTATGGTTACCTACATTATACTACAATTGCACAATTAACTTTTAAGAAACTAAAACCCTAGTGTTACAGAAACCAAAATCACCTGAGAACCAAACTTATGAGCAGTCTGAGCATCTGGCGCGGGCGGGATCAGCACGGCGTGGCCGGGCCACTTCTGATTAACCAAATAAAGTGTCGCGTAATCCTCCGCGATC
Organism: Chloranthus sessilifolius; assembly: GCA_021018995.1. Taxonomy (NCBI): domain Eukaryota; kingdom Viridiplantae; phylum Streptophyta; class Magnoliopsida; order Chloranthales; family Chloranthaceae; genus Chloranthus; species Chloranthus sessilifolius. The sequence continues at coordinate 120,463,816 of CM037592.1, forward strand.
ACCAAAACCTTCTCCTGGTGCTTCTGCTTCGAAATGCTGATCAGCCAGTTGTTCAAGAAGGGCAAATACGGACGGCTCACTGCACAGACGATTATGGTTTCGTTCTTCGCGACGAAAGCAGCCGCGTCTGCGAGACTGTAATCTCGCCATCTGGATAGAGAGCTTCCATTAGGAGAGAGGATTTTTGGTAGTACGCCTGACCAGGGGAAGATTACTCCGAGAACCACCATGAGAGATAAGATGACGAAGAGGCCTGTGGGAGTGAATATCGAGATCGGTCGTTGGTGACCGTCTGATGAACGGGGAGAGATCGGATAGGCGCTGTTCTTGAGAGGAGGTTGTTGTTGCTGTCTTTGATGAAGAAACGACGACATGATTATAGGTTGGAATTTTGAACCCTCAGAAGGATTCGGACTACCTGCATCCGTTTTATAACCAACCAACTAAAAGATCAAGCACTTCATTCAGTTTCCTGGAGATCCAAGTGCATGATTATAGGTTGGAATTCTGAGTAATTATGGGATTGAATCTGCCATTTTTAAAACGAAATTTCTAGGGCTTTGCAACCAGTAACCATGAACCCTATGCCTTTTTAGAGAGGAGATTTAGAGAGAGAGAGAAAGAGAGAGTGAAGGAGGAAGACGAGCCACTCCACTGCTTATACTGGGTTGCTTTTCTAGTTCTGGAGTTAGATCTCGATCTTAATCATTTTCGAAGACCGACATTTAAACGACATTTTATGTTTAGATATTCTTATACGATTGGAGTCTGATTTATTATTGGGGGTCATTACTTGCACACATGAGGCGTCTGATTTGAAATTCATGATCAATAGATCATTGGTACATAAAATTAGAGTAGCACACGATACTTGTCATATGATCTATTATGGTCAACTGTTGAACTATATAATAGCCATTAACTCTATTTAATCAAATGATAAAAATTATATTTTATTGTAATCTTTTGCAATTGATATCTTTAAGTCATAATCATCAAATCAAACGGCTTAGATGGTGTTTTCATCATAGTCATGATAGAGGTAGCCAAATGTACAAGTCTTTTTTTTTTAATTCAGTGCAATCACTTGAAAAGCGTGTATAATTAATGGCTCCTTTTATTATTATGTCATGTGTCACACGTGTGACAATCCAAAGAACGGTATATGGAGGACATATTTTATAACAATTTTTTTAAAACAGGACCAGACCAGCCGGTTTGACTGATTTAAATCGGAACCGACAGAGGATGCAGTCCGGTCTAGTTTCGATGTTGGTTGTCTTTGTGAACCATCGATTTAATCGGTGAACCATTCAAACCGGATCTGGTTGTGAAACCGGCTGTTCTTGACAACAGTATAGCTATAGAGTACAATGTTTAGCACCCAAAAAATCGGGTATAGATTACTCATTAGGGAATGCAAAGTGATTTGCGACCTAAAAAATGGCTAAAAATTGGGAAACAGATTAAGGGTATTCCATCATTAAATTTTAAAATTTTTATCTCATATCATTGAGTTATGGTTTGCAATTGTGATTTGTGGTACCCATTTGTGATATCAAAATTGTCCACCTGGCAATCCATCAATAGAAAATAGTTTACCCAAAGACTCGTGCCCATAAGTGAATCTGAACCATCCGATTAGCGATCATTAATACTAGTCATTAAAACTAAGCATAACGGTCGGTATTGGAGTGCATTGATTTGATGGTTAAAAACTCTAAAAAAATATAATTTCTGGGCATGTTACCTTACAATCTATCATTTTGACGGTGTGAATTACTCACATCTTGCTATATTGATGGTATATGATCATTTAAACACCTGTTGGTGTTTAAATGACGGTCATGAGAGCCGGTCACCAAAAAGATTGGGTGGGCCATGTTTCAAGTGAAAACCCCATAACGGTGCCTACTGCCTTCCCTGATTGCTATCAAGCAACGCAGTTATCCCTTCTTTCTACTCTCATTATCTAATGCCCCAAATAAGGTAGAGTACCTTTAAACCGCCTGCCGAATCTTTGAGTTCACTCACTTTGAAACACATTAATTGTATTGAATCATACTATGAAGATTGTTTATCATCCCAATATTTCACACGATGGATCTTGAGGTTATTTCATATGGTGTACTCCCAAAAAAATACCTTGAAATCAACTTTGAGCTTACACGTGATGTTAAGGTCACTTTTTTGAGATCTGTGTCACATGAAATAAAACACTGACCGTTTGATGGTATGCCCATGATCTCAAGATCCATCTTGTGATTGATTTGGAGCATAAACGATCTCGATATTCTGATTCAATGCAGTCAATGTTTTTCAGCATGGGTGAACTGAAAGATTTGATGGGTGGATTTAAAGGTACTCAATAAGGTATCCCATCTCTTCCACGAGTACCTTTAATTCCACCCACCGAATCTTTGAGTTTACCTATGCTGAAATCCATTGACTGATTTGAATCCAACGATGGAGATCATTTTTCATTTCAATCTTTCATATAATGGATTATGAGCGTGCCATTAGACGATATGTTTTTTATTTCATATGGTACACATCCCAAAAAGTGACCTTATTTTGAGTGTGATGAGTGCCAGGTGATGTTAAGGTCACTTTTTTGAAATGGATCCCATGTGAAATCAAAAATCGACGGTGGATGGTAAGAGCATGATCTCAAGATGCACCACGTCAAAGATTGGGATGAAAAATGATCCGCATCATTGGATTCAAAGCAGTCAATGGGTTTCGGAATGGGTGAACTCAAAGATTAGGTGAGTGGATTTAAAAGTACTCCTCTTTCACTCATAGTATTCTTCATTAATTCTTAGGGTAGCATTATTTACAATAGTGGTTTTCTTCATTAATTCTTAGGGTAGCATTATTTACAACAATTAAACTTGTGAAGAACATACGCATTTCTATCATAAAAAAATTATTGATTGCCTTGAATCCAACGACATAGATCATTGTCTGTCTCTATCTTCCACACACAATAGATGTTGAGATCATGGCACACCTATCAAATGGTCAGATCTTAATTCCACATGGTGCACATCCCCAAAAGGGATCGAGATAGGGCACAAAAAGAGTGCCTATCAAATGGTAACTTTTGGAGAAGTGTGCTACATATATGGAATTAATATGTGATCATCTCATAGGTGTGTCATGATCTCGATATCTATTGTGTGGAAGATTGGGACAAAAAATAAACTCCATCCTTTGATTCAAGGCAGTCAACAGATTTTTTCTAGTAGAAATGCGTGTGTTTTTCCCAGGTTTAATGGGTGTGGGTGTAAATAACGCTACACAAATTTTAATTTGTTTACTATTTTTTACAATTTATATTATTTGTTTGTTTATTTATAATTTTAATTAATTTTATTAATTATGTTACGATTCAACCGCCATGTCTAATCGCGGTTGAACCAACATGAACTGAACCAGTCCCTTTTACGGTTTGGATTTAGGTCCGGTTTAAAAAAATTAATTTCAAGTAATCGATTTTATAATGACGTCATGGTTCAACCACGATTTGATCGCGGTTGAACCAGTTTGAATCGAACCAGTCCTTTCTACGGTTCAAGCTTCGGTCTAATTTTAAAAACATTGTTTTATCTAGGCAAAATACAAGCAGTTGATGTGGCGTTATATAATTGGCTGCAAGTGCAACGGACTCAATTAATGCAAGTCGATGCAGTCTGTCACGATGCTTCACATCAACCTAATTTGTCCTCAACCAATTTGTCATACATTTATAATTTTTCTTATATCCAAAGAATCAAAGAATATGTACATATGTAGATGTGAATCCCATTAGTTAACATTAACATCAGTTTTAATATAACTACATCACTCATAAAAATTGAGATCAATGACTGATATTAGAGTGCGCTAATCTAATGATTCAAGTCTGACTTTTGATCTTATTGTCCTTTATGAACTATCATTTTGGCATAATAATTTTTTCGCATTTTAATTACTTAAACATCATTTTGGCCTTTTAAATGACATACGGGAGAGGGTGGTCAATCAAATATTTTGATTGGATGAATTTGTTTGTACTCACCGAACTTTAAAACGACCTACTTCCCCACTTATCAAATCATCTACAGGTGGGTTGAGCTGATGGTTGCTTTCAAAGTTTTGGTTGGCGTGAATAGAGATCCTTTTTTCATTTTTACACTATATATATATAGCGTTCAAGCCATGGTTCAAAATATCGGCCCATAAATCAAATTATCAACCGATATGAACCGATTTCGATCATACCCGAAATGATAATATATAAATACCAGCCAAAATATATGAAACAAGCAAATTATTGGCCAATAATTTTAAAATATCGATGCCTGCACTATGCACGTAAAGTGCATCATGCAACACCCAATCAATACCCAAAAGGAGAGCATTAAACGCACCCACCAAATTTTGATGGGTGCCTACTCTAAAAATCATTTATTGTTTTAAATCAGATGATGGAAATCGTTTTTTACTCCAATCTTCCACACAAGGGATCTTGAGATCATAACACACCTATCATACGGCCAGTTTTCAATTCCACATGGCACAGATCCCAAAAGCATAGCCCTAAAGTCACGTTTGAGCATGATGTGTGTCATGCGATCGCTTATTCAGAGCATATCATAGTGATCACAGTGTAATCAATGTCTATATCGATAAATCAGTTGCGACTTTCGTGACTGGGATAGTATCATCTTTCCAAGCTCTTCAATTATTCTCAGAAACAAACGAGGATCGTGAATCATACAAGGAAAGTGTCCGTTTAGGAGATGATGAAATTGAGGAACCCAAACATATAATAGAAGAAGAAAATAAATACGAAGAGAAGAATGATGGTGCATCCTTGATGGTAGTTGATCGTCCCTTTATTGACTTGAACATGGAACCCGAAATTTGCTCAAGGGGAGAGCAGGTCAGATCGTATGAGCATCCTTCGGCCTCGATTAGTGAAGGAAATGGAGAAAGATTCCGTCCATACCGAAGGCCACATGAGCAACTGTCTTCAGACATTCCAATCAGAGAAGACAACGAGGATCAAAGATATCGTCTTGAGTTGATTCTGATGAATAACTCATTTTAATCGAACTTTGAACCGATAAACAATGCATTCAATTGGAGTCAGTATGAAGTATTTTTGGGAGGCCTTACTCCATATCAATGGCCTTCTAAACCAAACGGAACCAAGCAAACGACTGTTAGAGAGGCATCGACACATCAACCTCGGTGAACAGCACCCCAAGCATTCACCTCAACCAACCATACCGCAAACCAAACACATAATAATCATCAAGTCGATGATGACAATGATAGTGATCCAAACGAGAATGAAGTACCACCCTCGCCTTCAACTCGCGCTAATACTGACAGAGGAATTGATCAACCTCTAGTGGACTAGAACTATGATCTGAATGACTCAGAAGGTGAGTACATGGACTCAGATGATGAGGAACTATATTAAGGAGGGTCATTACAAGTTGGACAAGTGTTCAGAAATAAGAAATCAGTTCAAAAGACACTTAAAGAGTTTGCCATGACGAATAATTTTTAAATTCAACCAGTAAAGACCAGTCCTCTTCGAGTTATGACAAAGTGTTTTAAATCGAGATGTGTGTGGCACATACATGCATCGAAGTTGATAGGTTTAGAAACATTTGCCGTGAAGACTTTTCACCCAGAACATACTTGCCGAAGACCAGCCTTCGAAAGTGGACATCACCAAGCCACGACATCTTGGATAGCTTCCTTTATAAGAGATAAGTTATTGAAGGGCTTTGACGAGAGTCCAACTTCAATAATTTTTTAGATTAAAAAAAAATATGGTGTCATGGTAGGTTATTGGAAAGCATAGAGAGGGAAAGAAATGACATTCGAGGTAGCTGAAATGAGTAATTTAAGATATTACCGTCCTATGTCGCTAAGATACAATGTGTCGATGAAGATGTGTAGACAGAATTGTGTCTCAGTCCTGATAACTCTTTTGAGAGGTTCTTCGTGAAATTTGGGTCATGCATTAGAAGCTACTGGAAGACTTTACAAAGAATAATTGCGGTAGATGGGACACATTTGTGCGGATGGTATAAAAGAGTGTTGTTAATAGCTACAAGCATAGACGAGAATAGACATTTGTTGCCCTTAGCATTTGGAGTTGTTTTCAAAGAGAACGAAGAACATTGGATGTGGTTTCTTGGGCTCTTAGGAAATTGCGTAATTGGGGACATCCAAGAGTAGTTTGTGCTGATTTTCGACCGATAGAATGTCTTGATGGAAGTTGTGCACAATGTTTTCCCTAATGTCTTTAGCAGTTATTATATACGACACCTAGTATTGAATCTATTTGATAGATATAAAGATACGATTTCTCGACCTCTCTTTTGGGTTGTTGCCCGTGCATTCTCAGAGGTAAAATTTAAACGAATTATACGAAAGATTGAAGAAGAAGCTCCTTTGAAATGTACATAATGAATTAAAGAAGTTGGTGACCAATTATGGGCGCGAGCATACTTTTCAGGGAGACGTTACAATATGCTGACGACGAATATCGTCGAGAGTATTAACAGTGTGTTGTAGATAGCAAGGGAGGAACCGATCATGACCATACTCGAAACTATTCGTTCGAAAGTAGTCAAATTTTACCTTCGACTTTAAGAGGAAGGTTATAAAATGACGCGAGATCTGACACCGATGGCGGAATATCACATAACAAAAAATTTGGGATGGGCCCGCCATAAGAATGTTGTTCCTTATGGTCGGGATGCACTCCAGGTCAACAGGGGGGCATACACTCATAGTGTTGATCTCGACAAACGGATGTGTTCATGCTGCCGATGGGCTATCTTGGGTTTGTCGTATTCACATACAATTATTGCATTATCATACTGGAATAAGAACAGAGAGATCCCCCAATTCTGTGAACATTGGTTCACAGACGCACTTTTTAGAGAAACTTACAAGGAACACTTTGTTTCGACTGTTGATAAATGTCAATGGGCCATTTTAAGGGAAGACACCAACGTTTTGCCTCCGCACGCGATACGTCAAGCTAGTCGACCGAGAACAAGGAGGATTAGGTCTAAAGGTAAAGTTCAACCATTATGGTGTAAAATTGGTAAAGCATACGGACACAACCAACACTCTTGTAAGAAACAGGCGATCTAAAATGAGATACGCATATTGTATCTCTACTATATTAAAATGATCCCACTTATTAGTACTAATGCACACTATCATAATATAGGCACTCCATTTTCGCCCTCTCGGAGTATACAAACCTGTTCGGTCAACCTTTGCCCTTGCCCGCAGCCTTTGGGAAAGGACCAACCCTCTCCATGGAATATAAAACCTTAAACCCGAGGACTATATACTATACACATAGTATATGGTTGAGAAATGGGGCTGAAAACATCAGCTCAGGAACTCGAACCCATCAAGGCCAGAAAGTCCTTGAATTACGCGCATGGCACTATGCGCTTAATGCAATTGCACGCAGGCAAATATGCACGTAATTAGTCCCACTCGGACTAGGCACAAGCTTCCGTGTATCGCCTAAAGCCCTTTATTCTGCACATACATTCCTACGCGGAATTGGTTCCACATGTGGGACCACAAGCGGAATCAGTCTAGACATAGACTGGGACTCTACTTCCCAAGACCGCCCGAACTCCCTGATCTCAAGCAAACTTACTTGCGCGGAATTGGATTCCACGCATAGATACATGTGCGAAATTGGTTCCAAGGCATACTGAAACTAGGACATCTACTCAGCCGGTCACTCCTGAGTTAGTCACTGGCTCAAAGTGAATTAAGCGCATCATACTATGCGCAGAATTCAATCACGCTCCCTTGGTCACGCGCGTAATTCACCTATTGCGCACATGACCCCATACGTAAAATTAGCTTGACACCTATAAAAAAAACCCTACCCTACGCCCAACCACACAAATTTTCATAAAGAACTCTCCTCTCTCGAGCCTATGCCTCTTAGGAATTCCGAAGTTCCTTCTCTGCGACACTGGAAGGAGGAAGAAGCACTCAGCTGCAGGTAATCTCTTCCTAGTTCTAGTTCTAGGTCTTAGTTCTTAATTTCTAACTCTAATTTCTGGTTTCTTAGTTCTAGTTCTAGTTCTTAATTTCTAGCTCTTTTCTGGTTTTTTAGTTCTAGTTCTAGTTCTTAGTTCTAATTATTAATTCACAGTTATAGTTCTTAGTTCTTAGTTCAAATTCAGTCTTTAATTTCCAGTATTTATAAAATTGCCTTTAGCCTAGTCGATTTGTCCAAGAGAGCTCACGAAGGATACTCGGGAACGGGGCTGATCCTCCCTAGCATAACGGGCCACAACCCATTTTTGTAATTAGAGTAGCGTTAGGAGACCCACAATTAGTTAGATTCAGAGTAGGATCAGAAGACAAAACTCAATTAGACTTAGAGCAGGATTAGAAAGCTAGACTAATTACACTTAAGTGACCCACGACTGCTGAAGGCGGTTGGCGACATTCAGCAAAGAAGTTAACCCATACCCCGTAAAGCGTGATCAGTGATGTGTTACAACGTCGATAAACATCTGCAGCTAGCGATCACATCAACCTAGGTATTTTTCTTTTAGCGGATAATATTTCTTAATTTATTCTATCGCCTTTAGCCATAGTCCACATGGACAGAATTGGGCCACTGATTTCGGGGACAAAAAGGAACCCAAAAAAAGTGCGTACCAGCATATAATAAGTGAGCGGATGCTATCTTAGGATAGCGCATGTTATCATATGTGAGCGGACGCTCTCCTAAGATAGCGTCCGCTAACATAAGTGAGCAGATATTATCATAAGATAGCGCTCGCTATCATATGTGAGCGGGCGCTATCATAAGATAGCGCCCGCTATCATAAGATAGCGCCCGCTATCTTACAATAGCGGGCGCTATCTTATGATAGCGCCCTTTTGTGACTGAAGCCTGCTATCACGGGATCGCTCGTTCAGTAGTGTCAACCCGTGCGCCACTTAACGCCTGATGCTCTAAGTCAACCTGCTACGCTCCAATTGAGTCACGCGATGCAGATTTCCAAATGCTACGAAGAGTAGAAGGCTTATCCTATTCAAGCTTTACCACGACCTCTGCATTTGGACTTTGCCCTGTGAAGCAACGCAGCAGGTTAGAGCTGACAACGATGATTGATAACACAAGGCAACGACGCTTGATAAAGCGATAGACAATGATGAGCATATTATGAACCCCATTTGGCTAAGTCTCGCACCGCGGGAGTGGTTGGAAACCACCCCAAACACGATGGCCCTAGTACACGACGTAGCTAGGACGACCACACTCCTAGTGTGCCCCGAATGCATGCACATAAGCCCACAAGGCTAGTGCACGTGTTGGGTCGGGGGACCCCAACTTATGTCCCCTTATATAAGGGTAAAACAGTAACTTAGCTCAAATGACAGAAGGACCTCAAACCCGTTGGTTTGACATACCGCAATATGACACACATCCTTCGTACCAATACGTCGCAATGTCCCTGCATCGCTCCCCCAGACGACCATGTCACGTCTGTGTCGCGATCGTGTCATGCCCAAGTCTCAACCCTTCATCTCAGTGTGTCGCGACTCCCTCGTGGCCCCATGACCAACACACTTGGTGCCACCCTCATGGCCTTGACGCACCAACAATGCTCTTAATGAGGAGAGGAAAAATGGCCCTACGACTGGCCCGGATGGCCACGCCGCGTGCCCCCGTCACACTGCGCTATCATAAGAGAGTGTTCCGCTATCTTATGATAGCGGAGTGTTATTATAACGGATTAAAGATGATATTTTCTGGAGATTGTTACACGTACAAATTTGGAAAAAAAATTGTCAAAAAATAATTAAGGGACAAATTTGTATAAATTCAATTCAAAGGTTTATACATACAAATTTACAAAACTTTACAAAAAACCTTTCTAAAAAACTAACACTTCACTAGATCTGCAGCAGGTGGATTACTCAATAACTCTTCAATCCGATCATTTATCATTTCTTAGTCGAACGTGGCCAAGGTATGTCCGATTCCGCCCGAAATTGCTTCATATCCTTCTCTGCGAATTATAAAGCCTGCCCTTGAGAGAAATATTCAATGTATTTCAGTACGAAATTTCCGCAGTCCCAACTATTTGTTTGACGGGGAATATCAGCGTTGTCCATGATCCGGTGCTCCCATGGTCGGTCTAGAGCGGAGGAAAGTCCGAGGGTATATAGAAGGCACAGTAGATAATGCAACAGAGTCTCTTTATGCGAATTGAACTTCTTCAAGCACGTTGGATCTGCCGAGTCTATACTCTTCACGACCCGATCTAAAACTGATTGTTAGGAATTCTACCCACACTACGAACTCCCTATCGCGATGAATGCAGAAAAATAAGATGTAAAAGAAAAATCACACGCACAACACAAAGATTTACGTTGTTCACCCAATCGAGGGCTACGTCCACGGGAGTATATGCACTATTTATGAATGTTTACAACGCACACACTCTTTTCTCTCTAGTACACTCTCAATCAAGATCAAGCACGATCTTACACAGCCAACAAGCTGTAAAAATAAGGACGCAATCCTTCAAATAACAGAGAATAGATCTGCCGGAATATAATAACGATTCTGACACAAAAATGGCTTCGATGGATCTTCAATCACCAAGCTTTTCTTCAATACCTTGCCTCTCAAAGTATTTACCATAATTTTCTCTCTTGAAACCTCTCACCAAGCTCTCTCTAGAGAAACTTCTGTTAATAGGCACCAAAACCCTTTTGGAAACTTGACCAAAAAAATCTTCTAAACTTGTCAAGTATTCAAAACACTTCTCCTAATAGGCTCCAAAAAATACATTAGAAAACTTTGGCTAAAGTAATCTTCCAAAATAGCCAATAATTCAAACCTGCAGATCTGGATCCGCCCAGAATCAATCGATTAATTTCTCAAACTCAATCGATTGATTTTTCCAAAGTCAATCGATTGAAACCTGTGGTTGGGATTAAACCTTATTCAACACTGACAACATCGCCAATCCCTAGTGAGAATGTCGTGGGCTATGCATCGGAAAGAAAATCTATAGTTTCGACGTTACGATTAGTAATCACTTTTTAAAAGATGGAAAAATATGTTAAACCTACAAAAAACTATGACCATGTTGTCCTTACCATCCCACAGTCAATTGCATTGTTCCCACGTTTGGAACCCGTAAAAAGTTTCTCAAGCGGCTTCGAGTTATGACGAACATGCCATTCATCGCAATAAGCCTGCCACTTTGGCATGTCACTCAGCCCACTGAGTGAATTTTGGGTACAAATTTCTCGAAGTTGGCCTGGTCACTGATGATAAGCGTCTGGAAAAGGTTGAATAACAGGGTCATAACTGACATACTGTGTAATTGAAAAAAATAAAATACATGCTGACAGGGTCATAACAATACGAACCAACTCTTGTCTGCTTTCTCTGAAAACTGGGCATCGTTCTTCCTTCCCAGAACTTTAGAGAATGCATCCATTATGTGATTGTCAAGCCATTCGCACCCTCTGAGCACCCGTAAACTATTAACGGTGATCTCTTGACCTAACACATTGGTGACAATCACATTATCATCTGCCTTAAGCATATTCCAAATGATCTGCATAAACTTTTGCTCCATTGTCTCTAGACCATTAGCAATCTCCGACTTAGTTGTCATCACTGTCGGCCTTGTTTTGGCATAGCCGGTCTTTGATGGAGTCTTCCTCTTTTGCAGATAGCACCCACTATTTTAAAATAGCGTTGCGCTATCTTATGATAGCTCCACCTTCTTAAGATAGAGATTTGTTATTATATGATAGCAGACGCTATTTTAAGATACCAGAGGTTTATGTTGTGTCTTTCATTATGCTTTAATTGCTTACCTTTGACAAGAATCTCATTATGGCTTCGAGTTCCTTCTGGATTGCAACGTTCTCAAACCTCAAGGTGTGCATCTCCTTCCTTAAGGCAACCTTGTCTCTCTTTACGGTTTCAATTTGTAATACTTGGCCTTTGAGAAAGATATACACCTGTTTAAACTTGCTCTTCATATCAGTGACATCCCTTCGTAGGGACACATTTTCCTTCTTCAACAACGCAATATCATTAGGTTGGTTAAGAGGCTCTTGCCTCCTCTCTGATAATCTTGGTTGCTCGTGCATCTTCCCTTCGTATACGAAGGTGCTATCTTCTTCTTCTTCTCCTGAGGTGTTATGTTCTTCTTCTTCATTATCATCCTCTGCAACTTCTTCGTCAACATATTCTTCTTCTTCTTCTTCTTCTTTGACAATCTTCTTCTTTCCTTTACTTGACCAAAATTCATTTTTTCGACTTTTCGCATCGCCTCTGCTTCGCGTTGTTTTCGTGTTCTCTAAATGCCTGTAAGAAATCTACAAGTAGGGCATGCTGCAACTCATGCTTTTCTACGCCAAGCTCTACAATCACCCTCAACCTTCGAATCTCATCGTGATAATAATTTGGATTTTCTTTTAAATTTCTGGGCGATCTATTTCAGTATTCTTAGAAACGTATTTTCTCCGATTTCTGGCTAGGTGTGACTCCCGAAATATGCTCATATGCCCATTTCTATAGAGCAATAGTACATCTATATCAAGGTAACAAAATTGGTATCGATATCGGGTATCAATCCATGGAGGACCGATATGAATCAACCGATACCGATTTGGAACGGTGGTAATTTGAAAAAAAAAGAAGTATCGTTGTGCACTTGTGCTGAACCAAACGTTTTTAGGATTTGTTTAGTAAATAACCCTTTTCAAATTCCAAGTTTTGAAAAGAGATTTACAAAACAACCCTTTTCAAATTTCAATAGGGTGCAGCCACTTTTCACGCGTTTGACAGGTTGGACTGACAAGTGGCAACCACTTTTCAAGCGTCGTTTCACAAAAACAGAGAAAACTTAAAAAAGGGACAGCTGTTTGCACCCACCTGTTACTAAAATCACCCACGTCACAGGTCCCTTGAAGACCGTTGATTGCGTCCGATCAGATGATGAAAGTCATGTTTCACCCCTACCTTTCACAAAATAGATCTCGTGATCATGGCGCATACATCAAACGATTAGTTTTTAATTTTACGTATCATATATTCCCAAAAAATTCCTTAAAATTACGATTGAGCGTGATATGTGCCATATGATTCACGAGCCATATTTTGGGGATTTATGTCACTTGGAATAAAAAATTGATCGTCTGATAGGTGCATGATCTTAAGATCTATTGTGTTGTATATCGGCGTGAAATACGACCTCCATCATTTGATCCAACATTATCAACAGTTTCAAGGGGTCTGAGAGGTGGGCACTTTCATTAAACTGGAGGGTGCGAACAGAGCTACCCTCAAAACAAAATTGCTTGTAATCTACAATTCTGCATAACTTGCTACCATGGGTCTTTTCAGTTGACGCATGTTCTGAATTTAGCAAGCATTTGAGTGTTATGATAAAATCAAGCAACCATACCTGATACGATGCAAAGAAACCCAAGAAAGCAAATATCGGATACCTATTACCTTGAAGAAACCTATGGATACCTGCAGAAGACAACAATTTAGGCAAAAATAGAGTTGCAGGTACCTGATACGTATCGGGTTGGCTGAAAATCGATACGTAGCGGTATCAGCCGATTTTTTATACCTTGATCCATACATATTGTACTGTCCATTCTTAGAACATTTTGCTGCCTCTCTCCTTCTAATTCCCTTCTACATTGACTCCAATATATTTCGATACATTCCCCATGGGAAGTCATTGAACTCATCAACATTATCGACCAATGTTAAATGTTGATCCTCCATTGCATGGTATGTATCTTGCACTAAAAAGGTGCAGAGGAGAAAGAGCAATGACAATTTCAAAAATTCTTCGTCGCTTAACCTCTGATTCCCATCGTTAACAATCTCTTCTATGGTAGTCCATTTTGCCTGCTGATTCCGGAAAATTTTGAATCAGATTGTTTCTCTCTCAGGCACTATCCCAAATGCAATCCAGGGAACAGTCTTGGTCATCTTAAGGCCTAAACTCAATGCTACGTGTAACTCTTGGAACCACAGTTGCTGATTCTTTATCTTAAACACATTATCTTTCACCCAAAAACTTAAAATTGCATCGATTAGATCTCCAACAATCACTACCTTGTCTGGAATCCTAAACAGGTGACCAAAGATTGATTGATTGAGTAAACGCTTTCGATTATCATTACAACACTGATAATAGGTCTGAAGACTAACCCCGCTATATTTTCCGAATGCCTTTAGAACCTTCTTTATCTTTCTAAGGGGAAAAAATAATGTTTCAAGGAAGGAGAGATGTGGATAACATTAGTAACACAAACCTGTAAGGGTGTAAAAGATGAATTGGAGTCTGCTCAAGTGCCGCTAACATAGGGTAGCGTAACGTTAACATAATATTGTAACCGCTAACATAAGATAATGACCGCTAACATAGATAACACACACTAACATAAGATAGCGCTTGCTATCTTATGATAGCGGTCGCTATTCTAAGATATTGCCTCTTTGTATGATAGCGTTGCGCTACCTTAGGATAGCACTCGCTATCTTATACTTGTGGATGCTATCTTATGATAGCGTGCGCTATTATAAGATAGCGGGTGCTATCATATATTAGCGGAATGCTAACATATGATAGTGGGAATTTCAAAAAATTATGAGGTCACTACCCTCTGCTATTACTTTAATGGCAAAAAAAGGGTACCTAAGGGTTGTTACATCGTCGCGGTCGCTAAATTGCCGCCCACTTGCCGCAACGAAATTGTTTCTTCAGGTAAAGAGTGAAAATATAAAAGTAAAAGTAAAGGTTTTAATCCGCTTACAAGGGTATTTATGATATTTGATAGGTTGGTGCTGACGTGAACACGGCCTGGCTTGGAGTTGTCTGATTCTGCACATTTTGAAACTTGAGGGCCGTTTTTGCAAATGCGAAAATTGTTAAGGCCGAAATGCAAATTTCCCTTGATTCTATACTTGTGGCACCATTTTTTATGTCCCTACTTCTGTTTACACCTATCGAATCTTAAAAAGCACCTAGCTTCCATTTGCACCCACTTATTATTATAGAATCACTGAAGGAATCCACTTGTTATAAAAAAGTGAGTACCTTTAAAGTGAGTGCTTGAAGCTGAAGCTCTCTTCTCTCTCACCCAAACAATAATTGTGGCATCTCTCTTACTCGAATGATGACAATTTTGGCATCTCTGTCACCGGGAAGATGACATTTGCAGCATCTCTCCCCGAACAATGACGGTTACGACATCTCCCTCACTTGGACGACAATGGCTTCGTGCATAGTGGTGGGTGTCCATTGTCAGAAGTTTAAAACTAATGGTGGGTACCCACCGTCAATATTTTAAACTAATAGTGGGTACTCACCGTCAGAATTGTTACACTAACGATGGGCACCCACCTCTAGGCACATAGTCACTTCTTCTTCCTCCTTATCTCCGACAAGTCCCAAGGACGATGAAAACTTCTTTAAAGGGGTTTTTGGTTTCAAGAGTGTTTTTAGTAGGTTTTAATTAAAGGTTTTAAGAGGGGGTTTAAGGTGGGTTTCATTCCATTGGACTTCAGGTGGGTTTCTAGAAGGTTTTATAGGCTTGATTTCAGTGGGTTTTATTCTAAAGGAATAAGAAGAAGGTTGTACGACTCGTTGGAAGGGAAGAAAAAGAAGAAAGTTGTACGACTCGTCAGAACAGAGGAAGAAGAGGAAGAAATGGGTATTACATCTTTTGAGAGGTTAGCGGGAGTCCTTCATAATTCATTGGGGCATAATTTTTTTAACAAAAAGGGCCTTTAATATTCTCATATGTGTGCGTAAATGTTTGTCAAGATTCAATAGGTGCAAATGAAGGTACCCATATGTTTTAGTTGTTTATTTTCTATAGCCTCTGAACTATAGGGTAGAGATTTTTTTGGGCACATTTGATTGCAAGTAAGCCACCAACACATATTTGCCCTCTAACGCGTGAGCTACCGAAAGTGGTTAACGTGTATACAGTCAAGTTTGTGGACCTTTTGCACTTGTTTGATTGGGATGTTTTGTAAGAGTATTACGGTAAAAGAAGAAAAAGAGAATAACAAACTTAACTGCTAGCCTTAACACCTTACTTATGAAAGTGGGTTTCATGGGTTTCTTTCCATTAGATTTCATGTGGGTTTCATGGTTTTAAAGGATATCATGGGCCTCATTCCTGTGGGTTTCATTCCAGAGGAAATAGAAGAAGAAGTGGGTTGTACTACTCGCCAGAATGAGAAAGAAGAAGAAGTAGGTTGTCAGAGTCGCCCAAACAAAGAAAGAATAAGAAGTAGGTGCCCTTCAAAATTCAATGGGGTGCTTTTTTTTCATAAAAAATCCCTTTAGCCTCTCACATGTGTTGGTGGTGCTTCTCAAGATTCGGTAGGTACAAATAAAAGGTAACCATTTGTTTTACTTATTTATTTTCTATATCCTCTGAATTGCAAGGTAGAGATGGTTTTTTTTTTTACATATTTGGCAAACCAACATTACATTTTTTGCCTCTAACATATGAGGTTTATGAAAGTGGTTAACATGTATACAATAAAAAAAATTGAACTTTTTGCACCTGTTTGATTGGGATATTTTGTATGGCATTATGGTGAAAAAAGAAACAAAAGAAAAACTGAACTATTAGCCTTAACACGTCACTTACAAATGTGAGTTTAAGGTGAGTTTCAAGAGGGTTTCATTCCATCGTAATTCAGGTGGGTCTCAAGGGGGTTTCATGGATTTTATTCTAGTGAGTTTCATGTGTTTCATTTTAGAGAGGGAGAGGAAGAAGAAGAGTAAGAAGTGGTGAGTACGACTCATCCGAACGAAAGAGGAAGAAGAAGGGAGTTGTATGACTCGCCGGGCTAGAAGAAGTGGGTATTGCATCATTTGAGAGATTTGTGGGTGCCCTTCAAAATCATTGTGTGTTTGTTTTTGTTTCACAAAAAAACCCTTTTAGCTTCTTTCGTGTGTACTTAGATTCTTTTCAAGATTTGGTTGGTGCAAATAAAGGTGCCCATATATTTTATTATTTATTTTTTATAGCCTCTAAGAGTAGAGATGATTTTTTTTAGCAAATTTTGATTACAAGTAAGACAACCACAAGTTTTTGGCCTCTAATACGATTATGGAAGTGATCAACTCGTATACAGTCAAATTTATTGACCTTTTTTGCACTTGTTTAATTGGGATGTTTTGAAAGGGTATGACAATACAAGAAAAAAAAATGAACTGTTAGCCTTAATGTGTTGCATATGAAGACTTATGAGAATAAAGCCTCGTAAGCAATTTTTCGTCGATGTCACACGAAAAGGGCACTACGTATTTTGGACAATGGCTATCAAACAAGAAATAACAATCAAAGGCATGTGTAAACACCTTTGACACGTTATCTCCTTTACTAACGTGCAATCAAACATGTTGTTTATGTATCTTAGGGTTGAATCCGATCTATATGATGGTGCCATAAATTGTGTGTATATAATTGATGTCCTAGTCACCAAGTGGCTCTATGTTAGTTCCTAGAGCCACTTGGTGACTAGGACATCAATTTTAAAGGAGACTAGGATAAATACCTTTAATACGAATGATTACAATGTGAATCTCTAAAATCAATTTTAATTGTTCATTTAAAGGTGTCCTTTGCATCACATGTAATAAAATAGTGCCAAGAGTGGGATGAGTTGGTTACCTTGTACTGACTTCATCCAAAATGTGGCCAAAAGCTTACATGACCAAGTCAATCAATCTTTATATTATAATTAACTTAAACTAGACTTAACCTGACGTGTTGAGTTTTCTAAACTTGAACCCGACTTGTAGTAGGTCAGGCCTGTAAGACCTACCAAGTCAATCGACCTGTTTGCACCCCTAGAGCTATGTGGAGAATGAGAACTATGTCGATCTCAATGCTCTTTAAACTAGTGTCTAACACAATGTTCCACCTGGCTCATAGCTCTCATGCCTTATATTGGCAATCAAGTAGGTCACCTAATGCTATCTATTTCGATCAAGAATGTCGATCTCTATTTTATTGTGGGTATGCAGTGATATTGTGAGCATTAGGCATTTACTTGGAAAAAAATCTTATACATACATCTAATATGAATGCCATCTATTGCATAATAATTGATAATTGAAGTTCCTCCATTAACCAAATATTGAAACAGTCAACAAATGTTAGATGTCATGTGATTGCATTATTTCCTTCAAGTATCAACACTCACTAATAAGCCTATTTGGATGTATTTCTCGTATCTTCTAGTTATATAAATATTTTTTTTGTCTAATGGAAGTGTATGCAATAGTTGTAATTGTTGATAAAAATGGTATTGATAATGACTCCGAGGCACGTAGTTCACTACGCTATATTACAGACAATAGATGCCCCCGCTCCATCGGATAAACGAAGATGCAATAGAGTTCCCAGCGAATCTACTTTCAGGATACAACAGAGCCCGATCTTTCCAAGAATCGTATGTTTTTTTCTAGATTGTACTTTTTAAAGAAAGAATTTGCCACACAAATTTTCTAATACACAAAAAAATTCTTAACAAAAATAAGAACGTAAGAGAAAAGGAGAAATAGATGTTATTATAATTTGTATTGTGTCTTTTTAACCCGGACCTGATCTCTATTTATAAAGAAAATCTTGAAAGATTGTGTCTTTTCAGATAATTATGAAGAGATTTGTGTCTTTTCAGATAACTATAAAGAGATAAAATCGAATCACTTGTGTCTTTTTATATTTACGATGAAGAGATGCAAGACTTGTGAAAAAGATGACGGTAAAGAGATAAAATCGATTCACTTGTGTCTTTTCAGATTTACGATGAAGAGATGCCAGACTTGTCGATTCACTTATGCCTTTTCAGATTTTCAATGAAGAGATGTTAGACTTGTGTCTTTTCAACTAACGATAAAAAAATAAATCAACATTTGAAAAGACACTTTGGAGAGAAAATATTCACAGGTTTGTCATTGAATTATTTTACAAGTTCGCCATTAAATTGTTATTAATATATAATGATAACTACAAATTTAATTTTGAAATAATAAAATACATATATTACAAAACTAATATATATAACATTAATCATCTTGGCAAAGTTTTATTTATTAGTCATGCATAATGCTCCTATCAACAAACTTATTCAATTAAACTTAATGCACTGAAGATAATAGATATGACATGAAGTTGGAAAAATCTTGGGTTGACTTCTTAAACTCTTCTTTCGGTCTGAAGGAAACATTATTCTTCTTAACTATGAAATTATACATTTAAATATACCAGAAATCATATGCATGTGTTGTCACACTTCATACTTGATCAACCTTCAAGATCATACATTTTAGACCCGAATTTTGGCATTGCAAGCTCTTGAAAGACGAATAATGTTTCTATTTAGTTTACTTTCATGTACAAGAGGCTTTGAATGGTCAAAAGTAAGAAAAGAGCTAAGAGATGGATGAAGGAAAGAAGTAAAAACAAGAGCCAAAACGAGAAGAAAGGAAGGAAGAAAAAGTCTCATCTCGACTTGTCGAGATCCCAAAAGAAATTTGAAGAAAACTGCAAATCTTGACTAGTCGAGATACATCTCGACCTATCGAGACCAGAGAACAGAAAGAAGAAAAAAAATAGAAAACTGATTGGTCAAGTTTGCAACTCGACTTGTCAAGTTTCACAAAAGCATCCATCTCGACTGGTCAAAATTGAATCTCGATCAATCGAGATTGAATCTCGATCAGTCGAGATTGGGCAAAACAAAGCAGTTTTAGTGTATTTCAAATAGGATTCTTTCCAATCCGAGAATGACTTCTTTCCTATTTGTAATTAGAGTTATTTTAAGACTTCTTTCCTAATTTTTCTCAATGTACTAGGGCTTTATGGAAATATAAATAAGGACCCTAGGTTTAGGAATAGACATAACTTTTAGTTCTTAGTTTTATAGTTTTAGTTTCATAGTGTTATAGTTTTCCAGATTTAGTATAACAACCCGGATTTTCAGACTTTATTTTAATGGTGTTAGATGATGTATCACACTATGCACTGTGTTAATGCTCCACATCGGAATCAGAACCTACCCTTTAAAATAAAAAAATTCTAATTTTTCCTATATCAAAATTAGACTCATTGCGAAGTGCTCGTCGATATGATTCCAAGGATATATAATTTGACGATTTCTGACAAGAATATAAAAAGTTATGCCCATTTTAAGTGATCAAGCAAGTTAAAGGGTATAAATATAATTTTGGGAGAGAAACACCATTTGCTTTGGTACTTATACAAAGTGCTGGAACAAAACATTTTCTCAAGCTATCCAAGTCACGTATGAATTTTTCTTCCGTGTAAAAACTCCTATGTTATTAAATCTTCTACGAAAAGTGTTTATTAGAGTTGACCTAAAACATTATATCATTATAAATAAAATTTAAAAAAACTCTCTACTCTCTATAATAATAATAATAATAATAAATCATTCTCTCTGAAGACTTAGACGAACCGACGCCCTGGGCATCGACCTTTTCAACCCGAATCGTCGTTGATCTTTTGTTCACGCTTCAAAAGGTGGGTACCCATCAATCCATCTTGTTCTTCTCAGATCCCGTCGCGTAGGATGCGTTTGATCGTGCATCGACAGGTTTAAAGATCTTATTTAAACTCAAATATCTCATAAATTAATAGACCTATATGTTTAATATTATGCTTTCCCTTGAAAGTTGTATATTCTTTAAGTCGGGTTTATATGTTGTTTCTCTTTTCTTTTCAAAAATCTCTTTTGTTTGTGCCATTAATATTTTACCTTCTATTAGGTCTGCATATTTAATATCTTTATTTCCTCTTTTATATCTATAAAATTAATTAAACTTTAATATTTATAAATTTGATAGATTGATTTAATTGACATAATATCATATTGATATTGTTTATTTCTAAATCTATATAGTTAAAAATTTATCCTTCTACTAAGACTATAATAATACATATTATTGTTGCAAGTTTATATTATTATTTATTTAAAACTAATTAAGCCTAAAAATTAAACTATATTTTTATTTTATTTAAAAGAATAATAGATTATACCATCTTAAAGTTTTGGGTCTGAACTTGCGGCTATGAACCCGAATTCGCAGCCACGAATCCGTGCTCACGACCATCGATGTGTTGGTTCTAGTATTTTGGTCATAAATTTTTACTTCGACATCGAATTAATGTGATTCTTGCGGTATTGGAAAGAAGACAGTGAGCTTTACAACTTTGTGTGAAATAACTATTTCACAAATCTGACGTTTTAGAGGTCAAAATAAAGCAGCAAGT
Source organism: Chloranthus sessilifolius (assembly GCA_021018995.1). Taxonomy (NCBI): domain Eukaryota; kingdom Viridiplantae; phylum Streptophyta; class Magnoliopsida; order Chloranthales; family Chloranthaceae; genus Chloranthus; species Chloranthus sessilifolius. The sequence continues at coordinate 120,485,212 of CM037592.1, forward strand.
TGGGTTCAATTTTGAATGACTCAAGACTACTTGAATTTAGTATTATTTTCTAATTTTCATGACCAAAGCTCCTGTGTATATTATATCTTAAGGTCTTTCGATCGATGGTCATGATAAATCATAATTTAATAATTATAAATACTCTTTAATTTAATTATCTAATTATTATATATATATATATACATATATCAATTTATCGCTTCAACGCGACCTCTTCAGTAACTCAAAGTATTAGAAACTCGATATCTCATGAAAATCGAACTCTGACCTTCATATTTTCGAAATCACAATAATAACTATCTTATTCTATATTTATATTGATGTGAATATAAATAAATATATGTATAAAAATAATTAAATCTAAATATAAAATTATATTATGTGTATGATAATTTTGTGCTTCCATCTTGATCATATTATACGAGTTATGAGCATGTTAGAGCATATGTACGTAAGTATATGAGATCATGCCTATGCTTGGGGGTAGTGTTTTGCTGAGATGGTATCGAAGCAAAGAATACACCGTATTCACATGCCCTATAACTCCTGGTGGAATATGACCCATGACGAGTCGGGTGAGTGTGAATTCAGTGTAACCTTGCATACGGTGGCATATACGGTGATCCTATCACCCCAAGTTTTAATATGAGAGGATAAGATATGAATTATGATATGAGATTCGGGTCTTGGGCCTTAGCTGTGATGAGGTTATCTCACTATAGCTCGTCTTAGAATTAAGTTGTAAGAGTATGTTACGAGTATGAGTACAAGATAAGATATGTTAGGAGTATGATAATAAGATACCGCTGTGTAGGCCAGCAAAAGATTAAAAACTTAAGTCTCTATACGTGTCGTTCCTTGCGTAGCCACTATAAAGGCAACAACGTCTTTCAGTCAAGACGGATCTCTGAGAGAGATTATGAGTATGAGTATGTTTATGAGTTAGTTTGGCCATTATGTCTCCCCACTGGCTGGATGGTTGAGTATGAGTATGACACGATGACGTTATGATATGGTGGTATGATACTATGTTGACCGTCCCATGGTAGCTCGAGTAATGACTCTGGTACAGGTCGTTTAGGATTTTACGAGTATGTTCGTTACGCCCATACGATATACAGACATATGTGCGAGAATGATAATAAGACATGATATGATATGTTATAAGATATGGTGAGGTATGTTAGGATATAAGTGTCTATGTCATGGTATTGCATTTATGATATGATAAAAGTTTTATGATATGCATATAATTTTGTCCTTCTCTTGCTATCTGCTTTGAGATATTATATTTATCACTCACTTGATGCACCCACAATGCACCTGAGTAGTATGGGGTGGATTGGTGGTGTATCTACTGAGTTTACGTGACTGAGTAAATTCATCCCACGATAATCTAACAGATGCAGGTGATTACACTGGTGGAGTAGACGCCGACAATCCAGATCCCGCTGACGCTGATTTCATTAATCATACGGGTGTTGAGTACCAGGAACCTTGGGAGGGTGACAGAGCTGAATACTAGGAGGGCTACGGTGCTAATTTCGATCCGAGTGTCGAATATTGATCATTGCAGACTTGGTAGTAGATTGGGTCCTTATTATCATTAATTTTATGATTTCATTTCATCGGATTTGTCTCCGACTGCCATTATTATTTTGTTGGTGGATTATTCAGATTCATTACTTTTATTCCATTATTTATGACTGCTTATTATTCTACCTTTATGTGTTGGCTTTCACGATTTTCGTAGAACCAAATTTGCGTAATAATTCTGATTAAGTGTATGCCCGCTTAGCATATCCGGGATATGTGCGAGTCATAACTCGGAATTCTAGACCCTTGGGATGGGGTAAAATTTCGGGACGTGACAGAGTGGTATCACAACATCAGGCTTTACTTTTTGTGAACTTTGGGATTTAAGTTATTATGAGTTCTAAATTCTTGAAATTTTGAAACAAGATTACGATGGCACCGCGAAGAAATGGTGAGGGATCTTCATCTCAGGGAGATGAAAGTGAAATAGCGCGTATGATATGGGAGTTGATGGCTGCACAATAGCAACATGTGGCCCAGTTGAACGAGGCCCATCAGCAGGAGACTGCCAGACTAATCCAAGGGTTCAACCAGCAGCTGGAACAGCAGGCCAAAACTTATCAGGACCTGATTGCCCAGCAATTGAATAATTCCGCCAACCGAGGTCCGGTTACACCTCCACCAATGCCTTGGTTTGATAACTATTATAACGGATATGTGACTTTCTCCGGGGCCCGACCTTCGCACTTACATGGACAATTGGATCTTGATACTGCTGACAATTGGATTACACAAATAGAGAAAAATTTTAAAGTCTCTACTCCAACAGAAAATGAGAAAGTGCCTTGGGCGGTGTTGTGCCTGCAAGGCGATGCACAAAATTGGTGGATGTCAGCGAAAATATTAGCAGACTGGCAAGGAGAAGAACACTGGACTTGGCAACAGTTCCGAGAAGCATTTTATAACAAGTACTTCACCGATGCCACGAAGACTCAGAAAAAGAGTGATTTCCTAGCACTACAGCAAGGAAAACTGTCCGTGTAGTGCTAGGAAATTTGTCCGTGACCGAGTACGAGGCGAAGTTCGTTCGTCTCTCCCGATTCGCCTCCATGTTGGTAGCAGATGAAGTTGAGAAGTGTTGCCATTTTTAAAAGGGGCTCAACCCTTTTATCAGGAGCAAGATTGCCACGATAAAAATTTTGACCTATGAAGAGCTTGTAGAACGGGCCCATATTCCAGAGCAAGAATATGAAGAACTGCGCGCTCAGCATGTAGCCCGTCAAACAACTCTGAGGGGCAAACCGAATCAAGAAGGCTCTTTGTCCCTTACTCTGAGAGCTCCTCCTCCTAGATTTGCACCGGTACAGAGACATCAGCGTTTCGCATCGTACCCTCAGACTTACCCAGTTCAAAGAGCTGCTCCTGCCTTCGGTTATCAGAGAGTTGCACCATCGTCAGGTTACACCCACCCTGGGACGACTACACCCCCACCTGCTCAAAGAGGTGTTGTATCTACGACACACCCCAAGAATGCTCCAACTAACACCTAGCAGAAACCTTACTTTGTTCCGTACCAACCTTGCACCAAGTGCGACAAGAAACATAAATCGGGTGAGTGTTTGTTATACTCAAGCGTGTGTTTCCGATGTAAGAAGCTGAGACACTTTATTCGTAACTTCCCAGAGTGAGACCCAGCCGTAGATATTTGTTTCAGAGGTCAGCAACAGCAGCCGCAACAACCTCGAGCATAGGGTCGAGTTTTCGCCATGTCTCAACAGGAAGCTTTAGCTACCGATGAGGTCGTTCAAGGTATGAATTTTACCTTATCTAATTTTCCTTAAGTTTTACTTTCTTATGATAGCTTTTATGACTTGTTTTGTGTATGAGTTTAATTTATTATTTTCTTGAGAATGCTATGACGTGTATAACTTAGATCACATATGAACCCTTGTGTAATTCAGGAACTATGAAAGTTTTTAGACCCGTCGATTCGCCCAATTGTCATGCTTGTGTCTTGATCGACTCTGGATTGACCTACTCTTTGATTACACCAAGTTTTGTTTCTGAAATCGGAGCTAAGCCTGTACTACTGGATAGTACGCTTGCGATTTCTACGCCGTTAGGAGAAGTTTTGATGACATCTAAAGTTTGTAAAGCTACGGCCCTAATAGTTGGAACACATGAGTTACTCGCAGACCTTGTGGTACTCGGATTCCAAGACTTCGATATAATCCTCGGCATGGATTGGTTGGTGGCTTATCATGCCTCAGTTGATTGCTTTTCTAAAGTAATCACCTTCCGATCGATTGGGAGCCCTTCATTCAAATTTCGTGGTATTAAAAAGGGAGGAGTAGCCCTACTTGCTACTCTCGATGGTGAACGTGATGAGAAAGCGGACCCCTCAGTTATTCCTGTCGTTGGAGAGTTCATCGATATTTTTCTGAAAGATTTACCTAGACTTTCACCTGACCGAGAAGTAGAGTTCAAGATTGATCTCGCGCCCGGTACCTTGCCGATTACGAAAGTCTCATACCGAATGGCACCAGCAGAACTGAAGGAGTTAGAGATTCAGTTGCGCGAGCTATTTGATAAAGGATTTATCCGCCATAGTGAGTCACCGTGGAGAGCACCGGTCTTATTTATAAAGAAGAAAGATGGTTCGATGAGACTTTGTATTGACTACCGATAGCTGAATAATGTTACCATGAAGAATCGATACCCTCTTCCTCGTATCGATGACCTATTTGATCAGCTACAGGGTGCTACTTACTTTTCAAAGACAGATCTTAGGTCCGATTATCATCAATTAAAAGTTAGAGCAGAAGATATTTCTAAGACTGCTTTTGGGATAAGGCATGGACACTATGAGTTCCTTGTTATATGCCTTTTGGGCTCACAAACGCGCCTGTCGTGTTTATGGACCTAATGAACTGCGTATTCATAGAGTTTCTTGACAAGTTCGTCGTGGTTTTATCAATGATGTTCTCATTTATTCTCGCACGAAAGAAGCTCATAAGGACCACCTTCGTATTGTGCTAAAGACTCTCCAGGAGCACCGATTGTACGCGAAATTGAGTAAGTGTAAATTTTGGCTTAAGAAAGTATCTTTCTTGGGTCACGTGATTTCTTCCGCAGGAATTTCTGTGGATCCATCGAAGATTGAAGCGGTTGCAAATTGGCAAACACCGAAGAATGTCACCGAAGTGAGAAGTTTTCTCGGCTTAGCCGGATATTATCATAAATTTATGGAAGGATTTTCTCGTTTGACACTCCCGCTCACTATCCTAACCTGCAAGAACAACAAATTTGTGTGGACCGATCTGTGTGAGAAGAATTTTAAATTATTGAAGCAGAAGCTCACGACAACTCCCATTCTCACGTTATCTTCTGGACCCAGTGATTATGAAGTCTATACAGATGCTTCACGCCAGGGACTTGGAAGTCTGTTAGAGCAACGAAACAGAGTCATTGCCTACGGCTCGAGACAGTTGAAGTCGCATGAGAAGAATTATTCGGTTCATGATCTTGAGTTGGCCACAGTCATCTTCGCACTTAAGATTTAGAGGCATTATCTATACGGTGAGACTTTTAAGATTTATACGGACCATAAGAGTCTCAGATACTTGTTTTCTCATAAAGATCTTAACTTGAGGCAGAGACGTTGGATGGAATACATGAAGGACTATGATTGTTCCAATTAATTATCATCCGGGTAAATCAAATGTGGTTGATGACGCTCTAAGTCAGAAATCTTCAGGATTGCTAGCACATCTAAAAGCTTGGAAGCCGCTCGATGAGATTGCTCAGTTAGATGTGCGACTTGACCGAATTAGTGAAGGGGTATACCTAGCCAGTATAATGGTCAAGCCTTCCTTTGTTGGCCGTATCAGAAACAAGCAGCCCTTGGATCCCGAAGTTTCGAAGATTAAGGGATAGTTAGTCGAGGGTCCTAAACCAAACATTTCTATACGCTTTGATGGGACCCTCCTTTTTCGAGATAGATTGTATGTTCCCGATGTTGCAACCTTGCGGAATGAGATTCTTGAGGAGGCACACAAATATGGATATTCGGTGCACCCAGGAAGCACAAAAATGTACTGAAATATTTGAAACTATTATTGGTGGCCAAATATGAAGAGTGAGATTGCCGATTACGTCTCCAGGTGTTTGGTATGTCAGCAAGTGAAAGTTGAGCATTAGAAGTAAGCCGATCTTTTGCAGCCCTTACCGATTCCCGAGTGGAAGTGGGAGAACATCTCTATGGATTTCATAGTTGGACTCCCTGAAACTTCAAGGAAGCACAACGCCATCTGGGTTATTGTAGACGGCTTGACCAAGTCGGCGCACTTCCTACCTTTCAAGAATACTGATAGTGGAGACAAACTAGCCGAGACATATATGAAGGAAATAGTCAAGCTTCATGGAGTTCCTGTGAGCATTGTGTCGGACAGAGACAAAATTCACTTCTGATCATTGGAAGAAAATTCAGAAAGCAATGGGTATGAGACTCAACTTCAGTACAGCTTCCATCCAGAGACAAACGGTCAAACTGAAAGAGTTAATCAGATCGTAGAATACATGCTTCGAGCCTGCATGTTAGACTTTCGAGGTAATTGGGATGACCACCTCCCTTTGATTGAGTTTTCTTATAACAATAGCTTTCAGGCAAGCATCGGGATGTCGCCTTTTGAAGCTCTTTATGGTCGAAGTTGTAGAACGTCTCTTTGTTGGGACGAGGTTGGTGAAAGAAAAATGCTTGGATCGAAACTCGTAGAAACCACGATCGAGAAGGTTAGAGTTATCCGCTAGAGGTTGAAAGAAGCTTAGGACCGTCAGAAAGCCTACGCCGATAGTAGAAAACGCCTAATAGAATTTGAGGTTGGTGATTTGGTTTTCATCCGAGTGTCACCGACTAAGGGAATTATGCGTTTTGGAATGCGGAAAAAACTAAGTCCGAGATACGTGGGACCTTTCGTTATCACAGATCACATCGACCAGGTAGCATACCGAATTTCACTTTCGAAACACTTTGCCGGTATACATAATGTGTTTCATGTGTCGATGTCGCGCAAATACCTTCCTGATTCATCTCATGTTCCTGATATCCAGTCGACTGAAGTCAGGGATGATCTGACCATCATAGAGAAGCTGGTTCGTATCGTAGATCGGAAGGAAAGGCTCATCAAGGGTAAATCTGTTCGCTTCGTCAAAGTACAGTGACAACATCACCCATCGAAAGAAGCCACTTGGGAATGAGAAGCCGAGACTTTGGAAAAATACTCGGAGCTCATCACTACTGGTACGTAATTTTTGAGGATGAAAATATTATAAGGGAGAGAGAATATAACAATCTGGATTTTCAGACTTTATTTTAACGGTGTTAGATGATGTATCACACTATGCACTGTGCTAACGCTCCACATCAAAATCGGAACCCACCCTTTAAAATAGAAAAATTCTAATTTTTTCTATATCAAAATTTGACTCATTGCGAAGTGCTCGTCGATACGATTCCAATGATATATAATTTGACGATTTCTGATAGGAATATAAAAAGTTATGCCCATTTTAAGTGATCAAGCAAGTTAAAGGGTATAACTGTAATTTCGGGAGAGAAACACCAATTACTTTGGTGCTTATACAAAGCGCTGGAACAAAACCTTTTCTTAAGCTATCCAAGTCACTTATGAATTCTTCTTCCGTGTAAAAACTCCTATGTTATTAAATCTTCTACGAAAAGTGTTAATTAGAGTTGACCTAAAACTTTATACCATTATAAATAAAATATTAAAAAACTCTCTACTCTCTATAATAATAATAAAAAAATTATTCTCTTTGAAGACTTAGACAAACCGACGCCCTGGGCATCGACCTTTCTAACCTGAATCGTCGTTGATCTTCCGTTCACGCTTCAAGAGGTGGGTACCCATCAATCCATCTTATTCTTCTCAGATCCTGTCGCGTAGGATGCGTTCGATCGTGCATCGACGGGTTTAAAAATCATATTTAAACCTAAATATCTCATAAATTAATAGACCTATATGTTTAATATTATGCTTTCCCTTGAAAGTTATATATTTTGCAAGTCGAGTTTATATGTTGTTTTTCTTTTCTTTTTAAGAATCTCTTTTGTTTGGACCATTAATATTTTACCTTCTATTAGGTTTGTATATTTAATATGTTTGCTTCCTCTTTTATATCTGTAAAATTAATTAAACTCTAATATTTATAAATTTGATAGATTGACTTAATTGACATAATATCATATTGATATTGTTTATTTCCAAATCTATATAGTTAGAAATTTATCCTTCTACTAAGACTATAATAATATATATTATCGTTACAAGTCTATATTATTATTTATTTAAAACTAATTAAGCCCAAAAATTAAACTATATTTTTATTTTATTTAAAAGAATAATAGATTATACCATCTTAAAGTTTCGGGTCTGAACTTGCGGCTACGAACCAGAATTCGGGCCACGAACCCGAGCTCACCATCTTCGATGTGTTGGTACCAGTATTTTGGTCATATCTTTTTACTTCGACCTCAGATTAATGTGATTCTTTCGGCATTGGAAAGAAGAGAGTGAGCTTTACAACTTTGTGTGAAATAACTATTTCACGAATATGATATTTTAGAGGTCAAAATAGAGCAAGAAGTCAGGTTCAATTTTGAATGACTCAAGGCTACTTGAATTTAGTATTATTTTCTAATTTTCATGACCAAAGTTCCTGTGTATATTATATCTTAAAGGTCTTTCGATCGATGGTCATGATAAATCATAATTTAATAATTATAAATAACCTTTAATTTAATTATCTAATTATTATATATATACATATATCAATTTATCGCTTCAACGCGACCTCTTCGGTAACTCAAAGTATTAGAAACTCGATACCTCATGAAAATCGAACTCTGACCTTCATATTTTCGAAATCATAATAATAACTGTATTTATATTGATGTGAATATAAATAAATATATGTATAAAAATAACTAAATCTAAATATAAAATTATATTGTGTGTATGATAATTTCGTGCTTCTATCTTGATCATGTTATACGAGTTATAAACATGTTAGGTCATATGTACATGAGTATATGAGATCATGCCTAAACTTGGGCGTGATGTTTTGCTAAGATGGTATCAAAGCGAGGAATACACTGTATTCACATGCCTTACAACTCATGGTGGAATAGGACCCATGACGAGTCGGGTGAGTGTGAATTTAGTGTAACCTTGTATACGGTGACCCTATCACCCCAAGTTTTAATATGAGAGGATAAGATATGAGTTATGATATCAGATTAGAGTCTTGAGCCTTAGCTGTGATGAAGTTATCTTATTATAGCTCGCCTTAGAATTAAGTTGTAAGAGTATGTTACGAGTATGACTACGAGATAAGATATATTAGGAGTACGATAATAAGATACCGCTGTGTAGGCTAACAAAAGATTAAAAACTTAAGTCTCTGTACGTGTCGTTCCTTGCGAAGCCACTATAAGGGCAACAATGTCTTTCAGCCAAGACGAATCTTTGAGAGAGATTATGAGTATGAGTATGTTTATAAGTTAGTTTGGCCATTATATCTCCCCATTGGCTGGATGGTTGAGTATGAGTATGACACGATGGCGTTATGATATAGTGGTATGATACTATATTGACCCTCCCATGATAGCTCGAGCAACAACTCTGGCCCAGGTCGTTTAGGATTTTACGAGTATGTTAGTTACGCCCATGCAATATACAGACATATGTGCGAGAATGATAATAAGACATGATATGATATGTTATAAGATATGGTAAGGTACGTTAGGATATGAGTGTTTAGGTCATGATATTATATTTATGATATGATAAGAGTTTTATGATATGCATATAGTTTTGTCCTTCTCTTGCTATCTGCTTTGAGATATTATATTTATCACTCACTTGATGCACCCACAATGCACCTGAGTAGTATGGGGTGGATTGGTGGTGTATCTATTGAGTTTACGTGACTGAGTAAATTCATCCCACGATAATCTAACAGATGCAGGTGATTACACTGGTGGAGTAGACACCGACAATCCAGATCCCGCTAACGCTGATTTCATTGATCCCGCAGGTGTTGAGTACCAGGAGCCTTGGGAGGGCGACGGAGCTGAGTACCAGGAGGGCTACGGTGCTGATTTCGATCCGAGTGTCGGATATTGATCATTGCAGACTTGATAGTAGATTGAGTCCTTATTATCATTAATTTTATGATTTCATTTCATCGGATTTGTCTCCAACTGTCATTATTATTTTATTGGTGGATTATTCAGATTCATTACTTTTATTTCATTATTTATGACTTTTTTTTATTCTACCTTTATGTGTTGGCTTTCATGATTTTCTTAGAACCAAATTTGCGCAATAACTCTGATTAAGTGTATGTCCGCTTAACATATCCGGGATATGTGCGGGTCATAACTTGGAATTCTAGGCCCTCGGGATGGGGTAAAATTTCGAGACGTGATATTTAGAGAGTTTGTGAGATTGAGAGAATTGTAAACCATCGTTCTATGGTCGAATTAGCGCTGATGAAGATTAGAATCACAATGCATGACTTGCTCCTGAAGTTTGGGATTTCTTATAAATCAAAGATAAGTTTTAATTCAAAGTCCTATTTCATTTTCTAGTTTGAATTTTTGCGGTAATGATTGCATGATTGAGATTCACTCTGTTTTTATGTGAATATTTAGAAAGTGTTTTATTTCTATTTTTGATAATCATAATCGCCTTGTAGGGATTAGGATTAGATTTAATATAATATTCACCTTCGAATTAGCTAGTACTTATAGTATAGTTTAATTGGTTTCATGCAATGGCGGTTACGGATTAAATCGCTAGAGATTAGATAAATTATATCGTCCTGACTAGTCCATGGCTATGAATAGGATCTGATTACTTTACCTAGCTTTAACTTGTAGCGAAAAGGATGTTATTACCCAAAGTTTAAATTAAATTATAAGTAGAATTGTGAATTATTACGAATATGCGATCAACAGGGATCCTAGACTATTTTCTCTATCGCTTTACAAATCTGTTTTTATTGCTTTTCATAGATAATCGTAGTTAGATTTACTTCTAAAACCATTTTTTAGTCAAAACTTTAATTTAGATAAACAGATAGTCCATGTGATTCGACACTCTTAGTATTTGCCGTAATTCCACGAACTTGTGCACTTGCAAGGTTTACAGATTTTATCGACCAGTGGTGGTGTGATAGTCCCACATTTGATAGACTTATCCTAAGCTTGGGCTATGAAGTACGACTGACCCTTATATGTAATGATGCGTTTTAGGTAGGGACGGTGATTCTTAATGCCTATGCCAAGAACAAAACCAGGGTGGGGACTTGAGCCTAGAACTGAACAATAATATTGGCATGTGGGTCCGAGTTGTCAGAGAATGGTATCAGAGCCAAAGACAATTGTTGTATAAGGTGGGGGGATTGTGACAGTCCCCTTACATGTAACGACACATTTTGGGTAGGGACTCATAGGTGGTGCAAGTTGTGAAGAGAATCAAACAATTTTTTTTAAAAAAATTTCGTGTAGTCTTTCTACACCTGCAACTCCTATTTTCTCCAAGATTGCTTCTTTTCCGGCAATTATAATCCATTTGGTGGGAAAACTTGTGTAATGATTCTAGTTCCCATCTCAGTCTTTTGGTTGTTTGATCAGATTTCACAAGTTGGGAATTTTCAGCTTAAATGTTTTCCCAAATGTCATTCTCACTTGAAAGAAGGCGAGTTGATTTAGTTGATATTTGTAACGACCCTGTTTTTAATACGCTTAAATTTGTGGTGCTAGATGTGCTTTGCACCGTGCTCGGTGTTAACGCCCCACACCCGCTCTTCTTATTTTATTTTAAAGGTGTTAGATGTGTGTTTGCACTAAATTTGGTGGTAGCACTCCACACTGGAACCTACCGCATTTGAGAAGACCTTACTTAACTTTAAAGTATGCATAACTTTTCTCATTCTAATCTTCTTAAAAACCCTAGCCGTCTCCTTCTTTTCTCCTTCTCAAAACCATAGCCGTCACCACATATCTTCTCCACCCATCTCCTCTCTAAACATCTCAATTTTTTTTTGTCCTAAAACTATTGTGTGTTCTTTCACAAGAACCACCGTGGTTTATTTTTCCGCCATCAAGATCAAGGAGAAAGAAGAAGGTGAAATCGTGGGCGAACCATCGTGTGGACGCCGATCTTTATCGCCCTACTCGCTGTCAATCTATCAATCACGCTTTAAGAGGTGGGTACCCACTAATCCATCTCGTCCTTCTCAGATCCCGTCACATAGGATACGAATCGATCGCGTATCGACGGGCTAATAAAACGAATCGTAAATTATTTTCAATAATTATTTTAAGATTGAAAATATGGTGAATCGTGCTTTATTGTTATTTTTAATTTTTTTTTTTATATTTTAGGTTTATTTCGAAACCTACACCGTTCAGAATTCGCGGCAATCGATCAATCAACACCTAATGTTCGATTGATCGACTAATTCAGAAACCGTGACCAAAGACACTATTAAGACCATATAAACTCGTGATTATATTATATGGTCGATCGATCGATAATATACATTCGATTGATCGATCCTGCGTTAAAGCAATTAAATAATCCAAACTGCGTTTCTGACACCTTATAGTCGATCGATCGACTTTTATTCTCGATCGATCGACACAGGGCTAAACTAATTAAATAATCCAAACTGCGTTACCTTATGACGTCTGACTCTGACATTTTAATGTCGATAGATCAACCTTTAATGTTCGATCGATCGACCATACGTTGAACGCAGTGTTGGCTAAGATGGGATAGTAAGTGTAATGATTAATTAGAAGGCTATTATATTATTTATATTATAATAGTAACTTATTAGTATATAAAACAAAAGGCACTCAAGTGCCATTAATATAATAATAATAGTCCATTATAAGGGTCGGGTATATAAAACCATTCCAAAATTAATTGTTTTCTTTATCGATCGATCGAACCTTATAGTCGATCAATCGATGTTGAATAAACTAATGTCGCTGATCCATCGACCCTAATATTCGATTGATCGACCCTTAGCAAAACTGGGTCATCATTCACTTTAAATTATTTTAGCTCGACCGAGCGATTCTCGTCCGAACAGACGACCCTATTCGCACTATAATTCTACTTTTTGCATGACCAAAACTCAAAGCATTATAATCACTCGATGGTTTCGATCGATGGTCGTGATGCACTCCACTTTAAATCGTATTGCCTTTTTATTTGAGCATTTAATTATAGTACACTATATATGTATCATTTCATCGCTTCAACACGATCACCTCGATAACACAAAGTGTTAGAAACTCGATACCTCGTGAAAATCGAACTCTGACTTTCAAGTTATCGAATCACACTTATAACCCTATTCTATAATTATATTGGTGTGTTATGTAAATAAATAAATATATATATATATATATATATATATATATATATATATAAACATAATCAAAATCTAAGTGTAAATCGTTCTATATATGTGATACTTTTGTGTTTGCATCTCGATCAAGTTTATGAGTTAAGGATATGTTAGATCATGAGTGCGAGAGTGTTTATGCTTGGGCGTGATGATTCGCTGAGATGGTATCGAAGGGAGGAATACAGTGTATTCATATGTCTTATAACTCATGGTGGTATGGGACATCATGACGAATCAGGTGAGTGTGAATTCAGTGTAACCTCGTATACGGTGGCATAAACGGTGACCCTATCACCCCGAATCCTAATATGATAGGATAAGATATGAGTCGGTATGATATGATATGAGTTAGTATGATAAGATATGTTTCGATAATAAGACACCGCTGTATAGGCCAGCAAAAGATGAATAATTTAAGTCTCTGTACGTGTCGTTCCTTGCGTAGCCACCGTAAGGACAACAATATCTTTCAGTCAAGACGGATGTCTCTGGGAGGCATTATGAGTTATGAGTCGCCGGCCGCTCCTGTGACTGAATGGGGTGCATGATATGATATGATATGGAGGACGTTATGATATGGTAGTATGATACTATGGTGACCCTCACATGGTAGCTCGAGCAGCGACTCTGACACAGGTCGTTTAGGATTTTATGAGTATGCTAGTTACGCTCATGAGATGTACAGACGTATGTGCGAGAATAATAAAATACGGTATGATATGAGGTATGATATGATATGAGATATGGTAAGGTACGTTAGGATGTAAGTGTCTAGATCATGATCTCGCATTAAGGATTAGGATATGAGCTTATGATATGCGCTTGATTTCATTATTCTGTTCTGATTCCTTTGATATACTATATTATCACTCACTTGATGCACCCACAATGCACCTGAGTAGTATGAGGTGGATTGGTGGTGTATTCACTGAGTTTACGTGACTGAGTAAACTCATTCCACGATAAATTAACAGCTGCAGATGACTATACTGACGGTGTGGACGTGGGTTTCTCTGATTCGATTGGTGCTGAGAACGTCGACCTAGTGGACGTTGATTATCAGGAGCCTTTGGAGGGTGACGTTGCCGGTTATCAGGAGGACTACAGTGTTGATTTTGATCCGAGCACCGGATATTGATTTAGTAGACTCGGTATTAGATTTTGCCTTATATCATTATTATTGACTTTATGCTTTCATTTTATCGGATTTGTCTTCGATTTGACTTACATGTTATTTGTGGATTTATAGTATTTTATCGCATTTTATCAGATTTATTCAGCATTTATGATTGCTTTATACTCCATCATAGTATGTTAGCTTTTACGAATTTCGTAAAACTAAATGTGCACGAGGACTCTGATTAAATGTATGTCCGCTTAGCATATCCGGGATATGTGTAGGTTATAACTCAGAATTCTAAGCCCTCGGGATGGGATAAAATTTTGAGTCGTGACATATATATGAAGCATCAGATTGAGTGTGAGGTGGATCTCTTGTATTAGATCTTAAATACCTGCCCAGATTTTGGTAGCAATTTGTGTGCCGCACGACATTTTTTATGCCTACTGTGAAATGATCCATTGCCCATTTTTACGTTTGACGTCTGATACGGAAGCATATATTGTAACCCCCATCCGTTTCTTAAATTTTATGATAACTGTTAGGCAAGTAGCCCAAGTTCCCCACTTTACTGGAGCCAATCACATTATTGCTTTTGTAGCTACATAACTAGTGACACTTTCAATACAATGATAGCATTACTTTTTGCATCACAAAAGTAGAGATATCATTGCTTTTCATTTTATGAAGAGGCAACAATATCTCTCCACCAAGGTTCAAAATTTTGGCCGAAATCACCCAAAATTCGGTCCAAAATTTTGGCTTCAGTCCCCACCGAAATCAAAATCGAAAACTAAAATTTTGGATTTTTTGTATGAGATCCAAAATTTCTGATTTCAATTTCGGTCCATTAACCCGAAATTTTGATCTTGCTCTCTATTATTAGGGGTTGCTGTAGTTGGTAGGGGACTTTGATTTGTTATCAATAGGTCATGGGATCGAGTGTTGGCGTCTCCCTTCTATGATACCAGGATGCCCCATTCGGTGTGTAAATCGTGAAATACTCATTACATGGTGGGGGTGAGGGCATTCCTTAGAGATTAGTCTAAGCAAAAGCTTGGGATTACTCTAAGTTATAAAAAATAAAAATTTAAAATAAATAAATAATAAAAAAACAACTATAAAAAGTATAGAACTACTAAAAAACACAAATGGCGAAATTCTAACCTAATATAAAAATAAGAGTACCTTTAAATTCACCCACCGAATCTTTGAGTTCACCGATGTTGAAACTCATCGTCTGATGGCACGCCCATAATCTCAAGATCCACTATTTGAAAGATTGAAATGAAAAAGAACCTGCATCATTGAATTTAAAACAGTCAAAGGGTTTCAGTGTGGGTGAACTCAAAGATTCGGTGGATTTAAAGGTACTCTAAAAATAATTCATAAAAGTGAAAAAGCATAACATTATGTGAATGAAATGTCAATGAATGCAAATAATAATAATCCAAAATGAATATGGGAGAACTCGTCGACCAAGTGCGGTTATCACGATCACCATTAGCCTTTTACAATAAGATAGAGGTCCTTTATAAAAATAACAAAACAAGAGAAAGAAAGAAATTTGATGCTTTATAAGGGCTCGTTCGGGAGTTCACATCTACGCAGAATCTGAGTTTTTACTCAGATTATAGCCAGAAAGGGGGTTTTCTGGGAGGAGTCGGCCGTTCGAGAGACGTCCTAGGGAAGCAGGATTCCGGATCGTTTCCGAGTGAAAACGACAGCCAGTCGTCCAAGCTTGCAACTCAGATTAGCTCAGAATCTGATCTCAGATTCTAGGGCGTTGTATGCTTCAGATCTCAGATTTGCATCAGATCCCAATTCTGTCATCGGTCATGAAACTCTTCTTCCCCAAATTTCTTATCTCTTGGTCCTTGAAGCACTAGAGTCCAGCGCATGCACGGTTGAGATGGGGTTTCATCCATCAGATGCGGAAAATACCTCTCACTGCACATCCTACCAGTTCATCTTCCCCAAGCTTCTGATTTCCCTGCATTCACATGGGCATCTGTTGGATAGTTGGGTGGATTGGAAAAATGGGTAGGGGCGGATTTACTGATTTGGGCTCTGATGGGGGCATTGACGGCTGCTTTCAATAGATTGATCAAGTAGGGGCCTGATTGTAGAGAGAGGATTCGATGAGGTAGGGGCCAGATTGATTGCAGAGAGAGAATTCCATTAGGTAGTAGCCAGATTGATTTCAGAGAGAGGATTCGATTAGGTAGGGGCCAAATTGATTGCAGAGAGATGATTCGATCAGGTAGGGGCCAGATTGGGGGCTTTGAAGAAGACTATAAATTGGTACGTGTTTGCAAGACTTGAAACCATCTCAGTTTTTTCCGAGAATAGATTTGTCAAAGGTAGTTCAAAGTGATTGCTTATTTTTTTGGCTTTAAAGTTGAGACCACCTGTTGCTTTACTTATTTTAGAAGCAATGCAAAAATCTTGGCATTTCAGATTCATGTTGGCATTCCAAAATATAGCAGCTTTTTTTAGAAAGAAAATTATACAAGATTTTTTATTACATTCCAAAATATAGCAGATTTTTTTGGCATTCCAAATTATACAAGATTTTTTTTTGCATTCCAAATTATACCAAATTTGTTTGGCATTCCAAATTATACCAGATTTTTTTTTGCATTCCAAATTATACCAAATTTGTTTTGCATTCCAAATTATACCAGATTTGTTGGCATTTCAGTTTGTTGGGTTTTCCATCTTATATCACTGACTTACTGTTTTGATTAACAATCTGAGTTTATACTCAATCTTATATCACTGACTAGCTCTTTTATTTAACAACTGAAAAATATAAGTTTTTCGATATTTTTATTGGGTGATAAGAGAATTTTCAAATAGAAAAAATAAATGGAAAAACACAATAAAGAAAAAAAATAGAGTTATCTTTATACTGCTCACTGTATTCTGCTTTTTTTTAAACATATAATGTTATATTTTTGTGAATCTATTCTAACTTCTCTATTTTTTGTTGACCAATTTTGGCGAATTGTAGCGTATCGAAACTGTGGGTGGGACTGGGACTAATCAGGCTTATCCACTACCAGGTATTGTTCTAGTAGCCCAGGTGTTTAGTTTTCCCATATTTTGACATATTGAATGCAAAGTTAAAATAGGTTGGCTGGTATTTTTGCTTCAAAATAAGGCTTGATTGGCTGATGGCTACATTCATCCAAATTACATCTCAAAGACGCCTTTTGTTTCTTTGGATGAAGGCCAAACTATAGGCACACGTAGACACCTACATATGTCAATTATGTGTCTAAAATAATACTGGATGAATTGCAAATTCAATAGAGTAGTAAATAGACACTTGTGTACTCAACTGTCCATTTATTAGGTGGAGTCATGTAAGTGAGAGTTAAAGATTTGTTTTAAATATAATACTTACCCCTAGTAAATTTTAGACAACTATATTTGCCATTAATTTATGTACAGTTTTAAAGAGTGAGGGTATTTTGATTATTATAAATATGGACTAATTGTGATCCCTCTGCTGAAATTTGCTCTGTTTTCTAGGAAAAAATAAAGGGCAAACTTCTTTAATACCCCTAGAATTGTTGGGCAAATATTGGCTTGTACTTTTAAATTTTGAAAATTATAAATATATATCATATCAATTAGTTTAGTTTATGAGAGCCTTTTTACTTCGACAATCTTATTAAAACTCGCATCCACAAATATCAAGGTGCTTAGAAATTTGTGAAATTTTGTTTTTTACAGAATTCAGCAGCTATAAGGCTACTCATTATATATATATATATATATATATATATATATATATATATATATATATTGTAGCTTTATGAGGCTCAGTTCAACAGAAAGCTCCATTATTAATAAATATATGTTAAAAGATACTTATATGAAAAGAGACTCCTATCTAAGAAAACTAAAACCAATTGAGGGTTCTATCACTTTTGGAATTTCTTAGGTTGGATTTATTTGAAAAATAAAGTTTAAGAAACTTACAATTGCTTTTTGGGTTGTTTAGATTACTGTTGTTTGGAAAAACATTAATATTTCAGTTACCTCCAAATGATTCGAGTATAGAGTTCAACTCTACAACTCAAGTGGAGCTCTCGTATTTTATAGATTGGTTGATGGCTTAGGTGATGATTTTGAATATGAATCCCAACTTTTTTTAGTGGCAAGTCCATTGAAATAATGACTGGTGTTACAAGCATGAGGACTACAGATAACATTAATATGGTGGTTATAATGCGAGTATAGTATATATGGTATAATCTGCTCACAATTTTGTGGAAGTAGGCAAGTGTGCTTCTTCAACTTTTATTCTTTTATAGCACTTAACTATGCCCATGTGTTTGTATAATTAGAAAGTGGAAATTACTTTCCTAGAAATTTCCACTGCGTCATATGTACACTTATTACCTAGTGAAGTAGAGAACACTCTCTTTATGGAACATAGGGATTTGCCAGAAACAAGAGTTTGACTGTGTAATAATGTAGTTTACCCCATTTTCTCTTGTAAAATTTCAGGAAGAAGGCTATCCCTATTTTGCTTTTATATTTAATTCAAATTTCTTTTATATCAATCAAAATGAAATAAAATAAATATCATGTCATTGAACGTTCAGTGGGCACAAATCATTAGTTGAAATGCATATAGGATGGTTATGTTTAGTGTTCGAGTCCTTTTGCTTATCATCTATGTTGAAGTTTCTCTTACTAAAGTCAATTAAAGCATTCCTAGGTTCTCTACATTATACACATGGATTGTTATAATTATTCAAGGCTATGACATCGATCACTTTTGTTTAGAGTAGTGGCACATTAAAATTTGAATCCACAGTTTATTTATTTTTAATCCATGCTTTCTTGTTTTTCAATCCTTGTTGTAACTGTCTACAATTTACTGGTTTTAGGTTGTAATAATGTATCTTTTTCCTTTCAACTGATATTAGTGAAAAGTCATCAAGCTAATTCCCATGCAAAGATATCAATCGTGAAATTAGAGTACGATTGATCCGTCCATATATATATATATATATATATATATATATATATATATATATATATATATATATATATATATATACATACAACAGCCATCAACTACTGTTGTATATATACAATGTACAACAATGAACAGTTCGCACTGATTATGCCTTAAAAGTTCATTTCTATATTCTTTTTATTGAGTTTTTTTTTTTTTTTTTGCATAATATGTTCTTCCACTTCCCATTAAACTGCTACTGCTAAAATGTGGATTGAACTGCTGCTGCTCTTGTCAAATGATATCCATAGTACAGTAGGATGAGTGGTAGAATTTCAACATGTTATTGAAAGCATGGACCGATGATTAACACATAGTTTGAATGGATTTACGTGTTTGGGTAGAATTCAAACATGCTATTATAAGCATTGATTGATTTCTAACACTGAATATGATAGATTAATGTGTTTAGAGCATGTACGTTTATACAAAATCAGTCCATGCTTTCATCAGAGTCATTAAGACAAGTCTATATGGTCGTCGTATGTCAACCACCAAATATCGAGGCAAACCTAGTTTATGTAAAAAAATCTAAAACTTTGATAATTTTTAGGGGAACATAAGTTATGAGTAGCATGAGAAAGGGTGTTGCCCGACAATGTCGGTCACCAAAAAAATTTCACGTGGAATGAGCAACAAGACAAGGCCTATATCGAGGCTGGTTGAGCAATACCATCTCGTGAAACTACCTAACAACGTGGCAAAAAATGTGTGGCCTTTGAGATGGCGAAAAGCTAAAAGTCTTCTGAGTGCTTGAAGGAAATGGAAGAACTCACCAGAGATAAATGCTATAATCACTTGAAGTCAGTGAGGAATAATTACTCTAGGATGAAGAAAATTCTTGATACTAGTGGTTTTGGTTGGGACAATGATAATAAAATGGTCATTGCAGAAACTGATATATGGGATAATTTCATTTCTGCACTGGTTAGTAACTACGAACTTTAACCTTCCTTGAGGTGTGAATCTAAACAGTCGTACATAATTTGAACATTTCATTTAACCTAACATACTTGACTTCAGGGTAATATCTGGGCTACAAATTATCGAGGTAGGAAGGTTCAAGACTTCAAATTGCTTTGTCTTCTATTTGGGAACATCACATATACTGGGGCTGAGGAGTTCCACCCTAGGGATCGTCGATCCCCTGTCCAAGAACGTGCTATTCCTCTTGGCGATGACTTTAGTGGGGACTCATACCACCCAGTATTTGATAATGAGTTCCTCTACCAAGAAGGGCCTACCAATGCGGAGTCTCCCTTAACTGCAGAGAGTGGTCCAAACCCGAGCACCCAAACCCGCCCTACTCAAAACTCCAATTCAAGTGGGTCTGGAAGGAAACGGAAGAGTGTAGACCTCCCTGATGGTCTTCTTGAGCAGCTAGCGGGATTTCGAACAACTCTTGAAAGCATCGCTAATCGGGCCGTCCCTGAACCATCTCAACCACCTCGAAGCAATCATGAACAATTTTTAGAATTTTTACAAGAAATGAGAGCAAACAACTTTATTGACCATTCTATGTTTATGGAGCTCCTAGTTGAATTTGAGCAGTCGAATGGCTGAGATAGTGATGGGGTTGCGCCCTGAGCATCGTCAATCCTACCTCTTTGCCTTATGTGGAAGGCCATGGCCACCTCCATAGGCCTATTGATGTTTATGTTATAAAGTTGTTTTGATTTTATAAATTTGTGAGTTAATGTAAAAAAATTATGGTAATTAAACTGAATGAGATTTATCAATTAGGTATAATGGCACCCCCCCTCGTATCCGATGACGAATTGATTGCGATGTGTACAGTGGGCTTCGTCATTACCGTCATTGTCATCATCTTAACACTTCGACTGGAAAAGGCGACGTCACATCGATTTTCACTTTGGTCCGTTATCGTTCGGAAACCCTTCGCGGGCATCCGGATGTTGCATATGAACTATTTCAATGCGTACCGTATTCGAAGTTTTGTGGACGGCTTTAGGCGAGGGGGTCATTAGAGGACTCCAGAGGATGAAGGTGGAGGAGGCGGTTGCTATATTCTTGTACACTATAGCCCAAAATCAAAAGAATAGAATCGTCCAAAATAGATTCCAGTTCTCGGGCTCAACCATTAGCCTATGTTTTAATAGCGTGACGCTATCTTTACGCTTACGTTATGACGATTTTGTGAAACAGCCACTACTAGAACTCCCGATTAGTAGCCAACAAAGGTTTTACCTCGGTTCAAGGGTGTCGTAGGAGCTATCGATGGTACACATGTTGACGTTACTGCCTCAAAGTGGACTCACAAGATTATCGTGAACTGTCACACAATGCGACATCATAAAATATTTTGTGTGTGGTATCGTTTGACATGCTATTCCAATACGTACTCCCTGGATGGGAGGGGTCTTCCCCAGACTCAAAAGTTTTAGCAAGTGCTCTCTCTAGGCCACAAAATCGACTTCAAGTGCCACTGAACAAATATTACCTTATGGATGGGGGTTATTCCAACATGCGAGGCTTTCTAGCTCCCTATCGGGGGGTTCGCTACCATATTAAAGAATTCAATACCTCGAATCCCCCTTTGACTCCACAAGAACTTTTCAATAAGCGACATGCGTCCTTACGTAATGTAGTTGAGAGAACATTTGGGGTACTGAAACAACGGTTTCCGATATTGAAAACAACCACGAGGTTTCCAATTCAATCACAAGTGAGAATAGTAACTGCATGTTGTATTCTACACAATTTTATCAAATTATACGATCCAGAAGATCCATTCTTTGAAGAATGGCTAGAGGATCATATCGTAGAGCCATCTGACGACTCGGTTCACGAGATAGATCCTGACATCCATTGTACTCAAACCCCTGCAAATCGCGAATGGATGAACACATTCCGTGATAATATAGCCAACACTATGTGGGACGTGCAATCACGTTGACATATTAAATGTACAGTTGGTTATATGGTTTTATTGCAAACTCTGAACTTGAATCAATTAAATGAGCCACTTCTCACTCTTGCACTTACTAACCAATTGACGTATTTTGTAGATATGGGTAAATATTACGTCGTGTTCGTTGGTAGGAGATTGGGTATATATCGAACCTGGGAGGAATGCTCGAGAGAAGTAACCAATTTTTCTGGGGCTTGTCATTGCTCCTTTCATTCGTATGATGAAGCACTGAATGCATTACGACGACACCTAAATGAACCCTCATATAACCCACCCACATATCACCATGTACCTCCGATAACCCAACAAATACAAGTAATGGATAAAGTGATAGATAGGGCCTCAGATGTTGGTGTGCATGTAGATTGCATGTGTGGAATGTTTGTACATGCAGTTATTATTGTTCTCCTATCCACTTTGGTTATTTATGTATGGCAGTCACTGTGATTTCGTTATAATTCTCAATATGAAGTTTCTCACTTTTCAAATTTTATTATTTCTCATGTAATCAATTCATATCGGTTGTGTATCGTATCCCAATTCAAAGTATTCTCAATTCGGTATATGGAATGTGCATATATGTCAGGCACCCCTGGTTCATCTCATTCTCGGACAGGTTCATCTGCCTCGGCGTCGTAAATGCGCGGATTGATGTCGTTATTATTGACGATGAAGAGCCTGCTCCAGTGGCACCCCGTGTGCCTCTCGGATTTAGGGCCCCTTCTGATTCGTCCTTGCACCACCACGGTTCAGTACTCCATTGCTTTGTTCATGTCATTCAACCTCCCCCCGTTAATGACGACATCGTAGTTGCCCTCCCACGAGCTCCGACCCTGATGCACCCGCACCTCCCCCCATATCGGTCGGGATATCAAACTCGCCCGATCCAACCTACAGTTGGGAGGGCTCGAGGTGAGGGTCGCCGTTGCGGCCTTGTCATACTCAGCTCCGACTCTGATACCTCAGATTTGGACTACCAGCTACCCCTCCATCATCGAGAGGCCTTGTCATACTCAGCTCCCACGAGCACCGACTCACCGCCTCCTGCCTCCTTTTGGAGGATGACGACCAATCCGATGCTAGTTAGTGAGTGGTTGTTATGGGGGAGGGTGTTGATCGTTTGTGTTGTTATTATGGGGGGAGGGGGGTGCTGATCCTGGATGTAGTTTCCTTTTTTGTAAATTAATAAAAATTGATGAATGGTTGTTTTATTGTGCTCTGCCTTTGTGTGCACAATCCTATGAAAAAAATGAAGTTCTCAGGTGTATATATACCATCCCTAATTTTTTTTTCCCTTCCACCATTATAGCAGATTTTGGTTCTAGTTCGGAGCATCAAAAGTCTGTTGATTGTCAAACTATGTACTGAGTTTATTGTCAATAAGAGATTCCTTCTGCAGACACTGCAGGGGATAATCCCAGTAGCATGACAGCTACATTGGCTATGCTACTTAAACCAACTAAAAAAAGAGCAGCCTCTGCAAGCTACCTGAAATGTTGCAGCGAAATGATACAGCTGCTTCTCAGCACAGCAGACACACCAGTAGAACCTGAAAATCCTGCAACAGCAAGAGCAGCCAAACCAGCTTGATTGGGTGGCTATGTGCAGATTTTGCCCAGATTCCGAGAGGTTTTTGCAAAATCTGAGTAAAGCACACGTTCGAGGGTTTTCGTTGGGAAGGGGGAATCGGAGCTTTTTTCGAGTGACAACGACGTTTGAACGTCCGAGCAAACCTCTCAGATTAGTTTTTTTATACAAACTTAGGCCTGGCTCCAATCCATATGATAGTACACATAAGGCCAATTCATTACCATTTTCTAATATCACCTATTTTATCCAGCGGCAAGATTTGCACTATCACAAGTGGTAAAGAGATCGGAATTTTGTTTTTCAGCAGGTATCTTACACTCTCTTACCATATGATATGAGCCAATATTCTCATTGTAGACTGGTTTGTGACAGAAATGTTGCTTTATGGGAAAGTTTGATTTTCTGGACTTTACTTGGCTTCAATTTTTATATGTTTCATCACTGAAATACTTCTTTGTAATATAAAGGTGGGGATCTATATCTTAGAATATATATTTGTGTGTGTGGTTTATCACTACAGAATTTTTATATAATCACTAGGTAAGAAATTTATTGCAACAAGGCTTTTGATGAATTCAACTTCAGAAATCACTAGGTAAGAAATTTTTCTCAATACTATTTTGCAAGATCTCTTGTACTCTAGAAGTTGCGAGTTTTTCTTTTACAAGGATATTTGAATTTGTCAAGTACACATCAAGGTTCTATCGATTTTGAAATTTTATGTAATCTTCATTAAGATCAGGCACTCATGGGATGCATTACTCTAGGCATCGTGAAGTTAAAATGATCTATCTAATGGCATTATGTAGACAAGTACGCATTCCCTTATGACATTACCCAGTGGCATTAGATAAACTTCTTGTGCCTATTTTAAACGACCAAATTTCGTTTCTACACCAGATTTAGTTTTATTGGTTTCAAGTTCGCGTGGATTTCTTTATTTCTTCTCTAAATTGGAAGTATGGTTAGTTTCTTATAGAGTAGCCACTCCAATTGAGCTAATGCAGATCCAACCTCATTTGTTGTTTCTGTTACTCTTTTAAGGATTTTCCATGATCATGCAACTTGCTTAACATCTTCAGCAAGAAGGACACCCGTGATGAGCGCAACACACTTTTTTCATGAGTGAGTGATTGTTTGTTATATCCTGATTTACTTGTTGGTTCTCATGAAAATGAATGATATTTGAGCTAGCATTGGCTTTCCCAATAACTGATATGTATCTGTCAGATGATATTACCGATAAAAAAAAAAATCTGTCAGATGATATCTACCAAGTCCAGCTTACCCATCAGTATATATATATATATATATATATATATATATATATATATATATATATACAACAAACAGCCAACACCTCATGGTCTGTTGCAGGTTCATATTTATGCGTTCTTACCTCTTTAGTTTTGTATTTTTTTATTTCAATTGGTTGAGATGACAAGATCTAGATTTAAAGGGTTTTTTTTTTTTCATTATCAATGATCTGTTATTAACATAGCTCATAGAGGAAAGTAGATAGTAGGTAGTGAACACATTCCAAATTGGTAGAGATGATCCTCAACTTGGCAGTTATTTAAGAAACTAGACCTTTGATCCATGGTTGTTTGGATCATGGCCAGTCGAAGGCAACCTGCAGCCAAGTATCTCAATTCGACTGCAATTCTAGCTTTTTTAGATACAAGGCCTGATTCTAATTATCTCCACATACTCACTTTGTTATAGTTTCCTTTTCCGTACAGTCTAACATGTGATAGTTTATTATAAATTTCTATATAAATGAGCTTCCTTCCTACTCTTGTAAATAAACGAAAACAATATTTGCATTAAACTTCTTCATTACACATCCTGAATGAACACTAGTCTTATTACACTGAGACTGGTGCTTCTTTAGATGAGCTGTTGTTAGCCGAGTATGACTCAAATCATCTTTGGTATGCTATTAGTTTATTTACGATTCCTAACACTTAGTTGTGTGTGTAGCTTTCTTGCTTGTAAAGATTGCATTAATGGTTGATTTAACCTTCAAATTTCCACCTAGACTATGGTATGGTGTATCTTTGGGTGCTTTGGGCATGTTGGTAACTGATGCACTTTTATATCTCAAGGATGGACGCTTTGGGCATGTTGGTAACTATGCATTATGATTTATTTATTTATTTCCAGGTTAAGAGCATGGTTGTTGACTCTCCTCGGACTTATCATGAGGTAAGATATCATGACAACAAAACAGAGATCTTAGTGAAATATAGATACTGGTATGTTTGATATAGATATGTAATGTGAGAAGGGCTATGACTCGGCTGCATCTCCCGAATTGCCGAGAATATGGGATCCCATGGGACATTGATGCCATGCTAAATCTAATGAAACTAAAAATATCTTCTCTTTAGAGTAAAATTCTTTATGTCATCCCATTTATATTTTTGAGGACAAGGAATTAGGAAAGGCAGAAACTTTTTAGGACATTAGAGAAATTTTTAGGGGTCATTGCTTAGTGCAATGGTAAAAGGCTTGGGGTGTTAAGCGTGAAGATGCGGATTCATGCCCAGCGAGCAGCCACTTTGTGTAATAGCCCGAAAAATCACGCTAAACTATGACCTTGGGATCCGTGCCTGATTGGTCACAAGTTTGACCAATCAGGAGATCATGAGTTAGCATAGAATGTGATGAACGAACGAGATGTGATAGTTTGAGTGATTATGTAGTGTGTGATGTAAATGAGAAGTCACTTACACCTACTGCGGTGTATGTGCTCAACACACAAAGAGGGAGATAGATAAAAGGGTTTAATAACCCAAGATGTGTATTTTTGGTTGTTGAAGGAGAGTAAAGAAGAGAGAGAAAGAGAGAGAAGTAAGAGAGGAGTTATTGCAACTGATTGGAGGGGGGATTCAAGAGATAAAAGACGGATTCAACGCGGATCTGTTAGAGCAAAAGCTGGAAACCCTAGCCTTCCAACTATTTGATTGAAATCAACTTGAGATCTATTCAAGGTAAAATTTTTGTAAATAAAATGCATAGATTATAGGGGTTAAGTTGTGATTGAATGTGGGTTAAATCATAGGATAATGGCTTAGAAAAATAGAGGAAAAAGTATGGAAGAAGATTGGGAAGAACAGCTCGAAAAGGGGCTGAATCTGACAATTTCGATTAATCGAAATTGGGTTTCGATTAATCGAAATTGGCCAGGAAGTTGAAAGGTCAGAGGACCCCGATTTCGATTAATCGAATTTGATTTCGATTAATCGACTTTGGATTTCGATTAATCGATTTGGGGATCGATTAATCGACTGAGAACCTCCAGTGGACCCCAGGGGTTGGAGGAAATGACTTGAGGAAAAATCGACTAATCGAAATGGGATTTCGATTAATCGATTTTAGTTTTCGATTAATCGATTTGGGATCGATTAATCAACTTGTGAAACTCGACTGTTCGAACTGAGAGTCGACTTTGCGAAAAGAAGAATTTCGATTAATCGAAACTGGATTCGATTATCGAATGAAAACTCGACTGTTCGAACTGAGGATCGACTTTGCGAAAAGGAGAATTTCGATTAATCGAAATTGGATTCGATTAATCGAATGAAAACTTCATTATTGAGCGAGAATCGACTTTGCGAAAAGGAGAATTTCGATTAATCGAAATTACTTCGATTAATCGATATTGACCTTCGATTAATCGATTTTGGAATTCGATTAATCGACTGAGATAGATTATGTTGACTTTTGGGTTTGACTTTAAGATTTTTGGAGGGTCTTATACCTTCTTTATTGCATCCTTTGTGATGTGTTTCACCTATTATGTGGTACCATAGGTGGTACGTGTGGACTAGTGCACAAGGAGCCACGTGGGACCTTGATGCATTGGTCAAATGAAGACTTGAGGTAGGGAACACCTTGAATATGTACTTTATTTTACAAGAGCATGTATGTAGTGATATAGATTTCCATTCAAATGTTTAATTGCTTAAGAATTGTGAAAAGTGTGTGTGCGTATGACATCCATAAGAGAAATTCTAATAAGCCATCCCAGGGGATGAAGAAGTAAAGAGATGAGAGCATCAGGTGTGATGCAAGTAAATGGATACATCCCAGGGATGTATCCAAGGATTGAATCATGTTTGATAGGGCCTAACTGATATAAGATAGTACATTTACACGGTGAATAACTATATGTAAGGCACCGATATTTTTGTTATTTGAGGTTTGATAGGGTACCCCACCGACGCGGCGGGATATCCACTGACGACGGCGGGATATCCGTGGACCGTCTGGTGGCCGAAACCGTAAAGATCGGAGGCTTATCCGTACATAGTAAGCACACCCTAGGGGTGTTGATTGAGACAAGTGAAACCCCGCCACCAATCCCCAGGGGAAAGGGGCTTGGGTACTATTGGTATTCCTGTGAATACGGTTAAAAGCTATCTATATAGATGGCGATGATGGGTATCTCATCGGGGCTCGATGCTATATTGCTCGGGGATTACTTAAGTTGAAAGTTTAAGGTTTGCTTTAGGCCTATTGAGCATTATTCATGAGTGAATGAAGACAGAAGTAATCAACAGTAAAACGAAATGCTTTTTAACTGTTTCATTAACAACTGCATAGACACATCATGCATGGCATATCATGGAATATATGTGAGTCATAATTTATATGTTCAACCGTGTTTGTTCCCTATTGAGCTAGGATGTAGCTCACCCTATAGACTATACGTCGCAGGTCCACTACTAGCATTGCCGAGGCTTGAGAGGCCGATCGTGAGTCGGACCTTGCGGCCGGTGAAGAGTTGGAGCCACCTCCAGAGGACTTCTTCTAGAGGACTCCGTTGTGCCACTTTGAGGGATTTTGGAGAGAGTTTTTGTACGGCTTGGTATGTCAAGCCTTGATTCTGTTTAAACCATGTATATATATATAGATGGGATTATTCTTTTGGGGCGAACTATCCGTGATGATTGCTATCATCGATGGTTCGGATCGGTTCTCCATTCATGTAGAGGCATGAGGGTAGAATTGTCTTTTGGAGAGTTAATTAATATAGATTCAAATTCCGCAATTTCGTTTATTATTTTATTGCAATGCTTGATATACCAGTGTTCCGTGCTTAGCTAAGGGGCACGGTCAAGATGATCGTGCTGATGGCACGGGTTTCGGGGTGCCGAAATCTGGGCTGTCACACTTTGTGTGTAAATAACCAAAGGTTAGGTTTGCATCCCGTCCACCCCTCCCAACATGAATTTTCTCAATCAACAACATGGGTGCTATAGTCTTTTTTTTGGCCCAAATCATTACATTATCTTCTGTTATCTTCAGGTTACCAGCTACCTGCTGCAGGAAATTGAACTTGATCTTTGTGATCGAGTTGAATTATATGATAAAAGAATTCCTATTTTTGATGAGTATGGCATTGAAGAAGAGATAGATAATACCCTTATATTAAGCCATCTTAAACTTCATTAATTCCCCCACTCATAACCATCCACATATATCACATGTTCCACAACAATAATATAATGCCCTTATTTTTATCACACACCCATAATATAATACCGTTATTTTCAATTTGCATGGAGGAACCCATGACTAGCGATGACAATTAATGGATGTGTTTCTGGTGACATTGCTATAATAATAGATGGGGACGGTTTGGTTGTCAAAATTTTGGTTAAAACAAAGGGGATGGTTTGTTTGTTAGTCTCATGAATTCAAAAGTGACAACTGGGCTATAGGGGATGGGAGCTTCAAGCACAACTCATTCCACTGGAAACTCCAGCTTAAAATGTGTAGAGCTTGGCTTATGGGCTATACAGCTAGAAATAAGAAAGACATAAATGGAATTCATTTAAATCTATCTCAACAAGATGGGATTCTTTAGATCTATATAACCCTATTTTAGAATTTTTTGGGGCAGCGGTGGTAGACAAGTCACGGATTTTTAATTTTTTGGTGATTGGTAGTCTGTTGGTGATCTGTTTGGTGCTGCTCACACAAAACAACTACTGGAGGTAGGAGATAAATAGCAGATGGCACAGGTCCCAAAATACCAAGTATTTTTATTAGGTAAGTGGTTAGAAATAGGAGTTTTATTTTTAATAGTACTCTCAGTATATCTTATTTACTATATTTCAATTGCTAATTGCTAATTGATAGTTTTTGCATTTGCTAATTGATAATTTTTGCACTATCATCATGCGGTCCACATTATTATATTACAGGTCAAAATATAATTATGAAGATCCTTTTAATTCATTAGGGTAATCCATAAAAAATTTATCAGCATGATCAATCTATTAATAGTCTAAGCTAAGCAATGCACCCATATGGGTCTTTACACTTAAATAAAAATTTTCGATAAACCATCTTAAACAGTTATTAGACTAGCTAATGAGAGTGAACTTTGATAATAGCACCCTTTTAATCCAAATACAATGTACATACTTGTTTTCTTTTGGAACCAATGCTAAGAAATCTAGTTTCATGTAATGCTGTTTAATGCCCAAAATAAATGATTTTAGATTCTTGAATACAATTTATCTTCATTCTTGAGGGCATAACACTCTGCTTCTGTTTGCTTTGTGTCTACTATCTAGTATTAGTTAATTAGTAGTTTGTATGTGGAGTAATAATTTATGGAATTTTTTAGATATTTAAGGCTGAATAGATTAGGAAAGTGATTTAGGATTCTGAAGTAGCTCGTAAAATTGACTCAACAATTTCCTGTTAATTCAAGTGATTTCTATTTATTATGTTTAGAAGATTGATTTTTGAAGTGGGGATTTCCAGATTGGTATTGGAGTAAATGTGGCCAAGCAGATACTTGGTTCTTGGTGGATTTTCCCAATTTTCTTTCATGTTTAGAAGATTCACTAAATCAAGTCAGGTTTGGGTCACAGAACCATCTTCATAGCACCCATTACTATCTTTTCCAACTCTTCGTGCCCAAGACATGGCTGTAATTTTCCGGGGTTGAGCACATGTAATTGACCCATCAGTGACTGCTGCTAAATCAACAAGGTACTGCACCAGCTATGTACTCTTCCCAGAACCAGTCTCACCAATAAAGACCATTACCTGTGCGAATGAAAGAGAAAATAGTTATTAAAAATTGAGATACAAATCATGAAGATAGCAACAAACAAGTAGAACAGATGAGACCAAAATCCCAAATATAGAGTCCGCAATTTCAAAAGTTTCAGCCAGAAGGAAAGTCAATCGAAACAATAATCATAAGATTGCACAGGTATTAATAGGACTTCAAAATTTCATGCATGGGTACACCATGCAATTAGGAGAACCTTTCTATCAAAACATTTTATTTCGGACCGACGAGGACAACATCTAAATCAAATTTCATGACCGAGTATGTTGTCACCCATTGGTATCGGGCACCAGAGCTGCTACTAAATTGTTCAGAGTACACGGCTGCTATTGATATTTGGTCTGTACGGTACTTACTTGGTGAAATCATGCATTTTAAATTCCATCATTGCTTATAGAAAAACCACCCATTGCTTATTCACTCAGTATAATCGCAAGAATATTCTATCTAGTGTTAAAGGAATTAGTTTCCCCAATATGCCGTGGAGGGAAGGTTTGAAAGGATTAACCAGCATCCAGTTAGGTACTTTTTTATTTTTTTCCATTTATCTCATAATTGTCTATGATTTGAACTTTATGACCTTTTTTTTTTCTATATCATTAGCTGCAACTGTATATAGAATGCTGGAACACATTCATTCCCTATAGGGATCATTGAAGTTCTTAATACATATCTCTTGATAGAACTAAGTGCCGATGACATAGAATTTGTCTATCAGAGATTAGTGCCATATACCTTGATTAACACCACTTTTGCAGTTTATATATATATATATATATATATATATATATATATATATATATATATATATATAATTTTCTATGACTGGAAGGCATACTTCCTATGAACTTACTAAATGTGTAATTATAATCACAGGTCATGACAATGATATGCTGAGAAAATGGTGTTTCTATGCTTGGAGTAATGACTTTTTGATCTTTGAACAAAAACAAAACTGATGTACCTTTAATAGGGTTGTCTTAGTCAGCATGTTACCCAACCCACACCCGCTTTTTTGAACTAGGCCAGGCACATAAACTTTACTCATCGAGTCGAGCAGGGGAAAAATGGCCTGACCCACACACACACACACACACACACATATATATATATATATATATATATATATATATATATATATATATATATATATATATATATATATATATACGGGTTTTTGTGGGTTGGGTACATGCTATTGGTCCATTGGCTAACCTAGATTTCACCCTGACCAGGCCATTATGATGACTAACCTTTAACAACAGTGTAGTATATAAACTAGGAAAGGACTATACTGTATTGTAGAAAACTTTGAGTCTTTAATATTGATCCTAAGGACAGTATTCAATAACAATTTCACATTTCCAGAAATTAAATTTTTTGTAGCTAGGTCTTTTCACAAGCAAATGCCCTATTATCCATGTTTAAGGCTTTCGTCGTCTGACATTGCTTATTCTTTTGAGCAGAGTCTGTAAAAACAACTCTCACTCCTGGCCTAGTTTGGTGGAGCAGCTCACTCAATCAAAATAATCATAATGCTTTCATAAAAAGGAAATGCTGATGTAGAATATAGCGCATAAGCAGGACGTGACATAATTTGAGAAGGCAACCTAATCCAGGTATCCAACTAAGTATCCAAGTAAGATGGTCTCAAATAGTCTATACTATTACCATAAACTCAGCAACTCATTCTCACCTCAGTTCAAGACAAATTAGTTCAGTTATATTTGGAAGGCATTGGCTAGTGTTTCTCTTTGATACATGCTATCCGATTCCGGGGTGTCATAAAGTTCTGCAGATTCTTACAATTGCTCAAAAAACTTTTCTGTATCATACCATTATATATGCTCTCTTCTTCATTTATGATGTTACTTACACTAGGGATTTCTCTGTTTCATACTGGATGAAGCCCAATTTTCTTTATTAATAGATAGGATGAGTATATAGTATTAACATGTCTCTGGCTTATGCTGCTAATGCAGATGACAAGTGGAGTTACAAATCAAGGCGATCATGTAAAGGTTGATGTGCTTGCTGATCTGCGAGTTCGATCTTGTTTTTTGCAAGCTTTTGTCTGTTATTAGTATCTAATGGAGTTT
This sequence comes from Chloranthus sessilifolius, assembly GCA_021018995.1. Taxonomy (NCBI): domain Eukaryota; kingdom Viridiplantae; phylum Streptophyta; class Magnoliopsida; order Chloranthales; family Chloranthaceae; genus Chloranthus; species Chloranthus sessilifolius. The sequence goes on from CM037592.1 coordinate 120,518,143, forward strand.
CACAATGCTGAGTACTCTTCATTTACAATAGCTTACAAACAGGAAATCCCATATTCCCATAAACTTGCTCTCAAATCACTTGCTTTGGAGGCCATACAATTTTATACTAATATCTACATGAGAAGATCTTTTCAGACATCTATATTGCCATTTAAACCTGATCTGATTCTCTTTCTTGGTGACCACTTCGATGGTGGCACATTCTTGTCAGATGAAGAGTAAGGCATGAAAAATTTGATTGTACTTTTGAACTTTGCGCAATTTTAAGGGCATTTTTTCCCAAGCATATATGTTTCTCTTAATTCATCAATTCCTATATTGTCATATTGTGGAATTGCTTATAGTGAATATGAAAACATAAGATAAATACAGATTTGTTTTGATTTCTCATCAATGGGGATTTGCAACAATCATACCATTACTTATTGCACATACACATGTAAAAAGAAAAGCACAAACAATAACAATAAGGTCTAGGTGGCCGACCGTGTATTTGATGTTTTTTTCTTTGTCTAAATGACTATTGCAGGTTCGGATTGTTGTAGGTTCGGATTGTTGTTGCTCAAGCTCTCACAATCATGGCAATTAGGTCTAGGTGGCCTTTTAGATTATAAAGATACAAATTCTTTACATGCTTTGGCTCAAGGTGGAGTGCAATCTCAGTTTTCGGATATACAAAGTAACGAAGAAGATCAAGGAGCTTTGTTTTTTAATAAGTCCTAAGTTAAATCAAAACATGCTTGAATATGCCATTGTTGAATGTGTTAATAGGATGGTGCTAAATGTAGTAATGTGATTTTTTCAATGTATTAATGAGATGTTGTGGAATGTATTAATAAGATTTTATTATATATGTTTTTTGGCTTATTATTTTTCTTTTTAGTTGAATGGATAGTGAATATTTTGCCTCATATTTCTTGTTTATATAAAGGTTGGAGGCTTGAATTATGGTCCCCAGAGAGGGCACAAGTTGAAATCGCTTCTAGCTTCTGTCACTTAAGGTGGGAAACGTACCACATTCGCCCATTTCCATCTTGTTTAGGACACCGGATTTATGTTCTTTTTCTGAAAAGGTGTCCAATTGGTCTCATTGGGCCCACAACGGGCCAGGTATGGGCTAAGATATCTAGACCTAATATTAATGGGTTGGCTCAGCCGGATTAGTAAATCGGTCGCGTATGGGCTACTTCCAAAAGTTTAATAAGGTTCGACTCATTTAATAGTCACTCGAACCCTCCCCAACTTCATCAAATGAGTTCGATTAATAAGTCTGGTCGGTTGCTCTAGACGAGAGGCCAATTTATTGATTCAATTTTGATACCGGACCTACACCTAACAAGCGTGATTTTAATTGATGGGATAAATGGATTTCTAACATCCTTAAAATTCGTGTACGTACGATTTAATTTGAAGCTTCTTTTGTATCGTGCGGAGGAGGGACACCAAATGTAGCTGCTATGTTTCTTTATGTTGGTGTTATATATATATATATATATATATATATATATATATATATATATATATATATATATATTAGAGTACCTTTAAATCCACCCACCAAGTCTTTGGGTTTACCCACGCGGAAACACATCGACTGCATTGAATCAGATGATGGAGATTGTTTATCGTCCCAATATTTCACGTGATCGATCTTTAGATCATGGGTGTACCATCAGACGGTCGATTTTTTATTTCATGTGGTATACACCCTTAAAAGGGATCTTAAAATCAATTTTAAGCATGCACGTGATGTTATGGTCACTTTTCTGAGATGCGTGCAGCGTGAAATAAAACACTGGTTGTTTGATTGTACGCCAATAATCGCAAGATCCATCGTGTGAAAGACTGGGAGGATAAATCATTTCCATCGTCAGATTCAAATTGGAACAATAAACAATCTCCAACATCTGAGTCAGATTAGTCAATGGTTCTTGTCCAAACAGTATGTGATATGTTATGCAATCTGGGCCGTCAAATTTAAATTTCATGATCTATAGATCCTTAGTGCATAAGATTGGCATGAAATATAATCTTCATCATGTGATTAAATGTAGTCAAAGGTTATTATTTGAGTTAACGGTTGACAACAATAGAACATGTGATAAATATCGTGTTTTGCTCCAATCTTATCAACTAAGGATCTATAGATCATGAACTTTAAATCAGACGGCCTAGATTGCGTTTTCACATGCCACATCTCCCTAAAATACAAAGTTCTTTAACTGCGGTGCAATCACTTAAAAAGCGTGTGCATGTAATGGCTCCCACTTGAATATATATATATATATATATATATATATATATATATATATAGATATATATATTAGAGTACCTTTAAACCACCCACCAAACCTTTGAGTTCACCCACGTGGAAACACATCGACTGCATTGAATCAGATGATGGAGATTGCTTATCGTCCCAATATTTCATGCAATCGATCTTTAGATTATGAGTGTACCATCATACGGTCGGTTTTTTATTTCATGTGGTACACACCCATAAAAGTGACCTTAAAATAAATTTTAAGTGTGCACGTGATGTTAAGGTTACTTTTCTGAGATGCGTGCTGCGTGAAATAAAACACTGGCCATCTGATGGTACGCTGATAATCTCAGGATCCACCGTGTGAAAGATTGGGAGGATAAATGATTTCCATCATTCGATTCAATTCAGTCAATCTGTTTCAGCATGGGGGAATTCAAAGATTCGTTGGGTGGATTTAAAGGTACTCTCTCTCTCTCTCTCTCTCTCTCTATATATATATATATATATATATATATAAGCAACCGACTTAAATTAGATTCGAAAAAATCTCCGTCAAATATGTTCAACCTCATCTCGATTGGTTGCCCATAAATTTTGAGAGAAATCCGAGTACGGCACATAAACCGATGATTAGATCACGTTTCTACGGTCATAGTATAACTACTGATTGAATCAATTCTGAGGATTTTCCGAGAGGAACTTAAAAACAAAGGATTCTAAGTTTTATAAGAATCTGTAAGGAATCTGAGTAACTTAAGAACGCATATGAGAAAATCAGGAATCTGAGTTTGCTAAGAATTTGTCAGGAATCTGAGTGTCTAAAAATCTGAGCTTTTCTGGGAAAAATCAGGAAACACCTGAACGAGGCCTAAGGAAGAGTTGAAAAAATTTACCTATAAAGCGATGAGGGCATAAGGTGAAAAACTTTGATTTGAGGAGATATCAACTAATTTACCCTAAATTAATATAATGACTTACTCTTTTGTTCCAAGGGCTTAGACAAAAACACAGAAATGTAGGAAAGAAAATAATATTCCTATGTTTTCTCATGGATACCTCAGTTGTAGAAAATCATGAGATTCCTTTGTTTCCCTTTATTTTTCATTATTTAGATGACCACATTATTAATTGGGAAAACACAAGATTAACCAAATCTTGTGTTTGGATACATGTGCAGAAAATTGTAGGAAAATAACAAAAATGACTAAAATATTATATATGTATTCAGTTTTTTTTTTTTTACATATCTTATTGAATTTCTTTGGTGATTGACTTAGTGCTTTGTGAAGGTTAAGTTCTAGGACGTTCAAATTTTGTTATGTGTAATAAATTGTTTATTTTTTTAAAATTAATTATACTAGAGCATATACATTATATATGTAAGTATGTAACCCTACAACATAGTAGAGCCTCTTGTGAGAGAAATCTCTCTCAAAATAAATCCGACCAACACCTAAATAGATGGAGGGGAGCCTAAAAATAAGCCAAAATTGTGGGATTTAGTTAAAACAATCAAAGAATAAATATTTATTATGAAAACAAATACCATAAAAAAGATTGTTTGAAGATTTTTGATAATTTTGGGTGGTTAATATAATTTTGGATGGATAAGAACCCACTAATATAAATTAGGACCCCTAAATCTTAGTAACAAATTTTTAGAAAAGATTGGGTGATCAATTGACCACCCAAGTCATAATCATGATTCTGCCTATGATATTTGGGGATGCAATATAGAATTAACATTTGATCGTCTGATAGGGGCGCTATGATCTTAAGACCAATCATGAGGAAGATTGAAAAAAAAAACAATCTCCATTGTCTAATTCAAATCAGTCGATGATTTTCGATCATGAAAAAATTGTGTGGTATTACAAAAAAACGAGTGAGAAGAGCCGTACCCTTATTTTTTTCTTCTCCACTTCTTCGCTTATCTTTCCAAGGTCTTGGCAAATTGAATGCCGAGGGGATACCCTCGAACTCTTAAGTTGAAAATGAGCGTAAAAATTATATTTTATATTTCGACTGTTAAGTTGTTTCCAAACGATGGAAAACTAGAGAAAATATAATTCGAATCTAAGTATTCTTTTCTTTTTCCCATATCCAAACATGCGCTAAGCATGGGCACCATGGATCAAAATTTCGTCCAATACCGATACGTATCGGACGATACGTATCGATATCGGAGGTGGACAATACGGTACATTAAATGTATCATATCGCCCTTTTGTATGGATGATACTGGATGATATATTCAATGTATCGTCCGATATTTTACTGTTTCAGTACGTATCATTCGATACGTGCCAATTTTTTGCTCAGACGATACATATCGGTTTTCCGGCATTTTGATCCATAGTGGGCACCCTAATAACCACTTGACAGCAAATGAGGCCAAAATGGTGCCACAAGTGCCAACCTAAAGGTTGTACTATTGTCAACCTTTCATGCAGCTCAACTCTAAACCCCTTCAAAAATTGAAGTTGTCTTATTTGATGTGGCATACAACTGACCTTATGGTTAGAATCGACTCATGATTTTTAAAAGGGTACTGGTATGTACAGTCGAAGGTTCTATCTTTGCAGTTTGGGCAGTTTGGGGTTTCCACTATTAGTATGGATGACTACCTTGACTTGAGGGAGATCGTTTTTGTCTCAACCTTCTACCCCTTATATCTTTGAGATTATAACCCACATATCATATCAGACGGTTAGGTGCTGATTCCATATAGCATACACCTCCAATAGTGACTGTGATCATGGTGTACCATGCGAAGGTTCCAGAGTCACTTTTGGGGATATATTCCACTTGGAATCAACATTTGACCGTCTGATAAGTAGGGCATGATCTCAAGATTTATTGTTGAGAAGATTGGGATGAAAAATGATCTCCATCATTTGATTCAAGGGAGACGATAATTTTAACGGTGGAAATCTCAGGCTACAGAGACCAAATCTTCAACGTAAATACTGGTACCCTATTAAAAATCACCCAGATGGTCTCCATTTACATAACAACTCCCATGTAAATATGAGAAATCACTTATTCATCAAGAGGTTGACTTGTATGAGTGCTTTCAAAGACATTGTGTGGCATGACATGATGTGGCGCATATGTTTTGATGAATTCAAGTGATTGCTTAAGAAAAATGATCCCTATTAAAAAGATTTTACTCATCCCATGGATGCACTGCAATTTCAATGGTTAAGAGATGGTTTATATTAAAATGCATACATCAGATGGTTCACATCTTTTAATGAGTGTAATTTCTGAAGTCGGATCAGATGATTTATATTAGACAACTAAGATATAATACATGTGCAAACTTGGATGTAGAGAGGATTCATTTTAGCGCAACATACTGGAAGGGGACCCGCACAAATAGGCAGGAGCAGGTGTCGGGATTAAAACCCATGACCTGTGCTTCTACAAGGGAAGAGGTGACCAGTTCAGTACTCAACCGGTCTCCTCTCCACCTTAACAGATATCTAACTTAATAATTATATTGCGGTAACGCAAAATTATCTTGTTTATCAAATATAGCTTCAGTAAAGGCTGTCAACGAATCGGGTCAACTCAATACCCGACCTATCCACCCGGATTTTTTACTTAGTACAACACATAAATTTTATCCAGCAAGGTGAGGCGGGCACGAGGCATTTGACCCACCTTTGGGTCAGGGCAACTGAACCCAACCCGATATTTCATATACAAAATGAAAAAATATAGAAGTTTATTAACTTGGACGGGCTAGGTTTTTTGGTCGGGCATTAAGTCAAATCGGGCATATACCTTTGACCTGTTAAGAGTTGGGTTGGGTTAGGCAAATCCCTTTTTCCCAATTGATAGAGAAATTGTTTGGCCCGACCCAACCTGACCCATTAACAGCCCTAGTAACACCCATCACTACAGCAAAAATTCTCTAGGATACCAGAAGAAAAAAATAAGCCTTCTATAGCTATGCCTTCACCTCATAAACAAGTGCAAATACTATATCCTCTTTACAAGTAATACAAACCCCAAATTAAAATAATATTTTAATAAATTGGGGGCACCAAATCGGATATAACGTATGTGGAGGGGAAGGTGAGGTCCTCTTTTGTCTTCAACTCACAAGCTAATCCCTTCATCTCCTCCCCCTATCTCTCTCACTCAGGGAGAGCCATGGCGATAGCAAGTTCAGCAGCAGCAGCATCAAAGCTACTCTTCCCCTACCCATCACCAACCACCAATTCTTCAACACCCACTAGAGACTCCACCTCCCTGATAACCTTCAAAACCAACCTCACCTCCTCCTCATGGCGCACCACTATCCTCACCCGTGCTCCGCCCCACACCGTATCCACCACTCGCACCCTCCGCACCACCCCAATACGCGCCGCTCGCGGCAAATTCGAGCGGAAGAAGCCCCACGTCAACATCAGCTGTCAGCCACGTCGACCACATTAACAACCCTCTATGACCCTCACCATAGCCTCCTCCCTCATAGCATAAAATATGAAAATCGCCAGTTGATCCTCCCGTTCTGATTGGTATCGATGATTACGGATGGTTGGTCTTCTTCGTTGATCAGTTTATGGATCAATTGTCTTTGGAAAATCAATATCCAGACGATCTTCTGCCGTTCGGTATATCGTATCGGATAGTTGCCCACTTGAACAATTTGAAATTGTACCACATTGCATGTTTCTTTAACTTTGAATATTGCCTTTTGAGACAGTTATGAAATTCAGTAAATAATTCTTTGATGGATCAATTCATCAATATCGCCTTATCTTAAAAAGATGAAATGAATATAGTGTATATCTTCTTGAAATTATAGTCCCCTTCACATGCGTCAAGGTGATTCGAGTAAGTACTCAAGCGAATACTATATTTCTTTCAGTGGGTGCGTCTGGGCCCATCAGCCTCTCAGCGGTCCTTCAGTACTCGGAAAGTTCTTCTTATGATAAACTTCAGTCTGTGTTTCTTGTATTTTTCTCTGTTCTTGATACAACAACATAGTTTGATTTTAGTTCTGATTGTCTTTGAATATAATTATTGGTTTATTTGTTGGTCCATGGTTAGGTATGGATCAAATCTGTTTTCTCTGTAAATCTACGTGTCGTTTTTTCTTGTGCCTTCCATCATCATTCTTTTTCCAGTTTTCAGTTCTCTGAGAACATCGATGATGAGTTGGTGAAGATGATTTGGTTAGAATTGGAATTCATTTAGTGCCACAATGGCTTTATATGGTTAGAATCATCTAATCCATATATTTTAAATGGGGCCAAGTGGGTGGCTTGCATTTAACTAGCAATGCTTAACGTAAAGACCAAAGACTACTTGTTTATCAAATAAAGCTGTACTAAAACCCATCATAGCAATACAATTTATCTAGAATCCTGTGAGAAAAAATCAATGAGTACTTCAAACCATCTTAAAGGTATTCTCACCTTATCGTCAGTTCTCATTGATCAAATTATAAACATATGCAAATTCTACAATTGTTTTACAAGTCATATTGAGCCCAATTTAAAATCATATTTGATTACGATAGCCAAATCGAGATACAATGTCGTTAAGGACCTCTTTTGTCTTCACAGATAATCTCTTCCCTCCATCTCCCCTCTTGTAGAGCCATGACAATAACAAGCTCAAAGCGACATGTCACGGTCGCACTTCCCTCACTCGCACCCCGGCACTAACGACGCTTAGCTAGGTCAGCCTACTGATAACAATCGTCATGAGGCGTCCTTCGACGCTTTTTTCAACCAGCGGTGCCAGCTACGCGTGCAAAGCCAACCCATCCGCATCGCACATCACTACCACCCGCCTAGAGGACGGGAACTCCTCCCAACATGGTTGCCTCTATTTCACTACTACCACTCGCTCATCGTGTCCCTTACGACACGCCATCTGCCATTCGCTAACTTGGCTCAAGCTTCACCACACCGCACTAGTACCTCGCTTCGCGCCGAACCAAGCCCTGACCTTGTGCCTCGCGCTCGCGTGCCCAACTGAGTCCCACGCAGCTTGCCTTCGTGTGCGTTCCGAATTACTAGCACACGTACGTCCTTAGCCCACATGCTGTCGTGCTCAACTGAGTCCCACGCAGCGCCTTGGTGTTGTCTCGTGAGGTTGCCCAGCCATATGCACCGCGACGCGTAGTCCGGGGCCATACATCAACCTCCCTCGGGTTCCACACGGCATCGCTGCGTCGACGTCCTAGGCCCACCCTTTCAGGCCTAGGAGACACTTGCGCCCCCTCTGGCAACGCAAGGCCCCGTGTGCGGGGGAATAGCTCTCAAGCTCCCTTCCCCTATATAAGGGTAAAACAGTCATTCAGCCAGAATGGCAGGATAACCTCAAACCTATTGGTTTGACATACCGCAACGCCTCATGCATCGCTAGCCCACCTTGGCTATGTCGCGTCCGTGTCGCGACCGTGACGCTCCGCGTCGTACCCTCATGCGACCGTGTCGCGTCCTCGCAGCGCGACCACGTCGCCGGGCCTACTTGGCCCCATGTCGCGTGCCCTCCTGGCACCACATGCCGTGCCACGTGCACCACGCCGCAAGCTCGAGTATTGGCCCCGTCACAAGCAGCTTCAAAGCTACTCTTCCCATACCCATCAAAAGTAGTAGCAGTAGCACCACATCACTTAGAGAAGCTAGCTTCCTCATAAGAATCAAAAATAGCACTCACCTCATCATGGCACACCACAATCATAGCAAAAATGCCAAACAATCAAACTAATAGAAGCAACTTCAAAAACACACCAGTGAGAGCTGCTCACAGAAATTCAAGTGTAAAAAGCCACATCTGAACGTTGGAATACCGGGGATGTTGACCACAAAAAGATGACGCTGGCCATAACCAAGGTATCGGTATCAGTATCGGGTATTGGTCCATCTGGGAATGATACATATCGGCTGATATGAATATGGTATTGCTGATATTGTATGGGTCAATATTTTTTTTTTGTCGCCGATTTGAGTAACTATGGGTAACACTACGTTAATCCCTTATGCCGCAACAGATTAAAGGTTTAGGGCAGCATCGCTTTTACATCCTGATCCCACAAAAAGAGATTCCAAAACTGGGTCAGAGTCCTTATGTTACTTAATCACTCATTCACCCAGCGAATCGCGAATTCCATACAACGCATCAGTTCACAAATCAATTTGATTCTAATTCAGCATGACAAGTGAATTGAATTGACTAGTTAATGTTAATTATTTTGCTTTCAAACAAAATTTAAAAGTATAAAGAAAGGATTTGAACATAAGACTTAATGGTTTTTAAATGTTATAGCTCTCAAATTAGTCATTTACATCTCTTTTATTATATATTACAAATTTAAATTACAAAATTAATAAATTCTTATAAAACTCATCCTACCCATAGAATAGGATTCACTTAGTAGTAGCGAATTGCGAACTTCGAATTCGAATTAACGAACTAAGTAACATTAGGTTATCAACAACAACGCCCCTGAGGCTCCCTGGAGCTAAGAGCAGCTCTTTTGAGAGTGATCTTTCAGAGAGTTTTCTTGCTGGATTTATTGTTTGGTAACAGTCTTGAGAGAGCAGTTTTAGAGTTACTCCCATAAAAGTTTTTGTTTGGTAAAAACAACTTCTATGTAGAATATTACAATTAGTTGACCAAAATGACCCTGAAAGTGTTCAGAGAACAATTAGAATCATAAATGTGGTCAAGATTAGGAAATAAAACTTACCTATAATCAATTCAAAGTATTTCTATACTTATCTTAAACTGAATACAATTGTAAACCCAAAATCGAATCGGCCTCTAATAAGAATGGTCATAAACTCCATCCCCTTTAAAAAAGAACCTAGTGCTCAAGGTTCATTTTTGAGACTGATGATTGAGCATTCATCACAAGTCCTATTATGTGTATCTAGTCCACTAGATCTTCCTCAACATATTTGTGCTCTCCTATTTTAGATGACAACCCACCTAATTTCCTCAAGAATATTTTGTTAACTAATATGGATCTCATATACATAACCAATGTGATTATAGAATAACAGAGGGTTGACTATATCAATTTCATATTTGAGTTGAAAGATGACATCTTAATTATAGAAGGTAAAGATTGAAAAAATAGATATGAAACAGTAATCATATGAACTCAATCAAATGGGTTTTCAATAAAATTCTATTAACCTCATCAAAAACTGAAATAGGGGTTGCCAATCACATAAATTCAAATAAAAACTATCAAAATCATTCACGCAAATGAACAGAAAATCCAAAAGAAAAATCCATAAAAGAAGTGGGTTTTTTTTATCATAATGAAAATAAAAATATAGAAAAATAATAAATGATTTTCCATTAAACCTGCAACTCACTGCAACACATCAGAAAATATAGTAAAATAATCAATAGATGGATGGATCAAAGTAGGGGAATGATTCAATTAGAGATTCGATTCTCATTTAAAAACCCTAAGTAACTGGATTCATGGATCAATCAATAATTGGTTTGGCAATCGATTGATCAATTGAGAGAGAGAGAAAAAAAATATTGCGACAGCCTTGTCCTTCTTCTTTGCTCGATCACTTCTCGTCCTCTTCCGAACCCTAGAACGGGAGAGAAGAAAATTTACTTTTCATTCTTATATGAGTATTTTTGGTATTAGGATAAAAGAGTGAGGCTATTTTAGTCATCGCAACAAATGAATCACCGTCATCTGCTCCCCGCGCTCTCGCACCGCCCACTTGAAAGAGCAGCTGAAAACTGCTCTTTTAAAGAGACCTAAAATCAGCTCTTTCACTCTCCGAAAGAGTAGAGAGCACTTACAACCAAACAGACTCCTATGCTAAATAAAAGAGCTAACCCAAACACAGCCTAAGAGATACGAAGAAATCGATAGAGCCTTCGAAGAGCAAGAGATCGAGGCATCATTGTCAACCCCGCCACCATCAAATACGAAACCAAAAAAGTGCCTCTACACTCACGTAGACTACTCTGGCTGCATCATCATCAATGCCATCCAAATGGGTTGCTCCATACTCGTTGTCTCCGGTGCTGACGATCCCATGCCCCAGACCAAAGAGCACATATTCATTGTTGGGTCGCTTTCAGAATTATGGGGTACTATTCTCAAGTCCTTCGATCTTAGTTGGGTATCCCCGGAGATCCTTTCGGAGTTTCTGCTCTCTTGGAACGGCTTTAGGTGGGAAGGGCCGCAAGGAGCTTTCTAGAGGGTGGGAGTGTACGTTGTTCTATGGATTATTTGGCTTGAAAGAAACACTTGGGTCTTCAGCCGCAAGCGACGTCCGATTGGCTCTATCTTAAAACTGATTAAAGAGCTGATGTCCCACTGGGTTTTGCTTGATAAGTATGGGGGGCAGGGGAGTGGAGATTTCTGAGTGAGATCTGTATTTTGGTTTTTAGAGTGGTTTTGGTGGGTTAGCTAGTTTGTTTTCGGCCTCACCTTGGCCTGTACTTGTCTCCTGTTTTTCTTCGTTTTGCTCTCTTTGTTTTCCTTTTTCCAGCTTCTCGCTGGCCTTATATGAAACTCTGCCTCTTTTACTGATTAAAAAAAAAAAAAAATGGTCATTTTCCTTAACAAGCAACACTAAGTCTACAGTGAAGAGCTCTTGTAGCCAAGTCACCAAGTCGGGGATTTGAGAATAAGTCACCAAGAGGAAAATCAGAAAACTTGTAAAAAGATCGGAAATTTCGAGATAAAATGGACAAAAATAAAAAGTTGGTAAAAATACAAAAATATTGAAAAAGTTGTGATTTATTGAAGAAGTAATAATCTAATCGTGATTTGATCACGAGATTCATGGTTTTCTAAAAAATACAAAATTTTTTTTATTGTAAATTTGTGATTAATTCTAGTATTATTCGGTGAATTAAAATTATGATTAGTAGCGAATTTCTAAAGAAGTTAGTGCTTTCAGTAACTATGCTTACTGTATATACTGAAATGCCAGTTAAGGATGTCGTTGATTGAAATAATCGACTATTAGTTGGTTTCCACAGTTACATGAAGATTGAACTGGAAGAACAATTGATTCGTAGTGAAGAATCTAAAGTCAAAAGTGCGAAGTTTGATAATAAAATTGATTCGAGTGAGGAATCTAAAGTCAAAAGTGTGAAGTTCGATAAGATCAGATGTCCAGAGTTTGAAGTTCGAGAAGTTCAGAAAATTGAAGATTAATAATTTTGTTTCGTAAATGTGTGTTCAACCGAAGGGAGTCTGAATACGTCTACATTCTGAGTTCGGTTAAGGTAAGGTGCATTCAGCTCAGATTCCTAACTTTTAAAACGGTCTTTGAAGAAAATGCTTGTTAAATTCAAATCACGAGGGGGGTAAAATATAGATGTGGAGATGGTCTTTGCTACATTACGTTGAAATTATGAGGGCAATTCAACGAATGTTTGGGAATGTCAGGTACTCACAGGTGATTTGAAGAATGTCGGTGTCAGACTTGATCGAGATATATGCCCTCGTGCATTCTTTTACGAGACTGTGGCCCCTAATGGTTAAATCTGGAGTTTGTTAAAGTTGTTACAGGTGTTGAAACATCATTGGGTCAGAAGTGAAAAGCTCGGATTTGTCTTATTGTCAGACTGACGGGAATTATTAATGCTGGCCATTCAAATGTTACAAATTAACAGTTGGCGTGACTTTGGCCTGCAATCTGAGAGAACGTTTCCAGACGAATGGGAACTCACAATGTGGGATGATGCCATTGGCTGAAGTTTGGCGCTCTGGCTATGAAGAGAGCCAAAATTCATATTTACTGATTGCAGGCTGCACTTTCTGCAGGGGCCATGGCTTGGTGCAATGATAAACAGCTTGGGCTGTCAAGCATGAAGGCTCAGGTTCGAGTTCGGGGAGCTACCACTTTGTGTGTTAAAAACAAAAGGTTAGGCTCATATCCTGTCCACCCTTCCCAGGACCCCATGCGTATAGGACCAGCATTGTGTAATAGCCTTTTTTAAGGCCACAGTTTGCATGAGGAATACTGATGCGACTGGAAGAGTTGCTTCGATCATGAAGGATAAGGACGAGTTCAAGACAGTGATGCCTAGTGATTGGGTGAAGATGGTCGTTGAGCTCATGATGGTTGTGGCTTTTGAGCAAGGGATGAGATTTGCTATCAGAGACGGTGGAAAGACAATTGGGGCTGGGTTTTCCATTCCATTATTGGATGATGATTAACGATGCTTTTTCTTCCTTTGCGAATATAGTTGAATTTAGTAGTTCTCAATTTAGGGACTATGGAGTGTATATTTGCACCATTTTGTTCTGACTTATGCTCGTTGCTGTGATCTTATTTTAGTTAGATCGATGAACTATGATGGTTGTTTTATGTAATTTAATTTCTGAAGTTTATGGTGCCAAATGTTACTATTGTATGATGATGATTGAGATGGTTGTTGTCCAACTGTGGCAATATTTTTGAATTTTTTTAATTGTTGGATTAACTCTCTCTCTCTCTCTCTCTCTCTGGAAGGCAAACCAAAATTGAGTCAAGGATGATTAAATAAATGTTCTTTCTTTGAACTGGTTAATTTTTTCACCATTATTCTCTTGAGGAGAGAATAATGGTGAAAGACTATTAACGAGGACAGTCCTTCACTCACGAATTGTATGATGTAGAACTAGTTTTTGACATTGATAAAGATGATGATGATGATGTCGGCGATGACGGCGACTGCGGTGATGGCAACTATGACGACGAAAAGAGGCGATGTTTGATGACAATGGGCTCCACCAACTCCTTTTACTTGTATCTTTTTTGTAATACTCGTATGCTGTTTATATTATGAAGTTAAATGTGTAATTTTTATTATGTTTTCAAATGAAAGCTATTGATGTGCTTAATAGACAAGGACATTTTATAATTGTAAGTTGCATTGGTTATGCATATTTTTCCATCAATAAAGTGCAAGCTTAGTGAACGCAAGAGCAGTGAAGAGTTATGGTCAAAATACAAATTCGTATAGCGCCAAGTATGATAAGTTCTGGTATTCAAGCTCTATTATATGATATGCAACTAGTCAATGGGTTTAAGGACATCTCGAACATGATCAGTGCAGGGTGGCTGAAGTAGAGACAGGTTGGTGGTGTGATTTGCGAAAATTGAATGACCGCTTATATAAGTTGGCAGTCAGACCATGGTTTTAGAAGTTGTCTCCACCATTATATCTTGTTCTCCCATACATTGAAATGGAAGTTTAATGCTTGCAAATCTTGTTCCATGGTTTGCGAGTTTGGCTTTTCTGTTACAGAAAGAAGCACAATTTTTATTTTTAATTTTTCTTTTATGAAGAAAAAGAAAAAAGACCATGGTTTTAAAACAGCTTAGCGCTGATTGGGCTTGTTGCATTTTTATGTAACAAGAATGAAAACTTGGCTTCAAAAAAAGAGCTGTTAGGAGAAATGGTGCTATCCACATTTTAATGTAAAAATATTGGTAGCACCATCCATGGAAACTAATAGCTATCCAAACACTTGAATATATTAAACGTGGATTGCACCTTTTGAAAATTGGTGCAATCCACGTTTTATTGCACTGGCCATACAGGGCCTTCTGTCTTGAGGCAAAAGGTTTATGCCTGATCTCGAGGCACGGCAAAAATGCCTTGAGGCCTGGAAAAGGCCTATGTGGATTGAGGTCTTACGCCTGGATAATGCCTATGCCTCATCTTCTCAATAGGCTTATGCCTCGACTTTAACATGAGGATCTGATGAATTCTGTGAGCTATTTTTTGTTTTTACCTCCTTACCCATTTACAGTCTTGAAATGCTATTTATACCCTTCCAAAAGGATTTAAGCATAGGAAGGGTTTAATCTCTTCTTTATCGCATTATTTCAAAAGTCTCAAGTCACAAAATCCGTTCTCTATTTTTATAATTTCTCTGCGATAACTCATCAAATTTATTATAGTTATCACAAGCAGCTCTGACGGGGACGTCGAGTACGTGGACATCAATTTTGGACGACATCGCTTCTACCGGCGTCGAAAGAAGCGAAAAGGGAGCCTGAGTAGCCCGAGCACTACAGCGTCAGGGGGAAAAAGGAGACAAAAAGCGTTAACAGATGACGGACATCCGTTCCATCTCGACGGATGTCCGTAATTTTAGTCCTTCACTGTTTCGTGAGGGACGGACGTCCAGAGTGCACCACGGACATCCATGATTTTGAGTCCGTAGGTCACGGACGTCTGTGACCTTCAAGACGGACGTCCGTGGACGACGTTCCACCCCGCGATGGAACTTCTAATTTTGCGAAAATTGCCTTTTTAGTCTTTTATTTCTTTTAGGACTTTTTATTTCGACTTAATTATTGGTGGCCTATATAAGGAGGCCTGTAAAGTGTAAATACCTTTTTAAGAGATTATTGAATATTTTGAATGCTTTATGCTTGAATATTTTTCTTCCCGAGATGAGTTTGGTGTGAGGCCAAGGGAGTGATTCTCAAACTGTTATCGTGTGGTATCTATTCTCTTTTGATCTTTTATTATATTTGCTATCTATCAATCCCTTTTTGTTTCTCTAAACCCTAGTCTATTAGTTTCTTGATCCCAAAACCTAATACCCTTTTTGGAACCCTAAATCAAACAGACCCGCTTCTAAACTATAAAACTAAATCAAACCATAAGCCTATTACAAACCATAAACCTATATCCAAAACCCTAGTTTGAACCCATGAATCTACAACCAATCGAAGACGAACGCTCAAGCCTGGAAAAGCTAGAGTTCTATCTCTAACGATCCCGCCTCAAATCTAACAGTACTTGCGCATCGGACTGGACCCTAGCTGGATATCATGTGATCTATCTCTCGAAATTCTTCAAACCTTAAAGTATTTAGGATAATTTTGCGATTAAACTTGAATTAATTTATTTAATTTCGGTAAAATTGCATTAAAATCATATTCACGCATTTTAGGGTCACCGTCCCGCGTCAGTTTTGGTATCAGAGCCCTAGGTTTTCTAAGTTAGGGCATCTTTGCTTGTCATATTTATTTTATTGCATTATTTTCTTTTGTGAGTCCATATTGCATTCCATATTAGAACCCTGATAGGAATCTGTAATCACCATGGATTCGAGTGAGATTCTCAATACCCTTAAACGTATGCAAGAAGAATTGGGTGCGATTAGTGCACGTCTGAATACCATAGAGCAAGCCCAAACATCCCTAGGAGTTGGTAATGATAGATTACAAGATCGAATCAACCAACTAGCGGTTGATGAACTTGAGGATCAACGCTAAGGGCGCAATGGCTGCCAAGGTAATCAGAATCCGAATCGTACGAATCCTCATAGAGATGACTACGACCCCGAAGTTCAACTCATTAAGAATGCTCGAGTTGAGATTCTGACTTTCGATGGAAGAATGGACCCTACAGTCTTCATCGATTAGCTTTCCGACCTGGATCAACACTTTGATTGGTATGCCATGAATGACGACCGCTGTGTTAGGCTCACTAAAATGAAATTGGTTGGTCAAACTCGACTATTTTGGCTCAATGTCGAGCGCATTAGGGTGAATGCGGGTTGTCCTCCCATTACTCGTTGGGACGACATGAAGGAACGACTTACTGAGAAGTATGTTCCTTTATCATACCACCAACACCTCCTCGACCAGTGACAAAATTTACGTCAAGGTGGTATGCCCGTAATTGATTACATTGCCAAATTCGAAGAGTTCATGATCAGGGTCAAGGTATCGGAAGACCCTGAAATCACTCTCTAGATTCCGCACCGGATTGCGATTTGATTTGCAAAAAGAATTGATTTCTCACCCCGTGGAAACTCTTGAAAATGCTATGCCGTTGTGCAAGATGTTGAACGATATTTGAAAACATCGGTGGTGAAGAGAATCAAGCCACAATTTAGTGGTCAACGCTCCGATGAGGGATGATTTAATCCTCCTCCCAAGCCTACACAACCTTTCCCTACCAATACGAGGTTTGAAAAAGGAAAAGGTGTAGTTGGAGAATCCTCAAGGGGCAACTCTCAAGTAAAGTGCTATAAATGTCATGGGATGAGACACTTTGTCGCCCAATGCCCTACAAAAGACTCCCAAAGGAATCTCTTCATTGAGGGAGAGGAAGATGAAGGTGATGTAGTGGTTTAAGAGGAAGTGTTTGAGCCGGATAACACACTCAGTGATGAGGAGGGTGATGCTATTGGCCATGCTTTAGTTGTGAGGGTGTCTATTAACCCTAACAATTGCTTCATTTGAAAACAAAATCCATAAAAATTACACTTCTATATTCATACTATAAGAACCATTTGACAAGTATTGCAAAGAAAGACAATAGTAGAAGTCTTGGGGGATCATTATTTAAGAGGTTAAGAGTATCTTTCTTATTAATGTCGAATGCTCATTGCGCATCATAGGATCCATAGGCATCTACTTAGGTAACATGCTTCTTAGAGTGAAGTGAAGGACCCTCCTCCAAAATAGTCTTCCACCATTAGACTCTGCGCTGATCAGAAACGAGTAGAGAAATAGGACTCGTAAAGCCGACCCCAAATAGATGCGATAAGGCTATGATGATCACCATCAGACTCTAATCAGGGTAGAACAATATTAGATATCAGATTTTGCTTAGAGGCATGCTCCTCATAAGCATTTTAAGATTGCTACTAATCGCCACCAAGCTGATGGGGTCACCCAGGAAGTAGGGGAGGAGTCACATAGAGCAGTGTGGGGGCTGGAGCCCCCATTTAACTCTTGGAAATGTATAGATATGCTTCTTATAGAGATTTCTTTTATGTTAAGCATGGTTTTAAAAATACCGGTTTTTTGGTACGTATCGTGCAGCTCCAAAATCGGTATGTATCATCCGATACGTGCTGGTTCTGGACAATACATTGGTGTATATCATCCAATACTTATCAATATATGTGTAATGCACCGGTAGGGTACATTCAAAGTATCATACCGGTAAACTCCAAAACAGGTACGTACTGGTTTTGGATGAGATTTTGAACCATGTGTATAAGCCTCCAAATCTATGGTGTAAAAGCCCCCAAATCTACAATAAAATAACTATTAACATCTGTCGGCCATCACTAGCCTCAACCATAAGAAAATCCTGGCTACGCCCCTGCTCGGAAACGTACAGGCAGAAGATACCCAACCATGGATCAAAATGCCGGAAAACCGGTACGTATCGTTGTTAAGAATGAGCTTTTTAATCTATGATCCAGTTAACATGTTCATATTCCTTCACAGAAAGCAGCGTTACTTCAGCAATCGTCTTGGCAAAATAATATCAGAATGAGTAATCTGGTTGAGCAAGTAAGATGTCTCAAAGGTTGTGTATGTGGGTTCTTATGCAATTTACATGGTATAATATTTGACCACGATCATTTATTCACTTAAATACTTTCTGACAGATACGTGGTCCCCTTTCTAGCATCAGGACTCTGAGTAAAACGTTGTCGGTTCATATGAAGAAAACAGAGGTCTGTTGGCTATCATTGTTTGAAATTTAATTTTGCTGGAACTAACTTGAATCCATCTATTTGTGCCTCATGTATTTATTCTGGGCGATGAAAATAACAGTATGTTCCTGCAGATCTCTTATGATATCATCAATGACATAATTGTGCAAGGTGATCATATGAGAGATACCTTACAACAGCTTCAGGATGCTGTCTACCTCACCAAGGTATGTCTCTCTCTTTCTCTCTCATACTTATCATATGAAAAATATTCTTTGTTCTTTCACAAGTTTCTTCTGTTTATGGCCTTTTATGATATTGTTGGGTACATCGATATACTTCTCTCCATACTGCACTAGATCATGAATGTATGTTTCTTTCCTAAAAAAGTCTTTTTGATTCGAAAGATGGGCACCTGCCAAGGATTTTGATCTCTTTACCTTGTTGTACTCATCTCACCATGGATCTCATGCAACTTAAGGAATTGATCATAACAAGCTGCTGTCCTCTATTTCTTTGATGAGGAATATTTCAATTGTATAACTTGTCATTGGACAACCAAATTTCTTCAACAGCCATATAGTCCTTTCAATATCATTGCTTAGGAAATAGTTGATATTCCTTAAATCCTTATATGAAGCATACTTCTGATATGTCCTTACAATGAGTCCAACTACTTAATAAATATGGAATCGTCTATCCCTTAAATTATTAGGGAAATTTGGAAACTTGAAGCGACCTCTTAGTCATTATTTGCTACAGACAGCCGCTTGCAGCAGGGCCTGTTGTGTTATGAGTAATTCTGAAAATTGCATATCTTGCTTAGCCGTTTCAAAACAGTGACTGTCCATAGCCATTGGAAGAGGGATAGAAAGCAGTCAGTTCAGTTAAAGTGGAAGTTGAATTTTTAATTATTTTGTTTAATTCTGGGCTTGGTTGATCTTGGAAGTGTATGTCATAATGACAACACTTATGGTGTGTTGACATTCCAAATGGACCACTTGCTTCACCTTGGCTAATCACGGGTGGACACAATCTTTGCTATCTTTTGGTCATCATTTTTGTTGGTAAATTTTCTAATCATTTTCTATTGTTTAGCATTATCCTATTTATGCTGGATAACTTTCCTAACTAGTTGCATGAAGTGGGAGTTTGAGTGGGGAACTGTGGAAGTAAGGAAGCAACATTCTTAAAATCTCCAGGAAGTAGGAGCGACTATCATTTGTATAAAATGATAGTTAAACATAAAACATGTTTTTATTTCAAATAAATAGAAATAAATTTATTTAATGGTTTTATTTTTATAAAAACTAAGATTATCTGGGTTGTGGAAAATACACACTTGACAACTTTTGGGGACATTTGTGTAACATGTTGGGACTGCTGGGCATTTATGAAAAGAAGTGTTTTGCATACTAATGCCGTATTTAAAATACCGAATAATTTAAATAAGCTTTCTTGAAAGTTGAAATCTATCCATTTTTCTTCATATTTTTGTAGAAAATACTGTAGAATCATTTGTTAGCCAAAAATTTGAATAAGCTTTCTTGAAAGTTTAAATCTGTCCTATATATAGTTTATTCTTCATATTTTCCTTGTAAGAACTATAGTATATTTTGTTATCACTCGCAAAAGATTTTTTTCATTGTTATTTGTAATATATGTACCTAAAAAAATTGCAGTTCTTTTGTTTTTATGGTTTTTACTTCGTATGTACATTATTTTATATTTTAAATGGAGCAATCGATTTTCATGTAAATTAGGATTTCTTGAATAGTTGTTATTCCCTGATGTTTATTTCTTATGGTTATGTGTCATTTGTTTATGCTTTTTTATTGTTTGAGATTGATTGAAAATACTAGTTCTTATTGTTTGTTAGATCCAAACTATTAAATATTGTGCTCTCAGGTTTGCTAAAAGGCTAACTGTATGCTTTAACAATATGATGGAGAATGAAGGAGGAATTATGTGGTGTGTGATGTACTTTGAAATGGGTGAAATGTTTAATGCTTGATCTGATTTCAAACATTAAAGCCTTAGCTTCTAGGCTTGAGACTCTGTCCTAGAGGAGAGAGAGAGTTCCCAAAGCTCCAAGGAAGCCTTTAGTGTACCAAAGGATCTCTCAATCCAAAGATGACAAAGTTTAGGAGTCAGTGCTCCACCTATCCCCTCTCCCAAGGCTTCTATTTGTAGACCTCTTGGAAGAGACTCCAATGATTCAATCCTCAAGATTGGCCTCCTAGATAAGGTAGGATTAAATTTGAAAAGCGGTAAAATTCCTATTTTGTTTTTGTTTTTTGACCAATGTAGAATTTTTAAAGAAAAAAATCAGACCCCTTAAAATTAGGTTTTTAGGCCTAATTACTTGCTTTCCATACTAGTGAGCAATTGGGTTAGAATTGAACCATTATTTGGCGCCGAGATTGCTTAAAAAATTAAAAGCATTTATTATTATTTTTCTTTTCTTTTCGCTTGCCATTTTCACTTGATTTTTGAGCTCTTTCGAACTTTAAGATGGATTTGTTTCCCAACAACTCTGTATGATGATCATCAATCTCTAGGCAATCGAGTCCAAGCCTTCACCTCTCCTCAATATATAAACTTACTTTGAATAGGGAAGGTTTGTGACTCTTTAGAAGGTATTAAAGTGATGCCACTATTAAATCTTATCCATTATTGTTTGGGATGAATAAAAAACATCTTGTTGCTTTGACTAGCTATCATCCTTGAAATTTGGGGGCCCAAATTTGACTCCTTTATAACCCCTCATAATGGGATCACAAATTCACAATGCACTCACCCTATGCAAAAATGTGTGTCCATAACTCAAATGCTAATGTCATATTTGTAAAATCAAAATTTTACACATGTCCAAATATGATTTGCTGCAATATTCAATATTTGCTCAAATAAGTTGTTCTCCGAAAAATAGGGGAAACCAATCGTTCCAAAAAATTTCAAAATGCCCGTGGTTTTTTAGAATATTTGGACCAAAATATGCCAAAATTGTTTTCTTTGAATGGATTTTTATTAAGTCAATAATGTTTTATTAACCAAGTTTCAATTTTTAGGACCATTATGCATCAGTGTAAATTGCCGAACATACTTTTAGATATTACAAGTCACTTTTAGTTAAAATCATAGATTTTTCCAAGAAAAAAATTAAAATTTTGGCAAAGTCAAAACTGAAAATAAGCAACCTAGGAAAATATGTAAGCTCTGTCCGAAAACAAAAGCGATTATCTTGCCAGTTTTAGATCACACATTTTGATTTCTCCAAGTTGGTGAAACAATAAACTGCTTCAAACCCTATCTAGTAAATAACATCATATTTGCAACCCCTCACAAAAAACATTGTGCACGATCACACCTTATGCATCAGATCCGAGTGAGAACTAATATTTCTGGCTTGACCTAGAGTCAATAAGTTTATAGAAACGACATCTGTCCACAAGGGTTGAGATTAAGGATTCCTAACATACTTGGGAGAAGCACTTAGTGGTCTCCAATTTGCCAAGTCACTACTGAATATAGGAGTAAGTGCACATCACATGGAATGGCAATACTAACTTAATTGTCGTATCCATTAGTACCATCTTGACTCGCAGAAAAAAACCTGTTCACATGATGGGTCAGTTGCTGGAAGCTAACTGCTACAGGGGTCTAGCAATACCTTAGCTAATGTGGAGGTTTCATCAGTATAACAGTGGATTCCAATGGCTGACCCTGTGAACTGACGTACAAAGTAAATCTATTGATGGGGAAATCTGCAAACCCTAGGGCATTTCACCTCTTGTTGGATGACTTCCATTACAAAATAGCAGGAGGCATGCAACAATAAAATGTACAACCACAAACTCACTATTAAAAGCAAGAAGGTATGATATCACAAATAATAGGATGCTATTGGCCAGTTTTGTACATGGCATAAGAGTAAGGTAAAGGGCAGGTCACAGATTCCCAAATGATTTTTTTTCCTGTTTAATATTTTTATTTATTATCTACTATTTGCTTAGATGAATATTAAGTTGTTTTTGAAGTTACAAAACCCTTTTTTTAAACTTTCTATCCACATTTTAGTTAAACTTTACTTCTTTTTGTTTTTTAATTGTTCTTATAGACAAGTGAATCTAATTATTCTGCTCTTGGATGTTTGCTAGGCTAATATAGTACATTATAATGACGAGTCACTGAAGAAAATGCATAACTCAATCCATGGTCGTCAGAATGAAAATTTTAAATCATAAACTAATGCCTAATAAAACGAAAGAACATAAATAAACCAACAGAATATTAACACTATTAATCAACTATTATACAACTATGCATACATCAACTATTATTAAACCAATTATTAAACAAAAGAAGCTCACCGAGATGCTTCGAGACTTCTTCGCAACACTTCCAGAAAAGAAAAGAAAGCAAAGAAGAAACGATACTAATTTGATGTTGACAGCTGTATTGGCTGTTGAGACAATTGATTTTCCTTTAGTGGTTGGAGCCATCATTTCTTTTTGACCTGATTAATAATCGAATCCCAAAAATACCAAGTGATGGGTTAGGACTATTGGGTTGAGATTCTCCTGCTAGAATATGAAAGGAATTATTATTCTCGGATGAAGTCATAGAGTCATCATCTGAATGAGATGATTGATTAAAGGTTTGAAGAAAATGGGATTTCATGGAATCAAGGCAACGTTGATTAATCTGTGTTTCGAATAAATCAGGATTTTGTTTGCGAATCATGGTTTTGAAAATTTCAAATGGATTGGATTCTAAAGAGGATAGAGAGGCTTCAATTTTTGCTGTTTTGGCATACTGTGTAATGATGGACGAAATTTTAAGGAGCTTTTTATCAAGGTCGGGAATATTATCCCACCATCTGATCCAATAGGTTCGTTGGAGAATTGGAATATGATCAAGAGTGGATATCTGAATATTCCACATCCAAATCCAGGGAATATTACATTCAATAAAGAAATAAAAATCAATTTCAGAGTGATGAGGGTCCTTTCCTTTGAATTTAATTCCTTCGTACTGGTTATATAAAGGAATTAGCGATTTGGGTAAAATTTGGGAATTTGGACCAAAATGACTCCACAAATTATAAAACCAATTTGATATACCAGTTTTGAGGATATCAGGAGAAACTTTGATAAACCAAGAATTTTTTTGTTTGGGATTTATGTAATAAAAAGCATTAGTGAAGGATTGAATATAATCCCAATAATTATATGAGTGCCCTGAGCTTAGTTTTTGAGATTTATTTAGATCAAATCTCCAAATGGCTAGTTTGATTATTTTATGAATAGTGGCTTTACTATAAGTAATCGGGCTATTAGGTCTTTGGTTTTCCATATGATGGGTGAAGGTAATGGACCCAGTAGATGCCAGAATGACTTCTGCGATAAGTCGGATTTTTCCATTTAAAGCAGGAAATCCTTGATTATCAAGATATCTTCTTTTTATCTCCCAAGGGTCAGACATCCATTGTTGGTCTTCTGGTTCGATTACCAGAATGGTTGTAAATTTCTCCTTTTGGATGTAGGAAATTTCGTTGATTTCACTTTTCTCTTTATTTAGAGGTGTGTCCTTTTTCACAGTTTCTTTAGAATTAAAACCTCCTTTTGTTGCTCGATACCGATTATTTTGGAGTATTGTCCAAATGTTGTAATCATCAGTAGATTCTTGATTTTGTGATAAGGCGATATTGCCCCTTCCTTTACCTCTGCCTATTCCTCCTGAGGAGGATGCTTCCATTAGGAATTGCCTTGCAAAAATTCGCTGATTAGAAAATCAGGGAGAGAATGTCTCTCCTTTTATATATTCAATTTGAAAATCGAAGGAAGATAATTCAGTTTGCCATCAAGCAAAGATTCGTTTTGAAGCTAGATTTTTTACATCTTTTTGTAAAACTAATTTTGCTGCACTGCAATCTATTCTGAGCAAAAATGATTGATTAAGCAAATCATCCTGAAATTTAAGAATACATTTGACAATGGATAAACCTTCTTGTTTTATGGTTGAGTAATTCTTTTGAGCATCTTTCCGAACTCCAGAAGTGTATCTGATTAATTCTTCATTCTGTTTGGAAGGATTTACTTGTTTTAGAATACCTCCATAACCTATTTGGGAGGCATCTGTCTCCACAATTTTAGACCAAAGAGGATTGGCTAAAGAGAGACAGGAAATTTGTTTAACTTTTAACTTTATTTTTCTAACAGCCTTGGTATATTCTTCTGTCCATGGAGATGGATTCTTTGTGAGCCTAGAATGTAATATTTTTGCATCATGTGCAAGATTACGATAATATTCTACAATATAATTGAGACTTCCTAGGAATCTTTGTAATTGAGTTTTGTCTAAAATCTCATCAGGAAATTTGGAGGCAAATTCAATACTTCTATCAATAGGGATAATTTGGCCTTGGTGAGTAGTATGGCCAAGAAATCGAATGGATGTTTGAAATAATTTAATTTTAGGAGCAGATATAACCAATTCATTCTTTTGTAAATATCCTTAAAAGATTTTTAAGTGTTTAAAATGTTGATCAATGGAATTGGAGAAGATGAAGATATCATCAATATAAACTATAGAAAAATCTGTGTATAGAGTGAATATATCATTCATAATATTTTGAAATTCAGCTGGAGCATTTTTAAGGCCAAAAGGCATAATGTTCCATTCAAATGTCCAAAGGGCACAGTAAAAGCCATTTTGTACCTATCAGTCTCCGCCACTTGAATTTGCCAATACCCTGATTTTAGGTCAAATTTGGAGAAAATAGGGGCTGAATGTAATCGATCCAGCAGGTCCTTTTTATTCGGAATAGGATAACGAATCCATTGGATGCAATCATTTAATGGTTTATAATTGATAACTAAACCAGGGGTTCCTCGTTCCCGTTCAGCATTTTTATTAACATAAAAAGTTGTACAACTCCATGGGGAGTGGCTTGGGCGAATAAGTTGTTTTTGTAATAAACTGGCAATTTCAGTTTTACATAATTCCAAATAAACGAGTTTCATTTGACTTGGCCGTGCTTTGGTTGGAATATGTCGTTCATTAAAATCGTCATTATAGGGAAGAGAAACAATATGTTTCTTACGATCCCAAAAAGCATTGGGCACATCACTACATATATTATTGTGGTAAGATTTCAGAAGTTGAGAAATCTTAGTTTGAATTGAAGGCGATTCCAATTGTTTTTCTAGAGATAAAAACTTTACTTCTTGTTGTAAAAAGTTAAGTTGCTTTTCTTTGAATAATAAATTGGATTCTATAGAATTGATCACTTTTGTTTGTGGAGTTAAGAATTTAAATATGAGACTATGCCCATTATATTGAGCATAGATACCAGTATCATCTACCTTAGTTAATGGTAGAATGGAGATTATAAAAGGAGTACCAAGAATAACTATTTGAGTTAAATCTTTGATAAGTATAAAAGTGGATGGAATACATATTCCATTATTGCAAATTGAGACATAATTTAATTTGTATTTAATCTGCATTTAATTGCCACTAGCATTATTAAGGGTTTGAGTGGTTTTATCAAAATACTGGGTAGGAACTAATCCTTCCTGTATGCAGTTTAAATTAGCTCTACTATCAATTAAAGCAATAGCATCTTTGATAGTAAATTCTTGATTAATAACTAAAGTGATTTGAATGTACCACTTTTGAGTTGTTACTTGACTCATGACATTGATTTGATCATTTCTTTGAGTATTAAGAGATTTCTTTTGTTTTCTCATCTCCATCTTTAATGAATTAATTTCATATTTAAGGTCATTGATGGTAACAGGTCGAGGTATAGAATAATCATTAGGGTGTTGAGTTTGTGACTATTATTGGCTTAGTAGTTTTGCTTACTAATTCCAATAAAGTTGGTTGGATAGTTGTAGGAACATTGATGTTTGGATTATTAGAAGATAAAGAATAAGAACCAGATTTTGACTGAATAAGTTGTGGGTCTTTGTTATCAATTTGATATGTTTTTTTCTTGATTTACATCGATTGACATAATGACCAAACCTAAGACATTTATAGCATTGAATGTGTTCTTGTGATCTTGATTTGGATTTGGATTTGGATTTCTTAGGCAAAGAAGACTCATAAATCTTGAGTTTTTTGCTTATAAAAACTTGGGGGATAAGATTTAGATTGATGATCTTCTATTGTTTGAGTTAAAACATTTATTTGGAAATTTGTTTGTGTTGTCTTTTTCTTAAAAGACAATGATTTTTATCGGTATTTTAATTGTTGAATAAATTCTTGTTGGGGATTAGAATCTAATGAGTGAATAGAAGTATTAGCCTTAGCTTGTAAAGGTGTCATAGAATCCTAGGTTGTACTAGGAAGCTGTACAGAAGAATTATAGGATTCAACAGGTATAACGAAAGCAGTGGCTTCTAGTATTGATGTTGAATTTGGTTGTGTGAGTTTTAAAGTTTCAACAGGAGGGTGAACCGATTGAACGGTTGTACCGTCAAGTTTCTGTCATTTTTTTTAAAAATCTTCAAGGTGATATATTCTCCTTTCATCCTGAGTCATTTCATGATATTGTGTTGCTTTAAATCAAGTAACAAATGGAATGATTTGATGAAAGGTTTTAACGTATTTGTAAAATTGTTCTTTAAATTCTTGCAATTTTGATGCAGAAAACTTTTGAAAATACCATGCACGAAATGGTGCATATTTGTCTTGATTAAATTCAGAATTTATTTCTTGCCTATTAATAACAAAATTTTTTGGTTTTGTGTAAGCCATAAAACTTTGTTAATTAATTGAAAAATTCATCTTGTTAGCAGTAGGGGATTCCCTCTGCTGTTAGGCATATATCTCATGGGGAATTTGTTGTTCAGAAACATAAATTTCCTCAAGATTAGGCTAATTATATTCAGAAGGAACAAATGAGTTAACTTATGAATAAGATGATCGAGCTGTCGAGGGTATATAGACTCTATAAGCACATCGAGTTCTCGAATCAGAAAAAGAACTCCTAGAAGAAGTTTTGTGGGATGTAGATCTGTCAAATTTTAAGATTACATCTCCTCGGCTATTTTGAACAATTTGTTCAATATCTTGATTTAAAATTGGTTTAGGAGGGACAGCTTGAGGTATACTCCAAGAATCTGGAAAAGTAATATTTTTTCATTCAATTAATTTAGGAGTGACAACATTAGTGGTTATACTATTGGTCTCAATTATGACTGTCTTTCTTGGTTCATTATGATAATTAATTTTGGGAGCCAGGGAAGTCATCACCTTATAATGAAAGCGATAGATCAGAGCAATAGTCTCGGATCCAGGCATAAAGTTGTATCATTCGATTTGTAAATTAATGGTACAAGCATGTAAAATATTTTTATCAGTTAATGATAAGGTTAAATTGGGGAAAACATTGTAGTAGATTAGACCAAGGCATAGGCTGGTCTCAATAGCAGCCATCAGAGAGAATCGCCAATCAAGGCATCTAGCATCTTTGAGAGTGTCGAACAGACTACTATCATCAAGACCTAATAAGGTCAAAGGTTTAAATACAACTTGAATACATCCTAAATATAGGAATTTAAAGCGATGAAGGTCATGCAATAAATCTTCATTAGATAATAACTGAAAACCTTTATTTTGACTTTTTTCATTAATACTGAGAGTTTGCTCAGTAGTTTTGATAGACATATCGGTGGACTAATCTTTCCATCAATATTGGTAAATTGTTTTTAGATTGATGAAAGGAATTGTCCATTTATTCAACCAAAAAATCAATTAAAAATAAATAATTAGACCATTTGTCTAATTATTTATTTTTAATTGATTTTTTGGTTGAAAAATTAAAAAGAGACATTAAAATTTTTTATTTTATTTTTTTAATTAAAACAGTAAAAGAAAGGCTAAATGGGAGTTTTGGTAAAAACCAATAATAGTGTAATTACATATGAGAATAGTAGTATTGGAATAGTTTTACTATAGTAAATAGTGAATCGGAATACTATTCATAAGCATAGTAAAATACTATTTGCCCTCTTTGCCATAAATTTTAATGGACTTCCTATTAAAATCAGTTTAGCTTTACTACTAAGTTGTTGTTGGATACAACGTCCGTCAATGATTCTATTTTACGGGGAAAAGTCGGCAAACACGCAATCACTGCAACTCGCTTATCATCCCAACGTGATTATTAACGCGCCAACAACGCAGTAGTAAATCTAAAAGGATTATTATAAGCCATCCATTAAAGCTTTCTGAAAAAGAAGATAAACAGTAGTTCATATGTCCATCAATAGGGTTCCTAATCTCTATTTACTAATTCACAAAATTCCAACACTAGCCACCCACCATATGGAATTACCACGGGTTTAGTCGGACATGGCTCTGATATCAACTACAGAGTAAGGGGGAGCGTGGTTACGGAAGACTTAAAAATATAAAATGACAACTTTAAATCATAAACTAATGCCTAATAAAACGAAGAAACATATATATACCAAAGGAATATTAACACAATTAATCAACTATTACACAACTATGCATACATAAACTATTATTAAACCAATTATTAAACAAAAGAAGAAGCTCACCAAGATGCTCTAAGACTTCTTCGCAACACTTCTAGAAAAGAAAAGAAAGCAAAGAAGAAACGATACTAATTTGATTTTAGGTGCTTAGACATGTCCCAAGCTACTTTTATTTATAAACAAAAGCGGACTTGAAATGGGTTGAAGTCCGTAACAGTGGGGACACGTGTGCTGGATAGATTGGCTGCAGTCGCTTTATCCTGAAGTAATTGAGCGATGTCGTCATAGCATGCGTCGGGGCTAAATTATTTGAGTGATGACGCATCGGCTTTCGTCGTTTAAAAGTATCAATTGTGGACATCTATTATGAATTGTTGCTGATTTGTGATTTTAGTGGTCGGTCCCACTATCACGACTATTGTTGACAGCTGTATTAGTTGTTGAGACAATTGATTATCAATTAAAACATTAATTTGAAAATTATTTTTCTTGTCAGGTTTGAGCGATAAAGTTTGTAATTTAGAAGTTAATTTATCAAGAAATTCATCTTGTTTCATCATATAAGATTTTGATGATAGATTTAATCTAAGAAATTCAAGACAATTTTGAATCTTTACAAAATAACATGGAGTTTAATAAACTTCAATACAATTGGGATGGTGGTAATATTAGATATTACTACCATAAACCTATACCTCAGGATCTTCTTTATGAAGAAGATCATATATATATTCAAAATTCTTATGATTATCTCTCTATGTATGAATGGAATATTGATGGAAAATCAGAATATGGTATTTTTACTGTCCTACATAAATTTTTTATGTATAAACAACATCAAAATACTGATCAAACAATTGTTAGATACATTACTACTGACTTTTCTGGTATGTTGAAAGGTTGGTGGGATAATGTTCTCACAGCTACTCAATGTAATGAAATTCTGACTGCAACCAAACCAGTTAAAAATAAAATTACTGGCCAAGTTGAAGCTCAAGAAGATGCAATTTATACTTTAACTCAAACCATCATTTTTCATTTTGTTGGTTCTTGGAATCATCAATATGAAAGAAGTAGAGAACTACTTCAAAATCTTCGATGTCCATCTTTAATTCATTTTAGATGGTATAAAGATGTTTTTATGACTAAAGTCATGCAACGTAGTGATGCCAACACTGAATATTGGAAAGCCAAATTCATTGATGGTCTTCCCAGCTTATTTGCTGAAAAGGTTCGAAATAAACTTCGTGATCCTGATAATCAAAGTATAACTTATAATCAATATATTTATGGACAACTCCAAAGGATAATTGTCCGTGAAGGATTAACATTGTGTAATGATTTAAAATTACATCAACAATTAAAACAACAACTCACTGGTCGTAAAGAATTAGGAGAATTTTGTGATCAATTTGCTTATGACACAAAAATCAATTTTCCTTCTAAAAGAAAAGATAACAGAGAAACCTCTAGTCATCATCGCTCCTTAGGACGACATCGTCGTATTTTTAAACAAATAAATAATCCCTCTTCTTCTCGACAACAGAGATCATGGATCAAAATATCGTCCGATACCGATACGTATCAGACGATACATATCGGTATTGGACTCGAACGATACATTCGATACATTCAATGTATCGTCCGATACAGACCGGTACCGATACGTATCGTCCGATACGTATCGTTTTGAAGCTCGGACGATACGTATTGGTAACCCGATATTTTAACCCATGACAGAGATCCTTCTTTTCCTAGCAAATATCGAGAAAAAAGAGAAATCATCCAATCGACCTATAAGAGAGGTTAAATGTTATAAATGTCATCGATTTGGTCACTATGCCAATAAATGTATAACTCAACAAAAAAAATCAAATTCATGATGAAGGGTTAAAATTAACCTTATCAAAAATTTGGTTAGATTCTATTCCTAATTCTGAAGAATCTGATTATGATGAAATCAATAGTATTCATTCAACTTCGTCATCTGCTGATGACAATCCTGCTAATTGCAATTGTAATAATATTAATACTTCAAAAGATACCTGGCAAGCATTTGCTGCCATGAATAACTTAAGTATTAATGTTCTTACAGAATCTCAACAATCATTACTGGACTTAGTAGATAAAATTGAAGATCCAATAATGAAATCCAAATTAATTGAAGCCTGTATTTCTACAGCTCACAAAGAACCTAACAAATCTTTAATAGTAGAAAAATCGTACTCAATTAAAGAACTTTTTCGTAGACTTGAAACCAATGGTTCACATAATCAAGGGGTAAATTCTACCCATGTTTCTCCTATAATTGCTAATCTTAAGCAAAATATAGAATCCTTACACAATGAATTAATTACTATGAAGCATAATTTTGCTAAAGAAATTACCACTATTAATACTCGACTCAATCATTTGGAACACAAAGAAGCCTCTTCTAGTTCCACAACAATTACTCACCTAAATACTTTACAATAGGTATCTTCTCCCAAATGGTACATCAAAGTGGATTTATTTATCAATTCGAATTGTATTCTTTATGATATCATTGCCCTTATTGATAGTGGCGTTGACATGAATTGTATTCAGAATGGATTAGTCCCTTCTCAATATTTGCTTTCCACTCATCACAGTTTAACTAATGCTAGTGGGTATCAAATACCCATCCGACAAAAACTTGACCATGCTGCAATTCAATATAATGATATTTGTATCCCTACTTCTTTTATGGCTCTCCCCAATTTAACTCAATTCCTTATTTTAGGAATTCCATTTATCTCTTCCATATTTCCCTTTACCAAGGTTGATTCCCAGAGAATTTCTGCCCAATTTCAGGGTCATCCGCTTTGTTTCCATTTTTTATCTTCTCCTTCTCGAACTCCCTTCCTCAACTTTGTTGTGTTTCCTTCCAGGGTAATAACCAATTCTGGGGGCACCATAATAACCATAACCAAATTCACAATCATCGAATTGCTTATTCCTATCAGCATCTTATGCATGAGCATCAACATAATATTTTTATATTCCCCACTAACCCAGTGGTTTTGTGTTTATGTGGTGATCCTACCAACACAGTAGATCACCAACTAACCAATACTTTCTGTGCAGCAAATTACCAGTCATGCAGGTAGCTCTTCTACCCAATCAGCAGTATCTTCAGAAAACAATTTTTTTCCTCAACGAAAAGTTTGTTGTTCTCAGAGGATTCTAACCAGGACTTTACACCTCTTGTCAATCCTGTCACAACCAAATTTATAATTTCTCTAATTCATATTATCAGATGTATAATTCTATGAGAGAAGGCCGGGACGCTTTTAAAACATTTCAAACCATGCAGCTACTAACAACATCCCCAATTAAGGAGGTCAAAGAATATTCAAGATCTGAAATTTTCAGCATCAGACATATACCTGACTTCATAACCCAGGAATTTCTCATGACATTTATCAAGACATAAATGGAATATGGAAAAATCATATTACTAATAATAAGAAAAGAGTAAGACAGCATATGAGTTCTCTTACAGCCAAAATCTAGGCTCAAGAAGCAAATACCCAAAAAATATATGAAGGTTTGATTTCCTTGTTAAAAGACTTTAACTGGGAAGAAGAAACTTTTACCATTGCAAAAATTTCATATTTTCTCGACCTCATTGGATTTAGTCGAACAAAATTTCCATAATCCAATTCTTCACCGTCTTAAAAGAATTTGCATGTTTGAAAAACTCAAACATGTCCTTCCCATTAATATTTCTCAAACTATTTTGTCTTAAATTGAGAATCTTGCAGTTGAGATCAAACAAATCTTATTGCAGAATTATCAATTTATCAATCATCTCCAGGGTTATCGTCTCCCTAAACTTTCTCTGTTTACTCCTGATTATCCACACAACCTTTTGCAATGTCTTGATTGGGGATTGATCAACCAAATCATTTTCCTACTTTCCAATAATCCAAATTTCCCGAGAATGATCAAATCTATGCTTTTTCATGCCTCTAGATGTTTACCAAAAGGCATTCATCTTATATTCTGGATCACTAGCACCCTTGGATGGAGATCTAGAGAACAATTCTTTCAACCTTACAAATTTGGATTCTTCGTAAAACCGGAATGTATGAATTTTTGTATGTTCACAAAACCGATCCTTCTGTAATAACTAGTGCTCATTCAATTTTTCCCAAATCATATTGGATCCATACCTTAATGCATTTCTCTCAAGAAGCAAGAGAAATTTTCAAGGAACACTATTCCTTCAAAATTATCGATGGTAGAAGAATTTTTATCACTGATCTCCCTATGGAATATATGACTACTCCGCAATGAGAAGATGAAGCAGAAAAGTTTTTACAATAAATGATAAACATGATCAATCTCCATCTTCTTGCCAATTTGGAAATTGAAGCTACAATCCAAGAAGAAGAATTGCTACAGGAAGTGCCTGATTCCGATAGTTCTTTATCTGGAGACTCAAGATTCTATCATAATCTTAATAATCGCATGAAACCATGAGCAGTAGTGGGACCGACCACTAAAATCACAAATCAGCGACAGTTAATAACAGTTGTCCACAATTGATACCTTTAAATGACGGAAGCTGATGCATCATCGCTCAAATAATTTAGGCCTGACGCATGCCATGACGATATCGCTCAATTACTTTGGGACGAAGCGACTGTAACCAATCTATCCAGCACACGTGTCCCCACTGTTACGGACTTCAACTCATTTCAAGTTCGCTTTTGTGTATAAATATAGGTAGCTTGGGACATGTCTAAGCACCTAAAAATATATTAGTATCATTTCTTCTTTTCTTTTCTTTTCTGCAAGTGTGTCAGAGAAGTCTCGGAGCATTTTGGTGAGCTTCTTCTTTTGTTTAATAGTTTGTTTAATAATAGTTTATGTATGCATACTTGATTAATAATGTTAATATTCCTTTGGTTTATATATGTTTCTTCGTTTTATTAGGCATTAGTTTATGATTTAAAGTTGTCATTCTGTATTTTTAAGTCCTCCGTAATCGCGCTCCCCCTTACTCTGTAGTTGATATCAGAGTCATATCTGGCTAAACCCGTGGTAATTACATATGGCGGGTGACTAGTGTTGGAATTTTGTGAATTAGTAAATAGAGATTAGGAACCCTATTGATGGACATATGAACTACTGTTCATCTTTTTTTTCAGAAAGCTTTAATGAATGACTTATAATAATCCTTTTAGATTTACTACTACGCTGTTGGCGCGTTAATAGTCGCGTTGGGATGATAGGCGTGTTGCAGTGATTGCGTGTTTCCGACTTTTCCCCGTAAAAGAGAATCGTTGACGGATGCTCTCTCCAACATCAATTTAGTAGTAAAGCTAAACTGATTTTAGTAGGAAGTCCATTAAAATTTATGGAGAAGAAGACAAATAGTATTTTACTATGCTTATGAATAGTATTCTGATTCACTATTTACTATAGTAAAACTATTCCAACACTACTATTCCCATATGTAATTACACTATTATTGGTTTTTACCAAAACTCCCATTTAGCCTTTCTTTTACTGTTTTAATTAAATTTTTTTTTTTTTTAATGTCTCTGTTTAATTTTTCAACTAAAAAATCAATTAAAAATAAACCATTAGACAAATGGTCTGATATTGAGGACCAACAAAACCAATTGAATAAATGGACAATTCTTTCCATCAATCTAAAAACATTTTACCAATAATCGATATGTCTATAAAAACTACTGAGCAAACTCTTAGTATTAATGAAGAAAGTCAAAATAAAGGTTTTCAATTATTATCTAATGAAGATTTATTGCATGACCTTCATCGCTTTAAATTCCTACATTTAGGATGTATTCAAGTTGCATTTAAACCTTTGACCTTATTAGGTCTTGATAATAGTAGTCTGCTTAGCACTCAGAGATGCTAGATGCCTTGATTGTTGATCCTCTCTGATGGCTGCTGTTGAAACCAGCTTATACCTTGGTCCAGTCTACTACAATGTTTTCCCCAACTTAACCTTATCATTAACTGATAAAAATATTTTACCTGTTTGCACCCTTAACTTACAAACCGAAGGATACAATTTATGCCTAGATTTGAGACTATTTGACGGGGAACGTCAAGATTGAAAGTATTGAAGTTGAACCGCAATAGACAGACGTCCGTGAACAGTGAACAGTGAACAGTGACGGACGTCCGTGATTTTTCCCCTTCACTATCCGTAGGTCACGGACGTCCGTGGGGCACTACGGACGTCTGTGGACGTCGACGGGCTTCCGAAATTTGAGTTTTTTTTAGCGAAAACTTGCCTTTTTGTGTTTTATTTCTATTAGAACTCTTTATTTCGAATTTTAATTATTAATGGCCTATATATAGAGGCTTGTAAAGACTTTTTAATTAGTTATTGAATATTTTGAATGCTTTTATGCTTGAATATTCTTTGCCTGAGATGGGTTTGGTGTGAGGCCAAGGGAGTGATTCCTAAAAGTCATTGTTATCTTCTCTATTATATTGGTTATCTCTCGATCTGTGTTTGTTTCCTCTACACCGTATCCTAATTGTTTCCTTTCGATCCTAAAACCCAAAGCCTATTTGAAACCCTAAATCAAACATAGCCAACACCCTTTTTCCAAACCATAAACCGATCCGAAAACCATAAACCTGTTACAAAACCAAAACCTATTACAAACCCATAACCTAACTCCGCCACCCTGGTTCGAACCGTGAATCTACATCGGATCGAAGACGAGCGCCTAAGCCTGGAAAAGCTAGAGTTCTATCTCTAGGCCGATCTCGCCTCAAATCTAATAGTACTCGCGCATCGGACTGGACCCTAACTGGATCTCGTGTGATCTACCAACCTGAATTCTCTGAACCCTAAGGTATTTAAGATAGTTTTGAGATTACGCTTGATTAAATTCTAATTAATTTCGGCAAATCGCATTAAAATCATATTCCGCATTTTAGGGTTGTCGTCCCGCGTTACTATTGCTCTGATCTATCGCCTTCATTATAAGGTGATGACTTCCCTGACTCCCAGAATTAATTATCATAATGAACCAGGAAAGACAGTCTTAATTGAGACCAATAGTATAACCATTAATGTTGTCACTCCTAAATTAATTGAATAGAAAAATATTACTTTTCCAGATTCTTGGAGTATACCTCAAGCTGTCCCTCCTAAACCAATTTTAAATCAAGATATTAAACAAATTGTTCAAAATAACCGAGGATATGTAATCTTAAAATTTAACAGATCTACATCCCACAGAATTTCTTCTAGGAGTTCTTTTTCTGATTCGAGATTTCGATGTGCTTATAGAGTCTATATACCCTCGACAGCTTGCAATGGGTGAAATGTTTAATGCTTGATCCAATTTCAAACATTAAAGCCCTAGCTTTTGGGCTTGAGACTCTCTCCTAGAGGAGAGAGAGTTCCCAAAGCTCCAAGGAAGCCTTTAGTGTACCAAAGGATCTCTCAATCCAAAGATGACCAAGTTTAGGAATCAGTGCTCCACCTATCCCCTTTCCCAAGGCTTCTATTTGTAGACCTCTTGGAAGAGACTCCAATGATTCAATCCTCTAGATTGCCCTCCTAGATAAGGTAGGATTAAATTTGAAAAGCGGTAAAATTCCTATTTTGTTTTTGTTTTTTGACCAATGTAGAATTTTTAAAGAAAAAAATCAGACCCCTTAAAATTAGGTTTTTAGGCCTAATTACTTGCTTTCCATACTAGTGAGCAATTGGGTTAGAATTGAACCATTATTTGGCGCCGAGATTGCTTAAAAAATTAAAAGCATTTATTATTATTTTTCTTTTCTTTTCGTTTGTCATTTTCACTTGATTTTTGAGCTCTTTTGAACTTTAAGATGGATTTGTTTCCCAACAACTCTGTATGATGATCATCAATCTCTAGGCAATCGAGTCGAAGCCTTCACCTCTCCTCAATATATAAACTTACTTTGAATAGGGAAGGTTTGTGACTCTTTAGAAGGTATTAAAGTGACGCCACTATTAAATCTTATCCATTATTGTTTGGGATGAATAAAAAACATCTTGATGCTTTGACTAGCTATCATCCTTGAAATTTGGGGGGCCAAATTTGACTCCTTTATAACCCCTCATAATGGGATCACAAATTCACAATGCACTCACCCTATGCAAAAATGTGTGTCCATAACTCAAATGCTAATGTCATATTTGTAAAATCAAAATTTTACACATGTCCAAATATGATTTGCTGCAATATTTAATATTTACTCAAATAAATTGTTCTCCGAAAAATAGGGGAAACCAATTGTTCCAAAAAAATTCAAAATGCCCGTGGTTTTTTAGAATATTTGGACCAAAATATGCCAAAATTGTTTTCTTTGAATGAATTTTTATTAAGTCAATAATGTTTTATTAACCAAGTTTCGAATTTTAGGACCATTATGCATCAGTGTAAATTGCCGAACATACTTTTAGATATTGCAAGTCACTTTTAGTTAAAATCATAGATTTTTCCAAGAAAAAAATTAAAATTTTGGCAAAGTCAAAACTGAAAATAAGCAACCTAGGAAAATATGTAAGCTCTATCCGAAAACAAAAGCGGTTATCTTGCCAGTTTTAGATCACACATTTTGATTTCTCCAAGTTGGTGAAACAGTAAACTGCTTCAAACCCTATCCAGTAAATAACATCATATTTGCAACCCCTCACAAAAAACATTGTGCACGATCACACCTTATGCATCAGATCCGAGTGAGTACTAATATTTCTGGCTTGACCTTGAGTCAATAAGTTTATAGAAACAACATCTGTCCACAAGGGTTGAGATTAAGGATTCCTAATACACTTGGGAGAAGCACTTAGAGTGGTCTCCCATTTGCCAAGTCACTACTGAACATAGGAGTAAGTGCATATCACATGGAATGCCAGTACTAACTTTATTGTCGTATCCATTAGTACCATCTTGACTCGCAGAAAAAAAATCTGTTCACATGATGGGTCAGTTGCTGGAAGCTAACTGCTACAGGGGTCTAGCAATACCTTAGTTAATGTGGAGGTTTCATCAGTATAACAGTGGATTCCAATGGCTGACCCTGTG
This sequence comes from Chloranthus sessilifolius, assembly GCA_021018995.1. Classification (NCBI taxonomy): domain Eukaryota; kingdom Viridiplantae; phylum Streptophyta; class Magnoliopsida; order Chloranthales; family Chloranthaceae; genus Chloranthus; species Chloranthus sessilifolius. The sequence continues at coordinate 120,556,441 of CM037592.1, forward strand.
AACTGATGTACAAGTAAATCTATTGATAGGGAAATCTGCAAACCCTAGGGCATGTCACCTCTCTTGTTGGATGACTCCCAGTACAAAATAGCAGGAGGCATGCAACAATAAAATGTACAACCACAAACTAACTATTAAAAACAAGAAGGTGTGATATCACAAATAATAGGATGCTATTGGCCAGTTTTGTACATGGCATAAGAGTAAGGTAAAGGGCAGGTCACAGATTCCCAAATGATCTTTTTCCTGTTAACTATTTTTATTTATTATCTACTATTTGCTCTGATGAATAATAAGTTTTTTTTGAAGTTACAAAGCCCTTTTTTTAAACTTTCTATCCACATTTCAGTTAAACTTTACTTCTTTTTGTTTTTTAATTGTTCTTATAGACAAGTGAATCTAATTATTCTGCTCTTGGATGTTTGCCAGGCTAATACAGTACATTATAATGACGAGTCACTGAAGAAAATGCATAATTCAATCCATGGTCATCAGGAATCATTGCATTCCCAATTATCAGATTCTTTTCCAAGGGAAACCCAAGAAAATAGTGCAGGAGGAACAAACTCCATGCTTTCTTTAGGTTCTGGAACAAAGGATTTGGAGATGCCTATGCCACCCCTTGCTCTTGCAGCATTACAACAGCAAAATATCAGGTATTATTTTTTCTTGCTTCAACCATTGAGTATAATATCCATACTTTAGGTTGGCAAAGTTTTCACCAGTCTTAGGTTTGACAGGGCTCATTGTGTTATTGACATATGCTGAGTAGCAACCTGCCTATTTGATAATGGATGGAAGATCTTTGTAAAAGTGAGAGAACTGTAGGTGAATGTCCTCATCTAGAAATTCATAAGGTGGCAAGTAGAACTGCAGAATAGTCAGCTGGTTGCGGTTCCCTTAGAAACTTGGCAGATGCGACACTTTTCCACGAACTTAGTGATCTCTCGACGCATCAATGGCCAGAAGTACGTACCCATCACGGCATGCAAAGTTTTGTCACGTCCCACGTGACCCTCATCATGTATCTCCTGGATTATCTTTAAGCGGAGGCTAGACTCGGGAATGCATAAAAGATTTCCTTTAAAAGGGAAACCATTGTGTATCACAAACTCAGATCTCGCGCCTACCAGTGCATCACTGCAAATGGGCGCCAAATACAGGTCAGCAGATAAGAGATCTGAAAAAGAATCAAAACCGAGTACCTTTGTGTGCATCGTAGTTAGTAAAGGGGTGCGCCTGCTAAGTGCATCTGCCACTTTGTTCAAGGCACCGGATTTATGCTTGATGACGAACGTGAACTGTTGAAGGTAGGCAGCCCAACCAGCGTGCTGACTGGAGAGCTTGTCTTGATTATTGATGTGCTTCAAAGCATCATGATCCGTGTATAGAACAAACTCATGATAGGACAAGTAAGATCGCCAATGCCGCAAGGCTCGCACCACCGCATAAAACTCTACATCATATGTGCTATAATTTAATTGTGCCCCATTCAATTTTGCGCTAAAAAAAGCAACCGGTTTACTGTTCTGACTCAATATTGCCCCTATACCGATTTTGGAGGCGTCAGAGTGTAACTCGAATGGTTGAGAAAAGTCTGGCAATACGAGGACTGGTGCCAATGTAATGAACAGCTTGATTTTGTGAAAAGCTTCTGTGGCTGCTTCGGTCCATGAAATTTTCCTGTCTTCATGCAATTCGAAGCTGGTGCCATGATCGTGCTAAAATTTGGGATGAATCGCCTATAAAAGGAAACGAGGCCGTGAAAGCTGCGTACTTCGAACAGATTAGTAGGTATAGGCCATTGTTTGATGGCTTCCACCTTCGATTCATCTACTGAAATACCGTCTTTGCCCACCATGTAGCCCAGAAAGAGGACACTATCCGTCATAAATGCGCACTTGCTAGCAGCAGCAAAGAATTTATTCCTGCGCATCACCAAAAGAACCTCTCGCAAGTGTTGCAAGTGCAAATCTGGGTTAGCACTATAAATCAAAATATCATCAAAATAAACTACAACAAATTTTCGAATGAAAGGGCGAAAGGCTTGGTTCATCACTCGCATAAAAGTGCTCGGGGCATTGGAAAGTCCAAACGGCATAACCATCAATTCGAATAATCCCTCATGAGTTTTGAAGGCGGTTTTCCACTCGTCTCCTTCTCGAATTTTGATCTGGTGGTATCCGCTCTTCAAGTCGAGCTTACTAAAGATAGTAGCTCCTCCTAACTGATCCAACAGGTCATCCAATCGCGGGATGGGAAAGCGGTAGCACACGGTAATTTTGTTTATAGCCCTGCTATTGACACACATACGCCATGACCCGTCCTTTTTCGGTGTAAGTAATGCTGATACTGCACAAGGACTGAGGCTCTCCCTGATGTGCCCCTTATCAAGCAATTCTTCTACCTGTCTTCGCAACTCATCATGCTCCTTTGGACTCATACGATAGTGAGGTCTATTCGGTAGAGAAGATCCTGGGACAAGGTCAATTTGGTGTTGAATGTCCCATAGGGGTGGTAATCCAGGGGGCAGATCTGTAGGGCATCTATAATTTGTTTTATTGGGTCAGGGATCTCACCACCCACATGATTATCTTTTCCGATCAATACATATATCGTCCCGGTTTCTGCTGCGACCTTGATAAATCGATTCATAGATAAGAGGTTAGATTCCTCCCCAGCTAGTGGTTTGGGTGCCAACTCTTTCTTGGGTATTAACACAATTTTGATGTTATGGAACATAAAATTATGTGTTCGATCAACCATCATGTGAAACACTCCTATCATACTGCCATGGTCTCCCCAGCAAGATATGGCATGCATCCATCCGAACGACGTTACACTATATCTTATCTTTATAATTACACCCAATAGAAAATGAAACCAAACACCGTTTAGAAACTGTTACCTCGTTTCCTGCCTTAAGCCATGATAATTTGTAAGGATTGGGATGTGTTTTTGTAGGTAGCCCCAACTTCTTACGCAATCACATTCTATATTTGCAATCGATAATGAATCGACACACTTTTCCTTCGACCGTGCACGTTGACTGAAATATGTTACTTCGCAGCCACCCATTCCCATCGGCCGCTCTAGGAGTCAAGCAAGTCCTGGGCACCACAAGCAATCACCCTTCATCCCCCTCAACACGTTCCTCTTCCGTAGTGTCGAAGATGGGATTTATTTCGGGTTCGTCGTCTTCCTGATCTGGATCTTCCATATGGTCTATAAAAAGACCTTTTCCGGCGCGATCCCCTTTCTGACAATCTGCAATTCGATGTCCAACCTCCCCGCATTTAAAACATCGGGAACCACCAGTAGGGGCTCGGGTAGGCTGCCCACTGATTGGTGGTTTCTCACCTCCCCTCGGTGTATTGGTTTGGTCTTCAGCAGCACTCGCGGTACTACTCCATGTCGGGTCATACGATCTACGATCGAGTTCTTTCTCGAACTGCAAGGCTCTCTGATGTGCCTCTGTGACATTTAAAGGGTCAAACAAATTAAGAGTGTCATGAAATTGAATCCGCATACCCCCAATATATCGAGAGACTAGTTGGTCGTCGGATTCTGTCAGGTCGTTGCGTGCCAGCAATCGGTAAAACTCCGTTGTGTACTCATCAACAGTTTTCGCCCCCTGCCGCAAGTTCTGCAACTGTTGATATAACACTCTGGTAAAGTTATGAGGTAGAAACGCCGCTCGCAGAAGTTTCTTTAGTTTCTCCCATGTATCTACCTTTCGCTTTCCTTGTCGGGCGCGTGTGACCTTAACTTGTTGCCACCATGCGGCGGCTCGCCCTCGAAATCTAGTTGCAACCAAAGGGACCCGCTTGTTTTCGGGTACCTCCTTGAACTCCAAGATCTCCTCGATGGAATAAAGCCAGTCAAGAAACTCTTCAGGTTGCACGCTGCCTTGGAATTCAGGCAGATCTATACGTAACCCGGCATCCCATCGTCGTGGATTCCCCTCTCTGGGTCGTCGCGGCGGCTCTGGATCACCAAATACGTTATCGAACTCAAGTTCTTCATCATCCGTGTACTCTGAACGATCTGGGATTGGATTCGTTCGTCATTCGTCCCTGGCCATGAGGGCAGCCACTTGGGTCGTGAGTGCCTCTATCTGCCGTGTCAATCGGGCGACGTCATCGCGCTCGTGAACATCGTGAATAGGCACTTCCTGGCGACCATCACGTCTAGGCGGCATGCTGTATAAATGATCCCTGGATCTTAGAGCTTTGATACCAACTGATGCAGCGCTAAACTGCAACCTTCCACTAGAACTGTTGATTTCTAAGAAGAAATACCAGAAATCTAATGAGCATCCACCTTTCTTGTTGATTCACACGAATACCAAGAGAAACGAGAAACAAAGATCTCGAAGACCTCAAACTTTCAATATATTCAATAATAATTTTCGTTTGGTTTACATCCATTAAATAGAAAAGAAAGAAAAATTTACTAAAAATAACAAAAACGAGATAAGCATATAGACGGAAAGATATTGTTGTTAGAATCAATCCAGAATCGAAACGGATTGATTCTGAGTTGTAAATCTCCGGGAATTGCGAAAGAGATGTTTCTTAAAATAGCAAAATTGCTATTTTCGGGCCTTGAACGAAGGAATTTCCCTAAAAAATGCGGACCTCACGGCGCAGCTGTGACTATTGACCGTTTGGGAGTTTTCGTTCCAAAATGGGCCTTCATGGGATTTTCTGACGTTTGGGTCCATGATTTCTACTAGTGCCTGACCCAAAATTGTAACGAGTGGACAAAATGTTAGCGAGTGGACCTACGCCGATCCAGGGCTTCCATGTAATCATCCGCGGTGATTTGTATTGCATCAATTTGGGTCTGAAACTCGAGTCTAAGGACGAGTCTCAATTCGGGTGTACAAAAGAGTACAAGAAAGATCTACACCGGATTATAAACTACAAGGGGAATCAACATTGAAAATGTTGAAAGATCGATCGATCGGTTTTGAAATTGATCGATCGAAATTAAATGAAAAGGTCATTGGGTTCTGTTCAGATTTGATCGAACGATTTTGGAATCGATCGATCGAATTTAAAATAAATATGATATTTTGATTCGGTCTAAAATCGATCGATCGCAATTAGATAATCGATCGATTGGTTTTATTGTGTGAACATTCCCTTTTTATTTGTTCTAGGATCAATCGATCGTAAATAAAGTTTGATCAATCGGTCTCAAAATTTCTGGAAGGATTTAGGGTTTTGAATTAAAACAAAAAATAACGGACTTAATTAAATTAAGGTCCTAAATTAAATAAGGAGATTAATTAAAATATGACCCTAATTAGGGTTAGCCATTTACCTATTTTCTAATGTCATTTTCGTATGTAAATTGAGAAATAAATATAAGGGATGGCCATAAGGGGCAAATTTCCATAGCAAATCAGATTACTAAGAGCAACGATTGAAAGAGATGTTTAAATCTACAAAATATGCAACTTTTAAGGGCAAGCATAATATTAAATATGTAGATCTATAAATTTATGAGATATTAAGGTTAAAATAAAAATTTTAAATCCGTTGATGCGTGATCGAACGCATCCTACTCGACGAGATTTGAGAAGTACAAAGTGGATTGAAGGGTACCCACCTCTTGAAGCATGAACGACAGATCTACGGTGATTAGGTTGAAAAGATCGATGCCTTAACGTGCATTTCGTCTAAGCTTTCGTCTTCTCCTTCCTCGTTCCTCAATCTTGTCGCAAGAAACAAGTCGTGATAGTTATTGTGATATTTATTATTGAAGAATACACAAAGTTTGGAGAAGATTAACGGGAGTTTTGAGGAAAGGTTGATTGAGAAGAAGAGGAAATTGTGACGGCTAACGTTTTCTTAGAATAAGAATAAGGGAATAAGAGACGACTAAGGGTTTTAAGATTATAATTAAAATAGAGTTATTAGTTTAAATAGGTTTTCCAGAATAGGGTTGGTTCCAGTGTGGAACACTAACACCAAGTACGATGGAAACACCGTTAATAAAATTAGGATAAATAGGGGTTGTTACAATTAATAACAACAATAGATTATTTAGTTGGGTAGCTTGAAACGCACCTACCGAATCTTGAGGGGCACCTATGCATAAAACCATTGATTGCTTTCAATTAGATGTTAGAGACCGTGTTTCGCTCCGATCTTCCACCCAAGGGATCTTGAGATCGTGGTGCACCTATCAGACGGTCCATTTTCAATTCCACATATCACAGATCCCAAAAATGCAGTCCTAAAGTCAATTTTGCTCAAAAGTGTCTTTCGGGCTACGTTGAAATCTGTGACATGTGGAATCAAAATGTGACCGTTTGATGGTACATTTATGGCCTCGAGATCCCTTGGGTGGAAGATCAGAGATAAACACGATCTCCATCATCCGATCTAAAGCAATCAATGGTTTTAGGTGTAGATGCCCCTCAAGATTTGGTGGGAGCCTTTAGAGATACCCCATTTAGTTTATGAAGAGCCTTTTATCTCAACAATCCTCTCAAAAGCTGATTGAAATATGCCAGGATCACCTAGAAATCTATTTTTAAAAAATCTATCTTGACCAGAATCAATAGCTACACTACTCGTTAGCTTGATAATCTATTGATGTTGGCGAGTCGATCCATTTATAAAATTGCTCATATTCTCCAAATTGGAGATCCTTGGAACAGAAGTTTCTCATGACAGTCGAGGTAGAGAAGTTACTATAAGAATTTCTATGGCAATTGCCAGGAGTTTTGTGGAGCTGTGCATCATCGCATATTCAGTATCATAGTAACCATCAGATCTTTTGTATATACAAAAGCCACTGTTAGAGATAACCTAAGCATGTGGCTACAAAACTTAGCTGATACCGATACATATTGATATTCGACTCAGTGGACTCGATTCTTAGGGTGTATTAGGGATTGACAATCACTACAGACTGGAACTACCTGCCTAATGATATCGGCAGGTATCATATGATATCATAGTAACCATCAGATCATATGCTGGTATCATATGATATCGGCACATATCATATGATACCAGCAAATATCGATCATACTGCGTCGAAACCTCATGGATTATTTCTTTAGTATCAGCCAATACCAATAAATATACCCTAACCTCGAATTCCTTTTTCTTTTCTTTTTTTATGCATCATTCAATGAAACCCGTGCCCTCCATATAGGCGTGGTTGGGGAGAAAACTTCATATGGTACAAGTACAAACTTAGCTAGCCAAGAACCCACCCAAGAACAGGATAATGAGGAAAACCAAAGGGAATCCCCTTACAAAGGCAATCAAAATATAAGTAAACAATGAATCTATAAAAGTAAGCACTAAGCAGAATCGGAACCTTAAGAGTGGCAATCAGACTATGGAATCAGATTATTCATAGAAGGTCTATAGTCCATACCTGAAATATATGGCTTATCTACCAGACAGTTGCTTCTTCCCCTTCGGTGACTGTGGGATCGATCAAAACGGCTAGACATGCATGCATCACTATCCAGAGGTTGAATAGGTGTGGATATGCATCACAGTCGCAGCCATCAAATAAGGCAGAAGCCGCACAACACGAGATTTTAGTAATAACATCTGGGATAATTAAGTTCATCAAATTATATGCTCCCTGCTTCCACAAAATCAATAAAATAAAAAAAGGTAGCTTGTGCAAATAGACTGTTACCCAGACATTCCAAAACAGGTATGAATGATACCCCATAAATGTAGGCAAGGGTGCAGTAAGGGTGATTGCATTTACTTTATTAACTGTATCATCTCCCCTTTACATGAGCTGATGAGTATATATATATATATATATATATATATATATATATATATATATATATATATATATATATATATATATATATATATATATATATATATATATATAGGGAAATTTGTACTTTCGGCCCTATAAGTTTGTGTATTTGCAGAAACGGCCCTATAGTTTCAACCCTTCCATAACAGGCTAGCTCCAAGCCTAGCCGGTTCCACGTTTCCCTTATATATATATATATATATATATATATATATATATATATATATATATATATATATATATATATATATATGCTTCCCTATGCTTATTTTCCCTTTTTAACACTTTTTTTTGGATTGCGATTTCGAGATTCGATTACAGTTGGTATAACCCAGAGAACTACAAACAGGCTAGGTAAGATATCGAATACATTATCTTTGTAAGATATTGATTTCCCCTCTTTTTTAACATATAGTAGGTAGATCAGGCTAGGTAAGATATCGGGCGCTATCTTAAGATATCGGTCGATATCTTAGGCTATCGACTGATATATTACGATAGCGGTCGATATCGGCCGATATTCTAAGATAGCGCCCGATATCCTAAGATAGCGGTTGATATCTTAGGATGGCCTTTTAACCAACCAAATTTCATTTTTTAATATTATAACGCTAAGTCAAGTATGACCCTTGTAACCAACCAATTTTCATTTTGTAAATATTATAGGTTGAAATGGATGTTCCCCTTCTTTGCCATTTTGATTTCGTCCATGTGGGAGATAATACTTACAACGGAGGGCATCGGAGGATTGTCACTGTCACGGAGAACATATCATTTGATGAGTTTATTGAGAATATGTACAAGGTCAGTAGGACACGACCGGAAGAACATTCTATTACACTAACGGTTTCATTACGCATAGGGAATGAGCTTGTATTTGCCGAATTTTCTGACTTCGATAATTTTACAAACTTATTCAAAGCATATTCTATTGGTGATGGTGTGATAAATATTTATATCGAAAAATTATTAGTCACTACCGTAGTAGAAATTTTACCGTCTTTAGAAGCATTTCAACCATTTCAGAAAACAAACGAAGATGATGATGGTATGGGAACAGAACATTTGATTGAAAATCAAGAAATACGATTTGAAGAGGAGAACATCGCTGCACCGATGATAGTCGACGATGACAGAAATATAAATATATGATTTCGCCCCTACCGTAGGCCTCTGAAGCAACCCTCTTCAAACATTCCAATGAGTGAAGGCGATGAAGATCAAGGATATTGTCATCAAATGAATCCGATGCATGATACATCTCAGTTCAACTTCGATTCGGTAAATAATATATTTTCCTGGAATCAGTGGGAAATGTTTTTAGTCGACCTTAGTCCATATCAATGGCCTTCCGAACCAATAATTTCGGAGCCAACGATAATCAAGCCTTCAACAGAACAGCCTCTCGTACATCAAACATTCCCACCTCGGCCAACATCAATCCAAACAACTGCACATCAACCAAACGTACATTGACGGGCTCAATCCCAATCACGTAATAATCATCCAGTCGATGACGGTGATAGTAATCCTAAAAATAATGAAGCACTGCCGTCTCCCACTTCGCGTGTTGATACTAATAGGAGAATTGATCAACCTCTGGTGGACGAAAACTATCAGCTTAATGACTCGAAAGGAGAGTATATGGATTCGGATGATGAGGAATTGTATGAAGGGGGACCAATTACCATTAGTCAGGCATTTAGAAATAAGAAATCCTTTTAAAAAGCTCTTAAAGAATTTGCAATGGCAAATAATTTCCAAATTAGTCAGGTTTTGGGCACGGACGACACGTACAGGTTTTCGAACATTTTGACCCATGGTTGGGTATCTTCTGCCTGTACGTTTTCTAGCAGGGGCGTAGCCAGGATTTTCTTATGGTTGAGGCTAGTGATGGCCGACATATGTTAATAGTTATTTTATTGTAGATTTGGGGGCTTTTACACCATAGATTTGGAGGCTTATACACATGGTTCAAAATCTCATCCAAAACCAGTACGTACCTGTTTTGGAGGTTACCAGTACGATCCTTTGAATGTATCCTACCGGTGCATTACACATATATTGATAAGTATTGGACGATAGACACCAATGTATTGTCTAGAACCGGTACGTATCGGATGATACATACCGATTTTGGAGCTGCGCGATACGTACCAAAAAACCGGTATTTTAAAAACCATGCTTAACATAAAAGAAATCTCTATAAGAAGCATATCTATACATTTTCAAGAGTTAAATGGGAGCTCCAGCCCCCACACTGCTCTATGTGGCTCCTCCCCTACTTCCTGGGTGACCCCATCAGCTTGGTGGCGATTAGTAGCAATCTTAAAATGCTTATGAGGAGCATGCCTCTAAGCAAAATCTGGTATCTAATATTGTTCTACCCTGATTAGAGTCTGATGGTGATCATCATAGCCTTATCGCATCTATTTGGGGTCAGCTCTACGAGTCCTATTTCTCTACTCGTTTCTGATCAGCGCAGAGTCTAATGGTGGAAGACTATTTTGGAGGAGGGTCCTTCACTTCACTCTATGAAGCATGTTACCTAAGTAGATGCCTATGGATCCTATGATGCGCCATGAGCATTCGACATTAATAAGAAAAATACCCTTAACCTCTTAAATGATGATCCCCCAAGACTTCTACTATTGTCTTTCTTTCCAATACTTGTCAAATGGTTCTTATAGTATGAACATAGAAGTGTAATTTTTATGGATTTTGTTTTCAAATGAAGCAATTGTTAGGGTTAATAGACAAATTTTGAATTACATTGGTTATGTATATTCTTCCATCAATAGAGCGCGAGTTTAGTGAAGATGATTTGGTTAGAATTGGAATTCATTTAGTGCCACAACTGTTTATATGGTTAGAATCATCTAATCCATATATTTTAAATGGGGCCAAGTGGGTGGCTTGCATTTAACTAGCAATGCTTGCGTAAAGACCAAAGACTACTTGTTTATCAAATAAACTGCGCTAAAACCCATCGCAACAGCCACAATTTATCTAGAATCACAACAGAAAAAAATCAATGAATACTTCAAACCATCTTAAAGATATTCTCACCTTATCTGATCAGTTCTCTGTTGATCAAATTATAAACATATGCAAATTCTACAATTGTTTTACAAGTCATATGGAGCCCAATTTAAAATCATATTTGATTACAGTAGCCAAATCAGATACAATGTACGCTAAGGACCTCTTTTGTCTTCACAGGATAATCTCTTCCCCCTCCATCTCCCCTCTTGTAGAGCCGTGACAATAACAAGCTCGGTAGCAGCAGCTTCAAATCTACTCTTCCCATACCCGTCAAAAGTAGTAGCAGGAGCACCACATCACTTAGAGAAGCTAGCTTCCTCATAAGAATCAAAATTAGCACTCACCTCATCATGGCACACCACAATCATAGCAAAAATGCCAAACAATCAAACTAATAGAAGCAACTTCAAAAACACACCAGTGAGAGCCGCTCACAGAAATTAAAGCGTAAAAAGCCACATCTGAACGTTGGAATACCGGGGATGTTGACCACAAAAAGATGACGCTGGCCGTCACCAAGGTATCGGTATCAGTATCGGGTATTGGTCCATCTGGGACTGATACGTATCGGCTGATACGAATATGGTATTGCTGATATTGTATGGGTCGATATTTTTTTTTTGTCGCCGATTTTAGTAACTATGGGTAACACTACGTTAATCCCTTATGGCGCAACAGATTAAAGGTTTAGGGCAGCATCGCTTTTACATCCTGATCCCACAAAAGGAGAATCCAAAACTGGGTCAGAGTCCTTATGTTACTTAAATCACTCATTTATCCAGCGAATCGCGAATTCCATACAACGCATCAGTTCACAAATCAATTTGATTCTAATTCAGCATGACAAGTGAATTGAATTGACTACTTAATGTTAATTATTTTGCTTTCAAACAAATTAAAAGTATAAAGAAAGGATTTGAACATAAGACTTAATGGTTTTTAAATGTTATAGCTCTCAAATTAGTCATTTACATCTCTTTTATTATATATTACAAATTTAAATTACAAAATTAATAAATTCTTATAAAACTCATCCTACCCATAGAATAGGATTCACTTAGTAGTAGCGAATTGCGAACTTCGAATTCGAACTAACGACATAAGTAACATTAGGTTATCAATAACAACGCCCCTAAGGCTCCCTGGAGCTAAGAGCAGCTCCAATAAGAACAGCTCTTTTGAGAGTGATCTTTTAGAGAGCTTTCTTGCTGGATTTATTGTTTGGTAATAGTTTTGAGAGAGCAGTTTTAGACCTACTCCCATAAAAGTTGTTGTTTGATAAAAACAACTTCTATGTAGAATATTACAATTAGTTGACCAAAATGACCCTGAAAGTGTTCAGAAAACAATTAGAATCATAAATGTGGTCAAGATTAGGAAACAAAACTTACCTATAATCAATTCAAAGTATTTCTATACTTATCTTAAACTGAATACAATTGTAAAAATCCAAAATCGAATCGGCCTCTAATAAGAATGGTCATAAACTCCATCCCCTTTAAAAAAGAACCTAGTGCTCAAGGTTCATTTTTGAGACTGATGATTGAGCATTCATCACAAGTCCTATTATGTGTATCTAGTCCACTAGATCTTCCTCAACATATTTGTGCTCTCCTATTTTGGATGACAACCCACCTAATTTCCTCAAGAATATTTTGTTAACTAATATGGATCTCATATACATAACCAATGTGATTATAGAATAACAGAGGGTTGACTATATCAATTTCATATTTGAGTTGAAAGATGACATCTTAATTATAGAAGGTAAAGATTGAAAAAATAGATATGAAACAATAATCATATGAACTCAATCAAATGAGTTTTCAATAAAATTCTATTAACCTCATCAAAAACTGAAATAGGGGTTACCAATCACATAAATTCAAATAAAAACTATCAAAATCATTCACGCAAATGAACAGAAAATCCAAAAGAAAAATTCATAAAAGAAGTGGTTTTTTTTTATCATAATGAAAATAAAAATATAGAAAAATAATAAATGATTTTCCATTAAACCTGCAACTCACAGCAACACGTCAGAAAATATAGTAAAATAATCAATAGATGGATGGATCAAAGTAGGGGAATGATTCAATTAGAGATTCGATTCTCATTTTAAAACCCTAAGTAACTGGATTCATGGATCAATCAATAATTGGTTTGGCAATCGATTGATCAATTGAGAGAGAGAGAAAAAAAAAATTACTGCGACAGCCTTGTCCTTCTTCTTTGCTCGATCACTTCTCGTCCTCTTCCGAACCCTAGAACAGGAGAGAAGAAAATTTGTTTTTCATTCTTATATGGGTATTTTTGGTATTAGGATAAAAGAGTGAGGCTATTTTAGTCATCGCAACAAATGAATCACCGTCATCTGCTCCCCGCGCTCTTGCACCGCCCACTTGAAAGAGCAGCTGAAAACTGCTCTTTTAAAGAGACCTAAAATCAGCTCTTTCACTCTCCGAAAGAGTAGAGAGCACTTACAACAAAACAGACTCCTATGCAAAACTGCTCTATAAAAGAGCTAACCCAAACACAGCCTAAGAGATACGAAGAAATCGATAGAGCCTTCGAAGAGCGAGAGATCGAGGCATCATCGTCAACCCCGCCACCATCAAATACGAAACCAAAAAAGTGCCTCTACACTCACGTAGACTACTCTGGCCGCATCATCATCGATGCCATCCAAATGGGTTGCTCCATACTCGTTGTCTCCGGTGCTGACGATCCCATGCCCCAGACCAAAGAGCACATATTCATTGTTGGGTCGCTTTCAGAATTATGGGGTACTATTCTCAAGTCCTTCGATCTTAGTTGGGTATCCCCGGAGATCCTTTCGGAGTTTCTGCTCTCTTGGAACGACTTTAGGTGGGAAGGGCCGCAAGGAGCTTTCTAGAGGGTGGGAGTGTACGCTGTTCTATGGATTATTTGGCTTGAAAGAAACGCTCGGGTCTTCAGCCGCAAGCGATGTCCAATTGGCTCTATCTTAAAGCTGATTAAAGAGCTGATGTCCCACTGGGTTTTGCTTGATAAGTATGGGGGACAGGGGAGTGGAGATTTCTGAGTGAGATCTGTATTTTGGTTTTTAGAGTGGTTTTGGTGGGTTAGCTAGTTTGTTTTCGGCCTCACCTTGGCCTGTACTTGTCTCCTGTTTTTCTTCGTTTTGCTCTCTTTGTTTTCCTTTTTCCAGCTTCTCGCTGGCCTTATATGAAACTCTGCCTCTTTTACTGATTTAAAAAAAAAAAAAAATGGTCATTTTCCTTAACAAGCAACACTAAGTCTGCAGTGAAGAGCTCTTGTAGCCAAGTCACCAAGTCGGGGGTTTGAGAATAAGTCACCAAGAGGAAAATCAGAAAACTTGTAAAAAGATCGGAAATTTTGAGATAGAATGGACAAAAATAAAAAGTTGGTAAAAATACAAAAATATTGAAAAAGTCGTGATTTATTGAAGACGTAATAATCTAATCGTGATTTGATCACGAGATTCATGGTTTTCCAAAAAATACACAATTTTTTTTATTGTAAATTTGTGATTAATTCTAGTATTATTCGGTGAATTAAAATTATGATTAGTAGCGATTTTCTAAAGAAGTTAGTGCTTTCAGTAACTATGCTTACTGTATATACTGAAATGCCAGTTAAGGATGTCGTTGATTGAAATAATCGACTATTAGTTGGTTTCCACAGTTATATGAAGATTGAACTGGAAGAACAATTGATTCGTAGTGAAGAATCTAAAGTCAAAAGTGCGAAGTTTGATAATAAAATTGATTCAAGTGAGGAATCTAAAGTCAAAAGTGTGAAGTTCGATAAGATCAGACGTCCAGAGTTTGAAGTTCGAGAAGTTCAGAAAATTGAAGATTAATAATTTTGTTTCGTAAATGTGTGCTCAACTGACGGGAGTCTGAATTCGTCTACATTCTGAGTTCGGTTAAGGTAAGGTGCATTCAGCTCAGATTCCTAACTTTTAAAACGGTCTCTGAAGAAAATGCTTGTTAAATTCAAATCACGAGGGGGGTAAAATATAGATGTGGAGATGGTCTTTGCTACATTACGTTGAAATTATGAGGACAATTCAACGAATGTTTGGGAATGTCAGGTACTCACAGGTGATTTGAAGAATGTCGGTGTCAGACTTGATCGAGATATATGCCCTCGTGCATTCTTTTACGAGACTGTGGCCCCTAATGGTTAAATCTGGAGTTTGTTAAAGTTGTTACGGGTGTTGAAACATCATTGGGTCAGAAGTGAAAAGCTCGAATTTGTCTTATTGTCAGACTGACGGGAATTATTAATGCTGGCCATTCAAATGTTACAAATTAACAGTTGGCGTGACTTTGGCCTGCAATCTGAGAGAACGTTTCCAGACGAATGGGAATTCACAATGTGGGATGATGCCATTGGCTGAAGTTTGGCGCTCTGGCTATGAAGAGAACCAAAATTCATATTTACTGATTGCAGGCTGCACTTTCTGCAGGGGCCATGGCTTGGTGCAATGATAAACAGCTTGGGCTGTCAAGCATGAAGGCTCAGGTTCGAGTCCGGAGAGCTACCACTTTGTGTGTAAAAAACAAAAGGTTAGGCCCATATCCTGTCCACCCCGTCCCAGGACCCCATGCGTATAGGTCCAGCATTGTGTATAGCCTCTTTTAAGGCCACAGTTTGCATGAGGAATACTGATGCGACTGGAAGAGTTGCTTCGATCATGAAGGATAAGGACGAGTTCAAGACAGTGATGCCTAGTGATTGGGTGAAGATGGTCGTTGAGCTCATGATGGTTGTGGCTTGTGAGCAAGGGATGAGATTTGCTATCAGAGACGGTGGAAAGACAATTGGGGCTGGGTTTTCCATTCCATTATTGGATGATGATTAACGATGCTTTTTCTTCCTTTGCAAATATACTTGAATTTAGTAGTTCTCAATTTAGGGACTATGGAGTGTATATTTGCACCATTTTGTTCTGACTTATGCTCATTGCTGTGATCTTATTTTAGTTAGATCGATGAACTATGATGGTTGTTTTATGTAATTTAATTTCTGAAGTTTATGGTGCCAAATGTTATTATTGTATGATGATGATTGAGATGGTTGTTGTCCAACTGTGGCAATATTTTTGAATTTTTTTAATTGTTGGATTAACTCTCTCTCTCTCTCTCTCTCTCTCTCTCTCTCTGGAAGGCAAACCAAAATTGAGTCAAGGATGATTAAATAAATGTTCTTTCTTTGAACTGGTTAATTTTTTCACCATTATTCTCTTGAGGAGAGAATAATGGTGAAAGACTATTAATGAGGACGGTCCTTCACTCATGAATTGTATGATGTAGAACTAGTTTTTGACATTGATAAAGATGATGATGATGATGTCGGCGATGACGGCGACTGCGGTGATGGCAACTATGACGACGAAAAGAGGCGATGTTTGATGACAATGGGCTCCACCAACTCCTTTTACTTGTATCTTTTTGGTAATACTCGTATGCTGTTTATATTATGAAGTTAAATGTGCAATTTTTATTATGTTTTCAAATGAAAGCTATTGATATGCTTAATAGACAAGGACATTTTATAATTGTAAGTTGCATTGGTTATGCATATTTTTCCATCAATAAAGTGCAAGCTTAGCGAACGCAAGAGCAGTGAAGAGTTATGGTCAAAATACAAATTCGTATAGCTCCAAGTATGATAAGTTCTGGTATTCAGCTCTATTATATGATATGCAACTAGTCAATGGGTTTAAGGACATCTCGAACATGATCAGTGCAGGGTGGCTGAAGTAGAGACGGTGGTGTGATTTGCGAAAATTGAATGACCGCTTATATAAGTTGGCAGTCAGACCATGGTTTTAGATGTTGTCTCCACCATTATATCTTGTTCTCCCATACATTGAAATGGAAGTTTAATGCTTGCAAATCTTGTTCCATGGTTTGCGAGTTTGGCTTTTCTGTTACAGAAAGAAGCACAATTTTTATTTTTAATTTTTCTTTTATGAAGAAAAAGAAAAAAGACCATGGTTTTAAAACAGCTTAGCGCTGATTGGGCTTGTTGCATTTTTATGTAACAAGAATGAAAACTTGGCTTAAAAAAAAGAGCTGTTAGAAGAAATGGTGCTATCCACATTTTAATGTAAAAATATTGGTAGCACCATCCATGGAAACTAATAGCTATCCAAACACTTGAATATATTAAACGTGGATTGCACCTTTTGAAAATTGGTGCAATCCACGTTTTATTGCACTGGCCATACAGGGCCTTCTGTCTTGAGGCAAAAGGTTTACGCCTGATCTCGAGGCACGGCAAAAATGCCTTGAGGCCTGGAAAAGGCCTATGTGGATTGAGGTCTTACGCCTGGATAATGCCTATGCCTCATCTTCTCAATGGGCTTATGCCTCGACTTTAACATGAGGATCTGATGAATTCTGTGAGCTATTTTTTGTTTTTACCTCCTTACCCATTTACAGTCTTGAAATGCTATTTATACCCTTCCAAAAGGATTTAAGCATAGGAAGGGTTTAAGCTCTTCTTTATCGCATTATTTCAAAAGTTTCAAGTCACAAAATCTGTTCTCTATTTTTATAATTTCTCTGCGATAACTCATCAAATTTATTATAGTCCTCACCAGCAGCATTGACGGGGACGTCGAGTACGTAGACATCGGTTTTGGACGACATCGCTTCTACCGGAGTCGAAAGAAGCGAAGAGGGAGCCTGAGTAGCCCGAGCACTACAGCGTCAGGGGGAAAAAGGAGACAAAAAGCGTTAACAAATGACGGACATCCGTTCCATCTCGACGGACGTTCGTAATTTCAGTCCCTCACTGTTTCGTGAGGGACGGACGTCCAGAGTGCACCACGGACGTCCGTTGTTTTGAGTCCGTAGGTCACGGACGTCTGTGACCTTCAAGACAGACGTCCGTGGAGGACGTTCCACCCCGCGATGGAACTTCTAATTTTGCGAAAATTGCCTTTTTAGTTTTTTATTTCTTTTAGGACTTTTTATTTTGACTTAATTATTGGTGGCCTATATAAGGAAGCATGTAAAGTGTAAATATCTTTTTAAGAGATTATTGAATATTTTGAATGCTTTATGCTTGAATATTCTGCTTCCCGAGATGAGTTTGGTGTGAGGCTAAGGGAGTGATTCTCAAACTGTTATCGTGTGGTATCTATTCTCTTTTGATCTTTTATTATATTTGCTATCTATCAATCCCTGTTTGTTTCTCTAAACCCTAGTCTATTAGTTTCTTGATCCCAAAACCTAAAACCCTTTCTGGAACCCTAAATCAAACAGAGCCAAAACCCGCTTCTAAACTATAAAACTAAATCAAACCATAAGCCTATTACAAACCATAAACCTATTTCCAAAACCCTAGTTTGAACCCGTGAATCTACAACCAATCGAAGACGAACACCTAAGCCTGGAAAAGTCAGAGTTCTATCTCTAACGATCCCGCCTCAAATCTAACAGTACTTGCGCATCGGACTGGACCCTAGCTGGATCTCACGTGATCTATCCATCGAAATTCTTCAAACCCTAAGGTATTTAAGATGATTTTGCGATTAAACTTGACTTAATTTATTTAATTTCGGTAAAATTGCATCAAAATTATATTTACGAATTTTAGGGTCACCGTCCCGCGTCAATTTTGGTATCAGAGCCCTAGGTTTTCTAGGTTAGGGCATCTTTGCTTGTCATATTTATTTTATTGCATTATTTTCTTTTGTGAGTCCATATTGCATTCCATATTAGAACCCTGATAGGAATCTGTAATTACCATGGATTCGAGTGAGATTCTCAATACCCTTAAATGTATGCAAGAAGAATTGGGTGCGATTAGTGCACGTCTGAATACCATAGAGCAAGCCCAAACATCCCTAGGAGTTGGTAATGATAGATTACAAGATCGAATCAACCAACTAGCGGTTAATGAACTTAAGGATCAACACCAAGGGCGCAATGGCCGCCAAGGTAATCGGAATCCGAATCGTACGAATCCTCATAGAAATGACTACGATCCCGAAGTTCAACTCCTTAAGAATGTTCGAGTTGAGATTCCGACTTTCGATGGAAGAATGGACCCTACAGTCTTCATCGATTGGCTTTCCGACCTGGATCAACACTTTGATTGGTATGCCATGAATGACGACCGCTGTGTTAGGCTCGCTAAAATGAAATTGGTTGGTCAAACTCGACTATTTTGGCTCAATGTCGAGCGCATTAGGGTGAATGCGGGTTGTCCTCCCATTACTCGTTGGGATGACATGAATGACTTACTTAGAAGTATGTTCCTTTATCATACCACCAACGCCTCCTCGACTAGTGACAAAATTTACGCCAAGGTGGTATGCCCGTAACTGATTACATTGCTAAATTCGAAGAGTTCATGATCAGGGTTAAGGTATCGGAAGACCCTGAAATCACTCTCTCTAGATTCCGCACCGGATTGCGATTTGATTTGCAAAAAGAATTGATTTCTCACCCCGTGGAAACTCTTGAAAATGTTATGTCGTTATGCAAGATCTTGAACGATATTTGAAAACATCGGTGGTGAAGAGAATCAAGCTACAAGTTAGTGGTCAACGCTCCGATGAGGGATGATTTAATCCTCCTCCCAAGCCTACACAACCTGTCCCTACCAATAAGAGGTTTGAAAAAGGAAAAGATGTAGTTGGAGAATCCTCAAGGGGCAACTCTCAAGTAAAGTGCTATAAATGTCATGGGATGAGGCACTTTGTCGCCCAATGCCCTACAAAAGACTCTCAAAGGAATCTCTTCATTGAGGGAGAGGAAGATGGAGGTGATGTAGTGGTTTAAGAGGAAGTGTTTGAGCCGGATAGCACACCCAGTGATGAGGAGGGTGATGCTATTGGCCATGCTTTAGTTGTGAGGTGTGCCCTTGCACAACCTCAACGGGATGAGAAGGATGACTGGCGAAGGGAGAACATCTCCACACCTTTGCCAGATTTGGTGAAAAGAGTAGTAAGATCATCGTGGACAGCGGTAGTTGCACCAATGTAGTGTCAACTCATGCCGTACGCCGCTTGGGGCTTATGCTCAAAGCCCACTAGAGACCTTATAAGGTTGCATGGGTCGACTCTTTATCCATTCCCGTGTCGAAAAGGTGTCATGTACCGATTTAGTTAGATTCTTATTCGGACATTTTATGGTGTCGATGGATGTGGGCCATATCATTTTAGGAAAGCAGTGGCTCTACGACATGGACGTGACACTTTATGGTCGATCAAACATATGCACGTTCATGCATAAGGGCAAGAAGATTATTTTACACCCTTTGCCTCCCAAAATACCATCGACCAACAAATTCGAGAAGAAGGGCGAGACTTCTATATCCATCAATATTGTGAGCCCTTTAGAATTCGAGAAAGCGTCGTTAGATGAGTGTGGTGTACGTAGTCGTCACCGTTGAGAGTGCTCTCGAGTCAGTGAGCAAGTGTCCCAAGGAGGTTGAGCCGATCCTGAAAGAGTTTACGGATGTCTTCCCCGAAGACTTACCAAACGAACTCCCTCCCCTGCGTGATATCCAACACGCAATTGACTTAGTTCCCGGATCTACCTTACCAAATCTGCCCCACTACAGGTTGAATCCAGTTTAGCACGCCGAGTTGACTCGGCAAGCCAATGAGCTCCTTCAAAAGGGGTTCATCCAAGAGAGCATGAGCCCGTATGCCATACCTGCTCTACTCACTCCTAAGAAAGATGGTACATGACGCATGTGGGTGGATCAATGATCAAAATTTCGATCATATTTTGTATGGGACTCGAAATTTCGGTCCAAATTTTCGGTTTCAGTCCCCTCCGAAATCGAAACGAAACCCAAAATTTTGATCCTTGGTGTGGATAGCAATAAGATTACAGTTAAATATTGGGTTCCCATACCAAGGCTTGATGACTTGCTCGATACAATGGTTGGTGCCACTATCTTTTCAAAGATAGACCTTAAGAGTAGCTACCATCAAGTCTGAATCCGCCCCGATGACGAGTGGAAAACTGCCTTTAAGACCAAAGATGGTCTTTATGAGTGGACGGTCATGCCTTTTGGGCTTTCTAACGAGTACTTTCATGAGACTCATGACCCAAGTGTTGAGGTCGTTTCTAAGCAAATTCCTTGTGTATTTCGATGACATCTTGATTTATAGTCATGACAAGGATCAACACTTGGACCACCTTAGGCTAGTTTGTGAGATCCTAAAGGGCGAAAAGTTGTTTGCGAACCTGAAGAAGTGTACCTTCATGCAACGTTCTGTTATCTTCTTGGGATTCATTATCTCAGCCGATGGAATGGTCGCAGACTCCGAAAAGGTTAAAGCCATTGTGGAGTGGCCCGAACCTAAGAACATACACGATGTCTGCAGCTTCCATGGCTTGACTACCTTCTATCGTCGCTTCATCAGAAGCTTAGCACTATCATGGCCCCAATCACTGATTGCATGAAAAAGGGGGACTTTAAATGGGGCAAAGCCGCGACGAAAGCCTTTGTTGAGATCAAACAACGGATGAGTAGTGCACCCGTCATGCGCTTATCGGACTTTTCCAAAGTCTTTAAAGTCGCATGCGACGCATCGAGTGTGGGCATAGGAAGAGTGCTTAGCCAAGAGGGTCACCCAGTGGCCTATTTTAGTGAAAAACTTAATGAGGCAAAACAAAAATACTCCATCTATGACAAGGAGTTCTATGCGGTCGTCCGATCTCTTTGGTATTGGAAACATTACCTTAGATCACAGGAATTTGTGTTGTTCTCCGACTACGAAGCCTTACGCTTTCTTGCTTCACAGAAAAAGTTGAACCCAAGGCACGCGAAGTGGGTCGAGTACCTTCAAGGGTACACATTCGTGTTAAAGCATAAGGCCGGTACTGAAAATAGGGCAGCTGATGCACTTAGTCGTCCAGTGGCGACTTTGCGCTCAACGAGCACCGAGGTCGTCGGGTTCGAAAGGTTAAAGGATGAGTATCCCGAGTGCCCTGATTTTGGGGTTGAGTACACTACTCTCCTTAGTGACCCGACCAGCACACACTCCGTGTACACCATCCACGATGGATATTTGTTCAAAGGCAATCACCTTTGCATCCCTCGCACTTCATTGCGTGACTTTCTTATTTGGGAGTTACATGCTAGAGAGATGGTTTGACATTTCGGGAGTAATAAGACTGTTGCGCTCATAGAGGATAGATTCTTTTGGCCTAGCTTAATGAGAGATGTCGCTCGGGTCGTTAAACATTGTCGTACTTGCCAAGTGTCTAAACAGACGAAACAAAATACCAGCTTGTACACCCCGTTACTCGTGCCACACACACCGTGGCAAGACCTCTCCATGGACTTCGTGCTTGGTCGTCCCAAAACTCCGAGGAAGCACGATTCCATCTTTGTTGTAGTGGACCGATTTTTCAAGATGGCCCACTTCATTCCTTGTTTCAAAACCTCTGATGCATCTCACATTACTAAATTATTCTTCGCAGAGGTAGTACGTCTTCATGGGTTGCCTAAATCCATTGTGTCTGATAGGGATGTCAAATTCACTAGCTATTTTTGGAAGACACTTTGGCACATGATGGACACAATGCTTCAATTTTCGACGGCTTATCACCCTCAAACGGATGGCCAAACCGAAATCACCAATAGGAGTCTTGGGAATCTCCTTCGTAATCTTGTTGGTGATCATGTTAGGACTTGGGATACCATTTTGCCCACAACTGAGTTTGCTTATAATAATTCTGTCAATAGGTCCATAGGCATGAGTCCTTTTGAGGTAGTACATGGTCATAGGCCTTGGACACCATTTGATTTGATCCCCATGTCTGCATCCCATAGAGTGTCAGAGTCTGCTGATGCATTTGCACAACACAATCATAGCTTGCATGCCGAAATTAGATAAAAGATTAATTCAAGCAACAATCAATATAAGTTATCTGCAGATGCTCACAGGCGTTTTAAAGAATGTCACGTGGGTGATTATGTGATGGTCCGGATTAGGCCCGAGCGGTTCTCATCGGGTTCCGCAAAGAAGCTCCAATCTAGAGGCGCTGGACCTTTTAGAATTTTGGCTAAGAGTGGTCCTAATGCATACGTGCTTGAGCTTCCTCCAAGTATGGGGGTTAGTTCAACGTTCAATGTGGAGGACTTTGTTCCTTACTTGGATTTCACCCCACCTCCTGAAAACCCACTCCTGCCACCTCATAGCCCCAACCCCAACCCATCCTTGCAACCCGTACCTCTCCCTTCCCCGAGCAAACAGAGAAAAGATGAGATAGAAGATATTATCAGTGATCATCTCGTCTCCACACATGACGGGGAATTCCA
Organism: Chloranthus sessilifolius; assembly: GCA_021018995.1. Taxonomy (NCBI): domain Eukaryota; kingdom Viridiplantae; phylum Streptophyta; class Magnoliopsida; order Chloranthales; family Chloranthaceae; genus Chloranthus; species Chloranthus sessilifolius. The sequence goes on from CM037592.1 coordinate 120,579,616, forward strand.
GAAGTACTTGGTTAAATGGGTCGGAAAATCGGAGACGAAAAACACTTGGATCCACGAGAATGAAGTTCGCCGCTTGGACCTCGACTTGATCGACATCTACCACGAGCGTGTTTCATCGGTGATGAAACCTTTTTTATCCAGGGGAATTGACGGGAACGTCGAGTACATAGGCATCGGTTTTGAACCACATCGCTTCTACTGGCGTCGAAAGAAGCGAAGTAGGAGCCCGAGTAGCCCGAGCACTACAGCGTCAAGGTAAAAAGGAGACAAAAAGCGTCAACAGATGATTGGCTTCCGTTCCATCTCGATGGACGTCCGTAATTTCAGCCCCTCACTGTTTTGTGAGGGCAGACGTCCGGAGTGCACCACAGACGTTCGTGGTTTTGAGTCCGTAGGTCACGGACGTCTGTGACCTCCAGGACGGACGTCCGTGGACGATGTTCCACCCCGCGATAGAACTTCTAATTTTGTGAAAATTGCCTTTTTAGTCTTTTAATTCTTTTAGGACTCTTTTTATTTCGACTTAATTATTGGTGGCCTATATAAGGAGGCCTATAAACATTTTTTTAAGAGATTATTGAATATTTTGAATGTTTTATGCTTGAATATTCTTCTTCCCGAGATGGGTTTGGTGTGAGGCCAAGGGAGTGATTCCCAAACTGTTATCGTGTGGTATCTATTCTCTTTTGATCTTTTATTATATTTGCTATCTATCGATCCTTGTTTATTTCTCTAAACCCTAGTCTATTAGTTTCTTAATCCCAAAACCTAAAACCCTTTCTGGAACCCTAAATCAAACAGAGCCAAAACCCGCTTCTAAGCTATAAACCTAAACCAAACCATAAGCCTATTACAAACCATAAACCTATTTCCAAAACCCTAGTTTGAACCCGTGAATTTACAACCAATTGAAGACGAACGCCCAAGCCTAGAAAAGCTAGAGTTCTATCTTTAGGCCCGATCTCGCCTCAAATCTAACAGTACTTGCGCATCAGACTGAATCTCACGTGATCTATCTATCGAAAATTTTCAAACCCTAAGGTATTTAAGATAATTTTGCGATTAAACTTGAATTAATTTATTTAATTTCAGCAAAATTGCATCAAAATCATATTCACGCATTTTAGGGTCACCATCCCGCGTCAAGCACCTACCCCTTTTTTTATTTTTTTTTAAGAGTCTTAGGGTTTGCTTTCCATCTCTAGGACTAGAATCGGGTTTTGACCATTGAAAATAATATATGTTTTGTATATGGCCTATGTGTGTGCTTTGAACAAGGATTAACGTTTTATTTTATCATTGTTACTAGCCAACACTGGTTCTTATCAGCTATGTAGTTACTTAATTAACTCAAGCTGCTTATTAGTTGACATAGTTAACTTAATCACCTGTTGGGCTTAGTTTTTGTTGCTGGCTTGTTACTTGTTACTTGTTAGTAAGGCCCATTGTTTAGTTTGTGGTTAGTTATTCTATACTTTTTTAGTAACTTGCCTATATAAGCCTACTTTAATCCAATTATTTTTTGAATAACGTGGAAAAAATTCAGTTATTTGTTAGATTATCGATGACAAATATTTTAGTTATTGTTTTCTTTTTCCTTTTCGTTATAATTTATCTATATTTTCAATATTGGAAAATATGCTTGCTTCTTGGTTTGCCTCGAAACATGTGCCTCATTCATGAGGCCCTACCTCTGCTACTTTGCTTTCACCTTTTAGAACCTTGGGTATGACCTGCATTACTACATGGGTAGAGCCCTGAGATGTGAAGAAACGGCGAGAAGACAGAGTACATGGGCTGATATACCTATGATAAGCTAGACGTGCTGAATAACAAGAAAGGTGGAATAAGGAATGAGTATTTTAGCAGAATTTTAGTGGTAGCCCGAATAACATAGAAAATCAATGTAGGTCATTTGAGATGGCTTGGGCATGATCATATACTTGAAACAGCTCTTCTAGGAAGGATTGCTACTTACAAGTACAGGGAAGTAGAAGGGAGAGAAACAGGGAGGGTAGTAGTGAGAAGTGACATGAAAGAATCTAGAGTGCGTGATAGTTTGCCAAAAACAGAAATGAGTGGAGAAATAGGACTCACAAAGTCGACCCCAAATACATGTGTCTAGAAGATGATGATTGATTGATTTTGTAACTTCGATAGCTTACAGATTTTAACAACTGAAAGGAAATCTACAACTTAGGCTTGTTTTTGGAGTTTCTGATATGTTATATTTTCCATATTTCTTGTTTCTTTTTAATCATTTATGTTTTTTTTTTTTTTTGATATCCGTGGGTGTCCAGGCCAGCTGGTGCGCACCTCGACTAATCCCACAAGGCCCTGGAGCTAACTGTGACGGGGGAACGCAGCGTAGCTACCCGAGCCTTCTACAAAGACTACTCGTTACTCTGGTGCCTGGGCGGCACGGCATGTGGTGCCAGCGGGGCACGCGACATGGGGCAATGAGGGCCTTATGACTTGGTGCCTGGGGCACGCGATGTGGTGCCGACAGGGCACACGACATCTTGGTGCTAGAAGCGGCACGCAACTTGGGGCCAGGATGGCCTCGCGACGTGGTCATGCTGCGGGAGACACGACACGATCGCATGGGAGTGACTTGGTCGTGACACAGACGCGACATAGTCTAGCTGGGTTAGTAATTCGGAGCGATGCGGTATGTCAAACCAAGGGGTTTGAGGTTCTCCCGCTATTCTGGCTGAATTATTGTTTTACCCTTCTATGTGGGAGAGGAGTTGGATGAGGTGCTAGGCCTCCCACCCACACGGGGCCTTGCGTTGCCAGAGGGGGGCGCAAGTGTCTCCTAGGCCTGAAAGGGTGGGCCTAAGACGTCGACGCAGCGATGCCGTGTGGCACCCAAGGCGAGGTTAAAGTAGGGCCCCGGACTACGCGTCGTGGAGCTTACGGTTGGGCTACTTCGCGAGAACACGTGAGCGCTGCGTGGGACTCAGTAGAGTACGATAGCATAACATAAACACTCGACTATGGGCTTAGTTCGGTATGTGAGCAAGACATGACGGCATGTGGAGCGGCATGCCATATTGTTGCGAGGCGAGGTACTAGTGCAGTGCACAGGGTGAAGCTTGAACAGACCAAGCATGGAACAGTGGTGCAATTTGGCATGCCGTAAAGGGCACGATACATTGGATGGTAGGCCGCGAAACAAAGATAACCACGAGGGGGAGTTCCTGTCCTCTAGGCGGGTGGTATCAAAGCTGATGTGGAGTTTGGTTGGCTCGTTGCTTGAGGCAAGCGAGGCACCGCGTGGGTTGATGTGCGTTGAAGAACGCCCGCTTATTGTATCCGAGATAGGTGACTTAAGCGACGGGCGTTAGGGTGCCGCAGGCTTCTTCTTTGGAAGAGTGACCCCGTGACATTTGGTATCAGAGCCAAGTTCGATCCAAAAGGGATGATGCTAATGAGCTAAATGGTGCCGGCGGGGCACGCGATGTGGTGTCAAGAGGACACGTGACATCTTGGTGTCGGCGGGGCACGCAATGTGGTGTCATCAGGACACGCGACATCTTGGTGCCGGGGGCACGTGATGTGGTGCCAAGAGGGCACGCGACATCCCTGAGCTATTTAGTACCGCGGAAAGGTCAGTGGCTTGCTGCTTTGTTATGAAACGACAAGGCACCAATGGTGTATAGTGAAGACTCGGAGTTCAGGGACTGCAGCATCGATTGAGGGCACATTCAATGTTGAGAAGAGTCTTCGCGTCAACGAGGACGTTGACGATTTTGAGTGGAGGATGTGACGGGGGAACGCAGCGTAGCTACCCGAGCCTTCTACAACAACCACTCATTACTCTGGTGCCTGAGCGGCACGGCATGTGGTGCCAACGGGGCACGATGGGGAAATGAGGGCCTTACGACTTGGTGCTTGCGGCACGCGATGTGGTACCGGCAGGGCACACGACATCTTGGTGCTGGAAGCGGCATGCGACTTGGGGCCAGGAGGGCCTCGCGACGTGGTCGTGCTGCGGGGGACACGACACGGTCGCATGGGAGTGACTCGGTCCCGACATGGGCGCGACATAGTCTAGTTGGGTTAGTGATTTGGGGCGTTGCGGTATGTCAAACCAAGGGTTTGAGGTTCTCCCGCTATTCTGGCTGAATTACTCTATGTGGGAGAGGAGTTGGATGAGATGCCAGGCCTCCCACCCACACGGGGCCTTGCGTTGCCAGAGGGGGCGCAAGTGTCTCCTAGGCTTGAAAGGGTGGGCCTAGGACGTCGATGCAGCGATGCCGTGTGGCACCCAAGGCGAGGTTAAAGTACGGCCCTGGACTATGCGTCGCGGTGCATACGATTGAGCTACTTCGCGAGAACACGTGAGCGCTGCGTGGGACTCAATAGAGCACGACAGCATAACATAGACACTCGACTGTGGGTTTGATTCGGTATGCGAGCAAGACATGTCATACTGTTGCGAGGCGAGGAACTAGTGCAGTGCACAGGGTGAAGCTTGAGCAGACCAAGCATGGCACAATGGTGCAATTTGGCGTGCCGTAAAGGGCACGATACATCGAATGGTAGGCCGCAAAACAGAGGTAACCACGAGGGGGAGTTCATGTCCTCTAGGCGGGTGGTATCAGAGCTGATGTAGAGTTTGGTTGGCTTCGTTGCATGAGGCAAGCGAGGCACCACGCGGGTTGATGTGCATTGAAGAACGCCCCCGCGACGGTTGGTATCCGAGATAGGCTGACTTAGCGCATCGGGCGTTAGGTGCCGCACGGGCTGACACTGCTGGAAGAGTGACCCTGTGACATAACGACCGGGTAATACTTCAGTGGCCCTGAGGGGACTCGAACTGGTGACCATTGGAGAGCAAACCCAAGGCCTGACCAACTGAGCTACCCCTCCAGGTTTAATCATTTATGTTATCATCGGCCACTATAGAGCGACCACATGAAATTTAGATATCCGGTCTACATCATTGGCTTGATCTGCCCCAACGTGAGTAATGGGTAGATGCACATGGTAGACTATGCATGAGATGGCCAGTTGCAGAGAAAATTTTCTTGGTAAAGAAAAGTTAGTTTACGTAGGACAATAATTCACGCAGATCTATCAGAACCCTGTCGAATGAGAGTGGACCTGTATTTTCTATCACTCGAATTCATTATGCTCAAAGAAGTCCCAACAGCAGAAACTCCAAGTGGTGGTTGTGCAGAACACTATAGGACTCTTTTAATATTTCTGACATGTTGACATGAGAATATAGTTCAATTATAGGCTACATGATTCTTGATCTCTCCATCTTTTATCTCACTGCACATTTTCCTTATTCGAAAATTGTGGCAATCAATGCCCTTTCTGGAGGAACTAATCTATAAGTCGAGATTGTACCATGAGAACACTTGAGGGCCTAGATGAACACTTCAGAACTTAGACGAACTAAGAATGAGACTCCGATTTTTTAACAAATTGCCACATGAGTAAAATCAACAACAGGCTCCATGAGTCTGTAAAAAGGCTTCGATTAGGATCAGTTGATGCATAACTTTCTCACTTTATTGACCATGGACTTTTATAACCGATTTTCTTAACCTATCCAACTTTGCTTTTCTAGCCCTGTTGACCTCAACAAGGTCTTGCCAAAGGAACTAATTTAATGGGACTCGGGGACTTTGTTTTGGGCCCTTGATTCCAAAACTTGAAATACCAATTCCCTGCTAAAAGACATGATCTTCTGTGACTTAATTCTACTGGTCCCGAACATTCAAATGTGGCTACAATATATAGAAACTGAGATAATCGTAGCTTTGCAAAGGAGCTGAGGTAATAGGACTGGGCATCTGTGGATTTCATAGGTCATATCCAGGCCTTCCTAGTATAAGTTGTTATTAGTCCATATGAATGAGGCTGATGTGCAGCATTTCAAGAGCCATTGCATATTATTCATAGGAAGGAACGTAAGAGTGCTTTGTTTGTACACACTAAAGTGCTGACCTCTGGATGATGTTTCGTGTTTTAAGAGTTCATGTCCCAATCCAAATGGGTCTTGATGAAATAGAATATTTTCTAGTTCACGAATTCATATTCGAATTGATCAGACAGGCACCTAAAGATTACATAATGACTTCCGTGACATAAAATTGTTTGGGTTTATCCTCAAATTAAAATGTTTAAAATAACTCCATTCCGTCATTTTTTTTTTGGTTGGTGTGGGGGGGGGGAGGTGGTTACGCACCTTCCACGTGCGTCATCAAGTTTTGATTTCACTCCCGCCCCAACATACAACACACTTCCACCTCCGGTACTAAGGAATCATGTGGCAACGTCGTTGGTGATGTTGTGGCTTAATGCATTTACCCTTTTGCTATAAAAATCCTGATAAGTAAACCACCATGTGTCTCTACCCTTTATCTTGTTTCTTTGCTAACTTTATATTTTTTTGAATGTGTTTCCACTTATGTTAGAACTCGGAAACATGAGGCTTATGCCTAAAGGCTCTTGGCCTCACCTTCTACCTTAGAAATATTGATTAAACAGTTGTTAAGTCTAGCTGATGGCGGATTCCTAGTTAGAATTGTCGATTGTTCATCTTCATGAATCCTATCATTCACTGTTACCCAGGGTCATTCCCTTAGGGCGCTCAGTCCAGCCATGAATTATTTTTATATTTGTATATTATTATATGCTATTGTAATTTATAATTATTATATTAAATTTGAACGTATAAAAGTACTAAATTTATGCAAAACAATTTTTAGGTCATCTGTAAGTATCTTCATTTTTTAAATATTTTTAATCTATATGACTAGATAAGGTTTTTTGTATGGACTGAGACCGCAAGTTTGGGTTTGAACTGTTCTTATTTTTGGGTGAGTAGGACGACTTTCTAACTTATGTCTGATTCTGATTCTGACTCTTCCTTTCATTTCTGCAAGATGCTATCTTCATCATCACCATTACCGTTATAGCCTTATCCCATCTATTTGGGGTTGGCTTTGCTCACTTGTTTATGGCTAAGCTCTCCCTAATTCTGCAATCCTTCCATCTCACTGCTTCCCTCTAAGTCCTCATTGGTCTTTGTTTTCTCTATTCCCTCGTGCTTGGAACATCTCAGTCCTTCATATAGGGTCTGTTTTTGACGTTTGATGTGCATATCTGAACCATAATTTTTTTCCTTTATAGGTGTCACTCTCAAATTTGCGACAATGCTATCTTATATGTCGAATTGTAGAAAGTTAATTTATAATAAGGGTAATCGCATTGGATCAACCGGTACGAGATGTGTGCTTGTGAGTATCGGAGACCGTATCATTTGATTTTGATAATGAGATTGAATGGAGACATGTGCATTCTTCACATTGGCTGATATGAATTTGTTAGAGGGTACTTGCACTCAAGTCACACGTGTATATATATATATATATGAAAAACTTATACTTTCGGCCGTATAAGTTTGCGTATTTACAGAAACGGCCCTATAGTTTCAACCCTTGCATAACAGGCCAGCTCCAAGTCTAGCCGGTTCCACGTTAGCAACGACCTTTTAAATTCAAATTACTTTTAAAGTTTAAAAGTAAAGTTACTTTATTACTTTTCATTCTTTACTATTTACTTTAACTTTAACTTTTCTGTAAAACTGAGAGGGCGGCGACTTATCGGCGACAAAGTTGAAAAAAACACAGCAAATTTTCAGGTAATTTCCTTTTTTACATTTAAACACATTCAGTCATCCGCTATGTTTCTCACATAATCCGCTAACTTACCGCTAACTTACATTATCAGCTGCTAAGTTACATTATCGGCCGATATGTAAGTTATCGGTAGGTTTTCAACCTCACTTATTTTGTTAATTAATTATTTTTATTTATATTGCAGTTCCCACTAAGTGATTGTAAAATGACTGTCTCTAAAGCCCTTCGGAAAATGTTCTGGAGTTAGTGTTAGGAAATTTTACTTACAGTGTAACGAAGAGAGGAAGAAGATACTAGATTCAATTTTCGGTCATCTATTTAGGATAAATGAGAAATTAGGATTCATTGGAGACTTGGTTGATGTTATTTTAAGCTTTTGTGTTAAAGATAATGTTTTCAAGGTTAGGAATACTAATATACTGCTGCAAGAGTCCGATATAGCATTCATTTTAGGCCTAAATATGTTGATGGAACCTGAGTCTGAGAAGGTGGTCGTGCTAGAGGAAGAAACTATTCGATACAAATTCTTTTGGGGGAAGCCGGCTAAAAGACCTCGTATTGAAGAAATAGTTGATAGTGCTGATTTATCCAATGATGAATTTTTGAAACTATCATTATTGTTTCTCTTATGTTCTTTTTTACTTCCGGACACATACCAGGAAATGGACACACAGTACTTGGCATTAGTAGATAACCTTGAAGAGTTCAACAAGTTTCCGTGGGGCCTGATAGTTTACAATAATTTAGTAGATAACATATCAAAAGCGAATGTCAAAATGGAAATGGCGAAAAAGTCAGAAAATGGGCATTACAACATCTACAGATGCACTATCGCCCTACAGATTTGGGCGTTTGAGAACTTTTCTGGAATCGCCACCGCTCTTACTGAGCTCAAAGATCTATTTCCCAGGCTAATGAAATGGGAAGGCCCGAAATTCAGCCGTAATCCAAATTACTATCGAGAAAATTTTCTTAAGTCTAAAGTTATCTTAGAGCTTGAAGTTGTAAAGTACGGATTACAGTATAAATCAGTTCGACTCTTTTTTATGCAAAGAGAGATGGAAAGGGAGCAGGAAAAGACCGACGAGCCTTACTCCCAAGAAAATATATATGAATACGACGATGTCTCAAGTTACGAGACACGCCCTCAAGAAAGAGTCGAAGAGCTGAAAAGCCGAGATGACGATGACGACGATGAGGATGACGATGACAACAGTGACGAAAATGACTAGTATGAAGTCGTTGTACGTCAACATGCGGAACCAAAGGGCAAAGACAAACCGGAGATTAGGCCCCAGCCAACAAGAGAACAACCGGTTAGGCAATCTACTTTAACCAAAGAAGTAACGGAACTTAGAAAAGAATGCAATAAGCTTCATATGGTTGTAAAAGAGATGAAAAGTGACTTTCGACGTGCATTTACAGTGCTTAAAGGGCAAGTACTCACCATTGAACAGCTAGGGAGAAACAAGAAGACCCTTCAAGAGTAAGTTGGGTCATTATAAGATGAAGTTGGGTCACTAAAACATCGGTTCTAAATTTAATTGAACAAAATGCCTCAATACGGAAGGACCTTGATGCAGTCGCATCTCATTTGACGAAGGTACTCAACCAATTCTTTCTAAATTTGAAAAAAAATATTTTTTTAAAGATTAATGTCAAATACGCTCGTCGTCCGATAATGTAAATTATTGACTGACAACTTACATTATCGGTCGACAAACTAAGTTATCAACTGACAACTTAAGTTATCGGCCCACAACTTAAGTTATCGACCGATAATGTAAGTTGTCGGTCGATAATTTACATTATCAGACGATAACTTAAGTTGTCGGCCGATAACTTAGCTTGTCGACCGATACTATAAGTTGTCAGTGCTCATATAAGTTAGCGGGCAATGACTTAAGTTTCGGCCGATAACTTACATTAGCGCCCGATTATGCGGTGGCTAACCTGATCCCAAATAATGTTATTTTTTGTAAAATATAATGACAGTTTTTAATGTATTTTGCAATTATGCAGGATGATATTCTTTCCTCTGTTCTATTTGAAACGTTCGTTCCCACTGCCACTCATCCAACAACTTCTTAATCTTTTGCTCCTCAAACTTCTGCCCCTCAAACCACTACCACTCAACTAATAGTCATCAAAACTTCTGAACCTAAACCTACTGCTCCTCGATCAAGCCATAAATCAACTGCCCCCCAAACTTCTTCCCCTAAACCTACTGACCCTAAATCCACAGCTCCTCAACCTACTCATCAAATCACTGCCCCCAAAACTTCTAAAGCTTCTCAACCTCCTACTAAACAACCTTTGATGGAAGTGGGTGCCTCTTACCCAGCCTTCTCATGAGTCACAGCTGGCATCACTAAAATTTATTTTAGTGAAACTATCAACTGCAAAAAGTAAAGTCGAGGGATATGACTTGCGTGCTCGGAAGAAGAGAAAGACTCCTACAGTAAAGTAATAATAAAAAGACCAAGATTGGTTGTGGAAGAGGAGGATGAGCCAAAATCAATGGAGCACAAATATATGCTCAGTTTTTGGAACCTGCCGGAGAAAGAGGACAATGTGATCGTCAATACTATCATGGGTGTTGACATCACAGTTGCTCTTTTAAAGGTTCTCAAAGGACGCTCGTGGCTCGACAATGAAGTCATCGACGCGTACTCGAGAGTCCTTGAAGTTATCAACGATTCAATGTTTACAGCAAATGCCGAAAAAAGTTGTTTCGCTTCTGCGTCCGCCCTGGTAAGGTTTCAACTATTTATTGTTTTGTTTGTTTCATTTATTTGTCTTTTCATTCATGACTCTCAATTCACTTCTTTTAATTTATTTACTTACTACATTATCCTATTTCAGACCTTGTTTATGGCAGACGAGAAAAAATATGAAAAATTTATCGACAATGAAGGTCTAGCAGCACTTAACGACTTCGATAAGTGGCAGGCCTATTGTGACGAGTGGCAGGTTCGTAACAATTCAAAGCCGCTTGAACCTCTGTTTACAAATGATAAACGCGAAATTCACGCGATCGACTGTGGAATGGTACCTTTTTTAATACTACACTTTGTTTTATTTAACATTAACGACTTTTTAAATTTTTAATTATTTAAGATTCTGATTTCGTTTTTGTACAGATTTTTCTTCCGATGCATAGTCAAAAACATAGCCACTGGGCGTTGGCTATAATTTCATTAGTTGATCACGAAATTAAGTTGATAAACCCAACAGACCGAGAGTGCACAAGATGGTTCGAAGCGCATAAAGAATGTCTATTGCATCACCTTCCGCGTCTTCTTTACACTGTTAGTTTGAAGTCACCTTTCGATCAACAGTGGAAGGTATCGACGTTCAAAAGTGTCGATCTCTCCCTCCAAAGAAACCGGCTAGGCTTGGAGCTGGCCTGTTATGCAAGGATTGAAACTATAGGGCCGTTTTTGCAAATATACAAACTTATAGGGCCGAAAGTGTAAATTTCCTTATATATATATATATATATATATATATATATATATATATATATATATATATATATATATATATATATATGCTCATCAGCTTATGTAAAGGGGAGATGATACAATTAATAAAGTAAATGCAATCACCCTTACTGCACCCTTGCCTACATCTATGGGGTATCATTCATACCTGTTTTGGAATGTCTGGGTAACAGTCTATTTGCATAAGCTACCTTTTTTTTATTTTATTGATTTTGTGGAAGCAGGGAGCATATAATTTTATGAACTTAATTATCCTAGATGTTATTACTAAAATCTCGTGTAGTGCGGCTTCTGCCTTATTTGATGGCTGCGACTGTGATGCATATCCACACCTATTCAACCTCTGGGTAGTGATGCATGCATGTCTAGCCGTTTTGATCGATCCCACGGTAACCAAAGGGGAAGAAGCAACTGTCTGGTAGATAAGCCATATATTTCAGGTATGGACTATGGACCTTCTATGAATAATCTGATTCCATAGTCTGATTGCCACTCTTAAGGTTCTGATTCTGCTTAGTGCTTACTTTTATAGATTCATTGTTTACTTATATTTTGATTGCCTTTGTAAGGGGATTCCCTTTGGTTTTCCTCATTATCCTATTCTTGGGTGGGTTCTTGGCTAGCTAAGTTTGTACTTGTACCATATGAAGTTTTCTCCCCAACCACGCCTATATGGAGGGCACGGGTTTCATTGAATGATGCATAAGAAAAGAACAGAAAAAGGAATTCGAGGTTAGGGTATATTTATTGGTATTGGCTGATACTAAAGAAATAATCCATGAGGTTTCAACGCAATATGATCGATATTTGCTGGTATCATATGATATGTGCCGATATCATTACGCAGGTAGTTCCAGCCTGTAGTGATTGTGAATCCCTAATACACCTAAGAATCGAGTCCACTGAGTCAAATATTAATATGTATCGGTATCAGCTGAGTTTTCTAGCCACATGCTTAGGTTATCTCTAACAGTGGCTTTTGTATATACAAAAGATCTCAAAGATCTGATGGTTACTATGATACTAATATGCGATGATGCACTGCTCCACAAAACACCTGGCAATTGCCATAGAAATTCTTATAGTAACTTCTCTACCTCGACTGTGATGAGAAACTTCTGTTCCAAGGATCTACAATTTGGAGAATATGAGCAATTTTATAAATGGATTGACCCGCCAACATCAATAGATTATCAAGCTAACGAGTAGCGTAGCTATTGATCCTGGTCAAGATAGATTTTTTAAAAATAGATTTCTAGGTGATCCTGGCATATGTTGTAGTCAGCTTTTGAGAGGATTGTTGAGATAAAAGGCTCTTCATAAACTAAATGGGGTATCTCTAAAGGCTCCCACCAAATCTTGAGGGGCATCTATGCCGAAAACCATTTATTGCTTTAGATCGGATGATGGAGATCGTGTTTATCTCTGATCTTCCACCCAAGGGATCTCGAGGCCATGAATGTACCATCAAACGGTCACATTTTGATTCCACATATCACAGATCTCAACATAGCCCGAAAGACACTTTTGAGCAAAATTGACTTTAGGACTGCATTTTTGGGATCTGTGATATGTGGAATTGAAAATGGACCGTCTGATAGGTGCACCATGATCTCAAGATCCCTTGGGTGGCAGATCGGAGCGAAACACGATCTCTATCATCTAATTGAAAGTAATGAATGGTTTTATGCATAGGTGCCCCTCAAGATTCGGTAGGTGCGTTTCAAGCTACCCAACTAAATAATCTATTGTTATTAATTGGAACAACCCCTATTTATCCTAATTTTATTAATAGTGTTTCCATCGTACTTGGTGTTAGTGTTCCACACTGGAACTAACCCTATTCTGGAAAACCTATTTAAACTAATAACTCTATTTTAATTATAATCTTAAAACCCTTAAGTCATCTCTTATTCCCTTATTCTTATTCTAAGAAAACGTTAGCCGTCACAATTTCCTCTTCTTCTCAATCAACCTTTCCTCAAAACTCCCACTAATCTTCTCCAAACTTTGTGTATTCTTCGACAATAAATATCACAATAACTATCACGACTTGTTTCTTGCGACAAGATTGAGGAACGAGGAAGAAGAAGACGAAAGCTTAGACGAAATGTACGTTAAGGCATCAATCTTTTCAACCTAATCACCGTAGATCTGTCATTCACACTTCAAGAGGTGGGTACCTTTCAATCCACTTTGTACTTCTCAAATCCCGTCGAGTAGGATGCATTCGATCACGCATCAACGGATTTAAAATTTTTATTTAAACCTTAATATCTCATAAATTTATAGATATACATATTTAATATTATGCTTGCCCTTAAAAGTTTCATATTTTGTAGATTTAAACATCTCTTTCAATCGTTGCTCTTAGTAATCTAATTTGCCCCTTATGACCATCTCTTATATTTATTTCTCAATTTAGATACGAAAATGACATTAGAAAATAGGTATATGGCTAACCCTAATTAGGGTCATATTTTAATTAATCTCCTTATTTAATTTAGGACCTTAATTTAATTAAGTCTGTTATTTTTTGTTTTAATTTGAAACCCTAAATCCTTCCATAAATTTTGAGACCGATTGATCAAACTTTATTTATGATCGATTGATCCTAGAACAAATAAAAAGGGAATGTTCACAATAAAACCAATCGATCGATTATCTAATTGCAATCGATCGATTTTAGACCGAATCAAAATATCATATTTATTTTAAATTCGATTGATCGATTCCAAAATCGTTCGATCAAATCTGAACAGAACCCATTGACCTTTTCATTTAATTTCGATCGATTGATTTTGAAATCGATCTTTCAACATTTTCAATGTTGATTCCCCTTGTAGTTTATAATCCGGTATAGATTTTTCTTGTATTCTTTTGTACACCCGAATTGAGACTCGTCCTTAGACTCGAGTTTCAGACCCAAATTGGGGTTCGGTATTTCAAAATACACTTATCCTTTGGCAGAGTATCAAACACTCTACTCCTGACTATTATGACCAAAGTTCCTGATACATAGGTTTCGCAATCAATGGTCATTATAGATCTAAACTTTGAACTTTCATAACTTTTTATGTATATATGTGATTATATTATATTATATATCAATTATCATTACCTCGACACAATCTACGCAATGACAAAGACTCTAGGATTTCGACGCCATTTGAGAAGTCAAATCTAAACCCTTCATGCTCCCGTTCACCCTCATATTAGAACTGCGCCTATTATATAATTGTATTGGTGTATAATATATATAGGTATATATGTAGTGTAAATTCAAACTCAATTTATTTACTAAGTAAAATAAGAAGATAAATTATATGTGCGTGAGTTATGGATATGTTAAGTTATGTATGCAAGTGTATGAGATCATGTCTATGCTTGGGCATGATAATCCACTGAGATGGTATCAAAGTGAGGAATATATCGTATTCGCATACCTCACAACTCATGGTGGTATGGGATACCATGATAAGTGTGGTGAGTACAGATTCAGTGTAACCTCGTATACAATGACTCTATCACCCCCGAGTTTTAATATGATAGGATAAAATAAGAGTTAAAATATGAGGTTTGACCCTTAGGCCTTAGTTGTAGTAAGATTTCTTTTACGGTCATGAGGAACTTAAAATGTAGGCGTTCATGTACGGATGTAATACCTTTATGATAGTATGGGCGGCTACACGGAGTACATTCAGGTTACTACGGAACTTGTTCCTTGGGACGTGTGATTTAGTGAAGTTATCGCACTATAGCTCGTCCTAATTGTAAGTTATAAGATTATGATAAGTATAAGTAAGCTAAGATAAGATACGAGTATGATAATAAGACATCGCTATGTAGGCCAATATAAAACTAAGAACTTAAGTTTGTATGTATCGTTTCTTACGTAGCTACTATAAAGGCCACAACGTCTTCAGTTAAGACGGGTCTCTGGGAAGACAGTATGATATGAGTTACGTTTATCGACCGCCCCCGTGACTGGATGGGTTGTATGATATGAGTATGTTATAGAAGACGTTATACTATGATGGTTAACTACTATAGTGACCCTCACATGGTAGACTCGAACAACGATTCTGGCACATGTCGTATTATGATTTACGAGTATGTTAGGTACGCTCATGCAATGTACAGACGCAAGTATCGAAATAATAAGATATATTATGTTTATGAGGAATTGTGAGGTACGTTAGGGCTGAAGAATGTCTCGATCATGGTTTTGCATTTATTATATGATACGGTACGAACTCTACGATACGTAGGAATTTATTGTTTCCTTCTTTCAGTTGCATTGCTATATTCTTTTTATGACTTACGAGCTACACCGACAATGCACCTGAAAAGTGTAAGGTAGATTGTTAGTGTATCCATTGAGTTTCATGTTGTTTAGCGACTCAACCCTTGTGACATTTATTATTTCAGGTGACTATATCGACGGAGTAGATACCGACTATCCAAATCTTGTTGGCATTGATTTCATCGACCCCGATGACGCAGAGTATCAAGAGCCTTGGGAGGGCAACGCTGCAAGACACCAGGAGAATCTTGGTATTGATTTTGATTCGAGCGCCGATTATTAATAACGCTAGATTTGGTATAGAGCTTGATTATCTCGTTTAGACAGTTTTATTTTTATTTCAGACCTTATCCTTTATCATTAGACATTTATTATTTCTCTGATTTGTAGGCATTTATTGGATTCAGTAATTAATTATCATCAATTATTAATGGCTTTCATGGAACTCGTGGAACCATAATTGTGTAAGAACTCTGATTATGTATATGTCCGCTTAGTGAATCTGAGATGCGTGTAGGTTATAACACGAAATTTTAAGCTCTCGAGATGGGATAAAATTTCGAGTTGTGATATTAATGCTCCATTTATCCTTTTGGGAGAGAAAAAAAAGTGCTACTTGTCAGCATAGTGGCGAGGTCCAGTAATGTGGGTTTGATGACATCCTGCGGACTTATGCTCTGCTTTCCAACATAGTGGCCAAGTCTGAGCCGGAGGAAAATTGGGCAAGTTTGGGAAAAATTGGTAAAAGTTTGAGAACTGATTGAATCCGATCTACCTGATTGAATCCTAATGGGAAAAAGCTTGCCTTAAATTTCTCTCATTCGCAATCTATCACAAGTTCATAACAAAAACGATGATAATCCAATTGTATGTCCCAAGTGAACTCCCAATAAAAGTCACATCAATCTAAAGTAAATAAACGATAATACTCCCCAACCACTATCAGAAGGAAGTCTCATAACTCCTTGAAGATGACCTTCCATCTGGTAGCTCTCTTAGCTTCCCGTATGGAGAACTTAACTTAATGCTCAATCGGGATTTTATGGCCACTTTTTTAGGATCTGCACCACATGAAATGAAAAACTGACCGCCTAATGGTAGGCTCATCTTTGTGTGAAGTATTGGGGCGAAAAATGATGATCATCATCTAATTCAAAGCATTCGATGGCTTTTGGCATAGGTGCGCTCCAAGGTTCCTTGGGTGTTAATAAAGCTACCCAATCTACTTGATTCTGCCAATTTCTCACCATATCTCAAATATCTCAAAACATCTTGGGGTCAAGTTGCATTAACAAAGTGATTCTTCTTGGATTAAAAGTTGAAACTGAATCCTAAAATCACGAGAAGAAATAACCTCACTCAGATTATATAATAAAGTTCTTTTCAAAGATTCAGCTAGAGGCTTTTCAAATAGTAATATTAAAAAGTTCTGAACATTTCTTGAACAGCTTATATGGCTAATACCTAGGTTGTGGAACATGGAAAAGATTCATAATTTTGTCAAAATGCAGCCTTCCATCTAACACAACCATTTTCCTCTAATATACACACAACACTATACAGTAGTGCTAAATTATTACACAGGACATATCCATTACAGAAGCACTACATTATCGAACTGGGATATTGAAGAGAATATCAACATATAATGAAACTGTAAGCCATCTTATAGAACTAAGAAGATTCTAGTTCTTATCGTTTCTTGCTACGCTTCTTGAGCGGGCTCTGTTCGATCAGATGGTAGAGCAGGCAGCCAGAGTTCAATATGTGTCCCACCCGTTCCGAGGGCCGGATCTGGTGAACGGGGGGATATGACCCGAACAACACTACCATAGCTCTCCAAGATTTCACGGGCGACTGTTAGTCCGGCAACAAAATTCCATGTCATGTTGTCCTCAATCATACCTTCGGAGAGATCCGCTCCGAATGGCGTGAGAGAACGCATCTGTGTCTGGAAGCAAAGGACAAATAAAATATTCATGAAGTATCCAAAATAAGGAAGTTAAAAGCATAAATGCAACCAAGTTAGTTGCTCATTCGAAGATGTAGTTTACTGAACTTGGAGTGAAATCTGCATTGATATTACAAAAAAGGAACTAGAAAGACATATTTTATATAAATAATCCAAAATGGAGCTGGTTTATATATGAGGCCCGGGGATATGCGTTCAAACGAGTGGTTAACCTATGCATGTGAACCAGTTGGGCGTCCATACGAGATTTAAACGTCTTAACAAAAAAAATAAAAAATAAAAGCAAATAAACAGGCCTTTCTGAAAGGATATCGTTTTTTGTCACATAAATTTGTATCTTCCTGATTAAAAGATAGGGTGAGGCCTCATAGAAATCTCAAAGCATAACTAACAAAATATAAAAATAGAAGGGATTTTGAGCTGGAAACCATATTTGTAAAAGAAAACATTATAGTAATTTTATAATGTTGTAGATATTAGGGATCCAACAACTATTTACCCTCTACAACGGATTGAGACACTAAAAGCACAAGGAAATAGGAGAAGGGGAAGACCAGCGAAGACCTGGAGGGAAGTAGTGAGGAGACATGATGGGTAAATGGGATAAGGTAATGATGACAATGATGGCTACGATTCTAATTTTGGTGCACAAAATACATGGTTTCCGTGTCAAATTCCCTTCTACATAAGGGTTTTAAAACTGGTTGAACCCAATACAGGGTTTAACTGGTTGGACTTCATCCATTACATTTAGATATTATGTACATGTATGTCATACATATTAAAAGACACGCATAGTTACATCATGTTGTATACAAAATAAAGGCATATAAAATTGCATCTAAAGTTATATCCCAATAATTAATCCATATATAAAGAACTAGGAAAAAATGAACGATCTAATCTATTCAAAATTTCTAATGCATCTCCCTTCGATAACCCACCGATTGACTAGTCAGCCTGGGCTATTAGAGTTGACCAACTAGATAACCCACCGATTGACTAGTCAGCCTGGGCTATTAGAGTGATGATGCAAGTAGGCAGGTCAATAAAAAATGTGCTAGAATGAGTTCAAGGATAGCATGTAGAGGTTAATTTGGTTACCATATAGTGCATGTCAGGTCCATCATCATCGATGATGAGGAGAGCACCACCTGCTGGTGCCCCAGTGGCGATAATTTCAACCTTGCCACCAACATGGGTACGCAACAATGCACCCTCTATCAAGTTGCTCAGTGCTTGGCGTAAAGCAGATTCCTCGACAGCAACCTGCAATGGCTGAGATAACTCATTGAATACAAGTGAACGTTGCTGCTTATGAGCTAGAGGTCTAGCAGCCCCCACCAAATCTGCTAATACGTCAGAGACATTGCATGGTCTGCCTGACAGGAAAAAAAAGAGCTTTACAAGAGAGAATTTCAGAAAATTTAATAGCTAAGATTAATATAGTATCCAATATGAAACAAATAGATAAATATAGAATTTTCAGCAGAGTGATAGAGAAAAATCATGTGTATCTCGTCATATGCATTTTCCACCTGGTATCATCCGTATTGAAGTTATACCCACTGGGTACATTTATCACTTATGCCAGACATGGAATCATTTTTATTAATAGTTCCCAATTTTCTTGCCATTTCACTGTTTTACTCAAATCTCCATAAAGAAAAATCTCATAATTATAGCTCTATTTGTATTAAAATTTGTGCTATATATCAGCAATTGGATGGTCAATCCTTGATATTGTGCTAGCCTGCTAGGATCTTGTAACAAAACAATTGTCAAGAATTTTCTTGATTATATTCCGAAACTTAACAACTAGAAACATATCAAAATTAAAAGCCAACTCTTGAATTTCCAGAAATAAAAATTTATTCAATCTAATAAAAAAATTCAACACAGTTCGGTAATGGACTGTTGAAGTTTAGTCCCACATTGGGTAAATTATAGCCTTTTGTCTCCCCTTATAATATCCTGGGCCCCTCCACTCATTGCCAATTGGTTTTGAGATGGACACTCAAATTTATCATGGTAGGCCTTTCTCCACTCCACGTCACCCAGTTCAATTGTTCACGTGGTTTGGCTCAGTCCTGCCAACATATGCGGGAGCGTGCTGAAGTTAGTCCCACATTGGGTAAATTATAGCCTTGTCTCTCCCCTTATAATATCCTGGGCCCCTCCGCTCATTTCCAATTGGTTTTGAGATGGATACCCAAATTTATCATGGACAAGTCAAATGAAAAGGGACAAGAATTGTGTTAAAAGGCAGTTGCGCGTAGTCGGCATGGATCTCCCGGTGGGCGTGGGGTTCCTTTCTGCTTTCCTGTTTCTGCCTTATCTCTGGCCTTTGGGGTGAGTTTTCGTGGGGCTTTGGGGTTTCTTATTTCAGGCCTTTTATGGGTAGCCTCTTGCTACCCACTAAGGTACACGCCTCTATGTATTCTTTTTGTGTTTTGGTTTCTTTTCAATATACTTCTTTGTTACCATCTCAAAAAATAAAAAAAGAATTGCGTTAAAAGAAGAGTCAAATTACACTCGTTGGACTCAGGAAAATCAAAGCTACTATGCACAGCCCTAATTTGTGCAATTGAACACGGGAAAAGATAAACTGTATTTCAATGTCATGGAAATATTGGTCCTACGCGAGTCTTTGAAGCTTTCAAACTACATGGAAAGAATTAAGTTCAGTGTCTTTGGTGGTTGATTAGGGTTAGGTACGGATAAACGGAGAAGAACAGAGAGATGGAAAATAGAGGGTTATGTGTTGTGTGTAGGGCAGCCATTTTCTTTATTGTTTATATCCCTTACAGTAGAATCTCATGTACATCTTTAATATCACTCTCTACATGCTATTAGTACCAATGACATTTACAACTAAGCTCAAGTAGTGCAGCTTCATTATCACCCTAGTGTGTAATAGGAAGTTTTACATGGACTCCAAGGTCTGCAACAATAAAATGGAACCACATCCCCGAGCCCCTTGGGACATGAATCTATACTCCACCTTGGCACTGAAATTGGACCGTGTTGCTTTTTACTCTTTCATGTGACAAGGTTGCATGGTACGGTGCCCAGTAGTGGATCTCCTATTTCTTAGGGATCTAGCACAATCGGCATCAGTGAAAACTTCTACATAGAGGTGCCCATGATTACTATACAGCAAGCCCTTGTCTGGGCTAGATTTCAAGTACCTCAGGATTCTAGATATTGCTTCCAAGTGAGTCGTCCGAGGTGAGTGCATGTACTGGCTGACTACACTCACAATATAAGCAATATCAGAATGTGTCATGGTAAGATAAATCAGCTTTTTTACATGTCCTTGGTAAGCCCAACATCCTTGAGATCTTTGTCCATAGGGAATCAATAGGCTTACACCCCAGGCTGATAGTTTGACTTAGAACATTATGTATACTTTCGTTAGGAAAGGACTATTCCCTTCTTTGACCTAACCACTGATGGGGAAAGCCAAGAATGCCACCAACAAAGACTTAAGTTTCAGGCCGTACAAGGTGTACCGGCGGAGTAAAAAGCGACGAAAGGGCCAAGGGATATCAAGAACCACCAAGGAAAGGCCCTAGAGATCAATCCATGAAGCACAAGAAGTCATCAGGTGACGGACGTCCGCAGGGTAAGGACGGACATCCGGAAATAAGGGTGCTCACTATTTTTTTGAGCACGGACGTCCGTGGGGCATTACGGACGTCCCTGAGTAGGCTACAGACGTTCGTAGCCTCCAGGACGGACGTCCGTGAAAATTCGCGCCTCAGCGGCTTAAGTGATGTAATTGTCCTTTTTGTCTTTAGATTTTGTCCTTTTGTCTCCAAATGTAAGTTACCACTTAGGGTAACATAGTATTTTCTATTTTAGGTTATTTTCTTCGTAAATGCTATAAGGCACAATTTTGTAAGACATTTTTGGCACTTGTTGATTTAATGAAAATATGCTTTTGCATTTGGGTTTGGTGTGAGGCTAAGGGTGTGAAACCCATGTTACTTTGATCTTCCCCTTAATCCTTGCTCTTGCTTGATCTTTTTTTCTCTTTAATCTTTTGCATTTAATCTTCTCCCTTCCTATTAATCGTTCTAATTTCCAAACCCTAGATCTAGAATACCCTCAATGTTCATCCTCGTGGATTGAATTCGACCTTAGCCGTCGATCCACGACCGTTGTTGGGCTTGAGTGTATTCAATTCGTGCCGTTAATCGCTTCCATTCAAAGTCCTAACAAGGAGCTACCGATTCCATGAAGAACCCCGATCTAACGCCACAACCTAGACGAAGCGAGAGTTCTATCTTTCGGATCGCCTCTTCCGCCATCCTAACGGAATCCCACGCGTCGGATTGGACCCTACGTGAACCAAAGCATGGCCAACTAAGTGAAATCTCGCGAAACCCTAAGGTATCGCTTTAATTTGTGATTTAATTGCTCAATTAATTAGTTTAATTTCGACAAATCATCATATCATGAGCATTCACGGATTGCAAGGTCATTGTTCTGCGTCAGTTTTGGTATCAACGCCTAGGTTCTAGGTTAGGGCATATGTGTGTCATTTCACTTTCATTTGATTTTATTTTCATTTGTGTTCATGTGCACGCACGCTTTGTGTTTGACAAAATTCGTGACTCACATGTGTTTCATTGTTGCTTGTCATTTCATAGTTGTGTCATTTTAACTTCATTAAATTTTAAATTCATTTATGTTCATCAGGTGTGCATGTCTTGTGTTCGACAAAAGTGCTTATTCATTTTGGTTCACATGTGTATGTCATTTCGATATCATTTGATTTTATGTCATTTGTGTCGTCGTTTATGTGCACGTCATGTGTTTGTTAAAACTCCTCGTTCATTGTTGGTTCATATTTGCATGACATTTTAAATTTTGCACTTTATTTCATTTGTGTGTTCATAGTGTGCATGTCTAGTGTTTGACAAAAGTCCTTACTCATTTTGAGTCACATGTGTATGTCATTTCGATGTCGTTTGTGTAGTCACATTTGTGTGTTCATTTGTATGCACATCTTGTGTTTATTAAAATTACTCACTTGTGTAGTTCACATTTGTGTGTCCATTGATGTGTCAATTTGTGTGCACATCTTATGTTTGTTAAAGTTACTCACTTGTTGTGTATTCACATTTGTGTGCACATCTCGTGTTTGATAAAATTACTCATTCACTTGTGGGTCATAGTTGTTTGTTCATTATAGAACCTGTGTTAGTGAATCGTGATCACCATGGGTTCGAGTGAGCTTGCTAATGTTCTTAGGAGCATCAACGCCGCGATTGAGGCGCTCAATAAGAGCCCCAAAACTAGTGGTCGCAACAAATGTTCCAAGTGTCACGGATTTGAGCATTTTGCTTATCAATATCCCACAAAATTTTCCACTCTGAATTTATTGACTAAAAGAGAGTTCTAAGGAGCCGGAAAATATGAAAGTTGAAGAAATTGTGTATGACCCAAGAACTGTGATGAGTGAAGAGGAAATAAAAGAAGTTGAAGAAAGACTAATTTGTGTTAAAGAAACTTCTATTTCCCTTGTTAGTGATGATGTTGAGTCACCCACACGTGAGCCAACTAGGTCATCCACGCATGATTCGACCGAATCGTTTACACATGATTTGTTAGTGTCCATGGAGTCAGTTGTACACGAGTCTTTGTTGTTTGTAGAGTCGAGTGCACTTGAGTCTTTGGTGTTGGTTGAACCGAGTACACACAAGTCCATGAAGTTACTTACCCATGAGTCATTGGAGTCCGTTGAGTCTAGTTCATATGAGCCATTAGTGTCCCTTGATTTCATCACACATGAGTCACTAGTGTTGATAGATGACTACATGTGAGTCGTTAGCATCGCATACACATGAGAGTATCGAGCATATAGATACACATACACATCATAGTCTCGAGTTGCATACCGCTTCACATTTTGAGTCTTGTTGTGAGTCAAGTTTTGAGTCTCATTCCGCATTGCATGCCCAAATTACGCTTAAAATTAATTTGCGCAATGGAGATTACAAATTATGGGTGGATTTGCCTGTGAGCTTCAAGGAAATCCAACTAAGTGGCCATGAATTGGTTCGAGTTAGGCCTGAAAGATTCTCATCGGGGATCGCGAAGAAGTCTCAAACCCGCGTTGCTGGATCTTTTAGGATGGTGTCAATGAATGGACCTAAGGTATTTGTGCTTGAGTTACCTCAAGGTATGGGGGTTAGTTCAACACTCAATGTGGAAGACCTAGTTCCTCATCTAGGCTCAACCCCACTTCTTAGAACTCTTTTTCAAACGTCCTTTCTTTGTGCACCAATCCCGATCCCACAACCCCTATCTTTTCCTCCTCCGAGCAAGATGAAAAGTGCGGTCATTGAAAAGATCTTGGATAATCTTGTGGCATTCACCTGTGGCGGAGAGTTTCCAATTTGTGAGAGGAAGAGGGTTATGAAACTGACCTCCAAGAGTGCATAGGCCAATCATAAGAGAATTCACCGCTTGAGTACTTGTATTCCCAATCGGTATCACGACCACACTTCATCGGTGACGAGGTCTTTCGAGTTCGGAAGAGTTGATGGGAAGCTTCAAAAATATTTAGTAGAATGGGTTGGCAAGGCGGGTTGTTGGGTTGTCGAGAAGAGGTTTACCGCATGCGCCCCAACACAATCAACCGAGATAAGGATCATACGACACCGATTGCTTGGGTCCTGATACACTTGACCAGCACTACATGCATGTTTCACCGGAGACGAAGCCTTTTGGGTAAGAGAATTGATGGGGACGTCAACTTCACCGACCGACGCCATGGGCCAGTTTCATTGGTGATGAAACATTTTGAGTCGGGGAGAATGACGGGGAACGCCAAGAATGCCACCAACAAAGACTTAGGTTTCAGGCGTACAAGGTGTACCGGCAGAGTAAGAAGCGACGAAAGGGCTAAGGGACATCAAGAACCATCAAGGAAAGGCCCTAGAGATCAACCCATGAAGCACAAAAAGTCATCAGGTGACGGACGTCCTCAAGTCAGGACAGACGTACGGAAATAAGGGTGCTCACTGTTCTTTTGAGCACGGACGTCCGTGGGACATTACGAACGTCCGTGAGTAGGCTACGGACATCCATAGCCTTCAGGACGGACGCCCGTGAAAATTCGCGCCTCAGCGGCTTAAGTGACATAATTGTCCTTTTTGTCCTTAGATTTTGTCCTTTTGTGTCCAAATGTAAGTTACCACCACTTAGGGTAACATAGTATTTTCTATTTTAAGTTATTTTCTTTGTAAATGCTATAAAGCACAATTTTGTAAGTCATTTTTGGCACTTGTTGATTTAATGAAATATGCTTTGCATTTGGCTTGAGATGAGCTTGAAGAGAGAGTCTTCTTCCCCATGTGGGTTTGGTGTGAGGCCAAGGGTGTGAGGCCCATTTTACTTTGATCTTCCCCTTAATCCTTGCTCTTGCTTGATCATCTTTTCTCTTTAATCTTTTGCATTTAATCTTCTCTCTTCCTATTAATCGTTCTAATCTCCAAACCCTAGATCTAGAATACCCTCAATATTCATCCTCGTGGATCGAATTCGACCCTAGCCGTCGATCCACAACCGTTGTTGGGCTTGAGCGTATTCAATTCGTGTTATTAATCGCTCCCATTCAAAGTCCTAACGAGGAGCTACCGATTTCACGAAGAACTTCGATCTAACGTCCCAACCTAGACGAAGCGAGAGTTCTATCTCTCAGATCGCCTCTTCCGCCATCCTGACGGAATCCCGCGCGTCGGATTGGACCCTACGTGAACTAAAGCATGGCCACCTAAGCGGAATCTCGCGAAACCCCAAGGTATCGCTTTAATTTGTGATTTAATTGCTCAATTAATTAGTTTAATTTCAGTAAATCATCATATCATGGGCATTCACGGATTTCAGGGTCATTGTCTCGCGTCAACCACCCTTTATTCCCAAAAAATACTTGAAGGGCCCAAGTCCTTCATATCAAACACTTGGCTCATATAATATTTCAGCATCATGATCTCTTCACTACCATTCCCAATAATGATAATCATCAACATAAATGATGAGAGCAGAGAGATGAGCACCACTCTTCATGAACGTGTAATCGTAACTTTTCTGATAGCCAAACTTAAAAAATTCAATGAATTGGCATTGGCTATAAAATATGATTTGAACCAATGTCCCTTATGTAAAAGGTGAACTCTAGAATCCAAGATCCTTCCCATAATTAGTAACCTAACATCAATGGATACACAGTGAGAAATTTAATATAGAAATCGGGATTCTAACAAGCAAAATTTTCATGTGTAAGGGATATTTAGGTTGACAGTGTCATGGCAGGATGGAACTAAACTATAAAAGAATAAGGAAATATATATTCTGATACGCGACAAGAAGCTTATGATGTTTAAATTGAGAGAATTATGCTAAAATGTAAAATTTGATGTCTTTCTAATGCTATCTAAGCTATACAGCGATTTCTAAGGATCCTAAGGTCTAAAAGTCGACCAAAAAGCCCATTACTTTTTTAGATACTCAGACATTAAGGTGATCAAAGAAGACATAAACAAATATGCTAAAAAGGATGGTAGTCCCTAAATTATGGAATGGTAAAACAGAACCTGACCCTAGATCAATGGCCAAACAAGTAAGCTAGTTTGGGGTACTAATTCAAGCTGTGAGTGAATTCACACTACAAGGGCCAACATGTTGCGTGTTGATATAAAGAACTGGTGTTTGCATACACTTAGACAACAAGCTGACTGTTCTGCAGTTCTACTTGCCACCTTATGAATTTCTAGAAGAGGACATTCACCTACAGTTCTCTCACTTTTACAAAAATCTTCCATCCATTATCAAATAGGCAGGTTGCTACTCAGCATATGTCAATAAAACCATGAGCCCTGTCAAACCTAAGACTGGTGAAAACTTTGCCAACCTGAAGTATGGATATTATACTCAATGGTTGAAGCAAGAAAAAATAATACCTGATATTTTGCTGCTGTAAGGCTGCAAGAGCAAGGGGTGGCATAGGCATCTCCAAATCCTTTGTTCCAGAACCTAAAGAAAGCATGGAATTTGTTCCTCCTGCACTATTTTCTTGGGTTTCCCTTGGAAAGGAATCTGATAATTGTGAATGCAATGATTCCTGACGACCATGGATTGAATTATGCATTTTCTTCAGTGACTCGTCATTATAATGTACTATATTAGCCTGGCAAACATCCAAGAGCAAAATAATTAGATTCACTTGTCTATAAGAACAATTAAAAAACAAAAAGAAGTAAAGTTTAACTGAAATGTGGATAGAAAGTTAAAAAAAAAAGGCTTTGTAACTTCAAAAACAACTTATTATTCATCCAAGCAAATACTAGATAATAAATAAAAATAGTAAACAGGAAAAAGATCATTTGGGAATCTGTGGCCTGCCCTTTACCTTACTCTTATGCCATGTACAAAACTGGCCAATAGCATCCTATTATAGTGAGTTTGTGGTTGTACATTTTATTGTTGCATGCCTCCTGCTATTTTGTACTGGAAGTCATCCAACAAGAGAGGTGACATGCCCTAGGGTTTGCAGATTTCCCTATCAATAGATTTACTTTGTACATCAGTTCACAGGGTCAGCCATTGGAATCCACTGTTATACTGATGAAACCTCCACATTAACTAAGGTATTGCTAGACCCCTGTAGCAGTTAGCTTCCAGCAACTGACCCATCATGTGAACAGGTTTTTTTTTCTGCGAGTCAAGATGGTACTAATGGATACGACAATAAAGTTAGTATTGCCATTCCATGTGATGTGCACTTACTCCTATATTCAGTAGTGACTTGGCAAATTGGAGACCACACTAAGTGCTTCTCCCAAGTGTATTAGGAATCCTTAATCTCAACCCTTGTGGACAGATGTTGTTTCTATAAACTTAGTGACTCTAGGTCAAGCCAGAAATATTAGTTCTCACTTGGATCTGATGCATAAGGTGTGATCGTGCACAATGTTTTTTGTGAGGGGTTGCAAATATGATGTTATTTACTAGATAGGGTTTGAAGCAGTTTACTGTTTCACCAAGTTGGAGAAATCAAAATGTGTGATCTAAAACTGGCAAGATAACCGCTTTTGTTTTCGGATAGAGCTTACGTATTTTCCTAGGTTGCTTATTTTCAGTTTTGACTTTGCCAAAATTTTAATTTTTTTCTTGGAAAAATCTATGATTTTAACTAAAAGTGACTTGTAATATCTAAAAGTATGTTCGGCAATTTACACTGATGCATAATAGTCCTAAAATTCGAAACTTGAAATTTTTTGGAACGATTGGTTTCCCCTATTTTTCGGAGAACAATTTATTTGAGCAAATATTGAATATTGCAGCAAATCATATTTGGACATGTGTAAAATTTTGATTTTACAAATATGACATTAGCATTTGAGTTATGGACACACATTTTTGCATAGGGTGAGTGCATTGTGAATTTGTGATCCCATTATGAGGGGTTATAAAGGAGTCAAATTTGGCCCCCCAAATTTCAAGGATGATAGCTAGTCAAAGCATCAAGATGTTTTTTATTCATCCCAAACAATAATGGATAAGATTTAATAGTGGCGTCACTTTAATACCTTCTAAAGAGTCACAAACCTTCCCTATTCAAAGTAAGTTTATATATTGAGGAGAGGTGAAGGCTTGGACTCGATTGCCTAGAGATTGATGATCATCATACAGAGTTGTTGGGAAACAAATCCTCCTTAAAGTTCAAAAGAACCCAAAAATCAAGTGAAAATGACAAACGAAAAGAAAAGAAAAATAATAATTAATGCTTTTAATTTTTTAAGCAATCTCGGTGCCAAATAATGGTCCAATTCTAACCCAATTGCTCACTAGTATGGAAAGCAAGTAATTAGGCCTAAAAACCTCATTTTAAGGGGTCTGATTTTTTTCTTTAAAAATTCTACATTGGTCAAAAAACAAAAACAAAATAGGAATTTTACCGCTTTTCAAATTTAATATTTAATCCTACCTTATCTAGGAGGCCAATCTCGAGGATTGAATCATTTGAGTCTCTTCCAAGAGGTCTACAAATAGAAGCCTTGGGAGAAGGGATAGGTGGAGCACTGATTCCTAAACTGTCATCTTTGGATTGAGAGATCCTTTGGTACACTAAAGGCTTCCTTGGAGCTTTGGGAACTCTCTCTCCTCTAGGACAGAGTCTCAAGCCTAGAAGCTAAGGCTTTAATGTTTGAAATCGGATCAAGCATTAAACATTTCACCCATTGCAAGCTGTCGAGGGTATATAGACTCTATAAGCACATCGAAATCTCGAATCAGAAAAAGAACTCCTAGAAGAAGTTGTGGGATATAGATCTGTCAAATTTTAAGATTACACCTCCTCGGTTATTTTGAACAATTTGTTTAATATCTTGATTTAAAATTGGTTTAGGAGGGACAGCTTGAGGTATACTCCAAGAATCTGGAAAAATAATATTTTTCCATTCAATTAATTTAGGAGTGACAACATTAGTGGTTATACTATTGGTCTCAATTAAGACTATCTTTCCTGACTCATTATGATAATTAATTCTGGGAGTCAGGAAAGTCATCACCTTATAATGAAGGCGATAGATCAGAGCAATAGTCTCAGATCCAGACATAAAGTTGTATCCTTCGGTTTGTAAATTAAGGGTACAAACATGTAAAATATTTTTATCAGTTAATGATAAGATTAAGTTGGGGAAAGCATTGTAGTAGACTGGACCAAGGTATAGGCTAGTCTCAACAGCAGCCATCAGAGAGGATCAACAATCAAGGCATCTAGCATCTCTGAGAGTGTTGAGCAGACTACTATCATCAAGACTTAATAAAGTCAAAGGTTTAAATGCAACTTGAATACATCCTAAATGTAGGAATTTAAAGTGATGAAAGTCATGCAATAAATCTTCATTAGATAATAATTGAAAACCTTTATTTTGACTTTCTTCATTAATACTGAGAGTTTGCTCAGTAGTTTTTATAGACATATCGGTTATTGGTAAATTGTTTTTAGATTGATGGAAAGAATTGTCCATTTATTCAATTGGTTTTGTTGGTCCTCAATATCAGACCATTTGTCTAATGGTTTATTTTTAATTGATTTTTTGGTTGAAAAATTAAACAGAGACATTTTTTTTTAATTAAAGCAGTAAAAGAAAGGCTAAAAGGGAGTTTTGGTAAAAACCAATAATAGTGTAATTACATATGGGAATAGTAGTGTTGGAATAATTTTACTATAGTAAATAGTGAATCGGAATACTATTTATAAGCATAGTAAAATATTATTTGCCTTCTTCTCCATAAATTTTAATGGACTTCCTACTAAAATCAGTTTAGCTTTACTACTAAATTGCTGTTGGAGACAGCGTCCGTCAACGATTCTCTTTTACGGGGAAAAGTCGGAAACACGCAATCACTGCAACACGCTATCATCCCAACGCGACTATTAATGCGCCAACAGTGTAGTAGTAAATCTAAAAGGATTATTATAAGTCATTCATTAAAGCTTTCTGAAAAAAAAGATGAACAGTAGTTCATATGTCCATCAATAGGGTTCCTAATCTCTATTTACTAATTCACAAAATTCCAACACTAGTCACCCGCCATATGTAATTACTACGGGTTTAGCCGGATATGACTCTGATATCAACTACAGAGTAAGGGGGAGCGCGGTTACGGAAGACTTAAAAATACAGAATGACAACTTTAAATCATAAACTAATACCTAATAAAACAAAGAAACATATATAAACCAAAGGAATATTAACATTATTAATCAAGTATGCATACATAAACTATTATTAAACAAACTATTAAACAAAAGAAGAAGCTCACCGAAATGCTCCGAGACTTCTCCGACACACTTGCAGAAAAGAAAAGCAAAGAAGAAACGATATTAATATATTTTTAGGTGCTTAGACATGTCCCAAGCTACCTATATTTATACACAAAAGCGGACTTGAAATAGGTTGAAGTCCGTAACAGTGGGGACACGTGTACTGGATAGATTGGCTGCAGTCGCTTCGTCTCGAAGTAATTAAGCGATGTCGTCATGGCATGCGTCAGGCCTAAATTATTTGAGTGATGATGCATCGGCTTCCGTCATTTAAAGGTATCAATTATGGACAACTGTTATTAACTGTTACTGATTTGTGATTTTAGTGGTCGGTCCCACTACTGCTCATGGTTTCATGCGATTATTAAGATTATGATAGAATATTGAGTCTCCAGATAAAGAACTATCGGAATCAGGCACTTCCTGTAGCAATTCTTCTACTTGGATTGTAGCTTCAATTTCCAAATTGGCAAGAAGATGGAGATTGATCATGTTTATCATTTGTTGTAAAAACTTTTCTGCTTCATCTTCTCATTGCGGAGTAGTCATATATTCCATAGGGAGATCAGTGATAAAAATTCTTCTACCATCGATAATTTTGAAGGAATAGTGTTCCTTGGAAATTTCTCTTGCTTCTTGAGAGAAATGCATTAAGGTACGGATCCAATATGATTTGGGAAAAATTGATTGAGCACTAGTTATTACAGAAGGATCAATTTTGTGAGCATACGAAAATTCATACATCATGGTTTTACGAAGAATCCAAATTTGGTAAGGTTGAAAGAATTGTTTTCTAGACCTCCATCCAAGGGTGCTAGTGATCCAGAATGTAAGATGAATGCCTTTTGGTAAACATCTAGAGGCATGAAAAAGCGTAGATTTGATCATTCTCGGGAAATTTGGAATATTGGAAAGTGGAAAAATGATTTGGTTGATCAATCCCCAATCAAGACATTGCAAAAGGTTGTGTGGATAATCAGGAGTAAACAGAGAAAGTTTAGGGAGACGATAACCCTGGAGATGATTGATAAATTGATAATTCTGCAATAAGATTTGTTTGATCTCAACTGCAGGATTCTCAATTTAAGACAAAATAGTTTGAGAAATATTAATGGGAAGGACATGTTTGAGTTTTTCAAACATGCAAATTCTTTAAAGACGGTGAAAAATTGGATTATGAAAATTTTGTTCGACTAATTCAATGAGGTCGAGAAAATAGGAAATTTTTGCAATGGTAAAAGTTTCTTCTTCCCAGTTAAAGTCTTTTAACAAAGAAATCAAACCTTCATATATTTTTTGGGTATTTGCTTCTTGAGCCTGGATTTTGGCTGTAAGAGAACTCATATTGTGTCTTACTCTTTTCTTATTATTGGTAATATGATTTTTCCATATTCCATTTCTGTCTTGATAAATGTCGTGAGAAATTCCTGGGTTATGAAGTCAGGTATATGTCTGATGCTGAAAATTTCAGATCTTGAATATTCTTTGACCTCCTTAATTGGGGATGTTGTTAGTAGCTACATGGTTTGAAATGTTTTAAAAGCATCCCGACCTTCTCTCATGGAATTATACATCTGATAATATGAATTAGGGAAATTATAAATTTGACTGTGACAGGATTGACAAGAGGTGTAAAGTCCTGGTTAGAATCCTCTGAGAACAACATCAACTTTCGTTGAGGAAAAAAATTATTTTCTGAAGATAACTGTTGATTGGGTAGAAGAGCTACCTGCATGACTGGTCATTTGCTGCACAGAAAGTATTGGTTAGTTGGTGATCTACTGTGTTGGTAGGATTACCACATAAACACAAAACCACTGGGTTAGTGGGGAATATAAAAACATTATGTTGATGCTCATGCATAAAATGCTGATAGGAATAAGCAATTCGATGATTGTGAATTTGGTTATGGTTATTATGGTGCCCCCAAAATTTGTTATTACCCTGAAAGGAAACACAACAAAGTTGAGGAAGGGAGTCCACGAAGGAGAAGATAAAAAATGGAAACAAAGCGGATGACCCTGAAATTGGGCAGAAATTCCCTGGGAATCAACCTTGATAAAGGGAAATATGGAAGAGATAAATGAAAATCCTAAAATAAGGAATTGAGTTAAATTGAGGAGAACCATAAAAGAAGTAGGGATACAAATACCATTATACTGAATTGCAGCATGGTCAAGTTTTTATCGGATGGGTATTTGATACCCACTAGCATTAGTTAAACTGTGATAAGTGGAATGCAAATATTGAGAAGGGACTAATCAATTCTGAATACAATTCATGTCAACGCCACTATCAATAAGGGCAATGATATCATAAAGAATACAACTCGAATTGATAAATAAATCCACTTTGATGTACCATTTGGGAGAAGATACCTGTTGTAAAGTATTTAGGTAAGTAATTGTTGTGGAACTAGAAGAGGCTTCTTTGCGTTCCAAATGATTGAGTCGAGTATTAATAGTGGTAATTTCTTTAGCAAAATTATGCTTTATAGAAATTAATTCATTGTTTAAGGATTCTATATTTTGCTTAAGATTAGCAATTATAGGAGAAACATGAGTAGAATTTACCACCCTTGATTATGTGAACCATTGGTTTCAAGTCTATGAAAAAGTTCTTTAATTGAGTACGGTTTTTCTACTATTAAAGATTTGTTAGTTTCTTTGTGAGCTGTAGAAATACAGGCTTCAATTAATTTGGATTTCATTATTGGATCTTCAGTTTTATCGACCAAGTCTAGTAATGATTGTTGAGATTCTGTAAGAACATTAATACTTAAGTTATTCATGGCAGCAAATGCTTGCCAGGTATCTTTTGAAGTATTAATATTATTACAATTGCAATTAGCAGGATTGTCATCAGCAGATGACGAAGTTGAATGAATACTATTGATTTCATTAGAATCAGATTCTTCAGAATTAGG
Source organism: Chloranthus sessilifolius (assembly GCA_021018995.1). Classification (NCBI taxonomy): domain Eukaryota; kingdom Viridiplantae; phylum Streptophyta; class Magnoliopsida; order Chloranthales; family Chloranthaceae; genus Chloranthus; species Chloranthus sessilifolius. Next base: position 120,612,837 of record CM037592.1, read on the forward strand.
ACTAGAATCTAACCAAATTTTTTATAAGGTTAATTTTAACCCTTCATCATGAATTTGATTTATTTTTTGTTGAATTGTACATTTATTGGCATAGTGATCAAATCGATGACATTTATAACATTTAACCTCTCTTTTAGGTCGATTGGATGATTTTCTCTTTTTTCTCGATATTTGCTTGGAAAAGAAGGATCTATGTTGTCTCGATGTTGTCGAGAAGAGGGATTATTTATTTGTTTAAAAATACGACGATGTCGTCCTAAGGAGCGATGATGACTAGAGGTTTCTCTGTTATATTTTCTTTTAGAAGGAAAATTGATTTTTGTGTAATACGCAAATTGATCACAAAATTCTCCTAATTCTTTACGACCAGTGAGTTGTTGTTTTAATTGTTGATGTAAATTTAAATCATTACACAATGTTAATCCTTCACGAACAATTATACTTTGGAGTTGTCCATAAATATATAGATTATAAGTTATACTTTGATCATCAGGATCACGATGTTTATTTCGAACCTTTTCAGCAAATAAGCTGGGAAGACCATCAATGAATTTGGCTTTCCAATATTCAGTGTTGGCATCACTACGTTGCATGACTTTAGTCATAAAAACATCTTTATACCATCTAAAATGAGTTAAAGATGGACATCGAAGATTTTGAAGAAGTTCTCTACTTCTTTCATATTGATGATTCCAATAACCAACAAAATGAAAAATGATGGTTTGAGTTAAAGTATAAATTGCATCTTCTTGAGCTTCAACTTGGCCAGTAATTTTATTTTTAACTGGTTTGGTTGAAGTCAGAATTTCATTACATTGAGTAGCTGTGAGAACATTATCCCACCAACCTTTCAACATACCAGAAAAGTCAGTAGTAATATATCTAGCAATTGTTTGATCAGTATTTTGATGTTGTTTTAAAATAGTGCTATACATAAAAATTTTATGTAGGACAGCAAAAATACCATTTTCTGATTTTCCATCAATATTCCATTCATAGATAGAGCGATAATCATAAGAATTTTGAATATCTATATGATCTTCTTCATAAAGAAGATCATGAGGTATAGTACTATCTAGTATTACCACCATCCCAATTGTATTGAAGTTTATTAAACTCCATGTTATTTTGTAAAGATTCAAAATTGTCTTGAATTTCTTGGATTAAATCTATCATCAAAATCTTATATGATGAAACAAGATGAATTTCTTGATAAATTAACTTCTAAATTACAAGCTTCATCGCTCAAACCTGAGAAGAAAAATAATTATCAAATTAATGATTAAATTAAAATCAATTGTCTCAACAACCAATACAGCTGTCAACAATAGTCGATGATAGTGGGACCGACCACTAAAATCACAAATCAGCAACAGTTCATAATAGCTGTCCACAATTGATACCTTTAAATGACGAAAGCCGATGCGTCATCACTCAAATAATTTAGCTCTGACGCATGCCATGACGACATCACTCAATTACTTCGGGATGAAGCGACTACAGCCAATCTATCCAGCACACGTGTCCCCACTGTTACGGACTTCAACCCATTTCAAATCCGCTTTTGTGTATAAATAAAAGTAGCTTGAGACATGTCTAAGCACCTAAAATCAAATTAGTATCGTTTCTTCTTTGCTTTCTTTCCTTTTCTAGAAGTGTTGCGAAGAAGTCTTAGAGCATCTTGGTGAGCTTCTTCTTTTGTTTAATAGTTTATGTATGCATAGTTGTGTAATAGTTGATTAATAAGGTTAATATTCCTTTGGTTTATATATGTTTCTTCATTTTATTAGGCATTAGTTTATGATTTAAAGTTATCATTCTATATTTTTAAGTCTTCCGTAACCACGCTCCCCCTTACTCTGTAGTTGATATCAGAGCCATGTCCGACTAAACCCGTGGTAATTCCATATGGTGGGTGGCTAGTGTCAGAATTTTGTGAATTAGTAAATAAAGATTAGGAACCCTATTGATGGACATATGAACTACTGTGTATCTTCTTTTTCAGAAAGCTTTAATGGATGAATTATAATAATCCTTTTAGATTTACTACTACGCTGTTGGCGCGTTAATAGTCGCGTTGGGATGATAGGCGTGTTGTAGTAATTGCGTGTTTGCCGACTTTTCCCCGTAAAATAGAATCATTGACGGACGCTGTATCCAACAACAATTTAGTAGTAAAGCTAAACTGATTTTAATAGGAAGTCCATTAAAATTTATGGAGAAGGAAGGCAAATAGTATTTTACTATGCTTATGAATAGTATTCCGATTCACTATTTACTATAATAAAACTATTCCAATACTACTATTCTCATATGTAATTACACTATTATTGGTTTTTACCAAAACTCCCTTTTAGCCTTTCTTTTACTGTTTTAATTAAAAAAATAAAATAAAAAATTTTAATGTCTCTTTTTAATTTTTCAACCAAAAAATCAATTAAAAATAAATAATTAGACAAATGGTCTGATGTTGAGGACCAACAAAACCAATTGAATAAATGGATAATTCCTTCCATCAATCCAAAAATAATTTACCAATATTGATGGAAAGATTGGTCCACTGATATGTCTATCAAAACTACTGAGCAAACTCTCAATATTAATGAAGAAAGTCAAAATAAAGGTTTTCAGCTATTATCTAATGAAGATTTATTGCATGACCTTCATCGCTTTAAATTCCTATATTTAGGATGTACTCAAGTTGCATTTAAACCTTTGACCTTATTAGGGCTTGATGATAGTAGTCTGTTCGGCACTCTCAAAGATGCTAGATGCCTTGATTGGCGATCCTCTTTGATGGCTGTTGTTGAGACCAGCCTATGCTTTGGTCCAGTCTACTACAATGTTTTCCCCAATTTAACCTTATCATTAACTGAAAAAAATATTTTACATGCTTGTACCCTAAATTTACAAACCGAAGGATACAACTTTATGCCTGGATCTGAAACTATTGCTCTGATCTATCGCCTTCATTATAAGGTGATGACTTCCCTGGCTCCCAGAATTAATTATCATAATAAACCAGGAAAGACAGTCATAATTGAGACCAATAGTATAACCACTAATGTTGTCACTCCTAAATTAATTGAATGAAAAAATATTACTTTTCCAGATTCTTGGAGTATACTTCAAGTTGTCCCTCCTAAACCAATTTTAAATCAAGATATTGAACAAATTGTTCAAAATAGCCGAGGAGATGTAATCTTAAAATTTGACAGGTCTACATCCCACAACTTCTTCTAGGAGTTCTTTTTCTGATTCGAGATCTCGAGGTGCTTATAGAGTTTATATACCCTCGACAGCTCGATCATCTTATTCAGAAGTTAACTCATTTGTTCCTTCTGAATATAATCAGCCTAATCTTGAGGGAATTTATGTTTTTGAACAACAAATTCCCCATGGGAGATATGCCCAAGAGCATAGGAAATCCCCTACTGCTAGCGAGATGAATTTCTCAATTAATTAACAAAGTTTTATAGCTTACACAACCAGAAAATTTTGTTACTAATAGGCAAGAAATAAATTCTGAATTTAATCAGGACAAATATGCACCATTTCGTGCATGGTATTTTCAAAAGTTTTCTGCATCAAAATTGCAAGAATTTAAAGAGCAATTTTACAATTACGTTGAAATCTTTCATCAAATCATTCCATTTGTTACTTGATTTAAAGCAACATAATATCATGAAATGACTCGGGATGAAAGGAGAATATATCTCCTTGAAGATTTTTAAAAAGAATGGCAGAAACTTGACGGTACAACCGTTCAATCGGTTCACCCTCCTGTTGAAACTTTAAAACTCACCCAACCAAATTCAACATCAATACTGGAAGCCACTGCTTTCATTAAACCTGTTGAATCCTATAATTCTTCTGTACAATTTCCTAGTACAACCTAGGATTCTATGACACCTTTACAAGCTAAGGCTAATACTTCTATTCACTCATTAGATTCTAATCCCCAACAAGAATTTATTCAACAATTAAAATACCGATTAAAATCATTGCCTTTTAAGAAAAAGACAACACAAACAAATTTCCAAATAAATGTTTTAACCTCAAACAATAGAAGATCAATCTAAATCTTATCCCCCAAGTTTTTATAAGCAAAAAACTCAAGATTTATGAGTCTTCTTTGCCTAAGAAATCCAAATCCAAATCCAAATCAAGATCACAAGAACACATTCAATGCTATAAATGTCTTACGTTTGGTCATTATGCCAATCGATGTAAATCAAGAAAAAAACAGATCAAATTGATAACAAAGACCCACAACTTATTCAGTCAAAATCTGGTTCTTATTCTTTATCTTCTAATAATCCAAACATCAATGTTCCTACAACTATCCAACCAACTTTATTAGAATTAGTAAGCAAAACTACTAAGCCAATAATAGTCACAAACTCAACACCCTAATGATTATTCTATACCTCGACCTGTTACCATCAATGACCTTAAATATGAAATTAATTCATTAAAGATGGAGATGAGAAAACAAAATAAATCTCTTAATACTCAAAGAAATGATCAAATCAATGTCATGAGTCAAGTAACAACTCAAAAGTGGTACATTCAAATCACTTTAGTTATTAATCAAGAATTTACTATCAAAGATGCTATTGCTTTAATTGATAGTGGAGCTAATTTAAACAGCTTACAGGAAGGATTAGTCCCTACCCAATATATTGATAAAACCACTCAAACCCTTAATAATGCTTAGTGGCTATAAAATGCAGATTAAATACAAATTAAATTATGTCTCAATTTACAATAATGGAATATGTATTCCATCCACTTTTATACTTATCAAAGATTTAATTCAAATAGTTATTCTTGGTACTCCTTTTCTAATCTCCATTCTACCATTAACTAAGGTAGATGATACCGGTATCTATGCTCAATATAATGGACATAGTCTCATATTTAAATTCGTAACTACACCACAAACAAAAGTGATCAATTCTATGAAATCCAATTTATTATTCAAAGAAAAGCAACTTAACTTTTTACAACAAGAAGTAAAATTTTTATCTTTAGAAAAATAATTGGAATCGCCTTCAATTCAAACTAAGATTTCTCAACTTCTGAAATCTTACCACAATAATATATGTAGTGATGTGCCCAATGCTTTTTGGGATCGTAAGAAACATATTGTTTCTCTTCCCTATAATGACGATTTTAATGAACGACATATTCCAACTAAAGCACTGCCAAGTCAAATGAAACTCGCTTATTTGAAATTATGTAAAACTGAAATTGCCAGTTTATTACAAAAACAACTTATTCCCCCAAGCCACTCCCCATGGAGTTTTACAACTTTTTATGTTAATAAAAATGTTGAACGGGAACGAGGAACCCCTCGTTTAGTTATCAATAATAAACCATTAAATGATTGCATCCAATGGATTCGTTATCCTATTCCGAATAAAAAGGACCTGCTGGATCGATTACATTCAGCCCCTATTTTCTCCAAATTTGACCTAAAATCAGGGTATTGGCAAATCCAAGTGGCCTTAAAAATGCTCCATTTGAATTTCAAAATATTATGAATGATATATTCACTCCATACACAGATTTTTCTATAGTTTATATTGATAATATACTCATCTTCTCCAATTCCATTGATCAACATTTTAAACACTTAAAAATCTTTTAAGGATATTATACAAAAGAATGAATTGGTTATATCTGCTCATAAAATTAAATTATTTCAAACATCCATTCGATTTCTTGGCCATACTACTCACCAAGGCCAAATTATCCCTATTGATAGAAGTATTGAATTTGCCTCCAAATTTTCTGATGAGATTTTAGACAAAACTCAATTACAAAGATTCCTAGGAAGTCTCAATTATATTGCAAAATATTATCGTAATCTTGCACATGACGCAAAAATATTACATTCTAGACTCACAAAGAATCCATCTCCGTGGACAGAAGAACATACCAAGGCTGTTAGAAAAATAAAGTTAAAAGTTAAACAAATTCCCTGTCTCTCTTTAGCCAATCCTCTTTGGTCTAAAATTGTGGAGACAGATGCCTCCCAAATTGGTTATGGAGGTATTCTAAAACAAGTAAATCCTTCCAAACAGAATGAAGAATTAATCAGATACACTTCTGGAGTTCGGAAAGATGCTCAAAAGAATTACTCAACCATAAAACAAGAAGTTTTATCCATTGTCAAATGTATTCTTAAATTTCAAGATGATTTGCTTAATCAATCACTTTTGCTCAGAATAGATTGCAGTGCAGCAAAATCAGTTTTACAAAAAGATGTAAAAAATCTAGCTTCAAAACAAATCTATGCTTGATGGCAAACTGAATTATCTTCCTTTGATTTTCAAATTGAATATATAAAAGGAGAGACAAATTCTCTCCCTGATTTTCTAACCACAGAATTTTTGCAAGGCAATTCCTAATGGAAGTATCCTCCTCAGGAGGAATAGGCAAAGGTAAAGGAAGGGGCAATATCCCCTTATCACAAAATCAAGAATCTACTGATGATTACAACCTTTGGACAATAATCCAAAATAATCGGTATCAAGCAACAAAAGGAGGTTTTAATTCTAAAGAAACTGTGAAAAGGGACACACCTCTAAATAAAGAGAAAAGTGAAATCAAAGAAATTTCCTACATCAAAAAGGAGAAATTTATAACCATTCTGGTAATCGAACCAGAAGACCAACAATGGATGTTTGACCCTTGGGAGATAAAATGAAGATATCTTGATAATCAAGGATTTCCTGCTTTAGATGGAAAAATCCGTCTTATCGCAGAAGCCATTCTGGCATCTATTGGGTCCATTACCTTCACCCATCATATGAAAAACCAAAGACCTAATAGCCCGATTACTTATAGTAAAGTCATTATTCATAAAATAATCAAACCAGCCATTTGGAGATTTGATCTAAATAAATCTCGAAAACTAAGCTCAGGGCACTCATATAATTATTTGGATTATATTCAATCCTTCACTAATGCTTTTTATTACATGAATCCCAAACAAAAAAATTCTTGGTTTATCAAAGTTTCTCCTGATATCCTCAAAACTGGTATACCAAATTGGTTTTATAATTGGTGGAGTCATTTTGGTCCAAATTCCCAAATTTTACCAAATCACTAATTCATTTATATAACCAGTATGAAGGAATTAAATTCAAAGGAATGGACCCTCATCACTCTGAAATTAATTTTTATTTCTTTACTGAATGTAATATTCCCTGAATTTGGATGTGGAATATTCAAATATTCACTCTTGATCATATTCCAATTCTCCAACGAACCTATTGGATCAGAAGGTGGGATAATATTCCCGACCTTGATAAAAAGCTCCTTAAAATTTCATCCATCATTACACAGTATGCCAAAACAACAAAAATTGAGGCCTCTCTATCCTCTTTAGAATCCAATCCATTTGAAATTTTCAAAACCATGATTCGCAAACAAAATCCTGATTTATCTAAAACACAGATTAATCAACGTTGCCTTGATTCCATGAAATCCCATTTTCTTCAAACCTTTAATCAATCATCTCATTCAGATGATGACTCCATGACTTCGTCCGAGAATAATAATTCCTTTCATGTTCTAGCAAGAGAATCTCAACCCAATAGTCCTAACCCATCACTTGGTATTTTTGGGATTCTATTATTAATCAGGTCAAAAAGAAATCACGGCTCCAACCACTAAAGGACAATCAATTGTCTCAATAGCCAATATAGCTGTCAACATCAAATTAGTATCGTTTCTTCTTTGCTTTCTTTTCTTTTCTGGAAGTGTTGCGAAGAAGTCTCGAAGCATCTCGGTGAGCTTCTTTTGTTTAATAATTGGTTTAATAATAGTTTATGTATGCATAGTTGTATAATAGTTGATTAATAGTGTTAATATTCCGTAAGTTTATTTATGTTCTTTCGTTTTATTAGGCATCAGTTTATGATTTAAAGTTTTCATTCTGCACTTTTCATTCTGACGACCATGGATTGAATTATGCATTTTCTTCAGTGACTCGTCATTATAATGTACTATATTAGTCTGGCAAACATCCAAGAGCAGAATAATTAGATTCACTTGTCTATAAGAACAATTAAAAAACAAAAAGAAGTAAAGTTTAACTGAAATGTGGATAGAAAGTTTAAAAAAAGGGTTTTGTAACTTCAAAAACAACTTATTATTCATCAGAGCAAATAGTAGATAATAAATAAAAATATTAAACAGGAAAAAGATCATTTGAGAATCTGTGACCTGCCCTTTACCTTACTCTTATGCCAGGTACAAAACTAGCCAATAGCATCCTATTATTTGTGATATCATACCTTCTTGTTTTTAATAGTGAGTTTGTGGTTGTACATTTTATTGTTGCATGCCTCCTGCTATTTTGTAATGGAAGTCATCCAACAAGAGAGGTGACATGCCCTAGGGTTTGCAGATTTCCCTATCAATAGATTTACTTTGTACGTCAGTTCACAGGGTCAGCCATTGGAATCCGCTGTTATACTGATGAAACCTCCACATTAGCTAAGGTATTGCTAGACCCCTGTAGCTGTTAGCTTCCAGCAACTGACCCATCATGTGAACAGGTTTTTTTTCTGCGAGTCAAGATGGCACTAATGGATACGACAATTAAGTCAGTATTGCCATTCCATGTGATGTGTACTTACTCCTATATTCAGTAGTGACTTGGCAAATTGGAGAACACTAAGTACTTCTCCCAAGTGTATTAGGAATCCTTAATCTCAACCCTTGTGGACAGCTGTCGTTTCTATAAACTTATTGACTCTAGGTCAAGCCAGAAATATTAGTTCTCACTCGGATCTGATGCATAAGGTGTGATCGTGCCCAATGGTTTTTGTGAGGGGTTGCAAATACGATGTTATTTACTAGATAGGGTTTGAAGCAGTTTACTGTTTCACCAACTTGGAGAAATCAAAATGTGTGATCTAAAACTGGCAAGATAATCGCTTTTGTTTTCGGATAGAGCTTACATATTTTCCTAGGTTGCTTATTTTCAGTTTTGACTTTGCCAAAATTTTAATTTTTTTCTTGGAAAAATCTATGATTTTAACTAAAAGTGACTTGTAATATCTAAAAGTATGTTCGGCAATTTACACTGATGCATAATGGTCCTAAAATTCGAAACTTGGTTAATAAAACATTATTGACTTAATAAAAATTCATTCAAAGAAAACAATTTTGGCATATTTTGGTCCAAATATTCTAAAAAATCACGGGCATTTTGAAATTTTTTGGAACGATTGGTTTCCCCTATTTTTCGGAGAACAATTTATTTGAGCAAATATTGAATATTGCAGCAAATCATATTTGGACATGTGTAAAATTTTGATTTTACAAATATGACATTAGCATTTGAGTTATGGACACACATTTTTGCATAGGGTGAGTGCATTGTGAATTTGTGATCCCATTATGAGGGGTTATAAAGGAGTCAAATTTGGCCCCCCAAATTTCAAGGATGATAGCTAGTCAAAGCTTCAAGATGTTTCTTATTCATCCCAAACAATAATGGATAAGATTTAATAGTGGCGTCACTTTAATACCTTCTAAAGAGTCACAAACATTCCCTATTCAAAGTAAGCTTATATATTGAGGAGAGGTGAAGGCTTGGACTCGATTGCCTAGAGATTGATGATCATCATACGGAGTTGTTGGGAAACAAATCCATCTTAAAGTTCAAAAGAGCTCAAAAATCAAGTGAAAATGACAAGCGAAAAGAAAAGAAAATTAATAATAAATGCTTTTAATTTTTTAAGCAATCTCGGCGCCAAATAATGGTTCAATTCTAACCCAATTGCTCACTAGTATGGAAAGCAAGTAATTAGGCCTAAAAACCTCATTTTAAGGGGTCTGATTTTTTTCTTTAAAAATTCTACATTGGTCAAAAAACAAAAACAAAATAGGAATTTTACCGCTTTTCAAATTTAATCCTACCTTATCTAGGAGGCCAATCTCGAGGATTGAATCATTGGAGTCTCTTCCAAGAGGTCTACAAATAGAAGCCTTGGGAGAGGGGATAGGTGGAGCACTGATTCCTAAACTTTGTCATCTTTGGATTGAGAGATCCTTTGGTACACTAAAGGCTTCCTTGGAGCTTTGGGAACTCTCTCTCCTCTAGGACAGTGTCTTAAGCCTAGAAGCTAAGGCTTTAATGTTTGAAATCGGATCAAGCATTAAACATTTCACCCATTTCAAAGTACATCACACACCACATAATTCCTCCTTCATTCTCCATCATATTGTTAAAGCATACAGTTAGCCTTTTAGCAAACCTGAGAGCACAATATTTAATGGTTTGGATCTAACAAACAATAAGAACTAGTATTTTCAATCAATCTCAAGCAATAAAAAAGCATAAACAAATGACACATAACTACAAGAAATAAACATCAGGGAATAACTATTCAAGAAATCCTAACTTACATGAAAATCGATTGCTCCATTTAAAATATAAAAAAATGTGCATACGAAGTAAAAACCATAAAAACAAAAGAACTGCAATTTTTTTAGGTACATATATTACAAATAACAATGAAAAAAATCTTTTGCGAGTGACAACAAAATATCCTATAGTCCTTACAAGGAAAATATGAAGAATAAACTATATATAGGACAGATTTAAACTTTCAAGAAAGCTTATTCAAATTTTTAGCTAACAAATGATTCTACAGTATTTTCTACAAAAATATGAAGAAAAAACTACATATAGGATAGATTTCAACTTTCAAGAAAGCTTATTTAAATTATTCAGTATTTTAAATACAGCATTAGTATGCAAAACATTTCTTCTCATAAATGCCCAGCAGGCCCAACATGTTACACAAAATGTCCCCAAAAGTTGTCAAGTGTGTATTTTCCACAACCCAGATAATCTTAGTTTTTATAAAAATAAAACCATTAAATAAATTTATTTCTATTTATTTGAAATAAAAACATGTTTTATGTTTAACTATCATTTTATACAAATGATAGTCGCTCCTACTTCCTGGAGATTTTAAGAATGTTGCTTCCTTACTTCCACAGTTCCCCACTCAAACTCCCACTTCATGCAACTAGTTAGGAAAGTTATCCAACATAAATAGGATAATGCTAAACAATAGAAAATGATTAGAAAATTTACCAACAAAAATGATGACCAAAAGATAGCAAAGATTTTGTCCACCTGTGATTAGCCATGGTGAAGCAAGTGGTCCATTTGGAATGTCAACACACCATAAGTGTTGTCATTATGACATACACTTCCAAGATCAACCAAGCCCAGAATTAAACAAAATAATTAAAAATTCAACTTCCACTTTAACTGAGCTGACTGCTTTCTATTCCCCTCTTCCAATGGCTATGGACAGTCACTGTTTTGAAACGGCTAAGCAAGATATGCAATTTTCAGAATTACTCATAACACAACAGGCCCTGCTGCAAGCGGCTGTCTGCAGCAAATAATGACTAAGAGGTCGCTTCAAGTTTTCCAAATTTCCCTAATAATTTAAGGGATAGACGATTCCATATATATTGGTTAGTCGGACTCATTGTAAGGACATAATAGAAGTATGCTATATATAAGGATTTAAGGAATATCAACTATTTCCTAAACAATGATATTGAAAGGACTATATGGCTGTTGAAGAAATTTGACTGTCCAATGACAAGTTATACAATTGAAATATTCCTCATCAAAGAAATAGAGGACAGCAGCTTGTTATGATCAATTCCTTAAGTTGCATAAGATCCATGGTGAGATGAGTACAACAAGGTAAAGAGATCAAAATCCTTGGCAGGTACCCATCTTTCGAATCAAAAAGACTTTTTTAGGAGAGAAACATACATTCATGATCTAGTGCAGTATGGAGAGAAGTATATCGATGTACCCAACAATATCATAAAAGGCCATAAGCAGAAGAAACTTGTGAAAGAACAAAGAATATTTTTCATATGATAAGTATGAGAGAGAAAGAGAGAGACATGCCTTGGTGAGGTAGACAGCATCTTGAAGCTGTTGTAAGGTATCTCTCATATGATCACCTTGCACAATTATGTCATTGATGATATCAGAAGAGATCTGCAGGAACATACTGTTATTTTCATCGCCCAGAATAAATACATGAGGCACAAATAGATGGATTCAAGTTAGTTCCAGAAAAAATAAATTTCAAACAATGATAGCCAACAGACCTCTGTTTTCTTCATATGAACCGACAACATTTTACTCAGAGTCCTGATGCTAGAAAGGGGACCACGTATCTGTCAGAAAGTATTTAAGTGAATAAATGATCGTGGTCAAATATTATACCATGTAAATTGCATAAGAACCCACATACACCACCTTTGAGACATCTTACTTGCTCAACCAGATTACTCATTCTGATATTATTTTGCCAAGACGATTGCTGAAGTAACGCTGCTTTCTGTGAAGGAATGTGAACATGTTAACTGGATCATAGATTAAAAAGCTCATTCTTAACAACGATTAGTAATCTATCAGCTCTGGCAATCAGTACTCCATACAAAATTAGAAAAAAGAAAAGAAAAAAGAAGATGCTCAGAATATGGTAATGCCAACAAAAATCAACACAGCCAAGTCCTGAAAAAAAGCAGTTAAAAAGGGTACTAGTTCATCAGTGATTTTCGGACAGATCAAGAATCAGTTTGATGAGAAAGAGAGAATACTCACACCACAAACGGTTTAAGTCCAATCATCCACCCACATACCCAGTATAATTCACCATTTGAACTAGACTAGTTGTGTCTAGGGAGATACATCTTTAGTGTTATACGTTATAATCTTCCACCTAGATATTACATGGTTATTATCATCATCATCATTACAGCCTTATCCTATCTATTTGGGATCCGCTCTGCGAGTCCTATTTCTCCACTCGTTTCTGATCAATGCTAAGCTCTTTGTAACTTTGCAATCTTTCATATCCCTTCCCAATGCTTGATCAATGCTAAGCTCTTTGTAACTTTGCAATCTTTCATATCCCTTCTCAATGCTTCGCTCCATGTCTTCACTGGTGTCTCTTCTCCTACTTCCTTGTGCAAATTGTGTCTCAACCCTTCATACTAGGCCTGCTTTTGGCTTCAATGAATATTTCCAAACCACCTTGAGCAACATTCCATAATTTTTTTCCTTTATAGGTGTCACTCTGCAATTTCCCCTTATGTAATCGTTTCGAATTTACCTTTTCTTATTACTTCACACATGCATCTCATATAATATGGCAGGTCTAACCGTCGTCTTCTAAATACATCCTTTCAATCTGAAGTGGAGCTCTTGGGTCGCACAATACTCCGCTTGCTTGCCTCCATTTCATCTAACCTGCATAATCCTATTTGAGACATCCACTTCGAATCCACCATTTAATTGTAAAGTAGAGCCTAAATAGCGAACCTTATAGCAATGTGGCACTAAATTATTTTCTATTTAAACTAAATCCTCCTCCAGGTTATCATGTTCACTAAATTTGCACTCCATGTATTTTATCTTTGCTCTGCTAATTTTCAAACATCATGACTCTAAGGCTTTTCTCCAAAATTCCAACTTATCATTTATTTCTTTCCTTATTTGAGCAATTAATAATATGTCATCGGCAAATAAAATGCACCATGGAATCTCTTCTTCTATATCTATGGTTAATGCATTAATGATCAGAGCAAGCAAATATAGGCTCAAGGCAGATCCTTGGTGCAACCCAACTCGAACAAGGAACTCACTCGTCTCTCCATACGTTGTTCTTACACTAGTTACTACCCTCTCATACATGTCTTGGATAATCTCAATATATAAGTTCGAGATACATTTCCTCCTCAGACCCACCAGATTATTTGTCTCGTCCCTCTATCACAAGCCTCCTCTAAATCAATAAAGACCATTTGCAAGGTTTTCCTCTTCTCTCTGAATTCCCATAAGTTGTCTCCATAAGAAAATAGCCTCAGTTGTTCGTCTTCCCAAAATAAATCCAACCTTGTTCTTTGATACATTTGATTCTTACATTAGTCGTTCTACTATTTTCTCCCAATGTTTCATAGTCTGGCTCATTACTACAGTTTTGGATGTCTCCTTTGTTCTTATAAAAAGGGACCACAGTGCTTTCCTCCATTCCTCGAGCATTTTCTTTATCTTTAGTATCTTATTGAATAATTTGGTAAACCGATTCAGGTCCATTTTTCCCAACACAATCTCAACTTCTACAATATTTCATCTGGTCCTAGTGCTTTTCTTTCTTCAACTTTGCTGAGGAGGTTTTCAAATTATGATATTTTGAAAATCCCTTGATTTGGTTCTTCTTCTTAATCTACTTCTTTTGCATATTTCGTGTTTAATGGATCTTAAAGTATTCTTGTCATCTATTTTCGTCTCTAACACACCTTACCTGGTCGAGATCTCTAGAATTCTTTTTTCTAATCTTGGCAAGCTTATTTATTTCTTTCTCTCCTTTCGTTCTCATCCTAGTGTATAAATTGTCATACACTTCATACTTAACTTTACTCATGGCTTTCTTAGCTTCTCTTTTAGCGAGCTTATCATCCGCTGATTTTGTATTTTAACATTCTTTTAAACACTTCGTCTCGGCTTTTGAATGTCTGCATTCCACCAGCATGTTTGTTTTTCTACACCTTTTCTTCCTTTAGATTCCCCGAGAACCACTTTAGCAACTCATTAAGTCATTGCATCATTTGTTCCCACATCTCATTTGGATCCCCTTCCACCACCATATTTTTTGGTCATTTATTTTCCCTTTAAAGGTTGTTATGTCGTTTCCTTTTAGTTCCTACCATTTATGTTTGGGGGATCCTTTGTCATCTTTTTAATCACTTCTTGATCATAATGCGCAAAACTATAAATTTATGTTGCGTCATAAGGCTCTCTTATGGGATGACCTTCCAATCCTTACAGTTTGCTCACTCTCTTGAAAGTTATAAGATGCTTAGCTCTCTTGTTGAAAAAGGTACTCTTTTATTTGTAAGTCAAAAGCTACTGCAAAATCAAGGATAGCTCCCTAATTTCAATCCTTTCATCAAAATCATATCCTCCATCTTTCTCATCCTCCCTACGTGTCTATTAAAGTCGCCTCCAATCACTATGCTTTGACTGTTGGGTATGCCTTGTACTAGCTCATCCATCGATTGTTAAAATTCTCATTATACAAAGCGACTTTCACCATCATAATCCGATCATTTTTTTCTCTTGACCTCCACAATCTTATCCTTGGAATCCCCATCCACTACCATGTCTATCCCATTGTGAGAGTTGCTCTTCCTTGGGTAGTAAAGCTTGAGCGCCTCTCCCAGGTCTTTAGCCCTCTCTCCTTCCACTTTATCTCTTGCAATCATGTTACATTAGTCTTTCTTCTCCTTGTGGCATCTATCCGACTTTCTAATTTATGTACCTACATTCCAAGAAGCTATACGTAGCCTTTGGACCTTTTTACCCGCACATCTATGTTGATGTGGGATCTCTAACCTACTATTCGCAACAACTTGACATCGTTGCTTACAAGGAACGCCCTAGCCAACCCTTGCCTATTCTCACTAAAATCGGGCTCCGTCATAGGGCATCCTTTACTAGGAATGCCCTAGCCAACCCTTGCCTATGTCTCACTACAACTGGGTTGTCGAGCGTCTTACAAGGGACGCCTTAGCCAACCCTATTTCTCACTACAATCGGGATCCGTTGTCGCGCGTCACTTAAAACAGGAGACCCACAATGGTGGAGTTACCTAGGTAAGCCATGGTGGATTGCACAAAATGAAATCAATATATATATATATATATATATATATATATATATATATATATATATATATATATATATATATATCCAAACTCTAAGACATAGTCATAGGGTTGAACCCTACAATGATGCTAGCTGGACACCACATGGCACCGAGACACATGTTTGGGTGACATGTGGGAACGCACAAGGTCGATCCAAGACCATCCCGAAAAAATTAGAAAAACCATTTTAATCATTGTTGAACACAATGGTCAATGTTTGTTAATACGAATGGTGACTTGAAATTGAAACATCAAGTCACCATTAATTTTAACATTGTTAGATCAAGGCCCTAAATATAATTTTCTCTGTTTTTTTCTACAACCCACTACGGACGAGTGAACTCTAGGGGGAACGAGTGCCACATGGCAACACAACAAGACACCTTCGTAGGATTCAATCTCTAAGAGCATGTCGTAGGAGTTAGGAACCCTTTTTCCACACACACACACACACACACACACATATATATATATATATATAGAGAGAGAGAGAGAGAGAGAGAGAGAATATCGTTGCAACTAGATAAAAACAAGTGGCAGACTAGGACCTAAGGGCCAAACAGTGCCACATAGTACATAATAGCGGCCCAATCATTTAGGAGCTCCTTCCAATTAATGGAGGCAACCATAGGAGATATCAAGGCCCCAACGGACAATATATTCCATATTCAATGCTTTAATCAACCATTTTTTCCTTTAAATATTCAATTATTCCTTTCCAATCAGAGGTTCCAAATCACCGCTGTCAGCATCTACGTTCAAAACAACTTACCCCTAATATTAACAGGACCTAAACCCCTGTTGGATATACAATGTATTATGTGACTATGTAGGAGAGGCATCCCTAGTAGGTTTATCTCACATTGGTTAGAAATATAAGTATTGTCTTGTTTGTCCTCTATAAATAAAACCCATCTTATATAACTCTATCTTGAAAAGCAATGTAGTCTTTAGTATTTATTATGCTCTCTCCTCTCTCCCTCTCCTAATAACATTAAATGGGTATTTTCCCTCTTTAGTTCTTAATTTATTGTTTTCTACATTGTATTAGAGTGGGTCGATCCCGCACGACCCTTGTTTTAGCAAAGTTTTTTTTGTTCCGTCGGACATATACTCTGCACCTTGATGTGAAGTCGAATCTTTGTGCATAAGAAATTAGGAACTAGGTCTTCTTATGGTAGCCCATGTCTTCTCCCAATAACTTAACCCATCTCTGTTCTCCATATCTGCTGATGTCACGTTGACGTCATGATTACTTCTGTAGGATCAAAAGTTTGAGCTCAGTTTGACCAAATACTAGATGGATTTACGTTAAAGCCTTCATGTCTAGTCCATACCAGTTTACATTGTAAACTGACCTGTCGTTTAGGACTTCCAGGGAATACAAATACGCATGGAGTAGATGACGTTGATGCTTCATTGTTAGCCAGAAATCCAGATTTGAACGAAGAGGGTTTTGACACTTAGTTGACCAGTTTCGTTATTTTATAAAAATGAGCAAAGATAGTTTTATTTCAAATTTTGGACAGGTTTATGTTTATGTTTGAACTATGTCCATTTCCAGTTTTAATTCAGTTTTTAAGTAGTTGAATTTCTTAAGAGATATAGTTGATATCATAGTCTTTTTTTTATAGTGTTGCATGCATTAGTGAGGCTTACCTGCTACCTGATTATATTTGCACAAAGAAGATTGGTGGGAAAAAAATATGTGTGCACTATTTTATGGTTGTTTCCATTGCGATTATATGCGGATCATTATAATTATGTGGTTATTGTTGAAGTTTAGTCCCACATCAGGTAAATTATATTTTTGTCTCTCCCCTTATAGTATCATGGGCCCCTCCACTCATTGCCAATTGGCTTTGAGTTGGATGCACAAATTTATAATGGTATCAAAGCAGGCCCTTCTCCACTCCACGTCACCCAGTTCAATTCTCCACGCGATTTAGCTTAGTCCCACCAACACATGCAGGGGACGTGTTGAAGTTTAGTCCCACAACGAGTAAATTATAGCCTCGTCTCTCCCCTTATAGTATCCTGGGCCCCTCCACTCATTGCTAATTGATTTTAAGTTGGAAGCATAAATTTATCAGTTATTATGTGAACAAGGATGCTTTATGTAGTGTGATGTCTCCAAGGGATCATATTGATCCGGTGTGTGAATTTGGGGGCGTCACAGTATCCTCACGGATCTCAAGGATTGAAGTTTTGTTTGTGGACTGTTATTGCTATTGATCTAATGGCATTCTTTTCATAAAGCCAACAGACCCTGTCTTTTCATAACTTATTATACACCTAGCTCTTCGAGGCAATCTCATACAAGGGCCCATGAAGTTTACAAAGAGGGAGGTCGCCATGCCATACACCCTCCCAAAACATAATATGATCCCCTAAACCAACTGCATCTAATAGATCTATCCAAGATTTCTTATACAACAAACTCCTTTCCACCAATTGGATCCTACCATATCTTGGTCGGATCGAATTTCCCACACATACCTTAAACCCTCATATTTCCCCAAACAGATTGGATAGAACTATGATCAAGATTATGATGATGAAGACAATGATGATGACCTCAAAACCCCATTATGCATTACTCTCCCTGTCAATACTCCAAAGTCATTTGTCCAAAGTGCCAAAATCATCTCTTTGAGCCTTCTAATTCCAAGCCCCACAATCATCTTTAGAAAAGAAAACATATTCTAGTTTCCAATTGACAAGGTGAAATTCCATACCATATTCTTCCCCACTCCAAAGAAACTGCCTTCAATCCTTTCAAACTTCTTAATGATACTCAAAAGGAAAAGGACATTAAACATAGCCATATATAGAAAACTTGAAGGTTAGTAAAAGAGATCTGATAGGACTGATAAGGAAACAAAAAGAGAGATTTGATAAGGGTTAGCCGCCCCCAATCAACAGAAGGTTATTCTTCCCGTCACAAGTTTCTTTTCAAATCTTTCCATTACCAGGGTCACAGAGACATTTGGCTACTACTTATAAATATATATAATAATTATTAAATTTTCCCCAACACGATGACATAGCAATTTAACTATGCCAAACAATAATGAACTGGAAGAGCTAAAAGAAAATGTCATTCAACATTTTGTCAACTATGTCATCAAATTACTTGGGAAAGGCAGAGGAACGACATAAATATAGATGACACTCCATGTTAAAGCATTGGGGTCAGGTAGAGCACTCGTTTGTGGCAAGGCAATCCCACACAAGTGCACACTGTAGCACTCAACTGGAAACATCAAAGATATTTGATGTCCTTATTGAACATAAGATAAAAATTGAATGAATAAACAAAAACATACATAACTGATGTGGTTCCCCAGTTTTTTTTTTTTTCATTGGTAAAACCAAGAAATATATTGAGTAGACAGCAAGAAGCTGAAAAGGTACAAAAAAGTGCCAGCCCAACCCAAAGGGGCCGAGCACAACAAAAACAAGAGAAACCAGAAAGAAGAAAAAACCCACTAAGAGGGGGAACCGAAATAGCCCCGGCCTAGCCCGGATCCCAAAGGATCCCTCCCCCCAAACCAGCCCCTGCCCGGTCCAAGTTCACCCACAAATACATAAAATCCCGAACCAACTTCAAGACCAGCCCAACGGGGCGACGCTTCCGGCCAAAAATACGGGCGTTTCTTTCGAGCCATTACGCTCCAGACGACCACGAAGAAACCGACTCTCCAAAAAGCCCGTCCAAATTACCAACATACCAAGCCACAAGAAGCTGGGAGACAGAAGAAGGGGAGACCAAAGCATGTCAAAAGACCTAAGGATAACCCCCCAGATCTTGTTTGCCACCGGCAATGAAGAAAGAGATGAGACATTGATTCTTCCAATTGCAAGCACATAACACTGACATTGGGGATACTCTTCCCCCTCTGATTCAGCTGGTCAATCGTGAGGTCCTTTCTCTAACTAGGGTCCAAGAGAAGAACTTAACCTTGGGGAATGACCGCCTTCCACAAGCCAGCCCAACCATACTTACCAAGGGGCCAACTTGAGAGAATTCGATAGAATGACCTGATAGAGAAACGTCGTTGATGTTGGGCATCCAAACTCGGGCATCCACATGATGCCTATTTCTGACCTGGTCGTAAAGAGAGGTCAGCAAGCCTTGAAATGGAGAGACCTCTACATCTCTAAGGTGTCTCCGGGTGATCAAATTTCACATAGCCCCTCCACCGGTATCGGAGTAGAAATTACTCACCATTCCCCAAGACTCAGCCGCAACAGAGAAAATAGCCGGGAAAGACTCCTTGAGAGGTCTGATCTCTGCCCAAGAGTCCTCCCAAAACTGGATACGAGCGCCATTCCCCCACCTGAACCGCACCCATCGGGAGAAGAAAGGCCTAGTCCTACAAATGCCCTTCCACCATGCGAAGGCAGATCTATTGGTGATAATATTGACTCCCCAATTTCCATCCAGCCTCCCATATTTGTCAATCAGCACCAACACCCAAAGCCTCTCTGTTTCGCTGTCCAAACTGACGGGCCAGAACCATTTACCCAGTAGAGCAATATTGGCCCACCGCAGGCTTCAGATATCTAGGCCACCACAAACCAAGGGGAGTTTACAGCTCTCCCAATTAACCAGGTGGTACCTTTTGTCAAACCCGGACCCCTCCCAAAGGAAATTCCTCTGTATTTGCTCCAGCCTATGTATCACACTCATTGGGCACTTAAACATGGTCATGAAAAAAATAGGAAGGCTTGATGAAATGGATTTAACAAGGAGGCGACCAAGACTACTAAGCAACTTCCCCTTCCACGAAGCCAGCCTCTAATCAAACCTCCGAACCACTGGATCCCAGGCCGAAGTAGATGGTTGACCAGTCCTGAGGGGAAGGCCTAAACAAGAAATGAGAAAGGGCACAATCCTGCTATCCGCCACGTCAGCCAGTCCAACCAAAATCTGATCTTCAACCTAGATTCTAGAAACTGTCGACTTGTGGAGATTAACCCGTTGACCAAAAACCGCCTCGTAGATAAAGAGCACCTCCAACAGACATCTAAACTCATCAGAATCTGCCTTACAAACAAGAGCGTGTCATCCGTATATTGGAGATGCGTAATGCAACAACCTAAGAAGCCCACTTGAATGCAGGACATAAACTCGAGCTGTCGTGCTCGGGTCAAAAGACCGTCCAACGCTTCCCCCACCATATTGAAGAGGAACGGGGATAAGGGATCCCCCTGTCTAACGCCTATGGAGCTCTTAAAATACCCCTTCGAAATCCCATTGACGATGACCGAGAACCAAGCAGACGAGTAACACGTGCGCATCTAACTTTTCCATATATCCCCAAATCCAAATTGGCCCAACATGTAGTCTAGGCAATCCCAACTCACACGATCATAAGCCTTCTCCATATCGACCTTCCAGAGGGCCGCGGGGCAACGACTGTGGTGAGCCGAGTGCACCACCTCAAAAGCCACAGCTACCAAATCCACAAGTTGTCTATCCTTCACGAAAGCCCCTTGGTTTGCCGAGATAACTTTACCCATGAGCGGCTTGAGACGATTGGCGAGCACCTTCGAAACGATTTTGTACAAATAGTTGAGTAGGCTGATGGGGCGGAAATCCTTAAGGTCCTCAGCTTCTTCTATCTTCGAAATGAGCGAAATAAAAGTGGAATTCAAACTACGGCCAATGTAATTGCCCTCATGGAACTCCCTAATCACAGCCATGAGATCATCCTTTAGAAGGTGCTAAAAACCACGATAAAATTCCATTGTGAACCCATCGGGACCCGGAGCTTTGTTCTTGCCACTACACTTGATAGCTAGCCATACTTCTTCCTCGTGGAACGACATCTCCACGACAACTTGATCATCCAAAGATGTAGATCGAAACTGAACCCCATCCAGCTCCGGGCGATGCCACTCCTCATCAGTGTACAGATTCCTATAGTAGGCAACAACTTGACTCTTGATATGATTCGGGTCCGAGAAGATGCACCCGTCAACATAAATCTATCCCAGAAAGTTTGCTTTGCCTCGAGCATTAGCAACCGCATGAAAGTACTTGGTGTTCCGATCCCCCTCTGGACCCTCGACTTTTGTTTCCAATAGACCTCCTCAGCCACACACTTGTCATTGAATTCCATTTTTTTAGATAGGCGCTCCTCACGTTCCAAATCCGTCAGATCTCAGGTCTCCTCTAGCTCATCCAACTCTTTCAATCGGGCAAGTAACAGTTCCTTAGCAGCATGTAGGGTTGTCAATGGGCCAGGCGGGGTTTTTTGTAGGCCCATTTTTTTTTAATAATATAAGAAGGGCTCGAACCCGACCCGATATGCTATCCAAGCCAGGGTAGGCTCAGCTCGATTACTAAATGTTATAGCCCGAACCAGCCCGTTTTTTTTTAATAATATAAGAAGGACCCGAACCAGACATGATATGCTATCCAGGCCAAGCCAGGCTCAGCTGGATTACTAAATGTTATAGCTCGAACCCGACCCGGAAAAACCCGCCCCGTTATTAATAGGGTCGAAACCCGGGTTCGGGCCGGGTTTCTAATATTTTTTAGGAATTTTTTTTCCTGTAGTTTTTTCTGTGGTGATATTGGGAGGGAGAGAGAGCGTTGTCTCTTGTCAGTGACTCGGTGGTCGGCTATCGGTAGTGAAGAAACCCTATCGGTTGGGAGAGTTGCTTATTTGATGGGTGCAAATAAGGTTACCCAAAAACAGACATTTCTCCAAAGAGGAGCGCCATAACTTGATGAAAAAGAGAGGGTTTGGAGTTTGGACTATGGAGTCCCACATGATCCCCATTCCTCCCTCGTCACCTCCAAGTTTAAATTTCTGCAACAATTCCTTCAAATCTCCTAGAGGAGGATGATGCTAAGATAGCATAGCTAGAGAGAGATAGACAGAGAGATGTCGGCTGGGAGAGAGAGAGAGAGCATAGAGAGACGGCGGCTAGGAGGGAACTGGGAAGAAAGATGAGAAACCCTAACCTATCTATTTGGGATTATATAGTGTAAAGGGGAAATGACTTCTCTACCCCCTTATTAATGCATTGAACTGTAATAAGGAAGGGGGTAAGAGTGTCATTTTAGAAGGTTTTGCAGGCCGGGTTCAAGTCGGGCTTACTAGCCCGAAATTTTTAAGGATTTTTAAGGAGTACTTAGGCCCGTTTATTTACTACAACCTAGCCCAAACCGAGCCCGTTTCTTATTCGAGCTTAGCCCGACCCGTCCCGTTTATTAAATAACTTAAAATCTTGGGCCCGAACCTAGCCCATTCGAGTCGGGCCCGGGCTGAAACCCACCCCGTTGACAGCCCTAGCAGCATGAACCAAACCATAGACATCTCTATTACATTCCTTGATGCAATTTTTAAGGTATTTCAGCTTAGATAAGAATCTAAAGGCAGCGGTCCCAACCGGCTGAGTTCCGTTCCACCACAGTGGAACAACAGCGAGAAATCGGGCATCAAGGAGCCACATATTCTCGAAGCGGAAGGGAAGGAGTCTCTTAAAGATTAGACCACCTGAATAGAGCACCCATGAGCAGGAGATCGATCAGCTCCCAATCATGAATGAAAGAGCTGAACTCTCGCATGACGACGACATCAGCGGGTCCCCCCGTTTTCTCGTGCGGCCATCTGATGGCATTAAATTCGCTCGCGAAGCAGATCGAAAGCTCCTACCGAGCCGCCACTACCGCCAAGTCAAACCCAAACTCCTCTCGGCCACTGTCACTTGAGCTCTCATAAATACCGGAAAAAAATCCACCTCTTTCTGGTATCTCGGTTCCGGAGCACCATAGAGGCGGAAAAAGCCCCCACTTCCTCCTCAATTTTCTAAAAATCAGAAGATTCCAAGCCACCAGAATGCCCCCAGAAGCTCCAACCGAGTCGACCCCTATCCAACCCCACCGATTTCCACCAAGCACAAACGCCACCTTTCGGTGATCACAACTGCCCCACTTAGTTTCCTATAACGATATGACTGCCGAGTTGTGCAAAGAGATAATCTTTTTAACTTCAGCGCAGATACCCCTCACATTCCAAGACAACGCATCGAGAGCCCGCCCAAACCCAAAAAATCAATCTACTGGGCACCCCGGGCCCCCTTTCGTCCGACATCCCCCATTGCAGCCTCTCAAGTTCTCAATCCTTGGAACATTTTTTCTTCTTCCCATAGACGGTAGACCGATGGCAGATGATAGAGTTAAAGACATCCCTGAGAGCGTCTTCTGGCCCTTGGAAGGGCATCCAAGCTCCTGACCAAATCGAATGAGCCTATCCACTGGGGAGAAGAGGTCGTAGAATAGGACCCAGAAGGCGATCTGGAAGAAACCTGAACCCAAGCCCCTGAATCATTCCGCCGCAAGGATTTAATGGGCGAAACCACCTCTGAAGAAGAACCCGCCGTGGAAACCGAGTCCGCAACAGAAGCAGATGAGGACGAACTACTAGAAGCAGCATGATCGAGATGGAAGGAAGGAGAGTGTAGGAGCCCAACCGGCGTGACCTTTTCCAATGAAGGGCCCTTGGCCCACAAGACTGAGCTGGAGATCAAAGAGGGGCACAGAGGCATAGCCCAACAACCCAACTTAACCAAAACCAAGCGGTCAAAAATACCCTGAGCCCACGGATCCCACGAAGACCCCTTGAAACCCACGGGCCACCAGAAAACGATCCGACTCAAAAGCAGGTCCAACCCATCAACAAACCCCAAGGAGAGCGACCCGTCCTCCCCCAGGCAAACGGTCCAAACGACGTGTGAGAGATCTCGCCCTTGATTGCCACGCGTCACCAAATCATTGAAAGTACTGTCAGTTGTCCAACAACTCCCCAAACCACTGTACAAAACCGTGGGCTGAAAATTGAACCCACCAGAAACCAGCGAAGGTTAGGAATCCCCCTTTCCACGTGTCAATGGCGAAAGGGCTTTAACCGAGACCACCTCGATAATCTCTTGCAAAACTAGCGGGAAGGGATCCCCAACGAAAGCAGTTTCGAGGCCAACATCGAAGCTCGCAGAAGATGGGATCACGCCACCCGGCCCTAAACAGCCAGGTGTCCATTCCAATTGCATAGGGTCCATCCCACAAGAGAGCCCACAACAAGAAAAAGACGCCTCTTCCTCCGGCCTTGGTTTAAAATTCGAAAAAATATTCGTTGCATTGTCGTCTAGCGAGGAAGACATCGGAGCCGTCGAGATCGACAACGGCGATAGACCGGGCAAAGGGAAAGGACGCCTGAGGCCAGCCTGCGCCGGTGCCGCCACATTTTCGAAAACCTCCTCCGAAAACCAATCTTGAGGGGAATCCAGCCGCAACACAAACTCTTCCTCTTCCAGCCCTCCATCCACAGACCCATGGCCCCCCGACGCCGATCCAAAAGCTCCTTGTCGCGGCCGACCCCCATGATGCGATACCGATGGGGACATATCCCACTGCGCGGATACGTTCCCTGGCAGCGTGGACCCATCTACACCGTTCCGAATTGGGTCGATGAGCGACGCGAATTCTTCACCAAGACCACTGAAAATGTGAGAGCACTTGTCGTTCAGGCGGACAACGCAACATCTCGGGATATCCTCTAGACGGCCGACAGCGACCAGAATACGGGAGAACCGAGTCTCCCACAGGTCATCAACACTCCGATCCACGAGGATAAAAGAGCCACAGAGGGAACTGATCGCCCTAAAGACCTCGGGAGCCCAAGCATGCAACGGGAGGCCAAAGACCCTTAGCCACAGCCCCCCATCTCAGGAATGAAGAGAAACCTCGCCAGCAAGAACTTCCCATCAGCGGCAGACAGTCAGCACACCGTTAATCATAAATCTCTTAAGGGCGTAGAAACTGTCAACGACTCGCTAGGGAAACGGAGGAGGAAGCTCGAAGACGATAAAAATGATATGTAAGGGCGATCGAAGAAGCCCCAAGTAAAGTTAAGCCATCGATGCAAAGTTAATAGGGATAGGGAGATACTAGAGAAGTGCACTGTAGCCCAGAACTTCGGAAGATTAAGAGCTAAAGATGAAATATAGCTTTCATTAATCTCTACCAGCTGAGACCCACTAGACCCAACACATTTACCAGATGCTGAAACTTGGTCAGCAGGTAGGACATCAACCTTAGAAAGTCGGACGTCATCGTGACGAACGTCATCGGGAAGCGGGCCAAAAACCCCCGAACCATACACCATATTAGCAAACGAGATCTTCGGGAAAACCCTATGAAACGAATCTGGCCGGCGGCCCCCACTGTTTTGCACTGATCCCTAGGAGCCACAAAAGCGCTAGCCCGCAATGGACCATCCATTTTGGATGTCCCTCGCCTGGCTCCCAGTAATGAACACCTGGCCTTTTGGAGCTCCTCTTGGGACCTGATCAATATTACTCCTCACTGGTAAAATCGCTGCCCTTCAAACCACGCATCCATTGCGGTGGCAAATCAACCTTCTCCTAAAGTTAACATTACGGCACGCAGGGCACAACCAATCGCCAACCCTGAGAACCAGGGGAGCTACGTGGTATTTTTTGATCCAGCAGCCATCGTTCAAAAAATGAACTCTTTCAAACTCTGATTTCTGGCGTAGGATTTATCACGTGAGCCGGTATTCGAGGTATAGATCCTAGCCTAGCAAATCACCATGAAGACCCTCAAATTGATCCACATAGAGAGCACCAAAACCCCAAACCTAGACCCCTCTTCTACCTCCAAATTCTGACATTGGCATTTCAACAAACACCTGCAGTTCGAAACTGCCAAAACACCAAGCACATTGCAAATGCCACTACTCTTCAAATAAAAGAGAAAGAGAGAAGATGAGAGAGCACACCAGACTCCGTGTTCGAAGGAAAACCCAACCGCTTTGAGAACCACTGTATGCCTGGGGTTCAAATCACCACTGTATGCCCAAAATATGCAAATGTTGGAAGAGGAAACTAGTTTTTTCTTTCTCCTTCGACTGTGATTCTTAAACGCGTAGGGTGCCCTTTAGGAACAATACCCATTCGGCGGACTAGAAAAGAAGATCACTTTCCATCCTTCTGGATCGAGGAGTGAAGTAATTTTGGTGTTGATTCCTGGTATCGGTCCTGGTTTCCAAGTTATCTTTTCTCCTAGCTCTTGCGTGACCAAGTTTACGGCCTCAGCACTTTTGTATACATCTTCAGTGCTAATAGCAATCTAGACATTAATTTTACAGATAGCCAATGCGGTTTCCCAGTTAACTGCTAGAATCAAACCTTGCCCTGATGTTAGAGAACAAAGTTGACGGCTCCCAACTTGTCTCTGAGTTATTATATCAGTGGCATACTTTATTGATCGAGAGACACATATAAAAGCGTAACAGAGAAAAATAAGGTTTATAAGCATGACATATAAGCGGCAAATCAAGAAGAGGGATTCGTGACGTCACATGGATGATGCTAGCCCCAAGTTGTAGCAAAATTATATGAATATCCCACTCTCTAGATTCAAAGAACTAGTAAAGAAAAATAAGTTTATGACCTACCTGATCCATAACATATGCCATAGCCAAAGAGCGAGATATCATAATAGCTCGTGATCTTTGTTCAGCTGTGAAGATGTGGTAAGTTCTCAAGAAGTCCTCCTTGAAAACCTGAATTTCCCACATTTTTCTATCAGGGCTTGGAGGTAACCCATAAGATTCGTCAGGAGATGGGGAGAGTGGTAAACCCTGTCCATTTTGTGCATCCACACATGTTTCCAAGTCCATTGGAAGCTCGGCAACAAGAAACCCCACAATAAAAGGATGTTTTGCCATAGGGAAAACAACAGTTCGATACTCAGATATGACTTCAACCTACAATTCAGACCAGCATTCAAAATCCACTAGAGTAAAAAAGGTACAACTAAAATATTGAGAAGCTCTACTAGAAACAGTGTGTCAACGGAATGGCTTACTTGCTGATTTGAAAGGGCAGCTTCAGCTACACGTAAGCCTGTTGGTATACCAAAATTACCAATTAATATCACAATGTCTGCTCTTTCAGCCAAGTTAGCCCCAGGATAACAGGTAACTCGTCGAAGCTCCAACCGGTCCATAACATAACTACCGGCCGGTCTCACATACACCTGCAAAAATATTTAATGTGAATGCATACCAAGAATGCACAACTGTACACATAAAGGATAATTCTCCTTTGAATAATGAAAGCATTTAGCTGAGAAAAATGATCTCAGATAGTTCAGACTGCATATTATCATCTGTTATACAAGCTAACCATTTGAAAAAAGAATATGGATAATGTCAGAACTCAAAAAGTGAACCACCTCTTTGAAGCAATTGTTTGTAAAATGCCAAGTGGCTACTGGAAGACAGTTACTCATGTTTAATTAAAAGGCTATTAACAAACCCAAAGTAGGTGTGCACCAAATCCCAATCATTTCATGTTTAATGGCGACCGTGAAAAATGCTTCAAAATGCAATAAAAAAGGTTGACTTCCTATTTTTAATGACTATAAATGATTTTGAAGTTCAAAAAAGAAATGATGCAGAACAGCAGCTCCATTTAAAACATATTGGATGCCTTTATCTGCACCCAATATGTTTTAAATTGAAAAACACCCAAGCAAAAAGCCATTGACTGCTTTAAATTGGATGATGCAGATTGTTTTTCATCCCAATCTTCCACACAATGGATCTTGAGATCATGGGCGTACCATCAAACAGATTGTTTTTCATCCCAATCTTCCACACAATGGATCTTGAGATCATGGGCGTACCATCAAACGGGCAGTTTTTTACTCCACGTGGCACACATCCCAAAAAAGTGACCACAAAATCACATGGCACATGTCACGCTCGAATGTAATTTTCCGATCACTTTTTAGGGATGTCTGTAACACCTGCCCCTAGACCTCTGTATTGATCAAAGTGTTGATTGGAAACTGGTGTGATCTAACTGTGCCAGGTAAATGTCTGATGCCTGAGGTCAGGTCCACCAAAATTCTTGAAGCACCCACCTTAAAATAATAGGAAAATGACTATTACTAATGGCACCCATAGGTTTCACTCGAGGTTTGACCCGAATTGCGCTTGGACCTTGATGGTGATGAGGGGATCATCACTAACGGAGCGGATTTTAAAGATCATCACAAGATTCCTTGATACCTCAAGTCAAAGATTGACCAATGAGATAACGGTTTGGAGATGTGCTAACACCTAGAGTTAAGTGTTAGTGCTTCTCACACTTGAGTGACAATTTTTGTAAAGTCACTAAAAGCTTAAGGGCAAATATAATTAATTTTCTTAAATTCAAATTTGCTCACGTGTGTCACGCCCCCACGCCTCCCCTGGTCCGTTGGCGAAGCCGAGCTGCAGCGCGGGCCCGCGATGCCACGCTTACACTCATACATACTTTCATATTCTGATCCGGGTTTGGGCATTTCAAATTCTAAAGTCATTTTTTTTTTCATGTAATTTGTCATATATTATTTTATTTTTTTGTAAAATCTCATGGAAAATACTTTTAAGTGCGAAAACGAATTATTTTTATTTATCAAAGTATGCTCGGAAACTTGAGTTAAACACTATCGGTTTAACCTCCCAATTTCGTTAACCTGACGGGCATATTCAGAATTACGATTTGTTCGTAATAGATTCCCAACGAGTAGGAAAATAATTAAAACAACTTTCGAAACTTCTTTCATCAAAGTAAAACTTTTAAAAGAAATCCTTCTGAATATAACTAATTATCAAACAAGAATTCTAACTATATGCAATACAACTGATGTTAATTAACACACAAGTAAACATTTGCAGAGATATTAACAGTTCAATGATATTCAATTTATCACTTAGTAGGGAACAATATGATTTAAGAGCTAAGTGCAAGATTATAATCTACAAATTATCTACAGCAATAATATGAAAAGAGAAGAATTACAGTAATTCATTAAGCATAAGTTACAATTCCTCCAAGATTCATCCAATTTGATTAAGCGTAATTTTAATTTTCTTAGAGATTAGTTAATTATTATTAATTTTTATGAAATATGAGTTAATTATTAGTATCTTTTAATTAATTCGGGGTTGATACCAAACATTAACCATGGTCCAGACATAATTCAGATGTCAATGTTTGCACGAACAAAGGCCGACACTCTTCGTCGTTTAGCCAATCAAGGCAAGGATCAATGACCCAGTTGGTCTAACTAGACCCGATCCTCAGCTGACATTTCAGAATCCTTTTACATACAGATGCTCATACAAGCCTATTCATAAGAACAGTGATTAGCAATGTGAGGCCAGAACACATCAAAATGGTATCGTCTTTCCACTTTCAAAATTTTCAATTTTCGTTGCATTATCTTTCAAATTATATATTCTTTTCATATGATTCAGATTCGGTCTTTCATATTTTGTGCCCTAATTTCTGAATTTCTGTAACATATTACCTCATTTATGAGGTCCAGATTCATATATTCAACACCCATTTTGGGTCCAGAGTTTCAGATATTCAAATTTTCATTTCAGATTCAGAGTTTTAGAAACTTCAAATTTTCATTTCAAATTCAGATTCAAATACGCTTCTGATTCAAGTTCAAGTCCAACTACGAGTTCAAATACATGTACAAGTACCAATTTCAAATACTAGTACAAGCATGCCAAACAAGCAGTTCAAACAGTTCATGTCACTGTCAGCCATTTCATTTTAAGCATTTCAACTTTTTATCATATTCATATAATACAATATCATTTATTTTCATATCAAATCATATCATGTCATATGTTGTCATATCAGACCATCTTACTGTCATTTCAGATCATATCATATCGTATATTATCCTATCATATCATATTCTATCTTATCAGACCATCTTACTATCATTTCATTTTCAAACATGTCAATATTCCTATCATGTCAAGTCATGTTGCAACATGTCACTATCTATCATGTACTTATCATGTACTTATCACTCTGATTGTTTAATCGAGGGTCAATCACTTATGTTATAATTTCGGGTATGGGCTAGGGTGCAACGAATTATGGGTCCAATGGTTTATAGGTCCAAAGGATCCAACGGTTTCAACAGGTTATGGGTCCAATGGAGTATAGGTCCAATGGGTTCAATACAATATGAGTCCAATAGATTTTTAGGTCCAATGGGTTCAATACAATATGGGTCCACTGGATTTTTAGGTCCAACACAATATAGGTGATTTGGGCCTTTACTAGATTTAAATCTTGAGGTACGGGCCTTTCCAAGGTCCAGGTTATATGTGTTTCAATTTTCACGGGCCTTAATCAACATGCCTTGGGTCGGACTCGTAATCAAATTTAACGAGCTATGGGCCGGGTCCTTAAAATAGGCTCTTGTCAATCCCATCAATCTTATTTACTTAAGAGTTTAGGATCATTGGGCCATCAAAGAATTTAATCGGGTCCTTTGACCAGATTAATCAAAATCAAATGGGTCTTTGTCATAGGTTGAGTTCTCATGTTGACCATGTGTTTGGCCCCTTTCAATTACTCACGGGTCTCGAGTCAAGGTTCGAGTACTAGGCTTTATCCTATGTGTATATTCAGGATTTCCCAAAAGAATGTCAGACAACCTATAGTAAATCGGCCGCCATTTTCGGCTCCGATCGAATTTTCGAACGATTTCAAAACTGTGGGCAAGATGACTGATAAGAGCATCTTTCCCAAGTGGTGGCATCCAAAAATATATAGACAGATCACTGAGATCTGTTCTGTTTATCAGGGTTTCGGGCCAAAATTATTGGGCCTCGGTGTTGGTCCATAACTTTTAACTCTGATAAGGGAATCGAGCACTCAGCGGCTCTCTGGAAAGATTCGCGAGTTGCCCAACTTTTTCATTTACATTGTTCGAGTCAAAAGTCAATGAATCAAGACGTAATAGGGTCCATCTGATCGAGTGTTGTGTCTGGTTTCAGGGTGTGTGCCATTTGCCAAACTTCCAGGCTGCAATTTTACCAATTTTCTCGTCGTCAATTCTGATCGAATTGAGTTAAATTTTTCTCGGGCATTACGGATATATTAAGGTCGATACCTAATTAATCCTAGATTTTTTTTATATTTTATCAGGCTCAGAAACCGAAGCTTATTACAGTTCTATTTTCGGGTGCAACAGGGCAAATTCGCTACATCGCGTTCCTAGTGCCTAACTTCCAAACCGTACAGGGTTCGGGTCTGAAATTTTTACCGGGCATCAAGAACTCATTAAAGCATTTTCCAGAATTTTTCTGGAATTTATTTCTATTTATTCAGTTTCCTGTTCCAGGACTGATTTTCTGTGGCCTTTAATGTCCACAGATTTGGGCCATAGACGGGGTCCGCTTAGAGGTCCATCTATTGCCACTCTTATTGGGTCTCGGTTCGGGACATTCCCAAACTAATCCCAGGTCCATCGGGATCAAGTTTCAGGTCACCTTATTTATTTAATTAGCGCTAGTCGGTTATCGGTACCTTCCTATTCATCACTATCGATTTTCTTAAAATTATCGGGTCAAGCTTTAAGAGTCATCCGATCGAGCCTATCTTATCGGACATATTTGTATTTTCAAAACCCAATTTTCAAATCCTTTATTCATTAACCCTATCAAAATCCTCACTCAAATCAATTTTAAATCCTTTTTCTTACATATCACAATTTTGACCTATCCATTCATCTAATCATATCCATGCATCTAGTGCCATCGAATTGCCCATGATCAAAGTCAAGGGTCAAACTTAAAAATTTCCAGAATTTTTAATCTTGCCTAATCTTTTCAAGAGATCAAAATTCTATTGACGGGGACGCCACATACATGGACATTGGATTCCGACCGCATCGTTTCTACCAGCGTAGAAAGAAGCAGCGTAATGGAAGTCAAAGTAAGGGAAATATGGAAATTCTGGAGAAAAAAGATGAGGAAGAAGTATAGGAACTGCGAAATTTCGATTTAAAATTTCAATTGATCGAATTGAAATTTCGATCGATCGAAAGTTAATTTCAATCGATCAAATGTCGACGGCGATTTTCATAGAAATATGAATTTCGATTGATCGATTTTCAATTTCAATCGATCGAATTCGCGCCGAGTTTTTTTTAGTTGTTTTAGAAGTCTAAATTCAAACTTTTGTTTAAAGGGTTTAATTGTCTTTTATTTAATATTCGTTTTAGGATTTTCTTTTATTGTAAGACCTCCTATATAAGGTCATTAACCTAAATAATGTGATTAGTTGATTGATTATTTGAATGCTTTTATGCTTGAGTAATCTTTGCCTGAGATGGGTTTGGTGTGAGGCCAAGGGAGTGATTCCCAAAGCCATTGTTACTTTTCTATTATATTTGCTATCTAAATCTCTGTGTGCTTCTCTAAACCATAGCCTAAATTCTTCCTTGTGATCCCCGAAACCCTAAACCCGTTTGAAGCCTAAACCACATAAAGCCAACACCCGTTCCAAAACAATAAACCGATCTAAAATCATAAACCTTTTACAAACCCTAATTCTCTTTTACAATCCAATTTGGAATCCGTGAATCTACATCGGATCGAAGACGAGCGCCTAAGCCTGGAAAAATCTCTAGGCCGATCTCGCCTCGACTCTAAAAGTACTTGCGCATCGGGTTGGACCCTATCTGGATCTCGTGTGATCTGCCCATCAAAATTCTGCAACCCTAAAGGTATCACAGATAATTTTGCGATTAAACTTGATTTAATTTCATAAATTTCAGCAAAATCTGCATTAAAATCATATTCTGCATTTTAGGGTCGTTGTCCCGCGTCATATATGGTTGAAAACAAGCAAGTGTTAGGGATCTCTAGCAAGAAATCCTAGCAAAAAACAAGCATGTTTTAAGACGATCAATCAGGGCCATCCGATTAGACAATCATCATAATCCATAAACCTATTCTACTGTGTCTATAGCGTTCATCTATATGGATCATTTGTCTCAAAATATTTAAGATGATCAAGAAAATCTAAAAATGCACTAGTTTTCTAAAAGTCGACCTTCTTGGTCAATCTAGGCCATTATATGGCCTTGCATGTGTACCAAGACCACATGCATGGTACCATTTGGCTCGGGTCCATGTCACATTATAGAATAACAAAAAATATGCATATCAAAATTCATTTTATTTACCACAAACATAGTATTTCAAAGCTAATCTATCAAAAGTAACCTAGGTTGACCTTCTTGGTCATTTGAGACCATTGGATGGCCTTGCATGTGTGTGAAGATCGCATGCATGGTCATCTTTATCTCAGGTCCAACTTCATTTCAGATTATGTAAAACATCTATATAAAATAAATCCTATATTTTCTTTACAAAAATGCAAGAATGCCCAATTAAAGAGCAGCATAGCTTGCTTTTAACCCAATTCGGGTCAATCAAAGCCAGTAGATGGCCTTGCATGTGCTCAAATATCACATGCATGGTCACCCCATCTCAGTTTTTAATTTATTCATACTTCTAAAACAAAATCAAATCAAACTATAAAAATCTACAAGGAAACCTCAAATTTTCAAGATCTAGTGGTCTAGGCCTATTTGGCCATCATGGACCATTGGATGACTTTAGAGTGATCATAAAGATCACATCCAAAGCTCAGACTTGTTGGTCGCATGTGAGACCATGGTCATTCCAGAAATTTAGCCATCCAAAAACTAGAAAAAAAACCATACAACTATGAAAAAATCTAAATACTACGAAGCTAGGAGTCTAGACAAATAACTAAACTAAGATTTTACCTATGCTAAGCTCCAACCCCTTGCTGTTTTTATCCAAATCGTGTGGTTAAGAGGGCTGGAATGGGGCTCAAAAATATATATGTGGATGTGGGGAGTGTGGGGAGTGGAATGGTGGTGTTTGATTTAGAATATAAGGGTTGGATTGAAGGGGGAGATTTTCTATACACTAGGGTTCTAGGGAGCTCTAATGGAGTTGAGAAGAGGAGGAAGATGAAGTTTGAATGCAAATGAGAGGTCCCCATGGAGAATTCGAAATTTGCAATGGGAGAGGGGACATGGGCTGAAAATTTGTGACACTTGTCACACCTTCACTTCCCCAACCTTATTCCCATAATTCTCAATGCACTCTCATAATGACAATTCACTCTCTCTCATCCCACACGCCTCCCATCTTTGACCCACTTTGACCCCTTTTTCTCACCACACATCAGGTTTTGATTTGTCATTTTGTGGTTTTCAATTCCCTTAAACTATGTGAATGTCCTTTTTCTACAAAATCTTGTGGTGCATTCAAGTTGGGTAGTGTAAGTAGGGTCAACCTTGAGTGAAATAGATCAACGGTGTAGATTGACTAGAGATTTGAAATTTTCAAATTTCAAAATTTAGAGAAATTAATTATATTTACCCTTAAGCTTTTAGTGAATTTACAAAAATTGCCACTAAAGTGTGAGACGCACTAACACTTAACTCTAGGTGTTAGCACATCTCCAAACCTCTATCTCATTGGTCAATCTTTGACTTGAGGTATCAAGGAATCTTGGGAATGATCTTTAAAATCCGATCAGTTGGTGATGATCCCCCCATCACCATCAAGGTTCAGGCCCAATTTGGGTCTAACCTCGGGTCAAACATTTATTCATGCAATAATCCAAGTAAATTTGAGGTATGAAATGTGGTGTGTCTCATCAATTTTTATAACACACCCATCTAATTAAATGGGGGTGCCCTGTGGTGCCACTAGTAATAGTCATTTTCCTATTATTTTAAAGTGGGTGCTTCAAGAATTTTGGTGAACATGGCCTCAGGCATTTACCTGGCACAGTTAGATCACACAAATGTACAGTCAACATTTTGACCAACACAGAGATCTAGGGGCAAGTGTAACATCCTCCCCTCCTTAAATAGGATTTCGTCCTCGGAATCGGAACTTTACGGAATGTTTCGAAAATACCTGTGATTTCTATCAGGGCCTCAGTCGCGGCTATAACGGTGTCGAGCCTATCGATTTCCTCTCTAACGGTTGTCAGAATTACCTCACTCTGACCAAGTTTAGCAATCTCTTAGTGAGGTGCCATTTAGAGTTTCGGAGCCTTCATTTTACGTCATCCATGCGTCAGACAGTTTCGCCTTTACTAGGTGGATTTCCTCTAAGAAGAGAAACGCAGATTGCCAAAATGTGTTTCTCGCTAGTCAGATAGTTGATGCGGGTCTCAAGGTATTGAATCGACGCTCTGTGCAAAGCACATTGGTGGAAGAAGAGAAGCTCTTCCCGTTCTAGTTTCTTCATTTTATGCATTAGTTTCATCATCGTTTTTAGGAGTCATTGTACTTTCTATCTGTGGAAACATCAAGACTATTTTTAGAGACACTTTGGTTTTGATGATTTTCAATCAAATAAGAATAATATTAACTTAACAGATAGAATTTTGAGAGTTCTTACAGATTACAAGTAATTATAATGCACTTAATCATTCTAATCTAATCAAGGTTTATTACAATTCTTACCTTTCTTCTTTTCACGTCGAGCTTGCTCGTATGAATGGATTAACTGTTGTGTTTTGCATAGGTAAGATCGGGTTCAGTCATAGGCTTTTTCCTCCACAAACCGGAAGTAATCTTCTCATTCACGCCAGGTTTCTAAGCTAATCAGTAAGTTACTTACTTTGATACGGTTTCCTTCGGTGCGAGCTACGGGCGTAGTGGCAAAATGTTCTACGGTGTATCGTTCCCTTTAATGTCCTTTTTCTTTTGAATGCATGTCAACATATTTTCGTGGTCCTCTATTTGCCGCAAGTACATGTGTTCATACCTACGCAGTATCTTTCTCCCTTGTTGAATTTCAAGTAGTGTTTCGGGAATTCGTGTATATGCGTCCATCTGTAAAAGATTGGCGTTTAGTGATGATTGGGGTTTTCTTTTGACTCCTTGTAAAAAAAAAAATTAGCTACAAAATAGTCATGTGTAATAAAAATTTGATCATCATCTCAAAAAGTTCACATCATTCCATTAGATTTTTCATCTAAAAGTTAACATCAAAATTCTACAAGTCTTTCTACTCATGGGAGCATACATCAAGACAAAATGGTCATATCAAAAGGTTTCTAAATCCTATTTCTAAGGTCCGGGAGTATAAGTTTCAGTCTGCAGCCTCTCTATGTCGGCAATCAACTTCTCAAGACTCTTTTCAAGGGTTTTCAAGCATTTCATGCCTTAAAGTTGATTTCTATACGTCTCAACTCTACCTGGAGTCGAGCTCTTCTCTCCTTATCTTGTCGAAGTACACTCAACAATTCTTGGGTGGTAGTTCTCATCCAACGATCTTTGAGTACATTCTCACGTAAGATCTTTCCGTTGTGTTCAAGCGAGTTCTTTACATAAGTGAATTGTTCTAGTAAGGTTTCTCTATTTGTTTCCATGGTGTATAGGGATCCGTACACTGGGTTCATCTGAAATGAGATCAAATCTCTTCTAGTGAGAATTTGAAATAAAAGAAATGTGTACAACATTTTCAAACTTTCTGTTTTCTTCATGACCGAGGTTTTCAAGACAAAGGTTTATAGGTGTAAATTTTTTATCAAATCAAGATAGACATGTGGATGATAAATGCAAAACAAGGTACTATGCTCAATGAGAAAAAGAAGGTGATCAAGTTTCAACAAATATTTTACTCAAAATACCCAAAACATTCATTTACAACCTTATCACAAATTTTTCCACGATGTTTACTTTTGCTTTTCAAAACACTAAACAAGTAAAATTCCCAAGTTTTGTAAACAAAGCCAAAATAAAATACCACACAGAGTTTCCAAATTTTCCAAAATAATTGCCTTTGCCGCAAAACAGATGGCAAGGCATATCACAAAAATATCATAAAATCCCAAATAAAAAAGTTTCTCCCCAAAAAGTCTCTTGGTCAGGCTCCTAACCCTTTCAGGAGTTCTTCTATTTCGTCTAGGCGTTGGGTTATCTCGCCTTGTCGTTTTTCTGCTTGTTCTAACCGAGCGACTATGTGGTCAGTTCCCTTATCAACATCCTTCTTCATTATAACAAGTATCTGTATCTCTTCTTCAAGATTTGCGATATATGATGCATAAACTTCTCACTGTGGGTTGGGCCTTGGGGTATGGCCTAGCAAATTTTGAAATATTCCTTGGAGGACACGGTTGTCACGCATGGCTTTAGGGACTGATTCTCGGCGGTCCTCTATTACTTTGATCAATAATTTATTAAGTTCGCATTCTTGATATTGGTACTCTTGCTCCTCTTCTAGTCCATCACGTTCTTTTTCTAACCTCTTCCTCAGGGTCTCGCTCATCTAAAAAAAAATTTATATAGGAGCGCCAGAATCAATGTACGTGCTTAATTTTGTTGTCGATAGGTGCGATCGGTCTCCCTTTATAAGTTTTGTAGGAGGGTATGCTGGTTGACTGACCTTGACAGTTATCTCTTATGGCCTAGACCCTAAAGATGTTTACTCAGGGTAATATTTGTTTGTCGACAAGCAATGGTTTTCGTTTCTAAATCAGTCGAGAAAATCTTATTAATTAAAACCTCTTGAGTATCTGGTCGATCGGTGACTTTTATTTATTACGTCAAATCGACCCAAAGCGGTTAGTGTCAATCAATCAATATGTATCGCCGTTTATGGTGATATCAAACGATCTAATCATACCTATCAAACATATACAATGCTAATATAAACAGAATCAATGGCAAAAATCATATCATATCATGCAAAGAGATCAATCTATATCAAAAGAAATAACGCAAGCAAATCATGACTATGCCAATCTATCAAACCCAATCATGTAGCATGAACTGCATCAAAAGTCAAATCACTATCAGACAAACAGATGGTGCCAAATATTATCTAGAAGTCCTGTAATCAAAGTCAGATGATGTAACCAAATTCATATCCAGAATGAATTCGGAATCAATATCAAATAGGCGGAATCATATTCGAGCAATCATATCTAGAAAGATCAAAGTCATATTCAGGTAATCACATTCATGAGTCAAGACATATATTCAGCAAACAGACGACATTCAAATTATCGATTTAAGCAATCATAAGCATATTCAAACAGTCAGAATTTCATGACAAAAATTCTAAAGTTCAGGTACCTTTAAACAAATGAGGGTAGTTCACTCGCATTTTGGATTCTAATTCTCAGGTAGCGCTTCTCAACGACTTGGTTCTTCCGGAGTATTTTTACTAAGGGGATAGTTTTAGATCACAATTGTTGTTCTTTCTTATCTAGAATTTGAATGGGTCGCTCTGTGTAAGTCAGATCTTCACGAAGTTTGATAACTTCTTCGGAAACAAGTGACTCGGATCCAGAATATATCGTCGCAGTGTAGATACATGGAAGATGTTATGTATTTGTGCTATTTCTTCAAGGAGTTGTAGTTAGCACGCTACAATTCCAATCCCTTCAATTACCGGATAGGGTCTAATATAATGGGGCTTCAGCTTACCCCTTATTTACTAAACCGAATCACGCCTTTCGTCGGGGATACTCAAATAAAAACCTTCACTCCAACTTCAAATTATAATATCCACCTCTTCTTATTGGCAAAACTCTTTTGTCGATCTCGTGCGGCTATCAACCGGGATCAAATCAGTTTAATCTTCTCGACAGTGATCTGGACCAATTCGGGGCAAAGTATCTGTCTCTCACCAACTTCACTCCAGCAAATTGGAGATCGACAAGGTCTTCCATACAGAGCTTCATACGGTGCCATTTTAATGTTACTCTGATAGTTGTTGTTGTAGGCAAACTTGCACAAAGGCAAGTATTGGTCCCAACTTCCTTGAAAGTCGAGAACACATGCTCTCAGCATATCTTCTAGAATTTGAATCATCCATTCGGATTGTCCATCTATCTGGGGATGGTAGGTTGTACTCATCTTAATCTTCGTTTCCAATGCTTTATGAAATGAGTGCCAGAATTCTGAAGTAAAATAGGAACCAGGGAGGCGTGGGAGAGTGACAATGTGTCCCACATGGACTCAACCTAATGTCTGATGATACGCCCATGGTCTCAAGATCCATTGTGTCTATTCTCCGAGAACAAATAAATAAATAAAACGAAAAAAAAAACAAAATGATTCATTATGTGGAAGATTGGGATGAAAAACGATCTCGACTGTCTAATTCAAAGCAATCAATGTTTTTTGGCGTGCGTGCTTTTCAAGATGCGGTGAGTGCAAATACAGGTAACCAAACATGTTTAACATATTCAATCCACTGTCATCAAAATCCTACGATTCCATACGATTCAAATCGAATCACAGGCTCTGTGATTCGATTTACGTAAGGAATGGTACGATTCATATATTAAATCGTACGATTTAACTCATATGGGTTTTCACGGTCTGTGGTTTTCCATTACTTTCTGATAATTCAAGTCCGAATTAAGGAAGCCAAACCATTGTTGAGATCAACTTTAAGTTATTCTCCAATGTTTAAAAGCACGACAATAGTTGGATATCAGCTTGAACGCAATTGAGCATCAATTAATATCAACTCCAATTGATAAGATCTGACATCTGATGCCTTTTCCATTATATTATGATAATTCAACTTTGAATAAAGGAAGCCGATCCCTTGTTAAGATCGACCTTAATTTGCTTTACAATGTTTGTAACCACTAATATTAATTGGATCACAACTTGAGCTCAATTGAACATAAGTCAAAACAGACTCATAGACAACAAGGTGTCCTGATCCCCAATCCTCCCGAACAAATCCAATTGATAAGATATGAAAACTGGTGTTTTTTTCAATTATATTATGATAATTCAACTTTGAATTAAGGAAGCCGATCCCTCGTTAAGATCAGTCTTAATTTATTTTACAATTATTATAAGCATTGATATTAGCTGCATCACATCTTCAACTCAATCAAACACCAATCAAAACAGACTCACCGACAATGAAAGATCCCGATCGACGATCCTCCGGAACAAATCCAATTGCTCCAAGCAGAGCCTCTGGAAATCGGTGCTCGGCAACACCAACCCATTCTTCCCATCCTTTTCGATACGCTGAACGAATTCGACAGGAGACGTGGAAGAACACCTCCGTATAGCTGCAGCGACGGCCGCGGCGGACGGAACAAAGCCGTCTTCGTTGGAATCGAGGTCGCCGCCGAGGGGTTCGTCACTAGGGTTTTGGAGGCATGGTTTCTGTTCTTGGGTGCCGTTTTTGAGGGAGGACGAGGTGGAGTTGGTTGGATGGTGTGGGAAGAGAGCATTCGATCTGCAAATAAATTTCGTGTTAGGGTTTGAGATGAGATTGGATGGAGGAGATGGGGTAAGTTTGGGAGTGACGATGGTTGCTGAGAGCAGCATCTTTGGAGTTAGCAAGTAGTTTTGGCAAATTGGATAGATGGCTATTTATAGTGTAAAAAAAATGGATGGCTAATTATTGTACTTTCATTCGTGACCGTCGGATCAAAAGTTTGACGTTGACGATCATATGAAATTCAATTGGATAATTTACCGTTATTTTCCGCACCTTTATTTATAGGCCAATTGTCCTAAAAAATCCCCTATTAGCCTTATTTATCCCAATCGAACCCTTAAGTTAGAAATACCATAGCAAGGCCTTTTTTATTTTTTAGCATAAAATGCCCTTCATATATAAAGGGTTTAAACCTACACTATTCTTTTTTTCCCTTCTCTTCCTTTCTTTTTCACGCTGGTTCCCTTTTCTCTTCGTGCAAACCTCGCCGACTTCGTACCAATGCCCCCGACGAAGAAAACGGTAAGGTTTCTCTCTCTCATTGTAAGTTTCTCTATCTCTCTCAATGATTCTTCTTCCTCTTATTTTTCTTCTTTATTTCTTTACATCAAAATCAGAAACAGGTTAGATAAAATGTCCTAGGTCATTTTTTTCATGTTATGGTTGGA
Organism: Chloranthus sessilifolius; assembly: GCA_021018995.1. Classification (NCBI taxonomy): domain Eukaryota; kingdom Viridiplantae; phylum Streptophyta; class Magnoliopsida; order Chloranthales; family Chloranthaceae; genus Chloranthus; species Chloranthus sessilifolius. Next base: position 120,654,472 of record CM037592.1, read on the forward strand.
TTGCCTGGTGCAGTCTTTTCTCTAAACTGAGTTAGGGTAGCGCAAACTGACCTAAAGTGGCGCAAATCGACCTAGGGCAGTTTGAAAATAGATAAATTAGTGAGAAAAACTACTTTAAACTACCGGTCGGGCTTTAAAACGCCCTAGGTCGGGCTTTTGGTGATCACCGATACAATCTTCTTCAGAATCGACCTAGGGTGGCTAAACCCGACCTAGAGTGGCAAATCCCGACCTAGGCGCTTAAACAGATAAATGGGTGAGATAAACTACCCTGGGTCAGTTTGAAACAACTCTGGGTCAGTTTAAAATGCCCTAGGTCAGTTTTGATGATTACCGACATGATCTTCTCAGAACCTCTAGGGTGGCAAATCCACCTAGAGCGCAAATGACTAGAGCAGTTTGAAAATAGATAAATAGGTGAGATAAACTACCCTGGGTCAGTTTGAAACTACCCTAGGTCAGTTTAAAATGTCCTAGGTCAGTTTTGGTGATCACCTAGTGTAATCTACTATGTAAACGGACCTAGGGTGGCAAAAACTGACCTAGAGTGACGCAAACTGACCTAGGGCAGTTTGAAAATAGATAAATGGGTGAGATAAACTATCCCGGGTCAGTTTGAAACTACCCTAGGTCAGTTTAAAATGCCCTAGGTCAGTTTTGGTGATCATCTGATACAGTCTTCTCTGTAAACTGACCTACGGTGGCGCAAACTGACCTAGAGTGGCGCAAACTGACTTAGGGGAGTTTGAAAATAGATAAATGGGTGAGATAAACTACCCTGGGTTAGTTTGAAACTACCATGGGTCAGTTTAAAATACCCTAGGTCGGTTTTGGTGATCACCTGATACAGTATTCTCTGTAAACTGACCTAGGGTGGCGCAAACTGACCTAGAGTGGCGCAAATTGACCTAGGGCAGTTTAAAAATAGGTAAATGGGTGAGATAAACTATCCTGGGTCAGTTTGAAATTAACCCTATGTCTGTTTAAAATGCCCCAGGTCAGTTTTGGTGATCACCTAGTGCAGTTTACTCTGTAAGCGGGCCTAGAGTGGCGCAAACTGACTTAAAGCTGTTTGAAAATAGATAAATAGGTGAGATAAACTACTCTGGGTCAGTTTGCAACTATCCTAGGTCAGTTTGAAACTACCCTAGGTCAGTTTTGGAAATCACCTGATACAGTCTTCTCTGTAAACTGTCCTAGGGTGGCGGAAACTGACCTAGAGTGGCGGAAACTGACCTAGGGCAGTTTGAAAATAGATAAATGGGTAAGATAAACTATCCTGGGTCAGTTTGAAACTACCCTTAGTCAGTTTAAAATGCCCTAGGTCAGTTTTGGTGATCATCTGATACAGTCTTCTCTGTAAACTGACCTAGGGTAGCGCAAACTGACCTAGAGTGGCGTAAACTGACCTAGGGGAGTTTGAAAATAGATAAATGGGTGAGATAAACTACCCTGTGTCAATTTGAAACAACCCTGGGTCAGTTTAAAATGCCCTAGGTCAGTTTTGGTGATCACCGACAGTTTTCTTCAGAATCGACCTAGGGTGGCTAAACCCGACTAGGATAGTTTGAAAATAGATAAATGGGTGAGATAAACTACCATGGGTCAGTTTGAAACAACTCTGGGTCAGTTTAAAATGTCCTAGGTCAGTTTTGGTGATCACCTGATACAGTCTTCTCTGTAAACTGACCTAGGGTGGCGCAAACTGACCTAGAGTGGCTCAAACTAACCTAGGGCAGTTTGAAAACTGATAAATGGGTGAGATAAACTACCCTGGGTCAGTTTACAACTATCCTAGGTCAGTTTTGGTGATCACCTGATACAGTCTTCTCTATAAACTGACCTAGGGTGGCGCAAACTGACCTAGAGTGGCGCAAACTGACCTAGGGCAGTTTGAAAACAGATAAATTGGTGAGATAAACTACTGGTCGGGCTTTGAAACTACCAGAGGTCGGCTTTAAAATGTCTCACGCTTTGGTGATCACCTAGTGCAGTCTACTCTGTAAATGGGCCTAGGGTGGCGAAAACTGACCTAGGGCAGTTTAAAACAGATAAATGGGTGAGATAAACTACCATGAGTCAGTTTGAAACTACCCTAAGTCAGTTCAAAATATCTTATGTCAGTTTTGGTGATCACCGAATGCACTCTCAGAATCGCCTAAGGTGGCTAACCGACCTAGAGTGGCGCAAACTGTCCTAAAGTGACCGTAAACTGACCTACAAGTGTTTTACCTATTCTTGAGTATTCCTTAATGTATTATGAGTTGAAAAATATACTTTCTATGGAGTTGGCGGTCACCTAGTGCAGTCTGCGTTGTAAGGTTGGTTATCCTTGTTGATAATTTCTAATGTAGTTAGACTCTCTCTAGTGATTAGTCTAACTTAATTTTATTTTGGTCACAATCATTGTTAGTAGATATCAACGATGGCTACATCCGAAGATAAAGTTTACTTATTATGCTTTTATGATGGACGGTTAAATTATTCCGACTCTACGAAACCGGTGTACGATGCCGGAAAAAGGAAAGTATTGGTTGTAGAGAGAGAGAGAGAGAGAGATAAGTTTAGAGGATTTAATTGTCAAAATATATTAGGTGACAAGAATTCGGATCAAAGATACAATACTGAAGCTTAGCTACGTAATGCCACAAGTAGGGGGAGAAAAGTATGTGATAAACCTTGATGATGACAATGACGTGCATGAGATGATGCATTATCCACAGTTTGTCGGGTATAGTATATGTATTTACGTATAAAAAGCTCCTTTCGAACAAGACAATGATTGTCATACTGATCCTTTGATTGATTTTTCTAACGGCTTAACACCCACCGAGTCCCTTCCCGTTACATGCCTATCAAAGGGGTTTGAGACTCAACGTAACACAATTGTAAGTGCATCGACTACTGTATGTCAAACTCCTGTCACCCACCTGAATAATCTTTATATTAGAAGGTGCGTAATATATTTATGATCGGTATTGATTAGTTCGCTTATATACTTATGTCTTTGTTGGTTTGTGTTTGTTGAATTAATTTATTTTATTTACATTGATGTATGAACGAAGAGCATACTTTTTCATCCCCATTCAATACAACAGTAACTACTTGGCCCACTACTATTGCGTCCTCACATGGAAGGTTAATTCAATCTACTAAGTCAATAGTATTGAGATTATCTCGTAAATTAAATTTATTAAGTTGATAATTGATTATCCGTCCTTCAACAGGCATGTTGGTGTGACACGTGTTTCAGATAGTGAAAATGAAGTCGACCCTCCTTTAGTGCATGTCCCCATTGATCCAGCCAACGAAAATATAAGCGCATCTCTGAGAGGTGTGTTCGAGGGCAATGCATATAATATCGATACAGTTGGGAATGAGAAAGCTACTGCACTCTCTAAGGGAAGTAGTATAGATGCCAACATATGGACCGTCAATATAGAGAACTGTAGTGAGTGTAGGGGGGGTGAACTTGACGGAAGTGAAAGTAGAGGTACACCTCCTGATAGCGAACCAAGGCACAATGATTGAGTGACTGATATTACAGAATCTCACGTTTGTAACACAAACGACATGCTTCCTATTATTGAAGACATATATGTGGTGGATGAGGCAGAACAAGTGAGCGGTGTTCCTGGCGTAGACGGTGTTCTCAATTTAAACCAAATATTCACTGGGAAGATATCATTCCATAATGCATGGGAACTTCGAAATTAAATCGACCAAAATTAATCGAAAGGTTGTTGCTACCAGATGTCGTGAAGATGGATGCTCTTGGCGTATACGTGCTTCGAAGATGAGAGACTCCGATTATTTTAAAATTAAAAGATTTACTCCAGAGCATACTTATGGATTGCCATGAGATAGACAACAGAGCCATCGTCAAGCTACAAGTATTTGGATGGCATCAATTGCGAAGGACCAGCTAAAAGAAAATAGCAACTTCACTCCCAAGCAGATAATGTGTGACGTGAGAACGCGATTTCAAACTAATACAGGATATCGGAGGGCTTGGCGTGCAAAAGAGATCGCCCTCAATGATATTAGAGGTAGTTGGAAAGAGTCTTATAAATTGCTCCCATCATATATGGTGGAACTGAAACGCGTGGATCCTCAATGCCTTATATACCTACAGACAAAGGAAGACGATGTATTCTTGAGAATCTTTTGGGCATTTGGGCCATGCATTGATTCATTTAGGAAGTACTTGCGGCCACTTATTTCGGTTGATGGTACACATTTATTCGGAAGGTATAGAGCTTCACTCCTCATAGCCACCGACATTGATGGGAATAAGAGGATATTTCCGTTGTGTTTTGCCGTAGTGGAATCAGAGAATAGTAGTTCTTGGGAATATTTTTTACATGGATTGGCAGAGATCATAGGATACGATTCACACGCAGTAATCCTAAGTGATCGATAAAAAGGTCTTACTCAAGCAGTGCCAAAAGTCTTTCGGTATGCTTCGCATGGGTATTGTTTATATCACATTGAGAAAATTTTGAGGAGTATGTACAAGAATAAACTTGTAATAGAACACACAAAGAAAGCATGTTACGCATATATTGAAATTGAATTTGATAAAGAAATGAATGAAATTCAGAAGATATCTGAAGAAGCGTATGACTATATTGTTCAGATTGGAAAACAACATTTGGCTAGAGTACATTTTCCTATTGAGAGATACGAACTCACGACCACATCACGGTCTGAATGTCTCAATAATGTACTGAAAGATGCTAGGGAGCTACCGATCATTGGTCTAATAGAAAGTACGCATAAGAAGGTGATGAAATATTTTTACAATAGAAGGAATGAGGCCGAAAAGTGGACCACAATTATGACGCCAAAGACCAAAGAGTTGCTTAAAGAAAATGATAGAGCGTCGTTCATGCATACTACATTTCCCTCTGATTTTGATGAATTTTTAATTATTGGAGATACTAGAAATACTGTGCATCTGGGAAAACGCACGTGCTCTTTTCGGCAATTTGAAATTTTGGGCGTCCCGTGTAAACATGCATTGGTAGCCATAAATAATAGTTGCACAAGTCTCTATTTATACGTTCAAGATTGGTTCACGGTGGATAGGTACCGCAAGACTTACGAGCCTATTATTCATGCCACTCTAAGTAGTGATAAGTGGGTCGAACCTAAGGAGAAAAGAATAGTTATACCACCAGTTCCTAGGGTACCAACAGGATGACCTAAAAAATTGAGCAGAAAGAGTGTTGGTGAGGTGGTTGCATGTCGGCGATGCGCCAATTGTAGGGAGGTTGGTCACAACCAAAAGAGTTGCAAAAGACCCCTAAAGGTAATATTTTCCCTGCAGAAGTACTCATTGCCTACATAGTCACTTTAAAAGTTTCTTGACGGATTCTTATTTGCTTCCACTATTCGTTATGCATCTTATCTCTCGTTCATTTATCTAGAATAACCTATAATAATTTAATGTTTTCCATTATTTATTTGTTTAGAGGTTCCAGTGTCAGATGCAACAGTGTCACGTGGGCATTGAGGTCTCACAGAGTTGTATTAAAGCTATTGAGGTGGCCAACTTATGCTCTGTACTGATGGAGTTCAGTTTTTATAAGCATCAAACAAAGGTAACCCTTACATTCATATGATAATATGCAAAGTAAACCAATTTGATAGGAATCAAACCGAGGTAACCCTTAAATTAAGAAAATAGTATCCAAATGAAACTACATATTAGTGATGGTTCTAAATTACATATGTATAAGAAGGTAAACGAAATTTACTCGAGTAGAAAATAGTAGAAGATAGGGAGGTTCGAGATCTAATATGATGTAGATAGAAAATATTATAAATACATGTCTGCTAATCAGTCGAAATATTGGGTGGCATCAACGCAAAATGTCTTATATCGATTTCCAAGACGTAGGTTTATTTTTGCACGAATACAAGACCGTAGGGAAATTACATCTGGTTGGTCGAAGGACCACATCGACGGGCCAAACATAAATAAGAATTCATTGCGAAATGCAAATTCAAATCTGCCCATAATCCACTGGGCATATGTCGAAAGGTCATTTACTGCCAGTAGCTCAATTGCCTCTAAGCGTCGCTCGTTTATTTGCTCTAGAGTACTGTAAGGTGGAATACACCACATATTATCTCCCTCAAAAGGGGATAAATAAGGTTCGTGAAGCTTGAAGATGTCCTCGATGGTGTACATGACATAGAAATTATCGCTAAATGGGAAGGCCTTCTGATCCATGATGCAATATTTGCAGACCCGATTCAGAATGAATCGACCGGCCTAAAAAAGTACTTCTGCTGGGATCCTCTGCGGTAGGGTTGCCATGAATGTGTATAGGGGGTGATGAACAAAAGGAGTTGAGAGGTAATGAGTAAGTATTGTATGTGTGTTTATTATATAGTTGTGAGCTAGGTAGAGACTATTACTAGCCTCTATGAGTAGACAACACATGGAGTGGAGGAGTTATCATTCACCGAGATGACGTATGAGTTGACAACACATACTAGCCTCTACGATTTGACAATACACACATAGGGGTCAAATGAGTTATCTTTAGGTGAGTTGACAACACATATCATGCAAACAAATATAATAATATTATCGAGATGCAATGGAGAGTGGACAACATGTATATAGACCTAAACCGTCTCTCTGGCTGGTGCTAGCCTCTACGAGTTGGACAGTGACTTTTATGTCCCTACGTAGTTGTGAACTAGGCAGAGACTATGACTAGCCTCAATGAGTTGACAACACATAGAGTGGAGGAGTTATCATTCACCGAGATGGCGTATGAGTTGACAACACATACCTCGCACGCGGCTAAAAGAGGGTCTCTCTTATCGAGATTCAATGGTGAGTGGGCAATACGTATATAGACCTGAACCATCTCACTGGTAGGTGTTAGCCTGTAGGAGTTGACAATACAGACATAGCTGAAACTATGGTACAATACTCATAAGTAGAGCAATGGTAACCTCTACGAGTTGACAACACACAAATAAGGGTTAAATAAGTTATCTATAAGTATGGTCGTGATCTTGATTTACGGTCATCCAACTCACAACAATATGCCGAATCCCATCCCCAACACAATAATGGCAGAGGCTGGGCATCTTATGCTTAAAAGAGTTCGTAAGTATTGTCGTCTAAAAGAATCAGCATACCAGTTGGACGATGATTTCTATGGTATGTATCTCATCGAAAGTGCATTCCATGCCCGTGAAGCACGTGCTCTCCAATACGAAGGAGATGACCTATGGTTTCCACCCCCTCCAACCACCATGATAGCGGTGCGAGAGGGTCGAATTGGTTATAATATATTAGAAATAATGGCGATCGAAGATCTTTGACATTATGCACAGTGGGTTCACGGCCCCTTAGAGTTCATCTTTCGCGACGAGTTCATATTTCGATTTGGGCCCTCAGAAATGTCCATGGAAGATGAACCTGAATTAATTTCAAGCTTACCCGTGATTCGAGCCAATAATTGGATATGTTCGCAGGCAAATCGATTTAAAACATATGCCGCTAGTACAAACTCCTGAAACTAATGTAGTGGAAACATTATGTAATGCACTGTTCGGTTATGTACTTCTCTTTCCATAGAAATAAAATTTCTACTATCTTATAATCTGTGTGGAGTTATAAGTAATGCACTACGTAAAAAAGGCTCTAAAAAGACATAAAATAAGACTATTTTTTTACGTGTTTAAATAAGGCCGTTTGTAGCAGTCTTAAACTTACTAATAAGACGGTCACATACTAATAGATGACAAGGAGCAGCTCCACTATTTGTTTTGGATTGCTCTTTGAATGCAAGGAGCAGCTCTCCCAATTTCTTGGGATAATATCTTCCCTTGGGATTAAATTATGCTTCAAAGCTTATGAAGATCCATTGGTCGTTCAAGCTGAAAAATGGTCCACAGTAAATTGAATTGAAGAACTTTTTTTTTAATACTATGAATTGCAGATCATGACCCAAATTACTTTTATCATATACATAATGCAGGAATTCCTCTTGATATTATCAGCAGGTAATTTGTGAGTATGTATCTTTTAATATGCATGGCCTGTAGAAATTTCAGCAAATTAAGGAAATTCACCTTGCTTCTTTGGGTGTCCAAAGATCCAGGCCATCAACACCTCCAAATCGTATCATTTCCTTTTCTTAAAGCTTTCCATTTAGATTTCTATTTCATTCTCTCTCATTTATTGTATTTCTGAATTTTAGAAAAAGTAATAATGAATTTTATTTTCTATTTCGGTTCAAGTTACTAAAATTAGATTCATACTAAAATCATAAAGCATGGCAAGCTTATAGCATAAACTCTATCATATGTGATGGGTTGGTGGACTAGCCATGTTGAGCAGGTTCTATAGCCACGCTTCTAAAGGTAACTTCCACTGCAACCTGAACAGAAACTAGTTTAGTTCTGAACTGGTTAAATTCTGGAACAGAGTATTTGAAACTAGCATATAGAAGTATCCAGGTATTTAAAATTAGTATACGAAAGTATCCAGGTATTTAGACATGCTACTAAGTTCTTGAATCACTTACTAGTTACTACAGGTGAATCATTTAGAATGTTATAAATGTGGCATAAGAATTGATTGTGGTGGAAAGGCAGATTTAGGAGTAAATTGGTGATGCTATGTAGGATCACCCGTAGGAGAATCATTGTGGGGGGAGTTAACTGCATATAGAAGAGATGCTTAGAATTGGTGAAAGTGATGTATGTTGTCCTTCCTAGTTTTTACATTAACGACCCAAGTGGTAATTTCTTTAGAGGGCTGAGTTGGTGGTTCAATCAAGTATCATGTATTGGTTAATATGCTATGAGATGAAGAAACTTAAAAGTTGAGATATTTAATCCTGATTTTTATTACTTACCTACAAGTGCATAATGATCTTTGGTATTACCCGGGAACTTAGTTGGGTTCTCTTAGAGGTCGGATACCCAATCTCAAAAAGTTATTTCGTATTTGATCTACTCAGGGACTGCAAAGAGCAGGATTTTAGTTTTATGTATGATGTTTTATCGCTAGTGCAGTTATGATCTGCTACCTATAATGTCAGCTGGTTCAGTTTCGAACTAGTCTATAGTGGCGAAATGCATATATGTTATTGTTATCAATATTTGCACTACTTTAAATTTATTACTTCATTGAATATTGTATTGCAGATATGAGAATGTGTTCAAAGTTTCATCTGTTCTCCCCAACAGTTGTCATGTGATTAGGAGCTAAATAATTTCATGCTCAAACTATCTGAAATATCATTATCAAATTTTATTTTATTCATGCAGGTTAGATGGCTACAATTCTTAATTTGGTGATGCTCACAATGATTAGAAGGAGCTGATGGATTAATGATACAAAAGTGATTTTGTGGGAAAGTGCTTTTAGCAACTGTCCAAAGTGGCCCCAAGGTATGAAGTGACCAGTTCCAAGGAGACAAGCGTATGCTCTCTTTAGGGCATTGATTGACTGAGTTCATTAAACAAAATAGTTTGTATGAATTAAGATGATGTCCACTTAGTCCATCACTTCCCATCAATCTGAATTGTTTGGTCAATGATCTGGATCTTTGACAATATTTAGCCCAATCCTGTATTGGGTGTGCCCAGTTAGGATATTATGTGTATTTATTAGGAACTGCTGATGTCTTTGACCAAAATGCTACATTCCTTTTTTTATGTTACAACTGTGAATTTTTTCGCTGTCATATGAGGCTTAGGATTTCTAGCAGCCTTAATCAATGTGAGTAAAAAGTCTGCAGAATTAAGTCACAATTATAGTACCTGCTGACAGATCTATTTTTAAAAGGTATATGATAAACTATAGTCACAATTAAGTTCCTAAAACTACAATCAAAGCTGATATTGATGACTAAAGTTTCTGTTTCTACGGTAGGGATGAATTTGGATTATCAAATGACAATCGATTAAATGAATATTCATCTGATCAGTGGATGGTCTAGATTTATGTGTCTTTTCCACGTGTATGGAGAGGTGGTTCAACGACATGATCCTCTCAGTCCAACTATTATAAGCATCTGTTGGTCTCAAATGTTGAATTTGATATCTACTTAGCAACCACAAGTATGTTGATCAGAAAATCTTTAACCAACCGATCATATGCATATTTTGCAGGTAAATGGCAACTGTTGTCAATAAGATATTTTAATAATCTACTTTAAACCATCGATTGGAAGGTCAAAGTTATGATAGCAGAGTAATTTTTGGGCAATGGTCCATCGACAGGATAGAGTGATGAATCATGCCATGTGAAGTGTGAACAATGGTGCCCAATCAGTTCTATATATTTGGAAGCTGGGTTCAAGAACCTAATTAAAAATTTAATATATTTGGAAGCTACTTACAGTCCATCTGATTGTCTAACTACACTTTTGACTGATTGTAGTCTATAAAAGAAATAGTTAGTCTATCATGTGCATCAAAGCAGCCCACACATCTGTGCGACTTCCATGCATTGGAAGTAAGTCCCTGCACATCAGTCACACAGACGAGTGGACTGCTATGACCACTCATGATGGACACTCAATGTAGATTAACTCTAATAAAAGCTAACAATATATGTGCATTACAAATGATCCATAGAATTATGAAACTCGTTAGTGTACGTTTCATTGCTAAATAGTCAAATGCCACTACAATTAAACAGCTACTAAATAAATCCAACGTACCATCAAGTTATGAGGGCCTTTACCACTTCGAATCAAATGAAGCAAATCCTCTTTCGGCCCAATTTTGGATCATAGTTCGAGTCATGGGCATCAAATGACATGGATCAAATGAGGGTTCCACATTGCATGCATCCCACAAATGACCCAGGTCCAAGAGCATCAACGCTCAGGTCCATTACCGAACATCAACTCCATTATATTTTGTTTATTTTGCCTCACTGTCTAATTAATTAGCTAAAGTAGCTTACATGCGCAGATGTTTGTAACTCATGAGTACTGCCTTCTCATCGCCCTTTCATCATTCCCACTAGCGGCTCAAAAATTGACTAAACTAAACGCTGGACTAACCAATCCAAGAATTCAAAATCATCACTGTAAAATAAAAGAATGATGGCCAGGCCACTTTAGCATACATAGTTCAACAAGACTAAAGCACATTGTCTGTATTTTCTGCACCCAAGATAAATTTGTACAATAATAAAAATAAAATGCATGTAAAATGAAAACAGATTCACAATCTCTTCGCCCGACTCTTTGCACTATGAGACTATCAGCTTCGTTGGTCTCTAATCATAGCACTGCAGTGTTGCTAGGTAACGAAGAATTAGTTTGTACCATTTATACCACCACCAAGTTATAGCGGAGTTCACCCGTTGACTCTGGTGTCTATTGGCTTGTATGTCCCTAGAACTTTCTGTCTCTGTCTCCAAACAAACCATATTATAAATGTTGAAAAAATGACCAACACGGCCACACTGCCTCCCACTATCACCGCCAAGAAATGTAATCAGTAGACCCTTCTGGAAATATGGCCCATCTTATGAAAGAACCATTACCATTGCTAGTAAAATTTAACAAATGGACCTGGAACCATACATTTAGTTATCAGCATCAATAAGTATGACTAGCTTCAACATGGACTAAACTATAGAAATTATATACCCATGGTTACTACAATAAATTTAAACCAACTAGGGAGCATTCGTAATAATGTCCAACATTCCTTAAAACGGAACAGAAATTACGTCACCTGATGTGGATTAACTTCTAACTCGTGTTCTATGTGTTCTGCAAGTTCTGTTGTGTGAGGCACCAGGCCTGAGTAATTTATATTCAAGGACATATCAAAAGTTATGATTCCAACTTTAAATAGGCCTGCCACAAAAAGAAATGAGAAAATAATATCAGATGCTATGCAACTTTCAGTACGTTAAATCATTTTTACTAATTGTACAAAAAATTACTCAGGTAATGAATACACCAATTGAGTGGATCTATACGCAGGATTTTAAATCTTAGTCCTGCAAGGGATTTGACCTACATCGAAACTTCGTTTCATGAAGCAGTAAAAGCTTAGCCAAGTTTAATAAATGCGGACTGAGTTCATGCATCCAGAGCAAATGATTTGGCAGAGTCAAACCCAACTTGGCAGAGTCTCAGCATTTAAAAATTGGCTATACTGTTTGTTAGTGATGTATAAATTTTAGGACATTGTCAACAGGGGTTCAGAAGGTGAATGTGAGCAACTAGTTGATATGTTCCATAAATTGCTCTAATGGAATCATTCAAAGAAAATCAAAACTTCTAATAAATAACAAAATTTTGGTACCTTGTAAATTGGTGGTATCGGAGAGAAGCAATAGACAAAGTGCTGATATGACTGATGGAAACACTCCACAATTAATCCCAAGAAGTTGTTGTAAGTATAAAATGTTAGCAGCAAGTACCTCATCAATATTAAAATTGTTCTCCCACCTTTGGCCCCGTCTCTTGACATGTTCCAAAAGGGACTGTAGAGTCTCTATCTTTGATCTTTTTGGAGGAAATGAGGCATTTATTCCTCTAGATATGCTTGAAATCCTTCCAAGAATTACTGAAGCTGTTACCCAACGCAAAAGCTTAGAAATCAGAGAATCTTCACTTTTTCCTTCCTCTGACAAAATTGTCAGATGATCAGATTCATTAAGCAGAGATGTTTGTTTAGAGTTTGACTGTAAAGCAGTAGATGTCGCCCATGTAACAAGCTTTGAAAATTTTACACTATCCTGAGAAGGAACATCAAGAACCTAGTATTCATTAGAAAATGAGCAGTATTGAATTTCCAAAAAAATGAAAGCAACAAAAATTGAGAATAGGCCATCAATTGATAACGTAAAATGTGGTTGATATATCTTTCCTTTTTTGCGAAATCCTCAAAGTCGATACCAATATATGTAAAATTGAATTTACCATTACAACATTTTCCTTCAGTGACTTCAAGGAAGCAATTAAGAGCATGTATAGATGAGAGGAAAACTCGGAATGTTCTCTTAGAGAACATTACAAAAGCAAAGGAAAAATCTAGAACACTAAATTATTTCCACATCAATTGGCATCAAAGTTTAATGATAGAATCTTCAAGCTCATGCACATATGCATGAAAAGAACCAGATTAAATTCACATGAAAGACTAGTTGATTGTGTGAAATACATGTATGCACCAATCTGTTCAAGATTTCTACATTGATGATTTAATGCAGATCATGAGATGACAAGCACAAATTCATTGACAGGATTCAGCACATCTCGAGCTGAACTCCTCATCCAATAAGTGTGCCTAACATGACCTGCCAAATATACAAGTGAACATTCAGAAAAATTATTTCGGCTGAATGATATTTAAACTTGAATGATTTTAAATTGCCAAAATTTAACAAGTACAGATTTTCACACTAACATTTTAACGTGTGCAAGTTATACATACCCACATGGGAAAAAGAGTAGTCAACATTTCAATTATTCTCTCATACTGGCTCACTTCACTTGGAGACCTGGTAGGAACATCCCCAGATAATTTGCTTCAGCTTTGCACAGAACCTGACAACTCCCGCAGACCATATGTCAACCTTGGTGCCTTGATGCAGAGATCTGAATAAGACCTGAACAAAATCACTAATGTTTATTTAGTTGTGTGCATAGTCACCAAGACGAAGTATGCGAATAAAATATCCATTAATTCATTTCTTAAGTAATGATATTTTTTTTTTTATCAGTTGAAGCAATGATATTTTAGAACGAAATTTTTTTAAATCTTTCTCAAATGTGTCTTTGGGTGATCAAAACTGGAACACTAGAAAGCCATTAGGCGAAGACCCCAAATGAATGCTAAGGCCTAAAAAGCATTGAATGTGTAGTAAACCAAATTCCAATATGCATGATTTTTTATGTTGTACTATAAATTTATGTGTAGTAAGAATGCTAAAATATCAAACAAACTTTAGAATCCTCAATACTAATGAACTTGCTTTTCATTGTTTATGAGCATAAAAACTTGTGTAGGGTTTTCATCAAACTGGTTGAAGTTGAATTTAAGACAAGATGATTACCATCATAGGTTAATGGAACCTGGGAAAAAATCAATAGAAAATGATGTGTCAGTACTTGAACCTTCTTCTTCCCCAATGATGAAAGATTCGAAGTTTGGTAGTGTTCTTGGCTCCAAATGGTTATGTAAGTAAATCTAAAATTATAAAGTTCATCTTAAAGTAGAAGTGTAGTTACTGTACACTCAAATAAGGCACACAACTGTCATTCCTCCAATAGAATGTTACCTTGGGAGCTTTCAATGTAAAATCTGCCTTGTTTTCATTAGTAGCCCCATGCTGGTTACGGCTTCGCTTGGGAGCTTTCAATGTAAAATCTGCCTTGTTTTCATTACCTTGGGAGCTTTCAATTATAAAGTTCACACTTCCATTTGAGCCTTTTCTATGGTCAATATTCTTCAATTTATAATTTGATAATCCACCATCAGAGTCGAGAAGTAGAGGACTAATTGCTCTAGATTGTTCTATAATGTCTGACAAAAAATTACTGACTCCGCTCATATTATTAACAACATCAATATGCACCTGCATGAAGAGAATTTACCCGTGGCGCTTAAGTATGAATGATGACTGATAAGTTACATGATGAAGATAGAACAACACAACTGTCTGGTTGATGTTGATGACCTTAATGTGTATCAAGATGTTATTTGGCGGCATAAAAGAAGAGAAAGCAACCATAAATATCACATCTTTGGCTATTCAATGGACCCTATGACTATGTAAGTATATTGAATCCAAAGTTTTCTAATCACATTTATAAATAATATATTGCCAATATCTAGCTTTTCCATACTCTAGCCAGTGTTCTTCAGCACTATCCCCTATTTCATCACTAATTTATATACCGTAGCTAAAGAATTAGCAGATTTTTTTTACAAAATGATGTTACAATAAATGGAGATACTAAAATATTTGCCTCTCTTCTAATGTGTTTAAATGAGATATCTAAAGTAGCAATATCATCCAATGCCCCATTGAGGAGCAACAAAAATCTACACAGAGCATCACATTTCTTAGACATTTTTCGATGGTATTTTTGGTGTTCCCTTCTACAATATTAGATAAATCGCAATTATTAAAACCTTCAGCAGGCAGCAAGGGCTCAAAAATCATGTTAATATGAAAGTTAGAACCATCGTTCTCAAAAGAAACGCAAATATTGGTTTCGATTAGGGATTGGGTACCTCTATTGCAACGCCACACCCTTTCTAATGTGAACTGCAACCCTCTTCCTAACATATTGCATGTCATCCTGTATGCAGAGAAACGAACATAAGGTTCAATGATGAAGTTCCGTAAATTTAATTTGTTTATAATACTTATTGAATTTACCTGAGAAAATGTGAAAGGTAAACCCCTACATAGGTAGTCCATGTACGTGATCATGAAATATTCGCAATCATGCTTATTACGGATGCTCTGCATGGGCCGATCTTTTATCTAACTCACCTCCCACCAATTAGGCGATGGGTCAGGAAATTCTTCTCGCTTTGACATAAATAATAGCTTGGAGAGACCGTCCTTCTACATATAATATAACATACCAATATATAAAATATTAATCATTATGGACGTATATAGTAGGAAAGTTTAGTTAATCAAAGATCGTAGGATTATCAAATACTTTAGCTCGGTTCTCCAATACTGTAAGACGTTGTTTTTCATGCTATCGAGAACTTCGATCGTGTGGGAGCGAGGTTTACAAATAGTTGTGACATGCTTATTAAGGCATATGAATACCTAGACATATTTGTAGCTCAACTCATTCTCTAGAAATTAGGGTATGTGAAACGTCATGATCAAATCATACATATAATGGAGAAATTTACCATATCGCTCTCTAGAAACTCAACATCTTCTAGTAGTGCCCAAAGGTTAGTAGACCAAGCATAAGCTTCTAGGAGTGTAAGCGGGTCCAAATTTGTAACACCGGCTACTTGTTTCTTTGCCCACTTTCTAAATAAAAGTAACTCTGATTGTAGCATATTCTGCATTACGATAAATTCTTAAACATTACTAACATGCAAAGTAAAATAGGTGTTCAGAAAAGGAAAAATGTGCTGATAGTGTGCCCATTACCACAAAGTATGAATCCATAAAGCAACATCTTTTGAAGAGATTTGGATGTTTACACTCCTGATTTTTCATTAATATCATAAGTGGGTTTAGAACCTACATCAGTCAACATTATTAATTAGTTCATATACACATATAAGTTTTAATAGATGTTACTAAGAGAAGGAATACATTACAAAGAGGGAGACTTACATCGCTGCTTAACCAATTTTCCCCAATAGTACACTGCAAGTCCACATACTGAACTCTATGGCCCCCAATACGTATGCATCCTTTCCTACAATGATTGGGATCTTATGTTAGGCATGACTTTCTTAAGGGTAGAAATAACTTTCTTAACGATATCGTGCTACTTACGTTGGAGGGTGTGGTATATTAATCAAGCTTAATAGGAAGACCTCCTCCTCATCTGTCAAAGGCCGAAGGGGGGTGTGGTTAGCAAGGGTGGAAGTCGATGTTGGCTTCTCCACAATCCTCCCTCTACTGTCGACGCTCACAAAAGGGGGCCTTAAATATTTTGACGGTGGCCTAACCCGTTTCTCAATTTCCTTTAGAACTTCTCCCTCGGTCTGAAATCGATGCGAATATATTATTTACTACTATCTTCTGGATGAGAATGATGCGTAAAAAATAAATTATACTAGAATAGGCCATAAAAGAACATCTAACCTTCTTTGATGGTTCTGTGCTCGAGTCGGTAATCACAACAACTTTGTGCCCCTTTGCCAGCACATGAGGTGTCACTATCGATGCCATAGGGGCTGGATACTAATGAAATCAAAAGTATAACATAAAAAAGTGTAACATAATTGATGACATTATATAAAAGAATCAACTATATGAATGTATTACCGTAATAGGAGCACTCAAATCCAACATGCTCTGCATGACCGGGTCCAGCTTCGCAAAATTAAGAAAAATAAAATATCATTATTTTCGAACAGATGAATACATCCAAATAGAATTTCAAGTAGCAAAAAATTTATGTAAAAAGATTATAACCTTTAGACCTACCGTGTGTTCGGTCTCGGGGCTCTTATCTGCAGGCATGGTAACTGATTTGACACTCGTTGCTTGCTCCAACGTTGTGAACCTGTCACGCAACTCTCTCATTTTCACATAATTTTTTTGTATAATTTCTCGCAGCTCTCTTATATCCACATCATTTTTTCGTAGTGTTTCCCGCAACTCTCTCATTTCTACCTCATTTTTTCGTAAGATTTCATCATAAGATTTTTGAGTTTGCTTAAGCGAAACATTTTCAGCGAACAATTGAGCTACTTGACTTCTTATTCTCTTTTGTCTTTTCTTTCTTCTGGATTGGTGCCCCTCTTGCTTCCCTTCCTCCCCCTCTCCTTCTAATTTTTTTCCCTCTTTTTCCCTCTTCTTTCCTCTCTTTTCTTTTTAAACCTCTGACTTCCACCTACCAATGATAGTAAGCATAATGTATTACAACTTATAGCTAACACAACAAACAAAACTTCACTTAAACGGTTACTTACATTATGCTCCAACAAACGAGCCGGTGAAGAGGCTGGTGAAGGAGGAAGAAGTGGGGCGGCCGTCTCCGAAGGAACCTAGAAGACCTTCTTATGAGCTTTTAACACATGATAAAATATTCGTGCATTAAATAGTCAAATGAAAGATATTAAAAGAAAAATAAATTACCATGAGATGTCTATTATCCCAAGCCTCACGAATGAACTCAATTTTAAACTCCTCCTGGGTAGGGGTGAGTTGGAAGGACGCCTAACACAGACAAAATCAAATGGGAAGCAAATTATGCTAGAGCACAAATTTGCATTCTTGAAATCAAGAATTGTAGTAAGGCTTAATACCAGTTTGCATTTCTCAAAATTTAACTCCATTTGCCTCATGTGTGGAGGAAATGGATAGTGCTCCCATCGCTTGAATCGAGGAAACTGTGGTCCATCTCTTACAGACGGGGCAGTAAAGTTTAGATGTTCATACGCCCACAACTACAAAAGGTAAAATAATTGAAACTTTCAATTTGATAATATGATAAAACTTTCAATTTGACAAACATTAAAGGATATAAGGCTCACCTGTACAACAATGGCACATCTATACATATTGTAGAAGGCCTCCAAGTTGAATTTACTGGCCTTTTACATCTCTTTGAGGAGTGTGTTGTAGATGACTAGCCCCCAAGGATACTTATTAAATCTATCTAAGTCGTCTACGAGATGTATGTATTTTTTTATCTAATGAATTAGATGTATTAGAAAGCAAAAAAACTACAAGAACGAGGCAGAGTTTTAATTTCACATAGTCCTCTACCCCAAGTTCTCGGTCAAAAAGAGCCTCTATGTCATCAGCGTTAACCGAGGTCGCATGCCCAGGAAAAAATCTCCCAATAAGAGACGTGGGCTCTATGGCTTGTAGGTCAAACTTAATTGAAGTGTCCCCGACAACTCTCAATCCCATAATCAACGCAATGTCTATGGGATCGATTTGGTGGATAATTTCACCAATTGTTACCAAATTCGGAACACTATATCTCCTAAATACACATGTAAAAATGGAACTTGAAAATTTGAATGCACTAACGCCTACAAATTGATCAAAGCAAGAATTAGAAATACTTTCTTCACAATCGGGGCGTAAATATTTTAGACATCTCTCAAGGCGAGAGACGGTTGATTTTGGAGTACATCTGGCACTATGATGAGCCTATCAGAAGTAAAAATAAAAGCAGAAGGTTATGCACACATATATGGAAGAGATAGCATGATTGAAAAAAATTTAAATAATATTAAACTATATTACCATTGCTTTAGTCCTTGGATTATGAAGACCTAAAAACAAGGGGAAACAGATTAATATCATAAATTAACTGGTATAACTACTGAACCATATAGTGTAGACTGCACCGTTTACAGAGAAGACTGTATCAGGTGATCTCCAAAACTGACCTAGGGTAGTTTCAAATTGACCTAGGATAGTTGAAACTTGACCCAGGGCAGTTTATCTCACTCATTTATTAGTTTTAAACTGCCCTAGGTCAGTTTGCACCACTCTAGGTCAGTTTTCTCCACCCTAGGCCCGTTTACAGAGTAGACTGCATTAGGTGATCACCAAAATTGACCTAGGACATTTTAAACTGACCTAGGGTAGTTTCAAACTGACCCAAGGTAGTTTATCTCACCAATTTATCTATTTTCAAACTGCCCTAGGTCAGTTTGTGCCACTCTAGGTCAGTTTGCCACCTAGGTGATTCTGAAGAAAGCATGTCGGTGATCACCATGACCTAGGGCATTTAAACTTGACCAGGTTGTTTCAAATGACCGAGGTAGTTTATCTCGCCCATTTATCTATTTTCAAACTGCCCTAGGTCAGTTTGCGCCACTCTAGGTCAGTTTGTGCTACCCTAGGTCAGTTTACAGAGAAGACTGTATCAGGTGACACCAAAACTAACTTAGGACATTTTAAACTGACCCAGGGTAGTTTTTCTCACTCATTTCTCTATTTTCAAACTGCCCTAAGTCGGTTTGCGCCACTTTAGGTCAGTTTGCGCCACCCTAACTCAGTTTACAAAGAAGAAGAAAAATAAAGAAGGAGAACCGGCGCCACCCTCATTTCTGATTTTGATATAGAGAAATAAAGAAGAAAAATGAGAGGAAGAAGAATCATTGAGAGAGATAGAGAGACTTACAGTGAGAGAGAGAGAGAAACCCTACCGTTTTCTTCGTCGGGGAGGTTGGCAGGAAGTCGGCGAGGTTTGCACGAAGAAGAAGGGGAAGCAACGTGAGAAAGAAAGGAAGAAAGGGGAAAAAGGGAATAGTCTAAGTTTAAACCCTTTATATATGAAGGGCATTTTAGGCAAAAAAAAGAAGAAAAGCCTTGCTATGGTATTTCTAACTTAAGGGGTTCGATTAGGATAAATCGGGATAATGAGGGATTTTTTAGGGCAATCGTCCTTATTTATATATACCCTTTAAACCTTTGAACAACACATGCTATCCACATAATTAAAAAAAAAACAACTGTTTGAAATTTCGGATTTCGGAGTTGTTCAGGATAGCCTCTACGAAAATAACTCTTTAAATGATCTTACACTATTAGGTATTTAATCTTATGCCATTAAAGAATACTTCACTGTTATGTCAGGTGACAAATATTTGAGTTCAATCTAAAAAGACCAAGTTATTGTTGATGATTAACACACATCTTAGTTAAAGAATTACACCTAAATAAACTTTATATCGTCTGATCATGGATTTTTAATATTAGTCATTAAAAAAAAATAATAATAATATTATTAGTGGACACAAATTTTGATATACCTTTATAATCATTCACGAAATTATCACATAGATAGGACATTGTGAGATTAAATAGTATCGTGTGTACAAAAATAATGAGTAGTATACTTTTTTAATATTGTAGTATAGAAGCCTAACACCCTATATAAATTAAAATATAAAAGTAATATTGTTAAGGAAAAGTTGGCCCTTGCGTTTTAAATATTGAATCTCAGAACGAATCACACCTGAAACTTATCTCGCTGAGGCCCGAGATGTGAGACGTCTTGTCCAAGACATATCGTCTCGGGCAAGATTTCAAGATCTATTGAATCAGACAATTGAAACCATAGCGCCTCTATTAGATGGCCACATGTTGATTTCGTTTGGCACACATCCCTAAACTGATCGTCTGATATATATTCTCATGATTGCAATCACTTTTGGAGATATGTGCCAAGTGGAATCAAGATCTGATTGCCTAATAAGTGCGTCATGATCTCAAGATCTATTGTTCGGAGTAGTGAGACAAAAATGATATCCATTGTTTGATTGAAGGCACTCAACGTTTTTTTATGATGGATGTGCATGCCTTGTTCACAAATTTAGCAAGTGCTATACAATTTTAAATTTAATATTATTCTTTTCTAACCCAAATTCCACATGCTTACACCATTGACTGCCAAATCAGTCAATGGAAATCATTTTTCATTACAATATTCCGTAAAATAGATCTTGAGATCATGTCCTATACTATCGGGCAATCAGATTTTGATTTCACATGACACACATTTCAAAAAATGATCAAGAATGACGTTTCATGTATGCTCATGAGTATATTAACTTTTTGGGATCTGTATCGCGTTAAACAAAATCGAACCATCTGATGATATGTTCATGATCTCATGATCCATTATGTGAAAAATTTGGGCAAAAAACAATCTACTTCATCTTATTACAAATCAGTCAACAATTTAAGCATGTGAAACCAAGTTGAGAACGAAGAATCTTGAATTGTAAACAGAGGCAGCCTCTCTTAAAATGCTTAAAATAAAGCTGCTTCCGAGCCAACTATTTTTAGTATTTCGATTAAGTAAATCATGGTGTGGAAATAGTAGCACTCTAAAAATGTTGAAAAAGAATAAATAAAGCTTTCTAAGAAAAAAGCAAAAATAAACTACTCTTCAGCTTTCCCAGTGAGAGGAGGGCTTGCAGGAAGAGTTTTTTGGCCTCTATGGGCTTCTGCCTCCCCTTTAACATGGTGGTGATCCATGGTTTTAGAAGTTAGAGCTTCTCCTCTTTTTTTTTAAAAGGTATGTTTATTTTTTATTTTATTTTTCCTCTTGAAAGGGTTTTATAAGGGTTTCTCTAGAGAACCTACACTTTGAAAATAGGGTTTTTGAAGGGATTTCTTTTAGAAAAAATTGGACTAATATATCAAAATTTTAATGGGTCATGGCGATTAATATGTGAGATTTTTTTTTCCGCCTTTTAAGGGTTTTATAACGGTTTCTCTTGGGAACCTACACTTTGAAGATAGGGTTTTTGAAGTTTTTCCGCACAAAATTGGACTAGTATATCACAATTTTATTGGGTCATCACGAAAAATCGTTTTTTTTTTTAAATGTTGGTGGCAAGTGGTAATCCATTATCCCATTTCACCATTTAGCCATTTCAATGGGGTCATAATGATAATTTGAGGAAATCTTTTAGTATGCAGTAGTTAGGGTTTCTATTGATGTCGGTGACTACCCATTGTACCTATTAACCACCGAATTTTGAGAGAAATGAACCTTCGTGAATTTCTAGGCGATCAGCTTTTGGTAGTAATAGGTGGAATTCAGGGCATTTCATAAGTTCGATAGACCCATGATGCCGGAAAATTTTTATTTTATTATTTTTTGCTTTTTCGTTAGTAAGCTGGTGAGCTCAAGCTTCTTCCCCTTCCAGTCGGCCTGATTTCTTCCCTTTTGTCAACAGGTTATCAATCTGATGATTGCCCTTTTTAGCCACTGAGTTGCGTCAAATGTTGACTTGAAGTAAACTTTCAGGTAAAAATCTTTCTTCACATCCTTAATGGGGTGTCTTCTGAATTTTGTGAAAAAATTGACTTTCATGGATGTCTGGGCTGCCGAAACCATTAATCAATGTGATTTTGCATCCACGAATGAACTGTGTTGTTTCCACTGATGCTAAGTGGGAGGATATCTTGTAAGTTACATATATATATATATATATATATATATATATATATATATATATATATATATATATATATATATATATATATATATATATATATATATATATAATAAAAATCTTCTTATCTCCTTCAAATCACAGAAATAGAAAAATGAATACTTTTTTTTTTTAAATTTTCGCTGGAGCAGTTATACAGAAAAAGCGTATGTATTGGTTACAATGAAGCTTACCAAAGAGCCTCGTTTTTGAAACCCTGGCTTTTCCACAAAGACGATAACTCGAGTAGGCCCTCGTTCCATGTGACTTACTATTCGATTCGATCTGGCTGGGTCAGGAATTTGGAAATTGTTACCCAATTGCTATTGGATACGTAATACAATAATTTAAATTAATTTAAGCAATTGGAAGAAGGATATCTTGTAAGTCATATATATTTAATCAAATTCGACTATTTTTCTTCTATGCAGCCATGGCCACTGCTTGGGAAGACGAATGGGAGCTGTGCAACGACGATGGCTTCGTCTACAAGAGAAAGAAGAGACGACAACACCAAGAACAAGAGAAAGATAATTCTCCAGTGTTTGATCCCGAAGCAGAAGCCAGGCATCGTAAAGCTCAGAAGAAAAAATATATTCTGAAGATCAGAGAAAAGTATAGCAGAGAGATCGAGATGTGGGAAGATCTCTTGGCTGCATTGAATGATATGAGAGAGAAGAATGATGAAGCATCTCGGCCGTCGGCATTGTCAATCGGTCGACCACTGCAGCCGTTGAAGTCGCCGGAGAATGTCTGCCAGCCATTGATTGATGAGCTACTGTTGCAGGTGATGGTTCATTTTTGTTCGTTAGGGCTCTTCATTTTTTTTGGATGTGTGGTGGCTTGGGGTTCACACGCTGGGTGTGTTCCTCAGCACCATCAGAATTGGTGGTACACTTCCAACTCTACTTGCCATTGCTGGGTAGCAATCTGGACCGTCAATTGATGGCCTCGTCTTGGAATTTGGTCCGGCCATCCTAACCATCTGACTAATGAGTACGAGCACTGGTTTTTAGTTATAGATGGCAGGTTGACAATTTTTGCAAATTCTAGGTTGCACGTTCAATCCCAGCTTTCCTAGCAAAAACAGAAAAGAAAAACCAACTTTGATTGTGCCAAGTATCACTTATGCTCATCACTCTCATTTTCTCGCAAATTTACACAAAATAGCATGGTCCCTTTTTAGGGGTTCACGGGAGCTCATTGTTCTTCAACAGATTGCACTTCACTGCTTCACAGTCCTATATTTTAGGCCGGCAGAATTTTTTGACCAATCCCAGCCACTCAACTGATTAAACATCAAACAAATTTAGTTCAACCGAAAAAATGGCCATTCAAAGATTTGAATCATTCAATTTGGCACTATAATGTAGACCATTATTCATGTTTATGTAGGTTCACATCAATGTGCTCAGATTGGATGGTTGAGATCTTTCGATGAGTTTTATTTTTTATTTTTTGGGTTGACTTATGTTCGAAAAATTATGGAATGTTGGATGTGGTGGTTTTTACATGTTCATCGAAGGCTAGAAGCAGACCCTGTATGAAGGGGACGCTACAAGGACAAGGAAGTAGGAGAAGAGGAAGACCGGTGAAGACCTGGAGGGAAGCAATGAGAAGGGACATGAGGGATTGCAAAGTTGCAGAGATCTTACTGCTGATCAGAAACAAGTGGAGAAATAGGACTCACAAAGCTGACCCCGCATAGATGGGACGAGGCTGTGATGATGATGGTAATGAATTTAGATGGCTTAGGTTGGTCAGAAATGCATGCCACGTGGCACCATGTGGCACAAAAGTGGGACACTTGTAGTGTTATCGGTTGAAGACAGTGAGTAAAGTTCATCCCATTTTACATTTTTATTGTTCAATTGGGTTTTGAATGCCAAAACTGCCTTCAAATTCACCCCTTGAGAGAAGAGAATTGGCCCTTCCGGGTATTTGTCAATATGATCATTTACAGGGGAGTATTAGTCCAACAAAAGAACTCTGCTTTTGAAGCTTATAGCTGGTAGTAGATTCGCGTGCTGTTTACCTACATGGGCCTTCACTTAGATATGGAACCTCTAAATTCTGAAAGGATGTATTTGACCATGTGTTGGCAGCAGTAATTGGCTGGTGTAGATACACGGTCCGTGTACCTAAAATAGATTCTGCACCTTAAGTATAAAGTTTTCGAATAGAGATACGTTGCCCTTGCAAATACTGGCTATGAATATTTCTGAATCTTACACTGTTCATCTTGGCAATTGGTAGGGCATATGGCAGGCTGATTGTCGTAAGGTTTAGCTCAAGCCTGGCCCATTTTTATTTGGGCTTCAAGCTGAGCCCGAGCCTGGCCAGATTGGATTCACGCGGCAGAAAAAAATCGCACTCTAACCCTAAAATAACGTAAATCCCACACGATAAGGGTTAGGGTTCTCGCTCGTCAATTAGAACAAAAATAAAAAGGAAAATAGGAGTAGAAGAAGATTCAAGGAAGAAAAGTTGGCCTTACACCAAACCGCGCGTGGAAAAAAGAATCACTCTTCTAATGAAAACTTATCTCAAGTTCTCTAGAATTTGCATAGGGCAAAACTCATAAATTTCATTAATCATTAACTTCTCAAATTGTCTTTACAATGCCCTTTTATAGGCAAACAACCCTAACTAATTATACATTTGAAATAAGAAAGCAACTAAAGCTACCAACTTGTGGACTCAACTCACGGACGTCCGTCCTGTCATTACGGATATCCGTCCTGTATACACGAATGTCTGTCATGCACAAAATAGTTTCATAAATTTGAAATAAGAAAACAACTAAAACCGCCAACTTGCTGACACACGCAATTCATGAACGTCTTTCCTATGATCACGGATGTTCGTCCAGTATTCACGGACGTCCGTCGTGCACAAAACAGAAAGCCTCCATATTTACGGACGTCCGTCGTGCACACAGGTTTTGTAAAAACCCATTAGCGGGTCCACTTTCTCTTTCGATCTTTCCTCTTTATCCAACCATGATCCCAGTCCGTAGGCTTCAATTCCGCATCATTCCCCCCTACTTTGAAGAAGTTTGACCTCGAACTTTGGTTGATAATTTCATCGCGGAGGTCACGGACAATATATAGGGAACTTCGATAGGAAGCGACTTGGAAAAGTAAATCAAATTCAACTCGGGCGAGATCCAATTTATCTTTGATATGCTGATGGGAATCAATGTCAACACACAACCAGCACGATCCTGGGACTTGTCGGTTATGGAATTGATAGACCTCATTGCTGATAATTGTTCTCCAACGATCTCAGGCTCATTAGGATTTATTGCGAAAACTTGCTCTTTAACGGTCTTGAGCGCTTCAACGGTGTTGGGATTAGTATTGATATTGACCGTAAGAGAGTTTTCATCAATCAGTACGAAATCTTCGACTGATTTTGGTGCTATCACGGGTTCGGCTAGATGATCGATAACAATTTTGGGTGAGATGCGGTCGGCTAGGGTAACTATGGTTATGGGATTAAGACGGATGATTGGTGATGGGGTTGGGTTGACGAGCACGGAATTTGAAAGCTTAAATCTCAAAGTTTCAAGTCTCGCCGATATGATTTCTTCTTTTCGTTTGAGAAGAAAATCCTTAAGAAATTGTTGAACGAAACTCCTGCTCAACGCCTTTGCTATTCAACGTGAAATTTTTAACTCACGTAGGATCTCAAAAGTAAACTCTTGATTCTCTAAAACTGACCCATATTGAGTTGTTAAATTCAAATACGTCAGACTCCAATCTAGCTTTCACTGCCTCCCATACTTGTCCAGTCGTAGTATTCGTCTGATGCAAATCAAGGCTCTTCCGCCGATTCACGAACGATCCCATGCCAGCCATCTGATCATTCAACTTGCGAAAGGCGTCGATAAATTATTCTTTACTCATGATGGACTCCACGTGCTGAATGTTGAACTTGGCTTTGATACCAATTTGATGCAGAAAAAATCGCACGCTAACCCTAAATAGCATAAATCCCGCACGATAGGAGTTCGGGTTCTCGCTCGTCAATTAGAAAAAAAATAAAAAGGAAAATAGGAGTAGAAGAAGATCCAAGGAATCACTCTAAGGAAAAAAAGTTTGCCTCACACCAAACCGCACGCAGAAAGAAGAATCATTCTTCTAATGAGAACTCATCTCAAGTTCTCTAGAATTCACACAAAGCAAAACTCATAAATTTCATTAATTATTAACTTCTCAAATTGTCTTTACAATACCCTGTTATAGGCAAACAACTCTAACTAATCATACATTCGAAATAAGAAAACAATGAAAACTGCCAACTTGTGGACGTAACTCATGAACGTCCGTCCTGTGATCACGGATGTCTGTCCCTTATTCACAGACGTCCATCGTGCACAAAGCAGTTCCATAAATTCGAAATAAGAAAACAACTAATACCGCTAACTTGCGGAAGCAATTCACGGACGCCCGTCCTGTGCTCAAGGATGTCCGTCCAGTATTCACGAGCGTTCGTCGTGTACAAAACAAAAAGCCTTCATATTCACAGGCGTTCGTCTGTGCTCATGGATGTCCGTCCCGTATATACGGGTATCCGTCGTGCACACGGGTCTTTAACGTGCCTTTTAAAAACTCATTCGCGGGTCCACTTTCTCTTTCGATGTCTCCTCTTTATCCGGCCATGATCTCGTCCTGTAGGCTTCAATTTCGCATCACCGGCCTTAGTAAAATCTGCTAAAACATTAAGGACAGGCCACACACATGCACACACACTCACATGCACAAATATAAATACATCTATATATATTTATCTAGTTTCTTTGGACCTAAGGTGCTGGCCTGAGACCAGCCTGTGGGATTAATGAGTCGGCCCAAGTTTGCAGAAGCCAGTTCAGGTCTTTGTCTTGCCAGTTTACGTCCCTTAAATCGACATTGTTGTATATATATATATATATATATATAATTTCTTAGGCCCTAAGGTGCTGGCCTGAGACTGGCCTGCGGGTTTCATGAGTCGACCCGAGTTTGTGGAAGCCGGATCAGGTCTCTGTCTGGCAAGCTGCTTGGCCTGTTGCCGGTTTACCTCCCTTCTTTCAATTTGAAATTGTTGGACATCATCTTTATCCATGTAGATAGTGGTTCATGTCATTGTCCATGGTCATTTAGGTAAAATCATAGTCTCATTTGCCGCTCTTTGGCAATATGTAGATTTAGAGAAGGTTTAAAGTTTAAGTACCAAAACCCTGTATCTAAGCCTGTATTGTTCAGCTGCAATATTTTAATGATGCATATTGATATCATCTAAAATAAACTTTAGGATGATTAAAGCTGTGAGAAAGAGTCCATGTATTTGTGCTGACCCATACATTCTGATATGGGTTTGTATGGTCCTGCTCCGTCGATAAGACGCATTGTCAAATATTTTAATTTATGATCTTGACAATTGAATCTGTTGATTACTCATGTGTGGCTGCAGTTCGACACTCGGATGTAGTGTTACCTAGACACGTGGCATGGGTGCCAAGTGTCCAAGGTGTCATAGATGTTTGGCACACCAATTTTTTAAAGATTCCAATGCAATGGCACTGCCTTAAGGAAAAAAAAAACTGTATATAGGAAAAAAAATTTGAAGGGAAATCTTAGAGAGCCAATGACAGTTCATAATGTAAAGATGTGCAATGAAAAGATACATAATGTATGTCATGAACCTAACTAGAAGTATACTGTATTATACAAATCGTTTTCAAGGATCCAATCCTTTTATTTTATAAGTTACTAACCTTTACTCAAATTTTTAATTTATAAAATGACAGTTCATTTTATCATGTCAAAACGAGTAACATTTTGATTGTATTATGTGGTATTTCATACATGTCTAGAAGTATCGTGTTGTGTTGAGGAGTGTCCAATTGCCGGCATGGCAAAAATCCCCAAAGTAGAAGTGCCTAACACTGCTCGGATGTTTCCAAGAATTTGACCGATGGCCTCTTTCATGTTGTAGCCGTCCCATTTTTGTACTTCCATTAAGGGGAGAGCATGATCGAAGCATTCTACCAATATCTTTTACTTCGGTTAAACATTTATTCAAGAATGAACATGCTCATTGCTTTATCCAATCTGTTTGGGATCAACTTTTCGAGTCTTGTGGAAGTCTGCTTTTGATCAAATTTGGGGGATAGAAGGTGGCACTTCATAGCCTTATGATGCCTCTGTGGTGACCAATCTCATGCATTTATGTCGGTTTCTGTTGCAGGCAGAAGCTCAGGAAGTGTTTCTTCAGGAACTCTCGAAGCTCTGCGATGTGGCCGAAGAAATGTGTAAGGAGCAAGATGAATTCTTGAAGCAATCTTTCATCGATCTTCCAGTTTGGGGTACTCCACACGCTCTCATGGCGTCTTTATGTGATGAGGAACAGGAAAATAAAAATTAGCAATGCCCACATTGGCTGTTGGAATGTCTTGTTCTTATCCTGAATTTTCTTGCTGATAAGATGGACCAATTTTCTTTTCTGATTTATTATGTGCACCATTTTCTTCTTGTGCCAATGAAATAGTTTTGGTTCTTGTATTTAGGCCTGTCGGCCTGTAAGTGTTTGTTCATATTTTGTGTGATGATAATATACGATGCAATTATAAGCAATCTATTCATGTTTGTGGTTTAGTTATATAATTGTGAATTACCGCTAGTTTATAATCTAGAACACCAGAAGTAGGCTAAATAATTAGATTACATTTTATCATCGCCCTTATGTTCTTCCCTTTGTCTTGTCTCTGATAGAACAGTTCTCGAAAATGTAAGAATCCCTCATATGTGGTGCTTCGATGATTTTAACTTATAGTTTCAATCAGCCAGATTTTCAAGGCAAGTTGGTTCAGTTCTTTCAGGGTTCAGCTGACTCCACTTAGAAGAACTTGGTACCCGACCAATTCCAGAACTGAGTACTTGACCGAGCTTATGAACTATGAGAGTAAGAAGTATGCTTCAGCCAATCTTGCTTGTTTTCTAGTTGGAAACCTCAGTTTGAATCGCTGTTTAAAGTTCACTTACTTGCAGGGAACTATTATGGATCCGACATTGATGCCGGAGTCTAGTGATGTTAGAAAACTGCTATTTCCTGGTTGCTATTAAGAAATTGTGAGAGCCTCATGTCACTGTAGTTTCTGATTTTGTTTGCGTGGAACAGGCATCTTAAATCAAAATTCTAGAAGTCTTCACGATTGATAGCTTATGTATAGACATTATATGTTACTTGCTATTCTTGTTCTTCATATGTTTCGTACAGGAGCTGGTATTAGGTGCAGTATATATTGGTAAACCGTGGCAATCATAGTCCTCAATTTAGATGTTCATGTGGCAGGTCTACATGTTTATGAGACTCAGCCCAAAACTCATTTCTATTGAATTACATTTTGTACCTCTATGTGGGCTGTTTCCCAATGATTTTTAATTACAATTTAGAAGTGCAAGAGCACAAAGAGGCGAACCCTCACAACACAACTCAAGTACCAACACTGCTCGAATAAGGCTACGATTAAAACCACACTCTATCACTAAAAAAGAAGAAGGAAAAAGAGCACTACAACATATCGAAGTTAGTCCTGTTCAACAACTGTGTCTTAGTAGCATGGATCAAAATTTCGTCCGATACCGATACATATCGGACGATATGTATCGGTATCGGTGGTCACCGATATGGTACATTGAATGTACTTTATCAGTGATCTATATGTATTTAACCGAACGATACATTGAATGTATCGTCCGGTACTGTCCCGTACCGATACGTATCGTCCGATACGTATCGGTTTTGGGCTCGGACGATACGTATCGGTTTTCCGGCATTTTGATCCATGCTTAGTAGCACCCTCTGTCGCCCGAAAATCTTCATCCACGTACATGAGAAAAAGTAGTACTTTGCCGGACCACAGTCATAGATCTGATATAGAATATTGTGGAGACGCCAAAGAATCATACAAGTTTAGCTCATCTAGCCTATGGTGTTTGTGACTCACCTTTTTCTTCTACAGATTTCAGATAATAATCTGATTCGATTAGTTTCAACTTTCAGACCCTGAAGAAGAGTGAGGAATGGGCCGTGTATGCTTGCAGCGTCTCTCCACGTGATCTCTGATTAGTCTACCAATCCTAGCCAAGCCTAGAATGTTGAATGAGCACCCATCAATGTTCAGCTTGATGGTGCTCCCGAGGGGGGTTTTGTTTCAGAAGAACCTTCTCTTCTTTTTTTCTCATGCTGCCAAATCACTGAACTCCAATCTCTATCAAATTCTTGTAAGCTGATCCCCAATTCTATTTTCTTCCATTAATCCATCCCATCAAGTTTTGATTTGCCTGGCCAACTTGGACATAGAGATGGCATTTTCTTCAAACCCAGTTGTTGCATTCTCTCCATAGTCTCAAATAGCATAGGGTAACTCTTTTGACAACAGAAATCTCACTTTCCCAAAAGAGGCAGCACCTTGGCTCGTCCCAAATCTCCATCAAAGACTTAGGGACCCTAAAAAGCCTGAATTACTTGAGGAAGAAAGACCACCCTGCCATATCAGCTGGGCAATGGATAAGTAAATGGTCCACAAACTCCTTGGTGCATTTGCATGTGATACGTCTATTTAGAAGTTGGCATTTTCTCCTTTTCAAATTGTCAAGTGTGAGGATTCTAAGTATCTTCTGACAAATGGCCGCAGTGCTAATTGCAATGGGTGAAAATGTAGCCTCCAAAGTAATTTTCCTGAAAAAAAGAAGTGAGAAAGTTAGTGTTAAAGTGACCTTTAGCGTAAAAAATCTAACACCCTCTCGCATCTAGAACAAGAAGCATACTCCGACTCCCGAAGGCCCACCAGCTCAATGGATGCACTTGACTCATCCTCCTTAAAAGTCCTCCTAAACTCTAGATCCTATGCAACCTCACATCACTCCCACCCAACTATAATGCTCATTAATTACTAGCCCTTTAGTGCAGACCAGCCCATACAATAGAGGAAAAGGCATACCCACAGGGACTCACCCAACCAAAGACCCACCCAAAACCTGATTCTATCACCTTCTTGATGCTAAACCTTAACCCATTTGAAAAGAACTATTAATTTTTTGTATATTCTCCAATAAAAAATCACCCTTAGACACCTGACTTGAAGCTCCTTTTTGCTTTTAAACAGTTCCTACCCAACTGATCATCTCTATATTATCACATAATTATTTGTCTCTATAGTGCTTCAGGTTCCTCACCAAAACTCCAATGCCATTTACTTACGAGTGGAGAGTTTTTCTCCCTAAGCCTGCCAATTCCAATCCCGCCTCTTTTCTTATCACAACTTCCTTCCAGTCCAGAAGATAATGGATGTTCCTAGCTTTATTTCTTTCCCCTAAAATCCCTTTGAAAATTTTCCAATCCATCGGCCACCTTAATCATAATCTTGAAGAGTGACATGTTGTACACTAGGAGATCTTCTTCCTCCCGAAAGAGAGGTTGGTGCCTTCTTTCTCAAACCTCTCAAATCTCAATTAAAATTTAGGATAGGTCCTAACAGCGCTGAAATGACGAGGAACCTATGACCTACTTTCTAAGGTCTATATAGATCAATATATGTCCTATTCAAAATGGGCCTAAGCATTTAATTTTACGGAGACATTCATAATGTATTTCATGAACGTTACAATTCATGCAACCTTGGTAGCAGTCAATAAAAAATGATGCCACAAGAGAGGCGACATACAAAAGCGTCTTATAGTGTACCATCCTTAGAAAGCTTTCATGTATAAAGATTTCACTTCTATACATGGATCTCATATTGAACATAAACATTCTGGTAAAAACAAGGGATAATGGCTCCTGACAGAAAATGGTGTTTAAATGATCTTACACCAATAAAATTATACTTGTATTCTCACACCATTTAAGTATGATTCATCATTATGACATGTGGCTTACATATGTGATCAATCTAAATTCTCTAAGTGGCAATCTATCACTGGAACATGTCACAACCCAAAAAAAAATGCCTATAAGTGGATGTGCACCATCCGATTGATGAACATTAATAGCAGCCATCAAAACTAAAATCAGTGGCTGTTATTAGAGTGCACAGATCAGATGCTTCAAATCTCCCTAAAAAACCATTTTTGGGCCTATTGTCCTTCAATGTATGATCTATCACTTTAACAGTATAGGTTACCCACATTCTAAACCATTGGCGGTGTATGATCTTTTAAACATCATTTTGGTGTTTAAATGGCGGTCAGGAGAGTCGGGTCCTAAAAACAATGGATGGCTATTGAGCCTAGTATATTGACAGCATACACATGGGTTTTGAAAACAATCAAGATGCGTCAAAATACACTATCTCATGTTAGGAAATAAAGGAGTGAAAGTATCATAAAAAAGCATGTCTTATTATTCAATCGAGAAGTTACAATGATGAACAAGTATAGCAACATCAAAAGTGTATATGATCAAGATGAAGAATGATAAACACCCCAAAAAGCATTTACTTGCATATGTGATTTAACGAGCACTTTGACAAAACTAATTTTTTTATGGGCCTGTAATATATCATTGGAGAAAAGGCAGAAACCGCCTCTCTCCAAACTCCCCGAGGGAGCTCTATTCTCACTCGAGCGAGATTAATTAGACAGAGAGGCTCTAAAAATAATTATACGACGCAGTTTTAACTCGCCCGAGCGAGTTTCAATCTTGCGCGAGCGAGAGAGCAGATCCAGGCTTGTTCAAGAGAGTCCAAATCTCGCAATCTTCAGTTTAGTTACAGATTTTTCAGTTTCGTTTCCTTTTTAGGATAGGAGTCTTTCTATTTTCATTTGGTATGCTTTGTTAGGCTTTGTTAAAGCTATAAATATAGCCTTGTAGTGACAATAAACACTTTTGAGTGATTAATGAATGTTTCGAATTAAATTTCAAACTTGAGAGCGCGATTCTTGCAACTAGAAGAGCGAGTCTTCTTCCTCGTGTGGTTTGGTGCGAGGCCAACTAATCTATCATTCTTATCCACTTTTTTCGCTTAATTAAGTTTTAAGTGAATTTGATTACGTGTTTCCTTTGATCTCGATTTAACATCATAAGTTCGCTTGTTCGATCTTTCTTATCCCTAAACGCAAGATTGTTCTAAGTCCTACATGCAAGGTTTTTTGTCTTGAGCCTGTTAATTACAATTACGCTTAGATCACTTTTGTTTATTGTTTAGAATGGAATTGAAAGAATCCACCATTGGTTTTGTTCAACGCCCTAGACTGTCGGAGATCTAGTTCGTTCATCAGCACCCTAGTCTTCTAGAGCCTAGAGGGAACGTATTACGAAAATTAACACTAATTTGAGTTATTCTGAATTGCTAGATTAGGAATTCTTTTATTTTCTTTGTTAATTGTGTGGGAAATTATTGCTTTAATTGCTCATGTTAATTCAAAATTAATCTCAGCCCAAATCATAATAGGTCAGTGTCGTTTCAGATTGTTTGTGTTCATTCTAGGCCTAAGGTTGCATAGTCAGTCACATATAATTTTTCGTATGTTGTTTTTTTTATGGGTCATCATGAATGCATACCAATTACAAGCTCTCATAGAGGGACTCAACACCCAGTTGACTGTTGTGCAAACCCAATTGCAAACTTAGTTGCAAGCCCAACAAGCCCAAGATGATATCTTAGTAGCCCAATTCCAAGACTTGTCTAGAGTGTTTCACAACGAGCACTTTAGAGTTCATGTCAATGATGAGAGGAGGAGAGAGCCTCCAAGGTGCGGAACTCCACCCGACCGGATGATAAAATTGTGAAATCCGTTAAAGTTGATGCTCCAACCTTCGATGGGAGGATGGACCCAAAAGCCTTCATAGATTGGTTGTCTGCCATGGACCATTTTTTTAACTGGTATGATATGACAGGGGAGCGTAAAGTGAGGTTTGTCAAGATGAAACTTGTGGGCCAAGCCAAACTTTACTGGACCGGCGTGGAGCGTGGTCAAGTGACTCTCGAGTGCGAACCCATCTCCATGTGGGCGGACATGAAGCAAAAACTTTATGCAAATATGTCCCACTTTCCTACAACCAGCGTCTCCTGGACCAATGGGATGGTTTGAAGCAAGGAAACATGTATGTCGGTGAGTACATTAACAAGTTTGAGGAGTTCATGATGAGAGCCGGTGCATATGAGAGTGCTTAAGTCACTCTTTCCAGATTTTGGGCAAGTCTTCGTCCAAAATTGCAGAAAGAACTCATTTTTCACCCTGTTAAAGATTTGGAAGAATGATACACTCTATGAGTGTTGAGTTTACGGGATTTCAAGCATTGAAGGATGATTATCCTACATGCCCAGATTTTGGAGAAAAGTATACCTCACTCTTGAGTAGTCAGGGGAATGAATCTCATAGATATACCCTACAGGATGGTTACTTGTTTAAGGGTCACCATCTTTGTATTCCTCTCACTTCTTTGTGAGATTTTTTGGTTTAGGAGTTGCATGTCAGTGGTGTAGCTGGACATTTTGGTTGTGACAAGATTGTTGCCTTGTTTGAGGATATATTTTATTGGCCTAATCTCATACTAGATGTCGCCAAAATTATAGGGCAATGTTGCGTTTGTCAATTGGCAATGGAGAGAAGGCAAAATACCGGGTTGTATATTCCTTTGCCCATGCCACACACACTGTGGCAAGATTTATCAATGGATTTTGTGTTAGGACTTCCTAGGACCATTAGGAAGCATGATTCGGTTTTCACTGTGGTAGACCGCTTTTCGAAAGTGGCACATTTCATCCCGTGTTCTAAAACCTTCGATGCAAGTAATATTGTTAAACTTTTCTTTGATAAGGTTGTGCGTTTACAAGGGTTGCCCAAATTTGTTGTGTCTAACAAGGATGTCAAGTTTGTTAGTTACTTTTGGAAGACATTGTGGCATAAGATGGGAACTAGGCTGCAATTTTCGTCAGCTTATAACCCACAAATTGGTGGGCCAATTGAGGTAGTCAATTGGAGTTTGAAAAACCTCTTGAGGTGTCTAGTTGGTGAGCGTTTTAAAATTTGGGACTTAATATTGCCAGTAGTGGAATTTGCATATAATAATTCAATTAATAGGACAACAAATATGAGTCCATTTCAAATTGTGTACGGGTATAAACTTAGAACACCTTTAGATCTCATTCAAATGTTTGCAATTCATAGGTCGTCAGAGTACGCAGATAGTTTTACACGTCACATTCATGAATTGCATGCTAAGATTAAAAAAAAGAACTAATGTGAACAATGAAAAGTATAAATTTTCTACAGATTCTCATAGAATGTTTAAAGAATTTCAAGAAGGTGATTTTGTGATGGTTCAGATTAGACTTGAGCGGTTCCCGCAATGAATTGCTAAGTAACAAGCCGTAGTGGTGGACTCTATAAGATTTTGAAGCGTGCATGTCTGAATGTTTATGTGCTAGATTTACCTCTGGATTTGGGTATAAGCACGACATTCAATGTGGATGATCTCGTCCATCCTATGGTCCGATATTCATTATGCCAAATCCTTTTGTTGACGCTTCTACATCCAAACCAACTCAAGCTTCTTTTCCCGTACCACCACTTCCATCGTCACGTCCTTGTCAAGAGATAATTGAGGATGTTTTGGATGGTCAAATTGTCACCACAAACCAAGGGGGTTATTCGAATATCCCATCAAGTGGAAGAGCAAACTGGATTATGAAAATACTTGAATTACAAAAAAGGAGTTTTAGAAGATAGGCTCGAATTTATTTGAGCTATATCAAGATCTTCATTCATCGGAGATAAATTCTTTCAACCCGAGGAGAATTGATGGGGACATCGGATCCAGAGTACCATTTACCGTGTACCAAAGGTGTAAGAAAAAGCCCAATGAGGCTCGTTCATTATGGATTGGAGATTGAAGGAAGTTAATACGTGGTTGCAACACATGAGAGAGAACACACGCAAGGAAGGACTAAAGATCCGAATGAAAGCAAAGTAGGAATGAAGAAAAGGCAGAATTCGACTCTCTGTCCAAACTCGCCCGAGCGAGCTCTATTCTCGCTCGAGTAAGATCAGACAGAGAGGCTCCAAAAGTAATCAGGGTGACACTGTTTTAACTCGCCCGAGCGAGTTCCAATCTCACTCGAGCGAGAGCACAGATCCAAGCTCGTTTGAGCGAGTCCAGATCTCGCGTGAGCGAGATCGCATACGAATCTTCGGTTTTGTTGTGAATTTTATAGTTTAGTTTCCTTTTTAAAATAAAGTTTTTCTATTTTCGTTTGATATGCTTTGTTAGGGTTTCTTAAGCTATAAATATAATCTTGCAACTACAATTAAACACTTTTGATTGATTAATGAATGCTTTGAATTAAATTTCAAACTTGAGAGAGCGATTCTTTCAACTAGAAGTGTGAATCTTCTTCCCCATGGGGTTTGGTGTGAGGCCAACCAATCTATCCTTCTTATCCACTTCTATCTCTTGATTACATGTTAGTGAATCTGTTTTCGTTGTTTCCTTTGATCTCAAATTAACATCGTAAGTTTGCTTGTCGATTTTTCTTGTTCCTAAACCCAAGATTGTTCTAAGTCCTACGCACGAGGTTATTCATTTTGAGCCTTTTAATTACAATTACGTTAAATCCCCTTTGTTTATTGTTTAGAATGGAATTGAAAGAAGCTGTCATTGGTTTCCTTCAATACCCTAGACCGTCGGAGATCTAGTTCATTCATCATAACCCTAGTCTTGTAGATCCTAGAGGGAACGTTCTACAGAAATTAACACTAATTTGAGTTATTCTAAATTGCTAGATTAGGAATTCTTTTATTTTCTTGGTTAATTGTGTGGGAAATTATTGCTTTAATTGGTTGTGTTAATTCAAAATTAATCTCAGCACAAATCATATTAGGTTAGTGTTTCTTTTCCTGCATCAGAAAGATTAAGGATGCCTTGCACATTATTCATTTGGGGACCAGCCCCTGTTTCATCTTTTCTCTGGTTATTGCTACTATTTGGTTTTTCTCCTCTTCCCACCCCTACTGCTACCTTTAGCTAGCTTTACCCTTGCATGCGGAGAATTCCCAAAACTCCGTTTCTTTCGAGAATGGAATTGTGTTTTCCCTTATTTCGACCGGAGAATCTAACAGAGACATTACTGTTGAGATACTGACCGAAAAATTGAGACATTCAATGCCCTCGGATTGTGCTTTGTCATGCTCGGTCACTGAAATATCCTTTGTCTTTATCGGACCGTGGAATTGAAATATCCTTTCGAACCTTATGTACTGCTCCTTTGCAAAGTTCTTATTGCTGAACAGAAGTATCACTTCTGTGTTCAAGAAAAGTTGCTCTGGAGTATTTTGACTCTGGACATATTTTGGTTGCTTTGGAACAAGAATAATGCTAGAGATTTGAGTGAAACTGGAGAACCGTTCCAGCCATTATTGTTGTGGCTAAGTCATCTTTGCTAGAGTGAGTTGCTCTATCAAAGCTGTTTGCGGGACGGACAATTTAAGAGCTGGCCGAGGCAGGTCTAATTGTATGGAGGTCAATAAATTTTAGCTGTGTCTCGTACTCTTGTGTTTTTCATTCTTGCTGTTGTACCCTGGTTTATATTTTGGTGTCCGAGCGCTTTCTTTGTGCACCGAAGCACCTATCTTTTGGCCTTCTTTTTGTTGCAAGTTTTTCTTACAATGAAATTTTTACCCTTTACTAAATAATTATTAAAAGCCTGATGCAACTTCTTCAGGGCCATTGTTTGGTGCAATAGTAAATGGCTTGGGCTGTCAAACGCGAAGACACGGGTTTGCGTCCGGAGAGCAGCCACTAGGTCTGTATCCCATCCACCCCTCCCAGCACCCTGTGCATCTGGGACCAGCCCTTGGTAATGGCCTTTTCTAAGTAAGAAACTTCTTAAAAATACAAGCAAAAACACTATCAAATCCTAAAATTCAACCCAAAAGAGAATACTTTGAACAATTTAAATTTGAAAAAGGAGATTCTTTCTCTTGGGAAAAGGTCTCAAGGGACTACAATTACCTTACTGCAATTCAACAAGAAATATGAAGAGAACTGATCAGCACTTAATAAATTTTGAATTTCCAGGACCAGAAATATTCCTCTTCAGAGCCTTCCAATATGCAATAGTTGTTTGACAGATCTAAAGTGCAAAACTGGAAAAGGAGAAAAGCTGCATTCGATCAAAATTTGTTTACGAAGCTTTTCAAGCCATTGACACTCCAATATCACTCCTCAGTTGTCTAAATCTGAAAGCGAATGTGCAATCCTAGCAGAGCAATTCATCTAGTCAAAGTTAGTGCTGACAATTGGAGAGAACCGAGTCGATCTGTAGAACTACTGGTAGTAGAAAATAAATAGGCCATGGTGATAAAAAGTTGAAATTATTGATTATCAAAGAGAACATCATATATATATATATATATATATATATATATATATATATATATATATATATATGTTAAAAAACCTACTACAAACAAGTTTCTTAAAATTAGGATTTTAAATGGGTCGGGTATGAGTCAGTGCCTACCCAATTATTTAAGCCCGATCTGAACTTGATCTGTTTATTCAAACCCTCAACCCAAACTCGATCTGATCCCATTAGCAAAAACTCGAGTTGGGATAGGCCAGCTTAGGTAAAAATATAAGGTAGGGAATCAGGTCCAGTTGAATCAGGTTGGGTCCTAGTCAAGCAGTGTAGTCAAATTGCATATGCGGACCCTATGCGAGG
Source organism: Chloranthus sessilifolius (assembly GCA_021018995.1). Lineage (NCBI taxonomy): Eukaryota > Viridiplantae > Streptophyta > Magnoliopsida > Chloranthales > Chloranthaceae > Chloranthus > Chloranthus sessilifolius. The sequence continues at coordinate 120,693,842 of CM037592.1, forward strand.
GCATAGGACCATCGTATATGCGATTATGCCATGACATAAATTTTATTTTTATTTGTTTTCAAAAAAATCTCAAAAAATCCCCAAAGTTCCCCATATTGATCAGTAATATGTTGTGTTAATTTTGTAGTGTCTAGAATGCGAAATAAAAGTATATAATATAAGTATGTGGTATGGATTAGGAATTATCAACAAAGCTTTGAGAGAGAGAGAGAGAGAGCACTAAAAACTCAAAAAAGAGACCAAAAAGACACAAATCATACATTGGATGGATGTGGTATAGATTAGGAAGCGGAACCCCCCATTTATAGACTTTGGAGAGCCCTAAAAGGCAAAAGTAAAAAAAGCTCATTTATGACCGTTGGAGATGTATGAGATCGCATACATATCCTGTCGCATATGCCATCATGGCATATGTGACAAAGGCCTCCAGAATCGCATATGTGATCGCATAATCGCATATGACAACAGTGCAGTCAAGAGACTAAGGCCCAAACCTGACTGGTTGCAGTTCAGGTCACTCAACTTATCAGTTCAGCCCAACCCATTTTCAGCTTTACTTAAAATGGATTAAATGGCTTCTAAATGCTACAGAAGTACAATAAAGGAGACATGGAAAAATTTACATAAAATGACTGTTGAGCATAAAGAGATTTAAGGAGAGATTAAATGGCTTCTAAATGCTAAAATGGAGATCAAAAAACAAGTCTGCAATTAATATTTACATTGGTATTCACATGACTGCTGCACAATCTTATTATTTAATTAGAATTAGCAATGCTATTTTGCATCTACAAGGGTGCATTGAACAATAGTTGTTACTGGCAACTTGGAGAGGCCTGGTGGTGGAGATCCTCTTTTTGGGGTCGCAGCCTTCGGCTCCCTTTTCTTTCTTTTTCCTTTTTGCTGTTTCTATATTTGATTTTGTTTCTTTAAATCTATTTCTCGGGCTGAGCACCTCACTCGACCTCATTGATCTGCTGTAACACATTTTTATTAGTGAAAGTATAGCATTTCACCGATAAAAAGAAATGCTTACTAATCGATCCCCTAAGTTAGGGGAGAATTGAAGGAATGGATAATTTTCAGTGGATATTGAGATTAATAAACACAGATTCCTAGAGAGGGAGCAGGAGCATGGATCCGGAGCTGGAGCAGATGCCTAACTAGCAACTCCAGCTAGTTATAAATTAAGGTACGGTTCTTGACACATAATAAGTGGATTCTTTTTTCTTTTATTTTTTTGGTTCTTTTCAGTAAGTAGATATGAAGCACCAATGAAATGTAGGTGTTTTTGTTCTCTTTTTCAATATAAAATTAAGGGTATAAGTTGTGATGCAGATATAGATTTGGTTAATTCTGCTATTCTAATATTTTTAAGCAATAAAAATAACATTTGACAAACAACCATTTTGAAATATATATATTTTTTTTGTGATTGTGCATCCAAATGATATCTTGAAGTGAAGAACTTATCCCATATCATGGTCACTTTTGATTTATATAGGATTTGTTACAAAAACAATTGTAGTAGTATCTAATGAAATGCTATATTTCATAGGAAAACGAAAGTATGATTATTTATTTCCATTACATGTCCAAAACACAACCATAGGCCTTGTTTGGATAAGCGTGGCTCTATTTGGACCTACTAAATTCTAGAGCACCTGAGCTGAAAACCATCACACTTGGTTCTCAAGTTACTTTTTTGGAATACGTGCCACATGGAATCAACATCGATCCATCTGATTGTATGCCCATGATCCCAAGATCTATTGTGTGGATTGGGACGTAAAAAGATCTACATCACCTGATTTAAAGCAATTGAAGGCCATATAAATGCACTTGGTTCTCGGCTCACTTTTTAGGACGTGTTCTTTGTGGAATCAACAACTGATGGTACATCCATGATCTCAACATCTATTGTGTGGAAGATTGGGATGAGAAATGGTCTCCATCATTCAAAGCAATCAATGGTTTCTAACTGTGGTGCTCTAGACTTTTGGTGAGTGCAAATAGAGCAACCCATCCCAGAAATGTTGCGAATTTGACATACTCAAGTTCCTAGGAATTATAGGCAAATCCTAGATTCCAAGAATTGGAAGTGTGTTCTTAGGATTCTTTGGTTCCATGTTTGCGCATGATCAGGATTCGCGCCTAAGGCAGATTTTCATGAAATTTGATGTGTGTGCAATTTATGCGAAGGGTGATGACAGAGACAATTTTGTATTTAAACTACACTTGCTGTAGACAATATATATTCACTCGGTACATTTTTGAGGTTAATGATACAAAATTTTAATAAATACAATGATGAGTTCATTGATATGGATTTGTTTGGTTAATGAGAAATTTATATTGGAAGTAGACTCTGGCCATATGAGATAAGTTAAATTATTTATATATTTCATAATATGACTTATTTTGAGAAAATTACAGCCTCAAGACTCTTTATATACGACATAGCAAAGTGGCCATACATAATACTCTTAGTTGGTATTGCTTTTGGAAGGAAGTCAATTAGGTTCTTGCACTTAACTTTGCACCCTTGTACATGATAATTTATTGTTTGTTTTTACTGAAGATCAGAAGAATCATATATACTTTATTCTTTTATAGCATCATTTGGCCAAGTCTATGACTTTATTTCTAGCTAGTGATTGGTTTAGCAATTAATTTCTCTTCAATTTTTGTTGATTTTCTTTGATTTATAAATTTATGATTTGAAAAAGGTTCATTTAAGATTTTGGTAATGATAAAACTACCCTCCCTGTTAAAAACATGTTGGTTTTCTATTTAAAACAGTCTTGCTCAGTTTTGATCCTGTGAGGCCTGCCCGCTTTTCTAAATCTCAGAATCTGAGATTTTCTGAGTAATTTACTTGAAAAATAGTTTTCGTACGGCACTCAAAAAGTGTCTCAGAAAGTGTCAATTTCTGAGCGAGTCCCACAGCTTGAAACGAACACCGGAATTGTAACATTTCCTAGGATCTGTTTTTTTTCTAGAAACCACCTGGAATCTAAGGAAACAAACAAGGCCTTAGGGATCAGCTAACATCTCTGAAGATTTCCACTAAGCAACTGAATGCGAAGGCAGTTTCAATTCTGAGGGTTGCATGCAGCTGATTTATGAACCCAAATCATTAGATTTAAAAGAAACTGAAACAGGTTGAATTAAGTATTGAAGATTTTGATTGCTACTTTGTGAACCCAAATCATTAGAACATGAGGTTTTAAACCATTGATGAATAAATAGATTGAATTTCTCTTATGTTTTTTTCAAAGGGAAAAAGTTAATGAAACTCATTAAAAGAAATATAGTACTCTAATATGTTGTAGATTTGTTGCAACATGGATGTTGGGCACATGACATTACAATCTTAAGCACTTGCCATCAGTGGCGGACCAACGGTGGGGCGAGTGGGGACGGTCTAATTTTTTTTTCTCTCTCCCCCCCTCTCTCTTGAATCCCTAAATCCTTAATCCCTTAAAACTCTAAACCCTAAACCCTTAATTTCTTAAGCCCTACACTCCATGAAGAGGATTCTGTTGTGTTTAATTTTTTAGATTTTTTCTATTCTTATGAAAATTTCCTTCTTTTTCTGAATTGGATCATTCACAACTGGATGCCAATCTGAATCGGCGATCCAAATCAATTTTGGTCGGACTGATTCAGTTGTGTTTCATTTGCACCCGTTAGAAGAAAATTCTGGGTCCGCCACTGCTCACCACTCCCACAAAGAGAGAAAATATCAGCAAAAATATTCATGGAGTTCACATGCCAAATCAATAGTAAAGGAAAGGAATATTGGCAATTATGGCACATGACAGCCTTTTATTATGCAGTGACCGTCCACTGCTTGGGCCACATGACACAACTTTCATCAAGATGGTTGTTTATATATTGGCCTAAGGCGGGCCCAAAAATCACTCATTGGAGATCTGGACCATCCGATCTATGCATGCAAAAATAACATTTGTTTATGTTTTTTTTTTTTTTTTACAGTTGGAAGTTAAAGTGCATAAATCAAATGGTTGAAATCTTGTAATAGGCATGATTGATGGAACGCGTTAGTTATGGGTTGCTAGTTGAACTACTTGGATTGATCAAACATGTGGGAAACATAATGAGATAATCAGTTTAATGGCTGTCATAGAAGTCGACCTCTTTTAGTATTCATAGGCTAATCGCTACGGCTGTGTTTGGCATTGCTCTTTGGGGGAGTAGAAAAGAGCAGCAACTACTATTTGTCATTGCAAATAACTGTGGTTAGAGAGAAAAGGATTGGAAGAAGATAACAAAAGGTTTCTTTTTGAAACATGAAAAACATTCCTCTTTAAAAGAGCATGATTTTTCAGGCTCTTTTAAAGAGGGATGTTTTGTTGAATTTCACGGATTTATGTGGCCCTTAAGTCACACGTCATGGTCAAGGTCAAACAGTCCAAGTTGTTAACTTAGAAAGATGTGGAATACTACTTGTGGTTAAATTAGGAGTTTTCAATTAAATCAAGGGTTGTGATTTTATCCTAACTTAAGTGTGGTAATCCTAATCGTTAGATTCCTTGATGGGCAAGTTTCTAACCTATTTAAAGGGATGTAGAGTCTCTCTTTCTACACACAATAAATGTGTCAATTAAATTAGAAGAATTCAAGGGAAACTCATTTTCTCTATGGTGTGCAAAGAAAAAGAAGGCTCTCCATCAAATCATCGATTGTCCGATTATTGCTCGCTCGGATCACTCAAGGTTTAATCCTCGCGTGAAAAACTCTACGGTGTAAGGTATGCTAAAGTTTTATTTAATTCCGCTTTTGATTGCGGAAAGATCTTAATAATTTCCAACAAGTGGTATCAGAGCCAAACCCGTAATCGACTTTACCGTACCGATTCTTATCGTTAAGGGTTTTTACTAAACCTTAGATTAATTTTTCGTCGGATTTTTGACTTTGCCGGTATATAAATTTTAAAGAAATATTATTCATATATATTATTTTTGTGTTTGAATGGGTTGTAGTGGAATCAAATAAAAGATTTGAAAGTTTTATTTTTATTTTCGAGTTTTTTCTGATTTTCATGAGGGTTTCCCGAGAGATTGGGACATCACCGGCCGTCGCCAGAGTCTCCCATCGTTACCGGACTGACCGACCATCTGTGTGCCACTTTTGGGTAGTCAAAGGTTGTATGGTGGCTATAGAAAAGAGGCCTTACGGTCTTTCTTTTTTGGTTTGTGAGAAAGACGACTACAATAAAGACTGGTTCTGTTTCTAGAAGAAGACGACTATATTAGAAACCATTTCCTGGTTTTTTAGTTGCATGTTGGAGCACCAAAGTTGGTGCTTCCCAACTCTATAAGCTCATGATGACCCAATCCGGCTCGACCCAAACTGACCCATCCTCATACCCAACTCGGCCCATAGACCCATAAAACTCATGACCTAACCCGGTCTATGACCCGACCCAGTTGATAACCGGACTCGGGTCATGACCCGATCCAGCCCATGGTCTGGTTTGGTCCATTCCCAGCCCATGGTACATGACCCGGATTTGGCTCATTCAATTAAGGCCCATTTTGACCCATATTATTCTTTATTCTTTTCGGGTTATTTCTGGGCTATCTATAAGTCCAATTTTGAGACATTATATATGAATTTTGATTTTCTCGGATATTTCGGATCTGTTTTTAAGGTTATTTTTGCACAAGAGCTCTCTGTTGTAACGTTTTATGGCCTGATGTCTTTTTTTTTGACATTTTTTAATCGGATAATTATTTTATATTTGAGTGTCTTTAATTAAAGTTGCAATTAAATTTAAATTCATGATTTATTTGTATTTAATTGCTCAAGATACATGTCTTATACGCACTCTTAAAGTTTTATCATTTATGAAATATTCACCTAAAGTTTTGATCTACTTATTTATTTCAGTTAAAGTTATATGCTTGAGATTTTGTACTATCTTTTCATGTTAAATTTTAGATTATTTTGATGAAAAGAATTCAACTTAAAGTTAAATATGTGAACATATTAAAATTGAATTGGACTCTATTCGTTACATTTTTTTTTAAATTTGAACTGTGTATAAATTTAACATTGGATCCCTAATTCTAAGAACTGAAATACGACATTTATGGATCATAAAGGTTAGGTTCTTTCCTATGGGGTTTATGGAGAACTGAGTGATCGTTTGGGATGCTTGGCGAGTGAGTTGGTTCTTGCCCAAAGGTAGATAATTCACAAATCTTGTAGTTTTCGAATCTTAGATATTTTCTCTATTAAGATTACTATGCGTACCATTGCGTTGAGTGTTTGTGTACGGCCTAAAGGTGTCATAGGTACTTGACGTTGTGTGTGTGAATTGAATAGTCTTGTATGAGATGGTTAGATAGAATAACTCTATTTGTCCAAAGGTATAGGAAGTGTCTGATTCTAGTCAAGCCATAGAGGCTAGTCTATGGCGTATTTTACCCGATGGGAAGCAAGGGCAAGTCATAGTGCCTGCCCAAAGGTGAGTTGTGATGTTGCTAAGTGCTTTCCTTGAAGTTGGCATGTGCACATAATGTAACTTCATACGTTTAAATCAAAATCTCTGGTTTAAGCGCAAGGGATTAAATTTAAAGAATTAATTAAGTTTTATTTTTGTGTTGACTTTTAAAAGGTGATCCTAAATTAAAAATTTTGTAGCAATGGATCTCTTGTCAATTACCAAACATATAGCAGGAGTTGAGCCGTGTTCTAGGTCAAATTTTAATACTTGAGAAATGACTCTCGATGTTTGTTTTGAGATTTTAGACATGTTCTTTGTGTTTACAACACCTAAACCTGCGGCGGTTACTCAAGATTCTCTTACTAAGGATAAGGAATTTTCTGAGAAATGGAATAAGGCTAACTCGTTAGCCATGTTAATAATCAGGGCCATCATTTCAGGGGTGGCATACCTGCTACAGAGACTGCTTCTAAATTAATAGCTCTTATTAAGAAACAATGCATTGGCAGTAAGAAGCAGGTCGTATATGATTACATACATGATCTCATGCACCTTCGATATGATGGCAGTGAGAATGTGAGAGATCACTTATTGAAGTTGTCTCAAATCCATTTGAGTATTAAAGAGTACGGGCTTAACATAGATTAAGAGTTGATAGTCTATATTGGGTTGCTTCCCTCCCTAAGGCTTTCGATATTTTTAAGGTGAATTATAATTCGCAAGAGCAGAACTGGGACTTGAACAAGTTAACTCAGATGTGCGCCATTGAAGAAAAGAGGCTTAAAGGCGAGCGACATGAGTCTGCTCATTTGGGGACTTCCAGCTCCAGTAAAAAGAATTTTAAGAAGAATGATCTTAAGAGGAATAAAAAAGGAAATCAGCCACAACAAAAATTTCAGAACAAGAGTAAAGGCAACGGTCAAAGTTTTGGAAAGGCAGCGCGTCCTCAGGGTCAGTCTGAAAGTGTAAGCGGTTGTTGATTTTGCGGCAAGGAAAGCCACTTCAAGAGCAAATGTGTGAATTATAAGAAGTGACTAGCGCAACAGCCTGAAGGTATTCTTAGAGTTTTAGTAGTCTCTCAGACATTTTCAGTTAATAGTCCTCATTCCTGGTTGGTTGACTCTGGTGCTTCTGTGCATGTTACACACTCTTTTCAGGTGTTTAGGAGTAGGAGAAGACCCAAACAGGAGGATAGATTGTTCCTTGGGAACGACCAGGCAATGTAGGTGGAGAGCGTCAACACCTGCGATTTAGTTTTGGACTATGGATATACTTTGACTTTACATGGGATATATTCTCCTTTAGGAGGGACATTATTTCATTGTCTAGACTTGCAGACTGTGGTTATGTTTTTACTTTTAGTAGTATGAGTTTGGATATTTCTTTTGATGGTTCTGTGGTTGGTCATGACATTTTAGTTGATGGTTTATATTTGTTATCTGTTGATTCTTTTCGCACCATTGCTATGGTTGCTGAGGCCTCGAACTCGACACCGCCCGGGTCAAAGCGTTCTTTGCTTAGGGATGATTCTACAACCTTATGATATAGGAAATTAGGTCACATATAAAAGAAAAGACTGGAATCGTTGGTTAGATCTGGTACTATTAGACTATTAGATTTCATCGATTTTGAAAATTGTATGGATTATATGAAGGGTAAAACTTCCAAACAGAGGAAGTTCTCCGCCTCTCGGGCCACTGAAGTTTTACAGTTGATACATACCGATATTTGTGGGCCTTTTTTTATTGATGCTCGTGATGACATAAGTATTTTATTACCTTTATTGATGACTACTCCAGATACACATATGTCTTCTTATTAGAGACGAAAGATCAAACTTTAGAGGTCTTCAAGACCTATCAGTTGGAAGTAGAAAATCAACTTGGGAAGAAGATAAAGACTGTACGTTCAGATAAAAGTGAAGAATATTTCGGGAGAATGGGTCCTAATGGTGTCAATCATAGACCATTCGTGGAGTACTTACAGACTCAAGGCATGGTTCCATAATATACTTCTCCTGACACTCTGCAGTAGAATGATATTTTAGAAAGGAGAAATCGTACTTATCAAGCAGTTGTTCGTAGCATGCTAAGTCACTCTACACTTAAAGAAGCGTTTTGGGGTGAAGCCTAGAAGATAATAGTTTACATTTTCAATAAGGTTCCTTTACAAGGCTGTACCTGAAACTCCTTATAATAGATGGACAACTAAGGATCCAAAGCGCGAACATTTACATATGTAGGGTTGTGAAGCTGAAGCTAAGTTTTATAATCCCAATATTAAAAAGTTGGATCCTCACATAATCAGTTACTATTTTATCGATTATGGACATCGATCTAGGACTTGGAGATTTTATTATCCTGGAAGAGTCATCGATATTGCTGAGACCAATATAGCTAATTTTTTGGAGAATGACGATTCCAGTGGGAGTTCACGTCAGAATAATAATACTTTTATTGAGAACTCTATATTTGACTTTATGCCTTCATCTGGTGGTAATATTTTTTCTTCCTTCACCACCTGATCCCATACATGTTGATACTTTGATTCAGACAAATCCAGTTACGGCTCCAATTGAAGAAGAATGTCCTATTCCACCTCATCTTTCACCAGTATCACCGGCTCATCCCAGAAGATCTGAGCGCTAGCATAAACCTGCTATTTCCGACTTCTACGAGGTGTATGGGCAAAAGGCGTAGTTTGAAGGTGTTGATCTTGATGATCCATTGACCTTTCAGCAGGTTATTGGTAGTAATGAATCCTCACACTGGCAGGAGGCCATGAGAGATGAGTTATTGTCCATGAAAAAGAATAAGGTTTAGGACCTTGTGGATTTGCCAGCGGATCGTAAAGTGGTTGCATGCAAATGAGCTTATAAGACTAAAAGAGATTATAGTGGCAAAATTGAAAGATTCAAGGCACGACTTATTGCAAAGGGTTTCAGACAGAAGAAATGCATTAACTATGATGAGATATACTCTTCGGTCTCTTCTAAGGATTCATTGAGGATAGTGATGGTTTTAGTTGCACATTACGATGTCGAACTACATCAAATGGACGTGAAGACTGTTTTTCTAAATAGAGACCTTGTAGAAGATATATACATGTCACAGCCAGTGGGTTTTGTGATTAAAGGAAAATAACAACTAGTTTGCAAATTGAATAAGTCCATTTATTGACTTAAGCAAACTTTTAGGCAGTGATATTTGAAATTCGATAGGTTATCACTAGTTATGGGTTTAAAGAAAATATTATTGATCGTTGTATATATTTAAGAAATAGTGGGAGTAAATTTGTCATTCTGATTCTATACGTGGATGATATATTACTTGTAAGTAACGATATTCATTTTCTCCATGATATCAAGAGTTTTCTCTCCAAGGCATTTGATATAAAGGATTTAGGTATTGTTGAGTATGTGCTTGGCATCAAAATTCATCGTGATAGAGTTGTCGATTGTTTAGGTCTTTCACAGAAGACTTACATAGAGAAAGTACTTAACCGATATAACATGGATAGATGCGCTCCAGGTGAAGCACCTGTTTTGAAGGGTGATGATATTTTCCAGGATCTATAGCCCATAACTAAGGCAAAAAGGCAACAAGTAGGTCAAATGAGTATGCTTCAGTTGTGGGTAGTCTTATGTATGCAATGATTTGTTTACGTCTCGACATCAGTTTCGCTGTCACCCTCCTTAGCCGATATCAGTCTAATCCATGAATTGCGCATTGGAAAGCTGCGAAGAAGGTACTTCGTTACTTACAAAGAATCAAAGATTTTATATTGACCTATCGTAGATTAGATGAGCTTAAGATTGTCCGATACTCGATTCTGATTTTGCTGGTTGTAAGGATAGCGTCAAATCGACAGCAAGTTATTTGTTTTTACTTGCGGAAGACGTTATTTCCTGGAGAAACGTCAAACAGACTTTTATGACAGATTCTACTATATACGTCGAGATTATTAGTTGTTGTGAGGCTACCGCTATGCATTATAGTTGAAGAATTTCATCGGAGATCTAAAGATTGTTGATTTCATTCATCATCCTCTTATCATCTATTATGACAATGAGGCTGTGACCAAGTTTGTGAGACATTGAAAGGTTACCATGAGGAATAAACATTTCGATGTCAAGTATTTCGTTGTATATGAGAACATTCGAAATGTTGTTATAGAGATTCTTCACATTAGTACGAAACTTATGATTGCAGATTCCCTTACAAAGGGTTTACCATCCAAGGTTTTCAAGGAACACATGATCCGGATGAGACTTGTTGAGTTGTTGACTCAATTCTAGATTTCATTTTATTTGAACATGTTATTATTGTTTTTTTTCTGCTATAGATCATGGATTTTTTCGCTGCATTTATATACATACTTTTATTTTGAGCTCAGATTATTATATTGTCGCATGCTATCATTTACAGGTTATTGGATCATTACTCATAATAAGGTGGTATTTGTTTCAAGGTATGGTGGCAGTTGTCACAAGGTATGGTGGCGATTGACACAAAATAACTTGGAGTGTTCGACACTCAAGTTTGTTTGGGCTAAATATGAGTTGGCTCCACGTTGGTAATGCCTTCACTCTGATGAAAAGGTGACTGATTTGTCACAAAGTGGAATGCAAGATTACATCAGAGTGACATACAGTGGCATGAAATAGGACTTCACGAAAATGAGTATCAGACCAAGTTTTAAGAGTACTATATCTCTCGTGTCACATTGTTTAAAATAAGCACGTAAAGGTTAAGGACTTTGAAGTTTCAAGTAGTGTTAGTTTTGTGACCATTGAACTGTCCTAGTGTCAATATTGAGTACACTAGTGCATTTATGATCTTCACTAATGGTGCTTGGAATAGAGATGAAAGGATATATCTCTAATCTCTAAGATTTTTTAAAATAGGTGCACCGTGTCAAATTTTCTTAAGGGAATAATTTGGACTTGGTATTTCAAAATATTTAAAAAAAAAAAAAAAAAAAAAATCCAATTGGTCTTAAGGTCCAAGTGAGAGACTGTTGGATTTCACGGATTTATGTGATCCTTGAGTCATACATCATGGTCAAGGTCAAACAGTCCAAGTTGTTAACTTAGAGAGATGGTGGAACACTAGTTGTGGTCAAAGTAAAAGTTTTCAATTAAATCAAGGGTTGTGATTAAGTGTGGTAATCCTGACCGTTAGATTCTTTAATGGGCAAGTTGCTAACTTATTTAAAGGGATATAGAGTCTATATTTCTACACGCAATATATGTATCAATTGAATTAAAAGAATTCAAAGAAAACTCATCTTCTCTATGGTGTGCAAAGAAAAAGAAAGTTTTCCATCAAATCATTGATTGAAGGATCATTGCTCGCTCGGATCATTCAAGGCTTAATCCTCGCGTGAAAAACTCTACAGTGTAAGATATGCTAAAGTTTTATTTAATTTCGCTTTTAATTGCAAGAAGATCCTAATAGTTTTCAACATGTTTTTCTTATTTCAAAGAGCACTCTCCCCTTTTTTTTCTTCCTCCAATGCTTCTCTCTCTCCCAATATTCATTTGGAACAACAAAGAGCATCAACTGCTCTTTTCTACTCTTCTACTCTCAGCAATACATCGCCAAACATAGCCTATATTATTTCAAAGAATAGCTCTATTAGCACCCACCTGCCCTACTAGTCACATCATCTACAAGTATGGCTAAGTTGGTGGATTTAGAGTTTTGGTTGGTGCAAATAGAGGTACCCTATCACAAATTTCTAAAAGAAAACAGACATTTTGGTTGGATGGTCTTTGTAGCTATTTTATTTCTTAAAAATGTTCTTTTCATTCCCAAAATATCCTATCAAAGAAAAAAATAATTGATGGGGGGCACTTTGGGAAGAAAAGATGAGGGCATTTAATGGGGCAAAAAGGGTTATAGAGAAATCTTTAAGATAAGGTGCAAAACATCACTCAAAACATAATGAGTACCAATAGGCATTTTTTCCATCTTTTAATGCAAGCTTAAAGAGAAGTTATGTTGCTTTTATAACTACTAGATCACCTGTATATAAGCCAACATCAGTCTCTGCATTGTGATCAGACGATTATAGAAGGCCGAGGCCGAAACCATCACCGTAAGTGTATCAAATTGTAAATTGTTTATAAATTTCACAAGTGAAGTAAACACTTATTTGCCGTCATATTTTGTTGAAAGAGAATTTCACGGATCTCAAGGCCAAATACTTTATTCATTTAACCTTCATATCCGCCAAATTCAAAAATTCATTCAAATCCGCTGCGAAAGGTGTTTGATACTTATTAAAAAAAAAAATGGGGGGGAATAAAATCTCTAATGCCCCCTTAATCCTATTATCTTATAGTGAGAGTATAATTTCTCAAACCTACGATTTTTTTTCTTTGATAATATAGGGTATCCCAAATTTTGCCCTTCGCCTCCAAATCTCCTGTGACACCTGTTTTCGTTGAGGGGTCGTTTCTAACCTGTGACATCAGGGAGCTAATTTGAACCCCTGACCTCAACTCTCGGCGCTTGAGGTCATCACCACTAGGGCACTGATCCAATCCCGAGCAAACCCGATTCAGCAGACCATCGCAACAAACCTTCAGTGGGTAAAGACCAATCAGATGGTGTTTGGATTAAACACTGGATTGCAGCCCATAAGGTGCAAAATCAATTCATGTGGGCCAGAAAGTAAGGTAAGGAGACTCAACCAAAGCACAGTTGACAAAAAAAAAAAGCTCACACCACCTACAGACACCCACTTTGAGTGATTTAAAGTTGTTTCTTGTGCCTGCTGAAAGGAGAAGTGACAAATCTTACATTCCACCCGAAAAGATAAAAGTCCCCCTTTTTGCCCTTTTTATTAACAGTAGAAGATTCTGAGTATGTGCTCTTAAACTCAATGTTTTTTACAAGCCATAAAACATTTATTTCTATTTTTATTCAGTTTTATATTAATTAATATATGATCAATGGTGTCCGATGCACTATCAAATTAACAATAAATGCTTATGAGATAACAGTTGTATGTAGTAGTATCGATGTTCCGTATGCTTAATATCGGATAGATTGTTTCGGGTCCATGTCTTTCTTTTTTAGTTTCACCCTATTTTAAAATTAGGAAAAGGGCATACGGGTTCGAATGCATGAGTGAAAAGGGCATACAGGTTCGAACACATGGATGAACCCATACATTCGAACTCCAGATCATGTGTCACATGGCACGTGATCCCAAAACAACACCCGTTTTGGGATCATGTGCCATGTGATCTAAAAGTTTTGTGATGGTTAAAATCTTGGTAAAAGTTTGGGTATCGCCCCAAACATCTTAGTGCATTGATTTTTTTTTCCTTGACCATATTTTGGACGGTGGATATTCACAAATTTTAACTTTTTTTCCTTTTGAGTAGACTTTATCATCCTTGTGAAAGTTGCCGTGGCACTCAAATCCCCTAGATGGGTGCCATGTGGACCCACTTGATTCGAATGTATGGATCCACTATGGATTCGAATCCATATCCCGGGGCCTCTTTAAAATTTAGTTTAGGAATAAATAAGGGTTTGAACCTTTTGTGGGTTGTGTAAAGGACAAATATAGAAAAGCCTAGCTTCAGGGTTTTGGGTTTATTGTATCTGTGTAAGGATATCAAAGGGTCGGGTCGGGCCCGGCCAAATTTTAAGCCTGCCATACCTTTTGGCACCCATCTTGACCTATGGGTCAACGGTATATGTGTGCCCAACTGTTGAGTCAGGCTGACACGGTTCAAAAGTCCCACACCCTTTATATATTAAACATCGGGTAAGGCCGGGCAAAAATCTGCGAGCCCAATCTGATCTGACCCTTGAGTTGCTTCAAGCCCGATCCAACCCTATGGACCAAGTTTACTGCCTGACAAGGTTTAGAAACTAGGCCAAACGGATCGGGTAATAGGCCGACCCAACCCGTTGGCAGCCCTAGTTTTGTTCTTTCAATCAATTCATATGTTAGGCAGCTCCTGCTCTACGGCCATTGCCCCAACTTTCGGCCGATGTGGTTCATACAACTTAACTAATTATATATGATTACTGTTGAAATTTCCCCCTTTAAAATTTAATAAGAAAACAATTAAATTAACATTTTTAATTGAGATAAAAACAGATAATGTAATTCAAAAAAACCCCATCTCATTTCCATCTACCTTTGTCTTTGCCAATTGATATTATTCAATCCAAGGCTCAAAAAATCGGATTTCATTTCGGTGGGGACCGAAACCGAATCTTCCCCCTAGTACAAAAACTACCGATAATTTGAGTTATCGTTTCAGTTCCGGTGGGTACTGAAACCGAAATATTTCGGATAAAATTTTGAACCATGATTCAATCTATTGGGTCTTCCAAACTCACCAAATCACAAATTCTAATAAAATAAGAGATAAAATTCAAATACCACCCCAACACACAAACCATTATAACATACAATGACATTATAACAATACAATCTTAAATATGGTGAATAAAATAACAATGATATCGACGATGATCGCGATCCCAACCGATCACGATGGTGATCGTGATCATGATGATACTAGTACAGACATAGTGTAACAATCGGACCGTGCGAGCTCATTCCCCTCGTGTCGTGTCGCCGACGTATTCCTCGGTGGTCATAGGGGCTAAGAGCCCTCTAAACAGACCAAAAGAGATCCTACGAAACAACCCATGTCATAAAAACTTGAGACAACCCAAAAATTTGGCTCTTGAAGGGAGGGAGAGAACATGGGTGTAGCTAAAAAACTCCGGGCAGCCATTGTTGTTGAACTATAGCTACTTAGTTAGCTAGAGAGAGAGAGAGAGAGAGAGAGAGAGAGAGAGAGAGAGCGTGAGAGAGATATATGAACACTTATTATATGAATTATATAATATATATATAGAGAATGTAGTAGAGATTGGTGTCCACTTTAGGTAGGCAGTTGGAAGAATTGTGGAGCACGCATACTGTAGAAACTTAATCTTATATTCCCGCATGCATATTTTTCTTTGCTGTACAGGGCCACTGCACGTTTCCACATAAAAAGTGGAGGCGGGAGGTGGTTTTTAGGGCTATGAATGTGGGGCTGTGGATTGTGGTGGTCTAGGGTACCCTAAAGTCGTCCACCTTTATGGGCCACACTCCAAAGTCCAAAGGGCCTTTATATTTATTTACTTTAGCTTTTTGTATTTTAGGCTTGGATTTACTCTGGGGTGTGTCTTATCGAAATATGTATATTTAACGGTGCACCGTCCATCGATCCAAACCGTCCGATTATATGAAACGCTGCGGCAGGGGTAGGGGGGAACGGGCCAGACCAGTCGATGGGTCACGTCTTTGGTTGAAATTTTACGAGCTGGGACCCACACTTTGTTGACAGTGGAGGTCTTGTGGACGGGGCTCGGACAGGCCTGCCTGACCCATTTGCATGTGGGCCGTCTCGTATCCCTAAAATTCCACTCGTCTTGCACACAAAAAATCTTACACCATCAAAACCAATTGTGAAGACTAAGATGATCCAGGAAGGGCTGATGAAGTAGCTTATCTCTACTGTAAGGCATACATGAATTTTCATGTTTTAAGTGCCACGTAGAGCTCATTAGCATTGTTTAAAATATCTTACATGAATTTTCATGTTTTAAGTGCCATATGATGAATCGTTCTTCAAAATTTGACTTTTATATTTAAAATTTAGTTTAAAATATTATTATTTTCTAAAATTGGTCTATAGTATATACAACCTGCTCGAGCTTTATATGTCAACAAAAAAATACAAAAAAAATTGTTGGGTAGTCGTGCAACCATGAACTTTGCGGGTTCGTCGCGATAATGTGCTCACTAATAAAATGGAGTTGTCACCCAAAGTTTTTGGTGTCCCGGGATCCCCAAAATCAATATTATAAGTACCGAAGTGTGAAATATAACTCCGAATTCGGTCTGCGCCAAAGCCTCTAGGTAAAAACTTCAGTTACTAATCAGGAAGGTGTTAGGCACCCGATTAGCCCACTCGTAAGTAGTCTCTACTATGGCAAAAAATAAAATAAAAAAAATACACAGTACTTTCCTTATCTCCGAAGGGACTCCGATCCTATTTAAGCCTCCTGCAATTACCGAAATTCTGGCGGCGTAACGGCTCAAATTCTAAGATAAAGAAAAAATAAAAACTAAAAAAAGAAGGCAGAGGAATAGAGGGGAGAGCCGGATGTCACGGGGTAACTTTTTTCGACACCCGTGCGGCGCCTCGCTGCCGCTACAGTGAGGCCAGCCTAACTCAGATACCAGTTTGTCACAAGGCATAACCCAATATGGGTTATCACGCCTGTGCCACATCTCACTGCCGCGCACAGCGAGACCTCATATCCAACCATCACTCTGATACCACCCGCCTAGAGGACGGGAACTCCCGCGTCGTGGTTGCCTTCACTCGAGGCAAACCCACTCAATGCATTGTGTCTACTCGCGACACACATGCCAGCACCTCAGTGCCCCTTGGCTTGTCCAGCTTCACCCTGTGCAATGCACTAGTTCCTCGCTTTAGACAAAGGCATGCCTCTCTTCATGCCATCCAAGCCAACCAACGTGTGTGGTCCACGCGACCAGCACCCTAGGAGTAGCATGCGGCTCTTCATGCTCTCCAAACCAAGCATCGTGTGAGGCCAGCACGACCAACACACTTCTGCTCCAGGCCCTCAGCTAGTGTGCGCTACTGCGTCCCACATAGCCCTTGAGAGCCCCAGTGAGGCCACCGACCCATGTGCACCGCGACGCAGGCACGGGGCCACATAGTAGCCTCACCCCAGGTGACACATGGCATCGCCGCATTGCTGCAGCAATGT
Organism: Chloranthus sessilifolius; assembly: GCA_021018995.1. NCBI lineage: Eukaryota > Viridiplantae > Streptophyta > Magnoliopsida > Chloranthales > Chloranthaceae > Chloranthus > Chloranthus sessilifolius. Next base: position 120,711,152 of record CM037592.1, read on the forward strand.
TCTAGGCCCACCCTAACCTAGAAAGCACATGCGCTCATCCCGCAACGCAAGGCCCCATGTGTGGGAGAATAGCTCCATAGCTCCCTTCCCCCTATATATGGTCTAAAGACCAACTTAGGCAAAATAGCAGAAAACCCTCAAACCTATTGGTTTGTCATACCCCCATGACACACAATCTCCTGCTCGTGGCACACACCTGCAAAGGTGGTGTCTTGCCATTAAACATGGCACACGATCCTCTGACCGTGGCACCCAGTGCCATCCTCCAAGCCCACATGGCTTGCTAGGTCACGCATCAACGTCTCTTACGACCGTGTCGCGTCCGCATCGCGACTACGTCATGAGGCCCTCATGGCCTCATGTCCAACATAGCACTGCATCGCGACCATGTCGCGTCCGTGTCGCGACCATGTCGCGTGCCCTCATGGCACCACATGGCGTACCCTCATGGCACCGCATCACGTCTAAGTCGTGACTGTGTCTCGCGTTACTTGACACCATATCGGGTCCGTCATTGCACCCAGATGCCGCGTGCCCTCTTAGCACCGCATCGCGTGCACTCTTGGCACCGCATCGCTTGCCATATAAGCTAGATGTCGCGTGTCCTCTTGACACCACATCGCGTGCCACCATGGCACCGCCTCATGTGCTTTAGCACTTGGACGTCGCGTGCCCTCTTGGCACCACGTCGCGTGCCCCAACGCGAAGCACCGCACTACGTGCCTAATGGCACCAAGACGTCGCGTGCCCTCTTGGCACCACGTCGCGTGCTCATACGCGGAGCACCGCATTATATGCCTTATGGCACCAGGACGTCGCGTGCCCTCTTGGCACCACGTTGCGTGCTCCACCGCGGAGCACCGCATTCTAAGCCCTTCACGCGTCTAGCCACCATACTAGACTGCAGCTTAGTCCGGTCACCGTCGCATTATGCATCAGGGACTCATGCACACGTCGCAGGGCCACGTGCCTCTGCGCCTACGCGTGCTACACGGCTAGCTTACAAGGTCCGTTTGCCTTCTTGCTAGCTAAGTGCCCAGTTCCAAGGTCGTCATGCCTTCATGCTAGCGCACAGATTAATGAGGCCGTCACACGGAGCTCTTGAGCCCTTGTAGCACTGTCGCTGGATCTTTGCTTTGACGCTAACTCTGGTGAGCTTCTGAAGGCAAATGGGTTAGAGATGGGTTTTAGCTTGCTATGGCTTGAAAGTTGGAGGGTATGAGGGATGAACTGAGATTTCCTAATTGGCTATGGTTGGGAAATGGTATTGGGGGAAGTATGGAGGTAGGGAATGAACCTGAATTTCAAAACTTAGAAGGTTTGAGCTTTTAGAAATTTCTCTCTACTCTGTCTTTTTTTATAAATTTTTTCTCTGCTCTAGGTTGGTCATCTCTTTGTTTTTTTTTCTCTGTGAAAACTTTTTTAGGTCAGAAATCTTTCTCAGTGAAAACTTTTCTACGTCAAAAAATTCTCTTTTGAAAATTTCTCTAGGACTTAAAAGTGAAGGGTGGGGGCTTCTATTTATAGAGTTGGGGGTGATTAGTAAAGGGTTAAGTTACTAATTGGATTAGAAATTCAGTAATGGGAAATCTAAGATTTTCTAAGGCTTGGAAAAGGTGAAAAAGGTTTTTAATGGTGGATGATGGGGATAGCCATGATTGAATCCTGAATCATGTTTACGATTGCATTTTGATTATGATTTTGCATTCTGAACCCTCCTGATTACAATTTTACATTCTAAACCTTGTTTGCAATCGTATTTATGATTGTTCGTGCATTCTGAATCATGTTTACGATTGCATTATGAATACGATTTTATGTTTTGGATCCTGTTTACAATTGTATTTACGATCGTTCTTGTTGAATTCCTGCATTTTTGCTCGTTCTTCATTTTGTCATAAATTTTGATGTACAACTCGGAATTAGGCGATTCTTGGCTTATTGGAAAGTTGGAAACCTTTTCTTTCTAATAGTATAAGCTCTAGCTCCTGAAGAAATCTATAGAAACTTTGACACTCCTCTTTTCATCTGCTGTTTATAATAGTATTTACGATTGTACTGAATTCGTATATTTCTGTGCATTATTTATTTTATCATAACTTTTGATGTACAACTCGAAATCAAACGATTCTTAGCTCATTGGAAAGATGAGAACCTCTACTTTTCAATGATATAAGCTTCAACTCTTATAGATATCTATACAAACTTTAGCACTCCTCTTTTTATCCGCTATTTTGGATTGATTCAACTCGGATTCTATGGGTCTCGTTGGGCTTTCTAAGGGTTTGGGTTGATTCCTAAGGGTCTGAGAAAGATTCTAAAGGTTTGGGTTAAGTTCTAAGGGTTTGAGAGGTGCTTTTAGAAGCTCGGGAATACGCCTTTCTCGAAGTATGGGTCGATCATGCCTTGAACCAGATTTGAGTGTCTACAGTAGCTTTAATAGCGTCCACAGAATCTTTCGGGGCACCTACGCCCAAAATCATTGGTTGCCTTAAATTAGACGATGGAGATCATGTTTCAATCCAATCTACCACCCAAGGGATCTTGAGATCATGGCGCACCTATCAAATGGTAAGTTTTTAATTCCACATGACACATATTATAAAATCTTTCCACTCTAGTATAGATCATATGTCACCGGTACAAGATCTTGAGTTGCACCATAAGTGCTAAAAGTTCATGGAATTTTTTAAAAAAAATTAACGTTTTTGTCCATTTCATAGACCATAGGTATGTGGTTTTCATCTAAAATTTTACCTTCCAAAATTTTCAATCGTTGACCACCAAATCAATTGTGCAAAAACGATTTATCTTTTTTCAATTAATTGATTAGGTGCCAAAAGGCGCTTGATCCCATATTTGGTGTCACCTGGAACCCAAACGCCTAGAGTGTGAAGTTCAACTCTACAAAAGTAATAGTTCTTTTAGTCCAATATATATATATATATATATATATATATATATATATATATATATATATATATATATATATAGTGGTAGTCATTCTCTCACCCGAGTCATGAAATATCATACAATAACTCTAACAATCACTGGTTGTATGTCACATTAGGTTGACTTTTCAATCTGATATAACATGCAACCAATAGGTGCTCGAGTCATAAGCTTATGTCGCGTGACTCGAGTCATATAATTATTTTCATATATATATATATATATATATAGAGAGAGAGAGAGAGAGAGAGAGAGAAAGAGGAAAGGTGAAGGTACTCACTGTACTCCAATATCCATGGATGTCCACGTGGCCACCCAAATACTGTTTTGGTGCCACATGGAGTTACAGCCATAGTGACAAATTTTGCCGAAATTTCGCGAAATTCACCGAAAAGGGGGTCAAACGAAAATTTCGGCATTTTTCGGTAATTTCGGTATTTTTCGGCGAAATTTTAGTATTTTTTTATGTTTAATTTTTTTTTTTTTTTTTAAATATGTTAGTAATTTAGTCTATATTGTAGTAATTTTTTTAAAAAATATTAAATATATTTTTAATCCCCGAAACTTTCCCGAATTATTTTCGAAAGGTGTCGAAATTAATCCGAAATGTACCAAAAGGACCCCCCACCGAAAAATTACCGAAAACGAAATTTGTCACTATGGTTGCAGTAGCCATTTTTTAAAAATGAATTAACAACTGAGAACCAAATTTGACTGTGATTCAAGGATCTAGATTTTACGTTCCAAAAAATACATGGCGGAGATATTATTTTAGATTTTTCTTTTTCAGAAATAATTTAAATAACACTACCTTGCTCCACGTGATACCCCAAAATATGCTTTAACTATAACGTGGACCTCTACGTAGATGTTGGAGTACGGTGAAAGGACTCCACCTGGAGTACCTTCCCGATTCTCATATCTTATATATATATATATATATATATATATATATATATATATATATATATATATGCCGAGAGAGAGAGAGGGAGGGTCAGACGTTACTCATGGGGTTTGACACCACCAACTAGTCAGTTAGGTGCTAGAGCGCCCAACCAGAAGATCTGGTTCCACAAATACTTTCCAAGCCCGATCAAATATCATGTAAAAAAGAAAAATAAAAAAAGGGTCCTTATCCACCATGAAAAATATGGTCAAAGTTGGAAACAATCAATGTGCTAGGGTGAGTGGGCGTCACGCTATATTTGACTTATGATTTGAAGGGGAAAAAGCCGTCAAAGTTGGAAACAATTAAGGCACCAGGGTAAGTGTGCGTCACCCTATATTTGACCTATGATTTAAACGGGGAAAAGTCTCGTGACTTTACAATCCAAAACGGGTGTTATGTTGGAGCACATGACCCTTTACCTATATATATATATATATATATATATATATATATATATATATATATATATATGGTACCTTTAAGTTAACCCAGTGAATCTTTGAGTTCATCTATGTTAAAAATCTATACTCCAATGCACTAGACGATGGTGATCATTTTTCGTCTCAATCTTTTATGCGATGGATCTTGAGATCATGGGCGTATCATTAGATGACCAATTTTTTATTTCATGTGGCATATATCCCAAAAAAGTGATCTTAACATCATGTGAAACTCATCATGCTCAAATCTGATTTTAAGGTCACTTTTTTGCAATGTGTCACGTGAAATTAAAAAATTGACCGTTGATCGGTTTTAAATTGTACCCTTGTAAGTGCACAAGATCTATCGTAGCACGGTGAAATTAAGGGTGTCGAACCCACATGGAAGCGTAAAATTTAATTAATTTTTAGAAGCGTTAAACGAGCCTAAGGAAGTACCAAAGGCGAGATCTTTGTCACGATAAAAATTAACAACTAAACAAACATAAAAATAAAAAAATCTAAACAAAGCTTGAGCAAGGAAAATAATAAAAAATCAAACAACGATGAAAAGATAATTAAGGAGTCCGCTAACCCTAGATTTATAATTTTTCTATCAACAATCAATCACATATTTTTATGTCAAATTATATACCATCATTTATCAAAAGAGAAAAATAAAACAAAAAGAATGTGATTATTGATCCGACATACCCTATCTAAAAACGATAGCTCAGCCTATTATTGCGGTATGAATCATGTAAAAAGCATATCGTATCTCAAAATTCTAAATCACGACAGTAAGATCCAATCATTTAACTCTAAGAATAATGAATTATAAAGAATGTTACTATTGATCCGACATACCCTATCTAAAAATGATGACTTAACCTATCATTGCGGTATGAATCATATAAAAAGCATAACATATCTCAAAATTCTAAATTACGACAGTAAGATCCAATCGTATGACTTGAAAGTCGTACGATTCAATATTTATAAAAAGAAATTATTGAATAAAAATAAATTAACTACTTATCTAAGGGTCACTTCCTCCTTGAATGAACGATTTTAGTCGTTCATCTCCAATCTACACGCAAGGCACAGATCCAAAACCATCAAACACGTTTTTTAATTTATTAAATGTATGTTCGGATCTTTTAGGAAAAGATCCGAAACCTTACAAAGCTTTGATTCCTACTTACAAACTAATTATCATAAATTAAAACTAAGCACTAAAAAAAACAATAAAGAAAACCTAAGAACAAAATACTAAGAAAGTTGGCCAAGAAGGCCACCAAAAGAAGCCCCTTTAAAACACTCGTAGCTTCCTTTTTATATGGTCGAGCAAACCCTATCCCTAATAGCCTCAATCGATTGAGAATTTAAATCTCAATCGATTAACTTTTGATTCGAAGTAAGTGGGGACAAAGCTGCCTTCTCCTGTCAATCGATTGACACTTAGTCCTCAATCGATTGATATCTAGGGGTAGATTCTTCACTCTCTTGGTGGATGTTGAGTTACTTCACGAATTTATGTGCTTCTTTTAACTTTTAATCCATTGCTCCAATGCAACCTTTAATAATCTTCTTTTATACTCTTTAACAATCTCACGGTCAGAAATACATTACGGCACCGATCACCAATGCTCTCATGTAGCCTTAATTATGCACTTTTATACTTTTATCAGATCCAACGGTCACAAACACCTGAAACCACTAAAACTGCATAACAGTCATTAGAATGCCTTCATCGAATAGTCAAATGTTGGTATTAGGGTGCGAAATATGGTCATATTTCAGTGTCGATCATACCCCCAAACCTACACTTTGCTAGTCCTCGAGCAAAGAGAATGATAATATGTCAAAGCAAGTAAAACTAACATCCTAAAAAATTAAATGCCACTTTCGTACGGAGCACGATTGCATTTAGTATATGCAATAAGCCTTTAAACCCCTAGGTGATCTCTAGTGGAGGAGTTGTGCCTCCTTAGGGTTTACAGTAAAGATATCCACAAACTTTCAAAACTGTTTTCAAAATCATCGACAAAATAATTTTCAAAAATCGATTTATATAATATATATACCTTTAAAATCAAAAATCAATAATCATTTCAGCATGCAAATGTTCATTCTCAAATATCGATGCTATGATAATTCCACTGTTGTTTATTCCAATTAACCCAATGCTCCGATTCTTAGACCAGTCTTTTATTTATGCCTAGAGTGTCGTGTGTGCATGTGACAATGCTTAAATCGTTCAATTGCTGGATTAATCCAAACCGGGAATCATCGGATTCAAAGTTTCGACTCTATCCTCACTTTAGGTTTACACTCAAAACAAAATTGCTCCGATGAATGGTTTATATTTTCATCCACATGTGAGATAGAGTTACAACACGAATTAAAAAAATCTCAAATGATATAAGAAAGACGGTGCATCAAAGAATTTTAAAAGCAATCTCATAAGGAATGATGTTTGTATCCTAAGAATGTTATACCAAGTATCATAGTTATTGCATCATCACTCTCCACATGACATTTACCACTCATGATTGGATCAACAAGGTCTTTTCTAAGGTTGTAATGGGGCTCGGGTGAAGGTTATGAAATAAAGGGAAAATTGAATTCAAATTTATCTGAGAAATCGGAAAAAGAAACACATTTGATTCTTTAACTTTACACTCTTTCTTTTTCGGATATTTTAGAATTTCTCTTTATCTATTTTTCTCCTTTTTCATTCATTCTTTTGTTTTTTTTTTTTTTAACACCACCTTCTATTTTTTACATATTTCTCATTTCTCTACCTCTTGCACAAAGATATATATTTTTTTCTTTTCTTTTCTCCCCTTTTATTCACATATTTTTCTGCCATATACTCCTTATAAGTATTATTATCATAACTCTCCATTTTCTCTCTTGTTCTCATCCCTCTTTCCCAATTTCTCAGAGATTGAAGGGTGAAGTTTTGTATATATATATATATATTAAATTAGTGTGGGGTATGGTTAATATAGCTTAATAAGGAATATTTAGGATAAAATTTTTCAATTAAGGCTCAAAGGGAGTGCGAAAACATAAATCAATATAAGGTGGGACATTTTGGGCACAAACGAGTCAAGGATGACCTTTGATAATTTCCTTTCATGATAGTAATGATGCCTGCTTGTCTTGAGTTTAAATGCAATGAGTTCTAGCACAATGATATAAAGTATGCGAAATAAACCAACTGAGATAAAATGTATGAGATTTCAACAATTAAGCACGAATTTTAAAGATACTCTGAATTTATTTTAGCACTCTTCAAGAACGAGGAAAAAGTTCTAAAGCTCACGGGGTTTAGTCTTTCTTAGGATCATAGAATTCCATATTTGAACTAATCTTTTGATTTCCGGACCTAAGCATGGCGAAGGTGCATAATTTTTCTAAGCATAAATTTCAAACCAATATTTAAATGTTCGTAATTCAGTTAATTATCCTAAACAACAGCAGTTTTATCATGACATGAATATTTAAAATTAAAAATTTTATATGCATCAGTGACTAAAGTTTGAAAACTACGCCAAAATAAAATAATGATGATTTTTTTTTTTTGCAGAAAATGATATTGAAGGTGCATATAAAATGTGGTTACTGTAAAATTATGAGCCACACATTACACTGCAAAATTATGAATCACGCATTTGAGCACACCACCCCCAAACCTAAGTGGTGCTATGTCCTCATTGCACAAAACCATAAATATTAAAATAATAATAGGACAGTCAAAAAAATATGATTTAGATCGGCACAAGTACCAACAATGCTAGGTCAATGTCCCTTACAAAGGAGGAGGGTGCGGAGGAGTTGGAAGAGCTAAGGTCACTCTTTTTTTTTTTTTTTAATTATTTTATTTTATTTTTATTATTATTATTATTTTATATAAAACATGAAATAGAAATTCACATAATTTACCTCCTCAATTGATCGATAGATGTTGGTGAATCGATCGATTGAACAAAGTCGAACTCTGTCAATCGATTGAAATAAATCAATCAATTGAAATAAACCAATGAGAAAAATCTAACTCAGCTTTTTTTTTTTGTTCCTTGGTCAATCGATTGAATTTAAGCAATCAATCGATTGAAATGGAGCAGAAGGCAGAGTTTAATAATTCATGCCAAAATTCCGAGTCAATCGATTGATTATGTGAAATTAAGCGATTGGCTGACAAACAGTGTGCGGTTTTCAGAGTTCGAGAAGAAAAACAGAAGATTTTTTTTTTAAAATTTTAATTTTAATTTTTTTTTTAACCATCAAATAAAATTCCTAAATTGATCATTTACAAGGGGCTTGGGTTGCCTCCCAAGAAGCGCTAAGTTTTTATTTTGTGGTCTTCAGCCGGACCACCCCCAAGCAACGAGAGAAATGTGGAAGGGCCATTCATCTAACATGTTTTGGTTGCCCTTTGTATGAATTAAGGGCTTGAGGCTTTTGGTGGGTGGATTTTCAGCAAACTTATCCACCCCGTAAACCATGAAATATTTGGTTCTAGCGCGTGTTGGGAATTTGAGAGCACCAAATAAATAATTATTTACAATCAATGGACTTGAGGGTTTGTCTAAGCATTGTAGAAATGGATCATTGGGCACATAAGGTGCCTCATATGTAATGCTTGACTGCTCAATCGATGTAAAACAAGGAATTGTATCCTCCTCATGCAAATGTTCTTGGGGTATAATAGGAGTAACACAAATTGGTTGGCTATCGTCCACTATTTCAATCATATTTGGGCCAACAACCTCTTCCTTATAATCTATCTCATGCCCGCCCCAAAGCGTCATGGTCTCAACCTTAGGCTCATGGGTGGGGGTAGGCTCAATTTGACGAAAATCAGACCACATAGTTAAGATTTGGTCTTGAAAATCAGACCACATAGTTAAGATTCAGTCTTCGAAACCGGGACTCCATTGAGATTGTGAGTAATGTGGGTCAAATTGAGGTTGGTCAGAAAATTTTTGCCTATAAGGCTGATTTAAATTACAACCTTGATTTGGTTCCCACCAATTAGGATCATTTTCCCCATATACATCCAAATGTGGGAATGGATTAGGATCATTCTCCCCATATTCATCCCATAGGGATTGTGAATATTGTGGGTCAAATTGGGATTGGTCTGAAATTTTTTGCACATAAGACTGGTTTAATTCACAACCCTGATTTGATTCCCACCAATTAGGATCATTCCCTTCATATTCTTTTCATTTTTGGTATAGAATATCATAATTAGGTAAGATGAGAAAATTTGATTAGGGGTACATTAATCATGGCTCAAAGGGTTTCAATATGCCAATAAATTATTATTTGGGTAACTTAACACCTATGAAATCTTAGAGGGCATCTATGCAAAAATCATCGACTCTTTCTATTAGTTGATGGAGATCGTTTTTCTGCCCAATCTTCCACATAAGGGAATTTGATATCAAAGCAAGTCAAATAATATATGACAAAATTATTAACTCTCTTAACTTTGTAGGTTTCTTTAAAGGTGTTAGAAAAGATAACTTTTATGGCAAAGTTGTTAATTTTCTTAACTTTGTAGGTTTCTTTGAAGGTGTTAGGAAAAGAATGGCAAAATTATTAATTCTCTTAACTTTGTGGGTTCCTTTAAAGGTGATGGTCCAAATAGACCCAAAAATTGATAATGAACATATTTTGGACTCATTTCGATTTTGGGGGGAAAAATATATAATTTATTAGGTAGTATGAGAAAACTGAGAAAGTAGCTTAAAATAATAAAATGGTGATTGCACCCCATTCAAATCCATTATTGTTTGGAATTAGGCAATGGAGATCATTTTTCACCCTAATCTTTCGTATAATAGTTCTTGAGATTATGATCTTAATCTCGTATAGGTGTAAGTTTTGAACCGAAATTCAAACTCGTCCAAAAAACCAAACTAATTGAACCAACCCCAATCGATCCAAAAATCAGTTCAGACCGAATCTAATTTCGATTTTAGGTGAGAAAAGTCGAAAATCGATTAGGTACGATGAGAAAAGTTGATTAGGGATACATTAATTATGGCTCAAAGGGAATTTGATATCAAAGCAAGTCAAATATTTTATGATAAAATTGTTAATTCTCTTAACTTTGTAGGTTTCTTTAAAGGTGTTAGAAAAAATAACTTTTATGATAAAGTTGTTAATTTTCTTAATTTTATAGGTTTCTTTGAAGGTGTTAGGAAAAGAAAACTTTTATGACAAAATTGTTAATTCTCTTAAATTTGTGGGTTTCTTTGAAGGAACTAAAAATAAGGAAGGAAAGAGAATTTATTTAGATACCATTATTTACGTATTCTCATTAAAAAAAAGTGTGTTAAAAATATTTTAAAAACGAAAATATAACAAAAATATTTGTACTTTTATATATATATATATATATATATATACTCGAAGATAAATGCCTTATGAGTAATCGTATCTCAGCGGGTTACTAGGATTAAGTGACCAGGGTATTTTCGTCCTTAGAATCACGAAAGTGAGTGCTCCGAAACCAACAACCCAACGACGCGGTCAAAAGTTCAAACTTGAAAGACAGTTTAAACGGTAACTGCCACGCTTTAAGATTGGGGTGGCTTGGTGGGCAGCATGTTCTTCAAAAGATCACCCAAACGACACGCGTCACTATCAACACTCGAGAAAAGAAAGCTTTGCTTAGAAGGCAATCCACGTAGACCCACGTCAATATTATGGGGCCTACTGTTTTGGTGCTAAGTTGGCTTTGCGTAGAAGCCTAATTTGTTTTTAGAGGACCTCTATTTCCGCTCACCTCTTTACCGATAGCACCCATTTAAGAGCATCACCAGTAGAAAGTAGTCAAAAATAGTTGTTGATGAAGAATTTGAGTACTTGATTCCAGAGCATCTCCTATGGAAAGTTGGAGACACCATAAGTAGTCGTTTGCAAATTACTATACTAGATGAGCAACAGTTCACATTTTTTATATAAAATATTATTATTTTAAATTTAAAGCCTGGATTTGAAAGTAGTTAATATTAACTACCTTGCAGCTGGTGTCCTGTCTCAATTAAAGAAACATCTCATATCAGTGGGAGATGCTTAACATCATCTGACAAAAAAAATGTCAAAAGATTTGAAATTATATATAAAGATAAAGAGAGTAAGTCTTCTCTAGCTTTAACTCCCTGCTAGCTCCCTATGCTAGCTCCCTATTAGAGTAGGGTTTACCTGCGTTAGTGATTAGCGATTTCCTTTCTCTTTATTAAATCCATGCCACTTGACCCGTCACTGTCTATCAAATTCGTAAGGATAGTCCTAATCATGGTATCTAATATTGGCCGATACGTATCAAATTTTCGGCAAATCGATACGTATCAAGTATCAACTTGAGTATCGGTCGATACCTCCATTTTTTTAATTTTTTTTAAATGACACCGATACAAAATCGGTATTGACCGATACGTATCGGTCCTCCATAGACCGATAGCCAATATCAATATCGAGTTTGACACCTTGATCATAATGTCTATCAAATTTGTTAAACATCCAAGTCACAAAAAATTGGTAAAGCCTGCTAGACATATCTTTATAAAGGCCTATTTGGATAAAAACACAGGAAACGTGAGAAAGTAAAATAATATTCCTATATTTTTCCATAGATACATAAGTTATAGGAAATCACGAGATTCCTTTGTTTCCCTTTGTTTTTCACTATTCGGATAACTACTAGCTGGGAAAACACAAGAAACAAAAAAATAGCTATAATACCACAAAAGATCATCTAAATTAAAAAAACAGTTGCAATATCATAAAAATGATCTACGACCATCCACATAAATTATCTAAAGAAAATTTGGGAAAAGAAATCCACATGGAATATAAAAGGTCATTGAAGACCAAAGTAAAAAACACACACCTACTAAGCAAATCAACGTAGAGATGTCTTCTTATCCATATAGATAAGAAGACATCTCTTACTAAATATAAAAGAAATGAAGAGAAAAAAATGAGCATTATATGAATCAATTGCATGTAGAAGAGATGAAAGAAAAATGAAAAAGTTTATAAATCAAGAAACTTTAAGAAAATATGATAGTGGAAGCAATGTCAGGACCATGACAGGCTTGAAAGCATGGAGTTGATCCTGTCTCATGAGAGAAGAAGAAGATAAAAAGATAGAATAGACAAATTTACACAATCGATTACACTGCTTACAATGTTTTTCAATAATCTGATAAGAAAGTGTTTGGCGGTTACAATTAGTTTAGATAACTACAATTGATTGAGATAATTGATATGTTGATAATTATCGTACACTTTAATACGATTAACTGTGTTGGAAAGAAGAAAGAGTGGCTCGGAAGATAAAAAACTGGGGGACTTGTTCTTGGATTTTAGAAGATAATTTTCCCTTATTTCCCTTGAAACTAAACAGGCCTTAAGAGAATTTGTGAGGTCCAACAAGGTTGAACTGGCTTTCAAGTTCAACCCCACCTGTAGTCCGGCCTTAAGAGAAATTGTGAGGCCGAACTGTTAGATTTTTTGTGGTCAACACCTTAACCCATCCTTATGTTTCATTAAAAATTGGGTTGCACTTTTGACCACACGTATCTCGAGGCGATAGGAAGTAGTTTCCTAATATAAGTGATATGTCTCTACTCTCTTTCCTTGATGGGTTAGGAAAGAGAGGTGGTTATATAAGGAGACCACCGTCCCCTCTTCCTCTAACCATAGCTCATTCTCATCTAGACGCTAAACTAAAAGAAGACGAGAGGTAACGTAGTTTCAGATTCTTTGACAGAGATCATCGATTTTATTAAGGAGATCGTTGACGTGGCGACCCGATAATAAATACAAGGTACGCGTGTTAATGAAAAAGGTATGCTTTGATCGTATGATTCAAGCCTAGATCCTACAAAATCTAACAATTGGTATCAGAGCGCGGTTGGCTCGATCCCACTAAACATCTTTTGCAAAGAAGTTTGTTTTTTATTAAAAAAAAAAAAACCAATGATTGAGAAATCGAGCAAAGTTGGAAGAAAAGAAGTGGTGGTGACAAGAGAGTACACCATTAATCTTCACAAACGAATAAAACATATGCACCGATTTTTAAACAGATGCAAGGATTTGTTTTTTACCACGAATATATATGCTAACAGATATAGTCATAAATTAAAAAAAAAAAAAAAATGGCATATATTTTAGTAACTATTTATTAGAGTGCCCTCCCATGTCTACAAAAACTCATCAAGAAGTGGGAGATCAGACGCTGCCGCTTTGACTGATGTGGTCATCAGATGGATCTGGCCAAAGTTGTCGGTCCTCTTGATGGATACCACTACATCTGCCCTTATATCTAGAGGAGATTATTTGCTTTACGAAAAGTTAAGGTTGTATTGTGGCTGCAAATAAAAGAGGCTCTAAGTCTCTGGTTGTATTTTAGAAGAAACCATCTACAGCAAGGTTTTTGTTTCCTCTTTTAGAAGAAGACGACTACAATAAGCTTTATTTCCATGTGTTGCTAAAGCATCAAAGTTGGTGCTTTTCCAACTCTATACTTTATATGACTTGAGACATATGGCTCAAGCCGACTCGTCCTCATACCCGGCCCGACTCGGTCGACGATCAGACTCGGGTTTTGGCCCATCTTCCGGTCCAGTCCATTCCCGGCCCATGGTTCAAGACCTGATTCGGCCTGTTAGACACGACCCATTTGTCCTAAAGGCCTATTTTGACCCATATTATTTCTTATTTTTTTTTGTTCATTTTTGGGCTATTTATAGGTCTGATTTTCGGACATTATATATGGATTTTGATTTTCTCGAACATTCTGGATCTGTTTTTAAGGTCTAATTTTTAAAATGAGTCCTCCATTGTGATTTTTTAATCACCTGACGTCTTTTTGATAATTTTTTAATTGGATAATTTTTGTGTATTTGAGTGCTTTTAATTAATGTTGAATTTTGTGAGAAAGAAAATATAGGGTTGGATATTGAAGGTTGTGCTCTAGCACCAACGCTGGTACTTACATAATGTAACCCATGATTATTATTAATTTTGACACTTACCCACCACATGAGTTAGATTTGGCTACTTGGAAGGGTTCTTCTGCCCAACAATGATGATCTTTTCTAGAGCCGTGATTTTTATAAATGAGATTTATTTTTGTTTGATTGTTCTCAACATATTATATCCTATTCAAGGTAAAAATCATGTGTGCTTTTCAATGCTCTATTGATGATGTTGACTAGATGTGACATGCATGCCCATATAATCATAGTTTGATGATTATAGATAATTTGTTCACTTAATGTATGTGTATCTTATCACTGTTAGATTTTGACTAATTTGTTCATCAATTATAATGTGTGGCATTGATTTATCTTTCAAAAGTAAATTAGTGAGCAAGACGTGCATATATCTGGAAATGAATTTTTAAAACTTTGAATCAAACTTGATATGGTTGAATGAAATTTAGGTCGTACCTTAGGGATCAAGGTAGACCGGTAAAACGATCGTTCGAGGGTACGTAGCTGAAATAGGCCGATGTTTGCCCAAAGGTGACCACCTATGTAGGTTGCGTGACTTTTGAATCTTGATACTTGTGTCTCATTAAGATCAGGTTGGCACATGCTTCTATGAGGTTTCTAACTTCTGGCCAAAGTTGATTTAGGAATTTCATATAAGTAGGGTGAATAGAACGGTCATAAGTGCGTAGGGGAGAGAAGGATAATCTTTCTGGCCAAAGCTGATAGAGAGTCTGGATCAATCATACGGCACAAGTGATTAGGTTTATGCGTGTTTTCTCAAACACGATCTTGGGAAACAAACTGCATGTTAAAGTTTCTGTCCAAAGGTGATGTTGAAACATGACAACTGGTTGTCCCAAAGAGTGAAAGTTGTTCATAGCTGACACCAAATTAATTCGGATTTGACCCTAAATCAAAATTTAAATCTTCGAAGAATAGTCAGTGACATATGGTCATAGTTCACGGTGAACATTTAGTGATATATGGTCATAACATAATCTTCGAGTCATATGATCATGACGTATTCTAATTAAATCGTTAGTGATATATAGTTAAAGTGATTGATAAAAATTTAGATACATAATCGACAAATTTCTTTATTTTGCTAGTGATATGCAATATTTTGTTTTTATATAGAGCCATGGACGGATCTATTATTCATAAGCAACTAGCAACTGTTGAGCTTTTAGACGGCTCCAATTATTCATCGTGTCGTATGACCATTGATATATCATTAGGATATATGGACTACGATTATGTCCTTACTGAGGATAAACCTTCTACACTGACTACGAGTTCCACAGAATTAGAGAATAACTATTTTGCTAAATGGGAGAAAGCTAATCGTATGGCTACGATGATGATCCATTCATCAATTAATCAGACTCTTAGAGGTGGGTTGAATCCTACAACTACGGCAAAAGAACTCTTGAAAAATATTAAAAATCAGTTTGTGGGTACGCGAAAGTCTCTAGAGTACTCTTATTTTACACAATTAGTTAACATGCGATATGATGGAAATGGAAGTATGTGTGAGCACATTTTTAAAATGTTAAAGTGTGCCATAGGGCTCATGGAACAAGGAACTGTTTTTGGTGATGATCTACTTGTTCACTTAGTTGTTTATTCACTTCCGTCTTCATTTGATACTTTTAAGGTGAACTATAATGCTCAAGAGACAAAATGAGATCTTAACTAATTAATTTCCCTATGTGTGACCGAAGATGAGCGTTTGAAATCGGCTAAAATTGAGTTTGTACATTTGGCGGTGAGTGGGTCAAGTCGAAAGATTTTTAAAAAGAATCATAATCAAAACTTCAATCGAAAGCAAGATGGAGCAGAGAATTCAAATAAGAAAGTCACAGCTGAAAATTTAGAATGTTGGCACTGCAAGAAAAATGGACATCTTCGGAGGGATTGATATATATTTAAAAATCTGCTGAAACAGGTCAAAGGAGGAACATCTCAACCAGAGAAGTCAGTTCAGCAAGAGAAGCCCCATAACTGAAATCACGCTTCCACCATTTATTTATTGCAAGACATTAATTAGTACTTTGGCATTTATTTTGATAGACTTGGTTTGCGTAAGTTTAATTAAATGATTATAAATAGTTGATGTTAAGTTAATCTTGTTATTTATTGATGACTATTATGAATGGCTAAATCAGTAGGAGCTTGTAGTTGTTGACAGTTATTACGAATCTTAGAATTGTGATGCTCATATCGAATTAGTTTTTAACTGCATAATTTTAGTGGGAGTTGTCTTTATGATATTAGTTAGTTTATTTTTGTTGATGCATCATATATTTTAATTTTGTGCATGTACTCTTGAGAGTATATGTGATTATACTCTATCAATATGCATGAAAATTTTATCTTATGGCATGATGGTGAGGTTGTACCTCGCTATGCCTGAATTTTGCTTAAGCTATATGTGATTAGGCACCAAATCGGTAAACCTTCTTTCTGTTAGATTGGTGATGTGAGTTACAGGCGGGGAGCCAGTAAGATATCAGAAAGACATACCCTGGGGTATGAAGTTTGACAAATATAGGAACTGTACAGATATGTAAGTTACTTGATATCACTAAATAATGGCTTAAGTTCATTAATGATGCTAGTTTTGTGACTATGGATTGCCTAGTGTCGATTCATAAGATGGAATACTCTCTGCGCCATGATCCTTTACTAGTATTATTATTAAATTTGGGTGGTTGTTACGAAGTATCAAGGTAGTTGGAGTCAATGATTTTTCAAAATATAAAATTGATGGTCATCCGCTTTTCAGAGTTTGTCAGCTCAGAGAGTCGTTTTCAAAAATTATATTTAGATAAGTTAAGGTGTAGACCAAGTGGGAGAATGTTAGAGTTTTTGTGGTCAACACCTTAACCCATCCTTATGTTTCATTAAAAACTGGGTTGGACTTTTGACCACACGTATCTCGAGGCAATAGAAAGTAATTTCATAATATAAGTGATATGTCTCGACTCTCTTTATTTGATCGGTTAGGAAAGAGAGGTGGTTATATAAGGAGACCACCGTCCCATCTTCCTCTAACCATAGCTCATTCCCATCTAGACGCTAAACTAAAAGAAGACGAGAGGTAACGTGGTTTCAGATTCTTTGACAGAGATCATCTATTTTATTAAGGAGATCGCTGACGTGACGACCCGATAATAAATATAAGATATGCGTGTTAATGAAAAAAGTATACTTTGATCGTGTGATTCGAGCCTAGATCCTACAAAATCTAACACGAACGAGATTGAACTGGCTTTCAAGTTCAACCACACCTGTAGTCCGAGAATCTTGAATGCATGTCATCCTATAAAAAATAAAACCCTTGAAAGTCAAGATTGTCCCATATCTAAGGGTTGCAGATGTTATTAAACTCGAAATTTGATTCAACTTGGTTGGACCCATCTCTATAAATACAATTTAGTCAAGGGAGATTAACAAACACACTAGCTTTAGTGCATGAATTTGGTACCTAATATCAACTCGAAAGTAGAATATTCTTTTACAATTCAAAACTAAAATTAATACAACACAAGTAAAACTAAAATTAAAATTAATACAAAACTAAAATTAATATTGGTTGAGCTATTTCTCACTTGGCGTCCTCTTCCCTTGTGAAAGCAACAAATAGTGGTGATTGTGTGCGTTTTTCTTCCGAGTGTGCTGTGCCTAAAACAATTTTTTTTCGCGTGTAAGTTTACACATGCACTACATTTGGATTGTTCATCCTCAAAAAATAATAATACTAATAATAATAATATATGCCACATCACATGGAATCAGCATCTACCGTTTGATGACGTACCCATAATCTCAAGATTTATTGTCTGGAGGATTAAATGAAGACCATCCGATTTAAAGTAGTCAACAGAATATTTTTTTTCTTATTTAAGAGAGGTGACTGTAACAGGTGTGGCAAGAACACCACCAGATAACAACCTACTTCCCAGCAGATCGGCAATGATACACCCTAAAATCACATCCCGGCGCAATCGCCTCCAGCAAAACCCGAGCCGAACCCTCTTGCCGCACCACCGCATCCCTTTTTTCTACCAACGCCCCACCCACTATCTCGCCATACCCACTCCCACCCCCACCCTCGCGCGCCACGTACGCCACCAGCGCCGCCTGTACGGGCGCCAAACTCGGATTAAAAGCCGCCGACTCCAAATAAGACCCTACAAAAACCCTCCCCTCCGTGTCCACTAACGCCACCCCCGACGGGCACCCACTATACGGCGCATGCGCCACATTCGCCGCACGCAACGCCGATGTCCTCATATCCACCCCGATCTCGCCGTTCCGCGGCTCCTCCTCCAAAACCAACCCATTATCGTGGAGTTCCAGAAGGTAGGGCAGGCCCTCCTGTGACAGAACGGGCGAGCCGAACCGGTACGGGAGAAAATCCGAAAGCGGCCGAAACGTTACGTGGGAATTGGAATCAGGGACGAGGATCTTGATCTCGGAGGCTCCATGTACTTCTTGTAGGAATTGACGGCAGTGGCCGCAAGGGGCGGAGGAGACGGCGATGTATTGGATGTGGGGTGCGCCGTGGAGTGCGGCGTTGGTGATGAGGAATTGTTCGGCGTGGACAGAGTTGTGGAGGGGTGCGCCTGGGAATTCGAGGTTTACGCCAAGGAAGATCCGTCCGTCTGATGATAATCCGACGGCGCCGACATGATAGTTGGAGATCGGAGGGCGGGCGAGGTTTTGTGCCGATTGGACGAGGGAGGCGAGGAGGTCAGGAAAGGGGAGCGATTTTTGGGCTGCCATTGAAGCGGCTTCTGTGGCTTCGATGACGAATTGGGGAGTGGCCATTTGGGTGTCCGGCCACGGGCACGAGTATTATCTGTGATTGGGTTAGCTCTTATAGGAGCCGAAGCAGCTGTTTGCCTAAATCTGCTCTGATAAAGAGCAGACAAAGAGCAGGTTTATCCCTTAAAAGAGCTCTCCGTCAGAGTAAATGGAGCAAAGGAACTGTGTTACCGATCATGAAAGCAGTTCTCTGCCGGATTCAAAGAGTAAAAGAGCTAACCCAAACACAGTCTATCGATTGCTAGAGTAGAGGGCACCAGTAGTATTTTAGAATAGAAGATGATTCTTTTGAGATATGTGAGAATAAAAAATTGACTCTCTAATAGGCGTGCGATATCAAAGATCGGAGTGAAAAACAATCATCATCATCCGATTAGACACAATCAATGGTTTTGAAGGGATCCATGGCATATGTGATTTCAGGGACGCTGTGGTGCGAATAGAGGTACCGCCCTTAGTGTGTCAGATACTATCAAGTTACATTACATGTGCTTAAACTATTTGACTATTTTTGACTTGGTCTAGAGATCGAGGGTCTACCGGCAACTGGATAGATTTTGATTCCACATGATATATATCCCAAGAAATATATTTGATGTATGCTAATGATCATGTATACTCTTTAGGATGTGTCCCTTGTGGAATCAAAATCTGACCGTTAGATGGTAGGATCAAGATCTCCAAACCCAATAAGTGGATGACTGGCGCGAAAAAAATCTCCGTCACAATCAACAATTGAAGTACTGAAATGCAGGCTCATCTAGGTGGGATGTGTGATTGGGATCTAAAGATCAACCGTAAATGAAAATAGTGTTAATTTATTTTACAGTGTTCATGGTTTAATATTTACGGTCAAAGTAATCGATCATAGATTGAAATGCAACAAGGCGCCAAAAATAGTGTTTTAGGGAGATTTATACTAACCATTCAATCTTTAGACTATAATATCAATCGTCTTGTTTAGTTTTAGTGAAAGATCAACAATCGGATGGCTCACATCTACTTAACATGTTTCTTTAAGTTGAGACATATTTTAATGATAGATGACCATTTAGATGTGACACATGGCATAACGATAAATCACACTTCATATGGAAGATACAAAATCTAATTTTAATGGTGCAAAATCATTCAGACACTATTTTGGTGTTTAAATGTTAGCCATGACACATTTGATCATATTTATATTATTGGTTCAAAGAAGTCAATGCCTATTAAGAATCTATGGTGTCGAAAATTTGAATAAAGATATTTATATAGAAAAGGGTTCAGTCCTCTAATGGAGGACAGTGAACGTCCTTCAAGATCCTACATGGAGTTTCATGTGATACTCATAATAATATTCTAATTGCCACATGGAGCACAGGTGTATTGCTCAAATTATCTTTGATTTTTATTTTTTTTTAAAACTCATTTTTACCATGTGTGTTTTAAAAAATAAAATTTAGAATATTTAAATTAGTTCAAGTTTGATTTGTGCTTTAAAAATATTTTTTGAAATTATATATTTTTTTAAATTGATCTAAATAACGCATCTGAACTTCGCGTGGTACCCAAAATATATTTTAAATGTCACGTAGAGCTCCACGTGTATTTTAGAGGCGGTCACCGTCCTCCATTGGAGGACCTAAGTGGCTCCCATGTGACATAAAGGAGGCGATGCTTATTAATGATCTAGGGTATTGGACTTTGGATGGTAGCAATTAGTTGGACAAGATCTTGTCAGTTCTAAATTACACCATGAAGAACTTTTTCCTCTAAATCTTTGAGGGTAGCTCTAATATCACCCACAGAATCTTCTAGGGGGCCTACGCTTAAAATCATTGATTACTTATATCAGGTGATGGAGATAGCGTTTCGTTTCAATCTTTCACAAAAAGGATCTTGAGATCATGGCGTATCTATAGGACAGCCATTTTTTGATTTCACGTGTCATAGATCCCAAAAATTTAGCTGTAAAGTCATGCTTGAGTATGATGTGTGCTATGTGATTTTAGGGATACTTTTTTAGGATATGCGCTATTTGGAATCTAAAACAGACCGTTTGATAGGTGAACTGTGATCTCAAGATCCCTTGTGTGGAAGATCGGGGTGAACCACGATCTCCCTCATTTGAACCGAAGCAATCAATAGTTTTGACGTAGATACTCTGGAAGATTCCATAGGCGCTATTACAGCTACCCAATCTTTTATACCATAGATTTTTAGGTTATGCTTTTCAAATCACACAACACATGTTACCTTGGTGACCAAGTTAATCGACTTTAAAAGATTTGCGAATAATTCAATAAATTTATCAAAAATGAATAAAAGAATATATGAATCATTTTATTTAATTGTCACTTTGGTGAAGTTTTTGATACCATCGGTTGAGTGATAGCTGAACTTGTATCCTCTTGCATCGTGAAAACAATAGTACGTTCTAATCCCCATGCCTACTCCTGCCCTTTGTGTAGGTTGCCTCCCAATGTGTTGCGCCAAAAATGGATCCTCTCTGCGCACAAGTTTGAAGGACTGTTTATGCCAAATGACAACCATTAAAAAAAAACTAAAAATAAATAAGTAAATAAAAATAAAATAAAATCTGATACCATCTTTATTTTCTCTTAGCACCAAATAATTGGAGGGTCAAAATTGTACTTGCACTTATTTGCATGCTCATAAATATTTATGTACATCTCATATCTGTGGCCTCACTATTTTTTTTTGAGATACGGCCATTCGGCTCCACACCTTGTAAAGACGAGGGTGAAAAACAGCTGGGCTAGTGATTGCTTATCTGATAACAACTCAATTAAAAATTTAAAATAATAGGTCAACTATAATAGTAGGTAAGAGAGACATTACTAATGCTTCTATGGACTTCTATCTCTAGCTAACAATTTGCTTCATCTATTTAATGACCAATATAGACTGTGGGATGACCCTCTCAATCTTATTCAATTAAAGGGAGCGCTATTACTTGCACACACTTTTCAAGTGATTTCCTCATATTCATCAAAAAATTGATATTATCTTTTTTTATAAATGATTAAATTACCCTTGTGATTGCATATTGGGTAAGGGAGAAGGAATCCTAGAAAAGTTGTATACAGAGATAGAGGGTGGTTGAAAGAGAGAGAGAGAGAGAGCAGAGGGATATAGGCAAAGAGAGAGACCGGTTGAGAGAGAGACAGATGGAGGCAAAGAGATGGTAGGAAGAGAGAGAGAGAGACGATGGGGAGAGAGACTAGTGGGAGATAGAAAAAGACGGTGGAGAGAGAGGGAGAGAGAAAACGGAAGGAAAGAGAGAAAGAGACGGTGGAGAGAGAGAGGGGAGAGAGAGAGGGGGGGAGAGAGAGAACGGTTGGGAGAGAGCGAACAGTAGAGATAGAAAGAGACAGTGGAGAAAGAGAGGGAGAGAGAGAGTGCAGTCGAGAGAGAGAGGGTGGAGAGAGAACGGTAGGGAGAGATAAAGCGATGGTAGAGAGAGAGAGAGTTAGAGAGAACCGTGTAGAAAGAGGTAGAAAGAGAAAATGGAAGACACTAGGGAGACATGAGCCAACATAAAACTCATTTTCTTTTCTCGTTTTTGGTGCAAGCACAAGAATAATGTGCAATGACAAGTTTTAAGTAATTCAGTGCAACCACTTGAAAAGCGAGTGCAAGTAATGTCTCCCTAAATTAAATATTAATTGTCTTTTAGTAGCTATTACAAATGCTAATATTTACAATGTTTACCATCATTGGTATCAAATGTGAGTGATCTGTACCATCAAAGTGATAGATCATAGATTGAAGTCTTACAGGCCCCAAAATTGTATTTTAGGGAGATTTAAACTATGAGATCTCTCGACTATTAATATCAACCGTTCTTCTTAATTTTAATGGAAAAGTTTATCATCTGATGGTTTACATCCACTTATAGCCAATATTTTGATAAACACTTTATCGAGTATAAGATGCAAAACAATAAATTCACATATACATGAATTCAAAGATTAATCTGTTCACTATAACACACATATAATGTGACGGAGACGCCTAACATATGACATTAAAAATAAGATATTCACAATAAAATATTTATTCTTATTTTTCAAATCTTATTTTTATTTTTATTTAATTTTGTTTTACCCAAACAAATCTATAAAATTACCAAACTAGAAAAAAACAAATAGAAAATCCTACTATGATACAAGAAACAAAGAAGCACAATAACTCTTCCTGATCCACTTGAGTGTACTTAGGAATCACAAGACGAGTATAAATCTCGCTTCTATCAACATTCCTCATGTTTAGCTTCGAATTCTGATATTAAAAAACATTGATGTACCTAGTCCATTATAGTGCTAGTTTCTCCCATTATCAGTGTGAACATTAGGGTTCCTATTTGGAATAGGTCTAATCTGAGGCCAATTTCCCATCGTGTGATTGCAATTTTTTGTTTTACTTTATATGGTTCAATATTAGACATGTTCCTCCTTTTGATAACACAACCGAAAATTATGTACCTTTGTCTACCATAGTAGACACACCTTGGGGCTTTCTTCCCAAATATTTTAGGTGCAAACACTGGCTTATTTGCATTCAGTTTAGGGTTGAATTTAGCTTTTGAACTTAAAACCTTGAATTTATTATGGCCTAAACCATCCTTATCGTTGTGTGATTTTCCCATGCCAAACAAAATTTCAAGTTTTTATTCACTCTTGCAAACCCTGTGAACATAGAGGAAAATGAGCCAAGTTTATGTTTCAAGGGTGAGAGCCTTGAAATTAACATGACGCTCTTGGCATTCATTTTCAACGAACCTCTCCTTTTCTTAGAGAGGTCTTACAAAATCTTATAGTCTCTCCCTCGCAAGAGTAAGTCCTTCAAGCTTAGAATGAAGAGAGGATTTAACACTTTTTAGATAAAAATTTCATTGCAGCCCTTAATCTTATACTTGGTTAATTGTACACAGTCTAGGTACAACTCATCATAGGCTTCACTCAACGTTGAACCATCTTCATCATCATCATCTGATATTTAAACATTAGTAGAAATCACAGCATCCGGCTCATTGACGATAGCCATGAAAGCTCTAAACTTGTTTTGTTCATTATCCAAGTCATTTGAAGAAAGATCATTATCAAGGGTATTCCGTGTGACAACCATTGCTTTATATTTTTCTTTGTTCTTCAATTTATTAGGGCAATTCGAATTAGTGTGCTCAAAACCTTTACATTTGAAACAGTTGACCATTTTAGAAGATTTCTTTTTATTTTTATGATCAAAATTCTTTTATTTATCATTCTTTTTAAAACCCTTTTGTTTGTCACTTTTTAAACAAAAGGGCTTAAAAAAATAAGAGACACACACCATCAAACAAAGGACATAAATCTAGGTTTCCAAGAAATACTCGGTTCGTTAGAACTATATCGAGTGAACCTGCTCTGATACCAATTAAATTTTATCGGTATTCTAAATTTACCAAAATCGTAATGGAAATAATAAAATATGCAATCCACAAAAATAAACAATCGCACGACACAATATTTTTAATGTGTTAAAAACTCAATCCAGGGAACCATCCACGAGACCCAGTCCAAAATTGAAGGCAACAAATCTATTATGAAATAAAAATACCTACAGAGAGGTACCCAATAATATGTACTCCCTAGCCCTATCAAACCCATCAAAACTACAACAAGTTAAATCCACAATCACCAAATCACCCCAGCGCTCCACTCGTGTTCAGACGAGTCGCAACAATTGCTCGAATCCACAATGAATCTACAAGCGCAACACTCAAATCCTTGAGCAAAATCATTAAGAAGAATGGAGGAAGACACTTTTGATACTTTTAAGTTTGAAGCACAAAGAATAGAGATAAAAAAAGCCATTAGAGTTTTTCTTCGATTGATGGAAAGATAGAATGAGTGAAGTCTCCTAAAAAATTTCACTGTTAGATCCTGTTTGTCACGTTCTACTCTAAAATCCGTGTAGATCTCCTTAGGATATGTGTGTGCCAAGATGGATGGGTTCTACCTTGATTGATCAAGGTTATTAGTCACACATCTTCAGCATTTTGGAAAAGGGGCTTTTTGAACTTTTTTGGGTTTTTGGTCTTTTGGGGGTTTTAGGGTTTTGATAAAAGCTTTTTGAAAATGAGAGGGAGATTAAGAAAGCTAGTGTAAGTTTCTTCCTCTTTGAGAGAAAATCCTAACATCATCTTCTTCTCCCTTTTGAATATTTTGATTTGCAAAAACTGTTTATTCAAAAGGGTTCCTTTCTTCCTCAACACTTTATTCCTATTAGCTCAAGTGAGTTGAGTGTATTGAGCCCTAGAGATTAGAGTGTGATTGATAGCCTTGTGGATCTCAAGGTGAATCGTTATGCGTTCATCAACGGTGGAGGTGTGCATTCAAAATCGGAAAGCTATGGAGGCTACCCGAGATGAGAAGTTGGGTTGCATGGGGGTTTGATAGGGCATGCACATTTGTCGGTATATCATTCGAAACTCTTTATAATCATTTATTTTATAGTAGATTTGGTGTGTGGACTTCGGTCCCGTGGTTTTTTCCAGTGATTGGGTTTCTATGTATATCTCGTGTTGTGGTGGTTGTTGGCGTCATTGTAATCTTTAGATTAACTTATAATTAATTGAATAGCCGATCAAATTTCATAGATAGACGGGATTTCAATTGCTATCAGAGCCACGTTCGCTCATTTTGATTATTTTTAATTAAACATCTATGGCCTCTATTCGTGAAATTCTGATTTACCTAGAGAGGGCGTTTCCATAACACGACCTTCGTTGTTTGATGGTCATAATTATCCTTATTGGAAGGCTAGGGTGAGGGCTTTTCTTAGATCTATGGATATCATGGTTTGGTCTGCAGTTGAGACTGGTTAGGCTCTACCTTAAGAAATGGTTCATTTAGATGGAATCGAGAAAATCACTATTAAACCTGCTAGCCGTTACAGCAGTGAAGAAAAATAGGCTGCAAATGATAACTCTAGAGCTTTGTATGTCATTTTTGAAGCTGTAACGGCTTCTGAGTTTAAAAGGATTTGTAATTGTGAGGTGGCTAGAGAAGCCTGAAAGATCCTAAAGACCACCCTTGAAGGGACTCCACAAGTAAAGATTAACAAATTGCAAATGCTAACAATGCAATTTGAAAATCCTCGGATGGAAGATGATGAGAAGTTTATGGACTTCTATACTAAGCTTAATGGTATTGTCAATGGTTCCTTCTACCTTGAAGAGGAGATACCACCTAATAAAATTGTCAGGAAGGTTCTAAGATCCTTTCTTGAAAGGTTTAGACCAAAGGTGACTGCTATATCAGAAAGTAAGGACATTGATCATATCAACATTGATGAACTTGTGGGATCTCTTCAAGCTTATGAGTCTAAGATCCAAGGTAGACAAAACCAAAAAGGTGTTGCTTTCCGATCCTCCAAGAAAAATAATGAAGATGAGGATTGTGAAAGTGATATGATGAGGACTTTGCCTTGTTTGCCAAAAAATTCAAGAATTTTTTTAAAAATAAATAGAGTAGTGATAAGTCCTATGAGAAACCAAAGGTTCCCGTAAAAAATCTTATAAGGAGTCATCTGAGGAAACGTAATGCGTCAAATGCCGCGTCTATGGGCATTTTGCGTTTGATTATCCCAACAAGAAGAAAAATGTTGAGAAATTTAAAGTCATGGCCGTGGCAGAAGAAGATGACACTAGTGAGGAGAATTCCTCCGATGAGTCAAATGTGTCTCAACATGGGTTTCGGGCTTTTGTAGCTTCTGTTCATGAGGAGACACATGTTTTTGCTCTTGCTAGTCATGTTGTTTCAGATGAAGAGGAGGATGATGTGGATATATTTGAAGCCTACGATGAACTTTATCTTGTAAGTGTTCAATTGAACAAAGAGAAGATGAAGTTGATCAAAGATGTGTCATCTCTCACATTCTCATGTGTTCTTAAAAATGTTGAGTATAACGTGTTGTCTGAAAATGTTGGAACCTTGGAAAATGATGTGAAAAAATTAAAGGATAAAGTTAAAATTTTGAAATTTGAAGGAGCTGAGTATTGCTCCAAATACAACAATCTTTGTCTTGAAAATGAAAGGCTCAAAAAAGAGCTTTCAAATGAAAAAGTCACCCTGAAAAAATTGCACAATGATAGGGTGGACACTCAAAGAGCGTGGGACACCTGCAGAGGCTGAAATGATAAAATCGGGTTGGGTTTTAAGGAAGTGTTTCGCTCTGCCTCTGGGAACAAAGGAAAAGAAAAGTTGAAATATGTTCCCAAACTTCCAGGAAATAGGAACAATGGATCTTTAACTAGTTTACCTCCTCTTTTGCCTGCCCCTCCTCATCTTAAAATGGCTAGTGGCAAAAGGGTCCAATTTATTTCTACTGTAGTAGAAAAGGACACATAAATCTCACGTGTCCCGTAAGGAAAATGGACATTTTTCGTCAAAAATATGATAAGATAGTCTTCTATCGATTGAGGGGTTTGAGAATTTTGATAGAGTGGAAATGGGTGAAGAGAAATATTGTAAATGTTTTAGTTGCCCACATTGCACTGCAAGCTTTTGAGCCATTTAAGTAGTTTCTAGACAGTGGGCGCTCAAAACATATGATTGGAAATAAGTCATATTTTTCATCTCTTGAAAAATGTGACTCTGGTTCTGTCACTTTTGAAAATGGGGGCAGTTCCAAAATTGTTGGGAAAGGAGTAGTTGATGCTCCAGGGTGTCCTAAGCTCTTAGAAATTTTGTATGTTGATGGACTAAAGGCTAATCTCATTAGCATTAGTCAACTGTGTGATGAAGGGATGAACATCTCTTTTACTAAGTCAGGGTATTCTGTTGTTGATAAATCTGAAAATATTTTTCTAAGTGAAATTAGATCTTCTGGTAATTGTTACACGTTTTATGTGCAATCTGATTCCCCTTGCTATTTGTCCTCTAGTGATGAGCTTAATTTGTGGCATCGTCATCTCAGTCATATGAATACAAATGACCTTGTGAAAATTGCTAATAATAAAATTGTCAAAGGTCTACCAAAACTAAGAAAAGTTTCCGACTCGATTTGTGGTGTTTGTCAGTTGGGCAAACAAACTTGAGCTCCTCATAAAAAACTCCCTGGTACTGCTACCTCTCGGGTTCTTGATCTTAGTCATTTTGATCTTGTTGAACCAATGAAAGCTAGCAGTATTGGATGAAAGAAATATATCTTAGTTGTGGTGGATGATTTTTCTCGATATACTTGGATTGCATTTTTTAGAGAGAAATCAGAAGCTTTTGATGAATTTGTCATCATTGTCACACGCTGTCAGGTGAAAAAATGTTTTAATGTCAAATGTATTTGGAGTGATAGAGGTGGTGAATTTAGTAATTCTCAGTTTGATGAGTTTTGCAATTACTTAGGAAGCATGCAAGAGTTTTTCTCAGCTCACAGTTCTCAGCAAAATGGAGTGGCTGAACGAAAAAATCGTGTGCTTCAAGAGATGGCTCGGGTCATGTTAAATGTCAAAGATTTGGCCCAACATTTTTAGGCTGAAGCCATCTCTACGACTTGTCACATATCTAATAGAGTGTTTGTGTGTCCTGGTACTAACCAAACACCCTATGAGATTTGAAATAAAAAGAAGCCAAAAGTAAGTCATTTTCAGACTTTTGGTAGTCAATGCTATGTTTTGAATGATCGGGATGACTTGGAAAAATTTGATCCTAAGAGTGACCTCGAAAAATTTGATCCTAAGAGTGATCCTAAGTTGTGCCTTTCGAGTTTTCAACTTGAGGACTCATACCATGATGGAGTCATTCAATGTGGTTATTGATGACCTTGGTGGTGCTTCCCGTATTGTCAATGATGGTGATGATAGTCCGGTTCCTCATGTTGCTTTTGATGTTGGTACACTCCCTTCGATTTCTCTTAATGAGAGTCAACCAACTGATGAGAATAATGATTCTTCCACTCCCGTTATTGAGGAACTGATAAGTGTCGGAAAGAAGCATCCTTTGCATGCTAGGGACATGAAAAGTCACTCTCCGAGTGATATCTTGGGTGATTCAAGTGCCATTTTACAAACTTGATGTAGCTTGAAGCATATAGCTAACGTCATCTGTAATGTATGTTACACATCTTCTTTTGAGCAAAAAAATGTGGAGGAAGCTCTTCTTGATGAAAAGTGGATTCTTGCCATGCAAGATGAGTTACTTCAATTTTCTAGAAATAATGTTTGGGATCTTGTTTCTCGTCCGTCTAGCATTCGTGTTATTGGAACTAAATGGATTTTTAAGAATAAGATGGATGAGAAAGGGAATGCCATTAAGAATAAGGCGCGATTAGTTGCCTAAGGGTATACTCAAGTTGACGGTATCGATTTCCATGAGACCTTTGCCCCTGTTGCTAGATTGGAGTCCATTAGAATCATGTTTTCTATTGCTTGTAACCTTGGTTTTAAATTATTTCAAATGTATGTCAATAGTGTTTTCCTTAATAGTTTGTTGAAAAAGGAAGTGTTCGTCGAACAATCGAAATGTTTCAAAGACCCTCACTACCCTCTTCATGTGTATAAATTGAAGAAGACTCTTTATGGGCTAAAGCAAGCCCCTCGTGCTTGGTATGAACGTTTGACAAAGTTCCTGGTGTTAAACGGATTTGATAGAGGGGGAGTCGATAAAACTCTTTTCATTTTGAGGGAGGATGATGCTTTAACTGTGACTCAAATCTATATGGATGATATTATTTTTGGATCTACACATGAGCCCACAATTCAATGGTTTTCTCATATAATGAAATCTGATTTTGAAATGAGTCTTCTTGGTGAGCTCACATGCTTTTTTGGGTTACAAATTAATCAATGCAATTCTGACATATTCATCTCTCAATCCAAGTATGCACGTGTGCTTGTTAAGAAATTTGGGCTTGAGCACACTTAGCATGCTTGGACTCCCATGAGTAGCACATTTAAACTTTCAAAAGATGTCACTAGAGTGGAGGTAAATTACACTCTTTATCACAGTATGATAGGAAATCTTCTCTATCTAACTGCCACTCGTCTTGATATTGCCTTTAGCGTTGGTTTGTGTGCTCATTATCAGACCTCTCATCGTGAATCTCATTTAAAATGTGTTAAGCGCGTCATCTGTTATGTAAATGGATCTTCTAAGTTGGGCCTTTGGTACCCATTTGATACATGTTCATCTGTTGCTTGCTATTCTGATGTTGATTGGGTTGGAAATGCTGATGATCGTAAGAGCATTAGTGGAGGTTATTTTTACATTAAAAATTATCTTGTTTCTTGGTTCAGCAAGAAACAATCCTCCATCTCCCTATCTACTGTTGAGGATAAGTACATTGCAGCTGAGAGCTGTTGTAAATGGTTTTGGACTACGGGATTGATCAAGATGTGATCACTCTTCACTGTGATAATACTAGTGCGATCTATATTTCTGAGAATCTAGTTCAACACTCTCGCACTAAGCACATAGACATTCGGTTTCATTTCATTCGTTAGCTAGTTGAAGACAAAGAGTTCACTTTGACTTATATTGGCATTAAACTTCAACTAGCTGATATTTTTACAAAACCTCTAGACGTTGCCTGATTCAAGTATCTTTACAAGTCTATTGGTATGTACATCATTGAGTAGGATCTCTGTGTGTTGTTTTTATTTTTTTTGTGAATCTTTCTTTTTTTCTATTTTTATATTCATGTTTTCTATACTTGTTTTAATTTTTTTTATTTTGTTGTTGCTCTTTCAAGTCTTTCATTTATGTTTGAACTTTTTTGGTGATATTGTTGTTTAATACGATGCATCTAGTGTGTTATCCATAGGAATTGGGCTTGTTCTATCATTGTCAGCTTGTGGCTATTGATGTGCTTGATCTACCTTGTGTTCTTATTTTTCAGCACGGTCCTAAAATTGTCCCATGGAAATTTTGGTCTCTCATTTTCTATCTTTGTTCAGTTCATCTTTTGTTGTATACTAAGAGTGATTACCAGACCTTATTATATCTCATGTGGTTATGTGAAGCTCTCCTTACTACGGTAGTGGTTATAACACGCACCTAATTAGTGTAAGTTGGCATATCAGTCCGTAGGATATGTGAGATAGCTTCCATTGGTTTGGACGATTTACAAAATTAAAGTGTTATGTCTGGTGAATCATGTATTTTGCCAATTTTGTCTTTCCTTTGTGCTTAAATTTTTTGAAAATTTAGGAAAAAAATTCTTGTGGTAAAGATAAAAAGAGGGGTGCAATTATGAGTGTTTGGTCATTACATTGTAAGAGCTACCCACTGCAAGCTGCTTGAACTGCCTTGCCGAGCGTCTTACCCACGTATGCACTGTACCTAAAAAAGTGTTAAAATCGCAAGAGAGACAATGACAACATATATGCCATGAATGAAATGCGCCCTTAACCCACCTCTAAGCAATGCTCCAGATTGTGATGTCACCTCTTAGTGTCTATGTATACTGGTTGAACTTGCAATGTTAAGATGAGACTTCAGTTTTTCCTTTCCTGAGAAATGTGTCTTTGTGTTGCTGAAATCTTGAACACCTTTGCAGGTCTATCACTAAAATGGCTCCTCTCTAATTGTATGATTGAATGACTCTTATTTATGATGGCTAGTTTGTATTTGTGTCCATCATATCTTCCTGGGATATCGTCACTGTGTTTCAAATTGTATATTCCAGTGAGCGTTCTCTGTTGTTTAAAATTTAAAAAAAAAAATGAATTTTTTTTATAGCTCGCTGTGATCTTATAATAGCGTGTTGTGGTTGAGGATGGTTGTTTCTGACGAGCACTGTGTCCTTTTGTTTGTTTTTGGTGGCAGCTTGCTGCCTGATCTGACAGTGCGCTGTGGTCCCCTAACAACGCGTTGTGGTTCCCATACAACGCGCTGTGGATGGTGCTATGAACTGATTGTATTTTTTTTCTTCCTGTTTGTGAGGGCAACAACGAGCTGTGATCGTTTGACAACTCGCTGTGACTGGAGGTCTGAGAATCTTGCGTTGGTAACAGCGCGCTGGTCTCTTTCAACATCGCGCTGTGTGTGTCTTAATGCTCCTGTTTGTGAGGGCAGCAGCGCACTGCTATCTTTAGACATCGTGTGGTGGCTACTGTTTGCTTTACTATTGACCTTCTACAGCGCGCCGTGAAAGTGCAATAGCGCACTGTGTGTGTTTTTGGTAATTGCTAATCTATTACGCTTCCCTAGGCGACATGTTGTTGTCAGTCTGACAGCGCGCTGCTATGACCTTCATAGTGTGCTGTGGCCGCTTTTCCAGATTTCAAAATGCTCTGGTAACGTCTTTTCAGCGGGAGTGGTTGCCTTAGTTTAATGACAGTGCCTTGTCGGTTCTCCAATAGCGCGCTGTTAACCTTGTTTTTTTTTTTTTTTTTTAAAGCAACATTTTCTTTCTATTTCCATTCCTTCTTCCTCCTTCCGACCCTCTTCCTTCCTCTCCTTTTCCTTCTCTCTCTCTCTGCTACTCTTTTCTCTTTGATCCATAGGTCCTCGAAAGAAGTCCAAGATGGCCTCGACTTCGGCCGACCCCTCTGCGTCTCGTCAGTTCATTTCGGATGCTGCTGAGCAAAACTTTCGCTTCCTTTAATCTCGGTCGCTTGCAATGGAGCGTGATTTTGATCTCAGTTGCTTCTCGGAGTACTCGTTCTTAGGTAAGATCCAGTCTCGCGGTTGGGTCATGCTGTTTCCATTCGTGGTTCTGCCTACTCGGTGTTGGTACCCTACTTCTATGCCAACTAAGACTTCGGGTCGAGTGTCTCTTCCCCTGAAGAGAAACGACTTGTGTCGTCCATCCATGGCACCAAAATCACGGTCACCCCTATGTCCATATCTGCGATTCTTCGGATTCCTCTTAATCCAAATGGGGTTCTGTATCCCTGTGATTCGGATTCCCCATCCGATGACTTGCCCGATCTCTCGTGGCACTCAGTTGTCGATCATGTCTGTATTAATCCAGATTTGGATCCGAAAAAGGTTGTTCCAATCAAGTTTTTAAAGTGTCATTTTTACGTCATGCATATTTTGATCTTCGATACCCGATGGCCGAAGGTTGGAAACCTTAATGAAGTCAGACTCCCAGAGATGTTCCTCATGTGGTTGATCGACATCGATCATCCAGTGTGTGTCTCAACCGTCATTTGGCGACTCATTCGCGCTCGTTGCATTAAACCTAGAGACCATGCATCGATTTCATTCCCCATCATTATTTCAAAAATTATTGATTCCATCCTCGAGGGCCCTGCCTATTCAGTCAAAACATCTTAGGGTACTGATTTTTTACCCTCTCATCTGGCTACGATTGAGTCCACTTGGAACAACCACAATGACCCTACGAAACCACCTTCGTCAGTGCTTGTAGCGTCTTCGTCCACCCCTGCTCGTGATCAACCTCTCTCGACCTTTGAGTTTCAAAATTTGGTCTTAAGTCGATTCAATTCTGTTGATCGTGCTATCAATAG
This sequence comes from Chloranthus sessilifolius, assembly GCA_021018995.1. Lineage (NCBI taxonomy): Eukaryota > Viridiplantae > Streptophyta > Magnoliopsida > Chloranthales > Chloranthaceae > Chloranthus > Chloranthus sessilifolius. Next base: position 120,744,806 of record CM037592.1, read on the forward strand.
CTTAGTGGATGACGTGGCTCTTGTGGGTGCTCACGTTGATAATTTGGCGAGTGAATTTCATCAGTTGATGACTACCGAAGAGTCTGATGAGGGTGCACCTGGTGTTAGTGCCTCGGAGAGTGGCGCAAATGCTTGACCAGGGAAGTATTTCTCTTTACTTTTGGCACTTTGAAACCTTTTCTCATTTGGATAATGGTTGTTTATGTGAGATTTGATGATACTTTGTTTAAGGTGTATGGTGGTAAACTTATGTTGGATATTTCTGCTGGATTTTTAGTTTACTTTCACTGATCGGTGTGGTGCTACAATTTTAATTTGGATTGTGGATGTTGTATTATTGTATGGCGCATGTTTTAACTGTAGAGGATTGAGTGTTCTTATTTCCCTGATTGGTGAGATTCAGTTAAATGTTTGATATTTTTTTTCTTCTCTCTGTGGACATGTTTAACATCTGATGGTGGTTAGTTTATGTGTTGACTGTTGGTTCAAATCATCATGATTACATTAGATATTGGTTCATTGTACTTGTGGTTGTTGTTGATTAGTGTTAAGTATCGACCCTTATCTGTGGGAAGGTTGTGACTGTCTCCCTTTGTCAATTCAGACAAACAGGGGGAGAAATGTTTACAGTGTTTATTGATGATTGGTAGTTGAGTTGTTGAGTTGATAATTATAATTTCACTGTTGGTTCTGGATGTATGTTTGGCTGTCTGTTTTGCAGGTGATAGATCAAGACCCATCTTGGCTTAGGATAGACATAGATTTAGAGGGAGATCCAAGAGTCCATGTATCTTTTCCTATTTGTATTTCTCATATAGATCAATGTATGAGATTAGTGAGGCTACTTTGATATAATATGTTTTTATTTGATGTAAACATGGTGTCTGTCGTAGAATGTGACAAAGGGGGAGATTGCTAGATCTTGTTTGTCACGTTCTACTCCAAAATTCGTATAGATCTCCCTTAGGATATGTGTGTGCCAAGATAGATAGGTTCGATCTTGATTGATCAAGGTTATCAGTTACACATCCTTCACTTGTGTTTGTATCAATCAAAAGATCGTAAAAATGTTTTTAAATAACTTGAAAATAGGCTCATAGCGTGCTGTGGTTGTATCCACAGCGAGTTGTCGTTGCTGGGATCTCTCAGTGCTAACAGCGCACCGTGATATATATCACATGATGCTGCTATTGCTTTCACAGCGTGCTGTGACCACATCATGTTGTCACTGGGATCACAGCATGCTGTGGTTCCTCAGGACAACCATCTTCAGTATTTTGGAAAATGGGCTTTTTGGACTTTTTCGAGTTTTTGGTCTTTTCGGGGTTTTAGGGTTTTGATAAAAACTTTTTGAAAATGAGAGGGAGATTAAGAAAGCTAGTGTAAGCTTCTTCCTCCTTGAGAGAAAACCCTAACATCATCTTCTTCTCCCTTTTAAATCTTTTGATTTGCAAAAACTGTTTATTCAAAAGGGTTCCTTTCATCCTCAATACCTTATTCCTATTAGCTCAAGTGAGTTGATTGTGTTGAGCCCTAGAGATTAAGGTGTGATTGATAGCCTTGTGGATCTTAAGGTGGATCGTTGTGCGTTCATCAACAGTGGAGGTGTACATTCAAATCGGAAAGCTATAGAGACTACCCGAGATGAGGAGTTGGGTTGCATGGGAGTTTGATAGGGCATGCACATTTGTCAGTATATCATTCGAAACTCTTTGTAATCATTTATTTCATAGTGGATTTGGTGTGTTGACTTCAGACTCGTGATTTTTCCCAATGATTGAGTTTTCACGTATATTTCGTGTTGTGGTGGTTGTTGGCGTCATTGTAATCTTTAGATTAAATTATAATTAATCGAATAGCCGATCAAATTCCCTAGCTAGACGGAATTTCATTGGCAATATCCTTAATATAGGTTTTCAAAAACTTAAGCTGTTTTCAAACTTAACTCTGACGGTCGAGCATGAAGTGAATCATGGTCGAGCATGACCTTGGTCACAGTTGCCCGCTATCTTGGTCACACTTGATCGTGAACGTTTTTAAGAAGGTTTGGCCTTTTTTGTTCTTGCGAGATCAGGCTACATATAAATCCAATTTTGAAAAATGAGTAGTCGGGTCTATGTACTCAACGAGATCTAACCATTGACAAATTATTGAGACAGTTTGAGATTGGTTAAAACTGTTTAAGCCTCTTCAAAGATATGAATCACAATAAGCAATCTCTTACCATCGAATGTTCCACATGCCCGATCCACATTGGCACAAACCTTTACTCTAATGGGTGATACCAAGGTATCAAAAATCGGCCGATACCGATACGTATCGGTTTTTTAGCAAACCAATACATATCTGCATCCCAACTCGGGTATCCGATACAGGCATGTATCGGCCAATACGTATCAGGTATCAGTCGATGCGTCTCGGTTTCGACCGAGACATTGAGTTTTGTTTTTTTTTTTAAAATAGGCCGATATGTATCAGTTTCGGTCTATACGTATTGGCCGAGTCGTATCTGTTTTGGGCAAATCAATACCCATTTTGATACCTTGGGTGATACTATGTTTAACATGGATGGTTACAATCAAAGATCTTACAATTTCGTAATTGACCTAAGTAGGTGTCCTACGCACTTGCACGAGGGTAACCATTGGCACTAAAATTTTTAGGTAATAAATCAATATTTTTTACCCTATGATGCTTAGGGAGATGAATGTCTCTTGGCCTTTCGAGTGCCATATACCACAAAAAAGGCCTTAGATGTGTTCAAATGGTAGACGGACCTGCACCCTTTTTGCTTATTATAATTTATAGGGTTTTTTTGAATTTATACCCTTAGATATTCCGTATTTACACTCTGCCCCTATGTTTCACCTATTAACCCCTATATTTCACCTATTAACACGGTTACCCTTATTATTATCTTTCCTTTATATATTAACCCTATAGTGACAGGCTCTTCGCCAAACTAATCGTTGGCTGGTTTGATTCAAAAGATAGAGATTTTTTGTTTTTCGTAATTTTTGACGTAATGGATCTTGAGATCATGTACATACAGTATGATTGTCAGATTTTGATTCACACGGCATACATATCGAAATGTGATCCAATAATTATGTTTGATGTACACCGATGATTATATTTATCTACCATGTGGAATCAAAATCTGATCGTCTGATGGTAAGCTCCTAATCGCACGATTCATTGGGTGAGAAGGTTGTGATAAAAATTTAATTTGATAACACTAATGCCACTTTAAGGGTAATAAGTAAAAGAAAAAAAAAAAGCAAGAGCTGAAGGGGCAATGTGTAAATAAGACATTATAGGAGATAAATGCAAAAATATTTTAATTTAAAAGAAAATTAAAGATGCTATTTTTTTTTTTCTCAAAAAAAAAAAAAAAATGCTATTTTTGAAAAAAAACAAACAAAAACACAGTGTTTATAAGAAGGTTTTCGTGTTAGTTTACAATAGGGTGTCCATCGAAGGCCGTGGGCCATTAAGCAGTCTATATGTATGTGTGACTGCATAATTGCACGGATTTTCATGCCTTGCAAGTTCGTCCACCTCATATAGTCACATAGATGTGTGGACTCGATTGTCCACCTATGATGGGTGGACACCGAGTTAACTTGTTAAGTTTTAATGTTCCATTCAACTCTCCTACTGTACGGTGTTGAGAGTTTAACACCAACTTCAGTGCCCAAGCTGCGCCACCAAATACCAGCTCCAAATCATAAACCCTTCGAAACCCCTTTCGTCCTCTCCACTTCTATGCGAGAAGCTCCTTTGCTTTTTGAGAGTATTTTTCAAACGCAAATCGAAGAGAATGCGGGCGCACGTTAGACACTTAACGCAGATGTCGACGAGACTGCTAGCGCACGTTAGACACTTAAACTCGTTCACTCACTCACTCGCTAGAACTGGGTCTCTTCACTGTCAGGTAACTCGTTCTCCCCACCAATGCTCACAGCAAGAACATGTTTTCTTCAATACCCATAACCAGAAACTCAATTTCTCATCGAATGCTACCTCACTTGCCAAATTGATTTCGGCCAACACATGGTCTGAAGATTTAGAGAAAAAGCTAGAAAAATCGAAGCCTGTATTGACCCATGAATCGATTCTTTACGTTTTAAAGAAAATCGATAAAAACCCGCAAAAAACGATCGATTTCTACAAATGGGTTTCTGATAAAATCGGGTTTAAGCTCAGCGCTGCTGCATATGGATTGATTCTGAGGATTCTGGCTCACAAGGAATGGATGAAGGATTTTTGGGTTGTGATTAAAAGGATGTCAGATGAAGGGTGGGATCTCGATAAGGAAACTTACGATACGATTATGAGTATGTTTACTAGTGCAAAAATGACTAATGAGTCTGCAACGCTGTCTCGGATCTTTGCGAAGATGGCTGATAATAGAGCCGTGGATTCCACGGTTAGTGCTGTAGCTGGCATTGTTTTAGAATCGGATTGGAGTGAAGAGGTTGATAAAAAATTGTTGGGTCTTAAGCTTTCTTTGTCGGATGTAATGGTAATAAGGATTTTGAGGGAGATTCGAGGATACCCTTTGAGGGCGCTGGCATTTTTTCGTTGGGCCGGGAAACAGACGGGTTACGACCACAATGCTGTTACTTATAATGCGATTGTTAGGATTCTCGGGCGTGACGATTCTATTGAGGAGTTTTGGGGAATGGTCGAGGAAATGAAGAGTCGAGCGTCCGAGATGGATATTGATACATATATAAAGGTTTCGAGGCTGTTCCAAAAGAGGAAAATGATGAAGGAGGCCGTTGAGCTTTATGAGTTTATGATGCATGGCCCGTATAAGCCATCAGTTCAGGATTGCAGCTTGCTTTTGCGGCAGATTTCCTCGAGTGAGAACCCAGATTTGGATTTGATTTTTAGAGTTGTAAAGAGCTATGAGGAGGGTGGGTATTCTCGATCTAAGGCTGTTTATGATGGGATTCATAGATCTTTGACTAGTGCAGGGAGGTTTGCTGAAGCGGAGGAGATTTTGATGGAGATGAAAAATGCGGGTTTTGAACCGGATAACATCACTTATAGTCAAGTGGTGTTTGGACTATGTAAGGCCGGGCTATTGGATGAAGCGTGTGAGATGTTGGATGAGATGGAAGCCGTACAGGGATGTGCTCCTGATCTCAAAACTTGGACGATCTTGATTCAAGGGCATTGTCTTGCCGGGGAAGTCGATAAGGCCATATCTTGTTTCACAAAGATGTTGGAGAAGCATTGTGAGGCAGATGCCGATCTCTTGGACGTGTTGGTAAATGGTTTGTGTAGTAAGAACAGGGCAGGTGCTGCATACACGTTAATTGTTGAAATGGTGGGGAAGGCTCGGTTAAAACCTTGGCAAGCTACTTATAAACATTTGATTCAAAAGTTGCTAGGAGGAGGGAAGCTTGAAGAAGCACTGAAGCTTCTACGTCTCATGAAAAGAGACAACTTTCCTCCCTTTGGGGATCCTTTTGTGCTCTATATATCCAAGTTTGGGACAGTGGAAGATGCAGGGGAATTTTTGAGAGCATTGACCGTAAAACGCTTCCCATCTTCTTCGGCATATCTCAATGTCTTTCGATCATTCTTCAATGAAGGTAGGCATTCTGAGGCACAGGATTTGCTTTACAAGTGTCCTCATCATATTCGCAAAGATGCCGACATTGTGAGTCTCTTTGGTTCGAGAAAGCTTGATTCTGCTTGACCTTGTCTACAAGTAAGCAATTCTTTATCAAGCACAGAACATGTTGTGGAATATATCTTGGTATGTTGAATTTGATATTCTTGTTGGGCATATTTCAAATGGATGGCTTCAGTTCCTACTAAGGCGTTCTTGATGGCTTTTGAGAGAGAAGCAAATATTCAAACATATTTGTATTCTATGGAAAATGAAGTCTTTACTATTTATGAAATGAAGAAAATCACTAAATATGCTTCTTCCGATGCTATTTTGTCTTGAATGTGGATGGTAGATGTTTCAGTCAGATTTTATATTTTTCTTCGTGTTGATTGAACAAGGAACCTCTAGATTTTGGGAATATTAGATTAGAAATAGACAATGATTAATAATGCTATGTAGTTTTCAACTCTTTCATTAAGTTTTTTGAAGATTAAGGTCTTTTCTGATCAATAACATCTGATAATGAGTAATGTTCTCCCATGAAAGAGTTTTATGTCAATTCGTACAGTTCAATATTCTCTACATATGTGCTCATTTCTCTATGTTTGCATCTTTGTGCTTCATTATCCAAGGAGCATGAAAGAAAATTGTATTTATTAATTTATAGGAACATTGTTGAATTAGGTTAACTCTTTGATAATAAGGTTGAACTTTGAGAGACATAACTTTCTGAATCCATTGCAGCAGTATGATATAATGTTTAGAATGTCCTTGAGGTCTAAGGTTCACTCCGAACTTACTTATAAAAAAATAAAATAAAATTAGAATATATAATCATTTCGATTTAACTCCCTTGTACATTTCATGAACTTTGAGGCCTTTCTACTTAGTTGCTACATCGCATTTTCTCCTTGATCTAGTCATACCAGTACTTCAGATATAGACCGAGTACACCTGGAATTACTTTCAATATCTACCATGGGAATTAGTACTAACATGCAGTAATGATTGATTAGCTTGAGGTTTTGGAGGATGACCGTTGCCCATGGGTGCCTTTTGCCTGATGAACATGGTCCAGGGGTGCCTTTCGCCGGATGGACAATAACCTATGTAATGATTAAGATAACATATTTTTGTAATAGACAAATTATTGCAGGAGCAAGCAACTGATTCCGTTAAACCAGCATTCTAGTCAGTCGGACTAAATGTTTAATGCTTTAGTTTGTAAAGACATCTCTCTCTCTCCCCCCCTTTTTTTTTTGTAAAAGGGATTAATGGGCGTCTCTCGTCAATGCAGCAAACTCATGCAGGGATTTTTATCCTGTCAGTAGTGTCAAACTGATTTTTTACATGTCGTAGGCCTCCTGAAATCAGTGGGTCATCTTTTGGCAGGATTCAAGGGCTAATAGGCTGAGCTCAATAACATTGTGATATTGGTGATACCTTACAGAGATTGTGTGGGCGATGCAAAAAATAATCATGCTTGCTAAGGGCAAGGCTTGTACCTCCATAAATTCTGTCAAACCTGATGTCTACGGAAGTTAGGGCTCAATTCATACTTGTTCGTATCTTTTGTAAGACTAACGCAGGGCCGGCCCTAGGTCAAGGTCCAAGAGGAGGCCGCATCAGGCCCCCAAATCTTGGAAGTCTTTAGCATCTAGTTGTTTAATATAATTTTTAATGTACAAAAGTATTGAATCAATTTAATTGTTTAGTTGGTTAAGTGATTAGTGTTGTTTTACTTTTTACCTAAGAGGTTGTGGGTTCAACTCTCCCCAGGTCCCATATTTGCATATTGTTTTTAATGGGTCATGGATTGGGTCTCGGTTGGGTCGGTGCAGGTCATTGGTCGGGTCATTGGCCTCACTCGGGCTAGGCCGGCCATATGTATTGACCCAGTAGATTCTCTGACCCAATTTTGACTGGATCATACTTGTTTAACCAAATCCTTTATATATAGGGTACCTCTAAATGCGTCTACGTGTTCTCTGAAAGTGCCCACGTCCCAGACCCCTTGAAAACCATTGATTCCTTTGAATGAGATGATGGAGATCATTTTTCATACCTATCGTTCACAAAATAAATCTTTAGATCATGACCCACCTATCAGACGGTCAATTTTTTATTTCATGTATCACAAAGCCCCAAAAAATGCCCTTGAATCAGATGGCACACATCGCGCTCAAATGTGATTTTATGGCCATTTTTTTGGGATCTATTACACGTTGAATCACAAACCGACTGCTTGATAGGTGCACTATGATCTCAAGATCTATTGAGTGAAAGATATGGGTGAAAAACGATCTCCGTCATATGATTCAAAGGGATTCAATGATTTTCAAGGGGTCTGGGATGTGGGTGCGTTTAGAGGTACCCTTATATATATATATATATATATATATATATATATATATATATATATATATATATATATATATATATATATATATATAGGGAAAGGAGAAAATGCGCCTGGGCGTGGAGATATGGGGAAAATGCGCCCGGGCGTAGAGATATCTCCACGCCAACTGATATGGGTGCGACACATAGCGTCTTTTTTGTGAAGTGATGGGTAACATGGGGCCCACTTTACTAACTAGGGTTAAACTTTTAAAATATTTTAAAAATTATATTCCCTTTCAACCGTCATTCTTGACTTTTTTAGAAGCATTTTTAAAGTCTTTCTTTTCTCTCTCTTCTCTCTTTTTCTAAGAAAATGTCAGACTTACTTTTTCAAGTATATTTTACTCAAAAAATGTGAGTGTCCCGTGGGCGCTTCAACAATGGCTGGCGCCGACACCCCATAGCGGGCAAGCACCTCGGCTGGCGCGATGGCACCTCGACGCTGAGGTGTCGCCGCTTTGCTAAAAAAAGAAAAACAGGGCGTCAGTGCCTCTATATCAAGGTGCCAGCGCTTTGTTTAAAAAAAAAAATTTTTTTTTTAGGGGGCGTCGAGGTGCCTCGCATAGAGGCACCAGCGCTTGGCTAAATTTAAAAAAAAAAAAAAAAAATCAAATATAGAGGCACGGACGCCCCTGAAACAAGGCACGGACGCCCCATGTTTTTTTTTTTAGCGAAGTGCCGACACTTCGATATAGAGGTGCCAACACCCCGGCGCTTGCACCTCGGCGCTTGCGCCTCGCATCGGGGTGTCGGCGCTTCGCTGACGAGGTGCTAGCTCTTCGCTACCGGGCGCTCACATTTTGTGTGTAAAATATACATGAAAAAGTAACTCTGATAGTTTTTTGAAAAAGTGGAGAGAAGAAATAGAAAAGAGACTTTAAAAAAGTCAAGAATGACGGCTGGAAGGGTATTTAACCTTTAAAATATTTCAAAAGTGTAACCCTAGTTAGTAAAGTGGTTCCCATGCCATCCATCACTTCACAAAAAGAGCGCTACGTGTCACGCCCATATCAATTGACGTAGAGATATCTCTACCCCCAGGCGCATATCCCCGGCCCTCATATATATATATATATATTTATATATATATATACAAATTTTTCTTATTAAATGACCCTAACTTAAAATAGCGATCTCATGCTTGTTACAAGTCATTTTTTGCAAATGACCTATCAATTTTGATCTCCTTGACGAGACTTATCCAATGAAACCTATTTTTGGAACTTTTTGAGACTGTTGAAGTGCTGAAAAATAGCTGTGAAAGATTCAATGGTAGTTAAAGTAATAAAAAATATTATTGGTTGAGTTACTCGATCAGTTCGGTACATTCTACTATTTAGTTTTTCTCTTTTTTTGTTTCATTTTTCTTTAAAGTATATTTTCGTTAATTTGTTAGTTGCATTTTCAAATTATAAATAGTAGAATGGAATATATAGATATCTGCAATCTAAAAGCAATGAGTATGTTTTATTTGTCAAAAAAAAAATATAGTAATTTTTTTTTAAAGATTAATATGAAAGGAGGCCCCCTCATTTTAGGAACTCGCCTTGGGCCCCCAAAATCTTAGGGCCGGCCCCGAACTAACGGGATTGATATTCCTCTGTCTCTCTCTCTCTTTTTTTTTTGATCCGTAATAAAGATTATATTGAAAGTCAGCAAGCCGTTGGAAGAACAATACAAAGACATATCGACCAAAGAAGAAAACAAAAAATAAAAATAAAAGACTAGAAGCAAAAGGAAAATACAGACAAGCTCCACACAATTGAAGATGCAGAGGCAAAATGAGGCAAAGATGGCTGAGATGATTGAGACAGCTCATCTCCTACCCCGGATCCCATGCTGGATTCACCCCCTAGCTCCATCGACATCCCTAGCGACCCATAACCACATTAAATCTCTAACAGACCTCGTAATCATCCCCACAGGCCAACTTTTGTGCTAAAAAATACGAGCATTTCTTTCAAGCTAGATGCCCCAAGTCACTGCGAAGAAACCCACCTTCCAGTAATCCGCTAGCTGCCCTTCCAAACTGACAAAGGACCACGCCAGGTACTGCTGATAGGGTGACGAGGGAGTAACCGAAACCATATCGAACGATTTTAAAATGACGCTCCAGATCTTGTGGGTGGCCCAACAATGAAGGAAGAGGTGTGCCGCAGATTCTTCCCCACGTCAGCACATCACACAACGATTGGTTAGGAGTTAGGACCTTCCCCCTCCTAATGAGCTGATCGATCGATAAAATTTTATCTTTTAACAAAGTCCACGAGAAGAATTTAACTTTGGCGGGTATGGCCGCTTTCCACAACCCTCCCATGAAATCTGATAAGCGGGCGCCACGAAAGCAACCGGTAGTAGGATTTGACATTGAATGTGCCATCTCTGTTGTGAATCCAGATCCGCTTATCCTTCCGGTTCAGATTTCTTCGGGATTCATATAGAGAAGTAAGAAGCCAGGAGAAAGAGTCCACCTCATCACATCTGAGGAGCCTGCGTGTGGTGACATCCCTCATCCTTTCCTCTTGAGCATCCTTGACAAAATCAAAAATCAGCCCCTGAGGATTTCTGCAGATGGCGAAGATATCTGAGAAGGACGATTTGAGAGAACCGCACTCCAACCAAGCATCCTCCCAAAATCGGATCCTGGTACCGCAACCCCAACTGTATCGGATCCCTCTTTCGTATAGAGCCCATGTTCCACAAATGCCTTTCCACCAAGCCGAAGTGCCTCTGTTAACATCGATATTGATTCCCTAGTTACCAGTCGATTGCCTATACTTGTCAGCCAGTACCTCACGCTAGAGATTGTCACTTTCACCCTCCAATCCTGCTCGCCAGAACCATTTCCCCAAGAGCGCGATGTTAGTCCACCTCAGATTTCGAATCCCAAGCCCACCACAACTTATGGGGAGCTGATAGGTATCTCAGTTGACCAGGTGGTAACATTTATCAAGACTTGATCCCTCCCAAAGGAAGTTCCTTTGAATTTGCTCAAACCGGTTGATTACCCCGATCGGGCATTGAACATTGACATGTAAAAAATGGGCAGGCTGGATAGAACCGACTTGATTAGGAGAAGACGACCCCCACTGCTGAGGAGCTTTCCTTTCCACGATGATAGCCGTTGTTCAAATATCTGAATAACCAGTTCCCATACTCGAGCTGATGGTGGTCGGAGCTCAAGGGGTAGGCCCAAGTATTTGATTGGAAACTTCTCCACTGCGCAGTTGACCGTGGTAGCTAGTTCAGCCGACAATGAGTCGTTGGTCCCTATTCCAGAGATCGCGGATTTGTGGAGGTTGATACGCTGGCCCGAAACGGCTTTGTATATAGAAAGGACCTCTGTCAAAGACCTGAATTCATCGGCATCAGCTCTCCCAAATAAAACTGTGCCATCGGCATTCTGAAGGTGAGAGATGAAACGACCTTGAGATCTAACTGAATACCTGATATGAATTGCAGCTGCCTCGCTCGCTCAATGAGACCAGAAAGCGCTTCCCCCACCATATGGAAAAGGAAGGGGGGCAGAAGATCGCCCTGGCGGATCCCTCTAGAGCTTTTGGAGTACCCGGCTGGCGTTCCATTAATTAAGACAGAGAACCAAACTGAGGAGTAGCAGGCCCGCATCCACTTCTTCCATAAGGACCCGAACCGAGCCTACCGAGCATGTAATCCAAGCAGTCCCAACTTACTCGGTCATAGGCCTTCTCCATATCGATCTTCCAAAGGGCTGCGGGTCGGCGCGCATGATGGGCCGAGTGAATCACCTCTTGAGCAACTGCCACCAGGTCGACTAGTTGCCTCCCATGAACATAAGCTCCTTGGTTGACCGAAATGATCTTGCCCATTAACGGCTTTAGTCTGTTGGCCAGAACTTTGGCAATGATCTTATACAAGCAATTAATGAGGCATATCGGTCGGAAATCAGCAAGGTCCTCCGCCCCGTCCCTTTTTGGAATGAGAGTGATGAAGGTGGAGTTGAGGCTTCGGCTTTTGAATTCGGAGGAGTGGAACTCCTGAAGCACTTCCATCAGGTCCACTTTGATGATCAGCCAAAAGGAACCGTAAAATTCTAACTTGAAGCCGTCAGGCCTCGGGGATTTGTTCTTGCCACCGAACTTGATAGGATGCCACACCTCTTCTTCCGTAAAAGGCTGTTCCGCATCCACATGCTCTCCCTCCGAGATGGATTGAAAGGCAAGTCCATCCAGCTCCGGCCGAGCTAAACCCTCGTCGGTGTACAGATTGGAGTAGAAGTTAATTGTGTGGGATCAGATCTGCTCATACTCGGAGTAGGTGACTCCATCTACTACAATGCTGCCCAACCAGTTGATTTTGTTGCAAGCGTTGCCTACCGCATGGAAGAACTTTGTGTTCTGATCTCCCCCTTTGAGCCACTGCACCTTGGCCTTTTGTCTCCAGCACATTTCTTCAGCTATGCATTTGTCGGTGAATTCTGATTTTTTTTTCGATCTCTCTTTTTTTCTACATCCGAGAGGCCCCAGTGCTCCTTGAGATTAGCAATCTCTTTCAGACGGAGAAGCAAACACTCTTTCGTGATGTGAACAAGCCCGTAAACTTCTCTATTCCATGACTTGATTTGCCCCTTGAGCTGCTGAAGCTTGGAAATGAATCGAAATGCAGCAGTCCCCGAAGGAGCAGGTTCACTCCACCATGAAGAAACCACCGCTCGAAAATTGTGGTCAAGCAGCCTCATGTTTTCAAAACGAAAAGGGGATGACCCCTTCCCTCGAGACGCACAGCTGAGCAGTAATGGGCGATGATCCGAGACAGCCTTGGCTAATCCCTCTAATCTTGCAGCCGGGAAGATGTCCATCCACTCGGATGAGCATAGAAATCTATCCAGCCGACTAAACGATGAAGCCTCCTGGAGATTGGACCAAGTAAATTGAGAACCTGATTGAGGGACGTCGATCAGCTCACAATCAAATATGAATGAGTTGAACTCCCACATCACGGCCCAATCTGGCGGCCCACCTAGTTTTTCATGAGCCCATCATATAACATTGAAATCCCCCCCCCCCTAGGCAAAGAGGGTGATCCCATCTGGCTGCAACTGTGGCAAGTTCGAACCAGAAATCACCTCGGAGTTTATCATTCAACGGTCTGTGGACACCTGAAAAAGTCCAAATTTTTCCGGTGTCCCTGTTCCGAAGAACGACCGAAGCAGAGTACACCCCAACTTCATCATCAACTTTGTCGAACAGTAACGAGTTTCAGGCAACCAGAATACCCCCGGAGGCTCCCACAGAATCAACTCCAATCCAGCCCCAACGGTTGCCTCCAAGCACAGCCGCCACTTTGACCTGGTCGCAATTGCCACATTTCGTTTCTTGAAGAGTGATGACAGCTGGTTTGATCATCGCAATGATCCTCTTCATGCCAGCATCTTCGACCAGTCACAAATGCCCCTAACATTCCATGAGAACATCTTCATAAACAGACAGAAGGGATCCCACCCAAAGTAGGTACTTGGAATTAGGCACCCCCAGTTCCCTCCCCATCAGACAGCCGCCACTGTAATCGAGCAAACTCTCCAGCCTTGGCACCCTGCTTCATCTTGGCGTTGTCTAATCGGCAAACGAGAATGGAACAGAAAACTTTCCTGAGGTTCTCCTCGAACCCTTTGAATGCCATTCCGAGGTCTCGATCGACTCGAGTTAGACGGTCGATTTCATCCACAGTTTCGACGCCGTCCCAGCCCTCTTGGGCCCTAGTTGCAGAGGAACAATCTGAACTGGTGCAATGAGATGAGCTGAATGAGCAATGGACCCACTTTCCGTTCTCATCTTGACGCAGCGATCTCAGCGGTAGAATCTCCACCGAGGAGGTAGCTGAGGAGGAGGAGGAGGAGGTAAGGGAATTCGAGTTAGACGAAGCCAGATCTGGTCTACCAGGGATGGGAGGGAAGGAGATTGAATCTCAGAAGGCAGCAGCAATGGATCCTCGACGGTCTCTGTCTCTGTCGGGTCTAAATGAGATGTCTCCCAAGAGTTCCGGTCCGCAACATGGTCCAAGTTGATCCGCTGGACGCTGTCCCATGGTTCGAAGAAGAAGTTCGTCAGCGGAGTGCTTGATTGAAGCTGGTGCAGGGCTGAAGCGGGTCTCAGACCCAAATGTCAAGAGAAGATCCGGTATACCGACCCACCTTGGGTCGAGATGGATAGGAAAGCCAGCTGTCACCCATTTGATATGCAGGTTTCGCGAGTGACCCTATAGAAAAGATCATCGTCGTCGACTATTAGAGGGTGTGGGATTTCATTTTCCACATGTCGCCCTCTTAAGTAAAGAGACGAGCCGACGACTTCCAATGCCTTTGACACCGCCACGTCCCAGGCCTTTTTGGCTCCACGTGTCTCGATTTGGCTCCCGTCGCTCAAAACCACTTGCTGGTTTCCAGAAACAACACTGCGAACTGTGGTGTCGTCCTTATGGACAGTTGTCGACTCCCTAACAAAGCACGTCGAACGAGGTCTCATACTTTTGGGTCTTTGTCGCCTAAATACCCTAGAGACCTTTTTACTAGCTTCTCTCGTCTTCTTCAAGGGAGACAGAAGCCTCAGAGACCATCGGATCCCAGGTATACCTCGTCTCCTCATCCCTTTCTCCTGGCAACCATGTCGGGCCACCTACCACACCTTTTTGCAGACGACGTGTCGGGTCCTTAGTGTACGACAAGCTGTCTTCCCTTGGAAACATCGGCGGTGAGAGATCCCCCCGAAAGGAGGTCAGAGTTTGATATTGAATCACCGGCGCATGTGATTGTAGCCGATGATCGGCACCTCGACAACGTGAATCCACGTCTTCAACCAGCAAGCCACACTCTTCGCGGTCTAAACCTTCAAGCAGTTTCCCATCCTCCGGCGCATCTTCTGAGATATGAGCCCTTCGATGCGAGGCCGAGGCACCCGTCGGCGCGGACAACCCTCAATGGAGAGGCGAATACGCAGTCGGGCCCCCCTTCGAGCATCGCGCCGATGGCCGACCGGTCCGTTCCATCCTGTCCCAGATTGGTTTGATCTCTGACGAGATTTTTTCTCCGGCGCAACTGAGTATGTCTACGTTGGGATTCTGGGGCTGCTCGGGTATATCACTCGGCTGAGGAGGGACGAGCACCTGTTCCATCAGCTCCATTTCTATGAAGACCAGTGTTTTTGGCCGCCGACACGAACGTCGCAATATCTAGGGATGCATTCGAAGCTGTCAATGGCAACGAGGATTCTGGCGAAACCCGCCTCCCAGAGGTCGACCGAATGATTCTGGCGAAACCCGCCTCCCAGAGGTCGATTCGACCAGGATGAACCTGCTGCACTGATCGCAAATATCCTTGAATACATCGGTAGTCCAGGCGTGGAGAGGGAGACCACGCAGCCGGATCCACACACCTCCGTCCCACCAATGTAACTGGAGGTCCCCAACAACTGTGTCCCAAACTTCACACATCACCGGCACCTCGTCAATGGGAAAACCCTTTTTGTTTCAGAGCTCCAAGGCCGACTTCTCCGTAGAAAGCCGAAGCAAGTATTTTGTTTTAGAGATAACTGAAAGAGCAGACCTTTCTGTAAATGTCCATGAACGTTGTGTCCATCTTAATAGCTGCAATAGTCATAATGCGTCTTTGATTGTGTAGAGCACCACCCAGTAATCTTTTAAGTTCCTGGCAAGAGAGGAGAACTGGGGGGAGCCAAAGTCTAGCCGCACGTTCCGAATCTTCGATTCCGAAGATGAAGACGCAACAAGAGATTCTTGAGGCGGAGTGAGAGCGTGCGGCTCAGAATTGGTGGGCAAACCTCCATTCTTCCCAAAATGATTCTTTTCCGTCCCCACGATGTCGGCAAATGAAAGTCTATGTCGTCGATAGGCAGCATCCACTTGTGAACCAGCCCCAACCCTTTGACGCAACCCCGACGTCCGGTGGAACCTTCTGCCAGCGATGGACCACCCCTGGCGAAGGTCCCTCATATGTCCCTCGTTCATTACCACCTGGTGGTTAGCACCAGACGAGGGAACATTGTCGTCAACTGATTTGACCGGGACACCCATAGCTCTGGTTGAGCAACACCCATGACGGTGGCAAATTGACCTGCATCGGAAATTAACATTCCGACAGGTTGAGCACGCCCAGTCACCCACTCGAGGCACAAGGGCAGCCATTCAGCTCAGGAGTGTAACAATTACAGTCAGCTGCCAGCATGAATCCCATGCATCCCCCTTTTAATTTTTCTGTTTCTCTGTCTCTCTCTTCTTTTTGATTTTTTTTATGGGACAAATAGGCTTCACTATCATCAAGCTTATGAATTGTTATTATTTATTTAGTTATATTAGTGCTATTGAAACTGGTACCACGTATCAGAAAAAAGTGTTCTGTTAAATGTGGTGAGCCAACATATGCATGCATTAAGGACTGCTCATCTAGAATACAGTAAATAAAATTCTGAAATACCTAAAGCGTAGTCCAGAAAGAGGCCATCTCTGCAGTATCATGATCACTTTGATATTGAGGTATTTACTGATGCTTATTGGACAAGATCCCTAACTGATAAGAGATCTGCTTCGGGTTACTGCCATTCCTTGGTGGGAACTTGGTCACGTGGAAAAGTAAGAAACAAGTGGTTTCAAACTCTAGTGGACAAGGAGAATACAGGGCCATGTCCTAGGGTGCTCGTAATGGGATATTGCTTAGATTCATCTTGGCTGGTCTCACAATTAATGAAAAGCTTCCTATGACACTCTATGGAGATAATGAGTCCGCACTTCATATAGCCGAAAACCCAGTTTACCATGACAGGACAAGCACTTTGAAGTAGACTGTCATTTTATAAGGGATAAAGATGAGTTCGAAGAATTTTGTGTACTTCAAGATTTCAAAAGATCAGCTGGCTGATGTACTCACTAAGGCTGTGGGAAGATACAATTGTATGACATTACCTCCAAGTTGGAGACGATAGATATCTATGCATTAACTTGAGGGGGAGTGTTAGTGTGTCTACGGTGCTCGTATGGTGTGTATAGTAGGTTTTATGATTTCATGTGGGTGTGTGGGTATTAGTGTCTTACAAGGGATTCTATTTTATATGTAGTATAGATAACAATAATATTGAAGGGTGTGAATGACACAACTCACAAATCTAATTTTTCCATTTATCTCCTCTTTTCTTCTTTTTTCTTTTTCTTCTCCTTCTCCTTCGTACCCTAATTTCTATAACCCTAATCTACCAAAGGTAACTGATGTTCATATGATCAAACAGTTAAATATTATAATCAAAATAAATTAACTTAACATTGTTAACCTAATAAAACTGACAATACTTTAGCACTTTTATTAAACACTGATAAAAATAATGTTTTGCTAATCACCATGCTAGCAATGTTAAACTGTTTATCAGTGATAAAACAGTGTTTTCATAAAACAATAACAAAACCTAGGATGCATATAGCGTAGCATGCCTTGCTTAGTTTTAGCTTGATAATCACATATTTATCATTATTTATTAGTTGTCTCTCTCTCTCTCTCTCTGTCTCTCTCTCTCTCTCTCTCCTGTCTGTTTTCTCATTTTCTATGAATCCTTTACTCCAATATGTAAGAATGCGAGACATTATTTTGGGTTGTTGTTACCATGGGTCAAAATATCGTCCGATACCGATATGTATCATCCGATACGATAAAATGGGTTTTTATCGTATCCCCTCTAAAACGTAGTAGTTATCGTCCGATATGGGCAATTTATCGTCCATATCGGACAATAAATTGAAATTATCGGACGATAATTTCAATTTATCGTCCGATAATTTCCTCATTTTCTCTGGACCTTTAAAATCTTCAAATTATCGCTGAAATTTTTTTAGGATTTGCTTCGAAATTTATCGGATTTGCTTTGAAATTTTTTTTAGGGTTTAAAACCCATGGAAGAAGAAAAAAAAGGGAAGAAGAAGAAGCGGTGAAGGACTTACCTGGGTGGCAGTGAAGGTCTTCGTTTTCCCCCTTTCTTTCTTCTTCTTCTTCTGTATTTTTTCCTTTTATGTTTTGACTTTGAGCCGACATTTATATGAAATGGAGTATGGGACCGACTCTCTTGCCAGTCACATGCACACCAGAATGGTGTTTAAATGGTCTTAGACCATAAGGGTTTATGATGTAGGTGATATGAACCGTCAAAATTGTTTTTTAGGGATATTTAAACCATTTGAACTGTAGACTATAATGTCAACCATTGGTTTTAATTTTAAGGGCTGATATTAAAGTTCATCAATCACATTGATGGTTCACATTCATTGCCCAACCTTCAATCTATGATCGATTAGACAGCGTTTGAATGATCTCACACCATTCAAATATCACTTTTTATTTCACACCAATAAAGTGTGATTTATCATTATGCCACGTGGCACACACCTATGATTTGTCAAATGGTATTTAAATGATCTTACGCCATTAAAAACTCACTTTTTTATTTTACACCATTAAAGTGTGATTTATCATTATGATTGCTTCAAATCAGATGATGGAGATCTTGTTTCACCCCAATCTTCCACACAATTGATCGTGAGATCATGTCGCGAGACGGTTAGTTTTTTATTCAAATGTCATATATCCCCCCAAAATGGCCCTAAAATCACGTTTGAGCGTGATGTGTGCCATAGGATACAAGGGAAATTTTTTGAGGATCTGTGGCATGTGGAATAAAAAATATGCCATGATAGGTGCGACATGATCTCAAGATCCATTGTGTGGAAGATCAGGGTGAAACACGATCTCCATCATCTGTTTTGAAGCAATCAATGGGTTTAAAGGGGTTGCACATATGGGCACTTTCAGAAATTGCGTGAGCGGTAATAGAGGTACCCAATATTTCACATAATAGATCTTGGGATCATAGCTCAACTAGCAGACAGTCAGATCTTGATTCCACGTGGCATACAATCCCAAGTGACCCTGATCATGGGCGTATCATGAGAAGGGTTCTCGGGTCACTTTTGAGATTTATTCAATGTGGAATAAAAATCTGGCCGTCTGATATGTTTTACATGAGCTCAAGATCCGTTGTGTGATCGATTGAGACAAAACATTATCTCCATCGTAGGATTCAATCCAATAAACAACTCTTAGGGTGTAAATCCCAAGTTTCCTTTAAAATTTTAAAATATGCATCAAATAATCCTAAAATAAATTAAAAAAAATTTGAAATAAATAAAAAATCATTAGCTTTAATTTTTCTGATTTTTTTAGTATTTTTTGGGATTTTTTTGAAAATAAAAATAAAAATTCAATGTATCAAACCGATACATTCAATGTATCGGACGATACCCGATACGTATCGTCCTGGAGGTCAGGACGATATGTATCGGTTTTCCGGTATTTTGACCCATGGTTGTTACCGAAGTCTCTCCCCCATGGGTTAAAATCTCGGAAAAGCGACTCATATCGTCCAGCCCCAAAACCGATACGTATCAGACGATACGTATCGGTTTTGGACATTCCAATGTATCGTCAGAAATTTTAAAAATTTGTATGGGCAGCGCCGATACGGTACCTTGAATGTACCATATCGGTGAGGTCCAAAACCGATACGTATCGGTATCGGACGATATTTTGACCCATGCTCTCCCCGGTCTCTCAACTAGTTGATAATATTCACATTGTTTTTCTCCTCTTGGCTGTGTTGGGCAGGATCTAAAATCCGGGGAAGTGATTAGGAGGGGCTGTAGAGAGGGACTATTTTATTTCATGAAATTTAAAATTGCACCTCATTATACTTTGTTTAAGTTTTTTTTAATTTAAATCTGGATGCCCACCTGATTCACTGATCTTGTTATATCCCTTCTTGATGTCTGACCAATGTTGTCAGAGCGCTTATGCCAGCTTAAGAGATTTGCAACCCGTCGCTCATACGAAATCGTATAATCGCTTAAGCGATGGCTTAATGATTTTGAATTTTTTTCCTCTAAAATCGAAGAAAAAAAAAAAAAAAAAAACAGAAAAATCCTAAAACTAATCCTAGTTAACTACTTAACTTACATTATTACTTACTCGCTACTCTCTACTGTACCAGTCTATCAATATTTATTTACTTAATTAGTTATTAATATAATTAATAATTATTTTCTTAAAGGTATAAGTATCTAACAATAATTGACAAAGAAGGGGAAAAATGTACATTCTTTTTTTATTTAATAAAAAATTGACATATATACAAAGTTCATGAAAATTATAATTTCAAAATTACAAATTACAATGCTCACCCCTCACTTGTGTTGATACTCAGTACCAGCCATGTACTCTACACATTGGTCTCTAACCCATTGTGGTATATCTCCTCCATCACCACCGCCATAGGCTAGGTTGAGTGAGTGATGAATGGTAGAAGCTTTTGTTTGAATAAGTGATGACTGCTAGGCCCATTTGACTCTTGAATCTTTATCTTCTTTTGATCGATGAAGGCTAGGCTAAGCCAGAGGCTAACAAAAAATAACAATACTAACTAATTACAAGTTAACTACATTAAAAAAGAGCTTTACAAAACCAAAAAAAGTTAAATAAAAGAAGAAAATTAGGAAGATGCCAGTATTAGGACTATATGGAGATTAGAGAGGAAGAAGAAGCTTAAATTGTTGTGGGAAGAGATCATGACCAAGCCCCCCCCCCCTTCCCTCTTTTATAGAGGTTAGGGGACCTAAAAAAAAAAAGTGCTCCAACGGTCATATTTTTCCCCGTTGGAGCATCATGCGATCACATACTTATGCGATCACATAAGCCATAAATATGGCTTATGTGATTCACATGGTGTGTCGCATATGCGATAGCATGATTGATTATGCGATCGCATTTGACAACCCTGATTGTGATGCTTGTCAAAGGTGAAGTCTGCTAGTCTCTTTATTTTAACTGAACATTGCAATCAAGTGTCCTTGTTCTTTGCATGATAACACATTTTTCTCCCAACAAGTGGACAAATGACCATCTGTTTACGAGAAAAACATTGAACTTTAGACATATCATGCCCTCTCCCATGACGAGTAGAAATAGCCTTGTGCAGTATCAGATGGTGCTCCAATAATCATAGCATCAAGTAGACATTGTAAACAAGTCTCTTTGATCAAAAGACCAGACAAAAAATCCTCAATTTGGGTTAGTTTAGGAAATGAAAGATCGATGCACAAGTATTTCAAACTTTTTTTTTGAGAACCTGGGTGTCCTAGCATCTTAGAGCACCCGATTAATCCCTGGGGCACATGTGCCCCCCAAGTTAGCACTTGCCAGGTCAGCACAAGATATAAATCTCTAGGGTGGCCTCAAGGTGGGGGGGGGGGGATTCGAATTCAGGTCTCCCGCTTCCTATGGTGGATCCCCGACCATTACCCGGAACCCCTTGAGAATATTTTCAATTTTCGCAACTTGGAAGATTACTTCATTGAGAATTCCATAAGACGAGTCAAATATCGAATCTCTAAGACTTGTCTGTAAACTAGTAATTTTACAAGTATTGTTTGTCTCTACGGAGCATAAGATCCAAGTAATGACTTCAGCAGCATTGATTTCCTAAATTTGGACATCTCTGGGATTTTTACAGATTTAATCTGAGAATCATCCACAAGACCTAAGAAATTTCTCTAGTGGCATGCCCGCAAAGTATAGTTCTTACCATTTGACTTTTCAGGAATAATTAGAGCAGCATCATTAAAAGATGACCCAGCAACAATGAGCCACCATGAAAACATAGCGCCTGATGTAGTTCCAGGCAGCAGTTCAAACAAAAAGAAAAAAAAAAGGAAATAAAAAAAAGAAATTACTATAATAAGCAGCTTGTCAAAAACAGTCCAAAAACTATCGCCAATCAGATTTCATTCAGCACAAATTCAGCTAACAAGCTCAAATAGCAGGTCATAAAGAGGATTCACATAGAAATCTGATGTAGCCCAAATTTCAATGCCCAGTCCCGATTTGATTTACAGTGCGGAAATCTTTTTTTAGCAACCGGATCGTAAAGATGAAAAAGATATATCAAAACAGAATTCATGCACAAAAGGATGGGTTACTCGTGAGAAGAACCAATCTGAAAGTCATGTGAAAAAGTTCAAATCCACGATCACAAATTCATCACAAACACGAATCAGCAGCAACTAATATGAAAACAATTGATATGACATTCAAATATTATCTCTCGGTCTAAAAGGGAGAAAAGAGTATTGAAAGCCATGATTTATGGCTCTAATACCATGATGAAATCTGAGTATTCTACATTGGATCCCTCTCCTCTAATACATGTATAAAATAGGCCTGCTAAAGTGACAAAAAGCAAAAATGGCAGTTATGCCTCTAATTCTAAAATGCAATTACAGATGCATACATGATCACTATTTATTAGAAACATTTTCACCGGTTACCAAAATGATTTATGTTAGGACTCTTATAGCTGTTTCCATTTGTCAGCGGGGTATATCCCAAATGGATATAAAGAATTCCTTCGTAAGTGATGACTTGAAGGGAACTATTTATATGGCTCAATCTCTTAGATCATAGTCACAAAAGTCTCTTTTTTTTCGTTCGAAAAAAATGCTAAAATCTCCAAATTAAGGATATGCCGAATCTTCCTAAATTTTACCGTATTTAACTAAGATGTATCATGCATTTGCATTTATATGGTTACATAGATTATGTAATTATAAATGTTCCTTAAACAAAAGAGATCTGCTGCCAGGGGATTTGATTGGAAGAGGAAGACGCTTTAGATCATCGGCAGTCTAGGTGGAATGATGCCTCTGAGTTGGACTGGTGGAGGTATGATAAACAATGTGAGCTGGTGGAGGTAAATCGGATGATGGAGGTGAAGACTATCAGAAACTGGTCATTGTTAGATGGGAGATTGGATCTGTAGTGCATGTGGGAACATTAACTTTGGGAGAAGGGTTGCCACTTGCCCGTCAATGTTATAGGTGCTCGCCTCTAAGAGTGGTGAGTAAGATCATTAAGACTGCTAACGAATGGAACATTGGCTGTCAACGGAATACAGAGAGGACAACCTGGCCTATCTAAAGCTGAAGCTAATGTCATCCGCAATGGTTGGAAATTGCTGAGGAGGGATTCAAGGGAGTTGATACCACTGTTACCTGATTCACGGGTTCGCTTGGTTCGTAATTCGAAATTTGCTATATCCAAGTCAACCAAAGTCGTTAAGGGTAGGATGAGTTTTAAAAAAATTACAGTTTAATTTTTAATGAGTATAGTATTATAATATATAAATAAAATGTGCAGTATATACATAAGCTGCAAAGACATATGGTTGGTTATCCATGTGACGTTCCATGGAATCGAACTAGGTTTCGACTCTCCTAAGCTTCATTTTTGTCTGCATTTATACTATTTTTAAAGGAAAATATCGTATGTGTGGCCGGCTCGCCCAAACTGAGCGAATTCAGAGTGAATCGAACCGCAGACCAGTTTGCATTGAACCAGTTCACGATTCGCCTGGGTACCTAGTGAATTAGGTAGCCCTGGTTAACACATCATTTGGTGGGATGCGGGTCTCTAACTCTGGGGTGGGGCCCTGGCCGGAGTCAACTTCCATGCCTGGTCCCTATCAGCATCAGCCTAGTGGAGAAGGTGGGACTAAGAACTCTGTTGTTGATCCCTGCCAGGAGATACCAGCTCGATTTTTGAGAGTATCATTTGACGTATGGGATAAAACCTATTCAAATAGCAGAAATTTTTCCGAAAAAACATGGATCTTTTGTACATTTAACTCCATTCCCAGATATGAGATATTTTATGATTGGATTACTTCTGAATGGGGAATATCAGACTCCTCTAAACTATCTTTCCTTAATTACAAAAAAGTTTTGTTGAGATTTAGCTCGGAAGTGACCGCTGAGAATGCTGCTAGTGAAAGGGAGTTCTGCTGCACTCGAACAAGTGGTGATATATATTACCCTGGGGACTTAGAGAGGGAGACTAACAGGTTCAAAAATAATTTGATGGCTCTACGGGCTATCGCTCCATGCTTGGACGTCTCCTGTTTTGAGTGAGATTGGCTGGAGGTGCGGGGTCTTCTTGAGCATTGACAGATGACTGCTCGCCTCGAAGAAACGAGATACACAAGGATTATGGTTCGGTTGGAGCAGAGGGGTGATGTGCCAAGGTGGGGAGATTTAGGTGTTAATGGGAGCGGGTTTGGGTCATGATCAAGGTTGAGTTCGTCAGGGATTGGGTCTATTTCGGTTGAAATGGAGGAGGCAGTCAATGGGATCGAGAGGATCGGCGAAGCTCGCCAAATAACGCGCCTATTGAGGTACTGATCGATGAAGGCTCTGAAGGCGGAGGAATCAAAGTGGACTGGCATTGTCTTCGAGGCATCGTGAAGAACAGAAGGGGCGGGAGGCTTTTACAAGGCAGTTGGAGAAAATAGAGATCCCTACGAGAGTGGAGATGGAGGGAGAATTTGTTACTTCGGATGGCCAAAATTTTGGAGTACCGACAGAGAAGGTGGCAAACCACATTGGTGGAGTTTGTTTGGAGAAGATGAATCTAGGACTGCTAAATGGTAACACAGATCCTACGACTGAGTGTTCATCGCCTGAATGCAAATTTGAATTTCAAATTTGCTGAGTGGGACGCTGGTGCTTGTGGCGGTTCCGGGTTTATAGGGATTGAATCAGATAACGTGGAGGATCCTGTAGTCTGGAAACGACATGTGCTCTTCTTCACATGTGGTGAGAGAGGTGAATGTATCAGTTCTAACACAGTTTTGGATTTCAGCAGCGCACAAAAGGCTGGGTTCTAGGATTTTTGGTTGTACTGGTGGGTCCCAACACGTGAATGGGGACATTTCTGTTTGACAGGGCCCCCCTCACATGCCTGGGGGAAATAATTTGGCTAGTGGGACCCATGGGATTTGGTTGAGGGATTTTCTTGTTCGCACAAAATCAGGGGAAAACCCAGTAAAAATAATGGGGGATTTAACTTTTCTAGTTGGGACACGAAGATTGGGTTAGTTGTTCGACTGGGCCAGTAGTTGGACTAATGGAGGTCGGAAATAGAGACGATGAAATGAGTGATGGGCTTTATGAATCTCATAAGCATTCTGTGGGCTGTTGTAACGGCTTAGAACCGCACCATGGCGTATCTGTTGTGGTGGATTCTTTACAATTCAGAGGGTTGATACCTTTGTTCATAGAGGGCACGAGCAGATGGAGGTGGTGGAGAGCGGTTCGAGATTGGGGGAGGGTTATCCGGTGTTGCTACCCATCCTTGCAACACGTTCCCCTCAGATTCTGAGGGTGGGCCAACATGATCTTCCTATGAGATTGGACGAAGCCAAAGGAGTATTCTCCGACGCCTCTTCATGTCAATCCGATGTGTTCCCCGCCATATTCTGAAGATGATAGTGTGATACGTGTCAATGGTCTTCTCTGGTGGTCTATCCTTCGGAATTGTCCAATCGTATGAAAATCATCTCTTGAACCAAATTGTGCAAAATCATATTCCTTCAGATCTTCTGTCTCTGCTATGACTGAGAATAATGCTTGTAATGCTTGTATTTATACTAACCGGGTATTGGGATCTAACTTCAAGGTTATGGGTAGAAATTTAGTTAGCTCCTTGGGAGGTTTTGATTTTGATAATATAGTCTCCAGACTCTGTATGTTATAGCATAATTTCCTTTTGAATAGAATTTATGGATCTCTTTCTTGCACGGGTCTTCCCAAAACGGCAAATGAACGCCCGTAGAGATGGCATGAGGTAAGGTCTGAGCAGCTAATATATCAGAGTGATTTGGGGGTCGGTAATCCATTAAACTCTGTGAAATTAGGTGTCTGGAGGTGGGGAACCAGATGTTTGGTGATATCGATTAGGGGCTGGATGGGTACAACTTTGAATCGGCGAAGGGCATCATGCGAATTGCTTGAATGATCACAGAGAGAGCATAACTCAAAGCCAGATTGAGATTCATAATGCTGAGGTCAGAATGATCGAAAGGATGGGGATCAATATCAGAATGCCCGTCTGTGCGGGAAATTTTGTAGAAGAGTCGGGTGATTCAGTGTCCTGCAATCTCAAACAGGATACTATGGGAATGCTACTTAATTATGGAAAACGGTTTGTATAACCTATGAAGGTGTAAACAAAATATTGATGACTTTGTTCGAATCTACTGAGGTTAATTGGAAAATTGTTACTCCAGGTAGCAAAACGAAAGGGAGGAGGGAGTTGTCTAAGCTGGAGTTGTGACTGTCTTACAAATCTAAACAGTCTGGTCAGAGGGGTGAGATCTAACCTGATTTGGTTGGGTTGGGGTTTTGGGCCGATTCCTTTATGTATGTGCTTACTTGGAGGGTTGGGCAGTTTGAACAAAAGGGCCTCAATTAATGCAATGGTTGCGGGGAAGAATCCGATGATTGTTTGCTTTCATGAAACTAAGTTGACTTCCACAAATAGTGCTAAGATCAGATCGATCCTTGGGTAAATAGATGGGAATGGATTATGCTGACTCCATTCGGTTTCAAGTAGTGTCATTATTTAGGCAAAGTGGATTGGAATTAAATCTCATTCTTATTTTCCGTAGTAGCTTCTACTACAATAACTATAAATTCATGAATACGCTAAGTTGGGGCAATTTGTAAACTTTATACATGCAAAGGCATCTGTTTAATAACAGGGTGGGGTTATCGTTTGATACATGGGTGATGCGGGAACTTACTAAATGCAATGTTAGGGCTGAGATTAGGATTAAAATTAATTTGATCAATTAAAAATAACAATTTCTCATAACAATTATCACGAAAATTTCTAGAAATTCAATTAGGTGATTTAATTCCGAACCAAAATAGCGTTACTTTAGTGTACGTTCCCTATCGCGGATCTAGAAGGCTAGGGTTCTTATGAATGGCTAGATCTCCGATAGTTTTAGGGTGCCAAACGAACTCGCAAGCGTTCTCTCGATACCAAACAAAATAAAAGGCTAATAAAGTTAATAATGAACAAATTGTTGATTTTAGGTTTTCATGAGATAAATAAAATAATTAGGATTACGCTACTTACGCAAATTGTAGATCTAAAGAAGATAGAGATGGAAGAAGAGTTGGCCTCGCACCAAACCGCAAGCGGGAATCGAAGAATCGCTCTCCGTTTTGAGAGAATCACACCCTCACGAAAGTTTAGAACTCTCAATTTTGCATAAACAATTTTCATTAACCAAAAACTAATAATAAAAGTGTTTACAAGCCTTTAAATAGGCCAACCAATGCATAAAATTAGAAATCCTAGTATAACTCTAATTTCTAATAAAAGAAATATCATAATTCTTCTAAAACAATAAAGTCTTAAAACAATAAGGAAACAAATCCTATTTCTAATAAAAGAAACAACTCTTACTTTATAAAATAAAATAATAAAAGAGACTAATTCTAATTCAATTAGGATTCTTGAAATTCGTCACTTTATATGCAGCTTCTGAAAACTGGCCATAACTTCTTCAATACTTGTTGGAATTGTACGTTTTTTGGCTCGTTGGAAAGCTACTTCAATAAGCTTTCAAATATGACCAATTTCGTATCAATCCGACTTCGTCTGATAGTTCAAAATAGGCCAAATATAAAAGTGACGGGATTGAAAGTTGAAGACCCTAATAAATTTTGGATTTTCTTCTTTCTGATCGAACGGGTCTTTAACGGGCCTTTTTTTTAAAAAAACCTATTGTGGGTCCACTTTCTCTTTTGACGTTTCCTCTTTATCCGGCCACGATTCAAACAAGCAGATCTAAAGTTCGCATCAATCCTCTCTACTTTGAAAAAGTTCGACCTCGAACTTTGGTTGACATGGATCTTCACGGAATTAAATCACCTAATTGAATTTCTAGAATTTTTCGTGATAATTTGTTATTAGAAATTGTTATTTTTAATTGATTAAATTAATTTTAATCTTAATCTCAGCCCTAATAGTGCATTTAGTAACTTCCCGCATCAATGGGTAGTGCAGGGACTACGGGGTAGAACCCACAATAAGTAATGTTCCATATCAACTTTCCTAGAGAGTGTAAAGCACCTTTATATATATATATACCCTTTATATAAAAAGTGGGAGGTGCTTTTTCGTTCTATCATATGTGGACAAAAACGGCTCAAATTACCAAAACTTAGGCTCAAATTAGCAAGCCCCTAATTACACAAACGACAGAATCATGGCACAAGTTATCCCCTCTTATATACTCTTATATATATGTTAGCAAAACCTTTAAAATATTACATACCAGCAACCCCTTTTAAGTTTTAGAAAATCAGTCGCCATGCTTTCACTCAGGTCGACGATTCTTCACCCTTCGGACCATGCTTCCCATACACAGCAGCCATGCTTTCACACAGATCTACCATACCGTCGATCCAGATCGACCATACCGACCTTACTTTCACCATTATTATAGAACTCACCTAACACATCTTTTACGCCATTTGATTTCAAACTCTATCCTCTGCATTTCTTTCCCACCGTTTCTCAGGCAAGGTACCTACGATTTCCCTTCATTTTTTTGCTTCTTTTATTTCTTTTCATGGTTTTTATCCCATTTTTTTTCTTTTCTATCCCTTTCGTTATTTTTTTAACCCATTTTTTTTTCTTTTCTCTTCCACGATTTCTCATCGATTTTCAGGGGTCTTTTATTGTATTTTTAATCAAATTTGATGAGTTTTTGGAAAGTTTTCTAGGGGTTTTTTTTGGGAGATTTTGTCAATTTTGATGGCCTTTTTGCCGATTTGGATGGTTTTTTTTATGCTTGATTTTGATGAGTTCTTTTGGGGTCTTTTTATGGGTTTTTTTTTATTATTCAATTTTCATGTATTTTCCTGGTAGTTTTTTCGTTTTTTATGGGGTTTTTTTATTGACTGTATTTTTTAGAGAGCATTTTCAATTTCTAGGGGGTTTTGGACGATTTTTTATGGGTTTTGGTTTTTTTATTTGGATTTTTTTAACAATGTTTTTAAATATCGATTTTGCTTGTTTTTTTAATTTTATCGATTTTCATGGGATTTTTTTGGGGTCAAACTTACATACATGGTAAACCTTGTAGTTACTTTTTAATAGTATATATATATATATATATATATATATATATATATATATATGTTTTTATGATTATAGTTTATTTATATTCAGATATATAGATATAGAGATATTAAGAGCAATGTAGCTATCTTGTGGATGGTTTTCTTTTATGATTTTGAACCTTTAAAGATGAGAAGCTAACTTTTCTTTCATGGATTGATAGAGGTGACTGCTGCCATAAAATTAGGGTTTTCGACTACGAGGACGATTGCAGATCTTTGCTTTGGGTTTCTTAGATCTAAATCTCTATCATTCTTCTTCAATATCTTTGGGAGGTCTGTAGTATTCTTCTATTTTTTAGCTTCCAATTACACCTTTTTGGAAAGTTTAGATGAATTTATATGATGTGTTCTTCTTGAATTGAAATGAGTTTCTGTATAGCAGTGTCATCCAGAGTAAGAGATGAAGTCAAGTGGTCTCAATGGCTCGCAGGACTTAAGTAAAGATGTGATTTATTTATTTATTATTTATTATTTACTTCGTTTTTTATATGGGTTTTCCTTTTCTTGGAAAGTTTTGATGGCTTTCCATTGAATTGCAATGGGTTTGTGTGTACGAGTGCAATTTAGATTTTAAAGTTCAATATGTATTGAATGTAATAATCAAATCTGGAAGAATGAGTAATTTTCCACAAGAGACTTACTCACAAGAGGCTTTTGGGTATTGAATCCTGTCAAAATCTGACTTTCAAAACTTTCAAGATCTCTCTAATATATGGCAGACAAATTTTTTATGGGATTCAATGATTAAACGGTACTTTATAAGTGATGTTGCCTCTGATGCCCCACTTATTTAGTGGAAGCTTTGCAAACTATAAAATCTAGAGCTCCCGATTTACAAGATCTGCAAATATATAAGTTTCATTTGTAAGATATGAAACTAAGAGAAGCTGAGCTCCTTTACATAGATGAGAAACTAAGTATAAATAGCTTTACGACCAAGGTGGGGATAAATCCACAACCAACGATACATTAAACAAAAAATAGAACAATAATTCTTCCGAAATTTTTAGTTTGTATTCTTTATACAAGGGAGGGAAGCATTAGTTTTGGTTGCTTCTCTTCTTCTTTGTATTATGTAATTTCTATTCTCGCATGCGCTCTCTATGCTCTGACTTATTTTACTATAGCTCTTTTTAAATTAATGGTCTTTGTATTTGAGTAAAGAAGTGGCTAAGGTGAAAATTTTTCTTTATTGGAGAGGAACAAATATTTTCTCCTTTTATATTCAAGTGATCATATTGAATACATTCTAATCACATAGGAACAATTTTATGTTGCCTATGACCAGATTATATAGTGGCAAAGCTTTAGTTCCGCTGATAGATGATGATCCAAGGATGCATTCTTCACATGAACGAAATTTCTCGTACCAAGGTAATTGAAAATTTTAATTATTTGATAGGGCACTTTAGAAAAACAACCTTAAAAAATAAACGTTTTAGCAAAAAATCCAGAACTTAAAACGTTTTAAAAAAAACAATGCTTTCATGATTTTTTGAAGTTCTGAAATTTGTGAAAACATTATTTTTTAAATGAGAATTTGAGATCTCACGGATCTCAGAACTTCAAAAAATCGTGAAACCATTGTTTTTTAAAAAAGTTTAAGTTCTGAATTTTTTGCTAAAATGTTTGTTTTTTAAGCTTGTATTTCTAATTTTTCCTATTTCTTATATTTTAGTAATAAGCTAAATCATCACAAGTACCACCTTAAACTCAAGTTTTGGTGTCATGTCGGCATATATGAGGTTAAATCAAGATGGTCAAAAAAAAATATTGGCCACCATTAGATGAATGGTCAATGAGTTTAAAAATGAAAGGTAAAATGCTTTATTATTTCACCTAAAACAAAGTCGGAAAAAAAATATTATTTTCTTTTTAAAGCCTTTTAGATTGTATTTGATAATCCAAGTGAAAGTTGGAAATTTAAGGTGGATTTGATTTAATAATTCCAAATATCTTGTTTGATTGCCTTTTAAAGATGTAGAACTGAAGTCACATGAAGCTTACTTGTGGAATTTACCTTTACCCACCATGAAACCTCTGAACTGACATATCCATTAGCTAACTTTATCATTTTATATCTCAATGTGTGGAATTGAAATTGGGTGGGATCCACTTGTAATTTTCTTAAGTATTCAATTTGGTTAGAAATATTCTTTTCTAGATTGTAATTTCATGAAAGCCATTTCTCAAATATTCTGGAAGTCAATTCTCATAAAGTTAACATGAAGTTATAAATTTACTTTCCACAATTGAATTCTGAGTTAAAGGAGATGAAAACCTTAGGAGAAAGGGTGTGAGGAGGCACTTAGAGTGTCATGTAGCATCTAAAGTAGGGGCTGGACCACTGAAGTGTCTCTTGGGAAAAGACCATAGACCTTTTTCATTTATTATCATGGAGTCTTGTCTTTCCCAATTGGTGAAAGTAGGTTGAAATTTGAACCATTATATTCAAGTGAAGCTCTCTCTCTCTCTCTCTTTATATATAAATATATAATATGATAAACTAAATAAAGGTAGGAAATATAAGCAAGGGGAGTCTGAGATGTGTTGGAAAGATGTTGGCATAATGAAAGCCTAAAAGGGGTCGCCTTGCAAAGTCACGTGGCTGATGGCCTTTTTAGGATTAGGTAATTCTCCCTAATGATTTCGGGCACAAGTGTCATGTGCGTGTGCGGCTTCCAAACATGCGTATTGGATGGAAATTGTAGCTTTTACTACTTGGAAAAGAGTTGGCGATGGGTGATCGGGCCGTGCAACCCAACCATAACAAGGGTGGGTGTGCTTGCAATGTAAATCTCCACAGATCATGGGTTTTGCAGAGTGAGATCAAGGCTGACTGTGATTGTAGGTTTGATACTCGAAATACTCTAAAGTAGTGTAATTTCAGTTTATTCTTGAATTAGATAATGGGCATAGATTACTTGCTTTAGATGGAGTGGATTAGGGAGCTTTAGGACTGATATTTGGTTGACATTGCTTGTAGTTGTGTGTAATTGGAGGAGATGATTGTGTTTCCTTATTGGTTTTTGTATTTGAATATGATTTGTGCTAAACATGAGATATTGATAGTTATCTTTTGTGAAATTATAAGTTTGTTTGTATTTAATTAGTTGAGAATGATTGTGGAGTTTTTGTATGTAATGAGATAGTTCCATTTCCTTATATTGCATTTCTTTTTTGTGCATGTTTCTTAGCTTAGATTGATCATTCGTATTTTTATGTAATTTCAGGAGATAGTTGCATGTCCTTTGTGGGTGTACATATGGGTGTTAGTGCATGTGGGCAGGGTTGTAGGTGCATGTGCTCTTTCATGCTTTCGCCTTGCCGGTTTCTGAAACTAAGATGTATCAAATTATGTGTCTTTGTATCGACTGAGCTTTTAATCCATGGATCAGAGATTGTTTGCATTTGTTGGCTACTCGGGTGGTGGGGAGTGAGTGGTTGGGTTCAACCTGAGATCTATTTCCTTTTTTGCAATTGTTAGCTACTGACACACATCAAAGATTGCATGCGTATTCAAGCTCAATTTTTCGAATCTGCCTATAAAACAGTCATTGGTGTAGATCTGCAGGTTATTTAGAGCATTATTCAATGATAAATGACTTTATTCTTATAACTTGAACGATCTTTATATATTTAATAAAATATTTAAGATCATTGGAACTTCTAATTTGATCTTTGTTGATATTTATTATTTTTTTATTTTATTAACTTTTTTTTTATCTATTAAAGACATGAGTATGTCGAATTTTTATAATTGTTGAGTTTGAGTCTATATGCATTTCAAGATGCGTGTCTATATCCATTCAAATGGTTGAGATTCATGTACATGTATTTTAATGGCTATTGTTTTCGGTTCAAATGCGTTCATCAAGTTTGGATCTCATACATTTGAATGACTTAGATTTCATTCTACATGTTATTTAATAGTTGCTATTATGAGTTTATATGCATTTTAAGATCAAGTTTGGGTCTATGTTAAATTTAATGGCTGACATTTGGGTCGCAATCTATTTTGATTGTTAAAATCTAGGTCTTCGTGCATTTGAAAGGTTTTTGTTTTGGGTCTAAAGGCATTATAGTTTTAAGTTTAGTTCTATGTGCATTTTACTGGTTGACGTTCGAGTTTATATGCATTTTAACGTTGAGATTTTGGGTCTTGGATGTATTCTAATGAGGTTTGGGTTTATATCCAATAGTGGATGTTCATAGGCATGATTTCAGGCTTGTAGCTCTACAACGCAAAGCGAAGAGGTGATGGATTTGACTTTTATTTCTTTTTATAGGCCAACTGAGGTTTTTAATAAGACATTTGATACCCTATTAGACTGAAGAAATAAAATTTCATCCAAACTTTTACTAAAAACCATGAGTTTGTGACTGTTTAATCGGTACTCAACCTCTTGACATCTGCTTTAAGGAAAGGCAAGTAGTTTTCCTCTCAGAGCCTTATTTGGCTTGGTGAAAGTCTTAAAGATTTGTGATTCTCTTCATTTTTGGCATATGGATCGTTGATTTGTATATAGGAGTCGAGATCTTTGAAATCTATTCAGATTGTCCCTCAACAATTTAGACCCATTCCAAAAAGGTTACGCGATGGTCACCTAGTATTGAATGGGAACTTGTTAGCACAGAAAGCAAAGGAATTCGTTAACATGTACTTGGCATGGCGAAGCATGTGGAAAAGGTTGACTGATGTACTTACAAGTATTAAAAACTGTGGCGAGTCTGTGATAGAGGGTAGGCGATCAATATAATGAATATCATTATTTCTGATGGTAGATTATCACCCACGAGCATGGTTTGAAATCTCGTCCGAAATCAGTACATACTGGACAATACGTACCAGTTTCGGAGGTCACCGGTATGATACTTTGAATTATCATATATATTGGTGATGTATCAATACGTATTGGACGATACGTACCGGATAACCGGCATTTTAATCCATGCCCACGAGCCTTAAAAATTCCTACAATTCGGTCATATAGTGATGTGATCTCTATATTCTTCCAATTTAATAACAATTTCATATGATTCAAGGAACCACAGGAGCAAAAGAAAAGAAAGAAAAGAAAAAAGAATGTAAATTGCATTTGGTCAATATGGGTGAGATCGCTGTCTGGATGCACAAATTAGATTATAGAAACTCCATCTTTAGCCAGAGTCTGCGATCGCAATCAACACCATGTATTCTGTGCTGCAACATTGCATCATTTATGCTCTTTGTAATGTTGTTATGAATTAATTTCAGTGTACCTAGACTCTTCTGTGTTTGGGATTTATTACATGCCATATATGAAAAAAAGATCACCTTATTCCATCACAATGTGCATCGTTTTGATAAGGTCAAAGGAATTACCATTTTAGGAAATACTGTGTAAAGTTTAGTGGATTGATTATAAATAACAAGCTTTGGTCCTTGAAAACCAGTTGTATGATCCAATGTTAATTACCTGATTCGCTGCTTTGAATTCGGGTTTGTAATTCACGGTTCGCTACATCCAAGCAAAACCGATTTGCCAGGTAGGATGAGTTTAAAGTAGAAAATGAAAATATTTTAATATTTTAATTTAATTATTAATTATGTAAATTTTATTAGTATATATAAAAAATTCTGCAAACAATACACAACCAGCTGCATTGGAAGCGCCGGGTCTTACGCATGATCCTCAAACTAAGAGTGGTAGAGTTCGAGTCTTATTTATTTATTTATTTTTATTTTTTTATAATGTCATACGGCTTAGAACAGCCTAGATGTAGTGCCTGTGCAACTTGCATGCAGATAGGATCCGTCTATGGTGCAGCACACTGGGAGGATAACTTTGTGGAATAAATCCCACACAACAAATCACTCGCCTGTGTTAATACAAAGGGAGGAAGTAAACGTGGAGTGTAGAGCCCACAACTTCATCCCCCACAAAGGGGGGAGGATTCCAACTGAGCTATCGCTCAATCGGTGGTAGTTTGAGTCTAGTTACCTGCATTTTGCATGTAACCTGTAATATTTAAGGGAAAAAAAACTGTGAACCAAACCGGAGCGAACTGAATCGCGAACAAACCGCAGGTATACACAGCGAATCAGGTAACTCAGGTATAATCTAGATATTTTAAGTTAGGTTGCATGACATACATTATGTCTACTTTTCAATTTTTACTTGGGTATATTTCTGAGTTATTTTATAAGATTTTCCTTCTGTATTAGTTTGTTAATTACATACTTCAGTTTTTTTTAGTTGTGTCACAGTATTAGAATTTTCAAAAATTGTTGTGCCAAGCACCTATAACATCTTGACACTTGGCTCCCATCCCTTGTGTCTTAGCAACCACACTTTTCAAAAGTATGCTACTTTTGGCCATTAGAGATGCTCCAAAATGAGGTTTTTACAAGGAAATTGGAATAACCTATATATTTTTATTTTTTTAATAGAACTATTTTTTGTTTTATTGAATCAATTTGAAGGTGGGAGATTGCGCTTGAAAGCTGAAACTTTACATAAAACACTAAAGGCTTTGGTGTACTGATCCATTGAAAAGAGACGAGAAAAAAAAAATCCAATTCAAAGAAACGATTTGAGAAAGTAAAGAGATGGGTTAAAAAGAGGGAAAGATTTGAGTTAGAATCTCTAGAAGAGAGAAGGAATGGGATTGTGTTGCTCTGTTCTCGATATTTAGAGTAGATCTCTCTCTCTCTCTCTCTCCTTTTAAACTGAGTCAGCTTGGACTGATCCAACCCGAATTCTCGGGTTAGGTTGGACATTGACCTTTGAAAATCAGGTCCAGTCGGACAGATACACTATATGGACAGGTATGGGCGGTGTTTTAAATTATGTTTACGGACTTACACCTATTGTTATCAGTGTCTTACGATACACGATACGATATAGGGATTGTGTAGAAAATCAGAGTACTTATATAATTCTAACCGTCCGATGAGATTCATTTTTATGATGAGTGCTTGATCTAGGGAAGCTCTTGATCCCATAATTAGCAATTGGGAATGACTGTTGTCATCGAATAATAAATAGTCAACCGATTGCGTGCTTCATACCATTCGATCCAAGCTTTTTAATCTAAACTATTATTTCTATCTAATGGAGGGTCTATATTGAAGTGCTTGGATCAGACAGTACGAATGCGTTGATGGGTATAATGTTTTGTGTTAACGTGAGGTTCACAATGGTGTCTAATTACTTGACAAAGTGACCTAAGAAAAAAGTGTGGAAAGGCAGCAAAGTGGCATCTCATAACCTAAAAGCATGCCAGTGAAGGGTTGGCATCTATTGATGCAGGTGACTGGAGTAGGGTTCTCAACGAGTTGGGTCAGGTCGGGCCTAAATTTGGCTGCTCAATAGAGAAATGGCATATGCTTTATTCGCCCCCATGGTGCATCTGAGTAACCCGACCCGACATCTGATTCGAAAACCTGAGCTAACCTGGTAAAAATTTCTTACTTTTCATATGATCATATATAGGAAAATGGCTCTCTAGAGCGTGATTGTAGGGTTTGAACCCTACGACGAGGTTCATTTGAGCTGTCACCTAACACCCAATCCTAAATGGCACCGTTCCCCTTGGGGTTCACCCATCCCTCTAGTGTATTAGGACAAAAAAAAATCCAAACTTTTTTTTACCATACAAACGGTGGAAACGCTCTCTTTGATTTTTTTTTATACACGCCACGTGCAACTTAGGACAAGTTGCCTTAGTATCCGATCCTAGGATTGGTACTTGCCACATGGTGCTCCATAAGCCACTCATACGGTTCAAATCTACAATCATATCTAAGCGAACCGACTTTCATATGTATATATATATATATATAGGGCCAAGTCGACCTGACCCGATTTTTTTCAGACCCAAACCGAAGGTCAGGCTGAATGTATCATACTTAGAAAGCAGCTTATTCGACCCCGACCCAGACAGCCTTGGACCGGAGGCGATGTCTTTTTTAAAAGGGGAACTTTTTGTTACGTTTCTGTCACAAAAAGGCGCTTCTAAATTCTAATATTTCACCACCACATTTATGGCGCTTCTTTAGGTGTGGCCCACACGGTTGCTTGTGGAATGCATACGTGTGATGTGAGTGACCACAATCTATCTATATAAAAGCTTAATTATGAGAACCTTTAAATCCACCTATACCGATTCTTTGAATTTACCCACGCTGAAATTCATTGATTGATTTGAATCCGACAATGCAGATCGTTTTTTATTCCAATCTTTCACATAATGGATCTTGAGATCATGGGTGTGCCATCAAACGATAAATTTTTTATTTTATGTGATATACATCCCAAAAAGTGACCTTATTTGAGTGTGATGCGTTCCGCTTGATGTTAAGGTCATTTATTTGAAATAGATACCATGTAAAATTAAAAATCGACGGTGGATGGTAAGAGCATGATCTCAAGATGCATTATATGAAAGATTAGGATGAAAAACGATCTGTATCGTCAGATTCCAAGCAGTCAATTGGTTTCAGCGTGGGTGAACTCAAAGATTCGGTGGGTGGATTTAAAGGTACTCCTTAATTATATGTGCCACGTCCATGAGCGTTCGGCTATTTTATAAGGGCAATTTGGTATTTGGGATGGAGAACTCTTCATGGCTAATTATTTTCAGGAAAACCCTCCATTACTAGTTTAGTACGGTAGAGGACTCTTACTAAAAAATTCTTACAAGACATCTATAAAGGTTTCTCTTATTCTATTATTCCCTGCCAAAGAGGTCTTAAGCATGTAAAGACAACCTAAAAGCAAATCTAATACCCTCTATTTAGGGCTCTCATTGGGCTAGGCCACCCGAATTTTGACCCGTACCCGGCCCAAAAAAAGTTATATCTTTGTGATGCCAACCCGACCCGATACCCTAGTTGGGCTAATCATGTGGTGGTCCGGATTGATTCGGGCTAGGCTGAATTGAATGTTCCAACACCCGACCCGAATAAAAAAATAAAAAATAAAGTATATATATATATATATATATATATATATATATATATATATATATATATATATATATATATATATATATAAGGAGCCGGTTAGGTCTTCCATGGGAGGATGGTGACCGTCCTCCAAAATCAGCGTGGAGGTACACATGGCACTCAAAACACTCTTTGGTTGTCACGTGGAGAATGAGTAGATGATTTAGATCAATTTTTAAAAAAGGAATTCCTAAAAAGGCTTTTTAAAAGCATAAGTCAATGTTTGACTAGTTTCAATGATCTATATTTCACGGCTCAAAAAACATATGGTAGAGATGAGTTTTTAAAATTATATATTTTTTAAAATGATCTAAGCAATATATGCACCCGAGGTCCGTGTGACATTGAAACAATGTTTTAGATGTCACGTGGACCTCCACCTGGAATCTTAGAGGACAATGACCGTCCTCTTATGGAGGACGGACACCTTTTCTATATATATAACATATATATTATATAATATATTAAGAGCATTTTACTTAAATGTCTTGGGATTAAATCATTGAACGATTTAAAATAAACGACATTCAAGTAAAAATGCACTTGCAATCTTAATTGGTACTGCCTTCATAAATAGAAACTTTAAAATAGAGTCATCTCTATCATTTCAAGTCTCAACTCAAAGCAAGCCTCTCGTTCCATTAAACTTTTTCTCTCTATTAACATTGATTTGAATTTTTTTATCAAATTTTTTTTTTTTTTAAATACTCAAAAAAAGCCCAAGCCTAGCTTGGCCTATTATGAGCTGGGATTGGATTGAGTACATCACAACCTAGATTAGAGCTGAGCTAAAAGAAATTGAAAACCTGGCCCGAGTAGATCTGGGCCAGGTTGAACCCTTAGCCCGCCCTAGCCCGGCCCATTGAGAGCCCTACCTCTATTCTACTAAGTCACATCTACGAAACTTCCGACAAACTGGAAGGTCATCCCCAAGGCACATGACCCAAATTCATTGCCCAAAAGAAGCACTACAAAATCCCCAATAAGAATAATTGACGCGTGGCCGCAATTATAATGGTAAAAGATCCAACTACCTTATTCTTATTATGGTAAAAAGATTAAAGATCAAATACCTTATTCAATCATTGCCCTCCGAATTCCCTGTACCATACACGTGGCATCACACGTAATCCAACCAGGGTTTATATCTTAACCATGGTCAGAATGGACCACTATAATGCACGCCAAGCCGAGTTGGCTAAGC
Source organism: Chloranthus sessilifolius (assembly GCA_021018995.1). NCBI lineage: Eukaryota > Viridiplantae > Streptophyta > Magnoliopsida > Chloranthales > Chloranthaceae > Chloranthus > Chloranthus sessilifolius. The sequence continues at coordinate 120,784,148 of CM037592.1, forward strand.
AGAGAGCATCTTTCCGCATGTTTTTTTTTCTTCTACTAAATTTAGCAGAGAGAGAGAGAGAGAGAGTTTTTAGCATGGGGCTCTCAAACTTCCCTAGTGCAGGTGAAGGGTTGCTACCCATGTTGTTGATGAAGGCTCTTGTATCAATGGCTATGTTGAAGGTTGTGCTGGGATCCATAATTGGAGGCATGGGTTTTGGTCAAACTCCTCTAAATTTAGAGGTGGATCTTGCAAATGGAGAGTGCCAAGTGTATCCAGAGAAGGTTAGAGATAGTATATCTGTCACCCATTTCAGATCAGTTTGTAAGGGATCTAATGATGGTTATGGATCTTTAGTGGAGTGTTGTGTCTGTTTAAGTGGGTTTAAGGAAGAAGAGGAGGTGAGTGAGTTGGGTTGCATGCATTACTTCCACAAGGGCTGCTTAGATAAGTGGTTGGATCACATGCACACCACTTGCCCTCTTTGTAGATTTATGTTTTGATTTTGGTTATGTTACTATTGAAGGCCATAGTTTTAACGATCTGTAATAAAGAAAACATTTTATTTTTTGTCATTTACCTTGGAGTATGAAGAGGTTGAAATAGGTATGCCTCACTGGCTGTTAAGAGGTGATGGCATTGCCCAAGATCCTCTCTTATTAGCTGGGTGATTTTCCTTGTTGTCGTTGTATGTGATTTGGCTTTCTTCTTTAATGATAGGGTGAGGTCTCTTATCTATAACTTTAATTATTAAAAAATAAAATTAAAAGAGCTTTAAATAGGTATTTAGATGAATATTATCCCCTCTTTTTTTAAAATAAATTTTATAGGAAATAATGGCACATGAAAAGCATTTATACAGATTTTGTCCGGGCTTGTTCAGGTTTTGGGAAATGATCAGAATCTAAGGCCCCCGTTTATTTAGCCAGATTTGGTCAGAATTCGAAAAAGTTGCTGCAGAAAGTGGCCTTTCTAAGTAATCTCTCTCGTTTTATTGCTTTTGGTGAAAAACGGTGGGACACACATTAAGTACACCGCTATTTGGGTGTCAAGTCTAAATTTTGGTGTCAACTGCTTTTAGACTTCCAGCTAAATTGATAAGAATTACTCATATAATCATATTTTGAGTCAAGCAAGATATAGTTTGCCTCCCGAAAAATGCTTACGCCTCGTTCTGTTTAATAATATTTCTCATAAAAGTTTTAGACACTTAGATTCTTAATAGATTCTTAGTAAACTCAGATTCTTGATTTTCTCATATGCATTCTTAAATTACTCAAATTCTTATAAAACTCAAAATCCTTTATTTTTAAGTTTCTCTCCGAAAATCTGTAGAATCAATTCAATCAGTGATTATATTATGACTGCAAAAACGTGATCTAATTATCAATTTATGTGCCGTACTTAAATTTCTCTCAAAATTTATGGGTAACACTACAAAAAATAAGACTATTAGCGGCAGTGTTTTACAGCCAAAAAGTGCCGCCATTAACAAAAAAACTATTAAGACTATTAGCGGCAGTGTTTTACAGCCAAAAAGTGCCGCCATTAACAAAAAAACTATTAAGACTATTAGCGGCAGTTTTTTTATTAATAGTGGCAGTTTATAACTGTCACTAATAATCCTTTTTTTGTAGTGCAACCAATGGAGATGTGGCTAAACATATTTGACAGAGACTTTCTTCGAATCTAATTTAAGTTGGTTGCTTATATATATATATATATATATATATATATATATATATATATATATATATATATATATATATATTGAGAGAGAGAGAGAGAGAGAGAGAATCTTTAAATTATATATATATATTCAAGTGGGAGCCATTACATGCACACGTTTTTAAGTGATTGCATCGCAGTTAAAGAAAGACTTTGTATTTTAGGGAGATGTGACATGTGAAAACGCAATCTAGGCCGTCTGACTTAAAGTTTATGATCTATAGATCCTTAGTTGATAAGATTGGAGCAAAACACGATATTTATCACATGTTCTATTGTTGTCAACCGTTAATTCAAATAATAACCTTTGACTATATTTAATCACATGATGAAGATTATATTTCATGCCAATCTTATCCACTAAGGATCTATAGATCATGAAATTTAAATCAGACGGCCCAGATTGCGCTTTCACAACTCAGAATGTCCCTAAAATACAGTCTTTTTGTAACCTCCGTGCAATCACTTAAAAAGTGGCTGCAAGTAATGGCTCCCTAACCTTTACTTTAATAAAGTTGGTTGCCTTATATTATCTTGCTTGTACTTGTTATTATTATATCAATATAATATATATATATATATATATATAAAAGGGAAGAGAAGCAGAGAAGCAGCAGGAGGTATATCATCGCCATGTAAAACCAATTCCTTTCTCCAGTTGGGGAGACATGCATAGCTTCAACGAATCTACTTCGTGGTTGTTTGGGGAGGATCTCATGTATGTCCCAAGGACAAGCATACTTCATAACCAAAATCTGAGCTCAGAATCTAAGCCTAATTCGAGCTATTTGCTCGGACGATGAAACGTCATTTTCACTCGGAAAAAGCTCCGATTCCCAGTTCTCAAAAAATCTCTCGAACGTGGTCCTAACCGAGATTTTGCTTCCAAAACTCAGAAATTCTGGGCCAAAAATTCTCTCAAGCACGCCCTTAACCATTCTCTCAATTTTAGTATGGTCTACCAACAACACTCCTTTTCCCTCTTTATTAAAAGGCTGGTTTTACTACATCAGATTTCCAGCTAAATTGATCATAATTACTCAGATTCTAAGCCAAGTAAGATATAGTTTGCCTCCCAAAACACACTTAACCATTCTCTCATTTTTCGTATGGTCTACCAACAACACTCCTTTTCCCTCCTTATTAAAAGGCTGGTTTTACTGCACCACAACGGAATGTTACATCACTTGAGCAAAGGAAAATTCGTTGACTGCTTCAAATCAAAGGATGACCAACATTTATTATCCCAATCTTTCACGCAATAGATCTTGAGATCTTGGGTCTGCTATCAGACGGTTAGATGTTGATTTTCCATTGGCACATATCCCAAAAAGTGAACATGTTTGATAGTACGGGGGTTCACCTTTACTTTTTGGGATGTGTGCCACATGGAATCAACATCTGATTGTCAGATGGTAGGCCTATGATCTCAAGATCTATCGGATGGAATATTGGGGCAAAAACGATCTGTATCGTCTGATTTGAAGCCATCAACAAATTTTTCCTTTGTTTAAGTGAGGTGGCCTTACCATATTGCGGTTTGTTAGTAACACCAGGTTTATTAAATCCTTACCCGGTTCTCTCAAGGCATTGATTTGATCTCCTCCATTTATTTTTTATATCTTTGATCTTATGAAAAGAAATAAGGTAAATTTATTTATAAGCCAAAATTCGCCCTTCCCAACTGAGGTTTCACATAGCTAAATCATTGAGTGCTTTGTATCATTTGGTGGAGATCTTTTTCATCCAATTCTTTGACACAATCTTGAGATCATGGTCAGACCTTCTGAAGGTCGATTTTTTTTTACATGTATTATACCTCCTAAAAAGTGATCCAAGAATTATGTTTGATGTACGCCCATGATTATGTTCATGTTGTGGATGTGTGCCACTTGGAATTGCCCATGATTATGTTCATGTTGTGGATGTGTGCCACTTGGAATCAAAATCTGAGTATGTGCTATGGTCCCATGATCATGTTAATGTTTGATTTACGCCCATGATTATGTTCATATGGTGTTTGAAAATTTCGCTTGGTAAAATCGTATTTTAATAATCAAGCTGGTCAATGTGTACATCCCCCTTAGATTGTAAATTGGGAAGAAAATCAACTACTAGTAAGTAAGAGAAGGTAGCCGATGCACTGCAATCATTCGGACGGCTATATGATGTCCATCCACTTAACTAAATTTGAACTTTTCTGAGATTAACTAAAAACAAAGGAGAAGCACATTTCTGGGTAAAGGCAGGCATCAGAGCCTTTCTGACCCCTAAAAGAACACATATGAGAAAAGCAAGGAATATGAGTTGACCATGATTTTGGAGGGAATCTGACTTGTCAAGAATCTGAGCTTTTCTGAAAAAACGTTTGAAACACCCAAACGGGCCTAAGGGGTTTACTCATAAAGCAAGCACTTTTTGAGTTTTTTTTTATCAAAGCACTTTCTGAGTTTGACGAGTAACGTGTGTTCATTTGGGTGCGTGGAACCTACTCAGAAAATGGCGTTTCTGAGTTTTGTGCCAGCTTGGTTTTTTGAGTTATTTACTTGAAAAACCTCATATACTCAATTTTTATGTTTATTGACTCGCTTTTGAAATTTTTTGAAGTTATTTTAAATTATAATGGTCGCTTAATAACAATCACCCAGAAAAACCTCATAATTTGAACCACAAACCAAACGATTTTTGGCTTCTCAAATTTGAAAATTCCTGGAAAAGCTAAGAATTTCAGCAACTCAGATTCTGATCAAATATGAGTTTACCTAGATTATAGCGAACAAGGCCTCAACAGTCATAAGAGGAAGCACATGTTGGGAAACACCGTAATCCCATCCGATGTGTGCACTCTAATTCAGAGGATGGTGCACATTTTCTTAACGCTCCATAACAAAACAGAAAGCAGCACAAATAGATGTGCTTGTGAACTCGCGGGCCCGAGATTTACATCTTGCTCGCGTGAGGCACTCAGGAAGGAAAACATAAGAGAGGGAATTCGATTCCCTGTGGTTTGCTGAGACTCGCGTGCCCGAGGTCCAATCTCGCTTGCACGAGTCACTCAGAAAAAAAAAAAAAAGGGAATTCAATTCCCTGTGACGGACTGAGACTAGCGCGCTCGAGCCTTAGTTGTCGCGCGCGAGTATCGGACTATATAAGGGTTTTAACCATTTTCTTAGTCATTTCACGTGAAACAAAAAGGGGGATTTTTTTAGGGTTCTTCTATCTTCTTCGCGAGCGATGTCGGATTCTCTTCCAAATCGCACGATCCGTTCATCGCCAGTGAAATTCCTCGAATTTTCTCTGCGAAGAAGGTAAGTTGTAGCTTTTTGTGACGTTAATTTCTTCTTTTATTAGAAAACCCTAGCATGGCACCAAAAACCTCAACGCCTAAGAAGAAATCGGCCATCAAACCGCCGAGTTCTAAGCAAACCAAGGTGGTTCTTCCACCCAACCCTCGTGTTCACCCCGCCGAATGGTGGGAGGCTAATACGTTTGAACTTGAATCATCATTTCACAAGGATCTTTTCAACGACCAGCCGGTCACGGAATGGACTCTAAATTATCTCACAACAACAGGGATGACATCAATTTTGCGGTCATTCTATGATAGCTACTACCTGCGCTTAGTTAGGTTGTTTGATCAAACCTTATGGACGGACCCCGCGAACACTAAATTGATCACCACCATTGATGAGAAGACCCTTGTCTTCGACCAAAAAGGCATCGCTAGGGCAATGAATTGCTCTTGGAAATTTTTGGATGATGGGGTGTAGGGTCCCCGATCCGTGAAATAGTCAATTTTCATCACATTGTGTCTTAGATGACCAATGGAGAGACCGGAATCGGGAAATCCGTTACGAGGGCCCAGTTCTCAGAGCACCTATGGCCTTTGGATATAATTATCAGGAAATTTTTTTATCAAGAATGGTAGGATCCGTTCCTTCAAACCCTATTTGCGGCTTATCAAAACAGGTGGCTTAACGCACCTGCCTTGGTGAGAGAAGGAATAAAATACGCCCATGACCGTACTAAGCCAGGAGCAGTTCAACCGTATTAAACCGTTTATCCTATGCTCGGTTAATCTCAAAGATGCTTGAGCAGTACAAACCCTCATCTGAAGTCAACGATTATGAGGTTCACTCGGATGAACCCCTCTTCACGGATAATGTTAAAACTTATCGGGCTAAGGACCTGAACCTCAATTACACCAGCCTCCAAGCAAGTGTTAGACGAAAAGTGGAAAGAGACATAGCGCAATGCACAACAACAACAAGAACAACAACAACCCCCTCACCCAGGACCAGAGCAGGCAGCTCAGCTCCCGATACCACCATAGCAGGCTCCAATTCAGCCACCACCAATTCCTCCATATGGTGGTGTGGACTTTGCGGCAAAACTATTTTGAAGGATGGACTTGCAGGATCTGACACTCCAGAGAGTAGTGCAGCAAAATGAACATATGCAAAGCCGGTCAACTCTACTATCATGAAGCGATGCTGGCCGAAATAATGCGTTACATGTATCCGTTCGATTACTTACAGTGCATGGCTACTGCAAGGGCGTACGTGCCAGAGGCTTCTAGTTCAGGAGCCGAACAACTCGAGGATATGGATGCGCACATGGATGGTGCTGAGGATTAGCTGCGGTCTTTGACTATGAAAATTATTTTGGGAATGTCAATGTGTTAATCATTTTGGAATGTAATGTGTTACTTATTTTCAATTTTAGATGGTGTTGAATCTTAAAACTATTGTGGCATAGTTGCCACTTGTAGATGGTTTACATTTTGGATGTCAATGGTTTCATAGGCTTAATTTAGTTTATGAAAATTTTTATTTTTACATATGGATGGGAATATTTTTGGGTTGTGTCATAGTCATGATAACTTTTAGTTGTCTATGCATATGCTATGATTGCGTATTTAGATGATTTTCAATGTGAATGGTTGTCAATCTGTGGACTATTGATTTTAGCTTGTGGATTTTCGTGCAGGTAAAATGATTCACTTAACTTGACTAATTCGGAATGGCATAGTTATGACTATGACTATGGCCGCGTTTTTTGCAGGGTCCATATGTGTCATTCCATTGTGTTACGTCAACGTTGATTGGTGGGAGTGGTTTTGTTTATGCATGTTTAAACATGTGTGTGGATATGTTGTGTGTGTGTGTGGTTGTTATTGCTGATACTCATAAACTTCGGTTGTTGCAATTCTTTGTATATGTGTGGATATGTCGAGTGTGCATTTCGTACAAGCACATTGGTCATCGATGTGGTTATGCTCACAATGTAGGGTTCTTTAGGAATATTGTGGTGGATGTGTTGTTTATGGAATGTAGGAAATTTGAGCATGGAGTAGTGCGCCTTTATTTTGTGGGCATGTGTCCGATTAAATTTTTGTGATTGTGGTTTGTTTTGAAATACTAAATGTTGTGAATACGTTGGATATCAATCCTCGGTTTTGCAAATTTGATTGTTAATTTTAGAAATTCGATTATTAATTAGCTTTGACTAAATTCGACATGTTATCGATGTTTATGTAGCTGTGTTTTTGGTGTAGGGTGTGGACGTCTTTTTAAATTATAAATTTTGTGAATTGTGTGGTTAAGTTTGATGTATTCTTTTGATTAGCATGTTAGTGGCCAAGTGACTTAGATCAATTTTCGAGGACGAAAATTTTTATAAGTAGGGGAGGATGTAATATCCCCAAATTTAGAAAACCGTATAAGTCAAACAAATACACGTATGGGTGACTTACACGCTCATTCTCACTTGCTCCACGCGTTCGTTCAAACCGTCCTTCTGCTTCTTGTTTGTGGAGATGATAATGATCAAGGTGTTTTGTGGACACCTTGGTGATCTTAAGGTGGTTGAAGAAGAAGGCTGAAGGAGAGGGGTGATAATGGCTACAATTTTTCTTATGGAGGATTCTATGAATAATAGAAAAAGGAGGTTGGGGTTCTTATTTATAAAGAATAGGTTAGGGTTTTCTTACGGTCCTTCTATTTAGAGGGTTTAGGAATTAGAATTCTCCAGAACCCTGTACGTGAGTTACCTTTTTCCAACTCTTTTGATAATGTTTGGTGTTGGGCTGGCACGCCTACCTTAAGTGTATAGGTTTTTCTCCTAAGGTTCAAAAATAGGATTTTACTCCACTTAGCAAGGTTTGATCCCTAGACCTCTTGCTTAGAATTCAAGCCTCCTACCACTAATGCTCTCACAAAACTTGTGTATTTATTTATAAAATTATATATTTGAGTTATTTAAACTAAGGAATTTATTTCTCATAAATATTTTAAAGAAGATTTCGTGGTATGAGTTGTATATCTTACTAAACACATACACTTATTTAATGTATTAGTGTTTTGGAAATGTTACATCCTCTCCCCCTTAAAAGCATTTTCATCCTCGAAAATTTACATACCTTAGACGAAGAGGTGTGGGTACTGATCGCGAATCTCTGCTTCTCTTTCCCAAGTGGCTTCTTCAGATGAGTGATTCCGCCACTTAACAAGCATGAGCGGGATCCACTTGGTACGTAAGATTTGCTCCTTACGATCGAGGATCTGAACAGGTTCTTCCACTACCGTCATATCTTCTTTGAGCTCGATGGGCTGGTAGTCCAAGACGTGAGTCGGGTCTTTAATGTATTTCCTCAACATGGATACGTGGAACACGTTATGCATACTAGACAACTGAGGTGGTAATGCAACCCGGTATGCGACTTCTCCGACTCGTCCTAGTATTTCAAAAGGTCTGACGTAGCATGGACTTAGTTTTTCACATCTTCCGAATCTCATCACACCTTTGGTGGGCGAGATTTTAACGAAGACGTTGTCCCCCACCTGCAAGGAATGCGTTGTAGTAGTGATGCTTATAATCACAGGGGAACTAACTAACAATTTTCACTAAGTTTACCTAAAATTCGGTACTCGTTCGCTTGACGTCAGTATAGCTCTTCTGTCGTCTTTGAGCGACTCTTAATCTTTCCCGAATTAATCAAATCGCTTCGGTTGTACTCTTAATAATCTTTGGACCTAATATGAATTTCTCCCTGATGTCTTCCCTATTAAGCGGAGACTTACATCTCCGGTCATAGAGTGCTTCAAACGGAGCTATTCTTATGCTTGCTTGATAATTGTTATTGTAGGCGAACTCAATCAAGGGTAGGTATTTGTCCCATCACCCTTGAAAGTCCAACATGCAAGCTTGAAGCATATCTTCGATAATCTGATTCACCCTTTCGGTCTGGCCGTCTATCTGAGGGTGAAATGCGAAACTAAAATCTAATCTTGTGCCCATTCCTTCTTGAAATTGTTGCCAGAACTTCGATGTGTACATCGAATCTCTATTTGAGACGATGCTGACTGGGATGCCGTGTAATCTGACAATCTCTTTGAGATACGACTTTGCAAGCTGACTGACTGTATATCTCGTGATGTACGACAGAAAGTGGACAGACTTGATTAAGCAATCAACGATCACTCAAATCGTATTGTGCCCTTTCACAGTTCTTGATAATCCAAGGATAAAATCCATGGATATAGCTTCCCATTTCCATTCTGGTATAGGCAAGGGTTGCAACAAATCAGAGGGGTTTCGATGGTCAACCTTCATCTGCTAGCACACTAGGCATGTCGATACATATTCTGCTATGTCTTTCTTTAAGTCTCTCCACCAGAAGCTTTTCTTTAAATCTTGATACATTTTTGTACAGCCTGGATGGACAACGTACATTGACTTGTGTGCTTCTTCAAAAATCAAGCGTCGAAAGTCAGTATCTGCTAGTACACATAGTCGATCTTTGAATAGTAAAGACCCATCCTCCCTGATAGAGAAATCAGGCCTATTCCCACTTATCACATCCTGTCTGATCACCATAAGTTATTCATCAGTCATCTGGAGTTATCGGATATTATCAAATTGTGTTGGCCAGATGGTGATGTTAGCCAACAATGCTCCAGATTCCTTAACCTCAAATTTTTTATCATATAGTGATACATCTTCAAACAATCGCCATCTGTGAATCTTCGTGATGAGGTTAGACAATTGAGCCGATGGTTTCCGACTCAGTGCATCTGCCACCACATTTGCTTTTCTCGGGTAGTATTGTATGGTGCAATCATAATCCTTGAGGAATTCTATCAATCTCCTCTGCCTCATGTTCAAATCCTTTTGAGTGAAGAAGTACTTTAAACTCTTGTGATTGGTAAGGATTTCGAATGCCTCTCCATAAAGATAATGCCTCTAAATTTTCATGGCAAATATTACTGTTACAAACTCCAAGTCAGGAGTCGGGTAGTTCTTCTCATGATCCTTGAGTTGTCGAAAGCCATAAGCGATAACTCTCTCGTTTTGGTTGAGTACACAACCCAATCCACTGTGCGAGGTATCACTGTAAACTACAAAACCTCCACTGCCAGACGGTATGACAAGAATTGGTGTTTAAGTTAACTTTTTCTTAAGTTCTTGGAAACGCTTTTCGCATGCATCGTTCCATTCAAACTTTTCATTCTTTCTTGTAAGCTGAGTGAGTGATCCTGCGATTTTGGAGAAACCTTCAACGAATCTCCTGTAATACCCGGCTAAACCTAGAAAACTGCGTACTTCGGTTACCGTCTTCGGTTGTTCTCATTTTATAATGGCCTCAATTTTAGCTTGGTCGACTTTAATGCCTTCTTCAGATATAACATGTCCCAAGAAACTAACTTGCTCTAGCCAAAATTCACACCTGCTTAGCTTTGCATATAACCGGTGATCACGAAGGGTCTAAAGAGCTAGACATAGATGTTGTTCGTGATCTTCTCTGGTCTTCGAATAGATGAGGATGTCATCTATGAAGACAACCACACACTTGTCGAGTTGTGGTCTGAACACTCTATTCATGATATCCATGAAATATGTTGGTGCATTCGTTAACCTGAATGGCATCACTAGAAACTCATAGTGACCATATCTAGTGCGAAAAGTAGTTTTGGGAATGTCTTCTGCCTTAACCTTCAACTGATGGTATCTTGATCTCATATCTATCTTCAAAAAGAATTGTGCACCTTGGAGTTGATCGAATAGATCATCAATACGAGGAAGTGGATAACGGTTCTTGATCGTCAACTTATTCAGCTGACGATAATCGATGCAAAGCCGCATAAAACCATCTTTCTTCTCGACAAAAAGGACGGGTGCTTCCCATCGAGAGACACTCGGTCTAATAAATCCTTTGTCTAGGAGTTTTTGCAACTGCTCCTTAAGTTCTTTCAACTAGGCTGGTGCCATGTGATACGAGGCTTTTGATACTAGCTCTGTGCTTGGGGCCAAATCCATTGTGAATTCCACTTCTCTGTTTGGCGGCAAGCCTGGTAACTCTTCAGGAAATACGTAGGGAAACTCGCATGTGATGGGAATATTGGTAATGGTGACCTTCTCTTCCTGTTGATTCTGTACAAACATGAGATACCCATGACATCCATTATTCATTAATTGTTCAGCTCATATGGCGGATATAAAGGGTGCAGTGATTGGCTTAGTGCCATAGAATCTGAATGATTTACCCTTCTTATGGCGAAACGTTACTATCTTTCGAAGGCAGTCCACATTTGTATGATAGATAGATAGCCAGTCCATGCCAAGGATTATGTCAAATCCTTGCATATCCAAAATAATCAAATCGGCTGATGTCTTATGACCTTCAATCGACAAATAATGTCTGTGACTACTGAGTTCCCTGTAGGGATTGATACCGATAAGACAAAATCCAAGGACTCTGATGTGATGCCCAGCAGCAAACTGAGCAGTAACAAATGAGTGTGTAGAGCCCAGATCTATCATAACGCGTGCGTTGTGTTGACAGATGTTTCTACTCTGGTACATATTTAAAGTACCTAAGGTTCATGTGTTTAATTCAATTAATAATGTGTAATAGTTATATTTATCATGCAATGATATAGAGCAATTCCGGATTTGAAGAGAATTCACTATTTAAATATAAGGTGATTGGTTTAAAATTTAAATAGAATTGTACCTTGGATGACGTCATTTGTTGTTTGGACGTCTTGAGCAGAGACTGTATAGGCACGTCCCTGAACTGTAGGTCGCATAGATTTCTGTGTAGATGCAATTGACATCTTTTCCTTCTTCGATATAGAGTAGTCCTTGATTGAATGCCCATATTGGCCACATTGGAAACATGCACCCAAATTCCACTGGCATTCATCTAATCTGCGACGCTTTCCACATCGTGGGCAGGATTCGGTCGGTACTGAGGAGGTAGTGTACTATGTCCTTTGTGCTACCGATGCTTCGGAAGTAGCAGGCTGTGATGGACGAAAAGGTCTCGTAGGCGCTGATGAGACTTGCCTACAGTAAGTAGTCTGAACGGATCAAGAAGGCACTGAGAGTGAAAATTTTGTCCGTTTGTTTGACTGGTCATCGATATTTGCTTGCCTTTGACTCATCCTATTTTTATTTTGTTGTTCCCTCCTCTTATACATCTTCTCGATGTCCTCGGCAATGAGAGCCATGTCCATCACCTCAGCAAAGGTTCTCAGCTTGAATAGAGATATTCTTTTTTGGATTGTTGGCTTCAATCCCTGTTTGAATTTCTTTGCCTTCATTGCTTCTGAGGCCACAAAATTGGGAGCGAACCTTGAAAGTCATGTGAACTCTGTCTCATATTCTGCCACAATCATTTGGCCTTGGTGTAGTGAAATGAAATCGACTTCATATTGATCTCTGACTGCTTCAGGGAATTACTTTTCACTAAACTTCTCAGTAAATTGAGTCCGGGTCCACAGTGTATTTGACATTTCTTGTTCTTCGGTCCTTTCCACGGATTCCCACCATGGATCTGCTTCCCCTTCCAATTGGAATGATGTCCATCGGACTTTTTCATCTTCCGTACAAGGTATCACGCGGAAGATCTTTTCCATTTGGTTCAGCCATGCTTCTGTATACTAAATCTAAGTATTCAAAAGAAATCTATGGATAAAATTGCTCAGGAGGAAGATCTGCCTCGTCCTCTGGTACGAAGTTCGAATCTTCTTCTAACTCAGGGTCCGAAACTACTTCAGTACCTGTGACACATAGTTTCGGGGTGAGCTAACAGTCTAAGCTCAGTAGGGTAGTGCAATACACAATTATATTTCATATGATTAAAACATAGTCCCAATGATAGATTCGAAGTAGTTGCTTAAATGACAAAACATAATTTCTGGGGTGCAAAGAGCGAAACACGTATGTTCATAATAATTTTCATGAAAGATTTAATGAGACTAATCCTTACGGTTCACATGCAGTTCCTTATTCAATGTAGATCTTAAATCCATAACTTAAATAATCTCTATATCGCGAATATAGCGCTAGAGCTGAAGTCAAAATCGATGAAAATCCTAACCATCGTCGTTCTAAGAATAATTTTTCAAAGTGACCAAGCCCTTGCGTTGTGAGGGATACTTGGGCGGTCCAAAGGTCTAAAGGTGCCAAAGCATAGGATTCGTTCTACATGAATCTCTATAAATCACATGCAATTTCTATCATATAATTCAATGCTCATGGTTCATAATTCAAAGTCCAAAGAGTCCAAAGGTTCCAAAAGTTCAAAAGTTGATTCAGAGGGTTCAATATGAAGATTTAATTCAATACCCGAAATCCAATACAGAAATAAATATTTAGCGTTCAATCAATCCGATGCATAGTTCGAAGTAAATTCTAATGTGCAATATTCAAAAGATTCCAAGTTTCGATGCAATAATTTCAATGAGTTCAATGCTAATATTTCACAAGTTTATATTCAAAATATCATTAAAGCCATAGATCAAATTCAAAACATAATTATGCAGTGAATTTTCCCTACCTCAATTTCGAAGATCGTATGGAACGAAATGCCATGATTTCCTTACAGTACGCCTGATTCCTTCTTCTAAGATACAAGTAAAATGATACATAAAAGAAATCAAATAGTTCAGAATCGAATGACTGATCGAATAAGAAATATTTTTATTTTCAATGTTCACAGCGAGCTGTGGGTCATTCACAGTGAGTTGTGACTGCGAATTTTCCTAAAGTGCATTTTGTTTCGGTATTCACAGTGAGTTGTCATATTTATCACAGCGAGCTATGTCTACTTTCATTCTCATTGGATTCATCGTCTCGAGCTACTCCAAAATGATATATTATAATGGTCAATCGGAGTTTTCTATCAAAGTAATGCAAGAAATTCTCGCCACTTCAAGGATAACGACAGCGGTGTCACTTATGACAAAGACATCTCATATATACCACAGCGAGCTGCGGTCATATTCACAGCATGTTGTGTATTTTTATTCTCTTTTGTTTTATATCCACAGCGCACTGCGATGGGGGTCACAGCGAGCTATGGCTGGTATTTTTGCACATGCCCACCATTGACAGTGTGCTGTCATAGGGTGACAGCGTGCTGTGCCCCTATACTTTTCTTAACTCGAAAGTTTGTCGTTTGTTGTTGATTGTCAGACAATGAGCTGTGAGACTTGTCACAGCACGCTGTGACATATGACAGCGCGATGTGGACTTTATCACAGCGAGCTGTCATTGTCGTCTTCAAAATTTATATTTGCACGATCCCTTCTTCGAAACTCTAGGGATCGAAATAGGGTCTGGCCATTCGCATAAAATTTTCCTATCATGAGACTAAAATTTATAACACAAGTTTAACACACTAATTACAATAGTTATCGACTATACCTCTTGTAGCGTGAATCTGTGAATCGAGGGTGATCTATCAACGCTCCACGCGTTCTTTGAAGCTGTCCTTCTGCTTCTTGTTTGTGGAGATGATGATGATCAAGGTGTTTTGTGGACACCTTGATGATCTTAAGGTGGTTGAAGAAGAAGGTTGAAGGAGAGGGGTGATAATGGCTACGATTTTCTTACGGAGGATTGTATGAATAATAGAAAATAATGGAGGCTAGGGTTCTTATTTATAGAGAATAGGTTAGGGTTCTCTTGCGGTCATTCTATTTAGAGTTTTAGAGGGTTTAAGAATTAGAATTCTCGAGAACCCACAATTTCTAATTTGTACATGAGTTGCTTTTTTCCAACTCTTTAGATAATGTTTGGTGTTGGGCTGGCACACCTACCTTAGGTATATAAGCTTTTCTCTCAAGGTCTAAAAATAGGATTTTACTCTACTTAGCAAGGTTTGATCCCAAGACCTCTTGCTTAGAATTTAAGCCTCCTACCACTAATGCTCTCATGAAACTTGTGTATTTATTTATACAATTATATATTTGAGTTATTTAAATTAAGGAATTTATTTCCCATAAATATTTTAAAGAAAATTTCATGGTATGAGTTGTATATCTTACTAAGCACATACACTTATTTAGTGTATTAGTATTTTGGTAATTTTGGGGATGTTACAGTTAAAGTGATGAGCGTCCGCGAGAAGTCTCGAATGGCTTTGTGTGATTTTGCTTAAGACGTGCTTGAGGTAGGGGAAACTTAAGAACTTTGAATCTGATGTGCTTTGTATAGATTGAATGATGTGATGAGATAACTCATGATAAGTTATGTGCATCTAAATATTTAATTCTCGAATCTTTTATAACAAGCTTTATAAATGCAATTTGAAATGTGATGTGATAAGTGTGTTAGTGTGAGCTCCGGATTTGTGTATGAATTTTAGATTTCAAAAATAAGTATAATTTAATCACTTTACATGGTATAAAAACTACAAGGTAAAATTTGCACAATGATTTAAGGTTCATGTGAAATGAATCCCATGTGCTCCGATACGGCGGGATATCCGTACAATTCTATCGGCCAACAGTAATCTTCGTTCGGCACAAGCATCCCTCACAAAGCAGGGGTTTGGGCATTTGTGAAAAATGGTTCATTGAACGACGATGGTTAGGGATTCTCATCCGTATATGTGTGACTTTCGATGCTATATGTGCTTGAAATAGTATTTAAGTTACGTACAAGATTTCAAACAAATATTTCATTGAACGAAGATGGTTAGGGATTCTTATCGGTATATGTGTGGCTTCCGATGCTATATGTGCTTGGAATAGTATTTAAGTTACTGTTTTAAGTTACGTACAAGATTTCAAACAAATATTTGAAGTGTGTGTGGGTGTGATTAAAATTCAGCATTTGAAAATTCTTGTGAAATGTAAAATGTGAATATGAAATCAGTTATGAAAATTTATGCTTTGAGATATGAGATAAAATGCTACTAATGTTGCCTCTATTGAGCTTAGACTGTTAGCTCACCCTTCGACTATACGTCATAGGTGCTGAGTTAGAGAAGGAATTTGATCCGGAAAGTGATCCGGAGTACATTTCGGAGGAGGAGATTGAGCCCCTTCCAGAGGAGTTCTTCCCATAGATTGTGATTTGTGTCAGAATTGAATATTGTTTTGTGGTTAGAGCTTAGTACGTCCAGCCATCTTGAATTAGAAATTGGATCATATAATTATTCTTTTCGGTTCTTTTGTCTATGTGTCTTTACATGAAATTAGAACCGTCATTTTTTATATGTTTAAATATAGAAATGAAACTTTCTTTTGCTATATATGATGACTCTATCTGCTTAGTTAGAAATATCAACTTTGAGATCTGCTTAGCGTGGATATTCCAAGTGTTCGGATATTCGTGAATCGCCTTAAATTGTGGTCCGACGGCACAGATTTTGGGTTGCCGAAATCTGGGCTGTCACATAAGTGATGGCCATCAATATGAAACACTTAAATTGATCGAAGATGTATGTCAATAGATTTCGTTTCATTGAAAAGAGTTGGTATTGGGTGCACTTCCGTCTACTAGTGCACAACATTGTATAGTGTGCTAAGCAAACCTCGAGAAACACAAACTTTTAAAGTAATATTAACTCAAAAAGTGCACGTTACGAGTAAAAAAGAAACAACAATTTTTCACACCATAAAGTACGATTTACATGTTAAATTTAAAAAAAAAGTTATATGAAAAGAATACTTTCGCAGTAAAATGAATACTACGAAGTGAATGAGGCCCAAGAGGACGGAGATTCACCACACATTGGGTACGTTTGATTGCCAAAGGAAGCGCGTTTCACGGTTATAGGTTGACTGTGAGCGGTTGATAGACTAAAGAGACGACACGTTTTGATGCTTTTTAGCTTACCATTATGAAAATCGCATATGAAGATCCACCCTCGTAGCACCTCGTCGTTGCACGTCATCACGTCTAACGACGAGTGCCAGTAATAATCGTGAAATGCGTGAGTAATCAAACATGCCCATTGTAAAGTCCATGGCGTGTATGGCCTGCATGCTATGGTGTGATGGATATGGGGGTGCACACAACAAGCAAAATCCATTAAACACAACAATATGGAAGGGATTTGTACCATTACATATATTCTAAGCAAATTGATTATCAAAATGATATCATCATTATCATCACAACCTTATCCCATCTATTTAGGGTCAACACTACCAAAATGATAGACTTTTAAAAATATTACATAAATGGGTTAAAGTACACAATTATGAGGATGTGTAATTATATAGGGTTGACTGGTAAGTGTTGTTATGTGCAAATGTGTAGGGTTTTTACCCACTGAGGGTTTATCACAACGGTTTAGCAAATTAGGTTTACTCCCGAATGACACAGATTTGAAACGACCCCTCCGCGGAAATGGGTGTCACGAGGAGAGGTGGGACCGCTGCACTACGTAGGGATTAGTCCAAGCACAAAGAGGTTTGGGATATGTGACAACCCAGACCCACATGCCATAATATTGTCTAATTTTGGGCTTAAGTCCCCGCCCCGATTTTGTTTCTGGCATGTGCTTAAGTCCCTACCCAAAATGCGACATAACTTGTAGTGTCCACAATCACATATAGCCCAGGGTCAAGACTTTTCTCTATCCAATGTGGGACTATTACAACCTCCCACCTTATAGAAGAGTCGTCCTCGACTTTGATACCATTATGTGACGACCCAAACTCACATGCCACAATATTATCCGATTCTAGGCTTAGGTCCCCGCCTCAGCTTTGTTTCTTGCATGGGTTAAGTCCCCACCCAAAACGTGTCATAACATGTAGTGTCCGTAATCACATAGAGCTTAGGGTCAGGACTTTTCTCTATCCAATGTGGGACTATTATAGGATATCTTATATTATCTGAAAATTGTGCTGGTTTATTTTATAAGAATCACTATGCATGACACTTTAGGATGCCAATTGTAATGTCTTTTTATACGATTTGCAATCTATTGGGAAAACATGAAAATCGGTGGTATCAGGTGTTGCTGCTTCATGCTGGTGTTGTTGATGTTGACGATATTAAACTATTACTTTTCTACTTTGTATAAGTACGCAAACGAATCCTCTTTGATATGCGTCGCAATTGACTTCGTATCCACCCGTTCCTGGGGGAATGGTTATCCACCCATTCTTCTCTCGCCAATGACCATTTGAGCTTTACATTACTATTTGTCAATACAATTAGGCAAGCTACTGCAAATCAAGGATAAATCCCCCCCATCTCGTTTCTTTCATTAAAATCATATCCTCCATGTTTCATTTCATATCCATGGAGGAGATGACTTTAGTGTAATAACTGAGATGGGATAATTTTGCAATAACTTTTGATCTCACAATAGTGAATAACTTTTTTAAGAAGAGAGAAGAGCATCTTATAATTTTCAAAAGTTGAGCAAATAAAAATCAAATAGATTATTTTTTATTAAGATGGCGAGAGTATGTAAGTTGCAAAGATTGCAAGGTCATCCCAGGGGAGAGTCATACGACACAACAAAGATTAATAGTATTTGGATGTTCTGATCAAGAGTCAAGTGACTAAAAAGATGACAAAAGGTTCTTCAAAAATAATATGGTGGGAATAAAAAGGAGGCAAAATAATAACCTTTAAAGGAGTAATGAGTGACGGAAAAGTATAGTGATGCAGAGGGACTACAATGTCTTAAACGAGTCGCAAATGAGGTGCTCGAAGAATCTAAAGGAAAAAAAGAATACAAAAAAGAAACATAGTGATGAAATATAGAGATGAATAAGTATTTTAAAGAATGACAAAGAATAAGAACTATATGATATTGAAATATATAAGCTTACTAAAAGAGTGATAAGAAAGTCGTGAGTAAGGTTACATATAAAACATACAACAATTTATACACTAAGTTGGTAATGAAAGAAGGAAATAAATTTATAAACTTGCCAAGATTAAATAAAAGAAAATTAGAGATCTTAATCAGATAAGATGGATTAGAGATGAAGACCATAGGGCCTTGGTAAAAGAGGATATCATAAAGAATATATGACAATAATACTTTAAAAGTCTACTAAACACAGAATGAAGGAAGTAGATCAAGAAGAGGAACCAAATAAAGGAATGATCAACGAAACGAAGCTATGAAAAAGATATCTTTAGCAAAGATGGAGAGAGAGAAGTATTAGGACTTGATGAAATACCTATAAAAGTTTCAATTGTTTTGAAAGAAAACGAGTTAAATTGGCTGACTAAATTATGCAATAAGATACTAAAAACAAAAAAAATGTTCGAGGAATGAAGAAGAGTGTATTGTAGTTCTTTTTAAAAAGTATAGAGGAGACATCCAAAATTTGGCTTATTATTGAGGATTAGATTAATGAGTTCGGATATGAAACTTTGGGAAATAATAGTAGAACAATTACTAAGACAAGAATAAAGTGTAATAGAGAACCAATTTGGATTTATGCCTGAAAGATCAACAACTGAAGTTATTTCTCTATTGAGACAACTTCTGGTGAAATACAGACAGAAAAGGAAAAACTTGCATATGATTTTTATTGATTTTGAGAAGGCTTACGATAGAAAATCAAGACAAATAATCTGGTGGACTGTGAGGAAGAAATGCATCCCGAACTTATATAAGACATATGAGAGGACGGTAACTAATGTAAAAATGATGTGTGGAGAGACGAATCAGTTTCTTCTTAGAGTCGGACTATATTAAGGATTTGCATTGAACATTTATTTGTTTACCCCGATCATGGATGCATTCAACATAGACTTACAAGAAGATATTTCATGGTGCATATTATTTGTGAAGGATGTGGTACAGAGTGCCAAACTTGGAAAGAAATAAAAAATAAGTTGAATTTAAGAAAAAAAGCCTTGGAGTCGAGAGATTTGAAAATTGGTAGAGCGAAGATGTCGTATATTTGGCTTACAAGAAGATATTTCATGGTGCATATTATTTGTGAAGGATGTGGTACAGAGTGCCAAACTTGGAAAGAAATAAAAAATAAGTTGAATTTAAGAAAAAAAGCCTTGGAGTCGAGAGATTTGAAAATTGGTAGAGCGAAGATGTCGTATATTTGGCTTAGTGCTACATTGCTAATGATTTACTTAGAATGGAAAATCATCTTAGTACTACGTTGTCATTGATTTCTCTGACTCTACTCTACAATCATATGGTGGATTTGAAGAGGACGTCTCAAAAAAGATGAATGCAGGAATTGGATGAAATGGAGGCAAACTAATAGAATGTTGTACAACCCAAGAGTTCCACTTAGATTGAATGAGCGTTTTTTTTAAGATGACAGTTAGACCTTACTTTAATATCTGTTGCGGAATGTTGCGCTACAAAAAGCGACAACATAGATTGCATGTGCTTGAGAACTGAGAATTGAGATGGATGTCTGGAGTAACACGAAAAGATAAAATTTGAAACTAAATACATAATAGGGAACTTGAGAGTGGTACTTGCAAAGGAAAAATTATGGACTGCTACTTGAGATGGTTTGGACATATCTATCGGAGGCTAGAAGCAGACCCTTTATGAAGGTTGAGATGTTATAAGCACAAGGAAGGGAGCAGAAAGGCCTTTGGAGACCTGGAGGGAAGCAGTGAGAAGGATTACAAAGTCATAGAGAGTTTAGCATTGATGCCTCGCAAAGCCAACCGAAGATAGATGAAATGATGCTATAATGATGATTATGATGATATGATACTTGCAGTGTATGCATATTTTGTTAATATTTTAATAATAAATATGCTTATGGTGTATGAAATGATAAACATCTTTAAAAAATCTACAATTTGAGTGTGTTGCATAGCCCATCCACCATGCACACGGACCGTGAAACATGCACATATTTAGAGGCTTTTAAAGTATGCCTCACAGAATGTACGCGATGCTTGGGTGGACAGGTAGTGAACCATGTACAAACTCAAAAAATCTAACACTAGGGTTGTGTTTGGGAATGCTCTTTGGAGGCAAAGAGCAGCTCTCTGTTTTGCGGAGAGCACTTTAATATGAAACTGTGTTTGGTTGTAAGTGTTCTTAGCTCTTTTGACAAGTAAAAGAGTTAAATTTGAGTCTCTTTAAAAGAACAATTTAAAATTGCTCTTGTAAGTGGATGCCTCGAAAGAACAATCCCAAACAAAGCCAACCTGTGATGTTATTGTAGTTTGGGTTTGGGTCTTTTGGGTGTTTAAGAAATTTTGAGGGGATTAAAAGCCATGTTTTGTCAATCTCATTAGGTTTAATATCTAAGGGTGCAAATGGGTTGCGTCAACCTGGACCAACCCGATGAGACCCAAACACCTGAGTTATATTGGGTTGGGTACAATCCTTTGAAATTTAGACACAAATTCGAACCCAACTTGACTTGGACCTGACTGAGACCCGAACATATATACATTTGTATTATGTAAACAGTTAATATATATGTATTTGAAAAAATCAAATTTCTTAATATGAATAAATCCAGATTCTTATGTGTACCAGATCGAAATGATTGATATTATCGTTATTCCTTATCAATAAAAATCATCTCTATAGAAAAGAAAAAAAAAGAGAAGAATTCTTTGTATTTATATGTTCACCATTTTTCTCCTATATAAAAGAGTTAAGTGTTTATATTTATCGTTTTTGTTTAGGATTGCACTACCATTTTGAAATTGTAGAAAATACGACAATAAAAAAACACAAAAGAAGCAAAGCGCAAATACAAGATTTACATGGTTCGGTAATTTGCCTATGTCCACAGCGATATTGAGTCTTTTCACTAATCTATGAAAATTGGGGTTACAAATCTCATCTCACTCAATGCGGAAATCGAGTTTACTTCAATATAAATCTAATCTATAATTAAAGTTTATATCTAATACAACATATAACCCACACAGTTGTGGTTGGGTGTACAGTCCAACCTGCTGATCAGTACCATCAACAGAATCCACGACACAATCTCAAGAGAAATGAGTCATAAACATAGCTCATTTTGGTGAGAGGATAAATTTGAGGTAAGATAATTGCAAGACACAAGTCATTGGCCTAGCCTATATGTTTAATATTTTAGTTATTTATTTAATTTTTAAAATTAATTAATTATTTTTATGTATTAATTTCATTAGAAATGTGTCCCCACATGAGTTGTATTTGAGATTAATAAAAACTTGGATCCAACCCTGAATTAGCTCCATCGGAACTCGACCTAATCTTCAACAGGTCGTGTTTCTTGACCCAGACCCGGACCCAAACCCGGACCCAAACCCGACATGAGTCCACGATTTTTCATTTGAACCTGACCCAGACCCGACCAAACTCCAAATGGGTAGGGTCTAGCTCACCCCCACCCAGACTCGATGCGGCCCATTTGAACCCCTCAGAGCACCAAGCTAACTTACCATGTGTTATAGTTGACCCAACTATTCCTCACCTTAAGATAATACCTCAATTATCCCACTTTTAGGCTCCATGGTGCCATGCACCAATCCAAGTTTTCCAAATTGCAAGCCATCATTGGAGATCAATTTAGCAGTAAATATGCCTATTAGCCGTAAATTGCAAGCCATCAACAACGGCCTATATTAAAGTTTTCAGATCATTATCATCACAGCCTTATCCCATTTGTATGGTGTTGGCTTTACGAGTCCTATTTCTCTACTCGTTACTATTGACCGCCAAATTCTCCGAAACTTTACAATCCATCATATCTTTTTTTAATGCTTGCCTCCAAGTCTTAACTGATCTTCAACTCTTCCTACTTCATTGTGAAAATGATTGATATTAAAGTTTCCAAAATGTAGGGTGGAAATCTTTTATCGGTTTGTCTTTTTCGTTGAGCAATATTCATCATATGACGGTTTAGTCATTTGAACTGCTTAGGTTGGTAAAAAGGGTATGCTAAGGCCTAATACGTGGGGCTGTAATTCCATCAAACAATATAATTAATATGTCTTGATTAAACAGCATCGTTGGCATATGAAGAGCCTTTGATCCTATCAATCCAGTCATAAGTTGGCATTACCAGAAGCACGTGTCCCAAAAAATGATGGGATATGCTAGCTAAAAAGGGTTATTCACAAACTTTAATAATCTTAGGTTAGGTTGTGTTTGAAATTGCTCTTTAAAGACAAAGAGCGGGTTGAAATTGCTCTTTTAAAGATACTCAAATTCAGCTCTTTCGCTCTCTAAAAGAGTTAAAAGCACTTGCAAGCAAACATAGTCTCATACTAAAGTGTTATGAGATAGAGCAGGGAGCCAAAGCAGAGAGCTACTCTTTGGCTCCAAAGAACAATCCCAAACACAACCTTATATTACCAATAAGGAGAGTGAATCGTAATGGGGTATTCACCTACACCAACCAAGTGGCTAGCCATGGATGCAACTCAGCCCCAATATTATGCACTAAGTGAGGTGCATACCATTGATCAAAGTTAATGTTCTATCACCGATTTCAATAATATCGAATCTATAGTACTCGATCTCTCACCATCAAAATCTGTGGTGATCTGTTTTGAAGGGCCTCAACATCTCTAGATATCAGCTTTTGGCTTGCAATTGCCTTGGAAACAGGGAATTACAACTTTTCTTTTAAGCAGATAGAGCTGATCTCTAAGTCTCTATCAATGAAGATGTGTGCCACATGTACAAATCTATAACTTCTTTCTCACATGCTGATCAATCCATACCATCCAATCTTTTGGCCGTAGTGATTGGACGGTCCGGAACGCACGTGGCACTCACCTTTTCCAAGTGCAATCTCCACACATAAACATAATTTCTCGACTTTTATATGGTCTCAAACTTACAGCAGCCCTAGTGACAAATTTTTTTTTCGGTAATATTTGGATTGGGATTATTTTGACTTATTTTGGATATATTTCAGGAAAATTTCAAGAAAATTTCATAAAAATTTTGGGAAGTACAAAAAATATATATATATAATATATTTGATATTTATAAAAAAATTTATTTATAATTTAAAATAACTTAAATTAAAGAAAAATAATTATGTCGGTAATTTTCACTAATTTTACCGAAATTAATAAGATTTTGAAAAAAATTCAGAAAAATTTGTCCCTATACGGTCACAGCCCTTGAGAATCTCCACGTTACCCTTTTTGTTGGTTAACAAGTTCCTTTATTTGGATGGTGAAGTCACCTGGACAGATTGAGACCTCTAGAATGTCCTACAACACAAGTGGCATGGTGAAGTCACCTGGACAGATTGAGACCACTAGAAAGTCCTACAACACAAGTGGCACTTTCACCTAAATTGCCACTTTTTCATTCGACACATTTTGCAATCATCTGCAGATTTGGTCTGTGGACATAGATCTTCCACATGGAAAAGTCACCATGTTGATCAGAGGCAACATAGAAAAAATCTCTGGATCCATCATCATAACCATATGATAAAAGATTAGAAGTTTCTTGATTGATTCAAGGTTTGAGCTGTAGCAGATACACTTCGTGGCCTTTCTTTTGGAGCATCAATGCCAAGTGTTTGGTATAGAGGAGGACCTAAACACCACCTTTCAACCATAGTTACCAAAACTGGTGTTTTTTTCACAAAAGATAAAAAACTCGTTTAAAATGTTTTCTTTTCAAAAAAAAAAAAAAGTTCTTGAAAAAATCACGAGTTTTACATTTTAAATACGTTTTTATGAATTTTTTTCTGAAATTATTTTGTCTAAAAAATATTTATTGTTAATAATTTTTAAATGTTTTATTACTTTTCCCCAAAAGTCTTCCGATTTCTTCCTAAATTCGCCCATCACAACTAAGCCTTCACAGTCACCGAAATTGCTGATTTTTTTTAATAAGTCACGATAATATCATAACTTTTTTATTTACCGGCTGCGCATGAAATAGCTCTTTGCTAGCCCCTGATATAGCAGAATTCACCTGCTTTAGCAAGTTTCCATCCTCTTTGCTAAAATCATGCTACCTGCTTTAACATGTATCCCTTCTGCTATAGCAAGATTTTATACAAGATTTACTTATTCACCAGTTTTACCATCCTCTCTACTCACTCCTTGAGTGAGCAGATTTTATTTGCTTTGATAGGAAGTTAGTAAGGAGCAGGGAGGTTGTTCTTACAGCAAGTAAATCCTTCTTTGCAGGGAGTTAGAAAAGAAAATAGGAGCCAATTAAAACAGGTGAACTCCGTTGTGGCGGGGGCTAGCAAAGAGCTATGTTATACACAGCCCAAGTAATCATGAAAGACCATGGGAGCACCTAGGCTTAGCAGGCACGTGCGACCAGGAGGAGTTGGCCCTTGCAGTCTACCATAGTCTGGCGTGTGCCCTACGGGGCATGATCTTCGGATACCTCCGGTATCGACAGATAAAAATTATTTAAAAAAAAAAAAAGCCCTCAATTTTTTATCCTTTCTCTTTTCAGAACTTTCAAATTCATAGGTATTAAGCTTCCCTAAAATATATGAGGAAAAAAAAACCTTAATTATTGGATATTAGTTTGACGTAGTGTAGTCTCAAAACACCAAGTGCAGGATCAAAATTTCGGCCGAAATGACTAAAATTTCGGCTGAAATGACTGAAATTATCGGTTTTGGTCCCCACCAATAATTTGGACCGAAATTTCGGTCCAAGTTTGTATGGGATCCAAAGTTTCGGCCAAATTTTTTATTTTTGGTCAAAATTTCGGTTCAAATTTTCGGTTTTGGTCAATCCCGAAACCGAAATTTTACCCGATGTGGGAGGGGATCTCTTTCTTCTGTGACTTAACAGTCAAGCAAGATATTGTATAACCTTGTCACTCTCACTTAGTTATTCTCTCACCTAAGACACTTGGATCCGAAAGGAAGAGTTGGAGGTAGCTGGACAAAGATGGCTAGGCAACATTCCCACACGACAGATCATACGACGTGAATGCTAGCCGCATGGGCCCCAATGTGGGCCTCGGCACCTTGCAATATACCAATATGACTTGGAATAGGGCCACAACGACTCACACCCATGCCCAGCGTGACCGCATGACCGCCCAAAGAAACCGTGTGGCATTGACGTGTGCCCACACCAGCCCACCAGTCCTGCCTCAATGGACCTATAGTGCGCACTAATGTCTAGGGTTTGGTGGTATTAGGGAGTCGTAGGTGTTAAATAAGGTATAATTCCAACCACATCTCACTTTAGCCAAGATTTCCTAAGTTATTAGGAGACTATTATTGGAAGTGTTTTGAAAACTTGCAACTCTTAGAAGATTTGAGAGTTACGTATCCAAGAGGTGCTTAGAGTTTATGGTGAGAGAGTTTTTCTTCTCTAAGGAAAGAGATAGCTTGGTGAAAGTTTTATGGGAGAATACTTTTGAGAGAAAAAGTATTGAAGAATAGCCCGTTCTTGTGTCGGAATCGTGACTATATTCCGGTAGATCTCTTCTCTATTATTTGAAGGATCGCGTCTTTGGTTTAACCACAGATTTGTGGTTGAAGATCGTGCTAGATCTTGATTGAGTTTGCACTAGAGGAAAGAGAGTATGTGTACGCTGTAAACATTCATAAAAAAAATAGTGCATATACTCCCGTGGACGTAACCCTCGATTGGTTGAACCACGTAAATCTTTGTGTTGTGCGTGTGATTAATTTTTGCCTGAATCTTCTTATTTTTCCGCATTCATCGCGATAGGGAGTTCGTAGAGTGGGTAGAATTCCTAACAAGTGGTATCAGAGCCAAGTTTATGCTACAATGGCGATGAAGGTCTCAAATGCACGATTTGAGGTGAAGTTTTCTGGGAAGAATAACTTCGCTTTATGGCAAGTCAAGGTCACAGATCTCCTTGTCCAACAAGGAATTGATGATGCCCTACTTGAAAAAGAGATGGGAAAGAAGGCAGAGATGTCCGATGAAGAGTGGAACTCTATTGATAAGAGGGCCGTAAGCACTATCCGATTGTGCTTGTCCGATAAAATTATTTACAACGTTCTTCACGAGAGGACGACCGTAAATCTGTGGAAGAAGATGGAATCTCTCTACATGACAAAGTCGTTGTTCAATCGACTCTTCATGAAGAAGCAACTCTACACCCTTCGTATGAAGGCTGGTACGCGTATTCATGACCATTTAAATTCTTTTAATAAAATAGTTAGTGAACTATTGAGCATTGAGGTGAAACTTGAAGAAGAAGATCTCGTACTTCTCTTGCTCACCTCATTGCCACCATCTTATAAGCACCTTGTTACCACATTAATTTATGGTAAAGACACTATTGCCGTCGAAGAAATAATATAAGCACTTCTTTCCCATTTAATTGAGAAAAAGCAATCTAACTCCAGAGGATTAGTCTCTTAAGCGAAAGAGGTCGAAACCATGATCGTAAAAGAGACAAATTCAGAGGGGATAATAAATCAACGAGAGGAAACAACAGGTTCAAATTTAGGGGTGACAGAAAGGATATTATCTGTTACTTCTGTAAGCAATCTGGACATATTCGCAAATATTGCAAACAGAGATTGAATAATAAGGGTGATGAAGGGACTTCGCAACAGGCTAGTGTTGCTAAGTCAGATTCCGGTGAAGACCTATTGTGTGCATTCTTAAGCTCCAGTCAGTTTGATGATAGATGGATCCTAGATTCAGGGGCATCGTATCACATGTGTCCGTACAGGGATTGGTTTGACCAGTATAAGGTAGCCAATGATGGGACGATTTTGATGGGGAATGACAATGTATGTGAAGCAGTGGGTATCGGTTCGATCAGAATCAAGATGTTTGATGGCTGTGTTCGCACTCTTACTGAGGTTAGGCATGTGCCTGATCTGAAGAAAAATCGGATCTCATTGGGGGCATTGGATGAGATAGGATGTCGAGTCATTCTAGAATCCAGTAAACTAAATGTTGTACGTGATGTTATGACCTTCATAAAAGGTGAAAAGATGGGAAATCTGTATACTTTAGTAGACAACACAATCTGCGGCAGTGGTGTTGCAGCTACAAAAGATTCCAAGGACCTCTCAGATTTGTGGCACAAAAGGCTTGGTCACATGAGTGAACGTGGGCTGACAGAACTCATAAAGAACAAGGCGATTTCTGAAATTCAAACTTGTAAACTGAATTTTTGTGAAGATTGTATCTTTGAAGCAAGAAAGTCGGCTTTCTCTCGAAAACACACTTCGAAAGGACTGATTGATTACATACATTCAGATGTATGGGGACCAGCTAAAGTCACTTCAGTAGGTGGAGCCAACTATTTTGTGTCATTTATAGATGA
This sequence comes from Chloranthus sessilifolius, assembly GCA_021018995.1. NCBI lineage: Eukaryota > Viridiplantae > Streptophyta > Magnoliopsida > Chloranthales > Chloranthaceae > Chloranthus > Chloranthus sessilifolius. The sequence goes on from CM037592.1 coordinate 120,812,337, forward strand.
CTACTCCAGGAAAGTTTGGGTGTATCCGATTAAAAATAAATCAAATGTGTTTCAGAAATTTAGGCAGTGGCAGAGTATGATTGAAAAGCAGACTGAAAGAAAGGTAAAGATTCTCAGATCAGATAATGGTGGGGAATACTTGTCATCAGAGTTCAAGGCTTACTGTGAAAATCAAGGGATTGTTAGGCACTTAACAGTTCCTGAAAATCCTTAGCAAAATGGTGTAGCAGAGAGGATGAACAGAACACTATTAGAAAAAGCGCGGTGTATGTTGAACAATTCCGGCTTGAGTTATGGGTTCTGGGCAGAGGCAGTGAACACGACATGTTACTTGGTCAACCGGTCGCCTTCAACGGCACTGAACTCGAAAACTGCAGATGAGGTTTGGTATGGAAAACACGGGAGCTACTCTCACTTGAGGGTGTTTGGATGTGCGGCTTATGCATTACTTCAGGGAAGTGAACGATCCAAGTTGGATCCAAAATCCAAAAAGTGTGTCTTGATTGGCTATGGTGAAGGAGTCAAGGGATATCGTTTGTGGGATACACAATCTCACAAAATGATAGTTGAAAGAGATGTTACTTTCAACGAAGATGAGTTTCCGATGAAAAAGGCGGAAGACAAACCTCAACCATCTGGTGAACCTCGGGTACAAGTTGATGTTGAAAGGCATGAGCAAGATGAGAAAGATAATGAAGATGACACAATTTCTCAAGACTCAAGACTTGCAGAGAAGATCAGAGAGGATGAAGAAACATCCTGAAAAGTTTAAGGACATGATTCCTTTAACACTTGCACTTATTACAAAAAATGGGGAACCAAGCACAGTTCCAGAAGCTCGGGTGGATATAGATGCAATAAAGTGGCAGTTAGCTATGGAAGAAGAATGGCAGTCACTTTTGAAGAATGAAACTTGGGATCTCATGAAACTTCCTAAAGGGAAGAGAGCCATCGGTTGTAAATGGATCTTTCGAAAGAAAGAAGGTGACAAGAGTGAAGCTCCAAAGTTTAAGGCAAGGCTAGTTGCAAAGGGGTTATCTCAGAAAGAGGGTATCGATTATAATGAGATATTCTCTCCGATTGAGAAACACACATCGATTCGCACATTGTTGGCAATAGTTGCTCAGAAAGATCTCGAATTAGAACAGATGGATGTAAAAACAGCTTTTCTCCATGGAGATCTTTAGGAAGAAATTTATATGAGACAACCATAAGGATTTGAAGCAAAAGGGTCAGAATCACTCGTTTGCAGATTGAAGAAATCCTTGTATGGTCTCAAGCAGGCACCCAGGCAGTGGTACAGAAAGTTTGATTCATATATGTTTGGCATAGGGTATCACTGGGGACAATATGATTGTTGTGTCTACTGGAAAGAGTATGGTAACGGGGAAAGAATCTTCCTAATTCTCTATGTAGATGATATGCTGATAGCAGCAAAAAGCAAGGTTGAAATCAACAAGCTGAAACAATCATTGAGCCAGAAGTTTGAGATGAAGGATCTTGGTTCTGCAAATAAGATCCTAGGTATGGAAATCACGAGGGATCGTGAGAAGAAGAGGCTTTGGCTAACTCAAAGGACCTTTATCCAAAAGCTCCTTGAAAAATATAATATGAGTGATGCTAAGCCTGTATCAACTCCTCTAGCAGAGCATTTTAAACTCACGAAGAAGATGAGTCCGTCCACACATGAAGAAAGGGAATATATGAAAAATATTCCGTATGCAAATGTCGTTGGGAGTTTGATGTATGCCATGGTGAGTACACGTCCAGATATAGCACAGGCCTTGAGTATGGTTTGCAAGTATATGTCGAATCCTGGTAAGGAACATTGGCTTGCAGTGAAATGGATATTGAGATATCTGAAAGGTACAACTAAACATGGTTTGATGTTTGAAAGTGGAGATACAAGCAAGTTTGATCTCTACGGGTATGTCGATTCCGACTATGCTGGTGATCGTGAGAGAAAAAGATCTACCACGGGGTACGTGTTTGTCTTGGCAGGTAGAGCGATTAGTTGGAAATCAATGATTGAAGGGATAGTTGCATTGTCAACTACAGAGGCCGAGTATATAGCGGCTACAGAGGTGGCTAAGGAAGCCTCATGGCTTAAAGGTTTGGTCAGTGAATTTAGTGAGGTTGATGAGAGCACCGATATCTTCTGTGATAGTCAGAGTGTCATTCACCTAGCAAAGAATCAAATCTTTCATGCTAGAAAAAAGTATATAGATGTTCGGTATCATTTTATCAGGGATATGATAGAAGATGGGGACATATCGATTGAGAAGATCGATACGAAAGAGAATGCAGCGGACATGTTGACCAAGCCGATTTCGCATAATAAGTTTAGGCATTGCCTAAACTTGATTAACACTTGTCGAAGTTGTTGATGCCCGTTGGGGAGATGACGGGGTTGGGGATGATACCTTAGTGGAGATTGTTGAATAAGGTATAATCCCAACCACATCTCACTTTAGCCAAGGTTTCCTAAGTTATTAGGAGACTATTATTGGAAGTGTTTTGAAAACTTGCAACTCTTAGGAGATTTGAGAGTTACGTATCCAAGAGGTGCTTAGAGCTTATGGTGAGAGAGTTTTTCTTCTCTAGGGAAAGAGAGAGCTTGGTGAAAGTTTTATGGGAGAATACTTTTGAGAGAAAAATTATTGAAGAATAGCTTGGGGATTAGAGATCCGATTGAAGCCGTTCTTGTGTCGGAATCGTGACTATATTCCGGTAGATCTCTTCTCTATTATTTGAAGGACCGCGTCCTTAGTTTAACCATAGATTTGTGGTTGAAGATCGTGCTAGATCTTGATTGAGTTTGCACTAGAGGGAAGAGAGTATGTGTGCGTTGTAAACATTCATAAAAAAAATAGTGCATATACTCCCGTGGACGTTGCCCTCGATTGGGTGAACCACGTAAATCTTTGTGTTGTGCGTGTGATTAATTTTTGCCTGAATCTTCTTATTTTTCCGCATTCATCGCGATAGGGAGTTCGTAGAGTGGGTAGAATTCCTAACAGTAGGTGGCTTAAGGTTTGGGTTAGTTGGTATTAGGTTTACGATTAGAGATAGAGAAAACAGAAAAAGAAGAGAAGGCTTAGTGAGTTACATTATCTCAATAGCATTTATATTAAGGCCTTGTTCAAGTGTTTCTTGATTTTTTCCAGAAAATCTTATATTCTTAGACACTCAGATTCCTGATTTTTCTCATATGCGTTCTTAAGTAACTCAGATTCTTGACAGATTCTTAAAAAGATAAGAATTCTTTATTTTTAAGTCCCTCTTAGAAAATCCTCAAAATTGATTCAATCATTGGTTATACTATGATTGTAGAAACGTGATCGAATCATTAGTTTATGTGTCGTACTCGAATTTCTCTCAAAATTTACGGGTAACCAATCGAGATGGGGTTGAACATATTTGACGGAGTCTTTTTTCGAATCCGATTTAATGGTCATTAGTTTTAAAATGGCTCACTAATACCCAACATAGTCACCAAATCGAGGTTCGTCAATAGTTCAACGAGGTTTAAATTCGAAAAAAACCAAGAAATCCAAGAAGTTCGGAGGAAAAATCGTGAGAAAAACTTAAAATAAATAAAATAAATTAAAATTATAAAAAATATCTACCATTTAATTCATTTTAAATTGATGCCAATGTTAGAAAATATTATTTTATACTTATAAATAAAGGGTATTAGCTTTTATGTCATAAACAATTAATCGCACAGCTAAACAGATTATGATATCGCGTCCGAAACGCTAAAAAACCTTAAGATACATTCATGTTTCTTCAAATAAGGTTTGCGTGATTTTTAAAGTTAAAAATATGCATTTTCTATAATTTTAAACTTTATGTTGTATTATCAATTAACTGATATATGAATTAGGAGTTTAATTCATCCAATTTGATCCATCAAGTTGAAAATAAATAATAAATAATTAGGGGTAGGTCACTGGACCCAACCTCTAATTTTAACTCTAGAGACTGTGATCGCTAAATCAAAAATTTGACAAATCAATGGTTTTGGTGCACTGATAGCCACAGTAGACTCCCAAGCCCTAACACCCAATCTTAACCATTAGATTTAAAGATCACCTTGCTTTAAGAAGGTCCACAGTTTTCGGATAAAGGTCCCTAGTCTTAAAATAATGATTATATAATTATATAATTATATATAAATATTTTTCATTTATGATGCACAAAAGAGTTGCACCATGTATACAGTGTGACTCTTAAGCACCCAATAAAAAAATTTAGGGGTGATGCACCTGCAACCCCACCGCACTATATACGCGCTCCTTCAAAGAGAGCTACAGTGATCTCGCCGGATCCACCACGCCCTATCCGACAGTGGATAATGCCGGTTGGTCCGCCGGGACTCCGATGATCGATCGGTATTGATTTGGTTGCTGGAAGGTCATCTCCGGCGGCCGACCATCGGCCCAAAGTGCAGCAGCAAGTTTTTTTACTTTTTATAAACCTGCAATTGCAGATCAGAAAATGGGAGGAGTCTTCTCTAGTTTGAAAATAGAAGAGAGAGAGAGAGAGAGAGAGAGAGAGAGAGAGAGAGAGAGAGAGGAAGGAGGAGTCCTCTTTTTTTTTTTTTTTTACAGAGAAAAACAATTTTAAAACAGAGAAACAAAAGAAGACGTCTTCTTCCTTTTTTTTTCTTTTTTGCAAACACTTGTAGCAGCAATTCAAAGGAGTTAGGGGAAGGAAGGGAGTTGGGATCTGCAAACACTTGACTGATGAGGTTGGACCTCATATATATCCTATGTTGAAGTATACTCAACAACCTAAAATCTGAGCTAATTCGAGCAATTTGCTCAGACGAAGACCTGTCCTTTTCACTTGGAAATGCATCAGATTTCCAGTTCCCAACGACAACTCTTGAGCACAAGAAAGACTCAGAAAATCACTGAATCCTGCTACTTTCTGAGTTTCAACTCAGATTCTGAGTGAAATCTGGCTCCCGAACGAGGCCTAAGTGAATTAAAAGGAAGGCATACACACTGATTATCACTATACAGCATATGACACTTATATTCCTACCATCTCAAGCTTTGATAGTAAACAAATTTTCTCAAATCCCAACAGAATATGTCTCAAAAACTTGCCATACTGCGCTAAGTCCATCAGCAACTCTATCTTCACATTGAGTACCAAAGAATACCACACTGTTGTAGCCCCTAAGCAACTCATGCCTTCAGCTTAAGTAGCAAACTAAACTGTATCCCACTATGGTACACGATCCCAACGGGAAGCAAATAGGGTTCTTATCCTATCTAGCCCACGATAGAAAAGGGAAAGGATGTCGTCTTTGTACACAAGATACAATTTTAATAATAATTCTCCTCTCATTCCCCAAATAATAAGTTTAATAAGTATTTATAATAATTTAATAAGAGTCCTTAGAAATTATTTCTATTAAAACAATGGTCCTAAACAAATCCTACCTTATCTAATCTCGGAAACTTGCCTCATTTACTCAACTTATCTAAGAAAGAAGATAAATTAGAATCTTAGAAAATCTAATACTCCTCCAGAATCATAACAGAAGCCTCACCTTAAGCACGCACGTCAAGTGTCGTTGTGCCATTGTCCTTGACCACACTAGAGAGAAATTTAAGAACCCTCTGGCTCAACTTGGCCAACCGAACATGCGCACCCCTGCGGTTACCTAGCCTACACATTGGCTCACTAGAATTAAATCTTAGGTACCAAGCTTCCCTACATTATATAAGGGGAAACTCTCAATTCTTAAGTAGGACAGCAGCAGGAAGAAGACCTTAAAACAACTGGTTAGACATACTTTAGCCGCAAGCCAACAACCGGAAGCTAGTTGCAACATGCTCACATGCCAACATCCAAGCCATGCAACTGGTATCAACATTGGCCCCTTTGGCAGGCACCCTCAGCCCCCAAGCACCATCACTGACAACACACTACAAGACCCTCATGGCTAGGCAATGTGCCCCGCACGGCCACACAACATGGCAAGCGACCTCATGCCTGGTCACACATAGCCCCTGAGCAAGCTGGCCTACATGGACCATTGCAGGTCGGCTTTTAGCCATCATGCCCACATGACCAAACTAGCAAACAACCAAGGAAGCCATGCAGCTTTCTCGCATACCCACTCCAGCCCACCAGTCATGCTTTCAATGTGTTGGAAGTTTAGCCCCACACCGGGAATTCATAGCCTTGTCTCTTCTCTTATAAGATCATAGGCCCCTCCACTCATAATCAATTGGTTTTGAGATGGATGCCCTAATTTAAAAACATTGCTCAATTTACATTGCAAGCTGGGATTTTACATGTAGAATGGGCCCGGCCAGACACTTTAGCCACCATCAACCGTCAACTATTTAGGCATTGTTTGGGTAAGTGCATTAATAATAATAATAATAAATCTTAAGGGAATAACCTGCAAAAACAAGTCAAACTTCCTCAATCTCTCCAATTTGCAGAGATTCCACCTCCATCAAGCCCTTTCTAGGCCGGTTTGTTGACAGTAGCTCCAGCTAACTAAATTTATGAACAGGAAAGCCCAAAAATCCAGCAGGTTTGATAGCCCTATTTGCAGCCCTACTGTTATACTGAATTTACATTCTCTAATATCGATTTTAGAGTATTAGTTAGGACCGTATATACAACTGGTAACTTACTGGCCAATCTGTGATCCAAGACTGCATTGAAGTTGGTTGAAACTTCACTATTTTAACATTAAGAAAAGATTTGTATGTTGCTACATTAACAGGCAAGAATTTAAGTAGATGACTCAGAAAGCTCTCTTCTTGCAGTCTCTATCAATGTGCACAAAAACTTCCTAATGTCACAAATATAAGGGTTGGCAAGTGCTGCATGAGCTAAAAAGGGAAGTTTTCTCAATGCTCTCCCACTCAATCCCTAAACAAAATCCAAACAGCCAAAACGGCTCAAGTGGGTCAGAATCAATTCAATTACTATATATTGCAAAAGAAAATAATTAAATAGCAACTTAACAATAAGATTACTAGCTCCTGACCTCACATACTTCAGCAGCTTCGCGCAATTGCTTGGACAGATGAAGTGAAACATCAGGATCCTGCACCTCAGATGTATTCAGTGTCTCTTGTAAGCTTGCATGTTTGAGAAGCAAGAGCGGATTGTGGTCCTAGAAAAGATGATTTAACAAATCAAAATAAACTTGGGGAGTCATTGTCTCCACTTACTACAAGGGATTAGAACGTTTTATGGAACATTAGCAGAAATGTGTGTGATATGATTCCCTAACTGTGTGGCGTAATAGTTCAATAATAAAGTCCTTAAACTAATCATGTTTGGTGTATCCAGGCATCCTGAGCATGAGAACTATACCTGGGGATACGTTAAAATTCTGGTGCGCAGAAGTTCCTGTAAGCATGACCTCAGTATTTCGTAGCGTGCTTGTAGAGTAGGAGGGCCAACATATGCTTTGATATCTGCTCGGTCAACAAATGCAATATCTGCAATCTAAACAACTATGAGTTTGTACATTCTGAACAGATGTACTAGGATTTGAGATAACAGTTCTAACTAATGCTTTTCATGCACGAAGACACAATCTCACATGAAAGAAAGCAGCTAATTTCTCAAATGAAATGGAAGTCCATTTGGATAGGTTAAGAATAAAGAGTGCAATGAGAGACTACAGAGCAGGAGGTGAAACCTGAATGATTCATTCAAAATAAAATTAAGGGTACAGCTTTATCACCTAAAACAAAGCTTACCTTAATGAAAAATCTAGCATTTGCTAATCACTAGCAAGAATAACAGGACAGCAAGCTTCTCCCGTTTGAGTAACCATCAGCCTAAAATAGGTTAGGATTTCCTTGTATCCAAAAGTTTCCATATCTGTATGAAAGTTTTATCAATTTCTTGAAGGCTTACTATTGACAAAATTGGATCACATAGAGCAGGATGCAATGGGAATTGTTTATGCATCTCTTACAGAATAACTTATATTCTTCTTTCCTAGAAGCATATCAATTAGTAAATTTATAGGTTTCTCCACTTCCAAGTGGCACTCAAATGAAATTGCAGAGCTTTAAGAGAAATTTACTTAGATTTAAAGTTGAGAATCTGCTAATCACTTGCATCCAGTTAATCGGTCCATCATTTTCCTCTTGAACTGTTTTTATAATGTACAAATATTATAATCAAAATATTCAAGAAGCTCCAAGGGTTCAGGATGGCCGGCAGTGTTAGCTAGGCACTTCTACTTTTAGGATTTTTGTCATGCCGACACTTGGTGGCACTTGGACACATGTCAACACTTGGTGGTACTATGACACTCGCAACACAACACGATATTTCTAGACATGTATTAAAATACCACATAATACCATCCAAATGTTCCTCATTTTGACACGATAAATGAACCTTCGTTTTATTAAAAAAAATTGTGTAAAGCATAATAACTTATAAAATATAAAACTTGGGTCCTTGAAAAGGATTTATATAATATAGTATACTTTAAGTTAGGTTCATGACATACATTATGTATCTTTTCATTACATATCTCAATTGGCTGTCAAGATTTCCTTTCAATTTTTTCTTTCATATATGTTCCATTTTTTTCTAATTTTATTTTCCTTACGGCCGTGCCGCTGTATTGAATCTTTAGAAATTGGCGTGCCAAACATCTATGACATCTTGTCACTTGGCACCCGTGCCACGTGTCTAATTTGAATCTTTAGAAATTGGCATGCCAAACATCTATGGCATCTTGTCACTTGGCACCCGGGCCACGTGTCTAGATAACACTAATGGCCGGAGAGCAACTGCATCCTGAGGTGGATGGAAATTTTTTGAGGTAGAGGGATGAATACAATCCCATTATTTAGAAAGATTTTCAAGACCTAATAGGGATCCTGCAGCAACAGGAGTGATGCTATATCAGGCTATAACGAAGGTTTATTCAAGGCCTAACAACGTTTGGGGCATGCAGCCTAAGCCAAGGCAACCATGTTGGGACATTGACAATCCGAGGCAAGAAGGCTATTTTAGATCCTTAGTCCTGCATTTGGCACAGGATTGAGGCCGCATATTGAAAAACTCCTGCTACCCAATGGGCTGCGCTTTCCCTAACTGTTAAAATATAAGCTGTCAATGGGATTCACCATTCACTCTTTTGCATTGGCCTCTTTCTCTTTCTCGAAGTCGCCTTTCTGTCATCATCTCTTTCCTTCCTCTGCAAAACCATAACTACAAATTGAAAACTTAGCATCACGAGCTTTACTTATACCCTTCTTTCCTTCCATATTTCTTTCTATTCTTACGTACTATTAGAAAACATCATCAGGGTTACTTCATACATGTCTCCAACCGCACAACTGTAAGAATGATGTCAGCAGCCATTTACGTAGTCTTCTTTCATGGAAATCAAACCGGTTTTGAAGCTGGAGTTAATCCAGATCATATATTAAAAACCAAATAGGAAATTAAGAAACCTTGCTTATTCACTAAAGGGAGACCTAAGATAGGAGGACATGATCTTTGGCTGCCTTAACCCTTTGTAAGATTAGAGAATGAACAAAGATTTAAACCTTGTATATGTCCTCTCTCAAAGAACTCAAGATCCTTTACTGATTGCCTTCTTTAATCTGAAATTTGAAGCTTTGTCTATGATTTGTTGCCTTCTTTACTTCTAATTAAGTCAGAATGTAGGCTACTTATATTGCCGGAGCTTGTTTAAACAGTTTTGCCTAGGTTGTCTAAGTTTGAGATATTTTATGTTAAATCTTTCTTTTGTTCGATATTTTTCATTATGCTTGGAACCATTGTAACAAAAAACTCCGTTTTTTTTTTAATTACACTTAATTTTATTAAAATGTATGAAATATGTAGGTACGTTTTCTTAAGACGTGTATTGTATATTAAAAAGTGTTATCCACTCTTTAACGCATTTTCCATATTCTTTCGTATTTTTAAAATACTTCAAAAAAATCTTTTATCATCACCATCACAGTCTTATCCCATCTATTTGGGGTTGGCTTTGAAAGTCCTATTTCTCCACTCGTTTATGATCAAGACTAAGCTCTCTGTCAAGAACTTTAAAAAAAATGTTATAGAACTTTTTACAACTTTTTTTAAAAATTAAACTTAAAAAGAACAGATTATTTTATTTACCTTTTTATACTATTCAAAAATACGAGCCCTTGAATCGTTTTAAAAACACGAAAACCGAATCAAAGTCAGAAGATGATTTTGCCGCTTTGGTGAACTTTTGAGTTGACTTTTGATTATGGAATCAAAACCGAATTAAAAGTTTGAACTTCAACATCATCACAACCTTATCCCATCTATTTGGGGTCAGCTTTGCGAGTCCTATTTCTCCACTCGTTTTTGGGCAGCGCTAAGCACTCTGTAACTCGCAACCTAACTTTGAACTTACAGTTTGTAATTTGTAATTTGATATGATGGAAGTGGCCATGAGTGTTTGGCATGACTTTATGTTTATGGATTATGGATTATGGAGTCCCATATGCCTATAATTTTTTTTATGGTTATGGACTTTTGAGTATTTAGTATGGATTCATAGTCGGTTTTTAATGTTTGCCTCACTGCATGCATTAGCATGTATAATTGTGTATTGATGGATTATGGATGTTGATTATCGTAATATCATTTAATAGTTGATAATAGCATTCAATAGTCTATTATGCTAAAAATTTAAAATTGATTTTTAACACAAATATATTTCTTGTAAATTTTAACATGTATTTTTTAACATTTTAATATTTTTAATTTTTTAAAAGTGTTTTCGCAGCTTTTGTGCTTTTGCCCCTATTTATTGGTGTTTTTGCTCGCCCTATGAAACTTGTATTCGTACTTTGTCACTATGTTTGGAACAAACACTGGCTGAAGATTGTCTAATCTTTTTATTCCTTCATCTCAGGAGTATGCCCATATGCTGCTTCCACATAGAGAATTCTGGGAATAAATTACCAAAGTTAAATGAAACAACTTTTGCCATGGTCACATCACAACTAACAACTAGTGAAAATGTTTATCTATGAGAGATCAAAGATAGGATATTTAAATCATGCTATTAAAGAACTGGTGTTGGATGATCGAAACTATCTTTCTTAGGAAGTTGAAAAATAGTACAGTTTTGACCCAGCTTCAAAATCCAACGAAGCTCACAATCAATTACTCCGTTCTATGTGGGTCATTATCGTGTTATGTAATCTTAGAGGATAGATACTGCAAGGATTTACCAAGTCAAAAATCTCACAACAAGAGAGATGTATCTTTGGATGTCTGCAATGCTTCATCAAGAGAAAAGAGCAGATAATTTAGTCATTTTTAGCCACTCAGTTCGCATAATTTAGTACTCCCAGTTCTCAATGTCGGAAGAATTCTAGAACTGATATATAGTATTATTAGAATTGCTCAGCTAAAGACTGAGAATCCTCATGTCACTTGAGCCTAGTATCAGAAACCTTCAACTCAATGTGTTGCTCCTTCGAAATCTCTCTCTTGCTCTCATTTTTGTAATCTCAAGCTTTTGATGGTGCTCCCACTCTTAACCTACTACACTCTTCCACCCACGTCTGGTAAATAACCACACAAGCTTGGATAAAAACTCCGGCTTGAAACTTGCAATGGACCAAGGGATAATATAAAAATTTGCCAAGTAAAAGCTAATATTCTTGTATAAGTGGGGGACTTTGTGAGGAAGTCGGCCATTTAGAGATTAGAGGAGCTAAAATGTAAGCTGATGGTACCTTTGCCATAGTGTCGATGAACTAAGTGACAATCAGTTTTTACATGTGTGTTCATAAAAAACAAGATTGTGGTCAATATGAATGATACTCTAGTTGTCACAGTTAGAATTGGTGCCTAGAAAGTAGATCATTTTCCTAATTCTTCGTTTAGCATGGATAACCTAGTATCCAACCTTACGCTATTTGTCTCGTCACTATTTTTGTTTCCATTAATTGATAAAATAAACGAATAATTGTCTTCATTGCCCCATGGGGTATTTGCTCCTTTTCGAAAAGATGTATCATTAGGGAACGAGAGTAGGACAGTTTGGAGCTATGAGTGCCTCATAGTCTTCGATATATCTAAGTGGCTGGTTTCATGTAGACCTGTAAACTCTCCATGACCACAGATGAGTCGGGAAAGCTCATTTGCATTGTTGTATTTTGTGATTATGACCATCATCGATGGGTGAAGCTATCTTGTGCCATGGGGTTGGGTTTCCCCTTGCCAGGATAGGAATGTGTACATCGATACACATTGAAGAGATCAATATAGTCAACATTTCAAAACAAGATAACAGGGGTAAAACCTTTGAATATGAGACTTGATTGCACCAATCCTCAAACCTGAAACATTGAAGGATCAAGTACGGGTTTTCATGATGGTGATACTATTATGTCTAGATGAGCACAAGTGTTTTAGGTTTTCATGTGATTCTCTTTATACCTATGATGGTCAACAGAATCTACAAATATGGTTTTATTTAGATAGTTGAATGGTGATCATTGAACCCATCAAGTAATTAAAAACAAGAGTTTGTCATCTATAAATTCCTTTTCTAATCATAGGTTCGGAGGTTACAGATTAATGACATGTGGATCACAATTAGACGGTGAGCATAGTGCTCCTGCTTTGCAAGGGAGGTGGAAGGGCTTAGGTATAAATTAAGTATTGACAATGTTGTTATTATAATTGTGCAAAGGTATAATTACAGTTGTAGCCTTATAGGCTTCTGCACCTAATGTAAGTGATGGAAAACCCTATATATTCACCTTTTGGAAAGTGTTTTTGGGAGAGTGATCTTAGGAGACTGCTGATCTTTCTATCAATTCATCATAATCAATGTAAATTTTTTTTTATTAATTGTTTTTTTTTTTGAGACGGTAACAAAGCATTTATAATAAAACGAAAGCACAAAAGGATAACATACCTTTGCGGGTAGCAAGACACTACCCAAAAAGAGAACTACCCCAGAAAAGCCTTACCCGGGAACCTACGAGAAGCCGCAACATAGCCAAACCCCCACGCACCACCACTGTGAGCCGCAACCCCGCAACCTTACCCAACGCAGCGGTCCCATAGCAGCAAGAAATGAGAGACACCATCATTAAAATCTGCCGACTTCGCAGCATTCCAACACACCACAAGATCCCTGATTTCGCAAATAACCATCCCAATCGGCTTGGCCCTTCGACGGAACACTCTACGGTTCCTCTCCATCCAAAGAGCCTAGAAAGCCGCAAACAAGGTCGAGGCCCACAAATTATCTCGATTCTCGTCAACCTCCGCCACCTTCCACATTTCCAACATGTGGGCAGGCCCAGCCGGGATGACCCAAACCACATTGAAGAACCCGAAGATCTTACACCAAACGCTATGCACAAACGGGTAGTGGAGAAGGATGTGCGCAACCGATACTCTATCCCTCATGCAAAGAAGGCATTTGTTAATAAGCGGAATGTTTCTCCTCACCCATTGGTTCCTAGTAAGAAGTCTTCCCCTCACTGCCGTCCACGCAGAGAATTTTATTTTTGGCGGGATCTTTATCCTCCAAAATCCAGCCCACCACCCACCCCTGCTCCCTAGCCTATCTTGCTTCAGGAGCTGATTGTACATAGAATTCACTGAGAAGGTCCCTTTAGCAGAATGCTTCCAAATTCTTTTTTCCCTATTGCCTTCGTTGGGTGTCACCCCCTTGATGAGGCACATAAGATTCCTGCAGTTCACCTCTTCCCATTGTCTAAGACCGCGCCTAGTTTGGATACTCCAAACCCAAGAGCCCTGCACCAATTGCGAGAAGTGACTGATCACCGCGTCCTTCCCATCAGAAAGCATGTAGACCGAAGGAAACCTCTCCTATAACGGCTGATCCCCTACCCAGATGTCCTTCCAAAAGCGTATCCTCTGACCGTCGCCCCAACTGAACTTTGTCCCGTTGTGAATGAGAATTGCACACTGTTTCACCTCTTTCCACCAGGCTGACTGAGTGTTGGCCCTGAAGAAGTAGTGCCACGGCTCGTCCGAGGCCCGTACTTGTTGATGGCCAGCCACCACCAAAGCTTATTCGATTCCGAGCCTTCAGCAATTCTCCAAAGCCATTTGGTGAGGAGGGCAGTGTTCATAGTTATGAGCCTCCTAATCCCTAATCCTCCATTGTTCTTGTGCTCGCAGCACTCCACCCACTTCATGAGGTGGAACTTTTTTCGCTCCCCGATGTCGTTCCACAAGAAATCCCGACAAATCTTCTCAAGCTTCTTAACAATGCTGATCGGAGCCCGGAACATCGACATCATAAAAACCGGAATGGAAGCAAGAGTCGATTTGATGAGAGTTAGCCGACCCCCATTACTAAGCAACTTTGATTTCCACATGGCCAACCTTTTTTGAAATTTCTGGACCACCCCTTCCTAGCTCCTTGCTCTACATATCCCGATACCCAAAGGTAACCCAAGATAGGTAATAGGCAAAGACTCTTTCCTACAACCCACCATAGCAGCCACTCTTTCGGATTCCGCATTGGGGATGTTAATACCGGCCAGGATAGACTTGTGCAGGTTGATCTTCTGGCCAGACACGCCTTCAAAAAGGACCAGTATATCGGTGACGGCCTTGGCCTCCATGTCACCCCGAGCGCCATTACAGAAGACCATCGTATCATTCGCATATTGAAGGTGCGAGATGGCCATACCGTTGTCCGCAACCGTGAAGCCCGAGATGAGGTTAATTTTTTCCGCCCTCACAAAAAGTCTGTGGAGAGCTTCCCCGATACAGTTAAATAGCATCAGTGAAAGTGGGCATCCCTGACGAAGTCCCCTCTTACTTCTGAAGTACCTGTGAGGCACCCCATTTATCAGAACTGAGAACCTAACCGACGCATAACAGCCCTTCATTCACTTTCTCCAAACCTCGCCAAAGCCCATTCTGCCCAACATATAATCAAGAAAGCCCCATTGAACCTTATCTTATGCCTTTTCCATGTCAATTTTGAAGATCCAGCCCTTGCCCTTCCTTTTCTTAACCAAGTCGATAGTTTCCGCCGCCATAACCGCAATATCAAGGAGCTGTCTACCCGGAATAAATGCACCTTGCACATTGGAGATGAGCGGGCTTATCACACCCTTGAGTCGAGTAGCTAGGACCTTAGCGACAATCTTGTAGGTGCATCCCTTTAAGCTGATCGGCCTGAAGTCAGCTAAGTCGTTGGCCCCACTACATTTGTGAATAAGAGCAATAAACGAGGAGTTAATGCTCTTGGCCATCTTCCCGTACCTGTGAAACTCACCCATAAATGCCATGAAGT
This sequence comes from Chloranthus sessilifolius, assembly GCA_021018995.1. Taxonomy (NCBI): domain Eukaryota; kingdom Viridiplantae; phylum Streptophyta; class Magnoliopsida; order Chloranthales; family Chloranthaceae; genus Chloranthus; species Chloranthus sessilifolius. The sequence continues at coordinate 120,827,653 of CM037592.1, forward strand.
CCGTACGAATGATATCCCAAGCCGATATGAAAAATTCGATGGTAAACCCATCTGATCCTGGGGACTTATTACTCCCAGTTTCTCCAAAGCGTCCTTCACTTCGTCCTCCGTAAACCTCATCTTGAGGCTCGTAGCTGTCTCCACATCGATAGAATTGAAAGCCAAACCTTCCAAAGATGGCCTCTCCATCCCCTCCGAGTCATAAAGACCCTTAAAGAAATTGACAATCTTAGCTTGCACCATCTTCTCCTCTGCGTACCTGACCCCATCAATCTCGATACTCGTGATCCGGTTATGGTTCCGCTGACCATTAGCTATCGCGTGAAAAAAATTGGTGCTCCCATCTCCCTCATGCAGCCACTAGGCCTTAGATTTTTGCCGCCAAGTGTGCTCCTCTTGCAGAACATGATTGTTATAAGCCTCCTTCAAAGCCAATCTGACCTCCCTATCCTCCTCCGATAACGGCCCACCTTCTTCCAATTGGTTTAGGATTGCGATTTCCTCCAGAATTCCTTTCGTCATTCGCCCCCTTGCCCCGAAGCTATCTTTATTCCAATCCTTGATGTGCCCTTTCAACAATTTTAATTTAGTAGTAAGGATGAACGAAGGTGTGCCAACAATATTAATGTTATTCCACCATCCTTCCAATCGACCAATGAAGTCATCATCCCGCAACCAAGAATTGAGGAACCGAAAAGGTCCCGTACCCGACCCCGGTGGTTGTCTATCCGGGCAGCTGAGGACAATGGGCTTATGATCCGAGATGGAGGTATGGAGTAGTTGCACGAAGGCGTCCACCCATCGGTCCAAAAAATCCGGCCCACATAAAAATCTGTCCAGCCTGCACAAAGTGGGTTCATCTTGCCCGTTAGACCAAGTAAATCTCCCCCCGACCATTCCCAAATCGACGAGAGCATCCCGCGAGATGGAGTCCATAAATAAATCTGTTGTCGTACTATCAATCCAACCCGTGTTTTTCTCCCCCCCCCCCCCCCATTAGAAGGGGCGTTGAAATCATCCCCCGCGCAGACAGGGTAGTCTCATCTATTGATCAAAGCACTTAATTCGAAGAACTTGCGCCTTAGACAATTGACTGTAGGCCCGCCCGTACACCGTAATGGCGACCCACTGCTGGTCGCTCCTCTTATTTATTAATTGTTGATTTTATTAAAATTGTATATGGACAATCAAAGGAGAACAATAGTATTAAAGCCACTCGAATAAATTCTATCAATGATCTTGATTTGATGTGCATTGAAAGCTAAGGTTCTAAGGAATTTTTAAGGTTCTAAACCCTAAACATGGCGGCTGGTCGGCTACACCATAGGTGCTCGTCGATAGTTCTGGGGTGGTCAGTGTTCTTGAATGTATTTGAACTCAATGATCTGATAGTTTTTTAAGAAATCAAATATATATACACACACATCTACATATATATAGCTCTAGGAGAACTTGTCGACCAGCGTCCAACGGTCTTGGTTCTCGCCAACGAGTCACCATGGGGTGACCCATTGGCCAGCACAGCCGCTAGTGTGCCATCCATGGATCAAAATATCGTCCGATACCGATACGTACCGTCCGATATGTATCGATTTTGTACCTGGACGATACGGTAAATTGGATATTTCTCGAGGCCCCTTAAAAACAGTCAAATTATCGTTCAATTTATCGTATGTATCGTCCAATTTATTTCAAATTATCGTCCAGTGGGGCCCCCAACTTCAACTGACGAAAGGAAACCCCTTTAAGCTCGGGTTTCCCTTATTCCTTTATTTTTTCTCCTATTTTCTCCTCTATTCTCCTCTCCTCTTCCCTCTAAGCACCAAATCTACGAAACCCACCACCCGGAATCGTACAGGAATGCCGTCGACTCGCCGGAGACCATACAAAAGGCATTTTACATTAATTTTTTGTGTTTTTTGTCCATTTGCTTCTACTTTTTGGTGAAAAAATATAAATCTACCCATAAATATGGTAGATCTATATTTTTTAGCCCCAAATTTGTGGGTTTTGTGATAAAAAAATTTGAAAAAAATAGAAAACCATTAAATATATTTTCTCAAAATTTCTAGGTGTTTTTTGGGATTAAAAAAAAATTGTACAAGGACGATACATTCAATGCATCTCCAATACAATGAATGTATCGGCCGATAGGCTGATACGTATCGTCCTGGAGGCTGGACGATACGTCTTGGAAATCCAAGATTTTAACCCATGGTGCCATCTATATGATCTTCGATGAACATGTCCAAACCACCTCAAGCGACATTCTATAATTTTTTTCCTTTACAGGCATATCTCACAAATTTCCAGTTAGTAATACTTGGAGGTAGGAGTAAGAGAAGGTACAAAAGAGAGAGACGAAGATTGCATTAGTTAGATATCTAAGTAAACAACACGTTGCGAAGAATACTTCGAAACTTAGGGCACGTTTGAAAGGCTTCCACAAAACGCGTTTAAAACCCAGCTGACCAAAAACGGGTGTTTGATGGGGTTTTGCTAAATGCACTTTAATGCTCTTTGGACTACGCTTACGCTGAACTGAGTACGAGGTTCATGCCTCGAACGCTCTCATTGTTATATGTAACGACAATTACCCACATAACGCGTTCTGCGGCCAAAACGTGTAGTTGAGTTACTAACATTCAAACGTGCCCTTCGGGGGGAACCCAACCGAAGTCTAAGCTTTTAGGCCAAGAGTCAACAAAATTTTAAGAGAAAATAATTCAAGCTAGGTATTGCTTTATTAATACAAAAAGCACAGAAATAATTACTAGACTTACATGGCCAATCAAGCAGATGGGTTAAAATTTAAATTAATAAAAAAATGCATCTGCCATGAAGCATTTGGATGAACGGAAGAATGAAGGTAGAGAATGAGATTTTCAATTGGACGACCTGAACACCGACTCTTTGGCCAATAAAAAACACAGATAGGTAGAGAGAGGAGCATGAAACAAGCGAGAATGAAGGTTGTGGAGCGGCAGCATGAATCTCATAAGAGGAAACCTGGATTTGCTGAGATAGAATTACATATTAGCTGACCTTCAGCTCTAAAAGAGGATTCAATATCAGGAGCAATAGCATGCAATTGGTCTAGGGATCTTGTTTTAATGACTAATAAGTAATAAGAAAGCTTGAACCCAAAGTTCAAAGCCAGTGTAAATTTAATAAGTGCCCAGATAATAAATGCTTGTTAAATTTAATGTAGCGAATGGTATCAATCTCTGAGAATATAAGTTCATTGGCAGCATACCAATTGCTGCTGTTATGTTTGATGTTGTTAGAATGATCACATTGGGCCAGGATTTTAGTCTGTCCATCTGAGTAAGTAAAGCATTCACAACCTGAAAAGGTCAACATCAAAGTTGATTAGCAGGCATCAAAAAAATTCCTCATCGTACAGATTATCTGAGAAAATGGGCTCCTAATAAACTAATCAAAGCCACATATATAGCAAGGAAAAACTATTAATCTAGGCAAAAGGTTTAAAAGGAATACCCGAATAGAGTCTGAAGGTTCCGAACCAGACAAGGCAGCCTGTCTGGCAGCAGCTAGGCTTTCAACTTCATCTGCAGCATCACATTTTAAATTGAAGAAAACGTAAGGTAAACACTACAAATGCAATGTTTAATGTATCATACGAGTTGCAAATGGTAATACTAGACAATTGTGTAGGAAACGCTTGGAATCAGTTTCTGTATCATATTCGAAACATTATAGGTACATGGGCTGTGAATCTCCGGCAGTACATGGACTATCCGTCTGCACGAAGAAACCATTGACCATGTGCAGATTTTTAAGATATGTAAAATCTGAGCAGGAACACTTTTTACTGTCGAGAGAAGACTTAGATTGGTCGTATACTGCCCGGCAGTACATGGCTTGTGTACCTAATACAAACCTTCATGAAACTGAATTCAAGACATGCCCTCAGAGATTTTCACAAAACTGGGTTTCCATTCTCCACTTGACAACATAACTTGAAGACATGGCCTACAAAACTACTAAGCCAAAATTAACTGCAGTGATTTGGACAACAAGTAGACAAGTCATTATTCTGGAATCTGTATTCGTTGTTTTTACAACTCCGAGATTCCTTCCATTAGCCGAGGTTGCATAGGTTAGAGTTAGCCTCTTCAGCAGTCAAACATTTATGTTTAGGAGGTTGCAAACACGAATCACATGCTTCTTCTTTACATAAAGAAAAAGATATATGTATTAATCAATATGGCATGTAGTAAAAAAAGACAAGTAAAACACTCTATGCAGTGTTAACATGGTTACTAGATAATTTTCTGGTACAAGGTGTTTCCGAGTATAAGGGTCATAACACTTGCACCCTTTCTAAGTCGTAGGATACCCAAGGAATATATATTGAGTGTCTTTAGAATCAAGTTTATCTTGATTAGCACAATGCACATGAAAAAAGCAAACACAACCATGGTAGTCAAGGCGACGTCACGGTGAATGGCGACGGATTTCGCCATATAAACTGATATGGTGAAACCTTTGAAATGGCGACGCTATGGCGTCGCCATGACGGTATGACGCCATAGCATCGCCATATTCACAATATATAATATTATAAGTTATATATATAACTTAGCAGTAACTTATATAATTATAAGTTATAATCTCAAATAAAAAGGGATTCTAGGGCACTCTCGACTCAGCTCCTCTCCTCAGCGTCTCTCCTCGGCTCCTCTCCTCAGCAAAAAAACAAGTACGCAGTATTTTTTTTATCGTCTTTCTCTCTCTTGCCTCCCTTCTCTCGCAGGTTGTGCTTTTTTTTCTCTCAATCTCTTGTCTTTCTCTCCCTCGCCTCCCTTTCTTCTCTCTCTCACCTCCCTTTCTCTCCCCTTTCTCTGTTTTTCTATTTTTTTGTTTTTTGAGGGGACAATAGACATCATTTTTTGTTCCAATCTTTCCCATAATTGATCTTATGACCATTAGAATATTATCATTCATTAGATGGTCAGTTTTTCATCCCAATAATTAATATTTGCTCTCTATTTATTGATATTTGTCTATGCCTGATTAATTAGTTGAATTTTTTCTTCCTCTAGAAAAAATATATGAATTAAAAAAAATAGTAAAAAATTTAATAAAAAAAATATTAATGATTAATAAATAATAAAAAAATTATTAATATTTTAAAAAAAAAACTGTAAATGGCCTCGCCATGGCATGGCAAGCCTCCTCGCCATGACCTCGCCACAACGCCTTAACTATCTTGAACACAACCAAAGATCCGAGGGATAGTTAAGAACAACAAAGAAGATGAACATAGAATTTGGAATGGAGATTTCCCATCAAGAATAGGAGTGGACATTCTATTAATGATATATATGGCTGTGAGAACCCCTTCAGACCATGAACTTTTAAGAACGTCCAACTCTAACAACAAGGCGCTAGCAATTTCAAGAATGTTCCTATTCTTCCTTTCAGCCACACCATTTTGCTCAGTAGTATAAGGATATGTACAGTAATGGCACACAATACCATGTTCCTATAAATATTTTTGGAGATGATGCGAGACATATTCCAGTCATTATCAGATCTCAACACTATAACTGAAGCATTATGAAATGCAGTAAAGATTAAGGAAACTTTTATCTTTGGACTTCATATACAAGACAGTTATGCGAGAACAATCATCAACAAAGAAACAAAGTAGCGAAAACCCAAAGCAGAGACAATGGGTGGTGGCCCACCAAACATCTAAATAAACAATCTCAACGGAACAGCCTCCTACTATGTACAGGGTAGGTGGATCAACAGTGTTTGGCAAGATGATACACTTCACACTTAAAGGAGGATGTATCAAATGATTCAAGAGTTTGAGGAAATAAAATTCTTACAATGGAAAGTGCTCAAGACAAGTATGCCTTAACGTTACAGCTTCCAATAACACAACACTAGCAGCACAACAGCCTATAAGGGGGTTTCATTGCATCATCAAGAAAGTAGAGCCCAGCCTTCTCATATCCTCGACCAATGGTTTTTCCTGTAGAGAGATCTTGAAAAACGCAATATGAAGGAAAAAAGGTCACAAGACAATTCAAACGTCTGGTGATGAAACTGACTAAAAGAAGATCCAGAGAAATAGTAAGAAGATGGAGTGTGAACTCCAATGGAAAAATCCTAATATTAACAGTTCCTTTTCCAACCATTGGAAAGAATGATCCTCGACAATGCGAACATTATGGGAAGAAGGCAAGGATGACCAGGATAAGGAGTGTCAGAATGTACCAAACATAAGATCTAAAGCACCAAGTCAATGACCCATGGCAAATGAGCAGGTTTAGACAAATGAAATGATGCATTATTACCTCCCCCCATCCAGCCTGAAGGTGTGATTGAGTATGGCTCCATCAGCAACACACCGAGACTTGACTTCCATTGTAATTTTGAAATATTTCAAGGCAATATAACAGCTAAAACAGCTAGCTACCCTCACAAACAACTACAACCAAATAGTGTCAATACCACGACACCACTATGGCAGCCAACACAAATTTAGTACCATTCTCTGTGATAACTTGTCCACTAGGTTTAGGGTAGCTCTACAGCCGGTAAAACTCTCAATGCAGATCTACAGTTGAGAGTAACACTCCCAGATAGACTACTCTACAACAGTCACGACAACAACCAACAATGTCAATACAAAGGGTCTCAATCATAGATCACCAAGCTATCAACCAAAATGTTGTAATTGCCAGCCAACATCATCCATATACATCTTAAGAAACCAATTAATGTTGCAAATGTGTTGAAAAAGACAGAAATAAGCAATATAGCAAAGCCCTGTCATAAAACAACAAAGGACACTCGAACACTGTCACAGCCGATGAGTAATCACCGAAAGAGAAACCACACAACTCCCTCAAATCATCAAATCGATTGAGAACATATCTAGAGGATAGATGACAAAACTGATCCAGTAAGCATGGATCAAAATATCGTCCGATACCGATACGTATCGGACAATACGTATCGGTATTGGACTCGAACGATACATTCAATGTATCGTCCGATACAGACCGGTACCGATACGTATCGTTTTGGAGCTCGGACGATACATATCGGTAACCCGATATTTTAACCCATGCCAGTAAGGACTGATATTCAAAGATCCAACCACTCATGGGAAGCAAAAACCTAAAAAATAACGTGAAACTAACAAGGGTTTTGGTATTGCATAAAACCCTTCAAAACTACATCCAAATGAGGACAAACAACAAAATGCCATTTACAAAGTTGCTCAGATCTTCAAACTGTGTAGATTTTGTGGCATTTAGAGGTCAACTCTTTGACCATGATGATGTCATGTTGACATCATCAAGGATCAAGTTACAAATCAACTAATTATAGATAGATAATCTATTAGATTAGGGTTACGATTAGGGAAAATAACGATGGAGGAAGTAGAAGAGATAGAATAAAGAAGGTATTGAGCAAACACACCCATTTATCATTAATGTGTAGTATATATGGAGGGCCCGACACATGATATGCTAATTTTCCGAAACTAAACTAATTAATTGAACAATTAGACACAAATTAAAGTGACACCTTAGGGTTTCGCGAAATTTCGCTTAAGTGATCATGCTTGGTTCACGTAGGGTCCAGTCCGACGCGCGAGATCGATTAGGAAATGCGGGAGAGGCGATCCTACAGATAGAACTCTAGCTCCTTCTAGGTTGGGGCGTTCGATCGTAGTTCGCGATGGAATCGGTAGCTCCTCGTTGGGGCTTTTGAATTGAATCGGGTAACGACCCAAATTGAGCAAGCTCAAGCCCAACAATGGTCATGGATCGACGGGCTAAGATTGGATTGTATCCACGAGGATGGACATCAAGGTTGCTCTAGATCTAGGGATTGGGAATTAGAACAATCAATTAAAAGGGAGAAAGTTGGAGGCAAGAATTAATGAGAAAATAGAAAGATCAAGCAAGAATAAGCAGTAAAAAGAAGATCAAAGATTACATGGGCATCTCACCATTGGCGTCGCACCAAACCCACATGGGGAAGAAGACTCACTCTTCAAAGCTCCTCTCAAGCGCAAAATGCAATGCACTTTCATTAATCAACCAATAATGCCAAAAATGGCTTACAAAATGTGTTTTATAGTGTTTACAAGTGGGAATAACTCTAAAATAGAAAAGTACTATGTTACCCTAAAAGGTAACTTACATTTGAAACAAAAGAACCTTTAAAAAGGACAAATTACGTCACGTGACTCGCTCGAGCGACCTTTGGTTCCTGCTCGAACGGGAATCTTTACAGAGGGTTGCTCGAGCGATAACCAAGGATCGCTCGAACAACAACTAAGGGTCGCTCGAGCAACTTTAGACCGAAAGTTTTAGCCTAAAATCATGAAGCTCCCTCTCTCGAGCGACAAAAGGCCGAGGATTTGGTCATGTTTCTGAAGCACCCTCGCTCGAGCGAGAATGATGCTTGCTCGAGTGAACCTGGGCAGGAACTCTTCTCTTAGGCTGCTCCTTAAGGCTTCTCTTCGATGGCTCAATGGCCCCTCCATCTCTTATGCCTTTGCCGGTATACCTTGTACGGCCTAAAACCTAGGTCCTTGTTGGTGGCGTCCCCGTCAATTCCCCCAGACCGAAAGGACTTCATCACTGATGAAGAGCGGTCATGGTATCGATCAAGCATGTCAGGGTCTATACGGCGGACTTCGTCTTCATTGATCCACGTATTTCTCATATTCTAGCTTATGGACCCACTTCACTAAGTATTTTTTGAAACCCTCTACCATGGGTGGAGACCACATGATCATCTAAGATCGCCTCGATTACATCTCTTTTCAGCTCGTTTGGAGGAGGTGGTGGTATAAGCTTCGGGGCTTGGGTTGGTTCGTGATTAGAGGATGTTTGGAAAGGATTGCAAGGGGGTGGGGTTGAGCCTGGATAAGGAACTAAGCCTTCCACGTTGAACGTCAAGCTAACCCCTATGTCTTGAGGAAGCTCAAGAACATATGCATTCGGATCACTCCTTGCCGCAATCCTGAAAGGTCCGGCACCGCGGGCTTGGACCTTCTTCGCAATTCCTGATGGGCATCGTTCAGGCCTAACCTGAACCAACACATGATCACCGATTTGGAATTCTTTGAAACACTTATGCAAGTTCGCTGATAATTTGTAATTATCATTGCTCAAATTATAATTCTGTCTCTGATGGGTTCTTGGAGATCTATTGTTTGAGATATGCCTGACTATTTTTCTATATCTGTATCATTGCATTTTGAAAAAATGACTTCTAAGGGGCTGAGAAGTGATTGCTTGGTGATTTGGGCAGGTGATTGGATTTGTGTGCGGTGCCGCAACGTCAATTTCCGACGTCGAGCGTTCTGTCACCGGTATGGATGTGGTTCCCCAAGAGCTTTGGGTAAGGTGGTTAAGGTGGGGGATGATTGGGTCCACAGGTCGAGTGGTTGGAAGCAACCAGTTCTAACAGAATCGCAGCTGGGTGATTTGCAGCGGGGGTGGTCTATTGCGGGGAAGGCTTACCGGAAGGTTAATGTTGGGGTTAAGGCCCCGGTGGAGCATCGCTACAGGGGGGAAGATGCCGGAATGGTTGGCCATGGTTTTAAGGGCTTTGTCAAGGATAGCGGGCTGGGGAAGTCGAGTGGCGGATCGATTTGTTTTGATTCCCCACAGCTAAGATCTCTCGTTGTTAATCTACGGAGCTTTTGGGTGATTCTTTTCACTAATAAAGATGTATTATCTTTACTGCTATTACATCAATGAATTATTCACAGGTGGCAAGGTATTGAGAGATCTTTGGTTTCTACAATCGCTGCGACGAAGTTCCTTCTACGGTTTGGTTCGGAGAAGGCTACTAACGAAGTCTGTCAATATAAACATTTTTACATCCTGGATTGCCTGGTGGTTTGCCGGTCATGGGATCCGACGGTGGGGGATCTTCAGGTCGAGCGGGAGAATCAAGGGGTGTGGATCCGTGTTTTTGGATTACCGGTGCATGCTTGGACACTAGAGGTCTTCAGAGGTATCGGTGCAGCAGATTTATTCGGGTCGATAGACGTACGGCAGATATCTGGGATACGAGCCATGCCAGAATCCTGGTCGGGGTTGAGTCGCTCAATAACATCCCCAGGGTCTGTGAGGTCTTGATTGGCGGCCAGAACTTGCAGCTCTTCGTGGAAGTGGCGTGGCTGGAAAGGGCTCTCCTGCTGCATCAGACGGATGAAGGAGCCCAGGGGCCCCGGGGGATTGGCGTCGATAGCCTCAATCGTCCCACTGTAGAAGCTCACTCGCTCCTCAACCCAGCTGGTCGGACTGTGGCGTGCTCCGGAGGGTTGCTAGCGAGAGGATCGGAGGGATGCTCGGACAGATGCGCGACCTCAGACCCGTCGCTCGGTTTGGGGCCTCTCAGGGTAGGCCTGCCTCAGGGATCCCCTCGAGATGACGAGGTGAGGAGCCCGAGCCCGAGCCTTGGCCTCATCCCCGTCCATATTCGAGGTTTCTCTTCATTTCATAGTGGTAATGGGAGAGCTTCTGTGACGATGGACGAGCTGGAGGATGGAGAGATGATCGTGCGAGACGCTTCTCCGATGCTTTCGGGGTGGGTTTTCGGGAGCCTCGCTACGTTGGCGGGGAACTCGCCAAGGATGATTGGGTCGGATACGCCGAATTTTGTTCGAGGGGGTTCTCAATCTCCGGTACCGGTGCCGAGGGAGCCTACTGGTGATTATCCCAAGGCAGCTTCGTTGATTCGCCCGATGGCCCAGATCTCCTCGTACACGCAAGACGACCACGTACAATTGCTGGAGTAAGAGAAGGGGATAGGTGAAGATTTGGAGATGTCGGCTCGAGAGGAAGGGATGGAGGTACGTACCTGGGATCCTATGACAACGGAGGCTGACCTTTGCCTTTTGAGGATGGGTCCTCCTGCAAGTATAAAGGGGCTTAAGGTTTTTCACAGAAGAAGGGGGTTGCTGGTCTCTCGGAGGCTGATGCGGTGCCAGATGTCGACACGTGTTTCCATCGAGGAGGGTTGTGGTTGTAGGGCTACGATAGTTTCTTTGGTTGACCGGATTGTTGAATGGAGGGACGAGATGCATGCGTCTTTTGAAAGAGTGGCACGTGTCGGTAGTTGCAAGGTTAGTGGAGGACACCTGGCGGGTCGAGGTTGCTGGGGATATGGAGAGCTGGACCCTTCGGGTTTCGAGTTCTTTGCGATTTTGGACTGTAATGAGAGGCTCTTCAGGGTTACGGATGGGCTGGGCCCCCTCGGTTCTCACTTGCAATTGATGGGGGCTCCGATGGGGAGTGAGTCGACTCGGCTTGTTTTCAAAAGCTCGCGACGAGTCTTATTATCTGAGGGTTCCCTAGTCACTGATTCGAGGTTGGAAGGGATGAATGAAGCTATGCATGGCAATCCTCACCCCTCGGAAGCCTCGCCCGACCACGAATCTAGTCCGGGTACTTGTCTGCGACAACAAAGGGGGCAGAGGAATCTCACCGGGGCGGAGTTGAGCTTGCATCAAGGCGGTCAGGTCTGTTTGGATGAGAGTACTGATAATCATAGGGACTCAGCGGATCTTGATCGACTCATTGGCTTAGGCCGCAACCTTGGAATGTCTTTCAGAGGCTCAGAATTTGAACTCCAAGAGGTGTTCAAATCAGTTTTGGTCAAGTGACGGGAGGGTAATTGTAAGCGGCGCAAGGGGTCGCGAGAATTATCGAGATTAACTTGGGGGATGTCGGAGGGGAGAGGTGTTAGGGGGGGACTAAGGGAAGATACACTTTGGGCGGGATGATTTTGGTTTGTTCATGAAGATGCTTTCTTGGAATGTGAGGGGTATCTGTGATAGGAGTAAAAGGGTTGGGGTTAAGTAGGTCATCGCTAAAAGCTTGGTGGTGGTGGTCACGCCCAGAGACAAAGTGGGGTGCCGATCGAGAGAAAGGTCGGTCGGTTTTGGGGTGGGGGAGGGAATGGGATTGGGTCGATCACTGGGCGCTGGGAGGTATTTTGGTGCTGATGCCTGGCTATCTTCGATAAGATTGATGAGGAGGTGGGGGTGTATTATGTTTCGATAGTGCTTCGGAATAAGGAATCGGGGAGTCAGTGAATGCTTGTGAGTATCTACGGGCCGTCTGTGGACCGTGATCGAGGCGATTTCTGGTTTGGATTGGCGGCAGTGGCAGCTAGGTGGGGCCTCCCTTTCTGCCTCGGCGGGGACTTTAATGCGATTAGATTGGAATTTGAGGAGGGTGGGCCGCCTGACGCCGGAGTTATGCGGGATTTCAACTCTTTTATTTCAGATTGGGAGCTCGTTGACGTTCCGCTATCGGGGGCGCGATTCACGTGGTCGAACCTCCAGGACAACCCTTCCCTCTCTAGACTGGATCGTTTTCTCGCCACTCTTGATTGGGTAGACGTTTTCCAGGGGGCGAGGTTGGAGGCTTTAGCTCGGGCTGTCTCCGATCACCGCCCTTTGATCTGCACCTGTGACTCCAAGGGGAAGGGGCCTTCCCCCTTTCGGTTTAAAAATATGTGGTTGTTGGACGAGGCGTTTGAGGAAAATATCCCCGTCCGGTGGCAAGAAAAGCTTTGTACTGGGTCCGCTGCATTTCGCTTTATTTCCAAACTCCAACATCTGAAGCTGAGGATCAAGGTGTGGAATCAGGAGGTGTATGGATTGCTGCAGGTTAAGGAGAGTTTACTCAGCTGTTTGAAGGGTTTGGATGATTCGGAGGAAAGAATTCTTACGGGGGAGGAAAGAGAGGATAGGTTCAGGAAAAAAATAGAGTTCAACAGCATTTGCAAGGCCGAGCAGGTGAGTTGGATGCAAAAGGCCAAGGTCAAATGGCTGAAGGAGGGGGAAACTAATACGAAATATTTCCATATTGTGGCCAATGCTCGTTTCAAGTCGAAATACTTGGGGAGGGTGGTGGTGGATGGGGTGACAGTTGAGGGTGAGGATCAGGTCCGCGAGCGCATAGTTTCTTACTACAAGTCGCTATATACGGATGAGGGTTTTTTGCGGCCGCAGTTGGATGGGGTCCCCTTCCATGCTATTTCGTTGCTGGAGAAGGAGGGGTTGGAACAGGTTTTTGCTGAGGAAGAGGTGTGGCACGCTATCAAGTTTGGTGGACGCAATAAAGCGCCGGATCCCGACGGTTTCACTATGGAGTTTTTCCTGGCTTTTTGGGGGTTACTCAAGATTGGGCTGATGGAGGTCATGTCGGAGTTTCACACGGCTGTTTTCGTTGGGAGGGCGCTGAATTCTACTTTTATCACCCTCATTCCGAAGCGCGATGGCGCCGAGGATATCTCTGATTATCGACCCATCAGCCTAACTAACTGTCTCTATAAGATTATTGCTAAAGTGCTCACCAATAGATTGAAACTGGTGATGAACAACATTATATCGGGGAATCAGGGAGCCTTTGTGCGTGGTAGGCAGCTGGTGGACCTTGTTGCGGTGGCTAACAAGACGATCCATTCCGCTCATATCCAACGGCGCCCGGCTGCGATTTGGAAGGTGGATATGGAGAAGGCTTACGACTGAGTCAGTTGGTGGGGGATTGATTGCATGCTGGGAAGGCTGGGCTTCGGTGACACTTGGAGAAAATGGATGCGAGGTTGTTACTCCTCCCCATGGTTCTCCGTTATGATTAATGGCTCTCCGGCCGGATATTTCAAGAGTTCTCGGGGTATCCGTCAGGGGGATCCTTTATCCCCTTTCCTGTTCAATATTGTAAGCGAGATGTTGTCTGGTTTAATTGATCGAGCCAATGAGTGCAGCTTCATTTCCGGCATTCAGGTTGGATCGTAGGGTAGATGTATTTCGCATTTGCAGTACGCGGATGACACGATTCTATTTGGGAAGGCTGATGTCTCCGAGTTCAGGGTGTTAAGGGATGTGTTGTCGGTATACGAGGCGGTCTCGGGGCAGCGTATCAACCTCCTTAAGTCCGCCATTATAGGAATTGGGGTGGAGGATTTTGATTTGGCAGTGCTTGCTCTCTCGGTGAGCTGTCCGACTCAGCAACTGCCTATTACCTACCTCAGACTTACTCTGGGGATCAGGAAGCTTTCAGCCCGTGACTGGCAGCCTATCGTGCAGAAGTTTGAACAGCGCTTATTCGCTTGGAAAGGGAAGCTACTCAATAGTGTTGGCAGGCTTGTCCTGGTTAAGGCTGTCCTTTCGTCCATGCCCATTTTTTATATGTCCATGTTCAAGTGCCCGACGAAGGTGATCTATCGGCTGGAGAGGATCCAACGGTCTTTCCTGTGGGAGGGTTCGGGCTTGGGTCGGAAGTACCACCTGGTTAACTGGGATGTTTGCCAATTGCCAATTGCTTGTGGTGGCTTGGGTATTCATTGCCTCACGCAGACCAACCTCGCACTTCGTGAGAAGTGGTTCTGGAGAGCTGGAAGATATGAGGAGAGGGAGGGTCTTTGGAGAAAGGTGCTGATCGAGAAGTATGGACAGTCCTCTGGTGATTGGGGCGTCTGTCCGATCGCTCACAGAGGTACCTCAGCATGGTGGAGAGGTTTGTGTTACATATGGCCCAGGTTTGTCAAAGGACTGCGTTTTAGCTGGGGTGTGGTACCAGAATTCGATTTTGGGATGATGTGTGGCTCGAGAATTGCGCCCTTAAATCTAGGTTCCCGGGTATCTATGCCATCTCGGTGAACCCGGGGGGAATGATTGAGCAATTTGCTTCCCTTGATAGTGGGGACATGGTCTGGGAGATCTCTACCCGCAGATCCTTAACTGATTGTGAGATGGAAGAGTTTTCTATTCTGCTCCAGATGTTGTACGCTCAACAGCGTAATCAGATTGTTGGGGATCAGAGGCTTTGGGCTCCTACTAGGGATGGTATCTTTAGCATCAAAAGCTTCTTCAAGCTGGCGGCGCGGCGTCCGCTTGTTATTTTTGAGGGTAGGTGACTGTGGAGAGAGCCAATTCCGCACAAGATTAGATTCTTCGTGTGGACGCTCTGTAAGGATAGAATCCTTACGAGGGATCAACTGATTCGTAGGGGGAAAGATGTCGCTCCAACTTGTGTCATGTGTCCGGATGGGGAGGAGACCGCAGCGCACCTCTTTCTCCATTGCCAGACGGCTTTCTCGGTTTGGAATGTGATCTTTAACGCGTTTGGTCGGATGGGGAGGAGACCGTGGCGCACCTCTTTCTCCATTGCCAGACGGCTTTCTCGGTTTGAAATGTGATCTTTAACGCGTTTGGTCTTAGTTGGGCAATGGCGGCGACGCCATACCAACACCTGCTTAGCTGGGCTGCTGGGATGGTGGACGGCGAAAGAAGGGAGCAGTCAAGACTAACCGGTTTCGCTATGGTGTGGTGTCTGGCGAGAGCAAAATTCCAGAATTTTTGAGAATAATAGCAGGTCGATGGGGTTCATAGTTAAGTCAGTTATGGATCTGGTGGGTTCTTGGATGGTTGCTGCTGGTGAGGGGAGGGAGCATCCTCCTCTCGATTGGGATCCGGGCTAGGCTGTTGTTCGTAGTCTTCTTTGTTGGGTTTTCTCTCTTTCTCCTCGATTGCATCGAGGTTTTTTTATCATGATGTATTCTTTTTTATGTTTCTGATGTATTGTTTTTCTCAGCGCCTTGCTGTAGTTCGATATATTCCTACTTTTACCGATAAAAAAAAATATATTGCTCAAATTAATTCTACGTCTAATTTTGGCATGCAAATTATGAATATGTTGTGCAAATGTATCTGTGGACTCAAATGTCAGGTGAGATGCGGACATAAGGATCAAATCTAGGGGTGTCCTTGGTTTGTGGCCATGCACCACTTTAAATGGGCTCATACTGGTGGACCTATTGACGAAATTATTATATGCAAATTCAGCTAGTGGTAGAATAGAGTCTCAAGTCCTAATGCGACCACCGACAAGACAACGAAGGAGATTGCCTAAACTCCTATTTGTAGCTTCCGTTTGGCCATCAATTTGAGGGTGGTATGTTGAAAAAAATTGGAGCATCGTACCCATCATGTGCCATAGGGTTTTCCAAAAGTAACTGGTAAACTTGACATTCCTATCCGACACGATGGTCTTGGGTAACCCGTGGAGACGTACCACCTCTCCGAAAAATAATTTCGTAATATGGGTTCACATCAAAGGTTCTATTGCATGGTATGAAAAGGGCCATTTTGGAGAAACGATCCACTACAACAAAAATGGAGTCGTGCTTTCCGAGATTCTTGGGAGGAGCTAGCACGAAGTCCATTGAGACGTCTTGCCAAGGTGTGTGTGGCACCGGCAAGGGAGTGTACAAGTCAGTATTTTGCCTTCTTTGCTTGGAGACTTGACAAGTGTGACAATGTCGCACCACCCAGGCAACATCTCGCATGGGACCAGGCCAAAAGAACCTATCTTCGATGAGCGCAATGGTCTTGTTGCGCCCAAAATGGCCGGCAATCCCTCCAGCATGTAACTCCCAAATGAGGAAGTCACGCAACGAAGTGCAAGGGATGTACAGGCGATTGCCCATGAACAAATACCCGTCCTATAGGGTATACTTGGAGTTAGTGTTAGCCGGCTTATCAAGGAGAGCAACGTATTTCGCCCGGCAATCTGGGCACTCGGGATACTCTTGTGTCAATTGCTCAAATCCCACGACCACGGTGTTCATATCTTACAAAGTCGCTACCCGACGACTAAGCGCATCAGTCGCTTTGTTCTCAGCACCAGCCTTATGCTTCTACACGAATGTGAACCCTTGAAGGTATTCGACCCATGTCGCATGCCTTGGGTTTAACTTCTTTCTGGAGGCAAGGAAGCGTAAGGCTTCGTGGTCAGAAAACGACACAAACTCTTATGGTCTAAGGTAATGTTTCCAATACCAAAGGGATCTAACAATCACATAGAATTTCTTGTCATAGGTGGAGTATTTTTGTTTCACCTCATTGAGTTTTTCGCTGAAGTAGGCCACCAGATGGCCTTCTTGGTTGAGCACTTCTCCTATACCCACACCCGAAGCATCGCATGCGACCTCAAAGACTTTAGAAAAATCCGGTAGGCGCATGACGGGTGCACTAGTCATTTTCTCCTTTATCTCGGCAAAGGCCTTCGTCGAGGCTTTGCTCCATTGAAACTCCCTTTTCTTCATGCAATCGGTGATGGGAGCCATAATGGTGTTAAAGCTTCAAATGAAGCGATGATAGAATGTAGCCAATCCATGGAAGCTAGGGACATCGTGTATGTTCCGAGGCTCGGGCCACTCAACAATAGCCCTTACCTTTTCCGAGTCCGCGATCATCCCATCGGCCGAGACAATGAACCCCAAGAAGACAACAGATCGTTGCATGAATGTGCACTTCTTGAAGATCGCATATAGCTTCTCTCCCCTCAATGTCTCACAAACCAACTGAAGGTGGGTCAAGTGCTGCTTCTTGTCGTGACTATTGATCAAGATGTCATCAAAATATACCACAAGGAATTTTCCCATAAATGGTCGCAACACTTGGGTCATGAGCCTCATAAAGGTGCTTGGGGCATTTGAAAGCCCAAAAGGCATGATCATCCACTCATAAAGACCATCTTTGGTCTTGAAGGCGGTTTTCCGTTCATCACCAGGATGGATGCGGACTTGATGGTAGCCACTTTTAAGGTCTATCATGGAGAAGATAGTCGCATCGACCATCATATCCAACAAATCGTCGAGCCTCGGTATAGGGAACCTATACTTGACAGTAATCTTGCTGATGGCCTGACTATCCACACAAGTATCATCCTTCTTGGGTGTGAGTAGTGCGGGTACAGCGCATGGGCTCAAGCTCTCTTGGATGAACCCCTTCCGAAGGAGCTCATCGACTTGTCGCGCTAATTCGGCATGTTCAACCGAATTCAAACTATAATGAGGCAAGTTAGGTAGGGTAGATCCGGGAACCAAGTCTATGGTGTGTTGGATGTCACGCATTGGAGGGAGTTCCTTGGGCAAGTCTTCCGGGAAGATATCCGCAAATTCTTTCAAGAGGCTCAACCTCCTTAGGGTGTTTGC
This sequence comes from Chloranthus sessilifolius, assembly GCA_021018995.1. Classification (NCBI taxonomy): domain Eukaryota; kingdom Viridiplantae; phylum Streptophyta; class Magnoliopsida; order Chloranthales; family Chloranthaceae; genus Chloranthus; species Chloranthus sessilifolius. The sequence continues at coordinate 120,845,680 of CM037592.1, forward strand.
CCATAGACTCAAGAGCACACTTGACGGTGATGACAACATACACCACGCTCTCATCCAAAGAAGTCCTCTCAAACTCCGAAGGGCTCACGATATTAATGGTCTTAGATGGACCACCCTTCTTATCGACCCTCTTGTCCAATGGTGTCTTGGGAGGCAAGGGGTTTAGTTTTATCTTCTTGCCCTCATGCATGAACGTGCACACATTAGACCGCCCAAGGAGGGTCACGCCCATGTCATAGAGTCAAGGCCTCCCCAAGATGATGTGGCCCACAGCCATCAGCACCACATCGCACCACAATGTGTCCGAATACGAGGCTAATTATATCGACACATGACATCTTTGGGCCACGGGAATGGAAGAGGAGTGGACCCATGCGACCTTGTACGGCCTCGGATGGAGCTCGGGTGTAAGCCTTAAACTGGTGATGGTGTGTGTTGACATGACGTTCGTGCAACTCCCACTATCTAAGATGACCTTACAACTCTTCTCACCACACTTGGCATAAGTATAGAAAATGTTATCTCTACGCCAATCGTCCCAATCGTCACGTTGAGGTTGTGTCAAAGCACACCTCACAACCAAGCAATCTTGGATGCAAACTAGTGCACAGTCACCATCATCACTAGGCGTGATATCTGGTTCGTACACTTCCTCCTCAACACCTTCTCCCTCGTTGACCTCTTCTTCAACAAAGAGTGTTCTTTGGGAGTCTCTCGTAGGGCATTGGGCGGCAAAGTGGCCAGACCCATGGCACTTATAACACTTGGTTTGAGAGCCACCCCTTGAGGACTCACCCACCACACCTTTCCCTTTGTCAAACCTTACAGTTGTAGGAGTGGATTGTGTAGGTTTGAGAGGTGGGTTCCCGGCACTAGGTCTCCCTTCTCCGGCTCGATGGCCACCAGCATACGGCTCAAATCGTCTCACCACCGTCATTTTCAAATACCGTTCAAGGTCTTGCACAGCGGCGTAACACTTCTCAAGAGTGTCAACGGGGTGAGAGATTAACTCGTTGCAGCTCCATTCGCAACCTGACGCAAAACCTAGAAAGAGTGACTTGAGAATCTTTCGACACATTGGCTCTCATCATGAACTCCTCAAACTTGCCAATGTACTCGGTCACGGGCATACTACCTTGGCGTAAATTTTGCCATAGATCAAGTAGGCGATGGTAGTATGATTAAGGAATGTACTTTTCAGTAAGTCGCTCCCTCATGTCCTCCCAACAGGTAAATGGGAGCACGACCTGCATTTGCTCGCATACACTCGACGTTGACCCAAAAGAGTCGAGCTTGACAGATAAGCTTCATTTTGGCGAGCCTAACACACCGCTCATTGTCCATACCATACCATTCAAAATGGTGATCGATATCGAAAACCCAATCGAAGAAGACTTTAGGGTCCATTCTTCTATCAAAGGTCGGAAACTCAACTCGGACATTTTTGAGGAATTTCTCATCTGGATCGTAGTCCTCTCCGCGATGAACTACTTCCCTTTGATTCTGATTCTGGCCCTCGAGTCGACTGTCGCGCTCATGGTGTCGGTCTTATTGCTCCTCATCTCTTTCCAACCGTTCCAAGCGATTGAGAAACACATCATTAGAGGCAACCATAGCCGTTTGGGCTCCCTCCATTGCATTCAACCTTTTATTCATGGTAATCATCATGGCTTGAATGCCCTTAAGAGCATCGGCAATCACATTCGAGTCCATGGTGACCATGACTAACTACATGGTTCTAAAATGACACACAACTATGAAACGCAAATGATTGAGTAATTTTATCAAACACGAGATATGCTCGCAAATAAACACACAAATGAGCAACCAAATGAGGACGCAAATGCCCTAACCTAGAACCTAAGCTTTGATACCAAAATTGACGCAGGACAACAACTGTAAAATACGTGAATGAGCATGATATGCTAATTTGCCAAAATTAAACTAATTAATTGAACAATTAATCACAAATTAAAGCGATACCTTAGAGTTTCGCAGAATTTCGCTTAAGTGACCATGCTTGGTTCATGTAGAGTCTAGTCCGACGTGCGAGATCGATTAGGAAATGAGGAAGAGGTGATCCTAGAGATAGAACTCTAGCTCCTTCTAGGTTGGGGCGTTCGTTCGTAGTTCGTGGTGGAATCGGTAGCTCCTCGCTAGGGCTTTTGAATTGAAGCGGGTAGCTGCACAAATTGAGCAAGCTCGAGCCCAACAAAGGTCATGGATTGACGGGCTAAGATTGGATTCAATCCACGAGGATGGTCATCAAGGTTGCTCTAGATCTAGGGTTTGGGAATTGAAACAATCAATTAAAAGGGGGAAAATTGGAGGCAAAAATTAATGAGAAAATAGAAAGATCAAGCAAGAATAAGAAGTAAAGAGAAGATCAAAGATTACATGAACATCTCACCCTTGGCCTCACACTAAACCCACATGGGGAAGAATCACTCTTCAAAGATCCTCTCAAGCCCAAAATGCAATGCACTTTCATTAATCAACCAATAATGCCAAAAATGGCTTACAAAATGTGCTTTATAGTGTTTACATGTGGGAATAACCCTAAAATAGAAAAGTACCATGTTACCCCAAAAGGTAACTTACATTTGAAACAAAAGAAACTATAAAAAGGGCAAAAATGACAAATTGCGTCAAGTGACTCGCTCGAGCGACCTTTGGTTCCCGCTCAAGTGGGAATCTTTACGAAGGGTCGCTTGAGCGACAACTAGGGGTCTCTAAAGCGACTTTAGGCCGAAAGTTTTGGCCTAAAATCATGAAGCTCCCTCACTCTAGTAACAAAAGGCCGAGGATTTGCTCATGTTTCTGAAGCACCCTCGCTCGAGCGAGAATTGTACAGCCTAAAACCTAGGTCCTTGTTGGTGGCATTGCCGTCAGAATTCCAACACATTTATGTTTATGGTTAAGACTATTGATACCTAATAGCAATACGTAATCTACATCACACATTTTTTGCTCATCAGTACAAATCATACATTTTTTACTCATCATTACATCTTTTGTAAACTGTTTTTAAGTTTGGATGATATGCATATGAAGTAATAATAAGAGGAGATGATGTGAAAGGGAAAAAAAGGAAGAAAGAAAGGAAGAGCTTGTAACTTGTAACTCAGTTTTGAAATTTAGTAACAATGTAATCCTTTTGTGGAATTTCTCTCTTCTCTCTCCCTCTTCTTCCCCAATTCTCTCTCATAAACCATAATTAAGGTATTCTCCTCTTTTGCTATTTTTTTTATTAGTTTATTCGATTATTAGTTTTATGACTTTATCATGGTATCAGAGAGGGTCAGTCATGCGCCTTGTTTAGGATTTCGTCTGACATATGCCCTTCACATTGCCGCATAACAGATCTTTGTGCATCTGAAATCGAAAACCATCTTTTGCTTCATATTGTGTTTCTCCAACATATTCCTTTCACCTCCATCATCCACATCTAGGGTTCACACTCAATATTTTTATAGCCATGTTTATTCTTATGTCGCATAAATCCAACCCTAATTTTTATGTATTATCAGCCCTCCTCACATCGGTGCCCATTCAAAAAATCTGAATTTTTTTAGGGGAGAATAAGAGGAGATGATGTGAAAGGTGAAAAACGATTCCTCTAGGTCACAAGTTCAATCCCAACTTACCTATCAAAAAAAGAAAGGGGAAAAAGGGAAGGAAGACAGGAAGAGTTTTTGCAGCCAAATGAAAAAAATGTGCAAGTTGAAAAAAAGTGAGAAAAGAAGAAAATGAAGAAAAGGTGAAGTTAGAAGAGAAGAAAGCTGGGGTTTGTTGTTTATATGGGGGAAAAAATTCGGCCCAAAGGTCAAACTTTGACCAGTCAATGTTTGGCCTTCGATGTTCCCTATTTTCTCATGGTTGTGATCGGATTTGCTCCTAGATCATCTTTAATTCTTGGAGCTTTGTGTTTTGGTGACTTCTTGATGGGTTTTCAAAGCCTTTTGTGTAGATCTCCATGTTCACGTGTTTCACTGTAAATCATCACATGTCCCTTCGATCTGGTGGGGTTTTTGCTCGGGTTTGGATTGGTTCACCATCTGAAAACTTTGTATTTCCACCATTCATTATTTGATGGAGATTTGAGGTACTTATGATGGTTTTTCTTATTTCTTTCCTACATGATCAGATTCATGTTTTTCTGAGTCCCTGGCCCATGTGACACTGATCCGAGATTGAAGATCAGGTGGGTCTGATCCGGTTTTCTGTTCTACATCCAATGCTTATGGTCTCGTGCTGTTTGGATCACTATGGAGAGAGATTTGGATATTTTATGTGTGGCTACCAGAAGATGAAGAAAATCAACAAGACTTCTTTTATTATAACTTAAAAGGAGATGTTGCTCCTAAAGCATCTTATTCTGTGGGCTGATACAACCTTTAAGGGGTATTGATCTCAAAAAAAGGGAAAGGGGAAACGAAAGAGAAGAAAAAGGAAAAGGGCTGATATGGCGATATTGTGTTGGCTGGTACAACTATCTTAGCTGTACTGTCTTAAAAAAAGGAGGGAGGGTAGTGATGCTGCCCTGAAATCCGTGAATTCTGGATTCAAAAAAATCTGGAAATGAAACTACGTGAATGATGGCTGCTTCTAATTTTTCGATGATGGATGATGGAGATGATGTATGAGCTTATAAAGTTACATATTTTCATGTCCTCTATGATGATGTTATAGTTCATTTTTTTGGCCATGTGGCCATGTTGTTGGTGCCAAGAACGTTTTGTAGGCTGTCTTTATCCACTTGTTTAGAGCATGGTGTGTACCATGACCACTTGAGTGCAGTGTTGCATCAAGTTGATTAGTGAGTGCAAGTGTTTGCACCACATTGTTGGTTGTTCTTGGACAAGTTGTAATATGACCATATCAAGTTAGGGGGAGATGATGGTGTAAACATGTATCTTTTTTATGTATTCTTGGGCAAATTGGGCATTCATGTCATGGATGCTCCAACTTGAAGGGGGGGTTGGAGATAGAACCAGTTCATGTGTTTTTAGTTGTAAGTGAGTCTAGTTATGTTTAGTCCTATATTGGTTATAAATGGGTTTTATATGTTAGTAGCCCTCTATATATAGAGTCCATCTCATATAAACTCATTAGCACATTACTAACAATATAGTCTTCAAGTGTCATTGCTCTTTTTTCTCCATCCCTCTTCTTCTCCATATCTCTTTCCCTCATAAACCCTAATAGGACATTCTTCTCTAAGTTATTTCCTTTACTATATGAGTTATTAGTTTTAACAGTAATGCAGATATATAAACACACACACACACACACACACACACACACACACACACACACACACACATATAACTTCATATGATATACTTTTCACTTCACATTTCACACTCACTTGTTAAACACTAAACGTAAGCTCGTCTATTTCCAAAGTGTTTATGGATGTCGATAACATAATAAACAATTGAGCATGACAGATCTTTGTGGTTACCTAGCCAACTTTAGAAACTTTTCTTAGAGAAAATTTTAAAATACCTATGAGGATTATATAAAAACTTGAAAACAGAAGTACAGCATAAGTTCCATTCTAAACAAAGCTGAGTAATGTATGTGCAAGAATCAAAAGGATAGAGAGAATAATATGATAAGTGCTTTAATAATGAAAAACTCACCAATTAAAACAAATACCAGATTGTTTTCTTCCTCTACCATCTCCTGAATTTTTTGAAAAAGTTTTGCAACCTGGTACAAAAAGTTATGTAGTCCCGATTAAGCGGTCAAGAAGTAATAACAAACATTTAAGCGACTGCAAGTCTTTTATAAGTTAGATTATGAAAAGGATAACCATTTCGCATTATGTATGAACCGATTGATTATTTCACGAAAAAGAAGACATGCATAAGAACAAAAAAGAAAGCTAAATACATAAAGCAACGGACAATAATATTTTGTAGAGTCAAAAAAGCATGTAGGCAGATCAGATGTGATTTATCCCCTCTAAAAAGACATGCATGTAGCACATAGAACTTATTGTTATCTTTGCAAAAAGTAAATAAAGCAAGTCCATTTGCTATTTCTTCATATTCCAACACCTGGCAGGTGTAATGTCTAAGAAACTGAGCAAGATTGGTAAATCGCATAGAAGATGGGAGTAATGGACTACCCTCAGCACCCAGACAATCACCCATTAACTAAGCCATCACTAAAATACTGTCATGATTCAACTATTAATAAAGTTAATAAATTTGTATACATCTGAGCATCCATATACAATTGGAATGCAAATGAGAAAAGCAAAAATAAAAAATAATGCACAGGTATAGTCACACATTGACAAAAACATAATAAAAAACAATCAATTAATAAGCAAGCATCCACGAATAAGCGCCACAAAATAAATCATAATGTGTGGCATGATCAAATTCAAAAAAATGTAGTCTTAAAGCTAAAAGTGAATGTCATAACCATGAGTAACTCCACAAAAAAATTTAGTCTTACAGCTAAAAAGTCAATATAGTCAATATCATAACCATGAGTAAATAGTGAAATTTAGTCTTACTGCTAGAAGCCCATGTCATAACCATCACTAAATAGTGAAACCACAAATAAATACAGTGCCTATAAGGGTTTACGTATGCTCAAACAACAAGTCAACAAGTTCCAAGGCAGCTAGGATGCTTCTCATGGAGAAACAGAAGCGTCTTTATTAGGCATCACGTGATGGAAATGAATAGATTTGATGTGTAAAACATTAATTCTAATATCCCGGTGGATGTTAAGAGTACGATGATTGTTTATAATAATTCTTGGGTTCTCAATTTGATGAAGAACAGAATAAAACAGGGAGACACCACACCAGAGAATCACACATTTTCACCCCTAAATGAAATTTGAACGAGCGAGACTTTCATGCATTATTAGACCGTAATTGTTTTGCTTAAATTTGTGATTGTGATTAGTTAGATTGATTTGATGCACTTCATTAGTTGTTACGCATGAATATAATGTTTAATTTATTTAATAATGACCCATGATAATTAATTAATCTAATTAATAGACCTTAAAAGCCTTTAAGTATCTGTTAGTAATAATTGGGGTGCATTTAGTAATATTTAATGAACCTTTAAAATATGCTAGTAAATTAATTACAGACCCAACAATTAATTAAAGACCATTAACTAATTACAGACCCAATAACTAACTAAAGATCCATTAACTAATTAAAGGCCCAATAACCAATTAAAGACCATTAACTAATTAAAGACCCAATAACCAATTAAAGACCATTAACTAATTAAAGGCATTGGGCCTTCACTTAAGCTCGAGAGAAGATGTTAGGATGGGTCCCAAGGACCACATTGTGAGTTAGAGTGGGACATGAGTTAAGAGTTAGAGTAAGAGAGTGAGAAAGTGTGTGAACTTATAAAAACAGGGATGTGGTTATTTCCACACTCCTTAAAAAGATAAAGAGAACGAGAGAAAGAAGGAAAAGAAAGAAAAAAGATAACGAAAAGGAGAAAGAGATAGAAAGGAAAAAGAGATTGAAAGGGAAAGAGATTGAAAAGGAAAGAGATTGAGGTAAATTTTATAATTCTTAAATATTGAAAATCAAGATCAAGATTTTAAAAAGAAATGGTTTTTTTCTTTATTTCTTAAATTATCCAAAATTTGATAGATCTTCAACATCCTCAATAATCTTCTCAAAACTTTAAGATACCTTTAAGAAGATGCTTTACAAATTTTAAGGTTTGCAACTTTATCTTTAAGGTTTTTTCAATAGCCTTTCAAGTTATCAAAAATGAGAAGAAGGATAATTCATAAAAAAAACCTTTTTCAAGAATTCCTTTCATAAATCAAGATTTCAGAGATTTTTAAAGAAAATTTTTTTAAGATTTTTTTTTAAAGAATCTTTATTTTAAGGCTATTTTTAGAATATTTTTTAAGGCTTTTTTTAAAGGATTCTTTTTAAGGCTTTTTTTTAATACTTCTATTTTTCCCAAGGCTTTTGAAGAGGATTATCAAGTAAGCATTTTCAAGATTTATTAAGGCCCTTCAAGAAGTTAGACAAATCAAGAAAAATAAGAAAATCAAGAAACCATAAGGTATGGAAAAATAATAGGATTTTTAATGCTAGGAATAGGTATCATGCTAGGATGAGGTTAATTCTTTTTTAAATGTAGAAAGAGCATGTTTATTGTATTTTATTTTATTTAATCACCGTATGCCTTAATGATTAATTATAAAACCACACAATTAATACCATTGCTCCTTAGCAAATTCACATGTTATTTACTATGCTTATGTCATGTCACTCTCACATGAAAATTATGTTAATGTTCATACCACTTAGTTGATACCTACACATGTGAATTTAATAAATTTGAGACCATGCTATGGACTAATAAAGTGGGATATTGCATGACGTTTTTACTAAGGTTTTTTGTACATTTCATAGCATAGTCACGATTCTTACAAAACTAAACTTGATACCATGAATGAATTAGACACCATGAACGTTATGAGTAGATTTACATCTACTATTTATAATGAATAATATGATACAACGAAAAAGACATGAAAAGCATGACTTAATGAAGACATAATGCATACTAGCAATTAATGAATAAGTTAAGAGATTACCGTTGCATGTTGTAACCAGCTCGTTCCAATGGACAAGTAATCTAAGATATGAGATGGTGACTATGTGTGTCTAAGAAGAGAAGACCATATAGAAGCCTTGTATCCAATTGATGTACAATAAGGGTGAAAATCGGGACGACGGATCAAAGATGAAGAATGATCATGATGAATGAGATTCATGTTGCATTGCATTTAACATTAATAATGAAAATTACCACATGGAAAACTAGGAAGAGACATGAACAAGTCACATGTTATGTATCAATGTTTATTCTTAGTTATTGTTTTATATTGCTCATATTCATGCCATGATCTTATTGCTTTTGTTTCACATTATTTATCATTATTTGTTTGTATAAGGCTTTTACACGGATTTCTTGTATTAACGATCCTATGACTGGCCCATACGGAGTTCTTTTAGACTCACATCTTCATTGTTTACAATGGGATGACCAGGAGATGAGTTGATCACAGGATACGAGGATACTGATGTGGAGATCCATGGCGCAAACCGGGATTTAAACAAAGACGGTTTCGAGCGTTAGGAGTTTATTTATTTTGAGAGTTATAATTTTATTTTAGATTTTATTTAGAGCTTTATTTGAGATTGTTGAGACCTTTTTAGTTGAGTTAGTTTGAATTATTGATTACATTATTTATGTGTAGTTAATTGATTAATTTTAATTCAATTCAGTTTTTTTAATAGCTCATATTACTTATGAATGAAGGGTGATTTATTTTATTGTTTACATTTTGTTGTGCTATAGTTCGGATTATTATATTACTATTATATTTTATCTTTTATCGTTGGTTATGTATGTTATGCAGTGTCGCGTCTCCAGATGAGCACATAGATCCGGTGTGTGACTTTGGGGACATCACAGAAATTCAAGACCATAAGAAGCATAACGGTTAAGAAGGACTCAAGCAAATGTTTCCAAAGAGAAAATTAACAAAATCATTAGAATGAGAGGTTGAGATGCCACATAGTGAAAAATGCATCACATACTATGCGAACTAGGGACTTCTGGGGAAAAATCTAGGATATGGTGACAAAGTTTTAGCCACGAATGAAAATTTTAAGCTAGTCCATAGAGATGAAAAAACCTTTTCCATAGGATATGTGAACATGAAAACAGAGAACAATTGTCAATCAAAAGCACATGCATATACAATATGAATTACGTAGAAATTGTTGACAACAGTTGGGAGAAGCAATTCCATGAAGGAGTCAATTGTTATGTCATTATGCAAAATATAAATTTTAAGAATCAAATGCCCTCTAATTATATTTTAGCGTAAGATATTTCTTAAGGATATGCTTGGATGAATCAATTATCACAATAAATCATTTAGAAAATCTAATATGTTTAAAGAGATATCTATCTTACAAGTGGCATGTTTGGATGTCATTATCATTTAAAATTCTTCTACGAAAAAATATACCGACTTGCAATCAATTAAATTTCTACCATTAGCAACATCGGTTAAAAAAAGGTAGTAGCTGTTGCAAAGGATTAAAGTTTCTTTTCTTTAAGGATCAAGGTTTCAATGAGGGTGGCATCAAAAGGGTAGAGAGATAGGGCATTTTCAAGGAACAAGGGAGGTGTCATGACAAGCGGAAGCCTGGGGTAGATGCCTCATAGAGGAGAACGTTGAATGAGACTAGAATTATGGTGGCTTTGAGGATTTGGTGGTGGCAGTGGCAATGGCTGTGGTGAGCATAGTCACAAAGTCGAGAGTCGGCAATAAATTGGAAAGGGTCTAAGTCAGAAAAAATCGGTCGAATCAAAGTCAAAAAAATCGGGTAATACAAAAAATTCAAAAATATATAGCATAATATATTTCAAGTTAAAAATAATGATTTTAATGAGCAAAACTGTACAAAACAAGCAAAACCTAAAGGTCTTTTGTGAACAAACTGAACAAATAGCACGAAACCTAAAGTTTTTTTTCCCCTTTTTGTGTAAGTGACAAAAAAAATGAAAATCAAACCATATCACAAACATCGCCAATTAATTGGTCGAGTTGTGACTTGGCTGATTAATCTGCAATAAAGTTGAGATGACTGCAAGTCACCAACTTTTTCCTATTTTTTGAAAAAGTCGGAGACTTTTGTGACTATGGTGGTGAGCAGAGATGTTGATGTGGTTGATTGTGAGGTGGATAGCATTGAGTTGATCGAGGAGCGAAACTAGGGATGATGGTAATGGAGAGTTCTGTAGAGTGGAGAAAAGGTGGTAGAGAGAGGATGTTGATTGCTAAAATGGCTAGTAGAAGGTTTAGGCCAGGCTCAAGCCCGTCCTTCTTCTTCTTCGTCCTCTGCTTTGGTTCTTCTACATGATGCTGCCTTTTGGTGTGGAGATGGTATTAGAAGAAAGATTCATGCACCATTGACAATGCACATGTTTTGGTGTGGAGATGGTATTAGGAGGAAGACTCGTGCACCATCGACAGTGAACATGTCTTCAATATTGTAAACATGGTAAATTGTATAATTGGCCAACATATCATACTCATTAGATGACTCAAACTGTCCGATAAAAGCATTATTGCACATTTAATGTGGACCATGTCCATACATACTAAAATCTTCCATTTGTAGGCTCTAGGTGGAATGGTAGAAATGGTGCAGTTATATGACTTTTGTCCTGAATCCATCTACACAACAACCTGTACTTGGGGCATATCAAATTGATGAAAATTTCTGTCACATGTAACATATTGATGAGAAATTGTCGTAAATTATGTAGAAGTGTCAAGTAGAGTGGTGTAGAGAGTAGATGGAAAAGAGTTAGCACTAGCTGCTGGGACATGAGATTCAATTGAGCTATAGGGGTGATTCATATGGATGGGAGTCTGCCCAAAAATAATTCTAATTAGATGATCCAACCATTAACCAATGAACTTTGATCCACTTGTAATATAGGAACCTGAACATGCTACTTAAAAAAAAAATGGAAGGCCAATAATTATGTGAATCTCTTCGCTAAAAAAGTTCATCTACTTGATGCTAAGATTAACATATTAGGACAAGTGCAAGCGAAAAAAAGAGGCAAGCAAAAAAAATCATAAAACTAACGAGGGGAAAAAAAAGTAATGTACTTTTCCTAAGGACAGAGAGATTTAAAATGAAAAATGAGAGGGATTTGTAGGGATTTTAGTATGGTGTTACCTACCAATTTTCCGCTTTCAGAAAACCATTTACTGAATAAAGAATGTGCATTAACTTCAACCAATTGACATTGCGAGTATCTGATATGGAGATCAACAGTAAAAAACAAAAAATATGTGAACATTCTTTAAATGGGAAAACAATCAATAAGCAACAAATTTGATCAGGAGTAAAAAATAAAAAATATGTGAACATTCATTAAATGGAAAAACAGTCAATAAGTTAAATGGGGAAACAGTCAATAAGCAACAAATTTGGTTCCAATCAACCTGTAGTTAAAACGTATGGAAAGTTTTTGAGCCAAAGCTTTACATAAAGATGTCTTTCCAGTTCCTGGAGGCCCGTGTAAAAGTATGATACTGCAAAACATATGAAGGCATCAAAGAATGAAACTGGCCTCTCAAAGTTGAATCATGTGAAATGTAAGTCAAACAACGAGAATCAAAATATAACTCGAGGCTTGTATATGAGAACCTAAGTACAAGAATTAGAAAAACGGTAAAAATTATATAAATATCTTAAGAGTTAGTCTACAATGGATGTCCACCCATCATGTGCATTAAAGCAGTCCACACAGATTTGACTGAATAACATGCACGGACTTCCATGCATTGGAAGTCCGTGTATGTCATGCAGTCACCTAGATGTGTGGACTGGTGTGTCCACTCATGATGGTTGGACACTCATTATAGACTAACTCATATCTTAATTGTCGATATAACCTGTCGGGGCATGAGTTATCAATGTCAAAATAAGTAAATGGAATCTAAGAAATAGTCCCAAACAATGGCACCTATAGTCGAGAGTTTACCTACATCCATAAAGTGTATCAGCAATGAAATAGTTTTTGATTGATGATGAATCAGTGGAGGTAAATGGAGTTAATAGTTGAGAATTTGAGATGAATCAAAAAGCTGATAATACTAGAGATGTGATGTTGCTAAGGCCACATGACGAATTCCCTCAAGATGAAGATAAAACCGCTCCTGGGTGCAATTTATTGTCTGATGAGTGTAAAGGGAGGAGAAATTGTACTCGAACAATTTATCTAATAATATTAACTTTGCTGGATTATCGTCAGCCTATCTATTAAGGTACTCGAGAAGATTAAGAACATAAATTCCCTAGACAATCTGATCTCGGTAGCGGCGCAATTAGAAAGATCAAGCAAGCACAAACAAGGTTTAAATTTAGGAATCAGTCTCTATATTGGGATATGTTGATACCAAGACGTATCAAGTATTGCCCATATAAACTTTGTATCAATTACAATTCTCTATTTAAAAAAAAGGCTATAATAGTGTGCATCATCAGATACAAACTAATCTATGCATGTATCGCTAGGCTCCCATACCAAGATGTATCAAGCGACACATCTTGGTATTGCTCAACATTTTAAATCATGAACACAAACAATTGGAAAACGTCAGTTAGGAAAACAAAAATAGTCACAAAAGAAAGACAAAGATTTGTCGCTTCCAAACACAGTTTCTAATGCTTTCCTTAAGCCAAGTGAATTGGCCATGTATATCGCACAAAGATGGCTGATTTAGAGCCTGAAATTGCAATAAAAATTGGCTGGGTCTGAAACTAAAATGGGCCTGAAACAAAACCTTGATGGGCCTTAAACTAGGCCAGAACTAAAACATGAAATAGCGCCTCACGTGATTAAATAAAGTGGACACATGAACCCTTTCAATTTGTAATCTGCTCTCGGTAATCACAGCTTTCGGACACTGATATATGGTGGACCGCAAAAAGCAGACCATTCAACAGACCGCTTGCGTGGCGCGATGCAAGTGCAGTGGGTCCCAGCAATGCAGGTCTGGCCAGCCACTTGACTGAGACTGAGATGATTTTTTCGAGGCAGACTGAGAGGACTCCGAATGGGGTCTTTCCGCTCTACGACACATAAAGGACCATCTTGAAGGTACATTGGGAAAATCTCCCCGAACATGCAAGGAGCATTGAGGTACATTGGTCATACCCAGGATATTCTCTCAGTACGTTCTGTGGGGATCGTTATACAAAGTCAAGAGTATGACGGAAGGGAACATAGCTTTAAAACTAATGACAATGCAAAATCCCAATTTGCTCTAGGAAGAAAAGAGAGATGAATAGCGAAGGAGGAAAGAAAAGAAGAGAGAAATGGATAATAAGATGTTTAGAGAAAGTTGTGTTAGGGTTAGAGTTAATTCTCAAGCCCTTTTATATTAAGCCTGAGAAATTATGAGTATATCATTATGATGGGCAAATATAATGTAAACACGATTACTAAAAAAACAAAATCCTTACATTAGATATTTAGGTTAAGGACTAATGTAAGAATTTTGTAATTTCAGATGACGACTTTTTCGAGGCAGACTGAGAGGACTGAAGTTGGCGAGTTTAAAATAGATATTTATTTCTTTTATTGCACGTAGAATGATTTGCATAGACGATGTTGTTTTGTGTTGTGATGATGTGTTGTTATATATATGAGAAAAATTACTTTCAATAAATAAAATTATGCAAACATGAAACGCCAATTAAAACACATGAAATTTTCAAGTGCGAACTTACGTTAAAACACGACTTTTAATTTCAATCCTTAATGATGAATAGTGTATGTATAAAACTATTTTCATTACTAATAATTGATGTCAATCAAACATGAGACATTAATTAAAATACAAAAAAAACTGAATTGAAACTTAAATTTAAGGCACGATTTTTAATGAAGAACCCTTAGTGACGAAGAATGTATGCGTAATTTCAAGGATCATTCGCACGTGATTGATTTAGAGCCTTTGGAGATCGAGAAGGAAATGACAATGATTGAAGAGCCGATTGCAATTCTAAATCGGAAGGAGAGGACGCTACGGAATAAGAAGATTTCATTAATTTAGTCAACTAAAAGCACCATTCATGAGGAGAGGCTACATGGGAGCGTGGGGACGATATAAGGAAAGGATATTCACTCCTCTTTACTTCAGTACTAGCTAATTCGAGGACGAAATTTTTAATAAGGAAGAAAGAATGTAACGACTGAGATTTTCAAGTTTAATTTGACCTTAATTATTTGCTAGATTTATAATTATGATTAGTCTGATTGATTGATGCATGTAATTAGTTGTTGCACAAGAATATGCTTACTTTATTTAAATATGACCCATGATAGTTAATTAATCTAATTAATAAACCTTAAAAGCCTTTAAATATATATTAGTAATAATTGGGGTGCACTTAGTAATGTTTAATGGACCTTTAAAATATGTTAATAAATTAATTAAAGACCCATTTAATTAAAGATCCAATAACTAATTAAAGACTCATTAACTAATTATAGACCCAAGATAAGGTCATTGGGCCTTCACTTAAGCCCAAGAGGAGATGTTAGGATGGGTCCCAAGGACCCATTATGATCCACAAAGGATTATGATTTAAAGTAGGATATGAGTTAGAGTTAGAGTAAGAGAGTGAGAAAGTGTGTGACAATATACAAAAAAGGGACGCGGGTTATTCCCACGCACCTTAAAAGCAAGAAAAAGAAGAAGTGAGAAGAAGAGAATTGAATATAAGTCGTTGCATAAAGTTGATCATTACATCTGTTATATAAAGGATCAAAGAGGAATGATTATGTGGTGTGATGTCTCTAAGTTGGAGCATTGATCCAGCAAGAAAAAGAAGAAGCAAGAAGAAGAGAATTGAATATAAGTCGTTGCATAAAGTTGATCATTACATCTGTTATATAAAGGACCAACTGTGACGTCCCTAAATCGTTACACTAGATCAATGCTCCAACTTAGAGACATCACACCACATAATTGTGTGTGTGTGTGTGTGTGTGTGTGTGTGTGTGTGTGTGTGTGTGTTGTGTGTGTGTGTATTTTAGATATTTAGGTTAAGGACTAATGTAGGGATCATGTAATTTCAGATGGCGACTATTTCAAGGCAGACTAAGAGGACTGAATGCATAGACAATATTGTTTTGTGTTTGATGTGTAGTTATATATATGGGAAAAATTACTTTCAATAAATAAAATTACGCAAACATGAAACACTAATTAAAACACATGAAATTTTCAAGTGAGAATTTACGTTAAAACACGATTTTTAATTTCAACCCTTGATGATGGATAGTGTATTTATAAAACTATTTTCATTACTAATAATTGATGCTAATCAAACATGAGACGTTAATTAAAATACCAAAAAAATTGAATTGAAACTTAAATTTAAGGCACGATTTTTAATTAAGAACCCTTAGTGACGAAGAATGTATGAGTAATTTCAAGGATCATTCGCACGTGATTGATTTAGAACCTTTAGAGATCAAGAAGGACATGACGATGATTGAAGAGTTGATTGCAATTCTAGATCAGAAGGAGCGGACGCTATGGAATAAGAAGATTTCATTGATTTAGTCAACTAGAAGCACCATTCACGAGAGGAGGCAACAAGGATGCGTGAGGAAGATAAGGAAAGGATATTCACACCTCTTTACTTCAATACTAGCTAATTTCGAGGGCAAAATTTTCAATAAGGAGGGAAGAATGTAACGACCGAAATTTTCAAGTTTAATTTGACCTTAATTATTTGCTAGATTTATAATTATGATTAGTTTGATTGATTTGATGCATGTAATTAGTTGTTGCACGTGAATATAACGCTTACTTTATTTAAATATGACCCATGATAATGAATTAATCTAATTAATAAACCTTTAAAGCCTTTAATTATATGTTAGTAATAATTGGGGTGTGTTTAGTAATGTTTAATGGACCCTTAACATATGTTAGTAAATTAACTAAAGATCCATTTAATTAAAGACCCAATAACTAATTAAAGACTCATATAATTAAAGATCTAATAACTAATTAAAAACCCATTAACTAATTAAAGACCCAAGATAAGGTCATTGGGCCTTCACTTAAGCCCAAGAGGAGATGTTAGGATGCGTCCCATGGACCCATTATGATCCACAAAGGATTATGAGTTAGAGTTAGAGTAAGAGAGTGAGAAAGTGTGAGCTTATTAAAATAAAGGGAAGTGGGTTATTCCACGCACCTTAAAAGGAAGAAAAAGAAGAAGAGAATTGAATCTAAGTCATTGCATAAAGCGGATCATTACATGTGTTATATAAAGGATCTAAGAGGAATGATTATGTAGTGTGATGTCTCTAAGTTGGAGCATTCTAGATTTGTTTTACTTAATTCACTGATGAGATAAGATGAGTTGAGTGGCACCTTTAGTGCTCAAGAATGAGCGCCTAATTGAAACTCAACCATCTCTAAAACCCAGCTCAAAAGCTCCCATAGATGTGAAGGAAAAATTTGGAAAAAAAAAAATTAAGGCCACAAAAGTAAAACAAAAATTGGTTGCATTGTTAGCTTTGGGTGGATTTCATTAGTTGTGTATAAACTTTAAAAAAGGTAGTTTCCAGCAATTTTTGAACTTTGAGGTAGGTTGTGGTAAATAAGTTTAAACTACAGAGGTTTGGATAGTTTGTCCAAACTAAAAACAAATTATAGTGTATGATTTCATACATAAGCCTACAAGATGAAGATATGAAAGGAAGTGATAGTGACCCATTCTCTAATATCTAGGTTACATAGACTAGAAATAACCGACTAAAATTGTCATTAATGCTGGTCATTAATGATAGATAGTCATGGATTTGACGTATCGTAGATATATCCTATTAGGGTCTAGCATAAAACGAGTAATGTTTTCTCAAATCTCATATCATAAACAAGCACCTTCGTTCAAGTAACAAAATCAAATAACCTAAGAAAAAGCTAATACTTTCAGAACATTTTATTAATTAAAATATTTTCCCCCAAATTCAAATTACAGATATTCATGTATCTAGCAGCATGTCACTTACCGATTCCATGACACAAGGCAAGGATTAACTTGCTTCTCAGTAAAAAGTAAAGCACTCGCAGCATATCGCAACAACCTTTGCTTGAGACCAGTTTCATAAATTAAGCTGCAGAAACAAATGGCATTATTATTTAATGGTCATTCAAAAGGAAACTTCAAACAATCCAAAGGGTATATTGTGAATCAAACCTTTCCCACATGCCATCAAATTCTCTTGCAGGAAGAACCCATTCATTAAAGCTAGAAAGTAGATCATCTCCACTTGGTTCCTCACCTGGTCCTTCTTCACTAAGCTATCAACAAGCCAGGTTCCAAAATTTGAAATATGCTAGTGGTGTACGCTTATAAATATAAACAACTAAGAACATCAAAATGGAAAAATAGAAGTAATGTGGGGAAATAAATAATAAGCATTATCTTATGAACCAGACAGGATTCATTGCAACATAAGGGAAAGGACTTTTGATCATAGGGATGCACTAATCTCAGTAAAGAAGGTCTAAGGAGATAGATAAAAGTAGAAAAATCAATGAACAGTGCAAGGATGTTTGAATTGCCAGAAGCCATTGACATATCACCTTAAATGCCTGCCAAAGTTTGATATGCCAGAACATAAGTGAAGGAAGTCATGCTAGTAAAAGATCCCAATGGTTTTTGAGCATGCAAGAAAAGATTTTGCAATATGAATATGCTTTGAAACAAATATGTATATATATATATATATATATATATATATATATATGACAGCTTCCGACGTTATTTAAACATTATATCAAAATAACAAAATCACCTGAAATACATGCACAACAGGTTTGACTTGCCAGAATAACAAAATTTCATGGTTCTTCACCCACTCATCTACAAAATCAAATAAGCAAACATCAGAAATTGTGAATATAGTAACTTCAACATGGATCGAAGCTTGATAATCAATGAGTCATTATTATGGATAAGGAATTAAAAAATCATAACATTCACAATTTACCTGTGTCACAAATTTGGATTCTTTTTACATTTTCCATCAAGAAAGTATCATCAGCAGGAACTGGAATGGGACCATCTATGTAGCTTAGACTCCTCTTTTCAAGCATTCTGAACATCAACAAAATCAATGAATTTAGAAGGCAAAGAAATATATGTGTGACGGAAATGAGAAAGTCAGCACTCAAATAAGCCAAAATCAACGGATAGAAGAATAGCCCAGCAACAAATGCTCCAGCAACCTATATAGAGAAGGGATCTCAATGTAAGTCGAAATGAAACAAATAGCGGTAGTAGAGGTGATGTGTGGATGTTGAACGTACCCGGGAACTTCCTTGGGTGCTCTAAGAGACCAGATACCCCGTTACTAAAAAAATGTTGTAGAGGTGACGTAAACGGATAGTAGTAGTAGGGGTGATATGTGGAATCTTCAATTAAGTTTTATCCAAGAAAAAAATAACAATATTAAATGGACAGCAGTAGTATGGGTGAGAAGTGGAATCTTGAATTAAGTTTTATCCAAGGAAAACAACAATGACATTGCAAAGGTTTACTGAAAAAAAAAACCCAATGCATCCGAGAAGGCGAATGTGTACGGAAGTTGAAGATTTCTATCTATGATAAATTTTAATATCTATATATATATATATATGACTACCCAATTATTATTTTCTAGTATTTTAATTTTTTCACAATTCTTTAAGGACTCAATGTCCATTACAAACAGTTCTCTTTCCAGATTTATACTACTAATCTACTATATAAAGTAAATAAGTAGCAAAGAGCATTGTGGCTTACAAGTCAACAGAATTTTTGAGCTAGAAGAAATTATCTTTTTTTCTCAAAAAAACCATATGGATAATTGAAGACCTTGCGCTTGTACTACCGCAATCCTTTATACAATTATAGTGATGATAAAAATTTCTATCAAGCCCTAACAATATAGAACAATAAAGAATGGAAAATTATAAACGTAAGACAGATTTGTTGAGGACAAAGTGTAGGCGGCTGACGTGGTGCGACGTGACTGACTGCACTG
Organism: Chloranthus sessilifolius; assembly: GCA_021018995.1. Classification (NCBI taxonomy): domain Eukaryota; kingdom Viridiplantae; phylum Streptophyta; class Magnoliopsida; order Chloranthales; family Chloranthaceae; genus Chloranthus; species Chloranthus sessilifolius. The sequence continues at coordinate 120,865,359 of CM037592.1, forward strand.
ACCTGCAGTAATTGAGCCCCACCACACTTGCAGCCAATTGCGTCGCGCCACATCAGCCATCTGCACTTCTGCATAAAATCTGTCCTCCATATAACACTGTCCATAAAGAATTTAATCAAGGTTCAAGAGAGGGTTTCACGAATTGGTTGTATCTTGTGCTTTGCTAAATGCATTGCCTCTCTGATCTTTTTTCTAGGTTTACAGAAACTTTTTGAGGGCACATGTGTCTTCATGGAATTCAAGGTCGCTCTACAAGGTTGTGAAGTGAAGAGTGGTGTACAGTGTACACATATTTAAAATATTGCTAACAAAGTTTTGAATGTTGAACTTAATACTAAAATGGAGAATTAATATCGTTCCATAAGAGTTGTACTGGACAATCAGGTGGGAAAATGGCTGCTAGTATTGCTCAATATAAATTGACATGGGTTTGTACCATCAAGCTTCCATATGTAGACATATTGGACAATATCTCCTAGTATAGTTAAAGATTTTAGTCCACTCTACTCAGAGAAAGTAGTTCGATGGAGATTTCTCTTAAAAACTAGACTTTATACATGAGATTTTCTAAAACATCCTCACTCTCTTTGTAGGAGCAAAAAAATATTTATATGCACGTTGTTTTTCCAGGGCATTCAAGGTCACCTCACAATGTTGCATATTGAAGAGTGGCTTACAAGGATCATTTGGACTCCCAAGTAAACTAAAAGATATTTGTCATAACTCATTTGCAAATTTAGTTAACTCCATCGTTGAACTTTGAGTGATCTTTTATTCATTTTACATGAATTTTATATGAGGTGTTCTTAATGATTGCATTTGTTATCAAAGAAAAAGCTTTACAAGACCCGCATCAATGTTCCTAAAGTCGGCGGGCGGGTTCCGGCGGATCAAGCCAAGCGGCGCCTAGGCGAGCGCCCCAAGAACTAGGTGGTCACTATATATATAAGTGTGTGTATATTTATACATATATTTTGATTTTACATTTTATATATATATATATATATATATATATATATATATATATATATATATATATATATATATATATATATATATATATAAAATTTAGGAGCACAGGGAGGGGTTTGAGGCGGGCACCCCAGGCCCGGTCCACTCGGGTGGACGCCCCGAGCTAAATCGGGGCGCCCGAACCGCCCAACCGTTTTTAAGAACAATGACCAGCATAGATCCCTAGTGTGGGATGGAGACCTTAGATAATTGGAAACAACATAAGTGATGACCTATTCCACCAAAGTTTTGTTGTTTGGGATAGCCCCATTAATGGATTAAGAGTAACTAGGTGACCTGTATGCGTGCATTGAGTGATGACACACGATGACATGACATTCCCAATTTGATCAATACAATGCAGGACTAATACCACACATGCTTGAGAGTTGAAAGAAATATATTTGAGTGATGGAATTGCTTTGATTCCCTTCATTGTGCGAGGAAAATATATCTAGGAGAAGACTCTACTGCCTTAATGCCAAGTGGACCCAACCAGAGGATCGAGTGCCATGACACATGCCCAAGGTTGATCAGCTACCATCAAAAAAATAAATTTAAAAAGGTGATTTTCCACCATTGAATTTGAAGTCAAAGACGAAAATTTTCAATGCACCATGTTTGGGCAGCAAACCAAGAAATTTGACCTGTGATTTGAAGGGGGAAAGTCAAAAAAATAAAAATAAAAATTCTAAAACCAAAGGGATGGGCTGAACTCTTAGAGGATGTGAGTCATTCGCAATCACACGCCACATGGCACGTGATCTAGCACTTGACTGCAAGTACCCACACCATGCATTTGAATACATTTCCCCAAAATACATATATATTATTTTTTTATTTCTTTTGTGAAAAATTTCCTATGAGACACAGTATGAAAATTGTAATAATTTTCACATTAACATCCTAAAGTTATTAGACAAAATTTTTGACATTAAAGTTTATACATTATGGATGTTTGGCAAGAGTTTATTGATTATTTGACATAAAATGAAGAGCTAAAGATTCTAGGCTCTTTTTGAAAAAAATTTAGAGTTTTTAGGCAGATCAGCACAATGTGTTGCTTAATTCATTCTGGTTACATCAATGTAACCAATATGTAGAAAATAAAGATGTTAATAACTAAAGAAGAGAATATACCCATTTAGGGTTTATTGGAGAGAGAGAAAGAAGAAGAGAGAGGAGAGAGCACAATAACCACAAAAGACTACATTGTTGCTATTCCAATATCTTTTTGAGTTACAAGATAGAGGCCCTTTATATAGAGGCTTACAAAGGGATCAATTAAATTTTCACTTAATGTGGGACTAAAACCCACTATGCACGCCTCTCACTAGTGTATCTGGTGTTACTCACTAGCACATATTTCACCACATATTACATCTTTAACATAATATAGCTAATGAACCATGATTAATGGCACATTAGTAGTGTAGTCAAAGGTGCTTGCCTAGGCCCAAGGCGCACTTGTTGCCCATACTCTTCTTTTAGGCCCAAATGCAGCCAAGCATGTGCCTAGGTGCACCTTTCTTTAGGCACGCTTTTCAAGGTTTGTGCTTTAAATATATGAACTTATATAAATAGTATCAGGGATATGCATAAGAATCTTTGGAGTGCCACGCCAACTTGCCCAAGGTCGATCAGGTACCATCTTAAAAAAGAAATTAGAAAGGTTATTGTCCATCATTGACTATTTGCTCAAAGGTGCAAAATTTCAATGCACCATGTTCATGCGGTGAACCCAAAACTTTTGACCTATGATTTGAACGGCAAAAAAGTTCAAAAAAAAAAATTCTAAAAAACCCTTAGAGGTGTAGTATAACTCGCAATCATATACCATGTGATCTAGCATTTGAATGCATGGCTCAAGGCGTGCGTTCGATTGCACACCCAGTAATATATATATATATATATATATATATATATATATATATATGGAAAAGGCCTCCGTCCTCCAACGTTCCACTTGGAGCTCCACGTGGCACCCAAAACACTTTTTGGGTGCCACATGGACCTTGGGTGCATTGCTTAGATCATCTTTGAAAAAAAAAAAAAATTAAACTCATCTCCAATGTGTATATTTTGAACCATGAAATGTGGACCAATGAAAACCGTCAAACTTTGACTTGTGGGTTTAAAAAAAAAATTCGAATTTTTTTTTTAATATTGATCTAAACTGTCCACCTGTGCTCCACGTGGATCTTGGAGGACGGTCACCGTCCTCCATTGGAGGACCTAACTGGCTTATATATATATATATATATATAAAATAATTTTTAAAATACTAATAATAAATTTTATAATTTTATAACTTAAAAGGTAATATTGTTAAATGACATAAGCCAAGCTATGCAATGGCATATCTTCATGGCTTATGCGATTCGCATAAGCCACGAATTGCTTCTTTTGAAAAACTCAAAAAAAGGTACTTTTATTACATATCTAAATATATTCTTATTTTCTAAGTCACGTTTACCATACTACTATTATTTATTTATTTACCTCACTACGTTACGTACTTACCAATAGCTATAAGGCTACATATTAAGTCTATTTGTCTAAGTTAACTTAAATACTTAAACGGGTGGCAAAAGAGGAAAAAAATATAAACACTTTACTATATTTAATTTCAAAAATATAACTTCAACTTACAAGGTACATTTAAAATTTTGAAATTACAAAACAATACCCATTGATATTGATAAGGAGTACCGGTCATGTACTTTATACATTGGTTGTAACCCATTGTGGTAATGCATCTTCTCTAGTATTGTGGCCAACATCGCTATCCCTAACATTACCATCAACATCATATCACCCAAGGTAGTTAAGGCAGTGTGGCGAGGTCATGGCGAAGAGGCTCGCTACACCATAGCATAGCCATAGCCATAGTCACAAAATCGGGGTTCGGTAATAATTCGGCAAGGTTAAAATCCGGAAAAATCCGGCAAAGTTCAGGAAGTTTGGGAACAATTCGGGAAAATTAAATAAAATTTAAAAAAAAAAAATTTATTTATATACATATATATATAATATGATTTTATGATTTAGATATATATTTAAAAAATTTTAATATATTTTTTTAAGTAAAATAATAAAGTATTTAAAAATTAATTGAACAATAACCAAACCTACTAAACCAACCACAAAATTTCGAGCAAGTTGGGGAAAATACTCCAATAATCAGGGGGGGAAATACTCCAATAATCAGAGCAAGTTAGGGAAAAATCCAGCAAGTTGGGGAGAAAATTTGGAGAAAAAATCTGAGGAAAAAAATAAAAATTTAGAAGAAGATGCAATAAAACTTACAAGAAGATGCAATCAAAGAAAAATCAGAGCAAGTTGGGAAAAATCAGAGAAGATGCCCCAAGAAGATGTCCGTGTCTCCACTCTCCACAGCCACAGGTCCAGTCGTCCAAAGACTCCAAACCAAAGTCCAAACTCCAAGTTTAATCCCAAGAAGATGCCGCAAGAAGATGCAATAAAATTAATCGTTGTCGAAGATCAGTGATGGAGTGGCCTGACACTCTGAAAGCGACAAAGGGTTTCTGGGTTTCGAAGGGTTTGGGTTTGAGACTTGAGAGAGGAGAGCCAGAGAGATACTAAGATAGAGTAGGTAAGCCGATAACTTTTAGCTTTTTTTAGTTTTAGCTTTGTTTACTTTTTGAACTTTTAGCTTTTTTACTTTTTAGCTTTTAGTTACTTTATATACAATAGTAGCGTGCAAAGATACCGACTTTGGCGAAGTTCGCGAATTATTCGCAAATTTCGGCAACATTCGCGATTTTTTCAAAAATTCGCAAATTATTCGCGTTTTGTTCGTTTCCCACAAAAAACGTGAATCATTTGCGAATAATTCAATAGTTCGGCGATTTTTGTGACTATGGCCATAGCGAAGCCATGGCAAAGCTATTTATTATTGTAATTTTTTTTTTTTAATTTATTTTATCTATTAATTAGTAGTATTCTTTTTTATTTATATTTTTTATATTAGAAAAAAATATAGGAAGAAAAAATTCAACTACTAAAGTATCATACTTTGATTATAATATTGAGGATTTCATGTTCTAAGAGTAAACAAATATCAATAAATATAAATCAAATATGGGACATCTACAAATTTACAACATGGTAAGTATAAATAAATAAATAAATATGAAATATCAACAAATATAAAATATTAAAAAATATGAGATGTTTTCGGAGTTATGAGATATTTTAGGAGTTTCTTTTTTGCTTTGCTTTGTTTAGGGTAGTATCTTCCTACCCTCCAAGGTATGCCTCTTGTAACCCTTTCTATTTTTTGCATTTCTAATATATCTTTGTTACCGTTTCAAACAAAATATATATGAAATATTAAGTACACATACGATAGTGTCGTTGACGTTGAGGTTTCGGCGACGCTAATGTTGGCAGCTGCTGTGACGAGAGAGAGAAAGAGAGAGAGAGAGAGTCAAGGATTTTGTACTTATAAGTTAAGGTTTTGTGTTTTGTAAGTTAACTTTTGTAACTTATTTATTATAACAATGTCATAACTTATAAGTATTATACGTTATTATTCTAAAAATAAAATAGTGTGCATAGCGACGCCATAATGTTATTCTGTCATGACATCGCTATTTAGCCATCATGACTATTTGATTATATATGGCATTTCCCATTGGCGGGTGCCATAGCGAGGCTATAGCGTGGCCGTGACAACCATGATATCACCTTCTCCAATGTATTCCTCTTCCTTCGTTTTTTTTCAAATCTCACCAATATGAAGTCTATATCTTGTAGTTGTGTTTCTTCCTCTTCTTGTATTTCAATCTTCTTTTATATGGAGACCTTGACTGTTAACACCAAAAGTAGGCATTGTCGATCGTCTCATCCTTTGATATAAACTTTCACCTAGTGTCGATCCTAAAGAGGCTTCTTCAACTTTGGGTCATGTAAGATCTTTTCCAGCGAAAACTGACTCATCTGATGCATCAACCATCCAAGGATGGTCAGAAGTCTGGTCATCAATAGAGAGGATCCTAGAATCTCGATCTTTCTCACCTTGCTTGCAAACGTTCTCGCAATTGTAGTTGTACCGCACGAAAACTAAGTCATTAAGCTTCTTTTGCTCAAATCGGTTCCTTTTATTGGTGCGAATTTGTTTAACAATTTTTAGGAATATGTTACATTTAGAAGATAAACAATTTTTTAAAGTACAATCCTTTATTTTAAGAGCGTCTTAAGTCTTACCATCTCAAATGAGCTTCAATTCCATTCACATCCTGATGCGGAACAAGTGAGGCCAAGAATTCGGTCAATTTCTTCAAATCTTTCGTGTTCAAATCTACACTGTAAGTCGTCCACCAATCCATAGTGATATTAAATAATTAGAATTTAGAATTAAAAACTAATCAATAATTCAATATATATAATAATACAAGGCATTTATAATTTAAATTTAGTTACTTTGATTTTTTGTATCTCGGATGAACACTTCAATTCCATTCACATCCTGATGAGGAAAAAGTGAGGCCAAGAATTCGGTAAATTTCTTCAAGAGTATGGATCTTTCCTGTTCGGATCTACCCTATAAGCCGTCCACCAATCCATTGTATATTTATATTAAATAATTAGAGTTTAGAATTAAAAACTAATCAAGAATTCAATATATATAATAATACAAGGCATTTATAATTTAAATTTAGTTACTTTGAATTTTTGTATCTCGAACTTGGATGACTATATCTCTTCTGAATATCCTCTTGGCCTTCTGATATCGGCCTAATTGATAGCTTATCCTATCATGCTTTGCTTTATCGAATGCCATTTTTTTCAAAACATCAAGAAATCATACCATAAGTGTGGCACCCGCATCATCTCAATCGGGCATGCAAAATATGCAGCAGGATTAAGGATGAACCCAGTCGAATATAGTGGGACAACATTTGGCTGCCTTATCTTTATTTATCATGTCTAAGGTGGGTGATAAAATCTTTGTTTATACCTATTATTAGATTTGACCTTTTCTTTGGTCTTCTCCTCGAAGCTATAGATATCCAATAGGTGGCTTCTCATCACCATCCACCAATCATAGTACTTCTATTAATGGTTGTGAATTTCATAATGCTCGTGCCACATCACTCCAAATTGATTTGAAAGGACAGTTAGGGCCACCCACTTAATGTCGGTCCTTTTTGGCCAAGATTCATTGTTTAACTGAGTCAACATTACAAAGCTTTTAAGTTCTTATTTTTTGCATGCAAGCTTTGTAACGTAAAAAAGCCATTGCTAAGCGAGTTATTACTGGCCAGCACATTTTTTTAAGCAATAGAATGTGTTTATACATAAATACAATTACCTTCCTAGCCCTAGCGGGACCTTATATGTAGTTATGTCATATTAAGTCTATACAAAGGTAGTTATATGCAATAGTGCATGGCGTCCAATATAAACGTAGTCGCTCATCCAAAAGGAGGCGATCAACGGCTACGTGTGATGCATTGTTCATGACAACTTAAACAACATATCCAGGTCATATTTCCTCTACCACACTATTTAAAAGTTCAAATAAATATTCGATCATGTGATAATGAGCCGATACATCTATTTTAAATTTTTTCTAAAGAGAGTTTTATACTCTACAAGTAAGGTGCACATATGGTAGATGTGGACATTGGCTCATTTTAGCGCACATGAAATATATGAAAATCATGCAAATCTAGAGAAAGAGAAAGGCCATATATGTATATATATATATATATGAAATATATGAAAATCATGCAAATCTAGAGAAAGAGAAAGGCCATATATATATATATATATATGGCCTTTCTCTTTCTCTAGATTTGCATGATTTTCATATATTTCATATATATATATATATATATAGGCCCTTATCTACAAGTATTAGAGAAAAAAATTAAAGAAGCAGTCTTGTCTAACTATCCTAGGCTATTGATCTCATCATCATCAATGCCATGTCCCATCATTTGAAGTTGGCTTTGTGAATCTTATTCCTCCACCCCATTTTATTCAAGGCTAAACTCTTTGTTATTCCACAATCCTTCATGTTGTTTCTCAATACTTCTCTCCAAGTACTTATTGGTCTTCCTCTTCTCCCAGTACGAATGATTGAAACAGTGTGCCTACTGTTTCAATCATTCGTACAAGGGTTCTTAAGTCTCTATGGGACATGCCAAACTATCTCGAGCGACATTCTTTAATTTCCTCTTTCATTGGGACCACTCCTAAACCTCCTATTATGTACTCGTTTCAAAATTTACCCCAGACTCCTAATCTATGCTCCAAGATTTATCATCCTCTCCTTCAATAGTTTGCATAATTAAAGTAAAGAAAAGCATAAGGTTACAGTCTTGATCCAATACGAGAAAATTTAAAAGCAGCGGTCACACTTCCACAAAAGCCAACATCCACATTGGGCCAAATAGTTTCTTAAAAAAAATTATTAAATTAGCGTGCTTGAAAGTTGTTTTCCTTCTCAACTTTTCTCTATTGGACCATCTTTTCTCCACCATAATTCCCCACTAATGGATAACTATTAAATCCTTAGTACTATTACAAAACCCATATGCTAATCTACAAGGAAACACCCGCAAAGAATTTCCAGCATCTTCCCAACATTGGATAGAATGCGACTACATAGGATTATAGAAGTATGGAAATATGCATGTTTGAAAGACCATCAAAAGCTCCCATGAATTTGAAATGAACCATCAGCCGAAGAAGTTAGATGACTATAGCATGGTAAATTGGTAATCACTCATATTAAGCCTATGTTACTTATTCGCAATTCACTCAATTCGAAATGAGGCTCGTAATTCGCAATTCGGTGCTGCCATGCGAACCCGATTTGCTAGGGTTAGGATGAGTTTTAATATTTATGTTTTTTAAAATATATTTTAAAAAAACTAAGAATTAAATATTATAATTATGTGCGTTTACATTTTTAACTAAACGAACCATCAACTCACTTGGGAAGGTGCCATGAAACTTGAAAGCAAGATATTAGAGGTCTTGGGTTCAACTCCCGCCAACATTTTTATTTAATAGTAAATATCCAATCCGGTTCGCACATTGCCCCGAACCAAACCGAATTGATTGGAAAACTGGTTCACTCCGAACCAGTTCACCATTTGCAACGTGAATTAACTAACTCTCTATTAAACCATCAAAGATAAAAGTTTCAGTCAATTTAAAAAATAATAAATAAATAAATAAACATTTTCAATGTAGAATATGATGTTCTAAATCTTCATGAATCATGCAATATGCCTAAATTAGAGGCAGCTAAGTGGTAAACCCTAAATCAATTGCACAAAACGAGCAACAACCATCAAATTCCTCAAAATCTTTCCGAAGGAAAAACTGCAACAACTATGATTGAAGCTCAAACCTAACCTCTCGACGGCTGTCCTTACGTCTTCAACACGAGCAGTGCTCGAGGGATTCAAGCAGACTTCAACTGCAACACACGCCAGAAGAAGTATCACGAGCTTAAGATCATATATAGGCCAGAAGAGAGAGAGAGAGAGAGAGAGAGAGAGAGATTACCAGAAACTAGGATCTTATCAGGCGGTGGCGAGATTGAGACTGGAGACGGCACGGAATGCAAATTACCGTTGGATTTATCGCAGGGCTCTGAATCGGTGGGGTTTTGCAGCGAGACCTCCATTGGAGAAGTCATTTCTGCAATTTCAAGGGGGAGCTTTGGAGGAGCAAACTAGGATTTTGATGGCGTTTTCTGAACGCTCCAGAAAGAAAATTATGCCCTAGGTTTTGTGGGTTTATGAACTTCAGAGTTCGGAATCAGATGTCTCATTTTATTTTGAGGGTGTGTATAATAGGCGGGAGGAAAGTGTTTTGAGTTTTAAAGACGAAAGGGGGATTCAAACTTTAACACGATTGTTTAGGGCCTGGACGATTGTGGATATCAGCTTTTTTATATAAATAAAAATAAGCTACTCACAAGCTCTGTCACAAAATTCTCCGGATCATTCGTTAATTCATGATGAATTTTTCCAAAATTTTATCCTTGTAATACATGCTTTAATCATATTCGTGTTATTTTTTTATGATTGTAATTTTTTATTTTTTTTATACAATCGAGACTATCTCGAGAATCGAGGAGGAGTGCACACATATAAATGTGACAATTGTAGAGCAGCACCAACGATAGTAGTGAAGGCAAACCACTTAATCCAACCCAGCGTGAAAAAGCGAAAATCAAAACCACAACCAACACCCCCACAATGGGGGGAGCGTACCAATTGAGCTAAGGCTCGTTAAGTTTTATGATTGTAAATTATTAATTTGTGTGGCTCATTCTCCTGACCTTCGTTGAAACACTTATGCTTAAGGACCTCATTCTCCTTACCTTCGTAGAAACACCAAAATGGTGTTTTAAAGAGCTTACACCATCAATGATTTAAGATGTGATGTGTACTGCCAAAGTGATAGATTATAGATTGAAGTAAAAAAAAGCCCAAAAACGTTGTTTTAAACCATTTGATATGTGAACTATAATATCAGCAGTTGTTTTTGGTTTTAGAGCCTGATATTAAAGTTCATCAATCGGATGGTTCACATTCACTTATAGGCATGTTTCTCTAGGCTAAGGCATGTTTAAATGATAGATTGCCACTTGTACAATTTAGATTGATCACAGTTGTGCACGAGACGGCGTACTAATAAATCATACTTCAATGGCATGAAGCAAAAAGTCTAATTCTAATCGTATAAGATCATTTAAACACCATTTTAGTGTTTTGTCAAAATTTTGTTGAATTTTATATGTTTTATTAATAACATGGGTGTATGGGATTCTTAGAGCACCTGACTAATTTCAATGGCAAAGTTAACACATTTAGGATCAGCACGGGATATAAATCCCAGGGTGGTTTGAGAGGGGATTTGGACTCAAAGTCACCTACTTCTTGAAGTGGGTACCTTTTGCCAAACCCCTTGAGGTTAGTTTCTGTTGAATTCTGCTTAATAGCTTTGGTCACAAACTAGCCACCATAGATATAAGTAACATAACCCAAGTTTGTATTAGGTTACCACTTACTACCCGTTTTTAGGGGTCATCTAATCAAAACACAGGGCACTGTTTCTCATCAAAGGCATTGATGCTTAGAGTTGTAATGAGATTTCATCAAAAAAACATTTCTGAAATAGGCTAAAGGTCGATCAAATACTTTTAAAAAGAAAAGCGACCAATCAAACACTTTCAAAATAAAATGTCTACAAATTTTAGCTTGGGCTAAAGGTCAATCAAATACTTTTAAAATGAATGGCTACTGATCAAAGACTTTTAAAATAAATGACTACAATTTTTATTTTTTCATTTTAAAAATGCTTGATCGACCAAAGCCTACTATAAAAATATTTTTTCAATGCAATATTTGATATTACATATTTAAACATTGTAAGCTTTGCATCAAGTAAAACATTTGATGAAAAATGATATAATGTGTCCAAATCAAATGCTAACTCCACCATTTTCCATGGAAGGTTGAAAAAGACAGATTGTGTGGATCTAATTCAAAAAATCACATATAAAGTTGAAGGATGGAAGGCCAGCTCACTCTCGAATTGAGGAAAGTTAGTCCTTCTAAATCATGTGCTCAATTTTATCCTTATATACCTTTTATCAATCCTCCCAATTCCGAAGGGTGTATTTAATCAGAATGAGGTGGCATTTGTCAATTTTTTGGGGGGTTGTTCGAATAGCAAACCTATGTATCATTGGAAGCAATGGGATGAATTAGCTCGCCCTCTATCTGAAGGGCGCATTGGTGCCTGCGAACTAAAAGATATCAATGAAGTCGGTATGCTGAAGTCCATTTGGAGGGTGGTTAATGGTAACTCCCTTTGGTCCGATTTCGTTAACAATCACTACATTCATGACAAGGATTTTTTGGTTCACTTCATCTCATGCTAGCGATTCCTATATTTGGAGAAGAATCAAGGAAAAAAATCAACTTGTAATGAAACACTGCAAATGGCTTATCGGGAAAAATTCTCAATTCTCGGTTTTTAAAATCTCATGGATTGATAATACTTCCCTCAGTGAACAATGCAGAAATTACACTTTTCTTGATTGCAATATCGATAGTAAATTGTAATGATAATAGCTGGAACTGTTTATCTTTATCTTTCTTCCCGCTTCATATCTGCCAGAAAATCCTGAATTCCGGCTGTGTTTTCTTCAATAATGATAGGATTTGTTAGTCTCCTTGCTTGGATGGTAACTTCTCTTTCTACTCAACCTGGGATCTTGTAAGATGTCATCATGATCGAATTCCGATATGCAAAAGACTTTGGCAACCTGTGACACTGACTAATGATATCTTTGGAAAATGCCTTGGATGGATTAAGGAACTCAACTTCAAATTAAGATTTATCAAAGTTTCTCGGCATGAGGATAATGATAATGAGGTCTTGCTTTCGTTGGATCTTACTCCTATGAAGCCCCACAATCACCCCCCTAGAGTGATCAAATGGCGGAAACCACCTTTGGGTTTTCTTAACTTAATACTTATGGTGTCTCTTTAGGGAACCCTGGTCCTTCAGGGGGCAGTGGAATTATTAGAGATAATAGATGTTTTGTCTTTGACTTTAGTTCTTTCTGTGGTCGCCTATCAAATAATGAAGCCGACGCTAGAGCGTTGTTGGAGAGAATCAATTTTGCAAAGGCTTTCAATTCGCCCATTATCATTGAAATGGATTCGATGTTTCTGATGAATCCAATAAAGTCTAAAAAATTTCCATCGAAATTAAAAGCTATTGGAGACAATTGATGCTCTTTAGGAGATCGGTTGGGAACTTCATCGTTGCTTCCGGGAAGCTAACCAAGCTGCGGACGAACTTGCTAAATTGGCTGCTCTATCCTTACATTACTTATCCTCACCTTTCGAACCTTCCATCCACCTGTAGAGGAATCATTAGGCTTGATGCTATAAAGGTTCCTTACCTTCGAACATAGCTTAGGAATTTTATTGCTCTTTTTGTTGAGGTGCTTTTGGCTATGGGTGATGGCATTGCCGAAGTTCATAAATTAGCTCCTTGGATTTTTGTTTTGTCCTCATTTTTTTTTCTATACAATTTTACTTACTTATAAATATAGAAAAACATGCCAACTCCACCCATATTGGGGCAATCATACTCATTGATTTATCATAGGTCATGCAGAATCTGGCTACAAAATCTCAAGAAAAGTTGACTTTCACATATTTTAAGGTTGATCTAACAACAATTAATCAACTTTGAAATTCCTTTTCAGAGGGAATCCTTGTGGCCATAGTAACCAAGTTGGGGTTGGGAAGAAATTGCCTTGGAAGGAAAAAAAATAGAAAAATTTGACAAACTCAGGAAAGATCGGTCAAAATTCAAGAAAATCAAAAAGAAAATTTATTGAAATATATTAATTAAAAGTAAAAAAAGTAAAAAAAAAATTGTAAAAATTTTGAAAAAATTAGAGAAATTCGTGAATAATTCTTAAGTTTATGAATAATTATTGAAATTCAAAATATTTTGAAAAAGCCACGAAGAATTATAATTTTATTTGTTTTGAAAAAGTTGTGAACTATTCATGACTTCTTTCAAAAAGTCGAGGAATTTGGTCACTATGTGTAATAGTCTCACATCGGATAGGGAAAAGCCCTGACCATGGGCTATATGTGATTGCGGACGCTACATGTCATAGCGCGTTTTGGGTGGGGACTTAAGCCAATGTCAAAAACAAAATCGGGGCAGGGACCTAATCCTAGAACCAGACAATATTGTGACATGTGGGTCTGGGCCATCACAGAATGGTATCAGAGTCGAGAACGGCTCTTCTATAAGGTGAGAAGCTGTAATAGTCCCACATTGGATAGGGAAAAGTTTTGACCGACCCTGACTATATGTGACACTACAAAAAAAAAAAGACTATTAGCGACAATTTTTACTGTAAAAAACTGTTAGAAAATTAGGAACAGAAATCCGAAAATGATGAAATAGGCAAGAAAATTGGACTCGAGGCACGTAATCGTTGTCTTTAAAACGCTATTCGCTCCCTACTCGAATAAATTCTTGAGTTTGCAAAAGGGTTCCAGCGAGACGTTTCCAGGATACAACGAGCCTAATCTCTTGGATGCGATCCGTTACTTTACAACAGTAGAGGATTGCCCCATAAAACTCAATCCGATGAAGTACCACCAAAAGAAGAAAGCAAGAGGAATTCTCAAATTTTAGGCAAGGAATCCGATGGATTTCAGAGTTTCTAAATCTATGTTCTAAGGCCTCCTTATATAGAATTTTTAATATGACTGTTGGGCCATGAATAATTTGACCCGCGACAGCTCGCCGCTAGGCACACTCTTTTCTTCTTATTATCAAACAATAATAGAAGGTGAAAGGTTCTATATATAGCCTAGGCATTTTTTATTTTTACCAATGTGAGACTATTAATTTGCATATAAAACTTGAGAATATCTATTGCCTAAAACCCAACCCAAAACTAAGAAATCAAAATAATATTTTATTTTCTTTAAATTATTAAAATATTTATTATATTAATAATAAATATAACAAAAACTATCACTATTAACAAAAAAACTATTAAGACTATTAGCAGCAAAGGTACTAGCGGCAGTTTTTTGTTAATAGCGGCAATTTTTGGCTGCCGCTAATAGTCTTATTTTTTGTAGTTGATTGCAAACGCTGCATGTCATGATGTATTTTGGGTGGAGACTTTAAGCCCATGTCATAAATAAAATCAGGGCGGAAAGCTAAGCTTAGAATTAGATAATATCGTGGCATGTGAGTCTGGGTTGTCACACTATGCTAGTGGCAATGGAAATCTTTGGAGTATTTTTATATCAAAGTATATACAAATATCATAGCAGCCATTGCTTGGATGCCTTCAGGCACGAGCACAAACCAGTTTTGACTGGTCAACTTTTTTTGCAACTTATTGAACGGTTAAGAGTCATCATTATCTGATCTAGTTATAGTAGATGGTCCAAACCCTAAACTCTAGATGGTCCAAGTGAAAACTAAGTATGCCATATAAAATAAACAAAAATTTCTGTCTTTGTACCTCTCTTGGAAGCTTTGATACTGTTTTGTTATGATGAATTTTTATTTTAGTCTTCATATAAAGTGATTTAAATGGATACTAACAAATCCGTTGTAGTCCAGCCTGGTTAGGATATACCTGGCTTTCACCCAGGCGACCGGGGTTCAAATCCATCATACCAGCCAAGCAACAGAGTTACTGCCACACCAGTTTATGCTATAAACACCTCACTTGGTCAAAGTATATAGTGCTTTGAATCAGGCAGGCTATAATAGAGATCATTTCTCGTCCATCAAGGGCCCTTATAGAAGGGATGGTGTCTTTGTTGTCTAAGAAAGGACACAGAACAAGGTAGTTTCCACCGTAAGTTTTGGCTATGTCCTTGATAAAAATGACAATGCATCTATGTTGATTCATTTTCATCAAGTTCGGCGGACTGGGCCAAGGATCAAAATAGTGGTTTTGGGCACCCGAAACCAAAATTTTGAACTATAACTTCGGCCGATAATTTACCCCCCATTCTTTTTTGGACCGAAATTTTGGTTCAAAAATTTGATCCATGGCAGCAGCTACGGCCCAGCTCGCCGATTCAGAGCAGAATTCGAGGCGGCCCAATGTTTGACCTAGGGAACCCCTCATATGCGTGCTGTGTGTTCAGGGCAATTCGGTCCGGTTTCGACCCATTTTAAAACCACCCCTGGATTCAAGGGATTGTGACATGGCTATGATTGATGTTGGTCGCATGAGGGCCACAAATATTAATACACAGCTTTTGGCTGAAAGAGGCATGTGTGCCCGGCTGAGCGGGCCAGCCTGCAAGCTTTGTCGATAGGGTTCAGGAGCAATATTTGACTCAAATTCTTTGCTTCCAGCCTGGCCCATTTCGGCCCGTTTGGACCACTATGGAAAGAAAGTTGATATGAAGACTCACAAATAAATGCCAAAGTCTTATCTCCACGGCAAAGAAATGTGAGGCTGTGAGTCATTTATGAAGGAGATGGCCCTTATAGAACTTCCACATGAGTACCAAAAGTTCAATGAATCGCTTCTAAGCACAGGCATGGCAAGGGCACAGGCATGGCAAGAGTTTGAGATACTCAAGGCTGTGGCACAGGCATGGCAAGGGCACTCAATCACTTCTAACCACACAAATGAATTCGACGCCTATAGGCGAAACTACCGAACTCGACCGTCTCGGTTCATGCTCGAGGCCATGAACAAGCCGGCAAACGAGGCTGGTGGCACCAATTGGGACTTTGCACAGTCTCTGTGGGACTCGTATGAGCTAGTCACACTTTCAAAGAAGTTGGAGACTGAACTCGCACTTGATCAACCGATGAGAGGGGCACAAGACTTGATTCGGGCCGGGAAGAGGCGTAGGGAGAGTAACAACAGTCTGAGGAGTCTGTTTCATCGTGTGTCTTCGAAGAGATTCGAAGCCGATACCGATACCCCCCTCGATGCCGATGGTGATCCGAAATTTTGAGACAAAGTCATTGGATTCTCTCATTTGTAAACATCAGTATTACTCTCTAGACTAGACTACTTTTAACAAACTAATTCAAGTGCCAATTGTGATGTGATTACAGAGAGCACCACTTTTGTTCTCTCAAAATTTTACCCAATCAATTGTTTTAATGGTACGATACATTGGATCCAGTTGATCTCAAGGCTAAGATTTGTTAATCATTGAGCCTCAAATTTGTTAATCATGCGGCCAAGTAGTAGATCAGCTATTCCAATTTCAAACACCTGTGTGCTCTCTGGGTCTTGTATTCACGATGTGGTTTTGGCCTCGTTCATGTGTTTCATAGCTTTTACCAAAAAAGATCTGAATTCAGACAATTCAGATTCTTATTGATTTTTAGCATACTCTGATTCCTGTCTTTTCTTAGAACTATTTTTATGTTGCCTTGATTCCTAGCTTTTCTCAGAAAAGCTAATTTCTCAATCAATCACAAGTTATTCTTCGAAAAACTCAGAATCGGCCGAATCTGCGATTTTCCTACCGTCATAAGAATGTTAATCATCAGCCTACATTTCGTACTCGGATTTGGCTAACAAATTTCGGGCGACCAATCCATTCGAGGTTAGAGTTATGTGACGGATTTATTTTTTAATATAATTTCTCGAAACATATTTATAACACAAAAAACGTTTATATATATATATATATATATATATATATATATATATATATATATATATATATATATATATATATATATATATATAAATTATAACCTCATGAAAGTGTCTGGGCCGATATCGTTAATGGCAAATGATGAGGTTCATTAGCCCAATACATTTAAAATCGACTCAATCTATTACTTTAATCCTTCGTCTAGCTATAGGCGCAGGCTTCAATGCTGATAACTGAAAAATAGGCGAAGCAATTGAAGAAATGATTCAGGGCTTGTTTGGCAATGCTCTCTGTCCGCTCCAGTTGCTCTTACTGCACGCACCCAACGAAAGCACATTTAGTTCGTGCGGAGGGAGCTGATGGGGAGCAGAATAATTCCTTAATTTAAGGTTCTATGAACTTGAATTATTGACATTTTTTTTAAAATTCGTGTGTTTTAAAATTTTGTGAATAATTCATGAACTTATCAAAAAAAATGTGATTGTTATTTTTTTTTTTTAATTGTTTTCAATAATTTTATAATTTTAAATCTTAATATTTATATATTTTTCTCTGAATAATTTTAAATCTTAATTTTATAATTTTATATATTTCCCCAAACTTGTCGGATTTTTCTGAATTTTAAACTGGCGAAATTATTGCCAAATCCAGACATGGTGACTATGGTCTCAATGCAAAACACAACCTTAGATAAGAGGATTAGTGCAAATTTTCGGGTATTCTCCATCCCACAATTTATCAATCATTGAGCCTTTTTGATCAAATAATCACATCTACAATTCAACGGTAGAAAAAGAAAGCCCACCCTTTTGACTACTTTCGAAAACACCATCTTATTTCTTTCGTAGCTTAGCTTAAATCTAGTCAACGTAGATTTTCAAATCCACCGACCTTATAATATGTTGAAATTTCTTTGAACCTTCTAGAAATCAGATAAAAAGAGGAGAAAATTTGGAACCAAAACACCCCTTCCCATATGTAAAAGCCCCATTTGAAAACCATAGAAACCTTCTTTGCCTTATCTTTTTCCATATTATCTTCTTCCATATTCTTACGCCATCTATCTTTCGTCACAGCCCCTCTGGTTTCTTAGAGCCCCTTTTTGGTTGATTAGGATTTTTTTGGTAGAACTCGATTCCAAAGCATATGTGGACTATGTGGGTTTATCTTTGATTCCTCTAACAGATCTACTGTTTTTAAGTTTTTCTATGAAATCTGTTTTATTGCTATGATAGATCACCTTCTTATACAAGGAAGAGACAGACAACCCATATAAAGAAGAACAGTGAGAGTTTTTCTATGACTTCTTTTTTATAGCCGTTGTAACGGTATAGACTAAAGTTACAACCTAGTGTATAGCCTTGGGAGAACTATACACAATACACTTCAGTTCCTGAGCTTTCATGAGAAAAAGCTCAGAAAAGGAAACGTCGCATTCAGCATAAAATGGCCAGAAAGCTTAGAAATCGAGCGAAACTCTCGAACAACAGAAAGGGGGATTCTGAGTTCAAATTTTAAACTTTTTGAGGAGTAAACTTGGAATCTGGGCTTTTCCCAGCTCTCGAAGAAGGCCTTAGGACTTAGGACGCGAGGTCGTTTTGATTTTCAGATGCGTATAGTATTGATGGGTTACACAAAAATGGAAATAGATTGGAAATGACTTCAAGGCACGATTAGATCGCTATCTTTAAGACAATATTTATTCTCACTATGCAACGAGATAACGACAAATTCGCCTCCAGGTTATAATGAAGCCTTGGTGATGTACCGATTAGTCACACACTATGTTGAAATGTAGTGTGCGACCCAACGAAACGAAAATACGGAATCACTTTAGTAGGCACACGAATTTTAAGGACACAAAGATAAGATTTAAGGTTTGCAAATACCTTAAACCCCTCCTCTGACCTCTATTTATAATATTCGATGCACCCTTTCAAGGGCAGTTGTATCTGTTGGTTCCATGAAATCGAAGGTCCCGATCGATTCGATCAAGGATTGCAAGGATCTAACGGTACACACTAAACGATTACTTCTTTTGGTTACTGAACAGTCACTAATGGCTATGTCCGAACCGTTTTCATGAACGATGGGAAACCGCCTAATGCACACATGCGTGAAGTATAAAGTGTGCCTTAAAATAGTCAATTGTGTCAATTGTACACGCGTGCGCAATTGCAAACCACCGCTATGAGCATTATTTCCACCTTCAAGTCAAACAACCTAAAAAGCAAGTTTCTTCATATATGGTAGGAAAGTTTCTTATAAACTAGAGAGGTGAGACTAACTTTCTACAACACTTTCAAGTTTTGGTGGGAATAGTTTCCCTCTAATATATTTCAAATGTAAAATCACTTTGACTAGAATGTTGTAAGTTCAAGTTTTGGCAAAAGTAATTTTTCCATATGGAACCATTAAATGAAGGAACCATTTAAAGTTAAGTAATTTTTTTTAACCAAAGTAATAAATAATAATAAAATATTATTAATTTAAAATTAATAATAGATATTTATTTTATTAAATATTAAACATTTCTCCCCTATTGACAAAATAAAGGTAATTAAAATCAATCTTAAATCAGATAACCAATGACATTGTACATATGTACCAAAAATATTTTAAGCACTTCTTGACTACTGTATGGTTAAATGAATGTGTCCTAACAAATTGACCTTCACTTAGTAATAATACATCAAAGTTGATAAAGAACCTTAGTAATCTAAAATCTTAAACTAATTTTCTTGTATAATCAATCGGATATATATCACACACAAAAGCAATCTAAGTTTCATTTCATTCTTACAACCAACACAGTTTATGGCCTTATGTTTATACCCCGATATTCATGAGTTTTTTCAAGAAAAAGTTTTTATCTATCTTAAAAGCGGCAACACTTTTAAACTCATATAAGTCAGTTCCATCATAAATGCCATTGTAACATAGACATTTCAATATTATATGGTATAGACTAATTAAGAGAATTAACTCACCTTCTTCCTTAATGTGACAACCCGGATTTTCTCAACCTAAATTTTGATATATATATATATTTTTTTCTAAACCCAATGGGAAAACTCGGACCACCAGATCGTAGACCACAATCTGATACAGAATACTTGGCACATCCATAAATATACAGAAATCAAAATAATTATTACATATGGCATAATTAAAACCTCCATATCTATAATCTAATAAGAACAAACCTAAATAAACACCAGTGATGACCAACCATCACCTAGCAATGGTGTACCCTAGTACAAATGTACCAAAATATAACTCACCAAATCCACAAAGCACAATTCTATGATCCCTAAATAGAGTACAAATTCTTGTGTGAAAGCTCCCTTCTTTTAGTATCTAATCTGGGCCCTCCCAAACCTACACCTGTGACGTATAGTCGGGGTGAGCTAACAACTAATCTCAGTAGAGGATAAACAACATAAATTCACATTGAACATTCGAAAACATAGCTTCAATCATGAGTCAAAACTATCATTTAATTTCTGCTTCCAAAACTTAATCATTCCCTTTCTTTTCAAACACAATTTTCAAAGCATTCATCAATTTCTTCTATTTCAAAACTCAACCTTAAACATTTAACTTTACCATGATATTCCATCCAAAAGTACACATATCGAAATTTTTTTTAAAACAATTAGACTTATCCAAAAATATTCGAGATTTTACGCACATTCCAAATAACGTCGAATTTGCAAATACAAACTCAAACAACACAAGGGTGTCCAAGGGTGTTCCAAGTTTCCAAAGTGTCCAAGGGATGCAACGATGTTCAATGGTATCCAAAGGTGTCCAATGATTCCAAAGTGTCCAAGGGATGCAATCATGTCTAAGGGTGTCCAAAGGTGTTCAATGATTCCAAGGTGTCCAATGATTCCAAAGTGTCCAAGGGATGCAATTATGTCCAAAGGTGTCCAAAGGTGTTCAATGATTCCAAGGTGTCCAATGATTCCAAGGTGTCCAATGATTCCAAAGTGTCCAAGGGATGCAATCATGTCCAAGGGTGCCCAAAGGTGCTCAATGATTCCAAGGTGTCCAAGCGTGTTCAATGTTTTCAAAGTATGTTCAATGTTTCCAAAGTGTCCAAGGGATGCAATGATGTCCAAAGGATGCAATGATGTTCCAAGGGATGCATATGCAGCGTATGCATGAATGCGTGTACGGATAGACCGCCGTACCGGCCCAAGGGATGCAGTGGAAGAATCCAAAGGTTTCATAATGCAAATGCAAATATCAAAAGTTCAAGCGTCGTTGAGTAAATCACAGTTCCAAGGGTATCAAAATGATTCACGAGTGTCACCAGCGATCTCAAGATCTTACTTTCAAAACACGAGTCGAGCTCAACAATATCAAAGGTTATCTAGAATCGAACATTATCACAGGCATAATACCAATTTCACGAGCTCATATTCTAAATCATAAGACTCCAATTCTAAAATATCCAACTCCGATCAACTCATCATATTCATGCAAACACATCGAATACTATGAATCAAGTCAAATATATAAATTTAAGTCGAGTTTCCCCTACCTTAATCTTGAGGTTGCGCGAAGCCAAGCAAGGTCCTATTGATGGTCTTTCGCCTCAATCTATATCACAAGCACACAATGGTATATCAAAGATCAACTCTACTCACTATAACTTATATGCATTTAAGTATTTTCTCAAAACCAAGGTTGAAACGGGCAAATTCATGTTAATATAGAATTTCAAGTAGCATTCCTCCTAAATTTTGACCTTTAAAACTTTAGATTCATGAGTTAGTCAAAACACAAAAGTTGTAGAGCTCGTCGTCCTCTTTCTAACGCTGTTAGAATTGCATCAATCAGAGTTCGAGGTAAAAAGTTACAGTCGAAATACTGAAGCAGTATCGGCGAGCCCAATCAAAATCGTTCGAACGATTTAAAATCGATCGAACGGTTTCTAATTTCGTTCAAACGATTTTCAAAACCGATTGAACGGTTTCCAAACCGACCAGAAACTTTTAGATTTCACTCTTGACGAAATCGTTCGATCGATTTCTAATTTCGATCGAACAATTTCGTCAGATCTCACCCAAAATCGGGTTCTAACATCTCTAACTCATATTTATTTATTTATTTATTTTTTCTTTAGATCTTAACCCCTTCTCTTAAATTTCCATACACACATACTATATTCCTAATCACATATAAGAAACACAACTTAATCAAAATTCTTACCTCCTATATCCATCGATTCTTCGATCCGAGCTTTCACACAACAAGCTAAATCTTCTTAGCTTGGAGTTCTGGATTTCACACGGATTAGAACACCTTCTTTAATCCTTCGCACACAATGCATCCAAAGCCTACCTCTTCCTCTTTCTCTTCTCTTCTCTCCTCTCCCTCTCTATAGATAGAAACCTAAAGCCTCAACCTTTCAACCAAATGGCTTCTAAAAGAAGCTCCTACCGCTTTTATACTTAAAAGCCCGATTCACGTGTAAAACGCATACACGCCACAACAGATGTATAAGACCCTATAAAATGATCTAACACCATACCGGTGTGCACTTTTCACACCAAAATTAATCCAATCTGAGTCATCAAGTTGACTTTTATCTGCTCAAAATTAGTGACTTGACGGGCACATATCCCGAGGCACACTATTCAAAGTCTAAATTTTTGGAATGTTACACTTACATTATAAGTACCACATTATTACTTTTGATGTTTCGAGATCTATACTCACACTTCAATAATGTGCAATCACTTTTTATTATTTATTTTTCTCATTGAACCTTTAACTTCTGGACTACAGAAAATAGGTCGGGTTACCATCATAGGTGATGTAATTTATTAAACTTTAAACTCATCCCTTCTGATGTTTTAATTACCACATATCTTGCAAGATCTTTTGTAAATGGATCTGCTAGATTTGCAAAGGTCCATATTGAATTAATAGTAATTAATTTTTCACGAAGTAATTGACTAACATAATTATGTTTTAGACTTATATGTCTAGACTTTTTATTATAAATTGTGTCATAAGCTTTAGATAGTGCAACTTCACTATCATAGAATAAAGATATTGGTGGTATAGGCTTAGGCCGAATTGAAATTTCTAATAATAAATTTCTTAACCACTCTACTCCCTTGCTTCCTGCCGAAAGAGCAATACTTTCTGATTCCAGAGTCACATGAGTAATGCATGTTTATTTCTTTGATCCCCAAGAAACTGCGACACCTCCAAAAGTAAATTCCCATTCACTCGAAGACCTTGATTTCGAATCATTGTTTAACTAGCGTTGGTGTATCCTTCAAGTATTGTAGGCCATAATCATGATAATACAACGTGTAATCTTTAGTCTTATTAAAATAACTAAATACTCTACCAATTGCTTTCAAATGTTAATGACTATGATTACTAGTATATCTACTTAACTTTCCTACTGCATAAGCAATATCAGGTTTAGTATAGTGAGTAGCATATATCAAACTACCAATTACTCTAGAATATTCTAATTGTGATACACTTATGCCATCATTGGATTTTAATTTTACACTTAAATCAAAAGATGTTAGTGTTAAATTGTCATTATGTTTAAATTTTTTTAACACTTTTTCTATGTAGTGACTGAGATAAAATGATATTATTATCTCGATTAAATAATTATTCCAAGAATTACATCGGCTTCACTCATGTCTTTCATATCAAATTTTGAAGTTAAAAACTTTTTTGTATTTTCAATACTTTCTAAATTAATACCAAAAATTAAAAGGCCGTCCACATACAAATAAATGATCACACCCTTACCATTTAATGTCTTACTATAAATACATTTATTTGATTCATTCATATTGAATCTATATGATAAAATAATATTATAAAATTTTCATGCTATTGTTTGGGAGCCTGTTTTAGATCATATAGGGACTTAATGAGTTTGCAAACTCTATTTTCATGTCTATGCATTATAAATCCTTCTGATTGTTCCATATATTCTTCTTCAAGTTTACCATTTAAAAATACTATCTTAACATTCATTTGATGAACCTGGAGATTATATGTAATAACCGTACTTTATTTTTACTGTGTATCAATCAATTTGTATCCTGATGTGTACGATCAATTGATGTGCGTGGTGAGACCTTGTGACTAAGGGCAATTTTCGAGGACAAAAATTCTTTAAGGTGAGAAGGATGTAACATCCCGAAAATTTGGACTTTGAATAGTGACCTCGGGATGCGTGCCTGACTTTGAATAGAGTACCTTGAGATGTGTGCCCGTCTGATCACTGTTTCGATCAAGTGAGAGTCAACTTGATGACTTGGGTTGGATTAGTTTTGGTGTGAGAAAGGTGCACACTAGTGTGGTATAAGAACCATTGGATTGGGTCACATATACATTAGATACGTATGTGTGTTTTGTAGGTGAACCGGGTCATTTATGTATTTAAGAGAGGAGGCTTCTTTTAGAAGCTATTTTTCATTTGAGGGTTTTAGGGCTTTGGGTTGTTGGAAGAAGAAGGAGGAGAAATCTTGCGGATCAGGATGCGTTGAGTTTAGATTTTTCATGAAAAAGGTTCGTGGACTCGGGGAAAAGAAAGATCGCCGTTGGTTTCAATATGTGCGTCGTTTGGGCGTTTTGTGCCGTTTGGGGGTTTTGGAAACCCATTTCTTCGAGCGAAGAGATCGTGTGTTTTGAGCCGCTAATCGTAGCGTGGGTTTGTGTGGAAGGTTTGCCGACGATTGAGAAGGGTTGGTTGTGATCATGGAGTTCGGAGATGCTCGGTTTGGGTTTTGAAAACCCTTTTACGAAACGGAGAAGATGATCTGATCTATGGGTTAATCGGACCGATTTGAGGTAAGGTTTTGTAGATTTATGTTATGCATGATGATTTAGCTTAGATTTGTTGTGTAAATGATGGATTAAGAGAAGAAAAAGGGAGAAAATTTGAGAAAAATGAAGGTTTTGGCGAAATCTGCAAATTTCGATCGATCGAAATAGATTTCGATCGATCGAATTTGACTTAAGACTTATGGAATTTGATTTATGAAGGTTTTCGATCGATCGAAATTAAATTCGATCAATCGAAATGGATTTCGATCGATCGAGTTTAAAATTCGATCGATCAAGAGGTATAGAATAGGGAGTGTCATGATTTTCTATTGGAATTTGATCGATCGAAATGGATTTCGATCGATGGAGTTTAAATTCGATTGATCGAAATTAGATTTCGATCGGTCGAATTTGATTGTGTGTGCCGACAGTACTTCGGTGTTTTAGCCATAACTTTTCGTCCTGAACTCGGAATTAGGTGATTCTTGAGGCGTTGCAAAGAGGACAACTAGACCTATAACTTTCATATATATTAAAATCGACTAATCAAATGTTTTAGAGGTAAAAATTTGGAGGGAAGTCACATCAAATTTGAGTTGGAGCGTTTCGACTGAGGTACCGATACAATCTCGATACTTTAGCCGTAACTTTTTATGTCGAACTCCGTTTGATGTGATTCTTGTTGCGTTGGAAAGATAACTTCAAGATCTATAATTTTTATATTTTGAATAACTTATGAATCTAAAGTTTTAAAGGTCAAAAGTGTATGGAAAGTTACGTCAAATTTCAGATTAACATGAACTTGTCCATTTCCGCCTCGTGTTGAGAAACATTTATAGATGTCTAAGTTATAATAACTAGAGTTAGTCTTTGATACATGGTATGTTCGTGATGTAGATTGAGGATGGAAAGCCATAGATAGAGCTTCGCTTGGCTTCGCGCTGCATCGAGGTTAAGGTAGGGGAAATTCACCATCTAATTGCATTTTTGATTTTGTTCATAGATGATGTGATATAAATGAATGTTTTGTAACTGTTTTAGAAAATATGAAAGCTTTGAAGTATGAATTTGTAATTGAACACATGTGTATGTTCGTTTCGTTTATGTATCGATTTTCATTCCATTCATGTATCTGTTTGTGTTTCGTTTCGTATCCGTTTGTGTTCCATTCCGTTTTCGAATTCGTTTATGTTCCCGCTAAGGAAGTTGAATTGAGAACTCTTTGAATCTGAACAACGAGTGGCGGAGAGGAGTTGAGTCTCCGAAGAGGGGTTGAGTCCCCGGGGTTTTTACTCAGTTCCCGCTTATGGGATGCTTTGGCCCCTCGTTGATTTGTGACCCTACGTAATGTGATGTGAAGATACTTTGTGTGCAAAGAGGGATTGAGTCCCCGAGGTTACGACCTTGTTCCCGCTTATGGGATCCTTTGGCCTTCTGATATATGTACTTTGGTTCCCCGCTTATGGGATGGGTTGGTCATACTTTGTGTGCAAAGAGGGGTTGAGTCCCCGAGGTTACGACCTTGTTCCCGATATGGGATGCTTTGGCTTTCGATATGTTTGTTCTATTTCTTGATACGTCTCGTTCTCGTATGCTTCAATTTGATGATATGGTGCTCCGTTTTGTTATGCTCTTACCGTGATATGTCACCGTCTCTAACATGTTCTGTTTTAATTTTTTCTGCTTCTATTTTCAGCTATGTTTTGATAATTATCTTTGTTTTTCATATGTAATTATTCTCGATATGTTTGTTTCCGCTGCGCTATGTTTTGAAAATGAAAATGTAATATTTACAACTCAGTTTGATACAAAATGGTTTTTAAATTATGTCACCGAATCTATGCACTTCAATGATAAGATATGAATTGTGTTTGAATTTCTTCTACTGAGCTTGGATGAAGCTCACCCTTCGACTATACGTCACAGGTTTGGCAGTTAGCAAGATACGGGATTTAGGTTTGAGGACTTGTGGAGTAGTAAGATTTCGGGATCGTAGATCTATATTGAGTTTTGGTAAGCTTAGTTTTGTAATTCTTTCAATACACTCGTATGTTCTTATTTTTAATTACTGTTCTTTCACTGTAGAACTGAAGTCTATGTTTCCGCTTTGTTGTACCAATATCTTCTGTATCAGATTGTGATCTACGATCTGGCGGTCCGAGTTTTCCCATTTGGAATAAGTTAATATATATATATATAATATCATGATTGAAGAAATCTTAGCCACTGGAGCATAGGTATCAAAATAATCAGTACCATATTTTTGTCTAAAACCTTTGACAACAAGTCTAACCTTAAACTTATTTATATTGCCATTAGAATTAAGTTTCCTTTTGAATATCCACTTACAATCTATAGGTTTAGATCATTGTGGTAAGATTATTAATTCTCATGTATTTTTAGACATGATAGAATCTATTTAATGGGATCATGAATCTGTCATTCGGGAATATGACAGTGGAACTCAACATTTTTAATATTGCCAAGCAGCCCATGGAGGATGATGAACATGCACAAGCATGCATACTCGATGAAATTGTAGAGGAAATATTTAATGCATCTGAATCTGAAGATCCTTTAGCAGCTTGCCTTGCGCATTTTGGAGAAAATTTCGATGTGGATCAACTAATCCAAGAAGTAAATCACATGTTGGATTCCACACCACGTCTGGGTGAAGAACAGGAAATAGAGTGTGGAACTCAAATTGAATTAATCAAGGAAAAGCCGAAAGAGGAGGAGAAAGTGTCCCTAGAACTTAAACCTCTTCCGGAAAATCTCAAGTATGCCTACCTGGGGGAGAATGAAACTCAACCCATTATAGTATCATCAACACTGGATGCGAATCAGCAAGGTCAACTCATGAATGTACTGAAAGAGCACCAAAGTGCCCTCGGTTGGTCGATAAAAGATATCAAAGGCATTAGTCCGACGGTGTGTATGCACCGAATCCATTTGGAAGACAATGCTAAGCCTTCTAGGGAACCACAGAGGAGACTGAACCCTATAATGCAAGATGTGGTCTGAAATGAGGTAATCAAACTTTTAGATGCTGGAATCATATACCCCATCTCGACAAGAATGGGTCACCTCTACACAAGTGGTCCCTAAGAAATCGGGAATCACAGTGGTGAAGAATGAAGAAAACATACTGGTCCCTACAAAAATTCAAACAGGGTGGAGAGTGTGCATTGATTATCGTAAGTTAAATTTGATGACGAGGAAAGATCACTTTCCACTTCCGTTTATCGATCAGATGTTAGAAAGATTGGCCGGGCATGAGTACTATTGCTTTCTCGATGGCTATTCCGGGTATAACCAAATAGTCATTACATCGGAGGATCAGGAGAAGACCACTTTCACATGTCCTTTTGGTACTTTCTCCTACCGACGAATGCCGTTTGGGCTTTGTAATGCACCAGCTACATTCCAAAGATGTATGCTGAGTATTTTTTCGGATATGGTCGAGCGATTCCTGGAAGTCTTCATGGACGACTTCTCGATACATGGAAACAGTTTTGCTGACTGTTTGAATCATTTGTCGCTAGTGCTTGCACGATGCCAGGAGAAGAACCTTGTTCTTAACTGGGAAAAATGTCACTTCATGGTTAAAGATGGCATTGTTTTGGGACACATCATATCGTCCCAGGGTATTGAGGTCGATAAGGCTAAAGTTGATTTAATTGCCGACCTACCACCACCGAGGACAGTGAAGGAAATCAGATCTTTTCTGGGCCACGCCGGTTTTTACAGGCGTTTTATTAAAGATTTCAGTAAGATAGCACGGCCGCTCTGCAGCTTACTTTCAAAAGATGCCCCATTCATCTTTGATGATAAATGTTTGCGGGCCTTTGAAACCATTAAGGCCGAATTGATAAAAGCTCTAATAATTCAATCTCCGAACTGGGCCTTCCCATTCGAAATTATGTGCGACGCCTCTGATTATGCAATTGGAGCTGTTTTGGGGCAACGAATAGAAAAATTACAGCATGTAATCTACTATGCAAGTCGCACTCTCAACGATGCCCAGTTGAACTACTCGACCACTGAAAAGGAACTTTTGGCGGTAGTTTTCGCGTTGAATAAATTTCGATCCTATTTATTAGGATCTAAAGTTGTGGTATTCACAGATCACGCTGCTCTGCGTTATCTGTTCGCTAAGAAAGACGCTAAGGCACGTTTAATTAGGTGGATCTTGTTGTTGCAAGAGTTCGATTTGGAGATCAATGACAAGAAAGGTTCAGAAAATGTGGTGGCCGATCACTTGTCACGAATAATTATTGAGAAACCTGACGAGCCTGTTCCGATCTTGGAGCACTTCCTAGATGAACAGTTGTTCAGGATTGATTGCCCACCTTGGTATGCAGATCTTGTCAATTTCCTAGTCACCGAGAAATTACCTCACCATTGGTCAAAGAATGAGAAATCTATTTTCTTAGCTCGGGTGAAACACTATTTTTTCGAAGATCCGTACTTATTCAAATCATCGTCTGATCAAATCATACGAAGATGTATTCACGAATCGAGCAACCACGAATCATCTCGTTACATCATGAGTTAGCTTGTGGAGGTCACTTTAGTTCCAAAATGAAAGATCTTTCAAAGTGGTTTTCTTGGTCGACGATCTTTAAAGATTGTCATCAACATTGCAAATCCTGTCACAACTGTCAAATGCTAGGCCGAATCTCAAAGCGCAACATGATGCCGCTCAATCCAATTTTAGAAGTTGAATTATTTGATGTTTGGGGGATCGATTTTATGGGTCCTTTCCCGAATTCGTTTGGAAATACGTTCATTCTTGTCGGTGTTGACTATGTTTCGAAATGGGTAGAGGCCGCGGCCTGTAAATCTAATGATCACGGAGTAGTGATCAAATTTCTCAAGGATCAAGTGTTTTCACGTTTTGGCATTCCAAAGGCGATAATCAGCGATGGGGGAAAGCACTTTTGCAATAAAGTGTTCACCCAATTAATGAAGAAATATGGTGTCACACACAAAGTTGCTACACCATACCACCCTCAGACAAGTGGCCAAGTTGAAGTCTCTAATCGGGAACTTAAGCGGATTTTAGAAAAGACTATCAATCCGAACCGTAAAGACTGGTCATTAAAGTTGAATGACGCTCTATGGGCGTATAGAACTGCATTTAAATCTCCAATTGGCATGTCGCCGTATCGGTTGGTCTTTGGTAAAGGATGTCACCTCCCGGTTGAATTGGAACATCGAGCATTTTAGGCCGTTAAGTCATTGAATTTCGATCTCCTGAAATCTGGTACCCAAAGGGGTCTCCAAATAAATGAATTAGAGGAAATCCGTGCTGATGCATATGACTGTGCTAAATCGTATAAGGACTGTATGAAACAGGTTCATGATCAATCTATTCTGCGGAAATCGTTCGTTATTGGTCAACAAGTTCTACTCTACAATTCCCGACTTCATTTATTTCCGGGGAAACTAAAAACCCGTTGGAGTGGTCCTTTCAAAATCTCTCGAATACTCCCCAATGGGGCAGTAGATATTATCAACCCGAAATACGGGAATGTTTTTCGAGTTAACGGTCAGCGATTGAAACCGTTCCTTGAGAATGCGATTGCATTCTCTGCCACTATTTCTTTGAGTAAGCCACTGGCTCACCCTGACTGAGCTATTCCCATAGTCGAGCTATCGACTTTAAACTAGCGCTCATTGGGAGGCAACTCAATTGTGTATTTTCCGTTTGGTTTTGTTTTGTTTTGTTTTTTTTTTTAATAAAAAATAAATTTAAAAAAAATAATAATAATAATAATAATAATTTTTTTTAGGAGGTCGATGAATCGACCCCTCTGTCGATTAATCGACCCCCAAAGGGTCGATGCATCGACCTTTAGGGATCGATTAATCGACCCTCTGTTGCTAAAAAAAAAAAAAAATAAATAAAAAATTTTGGGTGTCGATGCATCGACCCCACTGTCGATTAATTGACCCCCAGAGGGTCGATGCATCGACCTTCAGGGTTCGATTAATCGACCCCACCGTTTTTTTTGGTTTTTTTATTTTTTTTGCGACGGCACTCCTATTGGAACTCTAATTTGCCACTTTTCTCACGCCCGTGGACTCCCTTAGACGTACTGCCACACTTTGCATTGTTTCTTTTCTGCAGGACACCTCTTTCCACTCCTACTCCAACTCTATATTTTTTTTCCCTTTATATTCCCCTTTAGGCTCACTTTACATTAACTCTACACAATCTTTCTTATGGCCCGACGATTATATCTCACCAGAGCACGATTACCAAAGATGGAGGAGACTGCTAAAAAGCGGGAGCGCCGCTCTCATCGGACGGTCCCTTTTGTGTCCGACAATGTTGAAATCATCGACCTCGATCCTATGATCGTTCCTTACTGGGGAGAACCATCTCAAAAAAAGGTAAATCGCTCCAAATCTCCTACACCGTGCATCAATACTGATATCGAGATAATTGATGTGATGCCGTCACCGTCTCCCCCATCTTCATCTCCTACTTTCGCCTCCCCACCTCCATCCATACAATCGGCGGTGTCTCATCAATTTTCCCTTGATCTTTGGGAGAAATTGTTCCCTGTGCCTAAGAATATCCATTTAAGTGACCCGAGGTGGATGGGTCCGCCTGCCAATGATTAACAGAGTTGGATTCATGTTTAGTTTAGGATTTAGGATTTAGGATTTCTTAGTTTTTTTTTTCTTTCCTTTTTATTTTATTTTGTTTACTTTAGGTTATTTTTCTTTCCCTAAATAGTGTAATCATATTCCCTTCAATATATTTTTTGTTATGTTCCAATTTGATGCACATATTCTCTGCACCTGATCTTTGTGTTGAGGTACTTTTTTCAAACAGGTTTGGGGGTGCGCTACTTCTTTCAGTCAATGCGGACATTGTCATCTTTAGGTTTGGGGGTATGGTTAATTATTTTACGTCATTTATATGTTTTATTTGAAAAAAAAAAAAAATTTTTTTTTTTTAATTTTGAAGTCATCATGCACATTATTTTACGATTGTTTTCAAACTTTAGTTGATGATGCATGTGAATTTAATTTTGAGAATAATAGTGTCATATTTTGATTACTTGTATCTAAGATGATGAAGCTTAATGTGATATTTTATGGATAATTTTGATATTCATGCCTAGAATTTTTACACTGATACCAAGCTAAGACTTAGAAATCGATGAACTGTTTTGAATGTTGAATCTTAGGATCTCAGTGGAGACTAAACCCAGTGAGCTTTAGAGCTAATTTCCCGTCATTGATGAGTGAATATATAAACTCGGAGTTTTCTTTGAATACGACTTATTTTGCATAATCTCATACACTTCATTTTGACTTGTGACTTTGCATGAAATCAAATTTATATCATTATGTTAGAATGTATTGTATATCTATTCAAGACAAATAGGCAAAGTTACTATCTTTTAAGGACATGATTGAAGGCCATCTTTGGCTCGTTTGTGCTTAAAATGTCCCACCTCAAATAAATTTATCTTTCTAGTACCCCTTTGAGCCTATTGAAAAATTTACCTTTATACATTCTTTGATAAGCCACGTTAACCTTTAACCGTTCACCATTTCTGAAAATTGACTTTACCTTTTTATTTCTGAGAAATTAGGAACGAGGGATGAGAGTGAACGAAAAGAGAGTAAGTGGAGAGATACTGAGTTGTGGTGTTTACTGAGAGTGTATGGCAAAAATAAAAAGAAAAAGGGGGGAGAAAAAGAAAAAGAAAATTGTGAAAAATAATGAAAAATCTGAGGTGCTTCAAGAAAAGGAAATTCAAAAGAAAAAGTGAGTTGAGAAAAATAGAAATTTTTTTTTTGAGAAAAATAGTGAGAGAGTAGAAAAGAAAAAGAAGAGAAATAGCAAAAATCAAAAAGGAGTTTCTTTCCTAATTTCCCAGAAACTTTGAATCCCAACTTCCAATTCTTTCTTACCCTTTCCTAAGCCCCATTACAACCCTAAAAAGACCTTCATGATCTGATCTTGCATTAGTAACTGCCTTGTGGAGAGTAAATATGTGATACTTATGACACTTGATATGACATGCTTAGGATATACAAGTATCTTCTTATGAGATTTATTTTTGTTCATTGATTGCATCGTGTTTCATTTATCATATGAGACCTTTTTATTTGCTTTGTATTGACCTCTCACATATGTGCGAAAACTTATCCACTATCGGTGTCTTTATATTCTGAGAGTATACCTAAAGTGAGGATTGAGTCAAAACAATAGATCCAACGGTTTTCCGTTTGAACTAGTTCTGAGATGAATGAATTTTGGTTTGGTTATGCACACACTTCACGTTTAGGCATGAATGGATGAGCTATCTAACGATTTAAGCATTAGACTAATTTGAATGGATATTAGTATGATTAGTATAACATTGTTATCTAAAATTGAGAATTCGCATGTTGAATTGATTAATGATTTTTGTTTTTGAATGGTATATATGTTATTAAAATCATGTTTTGAAAACTCAATTTTATCGATGATTTCAAAAATATATTGAAGTTTGTGGGTAACTTCACTGTAAACCTTCAGGAGACACAACTCCTCCACTAGGATCACCTAGGGGTTTAAAGGCTTGTTGCACATGCTAAGTGCAATCGTGTTCCCTACGAAAGTGGCATTTATTTTCTTTAGTTTGCTTTGCTCGAGGACTAGCAAAGTGTAGGTTTGGGGGTATGATGAGTACTGAAAAATGAGGATATTTTACCCCTAAATACCTATATTTAGCTGTCCGATGAAGGCTATCTGATGAGATTGATTAGATTTGAAGTGTTTCAGGTAAATATAAGCCAAGTATAGAAAACAGTCCAAGAATTCTGAATATAATGTCAAAACACTGCAACTTCGGGTAATCAAGAACTTGGTGCGACTTGCGGCTAAATTTGGACCTTCAAGACGGCTGAATTACGAAATTGTCAAAACATGAAAGTTATAGATCTTTTCGTCAGCTTTCCAACGGCACAAGAATCGTCTAAATCTGAGTTCAGGACAGAAAGTTATGGCCGAAATACCGAAGCAGTATCTGAACCAAGAAGAAGTGCTGAATTTCACGGATTTCTGTGGTCGATGCATCGACCCTACAGGTCGATTAATCGAGCCAGAGTCAGAGTCTGACACGAAACTGACACTGGAAATCTAATTTTTGGGACTTTTTGGCGGCTCGATGCATCGACCCTCCCTGGTCGATTAATCGACCCGAAAATAGTGGCTTAGGAGACTTCCGCGACGACGGGTCTATTTAAAGCGACTCAAACACTTCGGAAAAATATATCTTTTTAGAATTAGAATTACGTAGGAATTAGTTTTAGGAAAGAGTTTTAGTTTTTAGCCATTATTTTTCATAGTTAGACATAGAAATAGGAAAATTTTATTATTCTTTTGAGAGCTCTGTTCCCTTTAATTTTTCAGTACTCATTCCTAAATTTTATCCAAAGTTTATTCCTGCATTAATTTCGTTTCTGAAGATCATCATATTTGTGGATCAACGTAATTTCTTTTGAA
The DNA here is from genome assembly GCA_021018995.1 of Chloranthus sessilifolius. Taxonomy (NCBI): domain Eukaryota; kingdom Viridiplantae; phylum Streptophyta; class Magnoliopsida; order Chloranthales; family Chloranthaceae; genus Chloranthus; species Chloranthus sessilifolius. The sequence goes on from CM037592.1 coordinate 120,899,919, forward strand.
GTTTGAGGTAATTTTAATTAATGTTATTTTCCCGTCTTTATTTATTTATGTCATTTAATTACAATATGTGTGGCTAAATTTATAGAGATGGGGATCTAATGATTCCCATCCGAGGGATGTACTTTTAATAATATAAATTTAAGATTAAAATATGAGATTTTATTTTATGGTTGTTGTGCTATCATGAACGGATGAAATCCCCGCCACTAACCGGGATCGCGTGTGCCTAGCCATGCCCGGGATCTCAAATCTGTGATGGTAATTTTACCCAATCATTGTTATGGTCTTTTTGCTTTCATCGTGTGGATCTAATTACGATTATGTTCTGGGATTGAGTGTGCCTAGCCATGCCCTGGATCTTGGTTCTGTAATGGTAATTTTATCTTAAATACTCCCTAATCTGAATAAAGTGTGTCTAGCCATGCCCTTGATTTCAGATTTATAAGTGGTATTCTTGTTAGAATTTTCACCCACTTTGGGGATGATTTTTATTTGAACCTGAGATCATGTGTGCCTAGCCATGCCCTTAATCCCAGATCTACATATGAAAATCATCTAAGTCCTGATTGCAGGGATGCAATGTGGAGCCTATTAGGGTGTTGACCATTGATCTTCCATAAAAGATGTTTGTTACCAATGAAATATCTCATAAGTTAATCCTTATATTTATATTATAGGAAGAACGGACCAAAGATGGGAGGATTTAGTATCTTCATCGTTATCATCATCTTCACTTTTATTTTTGAATTATCAATTGAATTTTAGTTTGTAGTCATTAATTACCACCAACTGCTTAAATCATAAAACTGGTAGAATACTGTTAGATCTTCATAGATTTCTAGAATTGCTTGTCTCTTTTAGATATTTCAAAATTAGTCCTCGTGGGAACGATCTCGTACTCCGCACCCACTATATACAAACCGATTCGTGCACTTGCGAGTAAAACATTACATTAAAAATATCACATCACTTGTAGCCTTCACTCAGGGGGTACTAAATTTTATAGTTTTCACGGCCATGCACCCCATCAGTCATACACACACTCGAGCGCGAGCCGAGCCGGGTCGGGTTGGGACGGGCACGAGCACATGTACGTGGTGTGGCGGTGCAGTGCATTTAGTTAATTTTTGAACAAAAGTGTAACCGCATTTTTATAGTTTTTTTTATTATCGTTTGAATTTTAAACTGCTCTTTTGTAAAAGGATATGCCCATTCAGTTACTTTTAATGGATATGCCCGTTTAGTTACACCTGTTGATTTCTATAAAAGGGACCCGAGATCCTCATTTTCATATACTGCATTTTCTATTCTGTTTTCTTGATTTTAAAGCTTTATTTCAGAGTTCCTTTCTTGGATTGTTTGGTGTTTTGATTGCGTGATCAAATTCAGTTCGTTGTATCATGGAACCGATTTTTCGGTAACCTGTTGGTGACCACTTGATTAGAGTGGGAGGGGCAAATATCGGTTTAAAGACAATGATATTCAACGTGTCTCGAACTAGATCTGCGTATTTCTTAATTTCAATATTTATTTTTTCGGTTATCTTTTCGAAAACCTGTACCAATATTTCTAACAATTTTAAACCGATATGACTCATGTCATAGCCTCGACTTCTCTCACATTGACAAATAACATCCATCCCGTGCTCCCTAACAACATCCATAAGTTAGACAGTTTCGATGGTTCGAACTTCAAAAGGTGACAATAGAAATGATATTTTCTATTGACCACGCTAAAAGTTATGTACATTATCATGAATCCGTGCCTAACTGTTACCAAATCATCAATACTCAATGAAGGCCGTAAAAAGCATAAATGGGAAGAAGCCGACCACACTTGTAAGGGCTACATTCTGAATACATTATCGGATTCATTGTTCGACATCTATCGCGCTTACAATACTTCGAAGGAACTCTGGGACGCACTTGAGAAGAAATATAAAATTGAAGATGCAGGATATAATTATTATATTATCAGTCAATTTTTTAATTTTAAGTCGATGATAAACCTATTCTTCACAAATTGCATAACTTTCAAGTTGTCATTAATTATATGATTTCAAAATTTTAATTTTAAGTCGATGATAAACCTATTCTTCACAAATTACATAACTTTCAAGTTGTCATTAATTATATAATTGCTAATGGTTCTCATTTCGATAAGAATTTTTTAGTTGGTGCAGTAATCGCCAAATTGCTTCCATCTTGGAAAGATTCCCGAAAAATTCTTAAGCGTAATAATAAGAAGATTTATATGGAAGATCTCCTTTATTTAAGTATTGAGGAACAATCCTAAGTTAGGGACAAAATCGAGGATCACATAGATATGACACTAAACGCACACTTGGTTGAGTCTAAGGTTGTTAGTGGGCTATCAAAAAAGAGAAAGAAATGATATTCACTCCAACGAGAATAAGAAATTCACCAAGACCATGATACCGAAGAATGGTGGATGTTACCACTGTAGAAAACCCAAACATTTCAAACAAGATTGTCGCCTCTTCAAGAAGTTCAAGAATCAATCGAATGCAGTGTTAGAGAAAAATAACTTCGTAGTTGTTCTCTCGGAAGTCAATATGATTAGTGACATTAATGAATGGTGGATCGACACGGGTGCCACAAAACATGTGTGTAATAATCATGACATGTTTGTGACATATAAAAAAGCTGATGATGATCGATATTTCTTTATGGGGAACTCATCTACTGCGAAGATCATAGGGCATGAAAAAGTAAAATTGAATGTCACATCCGAAAAAGTAGTGACACTTACTGATATGCTCCATGTACTCGATATTCGCAAGAATCTTGTATCAGGTGGTTTACTAATCAAGCATAATTTCAAACTTATATTTGAATTGGATAAGTTTATCTTATCCAAGAATGGTGAATTTATTGAAAAAGGATATGCCATAAGAAGCATGTTCAAATTGAATGTACTTAATCAAATAAATAAAATCTTTCATTCTTCTTACTTGATCTCTCTTTTTAATTTATGACATGATAAATTGGGACATCTTAATTGTAGATTTATGAAATACAAAGCTAATTTAGATTTAATTCTCATTCATGAATTTTTTGATAGTAGTGCCTGTAGTATATGTGCTAAGACTAAAATTACTAGAAAATATTTTTCTAGTGTTATTAGAAATTTGTGCTTATTAGATCTAATACATAGTGATATTTGTGATTTAAACAATATTCTTACTAAGAGAGAAAAATGATATTTTATTACTTTTATAGATGATTTTTTAAAATATGCTCATATATATTTATTAAATATTAAAATGAGGCTTTTAAAAAATTTAAAATTTATAAAGCTTTAATAGAAAATCAATTAAATAAACGAATAAAAGTTATTAGATCTGATAGAGGTGAAAAATACATGTCAAATGAGTTCTCTGATTTCTGTGAAGTTCATGGAATTCGTTATAAAGTGACGGCCCTTTACATACCGCAACAAAATGGAGTTACTGAAAGAAAAAATAGAATATTAGTAGAAATGATTAATGCAATGTTGGTTAACGCTAATTTAGATAAAAATTTATGGGATAAAGTTTTATTAACTGCTACTCATATTTTGAATAGAATTCAATATAAGAAACCTCTAACAACTCCTTATGAACTTTGAAAAAATAGAAAACCTAGCTTAGCTTATTTTAAAGTATAGGAGTGTAGGGCACTTGTTAGATTAATAGATCCTAAAAGACTTAAGATAGGTCTTAGAACTATTGAGTGTGTATTTATAAGTTATGCACAAAATAGTAAAGCTTACAAATTTCTAGGTACGAAATCTAATGATAGTATAAATAAAAATACAATACTAGAATCTAGAGATGCTATATTCTGCGAATCTAAATTTACTACTTTGACTAATAAATTAAATGATGAAAGATAAACTTATGAAGATTGAAAATCTTCTAAATCTAAATATATTATTGAATCTTCGAGTGATGAAGAAGTCATCATTGAACCTAGAACAAGTAAACGTCAACGATTTGAAACTAGTCTTTTAAAATATTATTATATCTATCTTATTGAAGGGAATAGAACGAAAAGTACTAAGAAATATTTATGTCTAAATATAGACAATGATTCTATCACTTTTAACGATATCATAAAATTTAGAGATAATACTTTTTGGAAAGAAGCTATAAATGATGAAACGGATTTCATAATGGGAAACAAAACGTAATCATTAGTAGAATTATGAGAAGGATCTAAACACATAAGACGTAAAGAAAACTTAGAACGGATGGAATTATAAAAAAATTTAAGGCAAGATTAGTTGCTAAAGGATATAGGCAAAAAGAAGGTATTGACTATTTTGACACATACGCACCCATTGCTAGAATTTTCACTATAAAACTTCTAATTGCCTTAGTTTCTATACACAAGTTAAAAATTCATAAAATGGATGTTAAAATCGCTTTCTTAAATGGTGATTTAAAAGAAGAGGTTTATATGAAACAATCAGAAGAGTTTGTTCTTCCTAAAAAAGAAAAGAAAGTTTGTAAGCTTTTTAAATCTCTATATAGGTTAAAACCAACACTAAAACAATGATATGAAAAGTTTGTTAATACAATTACTAATTTTGGATTCAAAACTAATGACGATGACAAATGTACGTATTGTAAATTTTCTAATAATAATGGTGTTAATATGTCTTTATGTGGATGCCTTACTTATTTTTGGAACTAATTTAGAAGTTATTTTGGATACTAAAAACTTCTTAAGTTCATCGTTTATCATGAAAGACATGAAAAAGGTAGATGTAATTTTAAGAATCAAAATTATAAGAAATGAGAATACGTTAACTTCAACTCAATCTCATTATGTTGAAAAGATTTAATTATTTTAATTTGAAACATTTTAATACAGCTTTGGATATTAATATTAAGTTACCTAAAAATGATAGAAGATGCGTGCAACAATTAGAATATGAAAGAGTTATTGGTAGTCTTATGTATGCAATGCATTGTACAAGGCTGGATATTGTATTTGCGGTAAGTAGTTAAGTAGATTTATAAGTAACCCTAATTTTATTCATTAGAATATTATTTCTCATATTTTTAGATATTTAAAAGATACTATTAATTATAGTTTATATTTTTCTGAATATCCTCAAGTGTTAGAAGGATATAGCGATATAAGCTGGATATCTAGTTCGGAAGAATCAAAGTTTACAAGTGGATGGATATTCACTTTTAGAGGTGTTGCGATCTCATGGGGATCAAAGAAGCAAACTTGTATCACGCATTCCACTATGGAATCAGAATTCATTGCCTTAGCGGCAAGTAGAAAAGAAACAGAAAGGTTAAGAAATGTATTAATAGAAATTCCAGTTCTGATTAAAAATCATTGCCACCAATCTCTATATATTGTGATAGTGAAACAATACTATCAAAGGCTTATAGTCAAACGTATAATGGAAAAAATAGACACATTGGTCTAAGACATAACTATGTAAAATAATTACTTAGAGATGAAGTAATCTCAGTAATTGGGGCCAACTCTGCGAAAACCCTGACGGATCCGTTTACTAAAAACCTTGGCAAAAATAAAATTTACAAGACATCTATAGGAATGTGTTTAAAGCCATTAAACCTAAACAATTACTTATGATGGGAACCCTACCTAATATTTGTTTAATCAATATTTACGTTCAAAGAAAAAAATAAGTCGTAAATACGTGACAGCCAAAAGACACTATATTGATGAGAAATAAATCTCATATACATCTCAGGAAGGATAGTGTTTCACCTGTAATGGATAAGAGAAGATTAAGCATTGCTCTTAATAGTCCTATAACACCATGTGTTGAGATGTTAAAGTTACAAGGACATCTCTTATAGATCTAACTATAAGTGTTAGGGTGGAGCCGCCTTCAATGAGACATAACTTTATCTCATAAATACTTACGAAATCCATGATACTAACATAGGGCCTAAATGTGCTAATCTATTTATTGGCTCAAGGCTTTTAGTCTTCACCCAGGGGGTACTGAATTTTGTAGTTTCTACCACCTTATACCCCATCAGTCACACACACACACACACGCGCCGAGTCGAGCCGGGCTGGGTCGGGACGGGACGGGCATGAGCATGTGTACCTGGCATGACGGTGCAGTGCATTTAGTTAATTTTTGAAATTGCTTTTTTATAGTTTTGTTTATTATCATTTGAATTTTAAATCGCTCTTTTGTAAACGGATATGTCGGTTTAGTTACTTTTAACGGATATGTCCATTCAGTTACACCTGTTATTTTCTATAAAAGGGACCCGAGACCCTCATTTTCATATACTGCGTTTTCTATTCTGTCTTCTCGATTTTAAAGCTTTGTTTCAGAATTTCTTTCCTGCGCTATTTGGTGTTCTAGTTGCGTGATCAAATTCATCAAATCTATCACAAGAATACGCTGTCAGTTCGTTGTATCCTGGAACTGATTTGTCGGTAACCTGTTGGTGACCACTTGATTATAGTGGTAGGAGCAAATATCAGTTTAAAGACAACGATATTCAACGTGCCTTGAATCGGATCTACGTGTTTCTTTATTTCAATCTTTATCTTTTTGGAAACCTGTACCAATATTTCCAATATGGAGTACATCATTAAGGGTGACAGATTTTTCAGAAGAGAAGTTAAGAACAACTTTCTTTGTCCTAAAACTTTGGCAGTAGTGAAATTTCTCATAAACAATTCATGTCCATCTTGTGCTTTCTCATAGGATACAAAATTATTCTTATTAGAGGTCATATACTTAGTAGCCCCAGAATCAAGCAACTATTCATTTTCACCATCTACTATGTTGATCTCGGAGATCACTGCAACGAGATCTACTTCATCCATAACGTTTGCCTGATTTTTATTCTTCAAGAATTCTCGGCAATCACATTTGAAGTAATCAGGTTTCTTGCAATAAAAATAAGTACCATTTTTTTGCCTTTTCCTCTCTTAAAATCCTTCTTTTTTGGCTTCAATTTAAAGTTATTTCCTTTATTCTTCTTCTTCGATGAATTGGATACATCTTCAATAATGTGAGCCTTGAAGACAAGTTTAATTTTCTCTTCCTCCTTGTCATATAGACAAGCCTCTTCTTCTATGCGAAAATGAGTCAAAAGTTTTTCCATTGTTCGATTTTCTTTAGTATGTTTCAAATTATTTCCGTAATATTTTCATCCTAACGGTAATTTTATAATAATCGCGGAGACTTGAAAACTTTCGTCTATTGTGCTTTCTTCCGTTACGATTCTAGTGCACTTGCTCCAAAATAAGTTTAGAATCATTTATCTTAAAATTAAATAACTCACATACTAAATATATGTGCACATCAACTTCTTCTACTTTATATTTCCGTGCAAGGGCCTCACATATCTCCCTTGTGGTCTTGTAAGGTTGATAAACATCAAAGAGAGAATAGACAAGAGAATTGAGAATATAGTCTTTGCATGTGTAATTGTCGCATTTCCATTTTGTACAAATTCTATCTTTTTTAATATTTCGTCTTCATGCTTCGATGGTGGTGAGCCCATTATGGGAACGTAAGCGACTTTCATGTTTTTGAGTAGGAAGTGTACTTTTGATTATCATCGTTTGAAATTAGTGTTGTTAAAGCATTCGAGTTTATTGATATTCGTGTTGGAGAGATCCATCACTTTTTGTGTCATGATAATATTATTTTAAAATTGTTGGTGGGTTAAATAAAAAATGATGGAAATAACGTCAAGGCATGATTAGATGGCTATCTTTCATAAATATTTGTCCCCACTATCCAACGGAATAACGACAAATTCGCTTTCAGGATACAATAAAGCCTCGGTGATGTACAAATCCATCACACACTACGTTGCACTGTAGTTTGCGACCCAACAAAATGAACACACAAAATCGCTCTAGTTGGCACAGAAATTTTAAGGACACAGAAATAAGATTCGAGATTTGCAAGTACCTGAAACCCCTCATCTGACCTCTATTTATAATGTTCGATGCACCCTTTCAGGGGCGATTGTCTCTGTTGGTTCCTTCAAATCGAGGGCCTTGACCGATCCGATCAACGATTGCAAGGATTCAACGATACACACTGAACGATTACATCTTTTGGTTATTGAACAGTCACTAACAACTATGTTTGAACTGTTTTCATGAACAGTTGAAAACCTCCTAATGCACACATGCGGCGCACACATACGGCGCACACATGCGCGAAGTGGACTTTAAAAACGCCAATTGCGTTATTCGCACTTTGCATGTGCTCACGTGCGCAACGGCAAACCCCCGCTATGAGCATTGTTCCCACATTCATGCCAAACAATATAGAAACTAAGTTTCTATATATATGGTAGAAAACTTTCTTGTAAATTAGAGAGGTATGACTAACTTTCTTTAATACTTTCAAGTTTTGGTGGGAAGAGTTTCCCTCCAATACATTTTAAATTTCAAATTACTTTGACTAGAAGGTTGTAAGTTCAAGTTTTGACAAAAGTAATTTTTTCATATTAATCCATTAAATGAAGGAACCATTTAAAGTTAAGCCAAAAGCTTTTAATCAAAGTAATAAATAATAAATTAATATTATTAATTTAAATTAATATTAAATATTTATTTTGTTAAATATCCAACATATAATTCATGCTCTATACCGATACGTATTTTATCAGGTGATATAATACAAAAAAGAAGAAGCCAACATTGACTTGAATTGCCCAATTCAAGTGGATTGATTCCCGTCAAGAACGGGTTTGAGAATGGGAATCAGCCTCTCCAAAATGGGAGTAGCGGTGCTTACCATCTTCCTCTCCCTGACCATGCCGAAAGCAGGAGCCTCACCATCTTCCTCTCCCTAACCATGCCGAAAGCAGGAGCCTTGTGCACTGAGTAGGGCCTCTTTTTTAAGGACACTAGGTGTGTAGGAATAATTGCTCTCATTTTAAATCATTCATCAATTATTTACAAATATATAACTCTCTTTAAATTTCCATGTAGTTTCTCAATTTTTGATCTTATTTGTACCAAATTTCCTTTAGATTTTCCAACCAAACTTCAATATAGTTATACTGCAGCAGCATGGTCCCGAAAAACACGGCAAATTATTTTTTTTTTGTTGAGAAAAATGGTGTTTAAAAGTTAAAACAAGTTTTTTTGAACAAATGTATAAAAAGGTGTTTTATACGGAAAAACGTGTAAAAAGTGTTTTTCGTTTAAAATCTATTTTACACTTTTTTCCTCTATAAAATGCATTTTATGTGAAAAAAAATGTTTGATAAAATATATGTTTTCTATATTTTTTAATGTGTGAAATGTGTGAAATGTTTTAATGTACATGATGAGTGGAAACCCATTATAGACTGACTCGGAAATGATATAAATGGGCTAGTTTGACGGTAGGGTTGTGCATTTTTTAGGCTGAACCGACCAAACCAATCAAATCGGACCGAACCGCCAATTTTGGGCTGGTTTGGATGAATACCGGTTTGACAAAAAGAAAAATAAAAAAGTTTGGTTTGATTTTGGTTCCAAGCCTTCCCAAGCCGAAACCGACTGAACCGAACTGATTATATATATATATATATATATATATATATATATATATATATATATATATATATATATAAAAGAATGAGACCATTTTTAATGGTGGGATCAGAGGATCGAAATATGTTGACGTCTCAAGATAAGGTTCTTGTAGACATTTAAGAGGGGTACCTTGTACGTGTTATCCTTAAAAAAAGGGAAATTTAAGGTTTAAAAAATTCGAGAATATCTTGGACGCATTAAATTTGTGCATGGAAAATATTTTGTGTGCAAGTAATGATTCCCTATATTTAATCAACCCGAGTTAAATAGAACTTATAGGAAAACCGAAACCGATCGAGCCAAACCAAAATCAAATCGAATTGGGCTGCCACTAAGGATCTCCACCATCCTATTAATGTGACTGCAGTGGAGTTAGGTTGACTCATATTGAGATGGTATAACCTAGCGTTTTATATTTTTTTTAAAATAAATTTTATTTTAAATATATAATAAAAATAACTATTTTCTTATGTGATTATTTTCATTAAGTGTGTCACTTGATATAAAATCTTAATATTTATATATGTGGTATCAAAAATTACATAAAAAACTTTATGATGGTCTTAAGTCGGGTAAAATTGCCTTTAAATAAATGGCTGCCAAGTGTCTGGCAACCACCTTTTCCTCTTAAAAAAATGGTCCATACAAAATCATCTCATGTTCTCTCTCATAGTGACAAATTTCGTTTTCGGCAATTTTTCGGTGATGAGTCCTTTTGATATATTTTAGATTAGTTTCGCTAATTTTTTAAAAAATTATTAAAATATATACTAAAATAATAACATATTTAAAATAAAAAAATTACTGAAAAATACCAAAAATTTGGTTTACGGTGAGATTTGTCACTACGATCTCTGGGTCTACTTTGAGAGAGAAGAGTTCACGGTACCTCCACACCATGGTTCAATTTTCAAGACTGCAGATTTTATGATATGTACCCCACTATGGGATCAATCAAATACAACTCCATTGAGTGACACTTGGTTCATGATGTCAATGGGTAGATTCAGATTTTCTATTAGTGGGGCCTAACAATGATGGATATATGTTAATAGCTTTTTTCATTGATTTGGAGGCTTATGCTCAAAATAAGGTTGTATAAGAAGTGTATCATATATCAATTTAATAGTTAAATGGGGGGGGGGGGGGGCGGTTAGATATAAACCCGAGCCCGAATTTGCTAGTCACGCTTAGGCGTAATTTTTAGCTCTGTTTGGTTTCAAGGGATATAAGGGGAAATATGGGAAAACTTAGGCGCGAGAAACAAATTGCCGAGTTTATTGTTGTTTACACGGTCGGAAATAAGGGATCTCGTTTTTCATCAAAAGCCGAGAATAAATGCCGAGGGGTGCCTTGGTTTTCTATCTTCCGAGCCTCGGAAAACAACCTTCTCTCCAATGCAGGTAACCTTCTCTCCAACGCAGGTGACCTTCTCCGATGCAGCTACCTTCAAACAATAGGTGATCTCTCTCTCTCTCTCTCAAACAACGAGCACCCGATTATCAGCGCCGAGGTTGCAATCGCATAGTCAAACGTGCATAAATCACCAGTAGATTGGAGAGATTGATATGAGTTGAGTTTAAAGTCAGGGCATGTTAGGTTGGACTCCAGTTTCTATAAGTTGGGTGCTGTTTCATTCAAATTAGTGAATCTCATCTCTAAACTTATATGAGACATCATAGTGTAGATTTCGAATATGAAAGGGTTCTGAGTGCTCACAATTTTTGGGTTTTAATGACTGATTTGAATGAGTTTTGTTAAGTGGAGGTATGCTCATAAGCTGCTTGATTTATAGCTACAAAGAAATCATGGTGATAATATTTGATTTCATGCTAATAATTTTATATTTGGATGTCTATTTACTTGATAGTTCAATATTTATATGAGAAGAATTAGATGAATATAATAACTAAATTTTTATGGTGTTATGATATGATTTATGGTAATAAATGTGATTTTTAGTTCAGGTTGGTTGAGTAATTTTTTAAATGCGATGGTTTGATAGTTGACTAATGATTCTACTATAATGCTGGCTGATTTCGATGGCTGTTGCTCCAAATTTATCTTTTGATGAGTAGAAAGATAGTGTCTAGGATGTCCTTAATATTAGTGGCATGGTATGTTTTGTGTTTGATATTATGTATCAATGGAATACTTTGTTGGGTTGGTATTTTCTTGCAATGCCTATCAGGTTTTGGATTCGGTTTCGCTATTGGTTTCGGGTCGGTTTTGGAGTGTGTATTGAAAAAGCAATAGGATATGTTATTTTTCTACAATCACCTGCATATGTATCCAAATACAAGATTTGGTTAATCCTGCATTTTCCTAATTAGCAATGTGCTTATCCAAACAATGACATATAAAGAGAAACAAAGGGATCTCATGGTTTCCTACAACTTAAGTGTCCATGAGAAATTATAGGAATGTTATTTTACTTTCCTACATTTCTCGTGTTTTTATCCAAACAGGTCCGAGTCAAAAATAATCAAGCCTACTAGATGTTGAGTGCCCAATCTAGTCTGACCAAGCCTAATTATATTTGAAGAGAAAAGATGGGACTGGCCCTAATCTGATTCAGGTTAGGCTTGGGCTTGAGAAATGGGTCCAGCCTAAATTATACCTGAGCCAAGCTTAGCCCAATTTGTAGCCGGGCTGAATTTGAGCTTAATTTTTAAGATTTAGAATAATTAAGCCCACCGGAAAGCAAGCCCGACCTGTTCACAGCCCTAGTGATAATCGTGCGAATATGGGAAGTACAATGTGTGCCCCTGTGCGTATGCACACAGCCACACCCACACCCACACCCACACCCACACCCACACACATCATACCATGCAGCAGAGATCCCAGTACGGTGCACATTCCCCGACTTGTTCGCACTCGGTGGCCAGTAGTCTCAGAGACAAGGTATATCAAATCAGGCATCGATTTACCGAGACTGATACGTATCGGTGATACATATCGCTATTGACTGATATGGTGAATGATTTATTATTAATTTTTGAAAAAAATCTGAAGTTTTTTATAAACTTATAATTTTGAAAGTATCATAAAGAGATGCTCGTCCTAAGATAACAATGTGAACATTGTTTCTTCAAGACCATGCCAAAAGCAGAAATTTTGGTATTCCTATCCTAAATGGTTATGAATTTACAAAAAGGGTGCTAAGTTTTGTATTCTCACATCAATTCTAAATTATTAAAATAGTCCCACATTACCTTTGGGCTTGGAGATCTTGGGCTATATATAATTTAGGCATTTCTCACCTTACAAATCGGTTTTGTGAGGTTGCGTTAGCCCTTTGTATTTCTTATCATGGTATCAAACTAAGTATTGCTTCACTATATGTCACCCAATTCAATTGTTTGCGTAATTTGATTTGGCTCAATCCCGCCAACACATGCGGGGGCAAGTTAGAATAGTCCCGCATTGCTTGTGGGCTTAGAGGTCTTGGGCTATTTACAATTTGGGCATTCTTCACCTTACAAGCCGGTTTTAAGAGGTTGAATCAGGCCCATGGGTTTGTTATAAAAAACTTTGTAGAAAATTCTCAGTGTTTGGCAAAGTTTTAGAAATAATCAAGTGAAGATGCTTTATTGAAAGTGATATCCGTAAGCAATTAAATTCTTTTTTTTTTTATGAATTAAAAAATTCATTAAAAATATGATATTTTTTTGAAAATTGTTTTACATTAAGTAAAAAAAATTAGATGAGTTCCTCAAAAAGACCAATAAAAACACCGACTAGCAATGCAAATAAACTTGAACACTCGGAGAAAACCCAAGAGATACTTGGGAAGACGTAGGGAACCTTGAACATGGGTAAAACCTACGCCAGAGTAAATCGGAAAGGTCGGGAAAAAACTTCCGAGAAACGAAAAAAAAGAAACCCTCAGTAATTGGAGAACCTATTGAAAAAGGGAATTAATTTCATATTATAAAAAACAAGTTTGCTTATATCGAAAAATTAGTTTTAGTCGATTCCTGATGGCCCTAACTTTTCCCCATATCATACCTGCTTTTACATTGCCAGATTTAATATGCGAGAGAAAGAACCTACACGTTCGAACCGTGGTTCAAAATTTCAGCCGAAATGCCACCGAAGCCAAAACCAAATCTCAAAATTTTGGGGTATTTAATATGGGCATCAAAATTTCGGCCGAAATATTGAATTTCAGTTTCGATCCCTACTGAAACCAAAACGAAATCCAACATTTTGATCCTTGATTCAAACAATAGGCCACAAATCTCATTTCTGAGTCTGAAGTAGTTGTTGGATCTATTGATCGACAATTTAAATATTTACCCTAAGATTTAGGCGCATGATCAATCAATGTAATAAATCAATAATCTATAAATTAAAATATATGTGCGTATCTTAAGTGTGAGATATGAAAGATGGGTTGTCGCTTCAATCTTCAACGACCTTCTCACTCTCAATGCCTCCTAGCACAATGGGGATGCTTTGGTAATAAGAAGGGTTGAAGTGTGTCGAGCAATCGTTGGGACCAAACATCCGTTATATTTATAGCCAATGAGTCTTTTCTCATTAAGGACTTAAATTACTAATTATATTGTGATTGAAAATTACAATCATACCCTAACTAAAAGACTTAATTATTAGTTGCTTATTCTCTCAAATTCACCGAATTAACAACTATTACATCCCAAAATTGATCTTACACCATTTACCGGTCAATGGATTGACCATAGTGACGACCACCAAAATAGAAACTTCTAACAGTAGTTCCATAGGTAAGGAGCCTTTCCGCTGATCCAACCTATGACCGTTGCATATCCCTCTATGATGTAGTTCTCGGCCGGCCAATTAAGCACTTTATATGATTAAGTGCTTAAATTTGATACATAAAGGTCATAAGATTTTCTGCCACTTGGACAAACTTAGATAAGTGAAAATTATATATGTTGCATTTGACACCTTATGGTCTAACGGTGTGAAGATTAAGGGTTTTCTCTTAATCCTAACGTGAGGAGATCGAGTCCATGCCTAACTTAAAATGTGGATGAATAATTCATAGTTTACATTTTGATACAATTGGTTGATTTGGTTCTCTAGATTTTTTATATATTCAATCATTCAAGTTTTATGTCTAACCATATTTTTATTTATTTATTTTATTTTGTAGATAGAGCCATTCGGCCCAGACATCCTCGAGAACCGAGGAGCAGACACGCATACATATATGACAGTTGTGGAGCAACATGAGGGAGCAACAACTACAGTGGTGAGGGTTAACTAACAGAACCCAACCCACACCTTATAAAGACAAGGGTGGAAAACAACGTGAAGAATGAGCATCGAACCTACGCTCCACTACCTCACAATGGAGAGAGTGTACGCAAAGACAACTTGGATTTGTGGCTTTAAAGAGCTTTTATAAGTAGAAGCCCTGTTATAGGGCTCTCAATGGTCGGGTTGACCCGATGCCTGACCCGCTGTCGGGCTCAGATTTTTTACCAGGTCGGATATAGAAACTTTGTTGAAGTTTAGTCTCATATCGGGTATTCATAGTCTTGTATCTCCTTTTATAAATTCTTGGGCCCCTCCACTCATTGATAATTGGATTTGAAATGACTACCCAAATTTATCATGGTATTAGAGTCATGGCCGGCTCCGCTCTCACGATCATGCTGACTATGGTCCTGGGTTCTACTCATCCTCCTCACTTTTCAATTTGAGTGATGTTATTTTTCTAAGAAAATTTGTATCCTTACTGTTTTTCCCTATAGGCTCCCTTGGTCAATATCAAGGTAACAAAATCGGACTAAGTATAGGGTATCGGTCCTTGGAGGACCGATACAACTTGGCCGATACGTATTGGCCTATTTGAAAAAAAAAAAAAAAAACTTCTTAGGGTTTGGCTTGATTTACGGTTGCAACTAAAGTTATCTATTGGAACTTGGTTTGGTAGATTGTCAAAAGATTCTATATTAGTTTGCTTTTATTTGAGGAAAGTCACTTATTTTGAAAACTTATATTATTCTCTAATATAGAATCCTATTATATAGGATTTGAAAGATAGGAAATAATGGAGGAATTTTTAAGTTTTATTTTGGTAAGAGAGAGTTTGAATCTTGGATTTAAGCATGAGGGTTTTGGATAAAGGAATTATGGTATTGGTTTTGTAAACTCTTTGGAAAACTCATCTAGGGTTTTTTGAGTGTTTTTTTTAGAGATAACTTGAGATTTGTTTTGGTTGTGTGACTCTTTTGTTGGGTTTTAGTGAGAGTATACTTGAGTATTTATTTGAGAGAGCCTTGATGTTTTGATTTGAACTTTGGAGTTTTGTATTTTGGGCTTCGATCTTTGTGGTTCTTTTGAGTTGGGTAAGATTGCAGAATATGATCTCCATGGTTTGTAGCCTTTGTACATCTTCTTCCTGATAGTGGAAATACTTTATTTGACTGCCCGTGGACGTAGGCTTAGGCCGAACCACGTAAATCTTATTCTTGTTTGTAGTATTATCTCTTTCTCTTTCTACCTTCTTGTGATAATTATTATTTGCTTTATTGATTGTCTTTTTCGGACGTGATAGCCATCAACGTGATTGAAAGTGCAGACGCTTTGTAAGGAGTTTTTGCACAACAATTAGTATCAGAGCCTAAGTTTCGATTTAGGCATCGTTTTACTTATACGAGAGATTTTTGCTTGTTGTTGGTGATTTTTTTTTTTACAATCGGATGTGTGAAAGGTTAGATGTGACGGGGAAAGGTTGAAACAAGATTAATCAGCAAACTTGTGACACAAATCGGTTGTGTTTTGCGAAAGATAAAAAATAATTCGTGATGGACACTAGTTGCAAAGGAGCACTTTGCTAGGTGGAGCAACTACCATTGTTAATATGAAGATTGGTATTGTAAATAATATTACAAAAATTTACAGTTTGACACTTTCGGATGCGGTGAAGCCTACGGGCACATTTGACACTTTCGGGTGTATTGGTGTTAGTAATTTGGCAAACACTTTCAGGTGCATTAGCAATATAGGCACTTTTGGGTGCATTGGTAGTTTGACACTTCGGGTGCATTGGTAATTTGGGCACTTTCGGGTGCGTTGGTAGTTTGGCATTTCAAGTGCATTGACAATTTGACACTTTTGGTGCATTGGCAGTTTGGCACATTTAGGTGCATTGGCAGTTTAATACTTTCAGGTGCATTGACAATTTAGGCACTTTTTGGTGCATTGGTAGTTTGACACTTCGGATGCATTGACAATTTGGGCACTTTCGGGTGCATTGGTAGTTTGACACTTCAAGTGCATTGGCAATTTGACACTTTTGGTGCATTGACAGTTTGGCACATACAGGTGCATTGGTAGTTTGACACTTTCGATGCATTGGCAATTTGGGCACTTTTTGGTGCATTAGTAGTTTGACACTTTGGGTGCATTCGCTTTTTGGGCACTTTCGGGTGCATTAGTGTCGGCAGGCAAGTTTGAAGGCAGTTTTGGAGTTAAAATTGAAGATGCTTGATTTGTTTGAATAGCATGAGATTTCATGTCGATGTGGAGAATTATTATTGGTTTGCAAATCTCGCCAATGTGGAGATTGTTAGGGTTTGGCTCGATTTACAGTTGCAACTAAAGTTACCTATTGAAATTTGGGTTGGTGGATTGTCAAAGGATCCCATATTAGTTTGCTTTTGTTTGAGGAAAGCCACTTATTTTGGAAACTTGTATTATTATCTAATATAAGTTCCTATTATATAAGATCTGAAAGATAGAGAATAATGGAGGGAATTTTGGGTTTTATTTTGATAAGAGAGAATTTGAATCTTGAATTTAAGCATGAGAGTTTTGGAGAAAGGAATTACGGTATTGGTTTTGTAAACCCTTTGGAAAACCCATCTAGAGTTTTTTGGGTTTCTCTTATGAAAATAACTTGAGATTTGTTTTGGTTGTGTAGCTCTCTTATTGGGTTTTGGTGAGGGTACACTTGAGTATTTGTTTGAGAGAACCTTGGTGTCTTGATTTGAACTTTGGGATTTTGTATTTTGGGCTTAGATCTTTATGGTTCTCTTGAGTTGGGTAAGATTAGAGAATATAATCTCCATGGTTTGTAGCCTTTGTGCATCTTCTTCTTGATAGTGGAAACACTTTGTTTGACTGCCCGTGGACGTAGGTTTAGGCCGAACCACGTAAATCTTGTTTTTGTTTGTGGTATAATCTTTTTCTTTTTCTACCTTCCTGTGATAATTATTATTTGATTTATTGATTGTCTTTTTCGCACGTGAAAGTCATCAATGTGATTGGAAGTGCAAACACCTTGTAAGGAATTTTTGCACAGCAAAACTATAGGTATCGACCAAAATTGATACCATATCGGCCGGTACCGATACCGAGTTAAGACATCGATATGTATCGGCGTCGATATGTATCGGTTTGCCGAGAAACCGATACGTATCGGTATTGGCAGATTTTTGATACCATGGTACATATATTCATGCCACACGATTTAATTTTGTTATATATCTAAGATTTTTCCGATGAGAAACTTTTTTCAAGCTGCACAACCCTATATCGTAAGCTTGTAAGAGAGATCATAACAAACCTCAGCTAGTGAGGTTGGGCATGTAACATCCGGCCCCGAACTTCAGTTATGGTATATGCCGTTTCCCATTAAGCAACCAAATTTTGGAATGACCCGAAGTCGAACCCAAACCTGAACCTGAACCTGAACCATTGACAGCCCTCGGCTGTTAGCAATATAGTTTCGTGACGCTTTTGTTAGGGACAAAAATTAAGCAGCCCGAGTGCGTGAAAGACTCTAACCACAACCAGCCATTATACTCCCACTTGGGTGTTTGTTTTGTCATTGAAGGGTGTCTAAGGATTTCTATACAAGCTGACCTACATTTTGGTATGGACAGTGTTATATAGAGGACAAATTTAATGAAGATAAAGTGCAGGAGGCTGATGTGGAGTGACGCAATTGACTGCATATGCGCTGAGATTTAATTAATGCAAGTCAATGCAGCCAATCACATAGCGCCATGTCAGTCACCTACACTTTGTCCTCAACAAATCTGTCCCATGTTTATAATTTTCCTTTTGGTAATTGTTATATAAGAAAAGGGCATATGGGTTGAGAACACATGGATGAATTCGTGCATTCCAATCTCAGATCATGTGTCATGTGGCAGGTGATACCAAAACAACATCAGTTTTCTAATTATGTGTTATCTATCAGCTGATTAACAAAAAGCATAAAAAAAAATTTTTAGTGGTCAAAATTATGGTCAAAGTTTGGGTACTAGCAAAAATATTTTGGCACATTGAATTTTTCCTTCTTTGACCACATTTTCGGCTGTGGATATGAATCGAATTATATCCAAATTTTTTGAGTGATCTTTGTTCATGTATGAGAAAGTTTCCTTCTCTGCTGATTCCATTGATAGTTTCCACATGGATCTCATCTAACCGGAATGCATGGATCCACCTTGCTCATATCCACGGGCCTCTTGTTATGGTGGCAAAATCTAAGGTCATTTTGGCATGGTAGCAAAGCGATTTGTAATTTCAGTGTAAGTTTGAGAATTTGTTTTCCAAATATAAATTTAGCATTTTCAGTGCGACTGTCAAAGGGCCAGGCCCAAAATGCTATGGCTAAGGCCACATTTTGAGGGCCTTAAGTTAGCGTTTGGGCCTTTAAAATAAAAGCCCTAAATTTAGGGCCGAATTAAGATATGACAAGGGTCGGCCCTGCCCTATCTATCTATCAAGGTATCAAAAATCAGTCGTTGATCGAGATGGGCATGTATTGGCCAATATGTCTCGATTTTGGTCTCGGTCGAGACGTAGACTCTTTTTTTTTTTTTTTTTTTTTTTTAAAGATAAGAAAAAGGCGATACGTATCAGTATCGGCCAAGTCGTATCGGTCTTGGACAAACTGATATCCGAGACCGATATCGATTTTGATACCTTGCTATCTCTATATATAACCTTATATATGTGTTTATAAAAGTAAATATTTATTATATGTTTTTATTTTATCACATGTACCTTTCATTTTAACCCCTAAATCATTCTTATTAAATAGCTAGATTAGAATTTGATAATTTAGCCCCGACAAACGAATAGAATTTTTTCGACCGTTTAGTCCGTCTAAGGGATGAAGCAGGGATCAACTCTTTATTCATCGTGAATGTCATGAAAACCCAAGTGTTGGTGCCCATGTAGGAAAAGCCAATTTCCTCCATTTTCAGGCGGATAATAATTTATATTTAAAATTATCTAATTATATATATATATATATATATATATATATATATATATATATATAAACCCCAAAATTTTTGGACCAATCATGTTAAAGCCCTCTAAGATTGACTGTATTAAAGCCCGCCTAAGGTTAGAGCTAGGAAAATGCAAAATTCAAATCTGACCCGGCCCATTGACAACTCTAATTTTTAGGGGTTTGAAAACAAAAAATCAATCTCGAATACCTAATTTTCTTGGACCCAACACTTGGATCCGATGCTTAGATATCAGATCCCACCGGCAGCGGCCGCGCTCATCTTAATCTCTCCATCAACCTTAGAGAAGCACGGACCTCCAGGCACTTGACGTCTGTGGGCATGTTCAAAGTCATTGGGCATGTCTCGCACACTATGTGCCGGTCGGTTCAAATGCCATAAGGCACATTCCAAAAGACAAAAGTATAAAAATGTGCCTCATTTATATTTTTATTATAAAAATAGTCAATTTTTTTTAAGTTATGAAAATGAGCCCCATACGGGCCAATACCGGGCCGTATTCATATGCATTCTTCCTGCACGTGTCAAATGCCTAATAAAAAAAAAAAGTAAAAAAAATGGAAATTTATTGGCAAGGGCAGCATTGTAATTATTCATTAAAATTGATCATTGCCTTTCATGGGTTAATATTAGGGCTGCCAATGGGCTGGGTTTCAGCCCGGGCCCATCCCGAATGGGCCGAGTTCAGGCCCAATATTTTAAGTTATTTAATAAACGAGTTGGGCCGGGCTAAGCCTGAATAAGAAATGGGTTCGGGCTGCAAAGTGTAAGCCCAAACCCGACCCGGTAAAATGAGGCCCTTATAAAAAAAAGCTCTTAAAAAATATTAGAAACCTGGTCCGAACCCGGCTTGGCCCGGCCCGGAGAGCTTTCTGGCCGGATTCCGGCTCTCATTATATCTTTTAAAAAAATGGGCCTATAGAAAAACTCATCCTGAGCTCGGCCCAGCCTTGGCCGTTGATAGCACTAGTTAATAGGGGGCGTTGTTTCGGAAGAAAAAATGATGTTTTATTTTTAGGTGATAAAAAATGGCACAGGACGCTGTTTTTTAAAAGGGCTTTTTATAATAAGGCGCCTTGCACCTTATTTTATCTCCAAAAAAATGTTGGCTTATTTTTGTTTCAAAATAGCAGCCAAACTTAATTTGCTTGGGCTTCTTGCGTATTAGCCCACCTACCATCGTTTGGGTAATTATAATAATACCCATTTTATAAATAGCAATTAAAGAGGCGTTTTCTGGTATACACACTCATTGGTTCTTCTCTGTTAAAGAACCCATCGACGGCTCTGCAAATCCTTCGAGATCGCCGGAGAAGAAAACTTTAGGTAGTCTGAGGCGCTCTGCGTACCCTGGCAATCTAAAAACTCTTCGTGTATTCCTTCGAGATCGCCAAAGAAGAAGACCTCTAAATGACTGAAATGAAACCCTAAAACCCCTATACCCTTTGTGTTCTTTCGAGATCGCCGGAGAAGAATGACCCCTAAACAGTTGAAATGAAACCCTAAAAACCCGGCTGAAATGAAACCCTAAAAACCTCTATACCCTTCGTGTATTCCTTTGAGATCGCCGGAGAAGAAGACCCCTAAACGGCTGAAATGAAACCCTAAAAACCCCTATTTGGTGTTAGCCGACATCGTTCACGATCGCTGGATCGCCAGAGAAGATACTCAAAAGTTGTAGGGCTATTCAGTAAAATACATTTTCACCGCACATCGACATGGGCCGTTTAAATGCTACAGGTGCATCGACGTGGGCCGTTTAAAAGCTATAGGGGCATTTTTTAGTAATAAAAAAAAATAAAAAGAGAAATGGTGATAAAAATTATAGAGGGGTTTTTTCTGGTATTTTTCTCTTTTTAAAATGCCCAACCAAATTTCTAATAGATAAGACTCGGTATTAGGTGGACGTGCCGGTGTAACAATGGCACGGTTAACCACGTCAATAGAAAGAATAAACAGTTGGCAAAAGAGCAGTTGAACTGAAGATGGCCAACTGTGGACTTCAAAAGTCCATATTCCCACTTGACAAAGGGTAACAGTAGTTGCAACCGATTGGTAAGCACAACCATGATTTTCCAAAGTGGCACCCGCTGATTGCCAGTCATCCGTAAATAGATGGCTGACGTGACACTATGTGATTGGCTGCCCCCGACCTGTATTGCTTGGGCCTCACTGCACTTATAACCAATTGCATCGTACCATGTCAGCCACCTACACTTTGCCTATACAAAACCTGCCTGCCATATAACACTGCCCCTAGCCCCTAGAGAGAATTACATAAAACAAGTAAATGCTCAGAGCATTATTGATCAACTCCTAAAAGTCAGAATTCGCTAATTATCTCCAGTTAGTCATATGACGGTGAATTCATTCCCAAGCCTTATACATAGGGGTGCAAGTTTTGACCTGAAAATTGGATGAACCGAATCGGTTCGAAACTTGATTTGAACCGAACTAAAGTGATTCTGATTCAGTTCGGTTTCGATTGTGGGTTGGGAAAACCCAAAAATTAATATCCAAAGAATCTAAAGAAAATACCGAAAAATAGCTTAAAATATAAAAAATAATAAAAATCCATAACTGAATTAGAAAAACTGACAGTATCGGTTTTCAATTTCCAAAAATAAAAACAAAATCCAAACCAAACTGAAACCGAAAATTTTGGATTCAATTCGGTTCAGGTATCCCAACTTGAAACGAGTGAGTGAAGTCGTAACAAGGGAGCCATACTGGAAGGTGTGACAAGATCATCTCCTTTTTAAGGTGCTCCATCCAGCTGAGAATGGACTTTAGCTGCTCTTTCCAAGAAGAGACAAGCAAATATAACATATCATTGGTCCACAACATCCACCATATGGACCTTCAACTGTGTACATGAAACAAGTTTGGTAGCTAAGGTGGATGAGCTGGTATATTAGGTGCACAGAGGGTGTTCTCATTTGGTGAGTCAATCTATATTACTACAATTGTATCTATCAAAATCATCAATGAGATGTTCAGGTGGAAGGCCCAACATTTAGCTGAGAGTGGGCCTAAGATTCATTCTTGTCAAAGATTTCTAACCACCAGATCAAAGCACTTTTTTTTCTGTAACTTCAAGTGGACCATTACTCATATTCTTTTAGTTATCCCGTTGTCAGGACAAGATTTTTGTTAAATTTTGGTCCCACACATCGAGTAGTCATAGCCTTAATTATTTCTCCCCCCTATACAATCTCGGGCTCTTTCACTCATAGTCAATTAGTTTTGAAATTGATATTCTAATTTATCATGTTGCACGTCTTTCTCTACTTTAAATCACCCAATTTAATTGTTTATGTGATTTGACTCAATCCGGCCAACACGTGTGGGAGTGTAGTCACACATCGGATAGTCACAGTTCAGCCTGATAAAAACCATGGATTAGGATGACCTGAGACCCAGGATCCTAAAAAGGTGGAGAACCCATATAGAGCGCACCCAACTCACCGAAATAGATTGGTCATTAAAAAATTAGTCAAACTTGGACCTAGTGATCCAAGGGAGCAAAAAGAACACATATGCCATTAAGTATATGGGCTTAGCATAAAATAATGGCATTTACTGTAATTTAGAGTGAACTTCAGAGGGCATTATAAATTAATTATCTAATTTCTAAATTAGAAATTGAAAATAATAACTTGGACAATATCTATAGCCTTTGATTTCACTTTGGGGAAATTTATGGTGATAAATCAAAGTGATCACATGCAACCGTTGGATTAGAAATTTTTTGACCCTCGGCCAATGTAGAGGACCACAAGTACACCTTAAAGTCCACTAGTGAACTTATCTAATGGCTGCCATGGGAGCCAAATTGGACCCACTCCTTTGGCGCCCTTTGACCTTGGCTCTTGAAGAGAGGAGAGGAGAGATTGGAAGAGGACCTTGCCACTTGACAAAATTCTCTTAAATTTGTTGATACAAGGGTCAGACAAAACTTTTAAAGAAATTTTGGTGATTTCCCCCAAATTGCAAAAAAATCATTGATTTTATTTTGACAAATTTAACAAAATTTTGTGAAAATTAACAAAATTTCCATTATTTGATTAAAAAAGTCAACGTTTTTAACACTTAAATGCATGTGTGACGATATCTACTTTTGGAGATGAGAGATGGGTATCTCTATTTACGCCCACACATTCTTTGAAAGTGATCGCGTATCAGACCGCTTAAAAACCATTGATTTGTTCGGATTAGATGATGGAGATCGATTTTCACCCCGATCTTCCATACAATAGATCTTAAAATTATGTCTCACTTATCAGGCGGTTAGTTTTTTATTTCATGTTACATATCCCAAAAAATGACCCTAATTTATGTTTAGAGTGTGATGTGTGCCATATGATTCAAGGGTTTTTTCGGGATCCGTGACACATGGAATGAAAACGGACCGTCTGATATGTGAGATATGATCTCAAGATCTATTTTGTTAAAGATCGAGGTGAAAAATGATCTCCATCATCTAATCCGAAACAAGCAAAGACTTTCAAGGAATCTGAGATGTGAGCACTTTCAGAGAATGCGTGGGCGCAAATAGAGGTACCCATGAGAGATTTAGGGAGTAAAAATACATATAGAGGGTATATTTAGTTGAGTAAAAATGTGCTTTATTATTTGCAACTATCACTACAAAAAATAATAAGACTATTAGCGGCAGTTTTTAAATAAAACTGCTACTATTAGTCCTGTCGCTCCCAAAAACTGTCTTACCAGCAAGTGCCCCTAAACATCTTATTTTTGTAGTGCATAAATTTACTCTTTATAAATAGGTATAGATAATGATTGCTTTATTGATTTTAAAACTATGTAAATTGATGTAAGAATTAAAAAAAAAAAACTTTTACTCTGTGCGCACTGGCCCGTTAGTGGTTCCGCCACTGCCGATCTTCTCTCTGTTCTAGCTCATCTTCTTCTTCCTTGCTACCTCCATTAGAAGTCCCCTCTCAAGCTTGAAACCCCCTTCAAGCTAGCCATCAAATCCTTAATCTAACACCGCCATTTGAATCCTCTCCAACATAGATTAAACTCATCCCCATCAAATCCCATCTTGGCCCTTCGAAACTCCAGAAAAGAGCAAGCTCTTGTGGACTTCAGAAGTTAAAGACTTAGTTTAATTTATAGAATTGTAGAGTTTAGTATGGTTTAATATTGTATAGATTTCTAACTCTTACTATTTTTTTTAATTCTTCCTTGAAAGATATGCGCTGAAATTTGTATATGAGATTGCATGTGATCTATTTGATCATGCATGCCCATCAAAAAGTATCTATAGAATAAAAGTTTGATTGAGGTTACGTTTAGTTAGTTATTTCTAAGAACCTCAAAAATAGTTAATTTTTATTAGTGTTTGATCGATTTTGTTTCAAATTTCTAGAAGGAGTTTGTGTTAAAGACTTTTAAGATGTTAGACGATCATGCAGATGACCTATGTGATCTTGCATGACCATCAAATGATATCTCTTGGTCAATTTTAGTGATTTAATGGTGTAAGCTACTACAAAAAATAAGATTATTAGCGGGAACCAAAACTGCCGCTATTAACAAAAAACCTTATTGTTTAAGTGACGACAGTTTTAATAGCGATAATTTTGGCTGCCGCTAAAACACCTTATTTTTGTAGTGAGATCTACTACAATTATAATGTTAGTGTAAATGAGAAAGAGTTGAGTGCATGTGCCATGTGATGACTTAGCATGCTTCCTCACTCATAACTACATTACTAGATGATGATAGAGAGCTGGAAAAATCCGAGGTTTATCTTAATTTTGATAAAAATTGATGGTTCTAAATCATTAATTGTTGTAGACTTAGCCAATATGGATCAAAATACTTTAGATTTTGAGCAATTTCCATATATTTAAAGTTCGATTTCTTTTGCAAATTCAAATAATATGGTAGACTTAGAAGTTTTTGATTCATGTTATGATAGGGCCATTGTCTTAGATTGTAAAAATTTAATGGTGTGTAATGCTTGTACTTCATTACACTAGATATTGACCTATTTTGATTCACCCATGTCCAAATTATGAACAGAGAAATTTGACAATTGCATGTGAATTATTTGATGATTTTATTTTCACTAATCCTCTCTTATAAATGTTAGATTTCATGAATTTGTGTCATAAAGGAATGGTATTTGATTAAGTTAGCTTGATGGCCATACTTGTGGCTAATTGATACTCTTGTGCAATAGTTAGGATTGTTACATAAAATGATATATTATTCACTGTTTAAATGATAGATAATTCAAGTTACATACTCTAATGCCTTGTACTTTGACAAAATTTATGGGAAGTTTTTTTTTTTTTTACTTCCCATGGGTTGGTGAAGAAAAAGAACTCATGGGAAGTTTTATTTTAAAATTTTATCATGGTTTGATTTTATTTTTTTTCAGCTGTTTGGCTATATTGTGTAAAATTATTTTTTAAAGACACCATTTTTCACTCCATGTGAACATGTAACCTCACATCATCTCGTCGGGCCAAAATGCATTTGTCGCTTTAAATAAAAACATGATTTTTTTTTTTTTGTCCCAATTTTTTACAAGATGGGTCTTGAGATCATAGGCATACACTCAGATAGTTTTTTTTTATTCCGCCTAGTACAAATCCCAAACAGTAACTCTAAACTCGTGAGACATACATCAAACTCAAATACAAATCACGAGTCGTTTTTTGGAATGGGTGCAACATGAAATAAAAAAATTGATATACCCATGATCTCAAGATGTATCATCTGGAAGATTGGGATAAAAACAATCTCTTTTTTCAAATTCAAAGCAATCAATGCATGTTGGCCGGAGGACATGGGGTGAGGTTACAATTTTACAGTGCAAATAAATAGTACGATTATGAGGTGAGGTTGCATCTAAACCATATGATATAAAGGTCATGATCTATAGATCTACGATGTAAAAGAGTAGTACAACACTCAATCTCTATCATATGATTCGATACAATCAACTGTTTAATCGGATAATGGCTTTGAAGTGCATTGAGTCATATGATAAAGATTATGCTTGGTGTCAATCTTTCACTTATGATCTTTAGATCATGGCCTTCAAATTAACTGGCTTAGATGGTTGGGTTACATTTATTATTGGCGTCGTTGTTTATGGGTACCTTTGTTCGCGTTCATGCGTTCTTTAAAAGCGCCCACGTCCCAGACCCCTTGAAGACTATTGATTTATTCGGATCAGATGAGGGTGATTGTTTTTCACCGCGGTCGTCCATAAAATAGATCTTAAGATCATGTAACACCTATCGGACGGCCAATTTGTGATTCCATGTGTCTCCAGTCCCCAAAATATGGCCCTAAAGTCACGTTTGAGCATGATGTGTGTTACATGATTGAAGAGTTATATTTTGGGCATCGGTGATACAGGAAATTAAAAATTGATCGTCAGATTGATGCACCATGAACCTAAGATCTATTTTGTGGAAGATATTTGTTAAAAAAATCTCCATCATCTGATCCGAAGAAATCAACATTTTTTTCAAGGGTCTGAGATGTAGGCGCTTTCAAAGAATGCGTGAGCGTGAAGAAAGAGGTATTGACATGTGTGCCATATCAACAAAAAAATTGAGCATTTGATGATAAGCTCATAGTCTCAAGATCCATTATATGAAAAATTATGGTGAAAAAAAAACCTTGGTCGATTGATCTAAAGCAATCAAACGATTTTAAGCATGAAATATTCGAGTTGAAAAGAACGAATTTCGGGTTGCGACCCATATCATGGCAGAAAAAAGTGCCAGCCAAATTTTGGCTGGAAATTTTATGTGAGTTTTTTTTCAAAAAACTCTAATTTGTGGGTCCCACCATATTGCCAAACACTTGCAAATTGCAGTTTTATGAGAAATTTTAAATTTCCAGCTTATTTTTGCCGGAACTCATGTTAACCAACAAGGCATAAACCTAGGGGACTTCATGTATAAAGTGATGGTCAACCCCCGATTTGATCATATGACCCTAGGTGATTAAATAGAGTGGTACAAATGTGCTATGAAAAGCTTAGGACAAAGGGTAGTGACGGTGATAAAAGCTTACCCCTAGAACCGTGAATTAAGGCCAAATAAGACCCATAACTGATCTGTCCACAATCTGGAATAAATTCAAATAGATCAGAAAATTTTACTGGTGCACGATGGGTTACTAGAAACACCCTATGAATTACTTAACTAGAGAGTTTTAAAGCCTAATACTAAGACCCACTGTTATGGGTATTAATTTAGATGGAAGAGCTGAGAAAAAAATCTGAAAAATCAACTTAAGTGCCTTAATGGGTACCTAATGACACAGTCAAATTTCAAGATCAAACTCCCTAAAGTTTGATCTACACGGGGTTTGCACCAAACAGGTGCAAAATCTACCCAGATTGCAACAAAATTCTGTGCCCTAGTCGGACTGTGATTTTATGTGCAGAAATTGCCCCAATAAACCCGTGAAAAATCTGGGATACAATTTGACTAGTGCCCCATTACCGTACAAAATTTTACAGTTGAACTCTATCTGGTTTGATTGATAGAAAATCCTAAAATTTGGGACAAAAAACTGTATCACATGGCACACAGATAGTGATCAAATCAGACATCTGATTGAATGGCCCTGATTCCATCACGATCTATATATTGTTAGCTCTTATAATATATATATATATATATATATATAGAGAGAGAGAGAGAGAGAGAGAGAGAGAGAGAATTTGTAGCTAACTGATTGAGAATTTTAATAAGCTCTCAGTTGTCCGATTTCAATATTGGCACAGAAAGTTATGGGCTGGACATCAGAGACCACAAAATATGGTCTAATGACCAGTTAAGATAAAAATACGATCTATAATTCAATGACTGTGATTAATTCTGATCAAAATTTTGACTGCCATCACCTGTTAAAGATGCAATTATTAGTCCTCTTTCACCCAGGTTTGGAAGAACTCTAAAATTCTACTGGGATTGAAAATGACGACCAATTTATCAGAAAGGGTATGATACCCTTAGTTGAAAAATTTATAAACCCATGAGGAAAGTCAAAATCTTGACTTTTCTTTGAAATCCATAATATCACAATCACTAATAGATCACTGTGACCTCTGATGACCTATGGTTAAATTTTGTTAGGGTTGACTTGTTTGATAAAATCAAAAGATTGACTCTTAGAAGGCCCAAAGGCTTATGTAACGAGAAATGGATTAATAAGGGCTTAGAGACCCTAAGGCCCGACCTGTGGGCCAATAAATTGTAATGTTAATTTAATTAATGTAGGACCCGATGACCCAACCCAATAACTAATGGAGCCGCTAATATTGGCACTCTTCAAAATTTGGAAGCACCCACACTTAAATGTGGGCTTCCTTAGAAAATCTATGTGCCTAGATTTGGCCTATTTAGGGTCCAAAGGACATTGGATTAGGACCTATTTAAATTGACCCGCAGACCTATAAACTATGAACTTGGATTGGATTAAGGCTCAAGGTCCTAATCCAATGACCAATAGAGACAATGCTACTGGCACCCTTATGCTTAGCAAATCTGCAATATGATTTGTGGATCACCCTTAATATTTTGATTCATTGGGTCTAAAACCCAAATAAACAAATTAAAAAGAATGAAGAGGGCACTAGTAAATTCGAATAGACCCGATGTCCTCACCTTCAACTTGAGTGACCACTGTTGATGGCACCCATACATACCTATGAATACTCTATGAGTATTTAGCCGAATCCCTTAGGAACTTGGTAAATATAAATTTGAACTAATTAAGGCTCTTACTTTTGACCCGATAGTTAGGGTGAAACCTTATGGATAAAATATTGATACTCTAGGCTAAAGTATGGAACCTATCAATAGGGGAATCCATTGAAACATTGTACCCAAAGTCTCTAAAGACTAGTGATGGGCTAAATTTACCTGCTTAACATACAAATTAATATACAAATATACAAATAGATATTTTGGTCAATGATTGACCCGACTCATGTAGTAGGTAAATTCTAGTTGAAATTGCCAAATTATGCTAGAATGATAAGAATATATTCCTCTTGCACAACTTGAATTGGGCGTTGACAATGCCTTAGAATAATTATGTGTTGAGAAATGTATTTTTCTTCTGAATGATGACAACTATAAGTCCCTTTTGGACTCTAAACTACAAGGACACTAAGAATAGTATGAGCTGGTTTTGTACCCATTCTCCTTAGGGATTGAATTATTGATGAATGATGATTAATTTCCATAGGTGACTAATGGCTCAGAACTTAATTGGTATTGAATACTTGATAATTGAAATTTGATTAAGAATTGCACATTGAAAAATAATTGGCGAACTAAAAAAGTAAAGGAACACCTATTTTGGCATCGAACCCAACTATTGAATAAATTATAATAATATCAACATTGAAAAGGGTAATAGAACTACTAAAATTGATATTGATGATTAAAAACTGAAATTGAATATTTGCAACCAAAATCAAGCATAGAAAGATCTGAAACCGAAATTGAATAATTAAATTTTTTATACCGAATTTTGAAATTAAAAGTGAAAAGATGATACTAATGTGAATACCATAACCTTGCAAAGTGACCACTGTTCTTACAAATAGGCTCGCAATGAGCAACTCATATTCAGAAGAGTTTGAAACGTTAGCTAAGAATTGAGTCTCGATAGATCCTTGTTTTAATTGACTAAATGGCGAAGAGTGCCAGTTTTTGTGTGCGCGACATAGGCAATTGATATTGATATTGAAACTATGGTTGGTGTTAGTAACACACCGAAATAAATAAAAGACGTCTAATGAGCTACTAATTAAGTTAATTAATGAACCATTAATCTAATTAAAAATCGAAATAAATTCAATAAAAATTCGATAATTTAGTAAAAATAAAAGTTATCATTTCCAAGATCAATTTGAACATAGTATTTTGCTTTCATAATAGTATTAGTGATCAAATATTTTATTCATAGATAGCGATTGTTTGATTATTCTTACCTTTATGTACCTTGAACATCATTATTAAAATCTCATCGGCGTATGTCAAAATATTGATTTTTCTTTACTCATAATACTGATATTATACCATGTTGTAAACTTTCATCTTATTAGTCATAATGCAAAACCTTTATGTATTAATTGAATTAAACCTTAGATATTAGGAAACTTCTCTGCAAACTATAATTTTAATTCAACTGAAACTTTATTAAGCTTCATCGCTTATGGCCTTTTCATGACTAAAAAATCTAGAGGCAGGTCTGAAGCCACCTAGCCAGAGTTAGAAGAGTAGGTTGGGAAGAGATCCATGAGCGTCCATCGAGCTGAAAGTGTTGGTACGGGTTTTTGGAAACCCTCTCGGATTCGGGAAAATGACCCAATGTGGTCACTTGGGACTCGGTTTGAAAGGGAGTGAAGGTTTACCAGCAACAACTAAGGTTATTTGTGAACCTGAAGGGAAATTTGTTAGTAATAAATGATTTAATAAATATAACTGAGGTTGATGTGATCGCCATCTACAAATGTTTATCGATACTGTAGAACGTCATTGATCACGAGGATAGGGAGATGGAGGGTCGGACTCCTGTACTAAATATCGGCCTGTCGGCTTTAGCAACTAGGGTTGCCTAAGGGTTTAGGTAATTCAGATTTTAACCTATATATACTAACTAAAAGGGGTGTGTTGGCTCATTATGTGCGAGAGGATCGAACCCGTTCCCGAGTACCCTCCATTGGCTCCCTTAGTCAAATAGGTTTAAAGGGTATGACAATTTTTGGAAACATATGCAAGAGTGTGTGGGTTCTGATTGGCACTAGGGTTAAGAATTTGGAAAGGGTGTCCTAAGAGTTAGCTTTATCTCTCTTTGGAAAACTCGAGAATCGAAATAGAAGAGTCAGCCCCAACTAGAGCGACTATTCAACGAGATTCCTAGAAGAAATTTGAAGTTCTAAACCCAATTGTTTAAAGTTTAACTTAATTCTAATTCGGAATCTCAGAGCTAACCTCAAAATTTCAAAGAGAATAAGCAAAAGAATAATGTGTTGAGAATGAGTGGGGTAGGGGGCTATTTATAGTGTCGTCCAATTATACGCTGAAAGTCCAGTGTATAATTCAGAATTATACACTGGAAGTTAGCATATAATTTGTGTTATACACTGGAAATCATGCGTATAATGAATTATATGCATGGATTTCAACGTATAATTCAGGTGGCGGCCGGGAAGTCGGCTAACGGAGCCGGCTGGGCTTGAGAGGAACAATCCTAGTCCAAGACGGACTAATTATATGCTGAGAGTCCAACGTATAATCAATTATATGATGGGATTTCAGCGTATAATTCGAAAGAGAGTTTGGTTCACGAAAATTTTGAGTCCTAGTCCAAAACAGACTAATCCAGCGTACAATCAATTCTACGCTGGGATTCCAGCGTATAATTGGGAACCGGTCCGAGTTTGGTTGAATTATATGTTGATGTTTTAGCGTATAGTTACCAAGTTACGAATTTTTGAGAATTCTGATGAGGATTGACTTTTTTCAAAAATCTGGGTAGGTTATAGAAAGGGATAGACAGGCAGTGAAGGATAGACAGACAAACATATTTACTTGTAATATCATTTAAGTAAATGTCATTACTTATGATATTACATGTAAATAACGAAATACCCCTATTTGAATCCAATAAAAATAGCCTCGGATCAAAATTCTCCAAGAATAAAAAGTTAACTTTCTAATTCAAGAACAAAATTTGGTTATTTACTATTTGGTCAAATTTTTAACTTTCAAATGGCAAACCCTTTTATGAAACTTTTAAACCCATAAATGTTATTCTTTCAAAGCATTGCTAAAATACCGAAGTCCGATAAAAAAGTTCTCATCTAGGCTCCCAAATGGGAAATATACTGTAAGAGTTCTGGCTCGACCTTTGACCTTCAATCAACAGGACTTGGGGCCCAAAGTATAATAATTAGAACGCTACACATGATCTCAAAAGGGCGAAAAATGGGTTGTCTACAAATAGTTTTTAAGTCATTTTGCCTATAGAGCTATCAATACTCACACACATGTGACAGGCTCGCATGTCTCTATTTTTTAATCTATTTTTCTCACGTATTGATCAAGTCCTTGATTGTATTTTGAGAAATCTTGTGTTAGGACTTTGTAAATATATCCTCATAATGGTTAGACTTTTAGACTTTTGGATCTTTCGATTTTCTTACTTATTATTCTGCAATAAGAAAGATTTTATTGAATTTCCTCGAAATTATCAGACAACTTAAACATGTCAACGTTAATGAGAACTTTCAGCAAATTTATTTGAAACCAACACGATAAAATGATTTTATATCTAAAGTGAATTTATTATTGAATCTTCGAAGTGTGTGTCGCGCCGACCAACTCGAGGATCGGGTCATGCTGGTGCAAGAGTCTCTCGGCGTACGAGGTCAGGGACTGAGGTTGTGACACATCCTTATTTCTCCTCTTATAAGATCCTAGGCTCCCCTACTCATACCCAATTGGTTTTGAGATGGATACCTAAAATTATCAATGTTAGACCCCTCTCGATAAGGTTAATAGAAAATATTTGGGACTGATAAAAGAGATACACATCCTATAATGTGTATCTTATTTTTTAGGCAAGATTAAGATAATTAAGATTTCATATGTACTTTAAAAAATAATTTGAATCATTAAAGATCTCTTGAGATCTTATTGAATTAAATGTAATCTCTCCTATTTAAATGGGCTTCTCTCCATAGTAATTATAGAAAAATCATTCAAGATGTAACATTTTAATTTTCTTTATGGTATTAGAGCCCTGGCTAGTTCCAATCTCTCGGTCAAGCCGGCCATGGTCCTGCTTCTCAAAACTCTCCTTCTATTTCCTCATAATTCATTTGTCTTTTTTTTCTTCAATTTATTGTTGTCTTCCTTTATCTCTCTACAAGCTCCCTTGATCCACATACTCATCTCTCAAAATCTTTTATTTTATTTTATTAAAGACCTCTCCAATAAGAGTTTTGGTTAAGCCACACGATCCTGCATCATAAGCTTTTAAGAGAAATCATGATAGACTTGAGCCACTTGTTGGGATCAACTTCCCAACGCCTGTGGAAGTGGTAAACTTGATCATTCCAATTCTATACGATTGAACCTTGCAAAAGCCGAGACGATAGGATTCGGCAGTCCGTACTTCAAACTACTAGAGGAGGAAGTTAGAAATCTTCCCGTCACGTGGATCCAACGGTGACTGATGGCACCATAGAAGAAGACTCATAGTTCAATTTTTAGGGTTTGTAAAGAAGAGAGAAGAGGAGAGCAGAGGGCTTACATTACGTACAACTTAAAGGCTCTCTCAAGTTACATATTTATAGATATGTGAAAAAATATCAGGTTGAACATGCCCACTCTAGGGGTTGTATTAGTGACCCCTAGGCCACACAAAAGCTAACAGCACCGGCTCCAACAAACTAACACACTACAAAAAATAAGACTATTAGCGGTAGCCAAAAACTGCCGCCATTAACAAAAACACTGCCGCTAATAGTCTTAATAGTCTTTAATAGTTTTTTTGTTAATAGCGGCCGTTTTTTATTCTAAAAAACTGCCACTGATAGTCTTATTTTTTGTAGTGACAAAAAGAGCAAAATACAGCAATGATAAGCTTCACAGACAGGTGATTACCGGCCACCAGGAAGCACAATCAAACATTACAAGTCATTAATGGACAAGTCACTTTTAATATTTTATATAACCATTCATAGGTTATTTCTCAAAAGAACATACAATTGTAGGAGGATAATAGAGAATAGTTTGGCTTCATAAAATATGTTGTGTATTTTATGTTTTAGGCAAGCTTAAGGTTGATTAGATTATAATATTATTTTAGGAAATATTTTGAATCATTAAAGATCTCTTGAGATCTTATTTGAATGTCTTCACCTCCATTTAATGAGGCTTCTCTCCATGAAAAATTATAGAAGAATCGTGCAAGATGTAGCCTTTTTAATTTCTTCTTGAGGTACTACACTTTTCAACTTGCCCAAGGGGCCTTTTTGAAGGATATGGTAATTAGGGTAGTGCTTCAGGCAGGGATGGAGCCAAAAACTTTAATGGGAGGGGGCAAAAGTATGAACAAGACATATATAATGTTATAAAAAATAAAAATAGCATTCATTTACTGTTAACAAATTTTTTTAAGAAGAAGAAATCTTTTGTTTATATATATTCGTGTGCCTATCAATAGGCATTAGGGCCAATCTGCCATAGCTGGGAGCCATATTAATTGGGCAAGCCTCATTTTTATCTTTTTAGGTATGTTTGGATAAAATAGTAGGAAAATGACGAATTTGGATTTATAAATCTAATAAATTCACACGATTTCTATGGCCTAATCATGTGTCAGAGAGAGAGAGAGAGAGAGAGAGGATATGATTTAAGAAGAGAAGTTTTAGGAGGGTGGTTGAACTATTGCGCTAAAAATAGGAGAAACTAAATTAGGGTATTTGATTGAGACGCCTAAAAGATAGGAGAGAGAGAGAGAGAGAGAGAGAGAGAGAGAGAGTTTAGCTATGCATTTATTTAAACGGGGCCAATCATTTTGGCGCCTAACAAATAAGTAAGATAGATTAAAGAGAAAGAGAAAAACTTAAATAAGCAGGAGTGGCCGTGGCCCCTGTTAGCCCCCCCTTGGCTCCGTCCCTGGCTTCAGGTGCCTATTGCTTATATGTGATCGCTAGTTCGCTACCCATAGATTTTTAATGACGGCAATGGACTTGTCAAATTGACCGCTTTAGCGATTTAAGTAAATTCTCCTATATTAATCAACTGTCAGCGGTCTTAAAAGCACGCCTTCTATCTCTCATAGCTTCTCTCCGACCCTTTCCTTTATTCTGAATACAACACCATTTACAGTTTGAGGTGGCTAGGTCCTTAGGTAAAAAATGCTTTGCACTCAACAATTTTGAAAAATCCATAAATTCAATACACCGGAATCTCCAAATCATCAGCTCAATGACCAATATTTGAACGGTCTATAAATTGTCACCAATGAGCCTATAGCTCAGTTGACAAGTACATGCCAAAAATGATCTCATTTAAACACCATTTGGTGTTTATATGATCTTACACTATCAATGATGCAAGATGTGGGTGATCCGAATTGTGAAAGAGATAGATCATAGGTTAAAATGTAACAAGCCAAAATTAGGGGTTTTAGGAAGATTTAGGTTGCATATGACATAGCTCTCTGCCAGCCCCGTTGCAACAGAGTTCACCTGCTTTAGTTGGTTCCCATTCTCTTTTCTAACTCCCTACTAGAGCAAATAAAATCTTTTCTGACAAGGAGTGAGTAGAGAGGAGGGTAGAACTGTTGAGCAGATAAATCTTGCATTAAATCTTGCTATGCAAGGAGTTATCAAGGAGGAGTACCTGCTAAAGCCGTCCTAAAGAAAAATTGGGGCCAAGGATCAAAATTTCGGTCGAAATGCCCGAATCCGAAATCCAAAATTTCAAGATTTTTGAATGGGATCCAAAATTTTGGCCAAATTTTCGGATTTCGATTTTGGTTTCGGTCATGTCCGAAACTGAAATTTAACCCAAAATTTTGATCCTTGATTGGGCACTCTCAACTCGAGTATTCGAGCTTTTTATTTAAGCCCAAACTCGACCTGAATTGGGTTTGGCTCGGATTTAGGCCGGCACAACCTTTTACCTTCTGTTGTAAAAAAATCCGATAAAAAGGCCTATGAGCTGTGCACCTACGCTCGTATTTGGTGTTGTGGTCCTCTTTTTTCTTTAAAAGAATTTTTTTTAGAGCGTAGGGGATCTGCATTTAGATTCAACCACCTGGAGCTATATCACATGCCACGTAGCATAATGAACTCAAAACAACACCCGTTTTGGGTTGATCAACCATGAGGCATATGATGCAGTTAAAAAAATATAAAATAAAATTTGTATGGTTAAAATCTTTCTTGTAAAATTGTTGACAAAATACCATTTGAACTCTGATAGGCGTGTAGGTTGTCTCTAATGAAAAAGTGTTGTGGTTATGTTTT
The DNA here is from genome assembly GCA_021018995.1 of Chloranthus sessilifolius. NCBI lineage: Eukaryota > Viridiplantae > Streptophyta > Magnoliopsida > Chloranthales > Chloranthaceae > Chloranthus > Chloranthus sessilifolius. The sequence continues at coordinate 120,936,830 of CM037592.1, forward strand.
CTGTGGTTGATTTTTCAAAACATATGCGCGTTATTTTATAATTTGTTTTAGTTTCGTTGCTCCTGTGAGGTTATTCACTACGTGAAAATGCAAAAAAAATAACAGCCCATGATTGTCGTTTTCTTAAAAAACGACAATTTTAGACCGTCGAGTGAGCCGTCCTAGAAAGAGCAGTAGTATTTTTTAACCACATATTTAGACCGTCGTTTATTTCATTAAAATAGTGACTGTCCTCGACTGTCGACCACAAACAATGGTTTTGAGCTGTTGTTTTTTATGTCCTTTTTTTAAGAAAGACATGACGTCTTCCCTTCATAATCGACATATTACGACTGTCGTTTATTTTTAAAATAATCACCTTGATGAAACAACCACGGTTTTGAGCAGTCGTATTTTTTATTTCTATTTTTTTTTAAAATATTTAAATTTTAAGAAACAACGATTTTGTAATGTTGTTCTTTTATAATTTTTATATAAAATCTAATGAAATTGGTAATCATCAAAATTCATAAATTTCTAAATCCACCATAAGAAAATTCACATCTGAAAATAAATAAATGGATAATCATCGTACTTAATAACAACTTCCAATTTGAAAATAATCATGCTTAATTACAATGTGCCCACACACCCGAACAACAACTACCGAGAGTTCATTATATGTCCATGAAGACCTCTGTTAAAAGCTTTGAACATAGCTCACATGTTTGCAAATCTGTGGTTGGAGAAGTTACCATGGCCAGCCCCCACCAACTTTTCACTATCGAATAGCCACCTCTCACTTTGAGAAGATGCTACAAGCTCAGAAAACATTCGCATGGACCAGTTGTCCGATGCCCCACTATGTGAGCCATGTGTCAAGTAGCTGTTGCAGGAGGGTAGAACAGAAGATTTTTGTAACATCCTGAAAATTTTGACTATGAACAGTATACCTCGGTGTGCGTGCCCAACTGGTCACGTGCCCGATTTTTGTGAAATCACTTACGTGAGTTAAATTGGGTTTGGTCTTAAGTGGAAAATGATCGATTTGGACTAAGTGTTAAATGTTAGATGATTTCATAAATACTATGTGTTGGTGCTTTGGCTCAACACCAAATTCAATGGGTAGATGTTTTGGGTGTGTCGGCCCCATACCGAATCAAAGATCATTTTTATGATGTAACACCCGAGTTAGGTATACCGATTTTACATGGGAATTAGTCCTTGGGATGAGAGCTAATATACCTAAAGTGGTGCGTATGTGTTTTGTATGGGAACTAGTCCTATTGAATTAAAGAAAAGCAAATAGCTTCCTTTAGAAGCTAACACCCGGTTTGCACTATTTTGGGGGTTTTGGGATTTAGAGAGAGGAAGAAGAAGAAAGAGAAGGAATGGTCGGATCCGTGTGCGCCGAGCTCAGGATTCCGTGGAAAATAACGTATGAGCTTGTGTAAGGAAGAGAAAGGTCGTCGATTTCGATATTGGGGAGTCGTGTGGCGTGATTGAAGTCGATTGGAGTTTGAAAACTTTTTCTTCTCGCGAAGAGATCATGTATTGTGAGCAACAAATCGTAGCGAGATTTGGGTGTGGCGTGTGAGAAAGGATCATTGACGAATTCGTTAGTTTGGTTGTGATTGTAGAGCTCAAAAAGGATCGATGTGGGTTTTAGGAACACTTTTGTGCAACAAAGAGAACGATCCGATCTACGGGTAGATAGTCGATTTAAAGAGGTAAATAACGCAATTCTTCCAACAATTTAACTAAATATAGGTTGCTTAGATGTGTGCAAAAGATTAATATAAAAGGATTGAATTTTGATGTAAAAAAAAATGGGTTTCAAGGTTCAAACCCGAAAAGTGCTCAGAAACTGCCAAAATCGATTAATCGATTTTGAAAATCGATTAATCGATTTTGACAAAAGAGAAATTCAAGAGGAACTTCACGAAATCGATTAATCGAAGAAAATTTCGATTAATCGATTTTGAAATTCGATTGATCGATTTTGAAAATCGATTAATCGATTTTGCCTGGGCTTGCTGACACTACTGTAGTATTTTGACCATAACGTTTTGTGCCGAACACTGATTGACATGATTCTTATTGCGTTGGAAAGAGGACATCAAGCCCTACAATGTTTATGAATTGACGAACTTGTGAATCAATCTTTTTAAAGGTTAAAAGTTAGTAATAATCTGGGTCAAATGTTGATTTTTCGAGAAACGAAAATCGATTAATCGAATTTAATTCGATTGATCGATTTTTGAATTTCGATTGATCGATTTGGAATCGATTAATCGAATGGGTATTTCCAGTGGCTTAAAAAAGGTACAGTTTGGGAAAATTGATTAATTGATTTTAAAATCGATTGATCGATTTTGGAATTTCGATTAATCGATATAGGGATCGATTAATCGATTTTGACTGTGCTCGCCAGTACTGCTTTGGTATTGTGACCATAACTTTCTGTTCTGACTTTCGATTGATACGATTCTTAAGGCGTTGGAAAGATAACAAAAAGATCTACAACTTTTATGATATAACAATTTAGTAAATCCAAATTTGTGAAGGTAAAAAATATAGGAGAAAGTTATATCAAATTCTAAGTTGGCACAAACTTGTCCGTTCCGACTCGATTTTGAGAAAATACTTAAATAGGTCTAAGTTATTAGTGATTGGAGTTAATCCTTGATGCATCATTGTATGCTTGTGATGTAGATTAAGGGTGGAAGGCCATCGATAGGACCTTGCTTGCTTTGAGGTTAAGGTAGGGGAACTTCAACACAAACTTGCATATTTAACTTTGATTCATAGTTTCTTTGAGGTATTTACATGAAAAAAATGATAAGTTTCTTTGATGTGTTTAGATGAAAAATGATAAGTTTTCTTAATGTATTTTGATGTAAGTTTGATAGTAATTTGAACTATAACTTGAACTCTTTGCAAAATAAAAAATTGAAATCCTTGAGTCGAAAATGGTGAATTCTGAACTGTGAACTTAACCTAGAATTTCTACTATGGTATTCGATTTTAAACTTGATTTTTAAATGGTGAGTTTTAAAACCTTTGAACCAGGAATGTGTGCTTTGGATCGTGATTTAGAAATCTAAACTAGAATGTGAACTCGGAATCGTTGAGTCTTGGAGATTTGTGAGAAGGTACACCCTTGGACTGCTGTGGCGGGATTTATGTACACCCTTGGACCGCTGTGGCGGGATTTATGTACGCCCTTGGACCATTTTTACGGGATTTTACGTACACCCTTGGACTTGTTGTGCTCATGTATGCCCTTGGACCATTTTTACGGGATTTTACGTACACCCTTGGACTTGTTGTGCTCATGTACGCCCTTGGACCGTTTTTACGGGATTTTACGTACACCCTTGGACTTGTTGTGCTCATGTACGCCCTTGGACCGCTTTGGCGGGATTTTACGTACTCCTTTGGACACTGTTGAGAGTCATGTACGCCCTTGGACCGTCTTTACGGGATTTACGTACACCCTTGGATTTCGATGTTGTCATGTACGCCCTTGGACCGCTTTTGCGGTATTTTACGTACTCTTCGGATTATACTTCGTGAATCAAACCATAAGTCGTGAGATTAAAGTGGATCGCTATGGGCAGATATTGTGTATGTGGACCGCTATGGGCAGATTATATGTATGGGGACTATTGTGGGCGGATTATGCTTGTCGTGGACCGCTATGGGCGGAGTACAAGTACCATGCGGGCTGCCGGGGCGGATTTAAAATCAGTTTTGAAAGATAAATAAATATTTTAAAATCACTTTTGTGTGTAAAAAGGAAATCAGTTTTGTATGATAATGAAATCAACTTTTAAATCAGTTTTATGTGAAAAAGGAAATCAGTTTTGTATGATAAGGAAATCAACTTTTAAATCAGTTTTATGTGAAAAAGGAAATCAGTTTTGAAAGAGTTTGGTAATTTTAAAATTATGAACTGCAATAGCCCAACCAGATTCGAATTGTAGTCGGTCTTAAAAAACTACAAAACTCCATTTTTTACTCCCAGAAGACTTGAAAGAGTAAAGGATTGTATTAACAAAAATAATAATAAATAAATAAAGGAGCCGCCTCTCCTCACCGTTATTTAAACACCAAAATGGTGTTTAAATGACCTTACACCATCAATGGTTTAAGATGTGGTGATCCGTACAATCAAATTGATATATCATAGATTGAAGTGCAACAGGCCCAAAAATGGCATTTTAGGGACATTTAAACCACCGAATATGTGGACTATAATATCAACTGTTGTTTTTACTTTTAATGGCTGATATTAAAGTTCATCAATCAAATGGTTCACATCCACTTATAAGCATTCCTTTTGGGGCTGAGACAAGTTACAATAATAGATTGCCAATTGGACAATTTAGAATAATGATAAATCCCACTTCAATGGCGTGAGATAAAAAGTCTAATTTGGATGGTCTCAACCCTCTTGGCCAAACTTAAAAACAGCCTTTATTAACTTATTCATCAAATCATATCTACAAGCCTTCCACCAAATCAAGCTAATATCATTTAAGCTTGATATACTCAAGGACTAATGTTGGAACTGTTATGGGGATTAAAGAGCTTCTTTATAGTTTTTTACTTCTTTTTCTGTTATTGGGAAGGGGAACATCAGGCTATACAATATATAGAAAGCAGAGTTAACCCACCATATCAAGGGACCCCTTGGATTTTACACTAGAAATATGTTACTATTCAAAAAAAAGCGATAAACTCTCAAACAAAAACTACTACAAAGTGCCTGAAAACAAATGCTTTGAGATTCTTCATAAATTGCTCACTAGCTATTGCGCTTAAGTTCAATAAAGGGCAAGTCAAAGAAACATATGCATACCCATACATGTGCAAATTCAAGAAAGAGCAAGGCGTAGAAAACATGCACACCCACTCGCACGTGCACACTCCCAAATGTAAGAAAGAACGAACTAATGAAAAAGAAAGAAATAGAGTAATAAATAAATAGCCATACCTGCCCTTGGTTTTCATTACTTGTGGCAACTAATGGCAGTTCATCAACTTATTTTGTGGCAACTAATGACAGTTCAAATAAACCAACTTAGCAAAAATTAGTGGAGATGCAGTAGCCTATTCAAAGTGTAGAAAGTCATCTTATTTAGTAAATAATCTATGCATTTGTATTTATCTCCTTTGCTAGCGTCATTTTATCTATCTATATTATTGTCCCTTGTTGTGCATCTGGAGGGTGGCTATCAATCTTATTGATAGGTATTACCATTTGTTGGTTAATATATTTTTCCTTATCTGACCCATAATAAAAACATGCAAACACACAAATCTCTATTGAATGATACAATAAGGAAGCATGAGAAAGTCAAACCTTTCAAGAAAATAATAATGGTATATAAGATCTATGATAAAGAATCCATGATCATGTACTGTGTTATGACACTAAAAATTCCACAATTTATATCTTTTAATTTGATTGAATAATTGCATTGAAATCTTCAAAAGAAAAGACAAATTCTCATGTTCAGATAGCCATAGAGGTACAAATGCTTGCTAATGAAATTATGAACACATTTTGGATTGTTCAACCAAAGGGATAAAAGCAAACACAATTTCCCAAACAGGATATGATTGATGGCTCAATAAAAATGCTTTAGCTGAAAAAATTTCAACAAAAAAGGTGCAATAAAGCACGGCAACAAGGAAGTGCACACCTAGTGATAGTATAGATAGCCAGAACCCAGCCGAAATTGCAAGTCGCAAAAACGAGTCTTATGCATGTTAAAAGCTTTGAAGTGAGGCAAGCTGGAAGTCGCTAAATCTCCTAACAATGCCTTTTGTTTCTTTTGTAGTTGACCAGAAATAATGTATTCCCATTTTTGGCATGCCTCATCCTTGGAGTGCCTAAGCCAATAAAGAAAATTATAGGAGGGGTGGACAAACTTCAGTTCATAGAGACATTCTAGCAAGCCATCTATCACAAACTTCCACAATCTCCAACTCCTTATGGACCTGATGAAATAAATCTAAATAGGGTAGGTGTCAAATCTCTCCCAAATATCTGCGCATCAAACTAATCTTTCACAGGAAGTTGACTTGCAATTGCTAGAAATGAGAATACTGGGGTAAGGATCTTTTAGGAAAGCCACCACTGGTCCTTTAGACAATTGATCTATGTGAATTGTATTCCATAGCAAAAGGTCATGCAATTTGCCCTTCAAATAAAAACCTTAAAATAGAGCAAGGGTTACCTAAAAATGCTACTCCATCAGGATGCAATACAATGACCTTCTGCAATCTGAACCACCATATTCGGTAAACCCAAAATAAGAGGAACACATACGCGCACACATGTGCGCACAGATACACACACACACACGACAACAACAACAATCCTAATAGATGACCATCACTCTTATCCCCTCCCTAATAACTGGAAATACAAACTCAAATTTCTATGTTCTACATTGCCTCTTTCTTTACTTAATCAAAATTTAAAGAAAATAAATCCAAACAAAAATGTTCAAACTTCTCTTGCGCTCACTTAAACAACTCAAACTATGCATTTGTCCAACGCAATTATTATACTTGTCTTTACATATTATTTTTTCATTGCTAGATGAAAAGACAAATGTTATTAAAAAACAAAAATAAATAATCAAGAGGTTCAAAGTAGAATAGAATAAGCTAGGGGATCCATTCTATAAATGACATCTATTCATTTAGTCATTCATCACCAGCATCATCTTCACTCTGTTTACTAATTACACAAGTAATGATATAAATTCCCCACGAGTATACATTTGGGCATCACACTTGATCCATTTGGGGCCATATTTTGATCAAGATCCTTAATGGAAGTTATGGGCAAAAAAGAGGATATGTCTGGGAGGATACATTTTATCGAACACTTGAGCCACAAAAAAAATTGAAATTTTTTTGTTGCATTTTACACTTCTTATGCAAAAAATCCAAAAATATACATACCTAAATAGCAAATATTAGAAAATTTGTCCAAAGATATCACAAAAAAAGGTCTGACCTGATAAATCGATCAATCATTCAACGCATTGTTGTTTCAGTAATACTTCCTGATACAAAAACACTTTTATACCTCTTTTTTGTTATAATTATATTGCGTCTCTTACAATTATAGTTAAGTTGATTTGCTTGAGACAGGGCTACCCAATTTGCTGGTAGTAGTACCGAACCTTGAATTAGTTAGGAATTTGGTCTGCCCACAAGAAACGAACCAGATGCATACCTTATATAAGTTTAATAGTTTGTAGAATGGCTAAAAATGGTAGGTATAGGTTGATCTGAATCTTGCAACTTCACATGCTTAACCATGCGTAGACAAATAGCTTATCGAAATACGTAGTGTAATTTATATAATAAATTATAAATATCTACATAAATAACTAGTGTTTTATACAAGTCATCCTACCCAAGCGAACCAGGTTCACTCTAAATAATGGCGGGCCGCTAACACAAACCCATATCCGAACCGAGCGAACCAACAAACAAGGTAACATTGGCTTGGGAGAGGAAGAGGGGTGCCTGACCATGGCATATCCTTGATTGGCTCGGGGAAGTGTGGGATCGAATAGCTAATTGCCCTAATATGTTTAGTTTTATAAGTGAGAAGAAAACAGTAGTAGATCGGCTGAAAACAGAAATAGTCTAGAAGCATCGTGACATAAGGAATGGATTGTTGTTGCTTTAACCTTGTATATTTAGGCACGCACTTGGCAATGCCCATGCATTTCTCTTTTACCTTTTTACTATTCATGCTAGTAGAATTAAGGGAATTGAAAATTAGCATAACGATGAAATGGCGGCCATACTCCAAATGTCTCAACATTAAATCAATAAAACTAAATAAAATAATTAAATAAATACTCACTCGATGGCTGTGATTCAGGAATGAATCCGCTGCCATAGACATGCGGATCAGGAGCCGGATCGATCCCAAGAGTCGGCTCGTGCATGAAAGATCCGATACTTGGTTCTTGAATTTTTTATTCTATTGCCACGCGAGGGGGGAGCAAAGGAGAGAAAGAGATTTTCCAGTGCCTGAATGCCAGAAACTCAATTTGGGTTGAGCCTAAAAAGGCCCCTTGTGAGAAAATCTTACATCTTCTTCTTCTTCTTCTATGTAACAAAGGGAAGCAAGCGTCTTAGGGTTTAGTAATAGAGAAAGAAAGATGGGGATAGAAGGTATTACAAATTAGGTCTTTTTTTTATTTGTGCAGAATTTGATATTTATAGGATATATTTGTTAAAAGGGCAAGTTTGCTCCTATAAAAAATATACAATTACCCGCCTATCCTTTTATTGAAAAACTACGGTTATAACCGACTAAACGACTGCTTTAGGCAGTCGATTTGTTTACTACTGCTTTAATCCATAGTTAGTTTTGCTTTAATCCATAGTTAGTTTTGCACCACTAATGCCCGAATCCGAAACCGAAATCCAAAATTTCAAGATTTTTGTATGGGATCCAAAATTTTGGCCAAATTTTCGGATTTCGATTTTGGTTTCGGTCATGTCCGAAACTGAAATTTAACCCAAAATTTTGATCCTTGATTGGGGCACTCTCAACTCAAGTATTTGAGCTTTTTATTTAAGCCCAAACTCGACCTGAATTGGGTTCGGCCCGGATTTAGGCCGGCACAACCTTTTACCTTCTGTTGTAAAAAAATCCGATAAACAGGCCTATGAGCCGTGCACCTACGCTCGTATTTGGTGTTGTGGTCCTATTTTTTCTTTAAAAGAATTGTTTTTAGAGCGCAGGGGATCTGCATCTAGATTCAACCACTTGGAGCCAGATCACATGCCACGCAGCATAATGAACTCAAAACAACACCCGTTTTGGGTTGATCAGCCATGAGGCATATGATGCAGTTAAAAAAATATAAAATAAAATTTGTATGGTTAAAATCTTTCTTGTAAAATTGTTGACAAAATACCATTTGAACTCTGATAGGTGTGTAGGTTGTCTCTAATGAAAAAGTGTTGTGGTTATGTTTTCTGTGTGGTTGATTTTTCAAAACATATGCGCGTTATTTTATAATTTGTTTTAGTTTCGTTGCTCCTGTGAGGTTATTGAGCGATTAGAAAAAATTTCACGCATAATCTTTGATTTCTTTGATGGGGAAGCTTAAAAAGGAAATATCATTTTTAATCGGATACCATTATACTCACCCTAAAAGACTGTTTTCTCACCCTATCTAATAGCAGCCATGCATTGATCTCCTTTGAATTAGAAAATTGTGATCATTTTCCGTCCCATCTTCCGTACAATGGATCTATCGATATATTATGTGCATACCATCAGATGTTCAATTTTTTATGAAAAATTACAAATGGTGGACAATTTTGCAGACAGCTAATGTGGCATGATATGACTACAGAGCTTGAGCCCTATTATGAGTGCAACCAGTCACATTGTGCTACATAAGCTTCCTGCAAAATTGTCTACCAAAAATTGTCCACTGTATACCACTATCTATTTTTTAGTATAAGTAGCATACATCCCACAAAAGTGGCCCTAAATTCATCCGATACACATCACACTCAAGCATGATTTTAGGGTTTCTTTTTGAATTGTGTGCCATGTGTAATAAAAAATCGACCGTTTGATGGCAGGCTTATGATCTACATTTCCATTGTGAGGAAGATTGAGACGAAAACGACCTCTATCGCCAAATTCAAATACCATCAATGAATGCGGGTGGGAGGAGACGGGGAGAGAAAGCAATCTTTTGAGATAAGAATTTTATTGAATTCCAAAATGACTTTTATATTAGACTCTAACAAATATATGAGTACCTTTAAATCCACCCACCGAATCTTTGAGTTCACCCACGCTGAAACCCATGAGCTGCTTTGAATCCGATGATGCATATCATTTCTTATCATAATCTTTTTCATGATGGATCTTGAGATCATGCTATTAGCATCCACTGTCAATTATTTTATTTCACATAGTATCCATTATCAAAAAATCGCCTTAACATCACGCAAAAAAAAGTTCACTTTTTTGAGATGTGTAGCACGTGAAATAAAAAACTTATTGTCTGATGGTGCGCCCATGATCTCAAGATCTATCATGTGAAATTTTAAGATGAAAAATGATCTCCATCATCGGATTCAAAGCAGTCAATAAGTTTCAACGTGGGTTAATTCAAATATTCGGTGGATAAATTTAAACGAACTCTAAATACATATGATCCATGTTTGTTTTTTCAGTCCAACTCTTTCAACCGACTTTAAAGTCATTAAATGAAAGATAATTTTCGACTTCAGCTTTTATAAGCTGACTTCCACTGACTTTAAAGTCACTGAACGAAAGATAATTATCGACTTCAGCTTTTATAAGTTGACTTCCACGATTGTATCCAATGATTTTTAAAAATCAGTTGAACTCTATGTAGAGTTCACGAGTGGGACGAGATCAAAACCCATTGTTAAGCTTGATGGGTGCCGGTTGGCCAGTAGTAGGACGAGTTTTAAATAAAATTTCTTTTTTAATAAATTTTAAATTTAATTATTATTAAGGGAAAATTTTCATTTACTATATACAAAAATATGCAAATTATACATGTGCATGGACCATGAAGTGTCTATAGTGCATAAGGCGTTTATTTTGAGAAAACTGGGTTCGATTGCGGTTTCGGACTTTTAGATTCTATAAATTGATTATTGTCTTCTGAATTGGAGCGAACCGGATCCCGAACCGGTTATATATATTCGAACTGATTCGCAATTCACAAGGTTACTTTGACAAATTTGGTAACTCGGGTTTGCGAGCTTGTCCCTTAGTGGTTGTCAAATTACTTTAGGCCCTCTTTGGCAACAATTTTTCATAAAAACCTTTTTGGGGAAAAAAGTTAGATGAAATGCACATTTTACCAAAGAACCCGGCTGCTTCTAGCAGCATGTGTTGAGAAGCTTCTCTATGTTGCTTCTCTGACACCTTTTGCAAATTATCATATATATATATATATATATATATATATATATATATATATATATATATATATAGATATGGGAGCCGGTTAGGTCCTCCAATAGAGGACGGTGACCATCCTTCAAGATCCACGTGGCATTTAAAATATTTTTTGAGTGTCACGTGGAGTATAGGTGGACAGTTTAGATCAATAATAATAAAAAAATTAAATTTTTTTTTTTAAACTCATAAGTTAAAGTTTAATAATTTTCATTGGCCCACATTTCACGATTCAAAAAATACACGGTGGAGATGAATTTTTAATTTTTTTTTTTTCTAAAATGATCTAAGCAATGCACCCAAGGTCCACATGACATCGAACAAATATTTTGGGTGTCACGTAGAGTTCCATGTGGAAGGTTGGAGAATGGGTCCCTTTTCCATATATATATATAAAATAGCTTTTTCAACATGTGGTAGACCTTTTGAGAAGCAACAATTGAACAAAAATATGTGATACATTTTTACAACACTTAGAAAGTGTTTTTAGAAAATGGTTGCCAAACAAAGCCTTGGTATTTTACACTCAAACATGATTTTTAGTCCCTCACTTTTTGGGATGTGTCCCATGTTGAATAAAAAATAGACTGTTTGATGGTATGTCGATAATCTCAAGATCCGTTTTGTAGAAAATTGGGACTAAAAACATTTACATCGTCTAATTCAAGCTGTCAATAATTTTCAATGTAGTTGCCCTCAAAGATTCCATAGGTGCAAATAAAGATACCCTTGGGTATTTTAAATCTTGGGATAGATATATTAAATAGTTGGGAAACTGATATGTATCAAACCATGGTTCCGATTTTGGAGGTCATCCGCATGATACTTTAAATGTATCGTTCCGAACTACCGATACGATAAATATATATATATTGGTGATGTATCAGATGATACATACCAGTGTATCATCCAAATCGGCCAATACGAATCGGCCGATTCGTACCAATTTTAGAGTTGGATAATATATATTAAAAAACTGCAATTTTTAAACTATGGAAGAATATGACTGATCGGCGTATTATAAGGTGGCCTACCAAGAGTAGAATCACCTAAATATCGGTGCCAATATAGGACAATGTTTTTTGGCGGCTTTATTTGGCAACCGGCATGTATCGGGTGATACAATTAGGTACTTTAAACTTTGACGTGGAAACATAATTAATCACTTTTGATTCAAAGAATAATGATGAGCTGTTTATAAGGTGACCTACCACGTGCATGGGACAGCTAAGCATTAGAATAAAATAAATTAAGATAAATATATTTGATAGTCTCAACAAAATTTTACCTTTTAACGACTCCCTACAACTGAGATGAGCATCATTACCAGTATTTGCACCCCTTGAAGAGATTGGTGCACCCATTTATAGCAACACCTCACAGCTTAAGCCATAGTTCAAAATATCAGCTGATATATATTTTAGAGTTTCGGGCAAAGCCTGATATGATAAGTATAAATTTTCAGCCAAAATTTAGAGGCTTTGAAATTATAGGTTGATAATTTAAAAATGACTTCAAATATTAATTTTTTCACTTAAAAAAAAAAGAAAGTTTGACCAAACTCTTCAAATTATTGGTCAAATATTTGGTTTCGATAAATTTTGGCCAAAATTTTGATCCTTGATTTCAGGAGCGGATTCCTTAAACTTACCTTCCAAATTTGGAAATTTCAATTGTCTTAGATACGTATGGTAGTAATATAAAAAAAAATAATATATATATATATATATATATATATATATATATATATATATATAAAATGCATCTTGCACCATCTAATCCTTCAATTAGATGACAACGGATTTGATCTATCGGGTTCTTAGTGTGCGGGATTATATTAAACATAGGGTTCAAATATTCAAGTGCTCAAATCGCTTGTCCAAATTTTCTTTATGCTTACTTTATTGGATAATGGCTCAAATTGGCATTCAAACATTAAAATGGTGTTAAAATTTTATCCTCTTATTCTAAGATTTTGATCTCACACTATTAAAGTGTGATCATATTATTAAGCCACATGTTGAAAGTTGTCCAAGTTTCAATCCATCATTGAAACGGGTTAATCAAAAAATTATGCCTATAAGTAAATGGAGTCATCCTTTTGATAAATTTTAATATCATCCATTAAAAAATAAGTGTGATGCCCTTTTAATATATGATCATATAATATTTGTATACATCACCCTTTAAAGTATGATCTATCACTTGACAATATATATATATATATATATATATATATAACTCGAGTACCTAAATAATCTTAGGCTGTCAATAGGTCCAGTTTAAATTTTGGCTGCCCAATAAGAAACTTACAAATGCTTGATCTGACCTGTGCACCCAAGCTGACCCAAACTGGTAAACACTTTACTCTTTTACGCTATACCTCCAGACGAATTCTTGGTTTACCCGATCGGACCTGACAGGTGGGTGGGAAGTCGCATGCCTAACCTGATTAGGCAGGTAAAGATTACGTGCCCGACCCAGTAAACTATCGGGTCGAGGATCTAGTCAACCCAACCCGTTGACAGCCTTAAAATAACTCAAGTGGCTCGTAAGCCCCCCAAACTAGCATGTTCCCGGTCAACACGGAATAAGATGACATCAACAAATGACGATACCAAGTAGAGTTCCGTGTTCGGTCGCCTGGGGGAGGGCTCAACTCTGTGCAATGGTCAAGTGTGTGTGTGCGTGCAAGGAGTGAGTTCCGTGTTCGGTGTTCACTCGTGGGTATGACGATACTAAGATGACATCAACAAATCTCTACCTCAAATGAGGGCATGTATGGTGCACGATCCGATGTTGAAACAACACAAGAAGAGTTAGCATTAGGTATCTGTGCACCATGTGCGGTTCACTCTCTTTCACTAAAGTGGTAGGTTTTCTTAAAGTGGCAACCCATTGATTGCTCCTGATCAGGTGATGGAGGCCGTTTTTCACCCCCCGATCTTTCCCACAATGAATTTTGAGATCATGCCGCACCTATTAGACGGTCAATTTGTGATTCCACATATCATACATCCCTAAAACATGATCCTAAAATCACATTTGAGCGAAATGTGTGTCATATGGTTCAAGGGCCATTTTTTTAGGATATGTGAGTGTGACACATGAAATCACAAACTGTCCGTCTAATAAGTGTGCCATAATCCCAATATCCATCGTGTGAAAGATGTGAGTGAAAATTTATCTTCATCATCTAATCTAATGCGATCAATGATTTTCAAGTGATCTAAAATGTTGGCGCTTTCAGAAAATGCCTGAGCGCGTTTAGATCTATCCTTTATAATAAACTATTACCCATATATTTTCTATTGGTCAAAATTAAAATGCACCAATCATACGATTAGAGCCTTCAAGTAGGCGAGATTTTTGGGTTAAGACATCAACTAATCATAAACAGCTAGTTCAACTGCTTAAACTGATTAAAGATGTGACCTAGTAGACATGAGAGAGGTTGGTGATGCCATAATATGTTGAATATAGGAGTCAACCTCTAAAACAATCTTTAGAGTTATTCAATAGGGTTATTTAGGAGGGACCATGCACCTCCACACAAATGAAGAAATCTTTCTAAGCTAGCTTCAAAGGATGACTATCCTAAAATATATATATTTTTAATTTTTTTAAATAATCTGGGTATCCAGGCCCCTTAGAGCACCCGTCTAATTTCAGAGGCACATACGTATTCCAAATTTAGCACATGTCGGATCAACATAGGATATAAATTCATAGGGTGGTCTCAAAAGAGGGAAAATATTCAAACTCAAATTTCTTGCTTTTAGTTGTAAATACGGGACCAACTCTCTTAATCTCTTAAGGTTCGACCACCCTAAAACCATTTTGACCTTAGAGTTCAAGGCTAGCCTCTAATAATTTAGTTGGCCTTTGATTTGCTCATCCTTAATCCTAACTTGTGGGGTCATTCGGGGCTCAGATTAAGGGCTTCAGACTTTGTTTGTTTATTATTAATTTTTATAAAATTTCTCTAAAAAGTTTGCAAAAGATTAAGAAAGGTTTTCAAAATGATAAAAAGAAAATCCAAAGATCACCTATATAGATATTTAAAGTTATCAAAATATTCTTACAAATATCTCTTAATTGAGTCTAAATAGAGGGTTTTATATCTATACCTTTATATAAAAGTGAGAAGAATATCTTGTTTAGATTCCTTCCTATCACTAAAGACAAAAGAGCTATTATTGATTTCTTTTTTCTTTAAATTCACCCACTGAATAGTTGAGTTTATCCACGCTGAAATACATGGGCTGCATTGAATCAAACAATGGACATCGTTTATCTTCTTAATCATTCGCATGATGGCTCTTGAGATCATGCGAGTATTATCGGCCGATCAGTGTTTTATTTTACAAAACACACATCTTTGAAAAAGTGACCTGAACATTATGTGCACGCTCAAAATTGATCTTAAGGTTACTTTTTTGGGTGTGTCACATAAATTTCCACCGAAATTTTGATGCCCTATGAATTTTTTTTTTAACTTAAAATTATCGGCCAATAATTTGAACATATCGGCCGATCATTTGCTAATCATCAAATAATCGGCCAATAAAATGAGATCGGCCGATAATTTTGAGTTTTTTTTTTCGGCCGATAATTTTGGATTTAAAAAAAAAGAAACTTTTGGCATCAAATTTTTGACCTGGACCACAAGATTTCCGCAGAAATTTCGTCCAGGATTTTCGGCCGATATCCCTAAATTTTGGATAAAAAATCATGGCTTTCAAATTTTCAGTCAATAATTTGAAGTTATTGGCTAATAATTTGCTAATCATCAAATTATCAGTCGAAATCTCGTGATCCAGACCGAAATTTCGATGCCCAAATTGTCTTTTTAAAAAAACCCAAAATTATCGGCCAACTAATTTGAAGTTATCAACCGAAATTTTGATTTATGACCCCAACTAAAATAAAGTGTTTATCGTTTGGGATCGAGGTGTCAAACTCGGTATCGGGTATCAATCTAGGGAGGACCGATACGAATCGGCCGATACGTATTGACTCTTGTGAAAAAAAAAATCAAGGTCTTGACGCAAACCGATACATATCGACTAATACGGGCTTGTATCAGCCGATACTAATACTGAGTTGGAGGACCAAGAAGTATCAGAACCGATACGTATTGGTTTATTGAAAAACCGATACGTATCGCCGTTATGTATCAGTATCGCTCAAGATGTCATACCTTACAACAAGGATCAAAATTTCGGACGAAACGAATCAGTTTTGAACCCCACAGAAATGTCGAGATTTCGGCCGAAAATCCGAGACGATATTTCAACCGAAATCTTGTGGTCCAGGCCGAAATTTCAATGCCAATTTTTTTTTTTTTTAAACCCAGAATTATCGCCCGATAATATATATGAGAATTTAATATCGACCGATAATTTGATGATTAGCAAATCATCAGCAAATAACTTCAAATTATCGATTGGTATCGGCTGATACAAGTCCGTATCGGTCAATACATATTGGTTTGTGCCGAGACCTTGCGCTTTTATTTTTCTTTTAGAAAGGGCCAATACGTATCGGCGGATTCGTATCGGTCCTCCATGGATTGATACCTAATGCCGATATCGAGTTTGCTACCTTCATCACAAATGATTAAGACTTCATTTTAGTTGGGGTCAAGGATCAAAATTTCGGCCGAAACACATCGCCGAATTTGACCAAATAAAATCTCGAAATTTTCAGTCAAAAATTGTGGCCTTCAAATTCATGACCGATAATTTGAAGTTATCAGTCGATAATTTGCTAATCAACAAATTATTGGCCAATATTTGAAAGGCTGATAATTTTTTGTTTTAAAACAAAAAAAAGAAAAGTATGAGCACCGAAACTTATGCCTGGCCCACCACATTTCGGTCGAAATTTCATCTGAGATGTTCAGCCGAAATCCTGAAATTTCAGTGAACATACCAGATTCGGTTTGGTAGCGAAATTATTGGCTAATATTTTGAAAGCCGATTAATTTTTTTTTTAAAACAAAACAAAAAAAGGTATGAGCACCGAAACTTTGGCCTGGCCCACCACATTACGGTCGAAATTTCATCCGAGATGTTCAGCCGAAATCGCGAAATTTCAGTGAGCAAACCAGATTCGGTTTGTTGGCCAAATTATTGGTTTGAAGGCTGATAATTTTTTTGTTTTAAAACAAAAAAAAGTATGCACACCGAAACTTCGGCCTGCCTCACTACATTTTGGCTGAAATTTCGTCCAGGATGTTCAGCCGAAATCCCGAAATTTTTGTGAACATACCGGATTTGGTTTCAGTCCTAACCAAACCGAAATTTCGGTGCCTAATAATTTATTTTTTTAGATGCAAAAATATTTTTTAAATTTATATTGTAACGATTCATTCTTTAAATAAACTGCTCCCACGTGCATTTGCACATGCAGGGTCCACTAGTATATATATTTGAATATTTTAATATATAATGAAAAGAACGTTGGGCTTAAATGCTTTAACCTGTTAGTCCCTTCTCGGACTTGAATGAACGTTGGACTTTTGATCATTCAAGCCAATGCAAGAGAAGATCAAGAAAAAATAGCACAAGCGGAAGCAGACCATACAGAAATTTTATTGCCGAACAAACAAAGCCAAAAGGCCCGAAACCAAAGCAGATCCTCTCAAAGCCCTAGCTTGAACCTCTTATCCCATTTTTGAGCTCGATGTGACGACCTCATTGATATGAGAGCCAGCATGAAGGCATGATGACCTTGGGGCTGGGCATTTGGCTAGTTGGGAGGCTGGCGGACCTTATAGCTAGCTGTATGATGCGTGTGCGCAGAGGCGTGTGACCTTGCGACGCGTGTGTGACTCCCATATGTATGCTGCGATCTAGTGTGGTGACTAAACGCGCGATGAGCTTGCAATGCGGTGCTTCGTGTAACAGCATGCGACGTGGTGCCAAGAGGGCACGCGACGTCCTGGGGCCAATACAGCACTCGATGTGGTGCCAAGAGGGTACGCGACATCTAACTTGAACGGCAAGCGATGCGATGCCAAGAGAGCACGCGGCATCTGGGTGCAATGATGGACCTGACATAATGCCGAGTGGGCACGAGACACAGTCACGACTTACATAATGCGGTGCCATGAGGGTACGCCATGCGGTGCCATGAGGGCACGCGACATGAGGCCATGAGGGCCTTACGACATAGTCGCGACACTGTGCTATGTGGGCATGAAGCCATGAGGGCCTCACGACGTAGTCGCGACGTGGTCGCGATGTGGATGCGACACAGATGCGACACGATCGCAAGTGACGCTAATGTAGGACCTCACAAGACGTGTGGGCTTGGAGGATGGCACTGTGTGACGGGGCTAATACTCGAGCTTGCAGCACGGTGCTTGGGGCACGACATGTAGTGCCAGGAGGGCACGCGACATGGGGCCAAGAGGGCCTGACGACGTGGTCGTGCTGCGAGGACGCGACACGGTCGCATGTGGGTAAGACGCGAGAGCGACACGGTCGCGGCAGGGTCAAGTTGGGCTAGCGATGCGAAAGCGTTGCGGTAAGTTAAACCAAGGGGTTTGAGGTTCTTCTGCCATTATGTCTGAATGACTGTTTTACCCTTATATAGGGGGGGAAGGGAGCTGTGGAGCTATTCTCCCACACATGGGGTCCTGCGTTGCGAGACGAGCGCATGGGCTTTCTAGGTTAGGGGTGGGCCTAAAACATCACTGCAGTAATGCGGTGCTGCAGCGATGCCATGTGTCACCTGGGGTGAGGTTACCATGTGGCCTTGTACCGGTGTTGCGATGCGCATAAGTCGGTGACCTCACGAGGGCACTCAAGGGCTACGTGGGACGCAGTGATGCGCACTAGCTGAGGGCCTGATGCGGATGTGTGTGTTGGTCATGCGGGCCACACACGATGCCTGATTTGGATAGCATGAAGAGCTGCATTTTACTTCAAGTGTGCTGGTCGCGTGGGCCACACATGATGCGTAGTTTGGATAGCATGAAGAGCGGCATGCTACTCCGAGTCTGTTGGTCACGTGGACCACACACGATCGTTGACTTATATGGCATGAAGAGATGCATATCACTGTCAAGCAAGAAACTAATGCAGGGCACAGGGTGAAGCTGGGTGGGCCAAGTGGCACTGAGGTGCTAGCATGCGTGTCGCGAGTCGACACGATGCGTTAAGATGGTCTATCTCAGGTGAAGGAAACCACGAAAGGGGAGTCCCATTCTCTAGGTGGGTGGTATCAGAGTGATGGTTGAGAAAGTTGACCTTATTGTGCACGGTAGCAAGGCGTTGTACGAGTGCTATGGCCATTGTTAGGTTATGTCTCGTGAAAACTGGTATTTGAGTTAGGCTGGCTTCGCTGTAGCCGCAGCGAGGCGTCGCACGGGCGTCAAAAAAAGTTACCCCGTGATATCTAGCTCCTCAAATTTTGAGTCGGGCCAGGCAGGCTGGTGGGTCAACCTGACCCTATCCGCAACCTTCTAAGTGCTAAATCAGTTCAAAGTCAACAATTTACTTTTGTTGATTTGCCTGCCCACAAATTAGTGGGCACCTCCCAAGGCTTGACTGTTTTGGAAGGATGAGAATGACTTGAGCACCGCTAGTGTTTTTGCATATATGCATATGGATGCATGAAAGGCTAGGTTGCAAGTTTGGCTACTCGAACCAATTTTAAACGATAGGTTCAGTCTCATATTTTCGTTTTTTCTTTTTTGGAAATCGAAATTGAATCTAAACCCAAAAATTTCCGTTATTCGTTCTGTTCCACTTCAGTTTCGGATTTTTTTTGTTGGTATTTCAAATCTATTTTTTAAAGATTTTTTTTTTTTTTTTTTGTTTCTTTTGGTTTTTTAATTCTACCTAATCGATTTTCAGGACCCAAAACCAATTTAGAATCAGTTCAGTCTGAATCAATTTTCAGGTCGCTTCGTACTGATTCGATTTGCTTGGTTTTTGGGTAAGGTTTGAGTTTTCGGATCAAAATTTAAACCGCTAATGAAAGCGTATATATGTAACCGACCTTTATACACGGATGCTATTTTGCACATGTGGCTGCAACTGCAGTGGGACTTAATTAATGCATATAGGCGTTTCGCAACACTTTATCTACATCAAATCGGTTTACCTTTTGCAATTTTCCTTATTTTAATGAGGTTTGACCACTCAATCACACCATAGATATTTTAATGGGGTTTGACCTATCAATCCAAGAGAGATGCATTTTCTATGAACTATATGGGCACGGATAATCTAGTATAGTATATATCTTGCATCAACCTGTCCACTTGATGAAAACAATAGTGCCACGTGTACAAAATCAATCATATTTGTGCCACGAATTTAAAGACCACATATCAGCATATCCCAATCATCTCGGATATATCGATACATATCGGCCAAACCGATCTATTTACAATTTTTTTCTTCTTCTAAGTATAAAAATATATGTAAATGTTTTATTTAAAAAATTTACATAAAGCTTATTTTTTGTAAAATGTCCGATTCATATCAGATATAGTGAACCGATCTTGACTTTGACCAATTTAACTTGATATTTGACTCTATCAAATCGGGAGATATGTACCAAGTCTTTCTGTTTGGTTTATTTGGAACTGAAATCGGACCGGAATGGAATCTGTCCGATTTCGATTCATTTAAAACAAAACAAAAAAAATTGAAACCGAAACATGAAAGGTTTTTTCGGTTTGATTCGGATTTTTTTATTATTTTTATCTACTATATCAATTTTTCGGGTTAATTTTTATTTATTTTTAAAAGTTTCAATTTTCTCATTCTACCTAGGGCAGTCAACGGGCCGAGCGGGTTCGGGCTGGGTTTTTCTATAGGCCCTTTTTGTAAAATATAATGAGAGCCCGAACCTGACCTGATAGCTAACCGGGCTGGATTGGGTTTCTAAAATTTTTTAAGAGTTTTTTTTTTATAAGGGCCTCTTTTTATTGGGCCGGGCCAGGCGAGTTCGGGCTTACACTTTGCAGCTCAAATTTGAAGCTGTTTCTTATCCGGGCTTAGCCCGGCCCGTTTATTTAAATGACTTAAAATATTGGGTCCGAACCCGGCCCATTCGAGCCAAGCTCGAGATGAAACCCGGCCCATTGGGCCAGGACTGGGGCTGAAATCCGGCCCGTTGACAACCCTAATCCTACCTAATCCTATCTTTGGCACCCAAAACTGAAACCGAACCGAACCAAACTGAGTTTGGTTCGGTTCGGTCTGGATCAGTTTACGGATCGGTCCGATTCGCCCGGTTAAAAACAAATTTTTAGGTCAAAGGGCAAATTGCATGCGATCACAATGAAGTTTTGGCTGAGCGCCATCTTCATGATAGCGTGCCACTTGGCTTGGCGTAGATCTGAACCCTGAGTCACAGTTGACTCCAGTCAAACCCGTGGCCCAAATAATAGATGGAGTGACATCAGTTAGTATATGGTAATTTGCTCTCAAATGAGAAGCGGTCATGTTGAGCCAAACCGCTGTTGGACCATTCTAGCATAAAGGGATTGACTCATTCTGGCTGGAGATTAGGCCCCTATTTGGGGTGCCTCTTGCTTGAGACTAATTTCGTTTTCGATAATATTTGGGTTATGGTCATTTCGATTATTTTCGAATAAACTTTAGAAAAAAAATTAAAAATATTATATAAAATACAACATATATATATATATATATATATATATATATATATATATATATATATATATATATATAGATGCTTTCGATTTTTTCAAAGTATTTATTTACATCTAGACAAACAGTAAAGATACTTTTCCTTAAAATAATATATGGGCGACGTCATGGTAATTTGATTGTGGTTTGTGACGCGTGGGTGGCGATTCTATTGATGATAGTGGTGTGGTCCACTATGCTTCCATACGATTTTTCAGATTATGGTAGAAAATCAAATCTTCTGAGGTAGGACTATGATGATCATAGCTGTCTTGCATCTCATCTTCTTCGAGCATCATCGTTTCGATCTCGAGATTTTCCGGGAGGTCGAGGTCTTTTCGAGAATCGAACTTTACTAATAGTGAAGTTGCTTCAACTTTTTGCTCTTGAGTTCTCATGTATTCAATTGGCAAATTTGTAGTAAAAATTCTCCGATCATCCGATATGTTGAATTGATTATCGGCAGTACGGATTTGCCTTGCCATTGCAAAGAATGTTTTAAGCGAACGAATCCAATAAGATTTTGGATTAATGACCATGATGCTTGCTTTAGCCATGGGGTTTTCGACTTCATCGAACTCATAGTCTTTAGTTTTATCTAAAAATCAAATTTGATAAGGCTGATAAAATTTTTCTTTCGATCTCCATCCAATGGTGCTCGTGATTCAGAATGTATAGTAGACGGTGCGCTTAAGATTTTTGGTGAGATGATAAATCATTGTTTTGATCATCATCGAAAATTCATTGATAGGATAACCAGGAAAGATTAGTTGTTTTACTAATCCCCAATCAAGGCTTTCTTCCAGATTATACATCGGATTTTTCGTATAAACTGACAATTTTGGAAGAAAATCTTCATAACACTGAGCTATGTTATAATTATCCATTAAGATTTGTTTAATCTTAACCTCTTGATCTTCAATTTGTGATATCAGGGGTTTACTGATGTCACATGGCAGAACATGTTTTATTTTTTCAAACAAACAAATTCTTTTTAGTTTGTGAAAAATGGGGTCTGGATAATTTGAATCCATAAGCTCTGCTAATTCTAAAAAATGATTGATTTTTTCAAGAGAGAAGTTTTCTGCGAATGTTTCAGAATCTCATGCTATGGATTTAACAAGGGCATTTGCACTATCTTGTAGCATTTCTAGTTTTTGTTCTTTTTCATGGATTTTTTGAGAGAGATTGCTCATGTGCCACCTGAACTGCTTCTTCTCATTTAGAAGTTGGCATTTCCAGGCTCCATTAATTTCATGATAAAGTTCTGCAGATATTCCAGGATTATAGAAATCAGGAACGTTATTCATCAAAATGCTAGTTTGTTCTAACAGATATTGTGATTGTTGTACTTGATACAAAGTAAAAGCTGATTTGGCTTCATTGAAATCGTCATGAACTTGGTAAAGGGAGTTTGGAAAGTTTGTAATTTGTTTTTGGCAGGCTAAAAAAGAGGTTTATAGTCCTGGTTTGTGGCCTCTTAACACAACATAGGTTTTTTCAATAAAGGTTTTTCCAACATAAGGTTTTCTTATAGTTGGAGGTGGTTGAGAAGAGGAGTTTCCTTCTTCTGTCATCTTCTGTCTTTTACAGAGTTCAATCCACTGGTTTAGTGGTAACATAAATCTTGTTCCTGCAATAAATAGGACCATGGATCTCTGCTTAAGAAATCAGCCAAAACGTTAGTACTTCCTTTAACATGTTCAACTTCAAAGGCATAAAGTGCTATTTGATTATACCATTTCAATCGTCTTCCATCTAAAATATCTCGTTTATTAATTAAAAAGTCTCGAATTGCCTTATTATTATCTCGACAATAAAACTTCCGGCAGATATATATGAAATCTTTTGAGGGCAAGTTTTATTGCTAATAATTCTTTTTCAAAGATGATATAATTCTGTTCATTTGGTTTGAATTTTCCAGAATTATAACCACATAATTTTTCTTTATTTTGTACCTTTTTTGTTAAAGGTGATTTTCTTGGTTTTATTCCATTAGGGTGACAAGAATCTTTGTCTTCCCAATCTTCAGCAGGAATTGCTTTTAAAATACATCCCCAACAGTTATCTGAAGCATCTGTTTCGAGAATTAATTTATCTCCAGTTGTGAGAAGATAAAGAGTAGGACAATTTTCAATATCTTGTTTTATTTGTTTTAATATCTCTTTATCTTTTTCTGTCCATGTAAATTCTATTTCTTTTTTCAATTTGTTTATGAAAGATTTTTCTTTTTCAGCTAAATTTTATAAATAATTTCTTCCATAATTTAATAAGCCTAAGAGACTTTGTAACTGTTTCTTATCAGTTACCTCTTCAGGAAAATTTTTTATTTTTATAATAATATGATCTTAAAGTTTTAGACCATCATGTGTTAAAATAAGACCTAAAAATTCTATTGATTCTTTTTCAACTTCTATTTTAGAAGGTGAGAGGATAATTCCATGTTTTTGGAAAATATCGCACATTTGTTTTAAATGTTTTTTGTGTTTTTCTTTTGTTTTAGAAAACACTAAGATATCATCAATATATACCACACAAAATCCTTTATAAGGGGTAAAAATCGAATCCATCCATCTTTGATAGATTTGTGGAGCAGTATTCAAGCTAAATGGCATGACATTCCATTGATAATGTCCACATGGAGTGCTAAAAGCAGTTAAAGGTTTAGATTTATCATCTAACTTTAATTGCCAGTATCCTGATTTACAGTCGAATTTACTGAAGAATTTTGATCCTTTGATTTGGTTAATCAAAACATCTTTTCTTGGAATAAAATATCCGTCAAATTCTAAGTTTTCATTTAGTCTTTTATAATTTAAAACTATTCTAGCTTTGCCGCGTTTTATTTCAGCATGATTTCTTACTAAAAATGCAGGGCTAGAATGAGGACTTTTTGTCGTTTCAATGAGTTTTTTCTCTAATAGATCTTTAATTTGTATTTCAAATTCATCTATGTCTATTTTTGTATAGACCATAGGTTTCACCATAATTATGATATTAGGATCTTTTAAAGTTATGGTACAGTACCGTAAACTTTTATGCCATAATTTTAGTGGGTTGTCACTAAAATTATCTTTGAGGATGGTGAAAAGCCAATGAGTTTTATCAAGTTGTGTAATATATATATATATATATATATTATTTATTATTTTAAAAAATCTAAAATAAAAAAAATCATTAATTTCGTCCAAAGTTTTGCCTGATTCCTACTTCAGTGAATTTCGAAGAAATTTGTCAATATGCTTGCGAGTTGAGTTGCGACTTCACTTAAAATGGGTTCAAGCAAACTAATATAACGAAAAATTCTTAAAAATTGGATGCAAACTCATATTTATATTTATTATTATTATTATTATTATTATTATTACGTAACAAAAAAATACGTTCGAAACATGCTATCTTATAAATAAAAATGAGTTTAAAATGAATTTTTTTTTTAACATCGATTTTGGTAACTATGCCCAAAAAAGCTAAAGCCAGATGCTGATGTTGGCCTGAGTCAACCTTCGCTCGGTTTGAGCCCTAGGGCCCAACTAACAAATAGGGGCTGCTACTAACCCCACCAAATCCTTAATATCTCTTATTAAGTATAACTGAAAATTGTTAATTACTTTGAATCAAACGATGAAAATCATTTTTCATTTCAATCTTTAATATAACTAATCTCGAGATCATTGACATATAATCACAGTCAAATTTTTATTTTATGTTAAACATCCAAAAAAGGTGACCAAAAGATCATGGAGTAAACAAAATGCTTATAAGGTTACTTTTTGGGATGTGTGTTACATGGAATCTAAAAATGGAACTTTGGATGATTTTCTCATAATTTTCCCATAATCTCAATCAGTTGTGTGAAAGATTGGAACAAAACGATATCTATCTGAACAAAATATGATATCTATTGTCCGATTCAAAGCAATCAGCAATTTTTAGATGTACTTAATGTGGGATATTCAATATTTGGTAGGGGTCATGGTTTGAAATCTCGGATATCCAAGTTGTCTCGAACAACCCTATGACCAAGATGTATCGCGTCTCGACGAAATGACGTGAAACAAAAATAACTCCTTGCGTGATCTCACACCATTAAAATAGGAGTTTGATCTTACACCATTAAAAAATGCTTAAGGGTTATGCAATGTGGCAACTATTTGAAATCAATATAAACAGTCCAAGTGACTATTCATGATTGGAACATATCTTAGTTAAAGAATCACACTTATAAATCAATTGTTTATTGTCCGTTCAAAGATCTTCAATATTAGCCATTGAAAATCAAAATAATAGTGATTTTAAGTGTACATAGATTTTGATTAGATAAATTGTCTACTAGAGGTGTCACGACCCGAAATTCTATCTCACCCCGAAAGCCTTAAATTTCTAGTTACGACCCGCACATATCCCGGATATGCTAAGCGGACATATACCTAATCATAGTTATCGCGCAAATATGGTTTAACGAAATCCATGAAAGCCAACAATATAAAGGTGGGATGTAAAACAATCATAAATGCTGAATAAATCCGATAAAATATGATAGAATACCATAAATCCACAAATAATATGTAAGTCCAGTCGGAGACAAATCCGATAAAATAAACCATAAAATCCGCAATACTAGTATCAATAAAATTCAATACCAAGTCTACAATGATTAGTAACCGGCACTTGGACCAAGATCAGCCCCGTAGTCCTCCTGATAATCGGCAGCGTCGCCCTCCAAAGGCTCCTGATACTCAACGCCCTCGGGATCAATAAAATCAGCGTCGACAGGATCTAGATGGCTGTCGTCTACTCCACCAGCGTAATCACCCGCAACTATTAAATTATCGTGGGATGAGTTTACTCAGTCACGTAAATTTAGTGGATATACCACCAATCCACCCTATACTACTCAGGTGCATTATGAGTGCATTAAGTGAGTGATAAACATAATATCTCAAAGCAGATAGCAAAAGAAAAATAAAATCATATGCATATCGTGAAACTCATATCATATCATAAATGTAAGACCATGATCTAAACACTCATATCCTAATGCACTTTACTATATCTCATAACATATCATGTCATGTCTTATTATCATTATCGCACATACGTTTGTACATCGCATGGGCGTAATTAACATACTCGTAAAATTCTAAACGACCTGACCAGAATCGTTGCTCGAGCTGCCATGGGAGGGTCAATATAGTATCTTATCATCATATCATAACGCCCTCGTGTCATACTCATACTCCACCATCCAGCCAATGGAGAGATATAATGGTCAAAGTCACTTATAATATACTCATACTCATAATCTATCTCAGAGATCCGTCTTGGCTGAAAGACGTTGTTGCCCTTACGGTGGCTACGCAAGGAACGACACGTACAGACTTAAGTTTTTTTATCTTTTGTTGGCCTACACAGGGGTGTGTCACGGGGTCAATCTTCTAGCAGTGTTAACCCGTGCGACACCTAACGCACGATGTGCTAGGTCAGCCTATTTCTCTCAAATGAGGCACGCGATGTGGATTCCCAGATGCTATGAAGGGTGGAAAGCTTGTCCTACTCATGCTTCACCTCAACCTCTACGTTTGGATTTTGCCCTGCGAAGCAACGCAGCTGGTTAGAGCCGACAATAACGATTGTCAAGGCAACAGGCAACGATGATCGATAAGGCAACATGCAATGATGATAGATATAGCGATAGGTAGCGACGAGCATATACCGAAATGGCGGGAGGACCTCAAACCCCTTTGTTTGTCATACTTTACTATTCAGCCCGCAACGCCAGCCCAACTGACCATGTCGCGACCGTGTCGCGACCAAGTCTTCACCCTCCACCCCAACGTGTCGCGACGCTAACGTGGCTCAGCCCAGTACATACGGTGCCGCCCTCATGGCCTTGACGCACCAGCCATACTCAAAACTTGGAGAGGAAAAGTGACCCTACGACTGACCCGGATGGCCACGCTGCGTGCCCCCGTCACATCCTCCTCCACTCAAAATTGTCAACGTCCTCGTTGACGCGAAGGCACACATTCTGAAATTCAGTCCTGTATGTCACCTGCCACGGTTCCTCTACAGCACCCTGCCTTCACTCTATGTAGTAAAACTGTACATGCCCAAAACTGCACACTTCAAAATCTGTACACAATTGGTGTCTGAGTCTTCCCACGGCCCACACCAACAAGACCGCGGTGATGTATCTCTCAGCAGTCAATTAGTCGGAGTGCCTCTACTCTGGAAACGGGCTCCTCATCATCAACCTTTTTCTTTCCTTTTTCCGCGACCATCGCGTTTAAGGCAGCTTTCTCTGAACAATCTCGCACCAGATGTGGCCCATTACACAGGAAGCAACCCTTCTTGCTCGGCCTTTCGTCTCTCTTCTTTTCATACCTACTGCCTTTGTCCTGACCAAATCGCACATGTCCTGTATCATTCTCCTTCTTTGTCTGCTTGTCAGCATTGTCAATGGATGCTTGGACTGTCTTCTCTTTCTCAAAGCGGTGTTCGATTTGCCGCTCCGCAGCAGCCTAATTCTCATCTAGGGTCTTCAACCCTCTATAAGTCAACTCCCGCTGCGCCTATGGCGCGAAGCCATCTATAAAGTAGAAGATCCGATCCTTCTCACTCATTTCGTCAATGTCTAACATCAGGCTCGTAAAAGTCTTAATATACTCGTGCAACGGTCCTGTATGTTTCAACGTCAATAATGTCTTTCGTGCTGACCATCCGACGTTGGTAGGTAAAAATTGAGCCCGCAACTCTTTCTTCAGATCGGCCCAAGAATCGACTGCGCCATTCTCCATGTGCACCTCTGACACTCGGTGCCTCTACCATAACTTGGCATCACCGACCACGTATCTCGATGCAATTCTTAGCTTAACTTTAGCATCGAGGTCCCTCAGCGTTTCGAGGTACTCCTCCACGTCCCATATGAAGTTCTCGAGGTCCTTCGCCTCGCGGGAGCCCTTAAACATCTCTGGCTCGGGAAACTTAAATCGAGGTGTCGGCGTCCCTGCTGGCACCCCTGCTGGCATTGCCATGATGAGCTTTTTCATCACGCTCATCTCGTCATGTACCTCCTCCAACGTGACCTTGATTTCTCGTACCTCTACTGCCAATTGCTCTACGGTCTCAGCCACATCGGCATTGATCCTCTCATGCTTATTCAGTCGTTCTCCATGTAGTGTCATCACCGAGACTACCGACTCGAGTTGGTCCGATTGAGCTTCTAAACTATCTAACCGTTCCCTTGTTGATCGTTCTCTTGTCCGTCGTCTTGCATCATCGCTGGTCCCTTCCATCTCAGCCATCACTGTGGCTCTGATACCAAATGTTACGGGGTCAATCTTTTAGCAGTGTTAGCTCGTGCGGCCTATTTCTCTCAAATGAGGCACGCGATGCGGATTCCCAGATGCTACGAAGGGTGGAAAGCTTGTCCTACTCAAGCTTCACCTCAACCTCTACATTCAGACTTCGCCCTGTGAAGTAATGTAGCAGGTTAGAGCCGGCAACAACGATTGTCAAGGCAACGGGCAACGATGATTAATAAGGCAATATGCAACGATGATAGATATAATGATAGGCAGCGAAGAACATATACCGAGCCCCCTCTGGGCTAAAACCCGCACCTCGAAGGTGGTTGGGAACCACCAACGCGATGGCCCTAGTACACGACGTAGCTAGGACGACCACGCCCCAAGCGTGGTCCGGATGCACGCACATAAGCTCATGAGGCTAGTGCACGTGTAGGGTCGGGGGACCCCAACTCATATCCCCTTATATAAGGGTAAAACAATAATTCAAGCGAAATGGCAGGAGGACCTCAAACTCCTTGATTTGTCATACTTTACTATTCACCCCGCAACGTTAGCCCAACTGACCATGTCTCGTCCATGTCGCGACCGTGTCGCGACCAAGTCTTCACCCTCCACCCCAACGTGTCGCGACGCCAACGTGGCTCAGCCTAGTACATACGGTGCCGCCCTCATGGCCTTGACGCACCAGTCATACTCAAAACTTGGAGAGGAAAAGTGGCCATACGACTGACCCGGATGGCCACGCCGCATGCCCCCGTCACAGGTGTCTTATTATCGTACTCATATCATAACTTATCTTATCTCATACTCATATTTTATCTTACTCTTACACTTAATTCTAGGACAACTATAGTGAGATAATTTTCTTAAATCATGATTCTCAAGAAAAAGGTTCCGTAGTAACCGTGATGTACTTCGTGTGATAGCCTATACTATCATAGAGGTGTTGCATCCGTACATAGACGCTAATATTTTAAATTTCACGTGACCGTAGAAGAGACCTCACCACAGCTAATGCTTATGGTCGATTCTCGTATTATATTTCATATCCTAATCTCTCATATTAAAACTCGGGGTGATAGGGTCACCGTGTATGCCACCGTATATGAGGTTACATTGAACTCATTCTCACCCGACTCGTCAGGGGTCCCATTTTACCATGAGTTGCAAGCCATGTGACTACGGTGTATTCCTCGCTTTGATACCATCTCAGCGAAATACCACACCCAGCGTAGACATGATCTCATACACTCTCGTACCCATGATCTAACATATCCTTAACTCGTATAACTTGATCATGATGCAAACACAAAAGTATCACATGTATAGAACTATTTACACTTAAGTTTTGATTATGTTTATACTTATATTTATTTATATGACACACCAATATAATTATAAAATAGGGTTATAAGTGTGATTTCGATAATCGTAAAGGTCAGAGTTTGATTTTATAAAGGCATTGAAGTTCTAACACTTTGTGTTATCGAAGTGGGCGCGTTGAAGCGATAAAATGATACATATATAGTATACTATAATTAAATGCTCAAATAAAAAGTTGTAGTCCAATTTAAAGTGGAGTGCATCACGACCATCGATCGAAACATCAATAAATTAGAGTGCATTGAGTTTTGATCGAGCAAATAGAATTATAGGAGAAAATAATATTGATAATATTGTTTGATGTCTGTTCGGACACAGATCAATCAATTGAAAAGTGTAACTCAATCGATTGAATTTAAATAGATGCATAGACGGTTCAATTCAATATCAATCGATTGAAAAGTGTAACTCAATCGATTGAATTTAAATAGGTGCATAGTCGGTTCAATTCAATATCAATTGAATGAAAAGTGTAATTCAATCGATTGAAAAGTGAAACTCAATCGATTGAATTTAAGTAGTGTACACAGTCGGTTCAATTCAAAATCAATCGATTGGGAAGTGGAACTCAATCGATTGAATAATAAATTCAAATAAGGCTTTGAGCAATCTAGCTAATATAATATTTTATATAAAATAGGCCTATTAGGCTATTACTACCCATGAACTTCAATCGATTGAAAAGCAAGTTAATATAAGACTTTAGGTTCTTAGCAAATAAACGAACTAATATTATAATAATCTATTCACTATTGTAATTGCCTATTCACTACCAACAACCTCAATCGATTGAAATAATCAATCGATTAAAATATCTTATTTTTCGAATAAAATAAAAAGCAGTGAGTGTCAGGAATAATTAAAGCGTCAAAAGCCATTAAATAATGCCTCAAGTTCAATCGATTGAATAATGTAAATCAGTCGATTGAATTTAAGTAAGGAATTAAAACATTCTCGTTGCGGTTTCGAAATCGATCGATTGAAAAGTGTATTTCAATCGATTGACTGTCGCAGATTTGAAACGAAATAGGGTTCCGAAATAAAACCCAAAATACATCCGAAAAATTTATAAAAATAATATGAAATAAAAGTTAAACATTATTTTAATCATAAAAGAGATTTTATAATACAATAAATCTAGATTCATTTTAAATAGTCCATCGATACGTGATCGAACGCATCCTACGCGATGGGATCTGAGAAGGACGAGATGGATGGATGGATAACCATCTCTTGAAGAGTAATCGACAAATCGATAGCGGTTAGGGTGATAGAGAGTAGTGTCCACGCGATGGCCCGTCCATAATTTCGCCTCCTTCGATCTCCTCGATCTTGATGGCGAAAAAAAAAAAAATCACGGTGATTTTTATGGAAGAACACACAATAGTTTTAGGAAAAAAGATTGAGATGTTTAGAGAGGAGATGGGTGGAGGAGATATGTGGTGACGGTTAGAGTTCTCTGAAGAAAAAGAAAAGAAAGAGAGACTAGGATTTTTAAGAAAATTAAAATGAGAAGAGTTGTACATATCTTATTCTTAAATAAGGTTTTCTCAAATGGGATAGGTTCCAGTATGAAGTGCTACTACCAAGTTTAGTGAAACCATACATATAACACCTTTAAAATAAAACAAAAAGATCCAGTATGAGATGCTAACACCGTGCGTGGTGCAAAACACATCTAACACCACAAGATTAAGTATATTTAAAAATCGAGTCGTTACAAGAGGTCTGATCAGATTAGATAAATTGTCTACCCCGTATATCCGGATTGTCTAGTGTCCGATGGATTGTATTTTATTTCTTCTTTTCGCCTTATGAATAAATTATTTATTTATAAAAAAAAAAACAAAAAGAAAAAAGCGTGCACAGATTTGGATACAATGTGATAGTCTTTCAACATATCATCACATAGATAGGAACTGATCAAATAAAATAGTATTGTCTATACAAAGAGAATGAGTAGTGCCCCTTCAATAGTGTAAAAGTCTAACAATTTATATAAATTATAATATAAATATAATATTTTTAATGTTGCATCTAAAAATAATTCACACCTCAATCTCATCCGGCCAAGTGTCAAGACACAAGACGCCTCCCCGAAGACGTCTCATCAGACCAGATTTCAAACCATGGTGGGTGTTAGTGGCATCCATCAGAGAGTGCCTAAGGAGTTGGTGCAGGTTACCTGACCTGCTTGCTTCTTAAATGAGAATGGATCAATCTTAAACCTCTGGCAGGGCACAATTACTTATGAGGGTGCAAATTTAAACGGTGGACAGGATTCGCTAGACAATATTATAGACAGCTTATGTGGTGTAACCTGACTAGCTGAAGTGCTGTTCTCTTTAATAGTTGGGTCGGATACCCGATGGATCAAGCTTGTTTACCCGACCAAACAATAGATCCAAGTCGGGCAGGTCGGATACCGGTTGACCCAACTCGTTGACAACCCTAGTTTGAGCTAAATACTGTCACAAAATCCTTTTAATTAATTATATTATGAAGAAAATTCTCCAAATAGGTGGTCTGCCATACTTTTTGTCTAATATTAGCTTCATTCACCCATTCTCCGAATTTTAGTGAATTTAATATTTTACAAATTTTCAAATTTCTTACAACTGAACACATGCTTTTATCATACTCTGTATTGTATTTTTTTTATTATAAACTGTTAGTGCATGAGACTGTACTTACGCTCTTATTTAAGGACATTATTTTTAATTTTTAAAATAAATTAATATATTTTTGTATATTTTAATGTTTATTATTTTTTAATCCCAAAAGTTTTTCTTAATCTTTCCTGAATTTATAAAATAGAAGCAAACTGATACCCCACTATGCAACGAGCAGTTAACTCATCATGAAAATCTGTGCACGCCTTATGGGCCGCATGATTGGACAACCAAAAAAGGCATCAACTCATTCGCATGCAATGAGCCATTAGAGAAATTGTTACAACGTGAAGTGTTAAGCTCATGGTATCAAAAATGGCCCATACCGATACATATATGTGATATGTATCAGTTTTTGGCAAACCGATATGTATCTGTTTTTTGGCAAATCGATACGTATCGATATTTTAACTCGATATCGGTATTGGTCGATACGGGCCCGTATCAGCTTATATATATACATCTATTTTTATTTTTTTTTATTTTTTTTAATAAATAGGCTGATACGTATCAGTATCGGCCGAGTTGTATCGGTCCTCTATGGACCGTTACCCGAGTCCGATACTGATTTGGACACCTTGGTTAAGCTACAAAGTTGTCATATGTTATAGTAATAATATATATTTTATTATTCTAAAATTAGATTTATGCATCTCATTATATATTAATAATAACCTAATGACAAACTTGTTAAAACCTTTAGAGCCTCTGTGGTTTCAAGGGAAATAAGGGAAAACTGATATACGGCAAAATTATATATATATATATATATATATATATATATATATATATATATATAGAGAGAGAGAGAGAGAGAGAGAGAGAGAGAGGAAAATGTGAAGGTACTTCAGATGGTGTACTCTCACCGTACTCCAACATTCACATAAAGGTTCATGTGGCCATCCCAATACAATTTGAGTGTCACATGGAGCTCTAGCAGCCCGTATAGATCACTTTTTAAAAGAAAGGAATTTAAAATCGAGTTTTAAAATTAAAAGTCAAATTTTGATTGTGATTAAAAGATCTAAATTTTATGACCCAAAAAATACCGGGTGGAAATGTTGTTTTAGATTCTTCTTTTTCAGAAATGATCTAAACAACACTACTTTGATCTATGTGACACCCAAAATATGATTTGACTGCCACATAGACCTCCATGTAAATATTGGAGTACGGTGAGTGTACTCCACCTGGAGTACCTTCCCGACTCTCATATATATATATATATATATATATACTAGTAAACATGCACGTGCTTTGCACGTGTTGCTTTATAAAATCATAAAAATAATAATAAATTTATAATATGGAAAATGTCTATGAATTTGAATGTATGGATGAACCTATGCTTTTAAATCTCAGATCATTTGTCACGTGATACCTGATTCCAAGTTAGTGCCTTTTTTGAGATCGTGTGCACTGTCGCATGCTATCTATTAAAAAAAATTAAATTTTTTTTGTAGTCTAAACTTCAACCAAAGCTTGGATATTGCCTCACACATCATAGCGCATTGAATTTTTTATTGTTTAACCACATTTTGGACTGTGAATGTTCACTCATTTTTAACAATAACATAAAGCGGTGTGCCGGTGACACCAACCAAAACATTATCAGACTGATTTGATTTTATTGGTTGACTCAATTTAATCTTGGGTTTTAAATGACATTGATGTTGATGTAATTTCACAAGTTTAAATCGTTGATGATGGAGATTAATTTTTACCCCATTGATGATATTATATGGTCCTTTTGAATGATTATCCTGTGGGAGCCATTATTTGCACTCAAAAACATGGCCCTTACACCGAGTTTAAAATAAAGACTTACAAGTTTGGCGACCTCTGCTATGTAAAAACCCCATCTAAACTGTTTGATTTGAAACATATCATTTAAAGATATTAAGTGTAAAAGATTAGCATGAAATATAATCTTCATCATGTGATTAAATATAGTTCAAAGCTATTATTTGATTCAACGGTTGACAATAATAGATTATATGATAAATATTATGTTTTGCTCCAATCTTATCTACTAAGGATATATAGATCATGAACTTTAAATCAGATGGCCCAGATTGCGTTTTCACGTTTCACATGTCCCTAAAATACAAAGTCTTTCTTTAACTTCGGTGCAAGACCTACATTTTTGAGTGCAAGTAATGACTCCCTTATCCTATATGTCATGTGTTGCTTAGAGGCCAAATAAGTACTATTTAAAAGCACATAAGCCAAATACTTTATAGAAACAAATATTTTTAGTATAAAAATTTGACAGAGAACATGAACTCCATCATCAGATTCATCATAATCAAAGATCGTCAAGAATTTGGCGTGAAACACGATCTCTATCATCTAGATTTACATGATTTCATTAATTTTGTATGACCTTTGATTGCATTAAATCCGATAATAAGAACATATTTCATGCCAAATTTTGCACTGAAAATTGCATATGGTGTTTCCACGTGGCACAAATCTCAAAAAGTGACTGAGCACCTAAGTACTCGAGATGCTTACCTAATATCAACTCATGCGCTTATACCAAAATTATAATCATTAAATCGATATCTTAAAAATGAACAATTTAAAAAGAAGAGTTGGTCCTAGGTGCTAGGTTCATGCTAATCGTATATGATTTTTTTTTTTTCTTTTTGTGTTTTGTTTTTAATAAATAAAATCGTAAGTCATGTTTGACATTCTAAATCATAGTTATAAAATCGGGTTGGGAAATAAATCGGCTAAGTTAAAATTCGAAAAAACTTGACAAAATTTGGTATGTTCGAGAACATATCTACAGAAAGAAATTTTAAAATTAAATAAAAAGTGACTACTTATTAAAAAAAAAACAAATTATTCTCGAATTAATAGTGAATACCACATTTTCTTAAATACATGATTTTTCAAAAATTTGTTTCGTTGCTCTACAAAATATCTCTTGCTACCCACAAGATCTGAGTTTCTATTCAGTCGACATCTGCTGAATTTTTATTTCTATTTACAAAATAGTTATATATAGATTAATTATATACTGTAGTTAGACTTCAATTAGGAATCTAATCAATTTTTATTGGGATAAAGAGGTAGTCCCAGAGAGGAGAAAATATAGGTGCTCAAGGGTTTTAGTTTCTAAGTTAGTTAGGGGCACTTTGGTCCTAATACATGTGAAAACAAAATTTGACAGAAACTATTTTTACTTTTATATATTAGTAAGGATATAGAATCAGGCATGATTTGAAATCTCAGACATCTGAGTTGTCTCGGACACCTCTGAGACCGAGGCATCTCGTGTTTCGACGAGATGGTGTTGTGATATGCCGAGACAAAAAAATGATTTATTTTTTATTTAAATTAATTTTAAATTGATAAAATATGTTATTATAAAAAGCAATATAATTCTTTAATTAAAAATTAAAAATATAAATAAATATATTAAAAATATATAAATCTTTACTACTATAGAAAAGTAAAAATAGTTTCTGTCAAATTTTCATGCCTAAAATGTCCCTAACTAAGCTACTTTTCTGTTTATCATATCAGAATACAACTCAAAACGCTGCTAATTAAGCAACTCTCGCTAATTCCTTGGTCAATTAGGAAACTAAGTCCCCACGTTTCTTTCTAATTTTATACTTATAAATACACTTACAAAATTTTAATTTTTTATCATGGACGATGTTATATTTATTACACATGGTACAGAGAAACAACTTTCTTCTTTCTCTACTCCCCAACTAAAGTGGGTCTTCAAAAATAGAGAATCCAGAGGAGAGAGAAAGATCACGATAAAAAGCCTTGTTAAATTGGACTGATGTCATTGATCGAAATCGCTCAAAACATGAACCCGCTACATATTTATCAAAGATGTCCTAAGAAATGGATAAAACTCACACTATATCTTGAGCCATAGATTTAGTCCGAATCATTTTAATAGTAAAATCTTAGCTTGAAGTTTGACCCGAATAAGATCCGAACCTTCTCTTGAATTCCCTTTTATCTTCTCCAAGGATGGGATCCCCAAGCTTATCCCCATCGGGTTCAATCAAATTGCATGAAAAATTGAGGCTTAATTTTTGTGTTCTTTAACACTGACAAGAGAAATGGGGATTTGAGACTGAATTTGAGATGGGTTTTATAGAATGGGTGAGGTGGATATGATATTTTGAAAATAATGGTTGCCATGTCGACTCCGACTTCTAGAGCCTTTTTAACTTTGAGGATTTCTTTGAGTCCTAGCTTTACTGCTTGCTCCCGAGTCTGAGCAGTCCTAGAGGTTGGCTTTTTCTTTTTCTTTTTTCTCTTTCGTGGAGAAGAATCATAAGCAATGAAGACCAATTTATAATGTAATATGCTCATAAAAGTATATTAAGTTGCGCGGAGCAGCCTCACAGTGATACATGAATGAGGTTGGCATTTTTTTTCTTTTGGTGGAGAAGAAGATAATCCTTACCTCACAATGAGCCTGCTGAGTCACACTCCGACCTGATCGGGGCCTACGCCTTGTGAAGAACCTGTAAGACTCAATTTATTACTGTAGTTGGTTTGGTATCTCAATACCAGTCACAATCAGGGCCAACTATTTTCTTGTTCAAGTTGACATATTAGAGTGAAACGGCAAATAAAAACTTGATGATAGACCATATTAAAGGCTGGCTGAGTTTCAAAATCTAGTCATGAAACATCAGTTTATGCCTGTAAATTATATTTGGAAACCAAAACAGCTAACATCCTTAAAACATAAAAAGAAAATGCCAAATTCATGATGGAACT
Organism: Chloranthus sessilifolius; assembly: GCA_021018995.1. Taxonomy (NCBI): domain Eukaryota; kingdom Viridiplantae; phylum Streptophyta; class Magnoliopsida; order Chloranthales; family Chloranthaceae; genus Chloranthus; species Chloranthus sessilifolius. The sequence continues at coordinate 120,974,637 of CM037592.1, forward strand.
GAATTGTCAGTGCTAAATTTTTTGTTAATTGTTGTGGAAATCGAGTAAAAAATGATGTAAGTCCAAGCAGGCTTTTCATATAGAATATATGGAAACATATGTTATGCTTTAATTAGAAACAGAAGTACAACTTTAATTAGAAGTAGAATTTTGATGCATTTTATATACGAAACAAAACTCTATTTTCGGGATGCTATGAGATATGAGTTAGGAGGATTTTAGGGACTTTTGGCTATGAGATATAATTTAGGGGTATTTTATGTAAAAGTGATAGAAACTATTTTTACTTTTATATAATAGTAACTGATAAGGAGATATATATATATATATATATATATATATATATATATATATATATGGAAAAGGTGTCTGTCCTCTATAGGAGGTCGGTCATCGTCCTCCAAGATTTCAGGTGGATGTCGACGTGGCATTCAAAACATTGTTTCAATGCCACTTTGGCCTCAAGAGGATTGCTTAGCTCATTTTAAAAAAAAATCGAAAACTCATCTCCATCATGTGTTTTTTGAGCCGTAAAATGTAGACCATTGAAAGTAGTCAAATATTTACTTATTCTTTTAAAAAGCTTTTTTCAATTTTTTTTTTTAAATTCATCTAAACCATCCACCAATGCTTTACCGAACAATCAAAGAGTGTTTTGGGTGTCATGTTGTACCGTCCCAACCCTTTTGGGCTTTGATCCGTAGGACTCGGTGCGTGTGCCGACGGATCATGTACCGAGGACCCCCTTTAGCAATGATGTAATGTCTATAGATCAAATCCAATGGACCAGATTGATCTTATGTAGACTGGATGTGGGAGTTTGAAAACCTCATACACGTCCCTTCAGTGTAGCTGCTTTACACTCAAGTAGGAGAGCTAATGTATAAAAGGAACCAAGGGCATTAATTTCATATTAAATGCTTGTGGGTGAGAGTTAAGAAGAGAGAGGATAACCTTAAGGCATTGAGTGTCCGTGATTGATGAGATCGATCAGTTGGCACGGAGGGAGGCAGCTGCTCGATCTAGGATCGGATTGATTTGTTATGACTCGGAGAAGAACCCAAACTGTTCTTAAAAGCAAGGAAGAGGATTCGTTTGAAAGCAAGGTAAGGAGTGTGAATAATTGGTTTAGATCCATAGTGTGGAGTTGAATTAGTGTGTATCCATGTGAGGATCATAAGAATTGGGATGGATTCAAAGTGAAAAGTGATTGGGAGTGAAAAACCTAAAATTAAGTTAAATCTGCTCATTTCGATTGATCGAATTTTGGCTCGATCGATCGAAATGTCAGTAAAATGGGAAAAAAATGAAATTCTGAGAAATTCGTTCGATCGAAATTTAATTCGATCGAACGAAACATTTTCGATCGATCGAACCTGTAGTTCGATCGAACGATTCATATAGAAACAGAATGTTAGAAAATTGTTGTGAGAATTCGACCGATCGTGGGATTGGAAATGTGAGCATGGTGGGTATTCCATCGGGGGCTTGAGGTTATAGTTCCTCATTCTATTACTTTAAGTAAATCATCTTTAAGTTTCTTCTTCTTACGTCAGATTGGAAATGTGAGCATGTTCATGAAACCATCAGCATTGCATGTGTGCGTTAAGGTCATGAGAATCACCACTTCGCATGTGTTCAGGATTGTTTCATTTTCGTTACGCCATAAGATGTGTGTTTGATATTTTGATAAGCATGCTATAAGATATTTCCCTACTGAGCTTCGATGAAGCTCATTCCTTTACTAATGTCACAGGTTCAGGTGAAGGCATTGAGGCGGAGATTTCGGAGAAGGAAGATCCGGACTACTCTCCCGACGAGGACCTTGAGGAGCCCCATCCTGAGGATTGTTTCCTTTGTGCTAGACCTGGGTAGGTCTGGCCCTGAGTGACGAATTAATTTTTGGTTTTGTTTTAGTTGTAAAGAGATGAATCCTAAATATTAGTCTTTTGATATTTTTGTTGAACCATGTTTCGGTTAGGAAAGGTCCTTACCGGTGGTTCTCAATGGTTCTTTTCTCATAAGGCTTTTTATAGAATTAGAACCATCTGTTTTTGTTGTTTTGAGATCGAATGCTATAACTACTTATTTTGCTTATGCTACGAGTTGGAATTGGTTCCGCTTAGATTCCGCTGTGCATGTTGTGACGCGATATGATCCGTTCCCGAGCGCGGCCTTAGTGCCAGCCCACCGACGACATGGGTCTCGAGGCGTCGAAATCCGGGCTGTTACAGTTGGTATCAGAGCATGGCTTTAGAGATGTCAGACAAGTCTTAACCTTTCGAGAGTGAGATTTGGTTGTGTACAAGGGACCTTCTGTTAATGAGACTTTCGTTTCATTGTGACAGATTCTAATGGAACATCGTGGAAGGGGTCGACCGAGAGGTAGTCGCCAAAGAGGTGAGGGCGTCTTGGACGATATCCCTTCAGATTCGAGAGATCTAAGATCGCCTCCGAGGCCGAGGAGCCGTCGAGATGAACCTCTGATAAATTGACCAGGCCATGGAGACGATTGCTAATGCAATGGCCCAATGAGACGCAGCGTTTGTCGCAACAACAGAATTAACAACATCACCACCACCACCTCCACCGCTCCTCATTTGTTGATTTCAGGAGATTGAGACCTCCTGTATTCCATAGGCAGACGGATCCGCTTGAAGCGGAGAAATGGCTTAAACAAATGGAGAAGCTGCAAGAGAGATTGCAGAGCCCTAAGCATGAGAAAGTAGGATGGGCATCTTTTCAGTTGGAGGGTGATGTAGACGCGTGGTGGAAGTCTGTGTTGCGAAAAAGAGAAGTGGAAGGTCCATATACTCAATGGACCTGAACGGAATTTGTCGCGGCATTCAACAAGGAGTATTTTCCCAAGCAAGTCCGCAACCAATTGAAGGACTTCACAAATCTAGTCCAAGGGAACATGATTGTACGGGAGTACGGCAATGAGTTTGTGAGATTATCAAGATTTGCCCCTGAATTAGTCGCTACGGAAGAAATGAAGGCCGGTAGATTCGAGGAAGGCCTGAGACCTAACATCCAGGAGAGAGTGTCCATTTTTGAACTCGACGAGCGTGTCACGAAGTCATGGGAAAGCGATTGTAGCGGAGAGGGATATAAACAAGAGGAAAGATTGGAAAAGTAAACCAAGTTCGGAGGGGCAAGTGAATATGACTACTCGGGGAATAAAAGCCGAGGACGCTTACCGCCTCCGCCCAAGACCAGCCAATTCAAAATTTCAAAGGTCAAATACATCTGCCTCCGAGCCGACGAGGCCCGTTCGATTTAGATATCACACAAGGACCTTCTCGAGCGGTATCTACCAGTCCACAATTGAGGTGCGCTCATTGCGGTAAACCTCACAAGACGTCTGACTGTAGAAGAGACACGGGTGGATGTTTCAAATGCAGAAAAGTTGGCCATATGATTCGGGAGTGCCCAGAGACGAGGAAAGAGGGCTCCGTTTCGGCCACTACAGTATCGAAGCCTGCACAGTCCACGAAACCAGTTGTGAAGGGCCGTGCATTTGCTATAACCGCCGAAGACGCCCCGCACAAGCAACGACGTGATCCAAGGTATAAATTTATTTTGTGTTAAAGAGTTTGACGATTTATGTGAAGAAAGCACATTGATAGGAAAGATCTAGGTATATATTGATGTGTGTGTCCATGCAATGCATGTCTGAATGTTAGTATGTGTCTTAAATCATATAGGTACACTCCAATTCTATCGTGAAAATGACGGTGATCGTTGTGTAGCACGAGTTCTGATAGACTCAGGGTCTACCCACTCGTATATAACCCCGAAATTCGGAGAAAAGTTAAAGATCACACCCGAGGAGTTAGAGTTTACACTGAACGTAACAGTTCCTACGGGTAGTGCCGTGACTGCAGACACTTGTTGCCGATCAGTCATTGTGCAAGTGGAGGACCAGAAGACAGTCGCAGACCTCATTTTGTTGAGTATGAGAGGACTCGACGTGCTTCTTGGCATGAACTGGTTATCGGCATATCATGCAAGCATGGATTGCCTACGGAAAATAGTCACTTTCCGTCCTCCGAGACAAAAGTCGTTCCGATTTGTCGGTGAAAAAGGGAAGGTAGCGCTGATCATCTCCGCAGTGCGAGCTGAACGGATGATGAGAAACGGATGTGATGGATATCTTACATTCCTACAAGAGAAGAAGGAGATGAAGAATGTTATCAGCGAGATTCCAATTGCCTGTGAGTATGAGGACATATTTCCCGACGAATTACCAGGATTACCACCTGATCGGGAGATCGACTTTGCTATTGACTTAGCTCCAGGTACCGAACCCGTATCCAAAGCTCCATATCGAATGGCTCCAGCCGAACTGAAAGAATTGAAGGAGCAACTGCAAGAATTGTTGGATAAAGGTTTCATAAGACCGAGTGTATCTCCTTGGGGAGCACCGGTCCTATTTGTTAAGAAGGACGGGTCGATGAGACTTTGCATCGACTATCGTCGGCTAAACAAGCTCACGATTAAGAACAAGTATCCGTTGCCTAGGATTGACGATTTGTTCGACCAGTTGCAAGGAGCAAAATATTTTTTGAAGATTGACTTGAGGTCAGGGTACCATCAATTAAGGGTGAAGGCCGAAGACGTACAGAAGACCGCATTCAGAACTAGGTATGGGCATTATGAATTTTTAGTGATGCCTTTCGGCTTGACGAATGCACCAACTTCATTCATGGACCTCATGAATCGGGTCTTTAAACGATACCTTGATATGTGTGTAGTGGTGTTTGTGGACGACATTCTCATTTATTCAAAGACCAGGGAGGAACACGAACGTCACCTACGCATTGCCTTGCAGACCCTTCGAGAGCATCAGCTGTATGCTAAACTCAGTAAGTGTGAGTTATGGTTAGAGCAAGTGGGCTTTCTTGGTCACATAGTATCTGAAGCAGGCGTGACCGTTGACTCAACGAAGATTGAGGCAGTGCTAGATTGGGAGCAACCCAAGACCGTGACAGAGATTCGCAGTTTTCTCGGTCTAGCAGGATACTACCAACGCTTTGTTGAAGGTTTCTCCAAGATTTCGGGACCACTTACCCGACTTACGAGGAAGAACACAAAATTTGAATGGACCAAAGAATGTGAAGAAAGCTTCCAAGAACTCAAGAAACGACTTACTTCCGCTCCAGTGTTGACCATTCCATCGGGTAGCGGAGATTTTGCTGTTTACAGTGATGCGTCATATGGTGGTCTGGGGTGTGTCGAATCAAGACAAGAAGTTGTCGCCACGGCTTTGAAAGAACACGAAAAGAATTATCCGACTCATGATTTAGAGTTAGCTGCGGTGGTGTTTGCGCTCAAAATTTGGAGGCATTACCTGTATGGTGAAACCTTTAAAATTTTTACGGACCACAAAAGCCTCAAGTATTTGTTCATGTAGAAAGAGTTGAATATGAGGCAACGACGGTGGATTGAGTTCCTCAAGGACTATGATTGTGCGATTCAATATCACCCAGGTAAAGCCAACGTCGTGGCTGACGCACTGAGCCGGAAGCACACATCCCAAGTAGCTAGCCTCATGGCGGGACTTCACAGATGGAAGCTATTTGAAGATCTTTCCCTGTATGATAAGAACATCGCAGTTAAGGATACCGGAGTACTGTTGGTAAGCCTTACGATCAGGCCAATTATTTTTTACCGCATCTATGAGCTTCAGATGAAAGATGAAGAACTCGTGAAACTTCGACGAAAAGCAACTGAAAATGGGGACTTTACTATCAAGGAAGATGGGTCATTATTATTTCGAGGACGTTTGTGTATACCTACGGATGCTTAGCTGAGACAAACTATCTTGGACAAGGCCCATAGGTCTAAATATGCCATCCATCCGGGTGGTACTAAAATGTACCAAGATTTGCGAAAATGTTATTGGTGGAGGGGATTGAAGGAAGACATTGTAGAATACGTGTCTAGGTGCTTGGTGTGTCAACAAGTCAAAGTGGACCATCGACACCCAGCCGGTTTATTACAACCTCTACCGATACCTGAATGGAAGTGGGAGTCCATTTCGATGGATTTTGTTGTGGGATTGCCGAGAACATTGCGATGCCACAACGCCATATGGGTAATAGTGGATCGACTGACCAAGTCGACACACTTTTTGCCCTATAACACAACATACACTGCAAGCAAGTTGGCGGAGTTGTATATGAAAGAAATTGTCCGACTGCATGGCATTCCTACGAGCATCGTGTCCGATCGTGACCCATTGTACACATCTGTATTCTGGCAAAGATTTCAAGAAGGCATGGGCACGAGGTTGGACTTTAGTTCTGCTTTCCATCCTCAGATCGATGGACAAACAGAGAGAGTTAATCAAATCATCGAAGACATGTTGCGAGCATGTATGATAGATTTCCAGGGATCATGGGATCAACATTTGCCGATGATAGAATTTGCTTACAATAATAGCTTTTAGCAGAGCATTGGAATGACTCCATATGAGGCTTTATATGGACGGAGATGTAGGTCTCCGATTAACTGGGAGGAAACCGGTGATAAGTTTGTGTTGGGACCGGAAGTTATCAGGAAGAACGTCGAAATTGTGCGAATTATCAGAGAACGAATCGAAGACAGATTAAGTCGTCTGGAAGAGCTATTCAAGTGGGAGATCATGTGTTTATCAAGATATCCCCAATGAAGGGAGTAATGCGCTTTGGGAAGCATGAAAAGTTAGCTCCTCGCTACATTGGACAGTTCGAAGTATTGGGGAGAGTTGGTGAGGTTGCATATAGGGTCGTGATGTGATTTTTTAATGTAATGTTTTACTCGCAAGTGCACGAATCGGTTTGTATATAGTGGGTGCGGAGTACGAGATCGTTCCCACGATGACTAATTTTGAACTATCTAAAAGAGACAAGCAATTCTAGAAATCTATTAAGATCTAACAGTATTCTACCAGTTTTATGATTTAAGCGGTTGATGAGATGGTAATTAATGACTACAAACTAAAATTCAATTGATAATTCAAAAGTAAAAGTGAAGATGATGATAAAGATGAAGATGCTAAATCCTCCCATCTTTGGTCCGTTCTTTCTATAATATAAATCTAAGGATTAACTTATGAGATATTTCATTGGTAACAAACATCTTTTATTGAAGATCAATGGTCAACACCCTAATAGGTTCCACGTTGCATCCTTGCAATTAGGACTTAGATGATTTTCATATATAGATTTGGGATCAAGGGCATGGCTAGGCACACATGATCTCAGGTTCAAATAAAAGTCATCCCCAAAGTGGGTAAAAATTCCAACAAGAATACCACTTATAAATCTGAAATCAAGGGCATGGCTAGGCACACTTTATTCAGATTAGGGATTATTTAAGATAAAATTACCATTACAGAATCAAGATCCAGGGCATGGCTCGGCACACTCGATCCCAGAACATAATCGCAATTAGATCCACACGATGAAAGCAAAAAGACCATAACAATGATTGGGTAAAATTACCGTCACAGATTTGAGATCCCGGGCATTGCTCGGCACACGCGATCCCGGTTAGTGGCGGGGATTTCATCCGTTCATGATAGCACAACAACCATAAAGTAAAATCTCATATTTTAATCCTTACTTTATATTATTAAAAGTACATCCCTCGGATGAGAATCATTAGATCCCCATCCCTATAAATTTAGCCACACATATTGTGATTAAATGACATAAATAAATAAAGACGGGAAAATAACATTAATTAAAATTACCTCAAACTTCAAAAGAAATTACGTTGATCCATAAGTATGATGATCTTCAGAAACAAAATTAATGCAGGAATAAACTTTGAACAAAATTTAGGAATGAGTACTGAAAAATTAAAGGGAACAAAGCTCTCAAAAGAATAATAAAACTTCCCTATTTCTATCTCTAACTATGAAAAAGAATGGCTAAAAACTAAGAACTTTAAAACTAAAACTCTCTCCTAAAATTAATTCTATCTAATTAATTCCTACGTTCCTAATTCTAATCTCTTTTTCCCGAAGTGTTTGAGTTGCTTTAAATAGACTCTCCTCGCGGGAGTCTCCTAAGCCAATATTTTCGGGTCGATTAATCGACCAGGGAGGGTCGATGCATCGAGCCGCCAAAAAGTCCCAAAAATTAGGTTTACAGTGTCAGTTTCGTGTCAGACTCTGACTCTGCCTCGATTAATCGACCTATAGGGTCGATGCATCGACCCCAGAAATCCGTGAAATTCAGCACTTTCTTTGGGTTCAGACACTGCTTCGGTATTATGGCCATAACTTTCTGTCCCAAACTCGGATTGAAGTGAGTCTTACGCCGTTGGAAAGCTGACGAAACGATCTACAACTTTCATGTTTTGACAATATCGTAATTCGGCCGTCTTGAAGGTCCAAATTTAGCCGTAAGTCGCACAAAATTCTTGATTACCCAAAGTTGCAGTGTTTTGACATTATATTCAGAATTCTTGGACTGTTTTCTATACTTGCCTTGTATTTATCTGAAACACTTCAAATCTAATCAATCTCATCAGATAGCCTTCATCGAATAGCTAAATATAGGTATTTAGGGGCGAAATATCATCATTTTTCAGTACTCATCAGGTCGCATTACCCCTGCAGCTTGATCAAGTGCATGACCTATTCCATGTTTCTATGTTGCGAAAATACGTGCACGATCCGACTCACATCCTCGATGCACCGCCAGTCGAAGTCTACCGAGATTTGACAGTCATCGAAGAACCCATGCAAATCCTAGACCGAACTGAGCAAGTTTTGCGCTCAAGACAGATTCCTCTGGTGTTAGTCCAATGGAAGAATCACTCCAGAGAGGAAGCGACGTGGGAACGCTAAGCCGAGATTCGCGCCCAGTATCCCTCTTTGTTCACGGATTGAGAAATGAGCGTTTGTCATAGATATCAAATCGACAATTGACGTATGAAAACTAATGAAATTTGGATTATAAAACTTGATTTTCTTATTTATTGTGTCAAAATGTTAATGAGCAAGCAAAAATACAAAGATCAAGTATTTTCTGGAAATTCGACCGATCGAAATTCAATTTCGATCGATCGAATTATGAGTTCGACCGATTGAATTATACTGGCAGGGACAACCAACAAAATTTTCTTCTGGCTAGGAGAATTCGTTTGATCGAAATATATTTCGATCGATCCAATTATGATTTCGACTGAATGAAAATTTATTTCGTTCGATCACAAATTCTGAAACCTGAGAAAATTCGACCGATCGAAATTTTATTCGATCAATCGAATGTTGGGAATTCGACCGATCGAAAAGTTTTCGATCGATCGAATGTTTGGATTTCGACCGATCGAATTTAAATTCGATCGATCGAAAGGGGTGGAACCCAGTGGTTACTCAACGAGATTCGACCGATCGAAATTGTGTTCGATCGATCGAAATCATTTCAGTTCCCATTAAAGTCGATTTTCGACCGATCGAAACGAATTCGATCGATCAAATTTCCTCTTTATATATATACGAACTGTGAAAATTTTCTTTCGTCCGATCAAAAATTTTGAAGCATTGAGCGAGCCGTTTGGGTTTTCATCCTTCGGAGCCTAGCGGACATCAAATTGCATCTTTTCGCTCCGGGAATAAAAAACTAACCATATACAAACGGTATGCAATTATTTTTGGGTTATAGATTCTTGGTTATAACCTAAATATTTTTGAATTTCCCCTAAAACCCTAGTTTTGCTTCTAAAACCCTAAACTTTGTTCCAAAACCCAAATTCTTTTTATGGCACCTAAACGGAAGGATGCCAGAACCAAAACCCCCACTTCGAAGCGACCTAGAACTGCTACGGGTCCTTCGCAACCGCCCATTCCGCCTCCTCGACCACCCACTCAACCACCCATTCCTCCACCTACGGTGCCTGCCGAGCAATCGGATGCTCCGCACGCACCTCAACGCATTTTACCTAGCCAATGGTGGGCGGACAAGGGTTTCGCATATGAATACACCATCGACCCAGCCCTTTTTGAAACACCCAACGTGCCCGGCATCGATGCCTGGGCACTCGATTACTTGGAAAAGGTTGGGCTTGACAACCTCTTGAAGCCCATCCACCCTTATTACTATCCGCGCCTCGTGCGGTTATTTTATCAAAACATGTTTGATGGGCCAAACCCCGATACCACAATTTGCACCAAGGTCGATGGCAAGACCTATATTTTTACCCATGCGATGGTCTGTTCGGCCTTAGAGTGTTTTGACGCCTTTGGCGAGGGGATAGAATTGTTGCCACCAAACCCCCCTAACCTTACCCATATTTTTCTAGCCCAACGAATGACGCAAGGGCATGTTGCCAAAGGGTGAGCCATTAACCGAGCTCACCTACCGAGCTACATGTGGATCCTTGACACTATTTTTAAGTGTAATCTATATCCAATCCGCCATAAGACCCAACGATTGGGCGTTTTGATGAAGCACTATTTGCCGCCTTTGAGGGCAAATGGTTTGACGCTGTAGCCGTCATCTTCGAGGGTATTAAGCATGGTTGGAAGAAGCTCCTACCGGGAGCAGAGAAACCCAAAGAATACATCCCTTACGCCAGTTTCATCTCCGCCCTATTCGACGAGTTTTTAGCCACTTCTGTCCACAAGGTTTCCCCAAAGGAGCCTAAATCGTCTGATAACGTGGTCCTCTACACGTTTAAACAGTGGAAGAAAACATATAACCGCCTCAAACCACATCTTCTACCAGCCCCACAAGTACCTCTTGTTCCCCCACAGCCTCAAGATGTGCCTGCCCGTGATGCTCCTATTCCCGACACCCTACCTCCCGACACCCTACCTCCCGACCAGCCTATGCCTAAGGCTCCTATCCCCGAGCATCGTGAGATTACTCCACCGGCCCAGGATGTGCCTGCCCCTGACATTCCTACCGAGATGCCGGCGTCACCAGCCCAGCAAGCGGCTCCTTTACGCCTTGAAGACTTGGCGGCTCTCATCCAGGAGAGTAACCGTCAGGTCAATCAGCGTCTAGACTTCTTCGAGCTGCTCATCGGAGACGTGTTGCAAGCCGTATATCCCACCGATTATAGGCAGAGGATCGCGGCTATGAGAGCACAGGTGTATGACGTGGCTCCGTCCGGCTTGGATGCAGAGGACGTACAACCTAATGAGGACCAGGACGACGCTGATGACGAGCACGCCGACGTTGAAGGGGAGCAAGCTGATATGGTACCAGAGGAGGCAGATGAACCGGAGAGTGGAGCTGATGTGCGAGTTCCCCCACGGACGTAGTGAGCTGAGAGACATTTCTTTTCTTTTGCAAATTATGTTGGGGGGCTAAATGTATAAATTTTTTTCTGCCATAGCATGATTGCCATTTTGTTTCGGTTATTTGTTAGAACTATGGTGGCATGGCAGCCACAATGATGTTTATATATATGATACTACTAACTTTTGATGAATGATGTGCCTCAATTATAGAACTGCTAGAAATTGTGATGTGCGGACAGTGTGTGTGTGGGCTGAAGCCCTACAATGATATGGATTGTTTAGCCATGTGTGGTACCTTACGAGACAACCATTCGGACATTTTGCCTTTCGTTAGGACAAATTTTCGGGGATGAAAATTCGTAAGGAGGGGAGGATTGCACCGAGGACCCCCTTTAGTAATGATGTAATGTCTATAGATCAAATCCAATGGACCGGATTGATCTTATGTAGAGTGGATGTGGGAGTTTGAAAACCTCATACATGTCCCTTCAGTGTAGCTGCTTTACACTCAAGTAGGAGAGCTAATGTATAAAAGGAACCAAGGGCATTAATTTCATATTAAATGCTTGTGGGTGAGAGTTAAGAAGAGAGAGGATAACCTTAAGGCATTGAGTGTCCGTGATTGATGAGATCGATCAGTTGGCACGGAGGGAGGCAGCTGCTCGATCTAGGATCGGATTGATCTGTTGTGACTCGGAGAAGAACCCAAACTGTTCTTAAAAGCAAGAAAGAGGATTCGTTTGAAAGCAAGGTAAGGAGTGTGAATAATTGGTTTAGATCCGTAGTGTGGAGTTGAATTAGTGTGTATCCATGTGAGGATCATAAGAATTGGGATGGATTCAAAGTGAAAAGTGATTGGGAGTGAAAAACCTAAAATTAAGCTAAATCTGCTCATTTCGATCGATCGAATTTTCGCTTGATCGATCGAAATGTCAGTAAAATGGGAAAAAATGAAATTATGAGAAATTCGTTCGATCGAAATTTAATTCGATCGAATGAAACATTTTCGATCGATCAAACCTGTAGTTCGATCGAACGATTCATATAGAAACAGAATGTTAGAAAATTATTGTGAGAACTCGACCGATCGAATTAAATTCGATCGATCGAATTATGTAATTTAGATCGAACGAATCGGGATTCGTCCGATCGAACTGTGTTAAGGTAAAATGCCTTCTGTGGAATTCGACCGATCGAATTTTGTTTCGATCGATCGAATTTAATTCATTTAATCGACTTGGAAAATTCGTCTGATCGAATGAGAATATATTTGGTAGTTCTGGAAGAGGTCGACCGATCGAAATAGGGATTCGATCGATCGAAATTCCCAGATTTCAGCGTTTGGTGAGTTTTGACCGTGAGATTTCACGATGTGACAGCCCGGATTTCGGCACCCCAAAACTCGTGCCATCAGCACGATCATCTTGGCCGGGCCCCTTAGCTATGCACGGAACATTGGTATATCAAGCATAAAATGAAATAATAAACGAAACTGCAGAATTTAAATCTATATTAAAGCAATTCTCCAAAAGACAGTTCTACCCCCATGCCTCCGCATGAATGGAGAACCGATCCGAACCATCGATGATAGCAATCATCACGGATGGTTCGCCCCAAAAGAATAATCCCAAACTCAATATATACATTGTTCAACCAAAACAAGGCTTGACATACCAAGCCGTACAATCTCTATCAAAAGCCCTCAAAGCGGCACAACGGAGTCCTTTAGAAGAAGTCCTCAGGAGGTGGCTCCAACTCTTCGCCGGCCGCAAGGTCCGACTCACCGGAGTCAGCGTCTTCTGAAGCCTCGGCAGCTGCTAGTAGTGGACCTACGACGTATAGTCTATAGGGTGAGCTACATCCTAGCTCAATAGGGAACAAAACACAATTGAACATATAAACTATTACTCACATATATTCCATGATATGCCATGCATGATGTGCCTATGCAGTTATTGATGAAAACAGTTAAAAAGCATTGCATTTTTACTGGTAATTACTTATGTTTTCATTTATTCATGAATGATGCTGAAAAGGCCTAAAGCAAAACTTAAACTTTCAACTTAAGTAATCCCCGAGCAATATAGCATCGAGCCCCGACGAGATACCCATCATCGTCATCTATATAGAAACTTTTAACGTATTCCCTGGGAATACAATATAGTACCCAAGCCCCTTTTCCCTGGGGATTGGTGGCGGGGTTTCACTTGTCTCAAATCAATACCCCTGGAGTGTGCTTACTGTGTACGGATAAGCCTCCGCACTGGCCTACGGTTTCACCGCCGTATCGGTCACGGATATCCTGCCGTGTCAGTCGTGGATATCCCGCCACATCGGTGGGGTACCCTATCAAACCTCAAATAATAAAAGTATCGGTGCCTTACATATAGTTATTCACCGTGTAAGTGTGCTATCTTATATCAGTTAGGCCTTATCAAACATGATTCAATCTTGGATACATCCCTGGGATGTATCCATTCACTTGCATCACACATGATGCTCTTATCTCTTTACTTCTTCATCCCCTGGGGATGGCTCATTATAATTATTCTTATGGATGTCACACACACACACTTATCACAATTCTTAAGCAATAGAACATTTTGAATGTGAATTCTATATCACTACATACATGCTCTTGTAAAATAAAGTACATGTTCAAGGTGTTCCCTACCTCAAGTCTTTGTTTGATCAACGCATCAAGGTCCCACGTGGCTCCTTGTGCACTAGCTCACACATACCACCTATGGTACCACATAACAGGTGAAACACATCACTAAGGATGCAATAAAGGAGGTCCAAGACCCTCCATGAAGCTTAAAGTCAAACTCAAAAGTCAACAAAATTTAGCCCAGTCGATTAATCGAACTCCAAAATCGATTAATCGAATCTGATTCGATTAATCGATTTCCAAAATCGATTAATCGAAAGTCAATATCGATTAATCGATTCTCAAATCGATTAATCGAGATTCCCATTCGATTAATCGAAACCAAATTCGATTAATCGAAATTCCCTACCTATCATGTCGATTCTCAATTCGAGTGATCGAATTTCCAAAATCAATTAATCGATCCCAAATCGATTAATCAAAATTTGAAATCGATTAATCGAAATCCCATCTCGATTAGTCGATTTACCCCAAGTCATTTCCTCCAGCCCCTGGGTCCACTGGAGGTCCACAGTCGATTAATCGATACTCAAATCGATTAATTGAAATTCAAAGTCGATTAATCGAAACTCAGTTCGATTAATCGAATTCGGGTTCCTTGACTTTTCAACTTCTTGGTGAATTTCGATTAATCGAATCTCAATTTCGATTAATCAAAATTGCCAGATTCAACCCCCTTTGAGCTGTTCTTCCCAACCTTTTTCCACTCTTTTTTCCTCTATTTTTCTAAACCATCATCCTACAATCTAAACCATTTTTTCAACTACAATTAACCTCTACAATCTATGCATTTTATTCACAAAAATTTATCTTTAATCAATCTCAACTTGATTTCAAATCAAGTGGTTGGAAGGTTAGGGTTCCAGCTTTGGCTTGAACGGATTCCTTGAGCAGAATCGGCCTCTTTAATGCTTGAATCCTCCTTCCAATCACCCACAATAACTCCTTGCTTGATCACTCACTTTACTCCTCTCTCTCTCTTCTTTACTTCCCTCTCAACCACCCAAAACTATTGATTTTAGGGTTTATTAAACCCTTTTATCTCCCCCTTAGCTTGTGTGTTGAGCACATGCACCTCGATAGGTGTATGTGACTTTAGATTTACAACACACACCACATAGCCACACAACTCATCACATCTCGTCCATTCATCACACTCCATGCTAACTATTGGACTTCTATTTGGTCAAACCTATGACCGATCGGGCACGGATCCCGAGGTCATAGTTTTGTGTGATTTTTTGGGCTATTACACACGGGGACTTTTGGCAGTGTGTTTTGCTTCGTTTTAATAAATAAAAATGATCATGTTTAGGTGAGCTTTGTGATTAAGGAGGAATTGACCTTTGTGAAGGCTTGAGCAAGCACGGGTCTGATCTGTAAGGTAGGGAAAAACTTAATATCATGTATATTGATTTCGTTAACACGTGTGTTATGATGTGATATATTTTTCGCTTTGGCTATACAATTTTCGCATATGAATTCGAATTAATGAGGCATGTGATACATTTTGCTTTGACCATGTGATTTCCGTATATGAATTCAAACTAATGAGGCATGTGACAAAACATGTGAAGTTTATGAAATTTTCGAGATCCTTTGTGACATGTGTATGTGAGACCTTCACATTTCATTCCGGTTTTGACATAAACTATGATTATCACTTTACACGGCGACAAGCTATATGTATGCACTTACGATTTAAGGTTATGTGAATACCCGACCGACGCGGTATAACCAAGTGTGTGGCGGGATATCCGTGACCGTACACCCTTTGTGTGATATGTATATGTGTTATGTGATTCCTACCGTACAACGGTAAATTCGTTCGGCCAAGTGTCCAACTCTATGGGACCTTGGATATATGTGCATATGACTCATGTGAGTGACGATGGTGGGTATTCCATCGGGGGCTTGAGGCTATAGTTCCTCATTCTATTACTTTAAGTAAATCATCTTTAAGTTTCTTCTTCTTACGTCAGATTGGAAATGTGAGCATGTTCATGAAACCATCAGCATTGCATGTGTGCGTTAAGGTCATGAGAATCACCACTTCGTATGTGTTCAGGATTGTTTCATTTTCGTTACGCCATAAGATGTGTGTTTGATATTTTGATAAGCATGCTATAAGATATTTCCCTACTGAGCTTGGATGAAGCTCATTCCTTTACTAATGTCACAGGTTCAGGTGAAGGCGTTGAGGCGGAGATTCCGGAGAAGGAAGATCCGGACTACTCCCTCGACGAGGACCTTGAGGAGCCCCATCCGGAGGATTGTTTCCTTTATGCTAGACCTGGGTAGGTCTGGCCCTGAGTGACGAATTAATTTTTGGTTTTGTTTTGGTTGTAAAGAGATGAATCCTAAATATTAGTATTTTGATATTTTTGTTGAACCATGTTTCGGTAAGGAAAGGTCCTTACCGGTGGTTCTCAATGGTTCTTTTCCTATAAGGCTTTTTATGGAATTAGAACCATCTGTTTTTGTTGTTTTGAGATCGAATGCTATAACTACTTATTTTGCTTATGCTACGAGTTGGAATTGGTTCCGCTTAGATTCCGTTGTGCATGTTGTGACGCGATATGATCCGTTCCCGGGCTCAGCCTTAGTGCCAGCCCACCGACGGCACGGGTCTCGGGGCGCCAAAATCCGGGTTGTCACACATGTGTACCTCCACATGGACCTTGGAGGACCGTGACCGTCCTCCCATGGGAGACAGAACTGACTCCTTATATATATGTAAGGAAAATGGGACAATAAGTTTGAACCCATATTGAGAGCAGTGGGTTATATTAAACCTTCGATCACCTGCCATATGACACAAGGATCAAAATTTTGGCAGAAAATTTCAACCCCATACCAAAATGACCGAAATTTTGGTCCCACATTATAGTTTCAGTGGGGACTGAAACCGATAATTTTGGTCATTTCGGCAAAATTTTGATCCGTGATATGACACGTGATTCCAAAACAACGTTTTTCTTTGGGGTTTGTGCCATGTGGCATGTGATCTAAAAGAAATTTTAAAAAAAGTTATTTTGTTGTTCAAAATTTTGGGTATCGCTCGCATATCCAGGTGTATTGAATTTTCTCCCTTTTGACCAAAATTTTGGTGTATATGCATCAAATCATGCTCAAATTTTTTGGTTGGCCTCTAATTATCCTTGGGCAAGTTGTCTTGATCTGTTCGATGGATGCCACATAGCCTCCTACTGACTCTAATCCAGCAACTTGGCGTGCATTTGAACCCATAGTCCTGGGCCTCATATTATAAATCAAGGATCAAAATTTCGGCCGAAATTTTTGGTTTCGGTCCCCACTGAAACCGAAATTTCAGTCAATTTTGTATAGGGATCAAATTTTCAGCTGAAATTTCAGTCAAATCTCATATAAAAAATTTAATTAAAATTCGTCTTACTCAATAGTACACATATCAGAATATTAGTTTTGACTGATGAAGACAATAAAATCAATAAAAAATTGGATTGGCGAAGTAACAAATCCAATCTCATATCCAATTAAATTATCAAAATTATTTGGTTTCAGTAGTTTCTTATTTTTTCTTTATTTTCCCATTTACAGTAAATACTACATTTTTATTTATGCATAATAATATGCAGTCATATCTATTTACTATATTTAAATATTTATATTTTACTATAGATATATATATGTTTCTATCTTATCACATTCGATTAATTCGATGATATACTAATTATGTGTAATAAATTTTTCTTAATTGTTAATTTCTACTTTAATTTTATAATAACTAATATAACTAAATCAATATGCTTCAAATTTTCATACCCTACTTATTTATTAATTATTATTAAAAAGATGAATAGTAATATCCATCCATACATAAGGGTCCAAGTTTTGACCCGAAACCCGAATCCGACCTGAAAATCGGTGAATCGAACTGGTCTAAACAAACCCGAAAATCAATACTAAACATATTCTGGACCCGTTTCGATTTTTTTGGGAAAAAATCGAGAATTTATTAGCGAGGCAGGATGAGAAAACCGAAATAGTCGCTTAAAATAATATAATGGTGATTGCACCCCATTCAAATCCATGATTGCTTGGAATTAGGTGATGGAGATCGTAGAGTAGATCTTGAAACCACGATCTTACCCTCGGATGGCTAGTTTCTTATTCTGCGTGGCACAGATCCCAAAAAGAGGTCCTACAATCACGTTTGTGCGTGGTGTGTCATGTGACTTTTGATAATATTTTTACGATTTATTGGGGTGAAAAATGATCTTCATCTTCAGATTCTCAGCAGTCAATGGATTTGAATTGTCTTTAGACGTAGGCACAGACAGAGGTACCTATAAAAAATACGATGAGTGATTACTTGCACTGAAAAATTATGTCATTGCTCCTAATTTAAAAGAAAATTTGATATTTATGGGACCTATGCAGGTACCTCTGTATGTTTACTTAAACCGCTTATATAAAAAATTCCTTGAAACCCATTGACTTCTTAGAATCATATGATGCAAATTGTTTGTCCCCCAACATTCTAGAAAGTGGATCTTAAGACCATGAGCATTCCATCGGACAGTCAAGTTTTGATTCCACGTGGCACAAATCCGTAAAAAGGTCAGAGATGCCGGGGCAAGTGCAACAACTCTAATTGGACCCGAGACATGATAATGATGTAACGTTGAGCCCAGACACGAAACTGATTACTATCCCACTTTGGCACCCTGAAGTTGGACTTCTTCTAAGATGCTTCTAATTTCCAACTCTTATTTTGACACCCAAAAGTTGGGGTCAACCTCTGTCCCTCTCTTATATTACATTTTTCTTGACTTATAATATAGGGACCATTGACTTATAATATAGTGACCGACTGTTTAAATGATCTTACAACATTAATGGTTTTAGATGTGGGTGATCTGAATCGTCAAAGTGATAGATCATTGATTGAAAGGCAACAAGTTCAAAACTGGTGTTTTAGGTAGATTTTAACTGTCCGATCTTTAGACGACAATATCAATAGTTGTTTTTAGTTTTAATGGCTAATATTAAAGTTTATCAATCAGATTGTTCACATTCACTTATCAGCATGTCTCATTGGGTTGTGAGACACATTTTAATGATAGATTGCCACTTAGTCAATTTAGATTGATCATAGATGTGTGCCACATGGCATAATGATAGATCACACTTCGATGGTGTGAAATAAGAAATCTAATTTTAATGGTGTAAGATCATTTACACACCATTTGGTGTTTAAATGTCAGTGGGGAGCCATTGTCCCTATACTAAATTAACACTTAAATGCATCTAAGACCATCGATTAACCCATTTGCTAGAGCAAATGGGTTAATCTGTCACTGTCTAATTTTAATTACTTATTAGATTATCCTATATCTCACTAACCCTTTCACCAATTGTGATGCACCGCTTATCTTTATCGTCAATTCTGTACACGTGGCATCCACCTATATAAATAATACACACGTGATACATGTAGTTATCATCTATATTGGATTTAGCCTGTTAATCACACCTTTGGAATATCTCCACCGTCTAATAGGGAAGGAGTCTATAAATGGGCGGTTAAAGCATTTTAAAGTAAAGGTCCACATCATATGAACAAAAGTGCCCTAATCGGATATTTTGATTACTCTGCTGAGAAGTTTTGGCAGTCTCATCTAGACAGTGACCAGCCACTTCTTACATCTCAAAGATGATTTTACAGGTCTTAAATTAGAGTTTAACTCTTTAAAGGGAGTCTTAAATTAGAGTTTAACTCTAATTAGAAGTCTGTAAACAAAATCTTACTGATTTGACCAAAATTCTTGAAATTCCTATGCCAAATATTTTGCTCCTTCAAAATAAATGCACCAATCACATGACCTATCAATACCAAATAAAAGCAATATATAAAATCTAGTAAACATCTTCCAGACTTTGCTGAAATTTTCTTTACCTAAACTAAACTAATTATCAATAACAAAAGGAAGATAAGTATAGCGCTTGGTTTTTTCAATTGAAACCCAACATAATCCAGCAATTAAACTGAGCATATGTGGGCATCGTAACATCCACTATTAAAAAATAGATCAAATTTTCTGCATGAATGAAGGAAACGATCTAACATAAATTCCATAGAACGGGCAGAAATCACTCAAGTAACCTTACTTTCACATGGATTAACGCTTCCTTTCATTAAAAAAAGAAAATATATTATTCTTTCTCTGATAAAGACATAGAACAAAGGAAGCAATAATCACATAAACGATGATAAATAAAATGGTGTTGCATTACAATAAAACTTTCAAATTTGTGAAATAGTAATTCCACTGATTAACCAGAAAAAAAATGGCCTGCATGCACAAATCAATAGCAATCACCCTGCTACAGAATCCAAAACTTGGAATAAAGAATAAGTAATTAACCAAAAACAATTCTTTCAAAAGAATAAAAAAATCAGGATAAAGAATTACCTCAATCTCTAATACAAAACTTCTTCCATCTGTTCACAAATATTTCAACTTTTCCCGTTAGTTACCACAGAATCAAACCAAATCTACCACAAAGCTCAGCTCAATTTTTAACACACTCCATCTATCAACCAAAATAACAGCTCTTTCGCCCAAAAAAAATGCATAAATAAACCTTGATAAAATAAACAAAGAATACTCAGGATCTTCAGATCGTAGAAGCGGTAGAAGAAAAATCTACAATCATATATGGGGAGTATATATCTATTTTAGAGTCCTAGGTTAATTAAATATGAGTTAGAGCCTTAGGAGCATTTTAGGTATTACAAAATATGACAGAAACTATTTCTACTTTTATATAATATATAATATAAAGATTTTTAGAATTAGAAGATTTTCAGAGAACTATGTTTTCGGGGTTTAAATTAGAAGATTTTTAGAATCTGTGTTAGGGGTATTTTAGGAACAGAAATATTTGTACTTTTATATAGTAGTAAGGATAAATATATTTTAAAATAATAACTTAAGAATTAAAAATTATAGATAGGGTAGCTCTATTCGCTTGCATCCAATTAGGGTTTAGCCTAAACCCTACCCAATTACTGAGGACGCTTACGCTAAAAATTCATTCACTACATTGAATGGAGATCAATTTTCATACCAATCATTCAAAGGATTGATCTTGTGATAATGGGCATACCTCAAACGATCAATTTTTTATCTCATGTGGCAGAGATCACAAAAAAGTGACTCAAAAATCATGTAACACACATTCTGCTAAAGCATAGTTTTAGATCACTTTTTGGATTGGTCCCAAGCAGAATCAAGAATTGACCGATTGATGGTATGCTTATGATATCAAGATTAATTATGTGAAAGATTAAGATAAAAACATATCTTGATCCGTTAGATTCACCGCCATCAATGGGGTTAGAAATACAAAAGTCTTGAAGGGTTTAGCATACATAATGTTAAAATGCTATATATGAATTATTATTATTAATATTATTATAATAGTCATAAATATAATTAGTGAATGTCTACTTTAGAATTCCCCTAATATCGACTATTTTGCTTTTTATTTGATAATTTAGGATAGTCCAAGCTTATGCTTAATCTATAAACAATGGGACGTTATCCCTGCTTGACTTTAAGATAGGCCAAAATGACGGAGACGAAGACAATAAGGAAGGAGGAGGAAATGGCCACTCGATTTGACCTCTTGAGAGGCATCATAAGGTTATGATGCACCTTTTAGTCGCGGAATCCGATCAAATAGTGAATTACATGAAATTCATGGCCTCGAAAACCATTATTTCCAGATTTTGATAGCTTTGGCAGTCAAAAAGTTGCTTCATAAGTGATGATGCTTGTCACACCCACTGGTCCAACATATCCATCCTAGTAGACTGCTCTTTTCATAGTGCAGTTCTTGTCATGTGTTGTTTGACTCTTTAACGGGCTGGGCCAGGCCCAATCAATAAACTAGCCTAGCCCAACCCGTTTGTGCCTACCAAGGATTCAAATCTTAGTAGTGTAGCGCTATTTACACCGTTAAACGTGTGAAGAATATATGCATTTCGACTATAAAAAATTATTGACTACTTTTCATCAGACGATGGAGATCATTTTTTCGTCCCAATCTTTCACATAACAGATCTTGAGATCATGGCGCACTTATCAGACAGTCAAATTATGATTCCACTTGACACACATTCCCAAAATAATGTGTGTTCTTCGTAGGGTTAACGGCTGTAAATAAGGATACCCATCTTGGTATGGGTCATTGGGTCTCAATATCAGCGTAATTTTCGTCTCTGAAATTTTACTTTTTAATGCCCGGTTGCCCCTCTCAAAACATTGATGGCTGCTGCTGATTTATGCAGGCCGTGGAAGTTAAGACTATATTTTCTATTTGCTCTATGAAGGCAAAGAGCAGCTCTCTCCTCCGATGGAGTACGCTTTAGTTGGAATTGTGTTTCGTTGGAAGTAGTGAAAGAGCAGGATTTGGTTTTATTTAAAGCAGTTTGTACTATAATATTGTGTACATGAATTTTAAACACAAAAATATGTCACAATTTCTAGATCACTAAGTCGTCTCAAGCCATGGGTCTACACCATGGTATCAAAAATCAGCCAATACCAATATGCATCGATGGTACGTGTCAGTATCCTAACTCGGTATTGGCCGATTCGGTATCGGTTTTAGCCGATACCTATATATATATATATATATATATATATATATATATATATATATATATATATTTTTTTTTTTTTTTTTCTAATTTTTTTTTTCTTAAAAAAAAAAAAGGCTGATACGTATCGATATCAGCCGAGTTGTGTCGGTCTTCCAAGGATCGATACCCGATACAAAGTCCGATTTTGTTACCTTGGTCTGCACGACAATTATTGTGAACTAAAATCTAGCTTCGGTGGGGCGACCCCAAAGCATGCATTATAATATCGACGCAGTCCCACTGAAGTAAGCCTCACACTTTAGTGGGCTGACCTTGAAGTGAATTTAATTTGGGTGGAATGAATTTACTGGGCTAAACACGATTAGGTAGGCTGACCTAGAAGTAACCGGTATTCAACCCGTATTGCAATCTTTTCGTCATCTAGAAGTATCCTCTAGTTTTTAGTAATTAATATCGGCACTGATAACCTTTCAGTAAAAAGCACCTATTTAACAAAGGAGGCATTAGCTCAGATGGTAGGTTCCCTCCAATGTGAGGGAGTTGGTTCGATTCTCGTCCTTCACATTATTTTCCACCATTGTCTTTATAATGTGTGGGTTAGATTCTCTTAGTTAACCCTCACCACTATAGTTGGTGCTCTCCCACACTATTCTGCAACTATCACATGTGTATGCGTGCTTGCTCCTAGATTCTCGGGGCTGACCATCGGATCTTGTTGGATAGACTAAAAGTTCTAGCGAGGAAAATTTTGCTTGGGCTACTTGTTAGCTAAAGATAGAGGTGCAAACGGGTTGGGTTGACTCAAATCCGACCCTTGGGTCTCATAGGTCTGATCAGGTCCAAAATGCTATACTCGATCATAAATCAGGTCCAAGTCTAGGTCACTCTATTGTATCGGACTTCACCGGACACATGCTAGAATGAATTTTGAGTCGGGCCTATGCCCCTAAGAGTTTGACCAATTATAGATTGAGAATATTATATTATATTATATATATATATATATATATATATATATATATATAGGAAGCCGGTTCCGTCCTCTATGGGAGGACGCTCAAGCGTCTTCCAAGATCCTGTAGAGATTAATGCGGCATTCAAAAATGGGGAGTATAATGGAACAACTTAGATCACCTTTTTGATAAAAGATTTCAAAAAATTTCTTTTGAAAGTCATTGTTAAAGTTTGACTAATATTAATGGTTTAAATTTCAATGCTAAAAAAATATATGGTGGAGACACATTTCTGATTATTTTTTTTTGTAATAAATATGATCTAAGCAATGCAACCGTGCTCTGTGTACAATCAATTTAGTATCATATATGCTGCCAATTAGAGGTTTTTCCCATTCTTGGAGGACGAACACTTTTTCTATATATAAATATATACCCCCCACCCACATATAAAAGATAATAGAATTTAAATTTGATACTCATTTGATCCTTTATAATGAAAGGATGTTCTTTGATCCTATCACGATAATAAAGGGTAGGTGCAAGTTAGCAAAACTCATGCTTATTATAGCAAAATCTCAAACTATGGAGACCAACAAAATGTGATTGTCAAAATTTCAAATGATATAGACTTCATTTTAGTTGGGGTACCTCTGTTTGGATCAACGCATTCTCTGAAAGTGCCCACGTCCCAGACCCCTTCAAAACCATTGATTACTTTGGATCAGATGATGGAGATAGTGTTTCAGCCTGACATTCCACACAATAGATATTGAGATCATGGCTCTCTATCAGACAATCATTTTTCACTCTATATGTCACAGATCCCAAACCAAATGGCCCTTGAATCACATGGCACACATCACACTCAAACTTGAATTTAGCGCCATTGTTTGAGAATTTGTGACACATGGAATCAAACAATGGTTGTCTGATAGATGAGTCATGATCTCAAGATGTATTTTGTGAAATATCGGGGTGAAATATGACGTCCATCATCTAATCCAATGCAATCAATGATTTTCAAAGGGTTTGAGACTTGGGCGTTTTCAGAGAATGAGTAAGCGCAAACAAAGGTACCCATCAATTTATGATAAAAGTGGAACCATATTAACATATAATAATAAAAATAAATAAATAAAAATAATAGGAATAAAATTAAGGGACGGTTATTCACACCCATCTTTCCAGAATACACGCTCTTTCACAAGAAAACATTGTTCACTGCCTTGAATCAGATGATGGAAATCGTTTTTTGTCCCAATATTCCGCATAATAGAGATCAGGCCGCACCTATCAGACAGTTAGATATTTATTCCATGTGGCACACATCCCCAAAAGTGATCGTTTGACAGGTATGCCTTGATCTCAAGATCTATTTTGTAAAAGATTGGGCTGAAAAATAATCTCCATCGTTTGATTCAAGGTAGTCAACATTTTTTCTCTGTGAAAGAGTGTGTGTTGTTTATGAAAAAAACGGGTGCAAAAAATGTTACCCTCAAAAGAATTAATTATTCAAACTACAATATAGATACTTTTCATGTCAGTAATGTCACACAGTCTTCCAACCAATTCAAGTGTATTCAAACCAGGTGAACCAATATCAAACATATGCATCTTGCTTACGATTTATCGCTTAAGTCGTATTATCTTCATCGTATAAGCTTCAATCGTATGCATTTTGCTTGAGCTTGAGTTATATTTTTTTTATCTGTCCAAAATGGAATGTAAAGACATAATAGATCTATTTTGACCATTTATATCAAAATAGATATAATAGATGTATTGAGAAACAGAATATCTAACAAAAAATAATTTTTTTAACATAATAAGTGTTAATTAATTCATTGACATATATGAGCACTCAACACTTATTTAATGCTTAATAATATTCGTACAACAGTTGAGCAATAACTCTATTGGTATTATCTCCCCTTATGAAAGCACAGGTCGTGAATTCTAATCCCCATATCTGCTCTTGCGAGTCCCCTCGCAATATACTAGGCCAATAGTAGATCCTCTACGCGTGTAACTTTGCACAGATGATACTATATTTGGGTTGTCTATGAGTTGGTATCAGATGTGTGAACTAATGCACTTACGATAAAAGAATGCTTTAATAAATTAAATACATAGAAGTTTAAATAAGAGTTTGGCCACTTTAAAACAAAATATAAAAATTATTTTTGAAATTTACATTGTAGCGATTCATTCTCCAAATAAACAACTTTCATGTGCATCGGACGTGTAGGGACCAATGGCATAGCCACTTTCTAAAAATTTGTTACTAAGCTTTAGGTGTCCTAATTTATCTTAGGGGATTCTCATCTATCAAAAATTATGTTGATTACCCAAAATTATCTAAAATCTTTAAATAAAATTTTTTATGATATTTATTTTCATAACAAATATTTCTTCTTTGATTTTTTTTAACTAAATCCTACAATTTTGGCCTATTTTTAGCTCTCCTCTATCTAAATCTACCATTAGAGCAATTCACTAAGATATGTAAAGAGTAAATTTTTTTTTAATATATATATATATAATTTTATAAAGGCATCAAAATTATTAAATAAAAAATGTTGGGTCTTCCAGTTCATTATCAGGATATGTTCAACTTTGATGGTTTCATGAGCTCCCTGCAACGTACTGCACATCATCCTACCATTTAGAGGATGATGAGGATGATACTACCTCGAAGTCATTCTTCGAGAGAATTTTGAATTAGATCAATTTTGTAGAAACGACCTAATCGATATGTATATGATTTTCTTTTATTTCGTATATAATTTTATTTGTAGATTTATTTTTTTTTAGCGTTTGTTTAAAAAAAAATTTATATAATTTTTTAATATTAATTAATTAGATGACCACCCTATGAAAAAATCTTGACTTCGCCCGAGAGACATGACGTGCATCTACCTATACAATATAATAGGTAGACACTAATGTAACTACAAAATGTTTATAATATACATGCTAAAGGGACATTGCCCTTGAAGTTAGATATCATCAACGTATAATATACATGTTTCACCAAGATCTTTCATATCAAAACTCTTTGATAAAAAGTTCTTTGTCTCATATAACATGCCCAAATTGCTACTCGCAAGTAAGATATCATCAACGTATAAAAAAAGGATGATAAACTTACTCCCACTGATTTTAAGATATATGCATTGATCCACAGTATTTTCTTTAAAACCAAAATTTGAAATGACTTCGTGAAATTTTAAGTACCTTTGTCGAGATGCCTGCTTTAAACCATATAGAGACATTTTGAGTCTACAAACTAAATGACTCTCCCCCTCAACCTGAAAACCTTCAGGTTGTGTCATAAAGACATCTTCATGCAAGTCGCCATTCAGAAAAGCAGTTTTAACATCCATTTGATGCAATTCTAAGTCAAAATGAGTTACTAATGCCATGACTATCCGAAAGGATTCCTTTCTAGAGACAGGAGAGAATGTCTCTTTATAGTCTATTCATTCTTTTTGAGTGAAACCTTTAGCGACTAACCTGGCCTTGTATCTTTCTATATTACCTTTGGAGTCTTGCTTGGTTTTAAATCCCCATTTACTGCCTCTAGGCCTGACTCCATTAGGTAACTCACAAAGATCCCAGACCGAGTTATGTTTCATTGATTCCAACTCATCTTTCATGGCTTCGAGCCATTGAGTGGATTTGTCGCTCTTCATGGCTTGGCTAAAGGAAACAGGATCTGATTCCTTTCCAAAATTAAACTCACTCTCATTTAGGTAAACTATATAGTCATCAGAAATGGCGTGCTTCTTTGATCTACGCAATGGTAGATCGATGGCGACCATGGGAGCAAGAGCCTCCTCAATGTGGGGTGTGTCAATAGGTATAGCCAGTGCATCAACAACGGCTTGAATAAGCGGTGTTGGTGCCACTTTTCGGATAAAGGGATAGGAATTATAACGATTCTCCTCAAAAGTGATTTTCCTAAGCTCTATACTCCCACCGATCTCACGATCCTCAAAGAATTTTGCATGTCTAGTCTCAACAATCAAGATCTATGGTGGGGCAATAAAATCAGCCTTTTGATCTATCAGGGTAACCAATGAAATAACAACTTATAGTTTTAGGGTCCAATTTTCCTAATTGTGGGTTGTACACCTTTGCTTCAGCAAAACAGCCCCAAATGTGTAAATATCCTAAAGTCGGTTTTCTTCCTACTCATAGCTCATAAGGAGTCTTGGGAGCGCCTTACTAGGAACTCGATTTAGGATATGCACGCTGTTTTCAAGGCTTCTCCCACAAGAACGTAGCAGCGTAGAGTTGCATAACATGCTTCTCACCATATCCAAATTGCTACAGATTACATGCTCAGTGTTCCGGCATGGTGTATTGGCGACAATGCCATGCTCTTGTAGATCACAGGTGAAGTGTCACGGATTGCGACTGTTTTGAGTATCTACCATAGTACTCGCCACCTCTATCAGATCTCACAATTTTAATCTTCGAATTTAGTTGTAACTCAACTTCGGCTTTATAGATTTTAAACATATCCAGGGCCTCGTTTCCGTGAATGAGAAATATATAACCAAAACGAGAATAATCATCAGTGAAGGTAATAAAATACTTTTGACCACCAATAGCGGGAGTTGGAAACGGTCCACAAATATCAGTGTGGACTATTTCCAGCAAACTCGTGCTTCTGAGAGCCCCTTTCTTATTAGTCTTTGTGAGTTTTCCTTTAACGTAATCAACACAAGTATTGAAATCAGAGAAATCGAGCGCATCGATTATATCATCTTTAATTAACCTCTCCATTCTATCCTTAGAGATATGGCCTAAACGTTTATGCCATAAAATGGAGGAGTTATCGATTCGTTTCTTACTTATTTTATCATTCACATGCATAGAAACGAAAGATTGGGCGTAAGATGAATCCAAGTCAACTGATAAAGATTGCCCATTAATGAGCCACCACCCACAATATCGGAATTGAATAGTAGAGTAAACATATTATGTCCAAATTTAAATTCAAAACCTAATGAATCCAATTTAGAAATTGAGATAAGGTTTCTAGTGATACTGGGAACATAAATAGTATCAACTAAATCCAAAATGAAACCACTATCTAAAATGAGACGGAGAGTCCCAATGGCCTCCACGTATGCTTCTACTCCATTCCCGAGTTTGATGGTACGTTCGCCTTTACTTAGCTTCCTGCTGGATCGAAATCCCTGCATTGAATTACTTATATGAATAGTTGCACCAGAATCTATCCACCAAGTATTGCGTGGAGCATCAACATAAAGTGATTCAAAACACACAAAAGCAAGGTCATTACCTTTCTTAACTAGCCAATCTCTGTATTTCTGACAATTCTTCTTAATGTGTCCCTTCTTCTTACAGAAGTGACACTTGATGCCAGAAGTAGATGTGCTAGCCTCTCCTTGTTTGGTTTCCGGTGGAGGAGCTTTCACGTTCTTTCCTTTATATTATCCCAGTTTTCGCTTGAAATTTCGTTTCGATGGGCCAAGAGCGGCGTAATGGGCACTTTCAGGTTTTAAGTCGTTCTTCTTCTTGGACCTGATGGCGATTAACTCGTTCATCTTCCACTTCTCTTTCTGCGTGTTATAATTGATCTTGAACGGGCCAAATTGCGCAGGAAGAGAAGTCATAATGAAGTGAACAAGATAACCCTCAGAAAAACCCATGTCCAGTTCTTTCAATTGAGTGGCCATGCCACTCATTTTCATAATGTGCTCCCGGACGCCACTATGACCATCATATTTCATGGTTCCCATTTTAACAATTAGACTACTGGCAAGGGCTTTAGAAGTCCCTTGAAATTGTTCCTTAATGGCTTGCATGTATTCTTTTGCAGTGTGCGAGTCAGGAATACCTCCCCGAATCGCATCAGCAATGGAACTCTTGATGATCATGAGGCTCATACGATTTGATCTATCCCATTTTTCTAAATCCGTATGGTTCACTGCCAGATCCTCGGTAGGCATCGGTGAGCACCTTGAGTTTATCGGATCGTATGGCAGTCAAGATCCATGCGACTAGAACAATTGCAACTTGTTCCTTCCATTTCTTATAATTTGATCCACTCAAAAGTTCAATTCCACCAATCATACTGGTTATGATAGACGGGTTCAATGCTGCACAATAATTAAGGGTTTTATTATGTCCACATACAATCGAAGTAACTATCAATTCCACAAGGTTATAATTATAGTATGTGACGCGAAGGTTAAAATATGTCAAGGAATATAAAAATTAAAACCAATGTGATTTTATTGAGAAACAATTTGTGTCATTATGAGCCTCCGTTGGGTCGAGTCATAACACACTAGCCGCTTCCTCAATCTATATTAATGATGGTGGTACTAATTGCGTCGTTATGACCCTCCGTTGGGTCGAGTCACAACCATGATACCCACACACAAAAATAATGAATAGTGAAACACCATCATATAACATTAAGTGATTCATCACCGTTAAATGAAAGAATCCCTTATGTTGTAACGCCAACGTTCACTACACATTTACACTGGATTTGTAACACGTTTTTGAATAAAATTAAACCTCACTATGAAAACCACGGCACTAGAAAAGATCATCACCGTTGGGCAGAAGAGTCATTCCAAAGCCATGTTTTCAAATTAGGCTTGATAATAATTTAGATGATCACAAAACGTGTTATGAGGAGGTGTCAAAAAATAGACAACAAACGAGCATTATAATGTGTAAGTACCAGCCATGGTGGTGGAGCACAACCTCCACTACCCAAATCTAATGAATGATACTTGAGCAAAAATTGATTACACAATTAAAAAATAGAAAAAATAACATCAGGTCATGAAAATATCATAATAGAGAGCTCATTGTTAAAAATAGACTTCACAAATGGATCCGGAATGTCCGAGATAGTCAAAATGCATATATAATGTTCAAAAATTGGACCTGTAAATAGCCCAGAAAGGCCCCGAAAAGAATAAGAAATTTAAAAGATCATAATTGGGCCGGGTATCGGGCCGGGCCATGGGCCTTAGTGGCCGAGTGGGCCCCGTGGTCAGGGTGCAGGTCGGGCCATGGGCCAAAGGCCGAGTGGGCCAGGGGCACAGTGGGTCGGGCCAAGGCTATGCGGGTCGGGCCATGGTCCAAAGGGCCAGACGGGTCCATGCAGGTCGGGCCATATGCCAAAATAGGCCAGACGGGCCAGGGGCAAAAACGGGTCGAGTGGGTCGAAGAGGCCCAGCAGGGTTGGGCCGGTCGGGCCAAATAGGCCCAGACGGGTCAGGGGCCAAAACGGGTCGGGCTGGGGGCAAAACGGGTCGGGTGGGTCGAAGAGACCCAGCAGGGTTGGGCCGGTCGGTTGGGCCAAATAGGCCCAGACGGGCCAGGGGCCAAACGGGTCGGGCTGGGGCCAAATAGGCCAGCCGGGTCGGGCCAAAGAAAAAAAAAAAACTAGGCGGGTCGGGCAGTGGGCCGGCAACGGACCCGCCCCATCCTCTTTCTTCTTCTTCTTCTTCTTTTTCTTCTTCTTCTTCTTCTTGGCCGATTAGCCCGGCCGGGGAAATCGGGGTGGTCCGATCGATGGCGGAAAATGGCCACCGTCCGGCCGTCGACCAAAAAATCCCAATTTTTTTTTTTGATTTATGAGTTGCAGCCACCGCCCTCCGGTTACGGACAGGGGTCTTGTGATCCATCCGATCGGCCACGACGGTGGTCAGCGGTGTCAATCGGAAAAGGGCCCATCGGCAATTCCCTTTTTTTTTTTTTTTTTGAAGTTCAGTGATGGCGTAAGGCTTACATGACCAATGGTGACCAGTGAACGGTCCGGAAAAGCGGCCAGCCGCCAGGAAGTTGGCCAATGCCTGATCCGGTGTAGGAGAACCTGGCCAAATTTTTTTTTTTTTATGAAACAGCCATTACAAAAAAAAAAAAATTCACTTTAAAGTTTTGATCGATCATAACGCCAATCATGGCTCTGATACCAATTGATGGAATCTAAATGGATCTGACGATCCGACCATCCAAAATTAAGTCTAAAGATCTAGGCGCATGATCAATCAAAAACTAACAAACTATAAATATGCGCACCTTGAGCGTTAGCCATTGATGGTTGCCGATCTTCAACGATGTTCTCGCGTTCAATGTCTCCTAGCACAATGGGGATGCTCTCGCCAATAGGGAGGATTGAATTACGTCGAGCTATCGTTGGGACCAGGCACCCCTTATATTTATAGCCAAAGAGTCCTATCCCATTAAGGACTGAAATTGCTAATTATAATGTGATTAGAAATCACAATCATACTTTAACTGAAAAACTCAATAAGCAGTTGCCTATTCTCTTCAAACTCACCAGAATAGCAATTGTTCATCTTAAGGTTGATCTTATACCATTCACTGGTCAACGGGTTTGACTATAGTGATGGCCACCAAAATAGAAACTTCTTACAACATGACGTGCATCTACCTATACAATATAATAGGTAGACACTAATGTAACTACAAAATGTTTATAATATACATGCTAAAGGGACATTGCCCTTGAAGTTAGCGTGAAAACACTACTTTTAATTGTTAATGCTACGTGTTATGTTGCACTTATTAGAATACATGCTCAAGGATTTAGCCAAGTTTGGAGCAAATATGGGCCCATTCTGGGTGGGATAATTAATTTTCTTTGTCGATAATATTTCACAGGATTCAACTTCTTGATGTCTTGCTCTATTTTGCTTGTGTTTAACTTTTTCGATTTTAATAAGATTTTCTTCTACTTATTAAAAAAAGGGATTTAGCCAGGTTTTTAGATTGTTTTTTACTAATTTTATCCTTCAAATTATGGTTAAATATCATCTTGGATCGCCGCCTAAACATGACGCATAAAGAATTCATACCTTTGATTCAAATTTTGACGATGGAAAATCACTTTTTCTTTTCTATGTTTTATTTTCAGATGAATATATTTCAATCTTGGGAAAATTGATGTGGCAACTGATCCACGGGATTGATCGCATGATCCACGGGATATATATATATATATATATATATATATATATATATTCCCCTAGTGTTGAACTATATGCAACAATTTGGATGCCATGTAGCACCTATTATTCTGAAGAACTGATGCGGAGACAATATGTGCAAGATTGATCACATCAATCATAAAAGCTAAAAAAAAAATTGAAAAACATCTTATTTACCGTTCAAAACATGGTCAAAGTGGGCAACAAATAAGAACACCTAGTATGTTTGGCGGAATCTAATATTCGACCACGTTTTTGAAGGCTAAAAAAGTTAAAAAAATTTTTTTATATATCACATGCCATGCGGCAAAAGAGCCCAAAACGATTTTTTTTCTCAATCACATGACACGTGGCAATCTGGCATGTGATCTCGGGCACATGTATAGTGTTCAACGCTAGAGCGTTGAAGTAGAGACTCTTTTTCCTATATATGCGTTCAGTGCAGGAGCCTGAAGTAGAGACTCATTTTCTTTTATATATATATATATATATATATATATATATATATAGGTATAAGTCAAAGTTAGACTAATTTCAGCGGTCCAAATTTTATTGCTAAAGAAATACATGAAAAAAATGAGTTTTCAAAAAAAAAAAAAAGATTCAAAGATGATCTAAACAATGGACCTGTACTCCACGTGGCACTCAAAATGTATTTTGAATGCCACGTGGAGCCTCATGTGTATTTTGGAGGACGGTCTCCATCCTCTAATGGAGGATGGAACCCTTTATATATATATATATATATATATATATATATATATATATATATATATATATATATATATGTGTGTGTGTGTGTGTGTATTTAAATTTAGGGATAATTGCTCCGCACCGACATTTAAACAAAAATGGTGTTTAAATGCTTTTACACCATTCAATCATCCACTTTTAATCTCACTCCATTGAAGTGTGATTTATCATTATATGTCACATGGCACACATGCATCTATGGTCAATTTAAATTGCCCAAATAGCAATCCATTGTTGAAACATGTCTCAGTCAAAGAATCATAATTCTATGTGGATGTAAACCATCCAATCACTGAAATGAAATATCTGTCATCAAAATTAAGAATAACCGTTTGATATTACAATGCGTAGATCAGATAGTTTGAATATTCCAAAATGTGTAATTTTTGGACTCATAACCCTTCAATTGATGATTTATCACTTTGACGGCATGAATTTTCAAGATCATAAACTAATAAATGATGTAAGATTGTTTAAACACCATTTAATATTTAAATGATGATAAGGAGAGTCGGTCCCTTAAATTTATATTTTCCTTTTTATATTAAAATATAAAAAGGACCTTTCCCAGTTAACACCATTTTTTATTACTTGCCTAAGCAACTAAGCTAACAACTGTCTTAGTTGAAAACTTAACCTTAAAATATTATAATTTTAATTCTTATTAGCTTATCATAAATAATAGAAGAAATAGAAGAATCTTACCTCATCTGCTGCCCTCAGAAATAGAAGAATCTTGACTTTCTGAGTTTTTACTTTCTCTATTTCCGAGGGCAGCGGAATTTAAGCACTTTGATTTATGTAAAACTTGTAAGACTTTCACGTTCCGCTTAATGCATCGGGATGTGTGCGGATTATAACATAAAATTCAGTGCTCTTGAAAAAGATAAGATTTCGGATCGTAACAGCAGCGAATGGAGTATGACTGGAAATT
This sequence comes from Chloranthus sessilifolius, assembly GCA_021018995.1. Lineage (NCBI taxonomy): Eukaryota > Viridiplantae > Streptophyta > Magnoliopsida > Chloranthales > Chloranthaceae > Chloranthus > Chloranthus sessilifolius. Next base: position 121,008,866 of record CM037592.1, read on the forward strand.
TATTTTTACTTGGTAAGACCTAACATTGCCGGCATGAAAATAACACATTTCAAAATTACAAATTCAAATTCTAATCAAGTGATTGGGAAGGCTTTACCTTACTTTTCACTAATTTGATTGTCAACAATATTTGGCATTCTCTAGCTTGTGGGGGAGATTAAATCTTAATTGGGTTGGGTCTAAAACACTATTGATTGGACTAGGGCTGTCAAAGGGTTGAGGGTGCTCGATACCTAACCGGCCCAATCCATATTTTTTTTCAGAGTTGGGCAAATAAAGTTGATCCGACAGGTCGGCTTTGATGTACTTTTGATCTAGACTATGGGTGTTAACGGGTCGGGTCAGCCTGATACCTGACCTGCAGACCCAGACTTCTTAATGAGTTGGGCAAATAAACTTGACCCATCGCGTTGGGTTGGGCATGAAAAAAAATTGGGTCGGTTCATGAATACCCAACTTGATATTCTACATATATAATCATGGAAAGTAGGGGGTTTTTAGTGGGGCAGATTTTCAGGTAGGCCAGGCCTATAACCATGAGCCACTTGCGTTGGTTGCACCATCGTATAGTGGTGGGTCGGGCATTTGCCATTATCCTGTTGGGCAGCCAAGATTTAGGTGACCCAACCCATTGATAGTCCTAATGTTGACCCAACCCTATACGTTTCGACTCTATAATGCATAACTTACAAAATTCTTCAAATTAATCAATAAGATTTTTAAAAAAATCTCCACATAAGTGGTCTCTTTAACCATAGATCAAAATATCGTCCGATATTGATATGTATCAGACGATACGTATCGATTTTGGACTTGAATGATACGATATATTGGGTTTTTATCGCCTCCCTTAAAAAAGAGTCAAATCATCGTTCAAAATATGGTTCGTATCATTCGTATCGTTCGTATCAGACGATAACACTACCAAAAACAATACTATTAGCGGCAGTCAAAAATTGCTATTAACAAAAAACTGCCGCTAATAGTCTTTGATAGTTTTTTTTTAATAGCGACATTTTTTTGCTCCAAAAAAACTGTCGCTAATAATCTATTTTTTTGTAGTGTAATTTTAAATTATCGATTTTTTTATTTTTTTATTTTTTTTTTGAGAAAAAATTGGAAAGTATCGTCCAGTACATATCGATTTTGGGCAGGACGATATGTATCGAAAATCCGAGATTTTGATCCATGTCTCCAACATTTAATTAAATATTCATTTAATTTATTGATTTTTTGTGACTTTTTCTTCTCAAATTTTTATGTACTTTAATCATACTAGGTACTAATTGCTTACCATAGTAAATTGTTAAGGCATGCTATGCGAGCTATGCAATATATTTATTTTATTATTTAAAAATTCACTTTTTATAAATAGGTTAACAATTTTTTTTTATGTATTTTAATAATTTAATTTATCATAATTATGAAATTGTTTTCTCGAATATTTTCACGATTTTATCCTAATTAAACCGGAATGACACCCCACCTAATGATTATCAAATCCAAACTTGGTTACTATAGCCTAAATGACAAATTGCCTTTAGTTTAGACAGCTACCTGGCTGAATGACAAATGGCTCCACCCTCAGTTACCTCGATCAGACGGCTAATGGCTTCCACATAATTTAATTTCTACACATGTCATTATCCAAAAGATATATAAAACAAATTAGAATCTGTAACATATAGTTGACTACGTGCACCTTTAAATTCATCCATCCAATCTTTTAGGATATTCGTATAGTAAACCTTTGACCATTTTAAATCAGACAATAACAATCTTTTTTCATCGCAATCCTTCACATGATAGATCTTGAGATCATGTCTGTTTCATCAAAGGGTGAGTTTTTTTATTTCAATTGGCACATATCTAAAAAACGTGACCTTAACTTTACTTGGTACTCATCATGTTGACACTTAATTTTAAGATCCACTTGTTTATAATGTGTGTTAGGGGAAATAAAAAATTGACCGTCAAATGATACGCCCATAATCTCAAGATTTATTATGTGAAAGATTGAGACGAAAATTAAATTATGTCATCTGATTTAAAACAATCAATAATTTTCAGTGTTAGATGAAAGATTCCGTATGAGTTTAAAGATACTGTTTGACTAATTATAGATGAGTCATGAGCGAGGGAGAATTAACAGCTAGGAAGAGTTTGGTCCTTAATGAAGAAGAAATCTTCTCTATGGGTTTTGCTTGGAAACCTACACACTTTTTGAGAGACCTTCAAACGTAGACTTGGAATTATGACAGTGAGAGGGAAGTCTATGCTTCCTTCTTGTAAAACCAAGTCTCCAAGCAAATATTATCATATGTCGACTAGGTCAATTCACTACTCAATAGGCGCGTCAATACTTAAAATGACCAAAATACCCATAACCCTGACTCGGCTCAACTCTAGACCCGAAAACTCAACCGACACGGTTTTGAAACATCAATCTGATCAAATTTTTGTTGAACCTGACTTGACCTGACTCGACCTTTTAATAAACCCGACCCGACCTGAGCTGGAGGTCGGGTTGGATACCTGATGCCCAACCCGACCCGACGGGTCACATTTATGTGAAAAAACTCAGTTTCGGCGGGTTGGGTGTGGGTCGACCCGACCCAATGACATCCAGAATTTGGATGAGTCGTCTCTACTCATAAAGAAGGGGTATGCTAGTCATTTGGAGAACAATGGGAAGTGTCAAGAGTTAGAGTAGCGTGTGCTGTGGACCCATCACCAACCATCAATAACATTACACATACACATATGGCATAATCCTACCCGTTCTTTTGGAAGGATTCAATGTAGAGCAGACGTAGAGAAAATCGTACAATTGTGTTGACAACAGGGTTAAAGAGTCCTCCGATCGATGCGATTTTTGACCTGGGTTCCACGAGGATGGTTTCGATCTATGATCACATCCGCCATGTGTAAGATATAGATAGCCGAAACACAACCAGGTGGAGTATAAAAATCTTAATTGCATCGATCAAACTCTGGTCAACATGATTTTAGATCAACAGTCCATCTGGATTGTAACAAGGCAGATGACCGGCTTGGATCAATGATTGAAACTATCAGTACAATTGTATAAACATCCAGAGAACCGTCTGATCAAATCCTAATTCAATGGTTTTATAGTAATAGAGTTTGTAGGGCAGTTTGTGGGGCACAAGCGAAAAGAGAAAAAAGACGGCGACTTAAAGATGGCTAAATAGGACGCGTGTGACCTTATCGTAATCAATTATACTATATACTTTCTAAGTTGTATATAAGCTGGAGCATATGGAATCAAAACCGTGTGCATTACAGAGAAGCAGAGTCCAGAGTCTAGAGAGAGAGAGAGAGAGAGCAAAGGGGGTTTTCTATAATTAGGTGATTTTTTTGGGTTTATTTTCGAAGTTAGAAATTAATTATTCTTTTTTAATACTGTTTAGTTATAGAGAGAGAAAAAATCCATTGAACGGCTATATTAGAGAGAGAGAGAGAGAGAGAGAGAGAGAGAGGAAGAAGAGGACGGAAGGAGAGTGAAGATCGGTGTGGGCTTAGATTAAGCGGCGATTTGAGGCGTGAGACAGGCGATTTGGTTCGTGGGTTTTGGACCCTTTTTTCCGATTTGGTGTTGGATCTGGTTTTGACCGTTGGAGAAGGCGCCGGCGAGGATTAACGGCTGAAAAAATAGGGAAAAAAGGGGTTTTTCTATATATATTTTTCGGGGGTCATTATTCATTAATGATGCCTGAAGTTGGATATTATCTCTCGAAGAAGACGGATGATATATGTGAAGACGTTTGTGGACAGGTATTTTGTGCTTTTTAAAAAATACATTTGTTTTGCTTATAGGGATCTGTTTTTGGATTTTTGTTGGTAAATTTTTGTGAGGTTTTCGTTTTTGTTTTTCAATTATGTTTTTCTTGGTTGTTTAGTGAAGTTATTTATATATATTGTAAAGGGTTTATCTTAATTTATTTTGTGAACTTCTGTGTCTTATTTTTCCCCAATTGCTATTGAAACTCTGGTTGGGTACTCTAGGTTTCTTTGCTTTTCTGTAATTTGTAAAAAAAAAATTCCTAATATTTTATTTTGTTTTTATTAATAAGTTTGATGAAATAGATAGGTGCAATAAATACAAGTGATGATTCGGGACATTTTTGTGATATAATTTGTTTTTTTTAAATGTATGTGTGATTGTTGATATTGTTTCAGGGTTTGAGAAACTCTTTGTGTTTTATTTTCTAGAATGAACCATTTTGTTCACCTTATTCAGTGTTAATTTTAAATTAAAAATTTGTTGTGAGCTACTTGTATCGTAAATTGTCACGGAGACAAATTCTGGTGGTCTCATTGGGTAATTGAAACTGAGGATGAATCCTTAGTGGTTTTTAGGGACAAAATCCTCGCCTGTTTGGGATGCCACAGAATTTGTGGAGATTAGTGTCAAATATATGTATTAGGTAAATTTGATTTATCCCGAGCCTCCCGCACTCCAGTTTTAGGATCAAGAAAGATGCCCATGATTAGTGAGCGAGTTTTTAACAGAGCGATTACTTCCTAATGGACAAACTCAGTTAAAAACGGGATTTATTTTAAGATAGCCATTACTGGAAAATTTTTGACTCCACAAGTGGAAATAAAGTGAGCGAGTGGCCTTTGTTTATGATTCATAGTTTAAAATTTCGGACGATATCAATACACATTGCCTGATTCTTCTCGGTGTCGGAGCCTAACGGTACAAGATAATAATTGTTTCTATCGCTGATAAAAACGAATATGGCCCTTTGTTTATTGTATCGGTAGTACCCGAGATGATATATCTCAGTATTAGCATTGACCAATACCAAGATTCCATATTCAGGATTTGTGTTTGGTTTGTGGTGTCCAAAATTTTCCACGAATACCTATGATCAATATTATGTTTCATCGTTTTGGCATGAATCCTTCATTGGGAAGACTACTATGAGATTGCAGTTCTCAATTCCTTTTTCTGGTTTTGGAGATGGATCATGGTTTATTTTTCTTGCTAGTTAGAGATGGATCATTGTGCTTGTATGGATAGTATGTTTTGTGTAATAAACTAAATTTGTGCTTTCGGTTTTCAGGAGGCTACCCCGGCTTTGAGTATGGCGAGACTTCGGTGTGTTCTTAAAGGTTTGGATTTTAAGGCTTTGGTCCTCCTGTTCGTCATCATACCGACATGCGTTCTCGGTATCTATTTGCATGGACAAAAAATCTCGTACTTTCTACGGCCGATATGGGAATCCCCCCCCAAACCATTCCACAATATCCCACACTATTACCATGAGAACGTGTCGATGGAGAACCTATGCAAGCTTCATGGATGGGGGGTCCGCGAAACCCCAAGACGGGTCTTCGATGCCGTGCTGTTTAGTAACGAGCTCGACATTCTCTCGATACGGTGGAACGAGCTCTACCCTTATATCACTCAATTCGTTCTTCTTGAATCTAATTCAACTTTCACAGGCTTGCCGAAGCCTCTGGTTTTCAATGGAAATCGGGATCAGTTCAAGTTTATTGAGCCCAGGCTGACTTATGGAGTCATTGGTGGGAGATTTAGAAAAGGAGAAAACCCATTCGTAGAAGAGGCTTATCAACGAGTAGCACTGGATCAGCTCCTCAGAATAGCAGGTATCACAGATGATGACTTGTTGATAATGTCCGATGTCGACGAGATCCCAAGTGCTCACACGATCAACCTCTTGAGGTGGTGTGATGACATCCCTCAGATACTCCATTTACGGCTCCGGAACTATTTGTATTCTTTCGAGTTTCTTGTCGATAATAAGAGCTGGAGGGCTTCGGTGCATAGGTACCAGACGGGTAAGACTCGGTATGCGCACTATCGTCAGACTGACTACATCTTAGCTGATTCGGGATGGCATTGCAGTTTCTGCTTCCGCCGTATCAGCGAATTCATATTTAAGATGAAAGCTTATAGCCACAATGATCGGGTGAGGTTCTCGCATTACCTTAACCCATCGAGGGTTCAGGACGTGATATGTCGTGGAGCGGACTTATTCGACATGTTGCCGGAGGAGTACACGTTCAAGGACATAATCGGAAAGTTGGGACCGATACCTCATTCTTATTCGGCAGTTCATCTTCCCGCATATCTATTAGAGAATGCTGACAAGTATAAGTTTCTCTTGCCGGGAAATTGTGTGAGAGAACGTGGGTGACTTTCCCTAAACGGGCCTCGGAATTCACTATACGTGGCGGTCTTATAAGAAGGTCCATGAGTGGCTCTTTTGCACATTGGCGACTCCGACTTGTGTTGGGTAATGTGTATCCGACTAAAATTGATCATTCTTTAGAGAGAAGTTGGCAAGAAATGCATGGGGTTCTTGGGTTTCCGAGGTGCAAAATTCTGTATACACATACATCTATCGAAGGAGCTGTTGGGAGACAACCTGCTGCTGTCAATGGTAATTTGCGAACCCTCTTGGTTCGGATGGCGTTTTCCGTTGCATGCACATTGAGTGGGAATTTTTGTTTTTATTTTAGACTAATTTATTCATACATTCTTACAACTGGTTTAGGTGGCTGTTGTCTTTTGCCTCTCCTTGATTGTAACATGCTTTTGGCTCTCTCTCTTCCTGATGATATAATGCTGATTTTATTCTTTTTAAAGTTGTTTTTGTGTGCATCTAAGCTCATCGGGTTGCTAACTCGCCTCTGAATTCTACTCAGAATGTGTATTTTTGGTCTCTGGAATGCAAAGCCGTATCATAGTTGTTGAGTTCTTGGCAGCTTATACTGCTTTTGGGGGCAGCTGATTACATCGGTGAACCTGGAATCTTGTAGTTTCAATAATACTTTCTCTGATTTGTGTTGTTTACTGAGAATTTTAACATCTTAAGATACTGTGTAGTTGGTTCCATAAATCTTATATATTTATAAAAAGAAACAAACATCTAATTGTGCCCTTGCGACAATGTGATATCTGCCATTCCTGAGGGCTGCAATCGATCTGTGTAGGGCAGAAAAACTGAGTTAATGGCTGCACAGGAGTCATGTAGCATGAGTTCCGGTCATGGGATCGGGGCATCAGAGCTGATGGTTGGTTAGACGGCCCTTATGTGGCGGCATTGAGAGTGTTGCATGGGCTTTGCGATCGGGTAGAGCTGTGCCTTCACCCTTTGTGCCTTGCATCTGAATTTGGAGTGACAAAAGGGTGCTGTCCAGAATACTAAGGTTTTGAATTATAGCAAGCTATCAGTCTAATGTGAAGGATATCTTCACTGATAATCGGTTTACATAGTTTCTACTTGTTGTAACTGGTTATATATGTCCAGGATCAAAATTTCGGTTTCGGTCCCCACCAAAACAAAATTTTGGACCAAAATTTCTGTTCTTTTTGAATGGGAATCAAATTTTCGGCCGAAATTTCGGCCAAATTATCGGTTTTCGGTTTCGGTCATGCCTGGAAACTGAAATTTCGATCCTTGGTATATGTATTTCTGTGCTCCTATTTTCATTTCCTCGTGCTTGTAAAGTGTTGCTTCCGTTCCTACGTCGGAGTACTTTTAGGTATCTTTGTTAAATTTCCTAGTTCCTTCAGCTGTCTTCATTATATTTCTTCTCTAGGGTATTCTGAATGCCTCCGAGACCTGGAGTCCTTCATTGACTCTGATAATGGAAATGTAAGAATATGGGGTGTTTTGAGTTGATGGGGCATGCGACGGAACCGAGATTGCTTCCCATAATCTACATTTTACGACACGGGATCTGTTCTCTCCTTTTGGTGGATCACCGAAACCTGGGATCATCTACATTTTGACGATGCAAGTTCTGTATCTCCTCTTGTCCGCTTACGAAAACGATGGATAAGTTGCTTACTGGTAGAAGTTTTACTGCTTAGCCCTTCAGTTTATTCTGTTTCCTTATCCGGTCACCTTCTCATCTGAGGGACTTGCCAATGCAACTTCTAGAGAAAAGTGGCCCTTATGCTTTCTTCTAGTGACAAGTGTGTGGTGGTACTCGTTCGATGGAGATATCGAATGGTGATCCCAACTCCGATGCATTGCAGCCTTTCTCCGGTTAGTGGTTGGGACTGCCGGCCAACAATGCTGGTCCAGTAGTGTCATCTTGGTCACCTCTGTCACCGTAATATGGACCGAGGAGTCCGGACCGTCCGGTCTCATGGAACTGCGGGTGACTAGGCTTACATGATGCTTTTTTTTGGTGGGGAACATGTGCATGTAAGGTTTGGGTGTGAAATCGAAAAATGGCCTAATGAGGGCGTCGCCTGCATCCATAGTAGATGGAACTCTGACTCGTGCACTTGTTCTCACCTATGCTACAATTATCAAGTTGGAGATCATCATATGATATGCTATAATTGGTGCCCATCAACTTCTATTATAGTCCTTTTTTTGTTGTCAATGGGTCGGGTCAGGTCGGGTCGGGTCAAAATGTTGGTTGCCCAATGGAAAATGACATATGCCCTACCTGACCCAACCGTCCCAATGGGTCAGGGGCATGTGCCCAACCTGAAAACCAAACGTAACCCGATTAAACCCTATATTTTTCTTGATTTTATATGTAAAACATCAGATTGGATAACCTGACCTGACCTCCAAGTTGGCAGGCCCGAGTGTTGAATCGGTCCGACCTGACGGATCAAGTTTATGTATCAGATCAATCCTACCCGTTTGAATAGATGACATTAGATTCGAGAATATCAATTATGCTCTGACCGTCAGTTTTATGCCATGTGGCTGCACATTTTTTGTCGATTCAAGTTAGGGTACCTCTATTAACGCTCACGTTCGAAACCACCTTGAAATCATTGATTACTTCATATCAGATGATAGAAATTTTGTTTTACCTCAATCTTTCACACAATGAATCTTGAGATTATGTCGCACCTATTAGACGGTCAGTTTTTTATTTCACATGTCACATATCCCCAAAAAATGGTCCTAAAAGCACTTTTGAGTGTGATGTGTGCCATAGGATTCAAGGGGCATTTTGGGGGATCTGTGACATGTGGAATAAAAAACTGACCATCTGATAGGTGTGACATGATCTCAAGATCCATTGTGTGGAAGATCGGGGTGAAACATAATTTCCATCATCTGATCCAAAGAAATCAATGATTTTGAAAAAATTGCACACGTGAGCGTTTTCAGAGATTTAGTCGGCTCTAATAGAGGCACCCATCAAATTATCCAACTAGCAGCTCATGTGGAGCTTTGGAGCTGCCAATTGGTGCACTTTAACATCGACGGCTAAATACATGTTTTTGGCATGCATGCATGGATCTGACGGTTCAAATTCTTCCATGAATATATCTTTGGGCGAATGGGCCCCATTTATCCATTGCCACAATTTTGAGTTTTCAGGAGAAAATTTACTGTACTCAGACATTATAATTGAAGGATGGTATATTTGAATCTAACACTGTTGATTTTGAGAATCAGGTGAAAAAAAAAAAATACACCGCCTGTAAACATAAAGTTTGTGCATCAAATACCATCTAAGTAACTATTGAAATGAACGGTAGTAGATTCGTGAATATTCATTAATGTAGGCATACGATCGATAAGGGAAATCGCCCTTCTCCATGTTGTATTGTTTATACAAAGTTCACTTTGTCAGTTTGGCGACCTTTTGGCAGGCAAGCCAATTAATATATAGGCCTTCTGAACTTATGGCCAACCATAAAAGCTCTTTTGTACACTGGTGCCAACTTTTTATGTAGACCATCCGATTATCCTAAATCAACTCTATATATATTAAAGTAAGACTACCTTTATTTGCAACCAGCCATTCTTTCTTCGCAATCAAGAACCGTCGACTACTTCAAATTAAGCGATTGAAATTGTTTTTATCCCAATCTTTCACATAATAGTTCTTGAGATCATAACCTTATCATCGTATGGCTAGATTTTCGTTTCATGTGACACACATCTTAAAAAGTGACTCAAAAATCACTTTTGATGGTACACCCATGATCATACTCACCTTTGAGATAGGTGCCACGTAGAATCAAAATATGTTTGATGAAATCCCCCATGAGGAAAATGATGTTAGACAAATCCATATTTCCATATGACCGACTTTGTTTTAAAAACCTTTTTTCTATTGAAAAACTTGAAACTTTTGATGAAGCACTTTGGATTTGATACTTAAATACTTGCAATGTCATGCTCTTGACAAAACATTCTAATCAATTTATCTTTAATTATTCATCATAGCACTTAGTTACACAAATTTATTAATGAGTCATGGCAGGTGACATCAACAGTCCATATATTTCCTACAACTTTATTTAACTCAATTTATAAGTGAGAAATATAAACTATTTTTTTCCATGACGGATATCAATCCGGACCTCTTAGACCACCTGACTAAGTCCTCGAGGCACATGCAACACCCACACATCACATGCACTAATTAAGTAGCTAGGGATAGACCCCGCGCGTGGCCGTCAGGAGTTGAGATTGTGATTTCAACATTATGGCTCACAATAATGGCTAACAATTTCAATCATTATCGAGCAATCCAAGGATTAAAATTTCGGCCGAAATGACCGAAATTATCGGTTTTTATCTCCACCAAAACGATAATTTGGACTGAAATTTTGGTTAAAATTTTCGGTTTCGATCAAGCCTAAAACTAAAAATTTACATGATTATATATTGCTCAGCAATCTATATAATCACTAAATTCTCAGCGGCTTGACAATACGGTCGATAATTTTAAGTCTCCTGCAATCATAACATATGATTTATGACTTCCTAACAAGTCACAAACTCATTTGTAGATGATGCCACTTCCTAAATATGAGCATGTAATCCTAGGTAACTTATAGCTACCACATCACCTTCTTTGCAGCTTCTCTAACTCTCCCAACCGAAGCCTACAAATTATTCTTCATTTGTTTGTATTTTAAGCATAGTGACAAATATCGCCGAAATTTGCTACAAAAGGGGGGTTAAATGAAATTTTCAGGACAATTTTGGCATTTTTCAATGAAATTTTGGTTTTTTAAAAATTAAATGTTAGTAATTTAGTATATATTGTAGTTATTTTTAAAAATATATATTAAAAAAATATATTTTATATATTTTTAATCTTCGAATTTTTTTCGAAATACCGAAAGAACCCTCACCGAAAAATTACTGAAAACAAAATTTGTCACCATGGTTCTAAGTCGTTTTTCAGGCATTAACCTTTTATAGTCAGGGCCTTAGTGGCTGAACAATTCTTCATATTAAATTTTTCAAGAACCATTTTAATATAGACTTTATTAGATAACTCAAAAATACCTTGCGATCGATCCTTAATAACCTTGATTCCGATTGCATAGGTTGCTTCACACATATTTTTCATTTCAAAGTTCTTGATGGTAGTATAACGCTTTGTCTCATGCAAAATACCAAGATAGCTTTTATCAAACAAGATATCATCCACATGTAAAATAAAAAATATTGTCCCACCGATCTTTAAGTATAGATATATATAGTCACCACTGATTTTTTCTTAAATCTTGATGAAGTGATGGTATTATTAAGGGCCTGTTTGGATAGGGAGAAATGAAAAGAAATCATGGGAAAGAAAATGAAATGTGATATTTTCCTATATTTGGTAACAAAGTTGTGTCATTGAAAATTATAGAAAAATTTAAAATTTTCTTTTCCATTGGAAACCGACAAATCCCACTAAAACAGAAGGATTTCATCGGAAAACTTTTGCCGATATCTCTGTTTCTCTGTCCTCTATCTCTTACTCTCTTTTTTAATTAATAAATTGAAACAAAATCAACTATTGAAAAAATTACAAAAATTAAACTAAAATAATAAAAAATTAATTGTTTTTAAAAAAGAAAAATTAAATAAAGATTAAAAAAAAGAATAAAAATAACAAATAAAATAATACTTTAAAAAAAAAATAATAATCTTTAAAATAAAATAAAAATAAAAATAATAAAATATTTAAAAATAAATAAATAAAAATTAAAAAATTAAAAAATTAAAATAAAATAAAATTTTAAAAATAAAAAATAATAAAAATATATAAAATATTTTTTTTTATAAAAAATAAAAATTAAAAATTAAAAAATTTTAAATTTAAATTTAAAAAATTTTAAAATATTAAAAATATAAAAATTAAAAATTAAAAAATAAATAAAATAAGATTTAAAAATTAAAAAATAAATAAATAATAATAATAATAATAATAATACAAAATTTTAAAAAATAAAAAAAAAATACAAAAATAAAAAAAAATTATAAAAAAAATAAAAATTAAAAAATTAATTAAAATAAAAATTAAAAATGTAAAAATTAAAAATTTTTAAATAAAAATACAGAAATTAAAATTAAAAAATTAAAAATTAAAACTTAAAAAAATAAAAATAAAATAATTTTTTTTAATAAAATAAATAAAAATAAAAAATAAAATAAAATAAATAAAAATTAAAAATTAAATTAAAATAAAATTAAATTTTTTTAAAAAATATAAAATAGTTAAATAATAAAATAAAATAAATAAATAATAATAATAATATATAAATAATAATAATAAATTAAATAATAAAATAAAATAATATAAATAAAATAATATTTTTATTTTTTTATTTTTATTATTTAATTTAATTTAATTAATTAATTTATTTATTTTATCAAAAGAAAGAGAGAGAGAGAGAGAGAGCGTGAGAGAGAGAGAGAGAGACAGAGTAATTTTATTTATTATTTATTATTTATTATTTATTTATTTATTTTAAAAATAAAGTAAAAAAATAATAAAAAATTAAATTAAATATAAAAAAATTTAAAATTTTAAAAAAAAATAATAATAAATAAATAAAATTAAATCTCTCTCTCTCTTTCTTAGCTCTCTATTATTATTCTTCTTTTTAGATGTCTCTTTCTCCGAGTCTCTCTCTCCTAAAGTTTCTCTCTCTACATATTTCTTTTAATTTCTCTCTTAATTTTTTTCTCTCTCAAATTTCTTTCTTAAACTCACTTTTTCTCTTTCATAATTTTTTTTTTCTCACAAAATTTTCTTCATAATAAAAAATTAAATTTATTGGGTGTATGAGATATACTATCGATAATAGCCATTTTCTATTTTCTATGTACCAATTACACAATTCAAACACCGAAAAATAATAAATTCCCAAAGAGTTGGAATCCATTGGATTTACAAAATCTTTTCCTATGTTTTCCGAAAAATTGCCAAACAGACCCTAAATTTAAGATATGATTGGTGAAAAGTCCTAGATAAATTTTTTAGGGATTTTTACATTTACCCCCGAAGATATGTTGTATATACACTTTGCCCCCGTGATTTGCCTATTTACATTGCAGCCCCTGTCTTTGTGTTTCCTTTGCATTTTGCCCCCCTACAGTAACGAATCAATCATTGACTATTATAAAATTAAACTTGACTGCTTTGAATCGGATGATAGAGAACATTAGTAGTATACCATCAAACGATCAGATATTGTTTCACATGGCACACATATTGAAAAGTGATCCAAAAACCATGTTTGATGTACACCCACGACCATGTTCACTGTTTGTGGGGATAATAAGTGAAGGAACCACAAAAGCAGGGATCACATTGTAAATACGTCAAACACGGGGGCGGAGTGTAAATACGACATATCTTGGAGTTTGCAAAAATCTCAAAATTTTAAGCTTGCACAATATGTGTTCTAACTGCAACAAATCAATGTTTTAGCGGCAATTTCTTTTGCAATAAAATGTTTTTTTGTTGCAAAGAGTGGTTCATTTGCTATAAAATATAATTTTGTGCCAAAAAATATAATATTTTTCATAAAAGTATCATCTGTAGGAAATTGTAAGCATATATTAGGAACATAAATTTATTTTGTCGTAATTAGTGTAGCAGTAGCAATGAAAAAAGTTTTTGTAGCAATTGGTCAACATAAATTACAACAAAATATAATTGGGTACCTTTATTTCCACCCACAGATTCTTTCCATCCACCTTATAAGTGGGTGGATGGATGAAATTATGGAAAGAGAACATGCAGATGAAAATAAGGTGAGACAATAGTAATCTTTATTTCTACCCACATATTCTTTCCATCCACCCACATATGTGAGTGGATGGAAAGAATATGTGGGTGGAAATTATAAAGGTACTCAATATAATTTTGCAGTAAAAAATACAGTATTTGTCACAAAAATTATCACCCGTAGGAAATAGTATGCACATATTAGCAACATCAATTTATTTTGTTACAATTAGGGTAGCAGTAGCAACACAATTTTTTTTGTAGCAGTTGATCAACAAAAATTACAACAAAATACAATTTTTGTAGTAGAAAAAATACAACATTTGTCACGAATATTATCATCCATAGGAAATGGTAAGCACATATTAGCAAAGAAAATTTATTTTGTCCCGATTGGGATAATACTAGGAATGAGATTATTTTGTAGCAATTGATCAACAAAAATTACAACGAACTACAATTTTTGTGGCAAAAAAATTACAGCATTTGTCACTAAAATTATCATCCGTAGGAAATGGTAAGCACATATTAGCAACGAAATTTTTTGTTGCAAAATGTACTATTTGCTGTAGTGTCTTTTCTTTTATATTATAAACCCTCAGGTTGTTCCATGTAGACATTTCTGTCAAATTTTTCTTAAAAAAAGTTCTTTTCATTCCTATCTAGTACAATTCTAACCCAAAAAGAATGACCAATGATTCCATGCAAGCCCTTATATGAGATAGGGGATTCCAATATAATTATTCTTTCTGAGTGAAATCTTTGGTAAAAAATCTAGTTTTATATCATTCAATATTATCTTTGGAGTCACTCTCAATCACAAAAACCTATTTAGTATATGCCATTGAAGAAAGTTAAAGATCTGGTCACTTACTGGGTTTATTTGGCTCACTTGGGAGAAAGTTTAGAGTCTTTTAATCCTATTGAAGAATGGGATAATTTGGTAGATTGTGTTAATCAGAGCTAGCTTCTTTTACTTAGTTGGGCTGTTTGTTTGAGGGTGAGTGCTTCTTTTCTTTTTTCTTTTTTTTACGTAAGGTTGGGGTTTCTTTCTATGCTTTTGCTTGTAGCATCTCGCTGCTTTATATATTTTATCCTGGTTTGATTTAATAAAATTACCCTATTATCGATCAAAAAAAAAAAAGAAATTAGATGCTTATTTATTCGTAGGTTAGATTCCTATAGATATAATACATAATCACTTAGTATAGTTGACCTTTTAGTTCTATTCAAGTCATTTTAATTTTAAAACGACTTGAATAGAAATATAAATAAGTGATTAGGAGGGTACAATAGTAATTAAATGAGTGAACAAGCCCTAGGGGGAGGGAGGAAATGTTGGAATAGATATATGCCTCTTTCCTCTCTCATTCACGAAGTAGTGGATGAAACAACAAAATGGAGCAGCGTTGGAGACGATGGATAACCCTTGATGGTTGATTCGCCTTGATGAATGATCTTTGTCATTTCTATTTGTGGTGTCTCTACAAGTAGCTCTTTCTAATTGAATTAAGGATCAAAATTTCGGTTTCCGGCTTGGCCAAAACCAAAAATTTGGCCGAAAATTTAGCCGAAATTTTGAGCCGCATACAAATTTGGACCAAAATTTTGATCCTTGAATTGAATTTATATGGGGAGGCAGTTCATTTATTAACAAGGTAGTCACCAACATGTGGAAAAAAGATTTTATCAGAATCTATAGGCAAAGGATCATTTATTCTAACTTATTTAACAACCACCTTTCACGATTCTATATTTCCACTAATCTGACCATCTTCAAGGCATTTGAGATTCTCGATTTTAACTATTCTCGTATTGAGGTATGAATGTAAAATCCATACTTGCTTTAGCAGGTACCCCTTCTCCTTGATAACTCCTTTGATAGCAAGATTTTATCTAAGATTTACCTGTTCAATAGTTCTACCCTCCTCTCTACTTATTCCTTATCAGAATAGATTTTATTTGCGCTAGTAGGGAGTTGATAGAGAGCAGGGAAGTTACTACTATAGCAGATAAATCCTCATTTACATGGAGTTAGAAAAGAGAATGGAAACCAACTAAAACAGGTAAACTCTATTATGAATGGGGAGCTAATAAAGAGCAATCCTATATGCAGCCATATACTTTATTCTACTATGACATATCGTGCTAATATGAAAGTTGGGACAATGGGCCTGATTATGTCCAATTGATCATATCTATCATGAAATTTATCCCCTTTATCTGATTTCATGCCTTTAATTTTTTGTTAGTTGCCTTAAAACCTTAATAACGTGCATCCAAAAAGTATCCATTTTTAGTGATATATTACTCAATAAGTAGACATATCCATATTGTAAGATATCGTCGATAAAAGTGAGGAAATACTCCACTGAAACACAAAGTAAAAAAGGTCTACAAATGTGTGTGAATAATTATAAGAAGTCCTAAATTTTTTGTGACACCTTTCTTAGTGTGTTTAATGTCTCTTCCTTTGGTAGCAATTTACTTTTCATCCAACTAATTATTAATTAGTAAGAGCCAAAAAATACCTTAAAGTTGGATGACAATTCAAAAGTTGCCCGCCTTCCTTCTAGATTATAGCTTTTACGAGAATCAAGATGTAGAAGTAACACTGGCCCAAATAGCGTTTAATTATAGACCTATCAAATTGCGAATTGGGTACAACAAATTAGTTTGCAGTTCAATATGATCCGCTTCGGTATAAATGACAAGTTGGTTGTCTGGTCAATCCTAACTATTTTATTTTAAAATAAAACTTTATTAGTATAAAGAGGGGATTTGAACCTTGAGTATATATGGCTTTTAAGTTTTAAAACTTTTATCAGCAGAGATCGTTTGGGGCGTGTGATGGGCGTCCTAGTAAAGAATTGTAAGAATGTCTCTTCGGCTAATCATTGTGAGGCTATTAATTGGTCTACTTAAAGTGGTTCAGTTTGCTGCCGATACGGGATTTAGAAGAGGCATTTTCGAAGGTGACTCTTCTAGAATTGTTCATGGTGTTGATGGTCGGGGCGATGATTTATCGAAACTCGCAAATCTTTTCGATAATATCAAAAGTGTTTCCACAATGTTTTCGGCGTGCTCTTGGGTGCTAATGAATAGATCAGCAAATGGTGTTGCCGATGTGTTAGCAAAATTAGGTCTTAACGATGGATGTAATGAAGTCTAGCTGGAGGATACCCCTATCCAGGTCTTTGATATTATTATTTCTGATTTTCCGTAATTAAATAAAATGCTATCTTCTATGAAAAAAAAAAGTGATTATTTTGATTTTTTTCTACCATAAGAAAAAACAGAGGTTTTAGATTATTTTTTCCTTCAAAATTCTGGTCAAGTTTCCTATCCGCAGCTTAAGTTTGGTGCATTAAAAATTTGCTCCTTTGACCAGATCTTGGATAGTGGATACACACTCTTTTAAAGTTTTTTTAAATGGACTTGATCGTCCTTAGGTAAGTTGGTGTGGCACTCGATCCCATGAGTGGGTGCTACGTGGTGCCTAGCTGGTTCGAACGCAAGGATGAATCATGCATCCGAACACATATCCCCAGGCCTCTTATAAAATTAATAAGGGATAATGGCCCTTGAGCCGTGAGTGATATTTAAACACCAAAATATTGTTGAATGATTTTATACCATTAAAGCTAGACTTTTAATCTCACACTATGGAAGTGTGATTATTATTTTGTCATGTGGTGAATATTTATGATCAATCTAAATTGTCCAAGTGGTAATCTATCATTGAAACATGACTCAGCGCAAAGAAACATGCCTATAAGTGGATATGAACCATGATCTCTCATATTAGTCGTTCAAACTGAAACCAATGGTTGATATAAAGTCCACAAATAAGATGGTTTAAATCTCCGTAAAATACCATTTTTGGGAGTGTTGCACTTCATTCTATTTTCTATCCCTTTGATCAGGCAAATTTTCTAAAAAATTGCAAATAATTCAGGATTAATTCAGGGGACCTTAGATTCGTGAATAATTCCTGAATATTTTAAATATTCGGCGATTTTTATGACTGTTTGCAATGGAGAGTTCATTCTATCCGAAAGACCAAATTACCCTTATAAAATGGACGAACGTATATTGGAAGACCGTTTAATATACTGGATGACCGTTTGATAAACTGGACGATGGCTAATATGTCGTAAGGGTACTTTTGCCATTTTAGCGAGTTTAGGAGAGAATTCTCCGGCGCTAATTAGGGAGCCATTACTTGCACACACTTTTCAAGTGATTGCGCCGAATTTAAAAGAAAGACTTGCAAATTTGGCAACCTCTATTATGTGAAAACACTATCTAAGCCGTTTGATTTGAAGGCCATGATTTAAAGATATCAATTGCAAAAGATTAGAATAAAATATAATTTTCATCATTTGATTAAATGGAGTCAAAGGCTATTATATAATTCAACAATTGACTACAATAGATCATATGACAAGTATCATGTTTTGCTCTAATTTTATGCACTAAAGATCTATTGATCATGAACTTCAAATCAGATGGCCCATATTATATTTTTATATATCGCATGTCCCTAAAATACCAAGCCTTTCTTTAAATTAGATGCAATAACTTAAAAAACGTGTGCAAGTAACGGCTCCCTTGTTATAATGTTATGTGGCATTTCCCCAAAAATTTGTAGTGAATTTGTCCTCTTGTTCAACATGTCTAAGTGAATAATTCACTAACAAAGGCTGTCAAGTGAGGATAACATAACAGAGGAGGTTGATCTAGAAAAAGGTCTTCTTCAGATAACCATTGACCAGAAGATTTGCAGAGTTCAAGACCCAAAAATATATTCTTTCTTTTAATGTCACATATGTTACTTTATAGGCTCACGCAATTAGCAAATTGCAAATTGAATACAGAGAACCAGTTCCCAGTTCAATTCAGTCCGATTTGGCATGACAAGCAAATCTGCTGATTAAAGCTAAACAAATTGTTTTGAAAGAAAATTGTGAAAAATAAAGAAGGGATTTGAACCTAAAATTATGACTTAAGTTTTACAGCTAATCAACAATCATTCATATTTCTTTTATATTATAAAACCAAAAAATACTTTTTAAAATTATCCTATCCCTAGCAAATCAGCAAATCCCGTTCATTTGATAGTAACGAATTACAAATTGCAAACCCGAATTTGAACCGAACAAACTAAGTAAATTTGGTAGTACTATTAGCACGAGATTTGTGTTGATGTACATAATTTAAAAGAAAGAGTTGGTATTTGTGAGACTTCTACTATGTGGAACATCATTAAGCCACGTCTAATTTGAAAGCCATGATGTAAAGATTTTTAGCGCCAAAGATTGGCATGAAACATGAGCTCTATAATCTGATTCAACACAATCAAGAATTGATTAGATGATGGGCTTTGAATGTGCTGAATAAGATGATAGAGATTGTTTTTTATGCATCTTTGGCACCGAAGTTCTTTACATCATGGCCTTCAAATCAGTCGGCTTGGATGGTGTTTCACACGACACTGGTCCCAAAACTCCGAAGTAATTAAATCTTTTAGGGTAGCTCTATTCGCGATTGCTGAATTACTGAGGGAGCCTATGCAGGAAACCAATTGACTGTTTTGAATCAGGAGATGGAGATCGGTTTTCATTCCAATCTTCCACACAATTGATCTTGAGACCATGAGCCCCACAGACAGTTTTTATTTCCACGTTGCACAGATCTCAAAAAGTGACCCTAAAATCACATTTGACCGTGATGTGTTCCACATGTTTTTTGAGTCACTTTTTCAGAACTATGCCATGTGGAATAAAAAATTAATCGTTTGATGGCATGCCCATAGTATCAAGATCAACTATATGAGAGATTGGGATGAAAACCAATATCCATTGTCTGATTCAAAGCACTCAAGGGGTTTCCTGTGTAGGCACACGCAGTAACTCGGTAGGTGCAAATAAAGCTACCCTTCTTTTAAACTGTGCAAGGGCATAAATCTCGTGTGCAAGTAGTCTCCCCCTTTAATAAAATATTTACTAATCATATATATAATAAAATAAAAAAAATTAAAACAATAAGAACAAAAAAAATATGTCCGTCCACCTTCAAGCACTTCTCACTGTACTGCACTTCAAAATAGTTAAAAGTAACAGACAACCACTACATTAGGTCAAATTGGATTCATGAAGAGCTAATCCAACTCCTCAATTGGAAGCACAAAGTTTAGATTTAGAATACAAATGAAAAAAATCAGATTTTTAGGGATTCTGGATTCTCCTAGACAAGAAGAGACAGCTCTTAAAACTTGGCGCCTAGCTAAAAAAGGAAGAAATATACTTCCAAAATGGTGCTGTAATAATTGAAAAACTGGGACTGCAGGAGCAGAGGATGATAGATAAAAAAAACCATCAACCATAGGCATTTCTCAGCGAACCACGAAATCAGACTCAGAGACTTACTTGGTGGCATCACGTGCAAGCTTGGAATTCAGAAATCCCATAAACTTTGATGCCCCCACTACAAACATGGAATATATTTAAATATGTAAGTCAAACCCATGTTAGAAGTTTCTATTTTGGTGGCCGTCACTATGGTCAACCTATTGACCGATGAATGGTGTAAGATCAATCTTGAGATGTGTAGTTGCTAATTCGGTGAGTTTGAAGAGAATAAGCAACTAATAGGTAAGTCTTTTAGTTATGGTATGATTGTGATTACTAATCACAATATAATTAGTAATTAAAGTCCTTAATGGGAAAAGACTCTTTGGCTATAAATATAAGGAGTGGCTGGTCCCAACGATTGCTCGAAACAATTCAATCCTCCTTATTAGCGAAAACATCCCTATTGTGCTAGGAGATATTGAGAGCGAGAAGATCGGTAACCCACCATTAATGACTCACACTCAAGGTGCGCACATATATTTTTAATTTATAAATTGTTGATTTATTGTTTTGATTGATCATGCGCATAGATCCTAGGGCATATTTTTGAATGGTCGGATCGATAGATCCATAAAGATCCTACAACCCATGCACGGGAAATCACAATAAGCAGCTAAGAGAAGCTCATACTACTAAAGGTATAAAAAATTGGACGATCGTATTGGGTATCTGATACCGTATCGGCCTATACGGATTGGTATCGGCCTATAAGCCTCGGTCATTTTTTTATTTTTTCTTAAATAAAATAAGCCGATGCGTTTCGGCTGAGTCGAATCGGCCAGGGGCAAACCGATACCCGAGACTGATACCAATTTTGATACCTTGATAATAATATCTCACAAACTCTCTGCACTCTACAGCATTTGAAATCAGACGATCAACATCCTGCCACTGAATCTTATACAGTTTATAGTATTCTATAAGGAATGGAAGTATCATGTAGTACATCACTCAACCCCCGTCTGCCTTTCCTTTTGCACAAGCGGCTAGCACACCACCTACAAAATTAAAGACAATCGGGTCCATGATGGGAGGTGGGCCATACCAGTTTTTGAAGAGAAATACAAGTGTCACATGCTGGTATAATCACATAGAGTATTTTTATTTCCACCCACCTAATCTTGTTATCTACCCACTCTCCCACGTGCAATTGAAAAAAAAAAAAATTTGCACAGAAATTCGTGTGCTAAATACACCCACCCTTTCCTTTCCTTCCACTAACTTATTCATGCATGCAAACTCTACGCTCCCGAGCTCCCCTTCTTCTTCCTCTCCTTCCCGCACTATGACCTCTTTGAACACCGAGCATTCCCCATGCTTCGCCGCTCGTTCTTCTTTGCTTTGTTCGACACCGACGACCATCTTCTTCTTCGATATAGATTCTTCCTTTCGGTACACCCACACTTTCTTCCTACCCTTATTTTAGTGTCGATATGGATTCGAAGGACGCGGATGATAGCTCTGAAGAGTTGCTATCATATAATGATGATTTGGAGTTCACCCAACTCCATGAGAAAGATTCCCAACCTCCTCTACAGGTAAATAAATTTTTTTTTCATTCTATTTGTATTCATTTTCCATTATAACCTATTTTTCATTATATAATTTTTCATTCAATTTGTAATCATTTTCATTCTATTATTATTCATTCTATAATAATATAATTTCCATTATATTATTTTTCATTTGAAGTAAACTTCGGATTTGGTATTGGGGGTAGACTTATTTTGGATTCAAGATTAGGTATATTTTTCATTATATTAATATATTATCAATTAATTCTATTTGTATTCATTATATTTCGTTCTAGTTTGGATTCTATATCGTTCTATTTTAAATTTTGGATTCTATTTCGTTCTATTTAAAAGGGATATTTTTTAATATATTTGCATTAGTTTTCATTCGTTCTATTTAAAAGGGTTATTTTTCAATATATTTGTATTAGTTTTCATTCGTTCTATTTTTTATTCTATTTGTAATACTCTTTCATTATATAAATTTTTAATCTAAGTAAATTTAGGGTTTTTATGTATATGTATTAATGAAAAATGGTTTGCTAGAGGTTTATATAATACAGTACCATTTTACCAAGTGCTAGAATTATTTGTATTAGTTTTCATTATATAATTTTTCAATCTAACTAAATTTAGGGTTTCTATGTATTAATACAGTACATATAACTTACTTCGCAATCCTTTTTTAATCAAACTCAATCCATTTTGAACCAAGCTAGTCGATTTTGAAAAATATATTAATGAAAAATGGTTTGAACTAAGCCAAAATTGATTGGTTTAGTTCAAAATGGATTAGCTCAAAATAAAAAAATAATTACGAAGTAAGTTACGAGCGAGACTCGTACAAAAAGTAACGAGAGGGTATATATGTTTTTAAAATAGCGATTACTTGCATTAGTTCGTTCGTTCATTTCAATAGTGATTATAACGTTATGTTATTATATACAGGTCGACGATGCGCAAGTACAGATTACAGACCTTACTCTCCTTATGATCACAAATGAGCTCTTTAGCACTAGTGAGGAAATGATATAGTGGGCTTGTGTTGTCGCAAATAAAGCGAGAATTGTGCTAACAATACAGAGGTCCAATAAGGAATTTCAAGGCTGCAGTGCCAGGGTGAAGTTGGCTTGTGAGAGAGCAGACAACTTTTATAATCGTAAGAAGGGACAATCCAAGACCCAACAACGAAAAAAATATTTACGAAAAAGTCAGGTTGTCCGTTCTCATTACGAGGAACGGAGATTAAACAAGAAGGGAAGTCTGTATAGAAGATTGACGTGCTTTACAGTGTTCACAACCACCCCCCGGGGCAATTTAGGAAAGGTCATTCGTATGCAGGATAGTTGAAAGAATACGAGAGAGAGATTTTAAAAGAGATGTCAGCTATTGGGGTGAAGCCTAGTCACGTATTGCATAGCATTCGAAAAAAGAATTCGAAAAATCGTTTGACCATTCAAGCCATTTACAATGCGAGGCATGTGATGCGGTTGATTGAGAGGGAAGGGAGGACTCACCTCCAACAGTTGATGTTCAAGTTTCAACAAACCAAATACGTATGTTTTCACTGTAAAGATCCGAAAATAGATGAATTGACCAACGTCTTCGCTCATCCGGATTCGATAGAGCTAGCGAACATCTTCCCTCAGGTGTTTGTTTTAGACTGCACATACAAGACCAACAAATACGAACTTTCGGTATTGAGTATTATCGGAGTGACCTCCACACAAAAAAGCTTATACGGTAGCTTCACGTCCATGTCATTCGAGAGAGAGAATGCTTATGTGTGAGCATTGCGATCATTTAAATCACATTTCAAAGGAGGCGAGCTTCCGTCTCTATTCGTGACCGATCGGAAGCAAGCACTCATGAATGCGATCGAAGTAGTTTTCCTAGAAGCCAAACACATTTTATGTTTATGGCACATAAATATGAGTGTGTTGAAGAACTATAGAAAAGTGTTTGAAACTACAGAAGAATGTGACATCTTCTACGAGGCATGGAATCGTGTGATGTATAGTTCATCGGTAGAAGATTATGAAGCCGTGCTAGGTACCTTGGTCCATGGGTACGTGGAGCATCAAAGTATCCTCCACTATTTGTCTACCACTTGGATAGAACCGTATAAAGAGAAATTCGTATCAGCATGGACGAATGAATATATGCATTTAGATAACACGGCTTCAAATCGAGCAGAGAGCATGTATGCTCAGATTAAGCGCGAGCTGAAATCTTCGATCGTTGACCTTCTGCAATCATGGGAGAAGATTGATGGCATCGTTGAGATGTAACTTATACACATATGAGCGTCATTTGAGAAAAGTAAACTGAAGAGGGGACATCAATTTTCCTCCAATTTCTACGATCTCATAGTCGGTCACGTTTCTAGAGCCGCGATGGAAATTATTGAAGAAAACAGAGTTATAGTTATGACGCAGCCTATTATTAAGTCTCAGTGCACGCATGTACTGCGCAAGACACATGGGCTTCCATGCTTGCATGAACTCTCTTTGTGGATATTAGCAGGTGAGAGAATTCCTCTTAAATCCATTCATCCACAGTGGAAAAAACTCTACCACCTTAAAGTTGATGCATCATCAAGAGGTGCTGAACTGCTAGAATACTTTCATCGCATATACAAAAGATATGAGAGGTTTGACAATGTTATCCAAGACCAAATTTATAGACAACTGCATGAGATGGCAGACCCTACTATGACTTACATGATTGAGCCGAAGTTGTCGCAGAGTAAATGTGGCAGGCCTAAAGGGAAGGGGAACAAAAGAAAATGTGATGTGTCCTCGAAAAAAGAGAAATCTGGGTTTGAGCAAGTAATGAAAGAAGTTAAGTTTTAGAGAAGGCAAAGGAGAAAGGGAAAATGGCTGTAGTCATTGAAGTTCCAAAGCTTCAAGAAAGCCTTGGAATGAATTTATATCTGAAGACACTCCCTGAGTTTGTGCATCCTCTCGTAGCTGATATCAAGGAAGTAACGACGGATGGGCACCGCGGATTTAGAGCTGTTGCACATTGGTTAGGGATGAGTTACGATGGGTGGAAGGTAGTGCGAGCTGATTTATTGGCTGAGTTGACCTCCTGCGCGACGAATTATTTACCGATTTTCAGCAGCAAAGAACAAATGAATCAGATACGTATGATCCTCAACTGCTTCATTGACAATGCTCGGAGTATCTACTGGATGACTGTGTCGGACATGAGATACTTAATATCATCGTGCTATCGTTCCCCTTTAGTCCTTCTTAGCACCCGACTTTGTATGACATTTTTCCCACTGTGGATAGCAGCAGACACAACGAATAAGTTAATTTGCATCGCTCACGTAAATAACTGTCACTTCGTCCCAGTGACTTTGATAAAAGATAGTCTCATTCCATCATCGACCGTTGTATGGAGGCGCTATCGAGATGATTGTGCAGCGGGATGGCCGTCTCAGTTCGCAGAACGATCGAAGAACTTCAACTCTGGCAATGATGATGAGAAAGTTGTGGCCAAAGATTATTCGGTCTTTGACCTCGATTGATAGTTTTTTTAGTTGGGGTATATTCATGTAAATGAGGGTGGGGTATATTCATGCAAATGAGGGTAGGGTATATTCATGTATACGGTGAAAATATTATAATCATGTCAGCATCGTTTTGTGTAACTAGTATGAATATAGATACTATGAAATGATACGAAAATGAATAGCATTTTTTTTTTTGTTAATGATCTCCATCATCTAATTCGATGAAGTCAATTTTTTTTGCTTTGCTTAAGTGAGGTGGTTATAATTTTCTTTTTTAATCATCTGATAGTTTGAAGGGTGGTGAAGAGGTACTACTTAGATGCCCATTCAATTATTTCTCCATAACCCATCGAGTGTAATTAAATTGATCCGTAAGGGGCCCCTTAAAAATAAACAAATAAATTTTTAATAAGAAAAAAAGAAATAATTAATATAATCTAAAAAATATAGATCATTGATCTAAAAGAATTAAGTTTGACCAATCTAAGACCATTGGATTGTGAGACTTGGAGAATTCATGAGTCTGAATATTGACCCATAATAATGAGGGTTGAAATTTTAGGAACCCTTGGATCTTTTGACTTATTGACTAGGCCATCTAAGGCCTTTCATTTAGTCCAACAAAATGGAGGGTTGAGATTCAACCCTATACCCTTCAAACCATGCAACAATTAAAGGAAATAGAATCTTGGCTTTCACCTTGAGAGAGGGGCACCTAAGAGACCCAAAGTCCACAAGTGGACTTGATAAAGGGCTGGGAAGAGTGGTCAACATGGGTCAAAAGGGTGGGATAAGGAGTTAATGCCCCCAATAATAGCCATAAGAAGAATTTTTTTTTTTGTAAAAGTTTTGTTGGTCTGACGGTGGGCACCCACCGTCAGTCATTCAACACTGACAGTGGGAGCCCACCGTCAGGCCCAAATTTTTTTTGGGCTGACGGTGGGTACCCATCGTCAGCCAATAAACACTGACGGTGAGTGCCCACCGTCAGACAATAAATTGGCATTATACTGTGGATGCATTTAGGCTCTAAAGGTCTTTGGGGTGAAAGATTGGCATGAAACATGATCTCTGTCATATAATTCACTTGACGTATTTAAACTTCAAAATTGTGTTTGAATGATCTTACAACATTAATGATTTAAGATGTGGGCAAGTCATATTGTTAAAGTGATAGATAATTTGTTTTGAGCAATTTAAATAATCCGATCTGTACACACTAGTGACTGATATTAAAGTTCCTCACTTAAATATGGCTCAAATCCAATTATTGGTTTGACTCTTTAAAAAGATCATTTTTTTTTGAACAATTTGAATCATCCAATCTGTACACACTAATACCAACCATTGTTTTTAGTGACTGGTATTAACATTCTTCACTTAGATATGGTTCACATCCAATTATAGGCTTGACTCTTTAAATGATGTATTGCTGGTTGGACAATTTAAAGTGATAATAATACACCCCGCATGCTAGAATAGTAAGCCACATTTTTTATATGAGAAGATAAAAAAAATTGACTTCATCGAATTAGATGATGGAGATCATTAATCTAAACAATGTCTTCATTTACATTAATATAAACAATGTATTCATTTATATTAAAAGTTGATATACATATACAAAAAATTAATATCTTATCTTCAAGCCTTAACACTCCAACTCTCA
The DNA here is from genome assembly GCA_021018995.1 of Chloranthus sessilifolius. Taxonomy (NCBI): domain Eukaryota; kingdom Viridiplantae; phylum Streptophyta; class Magnoliopsida; order Chloranthales; family Chloranthaceae; genus Chloranthus; species Chloranthus sessilifolius. Next base: position 121,035,998 of record CM037592.1, read on the forward strand.
CTCCATATACAAAAAAGACTATATCCCATAACACTCCAAGTTTCACTTCGGTAGACTTCTTTTTCGTGGAGGATTTCGGCATGGGGCTGTTGGACTTGGAGTAGCAGTCTGTGAGGAGGGCAAACAGTCGAATCAGAGCTCATCGCGTACCCTCTTCATGACCTCGATCACGTACCCAATATCTTGATTTACACCAATAGCTATCGAATCCTCTAATATCATTAATGCCTTATCTCTGTGGTATCGTTGCATTCAAAATGACCGTGAGACATTATATAAATTTTTATAGATGGTAGCAATTATGAATAAAATACATCATAATAACACAAATACGTACCCATTCCTCCGAGACATCGTCGACACCATCTCTACTTTGGACATCATCTCTACTTTGGGAGGATGGCCTCAAGCTCTTGCGATAGTTGGGGTCCACGATGTATAAATGAGACGACTTCTTGTACCACTCCATATAACCCTTTACAGTGACCCCATTAAACGTTACAGCACCACGATCCTCTACAGATAATTAGTGACTGCGATGACGTTCAAAGTTCTCCGGAGGAGCTTTGTAGTATACAGTATATGTCTTCGCAGTTCTCCCTCTAATGTTCCCTTCTGCAGGTGCTATAGGTGTCGGGGGGATTGATTGCACGTATCACAACTGTCTCAACACCCACTCCGAGTAATGCGGCTCAACGATGTAAAAATAAAACAAACATTCGGTGTAAAACGCCGTAGGAGTAAACGGAAATTGGTTTCTAATCTTACAATATGGATCCCAAGTAACCTGCACGAGAGAGAATTATTAGAATTATATAGGTTCACGTAAAATAATTAATTATGATAATACCTGATCCATTCGTAAGTCATTCAATGCTTCACGTAAAAAAATTAACTTTGATTCGGGATGCGCTGGTTGACTTAAAGGTTGCTGCCATCTAAAGGCCATAGGCAGATTATCAAAAGACCCTTCTACCAGCGCTGGACATTTAAGAGCTAGGTGCTCGTAGCTCCATGCCTGAAAATACAAATCATATAGTTTGATATCAACACATATCAATAAGTATTAGAAACGAAATTTAGTAAGGCATTACTATGCCAATGTAGTATGCCTCAACCAACTGCCTATAAATATAAGCGAGTGCAACTGCTCCCCAAGCATAGTCTCCAATGGTCTTCAGATCGACCAACACCTTTATATACAAAGTTGACACCATACTGCTTGATTTATCGGTAAGGATTGTGCATCCCAGCAGATAAAGAATGTATCCCCTTGTAGCACAATCAATCTGCTCATCAAAAGCATCATCAGGTATCTGGCTCAAACGAGCACGCAACCATTCCAACCGAAAAGCTTTCCCCTTACATCCTTTGTGATTCAATTCTTCCATCATATCATCGGCGCCAATACCGAATGCTCGAACACACATGGCAACTAATTCGGTTGTACTGCAAGGGTTTGAGACAACTGCCTTGCCTACTATAGATAGGCCAATGAGATGCTTCACGTCGTCAAGAGTGATAGTCATCTCACCGGTAGCAAAGTGAAATATATTTGTCTCAGGGTGCCATCTTTCAACCAAAGCAGATACTAACACACGATTGATGATCTTGAATGCAACCCTACTCAATAACCAAAACCCTGTCATCTTGATCCTACATTTTAATTTGCGAGACATTTCAACACTGGACCAGGCTTCAAGTTTGGCTGAATGTTGAATGCAACGAAGCGTACCTCAATCCTACATCACCAATAATAAAATTAGTAAGAAATTTGTAATAAATTTGTAATTATGTATACATAAAAATAAATGCATTACATGAATTAAATGTTGTTTCTTACTTACTTTATTAACCCATAGATTGTGGGCAACATGATTTCTATACCATCGTAGAAGCGAAGTATCCGTAGGGCCTCCAAAAAATGGTGCCGCATTATCCTCAACTCTAGTTTGGGTTGACTCAACGTCAACCTTTTTAACTTTTCTCTTCTTTTTCGAAACTTAAATTTCTTCTTCTTTGCCTTCAACTACCTCGTCCACCCTCTCAGCTCCCTCACCTTCACTCGTTCTCTCTCTCTCCTCCTCCACCCTCTCATCTCCCTCGCCTTTACCCACTCTCTCCTCCACCACCCTCTCATCTCCCCCCTCCACCCTCTCATCTCCCTCACCCACTTCCACCACCCTCTCATCTCCCTCACCCACTTCCACTCTCTCCTCCACTTCCACTACTCTCTCCTCCACCCTCTTCTCAGCTCCCTCACCCACTTCCACTCTCACACCTTCACCCTCTACTGCCACATCATCTACCCTTCTTTCTACTGTCCCCTCAACCACACTCCCCTCTACAACACTCTCCTCTACCACTCTCTTTTCTTTTACTCTCTCTTCGGATGCTCCTTCGATTCGAGATTTTGTAAGCCTTCTTCTATAGGCAGTCGTAGGTCGTTTACGAAAATCATCTATTTTGCACTCTGACTATCAATTCAATCACATCATCGACAGTTAGTTTGAAAGAATAATATAAATGAGTACCTTTAAATCGACCCACCAAATTTTTAAGTTCAACCAAATCATTGTGCTTTACTGTGAGTGAATTCAAAGATTTGTTTGGTCGATTTAAAGGTATTCAGAATATAAATATAACTAAATATCAGTACCTTTAAATCCACCAACTGAATCTTTGAGTTCACCGACATTGAAACCTATTGACTGGTTTGAATACGATAATGCAGATCATTACCCACAAATAAGGTTACCTTTTGGATTATGTATCACATGAAATAAAGTAAATTTTCATCTGATGGTATGCCCATGATCATCACCCTCAAATAAGGTCACCTTTTGAAAGATTGAAATGAAAAACAATCTGTATCATCGGATTCAAATCATTCAATGGGTTTCAGCGTGGGTGATCTCGTGAACTCAGTGATTCAGTACTCCGTTGATGAACTCAGCGTCGGTGGATTTAAAGGTACTCCTAAATATAACGAAAAAATCAACAAACCCTATCAAGAACTTCAATTTGAGGCTCCAATTATATAAAATAAATAAATAAAATTTAAATTACCTAGAACAGTTGCCTTAGAGGATTTGTTCGCTGCTATTCAAATCGCCTCCGTCCATTTGTCGCGTTCTTGCAACGCGAGAAGAAGATTACAACCATGTAAATCTTAATTTTCGTTGGGGAAGACACTGTGGGTGTACAGCCACAGACAATCGATCAATTTAGAAGAGGGAAGACGATGCGATGTGAGTGCGCGAAGCGCGGGAATTCAAATATAGGGGCGAGCACGGGAAGGAGAGGGAAGACAATGTGGGTGTATAGCAAAAGAACGTGGTGGGTGTATTTGATCATTGAAAAATTGAATTGAATATGTGGGTGGAAGGAAATAATTTGTTTTCATATGTTATGCACCCACATAAGTGGGTGGATAGCAAGATTAGGTGGGTGGAAATAAAGGTACTCAATCACATATTGCTAATCATGATTGCTCAACAGAAGGTTGACAATATTGCAGCCTTGAGGTTTCACGATTAGTGCCAGCTTACCCATCAAAATAAAGATTGGCAATTGAGCAGGATGCTAGACATGTTACTTAATTCGTAACTCGCTCAATTCAAATTCAAGTTCGTAATTTGCGGTTCGCTAGGGGTAGGATGAGGTTTTAGTATTTGTTTTTATTTATTACTTTTTTGGTAAGCTAGCAAGAAATAGAAATATAATTATTAAAGTTTAGATATTATACCATAAGAGCTTTCAGTCCACTTGGATAATTTAGGTATCAAAATTAGAATCAAATATAGAAGCTTGTGGGTTCAACGTCCCCTCCCACCTCTAAAAATTTTTATATCTCAATTAATCCCAATTTTACCAATTCGCCGATTACAAGGAATTTGACCTAATTGAATGGAGAACTGATTCGCTACGAACCAGTTTGCCATTCGTAAAGTATCGGAGTAAATTAAGTAATATAGTGCTAAACTGCTCCCATGTGAAGTAGAAATCCAACACATGTTGGAGTATACAGTCATAATCAAATATTGTTAGACATGGGACACTGATGAAGCAAGTTTTTGTGCATAGCCTGTTTCTCAGATGCTAAGATATATAAATTAGGTCACTTGATGGTTTTTTGTGCAGGCTCAAAACCAGCACCAAATGAAAATATATAACATCCTCAAAATTGTAAACAAGATTATAAGATATAATGGGTTTATAAATGAAAAAATAGTTAGAAACCTATATCACTTAATGAAGCCCCGAATTTTGCCTATAGGGACAAATATTTAGGTGTGAATATGTAGGCTAAAATCAAAATGTGTAAACTCAACACTAGACGACAAATATCTAGCAGTGGCAGGTTGTCAAGAAAAAGGGCATGTGAAAATGATATAGAAGTGTGGGTGCACCTAATAGAGCGAAATGAAATTTTTTAAGTACGCAGGTCCATAGCAAAAAAGGGGTTACTTTCTATTATATAATTTAACAGTTGACTTAAGTAGATCATATGACAAGTATATTATTTTGCTCCAATTTGATTCAATAGTTGACTTAAGTAGATTTATAATCATGAACTTCAAATCAGATGGTCCATATTACATTTTTACATATTACATATCTCTAAAATATTCACTAAAAAAATCCTTTAATATTCTGCCTCGCGAATCGGATTAACTAATTTTGGGAGCCCGAATTCGAACCGGAAGAACCAGCAAACCAAATCAACTCTGGACTCGCCCGAGCTCTGGAATTTAAAACTCACCAAATGTTCGATCTCCAGGTGATCCTAATCCGAGTTGACACACTGAGTGGGACGATTTAGATTCCGTTTTAAAATGTAACCACTCCAATTCAACAGAGCCCCGCCGGCAAAAGCGCTCTCTCTCTTTATAATTAGGATCTCTATTTACGTGCAAATTCCGGAATACGGTTAATCGTTTTACGTAAACAATCCATCTTCTAGGGTTTCTCAAACACCCTCGACCAAATTTCGAATTCAGATTCGAGCTTCGATATGAAGTTCGGAGAAACGTTCATGGAGTATCTCCATAGAGAAGAACGGGAGCGGTTTCTTGAGAAGTGCTCTCACGTGGAGTATAAGCGGCTCAAGCAACTTCTCAAGACTTGCCATCGTTGTCGTCGATCAAAGCCAATGGAAGACGAAGACGACGTTGATGATGACCAATCTTCGCAGCTCTGCCAATTGGAATCTTGCCCGCGTAAGCGTGTTCTGTTGTCGAATTTGAGTTATTTATTTATTTATTTTTATTTTTTATTTATTATTTTTTCTTTGGGTGTAATTATTTATATTTTTTTAAAGAGTTTAAATGATATTCCACCATTAAAATGTCACTTTTTATCTCACACAATTGTGGTGGGATTTATTGGACCGTGTTATATGGAGGACAGATTTTATGCAGACAAAGTGCAGGCGGCTGATGTGGTGGTCGGTGCAGCCAGTCACGTTGCGCCATGCCACATCAGCCTGCCTGCACATTGTCCTCAACAAATCTGTCCTACCTTTATAATTTTCCGTGATTTATCATTTCCCCATGTGAGATACGTCTATAATCAATCTAAATTGCCCAAGTGGCAATCCATCGTTGGAAGATGTCCCAGCCAAAGGATTATGCTTATAAGTGGATGTAAACCATTTGATCGGTGAACTTTAATATCAGCCATCAAAATTAAGAACAACCGTTGGTATTAGAGTGCATAGATTGGATGGTTTGAATCTCTCAAAAAGTGTGATTTTTGGACCCATAGCCCTTCAATTGATGATATATGACTTTGATGAATAAATGATGGTTAGGAGAGTCGGTCCCTTTTTTATATTGTTTTTGTTATCTTTATGAAATCCTCTCATATTATATCAAAAAGTACAACTGCCCTTGTTCATTTCTCAGTAATTTCTTAGCGTTTGTGCTAATAAATTTTACATATAATATTTCCGACTTATGATGGCCTAGCCTTATAACTCTTAAAAAATGCAGGATGGAAAGTAAAGTGGAATAGTTTATAAAGTAGATTTTACATTGGCTTGTTCACTTCAACATAAAGTAAAATGAGCACATGAAGTAGATTTAACACTGAACTGAACAACCATTTTACATTAAAATTGTACTTTTTTATGCTTAAAGTGAATTTTACATGAGAAGGGATTATCACTTCTCGCAATATTATGCGAGAAGTGCTTATTTTACGTTTAAATGATGGTTTCCAAGTGCTTCTTGCCACAATCCATTCTGTAATTGTTGACGCAGCATCTTCACCAAGTTAAATAGCTATTAAGTTATGGGTTAATGGTAGATTACGTGTAGATAAACCATTATTATCCACATTTTAGGCCATCGTGGGGAATTTTTTTTCCATTGCAAGTCGTCCATATTCCAGGCATCATTTTCTATGAATTAGACCCTAAATAACGACCATCAAATGATATGAATAATTTGATATTAGCATTTTAATAAGGATTGTTGTTCACATCTACCGTAGGGTCCATATTAAAGTGCTATAATGGGATAGTATGAATCCTCTTATGGTTATGATTTTTCGGTTGAGTTCTATCCAAATTATCTATTGCCATTTGGGTGACTTAGATTGGTCAAAAATGTGGATCATATGACAATAGATGACCTAAAAGTGGCACGGTAAGAGCGTTACCTCAACTAGACAGTGAGGTGAAAGTCAAAATAGATGTGCATATAATTGATATTAATGATAGGACAATCTTAGAGATTAATTGGGTTGGGTTTGACCTAGAGGTTCAATTCAGTATATGCGTAAATACTGATATAGGGGTTGTTATTTCTATCAATTTTCGTTTCACCGTTTTTAGGATAAAAATTTCTTTGATATTTAACAATTTTTTATCGTCTTTTTTTTTTCTTCATTTCCTGATGGATTTTACAATTTTCTTTTATTTGTAGCATTTTTACGTTTTAAATCTAAAATTCTAAATTGGATTGTTATATTAGAAAAAAAAGCCTCTCTTATTCTATTTGTGCTATATTTTTTTACATTTTGAAGTTCTAAATTGAATTGCAAAACACACACATTTTCAAACAAACTAATGGTTAGTAGTGATTAAGATTAGCATCATCAGTGATCTCCTTTTACACTGGATCCTACAATCTTAGAGATTAATTGGGTTGGGTTTGGGCTAGAAGTTAAATTCAGTATATGCATAAATATTGATATAGGGGTTATTATTTCTATCAATATTCGTTTCACCGTTTTTTGGATAAAAATTTCTTTGATATTTAACATTTTTTGATCGTCTTTTTTCCTTCTTCATTTCCTCATGGATTATATATTTTTCTTTTATTTGTAGCATTTTTACGTTTTAATCTAAATTGAATTGTTATATTAGAAAAAAAAAGCCTCTCTTATTCTATTTATGCTATTTTTTTTGACATGTGCAAAGCACGCACATTTTCAAACAAACTAATTGTTAGTAGTGATTAAGATCACCATCATCAGTGATCTCCTTTTACATTGGATCCTAGAAGCCGTCTGAACAATTGAATTTGGCAGACTTAATTTTCGTGGACTTTTAAATTACATCAATCGAACACTTGGGTATGAAGTTGTGAAATCTAGAGATCAGTGTGCTGAGCTACATTGAAAGTCTATAAATTTTCTTTCATAATTTTTTTCGACACCCTAGATCCAACCTTAAATTTGAAAGTTGTTTCCACAAATATGTCACATATTGGGTAAAACTTGAATTTTGGGATTTAGTATGAGGTGATATATTCTTTTTAAGTTATAAATAATAATACCAAATAGAAGTTTTTTAACATGTGGGCATCCTCCCAATATTATGTATAATAAGAAACTAACTAAACACTAGACTGACTAATATCAACATCATCTGTAATCTTTTTACACTAGATCCTAAAAAAGACCTTTTAAACTATTGAATTTGACAATTTTTTTTTTAATGGAAACAATTTCATATTATGAACTTTAAATGTTCATAAACTTTATAATTGCATAATTCTAATACTCAAGTACAAAACTATGGCTTAGAGAAGGTCAATGTATGGAATTGCATCATCCTTCTCCACTTGGATAAAACTCCTTAAGTTTCCTTTTAATTTGTTCTTTGGCAATTCGAAATGCAATCCCACTAGTCGTGCTAGTGTGCTGCGCTTGAATCTCTGCCCACCCATAAGCTTCGTAGCCTAGTGATATTGGATCGATTCTAAAATCAACAACCCATTCAAAGGTTGTTTCAGAAAGGGTCTTGATATAGATCAACGAATGATAGGAGTTCTTTATTTCCATAAACACTCTTTGTTGTCATAGATAGGGGAGCCATTTACTTGTTCTCTCCAGTTGCACAAACCATCACCGAGGATTTTTTCTTGAATCGGTAATATGTATTAATTTAGTGATGTTGACGGGGAACGTCACGAAAAAAAAAAAAAAAAAAATAAAAAAATTTACTGTTCACGTGAACAGTGACGTCAAGTGAAACAACGGCAGACGTCCGTGATTTTGCTTCCTTGTCGTAGGTCACGGACGTCCGTAGACTACTACGGACGTCCGTGGGACGTCGACAACTTCAAATTTGAGTTTTTTTTAGCGAAAACTTGCTTTTTTGTGTTTTATTTCTATTAGAACTCTTTATTTCGAATTTTAATTATTGGTGGCCTATATATAGAGGCTTGTAAAGACTTTTTAATTAGTTATTGAATATTTTGAATGCTTTTATGCTTGAATATTCTTTGCCTGAGATGGGTTTGGTGTGAGGCCAAGGGAGTGATTCCTAAAAGCCATTGTTATCTTCTCTATTATATTGGTTATCTCTCGATCTGTGTTTGCTTCCCCTACACCGTATCCTAATTGTTTCCTTTCGATCCCAAAACCCTAAGCCTATTTGAAACCCTAAATCAAACATAGCCAACACCCTTTTTCCAAACCATAAACCGATCCGAAAACCATAAACCTGTTACAAAATCAAAACCTATTACAAACCCATAACCTAATTCCGCCACCCTGGTTCGAACCGTGAGAATCTACATCGGATCAAAGACGAGCGCCTAAGCCTGGAAAAGCTAGAGTTCTATCTCTAGGCCGATCTCGCCTCAAATCTAAAAGTACTTGCGCATCGGACTGGACCCTACTTGGATCTCGTGTGATCTACTCATCAAAATTCTCCAACCCTAAGGTATCTTAAGATAGTTTTATGATTAAACTTGAATTACTTTATTTAATTTCGGCCAAATTGCATAAAAAAATCATATTCCGCATTTTAGGGTTCTCGTCCCGCGTCAGTTTTGGTATCAGAGCCCTAGGTTTTCTAGGTTAGGGCATTTTATTTGTCATATTTATTTTATTGCATTATTTTTTTTCGTTTGTGAGTCCATATTGCATGCCATATTAGAACCCTAAGAGACCTTGTGATCACCATGGCTTCAGATGAGGTTCTTAATACTCTTAGAGCTATGCGAGAAGAATTGGGTGCAATTAGTGCACGTTTGAATACCATTGAGCAGGCCCAAACATCCCTAGGAGTTGGTAATGATAGATTACGTGATCGAATCAACCAACTGGAAGCGATGGATGGGCTGGAAAATCAGCACCAAGAGCGTGAATGTCCCCACTTGGAACGTAATGGTCGCCAAGACAACCGGAACCGTAGGGATCATCGTAGAGATGACTATGACCCCGAAGTTCAACTCCTTAAGAATGTCCGAGTTGAGATTCCGACTTTCGATGGAAGAATGGACCCTACCGTCTTCCTCGATTGGCTTTCTGACATGGACCGACACTTTAATTGGTATGTCATGAATGACGACCGTTGCGTTAGACTCGCAAAAATGAAGTTGGTTGGCCAAGCTCGGCTTTTCTGGCTCAATGTTGAGCGCATTAGGGTGAACGCGGGTTGTCCTCCCATTACCCGTTGGGACGACATGAAGGAACGACTTACTGAGAAGTATATTCCTTTATCATACCACCAACGCCTCCTCGACCAGTGGCAAAACTTACGCTAAGGTGGTATGCCCGTGACCGATTACGTTGCCAAATTCGAAGAATTCATGATGAGGGCAAAAGTATCGGAAGACCCTGAAATCACTCTCTCTAGATTCCGCACTGGATTGCGACTTGATTTGCAGAAAGAGTTGATTTCTCACCCCGTAGAAACTCTTGAAAGATGCTATGCCGTTGTGCAAGATCTCGAACGGTATTTGAAAACTACGGTGGTGAAGAGGACCGAGTCCCAATATGGTAGCCAACGATCCAGTGAGGGACGATTCGATCCTCCTCCCAAACCTACACAACCCGCCCCTACCAATTCTAGGTTTGAAAAGGGAAAAGGTGTGGGCGGAGAATCCTCAAGGGTTAATTCTCAAGTAAAATGCTATAAATGTCATGGGATGGGACACTTTGCCGCCCAATGCCCTACGAAAGAACCTCAAAGGACTCTCTTTATTGAGGGAGAGGAGGATGATGATGAGGTAGTGGTTGAAGAGGAAGTATTTGAACCGGTCAGCACACCCAGTGATGGGGAGGGTGATGCTATTGGTCATGCTTTAGTTGTGAGGTGTGCTCTTGCACAGCCTCAACGGGATGAAAAGGATGACTGGCGTAGGGAGAACATCTTCCACACTTATGCCAGATTCGGTGAAAAGAATTGTAGGGTCATCGTGGATAGCGGTAGTTGTACTAATGTTATATCAACTCATGCCGTATGCCGCTTAGGGCTTACACCCGAAGCCCACCCGAGACCATATAAAGTCGCATGGGTCAATTCTTCATCCATTCCCGTGTCGAAAAGGTGTCGTGTATCGATTCAGTTAGGTTCTTATTCGGACACCTTATGGTGCGATGTGGTGCCGATGGATGTGGGCCATATCATTTTGGGAAGGCCGTGGCTCTATGACATGGACGTGACTCTTTCTGGTCGAACAAACATATGCACGTTCATGCATAAGGGCAAAAAGATCACTTTACACCCTTTGCCTCCCAAAACACCATCGACCAACACCGTTGAAAAGAAGGGCAAGTCTTCTAAATCCATTAATATTGTGAGCCCTTCTGAGTTCGAGAAAGCATCGAAAGATGAGAGTGTGGTGTACGTAGTTGTCATCGTAGAGGGTGCTCCCGAGTCGGTGAGCGAGTGTCCCCAGGAGGTTGAGCCGATTTTAAAAGAGTTTACGGATGTCTTCCCTGAAGACTTACCAAACGAACTCCCTCCTTTACGTGATATCCAACACGCAATAGGCTTGGTTCCCGGATCTACCTTACCGAACCTGCCCCACTATAGGTTGAATCCGGTTGAGCACGCCGAGTTAACTCAGCAAGTTAATGAGCTCCTTCAGAAGGGGTTCATTCAAGAGAGTTTGAGCCCGTGTGCCGTACTTGCCCTACTCACTCCTAAGAAAGATGGTACGTGGCGCATGTGTGTGGATAGCCGTGCGATCAATAAGATTACCGTTAAGTATCGGTTTCCCATACCAAGGCTCGATGATATGCTCGACATGATGGTTGGTGCCACTATCTTTTCAAAGATAGACCTTAAAAGTGGCTACCATCAAGTCCGCATCCGCCCCAGTGATGAGTGGAAAACCGCCTTTAAGACTAAGGATGGTCTTTACGAGTGGATGGTCATGCCTTTTGGGCTTTCTAATGCCCCGAGTACTTTCATGCGACTCATGACCCAAGTGTTGAGGCCGTTTCTAGGCAAATTCCTTGTTGTTTATTTCAATGACATCTTGATCTATAGTCACGACAAGGATCAACACTTGACCCACCTTAGGCTGGTTTGTGAAACCCTCAAGGGCGAGAAGTTGTTTGCCAATTTCAAGAAGTGCACTTTCATGCAGCATTCCGTTGTCTTCTTGGGATTCATTATCTCGACCAATGGAATGGTCGCGAACCCTGAAAAGGTGAGAGCCATTGTGGAGTAGCCCGAACCAAAGAACATACACGATGTCCGCAGCTTCCATGGCTTGGCTACTTTCTATCGTCGCTTCATCAGAAGCTTTAGCACCATTATGGCCCCAATTACAGATTGCATGAAAAAAAGGGATTTTAAATGGGGCAAAGCGGCGACAAAAGCCTTTGCCGAGATCAAACAACGAATGAGTAGCGCACCCGTCATGCGATTGCCGGACTTTTCCAAAGTCTTTGAAGTTGCATGTGACGCATCGGGTGTAGGCATAGGAGGAGTGCTTAGCCAAGAGGTTCACCCTGTGGCCTATTTTAGCGAAAAACTTAACGAGGCGAAGCAAAAATACTCCACCTATGACAAGGAATTCTATGCGGTCGTTCGATCTCTTTGGTATTGGAAAATTTAGCAATTTTCTCGACCATGAAGCCTTCGCTTTCTTGCTTCCTGAAGAAGTTGAACCCAAGGCACGCGAAGTGGGTGGAGTACCTTCAAGGTTCACATTCGTGTTAAAGCATAAAATTTGGTCTTTGAAAATAGAGATGCACTTAGTCATGTGGTGACTTTAGCACAATGAGCACCGAGGTCGTCGGGTTCGAAAAGTTAAAGGATGAGTACCTCGAGTGCCCAGATTTTGGGGTTGAGTACACTGCTCTCCTTAGTAACCCGATCAGCACACACTCTGTGTACACCATCCAGGATGGGTACTTGTTTAAAGGCAATCGCATTTGCATCCCTCGGACTTCATCATGCGTGACTTTCTCATTTGGGAGTTACATCTTTGGAGGGATGGCCGGCCATTTCATAATAAAACTGCTACCAGAGAGGATAGGTTCTTTGGCCTAGCTTTCGATGAGAGATGTCGCCCGGGTTGTCAAATATTGTCGTACTTGTCAAGTGTCGAAAGCAGACCAAACAAAATACCGGCTTGTACACCCTTTACCCGTACACACACCGTGGCAAGACCTCTCTATGGATTTCGTGCTTGGACTTCCTAAGACCCCTAGGAAGCACGACTCCATCTATGTCTAGTGGACCGATTTTCCAAAATGGCCCACTTCATTCCTTGTTCCAAAACCTCCGATGCATCTCATATTGCTAAACTATTTTTCGCGGAGGTAGTGCGTCTTCATGGCTTGCCTAAAACTATTGTGTCTGATAGGGATGTTAAATTCACGAGTTATTTTTGGAAGACCCTTTGGCACATGATGGGTACATTGCTCCAATTCTCAACAGCTTACCACCCTCAAACGGATGGCCAAACTGAAAGCACCAATAGGAGCCTTGGGAATCTCCTTCGTAGTCTTGTCGGTGATCATGTTAGGACCTGGGAGACCATCTTACCCACAGCTGAGTTTGCATATAATAATTCTGTCAATAGGTCCATAGGCATGAGTCCTTTTGAGGTAGTGCATGGTCATAGGCCTAGGACCCCATTAGATTTGATCCCCATGTCTGTATCCCATAGAGTGTCAGAGTCTGCCGATGCATTTGCACAACATATTCATAGCTTGCATGCCGAAATTAAACAGAAAATTAATTCAAGCAACAATCAATATAAATTATCTGCAGATGCTCACAGGCGTTCCAAAGAATTTAACGTGGGTGATTATGTGATGGTCCAGGTTAGGCCTGAGCGGCTCCCAGCGGGATCCACAAAGAAGCTCCAATCTCGAGGCGCAGGGCCTTTTAGAATTTTGGCTAAGAGTGGTCCTAATGCATACGTGCTCGAGCTTCCTCTAGGTACGGGGGTTAGTTCAACGTTCAATGTGGAGGACCTGGTTCCTTGGGTTTCACCCCACCTCCTGAAAACCCACTCCAGCCACCCCCTAGTCCCAGCCCTAATCCAACCTTGCAACCTATACCTCTTCCTTCCCCACGCAGACAGAGATCAGATGAGATAGAAGATATAATTAACGATCATGCCGTCTCTACACAGGACGGGGGATTCCAGAAATACTTGGTTAAATGGGTCGGCAAACCGGAGTCCGAAAACACTTGGGTCCACGAGAATGAAGTTCGCCGCTTGAACCCCGACCTGCTAGATATCTACCACGAGCGTGTTTCATCGGTGATGAAACCTTTTTGGTCCAGGGGAATTGATGGGGACGCCACATACATGGACATTGGATTCGGACCACATCGTTTCTACCGGCGTCGAAAGAAGAGGAGAGGGAGCCCGAGTCCGAGTACCACATGCGTGTTTCATCGGTGATGAAACATTTTGAGTGGAGGAGAATGACGGGGAACGTCACGAAAAAAAAAAAAAAAAATTTTTACTGTTCACGTGAACAGTGACGGACGTCGGTGAACAGTGACGGACGTCCGTGAAACACTGACGGACGTTCGTGATTTTGCCCCTTCATTGTCCGTAGGTCACGGACGTCCGTGGGGCACTACGGACGTCCGTGGACGTCGTGACGGGCTTCCGAAATTTGAGTTTTTTTTAGCGAAAACTTGCCTTTTTGTGTTTTATTTCTATTAGAACTCTTTATTTCGAATTTTAATTATTGGTGGCCTATATATAGAGGCTTGTAAAGACTTTTTAATTAGTTATTGAATATTTTGAATGCTTTTATGCTTGAATATTCTTTGCCTGAGATGGGTTTGGTGTGAGGTTAAGGGAGTGATTCCTAAAAGCCATTGTTATCTTCTCTATTATATTGGTTATCTCTCGATCTGTGTTTGCTTCCCCTACACCGTATCCTAATTGTTTCCTTTCGATCCCAAAACCCTAAGCCTATTTGAAACCCTAAATCAAACATAGCCAACACCCTTTTTCCAAACCATAAACCGATCCGAAAACCATAAACCTGTTACAAAACCAAAACCTATTACAAACCCATAACCTAATTCCGCCACCCTGGTTCGAACAGTGAATCTACATCGGATCAAAGACGAGCGCCTAAGCCTGGAAAAGCTAGAGTTCTATCTCTAGGCCGATCTCGCCTCAAATCTAAAAGTACTTGCGCATCGGACTAGACCCTACTTGGATCTCGTGTGATCTACTCATCAAAAATTCTCCAACCCTAAGGTATCTTAAGATAGTTTTATGATTAAACTTGAATTACTTTATTTAATTTCGGCCAAATTGCATAAAAAAATCATATTCCGCATTTTAGGGTTCTTGTCCCGCGTCAGATGTTGTCTTTGTTGTAAACTGAAAAATCTTTATAGAACCAACTCTATTCCTTCGCTAAAGGATCACACAAACCATCAGCGAGGATTTTCTTGAATTGCTATCTTCATTGTAAACTGAAAATTCTTTGTAACACCAACTCTGTACCTTCAATAAAAATAGGATCACCTTCGAGTACTTCCTCGACAACACCTCCACTGTTAATAGATGATGTACAAATCAACAAACTTTTCCACCATGGGTGTTGAACATGATAAGGTCCATAATAACTTTGGCCCATGAAATTTCATCATCATCACCTTTTCTCATCTATATGAGGTCGGCTTTGCGACTTGCGAGTCCTATTTCTCTACTAATTCTGTTCAAGGTTAAACTCGCATTTAGTTTTCAATCATGCAAGTCATTTCTCATGATGAAAACTTGGGAAATGGGCCTTCCATGTATTTTAAAATTCAAATTAAGCAACTTAGCGGACATCACATAATTATGAAATGGGCTTTCTCGAGAATCACCAAATATGTTCTCATGGCCACTGTCATTATTGGTATCTGAGACATATTTACACTCCAACGAGCACGCCAATTACTTGACTTACGACCATAAATCTTTAATCTCCTCATCAAACTATATGATTCAAGTGTGTCAGTTTGACAATGTAGCAGTAAAGGTTGACTTTACGTACCTTTACCTTATGATGTTCTCAAATGGTTTACTCTGTTTACCTAATTACACTTGACTTTGGTGATGAAAATCTATGATTAAAGTGGTAGAATTAGAGCTTGGTTGAAGAAAGGGGGGGGGGAGAGAGAGAGAGAGAGAGAGAGAGAGAGAGAGAGAGAGAGAGAGAGATTAGCCAAATATGATTTAGATAGGGTTAAGAGATCCTATTAGTCTTTATAATATATCCGAAAGATGTACCCTTGTAATATATGCACACACCCAAGAATAAGGCTAACCATAATGCCGCATGAATCCCGGGGGTTACCATCTAATCTTATCAGGATCTAACAACCAAAGAGCTAGAAATAAAATAAATATTGAAATAAAGCACAACAATATCCATAAAATAAAGAAACCAACTCTGATTCACTCCATTACTTCAAATGGTTTACAACCAGTACATCAATTCTCGAAAAAAACACAACTATACTAATAGATTCTGCTTTATACAACTGGAGTCACTTACACACCACAATCCCATACTCTGATACAAATGACCAACATAGCACACAACCTACTAAGACCTACTGACTCACAATATCCCTTACTTAAACTTGCTGGTAGAAACTTTTACTTAATCTACAATAGCTTTTTCCTTACGATCAGAAGGCTTCTCTGTGGAGATAAAATAAGGGTGAGCAAAAGAACCACAACTCAGCAAATCCTACCGTAAGAATCCTGAAGTCTTATAAAGAGGATTGGAGGTAGAACTGTGCTGTCAGGAAAAGAGAGATCTATATGCTAGTGAGTGTTGAGTGTGCACACTACTATGCAGATGCCATATGCCAAAAAGGTATGCAAATGCTAAAAGTCCAATGCGAGATTTTCTTGGAAAACATGCTTGCTTTTCAAAAGATTTCTTTCGTTTTCTTATCTTATCTTGATTTTCGTTTTTTAGGAATCCTTTGTATTTCCTTAATTCTTCTTGGCCTTAACTATTTAACTTAAATAACGAATCAACCTATAGCAGTTTGGTTACTTGAGTAGGTAACCAAACTGCACATGCTACCCCGTAGCGATGGCCGAGGTATTATAGAACTTGACACATGCTACCTCATGTCTGGAGCACGAATACTAGGTGTTCAATTCTTATACTTATTGTTTCTGAGTTGTTATCTTAAAGTGCAGACACCTCTTCCTACTCCTGGCCCGCCTAAATTTCGCAGCGTGGTCCTTCCCACAACTACTTGGTATTCTTTCTTATAACTGAAAATTATAATACTCTTAACCTTATCATAGGGTTACACATGCATATTGAAAATTTTTCAAACATGCCTTAGTTTTTATCTTACGAAAACTTCGAACCATAAGCTTACTGCTTCCTAGACTAAATTCGAAATAATGCTTTCGAAAATATGCCAATTCGTAGCTAATCATGCATAGCTTCTCAAAATATACTTAGACTTACTTATCTTAGCTTATTCTTACATAAACTTACTTAATCCTGTTTAATCCTTCTTAATCTTGATCTCATCATGAATAACCATGCTTAGTTGTGCTTAAATCTTAATTATGCTCAATCATTCATAATATTGCTTAATTATGCTTTATTTGAGCTTAATCATATGTAATCTTGCTTAATTGGGCTTAATCAAGCTTCCTCTAAGCTTACTAAGTCGTAATGATGCTTGATTAGGCTTAATGATGCTTAAATAATTCTTAATCAGCCTTCATTAGGTTTAATGGAGCTTATTCGGGTTTAATTAGTCTTATTCTTACTTAATGAGGATTAACCTCTTAATCGTGCTTAAGTTTATTAATCTTACTTAACTTATATTTAATGGAGCTTGGTTGAGCTTAATCAAGCTCAATCTTGCTTAACCAGGTTTTATTACATATAACTAGCATAAACTGGTTTAAGGTGATTAATATTGATTAAAGGCCTTAATCATGTTTATTCAGGTTAATTGAGGTTAACCTCCTAATTAGAGCTGATTAACCCTAATTGAGCTTACTTAGGCTAATTGGGGTTAATTAGCTCTAACCAGGATCGTTAGGGCTAAACGAGATTAACTAACCCTAACTGGGGTTATTAGGGCTAATCAGGGTTAATTACCCCTAACTGGGATTAGCTATCCCAAGTACCCTAACCTAGCTTAACCTGGCTAATTTAGCTTGATTAGCCCTAAAGTTATTTAACTTAGTTAACTACCCCTAATCCTACCCGCAAAAACCAAACAAGACTAAGGAGGAAGACTTACCTGGATTGGAGGAGCCGAACCTGACTGGACCACACCGAGCTGGACCTTGGGCTTACCCTCAAGCTGCTCCTCTTCTTATTCCTCCTTCTCTCTCTCTCTCTCTCTCTCGCTCTCTTTCCTTCTCTCTCTCCTTTCTTTCTCTCGAGCCATCTAAGCATGTATCATCGACTTGTTAGATGGTGTATCTATTTGACTATTACCTGTTCATATGTGGTTTATGCTTGGACTGTTGTCAACTAGTTTATGGATGCTCTCGGGGATCCATATCTTGCTATTGATCCTACGTTATAAGAAGTCTTGCCCAGGCCTTCGTATTATATATTCTTATCATGGTCACCTTGACATAGTGGGGCATACTGATGCTGGTTATGCCGGGTCTCCCACTATTCACCGCTCTATAGATTCCTATTGTACCTTTCCAAGAGTCAATCTTGTCACATTGAAAAGCAAGAAGCAACCAGTTGTGTTTAAGCCAAGTGCTAACTCTGAGCATAGTAGCTTTCGGCACGTCTAAGCTACTATGGCTTTGCTCTTTTCTGTATGATCTCAGTTTTCCACGTGTCCTACTTATTCCGCTTCATTATGATACCAGCTCGCCATCGATACTTGCTGAAAACCTACACCATGGGTGCACTAAGCATGTTGAAATGGACATCTACTTTGTTTGTGAGAAGCTTATTGATGGAATTATTTCCACTCCGGAGGTACCCGGGAATACATTCCTCTCATCAGTTGGCAGACACCTTTACCAAGGCCCTTGATCCTATACTTCTACTTTTCTTCATGGTATATTGGTCAAGCTGGGCATGATCAACTTATATGCTCCAGCTTGAGGGGGAGAATTGGTGTATTGTATTAAAATGATGGGTGTTTTGTTACTATAGTTTGGTATGTAAATGCCGTAAGGGCATTTCTGTACTTTTCTCTTTTTTCTCATTAATATAAATGTTACTAGGGTTCTCTCTAACCCTAACTAAGCCTTTCCAGCAATTTCTTCTCTCCTCTTCTTTTAATTCTCTCTCACTCTATCCACTCTTCGTCTTCCATCACCTATTCTTCTTATTTATCTTCCTAACTATTCTGCAGGTCAACACACGATTCTCAAGTTATCAAACTTGCACTCGATATTTTTCTCTGCTAATTTCCAACCCCTTAACTCTAAAGCTTTCCCCATAATTCCTATGGGCGGCGTTATTTGCACCCGTTTTTCCTTTGAGGAACACACGCATTTCCACCATAAAAAATCGTTGACTGCCTTGAATCAGACGATGGAGATTGTTTTTCGTCCCAATCTTCCACACAATATATCTTGAGAACATGGCGCACCTACAAGACTGTCACACATTGATTCCATGTGGCACACATCACCAAAAGTGACCTTGATCATGGGCGTATCATGAGAAAGGGTTCTAAGTGTCACTTTTGGGGATGTCTACCACGCGGAATCAAGATCTTACCATCTGATAGGTGTGCCGTGATCTCAAGATCTCTTCTGTGCAATATTGGGAAGAAAAACTATGTCCATCGTCTGATTCAAGCCAAGTCAACGATTTTTTGTGGTGGAAATGCGTGTGTTCTTCTCAAGAAAAACGGGTGCAAAAAATGCCACCCAATTCCAAATTATTTACTTGTTTTCTTGCTTGGTCAAAAAAAATAAAAAAATAAAAATACACCATGGAATCTCATCTTGCATCTCGATTGTCAATTCATCCACAACCAATGCAAATGTCACATTTATACAAATTCATTTGGACATTGCTTCTTGGAACTGACCCTAGCGTATCCATCTTATTAATAAGAAAATAATATAAATATATTGTTTAAATTTAAAGGCTTAAGTATTAGACTTTTCAATTTTTATTTTATTTTTTCTTAATTTTATGTTTTCTTTGGATATAACTAAGGCTTTCTAGTTGCAATGTCAAAATTCTTCTTTATATAGCGTGCGATGAGATGATTTTCTCTGAGTTGGCAAAAGAGGCTGCAGAGATAGCTGGTTGTTTTAGGTCAAGAGTAAGACGCCTCCTCCACCTTCATGTTTCTACTGGATTGCACCGATACCTGCGACACTGTTTCACGTATGATGAGGAAGCCATGATCCGACAAGGACGGATGTTAATTGAATATGTTATAATGAATGCCATTGCCATACATAAAATCCTGAAGAAATATGATGAAGTAAACACCTGATCACCGTATCCGCTATGTCTCGTTTCCCTTTTTCTATCTAATCATCTCAATCGTTTTCCTAATGGCACACAATTTCTCACAAGTTCATGATTGGTCCTGTGCAGGTGCATAGCTCCGTCAATGGAAGAAACTTCAAAACTGTGATGCGTGCTAAACACATAGAGCTTTTCCAGTCACCTTGGCTAATGGAATTGGGTGCATTTTATATAAATTACTGCGGATCATCCAATGGAGAACCCAGTGAGATTTTCCGTCACTTCTCTTGTGATCTCAATGGTACTCGTCCGGCAATGACATTGACGCTGTCAGATTCTATTGTGATTGAGTACAGTCTGACTTGTCCTATTTGCTTGGTAAGACTGCACTTCTGGCTTCCTCTATAAGGGGATATATGGACAGTTGACATTTGGAATATTACTGTATAAGTTAATTGTATTCTTCAAACTTATTTTTTAAGCTGATCTAATGGTATTGGTGACTCAATAAAATATTTGGTAATTTATGTGTATAAATATTTTGATTATTTCATTCAGTGCCAAGTTGGCTTTACTGCACTGATGGTGTTGAATTTTCTTCAACATTGTGATTATCTGCTCTGTGTCTTCGTTTCTAGTTGTACTTTTGTCTCAGAAACTTTGTGAAGAAATATTCTTATTCTTTTTCTCGCTACTACTCAACCCTCTAGCATGACTGATCCTTGTTTATTTGATATGGTTATCTTATTGACAGTCCATATGTTTTGAATTTGAGATCTCTACTTGCATGGAGAAAAAATACATGCTCTTTTTTGGTAGGTAAAAATAAAATAAAATAAAAATAAAAATACTTGCTTTCCCTTGACGTGATGTCACTTTGCTTTTAAAATGTGGTGTTTTCCAGTGGAAACAAATGTTCCTTTTAAATTTGATATATGGTGCACTTTCCCAATAGTCACATTCATATGGTTATTTTTCTCTTGAGAAATGTTATGGCTCTTTCCATTTGCTTCGCCTTTTCCTTTCAATTTGATGACATTTATCATGATTAATAGAAAATTCTTTATACACTTGGAAATTGAGTGGTGATTTGGTACTTAGTTTATTTGTTTGCTAATTCACAGGATACAGTTTTCAATCCGTATGCTTTGAGTTGTGGGCACCTGTTCTGCAAAGTCTGTGCTTGTTCTGCTGCTTCTGTGCTGCTCTGGGAAGGTCCCAAGACGGCACCTCCAAAATCAAAGTGTCCTATTTGCAGAGCGGTTAGCATTGTTATTTATTTATTTATCCTCAAATATATGGATAATGGTGATGATCCATTTATGTTATCATACAATGGCCTGTAAATGCCTGCCTATAATGTCTCTTTAAATTTTCCTTGAGACATTTCAGAAATCTTATATGTAGCTAGGTAAAGGAAATATTCAGAAAGATTCCATCTTTAGTAGTTAGATGTTTCTTGGTTTGCCTGGTTTCTTCTTAGCTAGTAGAAATAATATCGTTTAGGCATTTTGTGGCCTCATGATAACTAGTTTCTTTGATTGATTTATTTTTGTTTGTATTGTTGATAAACAAGATCAAGTCAATGAGAAGTACCAATTTATTTGAGAAATTCTATGGGAATATCATATTACTGTATATTTATTTATAATATTGAGAAAAATTCCTGTTTAGATCATGGGAGCATTGACACATTTTTTCTATTAGTTCAGATGATCGATAAGATATAGTGTATTTTATCAAGGAGGCAAAGACCAGTTCCAATCAATTATATGAAATAAGCACCTAAAATTAAATCTTCCTTTAAAATGATTAATAGTGAGATATTTCGTTTGCAATTTACTAATGACAATATTTAAACCAACAGTTGCTGATATCACAAGTATTGAAACCAATTAAAAGCAAAGTGATATATCTGGTACTTGTGGATGAAGCTTCATTCATTTTCTTTGAGAAGATTCTATGTGCTTGACCTTCTTTTATTGATAGAAAAGACAACATCCTAAACAAGCTGTATGCATCGGACAAGTTGCAGCCTGGCAATCTTAAGAAAAATGGTATTTTAGTTCCAAATTCTCTGTGATTACCTTTCTCTCTAGGTGCATTTTCCCATTTGAACAAGTTTAGTTTTACTCTCCCTATTTCTAGAAATATGTCTGATTTATTTTTTTCTTTCTTTTTTTGAGCTTACCATATGGACCATGGAGCTAATGTTTGACCTCAAAGTGAAACTGTACAGTCACTGGAGCTCCCTTAAAGAGCTCAATAGCTCATCGACATGAATCTAACGAATGGAAGTCGGAAACGTCTCTATGTGAGTGTTGATTACCATTTTATCTTTCATACAGAGGCTTGTTGTGAGGCACCTGAATTACGTCCCACATCGAAAATGATGCATCCTAGTCTATGTAGTATGTCTATTTGGGAGTCCACCACCATCTTCTTCATCATAACTATGAAACATATAATTGGTGTTTCGATAAGTTGGTTTTAAATTATTACCAAAAAATCTAACATAGTGTCAAACCCTTAATATTCTAAAACTGTTGATTCCTAAATTTTTTCAAAGAAAATATACTATTGCCATTTTTATACAATAAATAACAGTTTGTAGCTGTTTTTTCTGAGGATTTTTCATCTGCTGATGCGACATAATATGAAACACTATATTGAACCATGACCCCCCACTGCTACCTCCACCACGACTACCACTGCCACCACCTCCTCCACCATGACCAACACCTTCTCCACCACTGCCACCACTTCCTCCACTGTGACCAACACCTTCTCCACCGCCTCCTCCACCATGACCACTACCGCCACAACTATACCATGACCACCTTCACCACTACCACTAGCACCAAGGCTAACACCACCACCACCACCTTCTTCACCATGACTAGCATCACTTCCTCTACCACAATGAGCTTCTCCACCACCATCGCCACCACCTTCTCCACCACGACTACTATCACCAGCATGCCATACACCATCACGACGACCACCACCACATTCTCCACAACTACCACCCCTACCTCCACCATAGATTGGTCATAAGAAGACTTGAGAGAGAGTGAGAGAAAGAGGGAGGGAGGGACTTGAAATAAAACTAAATCAAAACGGTTTACTTGGTTTATTTGTTTAAACTTGAAAAAAAAACTATATCAAAATTCAAAACTAAAATTGTCTACGGTTAGAAGTGTAGAGACAGAGCGAATGTTAAAAACAAAAAAAATAAATCCTAAAAGTACTTCATCCAAAGCTCTCAATATATGGAAGATTACAATCAGCTTGAACCTTTATTGACCAAAGTCCTTTACTATAATGATTTCTTGGGTTATTACAAATAAAGCCTAAAACAAAGGAGAACAGTATCGGAAGTACCCACTACTGATTTCTCAGTTGTGTTGTGCCTCTAAAGCACGTGTGGGATGCATGTTTTGGTGAGAAGCCTACTTCTATTTAGAGCTTAAGTACAGATCCCTTGGTCTTCTTCATAAGCATGTGATTCTTGTTAGCTATTGATTGGTCACTGTCGGTGATTGGTTAATTGTCTTCCACCATAGAGGATATCTTCCTCTAATCAGGAGCTACTATTTGGAGATCTATCCTGGTACTCTCGTCAATAATATTTTCTTCTTGTATGTATGTACTGGGTTGTCCCTACCTGTTTGTACTTTGTACCCCACGTGTCAATATGTGTTGCGACCTATTATTCACGTAAGAATTTTATTGAACTGAAAGAATAATTGACTATGCTCAATGACATCGAATATTGTTAGTATTTTATAATTGACTTTACAGTAGAAAATAAAACACCAATTAACTCGTTTAAGACCGCCTTCACTTATTACTGGTAGATAAAATCATAAAGCAAACATCTCATAGACAGACAGTAAATAAACAGAGCAACTCTTGCTATGCTAATTGTCTTATATAAAGAAGATCAATACAAGTCGCACAAGTTGACCGTACGATTTTTTCAATGCCTCATAAGTGAGACATCCTCCATTGGAGCTGAAAAGGTGAGAACATATTTCAATCAAATGTTTCCCTTACAAAAATCCTACCATTTTGGTATTATTTAGAGCAAGCAAATAAGTCAATGAATCTGACATTCATACCGCTTAGTTTGACTTTGGCCTATTGAATAGTTCATGAATATTGGTTAAGCACTAAAGACCTATCAACAAACTGCTTGAAGAACTCAACTGAATGACCGATAATGAACAAGAGTTGACTCAATTGAGAGATGAGTTCTTGTTAGTAGTAAAAAAAAGAGAGCCATTACTTGTACGTTATATAAGTCGTTGGACCGAATTAAGCAACATTTTTTCTTGGACATGCTTCCTGTGATTTTACATAAAATCAAAAAAAAATTTGCACCGTAATTAAATTTATACTGGCCTACATCTCTCTCGCTCTCTCTCCCCATCGTTCTCTTTCTATCTCTCTACACCACTCTCTTTCTCTTTATCTATTTAAACTCTGTTATGTTTCTCTTGGTCTCTTCTTGATTTCCAAGCAACTCGGCTAGGGTTCTTGTAGTCATGGTTGTCAAAATCTTATGATACACGAAACGATAGAAAACGATACGTATCTATGATATGTATCTTTTTTTTTTAATTGTATCTTACAATACACGATATGATACATTGTGATACGTGTGATACACGATATAGACGATACGTGGGATTTCGACCATAGCAAGTTTATTCTTTGAAATTTTTTTATCATTTATTTATTCCAACTCTGATCTCAAAACAATTATTGAAAAAAGAACCACAAAAATAAAGAAAGAAGAGGAAGATGTCTACGAGAAGGAAGTGAAATAGGAAAAGATATGATAATTTAACTGCTAACAAAGATGATGGGTTTGATATTGGGGATAGAGATGAAGAATAGACTTGGGATTTTTTTACATATTTAAAAAAAAAAAAATTTGTGATCACAAACTGGTATCAAGAAACAAGTATAGGATATTTTTAGTAGAAGTTGGAACTTGAAAGGCACACATATCATATAAATTTTAATACATGTATTGATAGGCACTAACACCACACTTATACTTGTGAAGCTATAGGGTTTCTTTTTATATAGTGTAAAATTGATAAGTTTATGATTTTCTGTGACTAAATTTTTATCTCCACTTCATAAATAAATCCAATGAAATGTTTTGTTTTGTTAAATTTATTTGAAAAAAATTCTGATTTCTAATGTGACAGATGACAGAATGAATGTCTTTGACGTATTTAAAAAATGAAAAAATATATATATACCATTTTCTTATATTTAGATTTTTTGTATATGTTTATATATTTTCCCTATATAATTATTAAAATTTAAGTGTATCTTACGATACTCGATATGATATGATACAGTACACGATTTTACAACCTTGCTTGTTGTTTCCCTCTTCGCCTTCGAAAAGAAGATAGTGACGTTCTCCAAAATTATCTCTTATACCCAAGGTGCAACCACCGGGGTAACTTAGTCATTTAAAAAAAAGAAGATAATATCAATTTTTTTACTAATTTGAGGCAAACACTTGAAAAGCTTGTGCAAGAAATTGCTCCCAAAAAATTCACTTATGTAAGTGAAAACTTAAACTCAGACTCTTTAGAAGTAGTCATTTGGAGCTTTGACTCAATTCTGACATGGGCATTCATCAATGCGATCTGAATTTGAGTTGTAAATGTTTTCTACTGCATTTTCTACTCAATTTTGACTCGAGCATTTGATAAGAAAACACGGGTTCTTTGAAATGATTTGTGATTATTGTAAGTTATTAACTTCTTGCGCTTGTTTAAGAGGCTTGTACAATCAAATTCTTGCTCCTGTTAAGGATTTCATCTTGAGTTTAGAAACAAATAGATAGATTCCAGTCCCACTGCTAATATCAAGATTCAACACCATGTTCATAGTCTGTGATTTCTTTCGCACGGTGGCATCAGGACTTCAATTTCATTATCTGCATCCTATCAGTGATAAATAGTACAATAATTTATGGCTTGAATTCAAAGCGAGTACTCAGCACCATAAATGGTGCCAAAACCTAATGTGCACTACTTCAGTAAGGCAGGCACCTTGTCCTGCAAGAAGTCACAGCTGAAAACAGCGAAACCTTGCCGAAGAAGCAAACATGGTCTGCTATCTCCAATGGACAATGGTCCGATGCAGGTTCCATTTCCTTGCTCGTCTAATGGAAAGGAAGATTGACATCTTGACTTACTGAATAAGATTGGCTCTCCTCACTGTCATCCTAATGTTATGAAGATTTATGGGGAAAAACCCGTTACGATCATTTTTCATACCAAATAACAATTGCTATGCTGGTCCTTTGCCTCTTATTCTTTGTGACTTCTACACGCAGGTTGGGGTATATGCTGATTCAGTGCACATGACAGAATTGGACTTGCTCCTTAAGAACAGGTGATGAAAGTGACTTTGCATTACTCAGCATTTCTTCGTGGTCTGTCTTATTTGTGGCTGGTGTTACTACCACACCACTCTATGTTACAGCTACCTCACTTAAACAAAGGAAAAATCCGTTGAGTGCTTTACATCAGACGATGTAGATTATTTTTGTCCCAATCTTCCATACAATCGATCGTGAGATCATGGTCCTACTATCAGATGGCGAGATGTTGATTCCGCATGACATACATCCCAATAAGCGAATTTGAACCAAGTTTAATGGTATGCTATAATCATGTTCACTTTTTTGGATGCGTGAGAAGTTGAATCAACATCTGACCATTTGATAGTAGGGCAATGATCTCGAGATCATTTTTGTGAAAGATTGGGATGAAAAGTAATGGTTTTTTCTTTGTTTGCGTGAGGTGGCTATAACATAAAGTGGTGTGGTAGTAGCACCAGCCCTTATTATTGAATACTCTTAGGGCTCGTTCGACACTTTTCGCCGAGAAACCCATTTTCCGAGGAAATGGCAACCTCAGTTTCTGCCCAGAAACCCATTTTCTGAGGAAAGTCATTTTCTGAGTGGTTGTTTTTGAGTTACTTAGAAACTCATTTTCTTAGGAAAGTTGACATTTTCTTGTGTTTTACACTTTCTCAAGAAAGTGTAAGAAAGTGCATTGTGTACTCCTACGCCCTATAGCCGCACGTATTTATGACCTTCATCAAAGCGGTTATATTGATCGGATGATCGTCAAAATTTATATGCTTTAAATTGGTAATGTGTTTAACAGTTTGGTCAGTTAGATTCTCGAAATGTTTTCTTAAATGTGTACATTGACAGGGACTTACTTGAAAACCGATAGTTATCAGTTCGATTTCAGTTTGAGAAACTAGAAATTGATAGTTATCGGTTCGGTTTCGGTTTAGCATGAAAATCGGCCAAAACCGACCTGATAACACTTCTACCTATTTTCCATATTTTTTACATATAAAATATCGGCTTGGGTCGCATTGACCTTGCACGACCTGATTTTCGCCCGACTAGACCCAACCTCCAACCTCTTAGTTGACCTGAGTTGGATGTCTCATTCATGATGCTCGATCCGGTAAAATATCGGGTCGCTCTATCGAATGATAGCCCTACCCATGGAATACCGTCCGTGCACGACCATGAACCTTATTATAAAAATTCAATATAAATAAAAGAAATAGGAGTCAACATAGTGCCAAACATAGTTATCAAGTCGGAAATCATGAATAAATCGGTGAAGGAACAAAAATAAAAAATAAATAAATAATTTGAGGGATCAGCCTGACCCCTTACTGAAACCTTAACCCAATCCTTATCGAGAAAAAATGCGCTTAAAACACAAAAATCACATTTTTCAAGTACTCGCTTTTGTTTTAATAAAATGCGTTTTTCAGAAAAAAATGTTTCTAAAAACAAATCGGTGAATTTGGTAACTCTGACACCACATTTAAACAAAAAAAATATTGTTGACTGGTGTCAATCAGACGATGTTGAGCCTTTACCATCCAAATCATGCATAAAAAGATCTTGAGATCATGGGTCTTGCATCAGACGGACAACTGTTGATTCAAAGTGACACACTTCTCAAAAAATGAACGTGATCATAGAGTACCATCAAAAGTGGTTCACGTTTACGATTTGGGATGTGTGCCACATGGAACCAAAATTTGACTCTTTGATGGTAGGCACCTGATCTAAAGATCTATTGTGTGAAATCTTGAGATGAAAAACGTTCTACATCATATGATTTAAATCAATCAACAGTCTCTTCATTGTTGAAGTGGTGTGGTAGTAACTAAAAAAGTGTGGCAGTAATACTTATTTAAAGATGGGATTTCCTGTAAGTATTTCATTATGTAGTATGTTCAACTATCTCATAAAATGAGGTTTCATGAGAGAAAAGCTTTGGTTTCGCTTTCTGAAGAAAGCTCTCCGAAAACACACAAACCAAAAAAACTCTCGAACACAAACAAAACTTAGAAAATGCCCAAAAACCCATTTTTTTGCAAAAAATTCTCAGGAAAATGCATTTTCTTATCTCTCGAAGGAGGCCTTATTTTACGCAATCCCCCTAGTATCACGTTTGGTACTTGAGGTCTGCACTATTCGCATAGTGAGACTCAAACCCAAATCACACTAGCCAAACGATCTTGACCATCCAATCAAGGGCTTGCAAACAGTCTGTTACTTGACATAATAGGCAGTGATCCAAAATTTTAACCTCTAAATATATGTTGATTGAATGACTAGGGTCAACCAATTGGAATGATTTTGTTTTTTCTTAGCTGTGATCAATCCAAAATGGGATCCAACATTTTTGGAGTGACTGCATTGGTGATCACTCTTGAGTTTGATATATATATATATATATATATATATATATATATATATATATATATATATAGAGAGAGAGAGAGAGAGAGAGAGGCTCGGGACTATGTGCTCGGGCGTAAAGATATCTCTACGCCTATTGATATGGGCGTATCACGTAATACCTTTTTGTGAAGTGATCGTGTTGCTTTATAATCATTTAACCACGTTTTAATTAGGGTTACATTTCTTTTCAGAAAAGTAGATAATCTTTATGAAATACTCAGCACCTGATTGCGTGAGTGTCAGAACCCCACAAACCCACCTCTTTTCTACTAAACGGGTGCCAGCGCTTCGCTACCGGGGTGCTAACGCCTCGCTATCCGAGGTGCCAACGCTTCTCTCCTGGGGTACCAGCGCTTCTCTCTTGGGGTGCCCCCGCTTCTCGATCGGGGTGCTAGCGCTTTGCTATTGGAGTGTCAGCGCCTCACCTCGCTACCGGCGTGTCAGCGCTTCGCTAATGGGGTGCCAACGCCTCACTATCGAGGTGTCAACGCTTCTCTCCCGGGGTGCCAACGCTTTGCTATCGGGGTACCAGCGCTTCTCTCCTGAGGTGCCAGCACTTCGCTATCGCGGTGTCAGCGATTCGCTACTGGGATACCAGCGCCTTTCTATCGAGGTGTCAGTGCTTCTCTCTCAGGGTGCTAACTCTTTGCTATCGGGGTGTCAGCCCTTTTTTAGAAAAAGAGAGAGAAGTGAGAGAAGAAAGAGACCTCTAAAAAAGTAAAGTATGACGGCTGAAAGAAAATATAACTTTTAAAATATTTTAAAAGTTTTAACTCTAATTAGTAAAGTGGACCCTATGTCACATGTCGATTATAGAACAGTCCCATAAAGAAATCTCTATGCCCAGGTGCATTCTCCCCTCTGTTGACTCCTATTGGATATTTTCAGATGTAAAGTGGACCATATATATATATATATATCGCTTGTATTGCCACCGTTGACTCCTATTGGATATTTTCAGATGTAAAGAGTACTGGAAGGAGCGGCTGCACCTGGAACATGAAGAGAGAGAGAAACAATTTAAAATGTACTGCCAGTGGCAGAACAGATATGTGCGCAGGTATTTCTAATGGTTTTCTTATTTCTTAACAAGTCAAGCTTGGGTTGTGCTAGAAAACTTGTGGGTTTTGATTGCTTCGTATTTTGTCGTTACATCATTGATTGAGAAACAGGTTCTTTTTTTTTTCATAATTTCTTTATGAATTCTCCTTCTTTTACATAACTTTTTGGAAATTTTTATTGAGTTAAATGTTAATTCATAAGCACAAATCGGCCTCTATAACCCTTCATCTACATCAATCAATTGACTCGCAACTTTTTAAATGAGTTATTAAAAGAATCATCAATGTTGCCTTGTTCCACCAATTTTGGTTTGCTTTGTAAGATTCATTTCCCAATCTAGTTCAATTAATGGCTAAATTCTCTGGTACTTTGCAAGCCTTGTGCCCTTTCTCATTACATTTCTTCAAGGCTTGAATGGTATTCGATGGACATGCCGAAATCATCTCATATAATACTATTTAATTTCTTTTCCCATTGGTGCAACGCTTAAACTGGCTTTTATGTGCTTGTCCAATTTCACCCCTTGATGTTTCTTTTGTACATTCACCTTAACATAAGCTTCTCACTATCTCAGCCTCATAAACTCTTTTTATCACTTTTAGACACGTTATTTCAAAGATTTATTTCCAAAATTTAAACTTATCATTTATTTTTTTCTTCATATAGCCAATTATCATTACATCATCAGTAAAAAGGTACCCTCCAGGGCCTCATGTATTTTTGCGGTCAATTCATTGATCCAATGCAACCAAATAAATTCTCCAATAGGGAACTCAGTTGGCTCTCCACATCTACTTCTTACACTAATACTACTCCTTAAATATCTTGACTTAAGAGTTATTCATTCAGAATGCATGTCCTTCTTGGTGTTTAAGCCTACTTTAAATTAATAAAAATCATGAGTTCTTAATTTTTCTTAACAAGAAAATGACTTTTAAGATTGATTTAGCATAAATAAAAAACGGCAGCCAATATTTGATGCTTGTTTTAGGCTATGATTTAAAATAGGGAGCCATTGCTTGCACACTTGTTCAAGTGATTGCACCGAATTTAAAGAAATACTTAGTATTTTATGGACATGTGATATGTAAAAATGTAATATGGCCCGTCTGATTTAAAGTTCATGATCAATAGATCCCTGGTATATAAAATTGGAGCAAAACACGATACTTGTCATATGATCTATTGTAGTCAATTGTTGAATTATATAATAGCCTTTGACTCTATTTAATCAAATGATGACAATTATATTTTGTTCTAATCTTTTGCAATTGATATCTTTAAATCATGACTGTCAAATCAAACGGCTTAAATAGTGTTTTCACATAGTAGAAGTCGCCAAACTTGCAAGTCTTTCTTTTAAATTTGGTGCAATCGGGTGCAATCACTTGAAAAGCGTGTGCAAATAATGACTCCCTTTAAAATACCAAAAAAGAAAGGTAAATTCCATACCCACACCATCACTCCAGTGCATATGGCATCGAGTGGCA
This sequence comes from Chloranthus sessilifolius, assembly GCA_021018995.1. Classification (NCBI taxonomy): domain Eukaryota; kingdom Viridiplantae; phylum Streptophyta; class Magnoliopsida; order Chloranthales; family Chloranthaceae; genus Chloranthus; species Chloranthus sessilifolius. The sequence continues at coordinate 121,067,507 of CM037592.1, forward strand.
TCAATGAGTATATTGAGCCTGACACCATTGAGTGACATTTTATAATTGGACACTGATATATGGTGGACTGCAAACAACAGACCATATAATTGGACATTGATATATGGCAGACTGCAAACAGCAGACCATTCAACGGTCTGCTTATGTGGCGCGCTGTAAGCGTAGTGGGTCCCAGCAATGCATTTGTCAGGCCAGTCACTTGCATCGTGCCATGTAAGCAGTTCGTTGTTGGTCTGGTCTATTGTATGAGTTCCACTCATTATAGTTTTCCTTTATAATTTATACTATGCCTATATAGACTCTAAATTAGACTTCTACACGCTTAACAATTTGAGTTAGTATACCCGTACTCAAGGATCAAAATTTTGGTTTCCCGATATGTATCGTCCGAGCTTAAAATCGATACGTATCGGTACCGGACGATACCGAACGATACATTGAATGTATCGTTCGGTATAATGTATTAAAATGACCGATACGGTACATTGAATGTACCGTATCATTCATGTTTGATACTGATACGTATGGTTCGATACGTATCGGTATCGGACGAAATTTTGATCCATGCCCGTACTCCTAAGTGTGAACGGGGTAACTTCCTCGTGCTAAAGCGTTCAAGTTCAGTACTTTCACTGATTTGCATGCTCATAGATAATTGTAATCTGCTCTAGATTTGACCATTTTAGGATAAGGAGTTGACCATTTATTAGCCTGAATGGGTTGATTATCCTATACCTACTCGAACTAGAACGAATATAATTCTTTTCGACGGTCGGGTCGATGCAGTCTTGGCATGCTCTAAAATAGGTGTCCACTCATCACCAGTCAACACATCTTTGTTCCTGAATGAGGTGCATGCGACACGAACTTGCAAGACATGGAAGTCCGTGTCCGTCATGCATTCATACAGATGTGTGAACTGGCCACTTATGATAGGTGGTTGGTTACTCATTGTAAAGTTAACTCCTCTAAAAGCTTTGCTTTCCAATGAAAAGGACCTTTGATCTGATGGTTAGGACTTAGGATGATGTACTCATGTAATTAATTATGTGACTTTTGGGTTATGGCGATGCAACAAAAGAAAAAGATCATTGAAAAAGATCATTGTGACCAAAATTGCCGAACTTTTTAATAAGTCGTTCTATAATCGTGGCTTTTTCAGTCAATAATTAAATTGGACCTTTCGACTTTTTGAATGCGTGGCAAATTTTTGCCAACAATTGTTTTTGCGATTTCTACAAAGGACCAATTTTCATGCGCAAGTAGTGGCCCATTAGAGTTTATTATTATAATCTTTTTATTAAAATTATATTTATTGAAAAGGTCATTGATTTTTTATATATTTGGTGTTGTAGTAGTAGGCATGGATCAAAATATTGTCCGATACTAATATGTATCGAACGATACATATCGGTATCGGATGTAGACGATACGTCATTAAACGTACCATATTGCCCTTTCATATGGCTAATACCGGACGATACATTCAATGTATCGTCCGATATATTACTGTTCCGCTACGTATCGTCCAATACGTATCGGTTTTCGGCTGGGACGATACGTATCGATTTTTTGGCATTTTGATCCATGGTAGTAGGTAATATTTTTTTTTTGATAATGGCTCATGACCGATCTTACACCACTCGAGTAGATGTTTTATCTCGAACCATTAAAATGTCGTCTATCATTAAGCCATGTGAGATACATTTGTCATCAATCTAAATTGCTCAAGTGATAACACGCTAATTGAACATGTTTTAGCCGAAAAATGATTCTCATTAGTGGATGTGAACCATTCGATTCACAAACTTTTGTAAACTTTAATATTTTCATGTCTCGTCCCATGCTTCACACATAATCTTTCTCACTGTATTTGTACATTAGTGTGGATACAGGATTATGTACATACTAGAAAGACTCTAGATAAAGGAAGAATCTAGAGTCCTGAAAGAGTATAGAAACTTAGAAAATGAACCTACGAAGAATGTGGGACCAAAGAAGTGTGGAGAAGTTTCTAGAGAGAATTTTAGAACTTTTTCAATCGTTGGATGTGAGACATGTGTCTCAATCTCACACCATCTTTTATACACTTTGTAGCTTATAAATAGGATAGAAGGCCCCATTTGTAAGGCAACTCACAACTTGTAAAACATTTTTGAGTTGAATACCAAAAACATTCTTTCACTATCCTCTCTTAAGTTCTTTTCTGCTTTCTTAGTCCCTTTGTGAGTTTTCGGAAGGTAGGTTGATCTTATGACGCTAGGGAGCAATTAAGTGCAAGAGCCGCACGGATTGTTGGAGTGTAGCGCTAAGTCTGTGACAGTTGGTATCAAAGTCACGTCGGTTTAGGAGAAAGTCACGTTAGTTGGAATGGGAGACCAATACGAATAGGAGATCATCATGTCATCTGAAATTGTGCAAGAGGGAGGACGCGACAGAGAGGGCGGCAAGCCAATGAGAGAGAAGTCTCGTGATTTAGTTACTAGCTTTGACGCACAGCTCTCTAGGGTGGAGCTAGCCATTGCCTATGGGAACGATCGATTTGTCGAAGTAGGCTAAAGCATCTCGGCTCTATAGGCGCGACTCGACGAGTTGTGTGGAGAAATACAAGGTCAAGTCAATGTCATAGTACACGAGCAACACAATAATGCATGTGAGAGCTTTGAGACAAAGGTATGGGATGCCCTCAACGCCATTTATGCACAGTTAGAGGAGATCAAAGGCGATTGGGCCTTATGCAAGAAGGTCGAGACCAGTTGTGGTCACGACTTGGGATGCCCCAAGGGTAAAGGCATTGAGCCCAAAACCTTTAGTGAGTCTAAAAATGCTAGGGAGATAGACAATTTGTTGCGGCACTTAGAACAATATTTCGAGGACATCTCCCTAGACGATGAGAGCTAAAAGGTACAAACCGCCACGCTCTACCTCAACGACAAAACTATGTTGTGGTGGAGGCAGAACGGGGCACTTGCACCATTGACACTTGAGAAGATTTTAAGAAGGAAGTATTTGGCCCGAAAGAGTTTAAAATGATTGAGGCACACGGGATCGATCCGAGACTATGTCAAAGAATTTTCTACATTGATGTTCGAAATCCCAAATATGCTCGAGAAGGATCTCTTCTTTAATTTCATGGACGGATTGCAAGAATGGGCGAAGCAATTCGGTCATGGCCGTCGCAGAGTCCCTCGTAGAATTTGATGAGTGGTGAAATATGATGTTATTTCACCCCCTAAAGCCTATATTTAGCCATCTGATGAAAGCTAGCTGACATTTTGTAAGGTTTTTGGTGTTTCAGGAAAATCTGGTCATTGCATGCAATTAGAAGTATAGAAAAGCATAAAACTGACTCACACTGGAACACTGGGGCAAATGGACTGTTGGGGCCTGAACTTTAATTTGAATTTAAATTTCAAATCTGGGGTTGGGGACCTATTTAAGCAAACTTAGGAATTAGTTCTAGGGGTCTCTCTCTTTGGGGAGCCATTTAATTTTCCTAGCATTTTAGTTTTCTTTTGAGCTTTTCCTTTCTTTTTCAAACACTATTTTTCCATTTTCTTAGGTTCAGATATTAGATTAGTTTGATTTTTGGCATTGAAAGGATAACTAAAAAGCTATTGAATTTGGATTCGTTGAAGTTCTTTACGGTATTTAATGTTTATTTCAATTTATATTTCAATTATGTTGTTCATTTCTAGTATGCATAGCTAAGTCTTTTTTAGGATAAAGATCTAATGAACTCCATCCGAGGTATTTATTTATCATAATATATATCTACGATTGAGATATTAACTTATCATAGGTGCCTTTAATTCTTTAATTGCCCTGATATTATTATTGATGATGATAGAATTTGATTGCTATTTGAGATATAGGTGCTAATCATGCCCTATAATCTCAGATCTGCAATGGTGATTTTACCTCAATCTTCTTTTATATGGCTCTTACCCATTTCAGGGTAAATTCTGATTACTGTCTGAGGTATGGATGTTAATAATACATTCATAGGATCTTAATCATACATCTCCACGATCTCAGATTTGTAATATAAAATTTATTCAGGAATCAAATTCTGGTTGCCATCTGGGGTATGAATGTTAATCATACATTCATGGGATGTTAATAATACATCTCCGCGATCTCATATTTGCAAGGTGAAATTTACATGAATATAAGTTATGGATGTTAATCATATATTCATGGGATGCTAATCATGCACCCCCTTGATCTCAGATTTATGTATGATTGGGTTCAATATTCATGTGATGTGCATCCTTCGATAATATTATATCTCGATAAATAGATTTGTATTTCGTAAATGATAAATCAACAATGGGAGGATTTAGTATCCTAATCCTCACTTTTTAACATCTGTTTCATTTTTTTTATTGATTAGTTTTTATTTTGTCCATCAAACTCTCATAATCATAAACTAGTTTAAATATTGTGCTAGATCTGGGGTGGTTCCTTTGTTGATTACTATTTCCTCTTTTACATTTTCTAGCCAATCCTCGTGGGAGCGATCTTGTACTCCGCACCTACTGACTACATCTCGATTTGTGCGCTTGTGAATTTAAAACAAGATTACATCTCGATTCTCCAGCAACGACACCAAAAATTTGTGATTTTAAATCTTGTTTTAAACTTACAAGCGCACGAATCGGATGTAGCATAGATTAATGGAGTGCGAGATCGTTCCCATGAAGATTGACCAGAAAATTATAGGAAATGAAATGGAAATAACAATTAATCCAAAGAAAGAAACTATAGATCTAAAGCAATACTGCACTAGTTTACCGATTTATGAGATTTTAATGAGAAATGAAGACTAGGCAGTAAAATTGAATTAAATAAAGAATCAAAGAGATGATCGGGATGCTAACTCCTCCTATCCTTAGTTTACCATTTATGAAATACAGATCTAACGGTTAAGATATGATACCATCACAAGATGCAAAGCACATAAACATTGAACTCAATCAAATGTTTATGGAAAATATTTCACTTGATCCACAAAACCAACTCTAAGTGTATGCTCTTCCTATTGCCGTAAAAGAGATGAGGCAAAACATTCACCGTAAAAGGGACTTCTAATGACGATAGATTAATGTTGCAAAATAGGACAAAATATTTACTGTAAAAGAGAGACTCCTAATGATGATGAATTAATGCCGCAAATATTATCAATAAATAACCCGGAGTAGATTCCTTATTGCAGATCCGAGATCATGGGAGTGAGACTAGCACCCTTATCTTAGATGATAATCAGAATTTACTAATTCGGCAAGAACAATAAGGCATTAAAGATCAAGACATCTATGATAGCATAATATCCCAACCACAGATCTATATTAGCATAGATGAAAACCTTGGATGGGGTTCACTAGATCCCCATCCTCAAAAGAATTTAGCTACTCATGCTAGAAATGAACAAAATAATTGAAAGATAAATTAAAATAAATATTAAAATACCGTCAAATAGCTCTAATAAAATTCACAAAAGCTTTAATCCAAGCAGATACAATCTTCCTCAGTTGTAGAAATTAAAACTAATCTAAACTAGAACTAGGAAAATGCAAGAACAAAACTTGAAAAATGAAAAAAGGAACTGGAAGAAAGCTGGAAATTCCTAGAAAAAGAAAAAATAAAAGCTAAGATAAAAGTCTCTTAAAATCAATTATCTAGTTTGCTTAAATAGGGTCTTAGCTCTAGATTTGAAATTCAAAAAATCAAATTTAAAATTTAAATTTTAAGGACCATTAACTCCTTTGCTCCAATGTTCCTACGTTTGTTGTTCTTATGCTCTTTTATGCTTCCAAATGCATCCAATGGCCAAATCTTCCTGAAATAATTAGAACTTTACGAATATGTTAGATTGCCGCCCTCATCGAATGGTTAAATGTAGACATAAATGGGTGAAATATGATCATATATCACTACTCATCACACCCCCAAACCTACACTTTGCTAGTCCTCGAGCAAAGGAGAAAATAAACAAACTGAAAAATAAACTAACATCCTAAAATAATGAATAAATGCCACTTTCGTAGGGATCACGATTGCATTTAGAATATGCAACAAGCCTTTAAACCACTAAGTGATCCCTAGTAGAGGAGTTTTGTCTCCTGAAGGTTTTCAGTGAAGTTATCCACAAACTTCAAAACACTTTTTCGAAATCATTGGTAAAATTTAGTTTTTCAAAATATGATTTTTATATATTATTCACTTTTAAAATACAAAATCATTAATCAATTAATCATGTGAATTTTTAATTTCAAATGTCAATGGCATACTGATCGTACTCATATCCGTTCCAATTAGTTCTAATGTTCCAATTCTTAGGTAACTCATCTATCCATACCTAAACTCAGAGTGCGTGTATACCAATGTTAAGCCCTATCAATCTTGGGACTTTCTTCAACAGTGAATCATTGAATCAAAGTCTTGACTCAATTCTCAGAATAGATATGCTCTAAAAAATAAATACACTCCGATGATGGGTAAATTTTCACACACATGTAAGTGATCAATACAAAGCAAAGGGTCTCACATGATGAAAGAAACATGATGCAATCAATGAACAAATGAGAATATCATGAGAATGATACCTGTCTATTTTATGCATGTCACATCAAGCACCATAGATGTAATATATTTACTCTCCATAAGACAGTTATCAAAACAACATCGGATCATAAAGGTCTTTTGTAGGGTTGTAACGGGGCTCAGGTAAGGGTAAGAAGAAAGGGAAGTTGATATTCAAAGTTTATGATAAATTGGAAAATAAACTATTCTGATTTTTCTATTTCTCTTCTTTTTCTTTTCTAATCTCACATTATTTTTCTCAATAATTTTTTTCTTTTTCTCAACTTTCTTTTCTTTTCTCACTCCTTTTCTTCTTTTGAATTTCATTTTCTTGAAGCACATAATATTTTTTGTTATTTTTCAAATTTTTTTTTTTTTTTTTTTTTTTCAATTTTCTGCCATTCATTCTCAGTAAACACTACAACTCGATATCTCTCCACATACTCTCTTTTCCGTGGTAGAATAATTCAGTTGCAAATAATTGAGAGTGCGACTTGCATAGTAAATGACACGTGACATTTTCTCCACCCTTTGCCCCAGAACCGCTCCAATCGCATAATCTGATGCATCACACATAATTTCAAATGGAATTGTCAAATCTGAAGATTGGATTATAGGAGCTTTAATTAATTCAGCCTTGATGGTTTTGAAGGCTTTTTGGCATTTTTCATAAAAAAGAAATGGAATATCTTTAGCGAGCAGACTGCACAACGGTCTCGCGATCTTGCTGAAGTCCTTCATAAAACGCCGATAAAAATCGGCGTATCTCAGGAAAGATCTTATCTTTTTAACTATTCTTGGTAGTGGAAGGTTTGCAATTAAGTCCACTTTTGCCTTATCCACCTTGATGCCTTGGGACGATATGATCTGTCCCAAAACAATACCGCTTTGTATCATAAAATGATACTTTTTTCAATTCAGAACAAGGTTCTTCTCTTGACATATCGTAAGAACAAGAGATAGATGGTGCAAATAATTACTAAAATTGTCTTCATAAATAGAGAAGTCATCCATGAAGACCTCTAGAAACCTCTCTACCATATTTGAGAATATACTCAACATACATCTTTGGAATGTAGCTGGAGCGTTGCAAAGTCCGAATGACATCCTTCAATAGGAGAATATTTCAAAGGGACATATAAATGTCGTCTTCCCTTGATCTTCTGGTGCAATGACTATCTGATTGTATCTAGAATAGTCATCAAGGAAATAATAGTATTAATGCCCGACCAATCTCTGGAGCATTTGATCAATGAATGGGAGGGGAAAGTGATCTTTTCTAATCATTGAATTCAACTTTCTGTAATTGATACACACTTTCCAGCCAGTTTGAACCTTAGTTGGTACCAACTCATTCTCCTCATTCTTTACAACAGTAACACCTGATTTCTTAGGGACCACTTGAATTGGACTAACCCATTTGTTGTCAGAAATAAGGTATATAATTCTGACATCCAGTAATTTAATAACCTCATTTCTAACCACATCCTGTATATTGGGTTCAATCTGCGTTACGGTTATCTAGAAGGTTTAACATCTTCTTCCAAATGAGTACGATGCATGCACACTGTTGGGCTAATACCTTTGATGTCCTTTATAGATCACCCGATTGCACTTTTGTGGTCTTGGAGCACTTCTATAAGTTGATCATCCTGGTCTTCATTCAATTTTGATAAAATTATCATTGGATGAGTTTCGTCTTCTCCCAAGTAGGTGTATTTCAAATCAGTCGGGAGAGGTTTTAGTTCCAACTTTGGTTTCTCCTCTTCCCTAGGCACTTCTTTCCTTACTTCATTTATGGCCTTAGTTTTTGGTTGTCATCCATCGTCTCCCAGGAGTTGTGTGGAATCTAATATCTCATTCACTTCTTGGATAATATGATCAACATCAAAGTTCTCACCAAAATGGGCTAGGCAAGCCTTTAGAGGATCCTTAAATTCAGAAGCAAAAAATGTCTTTTCCACGACATCATCAATCATGCAGACTTGTGCATGTTCTTCATCCTCAGCAAGGTGCTTTGCAATATTGAAAATGTTCAGCTCCACAGTCATATTCTCGAATGATAAGTTCATTATCCCATTTCAGCAATTTATCAGTGCATTCGATGTTGCTAGGAATGGTCTTCCTAGGATCATCGGGACACTATTCTTCAGATTAGGGACAGGTTCGCTGTCAAGGACAACGAAATCAACTGGAAAGTAGGAGTTCACCTTGATTAAGACATCCTCCACTATTCCCCTGAGAATTTTAATTGACCTATCAGCTAGCTGAAAGGTCAATGTTGTGGATTTTAGTTCACCCAACTCGAGTTCCTTATAGACAGAGTACAATAACAAATTTACACTTGCCCCAAAGTCCAAAAGTGCTTGATCAATACGATTCTCCCCTATGACAATCGAGATGGTAGGACAGCCAGGGTCCTTATACTTAATCGGGAGTCTCGATTGTAACATTGAACTAACTTGCTTGGCTAGGAAAGCTTTCTTTGGGACATTGGTCTTTCTTTTTATTGTGACCAGGACCTTTAAAAATCTAGCATAAGCAGGTACTTGTTGGATGGCGTCTAAGAAGGGAATGTTGATCTTTAATTGCTTGAACATTTCAATGATCCCCTCCAGATCGCGGTTCTTCTTCGGTGCCATGAGCCTTTGAGAAAATGAGGCTTTAGGCACGAAACTATTTTCTTTCTTGTTCTTTTCTTCAACCTTTTTCTTTTCTTCTTCCTTTTCTTCAACTTCTTCTCTCCTCTTAGTTTGAACTTCAAGTTCTGATTTCTCATCCTCCTCTGGCATTACGACTTTGTTATCAATCTGTCGCCCCGATCTCAACGTCGTAATTGCCTTAATCTGTTGTTGATTCTCATCTTACGATGAGGTTGAGGCTTGTTCAATAACCATCTGCCCTCTTGGATTTGAAATTGGTTGGCTCGGGAATGATCCATTCTCTCTTTCGTAGATGAGTGTCGCCAATTGACTAATTTGAGTCTCTATCTTGGATATCGAGGAGGTATTTGATTGAATGAGCTTTAATAAATCATCATTCTAAGGGTATTGATTCTGAGGAGGGTGTAGTGCAGTGTTTCCCTAATGATTATTAAATCCAGGTGGTGGAAGCATTTGCGCCAAGTTCTGCTGACCCATGAATTGCTGTGTGGTTTGGTTTTGATAACCCACCACTGGTTGTGAGAGCTGAGAATGTTGGGTCAGATGCCTGGGTTGCCCAGTTTGGTTTTGATTTTGGTGGAATTGATTCATACCGCCAAAGTTTTGCTATTGAAAATGCCCTTGACGAAACTGTTGTTGTGGTTTTTGGCTGAAATTTTGCTGAGGATAAGAGTTCATTCCCTACCGTCTGGTATGAGGTTTTTGATTCTCTTACCTCCACAAGAAATTTTGGTGGTACTTTCAACTGTTTGGGTTATTCTCGTTGAATATGTTTCCCTGGCTATGCCCGTAGTTATTTAATGCATTCAGTTGTTCGTAATGGTCTTCTGAATAGTTCTGCATTGATGGGCAGCCATCAACCGTGTGCATTGAACTTGCACAATAAGCACATGGTTCAGGTTCTACATTCACAACACTAACATTTTTCTTTAATTTCAACTCCTCAACTTATTGAGTAAGGAAATCTATTTTCGCACTCAGGTCCGGTGTATCTTTGACAACATACAATCCTCCCTTCTTAGCTGAATTACTTGCTTGATCCCTACTCTTTCTTGATTGGTCCCGACTTTTTGTGAAATCTCATTGTTGAGAATTCTCAGCCAATTTTCCAAGAAATCATAGGATTCACTTTCCCTGAGTTCCAGAAATCCTCTATTGTTCATAGATTCAATCAAATGTCGGTTAGCTGTATCAAGTCCGTTATAGAAGTCTTAGACCAACCTCCATTTGGCAAACCTATGGTGCGAGCATTTCAACAATAGATCCATGAACCTTTCCCATGCTTCGTGAATTTTTTCTCCTTCTTGCACGAAATCACAGATCTCGAGTCTCAATGTATTAGTCTTTGCCATAGGAAAGAATTTCGATAGAAATTTCTTAACTAGCTTATCCCAAGTGGTTATTGAGCCAGCTGGTAGTGCATTTAGCAAAGCTTTGGCTTTGGCTTTGGCTTTGGCTTTGGCTTTGTCCTTTATGGAGAAAGGAAACAACCTTAGCCTCACTGATTTTTCACTGAAATTCTGATACGCAGACGAACAAACTTCGATGAAATCTTTGATATGCATATATGGGTTTTCTCTTTCCATTCCATGAAAGATAGGGAGAATTTGAATCACATTCGTCCGTATTTCAAATCGGCCGCCTGGTGTAACGGGATAAGTGATACAAGAGGGTGTGTTTGTGATAATTGGAGCAAACAACTCCCTCAAGTTGGGTTCTTCTTCATTCCCATGCAGGGTTTCTTCAAATCCATTCGCAGCCATATCAACTTCGATTGATGGCTCGTTTGAAACTTCTCGTCTTGATCTTGTTTTCTTGCGATTTGAGTGACAAGCACGTTCGATTTCAAGAATAAAGGGTTCTAAAGATTTCTCTCTAGAAGACCTAGTGTGCATACAAAGATCAAGAGACCTTTGAAGTTTTAACAATTCCAAAAAAAAAATATCTCAATCGATTGAGGTAGATCAATCGATTGACACAAATTTAACTCTGTTTTTTTTTTTTTGTCAAAATTTTTTTTTTAAATACTTTTTTTTTTTTTTTTTTTTTAAAGTTCAAAATTTAAATTTCAAATTTCTAACTATATATTAAAATTTTTATTTATTTATTTATTTTTTTAAGTTCAAAATTTAAATTTCAAATTTTTTTTAAAACCACTTTTTTTTTTAAGTTCAAAATTTAAATTAAAAAAAAAATAAAAAAAAATTTCAAAATTTTATTTTATTTATTATTATTATTATTATATATATATTTTTTCAAAATTCAAATTAAAAATTTCAAATTTCAAAATTCAAAATTCAAAAGTTAAATTCAAATTCAAAAGTAAAATTCAAATTCAAATTCAATTTCAAAAGTTAAATTCCAATTCAAATTCAAAATATAAATTTAAATTTTAAAATTCAAAATCAAAACTCAAATCCAAATTCAAAAGTAAAATTCAAATTCAAAATTTAAGTTCAAATTTTAAAATTCAAAATTCAAATCCTAAAAAGGCAATGAATTAAAAAGACAATAAATTAAAAGGAAAAAATCTAAAAGGAACCTACAAATCCTACAAATAAACTAAAAGGAAATACTTTAAAAGGAATCTACAAATCCTAAAATCCTACTTAAGAAAAGAAAGGAAGAGAAGAAAATCTTACCAATCTTAAAGATCTTAAAAAAAAAAATCCTACAAATCCAAGATTTCAAAAATTCTAAACAATTCAAATTTTAAATTTCAAAATTCAAAATTTTATTTCTTTATCTTTATTTTATTTTATTTATTATTTATTTATTTTTAACTAGTAGAAATATTGATTTAAATCTAAAGAAATTCCTAAAGTTAACTATCTATTTAATAAAATTTTTATATTTTCTATATCCAATCCCCGACAACGGCACTAAAAACTTGTACCCTCGTTTTCCTACAAGCAAAACAATTTGAAAATAATATGATTACTGATTCATGCATACATTATCCTAGTTACTATGATACATTCACAAATAACATGAGTCATGTGCAAGGTATAACGTATCATAAATAAACAATCATTACATATTAATCAATCATATGACATCTTATATTAATCTATAAGATTAATCTAGGTTACGAGATAATCCTTCTACGCTCACTAATCTACAAGTTTAATGACTGTAGATAGATTTTCATTGGAAGCTTAATATTCAGCTAGAATAACTCAACCCTATGATTCAAGATTGAAAGTAAGAACAAAAAATTAAAAGGAAATCATTTACTCATCTAAGGTTCGCTTTCTCCTTGAACAAGAGAGCTAGTCTCTCATCTCTGATCTACACATCACACACCAATCTGATGTCACCAACATGATACTTTAATATTAATTGTCGAATCTTCCAGGAAAAGACTCAAAACCTCTACAACTATTGAATGAGAAAAAGTTTAAGAAAAGATCCTTTAACCTAATCACAATGTACTATTTATAAGCAATTTATAAAACACATGGAATTCTAGGCATATTCCTGCACATTTGAGCATTCAAATCACTTAAAAGGCAAACTTTTGGGTTCATTCTCGCAACCACGAAAATGGGCTCTCGGCCACGAACTCGGGTTTCTCTATATTCCTCCAAATTTCTATCTAAATTATCTTATCTTTTTGGTTCCTTATCTGCAACCCTAACTTTGCTGCTTGCCATTAGGTGTTTCTTGACTCATGTTCGTTACATCTTTTACTCATTTTGGAGCTTCTTTTTGGTCCAACCATCGTGTTGCATTGAATTCATAATTCTTGTGATTTTAATCTTGTTTTAAATTCGCAAGCGCATGAATCGAGATGTAGTCAGTGGGTGCAGAGTACGAGATCATTCCCATGAGGATTGGCCAGAAAATGTAAAAGAGGAAAGAGTAATCAATAAAGGAACTACCCCAAATCTATCACAATATTAAAACTAGTTTATGATTCTGAGAGTTTGATGGACAAAATAAAAACTAATAAATAAAATGGAATGAAACAAATGTTAAAAAGTAAGGATTATGATACTAAATCCTCCCATCGTTGATTTATCATTTATGAAATACAGATCTATTTATCGAGATATAATATTGTTACAGGATACACATCACATGAAATTGAACCCAATCATACATAAATCTGAGATCAAGGGGATATATGATTAGCATCCCATGAATGTATGATTAACATCCATATCTTATATTCATGTAAATTTCACCTTGCAAATATGAGATCACGGAGATGTACGATAACACCTCATGAATATATGATTAACATCCATACCCCAGATTGCAACCAGAATTTAATCCCTGGATAAATTTCATATTACAAATACGAGATCGTGGAGATGTATAATTAATATCCAATGAATGTATGATTGACATCCATACCTCAGACAATAATCAGAATTTACCTTGAGATAGGCAAAAGTCATATAAAAGATGATTGAGGTAAAATCACCATTGCAGATTCGAGATCATAGGGCATGATTCGCACATATATCTCAAATAGCAATCAAATTCTATCATCATCAACAATAATATAAGGGTAATTAAAGAATTAAAGGCACCTATGATAAGCTAATATCTCAATCGTAGATCTATATTATAATAAATGAATACTTCGGATAAAATTCATTAGATCTCCATCCTCAAAAAGACTTAGCTACACATACTAAAAATGAACAACATAATTGAAATAAATATTAAATACCGTAAAGAGCTTCAACAAATCCAAATTCAATAGCCTTTTAGTCCTGCTTTCAATGCCAAAAATCAAACTAATCTAAAATCTAAACCTAAGAAAATGGAAAAACAGTGCTTGAAAAAGAAAGGAAAAAGCTCAAAAGAAAACTAAAAGGCTCCCCAAAGGGAGAGACGACTAGAACTAATTCCTAAGTTTGCTTAAATAGGTCCTCAACCCAAGATTTGAAATTCAAATTCAAATTAAAGCTCAGGCCCCAACAGTCCATTTGCTCCAGTGTTCCAGTGTGAGTCAGTTTTATGCTCTTTTATACTTCTAATTGCATGCAATGACCAGATTTTCTTGAAACACCAAAAACCTTACAAATCTGTCAGCTAGCCTTCATCGGGTGGCTAAATGTAGGCTTTAGGGGGTGAAATATCATCATATTTCACCACTCATCACACCCCTAAACCTATACTTTGCTAGTCTTTGAGTAAAGGAGAAAATAACTAAACTGAAAAATAATCAATAAATGTCACTTTCGTAAGGAGCACGATTGCATTTAGCACATGCAACAAAGCCTTTAAACCACTAGGTGATCCCTAGTGGAAGAGTTTTGTCTCCTGAGAGTTTTCAGTGAAGTTACCCACAAACTTTCAAAATTTTCAAACTATCGGTAAAATTGAGTTTTCAAAACATGAGTTTCATATATATTTAGCTGCAAAGCGCAAAATCATTAATCAATTCATCATGTAAATTTTCAATTTTAAATATCAATGTTATACCAATCATACTAGTATCTATTCAAATTAGTCTATGCTCAAATCATTAGATAACTCATCTATTCATGCATAAATATAAAGTGCATGTACACTAATGCTAATATCCATTTATCTCAGAACTAGTCCAAACAGTAAATCATCGGATCTCATATTTTGACTCAATCCTCACAATAGATATACTCTCAATACAAAGCAAGCAAAAAGGTCTTACATGATACATAAAACACGATGCGATCAATGAACAAAAATAAATCTTATAAGAACAAATACTTGTATATCTTAAGTATATCATATCAAGTGTCATAAGTATCATATATTCACTCTTCACAAGGCAGTTACCAATGCAAGATCGGATCATGAAGGTCTTTTATAGTGTTGCAATGGAGCTTGGGTAAGGGTAAGAAAAAAATGGGAAGTTGGGATTCAAAATTTTTGAGAAATTGGAAAAAGAACTAACTTATGATTTTTATATTTTTTTTCTTTTTCTTTTCTAACCTCTCACTATTTTTCTCAATATTTTTTTATTTTCTCAACTTTCTTTTCTTTTCTCTCTCATTTTTCTTCTTTTGAATTTCATTTTCTTGAAGCACCTCATATTTTTCATTCTTTTTCAAAAATTTTCGTTTTCTTCTTCTCTCTTTTTTTTTTCATATTTCTGTCATACACTCAGTAAACACCACAACTCGGTATCTCTCTACTTACTTTCTTTTCGTTCATTCTCATCTCTCGTTCCTAATTTCTCAAAAATAAGAAAGGTAAGACTGAATTTTTTAAAATGGTGAAGAGATAAAGGTTAACGTGGCTTATTAAAGAATGTATAAAGACAAATTTGTCAATGAGCTCAAAGGGGTACTAAAAGGATAAATTTACATGAGGTGTGATATTTTAAGCACAAATGAGCCAAAGATAACCTTCAATCATATCCTCAAAAGATGGTAACCTTGCCTATTTGTCTTGAGCAAATATACAATACGCTCCAGCACAATAATATAAATTTAATATCATGCAAAGTCACAAGTCAAAATAAAATGTATAAGATTATTCAAAAATAATTCGCATTCAAAGACAACTCCAAGTTTATGTAAACTCTCATCAAGGATGGAAAATTGGCTCTAAAGCTCACCGGGTTTAGTCTCCACTAAGAACCTAGGATTTAATGTTTAAAATAGTTCATTGATTTCTAGATCTTAAGCATAATATATGTGCCTAAAATGTGTAGGCATAAATTTCAGGACTATCATCGAATTATCACATTAAATTTCATTATCCTAGATAGAAGTAATCAAAATATGACATTGATATTTTCAAAATTAAATTCACATGCATCATCAACTAAAGTTTGAACACTATCGCAAAATAACATGTGTGTTGGCTCCAAACTTTTTTTTTTTGGTGATTTTAAGAGTATCAAAATAATAAAATCACACAAACCTCCAAACCTGAATAAAACAATGTCTTCATTATTGACAATAAATAAAATATTAGAGTAAAGTGAGAAAACATACCTGGAGTAATGATTTGAGGCTCGTGGTGACACATAAAAAGGAGATAGAAAAAAACTTCTTCCAAACCTGCATGAAAATATACCAGTATATCCAAACATCCTCATCACATGAAAAAAATGTCAATAATAGTGAGGAGATTATCAAAGCTAACTAAATGCTTACTCGAATAACACTATCAAAATCACAATCAACCATAAAAATGAGTGTATCTAAGCAATTTTTAAAATTTTATTTATTTATTTATTTATTTTTTCTTTTTAAATTTATTTATTTATTTATCGGTAAAATAATGTCAATTATTTTAAATTTTATGGACCATCAACTTCTTTGCTCTAATGTTCATGCGTTTGTTGTTCTTATGCTCTTTTATGCTTCCAAATGCATCTAATGGGCAAATCTTTCTGAAATAATTAGAGCTTCACAAATATGTCAGATTGCTCTCATTAGATGACTAAATGAGGCTTAAAGAGGTGAAATATGATTATATTTCACCACTCATCACATGTGATGAGTAGTGAAATAGAATTCAAGAAGTCCGAGACATCCAAAAAGTCGGTTGCTAAGGACAACTATGGAAAAGGTGGGGGGGACAAACCCTCACAATCTAAAGAGGATGCCAACAAACCATTGCATGATAAGCCTTCAAGAAACGATAAGCCGAAGTATGACATCTCCAAGACTCGCGACTTGAAGTGCTTCTTATGCGACGGGCCGTACATGGCAAGGGAGTGCCCAAAGAGAAAAGCCCTTACAACCCTTGCCTCTCAGCTAGACGAGAAGGACTACGCGGAAGACACGACGATGGGGTCTCTACGACTCTTAAATGTGGTTAAGAAACAATCTGAGGCCTCAAAGCAACATGAGAACCCGAAGCCCATGAACAAAGGGCTTATGTACATTGAAGTGACCATCAATGGGAAGACCACACGTGCTATGGTGGATACGGGTGCCACACATAACTTTATCTCGGTGGAAGAGGCAAACTGATTGGACGTAAAAGTGATCAAAGAGCAAGGGTGGCTCAAGGTCGCAACTCGGATGCGAGGCCCATCCATGACACAACACGAGAGGTGGCGCTAATCGTTAGAGACTGGAAAGGGGCTGTGGACTTATCGGTGGTGTCGATGGACGACTTTCAAGTTGTATTGGGGATGAATTTCCTTAACAAAGTGAAGGTGGTGCCCATGCCTTTTTTCAACACCGTCTGTATTATGGACGAGAGCGCTCCATGCATAGTTCTCATGGTACGAGGAACCAAGACAACTACAAAGCCTCTATCAGCCCTATAGTTAGCAAATGACATAAAGAAAGGCGAAGTAACGTTCCTAGCAATGCTCTCACAAAAAGAGGAGAGCACCGTGAAACCAATGCCTAAGGAAATTGGGAAGGTGTTAAGCCAATACCAAGACGTGATGCCTCCGAAGCTACCCAAGAAACTACCACCTGGGAGAGAGGTGGGCCACAAAATCGAGTTAAAACCCGAGAAAAGCCACTTGCCAAAGCACCTTATAGCATGGCACCACTGGAGTTGGAAGAGTTGCGGATACAACTCAAATACTTGTTGGATGCAGGCTACATCCAACCGTCCACGGCCCCATACGGAGTACCAATGTTATTTCAGAAGAAACACGACGACTCCCTATGATTATGCATCGACTATAGGTCGCTCAACAAGGTCACGATCAAGAGCACGTATCCCATACTGCTCATAGCAGACCTCTTCGATCAATTGAGAGGAGCTCGTTACTTCTCGAAGCTTGACTTGAGATCGAGGTACTATCAAGTCTGCCTCGCTGAAGGAGACGAATCGAAGACTACATGTGTGACTAGGTATGACTGACTCATATGAGTTCCTTGTTATGCTCTTTGACCTTACCAATGCCCCATCAACATTTTGCATCTTCATGAACAAAATATCCCACCCCTATCTAGATTGATTCGTTGTGGTATACCTCGCCGACATCGTTATCTATAGCAACACATTAGAGGAACACATCAAACACTTGAGGAAGGTATTCCAGCTGCTCCGAGAGAAGGAGTTATATGTAAAGAAGGAAAAGTGCTCCTTTGCACAACTGGAAGTAATGTTCCTAGAGCATAAGATTTGCGACGACAAACTAAGCATGGATAGTAGCAAGGTGAGAGCCATCCATGAATGGGAGCTGCCTATGAAAGTAATCGAGCTTAGATCATTTTTAGGCTTGGTGAATTATTATCGGAGATTTATCAAGGAGTACTCAGGAAAGGTGACACCCCTCACTGATCTACTGACGAAAAATATATCATGGGCATGGACAGACAAATGCCACTGGGTCTTCGAGGGTTTGAAGAAGGTGATCATGGAAGAGCACGTTTTGAGCTTATCAGACCTTGACAAGCCTTATGAATTTCAAATTGATGCATCCGACTTTGCTATCGGCGGAGTATTGGTACAAGATGGCCACCCCATAGCCTATGCGAGTCGGAAGCTTAACGACACAAAGAAGCGCTACACCACCTAAGAAAAAGAGATGACTGTGGTGGTGCATTGCTTAAGGACTTGGGGACACTACCTCTTAGGATCCAAGTTCGTGGTGAAAGTTGATAATGTTGCCACTAGCTACTTCCAGTCCTAGAAGAAATTGAGTCCCAAGCAAGCTAGATGGCAAAACTTCTTGCCAGAGTTCAATTTGGTGCTTGAATACAAGCCAGGAAGAACTAATCTAGCGAGTTGGCAACTTTGAAGAGAGAAGAGTTGGCTACGATTAGCCGACTCTAAGGCATACTCCCAGATTGCATAAATGAGAGATTGAAGGAAGATCCTCTAGCAAAGTGCTAGAGGTGGCACATGTGGGTAACACCAAGCGATTTTAGGAGGATGATGGGTTACTCTATGCTAAAGGAGGAGGACTTTATTGACCTAAGTGAGATAACTTAAGGAAAGAACTTATCAAAGAGTGTCATGATACTCGGTGGCCTGGCCACTCGGGCTAACGTTGCACAATGCACTCTTTGAGTCAGCTTATTATTTGCCTCAGATGGAAAGCAGTGTTGAGGCCTACGTAAAGACTTGTCTTGTGTTTCAACAAGAGAAAATAGAATAACGACAACCTGGGGGATTATTGGACCCCCTACCCATCCTTATGAAACCATGGGAGAGCGTATCCATAGACTTCATCAACGTGTTACCCCAATCGAAGGTATACAGATCTATCATGGTGGTGGTAGAC
Source organism: Chloranthus sessilifolius (assembly GCA_021018995.1). Lineage (NCBI taxonomy): Eukaryota > Viridiplantae > Streptophyta > Magnoliopsida > Chloranthales > Chloranthaceae > Chloranthus > Chloranthus sessilifolius. The sequence goes on from CM037592.1 coordinate 121,086,908, forward strand.
AGGTTCTCCAAGTACGGTACATTCATTGCTGCTACAACAAATTGCACTGTCGAAGGAGCCGCACGCCTATTCCTAAGGAATGTGGTGAAATATTGGGGAGTGCTACAAACCATCATAAGTGATTGGGATCCTCGGTTCACTGGAAGGTTTTAGACCAACTTGTTCAAGTTGTGGGGTCGGACTTACACTTCTCTACAAGCTTCCATCCCCAATCTGATGGACTTACACTTTCTACAACACTTTGTAAGTGTCAACCAAAGAGATTGGGTGAAGATGTTAATTCTTTTATAACCTGCAAAGGAGCGAGTCTACACATCACAACCCATTTGAGCTAGTAACGGGTCAACAACCACTAACTCCTCACACTATTGTTACGGGGTACACAGGAAAGAGTCCAAATGCCTACCAATTAGCCAAAGGGTGGCAAGAAAAAGTAGACATGGCAAGAACACACCTTGAAAAAGCCACCAAGAGAATGAAGTGGGCAGATACAAAGAGGTGGCCCGTCGAATACCAAGTAGGTGACTTGGTAATGATCAAACTCATACCCTAACAATTCAAGATCTTCAGGAAGGTACGCAAGGGATTGATCCGAAAATACGAGGGCCCCTTTCTAATCACTAAAAAGGTAGGCAAGGTGTCCTACCAGATTTAGCTACCCGAGAAGCTGAAGATCCATCCGATCTTCCATCTTAGCAATTTAAAGTCATACCACGAAGACACGGAGGAACCAAGTCGAGGCATCTCAAAGCGAGCCCTAACTGCCGTAACAACTTCGTTCAACAAAGAAGTCGAGAATATCCTCACAGATAGAGTAATAAGGCATCGAGATGTTCTCTACAAATAGTACCTTGTAAAATGGAAAGGGCTATCAGACAACGAGGCTAGTTAGGAGCATGTTGACACGCTATGACAATTTGCGAAACAAATACGGCGATTTGAAGAAGATGCGACAATGACGTCGCCAACATAGCTGGGAGAGAGCGTTACGACCCGCACTTCACATAAAGTCTTTCCCACCGTATTTGTACATTAGTGTATATATGAGATTATGTACATACCAGAATGACTCTAGATAAAAGAAGAACTTAGAGTCCTGAAAGAGTGTAGAAATTTAGAGAATGAACCTAAGAAGAATGTAGAACCAAAGAAGTGTGGAGAAGTTTCTAGAGAGAATTCTAGAACTTTCCCAACCGTTAGATGTGAGACACACGTCTCAATTTCACACCGTCCATTGTACACTTTGTAGCCTATAAATAGGGTAGAGGGCCTCATTTGCAAGACACCTCACAACTTGTAAAACATTCTTGAGTTGAATACAAAGAGCATTCTTTCAATTCCCTCTCTTGAGCTATCTTTTACTCTCTTAGTCCCTCTGCAAGTTTTCGAAAGTTAGACTAATCTTGCGACGTTAGGGAGCGAATAAGCGCAAGAGCCGTATGGATTGTCGGAGTGCAACACTAAGTCCGTGACATTCAACCCTTATAACTAAGAATAACAATTGGTATTGGCGTGTATAAATTTGATGGTTCATATCTCCCAAATATCTGATTTTTGGGCTCATTGCCCTTCAATTCATGATCTACAACTTTGATGATACAGATCACCTAGGCTTGAACCACTACCACTGATGGTGTTAACATCATTAAACACCATTGGGTACCTCTATTCGTGCCAACCAGTTTACTGAATCACCAACGCTCGAAACCCCTTGAAACCAATCGATTGCTTAACATCAGATGATGGAAATCGTTCTTTACCCTGATTTTCCACACGAAGGATCTTGAGATCATGAGTGTACTATCGGACGGTCAGTTTTTTATTCTACGTGGCACGAATACTCAAAAAGTAACCATAAAATCATATGGCGCACATTATGCTCAAACGTAAATTTTGGCCCCCTTTTTTTGGCATCTGTGACACATGGAATTAAAAACTGACTGTCTGATAGTAATATCATAGTCTCAAGATCCCTTGTGTGGAGGATCATAGTGAAAAACGAGCTCCATTGTCTGATTTCAAGTTGTTAATTGGGTTTCCGAAGTTGGTGCTTTCAGAAAACCTGTTGGTGCGAATAGAGGTACCCAACACCATTTTGGTGTTTAAATGAAGTTAAGGAGAGTCTGGTTGATTGGCTCGGTGGGCCCGCAACCCGGCCCGGGTCTGACCCCAAAAATCCATGCTGTTTTAGTGACTAAACCCGGCCTAGATATATGTGGGGTTAGGGCTTGATGATGTGAAGCCCGCTTAAACCCTACCTGGGTACTCATTATATGGCAGCCATTACTTGCACACGCTATTTAAGTGATTGCACCGGATTGTACCGAATTTAGAAGAAAGACTTGCAAGGTTGGTGACCTCCTCTACTATGTGAAAACACCATCTAAGCAGTTTGATTTGAAGGCCATGATTCAAAGATATCAACTGCAAAAGATTAGAAGCCCCTACCCGGGTACTCATTATATGGTAGCCATTACTTGCACACACTTTTCAAGTGATTGCACCGGATTGTACCGAATTTAAAAGAAAGACTTACAAGTTTGGCGACCACTACTATGTGAAAACACCATCTAAGCCGCTTGATTTGAAGGCCATGATTCAAAGCTATCAATTGCAAAAGATTAGAACAAAATACAATTTTCATCAATTGATGAAATATAGTCAAAGGCTATTATATAATTCAACAGTTGACTACAATAGATCATATGACAAGTATCGTGTTTTGCTCAAATTTTATGTACTAGAGATCTATTGATCATGAACTTCAAATCAGACGGCCCATATTGTATTTTTGCATATCATATGTCCCTAAAATATCAAGTCTTTCTTTAAATTCAGTGTAGTACTCGAAAAACGTGTGCAAGTAATGACTCCCTCATATATATATATATATATATATATATATATATATATATATATATAGGAAAAAGGCCTCCGTCCTCCATAGGACCACATAGAATAAAATACCGTCATGGTTCATGGTTCATGACTTATATCAAAATTATATTTATAATTAATTAAAAAAAAAAAAAAGCTTTCCGAATAAAATAAATAACTTTGTATAAAAAATTTTCAAAAGAAAAACCGGCAATGCCGGCACGCCATAGGGTCATGGCTTATATCAAAATTAGATTCATAATTTACCTTTAAAAAAAAAAAAAACTTACTGTTTTCAAGAAAAGAGTTTATGAAGAAAAAAGGGAGGTGAAACTTGCATACGAGATTTGCATTGCGGCACATGGTTAAAAAGAAAAACTTTATATTTTTGGGATTTATGACAGGTGAAACACCATCTAAACTGTTTGATTTGAAGAACTTGATGGAAATGTCTTTCAGGCAAGATTGTCACGAAACGTTAACTTTATGATCTGATTGAATACAGTCAAAGGCCATCATTCGACAGTGGTTTGCTCCAACAAATCGGATGATAGAGATATGTTTCGTACCAATTTTTGGCTTCAAAATACTTTACATCATAGTATTCAGATCAAACGGCTTAGATGGTGTTTCACATGACATTGATCCCAAAAGTAATATTAATTTGTGGGAAAAATCATAAAACTAACTTTCACAACAAATTATTAATATTCCCCTTTCTTTCTCTCTCGTTTTTCTTTTCCTCCACTTACTAGTACTAGTATTTACCGCCATGGATTTTCTCCTGTTAAAGTCCTTGACTGCCATGAATCAGAAGGTGGCGATCATTTTTTATCCCACTATTAGATGACTAGATGTTGATTTCATTTGGCACACATCCCAAAAATGACTGATCATGAGCGTACCATAAGAAGGGTTCTTGTGTCACTTTGCAATGTGTTCAACGTGGGACCAATATCTTACTGTATAATAGGTCGGCCATTACCTCGAAATCTGTTATGTTAAAGATTGAGACAAAAAAAATCTCCATAGTCTCATTCAAGGCAGGCATGTGCCACTTGTCGAAAATCCTGGACTACCTTAAGGCTGTGTTTGGATTAGCTCTTATAAGAGCAGAAGCAGCTCTTTGCCTGCTCTCTGTCAGAGCAGATTAAGTCTGCTATGAGATAGAGCAGGCATAGAGCAGCTTTATCACTTACAACAACTCCCCGCCAGAGTAAATGAGGCAAGGATCTGTGTTATCAAATATAAAAATAGTTTTATGTCGGAGCCAAAAACTGAAAGAGCTGCTCTTTGCCCCAAAAGAGCTAACCCAAACGCAGCCTAAGATCTGATGGGGAGAGTTTTCTCTTCTAAACCGCCAGTCCTCTAGCATTTAATCAAAACTACCTTGTTTTTAATTTTATTGGCTGATATTAAAATGCACCAATCAGATGGTGTAAAATCTATGTTACACCCATTCGATTTTATCAATAAGAGAGAGTCAATTTGGTCGTTGTCTGTTCGATCATCCTCTAACCTAGACGATCGTCTAGTATTAGACAATCATTTAGTATATCAAACAGATGTCCAGTTTATCAGATGGTCATCCAGTATTTGACTTACTATTATGATCAGGGTTTTAATTTGACCTTGTTAATGGTGAATGATGGGCGAAGCACCAAGACCCGGTGCTTGAGCACACAATGTATCATGGCCCATACTTTTTAATTTAAGAAATCTCTATATATGATTCTGTTTACTCAATAATAGAAATCGAAAATCCTATGAATCTTTCTACTTTAGACCATTTAAAGCAAAAAGTTTAATTCCAATATTCATGAGACTTATTTGATAAGCAATTAGAATCCTAAAAGGACTTTTATTTTTTTAACAAAAATCAACTTGCCGTTTGAGACTCTTTTCCCAATTACCTTTTTCGTTATAAATAGAAAATTCAGAGAATGCAAGGCCATTATCTCTCAATCGTCTCTCTCTCTCTCTCTCTCTCTCACTTTGCCCTTCTCTTCTCTGTAAAAGCACAACCACTGTGCACCACCTCTCTCCCTTACGTGAAATCCTCTCTCACTTTTCCCTTCTCTGTAAAAGCACAACCACCATGCACCACCTCTCTCCCTTAAGCGAAATCCATGGCCGAGCTCCCTCTCCTAGAGTCTAATCACCTTTCCATCAAGGATCTTCATCATTGTGAATGTTCAATCATAATAAAAGATTTCTCGCGAAAGGAACTCGGGCAAATCGTTGCTCGAATCCATTCTCTGTCAAGCTAAATCATCGCTCGAAATCCTAAATAACCCTAAAAGAAATCAAGAAGAAAGGATTCAAAACTATGTTGAGAAAACTCGACATGGGCTTAAAATTTGATACTCGATCGGTTGAAATTCAAACTCGACCGATTGAGATTATATATTTATATAGAGGACTATATCCTCTGGTTGATCTCGATTGGTTGAAACCTAAAATTGACTAGTCGAGTTCTGTTCATAACTTCCTTTTAGTATTCTCGATCGGCCGAAATCCTGTTTTCGACCAGTCTAGTTTTGGTTACTTCAGAATTCCTTTTCATTCCATCTTGACTAGTTGAAAACTCATTTTCGACCAGTCGAGGTTGAATTCCTTTCAGCCTTAATTTATCATTTTGATCGGTCAAAATCTATTTTCGACCAGTCGAGGTTATATTCTAATAAAAACTGTTGTCCTATGCTTCATCTAGATTGGTCGAGAACCATTTTCAATCAGTCGAGATTGACAGTCTGAGACTGTTTCCCCTCCTCAAATTCGAACTTCGACATCTTTTCGTTGGAACATTTGATTTAAGCGAAACATGACTTGAGGCTATAATTTTTGGACCTTTCAGATACAATGGGAATATCCGTTATATCTTTTAAGGCTCTTACAATTCATGAATGGGGACACTTGTGTCTCTTTAGGATCCGAAATGTGTCCAATCGTTTTATCGATCAAATCATCAACTTCCAGAAACACAATTAACCCTAGTGAAGAATAATTAGACTCAATCATAAAATAAACATATTGAAATAATTTTTATTCACTATTTTTACTCAATGCTTTATTGTTATGCTTAATATTAATTTTCTTTATGAACACCAATGTTTAAGGTGCATGATGTAGCTTCTTTCTAATATATACTCAACATCATCATATGACATTCATCATGTAGAAAATTACGTTAAGGTATACACATGTTAAGTTAAGAATAAGATATGACACATGATATAAGCCATTGTCACGGTAGAGTTTCTGTCATGGTCACGTGAAGTTTGGAATGTAGGCATCCATGTACGGATGCAACACTTTTATAGTAATATGAGATACCACACGAAGTACATCCAGATTACTACGGAACCCGTCCCTTAGAAAACGTGGTTTAGTGAAGCCTATCGCATCGTGACTTATTTCAATTAAGTTTTAAGTAAAGATGAGAAATAAACATGTTAAAATATGATATATTAAAAAAGTGGGAACTTAAGCCCACGTAAATATGAAATGGGGGCAGGGACCTAAGTCCAAAATCGAATAATGATATGATAGGTTAAGACACACTGTGAAGGTCAACTGAACACGAATTAAGTTTTACATGTGTCATCCCTTACGTGCCACCGTAAGGGACCAATGTCTGTAGCTAAGATGGGTTTTAAGAACAATATATTAGTTTTGTCTAGAACTAAAGGGACATTGTTGTTACGATGTGCGCAACCTCATATGGCTGGATGGTGGTTTATATTATGATATGGAGGTTAAGTGATTATATACACGTGGGCCTCGTGTGGTAGGCTCGAGCAGCGACCCTGACATAGGTCGTTTGATTAAGATAAGCCACGAAGTACATTGTATAGGTATATGGAGTAATAATAAAACTTCTGATATGTCACGTATGATAAGTTGATAAAATAAATAGGAAAAAAAATAAGAAATATAAGTATCATGCACATTCCATTCTATATTATGCTTTTCAATTTTGATATGACATGTTATGAGGTTTTAGATATTTTTGACATCATGTAGTATTGTTTGGTCTATTTCAAAATACACTGCAACTCAAGCAATTGCACATATGATCAACTGGATAAGTTATGGTGGATCGATTGTACAACTCACTGAGTTTACACGATTGAGTAAACTCACCCTCCTCTCAAAGTTTAACAGTTTCAGGTAAAGACTCCGATCATCCCACTTATTTGGGAAATAAATCCCACACAACAAAACACTCACATTGACATATATGAGAATAAATCTCACCCAACAACCCTCACTTTATTAATATAAAGGAGGAAGGAAGCATGGAGTGTAGAATCCATCACCTCGAGCCTCACAAAGGAGGGAGGATACCAACTGAGCTACTACTCAATCAGTTTATGGAGGACTCTTGCTCGCTAAAAAAATCGGACAAAAGTGGGTTCATACGTTTATTAATTCAATGATGGTGCTAGCGAGGAGTTTCAATCTCTACTTTCGATATGCTTAAATGGTTGATGGAGTTGTTTTTTGCCCCAATCTTTCACATAATGGATCTTGAGATCAAGGGTTTGCCATCAGATAATCATATTTTTATTGTACGTGCCATGCATCTCGAAAATGATTTTAAGAACCGCACTTGATGGTAGGCTCAAGATCTCCTAATCAATTGTGAGGACGATTGGGCAAACCAAGATCTCCATCGTCTAATTCAAAGCGACTAACAATTATGCATGTGAAACTGAGGTTGTACATAGATGAACCCATGAGATTTATTAGAGAAGTGTTGGAGACCTTACTTACGTTTTAGCCCAAAGCGTCGGCGAAATAAATTTTCTGCAAAAAAATTATATAAAATTTTGTAGGTAATAAATGTACATTGTCCATATGTTGTGGGAACCACTCCCTCTCCTAAACGGTGGGAAAAATCATTTTTTAATGTAAAGGTTTTACATACAAATTTGGCTTTTTAACTTGTTGCCAAACAGGGCCTTAGGGACGGTCAACTATTTATAGAGATAAAATGCTAATAATAATCCTCTAAGCTCAAGATTCGTAGTAGTGGTGACATTTTGAATATTTCTATAGATTGTCAACCAGATCCCCATTCCAAGCTATGCAAAATTTTATGAAATGTACTTCGACCAGTTTGAGAATTGATTTCATTTGCAAGGGTAACAAACTCGGTGTCGATACCGGGTATCAGCCCATTTGCTGGACCGATACGTGTTGGTCGATACCAATTTTTTTTTTTCTTTAAAGAAAAAAGAAAGTATTGGGTGTAGCCAGAATTTTCCTTTGATAAGGGCTAGCGATGGTTGATAAATGTTAATAGTCATTCTTTCATAGTTTTGGGGACTTGTATATCGTAGATTTGGGGGTTTGCACATAGAAAAAGGCTATATCAGGCACCACACTCTTTTATGTGGCTACGTCCTTAGTATCGACCAATATTATCAACACAATATTGAGACCGATATTGTCACCAATATTGATTCGGTACCAGCATCAATTTTCGGCTGGACTGATATGTACGACTAGTACTTGGCACCGTGGCCATTAGCATGTTTCGATCATAGTTACCAAGTCGGAATTAGGGAAAAGATCGGCTATGCAAAAAAAGAAAAAGAAAATGTGAAAATTTGGGTAAATAATTGAGAAGTATTTGGGAAAAAGTAATGAATATAGATATTTTTTTATCAGTAAGAGAAATCCATTAAAAAAGCCAACGAGGAGCTGGGAGAATATAGGACGAAGACCAACCAAAAAGCGACAGAAAGGGAAACAAACCAAAAGAAAGGAAAGAAGAAAAAAACCTAGCGAGGGGGCAAGGGAACTGAGGGCTACAACACCCTCCCCCCCCTCTCCCTAATAAAACCCTAGAACGTGGCACCTTCCAGGACTGACTCCATCGAAACGGCAGAGGGCACCCAAAGATAAATCAGATCTCTAATCAATTTCAGCATCACCCGTGTGGGCCGACGTCTGCGATTAAACACCCGGGCGTTCCTCTCCAACCAAATGCCCCAAAACGAGCTAACCATTCCTACAAATTGAGGGCCCCACCACGAAGTCATGAGTTGCTGAATACTCTTAGGCATCACCCACATCAGCTCAAATGATTTAAGGATGGTGCCCCAAATCTTGGAAGCTACCCGATAGTGAAGGAAGAGATGGGGGATGGACTCCTCATGCCCTAAACATATAGGGCACCTGATGAGCAGCACCTGCCCTCTAACAATAAGCTGGTCGATGGTTAACACCCTACCCCGAATAATTGTCCAATAGAAGAACCTGACTTTAGGGGGGATGGGGGCAGACTACATAAAGGACCAATCTATTTTGACCATCGGTCTCGCAGCCAATAAATTGTAAAAAGATCGAACCGAGAAATTCCCATCTCTTCCTAACCACAACCGACGGTCCCTCCCTTGCAAGTGCCTGGTCGGCTCGGAAATGACCCGAAGAAGGGAAAGGAAAGATTCCACCTCCTCGTCAGTAAAAGGCCTCCTAGGAGCCAGGTCCCAAGAGGTACGCGCCCCATCCTGACAATAAGTCTTAGCCACTGTGACATTGGGAATAGCCATTAACCTGTATATGTTTGGAAACATAGACTTTAGGGGAAAGAAAGCGGCCCATGGTCTTCCCAAAAGCGGATGCGCGATCCATCTCCCAGCTAAAGTGAACCCATCTGTTAAATCTCGGCCAGATCTTAGATATGCCTTTCCGCCATGCCGACGTCCTTCTAGAAGCCAAATTATTCACCCCCCAACGCTCCCAACGCCAACCATACTTCTCAACAAGCACCAAGTTCCACAAGCTGTCTCTCATCCTCCATACCAGACCTCCAAAGCCATTTACCAAGCAACGCAATGTTAGTAAGCTGAAGGTTGCGAATACCAAGCCTGCCACAACCTCGCGGGAGCTGACAGATCTCCCAACTAACTAGGTGATATTTTTTCTCCAATCCAGTCCCCTCTCAAAGAAAATCCCATTCAATCTTTTCCAATTTATGAACCACCTCCATTGGGCAAGGGAAGATGGACATAAAGAAAATCAGGAGATTAGTAAGAACAGATTTAACCAAAACTAGTCGACCCCTGCTGCTTAACATTTTTCCTTTCCAAGATGCCAATCGGCTCTGGAAACAGTGAACAACCGGATCCCATGCTTGGGAATTCGGTTTTGATAAACCAAGAGGGAGCCCAAGGTAGGTAGTTGGGAATAGCTCGTAGCCACACTCAGCTTCCCTAGCCAGAACCTCTCCCTCCATTCTGTCAATGCTCACTCTCAATACCTTCGATTTAGAGAGATTAATCCACTGCCCAGAAAGCGCCTTATACACTGCTAAAACTTTAGCCAGAGCCTGGATTTCAAATGGGATCGCCTTGTAGAAGAGAATGGTATCATCCGCATACTGGAGATGCGATAGCCAGCTACCACCCCTGGAAATGGGGACGCCGGAAATAAAGTTGGCTAGACGAGCCTGGTGAACCAGACCACCCAGACCTTCCCCCACCATATTGAAGAGAAAGAGGGAGAGTGGATCTCCCTGTCGAAGCCCCCTAGTACTCTTGAAATAACTCGCGGATGAGCCATTAACCAACACAAAGAACCAAGGAGTGGAGAAACAAGCCACCATCCATCTCCTCCACCGATCTCCAAACCCAAAACGACACAACATGTATTCTAAGAAATCCCAGCTAACCGGGTCATATGCCTTCTCCATATCAATTTTCCACATCACCGCCAGGAAAAGGTCGCGATGAGTAGAATGGATAGCCTCCTGAGCCACCATAAAGGTATCTAGTAGCTGCCTATTGCGGACAAAAGCCCCTTGGTAATGGGAGATCAGCTTTCCCATCAACAACTTTAGGCGATTCTCAAGAACCTTGGAGATGATCTTAAAGAGGCAGTTTAGCAGGCTGATAGGACGAAAGTCGTTGATATCATCAGCCCCCTCTTTCTTAGGAACGAGCACAATGAAAGTAGAATTGAGACTCCTCCCGATCGACGCGCAATCATGGAACTCACGAAAAAAATCCATAATCCCATCCTTGATGGTAGACCAGAAGCAGTGGAAAAATTCCATGGTAAATCCATTAGGGTTTGGTGACTTGTTTCTCTCACCAAACCTGATTGCGTCCCAAACCTCCTCTTCCTTGAACTGACACTCCATATCAACCGCCTCCTCCCGGGCCAATGACGGGAACGGAACCCTGTCTTGCTTAGGTCTATCCCAAACCTCCTCCTGATACAAGTTCTTGTAAAATTGAACCACCTTCGACCTGATCTACTCCTGCTCCCCATGTACAACTCCATCCATACTGATCTTGCTCATGAAGTTATTTTTCCTCCTAGCATTAGCTATAGCATGAAAAAATTTGGTGTTATTATCGCGCCTGAAGCCAATGGACCTTCGACTTTTGTTTCCAACTGGTTTCATCTTGGAGGCATTGATCACTAATCTCCATTTTAAGCTGCAGCCGTTGTTCACTTTCTGCTGGAGATAGACTACGCTCTTCTTCAATCTGATCCAACACCGTAAGCTGGCCTAAACACTTATCCCTCCAGATATGAACCATACCGAAGGATTCTCTATTCCACACTTTGATATGCCCCTTAACGTGATTCAACCTTGAGGCCAACTTAAAAGCAGTCGATCTCTGAGGGTTACACTCTAACCACCAAACGGGAGCCAAGTTCTTGAAATCCGCCCTTAAAAGCCACATATTGTCAAATCGAAAGGAGGTTGGACCTCTACCCACCGAATCACAATGGAGAATAATGGGCCTATGATATGAGACCGCCCTAGCAAAGCCATTGAGAATCGCATTCGGGAACAGGTCCAACCACTTAGAATTTGCCATAAACCTGTCAATCCGACTAAAGACCGCCGAATCTTGGAGATTGGACCAAGAGATATGAGCACCCATCAACGAAAAGTCAATGAGAGCCCAATCTTGAACAAACGAATTAATAGCCGCCATTGAAGCACGATCGGGGGGCAGACCTGACTTCTCATGGGGAAAGCGCACCGCATTAAAATCCCCCCCTACACACCAAGGAACTTCCCAACGACCAGCAATCGCAGCCATCTCAATCCAAAATTCCTCCCTATGGAGATAAGAAGATGGGCCATAGACCCCAGTAAACGCCCACTTTTTACCGTTATCCTTATTTTCCATAACCACGGAGGCCGAGAACAAACCCACTTCCTCGTCCACCTTATTGAACAACATATAATCCCACACAACCAAGATACGACCCGAGGCCCCTTCGGAATCCACGCCAATCCAATCCCAACGGTTACCCCCTAATATCCAAGAATCTTTGCCCGAATCACATTGGCCCCACTTGGTCTCTTGCAAAGTAATCACCGCAGGCTTGTGTGTGCTAATAATTTGCTTCACTCCTGCCCTTTTTTTCGGGTCGCACGCATCCCTAACATTTCAGGAAAAGAGCTTCATAGGAACCAGATAAAAACCCGCCCAACCGGAAGAGTCGACCCTAAAGATCGCTCCCTCCCTTCCCGTCGGACATACCCCATGCCAATCTTGCAAGCTCTCTCGATTTGGCTCGGCTGTCCCTAGAGACCATTCACTTTTTCTAGACCGTTCACTTTTTTTGAAAGAACGAGGTCGATCTAAACACCTCACGCAGGGACTCATCAGCTCCGTTAAACGACATCCCAAGCTCCCTATCGAAAGCGATAACACTATCAAGCTTGTCACCGTCGGAATGACTTGTGGAGAGATCTTTAGACTCCGAATTGACCACTTGAAAAGAGCACTCCACCCAGCGGCCTTCCTTGTTTTGTCGGAGCTATCTGAGAGGGCGAGGGCCACTTGTCGACGAGGAGCCCTCAGACAAACATAAGGAATCATCAGAGCCCGAGCTGTCGGGAATGGTAGGCATCGCAAAAGTGCCTGCGGGAGATTTCAATATCACAATCTCAATGTGAGATCTGTGCACAAGTGCTGCCATGTGTATATCTTGTTATGTAACAACCCTTTGATAAAGGGATTCTATCCATCAAAGACTCCTAGTCAACAATGACTCTTTGAGAAGTCGTTCAGCCTCAGCTAGGATTCTTCCATGGATTGCTCATCTGAAGGATCTTTGACCAGTTTATTATGCCCCCTCAAATTGGGCCCGGGATAGGAGTAGAGGCCTAGTTTGGTTCTTAAGGCACAAAATTGAGCTTTAGCCAGAGGTTTGGTGAGAATGTCTGCAAGTTGGAATGAAGATGGCATAAATCGAGTGATTAACAAGCCAAGAGCCACCCTTTCGCGAACATAATGAAAATCGAGTTCGATATGTTTAGTGCGACCATGAAACACGTGATTAACCGTCATATGGAGCGCACTAATGTTATCACAATGTAATACGGGAGGGGTGGAGAGAGAGACCAATATCTCGTAAAATATAGGAAATTCAAGTTAATTCTGCAGCAGCTGAGGCCATAGAACGATACTCGGCTTTAGTGCTAGAACAAGCAGCTATTGTTTGTTTCTTTGCACTCCAAGAGATGCAATTGCTGCCAAGAAAGGTACAAAAACCGGTCGTCGATCACCCAGCCCAATCAGAGTCAGAGAATGCATACAAGTCAAGTGTACTTTGACCTAGAATGCACATTCCATAACCAAGAGTGCTGTGCGCATACCTCATGATCCGTTTAATAGCTTTGTAATGAACCATGGTAGGCGCTTGCATAAACTGACAAACAAAGTTGACGCTATAGGAAATGTCTAGTCGAGTGAAGGTGAGATATTGTAAGGCACCTACAAGGCTCCGGTAGTGTGTTGGGTCGAAAAAAGGCTCTGTGGAAGAGGGAAATAGGCGACCATTAAGAGCCATTGGTGTAGAGAGAGGCTTGCACTCTTTCATCTGAGCCTGAGTGAGAAGATCCTGAGCATACTTTCTTTAATAAAGAAATAAACCTGCAGAGGAGCAGTGGACTTCAATACTGAGGAAGTAGTGACGTTCACCGAGGTCTTTAATTGAGAACTCAAGGCCTAATGCATATATAAACCAATCAAGGTAATCTGGTTTATTGCCAGTGAGAACAATATCGTCGACATATAGAAGCAAAAGTAGAGTGCCACGAGATGAGTGGTGCACAAAGCGAGAAGGGTCGGCGATGTTGCTGAAAAATCCTGTAGTGAGGAGGAACTAACTTAAGCAATCAAACTAGGCCCTGGGCGCCTGTTTGAGGCCATAAAGGGCTCTCTTTAATCGACACACATGATTCAGTTGGGTAGGATCCTTGAAGCCAGGAGGTTGCTCCATAAAAACTGGTTCTTGAAGTAACCAGTAGAGAAAGGCATTCCGAACATCAAGCTGACGAAGTGGCCAGTCCCTAGTGACAGCAACTGTGAGTACTGTTTGAATACTCCTTGGTTTGATGACAGGAGAGAATGTCTCGAAAAATCAAGACCGTCCACTTGATTATACCCTTTGGCGACTAATCTAGCTTTTAGGCGCTCGAGAGTTCCATCAGGCTATAATTTGGTTTTGAAAACCCATTTACAACCGACGATGTTCATGTGAGAAGATCGTGGTACAAGATCCCATGTCTGATTTGCAGCGAGAGCTTCAAGTTCTTCAATCATAGCAGCAATCCAACCTTTGTGTTTGAAGGCGGATTTGACCATCTTTGGTTCAATGGGAATGGAATCAGATACAACGGACAAATGAAGATTTGCATACTTGGGAGTTGGTTTATAAATTCCATGCTTGGATCGGGTCATCATAGGGTGTTGGGATAAAGGGAATGAAGGTTGAGGTGGACTATTGTCAGGTTGTATGTTAGATTCCAATGAACATGAAGAGACTACTTGTGAAGGAGATAATAAATATGGAGCAATATGATCAGGTGACAGAATCTGTGTGGAGATTGTGGGCGGTCTTGCAAGTGCATGTGATGGGTCAGTGGTAGCACAACTTGGAGATGATGTATCACCAGGTAGAGAACAAGACAGAGCAGGTGATGTCTCCATGATACTACAATCATTTTCACTTGTGGGACATTCAGGTGGCCCATTTGAAACATCAGGAATAGCTATAGTAGGATTGGTATCCTGTAAGCAAAAAATATCATTAGGAACTGAAAAATGTGAGATGTCTGCAGCCAGTAGAGTAACTGGCATCTGATCATCAAGCCATTCTTTGAAACTAGCAAGGTCACCACGACATGGCTCACAATCATAGAGAGAGTTCGGAGTTTTGAACGGAAGATTGGTCTCATTGAAGACCACATGTCGTGATGAATAGATGCGACCATTGGGTGGGTAAAGACATTTATACCCTTTGTGCTTTATGCTATATCCAATAAAAATGCAAGGAAGAGATTTCGAATCTAGTTTTGAATCACGATAGTCTCCCAAATACGGAAAACATTTACAACCTATAGTCCGCAACAAATAGTAATCCGGATGATGCCCATATAGACAAACAAATGGAGAGTCCATGGCAAGATTTGGTGAAGGCAACCGGTTTATTAAGAACACTGCAGCTGAAAAGCAATCTAGCCAAAAGCGAGATGGAAGCTTAGCATGAAACATCATAGTTAGGCCGATTTCTGTGATGTTTCGATGCTTTCTCTCTGCAACACCGTTTTGCTGAGGTGTTTTTGGGCAAGATGACTGATGATGTATTCCCAAGTCATTCATATATTTTCTTCAGCAATTACTAGCAAATTCACCTCCTTCATAAGTCTGAAAAATCCGTAAATGTGCACCAAATTGACACCTTATGAAGTTATGAAAATGTATAAAATAATCATAAAATTCATATTTCTTGTGCATTGGATACAACCATGTGAATCAAGTATGATGATCGATGAATATAACATAGTATCTATAAATTTCATGAGAAAGAGTAGGTGCTGGTCCCCATACATCACAATGCACTTTCATAAAAGGCTGACTATATTCATTTTCAGATTGAAGAAAAGGAAGTCTACAAGCTTTACCAAGTTGACAACTTTCACAAACTGAACTAGTTTTATTCTCAGAATCAAAAGAAATAAAGCATTTATTTTGCAAGAAATCAACAACTTTCTCCTGTGGATGCCCGAGACGTTTATGTCATCCATCTTTGTTTATTCGCCTAAATTGAGTTGAGAAGAGGGCGCATTGCCCTTTGTCTAAAGCATAGAGCCCTCCTCTTTGGCTACTTGAAGCAATTACTCTTCCTGTGATCCTGTTCTTGACAACGAACTCATTTCCATTAAACTCAAAGTTATAGGGAAACTCTTCTATTAGTTGACATACTGAAAATAAATCCTTTTTAATATCAGGAACTAACAAGACATTTTTCAGACTAATATGTGAGTTAATCGGAGTATCACCGGTATGGGTAATGGCTAAGGTTTCTCCGTTGCCTACCATTATTCCATCACTTCCAAGATAGGGCTTTAAGTTATGTAATTTACCTGAGTTTCCAGTGATATGTGTTGTTGCTCCACTATCAGGAAACCAGTCTACATCTTGGTTATCAACGACGGTGACTGCCGCCAAGGCTTGGGGAATATCATCCTGTTGGAAGGAATGGTTGAATCGATTGAAACACGTTAGGGTAGTGTGGTTCTTCTCACCACAAATCTGACATTTCAAAGTCT
This sequence comes from Chloranthus sessilifolius, assembly GCA_021018995.1. NCBI lineage: Eukaryota > Viridiplantae > Streptophyta > Magnoliopsida > Chloranthales > Chloranthaceae > Chloranthus > Chloranthus sessilifolius. The sequence goes on from CM037592.1 coordinate 121,103,385, forward strand.
CACTCTTAGTATTAGGAGTATGAGGATTTGATCCATGTGAGTGCACGCCTGTTGAATGATGCATAGTTCCTGCATGAAAAGAGCTACCTCCTCGAGTTTTATCGTTAGAGTTATTACCTTGAACAAACCCTTTTCCTTTCGAATCAAAGTGAGTAGATGTACCGCTTGTTTTCTTGTTGTTGTTTTTATGAGTATAAAACACCATTTGATTCCCAGATTGAGTTCCTAGGCCATGAAGCTAATTACGTGCTTCGTGGCTTTGGAGCAGTGGAATGATATCCATATAGGAAGGAATTGGAGGCTTTAGCATTGTAGTGACAAAATTATCATATCTTGACCAAGACCATTAAGTAACCATAAGACCTTATTCCGATTTGGAATAGGATTCCCAATTGCAGATAGATTGTCACAAATTGCTTTGAACTTAGTGCAATATTTAGAGAGAGAGTCGGTACCTTTTCAAATTGTAGACATCTGCTGAATGAGACTCAATTATCTTTCTTGTGAGTTATGGGCAAAGGCATGTTCGAGGGCTTCCCAAACTTCAACAGCAGTGCTGAGTCCGACGACGAGCTCAAGTACCTCTTCAGTGAGGGGCCTGGTGATCCATCCATTAATTCGTCGATCAGTTTTCTTCCATGCCGAATAAAGAGGATTCAGAGTCCCTTTATCTCCAACAGCAGCAGTGTCGTTGGATGGCAAGAAGGGTGGTGGTGCTGGTATTTCTCCGTAAATGAAGCCAGTGAGGTCTTCAGTTTCAATAAGAGAAATAATTTGTGTCTGCCATAGGCGATAATTTCCTGATGTTAATTTCAGCGACACAAAGTTTCCTACATTCTGTGTAGGAAGATGAGCATTGGGAAACGAAGATGAAGAGGAGCTCGTCATTGCAAAAAAAAGGCTAAAAGAGAAAGAATCGAAAAAAAAAGAGAGAACTTTAATCCTTTTCTCAAAGCTCTAATACCATGTGGGAGATTTCAATACCACAATCTCAATGTGAGATCTGTGCACAAGTGTTGCCACGTGTATATCTTGATATGTAACAACCCTTTGATAAAAGGATTCAATCCATCAAAGACTCCTAGTCAACAATGACTCTTTGAGAAGTCGTTCAGCCTCAGCTAGGATTCTTCCATGGATTGCTCATCTGAAGGATCTTTGACCAGTCTATTAGGGCCATCTCGAGTCGCAGGCCGAGATCGAGAGATGACCAACCCCATATCTACACGGGCCAAGGTTAGGCCAGGCAGATCGACATGGTTCAAGCCCACTATAAAGAGGCTCAGTTGGTCGAAAGTGCCAGCTCTTAATTCCCCTCGTAGATCCACCGACACGTAGCTGACTCGGTCTAGCCCAGAGTAGATCCGGGCCCAAGGCAATCCACCTAGCCCCCACAGCTCCATTCCAAAGTCGTCGTCCATATGGAGGAGTAGGTCTCCACATTCCACCTCATAGTAAGGAAAATATTTAAAAAGTAAATATTTTTATGACAAAAATGAGGAAATTTTTAGAAATAATTTGTAGAAAATGCCTTTAAATATTAAAAAGTAAAAATCGTAATTTTTTTAAACAATAAAAATATTTTTAAAAAGATGTGTTTTAAATGTGTTTCCAATGTTTTACGAAAAAACTCATTTTAAACAAGTTTTTTTCAAAAAATCATTGTATTTGATAACTGCAGTTTCAAGGTTTCAATGACAGAAACAATACATATCTAACAGTCATTTAACCTATTTCTACCCGGAAGACAAAAATAAGATAGTTTCTCTAGACTAAGGTAAGGTGAGCTAAGAGAATCAGTTTAATAGGCTCTCTTTTTCGAAGTACAATGTAAATAAAAGAGGAGATAGAGGCACTGTATGGTAAAGTTGCATCTGAAAAGCACCTTTTAGAGAAAAACAATCCCTTAATAAGAGAAACTTGTCTGAAATATTATGACCATCGAGCTGAAATAGGCGTTTTTTGCTTTTGAAAATGGTGTTTTAGAGAAGCAACTCAATGCTGCTTCTCAAATATGGGTTTATTAAAAGAAAAAAAATAATGTTGCTTCTCAAACAACACATCATGGTGCTTTTCAAACAATATTTTTCCCTTGAAAAGTGTTTTTTTAGAAGTGTTGCCAAACAGGGCTATAAATTTGGGCAAATCTAGGCCATGTTTTATCTAGAAGACATAGGCTGTGTATGACATAGCTCTCTGCTAGCCTCTGGCACAACAGAGTTCACTTGCTTTAGTTGGTTCTCATTCTCTTTTCTAACTCCCAACAAAGGAGGATTTACATGCTCTAGCAACAACCTCTCTACTCTCTATTAACTCCCTACCAGAGCAAATAAAATATGCTCTGGAAAGGACTGACTAGAGAGGAGGGTACAACTATTGAACAGGTAAATCTTACGTAAAATCTTGCTATGCAAGGAGTTGTTAAGGAAAAGGGGTACCGGCTAAAGTAGGTAGCATGATGTTAGCAAAGAGGATGAGAACCTGTTAAAGCAGGTGAACTATGCTATGACAGGGCTAGCAGAGAGCGATGCCATACAAAACCATAGTCTCCTATTAATCCTTTTGCATCTATGTTAATTCTATGATTTGTGGGAGGTCTATTGTCTATAAAACAGCATAGTGAGCTACATGTCTAGAGCCATTTTCTAATATTTAATGCAATATAATAATAGTGCAAATTTACGAATCGAATGTACTGAAGGTACAACTGGAAATTGAATTTCGGTCGGCCGTGATGGCTTTTCCAGTCATACACTTATTTGGTCCTCCATGGATCCATTAGCATAAGGTTTTGTCTCTGATCCTCCACAATTCACTGTAGCAAAGGAAAAAGTACAGATAAATGCTGCAACTAATGATTTTCAACCTTGTCTTAGTATATAGAAGTCAAGAACCTATGCGTCTTTAATGATGATTTCGAAGATAATAACCAATTTGATCAATGATTTCTTCTCGCGGTTCTTCCCACAGAAATGTAGGTTCCGACTATCGTCTTCTTCGTCCTCCAAGCCCAACCCATCAAACAATAGGAGAGATCCATGTATATTTATTGTGTTCAGACTTCAGATCACTTCTCATGTCGCTCACACATTGCCAAAAACCTACTTCTTAAACCTCTTTCTTGATGCATTGTCTAATAATAATATTTATTGTTGAAATTGCCCATCTCCTCACAACTCTAGTTGGCGGCTGATAATAGAGAATATTGAAGATCGGTAATAGAGGTACACATCAGAGGATGTGTGATGTGTGTAGCTCTATTACCAATCTTCAATAGCTGATGCCAAGTTGAGACAGCTCACTCAGTTTAGGAATTGCTTGGGTCTTCGCAATTTACTACGCTAAAGCACAGTGACAAAAGTATCCGCCTTTTTTAAGAAGTCGCGAATTAATTGCAATTCAGTAATCAAATAAATATACGGCGAATGAATCAGGATTCATTCAAAAAGTTTGACTTCTTTAATAAACTGAGAGTTCTTGAATAAGTCGTACTTTATTTGTGATTTGTAATTTTGTATAATGGTCATTGGCTATGAATGATGTCATGTCAATGAACTTATTGATTTATCAATATTTTTATGCAGTTTTGTATAAATTAGTATAATGGCCATTGGCACGGCCTGAGGTCGCTCAAAGTAATGTTTATATATATGGAGTCGGGAAGGTATTTCAGGTGGAATACTCTCACTGTACTCCAATATCTACATGGAGGTCCACGTGGTAGTCAAAGCATATTTTGGGTGTCATGTGGAGTAAGGTGACGTTTAGATAATTTTTTAAAAAGAAAAATCTAAATAACATCTCCACCCTGTATTTTTTGGATCGTAAAATTTAGATCCTTGAATCAAAGTCAAAATTTGACTTTTAACTTTAAAACTCAGTCTTGAATTTTTATATCGTAAAGATGAAAGTAATTCAGGTGGAATACTCTCATTGTACTCCAACATCCATATAGAGGTCCACGTGGCCACACAAAAACTGTTTGGTGTGACATGAATATTTAGCAGCCTATTTAGATCAATTTAAAAAAAAATTAAAATTAAAATTGAGTTTTAAAGTTAAAAGTCAAATTTTGACTTTGATTCAATGATCTAGATTTTACAATCCAAAAAATAAATGGTGATGTTTTAGATTTTTCTTTTTTAGAAATAATCTATATAATGCTATCTTGCTCCACAAGACACTCAAAATATGCTTTGACTGTCATGTGGACCTCCATGTGAACCTCTATGTGGATATTAGAGTATAGTGAGGATACTCCACCTAGAGTACCTTCCCGCTCCTATCCGTATAATAGTCAACAAAATTATATCATCTTTTAGAAATATGTCATTTTCTAATTCAAATCTTGCGCTCACACTTTAATATATATATATAAACCTTAAGAAGATCTCCTTAATCTACCTTTGAAGGCTCAATTTGTTTATTTTACTTTTAATTTTTTTATTGTTTTGAAATCCTCAATTGATTCAGCTTTGTCCCCCCAGCTACTACTGTAGGAAAATTTACCTCTGCTCCTCTTATGCTTCCCCTTTCAAGGTCACCCTTCTTTGAAGGAAGAATTTGTGTGTAAATAGATCATCTTCTCCACTTGGACTCACAGATAATAACCTTTGAAGAAAGCATTTGTCCCCAAAATGAGAAGAAATAGCTTTGTTGAATTCCCTATTGTGATTTAATTTAGAAACAAAGACCCAATCTCTTGTCTCTAAAATAGAAAATCAATATTGATGCATGCTATTATGGAGGACCTATGCTAGTGGTTTACTTATCACCTTTGGCTCCGTTGGCCATAGCAACCCACTTAAAAGATCAGGTTTAAATTATTCTCTTAAAGAGAATCAAATTCAGCTCTTACTCTCCGAAAGGGCTAAGAGCACTTACAACCAAACACAATCCTATACTAAAATGCTCTGCACCAGATTTGATAGCTGCTCTTTGCCTCCAAAGAGCAATCCCAAACACAGTCTTAGTTTCTTATTTATTCCGGACTTGATTGTGCACAACTTTGCACTGTCGGATCTTCACTTTTTAATTTTTCATTTGACTTTTGTTTCACTTTGGCAAAGCATCTCGATGTGCCATCTTTTATCCTCTTTACCATCATTATCTTTTAGGGGCAGTTTGGACACAAGGAATACATGCTAAAATGTGGTATGGTAAAACATTTTACCATGAATTCAGCTGTTTGTTGTTTTCAAGGGTGGTAAATGTATTATTCTTATTTACCACAAAACACCAAAACATATTACGACCTCCTCCCTCGATAACAAGGGAGAAGCATAGTATTCCTGCATATTAGTGCATATTCCTGCAATTTAGCAATACGTGATAAAACATGATAAAAATCAACAACTTTACCCCAATTTGCCAGGTTCTATCCAAGCAGGAAATTAAGGAAATTATGGCTATAATTGAATAATAATAATAATAATAATAATAATAATAAAAGATCACTATAGACATGCACATTGTTTTAAACAACGCCATATTGACTACGTCTAGATTGTATATATAGCTGCATCCCATTATTACTCCTCTTCACAACAGGTAGTTTGCTTAGCCATATCTACAAAAATCAATGATAGATGTTCATGAAATGGACATTTATACTTTGGTAATCAAAGCTGTACATGCAAGAGTCACAGACTTTCATGAATTGGATCAGACTATCTGTGCTGTAGCATCTGCGTTACCAGCTAGTTAACAATGAAAGTCGAGTTGGTATTAGGTACCCGGACCCAAGTGCAAGCCTTAATGCTGAAGTCAATCTCCTTTTTTTCAAATGCTCAGATATGATAAAAAGGAGCAAGTATCCGCAGATACAGATATGATATCACCGATACCGTATCGGTTGATTTTTTGAAAACAAGAAAAGAAAAAGGGTTTGTATCAGTCAATATCAGCCGATCCAAAGACAGTATAGCCAATACTGACCTGTATCTGTTGACCCATATAGATCCAATACCCATATCGGTCCGATACTTGTATCATTATTAGTATCGGTTCTCAATGACACCAATACATATCGGCCGAGTTTTGATACCATGCTTTTAACCTTTCGCTGATTTGGTGCTCAACAATATCTATATATTCCTCAAGGTGGTCGGAGAAGTGCCAAGTCTGCCAATTGGCTTGGGTACGTAATACTAACGTCTGAAAATGTCAGTGCTAAGCAAGAAAAATAAATCATCATGTACTTTCACAAAAATGGGTGTGAAACACCCTATGCAACAGTACGCATGCACACTTTCGAAAGATTTATCAAGATCCAGTATCACATTACGACTTCCTCGTTAACAGATGCATATAGATCCAGTATCACACTAACAAGCACTCACAAAACCCTAGTATCATACTCCATAAAAAGTTAATCTGCCTCATGCTTCAAAGCTTATGCATTCTCGTAAAAGCTATTGAATTGGGCAAGCCTTCGGTCCCATAATCTGTACAGTTGAAGAACGTAAACTTCATGTACAGAAAACATACCACTCTGGGACATCTCAAAATTGGGCCTTCATTGCCATTTTCAGAAGCCAACTCCGGGACTCCTTTTTCTACAAACGGTCCAACCAACCCATTATACTTTCTTGGGAGCCAAACTGCAAATCCTGCATTATAGGGAGAACAAAGTAAAATATATGTTTTGGTAATGAGCTGTTATAAGGTACTTGACCGAGTGCCAGATTTATGAGCACTTAAATCACTGAAAAAGTTTGCTTATGAGCGCTTTCACCGATTTGGAGCTAAAAATTATCAGCACAATTACCAAGGTTCTCGATTTGAGAGTGACCCAAGTGCCACTGCAGGCATTCGGGTATGGTATCTTATACCAAGTCTTTGGTAATAGAAGTTCTATGCTTTTATAAAGATTCTGAATAACGTCATAAAGTAAAGATGTGTGAATAAGCTTACAGCAAGCTGGAAATCTGGTGGTGTGTCGAGATCTATGTTGTCGAGTTCAGAAATCCCACCAGCTGGGTTGATGTCTCTTCCTACGGTGTTGTTTCTGCTATGACCATAGTCTGAGAAATAAGGAAGGTGTTCAAAAGGAGGAAAAGAATCAAGTATCTCATGGCATAGAAGTGAATCATCCAAGTTGTTTGGATCTGGTTCCTCAGCAGCCTGTGATTCGCCTGCCCACCATGCCGAATTTTCCGTCTTGTCCTCATGATGAATGGTAGAGAGGGGCTGAGCTGTTTCTGAAATGAATAAGGGGTCCTATTCCACAAAAAGAAAACTATGCATAAGATAACATATTTTTTAATAAACTATATAAATCTTACCACCATGCAAGTTTTGCATGCGTGTGCATCGTAGATCAAAATCTTGGACCATACCAAGATGTATCAGGGTGATATGTTTCGGTATCGAAGCCACCTGAGACATGTTTTGTCTCAGGTAGTCAGGTATCACCTGATGTATCATATTTTAACTGTATCGCCAAAACAAACATTGTGTCGACAATACTCGAGTCAATATATCTCGGTATCAGCAAGACCGATACCGAGATTTTAATCATTGGTGTGCATGCATTGCAGCATTTTGGTGATTCCTGAAAAATCTTATATTGTTTTGTGAAAAATATAGACATTTTAACTGATTGATTGAAAGGCTAGGATGCTGAATATAGAGATATCAGCAAAATCCAACATTTAATCTTATAAAAGTCTGAATTAGAGTTAGTTTAGCTACCAGACACAAGTGCCAGCCTTGGGATTCGGGTCAATCTCCCTCTGACGACCTTGGGAAATTGACAGAAATTGTTGGGCGCTAAATCAGTAAAAGACCAAAAGGGTACTTTCACCGATTTGCATGCTACTAATAAATAACTGGGCACTTCCCGGAGCTTTGACCATTTGATAAGAAAGAGACTGACCAAGTGCCAAGGATGGCATTCGTGTTGGGTACCTATTATTCATACTTGGGACGCGTGCAAAGGAGTCATTATTTATAAACATGGTCAGTTTACGATGGTTTGTTGATTCATATGCAGAGGGGGGGGGGGGGGCACAATGTGCCTGGTACTGCAAGCATGCCAATGCTTTCCACAGTTAGCTCAAATCACGAAAACATAACAGCATATTAATTCATCTATTAAGGGACCTATAAAATTATAGAACATAAATTTGTAAGTACCTGGCCGGGCATGTTCGGCAGTTTCTCTTCATCGACTTCATCGAACATAGCACGCTTTCCAGACCGAGGTGGATAGGGAGTACTTGTTTTCGGGGTTCTTGGACTAACTCTGACAGTCGAAATATCAGGTTCTTCATTGCTTGGACCAACCTCTCTCTTCTCAATCTGTTTTGGCTGTTGTTGGTAGAAAATTTTTGAGACCACATACTCGCCTTCCTCTTCATCTTCTTTGCTTCCGAGATGATACTGATGCATCACCCAATTGGATTTATCTGGTTTGGTTCCTTTCTGCGTACTTTTATAAAGAACCATTATCTTCTTGAACCCCCTCTGAACACCATTCTCTATTACGGGCTTTGTTCTACCCGTCTTATGCCACCTTACATGCTCCTCTGAGTTACTACTTTTACCGTGGATCTTGCGACGCTTACGATGACCAGTTGCATATGCATTGGTCGTTCTGTGAAAGAAATGAACGCTGGTTCCATCTTTCTTGACACCTGAGGCAAAATCAGATGTAACAATTAAAATAAGAACTGCTAGTAGGTACCAGATCCGAGTGCCAGCAGCGGAAATCTCCTTTTATCCAAACGGTGAAACCTCAGGAAACACAGGCAGTTCACTCGAATCGGTTACCTTACATTAGTTCATAAAAGAAACAATTTAAAAAAATATTATAGAAGTGGGGAATCTGCCTCACCAGGAAGATTTTCAGGGTGTGTATAGCAAATTCCTTTGTCCTCGTGAAGTGTTGGAATGAATTCATCGATAAATAGGTGAGGCTTTGAACCTTCTAGTCCAACTTTTCCTGCTAAATGTTCTAATAGCTCCGGATCGGATGGATCAAATTTAACACCAGCAGGAAGTCCCGGCCATTCTAGTAAAACCTGCACAGGACAAAATCCATGATAAATATAATATAAGATGGCGAATTAGTGATTTGATTTACATTTTAAAATCTTCTACTTCCATTACACAGTTTAAGTGTAAGTTTCATCATCCACGATTCTTTCCAACAACTTGCGTAGTAGTATGGTGTCAATGAGCAGAGCCCGAGCTGAGTCAGGGTCAGGCCTAGCTCGGCCTAACTGTACAAAAAATGAACTCTAGCCTGGGTCTAGGTACTTTGAGCCTGAAATTTCTGGCAGCTAACTTGGCTCTGATTCAGGAAGAGCCGAGCTCATGCCTAGTAAACTTTATTATAATTTTTTTTCCTTTTATTATTATATATATGTGTGTGTGTGTGTGTGTGTGTGTGCGTGTGCATGCGCGAGTGTGGTGTATGTGTGTGTGTGTGTGTGTGTGTGTGCGTGTGCATGCGCGAGTGTGGTGTATGTGTGTGTGTGTGTTATCAGTATAACGTTATAATTCCATTAATTAAATGAAATTACGGTATCAGCATATGATGAACAGTATATAGGAAACAATTCCAATATAAATTGCATTATTCCACACATAACACATGACAGTATCAACACATAAACCATAAACAATATCTGATTCAGGGTTGTCAAATGAGCCAAGCTGGGTCAGCTCTAGCTTGGTTCTAGGCTCTTTGAGCCTGAAATTTCTGGGACCTAGCTCTGGTTTTCGCGGGCCGAGCTTGCTCGAATCTTTGAGATAGGATAGTAGATAAAGTAAGTAGCAAAAAAAAAATTTGTACAAGTTTAGTCCCATTACATTATAAAAAAGTGAAAATATCAAGAGTATTTCTTTTATCGGGTCCATGAGTTTTCTGAGCAAATTATGTATTGAGAAATAGCTGAAAGAAATCTAAATCTTGAAATGTAAAATATTTTTAAGTATTATTTCAAGCAAAATATGTGCATATTTTCTAATCAAAGGATGTAAATATGAAGCTGAAACATTTCGGTTTATGTTGGTGTTTTAGAGCATCTAAATTTAGTTTCAATAAAATATTCTCCCTTCATCACCATTTTTGCTCATCATTCAACCACATTTGGCTTAAGTGTTATTTATTTTTTGTGACAAATTTTATGCCACATTGCCACAAAGGATTTACTAACGTGGAGACTCTTTTGCCAATATCCTTGATTCATTTGTTTAATCCTTAGAAGCTGTGACCCCATTAGATGGGAAAATCACTCAACGACACCTTCATGGAAATATGTAGAATCTTGACACCTGTGAGAACACAGAGTTTCTTTAATATTGTTAGGAAATAGTGTAGCACCCTTAACCGCCGCCATCAGCCAGAAGACCAGAGCAATGATTGGTCTACAATAATGCCTTTTTTTTATAGTTGTCACCCGAGATGCTATGGGTGACCAGCGATCCCGTTTAAATGTGAAATTGTGATCGTTGTGAGTTATGACTCCACAGATCTAATCCACTCACAGAAATCCCGGTAAAGGCTCAAGTTATGAAGAGGGAAATGGACGAGGTGCACCCTCCCCCCACCCTCTTCATCCATCAATTGATGGTCTTTACTACTGTCTATTTTTATAGTAAATCTCTCGCCTGAAGGTCAATTTAACCACTGACGGGAACCAAGTATGGACTTCACACACCACATTAACTCCAATTAAATGGTAAGACAGAGTTTCCCCTTGCCTGAAAGCAAATAAGACTCTCAAATCCAATCTCACGCCTAGAATTTTGCAGAGTAACGGTGCCCAATTCAAGAGGGGGAAAACTTCCAAGTTGCAACCAAAAGAAAAAAAAAAAAGAGGCAAGAGAGGTTATACAGGGGGTGAAGCTTTGTAAAATGCAAGTATTTACTTCCAGAGCCAAATTTAATGAAGAAAGTGATCGTCCACCATCCTTCAATGCTTTTGAATGTATGGCTACATCCAACAATGGGAAGTGTAGTGATAAAGAGTAACCATCCAACAATGGGAAGTGTAGTGATAAAGAGTAACCATCCAACATTACCACAAAAATGCTAATGATGACTTGAGAATAATGAATCTTGTGACGCTTGGCAACCTTATAAAGCTAAAGAATCTTGTATCAAGGGGGAATAAATAAAGAAAACTCATTTGATTATAACTAATATATATTTAGTACATGGTACCTGACCTGAGATTGAGTGCATGAGTAAAAGGTCAAAATAGAAATTTCACTGATTTGTGTGCTCATAAATAGCAGTGAGGTTCCAGAGGCTTGACAATCTAGACAAAAGGAGATTAACCCAAGTGCCAGCACTGGCACTCGAGACTGGTACCTAATACCTGCTCACTAATATTATCGTATGTAAGCTTATATGGAGTAGAATCACAAGGCAAAAACTATTTATGCCAGCAAAATTAGAATCAATTGATAACAGTGGTTGTGTAAATGAAACTCCAAAAACAGGTTTGAGCATACATCACTGTTGTCAATAAGATGGTGGCACTTTGGGCATTCCCTATTCGCTTCTTGTCCCCATTCTCGAGTTTGAAATGCAGAAAATTGGGTAGCATTCTTTACTTTCCTAGCAATATTCCTACTATCAATAAGCCACGTCCTACAGCGAAAGCATCTCATGAAGTTACAATTGTAAAGTAGTTGATTGTAAAAAGCATACTAACAATGAAACTGATTGTTTGCTAAAATAAGCAACACCCAGGGAAAAATAACCATACATGAAAAAAAAACCTTGCTTCATGTATCAAGAGCAAATCAATAGGTGATAGATCAATATCTCGGATCAGATCGATATGTATCAAGAAGTACATCTCGCTATCGAAGCCTTAGACAAATATATTGTCTCAGGTATTGCCTGATACTTATACTTTGTACTATAGTGTATAGCCAGTACCCGATACCTGATACCGAGATTAATACTGAGATTTTAATCCTTGCAATATATCAACAAGTAAGCTAGAGAATTACATGGGCTAATTTACAGACAGATGCAACAAGCTAGATGCAATAGCTTTCAGAATAATAGATAATATCATGAATAAAAATGGCATGCATGCCATTTTTGTTAATCTGTAAATGGAAATAGAGATTAAATTGCAATGTCAAAAACTTATTTGCTTGATTTTGCATCCCATGAAATGAATCAAATGCCAAAAGAGGTGATCTCATTTATGTCCCTCAGAAAACACTGTCAAATATCAAAATGAGAGATGTTTAGACACAAATCATTAGACTTAGAGTTGATTTTTCCTCAGTTTACAATTACGTTTTATACCTTTTACTTTCTCTCAAGGGTACTTTGTAAAACTAAATTCTCCTTGAAGGGCACGATTGTACTTTAATCCCTGTAGTTCTTAGAGATAAAATATATGGTGAAATATATGTTAATGAGCAACACTGGATACCATGTAGAAATAAATAAACTAAAAATTAAATAGGAGAAAGACCCAATTAAGGTTATTGGAGAGAGAGAGAGAGAAGGGAAAGAGGGAGAGAGGAGAGAACACAATAACCACAAAGACTATGTTGTTGCTGTTCCAAGATGTTTAGAGTTACAAGATAGATGTCCTTTATATAGAGGGCTACATGGAGACCAATTCCATTTTAACTCAATGTGGGACTAACCATTATGCACACCTCTCATACTAGTGTATCCGGTGTTGCTCATTAACATATATTACATCTCAAACAGTAGTGATTATAGACAGGACCTTAAATGGGATTCATTATGCAATAAAAGTTCTCTCAGCTACCCAAATTTATCTGCAGCTAAGTTTTTGTTTTTTATGAATTGAGTTCAAGTCCTGTTTGAATCGCGTTTACAGTGATTGGTGGTGTATGGATCCCCGACTTGGAAGCCAAGAAGCATCCATTTGATTGAGGATATTCTTTTGAGGATTCCTTTTAATTAGGATGGTTTTCTGAACACTTTTCATGATTTTTGGAGCCTTAACAAGAAAGATCTAGCATTTCTTTTGTTTGTTGTAATATGTATCCTTCATTTATTGTGCTTATTCTGCGACATGTGCAAGATGGATCATTCGAAGATCCCTGTCGAGTCATCCTGGATCTAATTCCTATATAGTTCTGTGATCTGATTCCTTGTTAGTCTGTTTTATTGATTAATTATTATTATTATTATTCTTTGGGTTATTCACACTTAAGGCTTTTTTCCTGCGTTCATTCTGACCATCCAGGAAATTTTCCAATGGCTGTTGCTAGTTCCATGGACCCAAGTGCCTCAATTTTAGTCCAATTTAATGAGAAGGCACTATATGAGCATTCTATTTTTTAAAGTTTTTGGTGGGATGCTTGTATAGATGGAATTAAAAATAGCTCACAACCAGTAAAAGAGCCATGCTACTTCAAGTTCTTTATTTCTTTGTCAATCATGGGGTGTGAATTCTGGGAACCTTATTAGCCAGCCGATGCCACGGATGCTTTTTGAGGCAAGATACAGAAGGTTGAGCAAAGACAAGAATCTGAACTTTTTTAGAGCATCAATTTTAAATTCGCTCATCAGAGAGGTCATTGCAATTGTTTAATCTGCTTTAGTCATGACAGTGACCAAAAGGGAAACAAATGTCCAAAATTCAGCTTACCTCTAGAAAGAACTGGGACATGTTTGTCTAAATGTAAAAACAAACTTAGGTGCAAATATTTTAAAGAGGTTGTTATCGGCTGATACTTTCAACCTTGGATCAGTTGACATGGATTCTCCTTACGACACTGACATCAAACAGGCATGCTAGTATCCTCTTCATTTCTAAATGCTTGAAACTATGATGCTCTAATAACATGGATCTCTTATGTTTTGATCAAATGACCTAGGAAAATGATAATTTTCTCCTCTAATTTAACTGGAGAAAATTCACATTAGTTTCAAATTTTTTCCAGAATACAAATGAATTATATAGTTTCTAGAAGAACTCTTCCTCGTACATCTCAACAAGATGAGGTGGCAAAAACTCTTCCTGAATTACATCATTATGTGCACCAAACATATTTTGGAAGGGGTAGCACTTACTTCAGTCCACGACATCCTCGTAATAGCCTTATCCCATCTATTTGGGTTCAGCTTTGCCAATCTTATTTCTCCATTCATTGACTTGGGGGCTAAACTATCTGTTACTCTGGGTCCTTCATATCGCTTATCACTGCTTCCCATTAGAGTGTTGTGACGTGGGCTCGCGGCGTGGCCATCCGGGTCAGCCGCAGGACCACTTGGGCCACTAGTGCGTCAGGCACTGGTGGATTGAAGTTGGGGCATCGTCGGTGCGCCACCAAGCCATGAGGGCTTCGCCATTGGTACTCCTAAAGCTTTGGTCGTGGGCCAAGAGGGCACGCGACATAGTGGTAGTTGGAGTCGTGACGTAGTGCCAACAGGGCACGCGATGTTGTCGCGACATGGCCAAGTTGGATTAGCGGTGCGGAGCGTTGCGGTATGCCAAACCAAGGGGTTTGAGGTCCTCCCGCCATTTGGCCACTATTGATGTTTAAACCATATATATGGGGAAGTGATCTAATAGCCACGTGACGTGTCGCTGGCCTAAGTGATCCCCTACGGAACGCGTACGATAGCCTTGTGTGCTTGAATTCGTGCATCCGGGCCTCGCATAGGTGTTGGGTCGCTCCTGTCGTGTCGTGCACTGGAGCCATTGTGTTGGTGGTCCACGACCACCATCCACGGTGTGGACCCATACCCTAAGTGGGGCTGCCCCTAGGATGGTCGCTGCGTATAGCTATATGAATTGCATTCGGGAATCCGCATAGGTTTCTAACCTAATGCGCTGCGGAGCGTTGCGGTATGCCAAACCAAGGGGTTTGAGGTCCTCCCGCCATTTGGCCACTATTGATGTTTAAACCATATATATGGGGAAGTGATCTAATAGCCACGTGACGTGTCGCTGGCCTAAGTGATCCCCTACGGAACGCGTACGATAGCCTTGTGGGCTTGAATTCGTGCATCTGGGCCTCGCATAGGTGTTGGGTCGCTCTTGTCGTGTCGTGCGCTGGAGCCATCGTGTTGGTGGTCCACGACCACCATCCACGGCATGACCTGCAAGTGGGCTACCTTAGATGGTCAGCGTATAGCTATATGAATTGCATTCGGGAATCCGCATAAGTTTCTAACCTAATGCGCTACCGTACAAGTTTGAAACGTGAATAGGCTGATCTAATTCGAGAAAGCTAATTGCCGCACGAGAGATTACGTCGCAAAGAGTAACTCCGTGACATTTGGTATTAGAGCCTAAAGATGGCCGACACTGGGATAAGCAGTGGTGCTACGCGAAGGCGTACAAGGGAAAGGTTGGATGATCTGGAAGCTCGAACAGAACAGATAGAATATATGGTGGCACTTGTAAATAAGCAGGAAGTGAACCATGCCACGTTAGCGGAGAACGTGGAGATCCTCACAGAGGACACGAGGGGCACTGTCGGAGCCCTTTGTTTACAGATCGATGACCTAACCACAAAGATGAACGTCCTGATGAGGGCGATTAGTTCTGGGACTGCTCAGCAGCCAAAAACTCCCCAACGAAAGGTTAAGATACCCGAGCTGCGGTGCTATCGGGGAGCTCGCGATGCCAAAGAATTGGAGAATTTCTTATGGTACATCGAATAGTACTTCCGTGTCGTCCCACCTGCCACCGAAGCTATGAAAGTGGTCACAGCGACTATGTATCTTGAGGGAGATGCTAAACTGTGGTGGCGTACACGCTACGCAGAAATTCAGGATGGACGCTGTGTGGGAGATACATGGGAGGATTTAAAGAAAGAATTAAAAGCTCAGTTCTTGCTCGAAAATGTTGACTTTATTGCTCGACGGAAATGACGAAAGCTGCAACATACGAGCACAGTGAGAGAATATGTGAGACAGTTCTCCACTTTGATGTTGGAGGATAAATTATTCTACTTCATTGAAGACCTCAAGCCTTGGGCACAAAAGGAATTGAACAAAAGAGCACTACCAGATCTAACAACCGCGCAGGCTGCTGCGAAATGATTAACAGACTACGGGCCATCGGATCAAAATAAGAAGAGGTCGCACGAGAACAAAAGTAGTTCGAAGAATCCGACAAAAGCCAATAAGAAAAGCAAGAACGGCTTGCATGAAAAAAAGTCGCACGGGAAAGAGTCTCATGTCAAGTCGGCCGAATCAGTTAATTTTGCTCCTAAGTCGGGTTGCTTTCTATGGGGAGGGCCTCATCGAGTGAAAGATTGCCTGTAGAAACAATCTTTGAATGCCCTATAGGGATCTGCCAGTGCTCCGCCTCCTGTCATCGATGCACCAAGAATGGGGGCACTCAGGTTGCTGACTGCCATTAAAGGACAGGTAGAGAAGGGAAAGACCGTTGCGCCCAAGGGGCTGATGTACATAGAGGTGTTTTGGAGGGCTCGGCATCCGCAATCTCCACCACACAAATGTAGCTTTACTTGGCAAATGGCTGTGGCAAGTAGGATCCGAACCGGAACGAAATAGACTTTGGGTGTCCATTCTTCTTCGTAAATATGGTGACTTACCGGGTGGTTGGGGGATCAATGTCGCCCGGACAAGCATGTGTCGGCCTGTTGGAAGGATATTATTAGCTCAGTTTAGACAATGTTCTCCGGCTAGATTCGATTCAGCTCGGGCGACGTGGCCCGTATTTCCTTTTGGGACGACTCTTTGTTACTTCTCTACCCGCTAAAATTGGTAGTCCTTGCGATCTTTAATGTCTCCATTCAAACCGGTGGCAAGATCTCCGAATTTTATGTTATTCTTGGGGGGACTCTGTCATGTGGGATATTACTACCCGAAGGGCACTGAGAGAAGAGGAATTGGAGCCTTACCTAGAGCTGTTATCCCTGTTATATGGATCTTCTTCCAATCAGCAAGGTGTTGATTCGAGAGTGTGGGTGGCTTGCAAGAAAGGTATCTTTTCAATGAAGTCTTTTTACCAAGCTCTCACGGCCAGGCCCCTTGTTAGAGCAAATTGGGCCTTTATTTGGAATGCTCTGATCCCCCCTAAAGTCAAATTCTTTGTTTGGACGACAATTAGAGAGCGCATCCTCACGATGGACCAACTGATTGCTCGCGGCAAAGATATAGTGAACAGGTGCCCAATGTGTCTCTTATATGAGGAGTTCATCCCTCATCTGCTTATCCATTGTGGAGTCGCCACAAAAGTTTGGGGCATCATCTTTAAGTCCTTTGATCTAAGCCCCAGAGAATCTCCTGGATTTTCTGCTATCTTGGCATGGGCTAAAGTGGGATGGCCCCGTAGGAGCCTATTGGAGGAAGGGAGGGAGTGTATGCTATGTTATGGAACCTTTGGCTTAAAAGAAACGCGCGGGTATTCAATCGCAAACACCTACCGATTGGCTCCTTACTAAATCTTATTAAGGACACGATGTGCCACTAGGTCACGTTAGACGAATATGGGGGCAGGGATGTGATGAGTTTTGTATGGGAGGTTAGATTTAGTTTCTTTAAACCCCGTGGTGTGCTTGGGGTGGGTTGGTAGGTTTGCGCTTTTCGCCCTTTTGTTTATTTCTCTCTGTTGCTTTGGCTTTTGCCGGATTGTTTGTTTGTCAACTGTTTTTAGCCTTTCTAGCGCCTCAGTAGCTTTTAATAAATCCTTATTGATCAAAAAATTTTATGGGATATGTAGCCTATTATGATGATTTTGTGGATTTATAAAGGCATTTACGTAATTTCACAAAATTTACTACACGTCTTGAAGCCCCTCTTTTATAAGCTAACCCTAATCTCTACATCACTTTTTCTACACAACTTTTATGAGAACAAGAAAAATAATATGGAGGCATAAATCGAAGGCCCATAATTCGAGTTACTTTGGAGATTGTGGATACGCTTCGTTGAAGAGGTAATACAGAGAGAGCCTGCAGATTCCTTGGTTTTCGATCTTCAAAATCAATTCATAAATCAAAGGTATCAATTTTAATTCTTCAACTATTATTTTTTATTTTATTTGCAAAAGATTTTAACTCTGGTATTATCTGGAACGATTTATTTATTTTCCCATTGCGTTTATTGGATTCACAACCAACACTTCCTTCTAGATTCCCTTTGTTTTTCATCTCCTACTTCCTTATGCTTGCCTTGTCTCAATCCTTTGTATAGGGGCCGTTGCTGGCCTCCAATGGACAAGTACAAACCATCTAAAACAACATTCTGTTTGCTTCATTCTACCTCGTATAAAATCTCATTATTAATCCTAGAATATTCGTCCATTACTGAGAAAGGTTTCAACAAAGCTATGAACTAATAATGCAGATTGTGCCATATTTGGATGTGTTTACCCATCCTGCTCACAAAAATGGGAATCTTTTAGCCCATTTTTCGGATGTGTCATTCTATGTTATGGTCAATTGCATGCAGTCTTAGAGCCTCATTGTGTTTAGACCATCCAAAAATATCCCTTCCGATTAATTCAAATTACTTACCAAGGTACCATTCCTTGAATGGTTACAACAAGTAATTTTGACATTTGGTCCCTGGAATCCTTCATCTACAATATCATCTCCTGAACACCTTTAAGCACGTCAATGTAGAAGATGTTACTTAACCCATGAAGCTCCAATCGTTCAACCTGTTGGAAACCTATATGAAGTTTAAACCTTAGAAAGACAGTTGCACCCTTAAGTGTACTCTTTCAGTTTTGTTAATCTATTTCTTTTGCTGATATAGTTGAATGGGGAGCACTATTTGTCTATGCTTTTATGTAAGACTTTTATTAGAAAATGTATACAGCATTTAAGTACATGTGTATTATTTAATAAATGAACACCTTTAAGCACGTCAATGTAGAAGATGTTACTTAACCCATGAAGCTCCAATCGTTCAACCTGTTGGAAACCTATATGAAGTTTAAACCTTAGAAAGACAGTTGCACCCTTAAGTGTACTCTTTCAGTTTTGTTAATCTATTTCTTTTGCTGATATAGTTGAATGGGGAGCACTATTTGTCTATGCTTTTATGTAAGACTTTTATTAGAAAATGTATACAGCATTTAAGTACACGTGTATTATTTAATAAATGAATGAGTTCATAACATCTCTATATAAATGTGTTTGTGAGTATTCCCTAGATCGCTCTCATTCTTTAACAACCTAAAGCTTGATCATTCCTCTGCTTCACTTCCTATTCCTGATCCCACTCCCATTTCAGGTTTCCAATGTCCAAACTTGATCTGATGATCTCATCAATACGTACATTGTGCCTTCGCTCCTTTAGTCCTCACATATTCCCTCCTCTTATAAAAGGGGCACCAAGTTCACAAATGTTTGAGATGTGTAATGCAGGACAAAGAAGAGATTCTTGAACAGGATTATACAAGCGTTCTTGTTCTACCAATACCATTGATGAAATAAATTTTCTCATGATACTTATAAAGAAATAAATTTCACATTGACGAAATAAATTTTCCCATGATACATATAAAGAAACACTATCAAAAACATGGTTGGGTTGTCACTTGTCAGCCATATGATTGCATCATGGAGTGAGTAGGAAATTGAAGAAGTAATCAGCATGGACTAGCCAGCAGATTAAAAGAATGATAAAGACCAATAAGAGTAAATAAATATCACAGAAAATATTACATCAATAACACAATGCTAGGTATCGGATCAACCTCGTTTTGAATGTAAATAAAAGTATCGCCTTAGTTTTATTGTCCATTTACAAGCTCTGTAATATATTATCATATGGTTAAATTGTTTGATTAGTCCAATTTATGTGAAGCCCATCCAGATGGTGATCTTCCATGTGGATAATGTTGACAAATGTGGCCATGATGCCTAATCAATGATGATTAAAGCCACATATAAATATTAGACGGTTGCATGTATGTGATTAAATGATGATTAATCACCGACTGTTATGTGATTAATGAGGGTCGTTTCACCTTGAGCATTAGTAGGCAAATTCGAGCCATCTATATAATGGGGTTGATAGACCCATTTGATATGCGGAAAACACAATGGTGCCCAAGGATCCAATGGTGAAATCTTGTATCAAAATCATTGGGAGAAAACCTTGGCTCAAGGCGATCACTAGCCTTGCAGCATTCCCGTAACGATCAAGTGGCAGTGGGTGATCAATCTTAGGTCCAATTTATGGGACCAACAGATAATCTAGATTGAGATCTTAGTATACCAACAGTGTGATACAGATTACTCAAGCACGACCACTGGTGCTCGGGCCCAATTACCTAATCCCCAATTAGGGGGGAAAAACCCACATTGAACTTCAACATTATGTGAGTTAGAAAACACAAACAAGACACAAAATCAATAAGAAAAAAAAAACCCCGAAAAAATAAACTACAATGCCTTCTGATCAAATGGGTTTCTCAAAAAATCCCAAAAATTAAACTAAAAAATCCTATACGTTAAAGTTATCAGTGCAAATGGTAAAAAGGATCAAATTAAATGAATTTTATAACATACTAAAAAAAAAAAAATAATAATAAATAAATAAATAAATTTTATATGGTGACCTACAATAAATCAACAACAAAAAAGAACCCAAAAAATCAACAAAAAATTCTTCTGGCCAAATGGGTTTCTCAAAAAACTCCCAAAAATCAAAATACAAGACCCCGGGAATCTTAACAATGTAGATTTTAAAAAAAGATGATCTCAAATGAGTTTCATGTACATTGAAATCCAATCAAATACACACAATATGCATGTGAAGATATAAAGAATCAACAACATAAATACCTTAAAATTTCTACAAAAGGAAAGTGTGTAGATTACCTTGCCATTTATTAAGAGGGAAACTTGCAATAACACAGAGAGACATATAGATATAGAACACTTTTTTGCCCTTTTTTTATCTCCTTTAGTTTCTACACAAGACTAAGTAATGAAGAAAGCGGGAAAGTACATTGAGAGCCGTTACGTAGGCTCGGAGTTCCGACCCGTAGCTTCGGATGAAGAAGCGTAGTTTAGCAGGGACCGAACCTCCTGGTTTGGTCAACGATGTAGTCCGAACCATTTTCCGAGCCTTGGGTTCGGGTGCTGTCAGATTTGTCTTTTTCGAGAACCGCGTATGAATGGGAGACAAAACACTCTCACACACACACACTCACACTCTCTCTCTCTCTCTTCTCTCTCTTCTCTCTCTCTCGTCTTTAAACTAGCTTGTTTCTCAAGCTTTGGACTTTGGAGGGAAAGCTGAGGATCCTTTTATGACGATAAAGTCCACTTAATTTTGGAAAATGACAATTGAGTACTAAAACTTAAGTTCCAATTGGCCATGAGTTGGAATATGGTGACATTGATTTTGTGACGTTTGCAGCATTTTGTCTGACATAGATGGAGGACACATTTTAAGCAGATAAAGCGCATGAGGATGGTGCTGTTGGACTTAATTAATACAGATCGGATGCAGCCAATCATGTCACGCTTGCACTTTGTACTTAATTAATTTGTCATTCATTTTAGAATTTTCCTTTCGTCACCATAAGGTTCCATGTGGCTGACGAGCATCCGGCTTTGTAGAGCACCCGATTAAGTCTCTTGCAATACCTCTCTGCATGGCATGTATCTATTAGTAGGGATAAATTTATGCGAGTGGCTAACAAGGGGTGGCATTAAACCACCTCCGCTTAAAAAAATTAATATAAAAAATTTATTTTAGAGAGGACACATAAGGGAATCACAACCTGTGCTTTCATAAGGGAAGAGAATACCAATTGAGCTATTGCTCAACCAGAATTTATATCACATAATTAATAGAGCTATAAGCACTAGAAAATAAACGGCTAAAATGAATTTAGACAAACATATATTAGTTGTTCAATGTTTATGCTTTTAAGCTCTTATTTATATGGTGTAAATAGTTTTTCGAAACAATATTAGGATAAATTCGATATAAACAATCGACTCATGCAACACATGATAACATGTAACCCAAAGGGATAGCTCAGTTGGTCATGCCTTGAGTTTGCTCCCTAATGGTTATCAGTTCGAGTCTCTTTACGGGCCACTGGAGTGTTACCCAATCATTAGCTATAGAGCCTCGTGAGATTAATCGAGATATGCGCAAGCTGGCTCGGACACCCACATTATAAAAAAAAAAAAAAAAACCACATGGCATCATATGACAATAGATACATACAAAATTAATGACTTGTTCGGTCTCAAGAAGGAATACCAATTCAATAGGCACAAACCGTTGACATTAGCCTCCCCAACTCTGCCCTGAGAGTATTATTCTCTTTCCAAGCAGGCAAAACCTTGATTATTTGTGCTTCTCCACAAATTTAACTATTTAGAGAGAGTGAGAGCGAGATTGCCCGTCCACAGCCTTTGGTAGATAAAAAAAACATGTTTAAAAATGTGTTTTCTTTTTTAAAAAATGAAAAAAAGTTTTAAAAGTATCTTTTTCGAAAAATTCTTGATTTTTTCACAAAAAAAAAAAAATTCTTTTTCAAATATTAAAACGTTGTTTGGTCACAACATATATATTTATTATTTTTTATAGTTATTAATATTTTATATTTTAAAATTTGAAATTTTCTACTTTTCCCTTGAAGTTTACTAGGGAGATATTTTAGAGTACCTTTAAATCCATCCACCAAATCTTTGAGTTCACCCATGCCGAAACACATTGAGCCGAAACACATTGAATGCATTGAATCAGACAATGGAGATTGTTTATTATCCCAATCTTTCACACGATGGATCTTGAGATCATGGGCGTACCATCAAACGGTTAGTTTTTAATTTCATGTGGTATACGCCCAAGAAAGTGACCTTAAAGTTAATTTTAAGCGTGCACATGATATTAAGGTCAATTTTCTGAGAAGTGTGCCACTGAAAATAAAACACTGATCGTCCAATGGTACACGCATGATCTCAAGATCTATCGTGTGAAAGATTGAGAGGATAAACGATCTCCATCATCTGATTCAATGCAGTCAATGTGTTTCAGTGTGGGTGAACTCAAAGATTTCATGGGTGGTTTTAAAGGTACTCGTTATTTTATTACCGTACTTAGACTTCTTGGTCACTATGCTACCAAAGGTAGATGGGTCCTTACCATTGATAACACCTGGACCGCATGTCTGGAGATCCAAATGTGCACACTCCTTAGAGATCTCCTGCAAGGATAGCTAAATTTGAATAGCTAAACCCCTTTTTGAGCCACTCTCTATTTTAGTTATTGCCCATTTAAAAAAGTTTCTAGCAAGGATAGCTATTTTAGCTACTCCTCCTTTACAATAACATTTTTTGTTTCTATTTTAATATAATTAAAATATATGAGAAGTAGAGAGAGAAATAGAGAGAATAGGAGAGAGAGAAAGAGAAACATTTAATGGTACTTTATTATAGCGAATGGATTAGGATTCGCTATTAATAGTGAGTGAAGTGGGACTCACCACCCATAGTGAAAGTCCCATAGCGAATCTGATGGAACATATTTTGTGCTCTTTCAATCGCCAAAATAGCGATTTTGGTGTTTTAGAGAATCTGCTGGAGATGCTCTTAGCTGTCAAAAATCTATTGACCTCCTTACTTTAACTTGTGGAGAGTAAACGTCCCATCTACTAATACAGAGTGTAGTTGATATAAGATAACCAATTTCTATCGATTGAGTGGTAGATCTATTGGTATCCTTTCTCCTTTGTGAGGCTTGAGGTCGTGAATTTTAAACTCAATATTTGCTTTCTCCCTTATATTAATAAGGTGAGGGTTGTTGGGTGAGATTTATTCTCCTGTGTATCACTCAATATGTGTGATTCTAAATGTTCAAACCAAACCGTCCAAATGTTGAACCAAACCAACCCGATTTGATTCAGTTTCGACTGATTTCGGTTTTCCTATAAGTTCTACTTGCACATAAAATTTTTTTCAATTTCTCAACCTATTTTACACTTTTACTACTTTCATTTTTTGCGGAGTCATTTTACTTTTGCTCAAATACACTTTTGTTGGTTGAACCTTTAGAAATTAGAACTCTAAGTCTCTACTCCCTAATTCAACATCTTGTGAGATTTGACCCTTAAGTAAGGTTGTGAAACATTAAATTTGGGCCCAAATTTTGGACTGAAAAGTCGAGGCCCAATCGTCTATTTACTCAAGTTGACTATATATATATATATATATATATATATATTAAAAAAATTTTACTTACAATTGGTTCAGTTCGGTCAGTTTCGGCTTGGGAAGAAGGTATGGAACTGAAAACAAACCGAACTTTTTAGTTTTTCTTTTTGCCAAACCATACCAAAATCGATGTTTCGGTCCAATTTGGTTGGTCCGGCCCCAAAAATGCATAACCCTAATTCACACCATTAATTAGGTAAGGACATTATAGTATCCATTTATCTTAGGCTGGTGTTACTGGCACTACAACACTTTCAATCAGATGATGAAGATTAATTTCCATCCTAATCTGTTACACAATAGATTTGGAGATTATGGGCTTGTCATCATATGATAATGATCTCATGTGGCACACTATCCAAAAAACGAACTTGAATCACATTTGATGGTACACTATGAGCACTTTTCTTTTTGAGATGTGTGCCACATGTAATCAATATCTAATCGTCTGATGGTAGGCTCATGATCTCAATATCCTTGTGCGGAAGATTGCGGCGAAAAATAATTTCCATTGCCTAATTTGAAGCAGTCAACATTTTTTACTTTAGCTAAGTGAGGTGGTTGTAACCAAAAGTGGTGTTTGATCGTTTAAGAGACTATAACCTCACAGGTGCATAAGTTCATGGCAGTAGGGCAAGTATTACGGATGTCGAACCTATATAGAGCAAATAAATTTACTAACTTGTAAGAGTGTTAAAGATAATTTCTACTAAGGTTGAAAACAGTTTTGATGGTAAAATTAACACTACCCAATAAAATCAACATCAACAATTAACAACTAATTACATATGATGAGGTACAATTAATAAATGCAATAAAGACTGATGATATTCAAGGATATAGCTATACCCTAGATTCATAAATTCTCTCCATTCAATTTAATCAAACATAACTAACAAACTTCTACCCTCATTTTCCTACAAGCAAAATAATTTGAAAATAATATGATTACTGATCCATGCATACATTATCCTAGTTACTATGATGCATTCACAAATGATAAGAGTCATGTGCAAGGTATAATGTATCACAAATAAACAATCCTTACATATTAATCAATCATATGACATTTTATATTAATCTACAAGATTAATCTAGAGTACGAGATAATTCTTCTACGCTCACTAATCTACAAGTTTAATGACTGTAGACAGATTTTCAATGGAAGCTTAATATTCAGTTAGAATAACTCAGCCCTATGATTCAAGATTGAAAGTAAGAATGAAAAATTGAAAGGAAATCATTTACTCATCTAAGGTTCGTTTTCTCCTTGAACAAGAGAGTTAGCCTCTCATCTTTGATCTATGCATCACACACCGATCCGATGTCACCAACATGATACTTTAATATTAATTGTTGAATCTTCCAGGAAAAGACTCAAAACCTCTACAACTATTGAATGAGAAAAATCTTAAGAAAAGATTCTTTAACCTAATCACAATGTACTATTTATAAGCAATTTACAAAACACATGGAATTCTAAGCATATTCCCGCACATTTGAGCATTCAAATCACTTAAAAGGCAAACTTTCGGGTCCATTCTCGCAACCACGAAAATGGGTTCTCAGCCATGAACTCGGGTTTCTCTATATTCCTCCGAATTTCTATCTAAATTCTTTTGCCTTTTTGTTTCCTTATCTGCAACCCTAACTTTGCTGCTTGCCATTAGGTGTTTCTTGACTTATGTTTGTTACATCTTTTACTCATTTTGGAGCTTCTTTTTGGTCTAACCATCATGTTGCATTGAATTCATGATTGTTAAAATTTTAATCTTATTTTAAACTCGCAAGCGCACGAATTGAGATGTAGTCAGTGGGTGCGGAGTACAAGATTATTCCCACGAGGATTGGCTAGAAAATGTAAAAGAATTAGTAATCAACAAAGGAACTAACCCAGATCTAGCACAATATTTAAACTAGTTTAAAATTCTGAGAGTTTGATAAAAAAATAAAAACTAATCAATAAAATAGAATAAAATAGATGTTAAAAAGTGAGGATTAGGATACTAAATCCTCTTATTATTAGTTTATCATTTACAAAATACAGATCTATTTATCGAGATATAATATTGTCGCAGGATACACATCACATGAATATTGAACCTAATCATACATAAATCTGAGATCAAGGGGGTGTATGATTAGCATCCCATGAATGTATGATTAACATCCATATCTTAAATTTATATAAATTTCACATTGCAAATATGAGATTGCGGAGATATATGATTAACACCCCATGAATGTATGATTAATATCCATATCCCAGATTGCAATCAGAATTTGATCCCTAGATAAATTCTATATTACAAATCTGAGATCGCGGAGATATATGCTTAACATCTCATAAATGTATGATTAACATCCATATCTCAGACAGTAATCAGAATTTACTCTGAGATGGGCAAGAGCCATATAAAAGAAGATTGAGGTAAAATTGTCATTGCAGATTCGAGATAATAGGGCATGATTAGCACCTATATTTCAAATGACAATCAAATTCTATCATCATCAACAATAATATCAGGGCAATTAAATAATTAAAGGCACCTATGATAAGCTAATATCTCAACCGTAGATCTATATTATGATAAATAAATACATCGGATGGAGTTCATTAGATCCCCATCCTCAAAAAGACTTAGCTACACATATTAGAAATGAACAACATAATTGAAATAAACATTAAATACCGTAAAAAGCTTTAACAAATCCAAAGTCAATAGCTTTTTAGTTATTCTTTCAATGCCAAAAATCAAACTAATCTAAGATCTAAACCTAAGAAAGGCTCTTCAAAGGCAGAGACCCCTAGAACTAATTCTTAAGTTTGCTTAAATAGGTCCTCAACCCCAGATTTGAAATTTAAATTCAAATTAAAGTTCAGGGTTCATTTGCTCTAGTATTCCAGTGTGAGTCAATTTTATGCTCTTCTATACTTCAACTGCACGCAATAATCAGATTTTCCTGAAACACCAAAAACCTTATAAATCTGTTAGTTAACCTTCATCAAATGGCTAAATGTAGGCTTTAGGGGGTGAAATATCATTATATTTCACTACTCATCAATGATTATTGCCTTCTTTTAATGTGTTTTATCAATAACTTGTAATCTGCCCATAATCCATTAAACTACAGAAATCAGTAATAATTATCTCGTTTGAAAATCGTAATACACTATTTTGGATACTTAAATTGGTCTCCTTTGGTGACCAATAAGTGCGGCATGCACTAACACCAGCCTTTTTTTAGGGAGTTGATAATTAGGGTGCTGGTCAATCTCCCTCCATCAACTAAGTCAAACCTCAGGATACACATGTATTTGTAGCCACAACATCAGTGAAAGCGAATTCCTTTTGTAAGGAGCAACATATGTCCAATCTGATAATATGCAATCCGTTATAATCCCGTAAGTAATATCCACCAAGCTGCACTCCTATCAGTCTCCCTAATCCCTATGGGGCTTTGGTCAGGCCCAAACGTTGGACCCTAAAATGTGGTTCAATCAATTTAAAACCGTTGGATTGCAAGCGGTTCAAAAGTTTTAACAAAGATAAAAATAAAGAATCCATTACATCCAACAGTTTAAAATTGGTTGAACCACATTTAAAGTTCAACTCGTTGGCACCTCTGTTTGATTAAAATAAAATGGATATGATATTTAGGACTCAACCGATATATGTGTTTTTAAATCAATAAAAATATGAGCCAAAAAAAATTATCTTTTAGTACGGTGACCAGCTTTACACAATTTTAGGGGCATGTTATGTTGTTATCTATAAAACGTTTAGCTTTTGACAATATTTCATCACCAAAGGTACTTTTCATGCAACTATGTGACACACCCTTAATGCCTTAATCTAAGGGAGTCGTTACTTCACATGAAAAGTTGGTCATTGCATATAGTTTAAGAGAAAGACTTAGTATTTTGGGGATTTGGATCATGTGAAAATGTCACTCAAGCCCTTTAATTTGAAGACTACGATTTAAAAATTTATGGAGCAAAAAATTAACACAAAACTTGATCTCTATCATATGATTCAAGTCATTCAACACAATCAATTGTTGAATCAGGTATTGGCCTTTGACTGCATTGAATTGTATAATAAAGATAATGTTTGGTGCTGATCTTTTCTAACCTAGATCTTTAGGTCATGCCTTCAAATTAGATGACCTTGAATTTTCACAGACAAATCCCCAATGAGGGATTTCAGTTTTAGAGATAGGCGCTTTTAGTAATCTGATCAGTTCTCTAATAGAGCATGGGAAGATCAGTGAATTGAGGAAAAGGGATACTACGAGAATTTCGAACAGCCAATTTAGCCGAATCATCAGCAACTTGGTTCACTTCGCAAAAGCAATGCTGAATGCCCCATCTCAAGGTTTGAAGGGTAGATTAGATTCTGTCACCCACAGCTGAAAGGGTCCATGGAAACTTCTTAGTTTTGATGGGATTCACCAGAAGGAAGAATCACACTCAATAGTAATAAATTGGCTAAAAGATTTTGCAAAGTTAAGAACATCCAGCGGAGAGCATAAGCTTCAGCCTAAAAGGAACTAAAACCAAATAAAAAATTCCCTTGATCATCTCGAACAACCCCACCTCCGCCAAATGGACCCATCGACGAAGACGCACCATCAGAATTCAGCTTTAAGGAAGAGATCGGAGGAGGTTTACACCAAGAGAAAAATTTAGGGGACTCAACAAAATCTCCTGAACCTCAATGCCCAAAGCAAGCATAGCGTCAACCTCTAGCTGGCAAGAGGCATGTTTATAGGACCTCTTACCTACTTCTCTATGCCAA
This sequence comes from Chloranthus sessilifolius, assembly GCA_021018995.1. Classification (NCBI taxonomy): domain Eukaryota; kingdom Viridiplantae; phylum Streptophyta; class Magnoliopsida; order Chloranthales; family Chloranthaceae; genus Chloranthus; species Chloranthus sessilifolius. Next base: position 121,132,322 of record CM037592.1, read on the forward strand.
TTCCTGACTTAAGGAATATGTCATTGATTGAGCCGGCATGGTCTTCAAAAGTAGAGCAATTCCAAGCTAGCCAAATCTCCCCCCATAGAGTAATCGGTATCAGACTACACAAACGACTGAATTGCGAGCTGTGCTTTTTCGTCCGTTGGCAAAAACGGGCTCTGGGAGTTTGATAATTTCTAAGACTAAAACCGCTAATAGCAGAGAACTTCTTCCTAACCCCCCTAGTGATCTCACACTTAATAAGGAGGTGGGAAATAGATTCGCAATCATTCTTGCAAAGGGGACACCGAGATACCAATGGGATCTTCAATCTCCTAATGTTATCATCAGTAGACACACAACCATTAAAAGTTTCATTTTGGTGGGAGCATCAGAACCTCCTGTTGATATCTAATGAGATCCCATGCAGATCGAAAGGAGAGGTCGCCATTTTGTACAAGGCTTCCAACAGATCCTATCAAATTTATGCAGAAAGAGATTTGAGGTGAGGATCTTTTGCGGGAAAAAAGGATAAGGAAACATGATTCCAATCTTGGTCCATTGAATAAGGCACCAATCTGACAATCAGGAGTAGTATGTTGTTGGCAAAGCTCTACAAGAGGAACATTATCGGCCCAAGGTCTTTTCAATTTGATCAATGACACTTTTCGGTATCGGGACATTGGATAAAAGATAGATGGGAATCGAGCCGAGGACATGAATTAGGAGGGTAAGCTTGCCCCCATCCGATAGAGAAAGAGCTTTCCACCCTTTAACTTTACGGTTGATTTTGCGAACAAACTCCACACAATTTTCTCTTATGAGCTTACCCTTGAAAAGAGGCACTCCGATATAATTAGAGGGTAAGGTAGCATGGTTAAATCCTAATATGCTTTTGATCAACGTAATTCGAGTAGCAAGGGCGTTCTTTGGCTCCTCTTGGAAATATTAAGAGATTGTCCAGAATCAGCTCTTGGATGTTTAACAAAATAAATATTTATTGTTAATTTAATCATATTTATTTATTAGTTTTGCTTATCTTTAAATAGTTCCTTAAATATTTTGGTTCCATGTGGAAAATTTGCTTTTGTCATATTTGAGCCTTCAATCATCAAGTCAAAGTCTTTTGAATTTTGAATTATATTGGAGGGAAAATTATTCCCACCACAAGTTCAAAGTATTATAAAAGTTTTGTCCCACCTCATTGTTTTACAAGAAAGTTTCTTATCATATATATGGAAACTTACCTTTCATATTGCTTGACTTGAAAAGAGAAACATGGCTCATAGCAGCGGCCATATACGCGCATGTGTGAATGACGCAATTGGAGCTTTTATGGTGCACCTTAAAGCCATTTTCCAGGCTATTTTCTATCACATATTATTCAATCCGCCAACATCAGCTTTATAGGAGGAAATAAGGGCTTGAATTGCTCTAAGAGGTTTCTTAGTGCCTTTGAGTAATCGGTTTTCCATTTCGTTGGAGAACAAAATTTTCAATCTTCCCTTTATTAGCCAAAGCTATTAAGGCACGACTAAGGACTTATGTTATAATAATGAATGGGGCTAGAGATAGCGGATCACTTTGGCGAAAGCCCCTTTTCCCTTGAAAGTAACTAAAAATGTGGCCATTGATCATCATCGAATACCAACAATTAAGACATCCTAAAATCAATTCAATCAATTTGTTAGAAAAACCAAAGGCAAGAAGGACCTTCATAAGAAAGGACCAATTAACCCTATCACAGGCCTTAGACATATCAAGTTTCAGGGTAACGTTTCCCCCAATGGCCTTAGTATCTGTTAGAAATATTGCGATAAGAAATTTGAATATGATGAAAATGGGCAAGAGAAATTGGACTCGAGGCACGTAGTCACTATCTTTAAAACACTATTCACTCCCTACTCGAGTAAATCTTCAAGTTTGCCAAAGGGTTCCAGCGAAACATTTTCAGGATACAACGAGCTCAATCTTTTGGATGCAATCCGTTACTTTGTAACAATAGAGGATTGCCTCAGAAAACTCGATCTGATGAAGTACCAAATAAAGGAAGAAATGAAGAGAATTCTCAAATCTGTATGCAAGAAAATTTGATAGATTTCAGAGTGTCTGAATTTATGTCTAGAGATCTCCTTTTATAGATCTTAAGTGCCTTTTCAATATGACGTTAGACCAACAACTATATTTTGGACGGTTCGGATCTTTCAGAGACCCCAACCGCTCTGTGAGATATTTATTGTCAAAATAATGACAAAAGCTGGTAGTGCTCCTTAGAATTATAAGAGTGTCAAGTAAAATTCAAAGGACTAATGGTTTGTCATTTTTGGACCCACTGACATCGGTAATGCACTCACGGACGATCGTAAGTGATTCACGGACGTTCGTGGCCCGAAATCTTATAAATTCTAAGCAGTTTGGACAATTTAAGAACTGATCCGAAAATTCTCCATTTTTAATATTCTGATCCTAAATTCTATCCTTGAGATTACTTACGTTTTGTTCATTTGAATCCTAAATCTCAAAGATGTGTGTGTTTTTCTCTAATCCTTGTTTGAGAGTGTACAACTTGTGAGAGACAAGTGGACCTTCGTGAGAGACAACGATTGTTGGAATTGTTCACTGTAGATAGGATGATGGTGAGAGGTTGTCATTGTTGGTGAGAGGAGTGATAGGGCATATCATTCCAAAAAGTACTGTAAGGTTATTTATTCATAGTAGATTTTTTCTTGAATCTGAGATAGATCCCGTGATTTTTACCTGTGATGGGTTTTTCACGTTCAAAACCACTTGCGTTCATTTTATTATTGTGTGGTGATTGTGAGTAGTAAAAATTTGATTAATTTTCTAGACTATTATAAATTCCCAAATTTCAATTGGTATCAGAGTAAGGTCACTTTGTAAATTTTAATAAATTAAGTGTAATGTCAAATTTGGGATATCACGATCTTCCTAGAGAAGGTGCGTCTACTGTTAGACCCCCTCTGTTTGATGGCTCTAATTATCCTTACTGGAAGGCAAGGATGAGAGCATTTTTAAGTTCAATAAATCCTCATATATGGTATTCTAATGAGAATGGATGGTCGCCACCAACTACGACCTCTGTTGTCGATAATGTATCACATATCACTATCAAACTTAGATATTTATGGACGGATCAAGAATATGATGATCTTGGTTATAACTTCAAGGCCCTTAATGCCTTATTTGGAGCAGTTACTGCTTCCGAATTTCGTCGAATAAGTACTTCCACCATAGCCAAGGATGCATGGAAAATTCTCGAAACCACTTATGAAGGGACTCCTCAAGTGAAGATTTCCAAACTTCAAATGCTTACATCTCAGTTTGAAAATCTTCGCATGGATGAGGATAAAAAGTTCTCTGATTTTTATATTCGCTTAAATGATATTGTGAATGACTCGTTTAATTTAGGAGAACCTGTTTCTAACACGAAAATTGTGCGAAAAATTCTAAGGTCTCTACCTAAACGGTTCAGATCTAAAGTCAATGCCATTGTTGAATCTAAAGATGTTGACAATCTAAACTTAGATGAACTTGTCGGGTCTTTACAAACTTATGAAAATGAAATTCAAGACAATCATGTTACTAAAAGTGTTGCTTTCAAATCATCTAAGGATGAGTCTGATTCAAGCAGTGATTCTGATCAATCAGATGAACTTGCTTTGTTTGTTAAGAAATTTTAATTTTTTTATAAAAGTAAGAAACAACCTTTTAAAAAATTTGAGAATTCTGAAAATTTTAAATCTTTTGAGAAAAGACCTAAAAAGGAATCTACTAAAGCTAATCAATGCTTTAAGTGTCATGATTATGGGCATTATGCTAATAAATGTCCTAATAAGAAAAATGATAAGGGAAAATCTAAAGTCTTGGCTGCCACTCATGAGGTTGATATATCAAATGAGTCATCTTCTGATGAATCTGAACCTGTCTCATATGGGTTTAGAGCTTTTGTGGCCTAAATTATTAAATCTAATAATTCTCAATCTCAAACGCCATCCCTTATTGAAACAGATTCTATTACATCACTATCTTTTGATACTAAAATTGATGGTGATATATTGGATATGACTAATGCTTACAGTGAACTTTATCAAGAATCAATACATCTAACTAAAGAAAAAATTAAATTGACCAAGAAAGTGGCCGAGTTAAAAAATATTATCAGTAATCTTCAATCTCAAGTTAGAACACATGTTCAAGAACATATAACTCTTCAAGAAAATGTAAATTGTTTCACTTCTAAATTTATGGAACAGGAAATTAAAGTAAATTCCATCACTTTAATAAATGAAAATTTAAAAAGGGAACTTGGTTCCATTTCTGTAAAATATTCAAATTTTTACAAGGCTAATGAGAAAATAGAAAAATTACTAAATTCTGGTCAAAGAATTACAGACAAATTAGGTATTGTTGGATATCATCATTCAGTAAATAAAAATCCTAAACTTGAGATAACACATGCCCCAAAATTTGTTAAAGAAATCAAATCACTTTCTACAAATTTTAAACTAACTTCAAGTAAATCCAAATTTATCATTTCTAGATCATTTAGTAGAAGAGTTCCAATCTGCTATACTTATAGGTGGGAAGGGCATACTTAGGTGTATTGCTCATTCGCCTTTGAATACTCTTTGTACTACGTTCCTAATATTCGGACTTTGAAGAAAAACAAATTCATCTCATTGAGTAGTTCAAATAAAAATATCAACAAACATGTGATTCAAAATAAATCAAATCTTAAATACAAATGTGTTTGGATTTGAAAATCTGATTTGGCTGCTCAGGTTGCTCATATTTTACTAAAAGCTAGTGAATCATCTAAGTGGTTCCTTGATAGTGGTTGTTTCAGAAATATGACTGGTGAGAAATCATTTTTCTCTCACCTAAGTCCAACTCAGAGGGAAATGTGACCTTCGGAAATGGAAGTTCATGTAAAATTACTGAAAAAGGAACAATTGAAGTACCTGGATGTCTTAAATTAAATGAAGTCCTTTATGTTGAAGGACTTAAGACTAATCTCATTAGTATTAGCCATTTATGTGATGATGGGATTAATATTAGTTTTACAAAAATTTTGTGTACTATAGTTGATTCTAATGGTCAAATTATACTTGAAGGGATTAGATCTTCTGATAACTGTTACACCTTTAGTGATCCTCTAAAAAACAATTGTCTTATCACTAAAACAAATGAGATTAATATCTGACATCAGAGGCTTGACCACATGAATAAAAATGATCTTTACAAATTAGCCTCTGATCAACTTGTTAAAGGTTTACCGATATTAAGTAAACTAGATGGATCTATTTGTAGTGCATGCTCCCCACAAGAAAGTTAATGCTCCTACTTCTTCTTGGATACTTGAATTAATATATTTTGATCTTGTAGGTCCCATGAGAACAAGTAGTTTAAGAGGTAAGAAATATGTGTTTGTATTGGTTGATAATTTTTCTAGGTATACTTGGGTTGCTTTTCTTAGAGATAAATCTCAAGCTTTTGATGAATTTATTATAATTTCTAAAAGAACTTAAATTGAAAAAAATCTTTCTATTGTTCGAATTCATAGTGATCATGGTAAAGAATTTGAAAATTCATCTTTTGCTAAATATTGTGTCTCAAATGGAATAAAGCATGAATTCTCTGCTCCTCACACACCTCAACAAAATAGTGTGGTTGCGAAGAAACATAGGGTATTTCAAGAAATAGCTAAGGTTATGTTAAATACTAACAATGTGATTAAAAATCTGTGGGCTGAGGCCATTAGTACTGCTTGTTACATATCAAATCGTGTGTACCTTAGACCCAACACTACTAAGACTCCATATGAAATATGGAATGATAGAAAACCTTAAGTTCGTTATTTTCGAGTCTTTGGTAGTGCTTATCACATTTTAAGAGATCGTGAATCTCTTAGTAAATTTGATGCTAAAACTGACAATGGAATTTTTCTTGGTTACTCTTTGAACAGTAGGGCTTATAGGGTTTTTAACTTAAGAACTCTTACTGTCATTGAATCAGTGAATGTTGTTGTAAAAAATCAAAAATCAAATTCTTCTATTGTTTTAAATAGAGATATTGATGATGAATTTTTCTTATTGTTCCTGTTAATCATGAAAAAAATAGGCTTAATAACACTAACTTTTCATCTAACAATGAAAATTCAACACACACTATAACCAATATCACTGAAGATATGATTGTAGAAAATACACACAATAATATCTCTGAAATTACATATCAAATCTTGAACTAAAAAATGTTAAAGAAACTCTTCTTGATGAGCATTGGGTTATTGTCATGCAAGAAGAGCTCACTCAATTTAAAAGAAATGATGTGTGGAAACTTGTTTTTAGACCTCCAAACATTAGAATCATTGGTACGAAATGAATTTTTAAAAATAAAACTAATGAAAAAGGTAAAATCATTAGAAGCAAAGCAAGATTGGTGGCTCAAGGCTACACACAGGTTGAATGTATTGACTTTCATGAAACATTTGCACCTGTGGCTAGACTTGAGTCCATTCGTATAATTTTGGCAATGACATGTCATTTAAAGTTTAAATTGTATCAAATTGATGTAAATAGTATATTTTTGAATGATTTTCTAACTGAGAAAGTATATGTGGAACAACCTAAAGGGTTTGAAGATTCACATCATCCTCTTGATATTTTTCGACTTAAAAAAATATTATATGCGTTGAAACAAGCACCTCGTGCTTCGTATGATAGACTTACAAAATATTTAATCAATAACGATTTTAAACGTGGTAGTGTGGATCAAACTTTATTTTTAAAAGAAGAATCATGTCATTTAACTGTTGCTCAAATTTACGTTAATGATATTATTTTTGGATTCACACTTAACTTAAATGCGCATAAGTTTCAAACTCTAATGAGCACTGAGTTTGAAATGAGTTTATTTTATGAATTAAACTGTTTTTTAGGTCTTCAAATTAAATAGTGTTCCTCTAACATTTTCATTACTCTATCCAAATATGTAAGAGAACTTGTTAAAAAATTTGGTTTAGAATCAAGTAAACCAGCCCGCACTCCAATGAGTACATCTGTGAAATTGTCAAAAGATGTAAATAGTAAATATGTTGGAGAAACTCTATATAGAAGCATGATAGGTAGTCTTCTCTATCTAACTGCTGGTCGACCGGATATTGCTTATAGTGTTAATATGTGCGCTAGATTTCAAGAAGCCCCTAAGGAATCTCATCTAACTGTGCTTAAACGTGTCATCTGTTATGTTAACAGAACATTAGAGTTAGGTCTCTGGTATCCTTTTGATACCACGTCTCATATCATCAGGTTTTCCGACTCTGATTGGGCCGGTAATTTTGATGATCGTAAAAGCACTAGTGGTGGTTGCTTTTATATCGGTAATTGTCTTGTCTCTTGCTCAATAAGAAACAAGCTTCAGTTTTTTTGTCCACTGCTGAAGCAGAATATATTTCTGCTGGAAATGAGTGTACTCAACTCTTATGGATGAAGCAAATTTTGTCTGACTATGAGATTTCTCAAGATATAATGACCTCGTTTTGTGATAACACCAGTGCTATTTGTATTTCTGAAAATCCTGTACAACACTCTAGGACTAAACACATTGATATCCGATATCACTTCATACGTGATTTGGTGGAAGATAAAATTATTCTCCCTGAGCACATAGACACTCAATTACAATTGGCTAATATTTTTACAAAACCTTTGGATTTTGTTCGATTTAAATTTCTTTGAAAATCTATTGGTTTATGCTTCATTGATTAATCATTTCTTTAAAACTTGTATATATGTTTTGTTTTGAATTTGCACATATTTTCTTATTTTTTTAAAGAAATCATTGTTTTTCTTCAATGTTTCAGGATTTTATTTGATACACTCTAAATTTCCAAACGTGAACATTTGGTCAAATTTCCTAAGATTGCATTTCTCTAATCTTGAGATACTCTTAATTGACTATAATTCAATTTTATCATAATTAATATTTTCTCTTGTTAGTGTATAAAGAAATCTTTTATTAAGGGTCAATTACGACATTGTTGAAACTTGAATAAAGTTTTTGCCTATCTATATAAATTCTATCTATGCTTCTTACATTTTGCCTTTTCGACTCGAGGTATTAAGCCCGTTGGAGTATTTTATACTCAATGCCCTAAACCAACTGGATTAGGAGTCATTGGCCAAACACTCGCTACATGAGTCGATTAGAAAGCAAGAAAGCTTGAGCATTTGTGTTAAAAATAAGTGTTTTGCTCTACCTTGTTGCCTAATTGATTCGAGCAAGTAAAATCGCTGGGATTTCTTAAGATCTATTGCCCTAAACTACCTAGTTGGGAGTCAATGTTCTAAAGCTCATTAAAAGAGTCTTTTAGAAAGCTTAAAAAGGTTGAAGTGATAATCTTGTTGCTAAAAATGATTTCTAATTAAAAATGTCACTACACTTATTCAACTATGTGTTGTGTTCGTTTCAATTTTGTTGCAATTGATTAAATTATTTAAGAAGTTTTTCTTTATTAGCTAGCATAATTCTTTCTGGCATATGATCTAATTGATGTTATTTAAATTTGAACAGCTCAAAGATTAATTGCTTTTATTTCAGCAAGTTTAAATTATTTGTTCAACAAGAAATTTGTTGTGTTTATCTTGAATCTTTGAATTTTTGAAGGATTCAGTGAGTTTCTTATATACAGAGTTTTACATGTGTAAAAACATGATTTTTTTTGAAAAAATAATTTATTTATTTATTTTAAAAAAAAATCTTTTTACGCTCAAGTGTCACGGTTGTCCATGTTACCTTCACGGACATCCGTCCAATTGAATACGCACTGTCCAATTTCGACCGGACGTCCGTGAATCACTTCGGATGTCCGTATTTCTAATGTCTTACTGCCATTTATTGAACAAATGTCCGCAAACAACTATGGACGTCCGGAAGATCAAACATCATCTACAGTTATTTCAACTGCATGCATTTAAAACATCACGGGCGACCGTGCCTGACGCAACGGACGTCCGTCAGTCTTTTTTCAATACCCAATGCAAAATTGTGTTTTTCTTCAACGGCTGTAGATGATTTTCACGGATCTCAAACGTCTTACGGACGTCCGTGTCATTTCCTACGAACGTCCGTCAACAAGTTTTATAAAATCCAATTTTTTTTTTAAATCTGCATTCATTCTACACAAATTTTTACTTCCGAAAAATTGACTTTCTAGTGGATTTTACGTAAAAATGTCTCTACATAGAAAGAATTCTAAGAAATCTATGGGTTCCTCTTCTTCCTCTACGCCTTCCATGCAACGGTTTCCTTCCTAAACCCATGAAGGTCATTTTCTCCGTTTATTTGCGAATCGAAACCTCATTGTAGAACGTGTGGTTCTCCAAAAATTTCTTACTGATCATGATATTTTCGAAATATTTGCTTCCCGGGGGTGGTTGTCTCTACTGTCCATATCAGGTCCTGCTTACACCGATGTGGTTCGGTATTTTTATGCCAATCTGTTAAAGTCTAACATCGTTGAGAGCCGAACGGAGTGTTATGCAGTTTCTTACATATTTGGTAAGCAAATTAAATTTTCTCCATTGGTTATTTCTGATATTCTGGGTATACCTTTAAATCTTGATGGGTATAGCTCCCCTGTAGATGAAAGTCAGATTCATTCATTGTTTAATTCATCCACAATGTACGATTCTGTGTGCAATGATCCATGTCAACTAACTGGAACTGCATTGCATTACACTTCTCTGAAAATAAATTTTCAATGGCTTCGTCATGTCATTTTCGTCACTCTTACCCCAAGAGTGGGAAATAAAGATCAAGTGCGTTGGGACATTATCTATCTCATGTTCCTCTTAGACAAAAATCGTCCCTTGTGTGTGTCAACTATTAGTTTTGAGATTATCGTTCACCGAATGAAGGACGATTATTCAAAAATGTCTCTTTTTTTTCATCATTATTAGTAAGATTATAGAGTCTCAAATGACTCTTCCGCCTCATTTGACTACTTTTCGGGTCCTGACACCCCTGGGTAAGCTTAAGAAAATTGGGAAGAGGATTATAATAGACTTGGATGATGTTGAATTCATAGATGAAAGTTCTGAAGAGGATGATGACGACGTCCCGGTTCAAGAAAATGTTGGTCACCAAGCTCCTATACGTCTTCTAGTTCCTCCATTTCAAGCACCAGAGGGTCATTATTATGACCAACGTTTCGATAGGATGAATTCAGATATTCAACACATGAATTCAGATATTCAAAACTTATCTCATAGGGTAGAGACTGGATTTAATTTATATGGTGAGCAGCTTTCTGCTTTATAAATGACTCTGAATGACGGGTTTACAGCGATGATGCATCGCTTTAACAATGTCTTCCCGCCACCAGGAGCTTATTTTCTGCCTCCAGAGTGACTACATTTTCTTGTGTTTTGTGGGTGCTGGGATATTTTGATGTGATGTGAAAATGATATCATGTGATGTGTTTTGGTTTTCGTTATGTTTTGTTTTTCTTGTATTATGTGAAAACTGGACTTTGTTATATTTTGTGGATATTTTGTAAATATGTTTCTATTATGATTCTTTCTTAATTTATCCTTTGTCACATTCTGACAAAAAGGGGAAGATACTATTGTGTGATACCTTTGCTACTAATTTTTGATGTTTCATTTAACAGATAAAAAGCAACGACTGCAAGATTCATAGATATTTTGTTTACTTGGCAAATGTTTAGGGGGAGCAAATCGAGTTGTAACTTTTACATTGCATTCATGTAGACTGATTTTTGTCATGATTGTTGTCCTTGTAAACTGGTTTTTGTCATGATTGTGATAAAGGGGGAGATTGTGAAATATTTATTGTCAAAATAATGACAAAAATCAGTAGTGCTCCTTAGAATTATAAGAGTATCAAGTAAAATTCAAATGACTAACGGTTTGTCATTTTTGGACCCACGGACGTCGGTAATGCACTCACGGACGACTGTGGTCACTGACGACCGTGAGTGATTCACGGACGTCCGTGGCCTGAAATCCTATAAATTCTAGGCAGTTCGGACAGTTTAAAAACTGATCCGAAAATCCTCCATTTTCAATATTCTGATCCAAAATTATATCCTTGAGATTACTTACGTTTGGTTCATTTGAATCCTAAATCTCAAATATATGTGTTTTTCTCTAATCCTTGTTTGAGAGTGTACGGCTTGTGAGAGACAAGTGGACCTTCACGAGAGACGACTGTTGTTGGAATTGTTCACTGTGGATAGGATGATGGTGAGAGGCTGTCATTGTTGGTGAGAGGAGTGATAGGTCGTATCATTCCAAAAAGCACTGTAAGGTTATTTATTTATAGTGGAATTTTCTTGGATCTAAGATAGATACCGTGGTTTTTACCTATGCTGGGTTTTCCACGCTAAAAACGACTTGCGTTCATTATATTATTGTGTGGTGATTGTGAGTAGTAAAAATTTAATTAATTTTATAGACTATTATAAATTTCCAAATTTCACGCTCCATCCAATGACTATGAAATATTGCACATTTTCGAATTTAAATTCGAAAAGTTGCACACTTTTATAAGCAGTGATGAAACGGTTAAGTCCAATGGTCAACATTTGACCAAACTATTTCACCCAATAGAACCAAATTAACCCACTGATTAGTGACCCATTACACTCGACCCGACCTAAATGCCAAATGCCACACTCCTCTCTTCTTATTGTCAAACAATAATAGAAGGTGAAAGGTTCTATATATAGCATGGATCACTTTTGACATTTTCCAAGGTGAGACTATCCATTTGCATACAAAAAATGAGAACTTCTATTACTAAAAAACTAACCCACTAAACTAAGAAATCAAAAAGAAAATTTATTTTCTTTGAAATTAATTAAAATATTTATTATAAGCAGTATTAATGTCATTGATCATTTCATGGGCTAAAAGACTATTGTCAAAAACACTTCTACCCTGAATGAAAGCACCTTGCTCTGAGGATATAAGAAAAGGAAGAATCATGGCTAGACGATTAGAAATGATTTTGGAAAATATTTTGTAGAAAAAGTTGCAAAGGCATGGATTATTAGGCTGAAAATGACTAATTAAGGATGGATTATTAGTTTTCGGAATCAAGGTAATGAAAGTAGAGTTGACCACCTTAGGAATTTTACCTTCCAAGAAAAAATTCTGAACAACTGCAACAATATCCGATCCAACAATATCTTAGCAGGCAGTGAAAAAACATCCTGAAAATTTGTCTGGCCCAGGAGCATTGTCATCGTCCATGTTGTTAATAGTGTCAAAAACTTCAAATTCATAGGGAATGGCAGTGAGAATTGAATTTTGCAAATCATCCACCACATTGGGAGTGCTCGTCACCTAGGATCAGTTTGAACTCATAAACCGCAAGCTCCCCAATGTTCTGTTCCCCTTCCACCCATATAACATTAGAGTCTTTAAGACGAATGTTATTGTTCCTGCCATATCTGACTCTGACAACATTATGAAAAAAGGAAGTGTTTTTATCTCCTTCCCAAAAAACTCTTCACCCCTTAGAAGATTGTGATAGGAGGTGATTTCAGTAGAGAGAGCCTCTTGGAGATGAAGAGAATCACCAGACTGAATGATATCATTTTCTATTTCTTTGATCCTAATTACAGCAGCCTCGGAGACAAATGTTGTTGACCTCGTCTTTATTCCAATCTTTTAACACTATTTTCAATCTTTTGAGTTTCACAAAAAACCTTGTAAATAGGGGAGCCCGTAACCCACTCGGCCCAACTACTACGAACCAAATCAACAAAGTCAGGTCTAAAGGTTCAAAATTTGAAAATTTGAAAAGGCTTAGGAAGTGAAGGAGGATGGACCAAAGATATAGATAAAGGACAATGATCCGATGATATTCTAGCTTCATGGACAATAAGCGGAGATCTAAAGGAATGGAGCCAAGGGATAGAATATAGACATCGATCAAGACTTTCCCAAGTACTACGGCGAAGACCCCTTCCATGATTACACAAAGTGTAAGAGTTACCCTTGAAGCCAACACCCACAAGACCTAACTAAGCCCTGGAAATCAGGGATAGCAGCGGAAGAGGGTGGGTCACCATAAAGTTTTTCGGACGGATTTAGGACACAATTGGAGTCACCACCAATAGCAACCACATCATTAGTAGAAAGAAAAGTTGACAATTGGAACCACAAATCTCTTCTGTCAGGGGTAGTATAGGCACCCCTACCGATAACGAACTTCACAGATAAGCCATTAAACTTGATTTCAAAAAGAAGAAATTGGGTGTGAGACACTAAGAGAGTTATATTACTAGGATCACCAAACCAAAAGAATCAGATCAAATTGGAAGAATGGATAGGGTTATTCGAGAAAGTAGAAGAAGGTTTAAAGCGACAGACAATACAGTAAAAAGGTTGTGGGAGAGCGAGCCATAGGTTCCAAAAGAGCGACCGAGATGTAGCCATGATTTTTGTGAACAACGGCTTTCAAATCAATAATGATAGGGATTTTAGATGATGCGCCTTTTTCGACAGTGTTGGAAACCCATTTTGGCTGCCAAACTTTCTTTGGAGTAGGAATATTTTCATCAATATTCCTCATAGAATTATTCGGCTTCAGATATGATTCCGGGGTGTAGAAAGCACAAAGATTTAGGCTATAACCCTGCCTTCTACAGATAGGGAAAAATTCTGGAGTAGTTTCAAAGACCACTTCTTGCCCATAACCATTCTTATCATGACCTAACCAAATCCTTGTAGGGTGAGTTTTTTCTACGTCAAGCAAGACGCATACCCTAGCGTTAGAGAAACAAGTTAAATTTCTAGTTTGGTTATCAATAGCTAGAACTTCACCCACCAAACCTGCTATTGAAAGGAGAATTCCCTCTTCATAACAAAAGATAGGAAGATTAGGCAAACGAATCCAGACTGGGACAATTGAGGGATCGACATCGCTGGTACGGAAGAAAGGGCTCCATTTGAAAACTTTCAGGGTGTGTTTGATTGCTCGCACTAGGGCTGAAAGACGCGTTTGAGAGGGTCTTTACGTGAGTCAACCAAGGTTTTAGCGTTTGATGGGTGGTTTGACCTTACACGTAACGTACAACTTTGGCTACGCATCGCCAAAACTGGATACAGTGCTACCCCCTCGTTATTGATATTGGCTACGCGTTTCCCAAATATCGGGTCTTTAACTTCTCAAAAGAAGCCACATACCACATACCACATACGACTCCTACTTTTTCTTTATGTTTTTTTTTTCTTCTTCTCTTCTCCTTCACCAACAACATATATTACCTACTCAAGAAGAGATCCTACTTTAAAGACTTTCACCAACTCTCCTCTCCTTTTCATTATTACTCCCATTAAATTCCAACTTCTTCCCAACCAAAAAATAAAAAGCTCTTAAAACCCTAGGATTTTCATAGCTCTTAAAACCTTAACTCTTACAGATTTCTAATAGCCCCTGAAACCCTAGGATTGTACGACAACCACTACAAAGAATAAGACTATTAGCGGCAGTTTTTTTTAATAAAAAACTGCCGCTATTAGTCCTGTAGCTAAAAAAAACTGCCGTTACAAAAATAATAGCGGCAATTTTTTGTTGCGACAGGACTAATAGCGGCAGTTTTTTATTAAAAAAACTGCCGCTAATAGTCTTATTTTTTGTAGTGAACCCATATCCAATGAAGATCAACGGCATTGCCTTGAAGAGCTATCTTTCCGGGCGAGAATTGGATGATCAAATCTTGGATATCCCTGTTGTAGAAGGTGACCACTCAAGCAGCTGTGCAAATCCCCTAAATTTATTGTTAACGTCCTCTTTCAATGTCTGGCTATATAGCAAGGTCCCTCCCACTGCTTTCACTACCCTCCTCTGAAGAGTTCATGTGCTTTGCATACTTTCAGGTGAGTGATTTTTTAAATTTCTTAATAAATATTTTGATTGTCACTTTTTTTTTAATTAATGGGTCTGAGAATATTTTGATTGTTTGATTTTTAGTCTAAGAACCCCAAATTCATGGTTCTGAGAACCATTATGAATTTGAGTTCTGGTCCACCAAATTTCAATGTGAATTTTGATCAAACTTGTTGATTTAGTTAGATTTGTTTGAGAAGAAATTAGTGGTAATAGTTGTTGTTAAAGTAACTATTATTGTGAGCTCTGATCAAACTTGGAAATAGATATGGATTTGATTTATGCCATTTTGGTTTTCGTGGATATATATGTGTATTTATTGAGATTTGTGAGAAGGAAAAATTTTGATAAGATCTTTGAGTTATGAATCTGGTTGAGATGTGAAATGATTCTTCTACAAATGTATGAACTTGAAAGATTGGTGAGATCCGTAGCCCTTGCTTGCTTTCTCAAATATATGCATTGTTGCTCTTTGAGAATCAAAACTTTTGGGGAATTTGTTCTGTTTTGCCATTTTTACATATGTTAATATATCTGAGATTTGCAATGGGCCAATTTCCTATCATTCCTAATATTGGATGCTTCGTACCACTGGTGTGAACTTCAATCTTCAAGCTTGTTTAGGGCATCAACTAGATGTTAAGATCTACACTGTTTGGTTCTTCATGAGGTAGAATTTTCTACTTTGTAAGAGCATTGGTATTTATTTATCTCATTAGGAGCATCAATTGTTTCAACAATTTCATTCTACAATAAAAGGAAAATAGCACCAACTAGCACTCATGGAGAATTTTTTTTGACTTATTGTACTCATTTCAGTGATATCGTACTCATCAGTGCCTAATTCATTTTCCCATCAATGACTAATTCATTTTTTGTTAATTCAGATTTCATAGTCTCTCTGCTCTCTTCTTAGATTGCTCTCATATTGTTAAAGCCCCATCAAATGACAAACATTTAATCTTCTAGGAACCCTGCTGTTGTTCTAACATGCAACACCGCCTTTCATTGAACCGGCGAGATGGAAGAGACTCTAATAAGGGAAATGACAGAGCAGTGCCTTGCGGGTCATAGAACTGAGGCAGGAAAATGTCATCCACTCGCATGGATCGAGATGACAAAAAATCTTAACAATCTCCCATATTTTCAAGCCACCCAAGTGGTGATAAAAGAAATTCACATGTATAATCAACTGAGGGTGATAACGAAGACTTATCCTACGATGAAAAAAATTCTACACGGAAGTGGCTTTGGTTGGGACCATGATGCAAAAGGGGTGGTTGCGGAGCTAGATGTTGGCAACCGTTTGAGGAGGTATTCATCTAAATTAGACATTTCTTTTAAGTTTGCATACAAACAATATATTTATAAAAGTATAATGTGATTTGTTTGGATCAATGTGCAGACAAATCCATGGACCACAACTTACCAAAATAGGAATATACCAGATTGGAATAGCCTTAGTCTCATTTTTAATGATTGTATTGCTGATGGGAGAGGCGTGTTCCACCCAAATGATGATGCTTTTGATGGTATTCACTTGACCCAGGGTTTAGGGGACTCACCTCCACACCCGCCACCGACCAGTGTGACCCAATCTGATGAGTTTGGGGTTAGGGAGTACGACTCTCTCTATACTATAGAGAATGGTCAGGCAAAGACTAATGGAATGCATCAGATGGTTGATAGTGCTTTTGGCTCTCATTGCAAGCATGGCGGTATTGGGGACAGTCTCCTTGAGGCAATGCGAGAGTGCGCCCAAGAAATGAGGAAATTCAGGATCCGCCCAACGATGAGCGAATGATGAGCATCAATATTGGATGATATGATCAATCGACAACTCATCACTGAGGTTCAATATATGGGCGCATAATTCCGACTAGCTGATAGGCAGCTAGCCAAGGCTTTTCTAGTGCTTAACTAGTCAAGAAGGCTGGCATATGTGAACACATTGGCTCAACCTGACCTGTAGAATACATTGGCTTTATGTTGTCTTTGATTATATCAAATCCTGGAACTTGTCATTTTATTTTTGTAGGTTCTTTTCCACTGTTATGTTATTAATTTTAAGTGTGTTATTTTTTTTACTTCAGCGTATTCGCCTGATGCCAATTATGAAAAGCAACTCCCATCATTTGTTTTTGTTGATATTGATTTACAATTTATTGTATTGTAGGTGGAAATGGATCTTGATGAATCTGAAATAGAGTTATTTTATATGATGACAAACACAATGATGATGCTAGGTGCATGTTATTACTATATGACCCGTAGGTAACACATGCATACATTATCTTTAAGTGGTCACCAATATGTCTAGGAGATCCTAAATAGACATTCGGCTATATAATACAAACTCTTACGAATGAAAACTCCCTTATTTCTTGAATTGTGTGATATGTTCAAGGAAAGGGGTCTCTTATAAGATTCGAGAGATTTATTGGTGGAGAAACAAGTAGCGATATATTTGCTAGTGTTGTCACATAATGAATGCAATCAGATGGTTCAAAATAGATTCCAACACTAGGGGCAGACAGTAAGTATTTTAATATGATGCTCGATGCACTGTTACAACTTAACGGAGACCTCATACTACTACCAACAAGTGAAACACCACCTGAGATATTACATGATCATCGATTTTATCCTTCGTTTAAGGTAACTACCCCACAATTTTGTTCTTTTTTTTTTTCTAGTAGAAAATTATTTAATTGTATATATATGTATAATTATTACTCATTTCATTCATGCATTTGAACGATGGTACACACATTCCGATCCGAGTACCATTGCGCGATCAACCAAGATATATCAATCGCAAAAAAAGACTCACCCAAAATATATTAGCGACTGTATCATTTGACATGCGTTTTCAGTACGTTCTTGCGAGTTGGGAAGGGTAGACAACTGACCCAAAAATCCTCAAAGACGCTCTTACAAGGCCACAAAATCCATTGCGAGTACCAATTGGTAAATTGTACCTTGTCGATGCAGGGTGTGCGAACATAGTCAACTTTCTAGCCCTATATCATGGAACTCGCTATCACTTTTTCAGATTTAAGCAATTTTAACCCTCTCACGTGTTCTAGAGAGTTGTTCAACAAGTCTCACTCACAATTACGCAATGTTGTAGAACGCACCTTTGGGGTGCTAAAACAACGTTGGCCAATATTATTGGCGCACACATGCTATCTAATTAAAACTCAAATCAAGATTATTTATGTTTGTTGTATTTTGCACAATTTCATTCACAGCTATTGTCATGATGACCCCATATTCCGATAGTGGTACAACGAAAGGGAAGTTCCGCCTAATGAAGAGGGATCATAATATGTAATGGAAGTGGATCACCGGAGCGCACAAATGCGGCCACAATGTGCACTCGCACTTGAGAAGCGTGATAGATTCGCTTCTAGTTTGTGGGATGGTCGTTATCACTAGGGAGATGCTACTATTGTTTTTATTTCTTTTTCAAGTGAATTTGTTTGAAAATTTATGTATTTTTTGTTGCTTGATCTTTTTTTTTATTAAGTCCTTATATATTGAGCTCATCATTTATAGATTAATTAAAGATAAGAGAATCAATTTTCAAAATCATAAGCACTATTGTAGAAAACCTACAATATATAACTTATAATTTAAGTGATACGTTACAAGCCCATGCTAACAAACAATGTTTAAACACGTTTCAGGCCAATATGCATTTCACTGTATATGCTATCAAACAATAGGCTGATGCGCGCGATACCATTACAGGTGAAACGTGTATTGGCCTCCAAACGCGCTTCGCCATTACAGACAATCAAACACGCCCTCATTGTGTAACCTAGAACTTCCCACCTGTCCCGTAGCCAAATTCTCACCATGTCTTCTTTTGATTGGAAATTAGCTAAAACATGTCTATAATCCATTACGGAACTAAAATAATAAGATTTAATAAACAAAGTAAAACACACAAGAATTTATGGTGGTAACTCTATGTCGTGGTAACCAAGGATCAAAATGTTGGTTTTGGGACTGGCCAAAACCAAAATTTCGGACCTTAATTTCTTTTCAGTGTGGATCGAAGTCGATAAATTTCAGTTGATAATTTGAATTATCAGCTGAAATTTTGAACCATACTGATAACACTTATGACTTCTTTCTCATCATATCTCAACTAAGGTTATCAATGGGTTGGGTCGGATCAGCCCAAGATTTTTCCTACCCAACGGAAAAATGACATATGCTCGACATGACCCGACCAGATAGATCACCTGATCCGTCCCGGCGAGTAAAAGGTATATGCCCGACCCGAACAGAAAACTCGATCCGATCCGACGCCTGACTTGAGCCCAATAAAAACTCTTTATTTGTAATTATTATATGTACAAAATATTTGGTTGGGTCGAGTCAACTAGACGCAATTCGATTTTTCTTGACCCCCACCGAAGGTCGTTTAGATCCCTTATGCTCGACCCGATCCAAGGGGTGGTCAAATTTATGTGCCTGACTGGTAAAAACTTTGTGTCGGGCTGGTTGGGTATTGAGCCGACTTGACCTGTTGGCAGCCCAACATGGCTATTGTTTGATCTCTATTTTGTGGAGGGCTCAAGGCCCAAATAGCTTCTTTCTCATCATCTCTTAACTTAGATATTAGCAAGGTAACAAACTCGGTATCCGTATCGGGCATCGGTCCTTGGACGATGATACGAATCAGCTGATATCGATACGGATCAGTCCATTTTTAAAACAAAGAAAAAAGAGGAAAATATAGGTATCGTCCAATACCGATTCCGAGTTGGATACTTGCTACATATCGTTGCCGATACGTATCAGTTTGCCGAAAAACCAATATCTATCGCCAATAAGTATCGGTATCAGCCGATATTTGATACCATGGCTATTAGTGAATGTTATGATCGTGAGAGAAAATGAGCCAGTATTATGTATTAGTGTTAAGTAAGCGGCAGGTCAGCCAATGACTTGACGCTCAGTCACATTTTAGGCTGTGTGCCAAGGGTCAAAATCTTGCTATTCTGATACGTATCGTCTGAGCTCCAAACTGATACGTATTGGACGATACGTATCAGAATACTAACTTACCGGACGATACATTGAATGCATCGTCCAGGCCTTCCCACACAAATTGGACGATACGATACATTCAATGTATCGTATCGTCCTAGTCTAATACCGATACGTATTGTCCGATACGTATCAATATCGGACGATGTTTTGATCCATGCTGCGTACCATGTAGAATTAATATGTCTACCGTTTGATAGGTGCATCATGTTTTACATATCTTTAAGGTAAAAGATTGCAAGTTTGCAACATAAAACAATTTCTATGCTATAATATAAAGTCGTAAAAATCGATCTAAAATTAATGACTGCCATGTAGCTCCAACATATATACCACTAATTTTAGATGTAATTGACCACTAATTTTAGATGTTTTCATTTCAATCTTTTATAAAATTAATCTTGAGATTATGGGTATTAAATCACAAAGAACACATGATATGCTTTCACATGGCGTAAAAAAGTGAGCCGAATCTAAAGAGCACAGGCAATCGTAAGGAAAAGTGTGCCCAAGAGCTTTTTATACGGTGGGTTAAAGGCCCAAAAGGCTTCATTCTCAACATAGCCATTGTTTGACCGATTTCCCGGTAGCCCTTAATTTCCCGTTGTAGGCTCAACATCTAAATTGCTTCTGTCTTGTCATGTCTCAACTTGGCTATAGCTATATTTTAGTAGATTCAATAATGCACAAATGGCTTCTTTGTCAAAGTGTCTACTCATGGCTATTGCTTGACCATTTCTAATTTGTTATATTTATCTATTATTTTATAATATAATACATATTTACTTATTAATTTAAAAACATATATTATTTTATTTTTTAGTTTTTTGTCCCTTAAGTTAATTTTCTTAAGTTGATTTTTAGGTAATAGAAAATTTTCATTCTTATATGCAAAAGAAAGAGCCCCACATTGGAAAGCATAAAGAGCGGTATCTAACTCCGCTGTTTATATAATCCTTTACCTTATATTTTTGTTTGGCAATAAGAAGAGGAGTGGGTTGAAAAGCGAGCTGCCGGGTTCGCACGTGCGTATATATGGCGATTGGTGTTTAGACACATTGGTTGCTTGAGGCGCACACAACAAAAATCTTTATTGTTCTTTACTTTAATAGTTCTTTCACCAGATTCAAGCAATTTTTGTTTTTATTTTAATTACTCTTTTTGGCAAAACAGTAAAAAAAATGATCAATATTGGACTAGGATAGTCTATAGAAACCGTTTCAGTCTAATATAGAATGTTATAAAAGATCACTACGAATGGAGGAAAAAGATGCATGCTCAGGATGATGCGGTTCTAGGGAACCCCATTTGTTTACTATGAACTGCCATTAGTCTATAATAGATTGTTGTGGTTTGTAGTTGATCCCTACGGTCTATAGGAAGCCTCCGTACTATTGAGACCGCAGGGGTCTATTGAGGACTGAATCAGTCTTTTTTAAACCATCTCGGTCCATATCTGACATCATAGACCGATTCAGTCTCTCATATACTATGAGCGGCCGTAGTCTATAATAGATTGTTGCGGTTTGTAGTTGACCCCTACGGTTCTAGGGAACCACATTTGTCTACTATGAACGGCCGTAGTCTATAATAGATTGTTGCGGTTTGTAGTTGACCCCTACGGTCTATAGGAAGCCTCCGTACTATTGAGACTGCAGGGGTCTATTGCGGACTAAATCAGTCTTTTCTAAACCATCTCGGTCCATATCTGACATCATAGACCGATTCAGTCTCTCATATACTATGAACGACCGTAGTCTATACTAGATTGTTGCGGTTTGTAGTAGACCCCTACGGTTCTAGGGAACTGCATTTGTCTACTATGAATGGCCGTAGTCTATAATAGATTGTTGCGGTTTGTAGTTGACCCCTACGGTCTATAGGAAGCCTCTGTACTATTGAGACTGTAGGGGTCTATTGAGGACTGAATCAGTCTTTTCTAAACCATCTCGGTCCATATCTGACATCATAGACCGATTCAGTCTCTCATATACTATGAACGGCCGTAGTCTATAATAGATTGTTGCGGTTTGTAGTTGACCCCTACGGTTCTAGGGAACTGCATTTGTCTACTATGAATGGCCGTAGTCTATAATAGATTGTTGCGGTTTGTAGTTGACCCCTATGGTCTATAGGAAGCCTCCGTACTATTGAGACCGCAGGGGTCTATTGAGGACTGAATCAGTCTTTTCTAAATCATCTCGGTCCATATCTGACATCATAGACCGATTCAGTCTCTCATATAGTAGAGGTCTTTAAAAGACACCAAATATCTTTTAAAGGCCCATTTGGCTTTTCAATGACCGATATTGTTTCTCATTGGTTTTTAATGCCCATATGATTGATTGTGATGATTTCAGTCGGTCTCTCAAAACTCATTTGATTCAGTCAAATTTAGGTCGCAACTATGTCAATCAAAGTTATTTTTGTTTAGTTTTTATTTTGTAAAGGTAAACGATAATAACCTTTGCTATTATATAAAAGTAAAAAATAGTTTCTGTTAATTTTTCATCCTTAAAAGTAAAAGATTAAAGGTCATTGTTGGCGGGATATGCTCGAGCTATTTTTTTCAATGAAATTTTGTAGACAATTTCGTCATTATATATATATATATATATATATATATTGTCGGAAGATGTTTTTGGCAATTTTAATAGTTTCATACTATATCCGGGAAATTTAGAACTTGCATACGGGAAGCGATAAGTAACAAAAGCCCCATGCTGGATTTGACAAATTTTCCTATTATTTTGGGGATAACAACTTTATAAGGTTGGTACAAAATTTATAATAATTTATTAGATGGATACTTGTCACATCAAACTCATACATTGCATTAGAGACTATCTTAGATATTCTTGCAATGATGAATCTTAATTTTTCCTTGTTCAACGGCATAAGTGCTCATTTTTCAACCTTTTTGTAGACTTTATAGCCTTAAGATAAGTGATAATTTAATATAATATGGTATTAACTATTTATTCGAATGAATACTCAAATTTCCAAAAGGATTCTAAAAATCAGTTTTAGATTTCGTAAAAGATAGTTACAATTTTTCTGATTTGCCTCTAGAGGTTGTTAATGGGCAGGCCTTGGGCTTGTAGTTACAATTTTTCTGATTTGCCTCTAGGCTTCTTCAGAGCATAGTGACTAAAACGCCAAATATGTTTTTTTTTTTTCCTAAAAATGCATTTTAAACCATATTTTTTTCCAAAAAAATGTTTTGCCCGCTGTTGTTATTGTTGATTTTTTTTAAAACCACTACAAAAAAAAAAGACTATTAGCAAGTCATAAACTGCGCTATTAATAAAAAAAGTGTCGCTAATAGTTTTAATGGTTTTTTTATTAATAGCAGCACTTTTTGACAGCAAAAAACTATTGTTAATAGTTTTATTTTTTTATAGTGAGCTGTTATAATCCCGTGCCTAGACTTGGTCATTATGGTTCAGAGCCTGACCTGTTGCCACTCCTTTCAGTTTTGATGGTTGATGGTGCTCTTCATACTCTTACCTACCTTTCTCCTCTCTTTTGTAGACCATCTTTATACTCTACTACACCTACCTGTCTCTTCTCTTCTGGAGGACTATTAATGGGCTGAATGAGAAATGACCCAAATTTTAATTGAACCATAAAGCTTGGCCTGTCTATAAATCATTCTTAAAATGTATTCCCGATCTTGGCCTAACCCATGCACCAAAGGAGCAGTGTATGAGTCAATCAATCTCCCTCCACCAAACTGGTCATACCATCAGAACTGCATAGATGTTTAAGAACACTAACTCGATGAAAGGACATTTTTGATAGTTAATGATTTAGCATTCCTAAAAACAAAATGGGTAGCATATGTGGCTAAAAGAGTTAGTCTATAATGGGTGTCAACCCATGATATGCAGTAAAGCAGTCGACATGTCTGTGTGACTGCATGACGTACACGAACTTCCAATGTATGGAAGTTCATGCACGTTATCAGGGTCGTCCCTGACATTTTGGGGGCCCAAGGCGAGTTCTAAAATTGGGGCCCTTGTTTCATATTACTTTATAATATAAATAAAATTCGCCAAATTTTTTTTTTGACAAATAAAATAATATTGATATTCTATTTTACTATATATAATTTGAAAATATAACTAAAAATTCAATACAAATAAATATTAAAAGAAAATATAATACTCATAAATGCGATACTAAAAAAAATCATTTAAATATTTCTCTTCTCGCAATATTTAGCGGCAAAGTCATAAGTTCTCTGTTTTTCTTTTTAAAAACTCAGTTTCAGCAATTCTTTCTGGCAACAAAACCTTGTTGGTCTTGTAAAAATTAGTTGTAGATGAGATTTCTTTCATAGAAAATCATCAAAAGCCTATCTCGTTATCTATTATTCCTACCATAGACCTCAAAACCAAATGCCAAAACTCTACTTGTGAAGAAATCATGATTTTCATGCCTAGATTAGAAACTAAAGTTGCGAATTTTTTAATATTTGTCCCAACAAAAGTAATAAATATGTGACTACAAATCCATTTGGTTATGGTAAGAACAATATTGAGCCTAATGGTGATGTGGGATGAATATTGTCTCCTCAAATCAATCCTATCATCCTATGTTCATTTCTAGAGATCATTGGAAATTTGTAGAGAGAATCTAGATATTGTTTGTGAGAATTATAAATTTATGCAATGTTTTTCATGTGAATTATAAATTTATGTAATGTTTTTCATGTGGGGATGATCCGATAAGAACAAGGAACTTAGTTTTATAACTCTTTGTTTTTTATGGATTTGTTGCAGTTGTGCTGTGAATGATACATATCAGCTGTAAGGAAATTAACATGTGAAATACTTGAACAGAATCTCTGATCAACATGGAAAGATGGCATTAGACAATACGTCAACCTTCTTTGATGGTGTTCGATCAGCTAGTTAAAAAGAAAATCAAAACGAAAAAATGGGAAATATGAGCACACATGCTCGTAAAACTGGTACTAAAAGGAAGAAGAAGGCTTCTAATTTTTCGGATGATGTTGCCCATGTTGCAGTACTCCTGAGTGCTTGAGAGAGAGAGAGAGAGAGAGAGAGAGAGAGAGGTTACATAGATAAATACAAAGAAGAAGGCCGAAGAGAATGAGAAATAAGATAGAGAAGGAGAGCAAGAGACTTAGCATAAGAAGAATGAACTTGGATTACACACCTATGTCACCACAACTTTTTCTAACGAATTAAATTTTCAGTGGGTTTCATTCTACATTTCTTTACAAAGAACCCCACTTTAGATTTCCCGCATAAAACATGATTATCTTAAATATACAAGTCTTACGTTTCTGTCTAATGAACTTGTCAAGCACATAAACAAGAGTAATTTGGTTAAGTTAACAATTTAAAGTTTAAATTTATGATGTCCAAATGCACCCTTAGTTGCCCCAAGAAAAGATAAAACTAAAGAAAGTTGCTTGAGATAGTTTGGGCCTGCTCAACAGTGACCTGAAAAAGCCCTTGTACCAAGGATTGAAATGTTGAAAGCACAAGAAAAAAGGAGAAGAAGAAGGCAATAAAGAGTTGGAGAGAAGTATTAATAAACAAAATGAATGATTGTGGAGTAAGAGAGAGTTTAGCCGTGAATAGATTTGAGTAGAGAAATAAGACTTGCAACACCGACCTAAAATAGATGAGCCAAGGTCACGTTGATGATAGATGGTGATAGATGATGATGATGATGACAGATGCTTAAGCATTATTATATTATATTAAAAAATATAGCAACTTGCCAAAATAATGCACCACTAAGCAACTTCTTCTAAACACATATGACATATGCTACAGTACTTTGGGTATTGGCTTTCTATCACTAATGAATTTATGTGAGGAATTTCATCAAACATTTTATATATAGCCTCAAACCAGATTATAGAAAGTCCACTAAAATTATTTCTAACCTTTGTAATCAAACTAAAGAGTGATCCAATGCAATGAAAAATTATCTACAGGTGAACTGCAGATTAAAAGCATGAAATGACTTCAATAGATGAAAGAAAGTAAACCATTAAAACATTAATTCAGGAAAAAAAGAGGGTTAAATGTTTGATTTGAACTCATAAACCCCTTATCGTTATAATTTGGATTCCAAGGTTTCTTAGGCGCCGATTTCTCGATTTGGAGAGAGATGCGCTGGAGAGAGAGAAACATTGGAGAGACAAGAGGGTTTGGAGAGAGAGAGAGAGAGAGAGGCGTTGGAGATTGGGGGCCCTTTATATATATATATATATATATATATAACCTACTTTTTAAAAGAAAATTTTAATTTGAGAGCCCTTGAAAATCGGGGACCCAAGGCAGCCGCCTGGCTAGCCTTGGTTAAGGCTAGCTCTGCACGTCATATAGTCACATAGACTTGTGGACTGTTTTACCCTATTTCATGGGTGGACACTTATTGTAGAATAACTCGTGGCTGAAATGCTAAGATATCTAAATGGAGTAACAAGAAAGGGAAAAAAATTAAGGACAAAATAATATAAGTGTGGCTCTAATAAAGACGAAAATTATTGAATGTTGTCTAAGATTTGATTTCACTGGCCGAGCCAAGTAAGGGAGAGGGGGCAATTGCCCTTCCCTTAATTATTGAAAAGACCATTTTAATTGGCTTACTAGGCAAAGGTGCTATGGTGCACTTGTCTCCTCTTCTATGGTACACTTGACTCCTTTTTTAAGTTGATTATTTATTTATTTACTTATTCATCCTTACTACTATATAAAAGTAAAAATAGCTTCTGTCATATTTTATAATACCAAAAATACTCTTAACTCCTCCTTAAAACATAGAATCCATTTTCCAATGAGAACACGTAAATAATGGTATCCAAATAAATTCTCTTTCCTTTCTTATTTTTAGCTCTTTCAAAGAAACCCACAAATTTAAGAGATCCTTACTATTATATAAAAGTAAAAATAGTTTCTATCATATTTTCTAATACCAAAAATACCCTTAACTCCTCCTTAAAACATAAAATCCATTTTCCAATGAGAAAACGTAAATAATGGTATCCAAATAAATTCTCTTTCCTTCCTTATTTTTAGCTCCTTCAAAGAAACCCATAAATTTAAGAGAATTAACAATTTTGCCATAAAAGTTCTCTTTCCTAACACCTTCAAAGAAACCTACAAAGTTAAAACAATTAACAACTTTGCCATAAAAGTTATCTTTTCTAACACTTTTAAAGAAACCCACAAAGTTAAGAGAATTAACAATTTTACCATATAATATTTGACTTGCTTTGATATCAAATTCCCTTATGTGAAAGATTAGGCAAAAAAACGATCTCCATCAACTAATACAAAGAGTCGATGATTTTTTGCATAGATACCCTCTAATATTTTATGGGTGTTAAGTTACTCAAATAATAATTTATGGGCATGTTAAAACCCTTTGAGCCACGATTAATGTACCCCTAATCAAATTTTCTCATCTTACCTAATTGGTTTTCGACTTTTCCCACCTAAAATTGAAATTAGATTCGGTTTGAACCGATTTTTGGATCGAATGGGGTTGGTTCAATTAGTTAAGTTTTTTGGGCTGGTTCGGCTTTCGGTTGAAAACTAACACCCATACAAGGGTAAGATCATAGTCTCAAGAACTATTCTATGAAAGATTATGGTGAAAAACGATCTCCATTGCCTAATTCCAAGCAATCATGGATTTGAATGGGGTGCAATCACCATTTTATTATTTTAACCTACTTTCTCAGTTTTCTCATACTACCTAATAAATTTTTGATTTTTTCCCCCAAAAATCGAAACGAGTCCAGAATAGGTTCATTATCGATTTTCAGGTCTGTTTGGACCAGTTTGATTCGCCGAATTTCAAGCCAAGTTTGAGTTTTGAGTCAAAACTTGGACCCCTATGTATGGGTGGACATTACTATTCATATTTTTAATAATAATTAAAAATACCCTTAACTCCTCCCTAAAACATAGAGTCCCTTTTCCAATGAGAATGTAAATAATGGTATCCAAATAAATTCTCATTCCTTCCTTATTTTTAGCTCCTTCAAAGAAACCTACAAATTTAAGAGAATTAACAATTTTGTCATAAAAGTTCTCTTTCCTAACACCTTCAAAGAAACCTACAAAGTTAAAAAAATTAACAACTTTGCCATAAAAGTTATCTTTTCTAACACCTTTAAAGAAACCCACAAAGTTAAGAGAATTAACAATTTTGCCATATAATATTTGGCTTGCTTTGATATCAAATTCCCTTAAAAGTTATCTTTTCTAACACCTTTAAAGAAATCCACAAAGTTAAGAGAATTAACAATTTTGCCATATAATATTTGGCTTGCTTTGATATCAAATTCCCTTATGTGGAAGATTGGGCAAAAAAACGATCTGCATCAACTAATACAAAGAGTCGATGGTTTTTTGCATAGATGCCCTCTAATATTTCATGGGTGTTAAGTTACCCAAATAATAATTTATTGGCATGTTGAAACCCTTTGAGCCACGATTAATGTATCCCTAATCAAATTTTCTCATCTTACTTAATCGATTTTCAACTTTTCCCACCTAAAATTGAAATCAGATTCGGTCTGAACCGATTTTTGGATCGATTGGAGTTGGTTCAATTAGTTAGGTTTTTTGGGCGGGTTTAGATTTCGGTTCAAAACTTACACCCATACGAGGGTAAGATCATAGTCTTAAGAACTATTCTATGAAAGATTAGGGTAAAAAACGATCTCCATTACGTAATTCCAAGCAATCATGGATTTGAATGGGGTGCAATCACCATTTTATTATTTTAAGCTACTTTCTCAGTTTTCTCATACTACCTAATAAATTTTTGATTTTTCCCCCCAAAAATTGAAAGGAGTCCAGAATAGGTTTATTATCGATTTTCGGGTCTATTTGGACCAGTTCGATTCGCCGATTTTCAGGCCAGGTTTGAGTTTTGAGTCAAAACTTGGACCCCTATGTATGGGTGGACATTACTATTCATATTTTTAATAATAATTAATAAATACATAGGGTATGAAAATTTGAAGCCTTGGTTACATTAGTTATTATAAAATTAAAGTAGAAATTAACAATTAAGAAAATTTTATT
Source organism: Chloranthus sessilifolius (assembly GCA_021018995.1). NCBI lineage: Eukaryota > Viridiplantae > Streptophyta > Magnoliopsida > Chloranthales > Chloranthaceae > Chloranthus > Chloranthus sessilifolius. The sequence goes on from CM037592.1 coordinate 121,161,406, forward strand.
AAACATATTAGTATATCATCGAATTAATCGAACGTGATAGGATAGAAACATATATATATAGTAAGTTCTATAAAATACTCGAAACAATATAATATTTAACAATAATTGTTATTAGTTTTTTAGTGATTGACTAATAATATACGATTATGATTTTATACTGTGCAACCGTGGGAATCGGGAAGATCCCGTCGCGACGATGCGCTCTCTAACGAAAAATATAGAGTCGCCACCCGGAGCTTTCGGTGTCTCGGGATACCTAGTTAATTTTTATGAGCACCTAAGTGCTAAAAATATGACTCTGAATCCGGTCCACACCAAAGGCTCTTGGGTAGGGGCCTCGGTTATCGATCGGAAAGGTGTTAGGCACCTGATCAACCAGCTTAACGCGGTCTCTACTAATGGCCAAAAATAAAATGAAGTAAAAGAAAAGAAAATAGCTTCCTCTTGCCCGAAAGGGCTTAGAATCCTATTTGTGCCCCTCCGTTCCTACCGAAAATTCGGCGGCGTAACGACACAAATGGGAGGATGGAGAGAGCTAGAAAGAGATAGGAGAAGAAAGGAGAGAGCCGGAGCCCTTGGGCCCTTGTAGCACCGTAGAGGAGCCTTGCGTGGCTTGCTTTGATGAGCTTTTGAAGGCCTTGTATGGTGAAAAATGGGGTTCTAACTCCTAAGGCTTGAAGCTAAGAGGTAGGGAAGGGAGGCTAGGGGATCGCACATACCTAACCTAAGGGTTTTCTATGAAATGCTAAGGTTTAAAGGAGTGTTGTGAATTCTGGAATTTGTATGTGGGGTGTGCACCAAAGGGAGAAAGATCTTCTCACTTTAAGCTCTTTCTTTCTTAGGTAGAAATTCTCAACCCTTAAGCAAGAGGGGTGGCTCTCTATTTATAGAGAAAGGGAGGATTAGAGGGTTACTTAAGAGCTAATTGGTTTAGCAATTAGGTAATCCCCCATCTAAGGTTTTCTAGGTTTTTAGGGTTCTAGGAGTTTGGTAAACCGGTTTCAATGGTAGATGATGGGGTGAGACCAAGGGTGACTTAAGGGTTGCAAATAAGCTCAAAGGAGGTGCAACAAACCTTAAGACTCCCACCTCAACCAAGGGGATGGTCAAAGGGTCAAACGAGATGGAGAAAATTTGAGCATTTGATGACAGATACTGTAGCTAAGTTGGGCGTATATATTACATACGCCCAACTTATGCACAGTAAAACTTAAGAAAACCAGGGGGAATCTGGGAAGATGGGTGCCCGCATTGGTGGCCAGCTATGCTGGGCGTATGTATTATATACGCCCGGCCAAATTTGGCCCAAAAATGCCAGGCGTATATAATATATACGCCTGACCAAACTGGGGCCAAATTTGTCGGGCGTATGTAATACATATGCCTGAGCAAAAAGTCATGATTTTATGTGATCATTCCAACAGCCATAACTTTTGAATCACAACTCCAAATTGGGTGATCGTTGGCTCGTTGGAAAGCTGGAGAAGTCCTCTTTCTAATGATATGTGATTTGATATTAGTAGAAGAACTCAAGTAGTCATGGTGCACCATTCTTTATCCATTGCCCGGGAAGGTTAGGTTTAGGGTTTGGAATGGGTTCTAAGGGTCGGGGCTGGTTTCTAAAGGTTTGAGATAGGTTCCTAAGGGATCTAGGGTGATTCCTAAGGGTTTAGGGTGATTCCTAAAGGTTCCATATATGCCATTAAAAGCTCAAAAATACACCTCTCTCGAAATGTGTTTCGATTGGGCCTTGGGCCAAATTTGGGTGTCTACAGATGCCCCTCTTTGGTATCCGATCACTAGTGATCGTATGCCAAAGAAAAGAGACATCCGAAGAGGCCCAAGACATTACTGACGGGTCTGCTGCATTTAGAACAAACTTCAAACATCAGGTGAGTAACATGGTGAGAAAAAAAAAGCCCTGGAGTGTCAGGCTAATCATTCGGTTCTCGAGGTAATCGGTTCCCAAGTGCTTAGTGACATTACTGGGCATAATCGAGGTGGAATGAGTTGCGAAAGCCCGTTAGTCAGAAAAAACGTTCACTCCTCGAGATGATTTGAAGGTGATTGATGTTCGAGATTTATTCTGAATACAACAGTTTCGTAAGTAAGAGGGGTGATCGACCCACATTCAAAGATAGGCGCGAAGTAAACATACGCAAGGCTCCACAGTTTGCGTCCAATCCTACAAGGCATTTGACGACCTCATTGGATTATTCGCGGGTGCCCCTGCTGAAAGCAGGGTTCGAGATCTTTGGATGAACCCATTGATCCCAAAGTTTATTTAGCATGACCACCCGAGCAAAGTGAATAGATGTCACAACACCTTTTGGGAGTACGTGCTATTTTTCTGAAAATGTGCCCTGGATCAACATGAGCTAGAGCATCCAGCTTCAACTACCTTGAACAGATCCAACCAAACATTGGGTGTCTCCCAAAAAGGGGCATCCAATCTTGGCTTCCACCGACAATGATCATAAACATCAATTAACTATGGATAACCATGCATCCATCAGGGGCAATAAGCAACAACAAAGGCGATGGAAGCCCCGACCCGGACCCGTCCGGGTATAATTTACGGGGACAAATGACCATCATACGGATACCCAGACGCATGGCGTACACTTTACAGGGATACCGCTGCCCATACAGGTTTTAAGCCTGCAGAGAATAAAAGGGAAATGAACCATTCTGAATGCATGGTTGCACATAGTTTGATTGAAACATAATTTCATTCTCAACAGGTTGGTCTCAACCAACGATTGACCTTTTTCAACGGAGAATCTGAAGCTTATGACAACTTAAGTTCACACAAATCCAAAATAGAGCGCTCATCGCTCAAAATATTTAGCAGTGGAATCAATCTGATCCAAGCATTGACTGTTTGACCGAAATTGACTCTATCGCTCCTACTTTGAAGTAGGATCCAAGGATCCAAGGTGAACCTTAGACCTAGGACATTAATTTTGCATAGTTGCGTTGCCGGTAAAATATTGGCATTTTACCGTATCGAAAATGCGCGAGTGCGTAGCATAAAAACATAGATTTCTTTTTCTTTTCAAAATGATTTTCATTCTCTCCTTTTTTAATAGACCTGACGTCAGTGGTGGGATGCTTCATCTTATTTGTCCATCGCTGAGAAGTTGCCAGCTTTGAGGCTTTGGACCGTTTGATGTTCCTGCACATTCTTGAGAAAATGTCAGTCCCTTTTTTGTTTATACATATAAAGAAAATGCATCCTAAACAACGAAAGAAAAAGTAGATTTCTACCTACACTTTTTTATTTTCAAGATATTTTTTGGATTTTTATTTTTAAAGATTTTTTGTTATTTTTCTTCATTTTTGAGATTGAAATATGATGCTGGAAATGAGTAGAAATATATACACATTTTTTTTGGTGTTTGGATTTTTCTTGATTTTTTTTGTTTTTGGCTTTTCTTCTTTTTTTTGTTTTTGATGCCTTGATAGTGAGATGGAGTAACGGGTCCCATTTTGAGCATAGTTTAACTTTTTCATGCAGTCGGTCCTGAGTGAGTTTTCAGATTTTACCAAGGCCGGAACGTTGATCCCTTTGAATTGAGTTAAACCTTTCTTCTTGTCTCGAGTCATACGTTTGACGGTACGGGTTTCACAAAGACAATTATGGTCGGGACCCGATTCGAACTAGTATGAGCGGCCCAATCGGACAAGAGGGTGCAAGAAAAGTAACAAAAGGGTTCCTCAAACATCAATCTTCTCAATCAGTTCAAACCTTTCTTTTTAAAATTTTTTCTCTTTTTCTCTCTTTTTTTTTTTTTTTTTTTTTTTTTAAATTTTTATCTCCCTTTTTTTTTACCCGTGGTGCCCTTTCGGGTTTTCACCACGTCCATGGGTTTAGCTCTCTTACCCCAAGCGCCCTTTCGGGTTTTCACCTGGTCCGCACAAGCTCGCTGTTTTTACCCGTAATGCCCTTTCAGGTTTTCACCACGTCCATCTTGCTTTGAGCTTATATTTTTATTTTATTATTTATTTTATTCTTTTTAATATTATATTTTTTTAAGAGCCACGACATAGACGCCGATTTCGTCATAGCCTGCTGGATGGGGTTCTGGTGTCGTCTCACGACTCGGCTCATGTTGACTTAACAAATATTATGACTGCTTGCGAACCTACAAAGAGGGCTTCCTTCAGGGTGTAGCTTGGCCATGGGTTACGTTAGGATTTGAAGGTATGCTGGGCTAAAAAAGTGTTTCTTTGATACGGCTTAAGTTTTCTCAACATACTTTCTTCCTTGAGGGCTTTAATATATATGCCCCATGATTCTTCTTTTTTTTCTTTTTGCTTCATTTCAGGCAATCTCTTTTTGATGTTTTACTTTTTCGAATTTTTTTAAGATTTTGATAGTAACTCTACTTCATCTTTTCTCTCCCCCCTTTTTTTTTGGGTACATGTACACGTATATTTTTTTGGGGGAATGAGTTTATTGAAAGAAAGGTCCAGGCTCAAATGGGATAGCAAAGGATATCATCATTTTTAGGGATGCTTTCTCGCTATTGTGTTTGGAATGATGACCTCTTTTGGGTGGTTCTTAAGCAGTCACATATCTGTTTCATCAATACTCATCTTATCGCGATAGACTAAGAGTAGAACCGTCGGATGTATCCAGCGTTGATGGGCTCAGGAAGATGATCTCCGTCCATGGTGGCGAGGCGGATGGCGTATCCCGGCAACACTTCTCCAATGATGTATGGTCCTTCCCAATTTGGCTTAAACTTTCCTCTTGAATCGGCGTGGAGGGAGGGGAAGATCTTCTTCAGTACAGTGTCTCCTACCTTTAGATCTCCGCATGACACGCTTATTGTAAGCGCTGCAATTCGCCTCTGTAAACTTGAGGTATGGCATAAGGCTAGGAGTCTCTTTCTCAAAGAAGTTCAAATTGATCAAAGCGTGAACTCTATTTCTCTGCTTCGGGTAAGCTTGATTCCATGAGGATTCGGAGCGAGGGTACTCCAACCTCTACTGGGAGGACGGCCTCAGTTCCATACACAAGGGAGAATGGTGATGCCCCTGTAGCGGTACAGATCGACGTTCTATAGGCCCAAAGTGCGAAGGGTAACTGCTCACTCCAATCTCTGTAAGTGACTACCATCTTCTCGAGAATGCGGATCAGAGTTTTGTTCGTGGCTTCCATAGCTCCATTAGTTTGAGGCCGATAAGGGGATGAGCAATGGTGCTTGATCTTGTATTGCTCACAGAAGTCTCGGATGTGCTTATTCATAAATTTTGTGTTGTTGTCCATGATGATATCTTTGGGTACTCCGAATCGGCACACAATATGGTTCTTGAGAAACTTCTCGACGTGATTGGCCGTGATGTTGGCATATGACGCCGCTTCTACCCACTTGGTGAAGTACTCAATGGCGATGAGGATGAACCAATGTCCGTTTGATGCTTTTAGATTAATCATTCCGATAACGTCAAGGCCCCAGGTAGCAAATGGCCAAGGAGTGGTCATGCAGTGAAGATCAATGGCAGGAGCATGTATCAGACTGGAGTGTTCCTGACACTTGTAGCATTTTTGAACATGTTTGCAACAATTCGATTCCATGGTAGTCCAAAAGTATCCCTGCCGTAGGATTTTTTTAGCGAGCATGTGACCGCTGACGTGGGCTCCGCATACTCCCTCATGGATTTCTTTCATAATATTGACTGCTTCAGTTTCAGTAAGGCACCTGAGTAAGATGGTTATTATATGATCGCTTGTAGAGGCATTCCCCGCAAATGACGTAACCTGCCGCTAAACGTTGAATGGTTCGTCGGTCTGTTTTGGATGTACCCTCTGGGAAAGTTAGGGTCTCGAGGAAATTTTTGATATCTGAGAACCAAGGTGGCTCATCATCAGGCTTTGTAGGTTCCTCAATCTGGAGGCAGAAGGCTGGTTCATTCCTCTACTCGATCATGATCGGCTTCATCTCAACACCATAGGGGATTTCAATCATTGACGCCAAAGTTGCTAATGCGTCGCCAAAGCGATTCCTTATCCGGGGGACGTATGAGAAAGTCACATCTTGGAAGCAAGCTATTAGATCCTCGAGGTGTTCATGATAGGGGATCAGTTTCTCATCTTTCGTCTTCCAGTCTCTATTCGTCTGGCATATGATTAATTGTGAATCGCCAAAAACTCGAAGGTGAGTTACATTCAGATCGAGAGCTGCCCGTAGACCGGCAGCGCAAGCTTCATACTCAGCCATATTGTTAGTGCAAGGGAAGTTGAGCTTGATAGAGATCGGTACATGGGATCCTTTTGGTGAAATTAGGATGGCGCCCACTCCTTGGCCTTCGACATGCGATGCCCCGTCAAAGTGCATTACCCATGGTTCCTCTGCCTCTTCTGTATCGTCTTCCGTCATGAACAAGATATCTTCATCTGGGAATTCGGTTCTTAACGGCTCGTAGTCAGGTAAAGGGTTCTCAGCAAGATGATCGACGAGCGCCTGCCCCTTGATCGATTTCTGAGTGACATACGTGATGTCGAATTCAGATAATAAAAGTTGCCATCGTGCAGTTCGGCCAGTGAGAGCAGGTTTTTTGAACAGGTACTTCAAGCGATCCATCCGTGCTAGAAGTAGGATGGCTTGGGATAACAGGTAGTGTCGAAGTCTTTGAGTAGCCCACACGAGCGCTAGGCATGCTTTCTCTAGATGAGAGTAGCGCGTCTCATAATCAGTAAACTTCTTGCTCAGGTAGTAGATGGTCTGCTCTCTTCTTCCTGTCTCATCGTGTTGTCCTAACACACAACTCATGGAAAACTCTGTCGTGGATAGGTACATTATCAGGGGTCTACCAGGTACAGGTGGTACCAAAACTGGAGGATTTAGGAGGTAACCCTTGATCCTGTCAAATGCAGCCTGGCAGTCATCATTCCACTCAACTGGTGAATCCTTTCTTAGTAGTTTGAAGATTGGTGCGCATATCAGAGTTAACTGTGCGATGAACCGACTGATGTACTAGATTCTGCCTAAAAAGCCTCTAACCTCTTTCTCTGTAGACGGTAGTGGCATCTCAGTGATGGCCTTAATCTCGATCGGATCGACCTCGATGCCTCTCCTACTGACGATAAAACCTAATAGCTTTCCTAACATAGCGCCGAATGCGCACTTCTGGGGATTTAACCGCAACCTGTACTTTCTCAATCTCTCGAACAGCTTCTGAAGGTTTACCAAGTGGTCATCCCTTTCTGGTGATTTGGCAATCATGTCATCGACATACACTTCGATTTATCGGTGCATCATGTTGTGGAATAGGGCCGTCATTGCTCTCTGGTAGGTTGCCCCAGCATTCTTGAGCCCGAATGGCATCACCTTGTAGCAGAAGGTTCCCCAGGGAGTGATGAACGCGGTCTTCTCTCGGTCGGCCTCTGCCATCTTAATCTGATTGTAGCCCGAGAACCCGTCCATGAAAGAAAGCATCCCGTGCTTAGCAATGTTATCGACCAAGATATCGATGTGGGGTAATGGAAAGTCATCCTTAGGGCTCGCCTTATTGAGATTCCAGAAATCAATGCACATTCGAACCTTCCCATCTTTCTTTGGTACGGGGACGATATTGGCCAGCCACTGCAGGTACTTGGATACCATAAGGAAACCCGCGTCATACTGCTTAATGACCTCGTCCTTGACTTTCAACATCCATTCGAGTCGGAGACGTCTTAGCTTCTGTTTAACCGGCTTGCAGTCAGGGTAGAGGGGCAACTCATGCTCGACTAAATCAGTATCCAGACCAGGCATGCCCTCGTACGACCAGGCAAAAATGTCTTGGTATGATCGAAGGAAGTCGATCATACTTTTTCTTTCCTCAGGACACAGTGATGTTCCGATCTTGGTTATCCTGGGAACCTCCTCAGTTCCTAGATTGACGTCTTCGGTCTCTTCGACAATGGGGGTAGGGCCATGCTCAAAGTCGGTAAATCGGTCAAGGAGCTCATTAGGGAGCTCTTCGAAGGGGACATCCTCGTCCAGACTTGTGATCCCTACCTCTTCTTGTATTTCTACAGGGAAGGGGCCGATTTCATGTGGGACAGGTATTTTGATTAAGGCATCCTTTTGTGGGACATTTTTTGAAATTTTAAATGATAATATTTTTGGACTTTGGATTTTTTCAATGTTTTTAGGATTTTGTGTTTTTTTCATGTTTTTGAGATTTTGTATTTTTTCCATGTTTTTGAGATTTTTGTTTTCTTTGGAGATGGACCCTTGGCAGGGCGGGTTTGTGTATATACAAGGGATTGCCTGCCAAGGGCTTATCTCACTTTTTATAGGTTATTGTTTTTTGGGAAATAGGCGCCAAACTTTAGGCCACTTCTTGCTTCCAGAGTTTGGGGCAAAGATGCCCAGTTGCGTACCTGAGGAGCCACTTCTTTACCTGTTGAGATGGAGGGTGCTGATTGATAGGGCTCATTGGAGTCAGCCTCCATCATATTGATTCCCATTTCGTCTGAGATCATATCCTCAAATGATAACTCAGTTTTGTGGTGATTCACCACAGGGAGGTTTGTTCAGGTACCGACCGTCGTTCCTCGAAAAGGGACAACGCGACCAAATCTATCTCCAAGCTGGGAAGGGAGATCTGGGGATTGGTGGGATGGACTGGCGCTATGGGTTTGTGTGTGGTCAAATGGGTTGCCCCATTTCGATCGATCTTTACAACTCCTGCACTGACAAAGGAATCCTTGATATGCGGCCTAGGGCGAGATTTCTCTTCTATGTTGATTCCTGGAGCTCTTGCCGTTGCGGCGACCCTGGCTTTCTCTTTGGCTTCTCGGACCTCTTGCTCTGTGGGCTTGTATCCTAGCCCGAATCTTACTTTCTGCCCCTTAACCACAACTGGCTCTCTTCTGCCTTGTAATTTGGGTCCCAGACCCCTTCCTTTTTGATAGCCCCACTTTTGGAGCATTGCCACTCCCGCTACCATACCGCCTCCTGTTTTAGACATGATGCCCTCGATGGGTTCTGGGAATATAGTCGACACCTCGTACTCAAAATTGTGGAGGTCGACATCCTCGGCGGTGTGTGGTACATCCAGCATATTGGGTTTTTCAACACTATTGGCAGCCTTTTCTTTCTCACTGTGCCCCTCTCCAATGATTGTGATAATCTTATGCCCAGATGCAAATTTAAGTTTCTAGTGCAATGTAGAAGGTATGGCTCCGACTTCATGTAGCCACGGGCGCCCCAATAACAGGTTAAATGAGGATTTGATATCCATGACTTGAAACAAGATGGAAAAGGTCATTGGCCCTATCAACAGCTCAAGATCAACTTCTCCCATTATTTCTCTCTTGGTATTATCAAACCCTCTAGCGCTGGTTCTGGTGGGCCTTAACACGCACGGATCAACCCCGATCTTGGTGGCAGTTCTTAATGAGCATATATTCAATGCAAACCCGTTATCAATTAGAACTAAGGGGATAATTATATTTCTGGACTCAACGGTTATATTCAAAGACTTTGAGTGACTACCTCCTTTCTTAGGTAAATCGGCATCAGAAAATGAAATGGCATTTAGAGCCATTACTTGACCAATTATCTGCTCGACTTCGTCTGGGCTAACTTAGAGTGATACATGCGCATTATTTAACGCCCCCATTAATGCTTGGAAATGGAGTGGGGACGTCATCAACAGATCCCATACAGTGATATGGGTAGGCATTCTTCTCAGCTGAGTCTCCAGTATATGTTCTTGACTCATCTTCTCGAAGGGGTTCACCGCGCTGTCTTTCTTTCCTTCTGGCTGGGCCTGTGATGCTGCTGGTGCTTCTGGCTGCTTTGATATCCTCCCTGACCTGGTAACAAAATCTACTGCCCCTTCTCTGCTGCTGCTTCCGGCATTGACATTCGTTTACTCGTACCTTAGAGGGACCTGATGAGGATCATATGTGGGTCCCGAGAGCTGGAGAGGTATGGCTGCTGGTTCTTGAGGTACTTGTATTATCGTCTCAGGAGGCGTGGGCAATACTTGATTCATCTCGGTGGAAGTGGGTTGGGTGGAAAGATTGAGCCAAATGGGGGTGGTGAAGTTTGAGGGTGGTGGCATTGAAGGGAAGGAGGTAAAAGTAGGCCCTTGATAGATAGTGGGTGCGGGCGGCTAATGGGTCGTCAGGTAATTGACCGGGGTGGTGAAACTTGCCGGTGGTTGAGTTGGGGGTGATGGAGTGAGCGCAGACCATTGATAACTGATGGGCGCGGGTGTTGGATTGAGGGCTTGGTGGTTTATTAGGTAATTGATGGGGGTTGTGGTGTACGGTGGTAGTTGGAATGGGGCGGGCGTAGGCCATTGATGACTAGCGGGTGCGAGTGTAGGATTGGGGGCCTGTTGGCTCATTGGGTAATTGATGGGGGTTGTGGTGTATGGTTGGTATGCATTGATATTCACGTAATTGACGGGTGTGGGCGATGGAAAGTATGCCCTAAGATCCAAGGGTTCTATTTGTAGAGTCGGGTTGGGGAAATAATATGACAAATTTAGAGGTTCAACCTATATTCCTTTCTTCAACGTTATTAACAGCGGTGCTACATAACTCCCCCGATCACTGATATAATCGGATGGGTCAAATTCGAATTCCTCCACATCTTCTATCATTCCAATGGTGGGTTTGGGACCTGCTCCTCCAGTAGGATGTGGGGGTAGTGGTACTTAATGAATATTAGCATGCTGAGAAGGTGCAGGGGGAATGATTTTCCCGGCATCAATCAAATCTTGGATGGCGTGCTTCAATGGGAAGCAGCGATCAGTAGGGTGACCTCGGACCCTGATGAAAATTGCAGTGGGTATTTGGGTCATAGTTCTTTGGGATCGGGTGAGGAGGAGGTTGCGGTTGGCGGATAGCCACTAATCCCTTTTCTACTAACAGGGGCAAAAGTACACTCAAAGATTGCCCCAGAGGTGTGAAGACTTGGTCGTAGCGGGCTCTCCTCTGTTCCGGGATCATTTGCATTCCTTACCCATTCCCCATTCTTTGCATTTGCTCAGGCTTAACAGGTGCTGGTGGGGCTGCCTGAAATTGAAACAGGGTAGTATTATTATTGGTCCTGGTATTGACTATGTTCTGGGCATCGCCCCCTATTCTCTTCTCGTTCCTCTGTTCTGAAAATCTTCTAACCCCACTGGGTCCACTTGGCATGTTCTTATTCAGACGCCCCTCCCTGATGGCATCCTTACATCGATTAGCATTCCTTACTAGGCCAGTAAAGCTGGTTTGCTGTTGAGATACCAAAAAGTCTGAAATCACTGACAGAGTGTTCTTTGAAATCATCTCTATCTGTTCATCATCAGGTATTCTGTTCCTGACCTGAGCTACCAATGCTCTCCATCGCCCCAAGAAGGCGCTGAAGGCCTCATTCTAGTTCTGCTTTAAACGGGCCAAATCAGACTTGCGCGTTTCAATATCAATATTATAGACATACTATTCCTAGAATAAATGCGTCAAATCCTTCCATGTCTTCATCATGGATGGTTCAAGAGATGTGAACCACCTTAGGGCTGGTCCAGTCAAACTTTTCTGAAAAACTTTTATTAGCAGTCTCTCGTCCCCCCCGTACTGGCACATGTCCCACAATAGGACTTGAGATGTGCAATCGGGTTGCCAGTGCCATTATATTTGTCGAAGGCTAGCATTTTGAATTTGGGGGGCAGGGGGACCTCAGCGAATAGGCATAAGTCTGTGAAGTTCGTGGCGTAGATTTCAGTACTACCCATTTTCATTAACTGCTTCTGTATTTTGTCAACTGTTCTTTCAATTTTCTCGATTCTTGGACACGGGCGCTTTCGGCAGTTGGTTGGACTTCACTTTGGGCCACCAGGGGATGGGCAATTATGGGAGGAGGGTTGAGGCTGGTCAAAGCCCCAGCATATGCCCCTGCTATTCCTAATCTCGTCCTCTTCATACTGCTGGTCGGCATAATGTGCAGTGAGGACAGAATTCTCCTGTTGTTGTGGCATGGGTTGGATGGGAATGACATGAGTAGGGGTTGGGTGAACCCATTGGGGGTGAGGAAAGGTTTGTTGGGTGATGGGAATTTGGTTTTGGGGTGGGGCCTGATAGGGCCATTGGGTATGGGGGAAGGTTTGGAGATGGCCTTGGGGTGTGGGGCCATGGGAGACTTGGGTTTGAGGTATGGCATGGGTTTGACCTGGCTGTGAAGGTTGGGTTAAATGTTGGGGGTATTGTGGAAGGTATGAGCGTGGGGTTTGGGTTTGGGCCATGAACCTTTGGCCATTTTGGGTTACGAGCCATTGATAGGTTTGGACCATGGACCCTTGGTAGGTGTGGGCCAGTGGGCCTTGGTAGGTATGGGCCATGGGCCCTTGATGGCCTGACCCAATGGGCCTTGATGGGTATGGGCCATGGGCCCTTGGTGGGTCTAGCCCAATGGGCCTTGATGGGTCTGGGCCATGGGCCTTTAGTGGGTCTGGACCATGGGTAGGTTTGAGAGGTGGGGTATTGGGCCATGGGGTCCTGGGATATGTGGAAAAAGGTGGTTTGGGCCAATGGGCCTTGGGGTATGTGGGAGTTTGGAGATTGGGCCATGGGGCCTTGGGGGAAGTGGGTAAATGGGGTTTGGGTGGTGTGGATTATGGGGGGTTGATGGGGGTCATGGGGGAGTGAGGCATGGAGATTGGCTAGGGTATGGGATTGGTTCATGGGCATGAGGTGTGAAGGAGAGGTGTTTTGAGAAGCCTTCCATAAGGAGTACGCTTGGAACATCTCCTCCATCATGGTCATAGAGGGAGGGTTAGATGGAGATGGGAGATTTAAGGGATGATGGGGTATAGATGGGATGGAGGTGGCGGAAAAATTGGTCATGGCCCCGGTATAATTGGGCATGGCCACGGTAGGCGGGGAGGTATGGGGTGGATGAGGGGATGTATTGGGTATGTTTTGGGATGATGGGGGGCATGATGAGGAGGGATGAGGAAAGTTGGGCATGGCCCCGATAAAAATGGGTATGACCAAGATGGATGGGGGATTTTGCGGGGGGTTGGATAGGGCGGAAGTGGTATATGTGAATGTGGGTGGATCGGGTCTATAGGGGGATGATGGGAATTGGGGCATGGATGTGGATTGGGAAAATGGGTTTGGCATGGAAGTGGATGGACTATGGGGTAGGTTTAGCATGGGTATGGGATGGAAAACGGGCATTGTTTGGGCGAAGGATGGGGAGTTGGGGATTGGATTTTGGATATTTTGGGTGGTAATGGTTGGGAATATGGGGGCGTCGAATGGGCCGGTGACGGTAAAGGGCGGTTGGGTGAGGGGGATGGTAGAAAAAGCTTCTCTCGAATGGGAGTGGGTTGGAGATTGTGGTGGGGATGAGTCGGGATCGGCGTAAGCCAGGTCCACTACCCATGACATTCTTCGGGAGCGGGTCGGGTAAGGATGCCTTGGATAAGGCCCAAAATATTTCCTCCTTCCCCTACGGAACGGCGGAGGGTAAGATGATGCCGTTGTGCCGGCACCACAAACTATCTATTTTTCGGGTTTTTGATTATATATATTTTTTGAAATTTATAAATTTTTTTATTATTTTTTTAAAAACAAAGGTTCCGAGGCCCTGAAATTCCCTTTTCGGGTGGCTCTCGTACCTTAATTCAAGACCCGCGACGACGGTTTCGACGCACTTCAAAAGAATCGAAGGAGACCCTTCGATCTATTGAAGGCACAGAAATCGAGGCAAACTACCCGATCCCCCAAAATGAGCCAAAAAGAAGTTGCCCTCTTTTGACTGGCGGGGGCGTGTATTGGGTGTCGGAGATGGCAGGGCCCAAACAAGATACTAAGCACACTAATCGGGGAACTTGGGAGGTGAAGAAGGCCACATATTCAGGCTGCTTAAACCCAGTTTATACTGGGTGTATGTATTATATACGCCTGACCAAAACTAAGCAGATTTGGCTGGGCGTATATATTATATACGCCTGAGTATTTCTGGGGATTTTTTGGCTAGGCGTATTTAATTTATACGCCTGACAAAATTGTTCTTTCAGCTTGGTTTGATAGTGTGCACAGCAAGCCCAAAATGAGTCTCTTTTTTTGGCTTTTGTGGAAGCTAGGCTTCAGGGAATTGAGCAGTTTTTTTTATGATCGATTCTCTCCTCACCGCACTTAAGGGGTTTGAGTCCGGTATAACTCGCTAGCGGCTCTCCAAGGGTTTTAAGCTTTTTGGAATGGAAACCCACCCGATATACCTCCGGCGAGAGCGCCTTCTCAGATACTAGGTGGGCTGGGACTTTTCTGGATCATCACTACTAGGGCTACCGCCATACTAAGACCCGAGTGTTTGTATGTGTGCCTAAATCCAACCCTTTGAAAATCTATCCCGTAAAAAAATAAATTAATTAAGCTCCCTAACTTGGTTCAATTTTAATTTTTTTCAAAGCTTTTTCTTTTTTTTGGAAGTTTTCTTTAGTTCAAAGACCGGGGGTGATGATCTCGTGCCGCCACTACGAGCCGGCATCCACTGGCAGAATATGAGTGCTCAAGTAGGCCCGCCAATCGGCTAAGACACTTTAAATGACGGAAATTTAAAGGAATTGAAAGACAATGCTCAAGTAAGCCTGTCAATCGGCTAAGGCACTTAAAATGACGGAAAAGTAAAGAAATTAAGAAACGATCCACATGTAGGTCCGCCAATCGGCTAAGACATGTAAATGACAGAAAAGTAGGGGTGAGAAAAATGACATAATCAGAGGGGTGAGTTAAAAAAAATAGCAAAAATAAGACAAAAAAAAAAAAAAAACAGCAATAAATGTTAGGAAAAATAAAAAATAAAAAGGCCTAGTTCAAGGGGAAGCTTTACTAGCTAGTTCCCAGCAGAGTCGCCATCTGTGCAACCGTGGGAATCGGGACGATCTCGTCGCGACGATGCGCTCTCTAACGAAAAATATAGAGTCGCCACCCGGAGCTTTCGGTGTCCCGGGATACCTAGTTCATTTTTATGAGCACCTAAGTGCTAAAAATATGACTCTGAATTCGGTCCACACCAAAGGCTCTTGGGTAGGGGCTTCGATTATCGATCTGGAAGGTGTTAAGCACCCGATCAACCAACTTAACGCGGTCTCTACTAATGGCCAAAAATAAAATGAAGTAAAAGAAAAGAAAATAGCTTCCTCTTGCCCGAAAGGGCTTAGAATCCTATTTGTGCCCCTCCGTTCCTACCGAAAATTCGGCGGCATAACGGCACAAATGGGAGGATGGAGAGAGCTAGAAAGAGATAGGAGAAGAAAGGGGAGAGCTGGAGCCCTCGGGCCCTTGTAGCACGTTAGAGGAGCCTTGCGTGGCTTGCTTTGATGAGCTTTTAAAGGCCTTGCATGGTGGAAAATGGGGTTCTAACTCCTAAGGCTTGAAGCTAAGAGGTAGGGAAGGGAGGCTAGGGGATCACACACACCTAACCTAAGGGTTTTCTATGAAATGCTAAGGTCTAAAGGAGTGTTGTGAATTCTGGAATTTATATGGGGGTGTGCATCAAAGGGAGAAAGATCTTCTCACTTTAAGCTCTTTCTCTCTTAGGTAGAAATTCTCAACCCTTAAGCAAGAGGGGTGACTTTCTATTTATAGAGAAAGGGAGGATTAGAGGGTTACTTAAGAGCTAATTGGTTTAGCAATTAGGTAATCCCCCATCTAAGATTTTCTAGGTTTTTAGGGTTCTAGGAGTTTGGGAAACCGGTTTCAGTGGTAGATGATGAGGTGAGACCAAGGGTGACTTAAGGGTTGCAAATAAGCTCAAAGGGGGTGCAACCAACCTTAAGACACCCACCTCAACCAAGGAGATGGTCAAAGGGTCAAACCAGATGGAGGAAATTTGAGCATTTGATGACAGATACTGTAGCTAAGGTGGGCGTATATATTACATACGCCCAGCTTATGCACAGTAAAACTCAAGAAAACCAGGGGGAATCTGGGAAGATTGGTGCCTACGTTGGTGGCCACCTATGCTGGGCGTATGTATTATATACGCCCAGCCAAATTTGGCCCAAAAATTCCGGGCGTATATAATATATACGCCTGACCAAACTGGGGTCAAATTTGCCGGACGTATGTAATACATACACCTGAGCAAAAAGTCATGATTTTATGTGATCCTTCAAATGGCCATAACTTTTGAACTACAACTCCAAATTGGGTGATCTTTGGCTCGTTGGAAAGCTGGAGAAGTCCTCTTTCCAATGATATATGATATATCAGTAGAAGAACTCAGCTAGTCCTAGTGCACAATTCTTTATCCATTTCCCGGGAAGGTTAGGTTTAGAGTTTGAAATGGGTTCTAAGGGTCGGAGCTGGTTTCTAAAGGTTAGGGATAGGTTCCTAAGGGATCTAGCGTGATTCCTAAGGGTTTAGGGTGATTCCTAAAGGTTCCATACATGCCATTAAAAGCTCAAAAATGTGCCTCTCTCGAAATGTGTTTCGATCGGGCCTTGGGCCAAATTTGGGTATCTACATATACAATCAGCCAATTTTAACTCACAATTAAAATCATCTTTGATCAAAATATTTTATTTTATGGTATCCACGTGCAACGCACGTGCACTTCTCAAATATGTTTGAGCCGCATTTATAGTTCAGCCAGTTAGACCTGATCAAACCATAGCAACTCGGCATACCAATTAAGATCCCACCTCCAAACATACCTTTAAATATTCCAACTGAATCTTTGAGAGCGCTCATGTTAAAACCCATTGACTGCTTTGAAATGGATGATAATAGTGTTTTTCGTTTCAATCTTTCACACACTTGATCTTGAGATTATGGGCGTACCATCAGACAGTCAGATATTGATTTGACGTGCACAACTTTCAAAGTGACCTTAAAATCAAATTTAAACGAGATGAATGACAGGTGATTTTATCAAAATGTGATTTTACCTTTAATTAACTATACCCACTGAATCTATTAGGGCACCATGTTAAAATCAATTGACAGTTTTGAACTAAATGATGGAGAATGTTTTTGTTTCAACTTTTCACACACTTGATCTCGAGATAATGGGCGTACCATCAAATGGTCAGGCATTGATTTGACGTGACACAGATATAAAAAAAAGTGACCTTAAAATCAAATTTGGTGTCAATATCTCTAAAATGAACAAATATCTCGAAAATGAGTATTTTTTTCAAGTCAAAGTGCAAGACACAATTTATCAAAATTATCTTACAAAGTCGTAGATATCCCAAAACATTAAATACGAGACTACGGATGATGAAGACGATAAAATCCTCAAGAAAATTAAAGTCGAGAAGGAATAAATACCCATTTTCGATTTAATTGAAATTTCTAGATTATACTTATTTGCTAGCTTTTATTTTTTTTCTTTATGTTCTATAGTTGACAATATAAGTTATATTTTTTTATTTTTTATTAAATTTTTTATAATTTTAAATTATATATAATAAAGACATAAAAAACATAATAATAAATATATTTTTTTTGTCTTTACTAAATCATAAAACATAGTAACGAACGCTTGAAATATTATATTTTTTTATGTTCAAATCATCCGATAGATGTCTAAAAATAAAATTCGATCATTTAAGGTCCTAATATCCACGTGTATTTGCACGTGCCTTTTTACTAGTTTGTTTAAAAATCAAAATTACATACGTGCAACGCTTATAACCTGAACGCTTCTAAGCCATGGTATTAGTTATCGGGTCCAAGCGCCAACACTTTTTTGATGTTTGGGTATTTTTTGAGATGTGTGCTATATGAAATCACCTATGTGTTCCTTGTGATTTGATGCTAATGATCTCAAGATTTAGAAGGGAATAGATAAGGTTGAAAGACAATCTCTAATCGTCCAATTTAAATTGATCAAAGGCCATCTAAAATTAATGATATGCTTTATTAATACTATAATTGGTAATTTTCGATGGTGTTCATAGTCACCAAGTTAGAGAAAACCTTCGTCAGCCCTTTTACCTAAAATAAAAAATAGTCAGCAAGTTAGGGTTCAACGATAATATAGCAAGGTTAAAACACTAGGCAAAGTTTAGAGGAAATTGGAAGAAAACTGGAGAAAAAAAAATTAAAGGTATGAAAAAGCCAAATACAAATAATTTCAAAGTATGATAATTTTGAAAACCAAGAATTTTTTTGAATTATTAGCGATATATAAAAACAAACTCCCCAATTACGATGACTATGATATAATTTGGCTGCTTTGAATCCAAGAATTTTTTTGAATTATTAGCTATATATAAAAACAAACTCCCCGATTACGACGACTATTATATAATTTGGCTGCTTTGAATCCGACAATGAAAACTGTTTCATACGAGTCTTTAATATCAAAGATCGTAACCCAATAACACCCTTGCCCCGAAATATCAAAGATATGTGTTGGGTTGGGCATATACCCTTGACCCGATAGGTTGGGTCGGGTGCACCATCGGGTTCAGGTCAGGCATATGCTATTTTCTCATTAGGTAGCAAAAATTTTGGCCCGACCCGACTCGACCCATTGACATCTCTATCAGTGGAAATTAGAGCATTCAAACCATCTATATAATGAGAGCATTTTACTTCATTTGATGTAAAATGTTGCCCCATGGTCGTCCACTTACAGGATCAAACTAGTATCAGGTGCCTAACCCATGCACTAAGGGTGATTCAGGGGTTAATATATGTTCACCAGGCTGATCAAACCCTAGGAGATATATGGTACCAACCTAATCACTAACAGAGTTGTGAAAGAGGTTAAGTTCCTACATTTGGCACCATTGTGACATCACTTGGGCTGCGTATGGCATAGCTCTCTACTAGCCTTTGCCATAGCAAAGTTTACCTGCTTTAGCAGGTTCCCATCCTCTTTGCTAACATCCTGCTACCTATTTTAGCAGGTACCCCTTCTCCTTGATACCTCCTTGCATAGCAAGATTTTATGCAAGATTTACTTGTTCAGCAAGTCTATCCTCCTCTCTACTAACTCTTTACTAGAGCAGATTTTATTTGTTCTGATAGGGAGTTAGTAGAGAGCAGGGAGATTGCTGGTAGAGCAGGTAAATCTTCCTTTGCAAGAAGTTAGAAAAGAGAATGAGAACCAACTAAAACAGGTGAACTCTGCTGTAGGAGGGGCTAGCAAAGAGCTATGCCATACGCAACCTTCGTGCCCAATATAGATCCGATTTCATCAATGGCAGCTTAATTAACACCAACCAATTTATAAATCTCAATTTAAAGTAACTAATAAACCAAAAGTCTAAAATGCCTAAGAGTGCATTTGATTCACTACCAAATTGCAATTCCAGCATCATTTGTCTGTCGACCCCAATTTGTGTGGTGATCCCTAGATCAAAGTATAATCTTCTCCCAGAGGGAAAAGAGAAAAGATACCTTTATTTACAATCCAATTTTTTTTTTCTCAACCTAAGTTTATATGCTTATGCCATTGACTATTGCTTTGAATCATGTGATGAAAATCATTTTTCGTCCCAAACTTCAACACAACAGATCTTGAGATCCTGGAACTACCATCAGAAAGTAATATTTTAATCCCATATGACACGTGTCACAAAAAATTAACATTATCACAGAAATAATCAAATATGATTTTCGGATCACTTTTGGAGATGTGTGCCACATGGAATCACAATCTGACTGTCCGATGATAGGATCATGATCACAAGATCTTTTGTGTTGCAGATTAGGATAAAAGAAGTTTGCCATTGTCTGATTTAAAACAGTTAATAGTTTAAGCCATCGAAACCCGGGTTGAGAAGGAAGAATCTTGAGTTGAAAATAGGGGTACCTTAAAACAAATACCTCCATGAGATGTCTTTTATGAGTGCCTTTGCAGGCGATATCGCTTTTCAATGTCTTTCAAATAAGACATTAATGGCATTAAGCAGAGTCTATGGTTTGTGTCAACTCCATCTTTTCCATCTACTCACAAGCTTTCATGCAAGTGTTTGTTTTTTAGTCTGAGGTTCTAAGTTGTAGATGCTTGAAAAGACTTATGAGTTCCTGTTATTGTTCCGACATGTTTCCCATCATCTCTAACCATTCAATGGACACAAACAAGGGAACCGGCCACCGGCAAACTTCACATGCTCAGCTCGCGCCATCGGTCGGTCGGACATTGATGGATGCCTTCGATTCGACATTTGAAACTAAAATTAGGAGCTGACCCAACCGTCAACCCATCACCGAGGCGTCCATTAGTTCACAGTAATATTATGTTCAATTTTGTACTATTATAAGTAAATTCTACTTTTCATTGTTCATTTTATCTGACTGTTGAGCCTAAATGCATTGTATACATGATTACACTTATTTATTTATTTTTGTCTATAATATCTGGCTTTATAAAACTTAAAAAATAAAAATAAAATATATATGATTCTATCAATTCAGCATGAAGATGGAAAGAAGTAAAATAGATCATAAAATTGATTTTACACTCATATTTGACGGTGAACTAAACAATCATTTTACATCCAAATCAGACTTTTTGACTAGTAAAACAATTATACTCGTTTTACATGTAAAGTGAATGTTACATGAGATGGCGCTACCATGAACTGAACATGCATGTCCTAATATAATACTCCCACATCACATCGAGCCTCAAAATTCGGGCTGAAACATCTAACGAAAAAAGAGGATAAATGCTTAGCAGTCAACCAAGCCTCACAATTTCGATGAGAAGGACCGTTGAAGTGTTTGCGCATCTCACATGGTTTGACCAATTTGGTAGAGGGAGATTGACCTGTGCACTACCGTTAGTGCATGGGTCAGACACCTAGGACGTGTTTGATTGCAGACGCGTTTCATGATTATAACTGACACTTGTCGTTACACGTGATGACCAGAGGATACGAGGGTCTCTCTTCGTATGCAATTTTCGTAATCGTAAGCTAAAAAGCGTCGAAACGCGTTTAAGGTTTGCTCTATCAAACGACCGCTCATTGTCAAAACACCAATTATAACCGTGAATCGTGTTTTATTTGGCAATCAAACGTACCCCTAGTGTTGAGCATTTTCCTAGTAACCCTATTTTGAATGGTGGTCCCAAAATGACTTCTCTCAACAAGACATATCTCCATGCAATGCCCTATCATTTTCCCTTTTAGGATACAATGTCAATGTTCCATTGTCTCCCAAATCGGGCTTTTTATGGCATAACCCTAGATTTTAGTTTTTTCTTTCTATTGAGCTTCAAGTTGAAGTGATCCTACTACCCACAAATCCTTGTTATTGTTTGATTGATTCTTCCATGTCCCCATAGTTAGCAAGCACTCCATGGACACAGACAAACGAGTGTAAAGAGATCTATGGACAACTTAACATGTTCGATTCTGAGCGTGCCGCCTTTGGTTAGAGATTCATGAACATCTTCCATTATTATTTTTTTGATGAGAGAGGTTTCAAACTGATCAATGGGACTAGCTGGTATTTTTGGTGAAGATGTCAAAACTTGTTAGAAAGGGAAGAAATACATTGTTGAACATTAATTAATATTTTACCAAAACATTAAATAAAGGGATTTTTACCAAAACATGATGGCCCCTTCTATCAAAGCTTAAAAGATATTACACAAAGTGTTATATATATATATATATATATATATATATATATATATATATATACCTGACTCGAGTCAAGCATGACTCGATCGGATAACTGTTAGATCATGGTAATTCGAGTCAGGTGATCATTAACCTAATATATATATATATATATATATATATATATATATATATATATATATATAAATGTGTGTGTGTGTGTGTGGCTTCCGTTCTGTAGTGGAAGACACTCACGTGTTTTTCAAGATTGGGAAAAACCTCCACTTGGCAGCATGACACCGAATTGATTAGACACAAAGCATGAGTGCATTTGCTTAGATCATAATTGAAAATAAAATTGAAAACAAGGTCTGATAACCAAAATTGAGAAGTGAGGGGTAGAATAACAAGCACGTATCCATCTACGCCACTTCTAACCTAACCCCATTGTGATAAGTAGCTAGAAAATCTAAGCAAGCTCCATTAATTTGAGCGTAGGCCCTTTTTCATGTCGATTTTGCACACAATACCTGGCTCAGAACCTTTCGGTGGTGGTGGGGGGCGGGGGGGGGGGGGAGGTCGACACACTCATGGGTAAGCACCACGATATCCGTATTACGGCAACCATTATAATCAAGGCACTTTGGGTAGGTGAAATAATTTCTGCCATTAGAGGCTTGAGACGATTCACAAGGACTTTGGCAAGAGTCTTGTAAAGAACACCCATCAAACTTATAGGTCTGAAATCATTAATTCAAACACTCACTCCACTCTTCTTAGAAATAAAGGCCATAAATGTGGAGTTACAAACCCGCCCAAGCTGCCCCAACTAATGAAACTCCTTGAAGAATCGCAAAATGTCTCCTTTTAGGATACACCATGAAAATTTGGGAAATTTAAGTTTTTTTTTTTTAAATATAATCTATTAAATTTATCAATTAAAATTTACTCACAATCATCATACAATCAAAATAAGTACGCAAGACATTTTTAACGTGAAAAATCCGTCACAGGCAAAAACCACGGGATCTATCTCAGATCCAAAAAGAAATTCACTATGAACAAAAAACTTTACAGTGCTTCTTTGGAATGATATGCCCTAGCACTTCAATCACCAAACATGATAGCCTTTCTCCATCATACTATCCATAGTGAACATTTCCATCAACCTACGTTCCTTGCGAAGGTTCACTTGTCTCACACAAGTCTTACACTCTCAAACATGAATTCATAACGACCCATAAACATCAAAGAGATTAGAGAATGAAATCAAAAGATGTAAAGTAATCTCAATGACACAATTTTGGACAAATAAAAATTTTAGAAAGAAGATTTTCGGATCAGTTATGAAACTGCCCGAACTTCCTAAAATTTATATGTTTTAGGATCACGGACGTCCGTGAATCACTCACGGTCGTCCGTGACAACGGACGTCCGTGAGTGTACTACGGACAACCGTGGGTTCAAAAAAAATGACAAACTAATTTGTCAAACTTAATTACTTGGCAAAACTATTTTCTAAAGAAGCAATACTGTTTTTTGAGTCATGATGGTGACAAAAAGTCTTACAATCTCCCCCTTTGTCACAATCATGACAAAAAAATTTACAAGGACTGGAAAAATAGAAAATACAATATATTCATTTCCCTTGTAAGTCCTATACATCAATCTAGAATGCAAATGCAGAAATTACAACTCTATTTGCTCCCCCTAACTATTTGCCAAGTAAAAGTGTAACCTTAACACTATATCAAAAAAATTATCTTTTAATTGTAGCTCTTCACCTGTTGAAATAACCATAGAACACATTAATAGCACAAGTGAAATATAAGGAGTATCTCCCCCTTTTTGTCATAATGTGACAAAGGGTACTTTTAACCAGTGAAACTACATTCAAATATAAATTTTGAAGTTAAGCACAAATGAAGGAAACTTTTAACACCATATTAATTTAACACCATATTAAAATTTAAAAGATTAAAACATGAAAAGAAGAATTATAGCATTACAAAAACATAATATATCCTCAAACCAGAATAAATTTGTCAGAATTACAACATTATAACAAAATAAACATCATTCTGGAGGCGGAAAGTGTGCTCCTGGAGGCGGGAAGACATTGTTAAAACGATTCATCATCGCTTCAAAACCGTCAATCATTGTCATTTGTAATGAAGAAATTTGTTCCCCATAGATATTGAACCCAGTTTCAATCCGATTTGATAAGTTTTGAATTTCAGAATGCATATGTTGCATCTCAGTATGCATCCTATGAAAATGTTGATCATAATAATGACCCTCTTGACCTTGATACGGAGGAACTGGTGGTGGAGCAGCGGCTTCTTGAGGAAAACCTTCTTGAGCAGGAAAATCTTCTGCCTCATCTTCATCAGACGTATCATCTAATAATTCAACATCGTCCAAATCTAGTGTAATTCTTTTCCCAATTTTTTTTAACTTTCCTAATGGTGCCATGGCTCTAGAAGTAGCCAGAAAAGGAGGAAGAGTCATTTGAGACTCAACAATCTTGCTAATGATTATAGGAAAAGGAAGAGATATTTTAGAGGTATCATCCCTTATGCGTCGAACGATTAATTCAAAAATTATTGAAGATACACACAAAGGACGATTTTTGTCTAACAGGAACATTAGATAAATAATGTCCCAACGCACTTGATCTTTATTTCCCGCTCTTGGTGTAAGAGTGGCAAAAAGAACGTGGCGAAGCCATTGAAATTTCATTTTCAAGGAAGAATAGTGCAATGCAATTCCAGTGAGTTGAGACGGTGCATTGCATACATAGTCATAGACGGTGGAAGGACTAAACAGTGATTGAATTTGACTTTCATCTACAGGATAACTATACCCATTTTCATTTAAAGGAATGCCCAAGATTTCAGAGATAAGTAAAGGAGAAAAAGTGATTTGCTTACCAAAAATGTAAGTCACTGCATAACACTCCATCCTACTCTCTACAATCTTGGCGTTGAGGAGATTAGCATAAAAACACCGAACCACATCGGTGTAAGCAGAGCCCGTTAGAGAAAGAAGTGAAAGCCAACCCCGAGAAGCAAACATGTCATACAAATCATGATCTTTGAGAAATTTGTCAAGAACAACCCGTTCGACTATGAGATTTCTATTAAGAAATAGACGTTGAAAACGTTCTTCATGGCTTTTGGAAGGAAAACGTTGAAGTTCATGCGATGAAGAAGAGGAAGAACCTTTAGATTTCTTAGAGTTTTTCCTATTTAGAGGCATTCTCTATTTTTCGTTGAAATGAAGAGCAGATTGAAAAAAAATTTTGAGTGAAAAATGAAGAAGACGGTTCAAGAGTTTCGTTTTTAAAAAAATTTGAACGGACGTCCGTAAGAAGATCACGGACGTCCGTATGACATTGAGATCCGTGGAAACCAAATTTAACCGCTTTGAGAATGCTTTGGAAATTGAACTGACGGACGTCCGTGGAGACATGCACGGACGTCCGTGAATGACTGACAGTTGTCAGGTGTAATAACTCTAAAAAGACCGTTCGAATTTTTTGGAACTGATTATAAATCGGACGTCCGGAGTAATTCACGGACGTCCGTTGAAAAGAGGCAGTGAACCTATTGAAATACGGACGTCCGTAGTGATTCACGGACGGCCGGGTGGAATTTATTAGTTTGGGGTTGAGAAGACGGACGTCTGTATAGACGTCACGGACGTCCGTGACACTTAAGAATTTTTATTTTTATTTTTAAAAATTGAATTTTTTTTTTTTTTTTTTTTTTTTTTTTTAAATTATAATATGTAATAAAATTTCATGTGAAAGAATAAAAAAAAAATATCCTAAAATGCATACGAAGCAATAAGAGTAGCATAAAATTCACTATTTTCTATACACATCAAAGGTATTACATTAGAAAAAATAGTTAACAAAGGAAGATTTTAAAAATCAAAGTTAATTGCAACAACAACATATGGTCCAAATAATATTGAGATTCCCACTTTTTTTTTTTTTTTTTTTTTTTTTTTTTTTTTTTAAATGTTCTCCAAAAAGGAAAGATACTCACACCTTTTTAAGCTTTCTAAAAGACCTTTTTAATAAGCTTTAGAACATTGACTCCCAACTAGTTAGTTTAGGGCAATAGATTTGAAGAAATCCCAACGGTTTTACTTGCTCAAGTCAATTAGGCTACAAGGTAGAGTGAAAGAAAAATTTGAATATTCAATCTGAAATTCACTTGCTTTCTATTCAACTCATTTAGCGAGGGTTAGGCCAATGACTCCTAATTCAGTTGACTTAGGGCATTAAGTATAGAATACTCCACGGGCTTATTGACTCGAGTTGAAAAGGCAAATTGAAAGAAAAATCAGAAGAATACAGAACATTATTTGAATAAAAAAAATCAAGATTCAACATTTACCCAGAGCATAAGCTTGTTGCAATAACTATTAGTAAAAAATTCCTTTATATACTAACGATAATAATAAAAAATACCTTGATGATACAGAATAAAAGCCAATTCAGTGTAACTCAAAATAATACAAATGCATTCTTAGAAAATTTTATAACATGATCACGCATGAAACTTTAGAACGTATCAACAAAATTATATAAAAATATCTGCGAAGAAAGAAAAAAAAAATATATATATATATACAAGTGATGAAATAGTGATTAATCGATGAAGCATAAACCAATAGATTTTCGAAGAAATTCAAATCGATCAAAATCCAACGATTTTGTAAAAATATCTGCTAATTGTAATTGTGTGTGTATGTGCTTCAGGAGAATAATTTTTTCTTCCACCAAATCACGTATAAAGTGGTGTCGAATATCAATGTCTTTAGTCCTAGAATGTTGTACAGGATTTTCAGAAATACAAATAGCACTGGTGTTATCACAAAACAAGGTCATTACACCTTGAGAAATCCCATAGTCAGACAACATTTGCTTCATCCATAAGAGTTGAGTGCACCCATTACCAGCAGAAATATATTCTGCTTCAGCAGTGGATAAAGAAACCGAAGCTTGTTTTTTGCTGAGCCAAGACACAAGACAATTTCCGATATAAAAACAACCGCCACTCGTGCTTTTACGATCATCAGAGTTACCGGCCCAATCCGAATCGGAAAAACCAATGATATGAGATGTGGTATCGAAAGGATACCAGAGTCCTAACTCTAGTGTACCGTTAACATAACGAATGATACGTTTGAGAATAGTTAGATGAGACTCCTTAGGAGCTGCCTGAAATCTAGCGCACATACCCACACTGTAAACAATATCCGGTCTACTAGTAGTAAGATAGAGAAGACTACCTATCATGCTTCTATAAATTTTATCCCCTACAGTTTTACCATTTACATCTTTTGTCAATTTCACTGACGTACTCATAGGGGTGCGGGCAGGTTTACTTGATTCCAAACCAAATTTCTTTACAAGTTCTTTTGCATATTTAGATTGGGAAATGAAAATGCCAGTGGAACATTGTTTTATTTGGAGACCTAAGAAGCAATTTAACTCACAGAATAAACTCATTTCAAATTCATTGCTCATTAGAGTTTGAAATTTATGAGTATTTAAGTCTAATGTGGATCCAAAGATAATGTCATCAACATAAATTTGAGCAACAGTTAAATTAGATGATTCTTCTTTCAAAAATAATGTTTTATCCACACTACCACGTTTAAAACCATTAGTGATTAGGTATTTTGTGAGTCTATCATACCAAGCACGAGGTGCTTGTTTCAGGCCATATAATGCCTTTTTAAGTTTAAATACATCATGAGAATGATGTGGATCTTCAAATCCTTTGGGTTGTTCCACATACACTTCCTCAGTCAAAAAACCATTTAAAAATGCACTCTTTACATCCATTTGGTATAATTTAAATTTTAAATGACATGCCATTGCTAAGATTATGCGAATGGACTCAAGCCTAGCTACAGGAGCAAATGTTTCATGAAAATCAATACCTTCAACCTGAGTGTACCCTTGAGCCACCAATCTTGCTTTGTTTCTAATGATTTTACCTTCTTCATTAGTTTTATTTTTAAAAATCCATTTTGTACCGATGATTCTAATATATGGAGGTCTAGAAACAAGTTCCCACACATCATTCCTTTTGAATTGAGAGAGCTCATCTTGCATCGCAGTAACCCAATGCTCATCAAGAAGAGCTTCTTTAATATTTTTTGATTCAAGATTTGATGTGTAACATACATGAGAAAGAAGGTTTGACAGATTTTTAAATTTTCGTCTAGTAAGAAGTTGAGTGGACAAGTCACCAATGATGGCAGAAGATGGGTGACTTTTCATATCACGAGCATAGGAAGGCCTATGTCGAGACTCATTTTCAGAGATATTGTTGTGTGGAATATCTACACTGATATCTTCAGTGATATTAGTTGTAGTGTGTGTAGAATTTTCATTGTCAGAAGATAAATTAATGTTCTCAAGTCTAATTTTTTCATGATTAATAGGAACAACAAGAACTTCATCGTCAATATCTCTATTTAAAACAGAAGAAGAATCTGATTTTGATCTTCTACAACCACATTAATCGATTCAATGATGTAGAAGAGTTCTTAAATTAAAACCCTATAGGCTCTGCTCAATGAGTAACCAAGA
Source organism: Chloranthus sessilifolius (assembly GCA_021018995.1). Taxonomy (NCBI): domain Eukaryota; kingdom Viridiplantae; phylum Streptophyta; class Magnoliopsida; order Chloranthales; family Chloranthaceae; genus Chloranthus; species Chloranthus sessilifolius. The sequence continues at coordinate 121,189,562 of CM037592.1, forward strand.
AAAATACCATTGTCAGTTTTAGGATCAAATTTTTTAAGATATTCACGATCTCTTAAAATGTGACAAGCACTACCAAAAACTCGAAAATAACTAACTTGAGGTTTTTTAGCATTCCATATTTCGTATGGAGTCTTAGTAGTGTTTGGTCTAAGGTATACTCGATTGTACTAAATTGACCTCAAATTTCATAGATTTTGGCCACATTATTTGCATTTAACATAACCCTAGCCATCTCTTGAAGGACCCTATTTTTCCTCTCAACCACACCATTTTGTTGAGGTGTGTGAGGAGCAGAAAATTCATGCTTTATTCCATTTGAAGCACAATATTTTGCAAAAGATGAATTTTCAAATTCTTTACCATGATCACTTCGAATTCGAATTATTGAAAGATTTTTTTCAATTTGAGTTCTCTTAGAGATGATAATAAATTCATCAAAAGCTTGAGATTTTTCTCTAAGAAAAGCAACCCAAGTATATCTAGAAAAATCATCAACCACAACAAGTACATATTTCTTACCTCCTAAACTACTTATTCTCATGGGACCTACAAGATCAAAATATATTAATTCAAGAATCCTAGAAGAAGTAGGAACATTTACTTTCTTGTGAGGAACACGGGTCTGTTTACCCATTTGACAAGCACCACAAATAGATCCATCTGGTTTACTTAATTTAGGTAAACCTTTAACAAGTTGATCAGAGGCTAATTTGTAAAGATCATTTTTATTCATGTGACCAAGCCTCTGATGCCAGATATTGATCTCATTTGTTTTAGTGATAAGACAATTATTTTGGAGATGATCGCTAAAAGTGTAACAGTTATCAGTAGATCTAATCCCTTCAAGAACAATTTTGTCATTAGAATCAACAACAGTGCACAGATTTTTTGAAAAATTAATATTCATCCCATCATCACATAAATGGCTAATACTAATGAGATTAGCCTTAAGTCCTTCAACATAAAGGACTTCTTTTAGTTTAGGACAACCAGGAGCATTAATTGTTCCTCTTCCAGTAATTTTACAAGAACTTCCATTACCGAAAGTCACATTTCCTTCTGAGCATGGACTAAGATGAGAAAAGAATGATTTCTCACCAGTCATATGCCTAGAACAGCCACTATCAAGGAACCACTTAGATGATTCACTTGCTTTGAGAGAAATATGAGCAACCTGAGCAGTTAAATCAGATTTCCGAATCCAAACACGTTTGTATTTAAGATTTGATTTGTTATGAATCACATGGTTGTTGTTATATTTATGTGAACTACTCAATGAAATGACTTTATTGTTCTTAAAAGTTTGGTAGTGAGGAACATAGTATTGAGAGTATTCAAAGTCAAATGGACAATACACATAAGTATGCCCTTCCCATCCACAAGTATAGCAGATTGGCACTCTCCTATTAATAAATCTAGTATTGGAAGATTTGAATTTATTGTCCTTTTGTCTAGAATTTGTAGAGAGTGATTTGATTTCTTTAACAAATTTTGGAGCATGAGTTACAACAGGTTTTAGATTTTTATTTTCTACATGATGATATCCAATACCTGTTTTATCTGTTGTTCTTTGACCAGAACTGAGTAATTTTTCCATTTTCTTATTAGTCTTGTAAATGTTTGAATATTTTTCAGAAATAAAAACAAGTTCCCTTTTTAAATTTTCATTTATTTCAATAAGAGAATTTACTTTATCTTCTTGTTCAATAAATTTTGGAGTTAAACAATTTACATTGTCTTGGAGATTTCTTATAATATTTTTTAACTCAGTCACTTCTTTGATTAATTTAATTTTTTCTTTAGTTAGATGTATTGATTCTTGATAAAGTTCACTGTAGGCATTTGTCATATCCAATACATCACCATCAATTTCATTAGCAGATGAGATTGAATCAATAGAGTTAGTGTCAATATGAGAAGGAGTTTGATAATTATTAGTTTCCACAATAGAGGCAACAAACGCTCTAAATCCATAAGAACTAGGTTCAGATTCATCAGAAGATGACTCAGTTGATATTTCAATCTCATGTGAAGCAGTCAAAGCTTTGGATTTTCCTTTATCATTTTTCTTACTAGGACATTTATTAGCGTAATGTCCATAATCATGACACTTAAAACATTGAGTAGTGTCAGGAAAATCCTTTTTAGGTTTCTTTTCAAATAATTTAAATTGTTCAGAATTTTCAAATTTTTTAAAAGGTTGTTTCTTATTTTTATAGAATTTTTTAAATTTTTTAACAAATAAAGCAAGTTCATCGATTTGTCGAATCCTTTGCTAGAATCAGACTCAACCTTTGATGATTTAAATGCAACACTTTTAGTGGCATGATTATCTTGAATTTCATATTCATAAGTTTGTAATGACCCAACGAGTTCATCTAAGTTTAGATTGTCAACATCTTTAGATTCAACAATAGCATTGACTTTTGATCTGAACCTTTTAGGTAGAGACCTTAGAATTTTTCGCCCAATTTTAGTATTAGAAACAGGTTCTCCTAAATTAAATGAGCCATTTACAATATCATTTAAGCGAATATAGAAATCAGAAAACTTTTCATCGTCATCCATACGAAGATTTTCAAATTGAGAAGTGAGCATTTGAAGTTTGGAAATCTTTACTTGAGGAGTCCCTTCATAAGTGATTTCAAGAATTTTTCATGCATCTTTGGCTATGGTGCAAGTACTTATTCGAAGAAACTCAGAAGCAGTAACTGCTCCAAATAAAGCATTTAGGGCCTTGGAATTATAACCAAGATTATCATATTCCTGATCCGTCCATAAAGATCTAGGTTTGATAGTGGTATGTGGTATATTATCGACAACAGAGGTCGTAGTTGGTGGTAACCATCCGTCCTCAATAGAATACCAAATGTGAGGATCAAGTGAACTTAAAAATGCTCTCATCCTTGCCTTCGAAGGATAATTAGAGCCATCAAACAGAGGGGGTCTAGCAGTAGACGCACCTTCTCTAGGAAGATCGTGATATCCCAAATTAGACATAACACTTAATTTGTTAAAATTTACCAAGTGACCAGGCTCTGATACCAATTGAAAATTTGGGAAATTTAAGTTTTTTTTTTTAAAATATAATCTATTAAATTTATCAATTAAAATCTACTCACAATCATCATACAATCAAAATAAGTACGCAAGACATTTTTAACGTGGAAAACCCGTCACAGGCAAAAACCACGGGATCTATCTCAGATCCAAAAAGAAATTCACTATGAACAAAAAACTTTACAGTGCTTCTTTGGAATGATATGCCCTAGCACTCCAATCACCAAACATGACAGCCTTTCTCCATCATACTATCCATAGTGAACATTTCCATCAACTTACGTTCCTTGCGAAGGTTCACTTGTCTCACACAAGTCTTACACTCTCAAACATGAATTCATAACGACCCATAAACATTAAAGAGATTAGAGAATGAAATCAAAAGATGTAAAGTAATCTCAATGACACAATTTTGGACAAATAAAAATTTTAGAAAGAAGATTTTCGGATCAGTTATGAAACTGCCCGAACTTCCTAAAATTTATATGTTTTAGGATCACGGACGTCTGTGAATCACTCACGGTCGTCCGTGACAACGGACGTCCGTGAGTGTACGACGGACGACCGTGGGTCCAAAAAAAAATGACAAACTAATTTGTCAAACTTAATTACTTGGCAAAACTATTTCCTAAAGAAGTAATACTGTTTTTTGAGTCATGATGGTGACAAAAAGTCTTACACACCAAAAGCATATGAATTCCACCGTGAATCCATCACGCCCCCGGTTCGATTATTGTCGAAGTGGAACAATCCCTCGGCTTCTTCGAACTCCTTTTTCACATGCACTTTGTCGATATTGGAAATGGGCTTAAGGTTGAGACCATCAAGGATTGACCTAGCCAACCCATTACCAGTGAGCACTTCTTTATAGTAGTCAACAACGACCTTCGAAATGTCTACCCGCCCTTCCACTTTAGAACCATTAACCATCAGATGGTTAATGGAATTGTGTCTTCCCCCCTTTGGCAACCATATGGGAGAACGTCATATTCTTCTCACCCTTTTTGCAACCATCGAATTTTGGCCTTTCTATGCTAACAAGCCTATTTAACTTTAGCCATAACGTCATATTCATCCTTCAAAGCCCTTCTCTCTAATTCAAACCCCCCAAGTGGTCTGATCGTTTCCACATAGTCCAAATCATGAAGCTTTGCTGATTAGTTATAAACTCGTTAAAATCAATCATGCATGGCGTAATTATGTGCCTAGTGAAATTCTATCATGACTCAAAATTCTATCCCATCCAGAGGGCTTAGAATTCCGTGTTGACCTGCATGCATCTTAGATAAATTAAGCGAGCATATACATAGTTAGAGTTCTCATATTAATATGGTTCCACAAAATTTGTGAATCAAATAATAAAAGAATAAAATATTAGGGCAGCCAAAAAGATTAAATAAAATACAATAAAATCTATGAAATATTTATTAATCAATGAGAAAAATAAAGATCAACTATAAATAAAAACTACGAGGCTATAAATAAACAATCACAGTATGAAACGAAAGAGTGTACTGCCAAGGCTACAAATCCTAATTTCAGTATTAAAACCATGTTATCAATAATCGACATTATAATCATAATCAACACTGAGGTCCTCCCGGTGTCCTGCACTGTCACCCTCTTAAGGCTCCTGGTATTCAACGTTTACGGGATCAATAAAATCAGCGTCCGTGGGATCGGGATAACCAGCGTTGATCATTAAATAATATAAACCTTACAAATGCATAAGTTTGTAGAACTAGCGCACGTACTAAGGGTGTCGAACCACATGGACTAGGTGTTTATCTAAACTAAAGCCTTAACTAAAACTAGAGTTTTGGAAGTAACTCTAACTCTGATTATCTAAAAAAGTAATGAAATCAGATTTGGAAAGCAATAGAGAAAATAATTTAGGATTCCTTTTTATCGTAAACTCGTAATAACTCGCAATTATAATCCTAATCTAATTTGAATTATAGGTAATAAACTTCTTTTTATTAGAAGCTAAAGCTAGATAAAATAATCAGATCCTATTTAAAGTCATGGACTAGTTGAGACGATATAATCCATCTAATCTCTAGTGATCTAATCTATAAACACCAATGCACGAAACCAATCAAAGTAGACTACAAGTACTAATTCGAAGGTGAGTATTCTATTAAATATAATCCTAATCCTTACAAGGCGATTATGATTATCAAAAATAGAATTAAAATACTTTATTCATAATGACAAAAGTGAATCCCAATCGTGCAATCATTACCACATAAATTCAAACTAGAAAATAAAATAGAACTTTGAATTAAAACTTATCTTTAATTTACAAGAGATTCCAAACTTTGGGAACTAGCCACGCATCGTGATTCTGATCTTCATAATCTCTGATTCGACCATAGAACAATAATTTACAATTCTCTCAATCTAAAAACTCTCTAAATTTGAAAACTAAAAGCTATGGAAACTAAAATTAGAAAAACTATGAATCAATTGCTCTCTAAATCCCTATATTGAATCTTATGCCTAGGGTCCGTATTTATAGATGTATAAGGTCCTAGTACATGCAGATAAACTAGGAAAGAATTCCTAAAACTACTGTAAATCAACTTGGAAAGAAAGAAACTTTCGAACTTTGCAATTCCAGGCTGTCGGCCTTGATTCTCGCTAAAAATCCCAATCTCGATCAGTTGAGTTTGTCTGCTGCTTTAGATCTCGACAGGTCAAGTTGTATTCTCGAGTGATCGAAATTGACTTTCGACCAGTCGAGTTCTTCAACGTCTGGCCACTCTCTTGAATCTCAACTGGTCGAAATCTAGTTTCGATTAGTCGAGTTTTGTTTCTTCAGGTCTTCTCCTTTGATCTCGACCGGTTGAAATTAGATTTCGACCAGTTGAGATTGACAGTTCCTTCTTCTTCCTTCCTTTCTTTCCTCTATTTTGGGCAGTTGTTTTCATTTCTTTCCTTCTCTGTTCTTTTAGCTCTTTTCTTTCCTTTAGTTCTTCAAAACCTTTCGTACATGAAAGCACACTAAAGGTAGACATTAGTGATCATACGAGACTGAGCAACGTCAAGATTCAAGTCTAAAATATATAATTTTAAAGGTTGATTAGGCATCCACTCCGTCAATAAAATCACCTGAAAAAAATAAATGCCACGAGGGCTGAGTTACAAAACAATGTGCAACTCAGTGGATTCACTACTAATCCATCTTATACTACTTAAGTGCGTTGTGGGTGCATCTCGTGAATAATAATAATATGACAGTATATAAGAAATAAAGAAATTTTAAAATCATGCGTATCATCAATATTATATCTGAACCTACATGCAAGATCATGATCTAGACACACTTCTATCCTAACGTAACTCACAAGACCTCACCATACCTCATAAACGTAACATATTACTTTACAAAGATACATGCGTTTGTACATCGTATGTGCGTTACTTCTATTCTTAATACGACTTGTGTCAGAGTCACTGCTTGAGCCTACCATATGAGGGTCACCATAGTAGCATACTACCATAGCATACCGCCCTTTATGTCATAACATATCATATCATACACCCCATCCAGTAAGCGTACGCATCTTTAAAGGCGAGAACAACATACCTCATATTATATCTCATATCGTTTTATGAGAGACCCGTCTCAACTGTAAATGTTAGAATCTTTACGGTGGCTACGTAAGGAACAACATGTATAGATTTAAATTCTTAATCTTATGCTAGCCTACACATAGGGCTGCAACCAAGCCGGGTCGAGTCCGAGCTCGGGTCAGCTCTTACTCAGCTCTACCTTATACGAGCCAAGTTGGAGGTCGTCTCTAAGCTATTTGAGCTCTAAAATTTCAAGCTCTAGCTTGGCTTTCCGAGCTCGGGTCGAGTTTCGAGCTAAATATGTTCTATTATAAAAAATTTCCTCCTAGTACTTTTTAAAACTTCTACTCAATTAAATATCCATTTTATAAAAGATTTAAATGAATGATTAAACACATGTATGCAACATATGAAATAAATAAACGAGATATATGTGAAGTTGAACTCAAAATAAAAATCGTGCACCTTTTTAGTAGATATCCTTTTAAATTGCACTTATCATTTGATTTGTATCTCCTTGTTGGTTAATTTGATTGCCAAGTAATGAGTTTGAGATTTTTGTCAAACCCATGTAGCAGGATGAGCATTAATGAAATCAGATCGATTGAGTGAAGCTAGTTGAGTGCATAACTTTTAAAAAAATTTATGAAAAATAATATATTTTTATAATAATTTGAGCTCTTGAAATATGCTTGATAACTATTGTATTCCCTTGATAAAATATATAAGTCAAGAAGCACGGAAGGTTAGAGTTTGACTTCACAAATGGTATCAAAATCTTAATGTCTTCATGCCATCGTGAAGATCGCATTGATGCAATAAAAATTGTTATATAATATGCTATAATTGGATAAATACATAGGAAGATATCGCGTTTCAAAATTTAGATATATCATAACCATCGATCGAAAGCCTAATTTTAAGATTACATGCAATAGGAATTGTGGTCATAATATATCAGAGATAGAGTACTTGATACTTCACCAAAAGACTCCGATTATTTGGAATACCAGACTTTGATTTGGGTCTGAATCAAGTCCAACCGCTGCTGACACCACGCCCGTCCGTCCTAAAGCTTATGGGCGTCCGTCCTGAAATCTACAGACATCTGTCCTGAATGCACACGGACTTTCGTCGAACACGATAGTGAGCAATCCCAACTGTGGACGTTCGTCCTGATGCCTAAAGATCTTCGTCTTGAATTCACAGATGTCCGTCAAACATGACAGTGGAGTACCTAAACTATGGACGTCCATCCTGATGTTTGCGGACGCCTGTCTTGAAGCTTGTGGACGTCCGTTTTGTACAAATCCCAATCGATTAGAGCCATATCCAACCGATTTAGGGTCAGTTTCTTCAAAGAAATTAGGGCTTGAGTAGGATTGGACCTCCCTGCCAATTTTTTGGTATCATCCTGCCGATGGTTCACTGGCGGCGGTTACACAAATGGAAGACTTACAAATATACTATAAGAATGTAGATTCACAGTTTTAATAGAAGGGTAAATTATTAACTGTGGATTTACAAGATATTAGGGTTTAATTAGTTTTAAATTTGTCGATGCGCGATCGAACGCACCCTATGTGACTGGATTTGAGAAGAATAGAGGAGATTAATGGGTACCTACTTGTTGAAGTGTGAATGGTTGACCTTGCGGCGGTTCTGGTTGAAGAGATCGATGCTCAAAACGTCGGTTTGTCCAAGTTGTCTTCTCCTTCGATCTTGTCGGTGGTAGAGCGGGAGATTTGAGGGAAGAGGCTAGAGAGCTTGAGAGAAAGGAGTTAAGAGAGCTAGAGTTTCTTAGAAGAGGAAAGTGAGGGATGCTAGGGTTTCTTAAAAAGAAAAGACACATCTCAAAAAGTGAACATGATCAAACTTGGTGCTTGGATCACTTTTCGAAATGTGAGATGTGTATCATGTGGATAAAAAATTGATAGTATGATGGTAGACCCATGATCTGAAGATCTATTCTTTCAAAGATAAGGATGGAAAAGATCTCCATCGACAGATTCAAGGCAGCCAACTATTTAACCATGTAAATTTCGTTAAGAAAGAAGAATCTTAGAATTCAAATTAACGATAGCCTATCACAAATGGATATTGCTACTTTTGGGTTAGCTCTTTCAGGCTAAAGAGATGCTCTTTTTCTCGTTGGCTCTAACACACCATAAAAAATAAGACTATTAGCGGCAATTTTTAGCTATAAAAAATTGCCGCTATTAACAAAAAAGTTATTAAGACTATTTGTCACGACCCGAAATCCTTACCCGATATTAAGGGCCTAGAATTTCCTGTTATGACACTGCACATTGGTTAAGGCGATAATCGGACATACACATAATCTATAAATTGACTTGTCATATGGATTGAGGCATTTAAGATAACAATAAACAATAAATGACTCATAAATTAATAACGGAAAATGTAGATAATAATAATGAAGTACTTAATCCTAATCATGCATCTACGATAAAAAAATCAAACTAGTTTCACGTACGGTAAAATGATCCCAAACGTAAACTCACAAAAATGTATCAAGGCTAAAATATGTCCCTCAAGAAATAAAGAAAAAAAACTCGAGTAAAAGGTTCTCAATATTGGTTAAAGTTAGTTGGGTCTACAATCTCATCTAAGTGGTAGCCGACGTCCTCGTTTATGTGAGCCATCTCCGGATCAATAGCTTTCGTATCATCAAGGACGAGATAAGCAGAATCTTCACCTGAAGCGGTTAGATTTTGGCACGGGGTGGGTTTACTCAGTCGCGTAAACTCAGTGGATTGCACAATTGATCCACCATAACTTACCCAGGTGATCGTGTGTGCGATCGTTTGAGTTGTAGTATATTTTGAAATAAAAATTAGAATTTAAATAAAATGACTAAATTATCTATAACTCATAACATATCATAATCTAACTGAAAAAGATATTATAACATAAATGGTACATAATGCTTCTACTTTTCCTATCTCTTTTCCTATTTGTCTCATCAACTTAGCATACATGACATATCATAAGTTTTATTAATTACTCTATACGCCTACACAACGTACTTTGCATTTTATCTTATTTAAACGATCTGTGCCAGGATCGCTGCTCGAGCCTACCACGCGAGGTCCATGTGTATATAATCACCTAACCTCTATATCATAACATAAACCACTATCTAGCCAGATGAGGTTGTCGGCATAGTAACTACGATGTCCTCTTAGTTCGAGACAAGGCTACGATGTCCTTAAGACCCGTCATAGCTGCAAACGTTGGACCCTTACGGTGGCTCTTAAGGTATAGTACGTGTAGAAACTTAATTAATGTTTAGCTGGCTTTCACAACGTGTCTTACATATCATATCATTTTTTGGTTACGGCTTAGGTCTCTGTTAAGACCTGAAAAGTACCACTTTTCACCCCTTAACTTAGCATTTGATTAGACCCTTAGCCATCTAATAAAGGTTTGTTAAGTGTTTTCTGTAGATAATAAACAGCAGTGCAATAAGGCCATAAATCATGTTAAGGAGCCTGTATTGGCACCAGAAGTCCCTCAGAAGAACGAGTCATGAATCCAGACTTGAGGCAAGCCTCGCACAGTTGACAAAGCTCCAGAGGATTCAAAAAAATATGCTTCGCGCAGTCCTTGCGAAGTCCCAAGACTTCACAACAACTTCTCGCGCAGTTGAGTGACAGACTAGCTTCAGAATCCTGCCTCGCGCAGCTGTCGCGCAGTAGCCGCGGGATGCAAATGTCAAGAGAACCTGTCGCGCAGTTCAGAAAAGCCTCAAAGCTATCGCGAGGATCCTTACGAAGTTCCATTAAGAAGTGAACTTCTCGCGCAGTTCTCGTGCTGTTCAGGAAGAAAGCAGCCTCGCAAAGCCAGAGTAAGCCTCGCGAAGATCTATTTTGAAATGGAATGCTCGCGTAATTCCCGTGCTATTCATAAGTAGCAATCCAACTGCGCGAAGCCCAATCCAGCGAGAGCTTAACTATCTACCTCGCGACTGCTCAAAGCATCAAGAAGCTGCAACCCCGCGACGTCTAAAGTTTTAATGCAAACTCATCCTCGCGAAGTTAGTGCTACCATGCGACAAGTCTGGGAATCGACTGCAACCAGGCGAAGCTCTGAACTCCAACTTTCATCATTCTGTAGAGGACATTCTGGGGATTTCCAGTGATTAGGGCACACACTCCCACGCTTAAATCTCTGTGCACGTGCCCCGAGGCATCCAAGGATCATTAATAGACCATGTGGCATCGTTAAAATTAGGGTTTCCTAACCCTAATGCGCTGCCACCCACTGCTATATAAACCTAAGCCTGGTTTAGGTTTAGGGGACCCCCGGAAGAGCTCAGACCTTATCACTGATAAGAGATCTGAGATCGTTTTCTTTTCTGTTCTTCTATAGTTGTAAGTAGTTTTCCTTTTTCTTTTTCTTCTCTCCATGGCCCAACACTTGCTAGCCATGCCTATGTATGTTTATTAAGATTAGATTAATGGAATTTGTGATTGGGTGTTGTACTTTTATGAGATTCGTATGTTTGTGAGCTGTTCTGTGCAAGGCTGCTGCCTTGTGATCTGCCATTGCTTTGGCTGTGATTCAAAGCAATGAAGGACTGATTCTAAGGACCCATTCAGATCCAAGTGACCTGTGTGTCTGGGTTATCATCGTCCGATACAGCCTTAGCCCCACCACAGGACCCACTAGATCTTAAATCCCCATAGAAGCCTGAGTTGGTAGCCTTGTGACCATGGTGGTGGCAACAATATTCTTGTTTTGTTTTGGGCTCCGTGAGGAGGATAGCCTCTGGGATAGTCTGTGACCATTCAAGTGGACAGGTTATAGCCTTAGGGTGAATCCAATCCATCGATCCAAAATGAATCCTTCTTCTCCGAGCCTGAGCTAGTAGCCTGGTAGGAGATTGTACAGAAGCAGACTCTCCTATATTAGCATAGACCCGCCATCAGATGGCAGATCTGATCTGGGTATGGAGATTGTAGGCTTGTGACTGGACCATTGTAGTCCCACTCAAGTAATGGACAGCTAGATCTAAGGTGGTACTCAATCTCTTGCTGGTTCTATGTGTCTGGGCTATCATGGTCCTATACAGCCTTAGTCCCACACATAGAGCTTTAGAGGTTGAGGTTCCCTATGGATTCTTGAGCTTGTAGCCTGGATGAAATAGTACCTACAATGATAAACTTGTTTTGACCCATCTCTGGATTGTGGTTCCCCTATGAGATAATCTGTGACCATTTAAGTGGACAAGTTATAACCTTAAGGGATTGGATCATGGCACAGAGATGAGTTGGATTCTTTCTCCTCTTTGGTGATAATGTAGCCATTGGACAGGATTTCTATACCAGCAGACCTAGATCTGAGTCATCAATTCCAGCAGATCTGAACTCAATAGCATACTTCTCACCCTTTTATATTTATTTTCTCACACTCCATCCATCTTCTCAACCCTTTTTGTAGTTAATTCATTAGGCTACCTTAGGATATTTAGAATAAGTGACCCTAAACTCCCTTCCTTTTAGGATTGTCAGATCTGTAGTCAGATCTGGAGGGACTACTAGAGATGGCTCCCTTGGAGCTGTAGATCACTTTTCTCTGTGGGACAAACTCTTACTTATCAAAACTTGCTACAAATGGACCTTGTATCTTGCAGGTCTAGGATTTCTCAGTTATGCTGATTCTATCCCCTGTTTTACTTTGACTTTAAATTGCTTTTACCACCAACAAATAAAGTATGCACACTGGGAATTCGCAAATAAGTTTTTGGTGCCGTTGTCGGGGAAAGATGATCTATTAGTAGACCCTTAGTTTTTATATTTTTAGTATTCTTTGTAGCTGTGAATAATTGAAACTGCTGATGTAATTTTGAATCTTTCTTGCAGATCTAGACAGCAGCAGAGAAGGACAGTGGACTGGATTTGGAGATTAGCTACCTCTGTTTGCAATTCTCTAACCTTTAAAACTCAGTCTAGTTTCTTTGAAAATTCCATAGCAGTTATTTAGGATAGTTGTAAATTTATGTTTTCTTAACTAGTTGTAAATTTGTTAGATAAATTCTTTGAGTCAAGTGCAATGTGCCTGCAAGGAGTTGTCCCTGCTGGTGGTGTGTTTGTATGCTAGGTAGGAGATCTCTTAATCCTACTTTAGAGCCTTTCAACCCTGAGCTAGAAAGGGGTAGAAGACTTAGAAGAAACAAGCACACCACAGTTGAGCCCCCAATTGAATCCGAGACAGTAGTCATGGGTGAAGAACAACCCAGAACTCTCAAAGAGTTGAATGCTCCAGATGACTATAACTCTCCATTTAGCATTCAATTCCCTGGTGTTCAAGGGAATTATGAAATTAAAACTTCACTCATCCATATGCTGCCCTCTTTCCATGGGCTTAGCAAGGAGGACCCTTACAAGCATATTGACCAATTTTTGGCCTTGTGCACCACATTCAATATCACTGGTTTGAGACCTGAGGCTACTAGGCTCAGGCTCTTTCCCTTCTCTCTGAAGGATAGGGCTAGTACCTGGTTGGCCACTCTTCCCAACAATGGCATCACATCTTGGAAAGACCTACAGACCAAGTTCCTAACAAAGTTCTTCCCTGAGACCAAAACTAGCCAGTTTAGGAAAGAAATTCTTGAGGGGTAGGGGAAACTTTCATTAAATTGATTCACAGAATTGTGCATTGTGTATGTTATGTATTTTAGTATGGTTCATTTTTTTTTTTTGTTTATAGGAATTTTTAGTGATCTTGTCGGAGTCTGAGTGTATATGACCTGAAAATTATTCTGCCTGCTTTGCTTCTTGTCCCCTTTGAATTGATGATTTTGAGTGAATGAATGATGATTATACTGTTTTGATAATGAGAATGCTTTTTGTTTGGATATGGGGTTTTGATTAAATGCTTTTTGAGTAATTGCATGATTAATTGTTGGGAAAGCATGGAGAGTCCTGTTTAGAATGACTAAGGGTGTCCCTGGAAAAGAGAATGTGAGAGAACCCACCCACAAAACAAAGGAAAATGATAGAGTAATGGGTGTGTGATCCTTGTCTCTGTTTAGCTGTCGCGAGGTTCTGAAAAATAGGCGTGGTTTCTTCTCGCGCAGTTCATAAGATGTTATCCTGCTAAGCTGTCGCGAGATTTAATACAATTGTGTGGACTCTCTCGCACGATCCAAATGAAAGTCCAATCTCACGACCCACTCCTTCTCATCTAGCGAGCAGACATTTTCAAAGTGCGCCAAGCCTCGCGATATATATAATCCAACCTCGCGCTGCTTTCCTTTTCTGTTCTCTCTTTCTTCTCCAGCCAGCGAAACCCTAGCTCTGACTCCCATTAATCTCTCTCCTCCAGCATCTATTTTACAGTCCATCATTTTCCTTCTAATTCTGGGGATTTGATCCTAAAGCCTCCTCAACCAGTTGCCCCCTGCTAGGAGCTCTCGCGGTCTTTCATGCATCAGATTGAACAGAACCCTAAGTTTTAGGGTAAGACTCAGCTCTCAACCTTTTCTTTTCATTTTTCAAACTACACATTCACAGAGGAGAAGTCCAATGGCCCCTAAGGGCGCACCTGTGAAAAGAGCAAGGGATAAGGCTCCCGTGGAGCCCACTCCCAAGAAGGCCAAGTCCTCAGAGTTGCCGCAAAAAGGGAAAGACGTGGTTCAGGAAGTGGCTGAACTAACACCTGATTACTCTACACCCTCTGAGCTTCTGACTCCCATTCCCTTGGAGCCTGAAGCTATTTTTGACCTATCTTTCTTTGAAATGGAACCTCCAGCCATTGAGTTAAATGCATAAGGCTGGTTTGACCCCCTTGCTGCAAGCTATCCCTGCACTAGCCTACCCTAGACTAGTGCAACTCTTTTACCAGCACATTAGGGCTGGACCAAACCAATGTGGGCAGCCAGGCCTCCTTGTGTTAGTTGACAATTTTCAAATGTTACTCATTACAGTTGATTCTTTGAAAGTAATGGGCATCCCTGCTATCTTTGACCCCAACTGTGGATATGGCCCCCCTGTGTGTGCCCCCCATTGATACCATTGCACAGGCCCTTACCAGAGGATTGAAGGCCACAAGGGATTCCATCAGAAGAAGAGACCTGGACCCTAAACTTCTGTTCATTGATCAAGTTCTCCGAAAGAACATTTATTGTGTTGGCCATCAGCAGGAGAGGAGGACCCCAATTGCTGATGCTATTTATTCCTTTTCTCTGGGCCACGGTTTTCATGCTGCAAGGTTGATTTTTGAAGCAATGAAGGATGTGATGGTGAAGCTAGAACAGAAAAAGAAGCTCCACACTCTCCCCTATGCAAGACTCATTACCAAATTACTTTTGAGGGGGGGGGGGGGTACAAGATACCAGTGGGAGAATTAACTGATGACCTCACCCCTACAACTTTTGCAAAGAGGCAATGGGGGATCAGCAGGAGTCTAATGGATCCCAACAAGAAAAAGAAGGCTCAAGGTTGCTTCTGAGCAAGGAGAGGGATTGCTGTTGCTAAAGCTCCTGCTCCCAAAAAGATGATTAGAGCACATGCTCCCAAGAAGGTGGTGCAAGCTCCTGTCACTACTGGTTCTGCAGCAAGACCTCCATCCACCACACCTGTCTCTCCATCAGTTTCTTTGCCTATTCCATCTTTCCCTTTTCCTCTTTTGTCTCCCTTATCCGTACCCACTCCAAATTTTCCTGTGATTGGTTCCTGGGAGGAAAACATTGACCCCCATGACAGCCCTCCCCTGATATCCTATATTAAAAAGAAAACCTCTCACACAACCCCTGCCATATCCTTACCTACACCAACCACCCCTATCATTCCCACAGAAACCCCACATATTGACCCAGCCACCATCCCAGCCATCCCTACTTCACCTCCACTTACAAACCTTGACTTTAACCTCGCCACTACTTCCGGATATTAGGCCTTCATGACTACATTGCTTGACACCATGCCAACCCATGATATCCCTCTCCCAGATTCCCCACTTCCTTCACCACATCACTCACCAGACCCTCAATCTCCTCCTCCTACAACCTTCCATCATGCTCCTACTTCCCCTTTCCAACCTGTTCCCTCTTCTTCTCATACTCCACCCCAACCAAACTCAGACACACTTACCCCTATCATTTCCCTAATACATGATATTCAGACCCAACTATCAACCACAACACATACCCAAGACCAAATGCAGACTGACATCACCAACATCAAATCCACCCTTCGAACATTGACAAAACCACCATTCTCTACACAAACACCTCCTACCCCACAAATCCAGTCCCCTTCCACCTCTGACTCCACAGTACAACCAGATTTTCCCCTCATTGACTTAACTACAATCCTCACCCTCCAAGACACCATACCCCACCACTCCTTCCCCACTCTACCTATCCTTCCCCCACTCATATTACCTCCACCACAATTTACCAACACTTCCACCCAAACAGACCTCATTCCCTTCCCATCCTCCTTTCCCATTAACCCCCACACATTTTTAACCCCACCATTACCATTCAGACCCTTCACTTTTCCATTTTACCCTTACCCAGCACCACCCACCTTCAGTGACCCCACCTCATTTTCTTTTCCACCCATGCCCTCCATTCCACCTCTCATATTACCTCCTCCCAGATTCTCTGACAACTCGACTCAAATGGACCCAGAACTTTTTGCCCAACCCCCACATGTGAATGTCCTCCCTGCCACTTTACCCCCACAGGACCAATCACCTTCTACTTCTTCCACTCCCTTTTTACCAATCTTACCCAGACATTCCTATTACACCCCTCCTTACTTCACCCTCCTCCATGCCATGAGGGACAATGCCTACATCAAGAAGGATGTTCTCAGGGGAATGACCCAACTTAGACAATCCATTGAGTACCCTTTGCTGCAGAAGTTGAGTGACCTGAAGCTTGCTCACAGGCAGAAGCTAAGAGATATTTCCAAGGGGTGAGAGACAATTTTAGAGACCCTCAATGACACAAAGGCTGACGCAACTTACTATAAACTGAATGCGGAGATGGAGAAAGCCAATGCCCAGCGGGAGCAAACAAGAGCCCGGATGAATGAAAAGAAACTTAATAATGCTCAGGAGATCCACACGCTCACTAAGGGGCTTTCTGATGCCAAACTCCTTTATGCTGAAAAGCAGATTGAAATTTTGCAAAAAAGGATTGCATCTCTGTTAGGCCAACCAATTTAGGCCACCCCTCTTGCTACCGAACCCCCTAAGGCCCCACCTTCCACACACCCCGGGCCATCTTCTTCCATCCCCCCTGCCCCTACATCTACATCTCCTCCTCCTCCACCTCTTACTCAAGTACCTCCACCACCTCCTGCTCTAGTGCCTCCCCTTGCTAAATCTCCTGCACCCAAGAGAAAAAGGGTTGCTCCCAAGAAACCTTCTCCCTCCAAAAGAGCCACTGCTGCCCAAAAAGGGAAAAAGCCTGCACCACCATCCCCACCCCCAAAGGCCACCAGAGCTTCTGCTCAGGATGACCCCCATGGTCGGTTGCTTTCAAAAGATGAATGCAGACAGGCTGCTGCAGCCCTTGGATTGGACCCCACTGCTCTCTTTCCCTCTGATTCTGATTCTGACTCTGCACCACCTGAGGATCCAAGTGCTCAAAGTCCTGTTTCTCCTCCTTCATCAGACCCTGCTGAGCAAACTTATCCTCAGAGAAGGAAAGTTACAGCTAAGAGGACTACTCACACAGCTGCCTCTCTAAAAATTTGAAGAGAACAATCTGCCCAGTCTGAGGAGGCACTACCACTGAACAAGAAAGATAAAGGCAAGAGCCCGGCTGTCCCTCCTGAGCCAGAAAAAGCAAAATCTCCCCTTCTTTCCCCTCAGACTCAGCAAGGGCAAGGCCCAAAAGGGAAGAGTCCCAAAGGAAAAAGTCCTATCAAATCACCTGAGCAAACCACAGACATATCCCCAGTGATCCCCCCTGCACCAAAGGCCCCCAAAATGAGGGTGAGGGCACCAAAAGCTCCAACCATGCCCAAAACTGCAGCCCAAAGAAAGGAAGAGAGAGAACGAAAGAAAAAAGAGGAAGAGGCTCTCCTTCGAGAGTAGGCCAAGAAGATGGGTTGGGATTGGTTTTGATTCAGGCTCCGATTAGCTTGTACCTAGGATTTTTCTGTTTCTGCATTTTCTTTTTCTCTTGTTGTTTTTCATTTTGTATATTTCTCTCTTATAATAGATCTTCTTCTTTTGTCATTACTATTTGCCTTTGTCTTGTGTCTGTTTTGCTCCATGTTATTTCCTTTTATTTTGCCATAAATAAATCTGCTGCTCACCCATCTTTGAATCAGTGAAGACACTGCTCCTCATAGGTTTGGGGGTGTGGCAGGCAGATCCTGCCAATGGAATAGTTAACCTAAGTGCAGCAGAATCATGTGAGTAAGATGGAAATGGGTCATGTTCACTGGAGAATCAGAAAAATAATGAAATTTAAAATTTTTTCCAGACTTTAGGCATTACAAACTTTTAAAATTTCACATTTCCATGATGAGATCACCAAGGAAACTCACTTGTATCAGCACTTAGTGAATCACTAGAGAGAGAAAAAAGTAAGGACATACTTAAGAATTCAAAGGAAGACCATAACCAGTGAGATTTGGGCCTATACAAAAAATTTTCCTTGAGGAGTGACTAAGGCAATTTCTTCTAGCTCTAAGGACTGGCTGAGTCATTGTGCTCACTAGAAGTTAGGCAACTCCAAATTGAAATAACTGACAGCACTCATGAGACTTAGGAAAGGATCAAGGCCTTCTTTTGGACAGTTTGAACCTAAATAGACAAACCTTAAGCAACTGCCCTTGTCCATACCCCCTTTGAGCCTTAAATCATAATTTTCTTCAAAATACACACAGTACTTTTTGAACCTATGTATCTGATTTAACCTTACCCTCACTCTGAGAATTCAGAAGGTAAAGGAACAAGAGTTGAAGATGAACTAGCTATGGTCAACATTAGGTGAATAAAGAAGAAGTACCTCAAATTCTGGCAGTATGGCAACTGAGAAAATGGTGGCATTTCAGAAAAGCAAAAACAAAATAAAAAGAAGAAAAATGCATAAAAAAGAAACAAAAACAATAATGAAGAGGAGTAAGAGAGGAGTCAAGAGGAAACTTTCATTAGGAAAATCGAAATCAAGAAGAGGAACTGATCACTTCAAATCTGAAGACCTCAAAGAAGATGAAAGGTGCTGAATTAAAGAAGGTGAAGTCATGAATCACCTCCTTCACCTACTAATTTCTCAATTTTGAACTCCTTTTCAACCTTCCATTCTTTTTAACCCCACTCCATAAGCCACATTACAGACCAGTTAAAGCCTTTGTGATCTAAAGTTGAGTGAGCTGTCATATGGAGATAAAGAGTTATTCAATCTATGGTGACAATTTGTCAATGATGCCAGAACTTCAGAGCTATGCCTATGCTCATGCTTACAAACCCATTTGGGAGATATAACTGCTCTTGAGCTTGAGAGAAAATGAAACCCTCAATAGTTCTTTATGAGAGTATGCCCTGGAGAGTTTTGGGTCTGATCTTGAATGCATTAGGTGTGACCTATAACCTAATTTTTTATCCAGCGATGAGCTCAATGTTGACACACATGTGAATTGTTCTTTGGTGTAAACTGATTAGAAATGATGTGCTTTCATGAGATGCTTATACTGTTTAAATTTCTGTGCAGCCAAGGTGTTTGAATTTCTTATATTTTTTACTGATTCAAGGGTGACCTAACTCTGTTTCTTGACTGCTCACTTGATAATAATGCACTTTTGTTAACTGTCTCATTGAGAAGTTTGTAGGTGTCTTCACTGAAAACCCTCAGGAGACTTCACTCCTCCACTAGGGATCACCTAGGGGTTTAAAAGGCTTGGTACATATGCTAAATGTATCCGTGCTCCCTACGAAAGTGGCATTTAATTTCTGTAGTTGATTTAATGTAGCTTTGCTAAGGGACTAGCAAATATTAGGTTTGCGGTGTGTTAAGACCTGAAAAGTACCACTTTTTACCCCTTAACTTAGCCTTTGATTAGACCCTTAGCTATCTAATAAAGGTTTGTTAAGTGTTTTCTGTAGATAATAAATTGCAGTGCAATAAGGCCATAAATCATGTTAAGGAGCCTGTATTGGCACCATAAGTCCCTCAGAAGAATGAGCCATGAATCCAGACCTGAGGCAAGCCTCGCGCAGCTGACAAAGCTCCAGAGGATTCAGAAAAATATGCTTCGCGCAATCCTTGCGAAGTCCCAAGACTTCACAACAACTTCTCGCGCAGTTGAGTGACAGACTAACTTCAGAATCCAGCCTCGCGCAGTAGTCGCAGGATGCAAATGTCAAGAGAACCTGTCGCACAGTTCAGAAAAGCCTCAAAGCTATCGCGAGGATCCTCGCGAAGTTCCATTAAGAAGTGAACTTCTCGCGCAGTCCAGGAAGAAAGCAGCCTCGCGAAGCCAGAGTAAGCCTCGCGAAGATCTATTTTGAAATGGAATGTTCACGCAGTTCCCGCCCTATTCTCAAGTGGCAATCCAACTGTGCGAAGCCCAATCCAGCGAGAGTTTAACTATCTACCTCGTGACTGCTCAAAGCATCAAGAAGCTGCAACCCCGCGACGTATGAAGTTTTAATGCAAACTCATCCTCGCGAAGTCAGTGCTACCACGCGACAAGTCTGGTAATTGACTGCAACCTGGCGAAGCTCTGAACTCCAACTTCCATCATTCTGTAGAGGACATTCTGGGGATTTCCAGTGATTAGGGCACATACTCCCACGCTTAAATCTTTATGCACGTGCCTCGGGGCATCCAAGGATCATTAATAGGTCACGTGGCATCGCTAAAATTAGGGTTTCCTAACCTTAATACTCTGCCACCCACTGCTATATAAACCTAAGCCTGGTTTAGGTTTAGGGGACCCCAGGAAGAGCTCAAACCTTATCACTGATAAGAGATCTGAGATCATTTTCTTTTCTGTTCTTCTGTAGTTGTAAGTAGTTTTCCTTTTTCTTTTTCTTCTCTCCATGGCCCAGCACTTGCTGGCCATGCCTATGTATGTTTATTGAGATTAGATTAATGGAATTTGTGATTGGGTGTTGTACTTTTATGGGATTCGTGTGTTTGTGAGTTGTTCTATGCAAGGCTGCTGCCTTGTGATCCGCCATTGCTTTGGTTGTGATTCAAAGTAATGGAGGACTGATTCTAAGGACCCATTCAGATCCAAGTGACCTGTGTGTCTGGGCTATCATCGTCCGATACATCCTTAGCCCCACCACAGGACCCACTAGATCTGAAATCCCCATGGAAGCCTGAGCTGGTAGCCTTGTGACCATAGTGGTGGCAGCAATATTCTTGTTTTGTTTTGGGCTCCGTGAGGAGGATAGCCTTCGGGATAGTCTGTAACCATTCAAGTGGACAGGTTATAGCCTTAGAGTGAATCCAATCCGCCGATCCAAAATGGATCCTTCTTCTCCGAGCCTGAGCTAGTAGCCTAGTAGGAGATTGTACAGAGGCAGACGCTCCTATATTAGCATAGACTCGCCATCAGATGGCAGATATGATCTGGGTATGGAGATTGTAGGCTTGTGACTGGACCATTGTAGTCCAACTCAAGCAATGGATAGCTAGATCTAACGTGGTACTCAATCTCTTGCTGGTTCTATGTGTCTGGGCTATCATGGTCCTATACAACCTTAGCCCCACACATAGAGCTTTAGAGGTTGAGGTTTCCTATGGATTCTTGAGCTTGTAGCCTGGATGAAATAGTGCCTACAATGATAAACTTGTTTTGACCCATCTCTGGATTGTCGTTCCCCTATGGGATAGTCTGTGACCATTTAAGTGGTCAGGTTATAACCTTAAGGGATTGGATCATGGCACAGAGATGAGTTGGATTCTTTCTCCTCTTTGGTGATAATGTAGCCATTGGACAGGATTTCTATATCAGCAGACTTGGATCTGAGTCACCAATTCCAGCAGATCTGAACTCAATAGCACACTTCTCACCCTTTTATATTTATTTTCCCACACTCCATCCATCTTCTCAACCCTTTCTATAGTTAATTCATTAGGCTACCTTAGGATATTTAGAATAAGTGACCCTAAACTCCCTTCCTTTTAGGATTGCCAGATCTGTAGTCAGATCTGGAGGGACTACTAGAGATGGCTCCCTTGGAGCTGTAGATCACTTTTCCCTGTGGAA
The DNA here is from genome assembly GCA_021018995.1 of Chloranthus sessilifolius. Taxonomy (NCBI): domain Eukaryota; kingdom Viridiplantae; phylum Streptophyta; class Magnoliopsida; order Chloranthales; family Chloranthaceae; genus Chloranthus; species Chloranthus sessilifolius. The sequence goes on from CM037592.1 coordinate 121,211,416, forward strand.
CAAACTCTTACTTATCAAAACTTGCTACAAATGGACCCTGTATCTTACAGGTCTAGGATTTCTCAGTTGTGCGGATTCTATCCCCTGCTTTACTTTGACTTTAAATTGTTTTTACCACCAACAAATAAAGTAAGCACACTGGGAATTCGCAAACAGTCCCCTCCTCGAATTCATATTTTCGTGGGCTTAAGTCCTCACTTTCTTAACAACTCGTATTTTAACATATTCATATTTAATATTGTCTTAAACTTAATTAAAATGAGTCACGGTGCGATAGACTTCACTAAACCATATTTCTCAAAAGACGGGTTCCGTAGTAACCTGGATGTACTTCATGTGGCGTCCCATACTATCATAGAGGGTTGCATCTGTACCTGGATGCCTACATTCCAAGTTCCACGTGACCGTAAAAGAAACTCCACCGTGACGAAGGCTTATGTCATGTGTCATATCTTCTTCTTAACTTATATGCGTATGTCCAATTGTGATTTTCTACATGATGAATGTCATATGATAATGGTGAACATATATAAGAATGAACTATAACATAAACCCTAAGTATTTTATATTTTTAAAGAAAATTAATATAGAGCATAACACATAAAGCATTGAAGTAAAACAGAGAATAAGAAATATTTAACTACATTTATTTTATGATTGAGTTGAAAATATATTTTATTAGGGTTAATTGTATTCATAAAAATTGATGGTCGATTGGTATAGCAATCGGACATATTTCATATTTTAAAGGGGCACACATATCCATTCAAGGGTTGTAGAAGGTTTAAAAGAGGTAATAGAATGGTAAGTATTAAAAAACGTTAATATTTGACTCCTTAAACTTATAGATTATTATTCGATAAAAGCTATTTAATATATTTTATATAATTTTAGCGATTTATAAGTCTGGAGACAAGTTGAGCATAAAGTAGCCCAAGAGTTTAAAAAAATAATGTCAAACTCGTGCAACTTTGGATCATCTAAAACGTATCCCAACTTGTAGCTTAATTGTAACCTTAAAAATATTAAATTCGTGAAATTACTATTTCAAACAAAGTTGTAGATCTCGATGTCTTCTTTCTAATGTCGTAAGAATCACATCAATCCAAGTTTGGAGTAAAAAGTTATGGCCAAAATACCGAGGCTATATTTGTTTAAGAGTTTGGCCAAATTTCACGAAAATTTAGGAAAAATGATCTTATGGATTTTGGGCGGAATTTTTATGTTTTTAAGACCCGAAATTTATCAAAATTTAAGGAAAAATTAGGATTTTCTTTTTAAGAAATAACTGAATAATTTAAGATAGAATTAGAGGCACCCACCTGTTGAAGCATGATTCGAATCTTACGATAATTTGGGTTGATGGAGATCGGATTCGAGAAACGATATGCCCGAGTCTTTTCGCGAGAATTCCTTTCTTATTATAGATCGATTGTAGCGATGAGAAACTTTAATGGTGGAAGATTCTCTGATAAGATCGAAAAATCGATGAAAATCCAACGAAGAGTTGTGAAATATGACATTGTCGGAGCTTTTGCAGAGAAGAGAGAATAGAGAGAGACAACTGAGAGAATAAGTACATATATCTCTAATTATCTTTCAGATTAATTCTAATTAAGACTTTACCTACAAGATTTAATAAAATAGTAGTTTTTCCACACAAGTAGAATTCATACATGACTTGAATAGCTTGAGAAAAAGTTTTGTTCCAGCGCTTTGTGTAAGCACCAACGCAAATGGTGATTCTCTCCTGAAATTACAGTTATGCCCTTTAACCTGCTTCACTCTTCAAACGGGCATAACTTTTTATATTCTAGTCGAAAATCGATAAATTATATATTGTTGGAATCGTATCAGCGAGTACTTCGTAATGAGTCTAATATTGGTATAAAAAAATAGACTATTTCTAAAGTTGGTAGATTCCGGTGTGAAGTGTTAGCACCACGCACTGAGTGGTAAATCATCTAATACCATTAAATAAAGTTAAAAAATCTAGATTGTTACACTATTAGCGGCAATTTTTGGCTGCCGCTAATAGTCTTATTTTTTGTAGTGACAGGAAATTGTTTCACATTTGGTAATGCAGCTCCTTACACCATTTATTGTAACAAAGAGCTATTTTAAGTGATAGAAGTGCTCTTTGTTTGCTCTCTAGAGTACACTAGGGTTGAGCCATTGACATCCCAAAGTCGAGGCTGGTGTTTTGGCTAATCTCCTTATCAATGGTCCTACCTTAGGAAGCGCCAATTATTTTATAATCATGCTAATGGAAAATAAAGAGAAGTGTTACTACCACACCCTGTCTAGTTACTGCTACATGACTTGAGCAAAGAAACAGATCGCTGACTACTTTGAATCAGACAATAGAGATAATTTTTTGTCCCAATCTTCTATACAACAGATCTTAAGAGCAGGGGCTTACCATTAGGTGGTCAGATATTGATTCCAAGTGGTACACAATCCAAAATATGCATGAACCATCTGGTTAGGTTGACTATTTTTTATTATTTATTATTTATATATATATATATATATATATATATATATATATATATATATATATATAGCTCACTTAGTTAAGAAAAAAAGTGGCAAAGTTCATAAGTCATCAAAATTTTTCATTATTTTCCTTCCTTTAAATAAAGGTTGGTATCACTATCACACCATCAAATAAAGAAAAATCCATCGAATGCTTTAAATTAGATCATGACAATCATTTTTCGTCCCAATCTTCCACATAAAAGATCTTGAGGTCACGGGCTTACTATCAGACGGTCAGATGTTGATTCTATGTGACACACATCCTAAAAAGTAAAGGCGAACCACGTTCTATGATATGTTGTTAACACTCACCATCGGGGATGTGTGCCATGTGGAATCAACATATGGTTGGCTGATGGTAGGCCTATGATTTGAAGATCTATTGATTGGTTGGGATAAAATACCATCTCTATTGTTTAATTTAAAATAGTTAACTAATTTTTTCTTCGTTTAAGTGAGGTCGATGTAACATAAAGTGGTGTGATAATAAAACCAGCCTAAATAAATGAAGACTGATTATGACCACAAGGAAAGAAAGGATCGCATTAAGAAGGTTTGGTAAGATCTTATTAACTACTTTATACAAAAAATTGCATAAAACTTGTTGAATCTAAGAAGGTTTTCTAGGTGATAAGACTAGCAAAAGCAGAATTAAGGGACCTAGGCATGCTTTTGATAATTAGAAATAAAAATACTCCAAACAACCCTTAACTCGTGCCCTACAACCGACTTCTATAAAAAAGCTGGCTTCCCTTTGACATTACATCCCTGTCAACTGTATCTCGATGCGAACAAAAAAAATCCTCTGATTAGAAGCCATCTAGTCCAAGTGCTTTATTTCATGGGGCCTCGAGAAAATAACTTTTTTAATTTCATCATCACTAAATTGTTTTAAGAAAAATCATCTTTCTTTTGAGAAGCCATATGGTCCAAGTGCTTTACTATTTGGGGCCGCGAGAAAATAACTTTTTTGATATCAATATGGAAACTCAGATTGTTTAACACTCAGATTCCTGACAGATTTTTAGCAGACTCAGATTCCTGATTTTTCCCATATGCGTTCTTAAGTTACTCAGATTTCTGACAGATTCTTATAAAACTCAAAATCCTTTGTTTTTAAGTTCTTCTCAGAAAATCGTTACAATCGATTCAATCAGTGATTATGCTATGATCGTAGAAATGTGATTTAATCATCGATTTATGTGCCGTACTCGGATTTCTCTCAAAATTTACGGGCAACCAATTGAGATGGGGCTGGACATATTTGACGGAGTTTTTTTTTTAATCTGATTTAATGACCATTACTTTTAAAATGGGCCACTAATACTCAATTGAAAAGTTATTCAAGTTGTCGCCCTACGAAGAACATTTGCATAACATATCACATACTGTTTGGACAAGAACCATTGACTGATCTGACTCAGATGATAGAGATTGTTTATTGTTCCAATCTGAATCAGACGATCTGAATCAGACGATGGAAATCATTTATCCTCCCAATCTTTCACACGATGGATCTTGAAATTATCGGCGTACCATTAGACGGCCAGTGTTTTATTTCACGCTGCACGCATTTTAGAAAAGTGACCTTAACATCACATGCATGCTTAAAATTGATTTTAAAGTCCCTTTTATGGGTGTATACCACATGAAATAAAAAATCGATCGTCTGATGGTACACCCATGATCTAAAAATCGATCGCGTGAAATATTGAAACGATAAACAATCTCCATCATTTGATTCAATGCAGTCGATTTCTTTCTGCGCGGGTGAACTCAAAGACTTGGTGGGTGGATTTAAAGGTACTCTAATATATATATATATATATATATATATATATATATAACAGCAGCTCTAAAAGGCGACTGCAAGTAATGCTGCTTGCTTGTATTTGCTATTAGTATATTAATATAATATAATATAATATATTATATTATATTATATATATAAGTCGGTTGCCTTATATACTTATATACTGAAGAGAAGAGTAAACAACAGAAGAAGCGCAGGATACAACAGATGCCTTTTGACGGTGTGAGGAAATCTTAATGGAGTAAGCGATGCAAATCCGACTGTACAACACACCGGCCAATGGCTCCCGATGCCGGGAATCGTCCTATATCAGTCCGGTGACAATCCGGTGAGCCATAAAATTGTATCGGCGACGGTGAGTTTTTCTCAACTCACCGTCATCTTCTTCTTCTCCAATCTGCAATTTTTTTATTTTTTTTAGTTTTTTTCCTGATTTTTAACGCAGCTGTTTTGATGACCGTTGGCTGCTGAGGTTGGATCTCGTATATATACTAACCTAAAGTATACAAAACATCCTAAAATCTGAGCTTAGAATCTGAGTTAATCCGAGCGATTTGCTCGGATGAAGACCTGTCCTTCTCACTCGGAAAGTCATCAGATTCCCAATTCCCAACACCAACTCTCCAACGCAAGAAATGCTCAGAAAATCACTCAATTTGATGACTTTTTGAGCTTCAACTCAGATTTTGAGTAAAATCTTGCTCTCGAACGAGGCCTTAGGGACTTGGAGGGGAATGTGTCGTCTCAACTTTTCAAAATTGAGTTAGGATTAAGTGATTAGGTAGCAAGCCCGAGTACCAGGTCATTTGATGCTTGGGTCACTTTTTGAGATTTGTAAATCATAAAATAATTAAATAAGTGTGCTCTTACTAGAGATCTTTGATGTAAATTAAAGATTGGAATACATGACTTATCAAATTATTGCATTGGGAGCATTCTAAATTTCTGCTCATTTACATGGGTAGGCTTTTCATCACTCTAGTGTAATCTTTTTATTTCCTTGAAAACTAATGATTAGTTTTATTCAAGTTGATCTCTCACTGTGAAAAGTTAATTATATACATTAAGATAAGTGTCACGTTATTTTCATTAAACAGCCCTTAAAAAGGCTATATATATATATATATATATATATATATATATATATATATATATTAATTTTTGTTTAAAAAATAGAAAACAAGTAATGGAAGTTGGTCAGTGTACCTTTTCAAGCTTTTTTTCAAGACTTCTTAGGCCCACTGTTACTTCCTAATGATTCAGGAAAGCAGATGATGGAAATGGCATCTTGGACCTTTTGGTAAAAAGGGGTTTGACTCTTTCTTGAGTCGGGTTTATGTCTTTGTATTTTTTTTAATGAGGTTATCTCTTTGTATTGATGCTTGCTTAAGTGAGCAAACTTTCAAAGGCACCTTTCTTTGCATCTACCAAATCTTTGAGGGCACCGAAGCAAAAAAAAATTATTAATTACTTTGAATCGGAAAATGGTAATTGTTTTTGCCCTAATCTTCCACACAATGAATCTTGATATCATGGGTGTATCGTCAATAGGTCAATTTTTAATTTCATGTGGCGCACATCTCACCTGAAAATTATGTTTGGATGTGATGTGTGCCACATGGTGTTTTGGTCACTTTTTTGGGATGTGCGCCACATCAACTAAAACAAGACCTAATGATACAAATATAGCCTCAAGATCCATTGCATGGAAGATTAGGGCGGAAAAAGGTCTCTCTACCAAGGATCAAAATTTCGGCCAAAATGACCGAAATTTCGGTCCAAATTATTGGTTTCGGATCTCACCGAAACGATAATTTGGACCAAAATTTCGGTCATATTTTGTAATGGACTCAAGTTTTTGGCTGAAATTTTGGTAAAAAAATTTCGATTTTTGACTGACATTTCAGTCATGCCTGAAACCGAAATTTTGATCCTTGGTCTCTACCATCTGATTCAAAGAAGTTAAAAACATAAGCTTATCTTTGTCTTGATGATTTTTAACTTTATTCAAAGGTTAAACAAGTTGCTATTGGCTAAAATTAGAGAACAGTTGGATGTAATATTTTTCATAAATGGTTGTTAGTGTGTGTGGTAACTAGTATGATTATTAGTTTTAATCGAGTTTATTACCAAAAAGTGTCCCTCACAAATGGACTATCAGCCTGGCTGCAGGACCCGATTTGTGTTAATAAATAATAATCAATCATGTTCTAAAACTGCTAGAGGTTGTAGCCTTATCTCATCTATTGGGGGTTGGCATTGCTAGTCCTATTTCTCTACTCATTTCTAATTAGTGCTAAGTTTTGTGTAACTTTATAACCTTTTATGCCTTCTCATAACTTCAACCTAAGTTTTTATTGGTCTTTCTCTTTTCCTACATCCTTGTGTTTGTAGAATTTGAAGAAGACGGTGCATCAATTAAAAACACCTTCTCCAAATCTAAAAATCTAGTAGCGAGGATCATGTGCTTCTAATCTCATAGCTATTGCCATATAGAGGTAAATAGAAATCTTATTGATGCTTGGATCATACCTTATAGCACTACAAAAAATAAGACTATTAGTGACACAAAAAACTGCCGCTATCAACAAAAAAGTTGCTGCTACTAGTCCTGTCACTATTGAAATAACAAATATTTTTAGTTAATAGCGGCAATTTTTGGTGCTGCTAATAGTCTTATTTTTTGTAGTGTAGATAGCATATTATTGATGATACCATTAACAATCATTGCAAACCAAGGATCAAAATATCGGTAAACCGATACGTATCGTCCTGGAGGGGACGATACGTATCGGGTATCGGCCGATACATTCAATGTATCGATTTGATACATTGAATTTTTTTTTTTTTTCGAATTTCTATACAATTGATGGCGACTGTGTAAACAATAGCAGCGATTGTTTAGACAATCGAAAAAATAAATAAATAAATAAATAATTTCGATTGTCTATATGATTGTCTACACAGTTGTCATCGATTGTGTAGACAATCGGAAAAAATATATATATACATATTATCGGACAATAATTTCAATGTATCGTCCGATATGGGTGATACATTGTCCGTATCGGACGATAAGTACATTATTTTTAAGGGGGTACGATATAATGCCTTTATATTGTACCGCCCAAGTCCAAAATCGATACAGATTAGTATCGGACAGTTTTTAGACCCATGTTGCAAACCCTAAAATTACTACAAATCCTATGTTTGGAAGATGAAATTTCTACCAATCTCTTTCATGGTAGCTAGAGGTTGAAGACGACAGATCTCTAGAGGAAGCTAGACGTTAAAGAAAATGATTCTTTTTAAACATTTTAGGGAAAATGGAAAACTAGCAATATCAAATGAGTCTCTATTGTAAGGTGGCCATTTTTGGCCATGTTAGCATGTTTTGGTTGTTAAAATCAGAAAGAAGTGTTTTAGATAAATAAAAATAGTGCAAGACATGTTTTGGTCACTTACCTTTTTTGCTATTTTATCTTTTAATTGTTTTTTTTCTTCCAATTATTCCCAACTCTCCTCAGCTTCTTATTTGTTCCCCAATTTTTACTAACTTTTCCTCTTGCCAAACTTCTTCTTGAACCACTTGGTGACTATGCTCGGAAATACCTATTATTTGCTTTGAAGCATAGCGACCAAAAACAGCATTTTTTATTTGTTATTTTTAAAACATATGAAACACCATTTGAAACATATTTTTCACAAAATTAACACGTTTTTGGTCACTGGTACATGTACATATATTTTAATAAATTTTTATGTCATTTACAAAATTTCCACCGTTTTTACGAAATTACAAAAGTTTACCCATTTTTTTTTCGTACAAAACTTGGTCCCTATGCACTGGAGTACTATTAATGGTAGTGCAGGGCACATAGCAGACATCCATCTTGATCAATCTTTTTCACACTACTTAGGAGGACATCTAGACTCAACTCCATTTGGCCACAAACTAGCTTGACTAAACTCCTTTCCATATATTTCCTGTCACGTGATGTGACATACTTAATCAGGGAGATTTTTGGCAGATTTGTCATATTCTTGTAAATTATAATTTTAGTCCTCACATTTTCACCTATTTTAATTATCAAGAAATATGACTCACAAAGTCGGCTAAAAAAATATGATATAAAATTATGACGATGATGATGGTGGCATTTACCTTTTGTGATAGTGGCCCTTAATTTTACTTTTTGTAACAATGGCCGGCACTGAGCTGGCAGCATTTTGGGATTTTTGCATTTATATTACCCCCTACGATATGTGGTATTTAAACTCCGGTTCCCACGTTTCACCTATATACTTTGAGATCTTTGCTTTTGTTAGTTTTCCTCCCCTGCAGTGACAAATCAATCATTGATTATTATAAAATTAAATTTTGTCAGCTTGGAATCAGATGATAGAAATCATTTTACACCATAATTAATTTTCTACCCAGTGAATCTTGAGGTCATGAGTTACCATCAGGCAGTCAGATTATGATTCACATGACACATATTGATCTAAGATCCATGTTTGATGTGCACCCACAATCATGATCACTTTTTATATTATCTATCATATGAAATTAAAATTTGACTGTTTGAAGGTAGACTCATGACCTCCAGATTTATTGGGTACAAAATTATGGTATAAAATGATCTCCATCATTTGAGTCCAAGCAATTGAAGTTTAGTCTTATAATAATCAACGATTGATTTGTCACTGTAGGGGCAAAATGGAAAGGAAACACAAAGGCAGGGCAACTATAAATAGGGGAAACATGAGGAGCAAAGTATATATACTTCATATCTGAGGGGGGTAAATGCAAAAATCCCATTTATATTCTACTATTTTGAAAATAGCTTTCGCAAATCGCAACTTCCATTTATCACATTTGGCGCGCGAGAGAGAGAGAGAGAGAGAGAGAGAGAGAGAGAGAGAGAGAGAGAAATAATCAATCCCATGAGGAGAGTTCCCTAGGGAGCAGTGCAAATAATAAAATTATTAGCGGTATAAAAAATTGTCGCTATTAACAAAAAAAATTTGTTGTTTCAATAGCGACAGAATTAGTAGCGGTAGTTTTTGGTGCCGCTAATATTCTTATTTTTTTATAGCGGAGTTTACCTCCAAAATGAGCAAGGATGAAACAATATCATCACAACTTTTAATTTACTAGCAAAAGAAATTAGGCATTTTCATTTAAGAAAAAAAACTCAGTAGTAAGGTTTCAAATACCCAAACCGAGCTCACCTCATCAGTAGAAAAGAAAAGGATCTCATTTGCAAAATTCAGGTGAGGGACCAGAGGTAAAGAACTTAAAAAAGGTGAAGAAGGAACTAAAATTTCACCATGAGAAACTTTAATTTTCTTGTTGCATTGGTTGACGACTTTGGTTTGCTCCTAACGTCGTGAGTTGAAGTAGTGACTCTCCCTTCTGCGACAAAAGGATGCCCGTGCGTAAACCATGAAATACTCATGGTAGGGTGGGGACAAGGGCATGCCTTGCGGATTAATCCAAGTGTAAGCTTGAGATAACCTCAGCTATTAAAAAAAAGTAAATATCAAAATACTTCCATCAAAAGTATAAATAGGATAAGAGTGAATCCACTTGGCAAAATTTAGAGTCATTATGGAAATAATTATGGGCAGATCCATTAATGAGGACATAGAACAATGATGCTGGCAACTATTCATGAACCCAATTAATCGAAGTTTCATTTGCACCCTATTTTATAGAATAGGGCCGTGATAGCTCATCGGACATAGAATAAAAATGTCTCTAGCTAGAATAAAGTTGACCTCAGTGCGGCCTATGACTTCAGTGCTGTCATAGGCCGTACTGAGATCAACTTTAGAATAAAAATGTCTCTAATTTGATTTGATATGAAGTTTTTTTCACAAACTCTTGACCTAATAAGACATTCTTATTGATCCTCCAATCCTTAATAAATGTCGATCGACTGACACTGATGATAGAATCTATTAGCCATAATGTTAGTTATCACCTTATATACAAAATTGCATAGGGATATTGGCCAAAACTAATCAAAAGCAATTGATTTTTATGTCTTTTGGAACCAAAGCAATCCGAGTAGAATTTAGAGCTTGTTAAGTTTTGTTGTCACATCCTTGCCAAAATCCATGTATTTAAAAGGTATTGATTGTTACTTTTGGTTCGATCTCTTAAACCTTAGGAAGTAACTTAATGTATAGCATGACACTTGAGTCTAAGTGTCAATTCCACAAGGATTGGTATGAGAACATACCTAATTGATTATTACTTTCTAATGCAAAGTTTATTGTGAAAAATAAAATTATTATGAAAGGAAAACTCGTAAACTAATTAGTGAAATCTGGGGTTATAAAGAGAGAGAAAATTTAGGGTTTCGTAACTCCACATTGCTTTTGCAGTCGGGTTCAAGTTTGCTTGAATTTTTTTTATTAAAGAAATATCTCATACAGAATTACAACCTCTGCTCAGATTTCGAGATCATTTAATTCCTTACTCATAATATGAGACTACTGATTTTGCATGATTCATTCATTAATAATGATCCATACTTTCTCGGATAGTCTCATCTTAATCACACGGCATTAAGAAACAAACACACTTGCTGCACACAGACTAATCCTAGATCGCAGAATTGGAATTAATCAATTAGTATCTATTTTCTCTCTTATTCTACAAGAAGCATCATAATGAAAGATAAAAGCGAATAACAACCTACAAAAAATTTATTCAATTAATTATCAAAGTAATGAAACGTTTACATTCATAAGCACAAGCAACTACAAACCCTTGACTCGAACCTACGCTTTGTTACTCCCCTAGAATGTGGGTTTAGCCACGCATGACAAAGGTTTGCACAATGGTAGAATACTCTATCTCTTCCAACCTTCCTCTCCAAGAGTTAGGGTTTCTTTGCTCTCTTTTCTACCTCTGCCTCTCCCAGAAATCCCCCAAACCCAATTTATTAGACATCGAACTCGATGGAAGAATGTATGATTATATAAACAATCCAAAATGATGTTACAGTTAGCCATTGACAGTAAGAGGCCTACGATCGACACAATACATAACTAAAAATACTCTAATCATCAAGACAAATAAAAATATTACAAACTAAACCCTAAACTACTGGGCACCATCATCATCAGTCCAATCAACCTCATCCGCAATTCCATCTCTGGGTCTCAAACTTGAAGAAGTAGCGCCACCGGCATGTGCCCTTAAAATCCGTGCAACTGAGTCCGTCGGGAACATATGCCTCATCATATCCATAAGGCATCCTGAAAGTCCAACTCAGCGCGAGTGACCCAATCACCATGGGGAGCAACCGCAGGTGGGAACGAAGGTGGTTATGGCCGGGAACCTGTAGCTGTGCCGCAGGTTCTTCTTGCGCTCTTGCTGCTATGCGCTGATACCCCCAATCCTAGATACTCTTTACCAACTTGTGGTAACTCAGGCCCCACTCAATTTCCCCGTAGAACCCAACATTATCAGTTTTTCTCTTCTCGTCACCACGAACTGTTAACTCGTTGAGGTCATCTTCATAATCATCAAATAGCCACAAGATCAGATGAGCATATGGCATCACCGTTAATGGATTCTTCTTTGAGGTAGGTGGTAGCATAGCACCATGAGCGTACGTGAGACCCTCAAAGAGAATTGCTAGGGAATTGAACCAACGATCCTTAAAGATCAATAAAAGGGCTTGTAAAAGTACACCGACACGCTCTTGATCGTGTTGGACGGGGTGAAGATTTTTTTGAAGACAATATCCAAAAACCACATATTTGATGGTAATTGGGCACGTCACACAGATCGGCCAGATCCTTGTTCCCCATGGGCTATTTCTGTGACAGTGGTGGGAAATAGTGTAGATTCATATGTCGGTGTCTCCAATCCTATATTCTGTGCAAATACTGAAGGGCATCTCATGGCTGCAGCAATAGCTTCAACATTGAAGTGAAAAACTCGGCCATTTATGGTAGAAAAGTCTAACCAGACACGGGTAATAGTGTGAGTGGAAGGGGGTAAGCAAGCTCATTAACTGGGCTTGAAGAAGATAGTTCATAGCCCATTCTATGGAATCTTCATCAATGAAGAAGTTACACTCGAACGACCATTCGCTCTCAAAACTTTTCCTACTCCACCATTGATTTGGTTGATCTTGTGGTGACGGAGGGTCGTTTTGGTTACGTTTCGACGACGTAGCCTTTTTGGATGCCATTGAGAAAAGAACGAAAGTGCTTCAAATGAAAAATAAACACACGGTACCTTTGGAGCCAAGGATTTACTCGGGAAACATGCGAGAAGGGAAAGAATGATCGTTAGAAATACAATTTCTCGCGATAGAAAGCAAGTTCCCATGGGTGGAGAGAGGAGCACAACGAATAAAATCCACGATATCACGAGATAATGAAGAGAAATAGTTGCGGGTACTTATTTTAACGCCGTAGTTGCTTGAGCGAGAACCAGTTGTCACTCGAGCGACAGACAAAAATTACGAAGAGCCGCTCGATGACTTGCTCAAGCGGGAACCAAATGTTGCTTGAGCGACCAAGTCCAATGAAATTGCACTGCAGGGCTAATGCTTGGGTCGCTTGAGCGGAAACCAATGGTCACTTGAGTGATCCGTTCCAAAGAATTTTTGTTGTAGAGTGCATGCATGTCTCGCTCGAGCGAAAACCAATGTTCGCTTGAGCGATCCATTACAGATAATTTTCACTGTAGAGCGAATGCTTGGGTCACTCGAGTGGAAACCAATGGTCGCTCGAGCAAGAGTGTCCAGAGCAGATACCCCTATCACCCTCTTTTTATTTTATTTTATTTTTAATTTAATTTTTTTAAAAACTAAAAAATAAATCACAAATGGGTTGCCTCCCATAAAGATCTTGGTTTAATGTCATCAACCACACAAACATGATTCATTCTAAGAATCGAATGGGGTAGTGAGATTGGTGGAGTCGAGCACCCCGCTGCGGTCAATTTGTTGGATCATCGGTTTCAGTCTCTGCCCATTCACCTTAAGTGTGCGGTTAGTAATTGGGTAAGAGATTTCAATTGCTCCCATGGGGAAAAACTTGGGTAACAATGTATGGCCTGTCCAATAGAGACTAGACCTTTCCAGGGAAGAAACGAAGTTTTGACTTAAACAACCAAACTTTTTGATTTGGCGTGAATGATTTACGAAGAATGAATTTTAAGTGAAAAGATATCGTTCGATCTTTGTATATCTTTGAACTTTCGTAAGCTTCATTTCGCAATTCTTCCAGCTCATTGAGTTGGAGTTTCTGAGTTGACCTGACTTTGTCCATTTCAAAGTTTAACATTTGAATGGCCTGAAAGGCACGACTGACTCTACTGGAAGGTGACATGCCTTTCCATATACTAATCAGTATGGAGACATACTAATCGACGTTTTGTAGGTAGTCCGATATGCCCACATGGTATCATTCAATTTTTGGGACCAATCTTTTCGATCGAGGTGGACCATTTTTTCCAAAATTTTCATTATCTCTCGATTTGACGCTTCTACCTATCCATTAGTTTGTGGATGGTATGGAGTAGCAACCCGATGATTTACTGAATACTTCTGAAGCAAAGCATCGTAAGAGCAGTTGCAGAAGTGAGTGCCACTTTCACTTATGATCACATGAGGAATTCAAAATCGAATAAATATATGATCCTTGACAAACTGAATCACCACCTTATAGTCATTTATTTTTGTGGGAATGACTTCAACCCACTTTGATACGTAGTCCACTACCAAAAGAGCATATAGATTTCCATTTGAAGGTGGAAATGGATCCATGAAGCCTATCCCCTAGACATAAAAACTTTCACATCTTAAAATGGGTTGAAGGGGCATCATATCTTGGCGTGATATCGTGCCGAGACGTTGACACCGCTCACAAGACTTCTGAAATTTGTGAGCATCTTTAAAGAGAGAGGGCCAATAGAATCCACATTGTAAAACTTTAGTGGCCGTCTTCCGTCCTCCAAAATGCTCACTGCAAGCTTCAGTATAACAAAAAGATAAAATGCTTGCAAACTCATCCTCAGGTGCACATTGCCTAATCACTTGATCAACACAGTGCTTGAACAGAACGAGATCCTCCCAGTAAAAATATTTGACTTGGCTGAAAAACTGATCTTTGTCTTATTTGGACCATTGTGAGGCAATCTATCCCATAACAAGATAGTTAATAATGTGGGCATACCAAGGGGGAAAAAACCTGATGTAGCAAAAAGTTACTCATCGGGGAATGAGTATTGAATAGGCTTGTTGTTCGCATGATTCTCGACCAGGATTCTTGACAGATGATCAACCACAACAATCTTTATGCCCTTGTTATCCTTGATTTCAAAATTGAACTCTTGGAGTAGAAGGATCCACCAAATCAATCTGGACTTTGTATCATTTTTAGGAAGAAGGTACAACAAAGCCGAATTATAAAAAAAAATGACAATTTTAGTACCCAATAAGTAGGCTCTAAATTTGTCCAAGACGTAAACCATTGCCAGAAGCTCTTTCTTAGTGGTGGTGTAATTCATCTGAGGATCAAAAAGAGTCTTACTTGCACAAAAGATAACGTGCAACACTTTATCAACTCGCTGTCCCAAAACTTCCCCAATCGCATAGTCAGAGGCGTCGCACATTACCTCAAAAGGGAGGGAATAGTTTGGGGGTTGAATGATCGAAACGGTTGATAAGAGAGTTCAGAACTTTTCAAATGCTACTAAGCATTCGTCATAAAAATTGAAGACGACATCTTGTGCAAGAAGATTTCTTAGAGGGCATGCAATTTTACTGAAGTCCTTTATGACGCACCTGTAGAATCTGGCATGAACAAAAAAGATCGAATTTGCTTCACCGTGGATGGGGGTGGTAGATTCGCAATAAGGTCAACCTTTACCTTATCAATCTCAATCCCTCTTTTTGACACTCTATACCCAAGAATAATTCCCTGTTGAACCATCAAATGACTCTTCTCCCAACTTAGCACCAGTTTCTTCTCTTTTCATCTCTCAAGGACTCTAGATAGATTTTGGAGATACTGATCAAATGATGGTTCAAAGACACTGAAGTCATCCATAAATAACCCTAAAAAGGTGTCAATCATATTAGAGGAGATGGCTAGCATGCACCGTTGAAATGTAACTGGTGCATTGTAAAGCCCAAATGGCATTCTTTGGTACACAAATGTACCGAATGGGCATGTGAAAGTTATCTTCTCTTGGTCCTTAGGGAAGAAATGTATCTGATTGTACCCATAGTAGCCATCTAGGAAGTAGTAATACTCTTGCCCGATCAATTTTTCTAAAATATGATTAATAAATGGCAATGAAAAATGGTCATTCCTAGTCATCGAGTTCAGTCGTTTGTAATCAATACATACACACTAGCCCGTGGTCTAATGGGTTGGCATGAGTATGCCCTCAGAATTATGTACGACTGTAATTCCTGACTTTTTGGGGAC
Organism: Chloranthus sessilifolius; assembly: GCA_021018995.1. Classification (NCBI taxonomy): domain Eukaryota; kingdom Viridiplantae; phylum Streptophyta; class Magnoliopsida; order Chloranthales; family Chloranthaceae; genus Chloranthus; species Chloranthus sessilifolius. The sequence continues at coordinate 121,227,242 of CM037592.1, forward strand.
CACTTGAATGGGATTGAGCCAACATCAAGGAGTTTAAGTACTTCCTTCTTCACTATCACCATATTCAGGTTCAATTGCATTTGCATTTCCCGGGAAGACTTCGATTGTTGTTTCAAATGTATTCTATGCATACACAAAGGGATTGATTCCTTTAAGATCGGCTACTGTCCACCGAACAACTTCCTTGTGGCGAACAAGTAACTCAATTAATTGTTGCTCCTGTTGGATGGACAAATAAGAGGAAATGATAACAGGAAGAGTATCTTGTGGGCCCAAAAAGGCATATTTGAGTGTAGCCGAGAGGGATTTCAACTCAAGTTTGGGTGGAGACTCTCTGAAAGGTTTCAAAACTGCTTTCCTAAGTATGGGTAGTGGTTCTACCTTAACCTTCCATGAAGACGAGTCTAGGAGGGAGGAAAAAGCTAAAACCTATTTCACCTCTTCAATAGATGTGCCTAATTCGATATCCTCAGTCCCGTAGTCGAACAAAGCCAACTCTAGGGTATCATGGGACATAATATAAGGGACAACATCATCAATCAGCTCATCCAATGCATTGACTAAAAATAATCTGATTCTAAGTCGGTAGCCAACTTATTTGAAGCATTAAAAATATTTAATTTGACTTTAAAGTTCCCAATGGAAACGTCCATCACTTCCGTTCGAAAATTTATGCATGCGTTGGCCGTTGTAAAAAATGGATCGGAATATGATGGCAAGGTCTCGGAGTGGCTTCTATATCAAGAACAATAAAATTAACTGGGAAATAGAACCGATCTACTCGAATTAACACATCTTCAACCATTCCACGAGGTTTTCAAATGGATCGATTGGCTAACTACAAAGTTACTAATGTAGGTTGAACATCACCCAACCCCAATTTCTCATAGACCGAGAACACACCAGCACTCAAATCCAAAAGGGCCTTGTCAATAGAATGGTCTCCTATGACACAAGAAATAGTGGGTACACCAAGGTCCTTGTATTTGGGTGGGGTGTCATGCTGAAAAATCGAGCTAACTTGCTAGTCAATAGGACTTTCTTAGAAACATGGGTGCTAAATTTGTATTTCTTAGTACACAATTCCTTGAGAAATTTAGCGTATGCAGGCACCTGCTTTATAGCTTCTAATAATGAGAGATTAATTTTCACCTAATGAAAGGTGTCCATTAACTCCAATTTTATGCTCGTTCGATTAAATGGGGAGGGCTTATGCAAGGCATTGCGAAAATGGAGCCTTCGAGATATAAGGTTTGTCGGGCATTGCATTAGAAGCAGGTGTCTCAGCCGAAAGAGTGAATTGCTTCCTTTGACTTTGGCAGTTTACTCGTCTCTTTGTTCAAATTCTCCTTTCCTATCTCACTCCTCCCTTCCTTTTAGTGTAGAGACAACTTCCACATGTTCATTAGAGGAGGTACCCTCCATACCGAACTGTCCCTTGGGGTTATTCACTAGTTGACTTGACAACCTTCCCTCCTCTCTTCTATTAATGGAGTTGGCTTGTTATTCTATTTGGGAATCTAGCTTTGATATTGATTGAGTGTGAGAGTGCACAACTTGAGATTGCGATTGAAGCTCTTGTAATGCTGACAGACTTTATTTTCAAAGTTGGATGACTATTCCAATCAGGGATATATGTATTGGAAAATGGATTATTTCCCAGTTGGAAGGTTTGTGCAGCATTTATGATCTCTTGAATAAATTTTGGATACTGAAATGCTGACGGGCATTCATTTAGGGAATGAGACAACCTAGCGCATAAGAGACATGCTTCAACATTATTTGAGGTGGGTGAATGTTCCAAACTAACAAATTGATTAAATTGTTTCGTCAACAAGTCAAGCTTGTTAGATAATTCAATTTGATTAACCTCTATCACGTTTCCCTTGCGGGGGGCAACCATAGGGCCGGATGTCCCTACATCACATCGACTTGTTGCTGCATGTTGGTGCGAATTTTTGCTTAAACTCTCAAATAATTTTCAAGCCTCATCTTGATTTTTGATAAAAAGGTGCATCCATATGATGCATCCACCATATGGCAATTCCTCGCTGAGAGCCCATCATAAAAGTTTATACCAACTGTCATCTCTAGGGCTCTCAATAGGTCGGGCTGGGCGTGATTTTGGCCCACAAGTGACCCGAAAAAAGTGGTACTTTCTATAAAGAAAACCCGGGCCAGTATCCAGACTGGGCTAAACATGTTGCAACCCGGATAAATCCGGGTCGGACTTGGGTTGAGTGTTCCAACACCCGGCCTAGATATAATACATATACTTATCATTTTAAAGTTATAAAAAGAAATTCCTTTAATTAAATATAATTTACTTAAATGCCCTGAGATTAACCATTGTCCGTTATAAATATTATGTAACCATTGCCCGTTATGACCATTATGCAACAAACTAAAATGAAATATTTGAATAAAAGCATGTACCTGAGCCTCTATAATGTTAATATAATTATTTAATTAAAATTTTAACCTTCTTCAAACTTTTATTAGAAAATAACAGTCCAAGCTCAACCAAATTTTATTAGAAAAAATAGTCCAAAAAAATAGCCCAACCAAATTTTATTAGAAAAACAAAGCCGAAAAAAGCCCGGAAATTAAGATGCCCAAGCCCGACCCCGACTCGATAGGGGCCAGGCTTGGCCTGAGTACATCGCAGCCCAGGTTAGGGCTGAGCTGAAATTTTGGGAACTCGACGCAGGTAGGTTAGGGTCTGGTTGAACCCCAGCCCGGCCCTAATCCGGTCCATCGAGAGCCCTAGTCATCTCGGCACAACATGATGTGGACACTGACGAGTCAATTCTAGTAATCTTTCCCAACCATCATGAAATTGTTCTTCAGGATGTTGAGTGAAAGAAATGATAGCTTTTCTCATTTGATTAGTTTTGCCAATAGAGAAGTACTTTTTTAAAAATTCCTACTGCAGTTGTGTCCAGGTAGTGATTGATCCTTTTGGCAAGGAATGGAGTCAATGCTTTGCTTTATCTTTGAGAGAGAATGGGAAAGGTCTATGCCGTACCGCATCATCCATGAGATATTGTAACTTAATGGTAGTGATAACCACCATAAGATCATCCAAATGCTTATATGAGTTTTCATTTGCAAGCCCATGAAATGATGGCAACATTTGAATTGTGGATGGCTTAATTTCAAATTGATGATACCCCGTGGTGGGCAGTTGTTGTGGATATTTCAGGGGCTGATTATTTATTGTGTGTGTGGAAATAAAATCAAATAAAAGGAGTGAGATGAAGAAGATGAAAACAATAATTCTAAAATATACAGACCTACAAGATACAGGGTCCTTTTGTAGCAAGTTTTAAAAGTAAGAGTTTGTCCCACAGGGAGTAGTGATCTAAAACCTAATAGACTGTATAATAGACTTCCAGATCTACTACAGATCTGACAATTCTAACCTAATTTAAGAAAATAAGGAAAGAAAGAGAGTTTTTCGGGTGCCACTAGATCTAATCTACAAAACAGAAATACAAAACTAGATCTACAAGATGAGGGAGATGAATGGTAAAATAAAATATAAAATAGGGAGATATAGACAGCTAGAGATTGGTTCTTATTACAAAACAAATCAAGACTTGAGGATATACAGTTGTCCTTCACTTGGCTACAAGCACAGGTGCAAGGTAAAAGAATCCAATTTAGACCAGAGGTTTGAATTGATCTTAAGGCTATGATCTGTCCACTTTAATGGTCACAGATCATCCTAGGGATTTCCTTCATTTCCAAAGGCTTTACTTAGAATAATAAAATCACCACATATACTGTAGATGCAAGGCTACAAGCTCAGGCATCCACAAGAATATTAAACCTAGGAAAATCAGAGGGCAATTAAAAGATCTACTAGTTAAATGAATGGGCTATTCCCAAATACATAAATCCTGTAAACATCTAATGGAACCAAATGATCTATAAATTTAATTGAACTTTAAAACCAATAATTTATTGAATCAAAATAACTTACAATATATTGTTCTCAGATCTGTAGTTTGTGCATCAATCCACACTTCTTCATACCAAATTCACAATTACAAATCAGATCTGAGCTACTACCTAGATCTAATCTAACAGGCTAGATTAGGGAGAGAAGGGAGAAAATAAAAGGGAAAAGAAAAGCTAAAACTAAACCTAAATGAGTCAAGGAGAACTCAGAGAATTTCCTAGTTTCCTTACAGAAGAATTACAGCAGCAAGGATGCTTATTTATACATATGCAGTGATCCATGTGCCTTGAATTGCAACCAACCAGAGGAGAGGAATTGATTTCAGTTTATGCTAATCCATGTGGTTAACATTCCAACCAATCAGAGAGAAGAGAGAGATCCAGTTATGTTGTGCTCAGCTGAAGTAGTTTGCTTCCCGCCAAGAGTTTCTCCAAAAACAGTTTTGCCCATGTGCAGAGTTCTCTTGTGCTATGGAGTTCTCAAAAATACCCCTGCCGTCCATTGGTATTTCCAGCCGCAGCCCTCATATAATTGCTGTAAATAAATTGAAAACAAGCTGCTATGGATGCCCAAATTGATCTCACAATCCTATTGGCTGCATTTGGAACTCAAGATAGCCTTGCTGCTGTTATTATCAAATAGCCCTCTGATGGAACCCGAATTGATAAAATGTTGGGCTCTTGAAAGTGCTCAATACAATGGTTGCGAACTGAAGTAGCATCAACAAGTTGATAGTTAAAACTTAATAGAGTTTGATGGGGCCCGAGCTGGAGGTATAGGCTGCTCAATTTTCTTGAAGATGCTACCTTGCTGAACTGCTCTATAAACTGAGATAGCTTCAGTAGTGTATTTGAGAGGTTGAAGTGGAAGTGCAACAGCTTCAGACATCTGTTCGTGAGGTTCATAGATAAATTCGACAGGATGAAACACCTTTTTGACAGGTTGGAGGTTGAGCTGATGCACAAGGGGTTGAGGGTTCTAAAGACAGGAGCTCTAGGTATCCTTTCGTGAGGATGGTGGCTGGATTCGAGAGGTTCAAGCAGTTGTTCCAGTAGAAATCGACAGGATGAAGAATGCTCTTGCTCGAGAGGTTTGATAACAGTATTCAACAATCCTCTCGAGAGGTTGACTGCAGCTGTAATGAAAACACCTCGACAGGTTGGCCTTTTGTACCATTTAACAGGTGCAAGCTGGTTGCATTAAACTCGAGAGGATGGAGTGCAATTAAATCGACAGGTTTGAAAGTTGCTAAACTCATCTTCTCTAGATGTTGGGTGGCTGCTCAGCAGGTTCACTTCGAGAGGATGGCTGATGCTCTGAAGAACCATTCGAGAGGATGGTTTCCAGCCACATACACTTAGTGACGTTGAAAGGCTGCTCCCAATCGACAGGTTGACTGCAGACTTCAACTGCTCGATAGGATGGAGGCTGCATTAAAGAGTACTGCTAGAATTGTTCTCACTGAGCTTCAGTACCTGTCGACTTCTTCATTCCAGTATTGCACAATTCGATAGGTGTTGTTCTTCTAGCATTCCATAGTTTGGCTGGCTTCAGCAGTACCTCTTCTCGATAGGTGCTCACTCAGCTATATTGCATTGCTCAATAGGCTAGGTTTTAGCAACTTGCACCTCTTGTGGAGTTTACTTGGGATCTTAGCTGTTGAATGGGTTGAACCACATGGTTGCATTAATTTGTACAGAGCTGAAGCTTATGTTGAGCTTCCCAAATGAGCACATAGCTGTCCCTGCTGAAGCTTTTATGTGTGCAACTATAAGGTGTTCCACATGGTTGTTCTATTGTGCACCCATCTAATGTGTAGTTGCTTTTATACATTGCTACTATTCGCTTGAGTGTGCATTTGCTGAAATGTGTAGCTAATGCGCTGAACCTCTGAGCTTACTCAAGTCCATATTATTGAAAATGTTGAAGATGGAGGGCTGTATGGTTGAGCTGTAGCAGTGACTCTGATGAAGCTTTCTATGGTGTGCAACTGTATGAGACTGTTGTGAGTTAAAGATATCTCTGCTGTATACTCCAATCAGCAGCTATCTTTTAAGCAATGGACTCCACCTGTTTCAACTGGAATAAATGGCTCTACTTCTCTCCTTTGTGGCACTTATTACATGGGAAAATGCACTTGGCTACATATTTATTCCTAACTGCAAAACTCAACTAAAAACAATTATAAACAGCTCAAGGTCTTAGCAAAAGCTAGGATTTAATGGGTAGAAAATGGTAAAAATCAGTGACTAACAGCAGTTGGATACAACATGGTGAGACATATGTTGTTGGTGCATTGCAAGATCATAAAGGTGGGAGTGGTTTCTCTTCGGGTCTTGCACCTCCTTCAACCATTTGGGGAATGGGTTGACTTACTTGGTTATCAGCCAAAAGACGTGCAATTGTCCGATTCACACAGAGAGTCCGCTCAAGTTCGAGGTCAAGGGGTTCAATGCAAGGAAATTGCGAGCCTCTCCCTCGCATACACATGCAGACACTACTCAAACTTCTTAACCTAATCTAACTCTAGCAACAGATAATGATGGAATTATATGACTTACAAATGATCAAAAGAAATCAAACCGTCGCGAATTGTCGAAGCTTCAGACGCTTCCCAATAAGAGTGTGTGGTTGGTTACTTTTATCTGCAAGAACACAAGAACGTAAATATAAAGACGAAAATGATAACGAAAATAAAAATTAACAAAAATAAATTTATCCTAACTAAACTATCTGCAGAAAGATAACTACCAACTAGGTAGTTTCCATTGCCAAGCCTCTGCAGCGGCACCAAAATCTGATCGTAACTATTGGTTCGATCTCTTAAACCCTAGCAAGTGACTTAACGTATGGTATAAAACTTGAGTCCAGGTGTTGACTTTGCAGGGATTGGTATGAGAACATACCTAATTGATTATTACTTTCTAACGCAAAGTTTGTTGTGAAAGATTAAATTATTATGAAAGAGAAATTCGTAAACTAATTAGTGAAATCTTGGGTTGTAAAGAGAGAGAATCTAGGGTTTCGTAACTCCACGTCATTTTTGTGAATCGGGTTCGAGTTTGCTTGAGTTGATTTATGAAAGAAATATCATTTACAGAGCTACAAGCTCTGCTCAGATTTCGATATCATTTAATTCCTTGCTCATAATATGAGACTATTAATTTTGCATGATTCATCCATTAATGATGATCCATACTTTCTTAGATAGTCCCATCTTAATCACACAACATTAAAAAACATACACACTTGTTGCACACAGATTAATCCTAGGTCGCAAATCTAGAATTAATCATTTAGTCTCTATTTTCGCTCTTATTTCTACAAGAAGCATCAGAGTAAAAGATAAAAGTGAATGACAATATTCAAGAATTTTATTCCATTAAAGATCAAACTAATGCAATATTTACATTCATAACCACAAGCAACTACAAACCCTCGACACGAAGCTATGCTTTGTTACTCCCCTAGAATGTGGGTTTAGCCACACATGACAGAGGTTTGCACAATGGTAGAATACTCCATCTCTTTCAACCTTTCTCTCCAAGAGTTAGGGTTTGTCTACTCTCTTTTCTACCTCTACCTCTCCCTCTCCCTCTCCCAGAAGTTCCATTTTCTCCTTTTCCAACCTCTATTTATATGTTTTTGTTAGGGCTTCACCGAAAAAGTTAACAATAATAATTCAAACCGTGAGAGGTCACTCAAGCGAGAACCAAAGTCGCTCGAGCAACTTCTAACCGAAAATTTTTGTGCTCCCTTTTAAAGCTTCTCACTTGAGCGAGAACTAAGGGTCGCTCAAACGACCTATATCAGCCCAGTTTCTTCTAAGCACCTCTTGCATCAGATCTTCCTCTATTATGCTCCTTGGGTATTTATATCATGCAAAGACGCAAACACATCAATATCCTACTCCTAACCTACTCTAAGTCCTAGCAATATAAGTTTGGGGGCTAATTTGTGTAACTATTTAGCCTTGATCAGGTATTTCCCAAGTGTTGAAAGCGCAAGCACGAGAACATTAAAGATCATGAAGAGTATATGGTAGAAGACTGCCTGAACCCTCAAAGTGATTTCATAAGAAATCCAGCCTTTCACAGAATTTTAGGCTATATAATTTGTAGACAGTTTGATGTTTCGTAAGTTTTTGGAACTCATAAATAAGTGAACATGTTAACCAGTCGACCAACCCAGACGGAATTGATCGCGATTTGGCCGGTCGACCTCCTTGAGGCCAATCGACCATGGTCAATAATTTGCGAAAACTCTTTTGACTTTCCAAGTTTTATTTGAATTAAAAAATTTATTTTAATTTGAACTACGAAAACTTTACTATAACTAATCAATTTCGAAAAATCAGTTTCCTTTACCTCTTGCTAATTCAAGTTTTCACCTTTTTGAAGAGAGTTACTCCAACCTCAACTTACCATTTTTAAACTCTTGAAATTTGAACCTATTTTCCAATTAAAAAAAAAGGCTTGTACTCCATTTTTGTAGATTTGTGTTGCTGTTTTGTTGATTCGAATATTATTAGGGTTGTTTGTGGATTCAAGTACCTTGTGGCTCATGGATTCGAGTGTTTATTGTCATGGGTAATATCAGTGATTGTAGGAGTTAATTGGAAGCTTTGAAGGGACGAATCTATCGTGGATTCGTCAGTGTTTAAGTTTGCATATTATTCGATATTTATATAAGTTTTCTTTTAACTTTCATAGTGAACTTGCTTCTCTGAACAAGGTCCCGTGGATGTTTTCTTGGAAAGAGTTTTACCATGTAAAAAATCTTGTTTAATTTCAATTAATAAGCCCATTCACTTCCTCTAGGCTAATCTGAATTTTATAAGCCATAAATATAATCTTTCATAACTCTTAACATTCTACCATTTTGTAAAAAACATTTAGGATAACACAAGTTATCTCTTCACCAATCAGATCCCAAAATGCATGGTAAACGGTCGGAAATATGTTTTTGAAATTAAATACAGTCGGAAAAATGTTGGGACCAAGTTCTTTACATTTCACTAGACCTAACAAGCTTAGTACATATCTTTTCAAAAGTTTAGGTGGGAAACTGCCTCCTTAGCGGCCACTTGGCTCCACTAATGTTTCTAGCTTTGTCTCAAGATTCCATTGCTCAATAGCAGCCATGCCATGCTTTAGTTTCTGTGACATAAAGCTAGTATGCTCTAATCAAATATTAAAGTACAAATATTTTTGGATCACTACGATGTGTATTACTATCTTGTAGTCATTGGGGGAGTGATCAGAAATATCAGCTCTCAGATTACCCATCTGACGGTAAGGAATTGATTTAACCTGTGGATAATCATAGGCACACGATCAAGTCAACACAGAATCCTTCAAATTTCTGTTGTTATATTACTCCATGGGAAAAATGGAGTATCAATTCTCATATCGATACGAAGCACTGATCCAAATGGTCATTAAAGGGCTAGCTCCTGACTGACATTTCATCACCAACTGGTGTTTAAATACATTTGCTATCATTAAAATGCCACTTTTTATCTCATACCATTGAAGTGTGATTTATCATTGTATAATGTGGCACGTTTTTACGATCAATCTCAATTTTCCAACTGGAAATCCATCATTGGAATATGTCCTAGCAAAAGGATCATGCTTATAAGTGGATGTAAACCATCCGATCGGTGAACTTTAATATCAGCTATCAAAATTAAGAACAATCATTGGTATTAGAGTGCATAGATAGGATTATTCGAATCTCCGAAAAAGTGTTATTTTTGGACCTATAGCCTTTCACACTACAAAACATAAGACTATTAGCGGCAGTTTTTTAAACAAAATACTACTGCTATTAGTCTTGTCGCTACCAAAAAATGCCGTTATTAGCCTTGCTGCTACCAAAAATTGCCTTAACAGCAAGTGCCGCTAAAACACCTTATTTTTGTAGTGTCAATCGATGATACATCACTTTGACAGTATGAATTTCCAAGATCATAAGTCAATAAATGGATGTTGAAAAATTGAAATGTTGATCCGAAATAATACATGGAACCGGTTCGAGGCACGAGAAATATCGTTGTCTTTAAACCAATATTTTCTCCCACCACTTCGACAAAGTAGTCACCAGCAGGTTACTGACAAACTGATTCCAGGATACAACAAACCGGCTATGTATTTTTGTGAAAGATTTGACGAATCCAATCACGCTATCCGAACACCAAATATTGCAAGAACGCTCTGATCAAGACCTCTAAAGACATAACAAGAGAGAAGAAAGAAGACTCTTTTTTTGGTATGTAAAACAATGATTTTAGGTTCCTTAAATAGAAATTAAGTGGTGTGTTAATGCATCTTTTTCCTATGAAAAGGTGTAACACTCATCCCTTCGAAAAAGACACACCACTTTGGAATGACGCTTCATTTTGAAAAGACACACCACTTTGGAAAGACCCTTCATTTTGAAAAGACACATCACTTTAAAAAGACACCTCAATTGAAAAGACACACCTTTTGGGAAAAGATAAGTATAATAAACTTTTAAATATCTAACAATCCCCTACTATTTAAAAGTTTAAATATCCAACAATTCCCTACTATTTAAAAATTTTAAATCAGAGCAAAGCCAAAAATATATGCATAAATGAAAATGTCTTACAGATTTGAATTTTCACTTTAGTGAAAATAACTCAAAGTTTGCCAAGATTTTTAGTGAAACTAAGTCTTGAACTAACAATCTTATATGAAAAATCAGAACTATTCTACACATATATTTTATATATTTAGTGTTCAATAAATTGGATAGCACATTTAGACTATATGCTAGTACCCTGATTTTCATAAGTGTTTATGAGATTAAAGTCATGTCTCATTGAAAGCGGCTCCACTCTCACACTTATATAGGTAAACTTATAAGAGATGTCCTTGTAACTTTAACATCTCAACACATTGTGCTATAGCGTCTATTAAGAGCAATGCTCAACCTCCTCTTATTCATTACAAGCAAAACACTACCCTTCCTGGGATGTTTATGAGAATTTAATTCTCATCAATGTAGTGCCCCTTTATCCGCCACGGATTTACGACTTGCTCTTCCCTTTGAACCTAAACATTGACCAAACAAATATTAGATAGGATTCTCATCGTAAGTAATTGTTTGGGTAAATGACTTTAAACCCATCCCGATTCTTCTTTTAAGCTAATATTTTCCATAATTGCTCATAATTGTAATTATCAACACATATAGTGTTTCTTCAAACATTTTTTGCCTGAAATCACATATCATTTGTTTTCTTGTTCATTGACAAGGAAATAAGTTCCATAGAGAACTTAGAAGTTTTGACTCAATCTTTGTTGGTACGTCTACCAAAGGACCCTTAAGTCACTTCATTTCTCTATCTATTTTGATATAACCAACAAACTCAATGAGATTTATAGTTGCTCCTTAATATCTCTTGTAAGATCATAATTCTCTTTCTTAAAGAAAAATCATCTTTAAATGATTTAGATCTCCAAATCTAAATCTATTATATTTCCTAAGATAATTCAATCAAAATCATTTGACCATCTCCAAATAATCCTAGCAATCTTTTCATGACAACTCGATGTGGCGAGAATTTTACGGTCAAATGATTGATAATAATTTCAAGTTATATCTACTCAATCAAGGGCACTCAATGATCATATGATCGAGCTTAATTAATCAATCAATCAATTATGAAAACAAGGATGACGTAGAGTCAAGCCTATTATAAGACTACTGAATCAACCGCTTGATCATGCTCAAACAGTTACTAACGAACAATGGTGATATGATTAAAGTCTTGTACAAATATAATGACATTTGAACACATGAGTGACAAAGTCTACCCTTTTTGACAAGGACATTAAAAAAAAATCTCACAAGAAATAACATAAAAATAAAAGTGATCAATAAACCATAGTCATTCAATTTTAGCCTTCAAACCAACTTGATTATATTTCTTATCATGTGGGCTCTTGATTGCAACTTTTGATCGTAGCCACTCATCAACAACCAATGATGATTGCTAGACCATCGTGGCATGATAATGAGCACTTTGGCAAAGGCTTTTGGTTGATGGTGAGCAAAAAATATAATCACACATCAATTTTAAAAAAATCACACTTAGGTTGTCACTCTTCATTCATAGGTGACCCATAATAAAAAATAATTGCTCAAGTAAATAAAAACCTTCACTTTAAATGGTTGGTTGAAGCACCTTTGGTAGTATTTTTCTCACATCCATTATAATGCCCCAAATTCTGACACGAGGATAGCAATAGCTGCATTAAACCAGCCAGTTGGTGCCATTAATTTCGAAAAAATAAAATAAAGTAAAATTAACATATCTCTTAAACATGTCGTTACCCAAAGAAACACCTCTCCACGCCTTCGTAATCGTATTGCAAACAAAGAGTTGGGTTCTACTATAATTATCCATGAAGCAAATTAACCCACACGAACAAGCAATGAACCAATTCAGGTTTTTGATGTATGAGAGTTCTAAACCGTCCATTTCCAAAACACCAGGTCGTAAGCGTAGCCTGTTAGATCATCGCTGCTAGTAAACATGAAGTACCATGGTTTTTGAGAAAGGGTGTTGGAGTTCCAAAGACACCGTCTCAAATTGACAATCCCAAAAATAGACCTTAATATCTTTCAAACAAGAAATCTTTTCCTTTCCCATAGCAAATTGATTTTTCTATATTTCTTAAAGCCTCTATATTTAGGAGACAAATGAGTATCTGAGAGAGAGAGAGAGAGAGAATGCAATGGAAACCCATGTTGCTTTTTAAAGTGCTTTCATGTGCCATCGGATCCGAAACCTCTAAATATTGGTTTAAAATTGTTGAAAAAATTGAAATGTTATCCAAAATAATACATGGAACCGGTTCGAGGAACGAGAAATATCGTTATCTTTAAACCAATATTTGCCCACACTACTTCGACAAAGTGGTCACCAACAGGTTACCGGTAAACTGGTTCTAAGATACAGCGAATCGGCTGTGTATTCTTGTGAAGGATTTGGTGAATCCGATCACGCTATTCGAACACCAAATATTGCAAGAACGCTCTGATCAAGACCTTTAAAGACATAACAAGAGAGAAGAAAGAAGACTCTTTTTGTGGTATGTAAAACAATAATTTTAGGTTCCTTAAATAGAAATCAAGTGGTGTGTTAATGCACTTTTTTCCCATGAAAAGGTGTAACACTCATCTCTTCGAAAAAGACACACCACTTTGGAATGACCCTTCATTTTGAAAAGACACACCACTTTGGAAAGACCCTTCATTTTGAAAAGACACATCACTTTGAAAAGACACCTCAATTGAAAAGACACATCTTTTGAAAAAAGACAAGTATAATAAACTTTTAAATATCTAGCAATCCCCCACTATATAAAAGTTTAAATATCCAACACAAAGGTGGTTTAACTGATAACCGCCCAAGATCTATCAATAAAAATTTGCGATTCAGCTAAGTTGATTCCAGAAAATAGTATTTTTTATATGTTAAATTGGATCCATAAGCCTTGATGAGATCAATTTCTCATAGCTCTATTCTTCTTAATTAATTGCTCAAAAGGATTGACTAGTAACCCTCCAACGCACATCATCTTGAGGATTTGAATTTTGGAAGTCCTGAAAATTTCTCAATTTCAACTCTAATCTCAAATTGATCAATTATCATCATTATTATTGTTTTGTTCCATTTATTTGGAGTCAGCTTTGCGAGTCCTATTTCTCTAAAATCCATTTATAACTAAATGTCAAAATTATGTTCATTCATATTACTTTCCACTACTTCCATCTAAGTGTTTACTCGCCTCCCTCATTTCCAAATTCCTTATAGATGTGTGGTTTCAAAACTTCAAATCCATTCACGAGGTCTTTAGCTTTCTTTCTCTTTTATACAGTAATTTTCTTACAACCAAGTTATATTTGTCTTTATATCAACTCAGCGCTCTTATTAAAAAAAATTAATGAATATCAATAATCTAGAATCAATGTTATATACTTCAAATAGATTAACAAATACCAATAATTATAATAATATAAAAATAATTTCATATACACTTCGTATTCAATGTATTGTAAAGATCATTTAAGGGTACAGGTTTTGCAATAGATTCGGTTTTCACAATTATTGTTCCACCGTTAATATAATTAACTGTAACAACCCGAATTTTTAGACTTTATTTTAACGGTATTAGATGATGTATCACACGATGTACTGTGATAATGCTCCACATCAAAATTGGAACCCACCCTTTAAAATAGAAAAAATTATAATTTTTCCTATATCAAAATTAGACTCATTGCGAAGTGCTCGTCGATACGATTCCGACGATATATAATTTGACGACTTCTGACAAGAATATAAAAAGTTATGTTCATTTTAAGTGATCAAGCAAGTCAAAGGGTATAATTATAATTTCGGGAGAGAAACACCAATTGCTTCGGTGTTTATACAAAGGGTCATTAATATTTTACATTCTATTAGGTCTGTATATTTAATATGTCTACTTCCTTTTAAATCTACATACTAATTAAACATGAATATCTTTAAGTATGATAGATCTGCATGTTTAGTATTTTATTTTTCTATTAAAATTGCATAAACTGTAAGTTGGGTTTATATGTTATTTCGCTTTTCTTTTTTTCCTGAACCCCTTTGTCTAGGCCATTAATATTTTACCTTCTATTAGGTCTGCATATTTAATATGTTTACTTTCTCTTTTAAATCTGTAAAATTAATTAAACTCTAATATTTGTAATTTTGATGGATTAACTTAATTTGCATAATATCATATTGATATTGTTTATTTCTAAATCTATATAGTTATAAATTTATCCTTCTACTAAGACTATAATAATATATATTATTATTGCAAGTCTATATTATTATTTATTTAAAATTAATTAAGCCCAAAAATTAAATTATATTTTTATTATATTTAAAAGAATAATAGATTGCACTATTTTAAAGTTTCGGGTCGAAACTTGCGGCTACGAACCCGAATTCGCGGCCACGAACCCGAGCTCGCGACCATCGATGTGTTGGTCTCGGTATTTTGGTCATAACTTTTTACTCCGACCTCGGATTAATACGATTCTTGCGGCATTAGAAAGAAGGCAGCGAGCTTTACAACGTTGTGTGAAATAGCTATTTTACGAATCTGATGTGTTAGAGGTCAAAATAGAGTAACAAATAGGGTTCAATTTTGAATGACTCAAGGCTATTCGAATTTAGTGTTATTTTCTAATTCTCATGACCAAAGTTTCTGTGTATATTATATCATAAGGTCTTTCGATCGATGGTCATGATAAATCATAACTTAATAATTATAAATATTATTTAATTTAATTATCTAATTATTATTATATATATATATCAATTTATCGCTTCAACGCGACCTCTTCGATAATACGAAGTGTTAGGAATTCGATACCTCGTGAACATTAAACTCCGACCTTTTCATCATCGAGAATACACTTATAATTATCCTATTTTATGTTATATTAGAATGTGTGTAAATAAATGTATATATATAAATATAAAATAATCTAATATAAATCTTTCTGTACGTCTAACCTTCTATGTTTCCATCTTAAATTATATTATATGAGTTGTGAGTAAGTTAGGATATATGTACGAGAGTATATTAGATCATGCCTACGCTTGGGTATGGTGACTCACTGAGATGGTATCGAAGTGAGGAATACACCGTATTCACATGCCTTATAACTCATGGTAGAATGAGACCCATGACGAGTCAGGTGAGTGCGAATTCAGTGTAACTTCGTATACGGTGGCATATACGTTGACCCGATCACCCCGAGTTCAAATATGATAGTATAAATTATGAGTTAAGTTATGAGGTTCGACCATAGGCATTAGTTGTGGTGAGGTTTCTTCTACGGTCATGTAAAACTCAGAATATTGGCGTCCATGTACGGATGCAATACCTCTATGATAGTATAAACTACCACACGAAATATATCCAGGTTATTACGGAACCTTTTTCTTAGGAAGCGTGAATGAGAAAGGTTGCCTCACTATAGTTTGTTATAGGATTAAGTATAAGAGTATGATAAGATAAGTTATAATACGAATACGATAATAAGGCATCGCTGTGTAGGCCAACAAAAGATAAAGAACTTAAGTCTCTGTACGTGTCGTTCCTTGCGTAACCACCGTAAGGGCAACAATGTCTTTCAGCTAAGACGGATCTCTGGGAGATATTATGAGTATGAGTATGTTATGAGTGACTTTGGCCATTATGTCTCCCCATTGACTGGGTGGTGGAGTATGAGTATGACACGATGACGTTATGATATGGTGGTATGATACTATGTTGACCCTCCCATAGTAGCTCGAGCAGCAACTCTGACACAGGTCGTTTAGGATTTCACGAGTATGTTAGTTACGCTCATGCGATGTACAGACGTATGTGCGAGAATGATAATAAGACATGGTATGATATGTTATAAGATATGGTAAGGTACGTTAGGATATGAGTGTCCAGATCATAGTCTTATATTTATGATATGATATGAGTTTTACGATATGCATATCATTTTATCTTTCTTTTGCTATCTGCTTTGAGATATTATGTTTATCACTCACAAGATGCACTCACAATGAACCTGAGTAATATGGGGTGGATTGGTGGTGTATCCCACTGAGTTTACGTGACTGAGTAAACTCATCCCACGATAATCTACCAGTTACAGGTGATTACGCTGGTGGAGTAGATGCCGACCATCCAAAATTTGGCCGACGCTGATTTCATTGATCAGGAGGACTATGGTACTGATCTTGATCCGAGTGCCAGATATTGATTATTATAGACTTGGTAGTAGATTTGGTCCTTATTATTATCATTGATTTTATGATTTCATTTTATCGAATTTGTCTCCAACTTTCATTATTGTTTTATTGGTGGATTTGTATAACTCGAAATTCTAGACCCTCCAGATAGGGTAGAATTTCGGGTTGTGACATTAACCGCCTTGAATTAGATGATGGAGATTATTTTCGCTCCAATCTCCACACAATATTTCATGAGATCATGACCCACCTATCAGACGATCAAATGTTGACTCCATGTAGAACGCATCCCCAAAAGTGATTCGAGAACTCTTCTTGTGGTATGTCATGTAGAGTCGATATTAATTTGACCATCCGATATGTGGGCTATGATCTCAAGATCTATTATGTGAAAACATTAGGACAAAAAGAAATCTTCATCGTTTGTTTCAAGACAAGCAACCGTGGAACCTTGTGCAGAGACCAAATATTCTGTACTCATCATTTAAAAGGAGCTACAACTTGCACATAAGATTTACATTGTGGTACATGGTTAAAAAGAGAGACTATTCTTTTGGGAATCTATGTCACATGGAACACAATCTAAGTCGTGTGATTGGAAGAAGGTGATGTAAAGATCTTTGAGGCCAAAAATTGACACAAAACATGATCTTTATCTTGTGATTTGTCTGATTGTATTCAATGAGATGATAGAGATTGCAATTCGTGCCAATCTTTGGCACATTTTTTGTCACAAATTTATATGTGATGATCATAAGTTTATAACCACAAATATTTACAGATGGCAAAGAAACAAAAAAGAATTATTACTGGATTCGGGTGACAAACATCCTCGGTGTCAATGACCTGACAAATAGGCAGACTACAGCCATCACATATATTAAGCACAGATGTATGTGTCTCACAAATGGTCCACACTCCTAGTCTTTAAATTTAAAGGGCCCACAAGCAATTATAACAAGGTTGGATCTTGGTGTGGAGTGATTTATGAGTTGGGTCCCTATTGTAAAAAGTTGAAAAAGACTAGGATTTCATTCTTACTTGCAGGTGGAGATGGAGTTATAATTAGGTACTCAACCCTCAGCACTATTGGCGGTAATCGGGTGAATCTCCTTATGCTAAATTGGTCAAGGCTCAAGATGTGCATAACTGTTCCTAAACACTCAAATTATTTATAGTATTAGGTCGGATTTGGGCCAGGTTGGGATCAACTCAATCCCAACCTGGTGACCCCCGACCTTGACCGACCTGAACTTTTTATTGAACCTCTCACCCCGAACCCAAATCTAACCCGTTTAGCAAATCCTCATATTGGTTTCCGGTAAAAAAACCTCAATCCAAACCTAATCAAGTTAAATGAGTCATGGATTTCAACCCAACTCGACCTGAAAGGTCAGATCTGAACTCAAATCCGACCCATAACAGGTCAAATCACTTAACCTGACTGGTAGACCGGACCTGTCTGCACTCCTAGATAGTATGCTTCTTTTTTTATTTTTTTCGAAAGGAGAGCTAGTATGCTTCTAAACTTACACTGATTTGATGTTAAAAAATATTTTGAATAATGTTTAAATTATCGACTCATAATTTGAAAATTTATAAATTATTGGCCGATAATTTAAAATTTGATAAATTTTAGCCAAAAGTTTTAAATTTTCATTTTAAACTTTGACCAAAAAAGATGCATATCAGCTTATTGGCCAATATTTTGAACCTAATTATTAGGAGACCTGAAAATCAAATCCATCATTTTATCAAAAATAAAATAAAAAAGAAAATCAAATCCATGACACCTAACAAGCATAGTGACAAATTTCGGTATATTTTGGATTAATTTCAATACATTTCGAAATAATTTTGGAAAAGTTTCAATATTTAAAAATATATAAAAAACATGTATAGGCCCAAACTCAAGCATTAAGCAACAAACAACTCAAAATCTTATTCGATTATCCGAACATTCTCCCATGGGTTAAAGCGATCGCAGCCGCACAATTGATCTCTACACAACTATCAAACTTGGTTCGCTTCTGCCGTCCGATCCAACAGAGAAAATCACCCGCTAAAAGAGGATCTCCGTCGCAGAAACGAAACGCATTAACTACATTTAAGTGACTCAAATCAGGAGACATTTGATCGAGTGAATCCAATTTCGATGCTTCAAGTTTTCGATAAATTGATTAAAATCGGATTTTGAGGGTCTGATTTGGGGGTGTTGGAGATTTTGGGGTTTTTGTTGGAAAGAACACAAAAATTTCTGATTTGATTGGAGATAGAAGTACCGTGAAGAAGCACTAAAGAAATGCGGATAGAAGACGAGGCGCGCAAAATCCGCATCGCATCTCAAACCATTGATTTAAAATCGAACGAGCGGATATTTCTTATTTATTTGCTTTCTGGTTTTGTCGAGAGGCTGAAAATTCTCAGTAATGCAGACCTTTGGGTAAAAAATTATGTTCCTTTGTTGGTGTGTAACAGTGTAAGCAATAAATTACTAACTTGAAAAAAAAAATTATAAAAAAAAAAAGCCAAAATTTCCCCCAAAATATTAAAAGTTTCGAAAAATATCAAAATTTTTGTTTAACCCTCATTTCGGCAAATTTCGTAAACTGTCACTGCATTTAGGCAAAATTTGCCACTATACTAACAAAGAGATATTTTTATTAATTTAAGGATATATAGAGTGCCCTACATCGAATACAGGGCGATGGTAGACCAAGAGGAGATGAAATGTGTGGCAGTACCCGGCAAGAAAGACCGGTTCAGTGTTGTGGGTCACTTCAGGTGGGCTATGTCAGCTGTGGAAGAATCATAAAAATGCTCCCAATTGGGTAATTATATATATATATATATATATATATATATAAAAGTTCGGGGATATGCACTCGCGCGTAGAGATGTTTATATCTCTAATGTTAATTGATATGAGTGCGACACGGTTTGTCCTTTTTTTGTGAAGTGATGTGTGATATAGAGTCCACTTTACTAAATAGGGTTACACTTTTAAAAGTTTAATACCATTCCAGCCGTCATTCTTGACTTTTTTAAAGTCTCTTTTTTTTTTTTCTTTTTTTTTTCAAGAAACGAAGCGCCGATGCCTTTAAAACGAAGCGCCGATGCCTTTAAAACGAAGCGCTGATGCTACGTTTTAGAGGCGTTGGTGCTTCGAAAAAAATAAAATAAAAATTATCGAAACGCCGGCATGGATCGTCCTTTTTTTGTGAAGTGATGTGTGTCATGGGGCCCACTTTACTAAATAGGGTTACACTTTTAAAAGTTTAATATCATTCCAGCCGTCATTCTTAACTTTTTTAAAGTCTCTTTCTTTTCTCTATTTTTTCAAAAAACGAAACGCCGATGCCTCTAAAACGAAGCGCTGACGCCACGTTTTAGAGGCGTCGGCGTTTCGAAAAAAATAAAATAAAAATTATCGAAACGCCGGCACCCTAAAATGAAGCGCAAAAAAAAAGTGCCGACACCCCTAAACGAAGCGCTGATGCTTCGTTCTAAGGGCGCTAGCACTTCCATTAAAAAATAAAATAAAATTCCGAAGCTCCGGTGCCCCTAGAGCGAAGCGTTAGAGCACTTCTAAAAAAAAATAAAAAAAATAAAAAATTTCGAAGCGCCTATGCCCCTAAACGAAGCACTAGCGCTTCGTTCTAGGGGCGCCAATGCTTCCATAAAAAAAAAAAAAATTTTATTTATTTATGGAAGCACCGCCTAAACTAAGCACTTTATATATATATATATATATATATATATATATATATATATTTATATATATATATATATATATATATATATATATATATATTCTGAAGCACCGACGCCCCTAAATGAAGCGATGACGCTTCGTTTTAAGGGCGCTGACGCTTCCATAAAAAAAAAAAAAAAAAAAAAAAATATATATATATATATATATATATATATATATATATATATATATATATATATATATATATAATTTTTTCTGAAGCACCGAGGCCCCTTAACGAAGCGTTGATGCTTCGTTCTAAGGGCGCTAGCGCTTTCATAAAATAAAAATAATAAAAATTTGAAGCACTGACGCCCCAAAACAAAGCATCAGCTCCCTTAAAACGAGGCGTCGACGCTTCTCTGTAGAGGTGCTAGCGCTTCGCTACTGGGAGGCGAACACTCATATTTTTTGAGTAAATATACCTAAAAAAATAAGTATGACACTTTCTTAGAAAAAGAGAGAAGAGAGAAAAAAGAAAGAGAGTTTAAAAAGACTTCTAAAAAAGTCTAGAATAATGGCTGAAAAGGAATATAATTTTTAAAATATTTTAAAAGTTTAACCCTAGTTAGTAAAGTGGGACCCATCTCACTCATCACTTCCCAAAAGATGTGCTACGTGTTGCGCCCATATCAATTGGCATAGAGATATCTCTATGCCCTGGCGCATTTTCCCCTTTGCCATATATATATATATATATATATATATATATATATATATATATATATATATATATATTATAATTACCAAACTCAGTGTGACTCGAACCGAGCATCCAGTGGATGCATCTTATGTCCCTAAATCGGATTTGCGTTGACTTAAGCCAATATTGATGGCAAATAAATATGGTATCCCATTAATACTGGCCTGGGCTGATACATATCACTGATGTATATTTGATAGGATATGACTCCTAACATCATGTAAATAATTAAATGGTGTTTAAATGATCTTATACCATCAATGATTTAAGATTTAGGTGATTCATGTAGAAATTAACAAAAGAGGCCCCGGGACAATGCACGTAGGCATAGAAATTTTTCTGCGTCCTTTATTACAGAAGTGACACGTAGCGTAGAAGAATGTAAAGTTTTTCCTTCTCTTACATCATTTAACCCAGGTTAGGTTAAGTGATATCTATCAATTCTTTCCCTCTTTAGAAGCAAAAGTAGAAGGGTGCTACTTTTATCTGACGTACTTCGACGATGCTCTGGCAACTGCAACGAAACTCCGATGAAATTTTGAGAATTTTTTACATTCTCTTCTTCTTAGCATCATTGATTGCTTTGAATCCTATGATGGAGATCATTTTTCATCTTGATCGTCCAAATGATTGATCTTGAGATCATGGGTGTATCATCAGACGATCCATTTTACTCAAAAGGGAGACATAAATGAACGTCTAGCTAGATCGCTGCTACAAAGGAGCGATGCGCTCCATTAGAGGGGTGCCAGTTGTTAATACACATTTTTCGGGAACCCTCTCGGATTTGGGAAAAATGGTTCCAATATGGTCACAAGGGAACTGTTTGTGAACGGAGGGGAAGATATAATAGCAATAAAAGTAAAAGTATTTAAATGCACGTGCAGTGAAATAATGTTAGTTGCTACCAAATTTAAATATATATACCTGAATTGTGATTGCCATCTACAGATATTTATCGTCGCTGTAGAATGTCATTGATTGATCGTGAGGATAAGCAGGGGTTTGTCGGTTGGACTCCTATGCCACTACGTCAAAAAAGTCGAAATAAGACTGCCCAAAACCGTCTTATTTGAGAAATAAGACGGCCTAAAGCCGTCCTCACGCCCGTTTTTTTTTGGGCATCTTAAATTTATATGACGGTCCTAAACCGTCTTATATTCCACAAATAAGACGGTAGATAATGACTGTTTTCGGCAGTCCTAATCTAAGACGGTCTAAAGTCGTCTCATTTTAATCATTAAAGACGGTCACTGACCAATAAATAAGACAGCGCACAACCGTCTCTAATAAACGGTCCTTTATTGCGAGACGGACATGAGCTGTCTTATTTACTATATCGGAAAGTCCTTTCTGAACCGTCCTATTTGAAAGACCGTTGAAATAAGACGGTTTGGAAACGTCTTATTTCAACGATTTTGGAAAAAAAAATTAAAAAAATAATACGGTCTTAGACAGTCTTTTTTTTAAAATCGTAATAAAAAAATATATTTATAATAAACAACCACAAATGAGTATAATAAAAAATTTTATTACTACAAATTTACCCCCCCCCCCACACACACACAATGGACCAAGTTCTCACAATATGGAAGCCCACATCCATAACATATCTGAATTCAAGTTCGACCTGAAGGCCGCAGTTGGTGAGAGTGAGAAGCATCAAAACAGTAATGAATAAAAGAAAAGATAATTAACAGGTTAAAGTTCATTGACATGTGCATTAAAGCAGTTCACACATGTGTTTGGGCGTGTATGTTTGATGACCGAAGTGACACTAGAAATCATTCAGCTAGGTGTCTTTCATTGCCATGCTCCACAACATGTTGCTTCAAAAGTCACCTTATGCATCACATGCGGCAATAGGGAATCCTGCAGCGAAGTAAGATATTTTGAATACCATATTAAGCCGAGCAGCTGTTATATTCACTGTAATTTACCTCAAGCAGATGCAACTAAGAGAAAAGAAGAAATGTGGATGCTTGTCAGATTTTGTGATAGCCCGGATTTCGACACCCCGAAACCCGTGCCATCAGCACGATCTTCCAGACTGTGCCCCAAAACTATGCACGGAACATTGGTATAACAAGCACAAATTAAATAATTAACGCAATTAACCTCATAAAGCAGAAAATAGTTAATATGCCCAACTGGCATACGCAAAAGACAGTTCTACTTTCATGCCACTGCATGAACAGAGAACCGACCCGAACCATCGGTGATAAACTGATCACCCCAGATGGTTCGCCAAAAGAATAATTTAGTTTAATTACATGTTATAAAAATAGAGGCTTGACATACCAAGCCATACAAATCTGTTCTCAAAACTGACTCTCTATCAAAGTACACAACAGAGTCTCCTAGAAGAAGTCCTCCGGTGGAGGCTCCAACTCGTCTCCAAGCGCGTAATCCGAATCACCCGGATCTACGTCTCCCGTAGCCTCTACAGCTGCTATCAAAGGACCTGCGACGTATAGTCTAAAGGGTGAGCTACATCCTAGCTCAATAGGGAACAAACACAATGAACATATAAGTAAAAACTCACATATATTCCATGATACTCTAAGCATGATGTGTCTATGCCTTTACTAGAAAAACGGTTTAAATATGATGAATTGCATTCAAGTTTACTAGTAGTTAGCATGTCTTACTTGTGACAGCCCGAATTTCGGCACCCCAAAACCCGTGCCATCGGCACATCCCATAAGGCCATGCCCCATAATGTAAGTGCGGAACACTTGGTACATCCCATTCTTAATAGTAAGCAAAAGAGAATAATGGAAAATAATTCTCCTATTTCTACAGTACGTTAAACAAAAAAAAACACATGCCCAAAAGATAGTTCTAATTTCATGACTCTTCATGAACAAAAGAACCAACCCGAACCATTAATGCCGTGACTACGGTCACTCTCAATGGTTCGACAAAAGAATATTGCATACTCATATACTCTCCAAAATAAGGCTGGACGTACCAAGCCAAAATTCTCTTTCTCAAACTATTAAAACAAAACAAAATATGCAGCGAAGATCTTCTAGAAGAATCTCTCCGGAGGTGGCTCAGTCTCCTCCCTCGGAAAGTACTCCGAATCACCAGGATCACCCTCGTCCGTAGCAATTCCTACATTCTCATCAAATTCTAAACCATCACCTGTGACATATAGTCAAAGGGTGAGCTACATCCAAGCTCAATAGGGCAATATCACAGCAAATATATTCATTTTACAAACATATATTTCATGAGAAGAATAGACATGCATTCATAATTAAATCATTTCTTGAAGAAAAAATTTTAAGATGTGACAAGACGATATGACTACTTTTATCATTTTGATCATGCATTTCTTTCAATAACTACTAGTTTCCTTAGTTGCAACCAGGCTAAGATCATGACTTAAATCTTAACTTAAATAATCCCCGAGCAATATAGCATCGAGCCCCGATGAAATACCCTCAATCGTCGTCTAATCAGACTATTTTTCATGGAATTGTCTTCGCCCCTGTCTCTTAGGCGATGGCTTAATACTACTATACATCTCTGGGATGTCTGCTGTTTTACGGATTAGCCACCGTACCGGTCACGGATATCCTACCGCGTCAGTCACGGTTATCCCGTCGCGTCGATTGGGTATTCTCTGAACCTTAAATCGAATTATGCAATAAATATAATTATTCACCGTGAATTTGTGCTAATAGTAATAACACTCAGCCCGTACATTCATACTTACTATTTATTTCTTTAACATGGATCTTTCATCCACCTCACATCCCTGGGATGTCACTTGTCTATTGCATCTCTGCGATGCCTGTGTATTCCTACATCCCTGGGATGATCTTTCTTTACTTAACCCATTTCCTCTTTTACTTGTGTAAACATATGCACTATTACCATCTACCTTACTCTTTACTCTTTACATTAACTATAATTCAAAAATAAAATTTTAAAAAGCATGCATCATACATTATCATTACATACGTGCTCGCAACACAATAAATTAGTTAGATATTCCCCTACCTTATACGCGTCTCGAACCTTTGAATCCTCAAACCTGATCTTTCTATGAGTACTCAACGGTTCGGCTTAACCTAGGCATGATCAATGCATGATAAACATTACTATTACGTCTAAACAGTAGTTCAAAAAGTTTAAGTTCTCTTACAATTCATTGACAAGCTAAATTAGGCATCAAAGCCTAATTTTAACCAAATCGATCGAACGATTCACCAAATCGTTCGAACGGTTTCTAAATCGTTCGAACAAATTTCATATCGTTCGAACGAATTTTATTTCGTTCGAACGAATTCTCCTTTGACTTCTTTATCTTCTGAGCAAACCGTTCAATTGTTTTTTATTTCGATTGAACGGTTTCCAAAATCGAACGAACGATTTTCAAATCGTTCGATTGATTTACTCAGAAACCTTTTTCTCATTCCATATCTTCTTCTCAGGCCAAATTCGTTTGATCGGATTCTCATTTCGATTGAACGAATTTGTCTCTCCTCAGCTATGGATCGAATTTGTTATCCCTAGCAATCATCATAACTCCCTCATGCAGATTCATCATTGATTTCATATATCCTAGCTTTCTAATTTACATTAATATAAGAAAATAATTACAAGACTTTTGCTTACCTTCAATCGGTTGGATTTCTTGATCCAAGACCCTAGTTTGCTAGGGTTTCTCAAACCCACAACAAAAATCTCTCTTCGATTCCGAGCTCGATCCGTTAGACTTTGCGAGCTAAGATCAAAGAACTGTATTCAATACCTTCGTGTGATTTCTCACATTTACTTCACACTCTCTCTCTCTTTCTCTTAACTCCCTTCTCAACTACTCCATTCAAACCATTTATTTCCCCTTTCTTTCATTCTTATAGTCTTATCTTTAGATTGGGTGTTAAGCGTCTATAACCATCTAGTGTACGTGTGCAATACAACACTTATTTTCACTACCCTCCATTAATATGAATTATTCAACTCAAAATTACCAATCTTAAGTTAACTCAAGTTAAAATTGACCTGGTCAAACACGTGACCAGTTGGTCCGCATCCCGAGGTGAACCATTTAAAATTCAAAATTTTTGGGACGTTACATTCACCCCTCCTTGGGAATTTTCGTCCTCAAAAATGATACGCAAGAGGGCCTCCCCCACACCCAGCATGGGGCCCCCCACACTCAAAGTGCACACGTAGGACTAGTTCAAACAACCATCTTGCATGAACCATATGTAGTCACAAAGAAAACAGCCACACACACCAACGAGATAGCTAAATCGGAAACACATTCATTACAAAAGTCAATATAACACCATTATATAGACAAGATAAAAAATTTGAGCAGTCACAAAGTGTCGAGTGGCAGCTATGCCACGATAGTTTAAGAGGAAACACGTCCTTGGGTACCTGTGTTAACTTTTACAAAAATTCCACCAAAATTTTCAACTCACCCAAAACATGTCTCAAGACAAAAAGGGCACTCAAGACCCCCCATCAGCAGGCGGATCACTGTCATCACCATCATGCCCGCCCGTGCCAGAAGTCGACGCTCCAGAGACCCATGCTTGCGTTGCCGCCATGCGCTGAAGATAGTCATCAGGGTACATGAAACGCATCGTCTCAGCATGTAGAGCGTCGTAATAATCCAACCTGCGGTTGAGGAGGCGATTGTTCTCCGCCATTTGACGGGTGTTGGCTTCTAACAAGGCATATAGATCGGCAACCGTCGGGGTAGGAAGATCCCCATGGGGCTGTGGTACGTAATCCGGAGCATGCTGACCAACAGGCTATTGAGGAGGAACATGAGCATCAGCTTCATCATAGACTGGGGTAGCATGCGGTGGTGGTTTTTGAGGGTTGATTTGGAGTTGGGGTGGTACCTCGGCTATCGGCTTCTTAACTAATTTTACGTACGTCCGATTCCAATCCACCATGGTAAAGTGTTGAATATTATCGGTCAGCTTGAACTCATTAGGGGAGAGGGTGTAGGTATCATCTCCCGCATATTCTTCTACCATCAGGGAAATCAATCTCGCATACGTCATATCGTCAATTGACTTTTTGACATTAGGCAACATCTTCTTTCGGGCATACTTCATTCCCTCCAAAACCATTTTGGAGGCATTGAACCATCGCCCATTGAAAGCTGAAAAGAGTGCCATTTGAACCTCACCAACTCTTTCGGTTTTATGGCATAAGGGGTACAAATTACATTGGATGATGAAATCAAGCATCCAGAGGTCACGGGGTAAATCCACTCGCTTGATCGAATGACCCGAACCTGTTCGGCCCTAGGTCATATGATCGGAAACATACTGATAGTTTAAGGCCTTTGGAAAAGGCTAAGCTAAAGCTATATCTTCATGGTTATACGCGGGGAAACATTCCAACGCATCCACCACGTCATCAAATGGAAATGTATACGGTCTATTATCAATTTTGGTCGTTAAAAATGCTGGGGTCCTTGATGAGTTCCATATTCTGGTAAAATAACCGAACAATGTGAGGGTAGTAACTCTCGTTGCATGGTCTTAGGATACCCGTTAGACCAGCCGTGGAAATGTAATCGAATGCCCAATGCGTTTCATCACGCTTGGCAAAAGTTTTGGGATCGATTATCCACTCGGGTTTGAAATCCTTATCCGACCACCATTCATTTGGTCGTTCACGGTTAGGTGGTGGAGGTGGTGGTTGCACAGGTGGTGCCGATGAAGAACCCGTAGGTGGTTTCTTCAGCGATTGTTGCGAGGAAGAACCTGAAGTGGGTTTCTTCGGCATCACACTCGCCGTAGCCTGGCGAGTCTTAGGTGGCATTTTAACTAAGCACAGTGTAGAGTTTAGGTACTTAGCCCTAAATCTAACAAATACAAGGAGAAATGGATCAGTAAAGAAGAAACTTGAGGTTAATGATTACCTCAAGATGACCCAAACGGCAAGATTGAACTATGCCAAGCGTGAAAATGGCCGGAATCGATGAAGATCGGCGGCCCTCCCAAACCCTAAAGCTCTTCTCAAAAGAAAGAAAATAAACAAGCTTGTTGATTTTCGAACGAATGAAAAAAATTTCGAATGCAACAATATATAGATTGCCAAATCGATCGAACGAATTTCAAATCGTTCGATCGGTTTTCAGCCATTAAATGCCAATTCATTAATTCGTTCGAACGAATTTCATTTCGATCGAACGAATTACTCAGGTCGAAATGCTGCCAAAAACTTTCGTTCGATCGGTTTAGAAATTGATCGAACGATTTCTCAAACTAAAATTTCAAACCTTTTTCCCCCTCACTGGCAAAAGAATTTCGTTCGAACGAATTGGAAATCATTCGAACGATTTTCTGAGAACTTACTGGTGCCCACTGTGGATACATTTCGTTTGAACGAATTGTGAAATCGTTCGAACGGTTTATGGCTATTCCAGTTGCTTTGTCCCATACAAATTCGTTCGATCGAATTTTAATTTCGATCAAACGAAAACCAAAATTTAAAACTGAGGTTATCCCCCCCCCAGATTGCTTAATTCACTCATTCAAAATGAGGTAACTCTGCCATACCCCAAAATGGTCTAACTGTTCTCTAACCCAACAAGTAAACCATCGAAGGTCGCTCATTTATCCATAACCAAACCGAACTGTATTTGTAGACCTTGACAAGGTGCCGGCTAGTTGTACACCTTATCCTCATAATTTGAGATAGGGACGTAAGATGATAACTTCCCATACAAAAATAAAAAAAATATATTCGAAAAAAGTTTAACACATAAGTCGAACTCTGCTTAAACCAGTTTCATACTCGGTTCATACAACCAAAGTTAAACAACAACAAAAAAATCCCAAGTCTCATACAATTATTTCGCACCTAGTACAGATCAAGTACAATCTCCACTACTCAAATAGGTAGGGATACATATCCCGAATTTCAGCCTCTCTCTCCCAAGTTGCTTCTTCGACAGGGTGATTACCCCACTTGACCAGTACTAATGGAATGACCTTAGCACGTAGAGTTCGTTCCTTTCGGTCCAAGATTTGAGTAGCGTCTTCAACCATGGTCATATCCTAATGCAAATCGATCGGTTGACCGCTTAAAATGTGCGTGGGGTCCCTTACGTACTTGCGGAGCATGGAGATGTGAAAGACATTGTGCACCCTATCAAACAACGGAGGCAATTCGATGCGATAGGCTACTTCTCCGACTCAACCCAAAACTTCAAAGGGTCTGATGTAACGAGGACTGAGCTTCCCTTTTCTTCCGAACCACATCACACCCCTCATAGGTGATATTTTCACAAAGACATGATCGCCCACGGCGAAATCCAGGCTCGTTCTCTTGACATCGGCATAACTCTTTTGTCAACTCTGTGCTGATAGCAGTCGTTCCCTTATCATCCGGACAACCATAGCATTATCTTCGAGAACATCCGGACCAAGCACAATTTTTTCTCCGGTCTCTTCCTAGTTGATGGGCGATCGACATCGCCTACCATAAAGAGCTTCGTAAGGCACCATTCCAATGCTTGCTTGAAAACTATTATTATAAGCAAACTCGATCAAGGGAAGATGCTGATCCCATGAACCCTGTGAGTCAAGCATGCACGCCCTTAGCATATCTTCAATCACTTGGTTTACTCGTTCCGTCTGCCCATCAGTTTGTGTATGGAACGCTGAACTGAAATCTAATCGAGTACCCATACCTTCTTAAAATTTCTGCCAAAACTTTGAAGTGTACATCGGGTCACGATCAGAGACAATACTGCTTGGAATACCATGTAGGCATACTATCTCTTTCATATAGAGTTCCGCAAGTTTGCCTGTTGTATACATAGTGTTGTAGGGCAAAAAGTGAGCGGACTTCGTCAGTCTATCCACAACGACCCAGATAGCTTGTGCCTCTTTCACTATGAAATCCATAGAGATAGAATCCCATTTCCATTCCTAGATAGGCAAAGGTCAGAGTAATCCAAATAGGTGTCTATGGTCAACCTTCACTTGTTGACACGTCAAACACTTTGACACGTACTCTGCTACGTCGTGTTTGAGACCTCTCCACCAGTAGCCCTTACGCATATCCTAATACATCTTGGTGCTACCCGGATGGATCGCATATTGAGATTTGTGAAATTCATCTAAAATAGTTTGTCGTAGACCGGCATCAATAGGAACACAAAGGCGGCCTCTGAACAGCAAGGGCCCATCCTCCCTTATAGAAAAGTCCGGTCTAGTACCCTCTACCACTTCTTTCTAAATTTTAGCTAATTCGAGATCTTTCATCTGCAACTCATGTATGTGTTCAAAAATGATTGGTCTTACTGAGATATTGGCCAAAAGAACACCTGAAGCTTGTACTTCAATTTTCGCATCATACAATGACAGGTCTTCAAACAATTTCCACCTGTACATCCCCATCACAAGGTTACCCAACTGAGCCGAACTCTTACGACTCAAGGCATCCGCAACGACATTGGCCTTGCCTGGGTGATATTGATTGGAGCAATCATAATCCTTGAGAAACTCCATCCATCGTCGCTGCCTCATGTTTAGTTCTTTTTGTGTAAATAAGTATCGGAGGCTTTTATGGACAGTGAAGATCTCGAAGGTCTCCCCATACAAATAGTGTCTCCATATCTTCAATGCGAATATGACTGTAGTGAGCTCGAGGTCATGCATTGGGTAATTCTTCTCATGATCCTTCAGTTGTCTCGACCCATAAGCATTCACCTTTTTATGTTGGTTTAGCACACAACCTAAACCGTTGTGAGAAGCATCACTATAGACTGCAAAACCTCCATCACCTGAAGGAATTGCAAGTACCGGTGCCGAAGTAAGCCGCTTCTTGAGTTCTTGAAAGCTTGCTTCGCATGCATCGGTCCACTCAAATCGCACATCTTTCCGTGTGAGCTTAGTCAGTGGCCTCGATAGTTTGGAAAATCCTTCCACAAAACGCTTGTAATATCTAGCTAACCCAAGGAAACTACGTACCTTGGTAACCGTCTTTGGTTGTTCCCACTGCACGACGGCCTCAATCTTAGCGGGATCTACTATGACACCATCTTTTAAGACTATGTGTCCCAAAAAAGTAACTTCTTCCAACCAAAACTCGCATTTATTGAGTTTGGCGTATAATTGGTGTTCATGTAACGTTTGTAAAGCGATCCTCAAGTGCTCCACATGCTCTTGCTTTGACTTAGATTATATGAGGATATCGTCGACAAATACAACGACAAAAGAATCTAGGTGTGGTTTAAACACCCGATTCATTAGATCCATGAAGGACGCCGGCGCATTCGTCAACCCAAATGGCATCACTAAAAACTCGTAGTGTCCGTATCTCATTCTAAAAGCAGTCTTTTGAATGTCTTCTGCCTTGACCCTGAGCTGATGATATCCTGACCTCAAGTTGATCTTTGAAAAATACATGGCTCCCTGTAGCTGGTCAAACAAATCATCTATTCTTGGCAACGGATACCTATTCTTTATAGTGAGTTTGTTCAACTGACGGTAGTCAATGCATAATCTCATTGACCCGTCCTTCTTCTTAACAAACAAGACCGGCGCACCCCAAGGAGATACACTCGGTCTCACAATCCCCTTATCTAAAAGTTCCTGCAGTTGCTCCTTCAATTCCTTCAACTCAGCCGGAGCCATTCTATACGGCTCTTTAGAAACCGGCTCCGTTCTAGGTGCCAAGTCGATAGCAAACTCCACTTCTCGATCCGGAGGTAAACCCGATAATTCCTCTGGGAAGACATCTTCAAACTCATGCACCACTGCGATTTCTGTAATAATATTCTTTCTTTCCTTGTCATCCGTCAAAAAGGCTAAATAACCATTGCATCCATTTCTGATTAGGCACTCGGTCTTGATGGCGGACACAAGTGGTAGGAATTTCGTTCGTACACTAACAAATCGAAACGATCTCCTAGTATTCGGCCTAAAAATGACAATCTTACTCTTGCGCAATCAACTGCTATACGTTGCTTTGATGACAAATTACAAAGGATTACATCAAATCCTTGCATGTCTAACAGAATCAGATTTGCTGATAACTCAAAAACCTCTCCATCTTTAACAACTACAGTTACAGACTTGCATATTAAGTCTGCATTCACTACCTGTCCAGTTGGAACTATCACAGCTAAGATAAAATTTAATGTCTCTGGCTTGATCCTCATCCTTCTCACAAATCGAGGAGTAACAAACGAATGAGTAGACCTTGGTCTATCAACGCTCTAGCCTCAAATGCTCCACGACTCTCCTTCCCATATACAAATAAGGTACCTATAGTGTACACACATCTTATCACTTCACTCGGGTTACTGACTTAAACATGTTATTCAAGTGACCAATAAAACCTTTAAATGACAATTAATCTAACAAAAAAATATATATATATACTGTTTTTCAGCTAATTCATTGTAAAAGTTAAATTTGATAGCATGTTAATTAAACTCAAGTAGAACTCACCTTGAATAATATCATTGGAGTTCTGAGCGCCCTCTGCTGTGACCTCATAAGTTCTCCCTTGTACCACCGGTCTCTTAGCCTGTACGGTTCGTGATGCAGAAGCAGAAGCTACTCTCCCTTTACTCATCTCAGGGCAATCCTTATGATGTGGCCAAGTTTCCCACATCGATAACACCCTTGCATTCCCCTTCTACAATCGACCGTTCTGTGAGGCTTGCCGCATTTGGCACAAGTCTCCTTTGGAGTAGAGGAAGCTGCCTGAGGGATGCCTTGAGTAGCAGATACTCCGGTGGTAGCAGTAGGGTTCCCATATCGAATCGGTCTCGCCAACATAGATGTAGGTGGCCTAGAGAAACTCGTATACATGCCCTGTCTAGGGAGTGTAGTCGGCATGGTAAATCTTGGCTTTTTGTTCCCCGAGCTATACTCACTCGCTCCCCCTTGAGCTGTTCCTGCCCCGTCAGGTCGATCTCTTCTCTTGTACACCCCATATATATCCCTCTCGGCTACTATAGCTTTTCCCATCACATCCGCATAGCGTTCTAGTTCAAATATTGACACTCTTTCACGGATGTTTGGTCTTAAACCCTCTTCAAATTTAGCCGCCTTCATGATTTTTCAGAGATGCCACCCGGCAAATCGAGATAACCGTGAACTCTACTCCATACTCTCTCGACCGACCGCCTCTCGCGTAAGTTTGCGAACTCTCTCCTCATCTGGACTCGCACTTGCTTAGGGAAGTACTCCCTATTGAACTCCCTTACAAATTCCGTCCAAGTCCATAGATGGTGAGGGTCTTTAACTTCTCTTCTCCTTAGTACAGACTTCCACCACGGATCGGCATCTCCCTCCAACTGGAAGGAAGCCCATCCTACCTTCTCACTTTCCGTACCCCGTAGTCTGTCTAGAAGCTTTTCAATTTGGTTCAACCACTTCTCTGCTTCTAACGGGTCCGTCTGTCCATAGAAACTAGGAGGTCTCAATCTCCTAAAATCTACAAACGATGATGGCAACAATGCTGGAGGAGGTGGTGGTGGTGGCTGATGACTATTGGCATTATTGACGTTATTCGCCGCCAACAGTGCCGTCTGCTAAGCGAGTATGGCAGTCTGCTGAGCCATCGCAGCAGCCATAGTCTCCATTACCAATGCGATCCGATCTGTCGTCTCACTCCTCTGTTCTCCTTCTCGAGAATTTTCCTGGTCTCTACTACTAGACCATGCCTGGAATCTCTCGTCACCACTCTTGTTTCTATTCTGGGTACCTCTCGGTCGACCCCGTCTTCCAGAAGACATTGTGCTCTGCATATGAAGCCAAAGTTTCGTTAGCAGAAGATCCCTTCACTCCAATAAAATCTAAGACTTTGTCAGAAATTCAAAAGAAAATGCTTTGATACCAACTGTGACAACCCGGATTTCGACACCCCGAAACCCGTGCCATCGGCACATCCCATAAGGCCATGCCCCATAATGTAAGTGCGGAACACTTGGTACATCCCATTCTTAATAGTAAACAAAAGAGAATAATGGAAAATAATTCTCCTATTTCTACAGTACGTTAAACAAAAAAAACACATGCCCAAAAGATAGTTCTAATTTCATGACTCCTCATGAACAAAAGAACCAACCCGAACCATTAGTGCCGTGACTACGGTCACTCTCAATGGTTCGGCAAAAGAATATTACATACTCATATACTCTCCAAAATAAGGCTGGACGTACCAAGCCAAAATTCTCTTTCTCAAACTATCAAAACAAAACAAAATACGCAGCGAAGATCTTCTAGAAGAATCTCTCCAGAGGTGGCTCAGTCTCCTCCCTCGGAAAGTACTCTGAATCACTAGGATCACCCTCGTCCGTAGCAATTCCTACATTCTCATCAAATTCTAAACCATCACTTGTGACATATAGTCAAAGGGTGAGCTACATCCAAGCTCAATAGGGCAATATCACAGCAAATATATCCATTTTACAAACATATATTTCATGAGAAGAATAGACATGCATTCATAATTAAATCATTTCTTGAAGAAATTTTTTTAAGATGTGACAAGACGATATGACTACTTTTATTATTTTGATCATGCATTTCTTTCAATAACTACTAGTTTCCTTAGTTGCAACCAGGTTGAGATCATGACTTAAATCTTAACTTAAATAATCCCTGAGCAGTATAGCATCGAGCCCCGATGGAATACCCTCCATCATCGTCTAATCAGACTATTTTTCATGGAATTGTCCTCGCCCCTGTCTCTTAGGTGACGGCTTAATACTACTATACATCCCTCGATGTCTCATTGTCTGGATTAGCCACCGTATCGGTCACGGATATCCTGCTGCGTCAGTCACGGTTATCCCGCCGCGTCGGTTGGGTATTCTCTGAACCTTAAATCGAATTGTGCAATAAATATAGTTATTCACCGTGAATTTGTGCTAATAGTAATAACACTCAGCCCGTACATTCATACTTACTATTTATTTCTTTAACATGGATCTTTCATCCACCTCACATCCCTGGGATGTCACTTGTCTATTGCATCTCTGCGATGCTTGCGTATTCCTACATCCCTGGGATGATCTTTCTTTACTTAACCCATTTCCTCTTTTACTTGTATAAACATATGCACTATTACCATCTACCTTACTCTTTACTCTTTACATTAACAATAATTTGAAAACAAAATTTAAAGAAGCATGCATCATACATTATCATTACATATGTGCTCGCAACACAATATATTAGTTAGATATTCCCCTACCTTATACGCGTCTCGAACCTTTGAATCCTCAAACCCGATCTTTCTATGAGTACTCAACGGTTCGGCTTAACCTAGGCATGATCAATGCATGATAAATATTACTACTACGTCTAAACAGTAGTTCAAAAAGTTTAAGTTCTCTTACAATTCATTAACAAGCTAAATTAGGCATCAAAGCCTAATTTTAACCAAATCGATCGAACGATTTCCAAATCGTTCGAATGATTCACAAATCGTTCGAACGGTTTCTAAATCGTTCGAACGAATTTCATATCGTTCGAACGAATTTTATTTCGTTCGAACGAATTCTCCTTTGACTTCTTTAACTTCTGAGGAAACCGTTCAATCGATTTTTATTTCGATTGAACGGTTTCCAAAATCGGACGAACAATTTTCAAATCGTTCGATCGATTTACTCAAAAACCTTTTTCTCATTCCATATCTTCTTCTCAGGCCAAATTCGTTCGATCGGATTCTCATTTCGATTGAACGAATTTGTCTCTCCTTAGCTATGGATCAAATTTGTTATCCTTAGCAATCATCATAACTCCCTCATGCAGATTCATCATTGATTTCATATATCCTAGCTTTCTAATTTACATTAATATAAGAAAATAATTACAAGGCTTTTGCTTACCTTCAATCGGTTGGATTTCTTGATCCAAGACCCTAGTTTGCTAGGGTTTCTCAAACCCACAACAAAAATCTCTCTTCGATTCCGAGCTCGATCCGTTAGACTTTTCGAGCTAAGATCAAAGAACTGTATTCAATGCCTTCGTGTGATTTCTCACATTTACTTCATACTCTCACTCTCTTTCTCTTAACTCCCTTCTCAACTACTCCATTCAAACCATTTATTTCCCCTTTCTTTCATTCTTATAGTCTTATCTTTAGATTGGGTGTTAAGCGTCTATAACCATCTAGCATACGTGTGTGCAATACAACACTTACTACCCTCCATTAACATGAATTATTCAACTCAAAATTACCAATCTTAAGTTAACTCAAGTTAAAATTGACCCGGTTAAACACGTGACCAGTTGGTCCGCATCGCGAGGTGAACCATTTAAAATTTGAAATTTCAAGGACTTTACTGTTGATTTATCATGAATGACACTGAACAGGCCTAAAGCAAAACTTAAATCTTCAACTTAAGTAATCCCCGAGCAATATAGCATCGAGCGCCGATGAGATACCCTTCATCGTCATCTAATTAGACAGTTGTAAAAATGTATTCCCTGGGAATACGAACCAAGCCCCTTTCTCACTAGGCGGTGGGATTAAATATCACACAATATCCCTGGGACGTACTTACGGTTACGAATAGACCTCCGTACTGGTGTATGGATTCGCCGCCGTACCGGTCACGGATATCCTGTCGCGTTAGTCGTGGGTATCCCGTCATGTCGGTGGGGTATCCTATCAAACCCCAAATAACAAAAATAACATGTGCTTTACATATAGTTGTTCACCGTGAAAGTGTGCTATCTTATATCAGTTAGGCCTCAACAGTAATTATTCAATCCTATGTATACATCCCTGGTATGTATACATACCCGCATCACACCTGATGCCTTTATTACTTTCTCATCCCCTGGGAATGTCTCAATCTCATTAGATTACTTATTCTGAATTACTTGCATCACACTGATGCCTTTTTCACATTCTTGGTGTCACACACGCACCCATTTTCACAAAGCTTTTCATGGTTAAAACAATTTCAAATTTGATGATTATATCACTACATACATGCTCTGAAAATAAAGTACATGCTCAAGGTGTTCCCTACCTCAATTCTTTGATGGTCCAAGCATCAAGGTCCCACGCGGCTCCTTGTGCTCTATTTCACACGTACCACCTAGGGTACATCATAACACATGAAATACATTACTAAAGATGTAATAAAGGTCCTGGACCCTCCCTGAATCTCAAAGAAAACTTAGAAAGTTAAGCAAAACTGTCAAAGTCGATTAATCGATTCCCAAAATCAATTAATCGAAATACAATTCGATTAATCGATTCCCAAAATCGATTAATCGAAACCCAAATCGATTAATCGATTCTCAAAATTGATTAATCGAGATTCAAATTCGATTAATCGATCCCAAATCGATTAATCGAAGTCTCCAACATAAAGCAGTCGATTCTTAATTCGAGTGGTCGAAATTCTGAAATAGATTAGTTGATCCCAAATCGATTAGTCGATTTCTCCAGGTTTCTTTCCTCCAGCCACTGGAGATGCTCAGTCGATTAGTCGATTTTCAAATCGACTAATTGAAATCGGGCTTACCTGACTTTTCAACTTCTGGGCCCAAATCGATTAATCGAACTCCAATTTCGATTAATCGATTTGGCCAGATTCAGCCTCCTTTCGGGCTGTTCTTCCAAATCATTCTCAAACAAATTTTCTTTCTTTTTCTAAGCCTTCATCCTATGTTTTCAAGAAATTTCGACTGCAATCAAACCTCTATAATCTATGCATTTAATTCACACAAAATTTACCTCAATCAAATAACAATTTGATTGGATTTCAAGGTTGGAATGGCTAGGGTTCCAGCTTTGGCTATAACGGATCCTTGTCGCGTCGAATCCGGCTTTTGTTGTTCAATCTCCCTTCCAACAAGCCACAATAACTCCCTTGCATTAACTAGCTTCTCCCTCTCTCTCTCTCTCTCTCTCTCTTCTTTACTCTCCTTAATAATTCAATAAATGACTTTAGGGTTCTTTAACCCTTATATCCCTACTCTCTTTGTGTTGAGCACATACACCTAGATAGGTGTATGGGACTCCAGATTTACACTACACTCCACCTACTTACCTCATATTCACATCATATCCGTTCATCACTTCTCGAGTCAACTAGTAAACTCCTACTTGGTCAAACTTATGACCAGTCGAGCACGGATCCCGAGGTCACCGTTTAACGTAAATTTTTGGGATATTACAAATTTCCACAGATGCTTCTATATGGATACGATAAAGCATTGACTTAAGAAGAGGATAGTGTTGAATCAGAAATTGATCCATTCAAAAAATTGCAAACAACTGATGTATGCATGTATCGCATATATAGCAGTTGCTATAGAACTACTTAGATTATAGGAGCTGCTAGAAAACTAACTGTATATGTAGGTTCATAGCAGAACATAGCAGTTTGATATAAAACTGATCAAATTATAGCAGCTGCTATAAAACTATATGTACGTATAGGTGTATAGCTGATCAGCAGTTTGGTACCATGATTTACTTATGGGTGCCTATAAAAGCAGTTTGGTACCATGATTTAAGTCAATCCCACCCAATAGTTGTTTAGAAACCAATCAAACAGACACAAAATTTTAAAATAATATAAATAACAAGAGTCACTCACTTTAAATGAATTTGGGTTGGTATAGCTTGTTCTACTTTCAGGTTATCTTCTTGTAAACCATCCTCTGAATTATTTACAGCTGTTTGCATTAAGAGAAGCAAGTTAGTTTAATGCATAAGATGGAACAACAAAAAATAAATGCATAAGATGAAACAGCAAAAAGAAATTAGATTTATCACTCTAATTAGCAACAACTCCTATTCTCTACAGTTGGATTAGGTATTAGTAGTCCCCACATATCAGAGTTTATAGAATTATATTTTGCAATGAAATTGCATTTAATGATTGATAAATGTGAACATTACCATATATGACTGCAGGATTTATAACAGTATTTATGAATGGGGTACCTTGTGAGATTCCAAATGGACCAATCGACATGAAAGCTATGTTTGGTCAAGATGCAGTGGTACTGGACTCATCTGGAGACCCTCTCTCTGTCAACCAATTTGGAGTAACATTGCAGAGCTTGCAGCTTGGTGAAAGCTATTTTTTGGTCTCTCTCTCTCCCACACGCTCTCTCACTCCCTTATCTCATTGTTTTTAAAGATTTATGGGGTACCTATGCATTGGGTTCAAGTGAGGCATAGGCTCAGTCGATCTAGACCACCCATGTGGTAGACCGCGATTTAAAGACTGATATATATCAGCTGGGTTCCAAGGCGATACATGTCAGATAAATCCGATACATATCGGCCAATATGACCCGATATTTTACCTGTTGAATAAGATATTTGGCCAAATTAAATTCGGAGTATATATTGTAACAGATGGGGCCTTACCCGAGACATATTGGCCTATATGATATCGGATGTGGCTGATATTTCGAAACCATGATGGCAGAGTATTGGATGTGCTAATCACTCTTATCATGCTTTGAATGCAAAGGACAAGAGCATGGCCCCAAAATAAGTACAATAGCATCAATATACAGGGTTCCCATAAGATCTAGAAACTCAGAAGTGCTGATGTTCAGACTAACTTAAGTCAAAGCCACAGAGGAACCATCGGCAATAGATACACCCTATGGAAAAGATAGTGGCTTCTCATAAGCACATACACAACTACTAACCGTGACAATAGAAAGAAGTAATAATCTAGTGCCCACAAGCCTAAGCTACATATCCTTTTCAACACAATCAACATCATAAATTCACAACAGACTGGCATGCACATGGAAACAACTTAGCTGAAGTTTATACACCTATATGACTCAAAATACAAAAAATTTAACAAGAGGTTAAAGAGCTAAGTGCAAACTAGGTGGTAGAACAAAATAAAAAATCATGTGGTAAGAAAGATTGCTTGCAGCAAAATTTGAAAAGTTGCCAGCAACATTGCGTATGGAAATACAAAGTAGAGGGCAAAGCATCAATGACATTTTCTAGTGTATAAAAATTTCCTAAGTCTAAATCATTTGGTTAATGAATAATTTGGCGTATTAATTTATCTTCTCAAACAAAGAAACAGGAAATGCTCATAAATGCACTCACTAATACACGTGTCATGCTCTCTCATGTACAAAAGATCACCACTATAGCTGCACTCGTAACTTTCCCATGTGTTCTTGCATTTGCACTCTGGGCATTGGCAAGCAACTTTTTCTTTGCACTCGTCTACATCTGAAATATCCAAACGTGTGCAATTGAATTAGCAGCACAGATACATTTCATTGTTGACTATAATCTACATAAAAGGGAGATTGCATCCTCGCAAAAATAAATTTCTGTTGGGCACGGCCAAGAACAAGAACAACTTTGTCTATCCATTTTCCTAGTTTTTGTATTATTATACACTTTTATATAGATATAATGTTGGAATTGGGCGTTTACCCCAGTGCTGCCTTCAGAAGTTGTAGCATTGAGGTCACACGTTCAACACCATGCTCACCCTTAAAAAAATGTAGTTGTAATATAGTCCTATTAATTCAATTACAGTCTTCTAATCTATGTATGTAATCATTGGTTAATTGCCGTACCTAAATAAACGAGGGGAGACAATCATTTAAAGAAAATCTGTTGGTGGACATTGCTAAAAGTAAAAAGAACATCATTTACCTTGATCGTGGTTTTTGGTATTATTAATCACTTCCATATTATATTAAGTATCCCTATTAATCTAAATACACTCTTCTGGAACTTACTAATTTTATGTAAAAATTAGAGAGCAACTCCTATAACTATTTTACATAGATAGTGCCATGAGATGAGGAGCACCCATTTTGGCCGCCACTTGTACCTCACTCAGTCTGAAAATCAAAGATATCAAATCATTCGAACCATCCAATCGAAGTATTTTTATGGACGCATTAAATTGCTCTGATTGGATGGTTCCAATGCTTTGATATACGTGATTTTCAGGCTAAGTGCAGTACAAGTGATGGATATCCACATGAAACACTTGAAAAGATTAAAAAAAAGTATGCCACGTGGCCTAAAAAAAGGGTGGTTCTCATGGGAAATATCTATAAATGCTTTCACATCCCATTATTCCATAAAATTGATAATTGTGCAACTATCCCAATAAAGGCCTACAAAAATATTGACCCAAGTAGCATCAACTATCCCAACATACACATTACAAGATGCCGAATTGGGTCTGAAATACCGCTAATTGAAAAAATTAAGATCAAATGAAAAGGTACCTTCACATTTGTTGATCCCATCACCCTTAAATCCTTGCAGGCATCTACATCCCTTGGAATGATCTTCCTGCATGAACAATTATGAAGTCACTTAAACTAGAATGATGGAAATAGCCCAAGAATTATTTAAGGACCATTAAATAAAAATCAAGATGCTTACTACACAAGCAGAGTAAGTCCGTCCATCATGGTTTTTCTGCCAACACCCTTCGTTGTTAATTTCATAGCGCCTAGATCCCGAAACTATGGCAGGACGACTGTTAAGACCTGAAAAGTGTCACTGTAACTTAGGCTTTGATTAGACCCTTAGCCATCTAATAAAGGTTTGTTAAGTGTTTTCTGTAGATAATAAACAGCAGTGCAATAAGGCCAGAAATCATGTTAAGGAGCCCATATTGGCACCAGAAATCCCTCAGAAGGATAAACATTGAATCCAGCCTCACGCAGCTTCCTCAAAGCTTCAAAGGATTCAGAAAACTATGCTTCGCACAGTCCTCGCGAGCTTCCCAAGACTTCACAACAAGTGCTCGCGCAGCTGAGTAACAGAAGGCTTCAGAAGCACAACCTCGCGCAGCTCTCGTGAAGTTCAGAAGTTAAAGGTCGCGCAGTCTCGCGCAGTTTAAGAAGACCCTCGCGCAGTTCGCTCGAGCAATGTCAAGAGAACCTGTCGCGCAGTTCAGAAATGCCTCACAGCTATCGCGAGTATCCTCGAGAAGATCTATCAAGAAAAGAAGCTGTCGCGCGATTCAGGAAGAAAGCAGCCTCGTGAAGCCAGAGTTAGCCTCGCAAAGTGAAATGGAATGCTCACGCAGTTCTCGCGCTATTCACAAGTAATAATCCAACCGCGCAAAGCCCAATCCAGCGAGAGCTTAACTATCTACCTCGCGACTGCTCAAAGCATTAAGAAGCTGCAACCCCGCGGCGTTTGAAGTTCTAATGTTAAACTCAACCACGCGAAGAATAGAGCTACCACGTGACAAGTCTGGGAATCGACTGCAACCTGACAAAGCTCTGAACTCCAACTTCCAT
Organism: Chloranthus sessilifolius; assembly: GCA_021018995.1. Lineage (NCBI taxonomy): Eukaryota > Viridiplantae > Streptophyta > Magnoliopsida > Chloranthales > Chloranthaceae > Chloranthus > Chloranthus sessilifolius. Next base: position 121,269,758 of record CM037592.1, read on the forward strand.
CAATCTGTAGAGGACTTTTTAGGAATTTCTAAGGATTAGGGCACACACTCCCACACTCAAATCTCCATGCACGTGCCCCGATGCATCCAAGGATCATTAATAGGCCACGTGGCATCGCTAAAATTAGGGTTTCCTAACCCTAATGCACGCCACACCCACTGCTATATAAACCTAAGCCTGGTTTAGGTTTAAGGAGGGTAGCAGGCCGGAGAGTTCAGTTTTTGCTCCGTTCTGTTTTTGGCATTGTAGTCTTATTTTTCTGTAGTTGTAAGTAGTTTTCCTTTTCCTTTTTCTTCTCTCCATGGCCTAGCATTTGCTAGCCATACCTTTGTATATTTATTAAGTTTAGATTAATGGAATTTGTGATTGGGTGTTACACTTTTATGGGATTCATGTGTTTGGGAGTTGCTCTGTGCAAGGCTGCTGCCTTGTGGTCAGCTATTGCTTTGGCTATGATTCAAAGCAATGGAGGACTGATTCTAAGGTCCCATTCAGATCCAAGTTACCTATGTGTCTGGGCCATCATGGTCCTATACAGCCTTAGCCCCACCACAGGACCCACTAGATCTGAAATCCCCATGGAAGCCTGAGCTGGTAGCCTTGTGACCATGGTGGTGGCAGCAATATTCTTGTTTTGTTTTAGGCTCCGTGAGGAGGATAGCCTCTGGGATAGTCTGTGACCATTTAAGTGGACAGGTTATAGCCTTAGGGTGAATCCAATTCGCCGATCCAAAATGGATCCTTCTTCTCCGAGCCTGAGCTTGTAGCCTGGTAGGAGATTGTACAGACGCAGACTCCCCTATATTAGTATAGACCAGTCATCAGATGTTAGATATGATCTGGGTATGGAGATTGTAGGCTTGTGACTGGACCATTGTAGTCTCACTCAAGCAATGGACATCTAGATCGAAGGTGGTACTCAATCTCTTGCTGGTTCTATGTGTCTAGGCTATCATGGTCCTTTACAGCCTTAGCTCCACACATAGAGCTTTAGAGGTTGAGGTTCCCTATGGATTCCTGAGCTTGTAGCCTGGATGAAGTAGTGCTTACAATGATTAACTTGTTTTGACCCATCTCTGGATTGTGGTTCCCCTATGGGATAGTCTGTGCCCATTTAAGTGGACAGGTTATAACCTTAAGGGATTAGATCATGGCACAGGGATGAGTTGAATTCTTTCTCCTCTGTTGTTAATTTCACGGTGCCTAGATCTCGAAACTATGGCAGGACGACCACACAGATGCAACATATAAGAAATGAGATTAAAGAACACTCCTTTTTGCTTTTGCAGATTGACATTTTCCAAATTCTAGTCTTATTAAAATATTTGGAGTTAGAATCCAACAATGAAAAAAAGCATCAGTCAATTTTATGTTCATCTAGGCAAGAGATAAATGTAAGTTGGTCTTTTGATTAATTTATATAAAAGTATAAAAGATCTAGCGGCGATGATTACACAAGGAACTGACTAGGGAAATGAACATCGGCTCTTTTGTTTAGTAGAAAACATATATAATTTTACAAAAAAGTATTAAATTATAACATAAATAAACATTACTTTTTCCATGGATGACGAGGACTAGAGATAATTGCTACAAGAACGCTCATCCAGGCCTAATTGCTACAAAAAAATTACAGAGCAACGTTATAGAAAATTGAAGCCTTACTAAAAAAAATTACAGATCAACAATGTGAGGAGCTTGTCGAGTCAACTTTTGACCCATACCTCCCTATAAAATGCTGGGACTTGAGACTAAGCATCAAAATGATCATAAAACAATGTGCAAGGACAAAAGGAGGTCCAAGGAAAAAAATTCAGAAGATTAAAGTTTTCAACAAATAACTTGCAAGCAGTAACAGTAGCACTCCTATCATGCCAGCATCCACCATTATTATCCAAGCACTCATTTGTTTCTATATCTGTATAGACCCATTTAAATAAGAAAGACGAATATGAAACACCACAGAAAAGAGCACCTTAGAGGGTTATTAAAATAATAATAAAATTAGGAACCAGAGTCCAGATTAATTACCTCTGTCATATTCATAATAAAATTAGGAATTGTGGGTAAACAATCCCTTTTCCCTCCTCCTTTTTCCGGACTTGGAACCGGCAATACAAACAAAATTGAATTGGTGGAGTTAAAAAGGGGTTAATTAAGAGAAATATAACCTAACATTATCTTAATTTATAGCAAAAACACAAATAAAAGTTCAAGAAATTATAAGATGTCTCAATAGGTCCAACAAGTAACATAAAGTCCAGAATATGCTACGGGCATGTCCAATAGATAGAATCTAATAAAATTGGGTTTTACGGGTGGGCCACTGAATTATATTTCCCACTGCATTTCCTAAGGTTCCTTCTTCTGGCAATTGCACATCAGGAAAGAAGACAGTATCTACAATGATGTCATGTAAACCCTCCTCAGCATGTGTCGCTGATAGTCTTCCTTCGGCGGCGATATCTTGCCTCCATATCAATTTACAACGGCCACCTTGTTGTGTTGAAGATGCGCCCGTTAGAGGAATCTATAAATAATATTATTAAAATATTATATTAATGTTCATTGGATAATATAAATAAATATTAAATTAATACCTGTGAAGATGAACCGATGCTCTGGGGGGTGGAAGGTGTTTGAATATTGGAATGAGGGACTTGTGAGTTCCTCATCCACTCTTGCAGGTGAAGTACAGTCTCTGATAACTTACTATATTGGAACTGCAAGGTCTCCTGAGTTGACTGTTTCTTTCATATTGTGCTAATATAAGGTGTCGTGTACTTGACTCGAGTCTTGGAGGCACCAAAACCCATTCCCTTCACCTGACCTCTTGAATCAGGTCCAAATATCTGTAAATAAAATTATTAGTATATATAGAACAATTTTTAGTAAAACAATTTAGAGATCCAGTGAAGGTTAAAAAACTCACAGTGGCAACAGTGTCATGGTCTAAATCTTTCTCAGCAGATTCAGGATTTGAAGCATGTAAGGCCTTTACTGCAATCTACAAGATAAATGAAAAATAGTGAAGATTTATTTAGAGATTAACCAAATGATATTATTCTTACCACATGGTCCAAAGCAGTGCCATCTTTTCCCGAATGGGAAGTCAACCATAAAGTTGTCCTATCAGGACTCTTCCCAGTTTTCTCCCTCTGCTCATAAAGGTTCTACAACATAGATTAGGGATTATTTAGTGAATAATTAAATATTTTTATTATAAATAACAATTCACATACCAATTCTTGGCTACGACTGCCCCGCCTTTTCTTTCATCCTTTTCCTACTCTGACTACCAGATAAACTCTTTGATTGGTATTCGGGTGAGGAAAAGTAAGTGATAAGCAAGTTCCAATCTTCCTCCCTAACACCCGGTGGCGTATTAGCTTTTCTCTCTGTGTCATTACTATATTTTTTATAGTGGTTGGTGTATAGGGTGCTCTTCCACTTTTTCCATAGGTCGCCAACCTTATATATAAACCATTCCTTCCTCTCTTCCGGAATAATATATTCAAGCTACGAACAAAATAATTTAGTTAGTAGCAGTTGAATATTTACTTTAATTGAAAAATTAATGGGGCATAAATGATTCAAATATATTCATAGCGACAACATCCCAAACCTTCTCTTTAACCTCCAAGGGAACTTCCTTTCATTTTTTCACAGTTGGAGAAATGTATATCCTCATAATACGACTAATGCATGAGGCCAGTTGTGCGGCATGGGGCCCTGTGGGGCCAGAACTATTGAAACTTACCTCAATAGGGGCCATATATCACTGTCATATATAATTTCACCAAACAATATAGTAATATAAATTTAAAATATAAAGTATTAATAAAGATAACAATCAAGTAATCAATATAAGATAACCACTTTAAATTGTAATTTGAAAAAAATAATCATTGCACACTGATCAAGCAATCAATAACAAGTTCAATGATGTCTGTCACTCAAACTTATAAAGATAAATGTGAAACAAAGTCAACAATGAAGATAAACAATACTAGTTTATTTAAAAAAATTAATCTTTCCATATTGATCAAACATTCATCCTTGCACATTTTCTATGTTATCGTCTTCTATGGGAGAGAGAATTTCGTTCATTCTTATTTCGAAGACTAATGGGTCCTCATAGGCATCTGCATCCCTATTCATTCTTTTTGGAGCATCTAAGACAACATACGATTTCTCCTCCTTGGGCTTCGTAGGATCTTTGCAGTAGAATACTTGCGTTGCCTGAGAAGCAAGGATAAATGGTTCATCTTCTTCTTTTGTCTTTCTCTGTAATCTATCTAAATCAACAATCCGCAAATTTGTATTTGGGTCAACTTTACATCCATTGACACTATCATCAACATGTACCCAATCACAATAAAATACTATTTCTTTGAAGTCATAGTAATCCAAATCCAAAATTTGTTGGATGACACCGTAGTATATGACATCCTCAACCACGGGGTTCATATCCCTAGGGTCTGACACACGTGTAGTTAAAGCCTTCAAGGAGACTCCGCTATTTTGTGTCATCATATTCTTTTCCGACTCGGTTGTATGATATTCATACCCATTTATAAAATATGCATTATACGAAATTATTGTAAACTTTGGGCCATCAACAGGTCTTTTCAAAGTAGAATTTTCTACGGTTTGTAGTTGTTGCTTAAGCCACGGAATGTATTCCATAACCATGTCTCTACGCAGATTACTTCTGCCCTGAATAGCAGGTATGTGGCTTTGTCGGTATGACTGGTACTTCCTGCACATGAAAATTTTGATGATTGTGAGCGTAAACTAACCTAACTAACAAACTAATTGCATAAATAATTGAAATCTTACTTTTCCCACTCGGCATTGCCTGCAAACTGGCTCAATACCCATTTCCTTGCTTGTTGGTACTTTACATTATCAAGGAAATATTGCTTTCTTTTTTATCTATAGGATAGCTGCATTCACTCTGATCATCCAAACGTCCTCGCGTATGACTTCCATTACTACCGTCGAGGATGAAATTCATTAGTATGTCATTGCTTCATCCATTAGGTAGCACTCTGTAATACATCCTTCTAGATATGTTTGATTCACTACGTATCGTTTATACGTTTTCATCATCGTGATACATTTGTTGTTAATTAGAATAAATATCAAATGCGTCAAACTAAAAATAATCATATATCTGAATGTTGTATTTACCTTTCAAAAGGATACATCCATCTATATCTGACAGGTCCACAAATTTGAGCCTCCTCCACCAAGTGCACAACAAGATGTATCATAAATACAAAAAAAGAAGGTGGGAAGTACATCTCAAATACGCATAGTATTTCGACTACGTTTTCTTTCATCTTCAATAGTTCTACACGGTTTATGACCTTCGAACATAACACATTGAAGAATATTGACAAATTTTGAATAGCAGCGCGCAGTGCCTTTTGATCTGGCTTTTTAAAAGCATGCATCAGTAAACGGGTAGGAGTTGTTGCATGAGGATGTGATAGTCATGCGACTTGAGATTTTTTAGTTCCCCATCCTTTAAATTCACATTGTTGTCCAATTTTCGCTATACCCGATAGGAACCTTTAAATGATATAAAGTCTCACAAACTATTTTTTTCTCTATTGGGGAAAGAGTGTACGAAGCTTGAGGACAAGTGATCTTGTCATTCCTAACTTCAGGCCATAATTTTTTCCAACGACTAGTGAATCCCATATACTCTAAGTCTTGACGAGCTGCAAGTCCATCCTTAGTCTTACACTTTATGTTCATAATTTTTGCAAAGAGAGTTTCAGCCACATTTTTTTCGATGTACATCACATCCAGGTTGTGGCAAATAGGTAATTTCTGTACACACAAAGGACATTTCAATAGGCAAGATTCATACATATGAAGAATAAAGTACAAAATGTAAGTAAAAAAATGATTATAATAAACCTCCCAATATGGCAAGTCGAAAAAGCATGACCTCTTTGACCATGGGGTATCATCATTTTGACACTTCTTTCTCTTCAGGCTTGTTGGATCCTTTCCGAACTTGGTCTTGATAGTTTGCAATTTGTATAGTAGTTCAGAACCACTCAAGCGCCGAGGAGATAAACGAAGTTCTTCCTTGCCATTAAATTATGATTTTTTATGCCTACGGGGGTCCGACATCTTTAAAAATTTTCTGTGCCCCATGTAAGCAAACTTCTTTCCATGTGTCAACCACACTGATTCTGTCCCTTCACAACAAACATGACAACCATATCTTCCAGCGGTCCTGCATCCCAATAAATGAGCATATGCTGGAAAATCATGAATCACCCATAACAGAATAGCTCTCATAGTGAACTTACTCTGAGTGTAAGAGTCGATACAAGCTCTTCAACTCTTTAATGAGCGGTTGCAAGTAGATGTCAATGTCATGTCCAAGACCATTTTTACCAGGAATCAACAGTGATAGCATCGTAAACTCTTTCCGCATGCATAAAGAGGGTGGAAGATTATACGGAACAATCATGACAGGCCAACAACTGTAGGAGTTATTCTTATTACCGAAAGGATTGAATCCATCTGTTGCAAGTCCCAAACGAACATTACGTTCCTTGACAGCAAAGTCACTCCATGTACTATCTACTTGTTTCCAACATGACGAATCTATAGGATGGCGCATGGTTGCTTCATTGGGTACTGATCCTACTTTTGCATGCCACGTCATATCCTTTGCAATCCATGGTACACTGTACATTCTTTTCAACCTAGGAGTTAATGGAAAATATCTTAATTTTTTCCACGGAACCCGTTTACTATTCACTTTTGTGTCAATCACCGACTTCCACCTGCTTTCACCACACGTAGGACATTCCTTGCGTTCCGCGTGCTCTCTCCAGTAAAGTATACAATCATTCCGACATGCATGAATTATCTCACACTCCATACGCAAGGACTTGATCATTTTCTTAGCAATATATGTTGTCTCTGGCAAAGTATTCTCTTTGGGAAATTTTTTTTTAATCAACTTTAACAATTCAGTGAAACTATTATCTGACTGATATTTTGCCTTCATGATCAGCAACTCAACAGTCACTGATAATTTAGTTTTCTCGCTTTCACATGACGAAAATAAGGGTTGTACTGCATCCTCCATCAACTTCTGAAAATTAATATTCTCGGATAAATCATCTTCAACATCTCCAACTACTTCATCCGTGAATGTATGCTCACTGATCCCAACATCTTGATTTTCAGGTAGATGACTAAATGTGTTGTTCACCATATTCATAATTTCTGAGACTTGATTATTAGTGTAATTATTAATGGGTGTACCGACCCCTTCAACTATATGCCTTTGAGGAAAGCTCTCTCCATGATGGACCCATGTCGTGTACTACTGCCATATCCCATCACATATTAAATGTTCTTTAATAACGGCAAGTGTTTCCCTTCCTTTCGCAATATTACGACAATTCTTACAACGACAACAATACCAATCGCCGGTCCCCAATTTATCGCTATTGGCTTTTATGAACTTAATGAATGAGTTAACTCCTTCTATGTATTCAGCTATATGCCTTCCAGCGCTCATCCACTCCTTGCTCGGAGGTATGGATATCAAAGACATCTTCTACAATAAAGAAGTCTGTTGTTAGAGAGAACATGATAAATTATGTTTCGAAATACATCAACACATGAAGATTACTCGCTAATTAAAATACGTCAACACATGAATCACTGTATTTGCATATTGCTTTATCAGTAAGTCAACTCATTTTGCTCTTTATATAACCTTAATTACAATGTATACAATAGGCCTTTTATTTTTTACCTTATTGGTATTTATTAAGAACTGAAAAGGTTGTGATGTGATTTTGATTTAAGAACTGAAAAGCCATTGAATGACCAATTTTTTCTCTCATTTTAATGACTATAGAGAATGAGAAAGTAACCTTTTGACAACATTCAACGGCTAAAAGCAAATCAATAAACTTAATAACTATATCAATCTAACCCTTATTGGGTCCTCCATAGATATTGAAACACACAAAATGTGTGGAAATCCATCATTTTTATGTTAGTGACGTCTTCCGTAAATATCGGGGCAAACAAAATCAGCAGAAGACAATCTTTTAATTTAGTTAGTTGGTGTGATAGTGAGGCTAAAGCGGGCCAAAGTGAACCTATATACCCTAAAAAATAATATATTTTAATGGCTAAGCACTCTCAAGATACATGTTTATGATTAGAGAAGAATACTTAACAAGTATACAATAACTAAGGGAATTTAGTTAAGATCTAATAATATCCATGTACGTATAGTTTCCATTATTCAGTGGGTCAGATAAATAGCAATCAAGTAGTAAAGCTTAAATAAATCAAATGATTACACAAAAAGCTAAGAGAATTGCTAGTCCAGCTATCCAACCAAATCAACCTATTTTCCTTGCTACTGAAAGCACCCCATAGCCAGAATAATAATAATAATATGACAACTTGCAATAAAATTTAATAGCAGATTGGCATGAATAATATAAATCCACCTTGAATCTCTTTAAAGCAACTGAAATTACTCATTTAAAAAAAATAGCAGTAATAATCAACAAAAAAATATCTCATGCAATCTCCGTAAACTAATTTGAGTTCGGGGAAGATTCCGAGGTTGAGAAACCTCACCCAAACAAAATAAATTATTGGGAAAATTTTTAACTGGCTTTTTTTTTTTTGATCGGTAAACAGAATAACTTCTTATTTGGTGTAACTTTGACTTGTGTCTAGAATGAATTTTCCATGTGCATTATACAGAATTCGATCATACAACAGATAGATGAAAACCCTAATGCTGAATGGGAAGCTGCCATGAATCCTCGTTTCTCCAATTACACTATGAGCCTAAACAAGTTGTTGAATCCTCATTTTTTTAATTCTCAGTTTTTAATGCATTGTATGCCTATTTCCAACTGTCCTATTTGTTTCTGTCACTGACCTTCCTGTTGTATGTAAATTGGTCAATTCAAGCATCTCCTTGGAGTAAAAGCTGCCCCTAAGAATACTTTTGAGACTATTCCAGTAAAAACCCATCCCAAATCCTTGAAGTTGCGTAAGCAATTTGACGTAAGAGCAGCTTGGCCTCAATGTAGCACCATTGGAGATATACTTGGTTAGTCCCCTAAAATATCTTTGTTAATTTAGAATTCATTCAGTTGAGAGGCTGATCATATTCTACTTTGCATATCAACGTCTGGGCCAACCTTCAAATCTCCAAATAAAAGATCAGGTAACCTGTTTTTTTTTTTGGCTTTAGTTATCATTAACTTAAGGAATGGCCTTACAAATAACTTTTGACGGGTTTATTGATGGGGCAGGGGCATTGTGGTTCTTGTTGGGCTGAGAATTTAGCATTTTAACTGCGTAAAACTATATTTTAGAGTTTCCTCATACTCAAGTCAGAGACCTCCTAGAAAGATATATACGTGTTGACACTCATGTCGTCGAGCAAGAATAGCTGCAACCTCCTCACCAAATTGAGAAATGGGCTCATAATGATTAAGCTCCTCCACATGCTTTTTGATGTCCTGACATACTCCTCCAAAGATATTATCTCTCTCTACACTTGGCAATACCACGAATAAGCCGATAAATTTGTATATCAATTTTGATTGAGATAAATGTCTCTTCAAGCTTACTCGATTATAGGACAACCGACTCATAGAACATAAAAGTGCATGAAATCTTAGGATCCACGGAATTAAACGACCAGTCAAGAATAATGGCATTATCATTTCAATCGGAACATCAAAGGATCCAGGTATAGGTTTAAGAATTGACCCCGTCAAAAGAGGCATTTCCTTCTTATGTTGAATATGCAATGTAATAGCCCGCTTCCATTGAAGATAATTCTATGAATTTAGTTTGAGAGTGGCTATATATACTAGCAGGAATATTTTTTCAAACCTTATGGATATGTATGTATCAACCATAACGAAAAACTTTGAAGCAAAACACTTAACTAATCTTAAAACAAGAGTGGAAAAAATAAGCTCCATCAATACTGATAACAGTATTGAAGTAGCAAAAAAATTGACACAACAACCATCAACCATTAAATAACAGCAAGACTGCATATATGTGCTTCATCATATACATCACATCACCAACCACCAAAAACCCAGAAACAAAGAAGCGCTTCAAAGATGCATCATCAACCACCAAAGACAGAGAAGCACTTCAAAGATGCATCATCAACCACCAAAGGTACAGCAGCACTTTCTAAATTTACTTCTCCAAATTTTTTGCCTGAATTTTTCCCCGAACTTACCGAACTGTTTTGAATTTTAACTTTGCCCAATTATTGCTGAAACCAAACTATGCTCGGAAGCACAAAACCAAACTTGTATACCCAAAGAAGATAAGGCTTCAGGTATTGGAAAGAACACCTAAATTAATAAATGTTCTTGAACCATAAAATTAACAGCCAAAATCCATGGATTAAAGAAAACAAGAGAGCATAAACACCCGGATGTTAATTTAATAAATCTAATGAGGGTTCATGAGCAAATTGTTTCCAATTTGGGCTATTTTTTATTATTCATTTCACCAACTAAAAGCAAACTATGAACCCCAGCAATCAAATATAAATGGATTCAATCTCGGTAATAAATATCACATAGAAAGAATCATAATCAAAATTTTCTTTTCTTGAAAAATTTTAAGAGCCAAAATCGAATATAAATATAACCTACAATTGATAAAATAGAATAACAAACAAGAAATGAACATACCTTATGTCGTTATTTTTCTAGGGTTTTTGCGATGAGTCCAGAGAGCGGTGAGAACCCTAACCCTAGCTGTGATCTCTGATTAAACTCTCTCTAAATGAGCGGTAGCCGGCTGCAGCAGGCGACAATGGAGTCGCAGGATTTACCTAGGGATTTTTTTATTTTTTTAGAGAGATGACGAGGGAGAGGAAGAGACGGGTTGATGGTTGGGAGAGAGAGAGAGAGGGAGAGGGAGAGACGGATGAGAGAGGGTCTTTAGTTTATTTTAGTTTATTTGAGATGCTTTAACTTGGATGAGAGAGGGTGTCTATTCTATATGCTTTAAGTTGGGCGCTAAATTGGGTTTATTTTAGAAGGGTGGGGGGGTAACCATCATGAAAATAAGACGATAGAAATCGTCTTATTAACTGTCTTAAAATTTTGTGCCTTTGATTAGCATGTGACAGCCTCATTTCTAAATTTAAGACAGTCACATACTGTCTTCTTTAAAGACGAAAAAAAAACTGTCTTATTTTATGTCTTTTTTAGGTGTTTTTGATGTAGTGTGCTAAACGTTGGCTAGTCGGCTTTAGCAGCTAAGGTTGCCTACGGTTTTAACTAATTTGGGTTTTTCTAATCCTAATTGGTTTAACTAAAAATGGGAGTGTCGGCCCGTTATGCACGGGAGGATTAACTCCGTTCCAGGCTACCCTCCGTTGTCTTCCTTGGGCAAATCGGTTTAATGGCTATGATTGGTTTTAAAATATATGATGAGTGGTATAGACCTAATTGGATCTAGGCTAAGAATTTTGAGTGAGATTTCCTAAGAGTTGAATCTAAGGCTAGCTTTTCTTCCTATCGGAGTACTCGGGAATTGAAGCAAGTGGGTCAGCCCCACCGTGCTTGACTACTCTACGAGATTTCTAGAAGAGAGTTGCAGTTCTAAGAGCCAGATACTTAGAGTGCAACTCTGCTCTATTTCGGAATCTCAGAGCTAACCTCGAGTTTTCTAAGAGAAAATAAGCAAAAAATTGTGTTCAGAATGGGAGGGTAAGGACACTATTTATAGTATACGACCGATTATACTTTGTAAGTTCAGCGTATAATCTGAAATTATACGCTGGAAGTCCGGCGTATAATCAGAAATATATGCTGGGAGTCCAGCGTATAATGAATTATATGCTATGGTATAATTCGGTTGGCCACCAGTTGAAATCGGTTAAGTGGCCGGATGACCGGATCGGTCTAGAGGGTTAGAGTCCGAGAAGGACTTTCCTTAAGTATGCGTTGTAAGTTTAATGTATAATCAGGAAGTCGGAGCAGTTTGATTATACGTTGGAATTCCAGCGTATAATCCGGAGAGGTTCAATCATTGAGAGGAAGAGTCCCGGTACGCCAATGGGGCTATTATATGCAATGGTTCTTGTGTATAACCGATTATACGCCTGAAGTCAGACATATAATCCGCAGATTTATCAGGGTTGAGTGATTCGAGCTTTTATCGTACTAAGTCTTAACCTATTGCAAGTGCACAATAGAGATTGCAACACTAGTATAGGATCGTTCCCACAGGGAAGGTATTTCTCTTTTATAGTTTCGTTTAGTCTATAAACTTATACTTGTCTTTTAAGATTTTAAACTACCGGAGAAATATGAATAAAGAATGGTTTGTTTAAAACTAATTGCAAAAAATAAAACTAAATCATCCTCCTTCTAGATTATGGTTGTTAACCACAATCCTTCAGTTCTCGGATGTTTATCAAGTTAAAGTACTGTTACCGTATTTCAGTCCTCTGGAGTTTGGGCGTCAATCAAAAACTAGAATTCCTTAACACATATTTAATCTAATCAACAGTTCTCCTAAAATTTGGGTATCAATCAAACTAAAGAAAATTAAACATGGAAAAGTAAAATCGTTACACTAATCTGTGAATTTTCAATCAGAGTCATCAATTTAAGTAAAAAACTTTTATATGTTTACAAATCAACACAAGTGCATGAAAATAAATCTAAACTAGAAAGCAATAAAAAGAACTTTCATCCCTCAGTTACAGGCCTCAATTGCTCCTGAGAAATTACAGATACTCTAGTCTAATCTTCCAGCTCCCAATTGCAGCCGTCAATTGCTCTCGAGAAACCTTGGATATCTAAACTAAACTAAACTAAAGTTGATCGGAAGAAAACCTAACCTCAGTCGTCAATTGATGCCAAGAATTCCTTCGATAACTCTTCTCCTATGTCGAGCTCTCTTATATATAGATCATAAGGAGTCGGTTTACATTATTCTAAGTCTAATAAAAGAAGCAACTAAAAATAAAAGATTCCTAATATACTTCTAACTTCTAATCCTAGTTTACCTTGCTTTGGATAGTTGATGCGCTCTAGGATTGCTCCTCGATTTCAACAACAGAGTCATTTAGGAATCTCTCCTCATCAATTTTCTCGAATCCTTGATCTACCAGACTTCTAATTCAAGAGGTTTTATAATTATATGCATGGCGGTGTAGATCTCAGGTTCAACAGCAATAGTGAGCTTCTATTTTTGTAAAATCGTAATCATGATTTCCTTTCTTTCCACAGCTTTCTCTTAGAACGATTCTTCGTTACGAACGATCGCTTTTCTCTTTGTATTGGCTTTCCGCTTGAAGCGTTTCTTAATGAATCATAATTTATGATTTCTCATTTCTCTTTCACTACGTTCCATTGTCTTTCACGATTTCTAGCTTTCAGAAGCGGTTTGGATTGTCTTTACATTCAATCATTTTTCTTACTGCTTTTTGAGTTCATTTTGATGAAAAATAATACTTTGGCTCTCTGTTCTGTTTAACCTTACTATTTGTATATCATCAATTTGTTAGTAGCAAACTGGGGTCTAGCATCACTAAGTTAAGGGTGATAAAATGATATATTCTGTGACTGATCACACCCCCAAATTTAGGCCTTGCTAGTCCCTAGCAAACAAGAAAAATAAACTCATTTAAAACTTTAAATGCCACTTTCGTAGGGAGCACGTATAATATCTCGAAAATTTGAGCGTTAAATAGTGACCTCGGGATTTGTGCCCGATTGATCATAGGTTTGACCAAGTGATGGTCAAACAGTAGAGTCATGAAGTGATAAACTAGTGTGATGTCAATGTGACCTAAGTATAGAGTTAGAGTCTAGTTAATGGTCACGTACACCTATCTCTGGTGTATGTGCTTTACACACAAGCTGGAAAGAGGATATAAGGGTTTAATAACCTAGGTTTCATTGTTTGATTGGTAAAGAGAGTTAAGAAGAGAGATAGAGAGAGAGAGAGCCAAGGTGAGTTAATGGCAAGGAGTAAAGATGGCTGGATTGAAGGGAAGATTGAGCAATAAATGTCGGATTCAACGTGATTGGATTTGTGGGAGCCAAAGCTGGAACCCTAACCATTCAAATCAACCGTTCAATCCTTTAGGAGATTGATTTGAGGTGAGTTTTATTAAAATTAAATGCATAGTTTTGATGATTAAATTCAGTCAAGAGTAATCAAAAATCATAGAATTAAATGGATAGAAAAGAAAAAAAAAAAAGAGAAAAGATTTAGAAGAACAACCCGAAAAGGGACTGAGTTCTGGCCAAATCGATTAATCGATTTTGAGAATCGATTAATCGATTTTGGTCTAGAAGTTGAAAAGTCAAGGATGCTCGATTTTGATTAATCAATCTGGAAATCGATTAATCAATTTTGAAAGTCGATTAATCGATTTGGAAATCGACTAATCGACTGAGTACCTCCAGTGGCTGGAGAAATAAGGCTTGGGGAAATCAACTAATCAATTTGGAAAATCGATTAATCGATTTTGGATTTTGATTAATCGATTTGGGATCGACTAATATATTTTGAATTTTCGACTACTCGATTTGAGAATCGATTTAACCATTTTGGGGATTTTGACTAATCGATTTGGGATCGATTAATTGATTTAGGGTTCGATTAATCGATTTTGGCAGTTTCATTTGACTTCTTAATTGGACCGTGGGGTTCATGGAGGGTCTTGAACCTTCTTTGTTCCATCTTGATTGATATGTTGTATACGTTATGGTGTACCATAGGTGATACGCATGAACACAAGCATAAGGAGTCGTGTGGGACCTTGATGCTTGGACCTTTGGAGACCTGAGGTAGAGAACACCTTGAACATATACTTTAATTGCAAGAGCATATATGTAGTGAATTAGAAATCAAATTTGAAAATATTTTAACTGTGTAAATCTTTATAAAAAGGGTGTGTGTGTGACACCAATAAAGTAAATGAGAATGAGACATCCCCAGGGGATGAGAAAGTGATAATGGCATCAGTGTGATATTAGTAACTGAGACCAAGTAAGCTAATGAGAATGAGACATCCCTAGGGGATGAGAAAGTGATAAAGGCATCAATGTGATGCGAGTAATTTAGACATCCCAGGGATGTAAGTAAGATTGGATAATTACTGATAAGGCCTAGCTAATATAAAGTAACACTTTTACACGGTGAATAACTATATATAAAGCACATGATATTTTTGCTATTTAAGGTTTGAGATATCTACGATCAGGATATCCGTGACTGACGCGCCAATTCGCATACCAAAGATGGAGGTTTATTCGTACACAGTAAACACATCCCAGGGATATTGAGATAAAATTTAACCCCGCCACCTATGAGAAAGGGCTTGGGTAGTATTCCTAGGGATAGATATAACAACTGTCTATTTAGACGACGATGGAGGGTATTCCATCGGGGCTCGATGTTATATTGCTCGGGGACTACTTAAGTTGAAGATTTAAGTTTTGCTTTAGGCTAATCAGTGTAATTCATGATCAGTTTGAGAATAAATGAAACATGCAAACCACCAGTAAACTCAAGGTATAATTGTCATCTTTTAAATTGTTTTTCCAACAAATGCATAGATACATCATGCTTAGAATATCATGGAATATATGTGAGATTTTGACTTATATGTTCATTGTGTTGTTCCCTATTGAGCTAGGATGTAGCTCACCCTTAGACTATACGTCGCAGGTCCAGTGCTAGTAGCGGTCGAGGCTTCAAGAGACGTGGATTCGGGTGATTCGGATTACGTGCCTGGGGACGAGTTGGAGTCCCCTCCTGAGGACTTCTTGTAGGAGACTCCGCTGAGTACCTTGAGAGAGTAGTTTTGAGAGCTCATTGGCGCGGCTTGGTATGTCAAGTCTTTATTTTGATAAACAATATAATTAATTGATATATTCTTTTGGCGAACCATTTGGGGTGATCTGTTGATTCACTGATGGTTCGGATCGGTTCTCTTTTCATGCAGTGGCATGAAAGTAGAACTGTCTTTTGAGTTTATACTTAGAGTAGTATTTTACCTCCGCATCGTATAGTTATTATTCCATTTTGTCTTCATATTGCTTATTATACTAATGTTTCGTACATAGCCATGGGGCATGGTCTAGAGGATCGTGCTGATGGCACGGGTTTTGGGGTACCAAAATTCGGGTTGTCACAGTTGGTATCAAAGCATTTTCTTTTAAAAATTCTGACAATCATTATTTTTGTCAGAGCATAGGGACTTCTGCTAAAGAAAACTTTGTTTTCATGTGCAGACCGTTATGCCTTTTAGAGGAAGGGGCCGACCCAGCGGCGGCCATAGTAGAAGTTTGTGTAGTCGAGATGATTTTATCTCGGATACCAATAGAGTGCATGTAGCAGATAGAGGGTCTTCAGGCAGTGGTGGCCAAGGGAGACAAGATCAGGTAGAGACTTAGGATCGCGATCATCAGGATCGAGATCAGAGAGAACAAGAAAGAGTCAGAGAAAGAAACGAAGACAGAGAGGAGCATTAGAGGATGATGCACACTATGGAAACCATGGTGATTGCCATGGCAAAGCAGGCAGCATCTTTGGCAGCTCATACTGCCCACTAGCAACATCAGCCACCGACACCTCTAGTGGCTCCGACACCGCCAGTGTCTTTTGCATTTACTGAGTTTAGGAGGATGAGACCTCCTAGTTTTTCGGGGCAGGCAGACCCCATGGTAGCTAAGAACTGGCTAAGTGAGATGGAGAAGGTGCATAGTGTACTCACGTGTACAGAGGACGAGAGCGTCCGTTGGGCAGCCTACATGTTGGATGGAGAGGTTGGGCCTTGGTGGAAGTTTGTTTCATGGACTAGGGCTCAGGAGAATCTAGATTTGTCCTGGATGTGGGATGAATTTATTGAAGAGTTCAACAAATAGTACTTCCCAGAAGTGGTGAGGAACTAAATGGAGATTCAATTTTTACTGCTTGTTCAAGGGAAGATGACTGTTAGAGAGTATGAAGTGGAGTTGATGCGACTCGCTCGCTTCGCGCCTGACTACGTCATCATAGAGATGATGAGAGCGAAGAGGTTTCAGCAAGGGTTGAGACCGAACGTGAGGGGAGGAGTAGCACCATTCTAGATGAGGACATATGGAGATGTCATGAACAAAGCACTCGTAGTAGAGGAAGAAAATAATAATAAGTATCACCAGAGGGAACAACAAGGTGGAATGTGGACCAGAGTAGAACGGGGAACTACGAGCCGGTGAACAAAAAGCTGAGATTCGTAGCAAACAATCAGAGACCACCGTTCTAAGGAGGGTATCAAAGACCGGCACAGCAGACCAATCAACAGATGAATCGACGCATGAACTTTTTGATGTACCACACCATGCGGTACATCTATCCGCTGGACTACCAGCAGCGCCTTGCGCAGGAGCAGGCTTGGATTGCGGACACGACCACATTCCATACGGGAGCAGCGGATGCCGACACATTTGGCTTGGTGCCCCAGCAGCTAGACCAGACAGAGCAGCCCGCCCCAGCACCAGATTAGCCGAGGGAGGGGATGGCGTGAGCTTGAGACGTGGACATTTCTTTTGTGGCTGATTTTTGGAGTTTTGATTGTAATTAAAAGGATGTAAATGAATAAATTGTAAATTTTGGGAATTAAATAGTGAAATATACATCATCTTTTTGGAAATTCGCTTGCATTACCTTATATTCTTACCTTGTATGATATATAGTTAATTTTTCGTGATCGGATACGTGACACCACCGTGTGTGTGATACCCAAGTGACGCACCTTTGGGTTCATTTTCGAGGATGAAAATTCCTAAGGTGGGGAGAATGTAATATCTCAAAATTTTGAGCGTTAAATAGTGACCTCGAGATCCGTGCCTGACTGGACATAGGTTTGACCAAGTGATGGTCAAACAGTGGAGTCATGAAGTGATAAACTAATGTGATGTCAATGTGACTTAAGTATAGAGTTAGAGTCTAGTTAATGGTCACGTACACCTATCTCTAGTATATGTGCTTAACACACAAGCTGGAAAGAGGATTTAAGGGTTTGATAACCTAGGTTTCATTGTTTGGTTGGTAAAGAGAGTTAAGAAGAGAGATAGAGAGAGAGAGCCAAGGTGAGTTAATGGCAAGGAGCTAATGTGGCTGGATTGAAGGGAAGATTGAGCAATAAATGCTGGATTCAACGTGATCGGATTCGTGGGAGCCAAAGCTGGAACCCTAACCATTCAAATCAACCGTTCAATCCTTTAGGAGATTGATTTAAGGTGAGTTTTATTAAAATTAAATGCATAGTTTTGATGATTAAATTCAGTCAAGGGTAGTCAAAAATCATAGAATTAAATGGATAGAAAAGAAAGAAAAAGAGAATAGATTTGGAAGAACAACCCGAAAAGGAGCTGAGTTCTGGCCAAATCGATTAATCGATTTTGAGAATCGATTAATCGATTTTGGTCTAGAAGTTGAAAAAGCAAGGATGCCCAATTTCAATTAATCGATCTAGAAACCGATTAATCAATTTTGAAAGTCGATTAATCGATTTGGAAATCGACTAATCGACTGAGTACCCCAGTGGCTTGAGAAATAAGACTTGGGGAAATCGACTAATCAATTTGGGAAATCGATTAATCGATTTTGGATTTTGATTAATAGATTTGGGATCGACTAATTGATTTTGAATTTTCGACTACTCGATTTGAGAATCGATTTAACCATTTTGGGGATTTCGACTAATCGATTTGGGATCAATTAATCGATTTAGGAATTCGATTAATCGATTAATCGATTTAGGGTTCGATCAATCGATTTCGGCAGTTTCACTTGACTTCTTAATTGGACCTTGGGGTTCATGGAGGGTCTTGGACCTTCTCTATTGTATCTTTATTGATATGTTGCATATGTTATTGTGTACCATAGGTGGTACGCGTGAACACAACCATAAGGAGTCATGTGGGACCTTGATGCTTGGACCTTCAGAGACCTGAGGTAGGGAACACCTTAAACATGTACTTTAATTGCAAGAGCATATATGTAGTGATATAGAAATCAAATTTGAAAATATTTTAACTGTATAAATCTTTATAAAAAGGGTATGTGTGTGACACCAAGAAAGTACATGAGAATGAGACATCTTCAGGGGATGAGAAAGTGATAATGGCATCAATGTGATGCGAGTAACTGAGACCAAGTAAGCTAATGAGAATGAGGCATCCCCAGGAGATGAGAAAGTGATAAAGGCATCAGTGTGATGCGAGTAATTTAGACATCCCAGGGATGTAAGTAAGATTGGATAACTACTGATAAGGCCTAACTGATATAAAGTAGAACTTTTATATGGTGAATAACTATATGTAAAGCACATGATATTTTTGTTATTTAACCTTTGAATAGAATACTCCTCCGACGTGGCGGGATACCCACGACTGACTCGACAGGATATTCGTGACTGGTACGGCGGCCAATCCGTACACCGGTACGAAGGTTTATCCGTACATAGTAAGCACATCTCATGGATGTTAAGATGAGATTTAACCCCGCCACCTATGAGAAAGGGGCTTGGGTAGTATTCCCAGAGATACATATAATAACTGTCTATTTAGACAACGATGAAGGGTATTCCATTGGAGCTCGATGCTATATTGCTCGGGGACTACTTAAGTTGAAGATTTAAGTTTTACTTTAGGCCTAATCAGTGTAATTCATGAACAGTTTGAGAATAAATGAAACATGTAAACCACCAGTAAACTCAAGGTATAATTGTCATCTTTTAAACTGTTTTTTCAGCAAATGCATAGATACATCATGCTTAGAATATCATGAAATATATGTGAGATTTTGACTTATATGTTCATTGTGTTGTTTTCTATTGAGTTAGGATGTAGCTTACCCTTAGACTATACGTCGCAGGTCCTGTGCTAGCAGCGGCCGAGGCTTCGGGAGACGTGGATCCGGGTGATTCGGATTACGTGCCTAGGGACGAGTTGGAGCCCCCTCCTGAGGACTTCTTCTAGGAGACTCCGCTGAGTACCTTGAGAGAGTAGTTTTGAGAGCTCATTGGTACGGCTTGATATGTCAAGTCTTTATTTTGATAAACAATATAATTAATTGATATATTTATTATGCGAACCATCTGGGGTGATCTGTTGATTCACCGATGGTTTGGATCGGTTCTTTTTTCATACACTGGCATGAAAGTAGAACTGTCTTTTGAGTTTATACTTAGAGTAGTATTTTATTTCCGCATCGTGTAGTTATTATTCCATTTTGTCTTCATATTGCTTGTTATACCAATATTTTGTACATAGCCATGAGGCACGGTCTAGAGGATCGTGCTGATGGAACGGGCTTTGGGGTGTCAAAATTCGGGCTGTCACAACACGATTGCATTTAGCGGATGTAACAAGTCATACCTTAGGTGATCCCTAGTAGAGGAGTTGTAGTCTCCTGAAGGTTTTTAGTGAAGTTACGTACAAGCTTCAATATATATATATATATATATATATTAGATTTTCAAAAGTTTTTCAAAAGCAAAGCTAAAATTCTATCCTCTTGTTGGTACACTAACTAATTTTAATCATCACATAGTTGTTACGATTTTTCAAAAAATAGTAATTCCATTCTCCTTATTTTCCGTCATAGCAGTCATCCTTAATCAAAACTCAACAATTTCAATTCAGTAACGCGTGGAGTGTGTACGTATCAGTGAAAAGTTTATTCATCATAGTTTTTCTAAACTGCAGATTTAGAAAATATTTTCATCCAAACTCTCACTATTGGCATACTCTCAGAAGGATGTCGAAATTTTTAGGTTCTCTCAATATAATATGTATGATAATTTTAATGGATAATTGACTAAACAAATAAATCTCATGGAATAGATAATCAATTCTATTCATATGCTTTCTTATTTTTCCATAGTATTTATTGTAAACATCTCTATAAGCTCATGTTGTTGTAAACCATAAATCAAAAAGGTCTTTATTTGACTTGTAATGGGGCTTTGGGGTTAAAAGGTTCCAAAGAAGGATAGAAAGGATTCAAGGATTTCTGAGAATTCAGTTCTTCTTTTACCTGCCGTCTTCTCCTTTTCTTTTCTTTTTTAGTAAGTATTCAAAATTGGAAAATTTCTTTCTATTATTATTTTTTGTTTATGTAATTCCCTTCTTCAATTGATTCTTTTCTTCAGATATCCTTTTGATTTTTCAGCTTGGTAGCGTTTTACTTTTCTATCTTTTTTAGAATCGTAATTACGATTTTTTGAATATTTTTCATATTTCTTTTTATTTTATTTCTTCTCAGTTGTACCCTTTTTCGGCATATCCCTTATATGTTTTCTTATACTCCCTTCACCCACTCTTCTCCCCTTCTTGTGTTTTAAACTCTAAAAAATATAAGGGTTAAAGGTTGAAAGTTTTGGGTAGTATATATGGTTAAGAGTTTATAAAATTTTGGTACAAAGAAATTCGGTTTAGGCTCTAATATGGGTTCAAAGGGTAAATATTTTATGAGATTTTAGCTTTTTGGCTCAAACTAAACAAAAGATTGCCTTAAATCATCTTTATGATTTACTAGCATGTATGCCCTATTGTTTTTATGTATATAATAAATAGTTCTAGAAAATTAAATTATCATAATCATAGAATATCTGATTCTAATTACAGCAATATGAGATTTCATTAACACAGTCAAGAAGTTCAAAGAAAATTTTAAATTTGAATAGAAAGCAGTCTCTGTCAAAATAAAAGAGGAATTATAGCTCAAGAGCTCACTGGTTATATAATTTTGAAACTATAGTCTAAATATTTTAGTTTAAATCAAAGTATAGTTTCAAACATTCAATCTGCTATAGTGCTCAAGAGAGTTAAACATGAATTATAACTGCTCTATTTGTTTTGATTATTGAACTTCTACTATGATGGATTGTAAAGTTTATGGAATCGTTATTTTTTCTCTATCATAACTCACATATGATGGTTAACTATTCAAAAAAAAATTTACCATTAAAATAAAAAAACTAAGGACTAATAAACTAAAAAAACTCTAAACTAACTAATATACACAGACAGTGTATCCCCTCCAAACTTGTATTAGACAATGTCCTCATTATGCATAAAAATAGGGGACACTCAAAATTTTATTACCTTAATGATGTTGTTAAGGTACTGGGCATATATTCTGCAAAATTATTCAAAAATCTCTACCCAAACTTGGGTGAAATTACTTCCGGTATTATTCAAACAGAAATTTACATCATAAATAAAATATCTTTTTATATATATCAAACGAAATATTTACAGAAATGATAGAAAAGAATGATTACATAAAATATTAAACCTAGGAAAAATCTAGACACATCTTAATTACGACATCGGTAGAAGGAGGATTTAAGAAGGCGAAGGTGGAGGGGTATATCCAATAGAAGATGTAGAAGGAGGATTTAAGAAGGCGAAGGTGGAGGGGATGGTAATCGCCTCTGACATTTGGGAGATGGAGGCTGTGTTTCGTCAATAGGTTCTAGAACGGGAAGGAGAGATAAGAATTCTTCTATTAACTTTCTTCTCTTCTCTAGAAGTGCAGAGATTATCTGGACTTCTCATCGAAGGAGCCGCTCAAATGCATCAGCAATCTCGGACCAACTCGGTTGTTTTGCCATGAGGGAAGAGAACAAAGAGAATGTAATGAATAGCAAAGAGCAGGGGAAGAGTATTAATAATAACAATGAGGGACGATGAAAGGTCACTATTATGGGAGGGCGTTGAAAAGGCGTATCGGTAGGTGAAGATAATAAATGTGAGACGGTGAATCAACAACTTTGTATAATATCAAGGTGTCTTGTAAGCTTTTTAGAAAGTTACAAGAACATTATGGCCGTTCGTATACAGGGGGTGTTGATTCCCCGTGTGCCGGGCCTTTTCATGCCCGCATTCGCTACGCATTAAATATAGAAAATCCTAATAATCTCGAGCGATCATAACCACTACAATCAAGTCGGAATACTTAATGAAATTGCGGTTATACGTAATGCTTTACGTATGCCCCCTAAATTAACAAAGCAGTCCTAACATTATACAACCTAGAATGATTACATACCCTAATCAATAGTATACAAATGTACTACGGATGAGTCGATAGCTCGACGTTGTCCATGAGGAACTCAAGTAGGGTAAAGGGGAGTTAATGTACATCCCATAAAAGTATGTCCTCCTGGGGTGCCAACTGACCATGATGAGGAGTAGCTACTCTCTCTCCTATGAAGTAAAATAGTTAGTCACTCAACTTGAGTTTCTAACCTAAGAATAGGTTGCTGAAGAGCGAGGAGTGGCTTTGATTGGTTCTGGTCATGCTGCTGGCAATTTCCACACGTCTGCAGCATGGCATCCTTGATGACAACAGTATGGTTTTGAACTCTTGTGGGGCAAAAAGGTACATCAGGGAGCTGAGGATCCTCCTGTGATGGGTAATGGTTAGGACCAAAAGTTTCACCTTTTTGAGATGTTGGGTGTGATTTTATACCCAACAGAGACTGAAATTTTATCTTCCAAAGTTTTATCTTTCAGACACAGTTCATCATTAACTTTAATTCATCTGATCCTCCTTGCTTAGGAGTCATATTCCTTAAAGTCTCGGAATCAGTCCCAATCGATGCATGGCTTTGCATCGGCTCCTCACTAAGGGTCTCAAAAAGTTCCCAAGCATCCTCTATAGTTAACATACGAAACATTTCCCCACAAGCAATATCAACCATGTGCTGGGTCTGTTCATTAAGGCCTTCATAGAAATCAGGTACTATTTGCCAGTGCGGGACCTCATGATGAGAGCACTTGTTTAGAAGCTCATTAAGATGATTCCAACTCTCCTCTAAAGACTCATCCGACAATTGATGAAACGTTATGAGGATCATCCGAATTCTATTCATTTTGCTGATTGGGAAGTACATTGTGATAAACTTGGTCTGCAATTTTTCCCAGTTAGCAATTGAATTGCTAGGCAAAGAGTTCAACCACTGCTTTGCCCTTTCTTAAAGGAAAATGGGAAGTGCCTAAAAAAAGTGGCCTCTTTCAACAACTTTTTAATTTTAACAATTGCATAGATTTCTAAAAAACTCACTATGTGCATATACATATCCTCCTCACCAAACCCATAAAAGATAGGTAGGAATTGAAATACATTGGGTTTGATTTCAAAGGTTCCGTCATCGGCCACAGGGGATAATTGAATATATGAGGGAGGAGTAAGAGGTGTCAATGCATAATACTCTCCCAACATTTTAGCCACAAATTGGTCTTTACCTGTCATAATGAATGGAATTAGAAACAAAGCAGGCCGGCTAGAATGATTATTAGAAATGTCTATTTTTATTTTCTTATTTTTCTGATTTTTATTAAGAAAGCAGGGAGAGAAACAAATCTGAGCCTCGATCTTCTCTGATCAGGGGAAGTGTTGAAACCTGTGATTCACTACTCCGAGTAAACTTGCAAAAGATTAAGAAGTGATAAAAGAAAATTAAAAATATAAAGAAAAAATAAAAAGAGAGACAAATATTGGTTTTCAAATAAATAAAAACAAAATAAGAAAATATCTATCCCCGACAGCGGCTCCAAAAACTTGATTTGAGCTTTTATCGTACTAGGTCTTAACCTATTACAAGCGCACAATAGAGATTGCAGCACTAGTATAGGATCGTTCCAATGAGGAAGGTATTTCTCTTTTATAGTTTCGTTTAGTCTATAAACTTATACTTGTCTTTTAAGATTCTAAACTACTGGAGAAATATGAATAAAGAATGGTTTGTTTAAAACTAATTGCAGAAAATAAAACTAAATCCTCCTCCTTCCAGATTATGAACATCAATCACAATCCTTCAATTCTCGAATGTTTATAAAGTTAAAGTATCGTTACACCGTATTTCAGTCCTCTAGAGTTTGGGCGCCAATCAAAAACTAGAATTCCTTAACACAGATTTAATCTAATCAACAATTCTCCTAAAATTTGGATGTCAATCAAACTCCAAAAAATTAAAGATGGAAAAGTAAAATCATTACACTAATCTGTAAATTTTCAATTTGAGTCATCAATTCAAATATAAAACTTTTGGATATTTACAAAGCAACAAAAGTGCATCAAAATAAATCTAAACTAGAAAGTAATAAAAAGATCTTTCATCCCTTAGTTACAAGCATCAATTGCTCTTGAAAAATTACGGATACTCTACTCTAATCTTCAAGCTCCCAATTGCAGTCATCAATTGGTCTTGAGAAACCTTGGATATCTAAACTAAACTAAACTAAAGTTAATCGGAAGAAAAACTAACCTCAGTTATCAATTGATGTCGAGAATTCCTTCGATGACTCTTCTCCTATGTCGAGCTCTTTTATTATAGATCATAAGGAGTCGGTTTACATTATTCTAAGTCTAATAAAAAAAAATACTAAGAATAAAAGATTCCTAATATACTTCTAACTTCTAATCCTAGTTTTTCTTGCTTTGAATAGTTGATGCGCTCTAGGATTGCTCCTTGATTTCAGCAGCAGAGTTCTTTAGGAATCTCTCTTTATCAATCTTCTCGAGTCCGTGATCTACTAGACTTCTAATTAAGAGGTCTTCTAATATGCATGGCAGTGTAGATCTCATGTTCAACAGCAACATCGAGGTTCTATTTTTGTAGAATCATAATCACGATTTCCTTTCTCTACACAACTTTCTCTTAGAAGGAATCTTCGTTTTGAACGATCGCTTTTCTCTTTATATTGCCTTTCTGCCTGAAGGGTTTCTTGAAGAATCGTAATTCACGATTTCTCATTTCTCTTTCACTACATTCCATCGTCTTTCATGATTTCTAGCTTTTAGAAGCGGTTTGGATCGTCTTTATGTTTAATCATTTTTCTTGCTGCCTTTTGAGTTCATTTTGATGAAGATTAATACTTTGGCTCTCTTTTACTGTTTAACCTTAATATCTACACATAATCAACTTGTTAGCAGCAAACTGGGGTTTAGAATCACTAAGTTAAGGGTCATAAAATGGTTTATTCTATGACTAATCACTGAGCTGAGTCTGATTATACGCTGGGAGTCCAGTGTATAATCAATTATACGTTGGGCTCCCAATATATAATTCCTAGAGTTAAGGGTTTTGGGATTTTTAGAGAAGGCTGACTTTTTCAGAAATCGCGAGCAAGGTTAAAGGTTAATCAAACATTTTGTTTACTCTGAGGGGGAGAAAATGAGGTGTCTACAGATGCCCCTCTTTGGCACGTTCTTGCAGAGTAAGGATGAGTCGAAGAAGTAGACACCTGTTATAAGTGTCCCTTCGTTTCTTAGAGAAATCACAAGTGTGAACTGAAATGAGCTGACTTGAATTGTTTGGCTTTCTTATCTTTCAGCACAAGCTAAGTAAAAGGACGATTCAGAGACCGGTTATAGCAATCGAGAGGTGTTTCCGCTACCGTGGGGGCATGTTTCGCGATCAGATGGGGGGATTATACGCAAACGAAGTACAAGTGGTGCAAGTGAATGCCAGGTTAAAAAGGTAAATAATATAATAAGATGGCTAAGGCCTTGCAGATCAAGTCAGACTGGGCATGTCATTGCTCACACCAATGATGCATCTGGGATCTCTTTCGATAAACATTTGTGATTCCTCAAAGTTGAGTATATTCGGTGTTCGATTTCAGGGGAGAGAACGGGTTGAGATAAATAGAGAGAGAGAGAGAGAGAGAGAGAGAGAGATGGATAGATAGATAGATAGATAGGAGAGTTTTGAAAAATAGGTTTACCTTAAATCAATTCGAAAAAATGCGACTCTCGAGAGGTCGCTGAGCAGATCCATCAGAGCGAGATTTGGGACCCGACGTTTGTTTGAATTGTCAAGACGCTAGATATGTCAAAATACTTCTTCTAACATTCTCATGCACACTGATGATTGTCTCTTATGAGAGGATTATAGTAGTTCCATGAATCGGGAGAGTCGTGTTTTGAAAACGTTTTGATACTTAATGTTAGAATAATGTATTTTTATGGGAATATCAAGTTAAGCAGAGTAATACTTACCTGGCTCGTTGCTGGCAAAGTCATCTTTTGTACGAGATAGCTGGGTTTGTATTACTATTTTGATTTTAGATTTTTGGTTTTATTTTATTTTATTTTGTTTGTTTATGCATTAATTACTATTTTTATGGGTATTTATAAGCATTTAGGTATTTTTAATTTATTTTTATTTTTATTTTTATCATAAGTAATCAAAGAGTACTAATTGATAATATTTGTATTGATATCATTATTTTATTTATTTTAGTATTTATGCATTATTATTTTGTATATATTTTTTATTTTTATTTATTTATTTTTAATTTTGTTATTTCTATTTTATTTTTATTTTTATGAGATATGGCTAGTTTGATTTAAAGATTTTACTAATATTATTGTTATCATTATTTTGTTTACTACTATTATCATTATTATTATTATTATTTATTCGTTAAGTACTAATTATTGATATACGTCTTAAGTGCTTGCGAATACTAGGTTTGTAAATATATATGTATATTTTTGTATCATTATATTCCTTTTTTTTTATTATTCATTTTCATTTTTTGCTGGGGAATTATACGCTGTTGGGTCAGTGTATAATCAATTATACGCCCAACATGACGCGTATAATTGAAGCATCAGGCAGGTACAATCCTTCTCTGACCGGGTGACTATTGGTATTATATGCCGCGGCTGAGGTGGCTTATCTAGAGTCTACTCCTGGTGTTGGCGTGGGTGCGGTTCTCGAGGCTGCTACCCGAGCTCAAGCTCTGCCTCCGATTCACATTCCCCTAGAGGTGACTCTCACGAGTAGAGAGGTAGGTGGTCTAAAACAATAGTCTCTTTGAATTCTTTAGGCTTGTTAGGTGAAAACTTAGAATATTAGGTTACGAAACCCCTTTTTATTTATGTCAAACTTGCATTTAGTGAAGTTTGCACGTGCCGCATTCATGCATCATATTTGTATATAGTGTTAGGTCACGTTTATTTATTATTTCGCGTTGTCATTCACATGTTTTGCATGTGGTATGTATTACTGATTATCGTATTGTTATGTTTATTTACCTCCATGCGTTTGATATTAATGTCACCGTGTAGATTTTATTATCTGTTTATTATTATCACTATTGTTATTATTAGTTTATTATTATTATTGTTATTGTTTGTTGATTGTTTATTAACATTATTATTAGTTGACATTTGTTATTATTCATTATTATTTTATTTAGGATTATTATTATCATTATATATTTATTATTAGTTTTCCGATTGCTATTATTGTTATTATTATTTATTTTCCAAAGTTTTTAGTTTCGAGTGATATTTATTATTATTGTTAATTTCTTTTGTTTGAATAGTTATTTAGGTTTAGGTTTATCTTACGGTTTGTTATATGTTTTTTTGGGTGACATATTTTTAGGAGCCTCCCACTTTGTCGATCAGTTCGGCATGGGTAGAGTCTCTTGGGCGTGGTTCCTGGCATTGCCTCCATTTCAGCAGGAGAGGCTTGCTAGGTTGGGCTTCGGGCCCATTCTGGACCTTGAGTCATTCAGACTCGATCGGGGTCTGGTCGGTGTGTTGATCGAGAGGTGGAGGGATGAGCAACAGACATTGCTCCCCACCAGGATGATGCTTTCGACCCTAGAGGATTTGGTCAGGATCACGGGCGTTTGTTTCGAGGGCTTGCCGGTGACGGGTCAGATGTTGCCCGACTACCTGGAGGTGTGCATTGCGTTCTTTGGCCACCAATACACCTTCATTGCTGGGTCTAGGACTAGGATGATCCGGATGACCTGGTTCATCGATGAGTTTGGTGAGGGTTTCGTCCTGCTGCGGCATTTCAGAGAGACAACAACCGATTATGAGTTGCGCCGTCAGATTATGGAGGCCTGTCGGCCGGCGATGGTGCCAAACATAGTGCCTGATAGAGATATTAGGGCCTTCCTTATGCATTTCTTTGGAGGTGTGTTATTCTTGTCTTCGATCCGGGGGATGGTGAGTGGATTGTTTCTCTCCCTCCTCCAGGATCTCGATCATGTGGGCACCTACGTGTAGGGTGCTGCTACACTTGCTCATCTGTATGAGCAGGTGTTCAGGCGTGGGAGAGGAGCCCACACTATAGGTGGTTTCATCCCGTTTCTTCAGGTGAGTTGAGTCGGGGTTGTTCGATTCATTTGTTTATTATTATTTTTTGATCAATAAGATACTTATTTTTGTCTCGTTTATTTTTTTGTTATAGATATGGGTGTATGACCATTTCACATTTTTGCGCCCACGGTTCCTGCTGGGACCATGCAAGTCTTTCCCCACGTGAGGGCATGGAGGGCAGTCATTGGGGACGCCTGGAGACCATCATACCTCTAGGTCGCCCGAGGATTGTTCGAGGATATGCATTCCATGCAGGTAGTGTATATTTTGGTTCTTTGGTGTGTGTATATGTTTTGTGTACATCTGTTCTATTTTTGGTTTACTGACAGGTTTGATCTTTCAGGTCATCTGGAGGTCGTACGCGGTCTGCAAGGATGTGGGTCAGGTTGTTATTCAGTTTCATCAACAGTTCTTCTAGAGGGTCATATGGGTCCTCTGTTTTGAGAAAGTTGTCAGGATTCAAGTGTCCCGAGTAGTCCGTCAGTTGGGGCTTCGTTAGCGTGTCCCCCCAGAGCTTCTCGCGTAAGTTGCAAAGCAAATGATCGGTCCCTCTGGCCAGATTTTCAGTGATACTATGGGAGCTCAACTTCGAAACTTTGAGGTTGGAGTGACTCCAGTAACAAGTGTGCACAATGATGGGGATTTTTGGGAGTACCGGATCTGGTATCGCCATCTTGGTGGTGATGGCGATCGTCTATTTAGGCAGGCCCCTTCCAGGGGAGTCCCCTGTTTTGTGTCGGTGGGCCTGAGTCCGCCTCTGCACTAAGAGAGGTTGGCCGAGATGGAGAGGGGCCATATCGGACCAGGTGTCCATGGAGCGTTAGATGCGCTTCAAAGGGCTCTGGGAGTGATGGGTGCTTTTGCACTCCCTGACGAGACCCTCATAGCTTCGCTAGCTCGCTCCATAGCAGATGCCAACGAGGAGAAGCTACTGACGGCAGCCCAGCTAGCAGCCGCTCATTGAGATCTGGTGAGTGTTATGTTTATGTTTTGTCATTTCTGATCGATTTGTTGTGTTTTATTGATTAATGCATTTTCTTCCTACTTTACTCTTCTTTAATAGGATGCTGCGGTGAACGAGAATAATTGCTTGTCCTAGCATATCAGCTTCTTGGAGCGTGCGTGAATTGGCCACGATCATATTAGGACCAGTCTACCTTCGGAGATCGATAGGCTGGTGAGTGTGGTTTTTGTTTAGTCTTCTTATATGTTCAACTTTCTTTAATGTCTCATATTTTTTATTGGTCTGGTGTTTGTAGAGAGTAGAGCTCCACCTCCATTGCTTCCTCCAGCGGGGAGGATCCGGAGACAGCTCGGCTACGAGCTAAGTTAGAACATTGGTTGAGTTCTTTGTTTGAGTTTCTGTTATATGTTCCCATTATTGTTTGTCTTCTCTAACATTACTTTGAAATTATTTTCAGCGGAAGGTCGTTGAGGATCGGCAGACTGTCGACACCACTGTGGCCACGTTACGTCCAAATAGTCAGGTATGATGAGTTTAGTGTGTTTGTTGTGTGTTGTTATGTGTTTTATTTATCTGATAGTTTTCTCTCTTTCTTTGTTTATTTTGTTTCATTTGCAGGTTGTTCCTGAACTCTGCTCCTGAGGTCACCCCCCGGATCCATACAACATCTCCACTCCTCTCAAGGTATAATTAGTTACTATGATGTTCTTTTTTTTTTTTACTTTCATTTGTCTTTTTGTTTCTGATGCATAAGTGTTATTTATTTTCTTATAACATCCCACGACTGAGATACAACCTCCTCCTACTCCTCTGGCAGATCCTATGACTATTGAGACGATCGAGCACCTCCTTCGAGAGCGATCGATCATGGTACGCTTCCTTTTCCTTTGTTCCAGCGCATCTTTTACTTTATAGATATATGTCTTCCTTAGATCCATCGTGTATTTTTATGCAGGTTCGTTAGGTGGAGGAGATGCGCCTTGAGGTTGACCGCGCTCGTGCCAGCCAGGAGGCTCGTCAGACTCCGTTAGACCATTTTGATTAGAGCTATCAGGACGTGGTGGTCGATCTCATCGTTGAGCAGTGAACTCATGTCACAGAGTTAGAGTGTGCTCGTAGGAATGTACGGGCATAGATGCAGGTTATCATAGATCGCTTGTAGTATGATCTGGAGAGGCGGACCGGGGGGATTAGGAGCGTGCTTGGTCACTTTGTTGGGGAGGGATCGGAGGCTACTGGCTCTCTGGCGAGTCTACACCGTACGTCTCATGAGCGTATGAGGGATTATGTCCTTGATGAGGCGGCTCTTCGAGAGTTGTTCTCTTTCAGTCACTCGTGCTCGCGGTCTAGGTGATCAGTCAGTCAGGTGAGTGAGGGGAGTTATGTTGCCAGGCCTTCTTCTCCCAGGAGGCCTCCGGTTGTTCCCCAACCTCCAGTTGAGACTTTAGTGGGTCGAGCACTAGATTCACGGGTCGAGGAGACTGGACATAGTAGTGATCGGCCTGCTCCGAGGCAGCAAACTGAGTAGATCATTTTTCTTATTTTTCTTCATTGTATATTCAGGGGGTATGCTTCCGGTGACACATGTATCATTTCTTCAAATGTTCTCTTTCATCTCTTTTGTCTTTTTATTTTGTCTGCTTCCTTAGATGCCATCAACTGTTATCAGGACTTGGATGCTTTCGAGCTGGCCTAGTAGCAGTTGAGGATTACTTTTACTTGCTCAAAGAAATAAAATAATCAGTGATTTTTATTTTCCCCCTGTCTAATTGTCAAGGGGGGTGGTATCTCAAACCAAGGTTTGGTAACAAAGGAAATGGATGCCATTTTTTTTATTTTATTTCTACTTCTATTATATGGTGGGATTTTTAAAGAAAATAAACAATGCAACAAGGAAATAAACAATAAACAAACTAAAAAAAATGCCCCGGTGTGAGAGTTTAATCACATCGGTAGCGTGGTGTCTTTGGTGACCTTCCTAGATTGAGTAATGATCTTGTTGTTCTGGATCCAACTACTGAACAAGAGAGGGTTCTTGATGCCATTCTGGAGTGTTGCGGGAGAGATTTCTCTATTTTTGAACTTGTTCGTCTCAGCGAAGCAATGGATGAGTCTCTCATAAAGGGCATCTTACCACACTTTTCAACTAGGCTGGCGGGTTGGAACTTCTCCACTTGGCAGTAATCTGGGATGTCGGGGAGTGACTTTGCAACTTTCGCAACTCTTTTCCAAAACATGCGCCAATGTCAAATCGCAATGGTACTTTCCTAGGCTTTACAAATATCCAGAGTTAATATGGGGCTATGAGAGTATCTAGGGAGTTAGTAATGAAGAAAAATTTTCTTATAGTGTTACTGTATCAGGTGCGGCATAGTTATTTTAGTTGTATACCAGTTTTGCCTTCTTGATAGTTATCATCATGTGCCGTAATTTCAATGTGGATGAGGGTGAGTGGTAGGTAATAGGTGATTGCATCATTCATCATTCACGAGTTTTCGGTTTTATTTTTAAAAAGATCTTGAAAAACAATTTGACTCATCGTCCGAAAATAAAAATAAAGAAGTGAAAAGTAGTAAGGCTCAATGATCTGGGGATAGCTTCTTACTTGACAGCTTTTAAGAAAATAGTTAACAACCCTTTTCTCAGGTGTGGTGTAGTGCCATGGTTGAGTTCTCCATCATGTTTCGACACTATCAAAATCCCAAATTTTATGGTTAGCAGAAGTTTTGTCCTTCTCCCACCACCGTACGACGACATCTAGTAGTGTGAAGACATCAGAGATGCCCTCACAATTTTGCTTATGCTTCCCTGGGTTCATTGACTTATTCATTCTCACTCGGTTATGCTTCTTCTATTTTTTCTTTTCTTTTTTGAAGCATGTATATCATTTTTTTTTTGAACGTGAGAATCATGAATTTTGATGGAATCTCGCAGTTGGGGTATCCGTGGTGGAAAAAAAAATACGAACTAAACTGAAAATTTAAAAAAAAAATGCCCTAGTTGGGGGTATCGGTCTTATGACTTGAGTATCACTACCAAGGTGCTAGCGCTCTTTTAAAAATAAATTTCCCAGTGTCAAGTGATAGTGGGACTTTTATTTGCCTCACAGATGTCCTGGAGTGTATTTGTGATGATCCCATGTTGGAAGGTAGCTCAATTATTTTGGCCACATGTCGGGCTCGATTTTGTTAGTGCTGAACGATCATTATGTATCGTAGCTTTTAACAAGATTAAGGTGAACGGTAGGTAATGGGTGATTGCATCACTTGTCATTCGAGAGTTTTTGGTCTTATTCTGAAAGAGATTTTGAAAGTCGTTTGACTCATTGTCTGAAAAGAAAATTAAGGGTGAAGAGGAGGTAAGGTTTATTGATCTGAGGGTCGCTTCTTATTCAACTAAAATTTGAAATAATAGTCAACTAGTTTCTTCTCGGGTAGATAATGCTGTGCCATAATTGAGCTCTCTGTCATGGTCCAGTACCATCAAATCATCAAATTCTATGATTAGCAGGAGTTTTATCGTCCTCCCGCCCCCGTATGACGATATCTAGTAGTGTGAAGATATCAGGGAGGCCCTCGTGGTTTGCTTATGCTCTCCTAATAAAAATACTAGGAATGCCCTCACAATTTGCTTATGCTTCCCTGAATTCATTGACTGTTCATTCATCGCATTACTCTCGCTCAATTGTGCTTCTTTTCGGTATATTTTTGTCTTTCTTTTTTTTGAAGCATCTATGTATATATTTTTTTGAAATATCCTGTTGACATAAGAATTATGAGATTTGATGGAACCTTATATCTTCACTTTTTTTCTGCTCTAACATCAACTCCAATGGCTGGAAGGGTGTGTGAGAATCCAAAGTTTTCTATATTTCAAAAAGAGAGTTTCATGATCCACTAGTCCTTTCGATCAACTCACCCAAATAAGAAGGTGGTCAATGAGTCAGATGATTCCCAAAATGATTTCAAAAATAATGACCTATGGCTGGCGAATGCCTTACGATGACTACGAAGGTGATAGATTATCAGCATGCCTGTTTAGGCTACGAGACATGATGGTCATTGAGTTATGATTCCAAGAGTCAGAAAGTCCTTCCCCTGTGGCTGTTTCTTAGGCATGTTGCCGAGATAATATAAGTACTTCTTATATGGGTTTGATTTCCTGCAGGCGACGTGGTTGTATAGGCACTTTTTCCTTAGCACTAGCTCCTCGACTTCAAGTTCTCGATCAGGTAAGAGTTATAAGTTTGAGATATTGCTAGGCAGATGACATATGTATATATATATATATATATTTATTTTTTGTATATATATTTTTTATTTTTTTATTTTATTTTTGTGTTATGGTACAACATCAGTTCCTTAAGCGGTGTCTGACTCAGGAGGTCGGATAGGCAAAGTGATAGTTGGATAGTTTGTTTCAGGGTCCTCGATCCCTCTTGATTTGGTCAATCTGGGATGAGAGAGGTCATGTTTGCGTTCATGGTTTGGATGATGTGAGATTTGTCGAAATAGGTGTGACATCTTTTAACTTCTTCTTTTGATGAGTCTTTTATGGTCGCCTCCTTGTCGGGAGGGACCTTCTTCAATTTTTCGACGAAGGGAAGCCTCTCATAGAGTTGGAGCGTAAAGTTGTTAAAGAGTTTTCCAGAATTATTTATGGGTTGTTGGAAAGTTATTATTGGGTGAAGTTGGAGCAGGATGCGTTGAGAGGAAACGCGGTGCTATAAATTTAATGAGAGGATAAGGCAGAGGTAGAGTAAGAGGAGGAGACACGAGGGCATAGGAAAAGGTGGACCTTTCTTTCGTGTGCGGCGGTTTGGTTTTGTTTGATTATGCTTATTTTGTTTGATTCACACCTTGGGTTTATCGTGTGGTTGTTTTAGAGTTTTGTTTATAATTTTTGGAGGAGGTTTAGTGTCGACTGTTCAACGTAGCGATTTCGTTGTCGGTTAGTTTTCTGTGAAGGTTTTGATTGTGAGGTATATGAAAATCTGGATCTGACAGCTAGAATCGGTCTTAGTTATGATGTCGATTTTGTGTTGTAGTGAGATTTGAGAGTTTGGCGATATGCTAATTTGAATGTTGATCGGAGTTGTAAGATTCAAGGCTGGTTTGATTTCGAAAGTGGGAGCGATGACCGGCTCCTCGATAGGTTGAGTGGTTGGCTCAAAGGTGAGTGGAGTTGGCATTGTAGGAATAGGTTTGGTTTTAGTGACGAGTTCATGTTCAATATCAGGCTCGAGTTTGACGACAGGTTCGGGTTTGATGGCGGGTTCGCCTTCGATGGTGGGTTCAGGTCTAGGTTCGACGATTGGTTTAAGTTCAATGATCTGTTTCATTTTGTGTTCGATAACAGGTTCAAGTTCGATCATGGGTTTAGGTTTGGTGATATGTTCATGTTTGAGGATAGGTTTAAATTTGATAATAGGTTTAGATTCGATAATAGGTTTAGTTTTGATAATAGGCTTACGTTTGATGATAAGTTTGGATTTTATAATAGATTTAGTTTTGATAATAGGTTTAGGTTTGATGATAAGTTTAGTTTTGATAATAAGTTCTGTTTTGATGATAGGTTGAGTTTTATAATAGGTTTGAGTTTGAGCTTCAGTTTCATGGTTGGTGAAGTGATAAGTCCGGTGGTGAGTTCAGGTTTTGAGGCGGGTGTAGAGATTATTTTGTCAGTTGGTTTTGAGATCAGTTCAATGGTTGATTCTGTGGTGAGTGAAATGGATGGCTCAGAGGTGTGTTCGGAAGCAGATTTGGGTTCGAGATTTTGTTTTGAAGTTGGTGAGGTGGTAGTGAGTTTAGGTTTCGAAGTGGGCGTAGAAGTTAATTCGAGAGTTGATTTTGAGGTTAGTGGGGTGATGTGCTTGTCGTTGAGTTCAAGTTTTAAAGCAGGTATAGGAATTGATTTAGGGGCTGGTTTGGAGATTGGTGGCGCAATGTGTTCGATTTTGGGGGTTAGTTTCAGAGTTGATTTGGAAGCAAGATGGCTGATGATTTTGGGGGTAGATTAGATTACGGGTTTTGGTTCAGAGTTTAATTTTGTGATTGGTTTAAGTATGAATGGCGTTGTATAATACCGATTGATTGGTTCGAAAACTACTTCTAGAATCGCCACGTGAGCTTGTTCGGGGGTAGTTTGCGTCATTGAATTGGGCGTCTGTTCAGGCGGTGTGGGGATTGATTCCTTGATCTTAACGGTTGACTAGGTTGCTTCGGAATTGTGTTTGATGATTTTAGTGATAGGCGGGGATGTTTCGGGAACATGTTTGGCAATTTCGGTGGTAGGTTGGATCAGTGCGTTGAGCTTGGTGATGAGTTTGGCGATAGGCTGGGCTAGTTTAGGGGTGGATTCGGTGATAGTTTGAATTTTAGTGATCTTAGTGACCGGTTCTGGGTGAAAGGTAATTTTGCGTTTATCGGTACGTGGGGTAGGGTTGGTTGGTTGTGAGTGAATGGTATGGACATGGTTTGAAGGGGGTTTAATTCTGTGAATTAGGCTAGCTAGGTGGAATGGGGCAGGAGTGAGTGAGTGTGTACAGTCTCGTATACGGGTTGAGTTTGATCGAACAATGGGTTGCAATAGGCAATGTCAATTTACGTGTCGTTGGGGTATTTATTTTGGTCATAATAGGGGTTTGTGTATTGGTTGGTGTATAATGGTTGGTTTTGGTCAGGATATAGGTCTGTGCATAGATCTTGAGCTTCATAATATGGGTGGTATGGTTGAGAGTTTGTTTGATTTTGTCCTTGGTTCGTGTTGATTTGTTCGGGGCTTAGAGTCTCATTTAGGGTGTTTACTCTAGGATTGTCAGAGGAGAGTCCTTTAGATGTTAGTGTAGAGAGGTATCCATTCTTTAGTCGACGTTCTACGCGTGAGGTGTGTTCATGGAGGTTGGAGAAATCGGAGTAGTCACTTAGGATGAGAATGCTCCGAAGAGGCTCTCGGGTATTGCTAATTACGATTTCTATCGCATCGCTTTCTTTTATTTGATTCCCCATTCGGGCGGTGAGCCTTCTCCAGCGGTTGGCGAATGTCGTGAAGTCTTTGTCGTTCTCTTGTCTTGTGTGCATCAATTTAGCGAGACTGGCCTCTTCGTGAGTTAAGTGTTGGTATGGTTAGGAATCTGTCAGCTAAGTCTCCAAATGTCTCAATTTTGGCTAGAGGTAAGGCAATGAACCAG
The DNA here is from genome assembly GCA_021018995.1 of Chloranthus sessilifolius. Classification (NCBI taxonomy): domain Eukaryota; kingdom Viridiplantae; phylum Streptophyta; class Magnoliopsida; order Chloranthales; family Chloranthaceae; genus Chloranthus; species Chloranthus sessilifolius. The sequence continues at coordinate 121,307,134 of CM037592.1, forward strand.
TCAAGGGCTTCTCCTTCTAGCGATCTCCAAGAGTAATGGATCAGGAGACCATGATTGGTGCGGATTGGTCGACAGTCATTACAGAATAAGGTCAAGTGGTGCTTTCGGTTTCCCGTATTGTTATATTTGTTGAATTTGGGTTGTTTGAACCTAACGGGTACAGTGAAGTCTAGGTCTCTGCAAAATTTGTCGAATCTGAAGGACTTTCTTGAGCGTTCTCTCTTAGCCATGCAGTCATCTAGAAGTTGAGGGAGGTCATCTATGCTTATGGTGATATCGTCTTTTGAAGTCTCGGGGAAGGGTTGTATTTGGTGGTAGTCGTTATAGGGGGCGCGAGGTGTGTAGGTATTATGTATCGGAGGAGTTGGAGTATGCAGAGGAGTCTGCGTCTTTTCCTCTTGCTTGCTTCTCGGAGTAACTTGTCATTGACCCATCAGCTTCTGGTTCATTGTGGCTTTGCATAAACTGGCAAAGGACTGTAGCAGGGCATCGACTTCTTCTCCTCCTTTTGTGAACGCACTAGCAATATGGTCCATAACTTGACTAGTCGTGGAGTTCTATTCGTCGTCACTTTCTTCGCTGTTGTTGCTGTGATTTGTGTTTCATGGAGCGAAGGGGTATTTTTACTCTCACTATTCGTATTTACCCAAGCACGACGCTGGGCTGTCCAGGGAGACGGCCTAGCATTATACTCGGGATCGCTACGGATGCCCTATGAGGGTGGGTCGATATCATTAAAGTTTAATTTTCTGATGTCGGCAATTTTAATAATTTTTTTTAATGTTTTTTTTTTCTTTTATTTTGTTTTTTTTCTTTTTACATGCAGGTGAGTGCATGTAAAAAGTAATAAAGTAAAATGAAGGAAATTAAAAATAAAATTAAATAAAGTAAGAAAAATAGAAAACCAAATTAATTAAACTGGGGCAACCTTAGCGAAAAAGAGTCCATCGTGATCGCCAGTCTGTTGGTATGTACTTTTTCTGGATCCCTTTCAGTTCCTGGAAAGAGTGGCCTGGTCCAAGTGGACTCTGGCCAAGGGCGATTATAGAGTGATAAATTAGGAAATATTAAATTGTTGAAAGGAAAAGGTGAATTTTAAATGAAGAATACCTGGGTTGATACGATCTCCAGTTGCAGATATTTATCGATGTTGCAGCATGTCACTGATCACGCTTTAAGGGGAGCGAGGGCTTGCAGGTTGAACTCCTTTACTGAATCATCGACAGACCGATGTCAGCAACACTGGGTCGCCTAGAAGTTTAGTCAAGCTAGTTTTCCTAAATCTCTTCTAATTACTTTACCTTTCCCGTACTTATTATGATTTTTTTGACTGTTTTAATCTTCTAATGTTATCGGGAATCTAATGATTTTAATCCTATTAGAAGTCCAGTTAATCGGGGAATCCTAATTCAACTAAGTCTCCTAATCTAACTAGAAGTCTAAACCACTTAATATTCTAATTGATATTCTAATTCTAGTGAAAGCCTATTCTAATTAGAAGTCTAATTAATTTCCTAGTCTTACTAGGAGTGCCAGTATACTAATTCTACTAAAACTCTAATTAAATAAAATACTCTAATTCAATTAAGTAGATTAATTCTATCAAAACTCTGATTAATCAAAATATACTGGTTCTATTAGAATTCTAAAAAAAGGGTTTCAGGCCCACTATGCTAAGGAGGATCGGCCCCGTTCCCGGGTACCCTCCGTAAGCTCCCTTGGGCAAATCAGATGGCTAGGGATTGAAAACTTGATTTTTAATTTAGAAATTATAAATTTAAAGATCAAAATCATAAATTTTAAAGGATTGGAATTGAAAACTATAAACTAGAATTATGAGATAAAAAACTAGTGACTTTAGGACTGAAAAAGAAATTAAAATTTAGGACTTAGAGATTAAGATTTGAAATCAAAGTCCTAAGCTTTAGAAATTCGAGACTAAAAGCTAAAATCAAAGCTATGAATTAGAATCTACGATCTAAAATATGAAGAGAAATAAAAAAGCTAAAGCTAAGGACTGGTTCTAGTAACTAAGAACTAGAACCAGTGATAAAAACTAAAAATAGAAAAGAATCTAGAATTAAGATCTAAAACTAGAACCTAAGATCTAGAACTAAGAACTAGGAAAATTAAAAGCTAGAAGAAAAATATACCTGAGGCCAGGGACGCAGAGAGAGGTCTCGAACTCCTAAGCTTGGAAGCAAGAACTTTATGCGCTCGGCTAGATGCGCTCAATCCAATTAAGTGCGCATAAATCGATTGCGCACGCCTAGCGGGGCAGGTAATCGGGTCTCAAGGCAGTTTCTGGAAGGGTAGAAGGCCGGTCTAAAAGGGGCCAATTGTGCGCTGGTGGTGTAGTGTGCAATATGATTACGTGCGCCTACCAGGGCACGTAATCAAGGCCTAGGGCGGTCCTCAGGAAACACAATCCTGGTCCAAGAGGGACCAACTGCGCACCAGCCATGGGGCGTGCAATCGAGTTACTCACGCTAGACAGAGTGCGAAATTCAGGACTTTCCTGGGTTTGAGCCTGGTCCAAGCCACAGAGCTATTATTTCAGCCCGGGTCTCGACCATGCACTATTGTTTTAGTGCATGGTCCCTGTATAGGGTTTTAAAGTCTTCAGAGAAGGCTAGTCCTTTTTCGGAGATCGTAGATAAGGTCAAAGGTTGACCTAACAAATTTGTATACTCTGAGAGGGCAAAATGGGGGTGTCTACACTCCTAAACTTCCTCATCGGTAGGCTTATAGCCTAAGTCGAATTCGACTCCCTGTCTGCCCTTGGCTCTGACTGATTTTTTCTGCCCTGTAGGCGAAGACCCAACCCTTTGCCTCTTTGATAGCCCCATTTTTGGAGCATGGCTATCGCTGCCACTATTCTTCCTCCAGTTTTCTCAGTAACCATCTCGGTAGATTTTAGTGCTACTGGGGTTGACACATCATACTGAAAGCTTTAAAGTTCCATGTCCTCAGCGGTGTGTGTTATATCTAGCACCTTGAGATTTTCAATGCTGTGGGCTATTTTCTATCTTTCTTCTCGTCCCTCTCCCGTGACAAATATAACTGTCCCTTCTTAGATGAACTTGAGTTGCTGATGCAGGGTTGAGGGTACTGCCCCTATTTCATGCAACCACGGGTGTCCTAACAGCAGGTTAAAGGAGGACTTGATGTCCATGACTTGGAATGGGATTGAGAAGGTCATTGGACCAATGGTGAGCTAGAGATCAACTTCTCCTATCACTTTCCTCCTTGTGTTATTAAACCCTCTTGTGCTTGTCCGGCCTAATCGAAACATAAACGGGTCAACCCAATCTTGGTCGCGGTCTGCAGCGGGCATACATTCAATGTCGAACTATTGTCTATCAATACAAGCGGTATCATTAAGTTTCCAGTTTTGATTGTGACATTGAGGGGTATAAAGTGGTTCCCTCCTGCTGAGAGGTCAGCGTCTGAAAATGAGATGGCGTTAGGGGCCAAAATCTGTCCGATCATTTTCCCTACTTCATCTGGCGAGACCTTATCGGACACGTGAGCGTCTTTAAGTGCCCCATTAGAGCTTGTAAATGGGGTGGAGACGTCATCAATAGGTCCCAAATGCTGATGTCGATCGGAGTTTACCTCAATTGAGTTTCTATCGTGTACTCTCGGCGTATGCGCTCCATGGGATGTACTGCTGCTGGTTTCCTTCTCTCTTCTGATTGGGCTGGTACTGGTGCCTCTAGTTGTTTAGAAATTCTACCTAACCGGGTTATAAATTTGATTGCCCCTTCTCTGTTACCACCTATATTGGTGTCTGTTTGGTTGTAGTCGAGCGGGACCTGATGGGGTTTATAGGTAGGTCCGGGGAATTGGAATGGGATGGAAGGTGGCGCCGAGTATGGTTGAACTGGCGAGGCTGTGTGGTGAAGTTGAGCATATTAATTCCTCCCACTGGGTGCGACGGTAATGGCGTCTGCATGATATTGGTGTTGGTCTGGGGCAGTGTCGGGGGAATGAGCTTCCCCGTCTCTATTAGATCTTGTATCGCATGCTTAAGAAGGAAGCATCGATCTGTTGGATGTCCCAGTTCCTGATGGAAACTGCAGTGTGTGCTGGGATCATAGTTCTTGGGGATTGGATTTGGCGGAGGTCGCGGTTGGAGTATAGCGAACAAATCCTTTTTGACTAGCAGGGGCAAAAGGATAGTCAAAGATGCCCTAGGGGGGTGAACAATTGGTTGTATCGGGCCCTTCTTTGCTCAGGGGTCATTTGTCCCCGGGGGACATAGTTCTGCTTGGGAGCCTGATTTGTTGGTGCTAGTGCTGACTATGTTGTCACAAACTGAAAAGGCACCATGTTGATGTTAGGCTAGATGTTCATTATTGTTTGGATATCTGCCCCGATCCTTTTCTCATTCCTTTGCTCGGTGAATTTTCGGACTCCACTGGCCCCACTGGTTGCATTTTTGCTTAATCGGCCCTCTCTTATCGCATCCTCGCAACGGTTGGCATTCCTTACCAGGTAAACGAAACAGGATTGCTGCTGGTATACCAAGAAATCGGTGATGACGGGTAGGGCTATTTTCGAGATCATCTTGATTTGTTCATCATCCGGGATTCAGTTTCTTACTTGGGCTGCTAGGGCCTGCCATCTCCCAAGGTATTCACTGAACATTTCGTCGGGCTTTTGTTTCAATCGAGCCAAATCAGATTTGCATAGCTCGATGTCCATATTGCAGATGTATTGTTCTTGGAACAAATGGGTTAGGTCCTTCCAGGTTGTTATCATTGACGGCTCAAGGGAGGTGAGCCATCTTAGTGCGGGTCCCGTGAGACTTTTCTGAAAAACCTTTATGAGTAAGCACTCATCCCCTCCATATTGGCACATGTCTCCACAATATGACTTGATGTGTGCTATGGGATTTCTAGTGCCGTTGTATTTATCGAATGTCGGCACTTTAAACTTAGGTGACAAAGGCACCTCAGCGAATAGACACAGATATGAAAAATTTGTTGTATGGATCTCGGTCACACCTAGCTTCATTAGCTATTTCTGGATTTTATCCATTTTTTCTTTCAACAACTCTGACTTCCTAGACTGTATTGTTGGGGCTGGTCTCCCCTAGGCAACCCCTAATCATTTATGGTTGCCTGCTGGTTGGTAAAAGTAGGATGCGGAGGATTGGAATTGACAAATGCCCCTGTATAGGCCCCACTATTTATAATCTCATCTTCCTCACACTGTTGATCAGTATAGGGTGGTGGAAGGATAAGATTAGTATGTGAGCTTTGGATGGGTTGGGCAGGCGCCTGAAGAGGCCATTGTGCTTGAGGATTTGGGTGACCGGTTTGTGGGGTAAGGAGATGATCGAACGGGGGATTTTGGATGAGTGCCTGATGAGGCCATTGTAGGTAGGGGAAGCTTTGATGAGCGACTTGTGGGGTGATGGGATGAGTGAATTGGGGATGTTGGATGGGCTTAGTGGGTGCCGAATGGGGCCATTGTGGTTGATGAGGATTTGGTTGGGCAGTAGGTGGATGGGTAAATTGGGGATTTTGTATGGGTTGAGATGGGTACCCATGTTGGGTTGGGTGTGGATGAATAGGGTTTATGCTGAGTTGGGAGATTCGATGAGATGAAGTTGTAATTGGAGGAGGAATGGGGGTTTTGTTGGGTGTAGGTGAATGTACGAAATTGGGGGACTTGGGGTGGGTTTAGGAATGTGGCCCTTGTATTTGAAGGAGCATGGGTTTGGACTTGGGGTTGGGCAATGGGCCTTTGAGACCCACTTGAATGGTCCCGTGGCTGATGTTGGGTGGTGTAGATTATGGGTGGTTGATTGGTGTTGAGATTTTGGGTGAATGGGGTATGGAGGGTTTTTTGGGGATTTGCGATTTGAGGTGGATGAGGAAGGTTGTGGGATGCCTTCCAAATGGTGTATGTAACAGCTGCCACATTTTGATCTTAATAACATTGGGTATAGACTCGTGTAGGGTCAGGCTTGTGCTAAAAACGTGACACAAAGAACTGATTGACATTTTGATGATGACTGTTACATAGTGGAGCCTTAGGATAAAAATATTAAAAATATTTAAAACATTTTGATCATAGATTAGGTAGAAATTAAAATATTCGGAGCCCTCCTAAGGATAAAAATTTACGTAACACAATTTTAAATAATGCATAGGATTGCTAGGCACTGAGGGGTGTCAATCTCTTTTGACCCAAAACCCATTAGTGAATGGAGAAAAATACCAACCAAGGCTTGATGGCCTTACCTTGGCAATTAAGGCAAGCGAAATCAGTTGCCTCGGCCACTTGAGGCAATTCTACACCTGCGGCAAGCCCAGTGGTTGCCTCAGGTCCGACCGATTTTAACCTTACTTGGTATAAGCACGGGTCAGCTCCGACCAGTTCCAGCTATGTGTAGCTATCTTATGGTATATTAAAGTCTGTAAAGTGATATGCCAATCGATATGTACATAGCTAAACATCGTTAAAATTTGTAAACATTTGGTACGACAGCCCATCCCAACCATACACATTTAACACAGAGAGAGAGTTTTGACGGGCTCATTAATCTGTGTGCCAGCATGAAGGCATGACGACCTTGGAACTGGGCACTTAGCTAGCAAGAAGGTAAGCGAACCTTGTAAGCTAGCCGTGTTGCACGCGTAGGCGCAGAGGCACGTGGCCCTGCGATGTGTGCATGAGTCCCTGATGCATGATGCGACGGTGACCCGAACTAAGCTGCGATCTAATATGGTGGCTAGACGCGTGAAGGGCTTAGAATGCGGTGCTCCGCGGTGGAGCACGCGATGTGGTGTCAAGAGGGCACGCGACATCTTGGTGCCATAAGGCACGTAATGCGGTGTTCCGCGTATGAGCACGCGACCTGGTGCCAAGAGGGCACGTGATGTCTTGGTGCCATAAGGCACGTAGTGCGGTACTCCGTGTTGGGGCACGTGACGTGGTGCCAAGAGGGCACGTGACGTCCAAGTGCTTTAAGGCACGTGAGGCGGTGCCATGGTGGCACGCGATGTGGTGTCAAGAGGACGCGCGGCATCTATCTTGTATGGCAAGCGATGCGGTGCCAAGAGGGCACGTGATGCGGTGCTAAGAGGGCACGCGGCATCTGGGTGCAATGACGGACCCGATATGGTGTCGAGTTGACATGAGACACAGTCACGACTTAGACGTGATGCGGTGCCATGAGGGTATGTCATGTGGTGCCATGAGGGCACGTGACATGAGGCCATGAGGGCCTTGCGACATGGTCGCGACACGGACGCGACATGGTCGCGACACAGTGCTATGTTGGACATGAGGCCATGAGGGCCTCGTGACGTGTTCGCGATGCGGACGCAATACGGTTGCAAGGTACGTTGATGCGTGACCTCACAAGCCACGTGGGCTTGGAGGATGGCACTGGGTGCCATGGTCAGAGGATCGTGTGCCATGTTTAATGGCAAGACACCACCTTTGTAGGTGTGTGCCACGGGCAGGAGATCGTGTGCCATGGTGGTATGACAAACCAAGGGGTTTGAGGGTTTTCTGCTACTTTGCCTAAGTTGGTCTTTGGACCATATATAGGGGGAAGGGAGCTGTGGAGCTATTCTCCCACACATGGGGCCTTGCGTTGCGGGATGAGCGCATGTGCTTTCTAGGTTAGGGGTGGGCCTAGAACATCACTGCAGCAATGCGGCACTACGGCGATGCCATGTGTCACCTGGGGTGAGGTTACCATGTGGCCCCGTGCCGGCGTCGCGGTGCACATGGGTCGGTGACCTCACTTAGGCACTCAAGGGCTATGTGGGACGCAGTGGCGCACACTAGCTGAGGGCCTAGAGCAGAAGTGTGCTAGTCATGCTGGCCTCACACGATGCTTGGTTTGGAGAGCATGAAGAGCTGCATGCTACTCCTATTGTGCTGGTCGCGTGGACCACACACGTTGGTGGGCTTGGATGGCATGAAGAGAGGCATGCCTTTGTCTTAAGCGAGGAACTAGTGCACTGCACAGGATGAAGCTGGACAAGCCAGGGGGCACTGAGGTGCTGGTATGTGTGTCGCGAGTAGACACAATGCATTGAGTGGGTTCGCCTTGAGTGAAGGTAACCACGACGCGAGAGTTCCCGTCCTCTAGGCATGTGTTATCAGAGTGATGGTTGGATATGAGTTCTCGCTGGGCGCGGCAGCGAGATGTTGCACAGGCATGATAACCAATGTTAGGTTATGCTTCGTGAGAAAACTGGTATCTAAGTTAGGCTGGCCTCGCTGTAGTGGCAGTGAGGCGCCGCACGGGAGTCGAAAAAAGTTACCCCGTGACAGAGTGCTTTATAGACAAGCTAAGCCTCAGCTGGCTTAGTAGTTGAAATAAACTGCTTTTGGCTTATATGGAGATGGAGATACATCTAATACTACAGACTAGTTTTGCTTAGCTAACCACTCAAAAAATTATTTACACTTATTGTATATGGAACTTGCACTCACATAAAGCCATTTTGTTTTATCTGCTGCTACCATGGGTACCATGTAGATGCTGTATAAGGAATGCCAGCTCTTTGTAGCTGATAAGCTACTTTCAGCTCATTCTTCTTCCACGGTTGCATGAGTCACGATTGACTCTCATGCACGCAAGCTACTCAAGCCCTACAAGAACTCGCCAGCCTTCTTCTTCTTCTTCCTCCAAATTTCTGCTAAAAATTCTGGTGTTGTAATCCATAGCCAAGAAACAGAGATGCTCACATTCCAATCCCATATCCTCTTATTACTTCAACTACTTGCAGTTTAAGTCTGCTTAAAACTTGAATTCAAAACCCATAAATTAACCTAGGTTTCAAGTACAAGCCTTGCAATAGAAATCGCTAGTCTCGGGAGATTCTCGCAAACAGCCACGTGCTCACACACTTACGAGTTTGGCAACCTCAACACCGATGTACGTTCGGCGTCATCGAAACAAGAAATTCACCAAAAGGTACACGAAATAAAAAAAATATATATATATATAAGAAATATATATATATATATATATATATGCAAAGTCACCAAAGTAGAGGCACTGAAGAACACCACGGCCAGCAAGGCTTGCTGCGGCAACCCCACATGCTTGACACAACAAGGTGCAAGCTGAAGGGCTTGCCTCAGCAAGCAATGTCCTTGCCGCGACGACCTTATGTTTAGACCACTATTCGGTCTTTTGGTCATAATGTTTGACCCCGAACTCTGATTGGCATGATTCTTGATGCGTTGGAAAGGGGACAACGAACCCTATAACTTTTGTGAAGTAATAAATTTATGAATCTAACATTTATAGGGTCAAAAATTAGTGATAAGTTGCAGTAAGATGCCCAGCTGAAGGCTTGCCACGGCAACCCTTATGGCTTGCCGAGGCAAGCCTATGTATAGCTGCCATTTGTGTTTCACAGGCCCTTAGTCTGTATTTGACCTACATGCGGGCACTCTCCTGTCTGTAAACAGTATCCAACCTATGCGATGATCTTACATGATCTTACCTGCATGACGGCATGAAGGCACGTACAAACAGACCTACATAAGCAAGTGAACAGGTAGGGAGTTTACATTATTAATTTATATTTTATTTTTAAATTCATCCTTGATTAGCAAGTTATAATTATGCCTATATTAGTTTGCTCCATATGCTAGTCATAGTTTCAGTTGCTATAAATATGCTAGTTGTACTAGTTCTGCTGAGGTATACTAAGCTATGGTGATATTAAGATCAATGCCATAAATGTTTATACCATGAACTTTGATGCTCGAACGACATAGGATTATTTTATGAATATTTGTCAGCATGATAGTTTTTGAATATAAAGGCAATTTTAAATGATGATTAGAGATATATAAGGATGCCAATCAGTTTTGTTGATGATAAACACATGTGATAATGTCAGTTTGTATAATGAACTCATATCAGCTGGGATGGATATGATACTAATGAAATTAGTATTGATTTATGGCTAAAGGATTATGCTAAAATATATAGTGATAACGGGATAATGCTAAATCAGTTGATGATCATGTATTGTTTATGTATAATCATGTATAATAATCATAGATAGAAATAATGATTTTTGATATGAAGAATAATGCTACGTTTAGTGTTGATATCTGCTTATATGAAATCTCTTCATGATGTTCTTACATACATGTTAGCATGCATTATTCATGTACTGTTATCCTTGATGTCATGTACACGTCTTTATTCTCGTCTTGAAACAAGTGATCCTGCTAACTCGAGAGCTTGATATCTCGTCCAAGTGATCCCGCTAACTCGGAAGCTTGATATCTCGTTCAAGTGATCCCGCTAACTCGGAAGCTTGATATCTCGTCCAAGTGATCCCGCTAACTCGGGAGCTTGATTTTCTCGATCCAAGTGATCCCGCTAACTCGAGAGCTTGACAAGTGATCCTGCTAACTCGGGAGCTTGATTTTCTTATTTCCTGTATATGTTTTGTTCAGTATGATTTCTGTAATTGTCTAGCATGATTTCTTGTCCGTATGATTCCTCGTATTTATTCAGCATGAATCTGTCAGCATGATACAATATTTACATGATTTATTGTCTGTCATACTATATGTTGCTAGAATAGATATGATGCTAGAATAGAGACAAGAGGAGATATAATGTGCTTCATTTTATTATGCATCTAGAAGTAAATTTGATCATCTAACATATAACTTAGCACTTTAAAGTTCCCTGCTGAGCTTCGATGATAGCTCATCCTACGACTTTATGGCTTAGCTGTAGGTATTGCTCAGGACCCTGAGCACGAGGCTGATCCTACCTACCATCCTGAGGAGGAGGACGAGAGAGACAAAGAGGAAGATTCTGCGAAAGAATTCTTTCCTAAATAAGTGAGAGAGAGTGATAGATAGATTTGTTTTAAAATATGTATAATTCAATAGAATGATGTGTTTTGAGATATTGGTATACTTCTGTATAGGTTTCTTTCTATTGTTTAGATGACGGGTGGCCGTCATCGGTGGAACGCTATACATGACTTTTGTTTATATTTTATATATTTTCTTACTTTTGGATAGATGAATGAATATCGGTTGTTGTCATATTTCTTTGTATTAGAGTTATTTTACTTCTCTTCTGAAATTATAAAATATTGTACACGATGCACTTGTAAGAAAGGATCATGTTAGGTGATCCGATGATATGACCTTTCCTATTGATGAGAAGGGGAAAAGTCAGGCTGTCACAGTGTAAGTGATCAGTCACATAATATACTATTTTATCACCCTTAATTTAGTGATGCTAAACCCTAGTTTGCACTAACAAGTTACTGATGTGCAGATATTAAGAATAATTAGTAAAAGAGAACCAAAGTGTTAATCTTCATCAAAATGAACTTAAAAAGCAGTAAGAAAGATGATTGAATGAAAAAGATGATCAGACACTGCTGAAAGAATAAGATATCGTAAAAAATGATGGATCGCTATACAGAGAAATCTATAAAATCGTAATTTACGATTCTTCAGAAGGAATTCCAGCGAAAGGCGATACAAAGAATAAAATGATCGTTCGTGATATAGAATCGTCCAAAGTGAAAGCTATGTAAGAAAGAGAAATTGTAGTTTACGATTGTATAAATTGAAGCTTCTCAACACTGTTGATCAAGTGAAGATTTACACTGTCATGCGTCAAAATAAAAGAACTATTAAATTAGAGGTTTGGCGAATCACAGATTTGAGAAGATTAATGAAGAAAGACTCCTAAAGATCTCGGTTACTAAAATTAAGGAAAAGTCCAGAAGTGATCAACTATTCAAAGAAAGGAAAGCTAGGATTAGAATTAGAATTAGAATTATATTATGAAACTTTTTTTTTAGTAGTTTCTTTTATTAGTATTAGATCACTGTAAACCGACTCCTTATGAACTATAAATAAGAGAGCCCGACATAGGAATAATTTATCGAAGAATTTCTTAGCATCAATTGACGACTAAGGTCAGGGTTTTCTTCCGATCACCATTGTATATTATATTTATTAAGTAAAATTATCCACAGTTCTCTAAGGTCTTGCCTGACAACCAACGCTGAGAAAGCTAAAAGATCAACCCTTTGGATGGTTCTACTTTTGCTTTCTAGTTTAGATTTATTTTATTACATATTTACTGCCTTGTAAACATCTAAGTTTTGATTTGAATTGACGACTCAGATTGAGATTTACAGATTAGTGTAACGGTTTTACTTTTCCATCTTTAATTTTCTATAATTTGATTGACACCCAAGTTTTAGGAGATTGTTGATTAGATTAAATCTGTATTGATAGAATTCAAGTATTGATTAACAACCAATGCTAGGAGACTTGATATATAGTGTAACGGAACTTTTAATTTCATAAATATATGAGGACAGAAGGAAATTGATTGTCGACCAGAATCCTGAAGTTTGAAGATTATGATTTATTTTCTGTACTTTAGTTTAAACATCATTCTTTCATTCATATTTCTCAAGTAGTTTAGGATCTTAAAAGATAAATATAATTTTTTAGAAAATGAAAATAAATAAATAGGTAAATCACTTCCTCGTGGGAACGATCCTATACTAGCATTATAATTTCCATTGTGAGCTTGCAATAGGTTAAGACTTAATTAGAATAACATAAAAAATCATGAACAAGTTTTTGACGCCGTTGTTGGGGAAGCGGATTTTACTTTATATATTTTTGTTTTAGAAAATAAATATTTGTCTTTCTCTTTTTAGATTTCTTTATATTTTTATTTTCTTGATCGCCTCTTAAGCTTTTACAGGTTTATTCGGAGTGAATGAATTAAGGTTTCAACTTCCCCTGATAAGAGAAGCTAGAGGCCCAAATTTGTTTCTCTCCCTGCTTTCTAAAATAAAAATCAGATAAAACTGAAAGCGAAATAAATGTTTACAATAATTGTTTTAACCACCCTGCTTTACTCTAACTCCATTCATTATGGCAGGAAAAGACCAATTTGTGGCTAAAGCATTGGGGGAGTACTATGCACTAACACCTCTTACACCTCCTCCATATATTCAATTATTCCTACAGCCAGTAATAGGACTTTTGAAATTACGCCCAATGTGCTTCAAATACTTCCTACTTTTCACGGGCTAATGGATTAAGATCCCTATTTGCATCTAAAAAATGTTTTTAGAAGTAATGCACCATTATTCGAATTAAGAACTAATGAGAAGCATCCACTCGGTTGAGGCTGTTCTCATATTCCCTTAGAGATGAGGCAAAGTAGTGGATAAACTCTTTACCTAATAATTCAATTGCTAATTGGAAGAATTGGAGTGCATGTTTCTTATGAAATTCTTTCCAATCGGCAGAATGAATAAAATCCGACATCTTATTATAACATTTCATCAATTCTCGGATGAATCTCTTCAGGAATGTTGGAACCATCTTAAGGATCTTCTGTACAAGTTCCCTCACCACAGGGTTACGCGCTAGCAAATTGTGCTCACTTTCTATGAAGGCCTTGACGATGCAACCCGACATATGATTAATGTGGCCTGTGGTGGAATATTTCGTATGTTGACAGCAGAGGATGCTTGGGAACTCTTTGAGACCCTCAGCAAGGAACTGATGCAACACCACGCGTCAAGTGAGGTTGATTCGGAGACTTTAAGGAATACACCTCCTAGGTAAGGAGGATTATATAAATTAAAGTCAATGATGAAAAGTCATCCGAGGCTGAAGCTTTGGAAAGCAAAAATTCAATCTCTGGTCGGTATAAAATCGTATCCAACATCTCGAAAAGGTGAAGCTTGTGGTCCTAATCATGGCCCAACTCAGGTAGTTCCCTAACCTCTAACTGTTTCTCATCACCCCACAGAAGCCCAAGACCACACTGCTACAGAGGAAGCCTTATTACAAATAGTTGAAAGCTGACTGCAGCATGGCCGTATCCAGTCACAGTTACTTAACTCTCTTCAACAATCTATCGTAAAGTTAGAAAGTCAAATTGAGCAATTAACCCTTTTAAGAGAGTAATTTATCTCTTTGACATGCAGCTGGTACGTCTAGAAGACGTATATTTATGGGAGGCACATCAACTCCCTCTGATTCAAATTGAGCCCCTCTAGAACCCGTCGAGCTACTGAATCACCCGTAGCAAACACCTGTAATATATGTATATAATTTAATATTAGAGAGTACTCTACAATCTACAGTGTACAAGAGTGCATTCAATCGTAAAGACTCTTTTGTCATGTCATAATCACTTTGAGCGTATGGATTTATGATATCTCGTGATTTATAGAGTCGAATAATAGAGACTACGATTCGAAGCATCACAGAGTCTCATTATCGTTCTCCAAAATTGTAAACGACAATTCTAGGGAACAAGCGATTCCAGTGATCGATCTTATCAGCTACGTTAGAATTCAGACCCATCTAATTCATAGAGGAAACAGACACACATCGCATTCAATTTTGCCACTTGCCAACTACCTATGCCTAAATGCCTACACCTTGACACGTGAACCTTTCCCTTCCCTATAAAACCAAACCTTTCCTTTCCATAAACCCATCTCTTTCGTCTTCCTTCTTCATAACTCTAGTCATTATGATGGAAGAGAATAACTCAAGCGATTTCAGCAAACAAGTGACAGATTCCTTGAGATACGAAAGATGTGAGAAATCAAGCGCAATAGTCGTCCGATGTCAATCATCCACCGAAACTACCCTTTACCTTAAACCTAACCCAAATCCGAAACCATATTCCAAGAGCCCACCTTCCCCCACTTCCTAACCTTTACACAATTACAACCCACCCTGAGTGTGAGTTCCTTTATGTTGATGGTGGGTTGAACTGTTCCTCGCCACCCCTCCCCATTGCTTATCTTCTCCCCCTGCCTGTATTACAATCTCTTCATAGAATCTTCAGGGGAGTAGTATAGGTGAAGGGTGATCCGGAGATGTGTTCACTTCCCCACTCTTCAAAGCACTTCCACAGTGACTTGCATTTCTTCTAAGGAAGATCTGTGATGTGCTCTGTTTGGGAGAGATTTTGAAGGGCAGGGAGGAGTGTTCTACAACTCCTGGAGGAGTGATCCTACCAAATTGTGGTAGGAAGGAATGAGAGACTCTGATTGAACGTGGTTAGAAGCCGAGGACCGATCTTTATCGAAGAACCTTTTATCTCGGACGTTGCTGCTAGTGTCTTAGATAGTGTGTGTCTAGATTTTTCCTAAGATTATACCCTTCATGTAATTAGTTTTTAATTTTCTAGTTCTTTCTACCTGTAGTTTTTCTTTCATGCCATTGTAAATATTCCAAGATTATATGAAATTTTCTTTTGACTAATTGTCTAATGTAGTTACTGTTTCTAATTTTTCTTTCCCATTTTTGTTACCTATGATCTGAGATTAAGCCGGATGTGTTTTTCCTCAAGTTTGGGAGAAATTCTTATGACAAGATTTTTACACCCAGTACAATATCAGCAATTTTAAGTAATTTACGATAAAATTTTGCCAGTATCTCCTACTTTTGTGCCAATGAGGGCATTGTCTGATTTAAGTTTGGGGGGATACACAACTTCTGTGTATATTATAGGAGTTTGTTTAGTTTAGTTTACTTTTTACATATATAAAAAAAATAAATATATTTTTTAACTCTTCTGTTTTAGAATAGTTTTGTAAATATTAGGACCAGTTAATAATTATATGTAAATTATGATAAATAAAATTATAAATCCTGAAAACCTAACGATCCATCATAGTAGAAGTTTAATAATAAGAAAATAGAACAGTTACAATTCATGTTTAGCTCTTCAAGAACACTATATCAGATTGAATGTTTGAAACAATAGATTGATTTGAACTGCAATATTTAGACTATAGTTTCAAAATTAAAACCAATGAGCTTTAAAGACTAATTTTTCCTCTCTTTGGAGAGAGAGATTGTTATCTATTCAATTCAAATTTTCTCGAACTTCTCGACCGGTACTATGAAAATCTCATATTGTTAAACTTAGAATCCAAATATTAACCAATGAGGGCATTGTCTAATTTAAGTTTAGGGGGATACACAACTTCTGTGTATATTATAGGAGTTTGTTTAGTTTAGTTTACTTTTTACATATATAAAAAAAATATTTTTTTTTTTAACTCTTCTATTTTAGAATAGTTTTGTAAATATTAGGATCAGTTAATAATTATATGTGAATTATGATAAATAAAATTATGAATCCTGAAAACCTAACGATCCATCATAGTAGAAGTTTAACAATCAGAAAATAGAACAGTTATAATTCATGTTTAGCTCTTCAAGAACACTATATCAGATAGAATGTTTGAAACAATAGATTGATTTGAACTGCAATATTTAGACTATAGTTTCAAAATTAAAATCAGTGAGCTTTAGAGACTAATTTTTCCTTTCTTTGGAGAGAGAGATTGTTATCTATTCAGTTCAAATTTTCTCGAACTTCTCGACTGGTACTATGAAAAATCTCATATTGCTGAATTTAGAATCAAAATATTCTATGATTACAATAACCTATTTTTTTTTTTTAGAACTATCTATTAGAAACATCAAAATAATAAGGCATTTATACTAGTAAATCATAAAAATAATCACAAGCCATCTTTTGTTTAACTAAAGCTAAAAAGCTAAAATCTTATAAATAATTTATCCTTTGAACCAATATTAAAAGCTTAAACAGAATTTCTTTATACCAAGATTTTATAAACCCTTAACCATATGTACTATCCAAAGCTTTCAACCTTTGATCCTTCTAATTTCTGAGAGTTTAGAATGCAAAAGAAGGGAAAAAGAGGGAGTGAAAGGACTAAAAAAAAAAATGAGGGATATACTGAAAAAGAGTACAATTGAAAAGAAATAAAAAGAAGAAAATATGGGAAAAGAGTCAAAAATCTTAAGTACAATTCTGAGAAAAGAAAAGAGAATCAACGAGCTTCCAAAACTGAAAGTTAAAAGGATATCTAAAGAAAATTAATTGAAGAAATGAGATTTACAGAAAAAAAAAGAAAAATAGGAATAAGTTATCCAACTTTTTGGATACTTACTGAAGTAGGAATGCAAAAGACGATAGAGAAGGAATAACTAAATTCTCAGAAATCTTTGAATCCTATCTACCTTTCTTTGAAACCTCTTAACCCAAAGTCCCATTACAAGCCGAAGAAAAGACCTTTTTGATTTATGATTTACAAAAGTATAAAGCCTAGTAGAGATGTGAATAATAGATAGTATGAATTGCATAGGAAATTATATGAATAGAATTGATTATTCATTATATCAGATTCATGTTTTTTTTCAATTATCTTTTGAATTCTTCAAAAGATATATCATACTAAGAGAACCCAGAAATTTGAAATCTTTTTTAGAGTATGCCAATAGTGAGTGTTTGGATGAAAATATTTTCTAAATCTGCAGTTTAGAAAAATTTATGTTAAATAAAATTTTCACTGGTATGAACACACTCCATGCTTTACAGAATTGAAATTGCTGAGTTCTAATAAAGGATAACTATTAGGATGGAAAGTGGTGGTTAACGGAATCCTATTTTTGAAAATCATAATAATCATATGATGATTAATTTAGCTAGTGTATAAAATTAAAGTAGGTTTTTAATTTTTATTTTGCTTTGAAAAATTGAAAAACCTAAAAATATTTTGAAGTTTGTAGGTAACTTCACTGAAAACCTTTAGGAGACTACAACTCCGCCACTAGGGATCACCTAGGAGTTTAAAGGCTAGTTGCATCTGCTAAATGTAATCGTGCTCCCTACGAAAGTAACATTTAAATTTTAGATTAGTATTTCATTCATTGTTTGGTAGGGACTAGCAAAACGTAAGTTTGGGGGTGTGATCAGTCATAGAATATATCATTTTATCACCCTTAACTTTATGATACTAAATCTTAGTTTGCTACTAACAAGCTAATGATGTACAGATATTAAGAATAATCAGTAAAAGAGAACCAAAGTGTTAATCTTCTTCAAAATGAACTAAAAAGGAAGCAAGAAAGAAGATTGAATGAAAAAGACGATCAGACGCTGCTGAAAGAATAAGAAACCGTAAAAGACGATGGAGCGCTATACAGAGAAATCTATAAAATCTTCAGAAAACGTTCCAGAGGAAGGCAATACATAGAATAAAATGATCGTTTGTGATTCAGAATCGTCCAGAGTGAAAGCTATGTAAGAAAGAGAAATCGTAATTTACGATTGTAAAAATTGAAGCTCCTCAACATTGCTGATCAAGTGAAGATATACACCGTCATGCATCAAAATAGAAGAACTCCTAAATTAGAAGTTTGGCGAATCATGGATCTGAGAAGATTAATAAAGAAAGACTCCTAAAGATCTCGGTTATTGAAATTAAGAAGAAAGTTCAGAAGCTATCAACTATTCAAAGAAAGGAAATCTAGGATTAGAATTAGAGTTATATTAGGAAATTTTTGTTTTAGTAGTTTCTTTTATTAGGATTAGATTACTGTAAAGCAACTCCTTATGAACTATAAATAAGAGAGCCCGACATAGGCATAATTTATCGAAGAATTTCTCAGCATCAATTGACGACTGAGGTCTGGGTTTTCTTTCGATCACCATTATATATTAGATTTATCAAGTAAAATTGTCCACAGTTCTCTAAGGTCTTGCCTGACAACCAAGACTGAGGAAGTTGAAAGATCAACCCTTTGGATAGTTTTACTTTTGCTTTCTAGTTTAGATTTATTTTATTGCATATTTACTGCTTTGTAAGCATCTTCAAGTTTTGATTTGAATTGACGACTCAGATCGAGATTTACAGATTAGTGTAACAGTTTTACTTTTCCATCTTCAATTTTCTAGAATTTGATTGACGCCCAAGTTTTAGGAGATTGTTGATTAGATTAAATCTGTATTGATAGGATTCAAATATTGATTGACGACCAATGCTAGGAGACTTGATATATAGTGTAACAGTACTTTTAATATCATAAATATCTGAGGACAGAAGGAATATGATTGACGACTAGAATCCTGAAGTTTGAAGATTAGGATTTATTTTCTGTACTTTAGTTTAAAAATCATTCTTTCATTCATATTTCTCAAGTAGTTTAGGATCTTAAAAGATAAATATAAGTTTTTAGAAAATGAAAATAAATAAATAGGTAAATCACTTCTTCGTGGGAACGATCCTATACTAGCATTACAATTTTCATTGTGCGCTTGCAATAGGTTAAGACTTAATTAGAATAACATAAAAAATAAGAACAGTAAGCCGTCACCTTATCTTCCATCATGGACATGGGGTCGGGTATGGGGTTCGAAATGGATGACCCTTCTGATGAGGGGGGTGTATGAGGAAAAGTGGGCATGACCGAGTTGGATGGGTGAGGAAAATTGGGCATGACCCTAGTAGATGGGGGAAAATTGGGTATGTTTGGATCGGAGGGAAAGTAGGGTGTAAGTGGAGTGGATGGGAAAAAATTAGGTATGTGTTGGGTGAATGAGGGAAATTTGGGGTATTTGGGTTGGGAAAATGTGGTGAAGAGTGGATAGATGGAGGAAAATGTGGGGGATTTAGGGTGGATGAAAAGACGGGTATGCTTTGAGTGGAGGGGAAATTAGATATGTGTTGGGTAAATGGGGAGGATTGGGTTGGATTTTCGGATGATCATGGGGGAGGATTTAATGAGGAGGTAGGGGAAAATTAGGTATATTTTGGGTAGAGGTAAAATGGGGAAATTTGGGTGTAGAGAAAAAATGTGGTAATTGTTGGGCAGATGGGGGTGGAGAAGTGGGCAAGCATTGGGTGGAGGTGGGTGGAAAGTCAGGTGAAAAATTGGGGATGTTTTAGATTGATGTACGAGGGAAGATGGATGTATTTTGAATGAATGTGGAGGAAAAAAATGGGGTGTTTTGAGTGGATGTGGATGGAAAAATGGGTGCACCGAATGGTCCGATGACGTTGAAACGAGATTGGGTGGGGGAATCGGAAATGGAGATTTCCTCCATATGAGAGTGATGAGAATGTGATGGGGATGAATCGAGGTTGGCATAAGCCGGGTCGACCGCCCACGACATGGTTTGGCGGCGGTTAGGGTAAGGTTTCTTGGGTAAGGCCCGAAGACTTTTCTTCTCCTTCCCCTATGGGATGATGGTGGGGGTGCGGCGATGCTATGGTTACGGCACCATAAGGTTTTTTTTTTTTTGGATTTTTTATATATATGATTTTTTTGGAATTTTGAATTTTTGTGGAAAAAATGAATCTTGGAAATCATTGGGGTTTTGGAACTCTCTTTTCAGGTGGTGTTTACACCCCAAATCCCTCCCACGGCGGGATCTTGATACACCTTGGAAGAATCAAAGAAAATCCTTGGATCTATGTAAGGGCACGGAAATTCAAAAGACAACTCGATCCCTCGGATGAATCGAAAAGAGGGTGACCTCTCTTGACCGACGAGGGCGTATTGGGTGTCAAATGTGTGAGATTTATCAGGAGTGCTAAACCACTAAGCGGGGAGCCGGGGCACTGCCCCTTGGGACTTGTTCTTTACTTTTCGAGTTCCTCCTTTCCGTACCTAAAGGATACAAGGCTTTTTGGGGGTATTCTAACGCACTCCCCAAGGGTTTTAAGGCTTTTGAAAGTTCAATCACCCATCCGATATACCTCTGGCACGAATGCCTTCTTAGATTTTAGATTGGGTGGTTCTTTTCGGGATCATCATCACTAGGGTTGCCACCCTACTTGGAACCGGGATGGTTGTATCGCTGCCTAATTTTCAACCCTTTTGTAAAATCTACCTGCGTAAAATTGAATTAATTAAGTTCTTTTGTTCAATTTTAGGGTTCAATTTTAAGAGAGTTTTTCTTAGTACAAAAAAGGGTGGTGACAATCTCGTGCAGCCACTACGGACCGGCGTCCACTATTGGAATATCATTCTAAGTTAGCAAGTAACCCGCCAATCGACTAAGGTGCGTAAAATGATAAAAAAGAGAAAAAATGTTCAAGTAGGCCCGTCGATCAGCTAATGCACGTAAATTACAAAAACATAAATACTCAAGTAAGTCTGCCAAACGGATAAGGTGTGTAAATGACGGAAATGTAGGGGTAAGTATAAAAAAGGCCGAATCGTAGGGGTAAGTATAAAAAAGTGCGAAATCGTAGGGGTAAGTATACAAAAAATGAAAAGTTAGTAAAAAAAGAAAGGAAAATAAAAACACATGCAAAACAAGGGCCAACACTTAAAGGAGAAGCCTTACAAGCTATCCCTAGCGGAGTCAACATCTGTGCAGCCGTGGATTTCATCAATCTGTCGCGACGATGAGCTAAAAAAAAAATAGAGTCGTCACCCGCAACTTTTGGTGTTCCGGGATACCTAAAATTATGATCGTGTGCACCGAAATGCTCGATTTGACTCTGATCCGGTCTACACCAAAGGCTCTTGGGTAGGGGCATCGGTTATCAATCGGAAAGGTGTTAGGCACCTGATTGACCTGATTGTATGCGGTCTCTACTATGGCCAAGTGTAAAAAAAATGAACGGCACTTCCTTTTGCCCGAAGATACTCCGATCCTATTTGAGCCCCTACTGTCATAACCCCAGATTTTTGGGAACTGTGCACATCACATATCATACACATGTATTTGTGTATCACAAGGAAACCAAAAACTACATATACACACTATGTGAGTATATGTGAAACTTTCTGGCTTTCACTATATAAGTGAAAGTGGGGAGGAGAGTCTCTCCTACGTAACCTAAATTAACATAGATAGAAAAAAGAAAAAATAGAGAGAAAGAGGAGAAGGTTTACAAAAGAGGATGAGAGGTTCGTTAGTTTTTAAGCCATAGAGAACCTTGAAGATCTTCATGATTAGACGAAGCTTGGATCAAACAATAGGAGACCTATCGAGTAAGGTATGATTTAGATGTTTATGAATGTTTTAAATAGAGCTTAAACTAGGGGACGAATGATCATAGACACTATTAAACCTCTCATGAGGAAGGAGATAATTCCCGAATGAATGGAGAACATACACCTTTTCGTGGCTCGCTCGAGCGGTCTAAATGGCTCGCTCGAGCGAGGGCAGAGAGAATATTCTAAGCATATTCGCGTCCTGGACTTGCTCGAGCGAGACCCACAATGAAGGAGGAGATCCCTCGAGCGAGGCATCGCTTAGAGCTCCAAGTATCTGGAATTATAACTGCTTGAGCGATGAATAGTGCTCGCTCGAGCGATGAATAATGACCTCTTGAGCGAGGATTTCTAACCGCTCGAGTGAGGTAAAGTGCTCGAGCACGCAAGGCTAAATAACCGCTCGCGTGAGGATTTTCCAAGCTTTCTCAATTCTTTTGGTGTAATTCATGAAAGTTGTGTTTCCAAGGGTTCTAGAGACCTTTTTGAGTAAATTCGTGTCACATACAATGTAGGTGTGACGTAAGTTGTTACACGCAAGCCCCTACGAGAAAGGAGCACGTTGGATCATACTTGAGGTAGGGAATATCATGAAATATGTACTTTAATTTGTCAAAATCATGTATGTAGAATATTTCAATCATATAGAGTAGCTCAAGAGAATAGTCATATTAAATATGTTTCCAACATGTGTGTGCTTGTGTGAATCCCAATAGAGGTCTTGAAGTCCCCAGGGGACGTAGATTTGTAATAATGGGCATCTGAATGACGCATTAAACTAGTAGCATCCCAGGGATGCAGATGAAACCAAATGATGAACAAAAGAAGAATGATAAGGCCTAATATAATAAAATTAGCACAATCACGGTGAATAACTATATGTAGAGCACACTTTATATTTTTATTATTTAAGGTTTAATTAGAATACCCCACCGACGTGGATACCTGACGACTCGGCGGGATATCCGTGGACGATGCAATGCCAAACCGTTCATCCTAGCACATTCCAGGGATGTTGAATTGAGAATAGACCCCGTCGCCTAAGAGAAAGGGGCCTGGGTAGTATTGAATTGTAACACATATCAAGTGTCTATTTAAATGACGATGGTGGGTATTCCATCGGAGCTCGATGGTATATTGCTCGGGGACAACTTAAGTTAAGATTTAAGTGATTAGGCCGAATCCGTTACTACAATAGTAAGATGAGAATAAACAAAGTCATGCAAAGTAACAGTGCCTCCATCATTTTATTTTCGTGTGTTTCAATTGTCTTTCAACAGTTCTATCAGATAAAATTATGCTTTTAAACTGTTTTTAACATACTAACATACATGTCAGAGCTTAATCTATATGTTCACTGTGTTTTCCTATTGAGCTAGGATGTAGCTCACCCCCCTTAGACTACACGTCACAGGTCCAGGACTAGAGACAACAGAAACTTCTGGAGGCGCTGATCTAGGGGATTCGGATTACGTGCCCACAGAAGAGTCAGAGCCTCCTCCTGAGGAATTCTTCTAGGAGACCCATTGCGCATTTTAAGAGTGAGTTGAGAGTATTAGGTACGGCTTGGTATGTCAAGCCTCTTTGTTTTTAAATGTAATTAAGTACCTTTATTCTTTTGGCAAACCGTCTGGGACGGACAATTATCACCAATCTGCTTACCATGAATTGGCATGGGACAAGAAGCATCATAGAACTCTTTTACCTTAATTGCATGAGTACTTGTTTAGAGTAGATGCATCATTATTTGTAGTCTCGGCTTGTATATACCAATGCTCCGTGCAGAATTATAGGGCACGGCCTGGAGGGCCGTGCTGATGGCACGGGTTTTGAGGTGCCGAAATTCGGACTGTCACAGTTGGTATCAAAGCTGTTCTTTTAGTTTCTGACAATCAGCTGGTTAGAACATAGGGACTTCTGCTAACGAAACTGTGGTTTCTCATGCAGACCGTTATGTTTCCTAGAGGAAGAGGCCGACCCAAGTGTGGTCATGATAGGAATTTCTTGTGATGAAATGGGTTCGTCTACGCCTACCACAGGTGCCATTGGGAAATAGGAGATTCGAGGCGTGTGGAGAGAACCAAAATCAAGCAGAAAATCAGGATCGAGATCATCAGGATCGAGATCAAAGGGAACAAGATAGAGTGAGGGAAAGAAATGAAGAAAGAGAGGAGCGTCAGAGGATGATGCATACCATGGAAACCATGGCAACTGCCATGGCACAGCAGGCAGCATCCTTGGCATCTCATGCCGCCCCAGAACCACATCAGACACCTACGTCCCTAGTAGGACCTACACTACCAGTGGCTTCAGCATTTACCGAATTCAGGAGGATCAGACCTCCTAGCTTTTCAGGGCAGGCAGACACCATGGCAGCCAAAAATTGGCTGGGTGAAATGGAGAAGGTAGTTAGTGTACTGACATGCACAGAGGACGAGAGCGTCCGTTGGGCAGCGTATATGCTAGATGGAGAAGCTGGACCTTGGTGGAAATCTGTTTCGCGGACTAGGGCTCAAGAAACTCCAGATATGCCCTGGACTTGGGATGAATTCGTTGAAGAGTTCAATAAGCAGTATTTTTCGGAGGTTGTGAGAAATCAAATGGAGACTCAATTTTTACAACTAATGCAAGGAAAGATGACCGTAAGAGAGTATGGAGTAGAATTTATGAGACTGGCTCGTTTCGCTCCAGACTACGTAATTTTTGATGTGATGAAAGTAAAGAGGCTCCAACAGGGTTTAAGGTCGGACATTCGAGGAGGAGTTGCGCCATTTCAACTGAAGACCTATGGAGAGGTCATGAGTAAGGCATTAGTGGTCGAAGAAGAGAACAATAACCGATACCGTCAGAGGGAACAGCAGGGAAGAGGAAGCATAGATCAAAGCAGGACTGGGAGTTATGAATCAATGAATAAGAAGTCGAGGTTCGTAACACCGAATCAGAGGCAACCATTCCAGACAGGGTATGGGAGAGCCGCACAACAGACTACTCATCAAAGATTTCCACTGCTGGCATCAGGGAGACCGATGAGGTATGAGGGTCCTGCTATTGTCACTGGAGCCACAGTTACACAAGGTTTTTCAAGAACTGCGCCTTCAACACCAAGAGAGACTTGTGCCAAGTGTGGCAAGTCCCACAAAACGGCGGATTGCAGGCAAGGAATGCGAGGCTGTTTTAAATGTGGCAAGATAGGCCACGTAATTAAAGATTGCCTGGAGCCAATTAAGGAGAAGACGGCCTCAGCTTCCATGCCACGACCTATTCAATCACGAAAGCCAGTTGTTCAAGGGAGAGCCTATGCAGTTACCGTCCAAGAAGCAGGGAGTGTACATGACGTCATTTAAGGTGAGATTCCTTTTAAATAAAGAATTTCAATTTAATACAATTTTAGATAGAGAAGGCGCATTCATTAGAACAGTGTATAGACTCGTGTTTGTACGTTAGACAATTCTAAATAAAGTATGTGCTATGTATGTATATATATGTGTTGTAGGTACGCTACAAGTCTATGAAAAAGGGTGCTATGTAGCACGTGATGCACGAGTGTTGATAGACCCAGGGTCTACCCACTCCTTTATCACTCCTAGATTTGCAAAGAAAATGAAGATTATTCCGGAGACACTAGACTTTGTGTTATCAGTGTCTATCCCAACGGGAGAATTAGTGGACACAGAGTTAGTCTGCAAATCAATAGTAGTGAGCGTCCGGGATGACGTTGTCTACAAATTAGACGCGCAATTAATATTGTTGGACATGCAAGGATTCGACGTGATCCTTGGCATGGATTGGTTGTCTCATCATTGTGCAACAGTGGATTGCAAGAACAAGGTTGTTATTTTTCGACCTAACACGAGGAGATCGTTTCGATTTCGAGGAGAGAGATCGACACAGGTGCCACTCATCTCTGCAGTCAGAGCCGAATGTTTAATAAAAAAGGGGTGTAGCGGTTATTTGACATTTTTGAAGGGAGATAAAGAAGAAAAGAATGTTATTTCTGAGATAGCAGTAGTGCGAGAGTTCAAAGATATATTTCCAGAAGAATTGCCAGGATTACCTCCAGAGAGAGAAGTGGAATTCGCTATCGACTTAGCACCAGGAACGGAGCCTGTTTCAAAAGCACCATACAGGATGGCTCCTGCTGAGTTGAAAGAGTTGAAAGAACAATTGCAAGAGCTCATGGATAAAGGTTTCATAAGACCAAGCGTATCTCCATGGGGAGCACCAGTTTTGTTTGTGAAAAAGAAAGATGGGTCGATGCGGCTGTGCATTGACTATCGACAATTGAACAAACTCACTGTGAAGAATCGATACCCTTTGCCAAGAATAGATGACTTGTTCGATCAGTTGCAAGGAGCGAAGTACTTTTCCAAGATCAATATGAGATCTGGATACCATCAGTTAAGAGTCAAGGCCAAGGACATTCAGAAAATGGCATTCAGAATACGGTATGGACACTATGAATTTTTGGTGATGCCGTTCGGGTTGACAAATGCACCGGCATCGTTTATGGATTTAATAAATCGGGTGTTTAAACCACACCTGGATTCCTGCATCGTCGTGTTTGTTGACGACATCCTGATTTACTCTAAATCGAGGACGGAGCATGAAGAACACTTACGAGTCGCTCTGCAAACTTTGCGCGAACACCAATTGTATGCCAAGCTCAGCAAATGTGAATTCTGGTTAGAAGAGGTCAGCTTTTTGGGACATGTCGTCTCGAAGCATGGTGTCACAGTAGATCCCGCTAAGATCGAGGCAGTAGTGAATTGGGAGCAACCAAAGACCGTGACCGACGTTCGAAGTTTCTTTGGACTAGCAGGTTATTATCGACGTTTCATAGAGGGGTTTTCAAAAATATCGGGACCTCTTACGAGGCTTATAAGAAAGGATTCAAGATTTGAGTGGAGTGAAGCGTGCAAGAAGAGTTTTCAAGAACTCAAGAAGAGACTCACCTCAGCTCCAGTATTAGCCATTCCGTCAGGCAGTGGAGGATTCGCGGTCTACAGTGATGCTTCGTATAATAGTTTGGGTTGCGTGCTCAACCAACATAAAATGGTGATAGCTTATGGGTCAAGACAGTTGAAAGAGAATGAGAAGAACTATCTGACCCATGATCTGGAACTAGCAGCGATCATATTCGTATTGAAGATATGGAAAATTTATTTATACGGAGAAATGCTTGAAATCTTCACCGACCATAAGAGCCTCAGATATCTGTTCACACAGAAGGAACTAAATATGAAGCAGCGCAGATGGATGGAGTTTCTCAAGGACTATGACTGTTCTATACAGTACCATCAAGGCAAAGCTAATATAGTGGCCGATGCCTTGAGTCGGAAGAGTTCGGCTCAGTTGGCTAGTCTAATTTTGGGTATGCACCGATGGAAGTTGTTGGAAGATCTAGCACTATATGGTGCGGACATCAAGTCGCAAGCTACAGGAGCCTTTTTGGCCAACATATCAGTGAAATCGGTGATATTCGAACATATACGAGAACTTCAGATGGAAGACCCAGTACTAACCAAGATACGTCAAGATGTAACTGAAGGCATTAGATCCGACTTTTCAATCAAGGAGGATGGTTCCTTATTGTTCAAGGGTCGTCTTTGTATTCCGGACAATGCCGATTTACGACGAACGATTCTTGATGAATCCCACAAGTCATGCTATGCTATCCACCCGGGGAGCACGAAGATGTATCAAGATCTGAAAAATAATTACTAGTGGAGAGGTTTGAAGCAAGACGTGGCAGAGTACATGTCGCGGTGTTTGACGTGCCAATAAGTGAAGATCAATAATAGACACCCCGCAAGTCTATTGCAACCCCTACCTATACCGGAATGGAAGTGGGAATCGATCTCAATGGACTTCATAGTCGGGCTACCGCGTACTGCAAAGAAGTACAATGTCATTTGGGTAGTGGTCGATCGATTGACCAAGTCAGCACACTTCTTGCCTTACCACACGATGTACATGGCGGGAAGACTGGCAGAGTTGTATATGAAAGAGATTATCCATTTGCATGGGATTCCGAGTAGCATCATCTCAGACCGAGACCCATTGTATGCATCAAAGTTTTGGAAGAAATTTTAAGAAGGAATGGGAACGAGACTAAATTTTAGTACGGCGTTCCATCCACAAACCGACGGACAGACTGAGAGGGTCAATCAAATTATTGAAGACATGCTTACGGCATGTATGTTGGAATTACAAGGATCGTGGGATCAACACCTATCATTGATTGAGTTTGCATATAACAATAGTTTTCAGACGAGCATTGGGATGGCACAGTATGAAGCCTTGTACAGAAGGCGATGTTAATCGCCAATCAATTGGGAGGAAACTGGTGAGAATTTTGTTTTGGGATCTGAGTTACTTGAAGATAACGCCGCTATTGTCCGCATGATCAAAGAAAGACTAAAGGCGGTTCAAAGCAGACAAAAAAGCTACATTGATATCAAGCGGACGAGCGTGGACTTTAAGGTGGGAGAACATGTTTTCGTGAATGTATCGCCTATGGAGGGCGTGATGAGGATCGGAAAGAGAGGGAAGCTAAGTCCCCGCTATCTTGGACCGTTTAAAGTTTTAGGTCGAGTAGGGGAAGTTGCTTACCGCATTGGATTGCCACCGTTATTTGATCAAGTACACAATGTGTTCCACGTATCGATGCTCAGGAAATATCTTAATGGTCCTGATCACGTGTTGAGCGACCAATCATTTGAGATGCATAAAGATATGACGATGATCAAAGAGCCGGTGGAAATTTTAGATCAAAAGAAACAAGTGTTGCGAGCAAAAGTTATTCCCTTAGTGTTTGTCCGATGGAAGAACCATCCGGTCGAAGAAGCAACATGAGAACGTGAGGTGGATGTTAGAGAACAATATCTCAAATTGTTCGAAATTGCCAACTAATTAATCCTATTCAAATTAATAATGTGTAATGGTTGGTAGTATGAAAGTCTATATATCTTTTTACGAATGATCAAATTTTTGTTGAAAATTTTAGTATATTGCCTCCAAGTGATGATAGAACCATTTTTTTTGTTGAACTTTTAGTATATAAAACTAGTAGTAAGGATTAGTGACATAAAACACGCAAAAGAGTACCAGAAAAACGTTTCTGGGATCGCTTGAGCGACCACTTATGCTCGCTCGAGCGAGCCACATAAAATCGAGAACTTCTCTCGCTCAAGTGATGACTATTGCTCGCGCGAGCGAGACATTTCGATCGCTCGAGCGAGAATTTATAACCGCTCGAGCGAGGTCAGAGTATATATATGGGCGAACTTCTATTCTTATATTTCATCTTCACGCGAGAGTTAGGGCTTTTCTTTGGATCTCCAAGCTTTTTCCATCCGATTCAAGCCGGATTCTGACGATCTGATCCGTCGAAAACGTTCAAAAAGGTGAAATCTTCACTATTCTTATTTCTTTTTCATTTATAAACTCTTCTTAAGTATCAATGGCATCCCAAAGCCCTAACACCCAACCTAGAAAACGGGTGGCGATTCGATCACCATCCTCGCGTAATCAAGTGCCACAGACACCACAACCACACCCATCCACACCTCCTACCCCAATCCAATTAACTGAATGGTGGGGATTGAAGGTTTTTGAAAACGAATGGGAGATCCATCCCTCTTGTTTTGGGGATCTGACGTCCACCCAATGAACCTCGGATTT
Source organism: Chloranthus sessilifolius (assembly GCA_021018995.1). Classification (NCBI taxonomy): domain Eukaryota; kingdom Viridiplantae; phylum Streptophyta; class Magnoliopsida; order Chloranthales; family Chloranthaceae; genus Chloranthus; species Chloranthus sessilifolius. Next base: position 121,336,678 of record CM037592.1, read on the forward strand.
CCTTACAAACAATCGTTTACGACCACTGTTGACCTCTTTTGGAGATCGGTACTATCCGAGACTCGTTAAACTATTCTACCAAACACTCAAGACTAACGCGACTGAGGACTCTATCCTCGTCACCATTGACGGGAAGGAACTAATTTTCGACAGTGCCGATGTCTCCTCCGTCATGCAGTGCCCCGACACCTACACACCAAACCCCCATTCTCTGCCACTTTTTTTTGGGAACGTAGGTTTCCCGACCATTATCGCCGATATTACCGGCGGCGCCTCCGCATCAAGCCAATCAATCACCCGATCCCAATTGCCACCACGCTTGTGGTTTCTAGATATTCTTTTTAAGAAGAATCTACACCCGACCGGTCATGACCAAGAGCGCCGCGAGACGATTTTGCGGGCTCTACACTCCGCTTTCCACAATAGGTGGTTTAGCGCTCCGATGGTGGTCATCAAGGGCATGGTGCATGCCCACAAAAGAAACCTAAGGGGTTCTATTCCTCCACCGATAAATCGATTACCCTATGCACGTTTGATTTCTCGACTCCTCGAATCAAGAAATGGGAAGGAGGGATTTCAAATCAAGACGAATGAACTTGTGCTCACCGATAACATCATTCCATTCCTCGCCCAAGACTTAAGCCGAAATCTAAAGAGCCTTCAAACTAGTGTCAATAAGAAGAGAGATCGCCAGATTTCCCGACAAGCCACGCAACAAGCACCAGCGGGACCGACTGTTCCCTCTACTTCATCTTCACAGACCCTACCTAGCACCGACAACAATATGATGAGAGAGATCCTCCAGCAGGGGCGGGAGATCAGATTACACCAGCGGTTCCAGGAGGCGCTACTCATTGACCTCATGGGCCATGCGTACGCGCAGACGTACAGGGAGCGCATTGGTACTATGCGAGGTGCTATATTTAGAGCATCTAGCTCCGGCCCTGCTACGAGGAGCACTACAGCGGGTGCCACTACCGCCAGGGGAGTTGTCGATGATGATGATGACGAGGACGATGACGACGATGAGGAGGACGATGATGAGGAGTATGAGCAGAGTAATGACTAGGCCATCATCTACTATTTAAATTTTGTGATTATTAATGTAATAACTCGTGATCTTGAGGTGAAAAATTTTGTTTGAAACAATCGTGACATGGTTGTCACAATGTCTAGGGCGGACATGGTAATGACTTAACATAGATGTGCGTAAATTTTGATTAAATATGTATATTTAGTGCAATGTGCGTGTGTATAATCGATCGTGTAGTTGTATAAATATCCTAGTGCAGGTTCTTATAATTGGAGTAGAATAAATGTCATTCTGCTTACAGCCGTTAAGAGAATTCTAAGGCTAATTGATACGATTGCCTTCTTATTTTGTATAGATTAAAAAAATATTTTTTCCATGCAGGTATGATCTCTGGTCATTGGACTATATATTAAATTATCTAATTATGATTGTTTGGGTGTGTTGCTACGAATATCTGTTGGAAATTTTTTTTATATAGTCGTAGCTGATCCCTAGTGTGTCGTCAATTTTCGAGGACAAAAATTTTATAAGGTGGAGTGAATGTTATAACCCTAAATTTTTAGGAACCGTGCACATCACATATCATACGCATGTATTTATGTTTCACAAGGAAACCAAAAACTACATATACACACTATGTGAGTATATGTGAAACTTTCTAGCTTTCACTATATAAGTGAAAGTGGGGAGGAGAGTCTCTCCTACGTAACCTAAATTAACATAGATAGAAAGAAGGAAAAATAGAGAGAAAGAGGAGAATGTTTACAAAAGAGGAGGAGAGGTTCGTTAGTTTTTAAGCCATAGAGAACCTTGAAGATCTTCACGATTAGACGAAGCTTGGAACACACAATAGGAGACCTATCGAGTAAGGTATGATTTAGATGTTTATGAATGTTTTAAACAGATCTTAAACTAGGGGAGGAATAATCCTAGACACTATTAAACCTCTTATGAGGAAGGTGATAATTCCCAAATGAATGGAGAACATACACCTTTTCGTGGCTCGATCGATTTTAAATTGTAACCCTTGCAAGTGCACAAGATCTATTGTAGTATGGCAAGAATAGGGGTGTCGAACCCACAGGGAAATCTGAATTTTTAATTAATTCTTTCAGGAATTTAAAAACATCCCCAAGGAAGTACTAAGGGGCAGATTCAATTTACCAAAAATTTATCACTTTTTCTAAATGCAAGAAAAATAAATTAATCTAAACAACTAATTACCGATGAATCTAAGAACAATATTTAAATGAGATCAAGGAATATGCTACCCCAGATTTGTACCCCTTTTCTACCATTAAAACCTACAGTTTCATTAAAGCCTCATTCACACCATCATTCATCTAGAAAAATAATTCGAAATAAAGTATGATCATCAATCCGGCATACCCTATCTAAAAATAATGACTCAGCTAACATTGCGGTATAAGTCATGTAAGAAGCATAGCGTATCTCATGATGTATAGATCAAAACAATAAAAATATAATCGCTCTATAGCCTAGATCAGCCTGCAGGTCCAGATTTAGCGATTACGGCCGTTGATTCGCGCAATCAATGGTCATAACAAGCATTCAATATATTTTTAATAATACAAACTTTTAGCAAAAACGATTCCACAATGACAGTAATTAGACTATGGTATTAATCATAAATATGGGTACTTATCTGGGGATCGCATCTTTCCCGATCTACTGATTTAGCCGCTCATCTTTGGTGTATGATCTCCTTGTTCATTCAAAGTCATTCCTCTTTTTATTTCTTCCAAAAGATATTTGTTTACAATGCTCTCTCCTAAATACAATATATGCTTTAAAAGAAAACAATGCAAATTCTAGGTACAATCTACCCTGATCAAAACCTAGAAGAAGGAGAGAAGAAGACCTTAAAAAGATGAAAAGAAGTTCCCCAAAGTGAAAAGCCCTAAAATTCCAAAATAATAAAATCTAGTTCTAATTCCTCCAAAGAAAAGTCTCAAAAGATCTCAACACCAAGTCCAAAAAACAGAGCGTCCTCTATTCAAAGCTTTAGCTTCCTTTTTATAATGGCCGAGCACACCTAAACCTAATTGCCTCAATCGATTGAGCCAGAAGTCTCAATCGATTGAATTTGAGTTCGAATTTCTTTAGGGCACTTTTGCCTTATGTGTCAATCGATTGATTTTTATGTCTCAATCGATTGATTTTCAGGGTTGAAGTTTATTTCATCTGTCAATCGATTGACAGATTCCTCAATCGATTGACTCTTCAATGTAAAGTCTCCTTTCTTGATGGATATTGATTCTCTTCTCGGATCTCAATACTTCTTTGGACCTTTTTGTCCATAGCTCTTGCATAGCCTTTAATTTCCTTCTTTTAGGCTTTTGAACGATCTAATGGTCGGAAACACCTGTAAACATCAAAACCTCACAACAACCATCAGATGCTTTTGTGACAGCCCGGATTTCGGCACCCCGAAACCCGTGCCATCAGCACGATCATCTTGACCGTGCCCCTCAACTATGCACGGAACACTGGTATATCAAGCATAAAATAAATAAGAACAACTTGCGGAATTTAAATCTACATAAAAACACTTCTCAAAAGACAGTTCTACCCTCATGCCTCTGCATGAAGGGAGAACCAATCCGAACCATCGATGATAACCATCATCATGGATGGTTCACCCAAAAGAATACTCTGATATCCATATACACAAGGTTTAATCAAAAACCAGGCTTGACATACCAAGCCGTACAATCTCCAACTAAAACTCCTCAAAGTCGCACAGCAGAGTCCTCTAGAAGAAGTCCACTGGAGGTGGCACTAACTCCTCGCCGGCCGCAAGGACCAACTCACCGGGGTCAGCGACCCCTGAAGCCTCGGCAGCTGCTAGTAGTGGACCTGCGACGTATAGTCTATAGGGTGAGCTACATCCTAGCTCAATAGGAAGAACACAATTGAACATATAAAATATAACTCACATGTATTCTATGATATGCATGCATGATGTGTCTATGCATTTATTGATGAAAAGTTAAAACACTTCAATTCTTGGTAGATTACTCATGTCTTTTAGTTAATCATGAATGATCTTTGAGAAGGCCTAAAGCAAAACTTAAACTTCAACTTAAATAATCCCGAGCAATATAGCATCGAGCCTGACGAGATACCCTTCATCGTCATCTATATAGGCATTTTAAATGTATTCCACAGGAATACTAATAGTACCCAAGCCCTTTCCCACGAGGATTGGTGGCGGGTTTCACATCTCATCAACACCACCGGGTGTACTTACTATGTACTGGATAAGCCTCATCGCCTACGGTTTCGCCCGATCGGTCCACGGATATCTGCCGTGTCGATCGTGGATATCCCGCCACGCTTGGGGTAACCTATCAAACCTCAAATAACAAAATATCGATTGCCTTACATATAGTTATTCACCGTAAGTGTGCTATCTTATATCGCTTTAGGCCCTATCAAGCATGATTCAATCCTTGGATACATCCACAGGATGTATCCATTCACTTGCATCACACCGATGCTCTTTTCTCTTACTTCTTCATCCCACAGGGATGGCTCATTTGTTTACTCTTATGAATATCACACACACACACTTTTCACAATTCTTTAAGCAGTAAAAATATTTGAATGGAAATTTATATCACTACATACATGCTCTTGCAAAATAAGGTACATGTTCAAGGTGTTCCCTACCTTAGGTCTCCACTTGATCAATGCATCAAGGTCCCACGTGACTCCTTGCGCACTAGTCCACACGTATCACCTATAGTACCATAACACAGGTGAAACACATCACAAAGGATGCAATAAAGAAGGTATAAGATCCCCCAAGAATCTTAAAGTCAAACCAAAAGTCAACATAGTTTACTACAGTCGATTAATCGAATTCCAAAATCGATTAATCGAATCTGATTCGATTAATCGATTTCCAAAATCGATTAATCGACAGTCAATATCGATTAATCGAAGCAATTTCGATTAATCGAAATTCTCCTTTTCGCAAAGTCCATTCTCAGTTCGAACAGTCGAGTTTTCATTCGATTAATCGAATCCAATTTCGATTAATCGAAATTCTTCTTTTCGCAAAGCAAATTCACTGTTCGAACAGTCGAGTTTTCATTCGATTAATCGAATCCAATTTCGATTAATCGAAAACCTTCTTTTCGCAAGGTAGACCCACTGTTCGAACAGTTGAGTTTCACAAGTTGATTAATCGATTCTAAATCGATTAATCGAGAACCAAAAATCGATTAATCGAAATCCCATTTCGATTAGTCGATTTTTCCTCAAGTCATTTCCTTTAACCCCTGGGGTCCACTGGAGGTTCTCAGTCGATTAATCGATTCCCAAATCGATTAATCGAAATCCAAAGTCAATTAATCGAAATTCAATTCGATTAATCGAAATCGGGGTCCTCCGACCCTTCAACTTCCTGGCCAATTTCGATTAATCGAAACCCAATTTCGATTAATCGAAATTGTCAGATTCACCCTTCACATGTTCTTCCCGATCTTTTTCCATACTTTTTCTTCTATTTTTCTAAGCCATTATCCTATGATTTAACCCACATTTTACTGCAACTTAACCCCTATAATCTATGCATCTTATTTACGAAAATTTTACCTTGAATAGCTCTCAAGTTGATTTCAAATCTAGGGTTGGAAGGCTAGGGTTCCAGCTTTGGTTTCTAACGGATTCCTTGCGTCAAATCCGGCCTCTTTAATGCTTGAATCCTTCTTCCAATCACCCACAATAACTCCTCTCTTACTCCTCTCTCTTTCTCTCTCTTCTTTACTTCTCTCAACCACCAAAACATGAAAGTTAGGGTTTTCAACCCTTTTTATCTTATCTCTTTTCTCGGTGTGGAGCACATACACACTCATCAGTGTATGCCACTCTACACACTCCTCTATCTCTCCACTCTTCTACACTGGTTCACACATCACATTCGCTCATCTCACCATAAGTTTATCAATGAACTATCTCATGGTCAAACCTAAGACCAATCAGGCACGGATCCCGAGGTCCTCGTTTGACGTGCTTTTTCGGGTTATTACATCCTCCCCACCTTGGGAATTTTCGTCCTCGAAAATCACTCAAAGGTGTGGTGGTCTGATCTCAACCCCACACTCGAGGTGAGGTGGATTATTGACTTAGGCGTTGAAGCTCGATAGTTACGAGTAAAGTGTGAATTTAAATGAAACTTGCAATTACACGATACAACAATGTAGACAACCAAACTTTTTCATAAATACTTTCCATTTACGTCAAAAATTTCATTTGTATTAATAATTGAAACTGTTACAAAGCGCCACATAAGTTGGCGTACAAAACTATACATGTATACAATCAAAATGATAAACAAACAAAAAAAAATCCCTCCGCTCCTCGGTGATGGTGGTCTGTGGTAGTGTGTCGGTGGGCGGTGGCGGCGGTGGTGGCGATGGTGGTATCTGGGTAGTCGGAGGTGGCTGCGGCGCGTCGGTAGGCGGAACGGCGGTGGATGTAGAGGCACCCGCGCCATGTAATTGCGTCCTAAAGACCGGGCCCTGATGAAAGGCCTTGGTGCCGGCTGTCCATTCTTCTTCGCGGGCCAACATATCCATGTAGGTGTGGGGGTAGATGAACTGGAGGGTGTGAAACATGAGGAAATCAATTCTCCTGTTCATCCTCTCGTTATTCGCTTCCATTCTGGCCAACACGTCCTCTATGGTAGGACCGGATGGAGCGGCGCGCCGGCGGTAGGATGAGGTAGGAGTCGCGGGCGCGGAGTGGGTGGGTGGTGTGGGTGTCGCGGCTGTCTAGGAAGTAGCCCTCCCCACGGACGGCTCGGCGGGTGCGGCAGGAGCGGGGTGTGGGTCCTGCTGCGGTGGTGGGGGTGGTGGCGGTGGCCGCTCGCTTCAGCTTGGTTCTGCTGGCGGGGAGCGGGACCCGAGCCGGTAGGGTCCGCTTTAGCAGGTTAGAAGCATGGGTCCATGAAGACTTTGTGAACGTCTTCACGCGATTCGTAGCCCTCACCTCGTGAGGTGAGATGGTGTAGGATGTCTCGTTGAGTAGCACTCCAACATGCTCGAGATGAGCCGAGCATAGGCATCTTTCCTTGGGCCTCATGTTGCCCTTCATCAATTTGCCCTTGATGTACCTCATCCCTTCTAGGATGACCTTGGTAGCATCAAACCATCGGCCCTGAAGGCGCGTAAAGTGCATGTTGCACTTGTGTCGTGGGCGCATCGAATTATAGGTTACATTTTATTATGGAGTCGAGCATCCACATGTAGGGTGGAAGATCGACTCTCTTGATGGAAGTGCGACCCTTCTTGCCATTTGTCATGAGGGTCATGACTTCCTCAAATCGGGGTCTTCCACAAAGGGTGGGAATAGGGTGGTCTCGGGGTGAACTCGAGGTAGCACTCGAGCACCTCATGAATGTGACGAGTGATCGTGTAGAGGCGACCCTCGATCTTGGTGATGATCGAGTCATCGGTAGGGGCCATTGGTTAGCCCTTGGTAGAATAATCTCACCAATCTAGGGTAGTAGGAACCCCGGATTGGTTTGAGAAGATTGCCGAGACCGGCATTGTTTATATAGTTTTGAGCCCATTGGGTCTCGCTTGCGATCGTCGGATCGGTAAAAGGGGTAGGGTCGATGGTATATTCGCCCTCAAAGCTCTTGGCTGCCCACCACTCGGTTGGTTGCTCCACGTTGGCGGGTGGTGGTGGCATGGGGGTGGATTGGCGGAAGACTCACAGAGCCTTCGTCGAACCGGAGGTGGTCTCCGATTCGACGGTGATGGAGTCCTCACGGCGATGGGGTAGGTGGTGGTGGTGCGGCGTTCTTACGCCTAACGGTAACTTAAAGTCGCCTTCTTGAAGACAATCGGGTTTTGGGCGGCATATTGGGAAAAATCTAGGTTTTCTAATTCAAATTGAAAGGAAAACACGAATTTAGGGTTTACCGTGGGTTTTGGATGCGATGGTAGTTGAATCCGATCCAAACCACCAAAACGCAAAACCCTAGAGTGCTTTCGGTTGGTTGGAGAAGAAGGAAGAAGGTGAAGCGCCAAAACCCCAAAGCAAGAAAATTTTTGAATGGGAATAAAATCCCCCAATCTTATATATATATTCATGCTCGATTAATCGAAATTGAGAATCGATTAATCGAGATTCAAAACTAGGTTAAGCGCAGAAATCGATTAATCGATTTCCAAAATCGATTAATCGAAAGTCAAATTCGATTAATCGAAGTCATTTCGATTAATCGAAATCGTATCTAATTAAAATTTTAAATTTTTAAGCTCACTGGCGCGAGCCAGTCGATTAATCGAAATTCCAAAATCGATTAATCGAGTTTCACTTCGATTAATCGAAATCGTGTGGTAACTTCTCAATTTCCAGAATTCTTTAAATAATCGATTAATCGAAACTCATTTCGATTAATCGAAACTTCAAAATCGATTAATCGAAACTATCTTCGATTAATCGAAATTGTCTACGTGTATTCAATTTCTTCAAATCTCTTAAGTAAATCGATTAATCGAAATATAATTCGATTAATCGAAATGTCCAAATCGACTTGTTGATTCCAAATCGATTAATCGAAATGTCCAATTCAATTAATCGAAATTTGGTCTTCTATGTATATTCTAACTCTGCACATGCCACATTTCGACTTAATCGAACAAAATCGATTAATCGAATTTCCAAATCGATTAATCGATTTGAAATTCGATTAATCGGTTTTGCCCTATTTCTACAAAATTTCAATCTCTTTCTTTCTTTTACTATTTTTTTTTTTTGACAATTTATGACAGATTGGATCAAAATTTCCATTGAATTTCAAGCATAGTGGAGATTTCACAAACATGTTTGTGATTTACATTGAAATTTCACGTCGTTGGAAACAAGGCTGGATATTGTTCCTTCACATCGACCTCTCGTTCCCAAGTAGCCTCTTCTTTTGGATGATTGTTCCACCGAACAAGCACTAAGGGAATCACTTTAGTGCGCAGTACTTGCTCTTTTCGATCCAGAATCTCCACTGGTTCCTCTACCATGCTCATGTCCTCACACATCTCGATAGGTTGCTTTCCTAACACATGAGACGGATCATTCACGTACTTTCTGAGCATCGATATGTGGAAAACATTATGTACTCGATCAAATAGCGGTGGTAAACCAATGCGATATGCAACTTCACCTACTCGTCCCAAAATTTCGAATGGTCCAACATAACGTGGACTTAACTTCCCTCTCTTGCCAAATCTCATTACACCTTTCATAGGTGACACTTTCACAAACACATGCTCGCCCACTTTGTAGTCAACACTAGTCCGCTTCATATTGGCGTAACTTTTCTGTCTACTTTGTGCTGTCTTCAACCTTTCTCTGATAATTCGAACGACGATAGCATTATCTTCAAGTAGCTTTGGTCCTAATACAAATTTATCACCTGTTTCCTCCCAATTGAGAGGTGACTTGCATCATCGTCCATACAGAGCTTCATACGGTGCCATGCCAATGCTCGTTTGAAAGCTGTTATTATATGCGAACTCGAGCATCGGTAGATACTCATCCCAGTATCCTTGCATATCAAGCATGCACGCTCTGAGCATGTCTTCTATTACTTGGTTCACTCGCTCTGTCTGTCCATCAGTTTGAGGATGGAAGGCTGAACTAAAGTCTAGCCGTGTTCCCATTCCTTCTTGAAATTTCTTCCAAAACTTGGACGTATATAGTGGATCACGATCCGAAACTATGCTGCTTGGAATACCATGTAATCTTACAATTTCCTTCATGTATAAATCTGCCAGTCTTCCTGCAGTATATGTGGTATTGTACGGCAAAAAGTGCGCTGATTTGGTCAGTCGGTCTATGATGACCCAAATGGCATTGTGTCTCTTGGCAGTACGGGGTAATCCAACAATGAAATCCATTGAGATCGATTCCCACTTCCATTCTGGTATTGGTAAAGGTTGCAATAGTCCAGCAGGATGTCTATGATCAACCTTCACTTGCTGACAAGTCAAACATCGTGACACATACTCGGCCACGTCTTGTTTCAGTCCTCTCCACCAGAAATTCTTTTTCAAATCTTGGTACATTTTGGTGCTACCAGGGTGGATAGCATAATTTGACTTATGGGCCTCATCAAGAATCGTTCGTCTTAGATCGGCATTGTCCGGAATGCATAGACGGCCTTTAAACAACAAAGAACCATCTTCTTTTACTGAGAAGTCCGACCTGATGCCTTCACTCACGTCTTGATGAATCTTTGTTAATGTCGGATCTTTCATCTGTAGATCGTGGATATGCTCAAATATCACTGGCTTTACTGATATGTTAGCCAAAAAGGATCCAGTGTCCTTTGACTCAATGTTCGCATCATAGATTGCTAGGTCTTCCAATAATTTCCATCGGTGCATACCCAAAATCAAAGAAGCTAACTGAGCTGAACCTTTTCGACTCAATGCATCGGCTACTACATTCGCCTTGCCTGGATGGTATTGTATAGAGCAATCGTAGTCCTTGAGGAATTCCATCCATCTGCGTTGTCTCATGTTGAGCTCTTTCTGTGTAAACAGATATCGGAGGCTCTTATGATCGATGAAAATTTCGAAGGTTTCACCATACAAGTAATGTCTCCAAATCTTTAGCGCAAAAATGACTGCTGCTAGTTCTAAGTCATGAGTCGGGTAATTTTTCTCGTGTTCTTTCAACTGTCTTGATCCGTAAGCTATCACCTTCTTGTGTTGGTTGAGCACACAACCAAGGCCATTGTCAGACACGGCGTATCCTCCACTGCCTGAAGGAATCGCTAACACTGGAGCCGAAGTGAGTCTCGTTTTGAGTTCTTGAAAACTCTTCTCGCATGCCTCACTCCACTCAAACCTTGAATCTTTACGTGCTTTGTGAGAGGTCCCGATATCTTTGAAAACCCCTCAACGAAAACGCCGATAATAGCCTCGCTAAGCCCGTAAAACTTCGGACATGGCCACCGTTTTTGGTTGCTCCCATTTAACTATCGCTTCTATCTTTGTCGATCTACTGACACCGCTTTGAGACTACATGTCCCAAAAAGCTAACTTCTTCCAACCAAAACTCACACTTGCCGAGCTTGGCGACAATTGGTGTTCACGAAGCGTCTGAGAGCAATCCTCAAATGTTCTTCGTGTTCATCTTGGATTTGGAGTATATTAGTATATCATCAACACTACCACGCAGGAGTCCAAGTGTGGTTTAAACACTGTTCATCAGATCCATAAACGACGCTGGAGCATTCGTTAATCCAAATGGCATCACAAGGAATTCATAGTGTCCATACCGTGTCCGAAAAGCTGTCTTCTGTATGTCCTCAGCTTTAACTCGCAACTGATGATACCCAGATCTCAGGTCGAACTTAGAAAAATAACTTGCTCCTTGCAGGTGGTCGAAAAGATCGTCTATTCTAGGCAAAGGGTGGCGGTTCTTCATAGTGAGTTGGGTCAATTGCCGATAGTCAATGCATAGCCGCATTGACCCATCTTTCTTCTTGACAAACAAGACCGGTGCTCCCCATGGAGACACGCTCGGTCTAACAAACCCCTTGTCCATAAGTTCTTGTAGTTGTTCCTTCAATTCCTTTAACTCAGCGGGAGCCATTCTATAAGGTGCCTTCGAAATAGGCTCCGTTCCTGGTGCTAAGTCAATGGCGAATTCTACTTCTCTCTCTGGAGGTAATCTAGGCAATTCTTCCGAAACCGTCAACAAGTCTCGCATAAATCGCTATCTCGTAAATGACGTTCTTTTCTTCCTTGTCCTCCTTTAAGAAAGCTAAGTATCCACTGCAACCCTTTCTGATCATTTTCTCGGCCCTTATTGCTGAGATCAGTGGCACAGATGATGACCTCACTCCTTGAAATTGAAATGATCTTCTTGTGTTGGGTCTGAAAATGACTACCTTGTTCTTGCAATCGACGGTTGCACAATGCTACGCCAACCAGCCCATGCCAAGGATCACATCAAACCCCTGCATGTCTAACAGTATCAACTTTGCTTCCAATTCATGCACCTCTAAGTCTCGAACTGCTACAATGATGGATTTGCAAGCTAACTCCATGTCTACTAACTCTCCAAAGAATGCATACGATAGGGACGAAATCCAACGCCTCCGAACAATCTTCATCTTCTTAGCAAACGTGGAGGACGAATGAGTGGGTAGACCCTGGGGCTATCAACACCGGAGCGACATAGGCAGCGAAGCAGCCTTTTTCATATATATTTGGAGTAGCTATAGTATAGATACATACATACAATAATTTACATTAATTTACACCTCAATTTACATACTTTTTTGGTATTGAGAAAGAATCTATATAATTTCTAATGCATGCTTCTTCTCTATCTAAAGTTTTAATGAAAGAAAATTTTCCTTTAATTTTAAAAGGAATCTCACCTTGGATGACGCCATGCATGTTCGCTCGAAAGCAAAGGATCGCATAAACTCTCCCCACGATGATTGGTTTCCTTGCTTGAATTGGTCGTGGTGCCAAATCGAAACCGTCTTTCTCTTATCCGCTCGGGCAATCCTTGATCAAATGGGCCCACCTTGCCACATCGGAAACAGCCCCTAGTTCCCAATCTACATCCAGTTCTATGAGGCTTGCCACACTTTCATAAGTCTCCGAGGTGAAGAAAGCGATGAGAACCCCTGGTGTTAGTGGCGCCAGAGACATGGCAGGCTCTCATAGCGAATAGGTCTCCGACGCAAGTAATGGAAACCTCTGTTGGTGTTGTTGTTGCTTCGGTCTTAAAACTCCCTTGAACTGTGGTCTCGATTACGGCCCATGAACCTCGGCTTTTGTTCACGGTTCATAGTGCCCTGCTTCTTGTTCATTTCCTCCTCTCTGCTCTCTCTGTCTATCTATTATTGTTCTCCTTTCTACAACCAATGCTTTGCTCATGACCTCTTCATAGGTCCTCGTTGAAATGGAGCTACGCCTCCTAACCTCGTGCTTCAAACCTTGCCGAAACCTCTTGGACTTCATCACTTGAAGGCGTAATCCGAGCAAAACGGCAAGTCGTAGAAACTCTACCCCGTATTCTCTCACCTGTCATTCTCCCTTGTACTAGCTGAAATTGTATCTCAAGTTGGTTCCTCACCACTGAAAATATTGTTTGTTGAACTCCTCAACAAACTCCTCCCAAGTCCATGGCAACTCTGGGTCTCGAGCCCGAGTCCAGACGGACTTCCACCAAGGCCCAGCCTCCCATCCAACATGTAAGTCGCCATCTCACACTCTCATCTTCCGTGCAAGTTAGCACGCTAAAGACTTTCTCCCTCCCGCCATTGTGTCTCGCCGCCTGAGAAAATGTAGGAGGTCTCATCCTTCTAAACTCAGAAAAGATGAGGGGCAACGCAGTCCTGCTGTGTGGTGTAGGTGGTCGCCGCTTTCAGACGCATGAGCCGCAAAGGATGCTTGTTGTGCCATGGCACCGCCATAGTCTCCATAGTGTGCATCATCCTTTGTCGCCTTCTCTATCTTCTTGTCTTTCTCTCAATCTTTCTTGCTCTCTAGATCTTGATCCTCGATGATCTCGATCCTCTTCCTCATCTTTCGCTACACGCCTGGGCCTCGTTACCTCCTAAAGGCACTCTGTTTGTAGGAGAGATGTAACCATCTCCACTACGTAAACTCCTTTGATGGCCTCCCCTTGGTCGGCCTCTCCTCTAGGCGACATTTATGACGCATTTGAAACTAAAGTTTCAAGAGCGAAGCCCCTATGTTCAACGAAAGAACCCTTGTCGTAATTGCTAAAAGAAAATTGCTTTCGATATTAATCGTGATGGCCCGGATTTCTAAGACTTCAAACCCGCGCCATCTGCACGATCATCTTGACCGTGCCCCTCAACTATGCACGGAACACTGGTATATCAAGCATAAAATAAATAAGAACAACTTGCGGAATTTAAATCTACATAAAAACACTTCTCAAAAGACAGTTCTACCCTCATGCCTCTGCATGAAGGGAGAACCAATCCGAACCATCGATGATAACCATCATCATGGATGGTTCACCCAAAAGAATACTCTGATATCCATATACACAAGGGTTAATCAAAAAAGGCTTGACATACCAAGCCGCATAAATCTCCAACTAAAACTCCTCAAAGTGGCACAACTGAGTCCTCTAGAAGAAGTCCTCCGAGGTGGCTCTAACTCTCGGCCGCAAGGTCCGACTCACCGGGGTCAGCGTCTCCTAAAGCCTCGGCAGCTGCTAGTAGTGGACCTGCGACGTATAGTCTATAGGGTGAGCTACATCCTAGCTCAATAGGGAACAGAACACAATTGAACATATAAAATATAACTCACATGTATTCTATGATATGCATGCATGATGTGTCTATGCATTTATTGATGAAAAACAGTTAAAAACACTTCAATTACTGGTAGATTACTCATGTCTTTTAGTTAATCATGAATGATGCTGAGAAGGCCTAAAGCAAAACTTAAACTTCAACTTAAATAATCCCCGAGCAATATAGCATCGAGCCCCGACGAGATACCCTTCATCGTCATCTATATAGACAGTTTTAAATGTATTCCCTGGGAATACTAATAGTACCCAAGCCCCTTTCCCCTGGGGATTGGTGGCGGGGTTTCACATCTCATCAACACCCCTGGGGTGTACTTACTATGTACGGATAAGCCTCCGCACTGGCCTACGGTTTCGCCACAGACGGGTCACGGATATCCGCCGTGGGTCATTGGATATCCCGCCACGTTGGGGTAACCTATCAAACCTCAAATAACAAAAATATCGGTGCCTTACATATAGTTATTCACCGTGTAAGTGTGCTATCTTATATCAGTTAGGCCCTATCAAGCATGATTCAATCCTTGGATACATCCCTGGGATGTATCCATTCACTTGCATCACACCTGATGCTCTTTTCTCTTTACTTCTTCATCCCCTGGGGATGGCTCATTTGTTTACTCTTATGAATATCACACACACACACTTTTCACAATTCTTTAAGCAGTAAAAATATTTGAATGGAAATTTATATCACTACATACATGCTCTTGCAAAATAAGGTACATGTTCAAGGTGTTCCCTACCTTAGGTCTCCACTTGATCAATGCATCAAGGTCCCACGTGACTCCTTGCGCACTAGTCCACACGTATCACCTATAGTACCATAACACAGGTGAAACACATCACAAAGGATGCAATAAAGAAGGTATAAGATCCCCCAAGAATCTTAAAGTCAAACCAAAAGTCAACATAGTTTACTACAGTCGATTAATCGAATTCCAAAATCGATTAATCGAATCTGATTCGATTAATCGATTTAAAATCGATTAATCGACGATCAATATCGATTAATCGAAGCAATTTCGATTAATGAAATTCTCCTCGCAAAGTCCATTCTCGATTCGAGCAATTGAGTTTTCATTCGATTAATCGAATCCAATTTGATTAATCGAAATTCTTCTTCAGCAAATTCCTTTTCGAACGATTGAGTTTTCATTCGATTAATCGAATCCAATTTCGATTAATCGAAAACCTTCTTTAAGGTAGACCCATTTGTCGAGCAGTTGAGTTTCACAAGTTGATTAATCGATTCTAAATCGATTCATCGAGAACAAAATCGATTAATGAAATCCCATTTCGATTAGTCGATTTTCCTCAAGTCATTCCTTTAACCCCGGGTCCACTGGAGGTTCTCGATCGATTAATCGATTCCCAAATCGATTAATCGAAATCAAAGTCAATTAATGAAATTCAATTCGATTAATCGAAATCGGGTCCTCAGGCCCTTCAACTTCTGGCCAATTTCGATTAATGAAACCCAATTTCGATTAATCGAAATTGTCGATTCCCTTCATGTTTCTTCTTCACGATCTTTTTCCATACTTTTCTTCTATTTTCTAAGCCATTATCCTATGATTTAACCCACATTTCTGCAACAACCCCTATAATCTATGCATCTTATTTACGAAAATTTTACCTTGAATAGCTCTCAAGTTGATTTCAAATCTAGGGTTGGAAGGCTAGGGTTCGGCTTTGGTTTCTAACGTTCCTTCGTCAAATCCGGCCTCTTTAATGCTTGAATCCTTCTTCCAATCACCCACAATAACTCCTCTCTTACTCCTCTCTCTTTCTCTCTCTTCTTTACTTCTCTCAACCACCAAAACATGAAAGTTAGGGTTTTCAACCCTTTTTATCTTATCTCTTTTCTCGGTGTGGAGCACATACACACTCATCAGTGTATGCCACTCTACACACTCCTCTATCTCTCCACTCTTCTACACTGGTTCACACATCACATTCGCTCATCTCACCATAAGTTTATCAATGAACTATCTCATGGTCAAACCTAAGACCAATCAGGCACGGATCCCGAGGTCCTCGTTTGACGTGCTTTTTCGGGTTATTACAGCTTTCATCGAACAGCTAAATGTAGGATTTAAGGTATGAAATATAGTCATATTTTAGCACCGATCACACCCCCAAACCTACACTTTGCTAGTCCTCGAGCAAAGAGAATATATAACACAAATAAAACTAACTTCCTAAAAATTTAAATGCCACTTTCTTAGAGAACACGATTGCATTTAGCATATGCAACAAGCCTTTAAACCCCTAGGTGATCCCTAGTGGAGGAGTTGTCTCTCCTGAGGGTTTACAGTGAAATTACCCACAAACTTTCAAAAATTTCAAACCATCGGCAAAATTGAGTTTTCAAAACATGATTTTTTTATAACATATATATTATTCAAAAATAAAAACATTAATTGTTTCAATATATGAATCATCAATCTTAAATATTAATGTCATGTCAATCATGCTAGTATCCATTCAAATTAATCTAATGCTCAAATTGTTAAACAACTCATCCATTCATGCCTAAACGTGAAGTGTGTGCATACCCAAACCAAGATTCATCCATCTCGGAACTAGTCCAAACGGAAAATCGTCGAATCTGTTGTCTCGACTCAATCCTCACTTTAGGTATACTCTCGAAATAAATCACTCCGATGATGGGTAAGCTTTCGCACATATGTGAGAGATCAATACAAAACAAGCAAAAAGGTCTCACATGATAACTGAAACACGATGTAATCAATGAACAAAATCAAATCTCATAAGAACAGATACTTGTATATCCTAATCATGTCATATCAAGTGTCATAAGTATCATATATTTACTCTCCACAAGGCAGTTACCAATGCAAGATCAGATCATGAAGGTCTTTTATAATGGGGCTCAGGAAAGGGTAAGCAAGAAAGGGAATTTGGATTCAAAATTTCTGAAAAATTGGAAAAGAAACAAACTTCTGATTTTTCTATCTCTTTTTTCTTTTCTAATTTCTCGCTATTTTTCTCACTATTTTTCTATTTTTCTCAACTTTCTTTTTCTTTTGAATTTCCTTTTCTTGAAGCACCTCATATTTTTCATTATTTTTCACAATTTTCTTTTTCTTTTTCTCCCCCCTTTTTCTTTTATATTTTTGCCATACACTCTCAGTAAACACCACAACTCAGTATCTCTCCACTTACTCTCTTTTCGTTCATTTTCATCTCTCGTTCCTAATTTCTCAGAAATAAGAAGGGTAAAGCTGAATTTTCAGAAATGGTGAAGGGTTAAAGGTTAACGTGGCTTATCAAAGAATGTATAAAGGTAAATTTTCCAATAGGCTTAAAGGGGTACTAGAAGGATAAATTTATATGAGGTGGGGCATTTAAGCACAAACGAGCCAAAGATGGCCTTCAATCATGTCCTTAAAAGATGGTAACCTTACCTATTTGTCTTGAGTAGATATACAGTTCGTTCTAACACAATAATATGAATTTGATATCATGCAAAGTCACAAGTCAAAATAAAATATATGAGATTATGCAAGATAATTCGTATTCAAAGAAAACTCCGAGTTTATTTATTCACTCATCAATGACGGGAAATTAGCTCTAAAGCTTCCTGGGTTTAGTCTCCACTAAGAACCTAAGATTCACCGTTCAAAACAGTTCATCGATTTCTGAGTCTTAGCTTGGTATAAGTGTAAAAATTCTAAGCATGAATATCAAAATTACCCACAAAATATCACATTAAGCTTCATCATCTTAAATACAAGTAATCAGAATATGACATCAGTATTCTCAAAATTAAATTCACATGCATCATCAACTAAAGTTTGAAAACTATCAAAAAATAATTCATATATGATGGTTCAAAATTTTTTTTTAAAATTTTTTTTTTTTATTATTATTATTATTTTTTTTTTATATGAAGAAAATTAAGAAAGTGACGCAAGATAGAGAATCATACCCCCAAACCTAAAAATGACAATGTCCTCATTGATTGAAATAGGTATTGCACCCCGGAACCTGTTGAAAAGTACCTTAACACAAAGATTAGGTGCAGAGAATATGTGCATAAAATTAGAACATGACCAAAAATAGATTGAAGGTAATGTGGCTACACTAATTTGGAAATTAAAAACAACCTAAACTAAACTAAAAACTAATATTCTAGAACTAAACATACGAAAAGAGAAATCCTAAATCCTAAATCCTAAACTAAACCTGAGTCCAACTCCTTTAATCTAGGTCACTGAGGTGCATCGCCTTAATTCCGAACTGAGTCATCGACTCAAACATTGGTTTAAGGCGTTGCCCATTGACTTTGAAGACTTGATTGTCCTTGAGATTTTGGATCTCAATCGCACCATGCGCACTAATAGAAACAACCTGAAACGGGCCTTCCCATCTCGATTTCAGTTTTCCTGGGTGAAGCTTTAGTCTGGAATTAAACAGCCAAACCTTTTGCCCAATGTGAAACTCTTTCCGAGAAATTGACTCATCATGCAGCTTCTTGTACCGTTCTTTATACATCTTGGAGTTTTCATATGCATCATAGCGTAGCTCTTCTAATTCACTCAGCTGTAGCCTTCGATTGGATCCTGCCGCTTGCATATCAAAGTTAAATCTTTTGATAGCCCAAAATACATTATGCTCCAATTCAACAGGAAGATGGTATGCTTTCCCGTAGATAATTCTGAATGGAGACATTCCAATTGGTGTCTTGAAGGTGGTACGATAGGCCCAAAGAGCATCGGATAGCCGGTTAGATCAATCTTTTCTATCTGGTCGCATCGTCATTTCTAAAATTTGTTTAATCTCTCGGTTCGACACTTCCACTTGACCACTAGTTTGCGGGTGATATGGCGTTGCGACCTTGTGAGTGACGCCGTATTTCTGCATTAAAGTAACAAAATGGCGGGTGCAGAAGTGCGAACCGCCATCACTAATGATCGCCCGTGGAAACCCGAATCTGTTAAAAACATTTTCTTTCAGAAATTTGACAACGACCTTGTGATCATTTGATCGGGTTGCCACAGCTTCTATCCATTTGGAGACATAGTCAACAGCCACAAGAATATACGAATACCCGAAAGATGGGGGAAAAGGACCCATGAAGTCAATCCCCCAAACATAAAAAATTCCAACAATCAAAATCGGGTTAAGGGGCATCATATTTCGTTTTGAAATATTTCCAAGCTGCTGACATCTTTGGCATTCTTTGCAAAATTGAGCAGCGTCACGAAAGATGGAGGGCCAGTAGAATCCGCTTTGAAGAATTTTCTGTGCAGTCTTCTATCCTCCAAAATGGCCTCCACAGGCTCCAGCATGGTAGAAATCGAGAACGCTTAGTTGCTCTTCTGCTGGTACACATCTCCTGATGATTTGATCTGAACAGATCTTGAACAAATGTGGTTCATCCCAAAAATAGAATTTGATTTGGGAGAAAAAGAGGTTCTTATCATTCTTTCCCCATTCAGTAGGGATTTTGTCAGTGACCAAATAATTCACGATATTGGCAAACCAAGGAACTTTCAGAAGTCGCCATTAATTGCCATTAATTTCTCATCCAGAAAAGTGTCCCGGATAGGTTCAGGTGTAAACGATTCTTCAAGCAAAATGCGAGACAAGTGATCAGCCACAACATTCTCGACTCCCTTTTTATCCTTGATTTCGAAATTAAACTGTTGAAGTAGCAGAATCCAACGGATCAATCTTGGTTTGGCATCCTTCTTTGCCAACAAATATTTCAATGCAGAGTGGTCTGAAAAGACCACTATTTTTTATCCAAGCAGATAAGAATGAAATTTATCCAGAGCATACACCACAGCCAATAGTTCTTTCTCAGTGGTGGTGTAGTTAAGCTGTGCATCGATCAACGTCTTACTGGCATAATAAATTATGTGAGGTAATTTGTTCACCCTTTGCCCTAAAACAGCTCCGATAGCGTAATCAAATGCATCACACATGAGTTCGAATGGGAGAGAATAATCCGGTGGTTGGATTATTGGTGCATTTGATAAGAGTTCACGCAGCTTCAGAAATGATTTCATGCAATGCTCGTCAAATTCAAAAGGTACATCTTTACCAAGCAAGGTACATAAAGGTTTAGCCACCTTGCTGAAATCCTTAATGAATCGCCTATAAAATCCAGCATGCCCCAAAAATGATCGAATTTGTCGAACACTCTTTGGTGGGGGCAAATTGGCAATTAGGTCGACTTTGGCCTTATCCACTTCAATTCCTTTCTTGGAAACAATATGTCCCAGCACAATTCCTTGTTGAACCATGAAATGGCTCTTCTCCCAGCTAAGAACAAGTTTAGAATCCACACGACGTTGTAAAACTTGTGCAAGGTGATTCAAACAAGAACCAAACGTTTTCCCAAAAACCGAGAAGTCGTCCATGAACACCTCGATGAACTTGTCAATCATATCTGAAAATATGGCCAGCATACATCGTTGGAAAGTAGCAAGTGCATTACATAAGCCGAATGGCATCCTTCGATATGCAAAAGTACCGTAAGGGTATGTGAATGTCGTTTTCTCTTGATCAGGTGGAAAAATGGGCACTTGATTGTATCCCGAATAACCATCAAGAAAGCAATAAAACTCTTGTCCTGCTAACTTCTCAAGGATTTGATCAATGAACGGAAGGGGAAAATGATCCTTTCTGGTAGCTGTGTTCAATTTTCTATAATCAATGCAGACACGCCACCCAGTAGTTTCGCGAGTAGGGACCAATTCTCCTTCAGTAGTTTCTTTTACAGTGATTCCGGACTTTTTCGAAACAATTTGGACTGGACTTACCCATTCACTATCAGAGCATCGAGTAATTTAATGATTTCCTTTAAAATGACTTCTTGCATGTTCGGATTAAGTCGCCTCTGCGGTTCTCTCGATGGTTTACTCTCATCTTCCAGATATATTTTGTGCATACATACTGATGGGTCAATCCCTTTTAAATCAGCTAGGGTCCATCCGATAGCCTGCTTGTGATCTTGAAGCACTTTCAACAGGTCATGCTCTTGTTCTTTCGTCAATGTAGATGAAATTATCACTGGAAGTGTTTCGTAAGGTCCCAAAAAAACATATTTGAGGGACTTAGGCAATGGTTTCAATTCCACAGTTGATGGCTGCTCTATTGATGGAGTCAGCGCATCCCTTACCTCAATAGGAATGGCTCTACCTTCGTCACATTTTCACATAAGTCATCATCTGGAGACGATAAACTCGACCTTGTCTCTTCTGACTACTTCTTTTCAGATCCTTTCTCTTCATAGATGGCCAACAAAGCAGTTTTGAATTCTTCTTTGGTGAGCATTGATGGTAATGCTTCATCCACTACTTCGTCCATCTGATCGATGTAAAAACATTCGACCTCATCCTCGTTAGAGAAATGGTTCATCGCATGAAATATGTTCATTCTGACCATCATGTTCCCAAAAGAAACGTCCATGACTCCCGTTCGACAATTAATGCAAGCGTTGGCAGTGGCGAGAAACGGACGTCCAAGGATGATGGGGACTTGATTAATTGATTTAACAGGTGGTTCCATGTCTAAAACAACAAAGTCCACTGGAAAGACAAACTTGTCTATTCCAACCAAAACATCCTCGATAGTTCCCCTAGGTTTTCTTTCTGACCTATCGGCCAGTTGGAGTGTGACCATCGTGGGTTGCAATTCACCCAATCCGAGTTTCTCGTATATTGAGTATGGGATTAGATTCACACTTGCTCCCAAATCCAATAACGCTTTTCCAATTGGTTGCCCACCAATGACACATGGAACAGTTGGAACTCCAAGGTCTTTCAGTTTCTGTGGGGTTTCCAATTGTAATATTGAACTGACTTGATTAGTCAGGAACACTTTCTTGGAAATATGAGTACACGCCTTTCTCTTACGAGTGCATAAATCTTTGAAAAATTTTGCATACTCAGGCACTTGTTTGATTGTTTCAAGCAATGGAAGATTTATCTTTACTTGCTTGAATGTTTCGAAAATTTCTTCCATTTTTGCTGGTCCCTTTCCCATTCTAGATGGAGGAGTTAGGCATTGAGGGAATGGTGCCCTTGGGACATAAGGTGCAGGTCCCATTTCTGATTCTTGTTCATGTCCTAGTTGGACAGTTGAGGGAGACTCATCCTCGATTACTTTTTCTTTTCCCTTCTCTCTTCTTTGCTCTTTCTCTTTCTCTTTTCTTTTCTCTTTCTCTATTCTTTTCTCTGATTTGTTTTCTTTCTCTTTCGCTACTTCTCTTGCTTCCTCTTTTTCCTGATCAGATTCCACAAGCATTTCCACTTGATTATCAACTCTTCCATAATGCCTTTCAACCTGCTGACTATTCGATGGTCCTGCATCAGGTGGTGATTGACCTCGAGGATTGTTGACGGGTTGGCTAGGGAGCCTACCTTCCTCTCGTTGACTCAGCTGATTTGTCAGTTGACTGAATTGATCTATCATCATCTATTGGAAAGCTTGCATGCTTCGCATCACCTTTTCCTCCAAATCAGAATCTCTAGAAACGATAGCCTGAGGTTGATTAAAATTCTAATTTTTTTGGTAATCAGAATTCGGATGGTAATAAGGAGGGTTCTGCTGGAAATTAGAATTCTGCTGGGAAGTGGAATTCTGTTGTGGGTGGAAATTTTGTTGTCCACCCATTGTGTTGGCTCTGTACTGCTGGTTTACCTGACCAGTTTGGTTCGAACCACCCCATCCTAAGTTGGGGTGATTTTTCCATTCCGGGTTATAGGTATTGGAGTATATGTTTCTACCCTGCCGTTGATAAGATTGAGTCAGATTCACCTGCTCTTGAGGAGTAGGTTCATCAGGGAATAATGACAAGGTAGTGGGGCACTCATTAGCCATGTGACCTGGGTGGTCACAAATTGAACACACAGTGGGGGTGACAGGAGCTTTAGCTTGCTTGGTCGCAGCTAACAACATATTCATTTGCTTGGACAACATATCAACCTTTGTTGATAGATCAGAGGTATTATTTTTGACATCATACAATCCATCTCTTGTCAACACATGAGATTTAGGTGCCAAATCCAAGTTAGTTCGCCCCAGTGTTTCACTTTGTATCGAAGTTTGGTATAACTTCTCAAACAATGCCCACAATTCATCAGCTTCTTTTGTGGCACATGATCCACCACACGATGCATCAACCATGCGTCTCTCTTCAGGAATCAGTCCATTATAAAAACTTTGGACCTGTTGCCACCTTGGAACTTGATGATTTGGACAACTCTTAATCAATTCCTTAAAACGTTCCCAACATTCATGGAATGTTTCAGTAGGTTGTTGGGAAAAGAATTGAATCTTCTGACGCAACTCAATGGCTTTGGTCATGGGAAAATATTTTTTAAGAAACTGACGGTGTAGCTCTGCCAAACTCTGAATAGATTGCGGTTCTAAGGAATAAAATCACATTTTTGCCTTATCCCTTAAAGAGAAAGGAAAGAGTCGGAGTTTAGCTATCTCATCAGTGACATTGTGGACTCTGAACATTTTGCATACCCCAGTGAATTCATTTAGATGAACGTGCGGATTTTCATTTGCTAACCCATGGAAAATTGGTAGCATTTGGATCATCGCTGATTTGAATTCATAGTGGTTTCCTGGAATGGGATCATGCATTATACATTCCTGATCCTCGTAAAAACCAGGATCATTATAATATTCGAGTGTTCTAGGGCCCTCATTGTAATTGTTATTCCCATCATTTCCATTATTTCCATTATTGCCAATATTGATATTCTGGTTGTTCCCATTCATTTCTTGCCTTTGATCAGCCATGGTATGAGTATGATGATACTGATTCCTTTGAATTCTACGATTCTCTCTATAAGATCGTTCGATCTCAAGATTAAACGGTAGCAAATGTGGGTGATGAGAACGAGTAAAGCTCATACACCACGCTCACAAACAGGGATTGAAGAATCCAAAACAAATCCACAAAATAGGCTCAATCGATTGCAGCAAAGATCTCAATCGATTGACAGAAGCACACTTAAAATTTCACAGAAATGACTTTATCAGTCAATCGATTGAAGAACTGTTCTCAATCGATTGAGGTTCAAAGGTCAAAGCAAGTCAACACAAGAATTTCAGCCAAAATGGCAAGCACAGAATTTTTGTCAATTGATTGACAGAGGAATGTCAATCGATTGAAACAAAAGCAAAGATCACAACAGAGAATATTTCAGTCTCAATCGATTGAACCTGAAGCTTCAATCGATTGAGTTCTAATATGAACAGCGGCCAAAATAAGAAGAAAAGAAAAGCAAAACAAGATAAATTAATTAAAATTTTTTTTTTTTTTTTTTTATAAATTAAATTAAATTTCGAAATTTTTTTTTTTTTTTTTTTTTTTAATTCGAATTTCAAAAATTAAAATTAAAATTTCAAGATTAAAATTAGAAATTAAAATTTTAAATCTAATGGTAATCCTATAGAATCTTATCTAAAAGAGAAAAATAAGGGAAAGAATAAAAGATTCCTAAATTTCCTAAGGAAGGCATCCTAAATTTATAAACTTCCTAAAAAAAAATAAAAAATAATAACTAATTTTAGAAAATCCTAGAATATCTAAAAGAGAAAAATAAGGAAAAAGAATCCTACTAAAATAAGAAGTCCTAAAAACCTAAACTTCCTAAAAGAGTCCTACAAAAACTTACCTAGGAGAGAAAAATAAGGGAAAGAAGATTTTGCAAATCAAAAATTTAAATATTAGTTTTTTTTTAAATTCAAAAATCAAAATTCACACAAGAAAATCAAAATTTAATTTAGAAATTAAATTTCAAAAATTCTAATTGCAAAAATTTAAGTTCGAAAATCAAAAATCAACCTTTGAGCACCAAATTTCAAATTTCAAATCCACAAACTTCCAAATTTTCAGAATTATATATATATATATATATATATATATATATATATATATATTTTTTTTATTTTTTTTATTTTTTTTTTTTTGGTGTCAATCGATTGACAAGTTAGTGTCAATCGATTGACACAGAAGTGCTGATAAAAACACAAGACACAGTCAATCGATTGATAAGAAGGTCTCAATCGATTGTCTATCAAGTAGTTTCTCCACCACAGAATAGAGTCAATCGATTGAGGAAGAGTTCTCAATCGATTGACTGCTAAAAACACAAAAAAAATCCCTAATTCGAATTAATCAAAATTTCGTCGAAATCCCCGGCAACGGCGCCAAAAACTTGATCGATTTTAAATTGTAACCCTTGCAAGTGCACAAGATCTATTGTAGTATGGCAAGAACAGGGGTGTCGAACCCACAGGAAAATCTAAATTTTTAATTAATTCTTTCAGGGATTTAAAAACATCCCCAAGGAAGTACTAAGGGGCAGATTCAATTTACCAAAAATTTATCATTTTTTCTAAATGCAAGAAAAATAAATTAATCTAAACAACTAATTACCGATGAATCTAAGAACAATATTTAAATGAGATCAAGGAATATTCTATCCCAGATTTGTACCCCTTTTCTACCATTAAAACCCACAGTTTCATTAAAGCCTCATTCACACCATCATTCATCTAGAAAAATGATTCGAAATAAAGTATGATCATCAATCCGGCATACCCTATCTAAAAATAATGACTCAGCCTAACATTGCTGTATGAGTCATGTAAGAAGCATAGCGTATCTCATGATGTGTAGATCAAAACCATAAAAACATATTCGCTCTACAGCCTAGATCAGCCTGCAGGTCCAGATCTAGCGATTACGGCCGTTGATTCGCGCAATCAATGGTCATAACAAGCATTCAATATATTTTTAATAATACAAACTTTTAGCAAAAACGATTCCACAATGACAGTAATTAGACTATGGTATTAATCATAAATATGGGTACTTATCTGGGGATCGCATCTTCCCCGATCTACTGATTTAGCCGCTCATCTTTGGTGTATGATTTCCTTGTTCATTCAAAGCCATTCCTCTTTTTATTTCTTCCAAAAGATATTTGTTTACAATGCTCTCTCCTAAATACAATCTATGCTTTAAAAGAAAACAATGCAAATCCTAGGTACAATCTACCCTGATCAAAACCAAGAAGGAGAGAAGAAGACCTTAAAAAGATGAAAAGAAGTTCCCCAAAGTGAAAAGCCCTAAAATTCCAAAATAATAAAATCTAGTTCTAATTCCTCCAAAGAAAAGTCTCAAAAGATCTCAACACCAAGTCCAAAAAATAGAGCGTCCTCTATTCAAAGCTTTAGCTTCCTTTTTATAATGGCCGAGCACACCTAAACCTAATTGCCTCAATCGATTGAGCCAGAAGTCTCAATCGATTGAATTTGAGTTCGAATTTCTTTAGGGCACTTCTGCCTTATGTGTCAATCGATTGATTTTCATGTCTCAATCTATTGATTTTTAGGGTTGAAGTATATTTCATCTGTCAATCGATTGACAATGATTCCTGAATCGATTGACTCTTCAATGTAAAGTCTCCTTTCTTGATGGATATTGATTCTCTTCTCGGATCTCAATGCTTCTTTGGACCTTTTTGTCCATAGCTCTTGCATAGCCTTTAATTTCCTTCTTTTAGGCTTTTGAACGATCTAATGGTCAGAAACACCTGTAAACATCAAAACCTCACAACAACCATCAGATGCTTTCATCGAACAGCTAAATATAGGATTTAAGGTGTGAAATATAGTCATATTTCAGCACCGATCATGGCTCGCTCGAGCGGTCTAAATGGCTCGCTCGAGCGAGGACTGAGAGAATATTCTAAGCATATTCGCATCCTGGACTCGCTCGAGCGAGACCCACAGTGAAGGAGGAGATCGCTCGAGCGAGGCATCGCTTAGATCTCCAGGTATCTGGAATTATAACCGCTCGAGCGATGAATAATGACCGCTCGAGCGATGAATAGTGCTCGCTCGAGCGATGAATAATGACCGCTCGAGCGATGAAATAGTGTTCTCTCGAGCGATGAATAATGACCGCTCGCGCGAGGATTTTCTCAGCTTTCTCAATTCTTTTGGTGTAATTCATGAGAGCTGTGTTTCCAAGGATTCTAGAGACCTTTTTGAGTAAATTCGTATCACATACAATGTAGGTGTGAGGTAAGTTGTTACGCGCAAGCCTCTACGAGAAAGGAGCACGTTGGATCATACTTGAGGTAGGGAATATCTTCAAACATGTACTTTAATTCGTCAAAATCATATATATAGAATATTTCAATCATATAGAGTAGCTCAAGAGAATAGTCATATTAAATATGTTTCCAACATGTGTGTGCGTGTGTGAATCCAAATGAAGGTCATGAAGTCCCCAGGGGGCGTAGATTTGTAACAATGGGCATCTGAATGATGCATTAAACTAGTAGCATCCCAGGGATGTAGATGAAACCAAATGATGAACAAAAGAAGAACGATAAGGCCTAATGTAATAAAATTAGCACAATCACGGTAAATAACTATATGCAGAGCACACTTTATATTTTTGTTATTTAAGGTTTAATTAGAATACCCATCGACGTGACGGGATACCCACGACTGACTCGACAGGATATCCGTGACCGGTACGGCGGCCAAACCGTTCATCCTAGCACATCCCAGGGATGTTGAATTGAGAATAGACCCCGTCTCCTAAGAGAAAGGGGCCTTGGTAGTATTGAATTGTAACACATATCAAGTGTCTATTTAGACGACGATGGTGAGTATTCCATCAGGGATCGATGCTATATTGCTCGAGGACTACTTAAGTTAAGATTTAAGTGATTAGGCCGAATCCGTTACTACAATAGTAAAATGAGAATAAACAAAGTCATGCAAAGTAACAGTGTCTCCATCATTTTATATCCGTGTGTTTCAATTGTCTTTCAGCAGTTCTATCAGATAAAATTATGCTTTTAAATTGTTTTTAACATACATGTGAGAGCCTAATCTATATGTTCACTGTGTTTCCCTATTAAGCTAGGATGTAGCTTACCCCCCTTAGACTATACGTCGCAGGTCCAGGAGTAGCGGCAGCGAAGACTTCTGGAGACATTGATTCAGGGGATTCGGATTACGTGCCCACAGAAGAGTCAGAGCCTCCTCCTGAGGAATTCTTCTAGGAGACCCATTGGGCACTTTTAGAGTGAGTTGAGAGTATTAGGTACGGCTTGGTAAGTCAAGCCTTTTTTTTTTAGTGTAATTAAGTACCTTTATTCATTTGGAAAACCATCTGGGATGGACAGTTATCACCAACGGTTTGGGTCAGTTCTTATGCCTATGAATTGGCATGGGACAAGTACTTATTTAGAGTAGATGCATCCTTATTTGTAGTCTCGGCTTGTATATACCAATGCTCCGTGCAGAATTACAGGGCATGACCTGGAGGGTCATGCTGATAGCACGGGTTTCGGGGTGCTGAAATTCGAGCTGTCACACTCACAATCACCATAATTTCGGCGGCGTAGCGACTCAAATTATAGGATAGAGGAAAAGTAAATGAAGAAAGTAGAGGAGTAGAGGAGAGCCGGAGCTCTTGGGCCCTTATTTCACCGCCGTGGATCTTCGCGTGGGTGCCGATTCCAATAAGCTTTCGATATCACAATGGTTAGACCAAGGTTCTAATTTCTAAGGCTTGAAGGTTTGGAAGGCTAGGTATGAGGATATGATAATGATCTAGGCTAAGGCTTCAATGTTTTACGAAGGATGGATTAATGGTGGAGGATGTGATGGTATGAGGGAGAGAATGAGTTTCAAATCTTGGAAAGATTAGGGCTTAAAAATGGGGAGGGAATTCTCTAGAGTTTTCTCTCTCCTTTGGAGATTTTTCAAGTGACTTAAATAAGAGGGAGGGGGCCCTATTTATAGATGGAGAGGTGATTAGAGGGGGTGCTTAATTAATGTTCTAATTGGTTTAGAAATTAGGTAATGGTGAATCTAAGGTTTTTGTAATTTTTAAGAGCTTAGAGAAGAGGGAGTTAGGTTTTAATGGTGGATGATTTGGTGATGACTTAAGTGGCAAAATGATAGTTTTCAAAGCTTATTGGAGGCATTAGAGTCCTAAGGAAACAAATCCCAAGACTTGGGATGGACCACAAGTCAAACCCCCAAGTCAAAAATCAACCATTTTAAAGAAAAATGGGCCCCAAAGTCAAAAATCAACCATTTTTAAGAAAAATGGGTTTTTCTCAATTTTGAGAAGTTAGGGCCCGATTTAACAATTTATTGTATAAATTCGTATTTTTTAAATTGTCATAACTTTTTATGTACAATTTCAAATTAGGCAATTTTTGGCCCGTTGAAAAGCTGGAAACCTCTATTTTCCAATGGTATAGACCTTAGGTTGAGAAACTATCTGTAAAAACTTTGGCACTCCTCTTTTCATCATCTATTTTGATTAGTTTGAAATAGATTTTTTGGGTCCGTCTTAAGCTTTCTAAGGGTTTGGGAAGGTTAGGATTGCTTTCTAAGAGTTTGGGAGTGATTCTAAAGGTTAGACTAAGTTCTTAGGGTTTGGAGGTGCTTTTGAAAGCTTGGGAGTATGCCGTTCTCGAAGTATGAGTCAATCGGGCCTTGGGCCAAATTTGGGTGTCTACACATTAAAAATGTGGTCAAAAGTGCCCTAAGTCAATACACCATGTTATTTGGATGCAACCTTATCTTGGACTCATGAATTGAAGGCTAAAAAAGATTAAAAAATTAATTATTTTAAACCAAATGCCACATGGCTAGACTACCCAAAATGGGTGTTGTTTTGGGTGCCACATGGCACGTAATCTAGAACCCAGAATGCAATGATTTTGGGCTACCTCCGGGTGCCTATCCCCGTGGCTTGGTTTCGCATTTTTCATATTTTAAGATTAATGTATAAGTGATTAGGAATTTTATAATTATTAGATTAGACATTAGATAGCATAAACATGGTAGGGGTAATGCCTCTTAAACTTTGTAATTTTTATTTTATTTATATATATATATCAAGGGCATGCACTACAAAAATAAGACTATTAGTGGTACAAATAATTACTGCTATTAGTCATGCTAATAGTATTATATTTTTGTAGTAATTTAAAAAAAAAAAAATAGAACATATGAATACTATAGTGTAGCATACTAGTATGAGCACATAAAATAATGACCAAATGATAAAAAGTACCCTTCCATTGGGAATTATATATATATATTTTTATTTTCATTAGTAATGAATGGACATCTATACTGTTTTCAACCCATTATTGTCAAAAAAAAATTGAAAATTAATGGCGGTTTGTGTCCTATAGCATAATGTCATAGTTACATCTAGTCAAACCTAATCCACACCACCAGCTAGTACGCCTTGACATGAGTGCCTTGGAAGAGAGGAATGTAGAAAATGTGGGCACGTAGTGTGAGAACATGATGACCTTGATTTTGGACCAAGAGGTTGCTGTGGGGTACCTACATTTATTTATGTGTTGGTATTAGATGGTCAAGCATTAGTACAAAGGATAGTGGTATTCAGGACATCCATGCCACACATGTTCCAATTTTGTGGCATTGTTATACGTCTATCTCGATCATCTAGATCAATAATGTTCTTGCAAAATTTTGATCCATGGGTTATAATTAATCAATTTCACCAATGCCACGTGTATGGTATAGTGATCTAAACACCTAAACACCGGCCTTTGTGTTCGATCACGCTCGATCGCACAATAACAACTCTTATTGTAAAACGATAGTCTCCCAAATCATTGACTTTTTAAAATAGTTGTGATTAAATTATAATTTTTTTATTTATCAAATGAATGATGAATTTTTCAAAAGTTCTGATCTTTTGAAAAATATCACAAATTTCACAATTATATCGTATATTAATTCATGATTTTTTAAATGGATTGGGAAATTTCAATATTTTTTCATTTTTTTTGAACTCTTAATCTTTTTTTAATATAATATTTTTCCCAAACTTTAGGTCTTTTTTCCGATTTTTCTAATGTTTCCTCTTGCCAACTTATTCCCGAACCCCGACATGATGACTACATGTGAAACCCTAAAGAGGATTTATGTGAAAGATTTAGCTAAAAAATTAATTTTTTGAGGGTTTGTATTTTTTTCTAGCATTTAAGGAAGTTGATAGATAAAGCATTAGTCCCCATGGTTAGTTAACCCTAAAATGTATTAACATTGGTTTAAGACATTGCTTGAAACGATAATGATCTTATAATGATCGGAGACATCATTCTCGAGAATAGGCGATATTGGCTTATATCAAGTTATACAGAAGCCAAGGTAGAGTATATTTTACACTCATATCACCATAAGGATTTGGCGGGAGTTCCAACCTAACACTGCCCCCCGTCCCCCGTTCTCATCCGGGCTTGGGACCGGCAATGAGAGTTTTTGCACCTATATTACCGTCTAAAAATTTATCATCTTTATCATTGTTTTTACATTCGGGTCACTTTTTAGGGTTCCAGGGATTTTTATAGCAAACAGTGTTCTAAGAATCACCTATTTACCTCATTTGATTCTACTAGTTGTAATGAGGGAGGTAATTACGTAAGTTGTCGTTGTCTACGGGGATACCAAAATTACCTAAGTTGGTATCCTATGCAGTAAAATAGCTCACTCTTATAGTTCTTTTAAAATTACCTCTTCTCCTGTCTAGCTATATGTGACTCTTGGAGCGTTGTTTGCTAAAAGTTCCTAATAAAGATTTGACAAGATTTTTAAAGTTAATAGATATTGATAGTAACCCCTGCCTTGCTTTTAGAAAAGAGTATTAATATTTGCAACAAAATAATTTATATCCACAGCCAGGGTCTTGACTCTCATAATCATCGAGTCCCTTGAGTCATTTTTCGGGCCAATATTGATATTTAGATCATGAATCACCTATCAAACAGTTAAATATTGATTTCATATAATACACTTTCCTACATGTAATCAACATCTAACCCTCTGATGCTAAAGACCAATTTTGTGGAGCATTAGGCTGACAAACTATCTCCAGTAAGGATCAAAATTTCGGTCCAAATATGTATAAGATTTATATTTTCTGTCAAATTATCAGCCGAAATTTCAATCCAAAATTTTGGTTTCGGTCCCCTCCGAAACCAAAACGAAACCCGAAAATTTGATCCTTGATCTCCAGCCTATGATTCAAGGCAGTCAATGATTTGAACGTGCAAAAAAACCTTGGTTGCAGTTACTAAAACTTTGACTGCAAATACCGATACCCTTAAAGAAAAGTCAAGTATTGGAGTATGCTGGTGCTTCATGCAAGATTTGATTTGAATGTAGTATAGCTGTACTAGAGTCAACCATTCAACTATCCAAATTATTTGTGGGCGGTTCAAAATTCATGAAGCATGTGTTTGCAAAGAAGAGTTTATATTTGGTGCTCCTACCAAGGGATGTGTACAGGTCAATCTCCCACCACTAACATGATCTAACCTGGGAATTGGGCACCTAATGCCAACCAACGCCTATGATGGTATGCTTCTTTGTGGCATCAAAAGTGGGTAAACTTAGCTTATTGTTGGATATATTTATTTACAATTCAAGATTCTTCCTTCTCAACCTGAGTTTCGCGTGCTTAAATTGTTGACTGTTTATTAAACAATGGAGATCGTGGACCAACTATCAAATTGCCAGATTTGGAATTCATATGGCACATATCCCAAAAAAAGAACATGATCAATGGCGTAAATCAAATATGATTCTTGGATCACTTTCGGGATGTGCCACATGAAATCAAAATCTAACCATCTGATTATGACCTCAAGATGTGCTTGTCAAAATAGGGACGAAAAATGATCTCCATATTTTGATTCAAAGCAATCAACATTTTAAGCACGTAAAACCTGAGTTGAGAAGAAAGAATCTTGAGTTGAAATAAAGGTACATTTTTTGTCCTTAAAATAAAGAACTCCGCTAAAAGACTCTGTATAAGGTACTCTTGGGGACGGACACTCGGTTCAATCTAAAACCGACAACTTTGGTTTGAGCGCTGATACTTTTAAGTGCCACATCGGTGAAAGGTCAAAAGTAAACTTTTATTGATTTGTGTGTGAGAAGGTTAACAATATGGATAAAAGAAGATTGACCCGAGTGTCAATGCTGGCACTCGGGTCGAGTACCTAATACCAATCACTAGAATACAAAATGTTTAACAGAAGCTCAAACCTTAAAACCTTAAACCCTAAAGGGAAATTTACCTGACCGGCCTTGTCAGATACAGCTTTTACGTTAGAGGCCCTATATTTTCACCTTTACCCAAATCGATCAGCTGGGAGCCTAGCCGACCGTAAGGATAGCAAAAAGTCCAAATTACCCCCTTTCTTTAACGCACAAAAACATCATCTTCTTCCTCATTTTAATCTGGTACAGTTTTTAAAAGTCAGAGGTGGCGAAGATGACGATGTCTTCTCCTCAATCCAAACTATTCCGATCTGCTATTTGGATCGACCCAGATACACTTTTTTCGTCAGAGACGGTAGCAGATTAGAATGAGGAAGAAGAGGATACACCTATATAATTCAAAATTTTAAATATTTGCATTTTTCTATGTGTACGCGATGTGAAACGAGATCTATTCCGATCCAAACTATTCCGAGCTGCTATTTGGATCGACCCAAATACACCTTTTTCGTCAGAGACTGTAGCAGATTAGAATGAAGAAGAAGAGGATACACCTATATAATTCAAAATTTTAAATATTTACATTTTTCTATATTTACGCGATGTGAAACGAGATCTATGTCGTCTGATTTGAAAGCTACAATATAAAATCGATAGTTCCAAAGATAGATATAAAAAAAAGGCGATATCGACTCTGTACACAGTCGATATCGACTCTATACATAGTCGGTACCGATCATTTTAAGAGTCGTCATCGACTCTGTACAAAGTCGTCATCGACTCTATATAGAGTCGCCATCGATTATATATATAAAAAGAAAAAAAAGAAAAAAAAATTTATGTAATCGATGACGACTCAGTACAGAGTCATCATCGACTCGGTACAGAGTCGTCATCGACTCGGTACAGAGTCGTCATCGATTACATTAAAAAATAATAATAATAAATTAATTATTATTATTTTTTTTTTTGTTTTTTTTTTTATGTAATTGATGATGACTCTGTACAGAGTCGCCATCGATTCAGTACAGAGTCGATGACGACTCTTAAAATGATCGGTACCGACTATGTACAGAGTCGATATCGCCTTTTTCTGATATCTATCTTTGGAACTATCGATTTTATATTGTAGCCTTTAAATCAGACGGCATAGATCTCGTTTCACATCGCGTAAACATAGAAAAATGTAAATATTTAAAATTTTAAATTATATAGGTGTATCATTTTCTTTTTCATTCTAATCTGCTACAGTCTCTGATGAAAAAGGTGTATTTGGGTCGATCCAAATAGCAGATCGGAATAATTTGGATTGAGGAGAAGACGTCGTCACTTTCGCCACCTCTAATTTTTAAAAGCTATACCAGATTAAAATGAGGAAGAAGATGATATTTTTGTGCGTTAAAGAAAGGAGGTAATTTGGGCATTTTGCTAACCTAAGGGTCGGCTAGGCTTGAAGCTGGTTGGTTTGAATAAAGGTGAAATTGCAGGGCTTCTGACGTAAAAGGCGTATCGGACAGGGCCGATTAGGTAAATTTCCCAACCCTAAACCGTAGGTGGTGGTTTGGGGTCAGTTGTCCCCTAAAACTTCTTTTTTTTATATATTATGTTAAGTAGCCTGAAAGGTTATGGCATGGGCTTCTTAGTTAAAGGGAGTTGCCCCTTTTAACGTGCTAAATGTTCCTCATAGTTTTGAGTTAATATTAAGTGAGTTGAGGATCGATGCTCTTGATATTTAGTTCCCTTTTGGAATGTTTCCAAAGTGTAGAATTAAATTGTGTTCATATGATTTGACACCTATGATTTCAAGATCTTTAATTTTGGAAGAGCTTGCAATAATGATCTCCATTATTTGTTTTAATTTGGTCGATTAATGCCATCAAAATTAAGAGTATTTTCGATTTACATGATAGTCATCAATTTAGATGTCATTTAACAGCTTTGATCTAATGATGGAGATCATCCTCTTTAGATTATGGTGCACTTATCAGATGGTATACATGTTAATTTCACAACGCCCATATCCCAAAATTGACCTCAGTATCAAGTCACTTGGCACTCTTGCTGCTAACCTAATGGTAACTCATTTTCTCCGTGGACCATAATTTACCCCTCTATTAAGAAAATTCTGACTCTGCCACTGGTCATGAAGCACCTTAATCCTGCCAAAAGCTAATTTACAATGATTTAGGGCGCTAAAGTCTGTGTCAGTCAACTTTTAATGTGATTTGATGGCTATAAAAGTCATTTATATGTGATGATGCCTCCGAAAACGCATTAATCCTTAATTAAAATCATGTCTACCTCACTACAAAAAATAAGACTATTAGCAAATTTTTTACAGTTAAAAATTGCCGCTATTAACCAAAAAACTATTAAGATCGACTATTAGCGGCAATTTATAACTGCCGCTAATGGTCTTATTTTTTTGTAGTGCCTCTATATTAAAAATGGTGAGATTAAAGATGATACATGCATCGGTCGATTTCTAGTTAAGGCAGATCCATGTTTTTTTTGAATTAACTCCCCATTTTCCATTTAAAAAAAAAAAAAAAAAAAAACCGTGATAAAATATTGATCGAAAAATACGTGTAAAGTAGTGCTTTAAATCAATACTTTTACGCTAATCGTACCGGATTACTTGTAGGTGGGGCCTCAATTTTGGAAAGATTAGTGGTCACTTCTAGAAAAAGTAAGGACTAAAATATTAATTTGATAAAAGTAGTATAATTTAGTATTAATTCAATAATATATCCAAGAAAAAAAAGGAGTAGAAAAGAGGGTAAAAGCTTTCCTACATGATTTTGATATTAGAATGGAAAAAAAAAAGAAGTAATTTAGTTTGCTTATAAATTCAAAACCATCTTAAAACAAGGTAAAAAGTAGAGATTTGTGCATTTGCTTTTTGGATCAGTTGGTATAAGCTGCTCCGCCAACACATCAAATAATGGTGTGCAGTCCATATCGCAGTATCGTGCACACTGCGAAAATGATCATCCAGAAATTGCACTGTTGGTTGATCTTGGCCGTCTGATCAAAGTGCTTTAACAACTTGCAACGTGGACAACTCTGATCGGTGCCACATGTACGGTGTAGATGATCCAAGCACCTAATACCAACTCTTTGTTCTGATCAAGTCAGATTGAAGTGGTCTTAGGCTTTTGAAATTGGCTGAGTGACACCACTAGTTTTTGTGGGGTCCTTTTTAGAGAGATTAGGAATAAGGGTCCCATCTTAGGGGAAGTTGTCGGTTGGCACCCCCGTTGGGTGTCACGGAGGGGACCCTATGACCGTGTGGATCGGTCCATCTCACAAATGGCTAGACAACAATATAGACCCACAACCCTTTAGGTAAGCAACATTTGTTGATTCAACACCACCCCTTGTTCTTTCCTCTAATATCTAAAATACCACTTGGTCTAGGGTTGAGGCTAGGGCTGTCAATGGGTCGGGTTGACCGGATAACCCGCCCAACCAGGATTTTTCACTTGGTTGGGCTTATAAACTTGAGCCATCGGGTTGGGTCAAGCATAAAGCATCCGACCTAACCTTCAGGTTAGTTTGGGTCTGGTCGACTCAAACGTCAGGTTTGCTCAGGCAAAACTCAAGTTGAGTGGAGCCCGATATTTTCTATATAAATTCAAAGTAAAATAGGAGGTTTTTAATCTGGTTGGTTTATCGTGTTGGGTTAGGTTTTAAGGACGGGTCGGGCATATGCCTTTACCAGCCAAGTAGTCAAAATTTAGGCCCGACCTTACCCAGCTGGACCCATTGATAGCCCTTGGTTAAGCCCTTTTAGCCTCTGGCCTCTGTTTAGGGTTTATAATTTAGGGTTGGGGACTTTGACAGGAGTCTGATATTCAATTGGAAGGTGGTTTGTGAGGCAATCTTGAGGCCACAAATTCAATAGACAAAGAAATTGGCTCACCTATATATTTCAGCCGAGAACCGAGCCTAACTTTAGGCTTATGTTTTAGGGTTTAGGGTTTAAAAATTTGAGAGGGTGCTATATATTCAATTGGATGGTGGATTGTGACGCAATCTTGAGGTATCTAATTTCTATCTGAACTTATCAACCCCTTACCAACAAGAGAGAAAAAGATATTGGTTTTAAGTCTATTCCAACTGAACTTTTGAACCCAATATCAGTGTAAGCTTTACATTTGATTGTGATTGAAATTTCAGTATGATCTATCTAAAGCTTTGAAATGGAAACAAATAGATTCCACCCATCGAGGTTTCGGTTGAGATAATGATAGATAACTCCAATGAATTTTGTTCTCGGTATATGTATTGGCCGATACGTATTAGATGGGCTCCTAACCAGGTAGAGAGGTATGGGGCCTATAGCCCTCATAAAAGCTTGAAAACAAATTCTAATAAGCTTCTTATATAAGGCTTCATTCTTGTGCAAGGCCCCAAATCTATGCGCTATAATAGTTCTGAATTAAGTTAATCATTACTCACCAAGGGGTTGTCGCTTTGGGTATGCTCCCCTAAGGTTGTGAGTTCAAGTAGCGATTCCACTTTTGCGATAACAAGATGCCCGATAAGGTGCGTAATTCATAAAATACTCATGACATGGTGAGAGCGAGGGTAACCCCAAAGGGATTAATTCAAGTATCTAAGTTATAAAATAAATAAATAAATAATACTAATAATGTCTGTCGATAAATGGTAGCCCCCATCAGAAGAAAATCCTAGATTTTTAAGTTTTCCCTGAAAACTCACTCTTTTATTGGATCAAGAGCATTTTCATCTCAAGATTAAAGGTAAAAAAGGAAACAAGATTGACCCTCTTCACTAGCCAAAACCTGATTTTAATTTTTCAGAATTTGAGGCCCCTATTATTTTTTGTTGTTTACTTTTCACCGTATTCGAGGGCTCAAATGTCATACCTGATACAGCTGATAGCACACTAATCCAAAGTAACAAAGGCAGTAGATGCATAATAAATGTGGCACAAAAATACCCTCCGTAAAACCATCCAAACATTCATTTTTTATAGAGTGGCTGACCCATTCGCTTTCCAGAGTGAATGTGTTAATGATTAGGTACATGTGAAACTATTATTTCATCAAATAATGCCACATGGTGCATGTGAGCAACGCTTAGATTGGACTCAGCCCAAGATTAACTATTATTTCATCTTGGGCTGAATTCAATCTAGAAGCCGCTGTGTGCACCACATGGCACTATTTAATAAAATTAATGTCATATGATGTATATAATCATTTGACCCTTTCACTCTCAATAATGAAGAATTTTTTTAAAAATCTTAGATCAAAACCTTTTTTATTTATTTTATAGGTAGGTTAGACTCGAGCCTACGATTTTGAGGTTGTTATATTGTCAACTTTCCATTATGCTATAGACCCAACCCAACCCTCGAAAAATCTACCAATCAACCCTTACGTAAACAAGCTTTTATGACCAAAAGCACTTTCCTTCGTCACACTAACATCACTCGTAACCGGATAAACTGTGTTTTTGTTCTGTTCGTACTCGTATCGGCTATATTATACGATATTTTTGATGCCGAAGATGGCTTAACGGAAATTTCGACAGAAAAACAAGGGCATTTTAAGGTCACTATCATTTATATAATATGGACCTGGCCTGTGATAGTGATGCACGCATCATATTCTTCTTTTTAGCTTCTTTTTAGCACCTATGCCACTTGCACTCTTAAAGCAAAGGGTGCAATAAGAAAAAATTGGTTCTATGGTGCTACATTTTTCTCTGATGTATAAATAAAATTTCTTCGTAGTAATTACACTATTACTAACATAACAATAGGAATAATAGTGGGGCATACGATGTCGGGTATAAAAATAGTGGTTGACTACAGTGAGCCGTGGGTGTAGGGAAGTGGAAACTTTGCAAAGGCAATGATGAGGAGGAGGGGGCTCCAGTGGGCGCAGGTTTAGATCGCGCGTGCAGTTCCCACGCGTGGGGTTTAAACTCGTTTATTATTATAAACTTTAAACCCGGGTGGCCGAGTGGGAGATATGCAAAGCTTTTTAGCTAAAAGAGGTTCAGAAATGGTTAGCTATGGTCTCTTCAATCTTTGCTCTTCAAATTAATCTCAATTTCTCTTTTTGATTCATCAAGTTATCATGTTTACTCAATTGGGTTTTTTATTCTGGCCAAAATGAGATATATTTCATAATAAATCATCTGGATTTTCCATTTTTTTTAATCTGAGTTTTTTCAGTCCATTTGACTATTTGTTCTTGGATTCTGTTTCTTCAATCCAAGTTATCATGTTTAGTCAAATGGGTTTTTGAAGCTGATTAAAATGAGATGTGTTTCATAATAAATAACCTTTGATTTTCCATTTTGATCTTAGTGTTTGCATTTTCAGACAGTTTATCTATATGTTCTTGGACTATGTTTCCTCAATCCAAGTAATCATGTTTAGTTAAATGAGTTTTTGAAGCTGATTAAAATTAGACATGTTTCATAGTAATAACCTTTGGTTTTCCATTTTGAGCTTAGTTTTTGCTTCTTCAGACCATTTGCTTTTAATACGTTAAAGTGCTCAGACTGTTTTTTCTTGGATTCTGTTTCTTCAATCCAACTTTACTTGGCTGTTCTGTTCATAAATGTGTGCGAATTTTGTTGAAAAAGTTGTCTGAGTGAATAATTCAATGCAGGATATGGGTGTTGTATATGTGTCAGTTTTTAGAGATTGGTTCTTGGGTTCCATAGAAGGAGTTGGAAGCTTTGATCAGTCATGGTAAAGGAACCCGAGATCGAATTGTCGGGGCGAAGAGATAATAAACTCAGAGATGAAGTATATGAAACTCGGAACTCGGCCGGATACATTCTATACTGCAGAGTCTATAAGGTAAGATAATTATTTTCAAGTTTGTTAACTCATCATATGGATTTGATGAACAGAAGAGACTGTTTTTCTTTAATTTTGTAGAATTAATATATTTTCAGACTTAGATGGCAATTTGTTAACATCATTTTTTTCTGTTGATGAAGGTCTGTCTCCACAGAAGTTTCAAGTGATCTTATAATTCAGGTTAAGAACAGTAGATACCTGCTGCATAAGGTAGAATTCTAAGACCCATTTCGTAAAATTTAAGTTTTAATTTTTTTAATTTGATGCTCAATTGAAGTTTCCAACAATTTTCCATCTGAATTTTCGTCAAAACAGTTTCCTCTGCTCTCCAAATGCTTGCGCTTACAGCTAATGTGTTCGGAATCGACAGACTCCGAGCACATAATCCAACTCCCTGACTTCCCCGGTGAGATCGAAGCGTTTGAAATCTGCGCGAAATTCTGTTACGGCATAACCATCACCCTCAGTGCCTACAATATAGTTTCGGTTCGGTGTGCTGCCGAGTACCTTCAGATGACTGAGGACGTTGAGAAGGGGAACCTCATCTGCAAGCTCGAAATCTTCTTGAATTCTTGCATCCTTCGCGGTTGGAAAGACTCGATCGTTACGTTACAGAGCACAAGGTACTTCCCCCTATGGTCGGAAGATCTCGGGGTCACTAGCAGATGCATCGACACCCTCGCTTTTAGAATCCTAACACACCCATCAAAGGTGAACTGGTCTTATAGCTATTCCAGAGCATCCCGAGACGATACACCATGTAATGGAAGGCAGAAACCGATACCCAAAGGGTGGTGGGCCGAAGATATTGCCGAATTGGGCATAGACCTCTATTGGAGAATCATGGGCGCCATTAAATCTGCGGAGAAAATCTCCGGTAAACTTATCGGAGAGGCATTGCAGATTTACGCGTCTCGCTGGCTACCTAACATTTCTAAAAATGGTAGCAATAAACTAGTATCCGAGTCTTGTTCGGAGTCTGTGGGGGAGGTAACTTCAAAGCATCGGATTCTCTTAGAGAAGATAGTGTTTCTACTGCCACCGGAGAAAGGTTCTGTCTCGTGCAGTTTCTTGCTCAAGCTTTTGAAGGCTGCAAACATCCTTGGGGCTTCTTCTTCATCGAAGATGGAATTAGCTAGGAGAGTGGGGATTCAGGTGGAGGAAGCAACAGTTCGGGACCTTTTGATCCCATCACTTTCTTACGCGAATGAGACCTTGTACGATGTCGATATAGTTATGACTATATTGGATCACTTCATGTTGCAAGATCAGAGTCCCCCGACAAGTCCACCTAGAACGAAACCCAGGCCAGAGAAGAGGAGATCTCGGTCCGAGGAGAACATGGATTTCGGGTTTCAGGAAAGCAGGAGATCTTCGGCATCACATAGTTCGAAACTTAAGGTGGCAAGGCTCATAGATGGTTATCTTCAGGAGATTGCTCGAGACGTGAATTTGCCTCTGCAGAAGGTGATCGCACTTGCTGAGGCCATACCGGATTTCGCGAGGCCTGACCATGATGATCTCTATAGAGTCATTGACATTTACCTAAAGGTAAGTTACATCAATCTATGATATAATTAGCATTTTTTTCTATATAAATGGCCAAGATCTCTATACTTAGGGCTTAGAATTGTTTTATTTTTTCATAGTCCTATCGAAAACAAAGGAAATTATGATTTGAGACAAATGCCTAGTTCTGAAATACATTACTGTATATGTTAGTTAGGAAGGAGATTACCTCACAATGCTTATACGTGTTGTACGGGCGTCGCTGGCATTTAAAATGATGAATTTGCACCATAAATAAAATCTCGAAAAAGATGGGGTATTTGAGTCATTGCAAGTTGACATGACCACATTTGTGCCAGGGAGCGTTGTTTGGTTTATAATCATGCATAACTGCGTACCATAAGATAATATCTTTGGTAACTAGGATACGAGGTAATATATTGCGTAACTAAGCATTATTTGGTAAAAATCCCTCAAATAAAATTAGAAAGCCCATCTTTGATAGTATAATTATTGAAATCTAAATCAATTGTGTGTCCAAACACAGCATAAATCTTTGATCTTTGATATTCTTTTGATTCGCAAAATTGATTTAGGATTAAACCATCGTGCTCTTTATCAGCTTACATGGATATATCAATAACAAATAAAACCAGAGTCAATATTATATTAAGCATACCAATCTCTCTGGTCTAGATTGTTCATTTGGAATCTATTTTTTGAACATCCAGGCTCACCCAGATCTTGGAAAGAGAGAGAGAAAAAGCTTGTGTCGA
Source organism: Chloranthus sessilifolius (assembly GCA_021018995.1). Classification (NCBI taxonomy): domain Eukaryota; kingdom Viridiplantae; phylum Streptophyta; class Magnoliopsida; order Chloranthales; family Chloranthaceae; genus Chloranthus; species Chloranthus sessilifolius. The sequence goes on from CM037592.1 coordinate 121,379,297, forward strand.
ATTCTAGACTGCAAGAAGCTATCCATGGAAGCTTGTATGCACGCGGCACAGAACGAACTGCTCCCATTGAGGGTGGTGGTCCAAGTCCTCTTTTTTGAACAAGCCCGAGCCGCAATGGTTGGTGGTCAAGTTCACGAGCTGCCCCACAACCTCAAGGCCCTTCTAGCTACCCAAGTTGACGAAGCCTCGAAAGTTCCTCAACTAAGCACAACCGCAACTGCTGCCGGAGCAGAGGATGAGTGGAGTGTCTCCGGCCTTAAGTCCCCTAAATCAAAGCTATCGACGCTTAGGATGAAGCTAGCTGAAGCCGATAATGAGATCGGAGATGACATGATGAATCAAGATGAGATTGGGAGGAATTCCAAACTCAAGACCTTGTGCTCTCTTCCTACTAAACCAAAGAGGATGTTTAGTAAGTTGTGGTCTATTAATAGGAGTGTTAGTGAAAGGAATTGATTTTATTTTTGTTCAAATGTGAAGAGGGTGAATCCAAATTGTAACTTTGTTTTCTTTTTCTCTTTAGTATCATGCATAGTGAGTTGTAGGAAAATTGATTCCATTTTGCATTATTGGTGTACTCTTTCCTAATAAAATAACTAGATTAAAACAAACTGATTAAACTATCTAGGCCCTTGAATTTTGTAAATGATCAAAGTTAGTGGTCCTGTATATTTTGGTTTGTAATTATAATTATAATAATTTTTGTTTTTTTTCTGCATCCCCCTCCTTAAATTTTAGTAGCCATTGGTTCCTCATCTAGGATTTTGAATTACTAAGAGTCTCTTAATGGTGCTTCATTGGAATTCTTTCCTATCTATCTGAATTGCTATGAAATAAATTAACCTCAATATATTTATTATTTGACTATTTTCCAATTTTTCATGTTCAACTTTCCATTCTGAACATGTAAACTAAAAGGGCGATTTGGATTTTTTCCATTTGTGAATAGTTGTCTATAGACTTCACTGCATGATTTGTTCAATGGGGTCCTTGTTGAAATGGTGATCTCATGTTGGGTATTGATGAGCTAAATTCGATTATTTGAATGCTGAATTGGCTCATCATCCTTTTAAGATTCCCATCATTAAATTATTGAGGATTGCAGGAAGGTTTTGTTGAAAGTTTGTACTTGCCAGGCTTGCATATATATTAAATTGTCATTTTGGATTCTGTTATGGTTAACATAGTCATTTGGTGAAGTCTAAGTTGTCAAGTGAGAGAGAATTTCATATACCTTTCAGAACAACATTAGAGAATTGCATAGAACTTTCAGAGAGAGAGAGAATCAGAGAATTGTATATGCATATGAAGCATCATCTGTCAAGCCTTAATAAAATTTTCTTTCTCTATGTGCATATTATGAAGTATTGTAAAGCTCTTCAAAATGAGAAAATCTATTTGAGCATGAATCCTTGCTTTACTTTCTTGGTATGCTTTTTTTCGCATCTAACTTGGGTTAGGATTTGGTTTAACTACTCAACGCGTTGCGCTCTTTTATGGATTTGGAGGACACACACCGTCCTCATATGGAGGGCGGACACCTTTTCCTATATATATATATATATCAATTCGTTTACTCTCTACACACAAAAATCAGTGGTATTTATGAAGGAAAAGGATCAAAGTTAAGGATATCCGGTCCTATTGTTGACCTTATTCACATTCCATATCCTTAACAGCTCTTATCTTTAGTAACTGGTCCAACAATCTCAGAATCAAAACAGGATTTAGAGAACTCTCTAAATCTCAACATTTGTACAACTAAATTGTATCACAGATCTTGTTTACTCTGGAGCTCAATTCAAAATTCTAAATTGTACAAAATCACTATAAATATACGTACTCAGCTCTCATGAAGAGCACGTAGAGATTTCACCTCATACGAGGTCTGGACAGCACTCGAACATGCTTATGCTGCCCATTCCAAAGCTCGTGTCATGCAACTCCATATGAAATTGGCCCTCCAAAAGGGAAACATTTTCAGTGGGCCCGCACGTTTGCTCGTGAACTCATGGTGGCCTCTCGTTCAGTCTCCGATGACGACCTCACACTATACATTCTTGATGGCATTCTGTTAGAATATGGCACATTTTGCACCTCTATCAACAACCATGCAAACAATTTTTCTCTCAAAGATATGCTTAGTTACCTACTCAGTGAAGAATCACAGCTAATGCATGTTTTGCACATTTGATCTTGCACAGCCCTCCGCAAATGTTGCGCATCACAATGATGGCTCCAACAAGGTCGCTCCACAAAGAATCATCGATCCAATCGCGGCAATTCGAATCCACTTTTTTTAAGAAAATACAAAAATATAGACACAAACATTAATTTTTAAAAAAATTAATGACATATTAGGCACTAATGTGTATGTTAGAAGGAGCTTGACACTTTTTTTTTTATAAGTTGGGCTCGAACCAGCGACTTTGAGGTTGCTATATTATCAACCATTGTGCTAAAGGCGCAAGCCCTTAGGAGCCTGACACAGGACACCTCTTATACCTTCTAACTCAAATTACACTTTCACAAGCCTTCAAATTAAAATAAAATGCAAAGGGCTTTTTGCATATAACCCCCCAGATATGACGAAATTGCATTGCACCGTATTATCAGTATTTATTTTTCGCCCCTTGTTACGTCTTTTATGTCCATATAACCCTTTGGGGCTGTGGCAATTAACATTCTTACCTAAGTGGCTCATGAAATTATAAAAAATGTCATTTATTTAGTTTGTTTGAGTCCCAACCAAATTGTTGGACGTTTTTAGGCGCCAAACAAACGATGCGTCCATATTACGAATGTGCTATTGTTGTGCAGTTGTGCTACAATGGACTTTTAACGAGCGAAATACAACATCAATGGCTCTAATATGCTTATTTGATCAGATCAGCTTTACATTCTGATCAGTTATATAATTAGACGATTTATATGTAAAATAAGATCTGAAAATATATATAGCTGCTCTGGTAAAATGACCCGAAATTTATACGAAAAATGATATGAAATTATACACAAAATCCATAAGATATCTATCCTTGTCTAGAGAGTTAGGAATCATATCACACATTAAACCAACACACACACACACGGTAGAAAATCAAAGTCAAATATGAAATCTTGTAAAACCTTCTTATGCATTTCATTTTTCTTCACACGCCTTACCAATTGATGTAGTCACCTCAAATCTCTTTGAAAGCTCTTCGATGTCCACTGTCACCTTCAAGTTTAACTCCTTTGCTCCTGTGTAGCATTCAGAGACTTTATGAAGGTGATGCGGGATAAATGCTAAAATCTTAATTATGTAAGATTGGGATTAATAATAAATTAAATTGATTAATGAAAATATTTGAAATTGCCTAAACACAAAGAAGTTTAAAGAATTTAATTAAAAAATTAGAGTAACTCAATTTAGCTTTCGCATACATTAAAATTTTCGGATCTAGAAAAACGGATATGATGAAGGATTCGAGTTTCATTCTAGCTTAGGATATTAAACGATAATTACGATATCGTCTCTTGATTCTTCTTAAGTAAATAAATAAGGCTTGAAGGATTAAAACAAATAAAAGGGTAGATCTAAAGATTGAAACTAATAATATTTTAGAGTTTTTGAAACTTATCAAAGCAAAAGAGAAATATTACCATATGATAAATAGAAAAAAGATGGAATAAGAGTATAGAGGTCCAAGGCTTCACACCAAGGATTTTCAAGGCTTCGCACCAAGGTTGCACGTCGGCTTCACACCAAGTCACACGAGAAATGCATAAATACTACTCAAGTTTTGAAAGATTCGCTCATTCGATCAAAAATTCTTCACAAGTTCTCAAGGGTTTGCACAACAACAACTCTCAAATTTTCATTAATAAAAAAAACTATAATAAAGTTGTTTATAAACTTTTAAATAGGCAAACTAAAATCCTAAGAATACTACTTAAAATAAAACTCCTAATTGATCATTAAAACTTTCTAATCTAACGGTCACAATTAATTTCACCATTAATCCTATTTTTTTATTACGCGAGAACTTTTGAAAGGTCAAACAATATCTGATTGACGTAAAATTAGTCTTGTTTGAAAGCTTATCGAAATAGTTTTCCAACAAGACAAGAATCACATAATTCTGACACATATTAATAGACTTATGATCACTTTTCCGATGATTACACCGAAAGTATTGAGATTAATAGTCACATATATGTGCTTGACTCCTAATTGATTCAAATAGGGAAACTAATCCTAAAACAAACCACTTAATAAAAGAATCCTAATCAACTAAAATATTTTTTACATTCTTTTTTCGCCTTTGACACGTCACTGGCGGCTACTTGAATCTGATGTCCCTATCAACTCTCTCCGAGTTGGAAAAATTCATCTCCGATGAGTTGTGGTACCTTTCGGACGCTTAACTCTGGGCTTGCCCTCCCATGTTGTGAAATACGTCTAATTTTTATCCACCTTGGTATCAAAGTTTGGATCCTCTAAAACCTCGTCATCCACCATTTTCTCATATTGCACAGGTAGGATACGAGTTATGTATTGATTAAAGGGACCTGACTCGGTTGTTTGAGTAATAAGGAATGGATCAAAGGACATGGTGGTTAGACCTATAATAGGTGTAAGATTTGCTACTGCAACTATCGGGTGATTGCACTTGCCTAGAGGAAGATCTAGACCTCCATCATTTATCTTTTTCAAGATTGGGAAAGGATCTACATGATTAGGACTATCGTGAATCAACATAAAATTTATATTATTAAATTCAATAAACATATTCAATGGGTCAGTACAATTATGCGTATTTTCATTGTTCAATAAAATCTAGTTGTTAATCTCATGCAAGTTAGAATGATGATATGTTCCTACTGATTCTAATGACTTATGCAGTAGGGACTCACTACCAACACATTCTTTGATAATAGGATCCTCATCCTTCTCATCACTTGGCATTCCCGTAGGTTGGTAAACTTATACCCCTAACTCTTCGTTTCGATTCTCATTATCCTGTTGGATAATCAAGATTTGTAATTTACGGGGTCACTGAGACGCGAAGTGACCAAAACCTTGGCATTTATAATACTGTTGTAGTGTGCGTCGAGAATTATCGACCAGTGGTCCTTTACCTTTGTTAATTTGAGAACTCTCGATTTTTAGGATTGACCACAGGTATTATTCATCTTTTCAGTAGGACTAGATAAAAAATATGGATTAAAAGGCTTAGATCGATCACTAACTGGAGCGTCGAGATACCTTTCTAACTCTTGCACTGTAGCGTAACACTTTTCTAGATCCTCAACAGGGTGAGGGATGAGTTCTTTTCACAATTTTTGGGGATTGATCACAGGTATTATTTGCCTTTTTAGTAGAACTAGATCGAAAATCGGGATTAGAAACCTTAGATCCAGCGCTAATTGGAGCGTCAAGATACCTCTCTAACTCTTGCACTCTAGCATAACACTCTTCTAGATCCTCAACAGGGTGACGGATGAGTTCTTTTTGCTAATCCGAACATAAACTAGTGCGAAACCTAGACAATGTGACTTGTCGGCTCTCATAAGCATTAGCCCGATATAAATATTCCTCAAACTTATTGATGTACTCATCAATAAACATGTTTCCCTATTTCAAATCATGCCATTGATCCATGAGTCGTTGATTGTAAGATAGGGGAACATATTTATCATGAAGTTTCTCCTTCATGTCCGCCTATGTGGCGATGGGTTCAAGATCGAGAGTTTTTCGACGTCATTACTCTAGTTCAATAAAGATTGGCTTGCCCCACGAGCTTCATTTTAGCAAATCGCACCTTGCGCTCATCCGATATTTCATACCATTCAAAATAATGGTCCATGGCGGCTACCCAAATTATGTAGATTTTGGGGTCCATCTTTCCTTCGAAAGTGGGTGCATTAACCTTAAGTGATTTTGTGATTCTCTCATCCGAGTCAGGACGATACTCACGCCTAGGAGGATCCCTCCTTCTCTCATCAAGATTAACACTACGATATTCACCATGAGGAGCTGATCCAGACAACTCTTGAATTTGTGCCGATAAATCAACTTGTTGGACTTATTGATTTTGCAATTGGGTTTGAATGACAGCCATCTGGGTATTAAAACTTTCCATGAACGCGACTAATTGCTCCAGATTCATTGTAACACACAAAAAGGAAAACACTAACCGATGTAAAGGAATCCTAAAGATAAAATTAAATCCTTAAACCTATATGGACACTGGCAACCCTAAACTAAATCTGTTCTCTGATACGGGACAAATGCTAAAACCCTAATTATGCAAGTTTGAGACTAACCACAAATTAAATTGAATAATGGAAATATTTGAAATCGCCTAAATGCATAAAGAAGTTTGAGAAATTTAATTAAACAAATAGAGAAACTCATTTTAGAGTTCAAATGTATTAAAAATTTTCGATCTAGAAAAATGGATCCGATGAAGGATTGAAGTTTCGCTCTAGTTTAGGGTACCAAGTGATAACCACTGTATCATCTCTTGATTCCTCTCAGGTGAATAAATAAGGCTTAAAGGATTAAAATAAATAAAATGGTAGATCAAAAGATTGAAACTAATAATATTTTGGGGTTTTTAGAATTTATCAAAGCAAAGGACAAAGGAAAAATATTATCATATGATAAATAAAGAAAAGATGGAATAAGAGGATAGAGGTCAAAGGCTTCACACCAAGGATTTCCAAGGGTTCGCACTAAGGCTGCATATCGATTTTACACCAACTCGCACGAGAAATACATAAAAACTCTTCAAGTTTCGAAAGATTCGCTCATTCGATCGAAAACTCTTCACAATTTTCTAAGATTTACACAAAAGTAACTCTCAAATTTTCATTAATAAAAACTATAATAAAGTTGTTTACAAACATTTAAATAGGCAAACTAAAACCCTAAGAATATTACTTAAAATAAAACTCTTAATCAATTATTAAAACTTTCTAATCTAACGGTCATAATTAATTTCACCATTAATCTCATTTTTTATTATGCGGCCACTTTTGAAGGGTCAAATGATATTCGATTGACCTGAAATTATTTGGTTGAAAGCTTATCGAAGTAGCTTTTTAATAAGATAAGAATCACACAATTCCGACACATATTGGTAGATTTATGACTACTTGTCTCATGGTTGTGCCCAAAGTGACAGGATTAACAGTCACATATCACATATACGTGTTCCTAGTTTATTCAACTTGGGAAACTAATTCTAAAACAAATCATTTATTAAAAGAATACTAATCAATTAAAATATTTTTCACATTCTTCTTTCGCCTTTGAAACGTCATTGGTGGGTGCTTGAATCTAATGTCCCCATTAGAAGGGTTGATGCCGCACCTTTGATAACATCTTATTCACATCCTCTAATCCACTATCCGAATAGAGAAGGTGTCATACCCTTTCGGATTCGGATAACTGATCTACCTCCACCCTCTTATCTTTGATGATTGCGATATATTTCGCGCTCAACTTACAAATATCGAGCATTTCCCAATAAACGCTCATCATAGATCACCTATTTTATGATAACAATTGTCAGCATATCTAGTAATGTTTGGTTTATTTATATATCTGAAACAACACTATCTTGATTACTTGGGCCCTCCCTCTAATTTTTGCATAGAAAACATAATAAAAGAGTGAAGACAAGCAAATTGGAGAAGTTATAAACGTAGATATATATAACACAAGCCATGCAAATAAGACGAGCTTGAGGGGATTTTGTTAATTTCAACAGCAATTTATTAAAAATAAGTGGATTACTGCAGAAATTACGTATGTAACAAAACAGCTTCATCAAGCACATATGAGCAATCTTTCAAATACGGCTTAGCAATCGAGCGTGAAAAAATAATAGAAGAAAAAAGTTTCTCTAGAAATTACAATCCATTGCTTAGTGTGAGACGATAAAGGCTTCAGCTATCAAGTGTGAGGATATGGGTGTTGGATATTTACCAAATAAATATTTATTACTTTAATAATATTTATCTATTATTAATTTAATAATGTTTATTTATTTTTAAATGGTTCCTTAAAGTGATTGGTTCTATATTAAAAGGATGATTTTAACCTTCAAGTCAAAATTATTTGAATTTTGAATTAATATTGGAGGGAAACTTTTCCCACCATAAGTTTAAAAGTGTTGTAAATGTTTTGTCCCACCTCACTATTTTACAAGAAATATTTATGGCTTATATATGGAAACTTACCTTTCATATTATTTGGCTTGATAAGAAGAACACAGCTCATAGCGGGACGCTGCGTGTGTAATGTGCGAATGGCGCAATTGGCGCTTTTAAGGCGCACTTTGCACTTCGCATCGTCGTTGACCAAAAGATGTAACTGTTCGGATGTGAACCGTTGGATCCTTGCAACCGTTGATTTGATCGATCAGTGCTCTCGATTGCAAGCAACCGACAGACACAAATCGCCCCTGAAAAGGTGCTCTGAAAGTTATAAATAGAGGCCAGAGGAGGGATTCTAAAATACTTGCAATTTTCGAATCCTACATTTGAGCCCTCAGAATTCGTGTGCAAACCAGAGCATTCTGTGTCTTCGTTTCATTGGGTCGCACACTACAGTGCAACGTAGTGTGTGACAGATCGGTTCTTCACCGAGGCTTCATTGTATCCTGGAGGCGAATTTGCCGATATCTCGTTGCATATAGGGGGCAAATATTGTCTTAAAGACAGCGATCTAATCGCGCCTTAAAGCAATTTTTCGGTCTATTTTCCGTCAAACTTTGTGCAATATACTAACAATGGGTTCGAGTTTGGAGAGAAGCTACTTTACCGATACCTCAATTTGTCAGAGAATTTCTAGTTGGTCCCCTTTTCTCAGGAAAAATCAGGTAAATATGGTTTGCCAATCTGGTCCTTGGCTCATACAGTAATGTCTTTGGACGGCCAGAAATCGCGCTAGATTCCATAGGGTTACTTCAAAATATAAGTTTACAGTAAGGATCAAGGCTCAGTCATCGATCAAAAACATCGCATATATACTAAAATATAAACAACACACTTGTTAAAGAAACCTTTGGCGACTTTGTTTCTCGTGAATGATCTCTTTAAAGCACTGAAAAAGTGCTTTGACAAGTGGGAAGAAAAATTGAACATTGGAAGTCCTGTCAAACAGTGTTTCATTTATGCATGGGAGACGATAAATTGAACATATTTTTTATAGGTAAGTACGGATTTAAATCCTGGCCGCAATGCTACATGCTCAACTGGGGTCCCAACTATAGTCCTCCAAAGTCCCATGCAATGGAAGTCAGTGCACGTCACAAAATCACACAAATGTGTGGATTGTCATGTCCACCCTGTTAGAATTTTTATGGAAACTCAAAAATTCTTATTTTTGTGTGGCCCACACACACTAGGATTTTATTAAAACCCTAGATTATGGTTGCCTGAAATAATAAATGACATTATTAGAAATTAATGATAATCTTTATGTTTCTTGATTTACATGTGATTCTTATATCTATTAGAATACCTTGATGGACGGCATTCTAACCAGGGCATGACTTTTCATGCTATTGTTGACTCAGAATTTTTTTAATTGGAAAGTTCTTCCACTTAGTCTAAAAAATCGAATAGAATAAATTAATGAAAGAAATTAAGAAAATAGGTTTTACTTATAGTTTTTCTTTTTAAAATCTATTCTAACTAAGGCTTAAAGTCCTAAGTTATGTCAAAGAGTATGACCCATGCAAACCTACTCTACTAGGACTTAAACTCCTAAGTTATGTCAAAGAGTATGACCCATGCGTAAACCTACTTGCGTAGACCCTCTTTGCACTCCCTCTAACTTGGCCCACGCGTGTCATCTCTTTCCCTAGTAGTATGTCTGCCTAGGTAGTATACCTGCTAGCCTAAGTAGCATTCCTGCTAAGGTAGCATACCTGCCTAGGTAGTATGTCTGTCTAGGTAGTTACGCCTACCTAGATAGTTATGAATAATTACTTACGAAAGTCAGATATTCGGAGAATGAATCTTTTCTCAATCCGTGTGAAAACTAAGACTCACGTAGCCCCCATGACCCTTGATTTCGTGAAACTCTTACGGAAATCGTAGGATTATAACTTTCTGTAATTGTTATTATAAATCTATAAATAGTAGATCCGTTCTCATTAGAGCCTTACAGAAAACGTCTCCAACTTTAATTTTCTTGCAAAAGACTTTAAAGTATCTTCATGATTCTTTTCGCTCATTTCTTTTTATTTTTAAAGTTTACGGGGGGAATACGTCTGGGTTGATATACTTAAGATAAGAGCTACGACCCTTACCTAAAGGTGATATACTTAGGATAAGAGCTATAACCTTTACCTAAAGGTGATACACTTAGGATAAGAGTTACAACCCTTACCTAAGTATAATTTAAGGTTATAATTTGAGATTACACGTTACGGTACGTATCCAATTTCTTGTGTACTTAGAGATAGTTAAGCTATATGGGTATAACCGCTCACATAACTCTTGGTACCCTCAGTTTGCTACTACAAATTTGATACTCGAACTCCGAAATCTAAATATTCATCTACAATGACTCATAATCATTCGTTCTATCGGATTTAAATCACATCCTTAATTTAGAGTTTTTCTCGCAGTTCAGGTCATCACTCCCTCAAATATAAGGTTTCGATCTCAACCTCGAGATCGGAATTTTTTTTTCGATGGATCATTTGACTTTTAGTCAAAGGATCATAATATGAGATCGTAATGATATTTAATGATAGATTTATTACATATTGACTAGATCTTATAGTTTTTGTCAAATATAGCGGTGAACTTATTGACTTTTGGTCAAACGATCATAATACAAAATCGTAACGAGATTCAATAGTGAATTTATTATATATTGATAAGATCTTATAGTTTTGGTTAAATCTAACGGTAGACTCATTGACTTATGGTCAAACGATGATAATATCATATCGTAACAAGATCCAATAGTGGATTTATTATATATTGACTAGATCTTATGGTTTTGGTCAAATCCAACGATGAACTCATTGACTTTTGGTCAAATGATTATAATATGAGATTGTAATGAGATTTAACCATGAATTTATTACATATTGACCAGATCTTATGATTTTGGTCAAATCTAGCGATGCACTCATTGACTTTTGGTCAAACGACCATAATACAAGATTGTAATAAAATTCAATGATGAATTTATTATATATTGGCCAAATCTTATAATTTTAGTCAAATCCAATAATAGACTTGTTGTGACAGCCCAGATTTTCCCAACCTAAAATTTGGAGACATTTTTTTTTTTTTTACTTTACACCAAAACCAAATGAGAAAATCCGAACCGCCAGATCGTAGATCACAATCTAATAAAGAATACTTGACACATCCATATGCATACGAAAATCAAAGCAAGGTTATATAAGTATCATGAATAAAAATTTCAATTCTAATATCTAATATATACTGAACTAAACAAACGCTAGTGATGGCTAACCATCACCAACAGTAGTGTACCATGCATGTATAATAGCATGGATGTACCAACCTCGAACTTACCAAGATCCACGATGCACTAAATCTACGATCCCAAAACAGACTACAAATCCTTATGCGGAAGCTCCTTTTTCTTCAACTATGTAGTCTAGGCCCTCCTCCAAGCTACACCTGTGACATATAGTCGGGGTGAGCTAACATCCAAGCTCAGTGGAGAAAACTAATACCAATATACATCTCATCACATGCATAGATTCAAAGACAAGATCAAAATATTTTCTTATCAAGACCAAAACTGATTTCAAAGGCATTTCTTATCAAAATTGAAACTGAGTTCAAAGGCATTTTCTTATCAAAATTCAAAACTAATTTCAAAGGCAAACTGATTTCGAAGATGTTTTCTTATCAAAACCGAAACTGATTTCAAAGACATTTTCTTAATAAAATTGAAACTGACTAATCTCTTATCAGAAACATATTTCTTATTTTCGATTTACTGAGTTTGAATCACATTCATTTACATGTCTTACATATTCTTACGTGGCTTACCCACATGTCTTACATATTCTTACTTTGCTTACATACATGTTTTATACATTCTTACTTGGCTTACTTACACATCTTATATAGTCCTTACTTATCTTACTTATGAGTCTTGCACATTCTTACTTAGCTTACTTATATGTTTCACACTTTCTTACTTAGCTTACACAATTCGATTCATGGATATCCCGCCGTGCCGGTTCGATTCACGGAGATTGTCGTGTCAGTTCGATTCACACACTCACTTGCATAACTTACACATTGTCACATAGTTTACATAATTTGATTCACGGATATCCTGCCGTGCTGGTTCGATTCACGGAGACTGTCGTACCAATTCGATTCACGATTAGTCGCCGTGCCGGTTTGATTCATGGGTTTTACCGCCATGCCGGTTCGATTCAGGGTCAGCCGTCGTGCCGGTTCGATTCACGGATATCCCGTCGTGCCAGTTCGATTCATGGGTTTAACCGCCATGTTGGTTCGATTTATGGTTAGCCGCCGTAGCGGTTCGATTCCGCCCTAACGGCCTACAAGGTACCATATAATCCGCCTATAACAGTCCACACATGCACATATAATCCGCCCATAGCGGTCTACGATGTTATATAATCCGCCCTTAGCGGTCCACAACACACTTATAATCCGCCCATAGCGGTCCACTTAAAAAATTTTTAACTTATGGTTCGATTTGGATTCAAATTTATATACATATTCAATTCGGGTTCAATTTAAAGTTTACATTTGCTTCAAATTTAACTTCTGGGTTCAATTCAAAATTTGCAAAACTCACACACGATGTTCGAAATGAAATTCTTTACTTAATTTACGAAGACTAAAATACGATCTTTAAAACGAAACTCATTACTTGGTTCGACATTTTAATAGATTCCCAAAATAAACAAATATGTCAAACATTGAAATTATTCAATCACATAATAACTTTCAGAAAGCCAAGGTTTCAATTACCGAAAAGTTCAAATAGTAATTCATGTTCAAATCAAAACGTATCACCTTTCATTCGATCATATCAAGCATCTATGAATTTAAATAAAAAATATAATTGTGTATAAACATTTTCCCCACCTTAACCTCAAAACTGCGCAAAGCCAAGCAATGTCCTATCGATGGATTTCCTCCCTCAATCTACATCACAAATATATGATGATGTATCAAGGATCAACACTAATCACTAATAACTTAAACCTATTTTAGTGTTTTCTTAAAACCGAGTCGGAACGGGCAAGTACGTGCCAACTTAGAATTTGATGTAACTTTCTCCTAAATTTTTAAGCATTAAAAATTTAGATTTACTAAATCATTAAATCACAAAAGTTGTAAATCTTTTTGTCATCTTTTCAACGCTTCAAGAATCGCATCAATCTGAGTTCGGAGCAGAAAGTTATGATCAAAATATCAAAGTAGTACTGGTAAACTCAGACAAAATCGACTAATCGATTTTCCAAAATCGATTGATCGATTTTATCTCGATTGATCGATTTTTAAACAACCAAAAATCTTTCTCACTAATTGTGTCTAGTCAATTAATCGACCCAATTTCGGTTAATCGAAATTTAAAAATCGATTAATCGATTTTACTCGATTAATCGGTTTCGATTCTCGATAAAAATCAGAATTTGATCCAACTTATCACTAAATTTTTACCTTTAAAATAATTGATTCAGAAGTTAGTCAATTCATAAACGTTGTAGGGATTCCTGTCCTCTTTCCAATACAATAAGAATCGTGTCAATCGGATTTCGACACAAAAAGTTATAACCAAAATACTACAGTAGTGTCAGCAAGCTCCGGCAAAATCGATCAATCGAAACTTTCTTCGATTAATCGATTTCGTGAAGTTCCTTTCTAATTTCTCTTCTATCAAAAATCGATTAATTGATTTTTGGCAGTTTCTGAGCACTTCTCGGGTTCGAATCTTGAAACCCATCTTTTACATCAAAGTTCAATCCCTTTTGATCCTAATCTTTTACACACATCTAATCGACCTATATTTAGTTAAAATACATTGAAGAATTACGTTATTTACCTCTTTAAATTGGCGATCTACTCGTAGATCGGATCGTCTTCTTCGTTATATAAAAAGGGTTTCCAAACCCACCTCGATCATCTTCGTGCTTCACGATCACACCTAAGCCCACAAAATCGACGACAATCCTTACACACACACTTCACACAAACTCACGCTATGATTTGTGGATCAAAACTCATGATCTCTTCGTAAGAAGAGGGTTTCAAAACCCCCAAATGGCTCCAAAACTCACAAAACCAAAACCAAAAGTCGAAACTGACAACGATCCTTCCCTTATACGATCTCACAAAACCTTTTTCACAAAATCACAAGGCTTGGAGCATACGAATCCGGCGATTCTTCCTCTTTCTTCTTTCTTCTTCCTTCTCTCTTCAAAACCCAAAACCGTCAAACTCTTGCAACCGGTTAAGGCTTCAAAAGGAAGCTAGCCCTTTTTTTTTAACTAAAAAGGTCGGCTCTCATGCAAAACACATACACCCATTTTGGGTGTGTCTTATCTAAGGACCTAATTTTTCACGTGAAACGGGCGTACCTAGTTAAGGTATTATCTATTATATAAATGATCATTTGGTTCAGTGTGGGGCCTGTATACCCAAACTACTTATCAATCGGACTCGGCATTAAGCCAATACGCACCACCACAGTGTATGAACTCGGTCCTAAAAATCTCATACGAGCTCAAACAGACCTAAAATGATCTCATTTGAAAAATCCAAACGGTGACGTGTTTCTTAACAAACATGCACCCGATCAGGACCTATAGTTGGCTCGAATAGTTGGCCCAATCAGTTGGCCCAACTAGCAGCCAATACAGTTGGCCCAATTAGTCAAATAAGTTATTTAACCATTACTAAACTTTTATTCTCTCTCTAGAACCAAAATTATAAGAGAAATAAATTCTCCTGCCTTTATTTTCATTTATAACCAACCTAAACTTAGGTGTTAAGCCAGTACGCCATAGCTAGGTGTATACAATTCATCCAAAGGTCCACACGCGAGTCTAAACCAATCTTTTTTTACTTAAGACTTAACTCAACTAACTTAATTATTTTTACCATATCGGGTACGTGATCAGTCGGGCACGCACACCGAGGCATACTGTTCAAAGGTCAAAAATTTTCAAGATGTTACACTTGTTGACTTTGGGTCAAACGATTATAATAGAAGATCATAACGAGATCCAACGGTAGATTTATCGCATATTGACCAGATCTTGTGATTTAGGTCGAATCCAACGGTGGATTTATTGACTTTTGGTCAAACAATCATAATACAAGATTGTAACGAGATCCAATGATAAATTTATCATATATTGACTACATCTTAGGACATTGGTCAAGTCTAATGGCAAAATCATTACAAAAAATAATCTATGATCCTCAAATTCTAAGAAATTTGGCGATATCTAACCCATGATTAGATACTCTATCATTGAAAGTGATAACTCCTCTGATAACCAATTACCAGGAGAATTGATTTAGTATTCGAATTTTTCTTTAAAACTATAGAATAAGAATTCATTTTAAGGTTCGTCCACAAGATTGTTCCTCCAGTAATGACTTGTGTTTGTCGATCAGATAGAATCGACTGTTGGAGGAGGGGTTCTCCCATCTGTCATCCCCTATTTCATATTTTTCAAATCTCTGATGAAGACAGCATACTATGCATCTATCTCGTGACGGATTGAAGATGTCGATAAAAACCTACACTTAGAATTTAGTTTATTTATTTAAGAGATGTAATTACTTTACTTTTCTTTAATAACTTTTAATCATAGGTATTCTGTGACAGCCCGAATTTCGGTACCCCGAAACTCGTGCCATCAGCACGACCCTCAAGGTCGTGCCCTGTGATTCTTTACGAAGCATTGGTATATACAAGCACAAGACTATAATAAAGATGCATCTATTCTAAATAAGTACTCATGCATTCAAGGTAAAAGAGTCTCTAAGGACAGTTCTTGTCCCATGTCAATTCATGGGCATAAGAACTAACCCAAACCGTTGGTGATAACTGTTCGTCCCAGACGGTCTGCCAAAAGAATAAAGACATTTAATTACATTAATAAAAATGACTTGACATACCAAGCCGTACCTAATACTCTCAACTCACGCTCAAAGTACGCAATGGGTTTCCTAGAAAAATTCCTCAGGAGGAGGCTCTGACTCCTCAGTGGGCACGTAGTCTCAATCTCCTGGATCAAAGTCTTCAGAAGTCTTCGTTGCCGCTAGTCCTGGACCTGCGACGTATAGTCTAAGGGGTGAGCTATATCCTAGCTCCGTAGGGAAACAAAATGAACATATAGATTAACCTTCACATATATGTCAGCAGTTTTAAAAGCATATATTATCGGATAACACTTATGGAAAATAATTGAAATAACCGGAATAAAATAATGATTTCAATTGTTACTTTGCATGGTTTTGTTTATTCTCCTTTCTGGTTTAGTTGTGAATTTGGCCTAATCACTTAAATCATAACTTAAGTAGTCCCCGCACAATATAGCATCGAGCCCCGATGGAATACCCACCATCGTCGTCTAACTAGACAGTTGTTATGTGTATTTTTATGTGTATTCCCTGGGAATACTGCCCAAGCCCCTTTCTCATAGGTGGCGGGGTCCATTCTCAAATCTACATCCCTGGGATGTGCTACAAGTGTACGGATTGGCCGTCGTACCGGTCACGGATATCCTGCCGAGTCAGTTAGGGTATCCCGCCACGTCAGTGGGGTATTCTAATCAAACCTTAAATAACAAAAATATTAAGCATGTTCTACATATAGTTATTCACCGTGATTGTGCTAATTTTATTACATTAGGCCTTATCACTGTACTTCAGTTTTACTATTAGTTTCATCTGCATCCCTGGGATGCCACTGATTCAATACATCATCTAGATGTCCACTTTACAAGTTTACATCCCCTGGGGACCTCATGATTAACACTTTTGAAACTTACACACACACCCTTTTCCTGAATGATCATGCAATACTCGACTTTTTAATTGAAATGCACTACATATATGAGTTAACGAAATAATATACATGTTTCAATGATATTCCCTACCTCAACGTAAATCCGATGCACCCTTTTCTCGTAGAGGTTTACACGTCACGATCTCACGTCAAACCTACATTTCATGTGTTTAGAATATGTTTAGAGAGGTCACTAGAATCATCGGAGTACATAGCCTCCATGGATTTATACTAAACTATCAAAATCTGTGTGGTGCCTCGCGTGAGCGAGCAAAGTTCCTAGCTCGAGCGGTCACTTGACCTCGCTCGAGCGAGCAAAGTTCCTAGCTCAAGCGGTCACTTGACCTCGCTCGAGCGAGCACTTGACATCGCGCGAGCGGTTCAAACGAGCCATCTGAAGCTCTACAGGAAGCCTCGCTCGAGCGAGCTTCCCCTTTATTTTGGGTCTCGCTCGAGCGAGCCCAGAACTAAATTTTTATAATCTGTCCTCGCTCGAGCGAGCCATTTAGACTGCTCGAGCAAGGAGCGGTAATTTTAACTCCTCGATCTGTTCGAAAAACTATTTCTTCCTTCCTTCAAACCTTATTATCATTAAAAGTCATTCAACCAACATCCTCTACACTATTTAAAACACGCCTAAGCATTTATCATGCATTTAACATACCTCAAACGATAGGTCTCGCACAAGTTCGATCCACGATTCAAAACTCTACTAGGTGAAGAGATCTCCGAGGTTCCTCATCCAACCTTTTCTCCAGATCTTCCACCGATTTAAGTCCCAACAAAACCCTAGCCCTCATTTACTAGGCTCTTCTTTTCTTTCTCTCTATTTTTCCTTCTCTCTATTTAGGCTCGAATTAGGTTACGTATGGGTCTCTTCTCTCCTCTCTCTTTCACTTATATACATATACATTAGGGAACACTAGTGTGTTTTCCACATATACACATAGTATATACATGTTAGTTTTGGTTCCCTTGTGAATCACACCTACATGTGTATGGTGCATGATGTGCACGGTTCCCAAAATTTGGGGTTATGACATTCACCCCATCTTATAAGATTTTCGTCCTCGAAAATCGTCGATACTCGAGTTACTAGGTATGACTATTACTAGGCCACGCAATAGGCTAGTTCCATACATCATCAGATAATTAAATAAATGGTCTAATTTCGCAAAGACTTGCGTTAAACCATATCAACTTACACTCATATAGTCAAGAATAAAGATGATAAAAATTTTATATTTTCAGGTATTTCCACCATCATGCTACTAATTGGTCGTAAAATAAAACTATAGACAGTTGCTATCATGGTATCAATCTCCAAAACATTTGTGACAACCATGTCACAATAGTTTATGTAGTCAAAAATGCCACATCACCATCAAAACGATCATATCCAAAATATTATCAACAAAATATTATAACCAAATTTCATTATCGTTCCAACGAAAAGTAAATGACTATCTAATCATCCTCCTCCTCATACTCGTCATCCTCGTCGCCGGAGCCATCGTCATCGTCGTAGTCCTCGTCATCCTCATCCTCATTAACCACTCTGGTAGTAGTAGTACCCACTGTAGCGCTCCTCGTAGCAGGGCCCGAGCTAGACGCTCCAAAAATAGCAGCTCTCATAGCACCGACGCGCTCCATGTAAGACTGCGAGTAAGCCTGGCCCATGAGGTCTATGAGTAGTGCCTCCTGAAACCTCTGGTGCAACCTGATCTCCCGCCCCTGCTGGAGGATCTCCCGCATCATGGCAGTGTCGGTGGTAGGTAGGGGTTGTGAAGATGAAGTAGAGGGAGCAGTTGGTCCTGCCGGTGCTTGTTGCGTGGCTTGTCGGGAAATTTGGCGGTCTCTCTTCTTGTTGATGCTAGTTTGAAGGCTCTTTAAGTTTCGGCTCCAGTCTTGGGCTAAATAGGGGACGACATCATCGGTAAGAGATAACTCGTCGGTTCGGATCTTGAATCCTCCTTTTCCATTTCGTGAGTCGAGGAGTCGGGAAATCAACCGGGCATAAGGTAGTCGGTTGATGGGTGGGGGAATAGCACCTCTTACGTTTCATTTATAGGCATGCGCCATGCCCTTAATGATTACCATAGGTGCGCTAATCTACCTATTATGAAATGCGGCGTGTAAAGCCCGCAGAAACGCGTCACGACGTTCTTTGTCATGGCCGGTCGGGTGTAGGTTTTTCTTAAAAATAATATCCAAAAGCCACATACGTGGCGGTAGTTGCGATCGGGTGATAGATTAACCCGAAGCGGACGTGCCGCCAGTAATGTCGAAAATAATCGTTAGGAATTCTACGTTCCCAGAAAAAGGTGGTTGGATGAGTAGGCTCAGGGCATAAACGTGTGGGCAGTTCATGACCGACGAAATCTCGGCACAACTAAAAATTAATTCTTTTCCTTCGTTCGTGACGAGGATGGCGTCCTCATTCACGTTCATGTTAAGGGTTTGGTAAAATAGTTTTACGAGTCTCGGATAGTACCGAGCTCCGAACGGGGTAAGTAACGGTCTAAGGTTATTGTTGGTGAGGAAATCCGATGTCCATTGGGTGGACGTCGGATCCCCAAAACAAGAGGGATGTATATCCCATTCGGTTTAAAAAATTTTTGCCCCCCACCAATCGTCTAGTGCGATTGGGGTAGGAGATGGGGTTGGTGGTGGTTGTGACGCTTGCGGCACTTTATTGCGCGCTAATGGCGATCGAATCGCCATCCACTTCCTAGGTTGGGGATTAGGGCTTGTAGAAGCCATTAGGTCTTTTGGGGCGAAAATGAAATGAAAAAAAGTAGAGGTTGGGTAGGTCTTACCTCTAGGATCGTTTTAGACGGATCAGATCGTCCAAATCTGGTTTGAATCGAATGGAAAAAGCTTGAAGATCAAGAACCCTAAACCCCCTTCCTCCCTCGGACTCTCGCTTGAAGAAGAAATGAGCGAAAGTGAATCGCCCCTCTTTTATATACTCTGACCTCGCTTGAGCGGTCGATGAACCTCGCTCGAGCGGTTAAAATACCTCGCTCGAGCGGTTAAAAGTTCTCGCTCGAGCGTTTAAAAATACCTCGCTCGAGCGGTCACTACACCTCGCTCGAGCGAGTCCAGAACGATTTGAAAGTATAATTTATGTAGCGTCGCGCGAGCGAGCACAAATGTTCGCTCGAGCGAGCCCAGAAATATTTTTCTGGTTCTTCTAAGCTCATATTCCCTCTGGTCTCTTCTATTATTAGGGAAATCCTTCACACATGATTTCCTTTGTTAGGCAATTGAGATTTTATTCACATGAACCGATCTTTCTGGCAAAAGTTTAAGCTAATTACTCGAATCTTAATCCCATTCGTTTACTTGTTTCAAAATAGGGATTGATGTACTGTCAAAATATTAAATCTAAAAAAAACAACTAGCTAACGTTCTCGAATAAGTTGGGGTATTGTTCTTTGACATCCGCCTCTCTCTCCCACGTTGCTTCCTCAACCGGATGGTTATTCCAGCGTTCAAGTACTAACGGAATAATTTTTGTGCATAGCGCTTGTTCCTTTCGATCCAAAATCTCCGCTGGCTCTTTGATCATGCTCATATCTTCATGCATCTCGAATGATTTGCCGCTCAATACATGATCAGGGTCATTAAGATACTTCCTGAGCATAGATACGTGGAACACATTATGCACCTGATCAAATAATGGTGGCAATCCAATGCGATAAGCTACTTCCCCTACTCTACCCAAAACTTCAAACGGTCCAAGGTAGCGGGGACTTAGCTTCCCTCTCTTTCTGAACCTCATCACGCCCTTCATAGGCGATACTTTCACGAAAACATGTTCTCCCACCTTAAAGTCCACGCTCGTCCGCTTGATATCTGCATAGCTTTTCTGTCTACTTTGAGCCACCTTTAGTCTTTCTCTGATCAGGCGACAATAGAGGCATTATCTTCAAGTAACTTGGGTCCCAAAACAAATTTCTCCCCAGTTTCCTCCCAATTGATTGGCGATTTGCATCGCCTTCCGTACAAGGCTTCATACGGTGCCATCCCAATGCTCGTCTGAAAACTATTGTTATATGCGAACTCAATCAATGGTAGGTGTTGATCCCACGATCCCTGTAATTCCAACATACACGCCCTAAGCATGTCTTCAATGATTTGATTGACCCTCTCAGTCTGTTCGTCGGTTTGTGGATGAAACGCCGTACTGAAATCCAGTCGCGTTCCCATTCCTTCTTGAAATTTCTTTCAAAACTTTGATGTATACAATGGGTCACTGTCTGAAACAATGCTACTCGGAATCCCATGTAAACGGACAATCTCTTTCATATAGAGTTCTGCCAGTCTTCCCGCCGTGTACATCGTGTTGTAAGGCAAGAAGTGCGCTGACTTAGTCAATCGATCGACCACTACCCAAATGGCATTGTACTTCTTTGCAGTTCGTGGTAGACCGACTATGAAGTCCATGGAGATCGATTCCCACTTCAATTCCGGTATAGGTAGGGGTTGTAATAGGCCTGCGGGGTGTCTATGATCAATCTTCACTTGTTGGCACGTTAAATACCGCAACACGTACTCTGCCACGTCTTGCTTCAAACCTCTCCACCAGTAATTCTTTTTCAGATCTTGGTACATCTTCGTGCTTCTCGAGTGTATAGCATAGCTTGACTTGTGGGATTCATCAAGAATCGTCCGTCGTAAATCGGCATTGTCTGGAATGCAGAGACGACCCTTGAACAGTAAAGAACCATCCTCCTTGATTGAAAACTTTGATCTAATTCCTTCAGTTACATCTTAGCATATCTTGGTTAGTATTGGGTCTTTCATATGTAGTTCTTGTATATGTTTGAATATCACTGGTTTCACTGATATGTTGGCTAAAAAGTTTCCTATAGCTTGTGGCTGGATGTCCGCACCACGTAGTGCTAGATCTTCCAACAGCTTCCATCGGTGTATACCCAAAATTAGACTAGCCAACTGGGTTGAACTCTTCCGACTCAAGGCATCGGCCACCACATTAGCTTTACCTGGATGATACTGTATGGAACAGTCATAGTCCTTGAGGAACTCCATCCATCTGCGATGTCTCATATTTAATACCTTCTGTGTAAACAGATATCTGAGGCTCTTATGGTCAATGAAGATTTCAAACGTTTCTCCGTATAAAGAATGTCACCATATCTTCAATGCGAATATGACCGCTGCTAGTTCCAGATCATGTGTCGGATAGTTCTTCTCGTGCTCTTTCAACTGTCTTGACCCGTAAGCTATTACCTTTTTATTTTGGTTTAGTACACAACCCAAACCGTTATACGAAGCATCATTGTAAACCGTGAATCCTCCACTGCCGGATGGAATGGCTAACACTGGAGCTGAGGTGAGTCTCTTCTTGAGTTCTTGAAAACTCTTCTCGCACGCCTCACTCCACTCAAATCTTGAATCCTTTCTTGTAAGCCTCGTAAGAGGTCCCGATATCTTTGAAAACCCCTCAACGAAACGTCGATAATAATCTATCAGTCCAAGGAAACTTCGGACGTCTGTCACGGTCTTTGGTTGCTCCCAGTTTACTACTGCCTTGATCTTAGCGGGATCTACAGTGACACCATGCTTTGAGACGACATGTCCCAAGAAGCTAACCTCTTCTAACCAGAATTCACATTTACTAAGCTTGGTGTACAATTGGTGTTCACGCAGAGTTTGTAGAGCGACTCATAAGTGTTCTTCATGCTCCGTCCTCAATTTTGAGTAAATTAGGATTTCGTCAACAAACACGACAACGCAAGAGTCTAGGTGTGGTTTAAACACCCGATTCATTAAGTCCATAAACGACGCCGGTGCGTTTGTCAATCCGAACGACATCACCAAAAATTCACAGTGTCCATACCGTGTTCTGAAAGCCATTTTCTGAATGTCCTCGGCCTTGACTCTTAACTGATGGTATCCAGATCTCAGATCGATCTTGGAAAAGTACTTCACTCCTTGCAACTGATCGAACAAGTCATCTATTCTAGGCAAAGGGTATCGATTCTTCACTGTGAGTTTGTTCAATTGTCGATAGTCAATGCACAACCGCATCGACCCATCTTTCTTTTTCACAAACAAAACTGGTGCTCCCCACGGAGACACGCTTGGTCTTATGAACCCTTTATCCATGAGCTCTTGCAACTATTTTTTCAATTCTTTCAACTCTGCAGGAGCCATCCTGTAAGGTGCCTTTGAAACAGGCTCCATTCTCGGTGCTAAGTAGATAGAGAATTCCACTTCTCTCTCTGGAGGTAATCCTGGCAATTCTTCTGGAAATATGTCTTCGAATTCTCGCATTACTGCTATCTCAGAGATAACATTCTTTTCTTCTTTGTCTCCCTTCAGAAATGCCAGATAACCGCTGCATCCCTTTTTGATTAAACGCTCATTTCGATCGAGAGATGAGTGGCACTTGCGTCGATCTCTCTCCTCGAAATCGAAACGATCTCCTCGTGTTAGGTCAGAAAATAACTACCTTATTCTTGCAATCTACTGTTGCACAATGACGGGACAGCCAATCCATGCCAAGGATCACGTCGAATCCTTGCATGTCCAACAATATTAATTTCGCGTCTAATTCGTATACAACGTCATCCCGAACGCTTACTACTACCGATTTGCAGACTAATTCTATGTTCACTAATTCTCCCGTTGGGATAGACACTGATAATACAAAGTCCAGTGTCTCCGGAACAATCTTCATTTTCTTTGCAAATCTAGGGGTGATGGAGTGGGTAGACCCTGGGTCTATCAACACTCGTGCGTCACGTGCTACATAGCACTCTTTCTCATAGACTTGTAACGTACCTATAACACACACATACATACATAGAACATACTTTATTTAGAATTATCTAACGTACAAACATGGTTCTACACACTGTTCTAATGAATGCACATTCTCTATCTAAAATTGTATTCAATTGAAATTCTTTATTTAAAAGAAATCTCACCTTGAATGACGTCGTGTACACTCCCTGCTTCTTGGGCGGTAACTGCGTAGGCTTTCCCTTGAACAACTGGCTTTCGTGATTGAATAGGTCGTGGCATGGAAGCTGAGGTGTTCTTCTCCTTAATTACTTCAGGGCAATCTCTAATTACGTGGCCTATCTTGCCATATTTAAAATAGCCTCACATTCCTTGCCTGCAATCTGTCATTTTGTGGGACTTGCCACACTTGGCACAAGTCTCCCTTGGTGTTGAAGAAGCAGCTCTTGAAAAACCTTGTGTAGTTGTAACTCCGGTGGAAATAGCAGGACCCTCATACCTCATCGGTCTCCCTGATGCCAGCAATGGGAATCTTTGATGAGTAGTTTGTTGTGCGGCTCTCCCATACCTTATGCAGAGCAGTTGCCTCGATTGATTGCCTGAACCTCGGCTTCTTATTTACTGATTCATAACTCCCAGTCCTGCTTGGATCTATGCTTCCTCTTCCCTGTTGTTCCCTTTGACGGTATCGATTATTGTTTTCTTCTTCGACCACTAATGCCTTACTCATGACCTCTCCGTAGGTCTTTAGCTGAAAGGGCGCAACCCCTCCTCGGATGTCTGACCTTAAACCCTGTCGGAACCTCCTCGCTTTCATCACATCCAAAATTACGTAGTCTGGAGCGAAGCGAGCCAGTCTCATAAATTCTACTCCGTACTCTCTCACGGTCATCCTTCCTTGCATTAGTTGCAAGGATTGAGTCTCCATCTGATTTCTCACAACCTCCAGAAAATACTGTTTATTGAACTCTTCAACGAACTCATCCCAAGTCCAGGGCATATCTGGAGTTTCTTGAGCTCTAGTTCGTGAAACAGATTTCCACCAAGGTCCAGCTTCTCCATCTAGCATATACGCTGCCCAACAGACACTCTCGTCCTCTGTGCATGTCAGTACGCTAAACACCTTCTCCATTTCACCCAGCCAATTTTCGGCTGCCATGGTGTCTGCCTGCCCTGAAAACTTAGGAGGTCTCATCCTCCTGAATTTGGTAAATGCTGAAGCCACTGGTAGTGTAGGTCTTACTGGAGGCGTAGGTGTCTGATGTGGTTCTGGGGCTGCATGTGCTGCCAAGGATGTTGCTTGCTGTGCCATGGCAGTTGCCATGGTTTCCATTGTGTGCATCATCCTCTGACGCTCATCTCTTTCTTCATTTCTCTCCCTCACTCTATCTTGTTTCCTTTGATCTCGATCCTGATTTTCTGCTTGATTTTGGTTTTCTCCTTGGCCACTGCCCTCAGGAATCTCCCTATTTCCTAATGGTACCCTGTTGGTAGGCGAGACGAACTCATTTCTACTGCGTAAATTTCTATCATGACCACCCCTAGGTGGGCCTCTTCCTCTAGGAAACATAACGGTCTGCATGAGAAACCACGGTTTCATTAGCAGAAGTCCCTATGTTCTGACGAGATGATTGCCAGAAACTAAAAAGAAAGGCTCTGATACCAACTGTGACAGCCCAAATTTTGGTACCTCAAAACCCGTGCCATCAGCATGACCCTCAAGGTCGTGCCCTGTGATTCTTTACGAAGCATTGGTATATACAAGCACAAGACTACAATAAAGATGCATCTATTCTAAATAAGTACTCATGCATTCAAGGTAAAAGAGTCTCTAAGGACAGTTCTTGTCCCATGCCAATTCATGGGCATAAGAACTGACCCAAACCGTTGGTGATAACTGTCCGTCCCAGACGGTCTGCCAAAAGAATAAAGACATTTAATTACATTAATAAAAATGACTTGACATACTAAGCCGTACCTAATACTCTCAACTCACTCTCAAAGTACGCAATGGGTTTCCTAGAAAAATTCCTTAGGAGGAGGCTCTGACTCCTCAGTGGGCACGTAGTCTGAATCTCCTGGATCAAAGTCTCTAGAAGTCTTCGCTGCCGCTAGTCCTGGACCTGCGAATAGTCTAAGGGGTGAGCTACATCCTAGCTCCGTAGGGAAACAAAATGAACATATAGATTAACCTTCACATATATGTCAGCAGTTTTAAAAGCATATATTATCGGATAACACTTATGGAAAACAATTGAAATAACCGGAATAAAATAATGATTTCAACTGTTACTTTGCATGGTTTTGTTTATTCTTCTTTTTGGTTTAGTTGTGAATTTGGCCTAATCACTTAAATCTTAACTTAAGTAGTCCCCGAGCAATATAGCATCGAGCCCCGATGAAATACCCACCATCGTCGTCTAACTAGACAGTTGTTATATATATTTTTATGTGTATTCCCTGGGAATACTGCCCAAGCCCCTCTCTCATAGGTGGCGGGGTCCATTCTCAAATCTATATCCCTGGGATGCGCTACAAGTGTACGGATTGGCCACCGTACCGGTCACGGATATCCTACCGAGTCAGTCGTGGGTATCCCGCCACGTCGGTGGGGTATTCTAATCAAACCTTAAATAATAAAAATATCAAGCGTGCTCTACATATAGTTATTCACCGTGATTGTGCTAATTTTATTACATTAGGCCTTATCACTTTACTTCAGTTTCACTATTAGTTTTCATCTGCATCCCTGGGATGCCACTGATTCAATACATCATCTAGATGTTCACTTTACAAGTTTACATCCCCTGGGGACCTCATGATTAACACTTTTGAAACTTACACACACACCCTTTTCCTGAATGATCATGCAATACTCGACTTTTTAATTGAAATGCACTACATATATGAGTTAACAAAATAATGTACATGTTTCAATGATATTCCCTACCTCAACGTAAATCCAATGCACCCTTTTCTCGTAGAGGTTTACACGTCACGATCTCACGTCAAAGCTACATTTCATGTGTTTAGAATATGTTTAGAAAGGTCACTAGAATCATTGGAGTACATAGCCTCCATGGATTTATACTAAACTATCAAAATCTGTGTGGTGCCTCGCGCGAGCGAGCAAAATTCCTCGCTCGAGCGGTCACTTGACCTCGCTCGAGCGAGCACTTGACATCGCGCGAGCGGTTCAAACAAGATCGCTTGAGCGATTAAAAACGAGCCATCTGAATCTCTACAAGATGCCTCGCTCGAGCGAGCTTCCCCTTTATTTTGGGTCTCACTCGAGCGAGCCCAGAACTAAATTTTTATAATCTGTCCTCGCTCGAGCGAGCCATTTAGACCGCTCGAGCGAGGAGCGGTAATTTTAACTTCTCGATCTATTCGAGAAACTATTTCTTCCTTTCTTCGGACCTTATTATCATTAAAAGTCATTCAACCAACATCCTATACACTATTTAAAACACGCCTAAGCATTTATCATGCATTTAACAACCTCAAACGATAGGTCTCACACAAGTTCGATCCACGATTCAAAACTCTACTAGACGAAGAGATCTCCGAGGTTCCTCATCCAACCTTTTCTCCAGATCTTCCACCGATTTAAGTCCCAACAAAACCCTAGCCCTCCTTTACTAGGCTCTTCTTTTCTTTCTCTCTATTTTTCCTTCTCTCTATTTAGGCTAGAATTAGGTTACGTATGGGGCTCTTCTCTCCTCTCTCTTTCACTTATACACATATACATTAGGGAACACTAGTGTGTTTCTCACATACACACATAGTGTATACATGTTAGTTTTGGTTCCCTTGTGAATCACACCTACATGTGTATGGTGCATGATGTGCACGATTCTCAAAAATTTAGGGTTATGACATATTCAATTTTGATGTAATTAACAGAGAATCAATTGCAAAACTCGAAAATATAAAGTCTGCCATTTTTAATAAAACCCTCTTCTAACGAGGAGAAATTTATTATGATTGATTTGTGTTAGATTTATATTTTACGCAAATTTGTTCCTTACAAATTTCTGGCACACTCAATGGGACACACTTCTCTCATACTTAAGCTACAAAATGAAACGAATTCTCAGAAAATGAGTTGAATATGATGAATAATTAATCATTGGTTATTCCATGCATACATTCATTTAATCATTGGTTATTCCATGCAGTAGATTTATTCAACTTACCAATCAAGTCAATGGCTTTTGGAAAGAGCATTGCATCCTCTTTCGCTAACAATCAACATGTGGAGAGTGTATACCCTCAAACTGACTGGTTCGTGCCACATTAGAAGAAGAACATTCTCATATGGAGGAACTAGTGTTTCCTAATGTGTTCACTTCGACTGAGAACCGACTATATGGAAATTTTGATCTCCACTTCTCAAAGGATGAATCTCCTAAAACTCTATCAACAAAATCACCCCGATCAAACTCGACGAGCCATGCAATAATACTGAGAATTGTTAGTTCACTTGCTTCGCTTCATCTGGAGGCAATTGATGACTCATCGTCATTCAACTCACCTCATTTAGAGGAAAATCAGATGATCATTTCATTTGACAATGAGACTTCACATCATCCGGAGGCAATCAATAATTCATCGTCATTTAACTCACCTCTTCTTAAGGCAAATGAGATGATCATTTCATCTAATAATGAAATTTCGCCTCATTTAGAGGCAATCAATGACTCATCGTCATTCAACTCACCTCATCCCGAGGCAATCGATGACTCATCATCATTCAACTCACCTGGTCTAGAGGCAAACAAGATGATCATTTCATCTTTGAAACTTTATGATAAGTCTTCTTCAAACAAAGCTCTTTCTTCGAACTCCCTTCACCACGAAATCCGTTACATCTCAGCAGAAGCTATGATGATGACTCCTCCTACTGTCATGTCACTCATGATGGTTTCTAGTGAAGACAATGTATCTCTTTTAGATCAAATTCAATAGCTTCATTTCATTATCAGTATTTGAGATATTGAATAGCTACAGTTCTCAAGAAAGAAAAGTAAAAGAAAGAAATGAATGATATCTTATCAATAGATCAAGTTCAACATATAATAACCGAAAATCTTAAAGACTTTCAAAGGACTTCTAATTCTTAGGGAAAGCTTTACCCGCCAAAAATTGATGATGTTTTATTTTCGGTTGACTATCAAAAACTAAAATTCACTCGTTTCAATGAAAGTGGTTCCACTCAAGAGCATTTGGCACATTTCGTGGCAGCATGTGGAGACACCGCCAAGAATAGTGCGTTGTTGTTAAGGCAATTCGTACAAACCTCGAAAGGATCAGCTTTCACCTGTTATACAAAGTTATTACCCAATTCGATAACGAGTTGAGATCAAATGCAGAAATAGTTCTTACAAAGATTTTTCAGCATTCAGAGATCTATAGGGATCACAGGGTTATCACAAATGGAGTAGCAACCACGAGAAAGGGTTGCTGATTATATCACGAGATGGAGAGATGTCAGTCTTCTTTATTCATCAAAGATTTTAGAACCGGAGGTGGTTCAAATGTGCCTTACTGGTTTGAAGAAGGATATAAGTATACCTCTTCATGGAAAGGCTCTGAAAGTGCTTGAAGAATTATCTTCGCGAGCTACAAATATTGAAAGGTTTCTTACCTAATGCTTCAAAAATGAATAATATATAGATATATATATATATATATATGTGTGTGTGTGTGTGTGTGTGCGTGCGTGCATATATAAACTCCAGTCATCAGCTATAGTTGCTAACATACCACGAGGTAAAAGGATAATATGACACTATGATCCTTTAAAGCACTTATTGAGTGTAGGCTCAAAATACAAAAGGTTTGAAGGCATATCGAATTCAAACATCGTAGGTTTCCGAAAAGAAAGATAAACATTGATCATTCAAGAACGATCTTGTCTTCATCGTTTAACACCCTATGATCGTCACTCGAAAATGCCCGGGAGCTCAAACCCGAGTGGAAAAGTCTATATGTGCATTCCATTAAAATGGTTCACATTTATAGAAGAAAATAAGTTACCACTTATTGATAGTTGCTTCGTTCATAAATATATATTTTCTTCCTCTCGTATGAGAATAAACTACATGAGAACATACGTAGGTATGTTATATGTAACCTCCTACTCACATGACGATAAACTGCGTAAGGCTTGTACTTAGGTGTATTGTTAATGTAAACAACGTAAGTATGTCTATATGTTACCTCCTACTCACAGGAGGCTAAACTACGTAAGGTATGTAAGTACGTACATAGGTGCATCATCTTGTAACCTCCTACGTGCAAAAGGTTAAACTGTGTAGGATATGTCAGTAGTTTTGTTGTATGTATTCCTCTACTCATACAAGAATAAATTGTGAAAGAACATACGCAGGTATGCTATATCTAATCTCGATTATTCACACAAGAATGAAGTGTGAGAATATGTGATTGCAACTTGTGAAATAAATTGGGTAACTTGATACCTGTCAAAATCTTGAATAAGCTATTTCGATCAAATTTTATATTTAAGAATTGGGCGACTCAACAAAAGTCTGCATAGCGCAGTTGTCACATTTCTAGTCAGTCATTCTGACCATCCTAATATGTTAAAATAAATCGAGCTATCTAATACATAATCTGCCAAAATTTTGAGTCAGGTACTCTGATAAGATTTTAATTCGACTACCTAATACAGAGTCCGTCAAAATTATGAGCTAGATATTCTAATCAGATTTTGCTAAAATTACAGTGCCGTCAAATTTTGACTTAATTATTTTATTCAAACTTTACAAAAAACTACATACTAGGTCGTTCGATAAGTTTCCGATCTGGTACTTGTTAAATTTCAATATCAGATAACCTAATCGAATTTTTTAGATTTAATCAGGTCATCCGATGAGTTTTAAACTCGAAGCCTGTTCAAATTCTACGTACATATTTTAATTGAATATTAATTTGATCCTCCAATCGATTTTATCATCGGAGATCGTCTCAAATCTTGATTTGGACAACCGGTCAAATCTTATGTAAATTTTAGAGTTTCTCTCACGGTTCAGGTCATCACTCCCTCAAATGTAGGGTTTGAATCTCAACCTTGGGATTGAAAAGTCTTTTATGGTGGATCATTTGACTTATGGTCAAACGATTATAATATGAGATTGTAACGGGATCCAACGGTGGATTTATTACATATTGACCATATCTTATAGTTTTAGTTAAATCCAATAGTGGATTCATTGATTGTTGGTTAAACGATCAAAATATGAGATTATAACAAGATCAAATGGTGAATTTATTATATATTGACCAAATCTTATGATTTTGGTCAAATCCAACGGTTGACTCATTAACGTTTAGTCAAACGATCTTAATATGAGATCGTAACGAGATTCAATGATAGATTTATTACATATTGACCAGATCTTATAGTTTTGGTCAAATTTAATGGACTCATTAATGTTTGGTCAAACGATTATAATATGAGATCGTAACGAGATCCAATGGTGGATTTATTGCATATTGATCAGATCTTATGATTTTGATCAAATTCAATGGTGAACTCATTGGCTTTTGGTCAAACAACCATAATACAAGATTGTAACGAGATTGAACGATGGATTTATTATATATTGGCCAAATCTTATGATTTTGGTTAAATCCAATGGTGGAGTCATTGACTTTTGATCAAATGACTATAATACAAGATCATAACGAGATCCAAGAGTGAATTTATCGCATATTGACAAGATCTTATGATTTAGGTCTAATCTAACGGTGGACTCATTGACTTTTGATCAAACGATTATAATACAAGATCATAATAAGATCCAATAGAAAATTTATCATATATTGACTAAATTTTAGGAAATTGGTCAAGTCCAATGGTAAAATCATTACAAAAAATAATCTATTATCGCCAAAAGGAATTTGTTGATATCTAACTCATGATTAGATACTATATCAATGAAAGTGATAATTTCTCTGATAACCAGTTATCAGGGGAATGGATTTGGTATTCGAATTCATCTTTGAAACCATAGAACAAGAATTTGTTTTAAGGTTCATCCACGAGGTTCTTGCTTCAGTAATGACTCGTGCTTTTCAATTAGATGGAACCGGCTTTTGGAGGAGGGCTTCTCTCATCCGTCGAATCATATTTCATATTTCTCAAATCTCTGATGAAGATAACATACTATGCATCTATCTCGTGATGGATTGAAGATGTTGATGAAAACCTAGACTTAAAATTTAGTTTGTTTATTTCAGAGATGTAATTACTTTATTTTTCTTTAGTAGCTTTTAACCAGATGTATTTAATTTTGATGTAATTAATAGGGAATTGATTGTGATACCCGAAAATATAAAGTCTATCATTTTCAATAAAACCCTCTCCTAACGAGGGGAAATTTATTATGATTGATTTGTGTTAGATTTATATTTTACACAAATTTATTGTTTATAATTATATATATATATATATATATATATATATATATATATGTGTGTGTGTGTGTGTGTGTGTGTGTGGACGTCCCCCACTCACTACACCTAAGACTTTTGGCATCTTCCCATCAAGAGAGTGTAGTGAGAGAGGCAGATAGACCTTCATCTTTCTTCGCAGGAAAAAGGTTCAAATTACTTACCTTGCGTGGACTTGAATCAATGGTCACGATCTTTCCGATAAGGAACACACGTATATTTTAATTTATAGATTGTTGATTTATTATTTTAATTGATTATATGCCTAGATCTTAGGGCAAATATTTAGGTGGTTAGATCAATAGATTCAACAATTGGTATCAGAGATAGCACCATATACAATACCCCTCCATACAAACTATGACAAACTCAAATTCATTCCTGTGAGCCAAAAGCGATTGTTGTGAAATTAAAAGTGGTACTCGCAAGTGCACAAGTCGTACCATAGTCTACAGGTGTAGAGTATGAGGTCGATCCCACGAGGATATTAAATAGATTTTTTAACAGAACAAAATACCAATCACAGAGTTCCGTAGAATTATCACAATATTAATCTAGCCTACCAGATACGATGAATTTAACAGATAAATAAACTAAGCAGTATAATATTAATCAAGAAAAATAAGCGAGGTTTAAGATGCTAAATCCTCCCATCCTTGGTTCATCATCCATGGTTTTAGATCTAAAGGGTGGAATATTTGAGATGCAACACCACATAAAGATTAAAATCAATTACTAATTTATGGATGAATAAATCAAGCAAATCAATAGAAAAATATAACGTACTACTTTTCAATGAAAATAATAAAATTATTCACTGTATTAAAATAAACGTAATCGCAATGAATAAATGAATCTAATTTTTACATTAAAAATAAGATTAGGGTTCTTAATCACAATTCTAAAATCGTGGGAAAAACATGACTTGTTCCCATATTTCAGATTGATGATTAAATCCCATAAATGGCAAAAGCACAGACAAAAAAATCACACAGGCGTCTACTAAAATTCCAACCATAGATCTATTTCATAGATGAATCCCTTAGATAGGATTCAGTAGATCCTAAAACTCTAAAAATTAGTCACACATTTCAATGAAAAATAAATGAAATAAACTAAAAATAATTCATTAAAAATACTAAATTTGAGTTCTGCAAAGTTGCTTTAATCAATATGCTAGTATTCTATTGAAGGCAATTGCTAATCTATCTTCTAAAAAGCTAGAGAACAATAAAAGAAAAAGAGAAGACTAAAGACTAATATACAAAAAGAGAGATCCCCCTAACCCTAATTCTAACATTGCCTTTTATAGGGCTCTTTGTCGAAACGCTAATTTTTTCTCAAATTTTTGTGAAATTCAGCCTAACTCTTTAGCAAATATAGCCTCTGTATTTTAGCTATAACATTTTACTTCGAATTCGGATTGGCGTGATTCTTGTGTTATTGGAAAGAAGACAACAAACTTTACAACTTTGAGTGAAATAGCAATTTCACGAATCCAATATTTTAGAGGTAAAAATAGAGCTACAAGATGGAATAAGTTATGGATGATCCAAGGCTGCATGGATTTGACGTTATTTTTTGAACTCTTGGGCTATTTTATGCTCAACTTATCTCCGGACCTGTAAATCATTAAAAATATATTAAATAACTTTTATTGGATGACAATTTATAGGTTTAAGGAGTTAAATATTAATAGTTTTCAACACTTATCACACCCCCAAACATACACTTTGCTAGTCTTCAAACAAAGACAAGGGAAAATATAGCAAAAAATAAAATAAAATAATATCCTAGAAAAAGTATAGGCCACTTTCATAGCAAACACTATTGCATTTAGCGTATGCAGTAAGCCTTTAAACCACTAGGTGGTCCCTAGTGGAGGAGTTTTGTCTCTTAAGGGTTTATAGTAAAGTTACCCACAAACTTCCGAAAACTTTTTTTTTCTAAAAATTAACATTTGAAATTCAGTTTTTGAAAAGAATAACAACTTTAAAAGCATGAAAATCATTCACAATTTTAACCTTCAATTAAGTAATGGCAAAATTATACTAAAAGTTTTATTCACAAAACTCTCAAAAAATTGATATGTTCATGCAAAAAGTGATGTGTATGCCTACTAAAACTAACTACTATCCATCTTTAAAGACTTCTAAACTACGAACCTTTCAAAAAATTTATCTTGACTCAAACCTCACCTTAGATATACACTCTCCAAAACAAACACTCATATGAAAGGGTTAATTTTTCGCACATATGTAAGGGATCGATTCAAAGTAAATTATTTCACATAATAAAAAATATCATAATTCAAAGAATATAAATCTCATAGAAAGACACCTATTTATCTCAAGCATCCTACATCAATTACCATAAATATTATAAATTTACTCTCCACAAAGCAATTACCAGTTGAGATCAAATCATAAAGGTCTTTCTTAGCTTGTAATAGGGTTTGGCTTAAGGGTACAAAAGAAAGGAAATTATGATTCAAAATATTTATGAGAACTTGGAAAAAGAATGCAATAAATCAATTTTTTTTTTTCCAACACAATCTCTTTCTTTTAACTTCTCATTATTGTTCAAAAACTTTTTTTTTTAATGAAACTTTCTTTTCCCTCATTCCCTTATTTTATGAAACTCAAATTTTCAGTTTCTCTCTTCTTCTTTTTTCTTTAATCCCCTATCATCTTCACTACCCTTCTTGAATACTATAATTTCCGCACCTGACCTTATTCACTTTATTTCTACATAAATACTATAATTTTGTACCCCCTCACTTACTCTTTTTTCATTCATCTTATCCCTTGTTCTCAATTTCCCAGCAATATAAAAGGTTAAGGCTAAATTTCA
This sequence comes from Chloranthus sessilifolius, assembly GCA_021018995.1. Taxonomy (NCBI): domain Eukaryota; kingdom Viridiplantae; phylum Streptophyta; class Magnoliopsida; order Chloranthales; family Chloranthaceae; genus Chloranthus; species Chloranthus sessilifolius. The sequence goes on from CM037592.1 coordinate 121,414,476, forward strand.
GAAATGGTGTAGGATAAATAGATTAATATGGCTTATCAAAGAAACATGCAAACATTAAAAAGGTTCAAAATGATACTAGAAAGGTTAAATCAATTTAGGTGGGTCATTTTGGCTCAAACGATCAAAAAATGGCCTTCAATCATATCATCAATCAATGGTAATATTCCCTATTTGCTTCAAATAAATCTACAACATGTTCTACCAAGTGATGTAGATTTGATTTCATACTTGGTCATCGGTCAAACAGAAAATACATGAGATTATCAACAAAAGAGTGAAAAACAATACTATTTTGTAGTAAAGAAACTCTAAATTTATGTATATTCTTCTTGAGAATGCGAAAAAGTTCTAAAGCTCACTGGAAAAGTCTTCACTAATGATCTTAAAGTTCACAATTCAAAAACATTTATCATCTTCAAACTGTCTAGCCTGGTTATATGTGAAAGAGTATTCTAAGCATGAATTTCACCAAAGATTTATCCTTTGAAGAATAAATTTCCTAAGTTGAATTTTTGACACTCCTTAACTTAAGCATAATTAGTGTTAAAACGAAATAAAACAATGTTTAAAGGGATTCCAATAAAAGAGAAATATTTTAACCATACCCCCAAACCTGAACAAAACAATGTTCTCATTGTTTACTATACAAAAATAAATCGGACTAAGCTGAAAAAATATACCTGGACTAATGAATTTGAGGCCCGTGATAGTACATGAAAAGGGGAGAGATAGGAAAATCCCCTCAAACCTGCATGAAAATATACCAGTACAAAATAACTTGCCCATCGAGTAATATATCTGTATATCTAAGTATCCTCCCCATAACAAAAAGAATGTCAACAATAGAAATGAGATTATCAATACTAACAAAATGCTACCATCATAACACTATCATAATCATAATCAATCATAAAAATGAGTGTATCCTGACATCTTTTTTTTCTTATTTTTATTTTTATGCTTATTCTTTCCTTTTTATCTTTTTTGAAAAGAAAATTGCAAAACTAATTTACAAGGTATAATGACATTCCGAGTCTACCAGGATCCCAAATATGCATGAAATGTTTTTTGAGAATGATCGGTGACTTATTTAATAGTCTCTACATTTCTATTATTAGGGACTTGGTTACAGCCCCATGCTGTGCCCACGTTCCACCAATATGGTCCATCTCTAACATTTCAATCTCTACCATGTACTTCACATCCACCAAATCGCACTCCCGATTCAAACCCATTAGCCTTTTCTTGGCCTTCTGTTAATTGTTTATGTATTTAATAAATGGACAATAAGTTTGAAATTCATCTTTCTCCCCCAAACTGAATTCACATTCATCAAAAAAGGTTATGTCTCCTTTATCAGAATATTCTAAGAATGGATGTTCGACTAACATGACCCTCATTCCTTTAGGTTCTGACTCGACATCGAACTCTTCTGTCAAGCTGGGTAGATTACCTTTCAACGGTTCTATAAGGGTGTCATTTTTTACCTCTCTCGACTCAATTTCATTTTCAATTCCCTCCTTGACATAAGTGTCACTTCATTTAATTTCCTCTTCTCCCCACACTCACACTACCTCAATGCTTGTTGTGCCAGTCTCAAGCGTAGTGACCAATTGGTCCTACTCATATTTCCTAACGAAATCAGATGGATCCTCTTGAAGATGTTCTTCATTCAGATTGGTGTCAATAAACGACTCTTCTATTTCATCCTCATTTTACAAGCGCTGGCCAACTGGCTAACTTGAGATTATAACCTAGAAATTGATTTATGTTGTGCATACAAATTTTTAAATATTCTTCAAAGAAATAAGAAGTTTGGGCTGGTGCAAATGGTTTTGTATTTTGAAAGTATTGAGTTTGTTGTGAAAACTCATAAGGGAAGTTGTTGGAGTAAGAACTCTGATCAGAGTAAGGTATCATATCATACATTAAATGTAATATCCCGAAAAATCACGTTAAACAGTGACCTTGAGATTCATGCCCGACTGGTCATAGGTTTGACCAAATAGGAGTTCAATAGTTGGCATAGGGTGCGATGAACGGATGAGATGTGAGAATTCGAGTGAATATGGAGAGTGTGATGAAAATTTTGAGTCACATACACCTGTTCTGGTGTATGTGCTCAACACACGGGTTGAATGAGAAATAAAAAGGGTTTAATAGCCCTAGTTTCTCTTTTGCTTGGTTGTTGGGAGAGAGTAAAGAAGAGAGAGAGGAAGTAAGGAAGGGTAGTTGAGATAGGAGTTATTGTGGGTGATTGGAAGGGGACTCAAGCATTTAAAAAGGGCGATTCAGCGCGAAGGATCCATCCAAGCCAAAGCTGGAACCCTAGCCTTTCCAATCCACTTGATTTAATCAATTTGAGATTGATTGAAGGTAAAATTCTTGTAGATTAAAGGCATAGATTACACGGTTTAATTGTAGATAGAAATAGCTAAAATCATAAGATAATGGCTTAGAAAAGAAGGAAAAACTAGTTGAAAGAAGATTGGGAAGAACAGCCCAAGAGAATGGCCATTTCGATTAATCGAAAGTGAGACTCGATTAATCAATTTTTGCCAAGAAGTTGAAAAGTCAGAGGACCCCGATTTCGATTAATCGAATTGAGTTTCGATTAATCGACTTTGAATTTCGATTAATCGATTTTGGTATCGATTAATCGACTAGGAACCTCCAGTGAACTCCAGTGGAGGGAAGAAAAGGACTTGGAGAAATCGACTAATCGAAATTTCGAAATGGAATTTCGATTAATCGATTTAGAGTTTCGATTAATTGATTTGGGATCGATTAATCGATTTGGGATCGATTAATCGATTTTGGGAATTAGATTACTCGAATTGAGAATCGAATGGATAGAGTGGAGAATTTCGATTAATTGAATGGGAATCTCGATTAATCGATTTGAGAATCGATTAATCAATTTTGAACTTCGATTAATCGATTTTGGAAATCGATTAATCGAATCAGATTCGATTAATCGATTTTGGAGTTCGATTAATCGAATGTGCCAGTTTTTGTTGACTTTTGAGTTTGACTTTAAGATTCTTGGAGGGTCTTGGACCTTCTTTGTTACATCCTTAGTGATGTATTTCATATGTTATGTGGTACCATAGGTGGTACGTGTGAGCTTGGGCACAAGGAGCCACGAGGGACCTTGATGCATGATCAGACAGAGACTTGAGGTAGGGAACACCTTGAACATGTGCTTTATTTTACAAGAGCATGTATGTAGTGATATAGAATTCAACTCAAACTGTTTTTGTTTCTTAAGAGTTTGTTAAAAGTGTGCGTGTGTAACATCTAAAAGAGTAATCATAATGAGCCATCCCCAGGGGATGAGGAAGTAAAGAAATAAGAGCATCAGGTGTGATGCAAGTGAATGGATACATCCCAGGGATGTATCCAAGATTGAATTATGTCTGATAAGGCCTAACTGATATAAGATAGCACACTTACACGGTGAATAACTATATGTAAAGTACTTGATATTTTTGTTATTTGAGGTTTGATAGGATACCCACGACTGGCGGGATACCCACATGTGGCGGGATATCCGTGACCATCTGTTGGGCGAAACCGTAGGCCAGTGCGGAGGCTTATCCGTACACAGTAAGCACACCCCAGGGGTGTTGAATTGAGATATGTTGAAACCCCGCCACCGAACCCCAGGGGAAAGGGGCTTGGGTACTATTGGTATTCCCAGGGAATACATTTACAACTATCTATATAGATGACGATGAAGGGTATCTCATCGGGGCTCGATGCTATATTGCTCGGGGATTACTTAAGTTGAAAGGTTAAGTTTTGCTTTAGGCCTTTTTAGTGTCATTCATGAATAATTAAAAGACATGAGTAAACTACCAGTAAAATATGATTATTTTCAACTGTTGTTCATCAAGAATCGTGATAGACACATCATGCATGGCATATCATGCAATATATGTGAGTTGTAATTTATATGTTCAATTGTGTTATGTTCCCTATTGAGCTAGGATGTAGCTCACCCTTTAGACTATACGTCGCAGGTCTACTATTAGCAGCTGCCGAGGCTTCAGGGGACGTTGACCCTGGTGAGTCAGACCCGGCACCCGGAGACGAGTTGGAGCCACCTCCTGAGGACTTCTTTTAGAGGACTTCATTGTGCAGCTTTGAGAGTTTTTGTGAGCGTGTTTTGTGTGGCTTGGTATGTCAAGCCTTATTTTCGTTAAACAATGTAATTAAGTTATGAGATTATTCTTTTGGGGCGAACCATCATTGATGATCAGCGATCATCAATGGTTCGGATCGGTTCTCTATTCATGAAGAGGCATGAAGGTAGAACTGTCTTTTGAGAAATATTTCAATGATAATTTAATTCCGCAGTTTTATTTATTATTTCAGTGCAGTTCATTGCTTGATATACCAATGTTTCATGCATAGCTAAGGGGCACGGTCAAGATGATTGTGCTAATGGCACGGGTTTCGGGGTGCCGAAATCCGGGCTGTCACATTAAAAGTTAATCAAACCCTCATATGTCATTGGGTTGACTCTACCAGACACAGGTGTTCCAAACAAGATTTGGGTAAACTTGTTGAGGGTAATATATAATTTGGGTTGTTCAAGGGACACAAGTGTAATGTGCATTGGTTCCACAAATAACAGATGATTCTAGATTGAACCTTGCATTGACATGAGGGTTTACTGATAGCTCAAAAAAAAAAAAAATTAATTAAATTTTTTTAAAAACTAGTGGAAAGATTGATTTAAATCTAAAAAATTCCTAAGACTGATTTCCAATTTTTAAACTTTTCTATTTGCAATCTCCGGCAGCGGCGCCAAAAACTTATTGTGAAATTAAAAGTGATACTCGCAAGTTCTCGAGTCGTACCGTAGTAAACGGGTATAGAGTACGACGTTGATCCCACGAGGATTTTAAATAAAATTTTTAAAAGAACAAAATACCAATCACAAAGTTCCTTAGAATTATCACAATATTAATCTAGCCTATCAGATACGATGAATTTAACAAATAAATAAACTAAGTAATATAATATTACTCAAGAAAAACAAGCGAAGTTTAGGATCCTAAATCCTCCTATCCTTGGCTCATCATCCATGATTTTAGATCTAAAGGGTAGAATATTAAAGATGCAACACTACATAAAGATGAAAATCAAATAATACTTTATCGATGAATATATCATGTAAATCAATATAAAAATCTAAAGTAATGTTTTTCCAAATCCTCTAATGAAAAGAATCAAAATATTCATTGTATTAAAATAAACCTAATCACAATGAATTAATGAATCTAATTTTTGTTGTAACGGATGCCCTAAAGTTTACCATATTCACGAGTCCAATTAGGCATTCGCCACCATGGGACATCAAAGATTTTTGTAGTCGGATGGCTCAACGTGATAAATCATATGAGAAGTTGGTAGCCCTGTCAGTTTGAACACAATAAGACACCCACCCTGTTGGAAGTAAATAGATCACAACCACACTATGTGAAAGGCCACGGGTTTGGTTAGGCAGGGGCCTAAAATAAGAAATAAGGAAATCCTGATATAAGTATGAAGTTATAGTGGTCCAACCAAGTGGGGTAGAAAACATCCGTCATCAGTACGTATTAAAATAATAAAGTGTACTAGCTTACACTTGCCTATACATATATACTTGCTAAACTACTAACATAGAGAACCTTAACTGCCAGACACATTGACACCCAATGTAATGGTTTAATAGAGTAAGCATGTTTTGGCTAATTTGGATAGATTCCCGATAGCTCTTTAAATCTGTGTTGTCTCCTATAGATTCCAGTCTTTTGCACAAATGAGCTATACACATCAAAGGTGTATGTGAGAAAGACAATAGGTAAATTGCCTTTGTTTTATCTGCTTGTAATGTTTATCAGTATATGTGGGCTTTATAAGCGAATCCATCTCACAACAGTTACTAAGCTTCTTGCGTTGCAAATTGACTCCACGACTGCATGAGTCATCGAGAGCCTCCATGCATGCAAGGTCAGTACTAACCTTATAAAATAGTCTCTTCTTCAATTGGTTTATGTTACAAACATGGAGATAATATAACCAAATTTAGTCGACCATTACAGTATTTTTGTTAACTTTTGACACAAAAGTCTCTCAGTATAATGGTGAGACCAAACAACAGACTTTGATCTCAACAACTTCCTATCATTCCTGCTCTGTCAATGAGCCCAGTAAGTACAAACTCTTACAAGATTGACAACATCACTACGTAGTCGACACTGCCTTATCGTAACAGCAACTCTAGCAAAAAGGTACAATAAATAATCACAGTACTATCTTAGGATTGATACGATACAATACTCGATCTATGGTGTCGATGTATCTCGGATCACATCGATAGCAGATGGTGATAATGGGTGAAGTAATCAACTGATTGAATAAATCGAAATTTGCATATATATATATATATATATATATATATATATATTTCTTTATATATAGATATAGACGGATTGATGATCATATTTTATTTCGAATCATCTCTATAGCTGAATGATGGTGTGAATGATGGTTTAATGAAACTGTAGGTTTTAATGGTAGAAAAGGGGTACAAATCTGGGGTAGCATATTCCTTGATCTCATTTAATTATTATTTTAGATTCATTAGTAATTAGTTGTTTAGATTAATTTATTTTTCTTGCATTTAGAAAAAGTGATAAATTTTTGGTAAAATTGAATCTGCCCTTGAGTACTTCCTTAGGGACGTTTTTAAATCTCTGAAAGAATTAATTAAAATTCACATTTCCCTGTGGGTTCGACACCTTTGTTCTTGCCATACTGCAATAGATCTTGTGCACTTGCAAGGGTTACATTTAAAATCGACCAGTGCACTGAGGATGAGAGTGTACGTTGGGCGGCCTATATGCTAGATGGGGAGGCAGCCCCATGGTGGAAGTCCGTATCATGGACTAGAGCGCAAGAGACCCCAGGATTGCCTTGGACATGGGAGGAATTCGTGGGAGAGTTCAACAAACAGTTATTCCCTGAGGTAGTGAGAAATCAAATGGAAGTGAAATTCCTACAGTTGGAGCAGGGGAGGATGTCTGTGAGAGAGTATGAAGTTAAGTTTATGAGGCTTGCTTGCTTTGCTCCTGAGTTCGTGATGACGGATCTGATGAAAGCTAAGAAATTTTAACGTGGCTTAAGGCTGGATATCAGGGGAAAAGTTGCTGCTTTTGAATTGAAAACTGATGGCGCAATAATGAGTAAGGCTCTTGTGGTGGAAGAAGACGTGGAAGAAATGTATAAGAGAAGGGACTAACAACATAGAGGAAGAGCAAGTCAAATGCAGTCATATGCCCATGAGCAGGTACCCGAGATACCAAGACTCTTATTGCCAGCACCCCCTTAGTCTACTTAGACTGTTTGTGCAAGACCACCTACGTCTGTGCCTATAGTGACCTTTCGTCCTTCAAATCTTATGACAACTGGAGTGCCACAAACACAACAGGCTCCACCCACCTCATCAGTTACAGCTGTCAAATCATGCCCAAGATGCGGGGGACGACATCGCGCAGCTAAGTGTAACTGGACCACAGGTGCATGTTTCAATTGTGGTAAGCTAGGGCATCAGGTAAGGGACTGCCCTGAACCGATGAAGGAGAGGACGCCTTTGGTATGAGGAACCATCGATCAGTACAAGTGTCGTGTATCATGTTCTTTAGTGCTTAATCTCATAAAATATTACCTTTATATTTTGGGTGTATGATCAATGTTATTACCTCATCTTTTAATGTATGTATGTGGGGATCTTTATTGCAATTAATGGTGCATGTGGCCAATTAATGGTTAGACTATTTCTTTTCCTTGGGGCACTGATCAAATTTTGATTGTGATCCATTTAGTAAATGGCGGGTTGTAACTTTCATTGATGGTACATATTGTAGTGGTTGTGACTATGATTATTAGCTTAGTGGACATGTTTCACCGATTTGGTGATATGTGGATTTTCATGCAGGATGATGGAGAAATTGGTTGAGGATGAGTTCAGCCTTTCGTTATGAAATCAATGTGGATAGAAATTGAATGATTCTAGGGAATACATTTTTTTTTCGTTCTGAGTGCATGAGTTGTTTCCCCATGGTGGGTAAGTTCTTGTCAACAGGACTCATAGTTAGTGAGTTAGCGTTCGGAAATGTAGTCATCAATTTTCGAGGTCGAAAATTCCTATGGAGGGAAGAATGTAACAACCTGAAATTTATTTTGTGTATAAATCGATTCATGTCTAGACGTGAGTGTTCAACTTGATATGCACGGTAAGACCTGGTTACTTAGAGCAATTTTCAAGGACGAAAATTTTATAAGGTGGAAAGAATGTAACAGCCTGAAAATTTTGACTTTGAATAGTATGTCTTGGTGTCCGTGCCAGATAGGTCACGTGCGGCATACACTGTGTGTATGTGTTTGTGGTTCACAAGGGAACCACAACTACCACATACACACTTAGGTGTGTATGTGTTTCACATGAGAACTATGTGAAGGTAATATAGCTTAAGTGTGTATGTGTGTCTAACACATAAGCTTAACACATGCTAGAAAGAAGAGGGGTCTCCCACACATTTTCCCCAAATGCTTGTGTTTTTAGTTAGAGAGAGGGAGAAAGAAAGAAAGAGGAATAGGGTTTTAAAGAAAGAGATTTGAGAGAATAGGATAATTTCTCTTGATCCAAAGCTTGGATCCACCGTATGGATGTGAAGCATATGTGAAAATGAGTGGGTGATGATGATCTTGAAGAAGATCTAGTGGTTGAGCTTGTGATTAGATCTTGAAAAGATTTGGAGAAAGGGTTTTGAAACCCTATTGAGTTGAGATGTGGGTGGATCAAATCTAAAGGAGATCCACTTGTTTAAGGTATGTTTTGATATTTTATATACATTAAATAAGGTATAAATGATGGATTAAAAGAAGAAAAAGAAGAAGAATTGAAGAAAAATGGGTTTCATGGTTCGAATCTGAGAAGTGCTCAGAAACTGTCAAAATCGATTAATCGATTTTTGATAGAAGAAAGATTCGAGAGGAACTTCACAAAATTGATTAATCGAAGAAAATTTCGATTGATCGATTTTGAAAATCGATTAATCGATTTTGCCTGGGCTGACTGACATTACTGTAGTATTTTGGCTATAACCTTTTGTACCGAACTCTGATTGATATGATTCTTATTGTGTTGGAAAGAGGACAGCAACTCCTACAACTTTTGTAAATTGACCAACATGTAAATCAACCATTTTAAAGGTCAAAATTTAGTAATAAGTTAGGTCAAATTCTGATTTTTTATCGAGAAACGAAACCGATTAATCAAGTAAGATCGATTAATCAATTTTTGAATTTTGATTAATCGAAATTGGGTCGATTAATCGACTGGACACAATCGGTGAGAAATATTTGTAGCTATTTAAAAATTGATCAATCGATTTTGGAAAATCGATTAATCGATTTTTAAAATCGATTAGTCGATTTTGTCTGAGTTTACCAGTACTACTTTGGTATTTTGACAATAACTTTCTGCTCCGAACTTCGATTGATGCGATTTTTGAGGCGTTGGAAAGATGACAAAAATATCTACAACTTTTGTGATTTAACAATTTAGTATATCTAAATTTTTAAAGGTCAAAAATTTATGATAAAGTTACATAAAATTCTAAGTTAGCACGAACTTGCCCGTTCTGACTCGGTTTAGAGAAAATACTTAAATAGGTCTAAATTATTAGTGATTTGAATTGATCCTTGATATATCATTTTATATTTTTGATGTAGATTAAGGGCAGAAAGCCATCGATAGGACCTTGCTTGCTACGAGGTTAAGGTAGGGGAAATTTAATATCCGATTGCATTTTAAAATTTATTCATAGATGCCTTGATTAAATCAAATGAAAAATGATAAGTTTCTTTTATGTATTTAGATAAAATATGACAAGTTTTCTTAATGTATTTGATGTAAGTTTGATAGTGATTCGAACTATCACTTGAACTTCTTGAAAAATAGAAATTTGAAATCATTGAGTCGAAAATGGTGAATTCTAAATCGTGAACTTAACCTAGAATTTGTACTATGATATTCAATTTTAAACTTGATTTTTAAACGGTGCATTTTAAAACCTTTGAACCAAGAATGTGAGCTTTGGACCGTGATTTAGAAGCTGAACTAGAATGTGAATTCGAAGTCGTTGAGTCTTGTAGATTTGTGAGAAGGTACACCCTTGGACCGCTATGGCGGGATGTATGTACACCCTTGGACCGCTGTGGCAGGATTTATGTATGCCTTTGGACCATTTTTACGGGATTTTATGTACTCCCTTGGACACTGTTGTGATTTATGTATGCCTTTGGACCGTTTTTATGAGATTTTACGTACTCCTTTGGACACTGTTGTGAGTCATGTACGCCTTTGGACCGCTTTTACGAGATTTTATGTACTCCTCTGGATAATGCTAGGATTCATGTATGCCTTTGGACCATTTTTATGAGATTTACGTACACCCTTGAACTTCGATGCAACCATGTACACCTTGTTGTGACTCGGTACACCCTTGGACCGCTATGGCGGGATTCATGTGCGCCTTTGGGTCGCTTTTGCGGGATTTTACGTACTCTTTGGATGTTACTTCGTAAATCAAATGAGAAGTCATGAGATTAAGGTGGACCGCTATGGGCGGATTTATATATGTGGACCGCTATGGGCAGATTTTGTGTATGTGGACCACTGTGGGCGGATTATGCTTGTCGTGGACCGCTATGGGCGGAGTATAAATACCATGTGAGCCGCTGGGGCGGATTTAAAATCAATTTTTTTATGTGATAAGTAAATATTTTAAAATCAGTTTTTATGTGAGAGGCAAATATTTTGAAATCAGTTTTTGGATGAAAAGGAAATCAACTTTTAAACCAGTTTTGTGTGATGAGGAAATCAAATTTTGAAATCAGCTTAGTGTAACAAGAAAAAGTTATTTAAAAATTAATTTTGTTTGATAAGAAAAGTGTTTTGAAATTAGTTTCAGTTTTAGATATGAGAATATTTTATTTTTACATTGAATCTATGCTTTATTATGATAAGATGTGGATTTGTATTGAGTTTCCTCTACTGAGCTAGGATGTAGCTCACCCATCGACTATACGTCACAGGTATAGCTTCTATTTGGACACCGGACTTGCAGATTGAAGAATTGAGGAGTGCTATAATGTTCGGGGTTGTAGATTGAGTACTTTGTAGAGTTTGGTATGTGTGGCTAGGTATAATATGTAATTATATACTCGTTGTACACCACTATTTGGTGAGGTTGGTACATCACCGGTGGTCGTGGTTAGTTATTATAATATTTAATATTAGAAAATTAGAAATTTATTTATGTCATATGTATCATCTATTTTGATTTGTACATTTATGTGGATGTACTAAGTATTCTCTGTATTCGGATCATGTTCTACGACCCGACGGTCCAGGTTTTTCCATTCGTGTTTGAAAAAAAAAATGTGTCAAAATTTCAGGTTGGGAAAATCCGGACTGTCACACTTTGAGTGTGAATTTAGTTCACAAGTTAAATTGTTTATCATCTCTTAAATTTGTTGATAATATTAGTTTTGTGACCATGTCAGAAAATGGTATACTATGTGCATTCATGATCCATTACTATATTTTCAGTAAATTCAGGTGATGTTTGAAAATGCCTAAGTCATTTCAAACAATGTTTTATTTTCAAAGTGCACAATCCAGTGAAAGTCATTTTTTAAAACCATAGTCCGTGTGTAGATTAAGTGAGAAACTGTTGGAATTTTTATGGATACTCAAAATTCTTATTTTTGTATGGCTCACGCACACTAGGATTTTAATAAAACCCTGGATTATGGTTGTTTGAAATAAAAAATGGCATTATTGAAAATTAATGAAAATCTTTAGGTTTCCTGATTTACACGTGATTCAATCCAAATTTTTCGGAAGTTGAGTTCTCTTGACAGCTGGAAGCCTTTCTCAATAGCCATAAGTTTACACCCAAAATACCATTATTTTCCAAAGGTCTAGAAACACACCTAATAATATGGCCACTCCCATCTCGGCAAAAAATCTCAAATGATGCCTTATCATCTATAACATAAGCATCCACATTTAGCTTCATGCATTCACCAAATGGTTCCACCCACTAACACATCTTCGCAGTTAACTATTTCACTTCTCAATTAAGATCCTCATACCCATTGAGATTAAGTGAATTTATTCGATACGACACCTCTCGTAAGATCTTCTCAAGAATGACTTTATTTGGGGTGATAATCTCATTAAAAATTCTATTCACTACAAAAACTAAGACTATTAGCGGCAGTTTTTTTAACAAAAAATTACTGCTATTAGTCTTGTCGCTACTAAAAATTGTCCTTGTTGTTGAATAAGGTTCAATCCCAACCAAAGGTGTCAATCGATTGAGTTTGGGAAAATCAATTGATTGAGTTTGAGAAATCAATTGATTGACTTCTGTGCGGATTCAGATTCGTAGGTTTGAATTTTGGCTTTTTTGGAGGTGTTTTGAATACTTGCAAAGTTTAGAAGATTTGTGAGTCATGTTTACAAAAGAGTTTGGAGACCATTTGCAAAAGGTTTTCTCTAGGGGTTCCAGGCATTGTTTGAGAGTTTTTTCATGAGAGAAAAATTGTGGAGAATACTTTGAGAGAGAAATTATTGAAGAATTGCTTAGGGATTGAAGATCCGATTGAAGTCGTTCTTATCTCGGAATCGTTATTATATTCTGGCAGATCTCTTCTCTATTATTTGAAGGACTCCATCCTTATTTTTATAGCATGTTAGTTGTGTAAGATCTTGTTCAATCTTGATTGAGAGTGCACTAGAGAGAAGAGAGTGTGCATTGTAAATGTTCATAAATAGTGCATATACTCTCGTGAGCATAGCCCTCGATTGAGTGAACCACATAAATCTTTTGTGTTGTGTGTGATTATTTTTTGCCTGTATTTTCTTATTTTTGTATTGTGTGTTATTTGTTAGCTGTGTAAGATCTTGTTCGATCTTGATTGAGAGTGCACTAGAGAGAAGAGAGTGTGCATTGTAAATGTTCATAAATAGTGCATATACTCTCGTGGGCATAGCCCTCGATTGAGTGAATCACGTAAATCTTTTGTGTTGAGTGTGATTGTTTTTTGCCTAAATTTTCTTATTTTTTTGGCATTCATCGCAATAAGGAGTTCATAGTGTAGGTAGAATTCCTAACAAGTGGTATCAAAGCGAGGTTTACACTACAATGGCGATGAAGGTCTCGAATACACGATTCAAGGTGGATAAGTTTTCTGAGAAGAATAACTTCACTTTGTGGTAAGTCAAGGCCGCAGATCTCTTTGTCTAATAAGGCATTGATGATGCTCTACTTGGAAAGGAGATGAGAAAGAAGGCAGAGATGTCCGATGAAGAGTGAAACTCTATTGATAAGAGAGCTGCAAGTACTATCGGATTGTGCTTGTCCGATGAAGTTCTGTACAACGTTTTTCACAAAAAAACGACCGTGAATCTATGAAAGAAGATGAAATCTCTCTACATGATAAAGTCATTGTCCAACAGACTCTTCATAAAGAAACAACTCTACACCCTTCGTATGAAGCTGGTACGCGTATTCATGACTATTTAAATTCATTTAATAAAATAGTTAGTGATCTATTGAGCATTGAGGTGAAACTTGAAGAAGAAGATCTCGCACTTCTCTTACTTACCTCATTGCTACCATCTTATGAGCACCTTATTACCATATTAATTTATGGTAAAGATACTATTGTCGTCGAAGAAGTGATTATTACACTTCTTTTCGACAAATTGAGAAAACAACCTGAATCTAACTTCGAAGGGATTAGTCTCTTGAGCGAAAGGGGTCGGAACCATGATAGTAAAAGAGACAAATCCAGAGGAGATAATAAAGCAATGAGAAAAAATAGTAGGTCCAAATCTAGGGGTGACAGAAAGGATATTATCTGTTACTTCTGTAAGCAATCTGGACATATTCGCAAATATTGCGAACAGAGATTGAATAATAATAAGGGTGATGAAGGGACTTCACAGCAGGCTAGTGTTGTTAAGTCAGATTTCGATAAAGATCTATTGTATGTATTGTTAAGCTCCAGTCAATTTGATGGTAGATGGATCCTAGATTTAGGGGCATCATATCACATGTGACCGTACAAGGATTGATTTGACCAGTATAAGATAGCCAATGGTGGGACGATTTTGATGGGGAATGACAGTGTATATGAAGCAGTGGGTATCGGCTTTATCAGAATCAAGATGTTTAATAATTGTATTCGCACTCTTACTGAGGTTAGGCATGTGCCTGATCTGAAGAAAAATCTAATCTCGTTCGGGGCATTGAATAAACTAGGATGTCGAGTCATCCTAGAATTCAAAAAAATAAAGGTTGTACATGGTGCTATGACCTTGATGAAAGGTGAAAAGATGAAAAATCTGTATATTTTATTAGGCAACACAATTAGCGATAGTGGTATTGCAGCTACAAAAGATTCCAAGGATCTCTCAAATTTGTGAGACAAGAGGCTTGGCCACATGAGTGAACACAGGCTGACAAAGCTCATAAAGAATAATACAATTTTTGACATTCAAACTTATAAACTAAATTTTTGTTAAGATTGTCTCTTCGGAAAGCAGAAGAAAGTCAGTTTCTCCACAGGAAAATATACTTCGAAGGGGCTGATTGATTACATACATTCAGATGTATGGGGACCGACTAAAGTCACTTCAGTAGGTTGAGCCAACTACTTTACGTCATTTATAGATGACTACTCCAGGAAAGTTTGGGTGTATCCGATCAAAAATAAGTCGAATGTATTTCAAAAATTCAGGCAGTGGCAGAGTATGATTGAAAAGCGGACAGACAGAAAGGTGAAGATTCTTAGATCATATAATAGTGGGGAATACTTGTCATCAGAGTTCAAAGCTTACTGTGATAATCAACGGATTGTTTGGCACTTAATAGTTCCTGAAAATCCTCAACAAAATAATGTGGTAGAGAGGATGAACAGAATACTATTAGAAAAAGTACGGAGTATGTTGAGCCATTCCAACTTGAGTCATGAGTTCTGGGCAGAGGCAATGAACACAACATGTTACTTGGTTAACCGGTCGCCTTCAGTGGCATTGAACTCAAAAACTGTAGATGAGGTTTGGTATGAAAGATACGAGAGATACTCTCACTTGGGTGTTTAGATGTGCGGCTTATGTATTACTTCAGGATAGTGAACGATCCAAGTTGGATCCAATAAAATTCAAAAAGTGTGTCTTGCTTGGCTATGGCGAAGGAGTCAAGGGTTATTATTTGTGGGATACACAATCTCACAAAGTGATAGTTGAAAGAGACATTACTTTCAATGAAAATGAGTTTTCGATGAAAAAGGCGAAAAACAAACCTCAGTCATCTGATGAACCTTAGGTACAAGTTGATATTGAGAGGCATGAGCAAGCTGAGAAAGATAATGAAGATTCTGAGATAGAGCATGATGACATAATTTCTCAAGACTTGCAGTCTCAGGTACCGGTTCAGACTACCTTAAGAAGGTTAGAGAGGATGGAGAAACGTCCTGAATAGTTTAAGGATATGGTTCCTTTAACACTTGCACTTATCACAGAGAATGGGAAACCAAACATAGTTTCAGAAGCTCGGGTGGATACAGATGCAGTAAAGTAGCAGTTAGCTATGGAAGAAGAATGACAGTCACTTTTGAAAAATAAGACTTGAGTTCTCATGGAACTTCCTAAAGAGAGTTCGAAAGAAAGAATGTGATAAGAGTGAAACTCCGAAGTCTAAAGCAAGACTAGTTGCAAAGAGATTTTTTCAGAAAGAGAGTATTGATTATAATGAGATATTCTCTCCTGTTGCGAAGCACACTTCGATTCGCACGTTGTTGGCAGTCGTTGCTCAGAAAGATCTCGAACTAGAACAGATAGATGTGAAAATAATTTTCCTCCATTGAGATCTTCAAAAAGAGATTTATATGAGACAACCAGAAAGATTTGAATCAGAAGGTTCAGAATCATTCATTTACATATTGAAGAAATCCGTGTATGGTCTCAAGCAGACGCCTAGGTAGTGGTACAAGAAGTTTGATTCATATATGCTAGGCATAGGGTATCACAGGGACGGTATGATTATTGTGTCTACTAGAAAGAGTATGGTTAAGGGGAGAGAATCTTCCTAATTCTCTATGTAGATGATATGCTTATAGTAGCAAGAAGTAAGGTTGAAATCAATAAGCTGAAGCAATTATTGAGTCAGAAGTTTGAGATGAAGGATCTTGGTTCCGCAAATAAGATCGTAGGTTCGAAAATCACGAGGGATTATGAAAAGAATAGGTTTTGGCTAACTCAAAGGACCTTTATCCAAAAGCTCCTTGAGAAGTATAATATGAGTGATGCCAAGCCTATATCAACTCTTCTAGCAAAGCATTTTAAAGTCACAAAGAAGATGAATCCGTCCACACATGAAGAAAGAGAATACATGAAAAATATTTCATATGCAAATGTCGTTGGAAGTTTGATGTATGTCATGGTGAGTACACGTCCAGATTTAACACAGGCCTTGAGTGTGGTTTGCAAGTATATGTCGAATCCGAGTAAAGAACATTGGCTTGCAGTGAAATGGATATTGAGATATCTGAAAGGTACAACTGAACATGGTTTGATGTTTGAAGGTAGAGATATAAGCAAGTTGGATCTCTACCAGTATGTCGATTCTGACTATGCTGGTGATCTTGATAGAAGAAGCTAAGGTCTATCACGGGGTACATGTTCGTCTTTGCAGGTAGAGCGATTAGTTTGAAGTCTATGCTCCAAGGGATAGTTGCATTGTCAACTATAGAGGCCGAGTATATAGCGGCTACGAAAGCAGCTAAGGAAGCTTCATGGCTTAAAGGTTTGGTCAGTGAATTTGATGAAGTTGATGAGAGCACCGATATCTTCTGTGACAGTCAGAGTATCATTCACCTAGCAAAGAACCAGGTCTTTCATGCTAGAACAAAGCATATAGATGCCCGGTATCATTTTATCAGGGATATAATAGAAAATGAAGAAATATCGATTGAGAAGATCGATACGAATGAAAACGCAGCGAATATGTTGACCAAGTCAGTTATGCATAATAAGTTTAGGCATTGCCTAAACTTGATTAACATTTGTCGAAGATGTTTATGCTCGTTGGGGCGATGACGTGGTTGGGGATGAAACCTTGGTGGAGATTGTTGAATAAGGTTTAATCATAACCACAGGTGTCAATCGATTGAGATTGGGAAAATCAATTGATTGAGTTTGAGAAATTAATTGATTGATTTTTGGGCGGATTCAGATCCGCAGGTTTGAATTTTGGCTTTCTTGGAAGTGTTTTGCATACTTGCGTGCAAAGTTTAGAAGATTTTTGAGTTATGTTTTCAAAAGAGTTTGGAGCCTATTTGCAGAAGGTTTTCTCTAGGGGTTCCAGGCATTGTTTGAGAGTTTTTGCATGAGAAAAACTATGGAGAATACTTTGAGAGAAAAAGTATTGAAGAATTGCTTGGGGATTGAAGATTCAATTGTAGCCGTTCTTGTGTCGAAATCGTTATTATATTCAGACAAATCTCTTCTCTGTTATTTGAAGGACTATTCCTTGTTTTTACAGCGTGTTGGCTGTGTAAGATCTTGTTCAATTTTGATTGAAAGTGCACTAGAAAGAAGAGAGTGTGTGCGTTGTAAATGTTCATAAATAGTGCATATACTCCCATGGACGTAGCCCTCAATTGGATGAACTACGTAAATCTTTTGTGTTGTGTGTGATTGTTTTTGTCTGCATCTTCTTATTTTTTCTACACTCATCGCGATAAGAAGTTCGTAGTGGGTAGAATTCCTAACAGTTGTTAGTCCTACCGCTACCAAAAAATTCCTTAATAGCACGTGCCGCTAAAGCCACTAATTTTTGTAGTGATTATTACGCTCCTTTCAAATGAATCCAATAATTGTACAGAAGGTATTACGAATAATGTGATCCTTCCTCTTTTTTCCTTTTGCTAAAATCATACCAATGAGAGAATTGCAAGGAGCAAACAAGCCCTAACTCTTATTATAATGCAGTTCTTCACATGGAGTGAACAAGACAAGTAAGCAACTCATAGTTTGATGGTTTAATTAGTTCCTTTAAAAGCAAATGACATGCTCAACTCCTCTTACCAACTTTTAAATTTTCATTATTATTAGAATTGAAGCGGCTGAACCGAGCTCGCATATATGCAAAACTCAAAACTATAACCATGTTGAGAAACCCACCGATTAATCTTAAATCAATCTCGTGAGTCTAAACAATCAATTACACAATTACTCGCATACAATAATTTTTAACGTGGTAAAACTCAATAATCGGGAAACTTCTACGAGACCGTAGTCCAGGCAAACAAATTCAATATGATGAAAAGCTTACAAAGAGTTACCCATGGTATACCGACCATTGCATTCTACTCCTATCAAACCACTTTGAAGCGCAGCGAATCGCCCCCCATCCATCTTCATAGCATCCAAATAAGTTCACCTTTTTCAATTATTGATCTCCCCACAACCATTCATTTAAAATCCAGTGGGCAAACAATTAATAACAGCCAAACCCTTGAGCAATGTGAAGAGAAATGACGAAAAAGAACAAACTTTTTTGAAAATCAAATTGAAATTGGATAATTAAAATGTTATGTTCCAAAGAGGGACAGAAGATAAATTGTAAGTGCTATTTGTATGATCCAAAAGTAGTAAGAACAAAGATGAGCTCAGGTGATCAGATCTAAATGTGCCCTAAAAGGTATATATACTAAGCGCTAGAAGAGATAGGTGAAATCGTACTTGAGAGGAGAATAAAACCAATTCTCGGGGCGGCTTTGGCAGTCGACCTCGATCAGTTTCATGGTCGACCTAGATATAAGTTGCGGTCGACTGCAGAACCAATTTCCACATATTCCGCTCAATCATGTCTGGCATTCAAAAACTAGTTCTAGAAAGTTTTTACAAACAGTTTCAAAACTTTTTTCAATGACGTTTTTAGACAGTAGGAAAATTCTAATAAAGACTTGGGTGGATCGCATGAGAAGAAGATCAATAACGTTGATGGAGATCCCGAACCCCCAATCACTATGTCTTGGCTCTACACATTAACTATGGGGGGATACATATGATTTGGAATAAAATTTGATGACTTTTATAGATAATACGACATGACACTACTTTTTTGGATTGAAGTCCCATAAATTTTGGAACTTTGAGATGATTCTTGCCATTTGATATCTCGGCTAGGTTCAAATTAAAATGTTGCACCCTAAGAATCATCTCAAAATTTTTTACCATAGGTTATGTATTTGGTTGCAAAATTTTTAACCATCCATTCTGCTACAGGGTCAAGCCTTTACCACAGATGATGTGGTAGTCTTGAGTTCTTTTTTGTTTTTTTCTTTAAGTCAGCCGAGGTTATGAGTCCTCACTCCTCTATTAAGATTTTAAAAGAATTTATATATATATATATATATTACAATCACACGTGAGAGGAATTTAAATCATCTTATAAAAGGGAGGTAAAAGAAATAGGAATTATGAGTTGTGCCAAGTGTGTGAAGGATAATATCAATGGACTTCTTCCTTCTGGTCTTATGAGTTTTTTTCCTCATGGGAGGCCATAAATTAAACTCTTTTTTTTTATAGGTAAGTATGGATTTGAACCCCTGACTGCAACGCTACATACTAAACGCCTTCACGTCATCACCATGGCACTACAAAAAAACAGATTATTAGTGGCTGTTTTTTGGACCAAAAAACTGTTGCTATTAATAAAAATCTATTAAAGACTATTAGCAGCAATTTTTTGTTAATAATATTAGTTTTTGACTGCCGCTAATAATCTTATTTTCTGTAGTGCGGGCAAAGATCCAATCCCAACTCAAGTCCTCCCTTCTCCCTTTCAGACACTGTTTATATTGTTTATGGCCCTAACTTGAGTTACATCTTTGGAGGTATGATGAACCCGGGTGTCTTATTGCGCTGAGGTTCGGGGATGGCGGGCAGCAGCAGCAGGCCCCTGATGGGAAAGAAGAGTACACTTATTGGGGGCATCGGTACATTATTTATTGGGAGCATTTTTGGTATAGAAACTGCATTGAAAGCTATAGGCACTATATATTCTCTCTTAGAAAAACCTATGTTTGCTATTATATTTTCAATAACTATTAATAAAATTGTTCACCGCTGCTTGTGGACGCAGGAAATTTTATCGAATCACATAAATCTTTTTGTTATATGATTGAATCTGTTTTTTTCGTTTTTCTTTCTTTTGCATTATATGTAAATGAGTGTTCATCGTGTGGATCATTGGTGAATTTGGGTGCTTCCTGGCAATAGTTTGTATGAACAAATCCAGGAATGGGACAAAATTCAAATCGCCTTGATCCCAGATTGGTGCCGGAGGTCTATTTAGCGGCTCGACACCATGTCAAATAGTCATTTGACTTGCATTTCTGCCCTCAAAGTGTAATTACGGTTTGGTTTTCCCAAGGGCACTTTAGAAAAACAACCTTGAAAAACAAACGTTTTAACAAAACAATCCCGAACTTAAATGTTTTAAGAAAACAGTGCTTTCACGGTTTTCAGAACGTCAAAAACCTGTGAAAGCACCATTTTTTTTTTAAAATAAAATAAAAACAGTGTTTGCATGAATTTTTGAAGTTCCGAAAACCGTGAAAAAAACATTAAGTTCGGGGTTGTTTTGCTAAAACGTTTGTTTTTCAAGATTGTTTTTCTAATTATCCCTAAATGTGGGGTTTCTATCCTAATCACATCGCGGTGAAGCGCGATTTGTAAACACATGTATGAACAGACCATTTGCCTATGAAGACCACAGGTGAGTACAATAAGTCACATGATCTTGATGATGACTAGAGATACAAGTTTTGAACCGAAAATTGAAACTGATCGAAACAGTGGCCCGTCGAACCAGACTGAAGCCGACCCAAAATTGAAAAAGCCGACCCAAAATTGATTGTCAATCCATTGGGTTTCAGTTTTGGGTGGCCGAAACCAGAAACTTGTTGGGTAGGTTTGAAAATTGACCCTAAATTAGAACAAAAAAATTTCAAAGCCAAAAAAAAAAAAGAAAAATTGAATAAAAAAGTCAAAGCCGAAACTGAAATTAAACCACACCGAAACGATTTTTTTGGTTTCCATTCCAAGTTTCCAAAATGTGACCGAACAGATTTATATCAGTTCAGGAAACTTGTTCGCTTCGGTTCACCGAACCAGCATCCGTACGGATGACCATTGTCACAACCGATTTTTAAAAAAATCACAAATAATTCGTGAATTTGAGGTTATGCGAATTAATCCCGAAATATTTGCGATATTTTCAAAAATTCATTGATTTTAAAATTTCACAAATAATTCCCCATTTTATCAATAACTCCTGATTTTTAATATTTTTGTTTTATTTTTAACTTTTAATCTCTTTTTTTAAAAAACAATATTTTTCTCTTCGAGTTTTCTCAAAATATCTCCCCAAACTTGCCAAATTTTGTCAAAATTTTCCAAATTTTAACATGACGGAATTATTGCGGAACCCTGAGTTGGTGTGACATGCTGATGACAGTGCAATTTTTATGTGGCCAAAAAGTAAAGTGGTGACCTCTCCCCCTGAAAAGTTTGGAATGCAAGGGAGCCAAGTGAGTAAGAAAACAAATTCTTTCCCATGATTCACAGGCAAAAGCAAGTAAAGAGACCAAAAAAGCAAAGAGAATCATTACTTTATATGGGAAAGTGGTTGGAAAAATTATTAAAATCATGTGAAATAAGGGACATCTGAATGATGTCTTATGATCACTTGTGACTCCATCTTTCTCACTACTTTTAGCTATTTTTACTTCTCTTTATTTAGAAGAAGAACCTCAAAGGCTTTCCATGTTTCAGATTTCCTCCAGAATCAGTGGAGTTGCTGGTGAGTGAGACTCAAGAGGTAGGGATACCACCTAGCTTCTTCTTTTTTTCCACATATATATTTTGTGAATGTTTATCAGCTCAAACTCTATTAATTTAATGAAATGAAAGTGCCCTTTTAATCCTTATGTTTAGGTTTTAGTCTGGATTTATTATTATTTTTTTTTTATCATTATTATTATTATTGTTAAGATAATGATCACCTAAATTAATCAAGCCACGGCGTAACTTGTGCATCTAGCGTTTGCATCTCTAGTATGCAGCCATTGGATGCTCGAGTCACGCCATGACTTAAATTGATCTGACCTAGTTCAAAATCCCCGTAACTCCTCTAATCTCTTGACATTGGACAACAAAATATCAAGTTGACTCGACCTCATTTTAGCACCTCTTGACCACATCGTTGAGCCGACACAGCATGAAGGTTGGGTCAAATCCTTCATGCCTGACCCAACCCAACCGGTCATCTTTACATGCCCGACACAGAGTCAGGCCAATGTCGTACCATCGACCTGGCCTGTTAACAGCCCTAGGTGGATCGGAAGTCAGCCTTGGCTTTATGGAGGTAAAGGAGCTCATTACCTAAATAATCTGATTAATAAATTCAACACCTATATGTGGCCAACCCTTCAATTTCCCTTTAACAAACTCCTTCCTGTGAATCTTACTAGAGTCATCTACCCCTATCTATACTTACTCAAATTCTATATTAATTAAACATTGATTATTTTAATACAGGCTCATTAAACATTTCACATTGATCTCTATAATATACTAGTTTACACATGATATTTGTTTGAATGCACTAGAAGATTGGGACGAAAAATAATCTCCATTGTCTGATTCAAGGAAGTCAACAATTTTTTATATTGAAAATTTGTGCATTCTTCATAAGAAAAATGGATGCGAACAATGTCACCCTATCCCATTTACTTGGCATGCCTCATTACCAAGTCTAGGAATTTAATGCCACTATAAAAAATAAGACTACTAGCGGCAATTTTTTACAGTAAAAAACTGTCGCTATTAACAAAAAAACTATTAAGACTATTAGCGGCAAGGGTATTAAGGACAATTTTTTTGTTAATAGTGGTAGTTTATGGTTGCCGCTAATAGTCTTATTTTTTGTAGAGTGCCTAATAAACAAATATACGTTAGGACCACACACCCCGGTTTTAAATGGGTAAAAACAATTTTTTTTTCAAATATATGGGCTTAAAATGGGCTTTTCGAGAAAAATGAGATTTTTTCGGAAAAACTTTTTTTCTAAAAAAATGTGTTTTAAATGTGGTTTTCGTAAAAAAAAAAAAAAAAAAAAAAGGCATTTTCGGTCACAAAAATGTGTTTTTTGTCACTGAGGACTATGCCTTATTAATCCACCATGTTGATTATTGTCAAATTCTCTACTTGCGTTCATAACAGTGCTTTTCTCCTTCTACTTGATCATGCTTATATATATATATATATATATATATATATATATAATATGGATAAGTTCGCTCATGTTTGTTCCTTTTAAATCCTTCAGAGAGAAGTTGTTTCAGGTCCCAAGTGGAAAAGGTAAATTTTTATTTGATATTTTTCTCGTTCTCAAAAAGTAAATTGTTAAATACTCTTTGGCTCACACGTACAAATAAAACAGCAAAAGAAACCGATAAATTAATAAATTGATAAATGTTGGTCTCAAAGAATTTATACCGATAATTGAAAGCTATATGTTAAGGCACGCATACTCATTGTTGGCCCCAAAGAGATGGGACTAGGCTATAACGATGATGATGGCACATACCAACTTGTCCGGTGTTATCTAAATAAAAGGGGTGCTACTAACCCTCACCAAATGTTGAATATCCCCGTTAAGTATAGCGGAAAATTATTGACTATTTTGAAACAGATGATCAAGATTTTTTTTTGTGCCAATTGTTTACAAAATTGATCTTGAGATCATGAGAATATCATCAAACGATCAATTTTTTATTTCATATGACACACATCTCAAAACATGGCATATAAACATTATGTGTGGCACAGCCTTCGGGTCACTTTTCTAGATATGATATGTCGAATAAAAAATTTATGGTCTGATTAGATGTGTGAAAGATTAGAAGGAAAAATCATCTCCGTCATCCATCTGGTTCAACACAATCAATAATTTTCAGCGTCACTAAATGGGGGATATTCAACATATTGGTGGGGGCTTAGTAGCTGCTGCCCCCAAGTAAAAATGGATTGACTTAACCACCCAGGGTTTGCTGCAGTGGCTAGGACTCAAGAAATGGAGGTCCCCTTGTTGCCCACTCGCAAAAATATATCTCTATTGCTTGTTTACAAGGAAAAAATGGATTGACTTTGTTGAGGTCGTGATCTTGGGTATATGTCAATCTGAAGAGATCAACTAGGTTGTGAAGATCCGATTAAATTAGCAAGTGATATGACATCTGATCCATGGGTTAAAATATTGGGTTACCGATATGTATCGTCCGAGCTCCAAAATGATACGTATCGGACGATACGTATCGGTATCGGTCTGTATCAGACGATACATTGAATGAATCGTTCGATACATTCAAATGTAACGATACATTCAATATATCGTTCGAGTCCAATACCGATACATATCGTCCGATACGTATCGGTATCGGACGATATTGTCATCCATGATCTGATCTTAATTTCTTTGATGAGTGAGAAAACTAAAATTTTATAAACAGGAGAGCAAAATTAGAGAAATGGGAACATTAGATAATTTTTTAATAGGACTCAAATGCTACATGCCCGACTCGTATCTTGTAAATGATGCTAAACGTTTTGCATCTTGTAGATGGACGAGAGGATGGAGATGGAAGCAGAAACTACAATGGAGATGAAGATGAAGATGGCATTCAACAAGGTTCTTCGAATCGAAATTCCATCTCGGAATTTGGCCGAAATGGAAAACGAGAGGAGGCCACCAGTGTCAGCTCTCATCAGGCAAACAAGCGCAAAAATTAGCTGCTTATGCTCTCCAACTACGCACATTGGCTCGTTTAGGTGTCGACTCCATCGAATTCCCTCCCTACAGCGATCCAAAAGTGCCAAATCCGCCACTCTCACCAAGTCAGCACCAAAGGCAAATGGAAGCACAATTGAGGCCCAATGACTCTGAAATCACAGATCCTTTAAACCAAAGGCCATAGTTATTTAGAGAAGATCATCTTTAGACCACCAATTGTATGAGCCATAGTTCAAAAATCACATCGACTAAGTATTTCTAACCATTTGATCTATAGTCCTTTCCAAATCCTATGGTTGGTAAGTTTAGAGAATATCAAAAAGTTGGAAACAAATCTGATGGTTAGGAGCTTCATCAACTTAATACCATGACTCATGATAATGGATTATTTCTAGACCTAACCCTATAAATGTGTAGTAGGGAATGTGGCATGGAATGGTTAATTCATGATATTCTCTCTCTCTCTTCATCATTCAAAGCTAACACTCAAACCCTCTTTCGAATCACATCTGGCGATAAGAATTCTTTCCTTAGAATTAAAAATAAAATAAAATTTCTCCGATATTTAATTATTGGGCACTTTAGAAAACAATGCCTCAAAAACAAATATTTTAGCAAAAAAGACCCAACTTCAAATGTTTTAGAAAAACAGTGCTTTCACGGAATTTAGAGCTTCAGAAATCCGTGAAAGCACTTTTTACATACGTTTTAAAAAAACAGTGCTTTCACGGTTTTCTGAAGTTCCTAAATCCATGAAAGTATGGTTTTTCTAAACCATGTGAAGTCAGGTATTTTTTACTAAAAAGTTTATTTTTGAGGCATGTTTCTCTAATTATCCCTTAATTATAGTTATCAGAAAATCACAAAACTTTTATCTATGAGAAACCCTAATTGTAAAGATTGAGGTGCGCTTCATCTTTGGGCTTTAGGGGTTTTTCAGAAACCTTCTTTGATGTAAATAAGCCTTTGAAAATTTTTGTTAATTTCTACAAATCCAATTCTCCAAGATGACCTGTCTTTCCCCTGCTTATTTCTCTTCACAAAATTATTAGTCTGTGTTAGCAAAAGCCGGTGTGCTTTAAGGAAATCCAGTTAGTGGTGTGCGCCGAACAAGAATTGGTGTTGCTTCAGTGTGCTTTAAGGAAATCCAACAAGAAGGAATTGGTGCGTATGTAGCAGCCCTCATGATTTATCTATCACTCAAAAGTCTCAAATACAGTCTTATGGTTTGTCACAAGGTTTGGCTCTCCTCACTGCCTAAAACTGAAAAATGTTTGATTTTTTTAACCGTTGGTCAATGAACCATCACACTTTGGTGGCGCATTCCATCACACTCCATTCGCAGGTTGATTTGAGGTTCTCCATCTAAGACATTGATTGGATCATGATCTGAGTTACAGGGCATAATCGCTAAAGAGGCTTTTGGAAAGTGTAGGGCTGGGCACGGCACCAAGTCCAAGATTTTAGCACCACAGATTCTACGATGCATAGTCACCAAGTAGAGGAAAAATTGGAGAGAAAATAAATAAATAAAATAAATATTTAATACTTTTAAAAAAATTTAAACATAATAAAAAGTCAAAATTTTTTGAAACATTCAGGAATAATTCACAAATTATTCGTATTTTTTGAAAAATTCGTGAATAATTCCGGATTAGTTCCCAGAACCTTAACTTCGCAAAATTTTCAAACATCCGGCGATTTTTGTGACCGTTAGGATGCACATAAGCTCTGATTCTCATGTAATATATTTTTTTTGTTCTTTTTTTTAATCAGTAAGTTTGAGGATGGAGGGTCCTCACCCATTTACTAAAGAAAAAATGGAAACGGAGTTACGCACCTAGGAAGGACACAAGGAATACAAGAGTATTGACAGTTTCGGCAATGCCATCACCCGCAACTATTGTTTCGCCAAAAAATCAGCACAAGGGTTGCCTTCTCTCCAGATGTGAGAGTAAAATATCTTCACAAAATTAGTCTCCTCCTTGACTAGATCATGGATACGACCCTAGCAGCGCCAAGGGCACTCAACCTCCTTATTTATAACTCGGATTACCTGCTTCACATTTGATTCTACCCATATATTATGAAAATTATGGGATTTGACCAGATTTGTTCCTGCAACTATAGCTTGAATCTCGCATTCCTCCACATTTTCTAAAGGGATAATTAGAGAAACATGCCTCAAAAACAAACCTTTTAGCAAAAAATGCCTCACTTCAAACTTTTTAGAAAAATGGAGCTTTCACAGATTTTGAAACTTCAGAAAACCGTGAAAGCACTGTTTTTTTTTCCTTAAGAAAACATGCTTTCCTGATTTTCTGAAGTTCCAAAATTCGTGAAAGCTCCATTTTTCTAAAATGTTTGAGGTCGAGTCTTTTTTGCTAAAAAGTTTGTTTTTCTGACAATGTTTTCTAAAGTGGCCATTCCTGAATATAGCACCGAAACTCGGGTCCCTTGCAAAGCAGTATCAACATTCAACTTTACACTCCTTCCACAGGGAGAATCCAATCAATTTTTTTAATTCTTGAATCTACAATAGGATTTAAATTCCAGGTTGTTGAGAGAAGATCATCACCATTGATTGCAAGAGAATTTACCCGATAAGAAACATCTTTAAGGACGTTTCCCAGAACTACTCTCTTATGATTTGTTAAATCATTAAAAATTCTGTCATTTCTCTCCCTCAATATACCAAACAACATTACAAAAGGCATTTCTAATAAGGTGAGCACTCCTATTCTTACCTTTAGCCAACGCCATACAATTTTTCAGTTCTTCCTGAAGAGGACGGACACAATGATCTCTGATGCCAAGTCTGAATTTTACTGATCTCCAAATCCATTTCTAGTAGCGGCACCCAAAAAACAGGTGGTCTATATCTTCCCCATGAGCCCAGCAAAGAACACAACTTGATGGAATTATCATACCTCTTTTGCATAAATTGTTCATGGTCATTAACTTAAAGTTAATGGCCAACCAGGTACAAAAGGATTGCTTAGGAATATTACCCGAATTCCAAACAAAAGAGCACCAATCAACTTGAGGATATGAAATTTTAAGAACTGACCAAGCTGATTTTTGAGTGAATTTCCCATTGTTATCAGGTTCTCAGTGTTAGATGAAGCAAAGAACAGAAATCCGAAAATGATGAAAATGGCAAGAGAATTGGACTCGAGGCACGTAATCGTTGTCTTTAAAACGCTATTCGCTCCCTACTCGAGTAAATCTTCGAGTTTGCAAAAGGGTTCCAGCGAGACGTTTCCAGGATACAACGAGCCCAATCTCTTGGATGCGATCCGTTACTTTGCAACAGTAGAGGATCGCCCCAGAAAACTCAATCCGATGGAGTACCACCAAAAGAAGATAGCAAGAGGAATTCTCAAGATTTATGCAAGGATTCCGATGGATTTCAGAGTGTTTAAATCTGTGTCCTAAGGCCTCCTTATATAGAAATTTCAATATGACTGTTGGACCAACAGTCATATTTTGGACGGCTCAGATCTTTCAAAGATCTCAACCGCTACATCCAATTTGCATGAAAGGTTGTAACTTTTCAATTCAAATTGACGGTTATACACCTTTATAAGCGGTTATAAAGCGGTTGGGTACAACGGTCAACGTTTGACCAATCCGTTTGGCCCAATAGACCGAATTGACCGTTGAATAGTGACCCATTAGGCCCGACCCAACCACGAATAATCGTGTTGGATCTGCATGGTCAAAATTCAAACCTCTCCTTGCGACGATGCGCGTCTGCAAAGTGCAAAGTGCGTCTTGGCTAAGCATAATCGCGCGCCGCCTTGCGTCATTATTGTTAAACAATAATAGAAGGTGAAAGGTTCTATATAGCCTAGGCACTATTTATTTTACCAATGTGGGACTATTCATTTGCATATAAAACTTGAGAATAACTATTGCCTAAAAACCAACCAAAACTAAGAAATCAAATAAAGTTTTATTTTCTTTAAATTATTAAAAATATTTATTATATTAATAATAAATATAACAATCCCCACAAATTTCAAATGAAATAAAGACACTGTATCAAAATATGTGCATACCATGAAAAGGTACCTTTTGGGTTTGAACCTTCACTTAGTGTAAACTTATCAAAGTCTTATCAGGGTGCACAGAGACCATAGTCTTGTACTGAGAACCCTATATGACATGGCCGGATTAATAACACACATATATTTTTCTTTAGTTCGAGGTTTCTTTTAAGCTAGCACTATTATGGCCTTGTGCTTATACCACAGTTTCATGAATGTTTTTTTGAGAAAAACCATAATCTCATAGGAAGCGGCCGCACCTCCACATTCACATAGGTAAGTCTGTCGAATATGTTTCTGTAACCAAACACATTAACATAAAATGTTACAGACTTATTATGAGTATGTACTCATCCTTCTCTTTGTCATTACAGATTCCAAGCACTTGACACCTGTCTTGGGATGGACATTTTAGCTAAATTAAAGTGCTTCTAATCATCACTCTCATGTCGTACTCTTCCATTGAACTTAAGGATTTGGTGAACAAATATTAAGTTGGATTTTTGACATAGGTGATCAACTATATGGTTTTAGTCCTATCCCGATAGATGTTTTCTTTACCAATTCTCTAGAAAGTCCTTTGGTAAATGGATCAGCCAAATTATTATTGGTCCAAATTGAGTCTATCCGAATTACTCCATCCTTGAGTAATTCCATGTATAGTAGATGGATTGAGAAGATTCCATCTGCGATTGCTAATAACATCACTCACTTTAGTGTTCTCAGCTAATCCAGATTGAAATATAAGCCTTCTACTAAATCTCGGGATCAAAGATTCCCCTTTAATCCACGGATCTAACCAAAAATAGTTTGTGCACCATTACCCAACCAAATTCTAAAATTTCCAAGTATCATATCTCTAGCAGATAAGATGCCTTTCGAAGCCCATGAAAGATCTCGAGGTATTGAGCACCTCCAAATGCTCTGGTTTCCCAAGTATTTGGCCCTCTTAGCAGAGGTCTACATAGTTTCTCTCGTAGAAATATCCCAGAATAGCTTCAGCATACCAGCGGAATTCTAATCGGCAATGCATCTTATGCCCAATCCATCTTCTTCCTTCGGCCTACAAATACTCTTCCAATTTATAGGATACATAGATTGTCCGAGGAAAGGCCCCTTCCAAAGAAACCTGCAAAAGATACTCTCAATTTCTTTACTAGTCTTCTAAGGAGGTAAAAAGCTCCAGTTCAATACAATTGGAAACTGTTCAATACGGATGTAATAAGGTTCAATCTGCCCACATACGATAACAAATGTCCCTTCCAGCTCTCCAGTCTGTCCCTGATTTTTTGAATCAGAAGCAAACAAAGAGTATTAGTCATTCTAGCAGCAAAAAGTGGAATACCAAGGTACTTTATTGGAAGAAAATCTTCTTTAAAGTTCAAGGCATGAATAATTTCAGCTTTCGAGTTGCACGCCTGCCCGAACACCAAAGCGCTCTTACAGTCATAGCCATCATACCCGAGAAGCCATGAAAGTAGCATAGAGGCTTCCTAATTTCTTTAGCTGACTCAACAGCATCTTCCAAGAAAAGGAGGAGATCATCTGGGAGCATGAGATGGGATATGATATGGCCTCTCATAAGAGATGGAATAACAACCTTACCTTCTCCAACTCGCTCTTCCAAAATACAGGTGAAGGTTTCCATAACAAGAGTAAATAACAGAGGCGACAACTGGTCCTAAACCGTTCAAATTCTTTAATGCGTGGTGCTCTCAGCTTGGACTTAGTGATATTGTTAAGAACTCTTGGAGTATAAATGTTGATGGGACTCTTTTGTATGGGCTCCAACAAAAGCTTAAGAACTTGAAGATTGCAATCAGATCTTAGAACTCTAATGAATAAGGCTCCATTCCAATTAGTGCAAGATGCTAAGATTAGTGTTACTAAGATCCAAAATGTAATCCAAAGAGACCCACTTAATGTCGATCTAGCCGCACACGAAAGATCTGCCTTGGTTATCCTTACCAGGGTATTCAACACAAACATTCAGAAACTTATTTTTCCATAGCACATTACTCAAAACTTGATCTAACCTACATAGGATACGCCGAAGTCCCATTGACCTGTTGGTCAAAGAAAGTAGGTTACCAAGCGCTCTCAGATCCGAGAGTCCACACACCTCCAAACAGTTTTTGAACTGATTAAGAATATAGGTAGGGACCTTTTTGCCACCAATTTTTTCATTGTTGCTTCTAGGACAATTGAAGTCACCAGAACCAACCAAGGGACTGAAATATTTGGAGTAATATTAACAAGAGAATTCCAACACTGAATGAGTTGGTCAGTGGTTACAACCTTCTGAATATCAGCGTTCCAGATCCCACAAGACCCAGACCCGCCCATAAGAATGAGATTCATAATTTTGGAAGCCCATCCAATTTCTGTTTATAGATCTCATAATTTTATCTCGCTTATTCCGAGTAATTTTAGTCTCCATGAGGCATAAAATTCCCAAATCCTGCTCACGAATTAACCGATGCACCTCTCTTCTTTTAGTATGTTGATTGAGCCCACGGGCATTCCACGACCCACAATTCATTGCAGTGGTAATTGTTACTGGCCAGACCAAGCCACGGCCGTGCCCCTAACTCTACCAACATGCTTAGAGTGATTACCTTTCTTCTTGTTTGGACCTTTATATGTGGCCATGATTTTAGAAGGGAAATTTGCATTTTTGGCACTATAAGCTTGCTTATTTGAAGAAACGGTCCTATAATTTGAAACTTTGCAAAATAGGCCAGCTCCAAGCTAAGTCGTTTCCATGTCAGCACCGATCTATTTTTTTATTGTTATATGTTTACTTTTCATTAAGAAAATAAAAAGAAGATGAAAAAGAGAAGAAGAAAATAAAAATATAGAACAAATAAAAGCGATCGTCATCTTAAGATAGCGGCCCGCTATCTTACAATATTTTTAAAAGACAAAAGAAAATAAAAAAAGATGAAGAAGTAGATAGAAATTTAGATCAAGCAAAAGCGTCCACTGACTTAAGGTAGCGGTCCTATTAAAGTGATAGGAATTTGCTATCTAAGATAGCGGTATTAGAGAGTATCTTATTTGATAACTATTACACTTTAATTATCTCAACCAACTATCTTAAAGCGAACTGCTCACTTATGATAGTGAGCCGTTATCTTAAGATATTAGTAAGCCACTATCTTAAGATGACAGTCGTATTAGACTGTACCTTATTTGATAACTAGTACATATTAACAAACTATCTTAAAGCGGGCGGTTAATTTAAGATAGCTAGCCGCTATCTTCAGATGACAGTCGTATATTAAGATAATGCCAAGATAGCGGCCGCTTTTGTTTGTTCCATATTTTTATCTTTTTCTTTTGTCTTTAATCTTTTTTTTATTTTCTACTTTATTTTAGAAATTTAAGCTGAGTCACAATTGATTTAGATAACTACAATTGGTTAATTAAATAATTACAATCCGTTGAGATAACTAATATGTGGTAGTTATCAAATAAGGACGACAAAAAATAATAAAATATATATATATATATATATATATATATATATATATATATATATAATGAAAAAACAAGTAGGTGCTGATGTGAAAACGGCTTGGCTGGGAGCTAACTTATTCTGCAAAGTTTCAAATTATAGGGCCGTTTTTACAAATAAGTAACCTTATAGGGCCAAAAATGCTAATTTCCGATTTTAGAAATAGATGCTACTTTTACTCTGCTATTATCAAAGACTCCAGAAGTCGTCAAGTCAGCCATCAAAGAATTATCAAAATTTTTATTAGATATCACTTCCTCAAAAGTCGGTTATTAAGATCCTCTTACATCTATTGAATTTGAAATCCTAGAGACGCTCTCTGAGCTAGATGCAGGCGTGAAAAGAGTGGATTCCTATATAGGATTTTCTCGCTCCTCAAAATTAGGAAACCTATTATGTTTAAAAGGAATTTTTGGATTCTTTTGCATACAAACCTCTGAGTTATGAGTATTTATTCTGCAGCCCTTACTTTTGTGGTCCAGTTTCATATACTCTGGAGCGGTTAATTAGCTGTCAATTTATGGATAGAAGGACTATTTTGCCCTTAATAAAATCAATATTCTAAAAATACTACCATTCTAAAAGGCTCTTCATTCATTTATATTTACAAGTCATGCCATTAAAGTTTACCATCATTCTAGAAGGACATTCATTCACCTTTACTTACAAGGACGGAAGGACTATTTTGCCCTTAATGAAACGAATATTCTAAAAATGCCACCATTCTAAAAAGGCTCTTCATTCATCTATATTTACAAGTCATGCCATTAAAGTTTACCATCATTCTAAAAGGACATTTATTCACCTTAATTTACAAGTCATGCGGTTATAGTTTACCACCATTCTAAAAGGAGTACCTTTAAATCCACTCACAAAATTTGAGTTCACCCATACTGAAACACATCGACTGCAATGAATCAGATGATGGAGATTGTTTATTGTCTCAATCTTTCATAAGATCGATCTTTAGATCATGGGTGTACCATCAGACGGTCGATTTTTTATTTCATGTGGTACATGCCCATAAAAGTGACCTTAAAATCAATTTTAAGTATGCACGTGATGTAAAGGTCACTTTTCTGAGATGTGTGCCAAGTGAAATAAAACACTAACCTTCTAATGGTACGCCGATAATCTCAAGATCCATCGTATGAAATATTGGGAGGATAAATAATCTCCATCATTCAGTTCAATTCAATCAATGTGTTTCAGCGTGGGTGAACTCAAAGATTCGGTGGGTAGATTTAAAGGTACTCTTCTAAAAGGTCCTTCATTCACCCATCAGATTCAAGACCCATCAGATGAGTGATTCCCCCATTAAAGCATGCCAACGTTTGGACAAATACTCAACCAATGGAGGATTTGTGGCAAACGACACAATTATTCTTGTAAAGAAAACGTTCAATCTACATGTTCTACTCAAAATACCTGACCCTCCAATTTGCTATATGATTTAAGACCCATCAGATGAAAGACCGATTGGTATTGGCCGATACTTACCGATACGATTTTTTTCTCGATATTGGCCGATACTTACCGATACAATTTTTTTTCATGTTTTTAAAAAAGACCGATTTGGTATTAGTGGTATCGTATCCATATCAGCCGATATGTATCGGTGCAAGATGGACCAATACCTGATACCGATACTAATACCCCGAGTGCAGGTCGCCTTGATTTTTGAGGAGTTAAAAATCAAATAGGGTACTAGTGTGGGCAGCCGAAGATTCGGTCTCCGTACTTAGTGGGTCCACAATTAAAACCGATGACTGCCTTGAATGGGATGATGTAGATCATTTTACGTCCCAATCTTCCATACAAGAGATCTTGAAATCCTGTCCCACCTATCAGATGGCCAGATGTTGATTTCACATGGCACATGTCTTCAAAAGTGATCATGATTAGGTCACTTTGGGGGATGTGTTTCACAGAGAATCAATATCTGACCGTATGATGGGGGGTCCATGATGTCCATATCTATAATGTGGAAGTTTGGGACAAAAAAAAATGATAGAATCTTCTCCTTTAAATAAATGTAGCCAATCAAATAATGGAGAACCTGATTGGACAGTCATAGATTAGTCATTAGTGGGCATGCTCATCACCCATAAAATATTTTCAAAACTATCTTTATACTCCAAAAATGCAGGGTATACGACAATGCCCAGAAATGGAAATCTATAAAATGTCATTGAGGATAAAATATGTGCCAGAACCTGAATGAAGTGCCTTTTAGAATGGTGGTATTTTTAGAATCACTACAAAAAGTCGTCTCCAAAGATGTCTAAGCCGTCTCCAATACTATTGGAGACAACTTCCATGTAGTCTCCAATAGCCCCGTCTCCAATGTCTTTGGAGACCAAACATTGGAGATGGCTTTTGGTCGTCCCCAATACTTGAGCTTATTGGAGACCACCATAAGCCGTCTCTATTGACATATCAACGCATGTTGGAGACAGTTTTCAGCCGTCCCCAATAACAATCTTCTACTATTGGAGACGGCTTGAAGCCATCTCCAATAACTTTTCTTTTGTTATTGGAGACGGCTACTAGCCGTCTCCAATAAGTTTTACTCTATTATTGGAGACGGCTTTTGGCCGTCTCCAATGAAAATTTTTATTTTTTTAATGCTATTTTTTTCCCAGTACACATTCATAATTTGTAAATAATATAAAAATAATAATTATTCTATTTTATATTTATCATAAGAAGAACGATACGATGATTTTCGTACTGGGAGGAATATTCTTGTAAATAATATAAAAAACCAATTATTCATACACGGATATCCATGCTCTTAAAGTACAAACAAATTATGTAATACTTGACAACAACAAAAGAAAGAACTGAAATTCCAACAAAAAATAAATTATGAATAAACTACGAAACTACTGAGGCCAATTTGACCAATCTCTATCTATAGGTTCGGTAGGTAAGACAGTACATGCAGCTCTCCGCGTATTTCACATGATCTTCCGGCTGAGGAAGACGCATCGCTATACCTATATAAAGCATATAAGATCATATAGCTATTAGAATTTAAGGATCCACCAATTAACAATGAGTAAATGAAGATCTAGAAATAAATAAATAATTCACCAAGCTCATATGCTTTAGCGGCAACATCAGCAGCTATTTTAGCAGATATTTTTCTTATATTTGTGAAAGGCGGATAGATCAACCCCTTATTAAAGTTCTCCTTGTGAACCTGTCGAGCTAAAGGTTCCGCTGTTTCGAGAAAGAAAAAAGGGATTATTATGACATGCGAATTGCACATATATAATAAATTACTAGATGAAAAAGCTGACTGCTTATTTCAGAATCAAAGCGAAAAAATTAGAACTACCTGTCCTCAAAGCCTAGTTCAATGCTAAAGAAAAAAAACATGAAAATTAGAATTCCCTTTGTTTTTAATATGTACACTTACAGTCTGCCAAAAGCATGTCATTGTGGACACGGATTGCTCCCGAGATCACTAAACCCAAACCAAGTCCCGAGAAAATATAAGCATTATTTGCTTGCACGATTAACAAAAGATAAAAGAAAATAAAAGACCAACCAAGGAGATGTCATACATCTCATCTAAATTTGCAAATTTATCTATCCAAACTAATCCATTAAAAGGAAAGAAAGAAATAAAGTTTTACTTAGCCAGGAATATGAAGTTTCTCATTGTATTCAACAAGATCAAATGGGTTGTGCCACTTTGAATTAAACAATCATGTGGACCAAGGTTTTTCTCTTCTTCTGGGATCTGAGGCAATTAACAAAGCTCAGAACTATTTCAAACAATCAGCTAGCTATAATTCCCCTTGACTACTTTATCTCTTTCTTGAAGGTATTCTTGTGTAAAATTGAAAAAGGAAAACAGAATGCAATAACAATTCAGACATGAATAAAAGGCACAAAACTATAAGGTGGCGTTTAGAAAAGTAAAAAATACTGGAAATGAAAACGAATTCCTAGCTTTTCTGCCATTTGGATAGAAAAATGGTAGTAGATATTAGCGCAGGAAATTAAGCCAATTTCCATAAATGGTGGATATCGATTTCTTCCCAAAAAAGGAAATCAGGTTTCCACAGTTTTTGCCACACAAGAGCTTGGAATAAAGAGCATCTTGTCCTAACTCTAACGAATTAGCTCAACATTAAAAATCAACAGACATACCTCTTCTACGCTCAATGTCCAGTATTGATCATTTATGTTTTCAATCTTTTCACTGGATGGAAAAATCTGCAAGAACACAACCAAAGAATACCACCTAAATGAACATTAAAGAAAATATAATAGGTCTAAATCAATCTCTTAAAAGTTTCAACTATGGCTTGCATCTCAGACAAAGGGAAGATTAACAAAAAAAGGTTGAGATATTTTCTTGTTCTCTGCCGATAACAGTTTTTTTTTCTGTAATAAAAAATGATAAAAATAGCAGGGCTACAATCAAGCCTGTAATTGATCCAGCCAATTATGAACAAGTCTCATAGGTCCATCCCTGATTGGGAAAATCATAAGCCAAGCCAAGGCTATTTTAATCATTTGTCATAAAATTCAGTTCACAATCAAATGCAATGGAAAACACAGCATAAACAGAAAAATATAAGAACAAGACAATACCTTATAGATCTTGTGATAGAAAGCCTCAAGCAATCGAAGCTCTGCATTAGGATGTGAGAGCTCAACCAATTTCAAAATGCAGGCAACCGGTATATTGTTATTCACGGTAATCGTGAAGAACAATTTGAGATCTTACTATATGTATGAACTAATAAGAAAATTGTGCAAAAAGACGAAAAAGAGGAATAAAATACACACACACAATGAATGTGTGTTAAATATAATGAATGTACCAGTTGTTAAATATTAAAACATAATGAAAATTAACAAATTTCAAAAAGGAAAATATTTGTGTTATGTTGCATATAATTAACAGTTATAATTATGTGTCTATACATAAACAACAGCCAGTATAAACCATTCACATACATAGAAGTAGGACAGCGCATTCTTCATCGCCCACAATAAATAACTGGGTCATGGGTCATAGTACCTGCCACACATTGCAATTATTTTACTCCCACTTACATTAATTCAATATACCCCTTTGCTACACTGCTACATTGCTCCTCCTCCCCTCACATAGCCACTGGAACATGGTAGGGAGCAGACAAATGTATCGCCCCATAAGGGTCCCTGGAGAAAGTCTTCGATTTTTTGAAAAAGTCGAAGACTTTGTGACTATTCTTCAATAGGTATCCACAAAGGTTTTAGTACCAGATTGGGTGCCAGACTGGTAATTATATGGTGAGAAAGAAGAAACTACCTGATGACAAGTAATCTTTGGATTGGGCTCTGTTGGGTGGCAATTAATACTTTCTTTATACACATGGCAATTCAGAATGCTCAATTCATGTGATTCTTCTACAGAACCAACTTTCCCAATTTAAAATCATTTTTATCAGTTGATTCCCCATTGGTCACAATATTGTCATCCTGGAAGGGTGAAATGGGGAAAAAATAAAGCTAATAATGATTTTAGCAAAAAAAATATTTTGAGATTATATGATCAGAGAGAACAACAATTACTTGACCACAACTAATATTTAGATTGGGCTTTGTCTGGTGGCAATCAATAGTTTCTTTTATGAACATGACAATCTGCAATGCTCAATTAGCTTGATTGATTTACGGACCCATCTTTCTCCAATTTCAGATCACTTTAATTAGGTGGTTCCTCATGCTCTCAATATCACCATCCTAGAAAGATGAAACATGAACCAAACTCAAGCTTAGATCAATTTTACCATAAAATAGTTTTGAGTTTATTGGGTCAGAGTGAAAAACAATTACCCTAACAAAATTTATCTTTGAGCTGGGATCTGTCTGGCTGCAATCAACAGTTTTTTCATTAACATGGTCATTTGTGATGCGCAATTGGCTCGATTGATTTAATGACTCAACATTCTCCAATTCCATATCATTTTTTTCGGCCGATTGATCGGTTTTAAAATGTATTCTTGTAAGTGCACAAGATCTGCTATAGCACGATGAAATCAAGGGTATCGTACCCACAGGGAAGCGCGTAAGTTGATTAATTTCTAAACAGAAAGGACGCCCAAGGAAGTACCAAGGGAGAGAAAGTCGATTTATCACACAATTACCACACAATTCTATATGCAATAAAAGAAAAATAATCTAAGCCAGAACAAATTATGATAAAGAAAATGACAGTTTAAGAATTGATCAAGGAGTTAGCTAATCCCTAGATTCGTAACTTTTCTACCATTAAACTCACAATTTCATATTGCGTCAAAATACCATCATTTATTAAGAAAACAAATGAATAGAGAAGAACATGACTATTAATCCGACATACCCTATCTAAAAACTATGACTCAGCCTATCATTGCAGTATGAATCATGTTAAAAGCATAACATATCTCAAAATTTTAAGTCACGAAAATGATAAATCAATCATTCTGTAGCCTAGATCAGCCTGCAGGAAAAAATCTAGATGGAGTGCCTCTTTTACGGCCGTTGAAAACCACGATGAACGGTTGTAAACGAGGACTCGATAATATTCAATTAAGTACACACTTTTGATAGAATGATTCAATGATAGTACTATGAAATTGTAGAATTAATAATAGAACAGTTACTTATCTAAGGTTCGTTTCCTCCTTGAGAAAGTGGTTTTAGCCGCTCATCCTCGGTGTACAAGCCCGTTGTAGATCCAAAGGCATCATCTCAATAATATTATTTTATTTATCACAAAATTTTTCCTTATAATGCTTTTGTTCCTAGATACAATCTATGCTTAACAGTTGTAAAGAAGAAGAAGAAGTAGTATCAAAACCTAATACAATCTACTAAGAGAAGAAGAAAGACCTAAAAACAAAAGAGAGAATAAGAGCCAAGAAAGCCAGCCCCCAAACCCTAAGCCATAGCTTTATTTAGATAGGGGGCAGACAACATATTATCTCTAATAGGCTCAATCGATTGAGATTTAAATCTCAATCGATTGAATTCAAATTTGAAATAAGACGGGCAAAGCTGTCTCTCTTGTCAATCGATTGAGATTTAGTTCTCAATTGATTGACACATTGGGGCACAGTCTTCATTCTCTTGGAGGATGCTGGACTAATTCACGGATTTTGATGCTTCTTTTGACCTCTTGGTCCACAATTTTTGTGTAGCCTTTAATTGTCATTTTTTACGCTCTTTAACGATCCAACGGTCAGAAACACCTACAATCACTAACATTATATAACAGCCGTCAGATACTCTCATCGAAAACTAAATGTAGGAATTAAGATGCGAAATATGGTCATATTTCAGCACCGATCACACCCCCAAACCTACACTTTGCTAGTCCTCGAGCAAAGAGAATGAAAAATAACTAACAATTATCAAATGAATGCCACTTTCGTAGGGAGCACGATTGCATTTAGCATATGCAATAAGCCTTTAAACTCCTAGGTGATCCCTAGTGGAGGAGTTGTGTCTCCTAAAGGTTTCCAGTGAAGATACCTACAAACTTTATAAACTAATAAATTTCATAATTGTAATCATGCCCTTAGGTAGTTAAATGCCCGTAAAATTTTTATAAAATGCTCCCTACCATGCTAATTTTATCCATACTCATTTAATTCAATCCATTATTTTTCCAATAACTCATGATTCATGCCCCAAAGTGTAATGCACTTACCACTGCTAGAATTCCTTCATCAGAGAATAAGTTCAAACTAGGAGTCTTTAGATCCCATGTCCTGACTCAATCCTCACCGTAGGTATACACTCAAAATAACATCGCTCCGATGAATGATTTATATTTTCATCCACATGTGAGATGAAGTTACAATGCAAATTAGAAAAATCTCACATGATATAAGAAAGACGATGCATCAAAGAATTTAATAGTGATCTCATAAGGCATGATGTTTGTATCCTAAACATGTTATACCAAGTACCATAGTCATTGCATCATCACTCTCCACAAGGCATTTATCAATCGAAATCTGATCACGAAGTTCTTTTCTATGGTTGTAATAGGGCTCGGGTGAAGGTTATAAAAGAAAGGGAATTCGGAGATCAAATTTCTCTGAAAAATTGGAAAAAGAAATACACTTTGATTTTCTAACTTTATACTTTTTCTTTCTCAGATTTTTTAGAATTTATCTTTTTTTTTTTTTTTTTTTTTATCAACTTTTCTCCTTCTTTTCATTCCTTTCTTTTTCTTTTCTTTTTCAACACCACCATCTATTTTCACATATTTCTCTCTTGCACATATTTATATTTTTCTTTTTCTTTTTCTTTTTCTCTCCCCTTTTTCAAATATATTTATGTCATTCCCTGCAAGCATTACTACCATACCTCTCTTTTTCCTCTTTTACTCTCATCCCTCTTTCCTAATTTCTCAGAGATTGAAGGGTAAGGTTTTGTATATATATATTTTTTAAACTGGTGTGGGCTATGATAAATATAGCTTAACAAGGAATATTTAGGACAATTTTTTTTTTTTTAAGGCTCAAAGGGGGTGCAACAAGGTAAATCAATATAAGGTGGGGCATTTTAGGCACAAACGAGCCAAAAATGACTTTTGATCATTTCCTTTCACAATGATAATGATGCTTATTTGTCTTGAGTTTAAACGCAATGAGTTTTAGTATAATGATATAAAGCATGCGAAATAAACAAATCGAGATAAAATGTATGAGATTTCAACTATTAAGCATGAATTTCAAAGATATTCCGAATTTATTTTAGCACTCTTCAAGAACGAGGAAAAAGTTTCAAAGCTCATGGGGTTTAGTCTTTCTTAAGATCCTAGAATTCCAAGTTCTAGTTTAATTCTCAGACTTTGGAATTAAAACATGGTAATAGTGCAAGATTTTTCGGACAAGGATCATGAAAATCATTATTCAACACATTTTGAAATTAATGAGCATTTGTAAAATAAACCTGGTACTGAGATAATTCCTTTGTGAATTTTCGATTATTAACATTTCAAGGTCATGAAATTACAATTCGGATTTTAGAATTTTACCAGAGATCAGTCAATCGATTGACTTATTGACCTCAATCGATCGACTAATGCATGATTCCAATAGGTATGAGATTGACAATTCTACTGTCAATCGATCGATTGGTTCAAATCAATCGATTGACAGTCTTTAACCTGTTGAAAGTTTCTGGGTTGATTTTTCTCAGTCGATCAATTGAGAATATGGTCTCAATCGATTGACTGCTACTCTTTTCAACTCCGAAAACAGCCCTTGAAAAATATATATATATAAATATATATTTTTCTCAATGATTTTTTTTTTTCATCTAATACACTACAACACCCCTAAACCTGAATCTTCCAATGTCCTCATTGGATGCATTTTTGCATGAGACCCCCAAACCTGTTAAATGCAATCGAGGACCAAGAAGGCTGACCATGTGAAAGGTATTGGGATTTGAACATTAAAACTTAAAACAGAGACATTTAACTAAATTAAAATTTTATTAAAATTGCAAATTACTACAATTATTGAAAACATAATGAACTAATTAAAATAACCTAATTTAAAAACAATAAAAAGAAAATAAACTCGAAAAAACTAAAAATCTAAATCCTAAACCACTCCTATCCCTTAGTCATCATTGGAGGCTATCCCTTGCTTCGGTTTCGGGAATGCATAACACCACATCTCCTCAATGATTCCGACCTTGTCGGGTGGTGGTATGGGGGCTTGTGGCGGTGATGTTGGTGGGATAGGAGGCGACAGTACGAGTGGCGGTTGCGGATTCAATTTCGCCCATAAGTAGGTTTGAATCAAATTCATTGTCAGGTCCTTTTCGGCTTCGACGGAGTGAGCAAAATGTGGACGGATATGTGGGAGCGAAGTCGGGTGTGGAGATACCAAGTCAAGATCAATGACTTCTCGATTTGATAAATCGAGGGGTTGCTGTGACGATTCTCAACACAACTTTTTCCTTGCCGGTTCAGCAAGGCATTTGGCTGCAAAACGGGTGTGGTATCGGATTGAAGCCATGGCACGAAGTTAGGGAAGATGATTGTTCTTCTTGACTGAAGGGATAAGTTAGGGAAGATGATTGTTCTTCTTGACCGAAGGGATAATTTAAAGGCGTAACCTAGGGGGGGTTTAAATAGAGAATAATTTCCTAAAACTTGGGACTCTAAGGATGACTCAAATCTGGATTTTCGATGTTGAATGACGTTTTCTTTTTGGAAACTTCATCAGTCGATCGATTGAGTCGGTGGCCTCAATCGATTAAGAAACCAAAAGTTACTTTTCGCAGAGAGTTTTTTATTTCAATCAATCAAAGCAATTTTGGAAATTATTGTTCCTGAGCATCAATCGATCTAGATTTTCATTTCGATCGATTGATTTTATCCCATGTGTAGTTGTGTACTACCCAAATTAAGTCAACAGGCCTCGAATTTTGAGAAATATATGCAGTCTTTACCACTATCTGGGCAAAGTTGATCGATTGAAAGTTATTTTTCAATCGATTAACAGTTGGGAATTTCCATGCAAGACTTCAGAAGTAAAAAATCTCAATCGATTGAAAAGTTTCTATCAATCGATTGACTGATGAATTTGTGCACTAATCCAAAATTTCACAAAAATAATAACACATCAAATCTACCGATTCATATTCATTCAAGCTTGATTCAATTGCAAAACGTGACCCCATCACTACAAAATCTAAATTACTACCCTACATCCTAAAACTAACAATCAACAAAAGCAAATACTAAATCAAGCATAAAACAAACACTAAGACAACTGAACTGCACACTAAACAACCACACTAAACACTAAACAATCAAACTAAGCATCATCATAATTGATGAGTACTGAAAAATGAGAATATTTCACCCCTAAATACCTATATTTAGCTGTCCGATGAAGGCTATCTGATAAGATTTATTAGATTTGAAGTGTTTCAGGTAAATATGAGCCAAGTATAGAAAACAGTGCAAGAATTCTGAATATAATGCAAAAACACTGCAATTTCGGGTAATCAAGAACTTGGTGCGACTTGCGGCTAAATTTGGACCTTCAAGACGGCCGAATTACAAAATTGTCAAAACATGAAAGTTGTAGATCTTTTCGTCAGCTTTCCAACGGCGTAAGAATCGTCTCAATCCGAGTTCGGGACAGAAAGTTATGGCCGAAATACCGAAGCAGTGTCTGAACCACAAGAAATGCTGATTTTCACGGATTTCTGGGGTCGATGCATCGACCCTACAGGTCGATTAATCGAGCAGGAATAGCAGTCTGACACGATTCTGACACTAGAAACGTGATTTTGAGGATTTTCTGTCGGCTCGATGCATCGACAGCTCTGGGTCGATTAATCGACCCTAGAAACTCCTACAGGAAACCTTTATGCGGAATCATCTATTTAAAGACTCAAACACTTTGGGAAAAAGTAGTAAACGTAGAGGAGTAGAGAGTAGAGTAGAGAGTAGATTAGGGATCTTTTTAGAAATAGAATTAATTTTAGGAATTAGTTTTAGTTTTTAGTATTCTTAGTTTTTAGCCATTATTTTTCATAGAAATAGGAAGTTTTTTTTATTTCTTTTTGAGAGCTTTGTTCTTTAATTTTTCAGTATTCAGTTTATAAATTTTGTTCAAAGTTTATTTCTGCATTTATTTCGTTTCTGAAGATTATCATCCGTTTAAAGTTTGAGGTAATTTTAATTA
This sequence comes from Chloranthus sessilifolius, assembly GCA_021018995.1. Taxonomy (NCBI): domain Eukaryota; kingdom Viridiplantae; phylum Streptophyta; class Magnoliopsida; order Chloranthales; family Chloranthaceae; genus Chloranthus; species Chloranthus sessilifolius. Next base: position 121,458,769 of record CM037592.1, read on the forward strand.
ATGTTATTTTCCCGTCTTTATTTATTTATGTCATTTATTTACAATATGTGTGGCTAAATTTATAGGGATGGGGATCTAATGATTCCCATCCGAGGGATGTACTTTTAATGATATAAAATTAGGGATTAAAATATGAGATTTTAAATTTATGGTTGTTGTGCTATCATGAATGGATGAAATCCCCGCCACTATCCGGGATCGCGTGTGCCGAGTCATGCCCGGGATCTCAGTTCTGTGACGGTAATTTTACCCTATCATTGTTATGGTCTTTTTGTTTTTATCGTGTGGATTTAATTACGATTATGTTCTGGGATCGAGTGTGCCGAGCCATGCCCTGGATCTTGGTTACAGAATGGTAATTCTATCTTAAATAATCCCTAATCTGAATAAAGTGCGCCACTTGATTTCAGATTTGTAAGTGGTATTCTTGTTGGAATTTTCACCCACTTTGGGGATGGTTTTTATTTGAACCTGAGATCATGCGTGTCTAGCCGTACCCTTGATCCCAGATCTAGATATATGAAAATCATCTAAGTCCTGATTGCAGGGATGCAACGTGGAACCTATTAGGGTGTTGACCATTGATCTTCCATAAAAGATGTTTGTTACCAATAAAATATCTCATAAGTTAATCCTTAGATTTATATTATAGGAAGAACGGACCAAAGATGGGAGGATTTAGTATCTTCATCTTTATCATCATCTTAACTTTTATTTGTGAATCATCAATTAAGTCTTATTTTTGTAGTCATTAATTACCATCTCACCAACCACTTAAATCATAAAATTGGTAGAATACTGTTAGATCTTAATAGATTTCTAGAATTACTTGTCTCTTTTAGATATTTCAACATTAATCCTCGTGGGAACGATCTCGTACTCCGCACCCACTATATACAAACCGATTCGTGCACTTGCGAGTAAAACATACATTAAAAAATCACATCAAGTTTTTGGCGCCGCTGCCGGGGATTAAATTTAGAAAATCTGAATTTTTGGTAGACAGTAAATTTTAGGAATTTTCGAGGATTAAAATAGTATTTCTGCTTAAATAAATTAAAAAAAAAAAAAAAAAAAAAAAAAAAAATTTCTGGAGGTCGATGCATCGACCCAAACTGTCGATGCATCGAGTTGTCCTCGATTGATCGAGTTATACTCGATTAATCGATTTTAAAAAAAAAAAAAAAAAAAAAAAAAAAAAAAAAAAAAAAAAAAAAAATTCCTGGAGGTCGATGCATCGACCCACACTGTCGATGCATCGAGTTAGCCTCGATTGATCGAGTTATACTCGATTAATCGATTTAAAAAAAAAAAAAAAAAAAAAAAAAAAAATTTGCTGAAGTCATGTCAATGCATGGATTCAATCTAAACTCATGTGCTATTTGTGGAAATTCGATGCACATTTCACCTATGTGTCCCTTGAATAACTCAAATTTTTACCCTGAACAAGTCCAACCAAATCCGGTTTGGAACACTCATGACTGGCAGAGTCAATCTAATGACATGTGGGGTTTTAATCAACCTCTAACGTGTGATATGATGCCGTACAATGATCAAAATTCTTATCCCAACAAATTTCCTTATGAGTTTTCACAGCAAACTCAATACTTTCAAGACACAAACTCATATGAACCAGTCCAAAATCCTTCTTACTCCTTAGAATATTTAAAAGGTTTGGTGCAATACTCAAAGAATTTCTAGGATACAATCTCAAGTTAGTCAGATGATCGAGTACTTACAAAGGAAAGTTGAAATAGAGGAGTCCCTCATTGATACCGATCAGAATAAAGAACATCTTCAAGAGGACTCATCTGATTTTGTTCAAGAATATGAGGATGACCAATTGGTCACTACGCTTGAGAATGACATAACGAGCGTTGAGGTAGTGCAAGTGCAGGAGAAGAGGAAATGGAATGGAACGATACTTATGTCGAGGAGGGAATTGAGAATCAAATTGAGATGAAAGAAAAAGAAAATGACACCCTTACAACACCTGATAAGGGAAACATAACTTTTTTCGATGAGTGTGAATTCGGTTTAGGGAAGAAAGAGGAATTTCAAATCTGTTGCCCATTCGTTGAATACATAGATAATCAACAGAATGCCGAAAAAAGATTCATGGGTTTGAATCTGAAGTGTGATTTTGGGAATGCCAAGTACAGGGTAGAAATGGACCATAATGGTGACACTTGGACACACCATGGGGGTGTAACTACGCCCTTGAAAAGAGAAATACCGAGACGGTTAAATAAATCGCTGATCCTGCTTAGAAATTTTTTCATGAAGATTTGGGATCCTGGTGGACTCGGAATGAATTTACACCTTGTAGATTAATTTCGCATTTTTCATTCTTTAAAAAAAAAAAAAAAAAAAAAAAAAAAAAAAAAAATTGTTTTTTTTCCTCGATTAATCGACCTACACTGTCGATTAATCGACCCTCCCCCTCGATTAATCGACTCCTTGTAGTCGATTGATCGACAGTCATAAAGACTGTTTTCTTTTTCAATGCAGTATGCATTTTTGGTTAATTTCTTTTCGAAGTAAAAAAAAAAAAAAAAAAAAAAAAAAAAAAAAAAAAAATTGTTTTTTTTCCTCGATTAATCGACAGTGTATGTCGATTAATCGACCCTCCCCCTCGATTAATCGACTCCTTGTAGTCGATTGATCGACAGTCATAAAGACTGTTTTCTTTTTCAATGCAGTCTGCATTTTTGGTTAATTTCTTTTCGAAAAAAAAAAAAAAAAAAAAAAAAAAAAAAAAAAAATTTGAATCGATGCATCGACCCCTTATGGTCGATGCATCGACCACTTTGTGCTCGATTAATCGACCACTTTTTGGTCGATTAATCGAGTCTTTAATGGGGTGTCCCTTTTTCAAGGCACTGCATTTATTGTGGATTTTGACTTTTTCGTTCGTCGATTAATCGACTCCTTGAGTCGATGCATCGACTATTCATTTTGAAACTTGTGCCGTCTTAAAAATCTGTCAGTTTTGTTTTTTACTTGGTGTCGATTAATCGACTCTTTATGGATCGATTAATCGACTTTTACTTCGGGACGTGCGTTTTTGGTTTTTCTTTGCCTTGATTTCTGTCGATTAATCGAGTAAGTGCGTCGATTAATCGACTTTTCCACTTCCGTACGTTGCGTCTTTTCACTTAAAGACGTTGCGTGTTTTCCATGCGTCGGGACTTCTGACGCGCCTCTTTTCATTAGAGTCGATTAATCGACACTTTTGGTCGATTAATCGATTATTTCGATTGTGTTCGCCCCAAGAGGAGCCTTTGCGCCTATTTAAATGGAGCAGTCTCACTACGATTTTCATTGAGTTTGTTTTTCTGACTGCCTCCGACATTCCGACAGTGCAATCATGGCTTCGACCTCTGCCGCGCCGCAAAGACTTGTACAACGCCCTGCTGGTCATCCACGTGATCGGTGGTCGCTCGCCGACCCGCGACCTATGTTCCGAATATGTTTTTGATCTCGCGGCTTTTCAAGCACTGCCTATCTGCGCCGTTTCCCTCGCCTATGCGATGGCTCTCAATGCCCATTTTCTCCTCACTCCACCCGTGATCAAAGTGTCCGAACGCGTTGTTCGGTTATTCTATCAGAATATGGCATGGGTGCCCGCCTCCATCGAGAATCAAGTCGCCGCCCACTTCACTGTTACAATTGATGGGTGGTCGCGCCCGATTTATCCGCACACCATTGCGGAGGTCTTTAATGTTTCATGCGAGCGCCCTCACAATCACATTCTGGGTGAGGAACTTGACGAGTCTCAGGAGGACATTATCAACGAGATGTGCCGCGGCATATTTTCTTCTGGGATCGCCACTAGGCGATCGGCGTTGCCGCCTTGACTTTGTTTTGGGATAGTGTGGTCAGAGCAATCTTTGTCCCGTGTACGCTTTACGGCGCACGGTGATCGGGTTCAAGCACTTTATGGGGCCCACCGCAATTCATGGATCAACGTGCCCAAGATCATTCATGATGGCATGTGGCGATGCCATGACGAACTCGCTAAACCTACCACTGGTGAAGCCCCGTTGGTCTACTTCCCCCATTATGTTATGAAGTTGCTGAATTTTCTTCGTTTCCCGTTCTACCGGGATGATGATATCGGGGACCTTGCTTTCTATCGATATGGTGCAACCCAGTGGAACCGCAGTATGCGTCTCTTGGGAAATGTCCCTGATGCCCATGCTGATGCACCGGCTCCCCCACGCCAGCGTCGCCGCGTCCGTCAAGATGATCAAAATGCACCTGATCAAGGACCCGAGGAGGGTGTGTCGCTTGGCTCACTCCAAGCCCAAATTACCTCTTTACAAGAGGAGCAGCAGCGACACCATGGTGCACTCCTGCGCCGTAGCCACTATGATCGTTCCTTCCTCCATCAAATCGGGCAGCGCATGTGGCCTGATAGTTATGATGAGATGCGCGCCAGGGCCCGCCAAGCCGAGGAGGATGGCGATGATTAGTTAGTTTGGTCTAGGATTAGGATTTTTCGTTTTGTGTTATTTTTCTTTCTTTTGTTTAGGCTGTTTATTTTAGGAGTCAAATCAGAAGTGTCCATGTAATCATCGTCTTTATCAATGAAAAAGTGTGTTTTCTAATCTGTGTGGGATTGTCAAAATTTTGCAAATTACCGGTTGCCTTTAGAGTAGTTGGAACGCACTTTTAAAAAGTTAATTTTCACAAATTTTCAACTCTCTGCCAAGATGGTGTCGATTAATCGAGGGTTATACTCGATTGATCGACCCACTGTTTGCGAAAAAATAAAAAAAAAATTTGTAGGAGGTCGATGAATCGACCCCTCTGTCGATTAATCGACCCCCAAAGGGTCGATGCATCGACCTTTAGGGATCGATTAATCGACCCTCTGTTGCTTAAAAAAAAAAAAAAAAAAAAAAATTTTGGGTGTCGATGCATCGACCCCACTGTCGATTAATCGACCACCAAAGGGTCGATGCATCGACCTTCAAGGGTCGATTAATCGACCCCACCGCTTTCTGTTTTTTTTTTTTTTTTGTTTTTGTTTTTTTTTTTCTTTCGGCGGCACTCCTAGTGGAAGTCTGATTTGCCACTTTTCTCACGTATATGGACTCCCTCAGACGTACTGCCACATCTTTTCATTGTTTCTTTTCTGCAGGACACCTCTTTCCACTCCTACTCCAACTCTATATTTTTCCCTTTATATTCACCTTTAGGCTCACTTTTCATTAACTCTGCACATTCTTTCTTATGGCCCGACGATTATATCTTACCAGAGCCCGATTATCAAAGATGGAGGAGACTGCTAAAAAGCGGGAGCGCCGCTCTCATCGGACGGTCCCTTTTGTGCCAAACAATGTTGAAATCATCGACCTCGATCCGATGATCATTCCTTACTGGGGAGAACCATCTCGTAAAAAGGTAAATCGCTCCAAATCTCCTACACCGTGCATCAATACTGATATCGAGATAATTGATGTGATGCCGTCACCATCTCCCCCATCTTCATCTCCTACTTTCACCTCCCCACCTCCATCCATACAATCGGCGGTGTCTCATCAATTTCCCCTTGATCTTTGGGAGAAATTGTTCCCTGTGCCTAAGAATATCAATTTAAGAGATCCGAGGTGGATGGGTCCGCCTACTAATGTCTAACAGAGTTGGTTTCTTGTTTAGTTTAGGATTTAGGATTTAGGCTTTATTAGTTTTTTCTTTCCTTTTTGTTTTGTTTTGTTTAGTTTAGGTTTTTTTAATTCCCTCAATAGTGTAACCATATCCCCTTCAATATATTTTTTGTCATGTTCCAATTTGATACATATATTCTCTGCACCTGATCTTTGTGTTGAGGTACTTTTTTCAAACAGGTTTGGGGGTGCGCTACTTCTTTCAGTCAATGAGGACATTGCCATCTTTCGGTTTGGGGGTATGGTTAATTATTTTGCGTCATTTATTTGTGTTATTTGAAAAAAGAAAAAAAAAAAAAAAAAAATTTTGAAGTCATCATGCACATTATTTTACGATTGTTTTCAAACTTTAGTTGATGATGCATGTGAATTTAATTTTGAGAATACTAGTGTCATATTTTGATTACTTGTATCTAAGATGATGAAGCTTAATGTGATATGTTGTGGATAATTTTGATATTCATGCTTAGAATTTTTACACTGATACCAAGCTAAGACTTAGAAGTCGATGAACTGTTTTGAATGTTGAATCTTAAGATTTCAGTGGAGACTAAAACCAGTGAGCTTTAGAGCTAATTTCCCGTCATTGATGAGTGAATATATAAACTCGGAGTTTTCTTTGAATACGATTTATTTTGCATAATTTCATACACTTCATTTTGACTTGTGACTTTGCATGAAATCAAATTTATATCATTATGTTAGAATGTACTGTATATTTACTCAAGACAAATAGGCAAAGTTACTTTCTTTTAAGGATATGATTGAAGGCCATCTTTGGCTCGTTTGTGCTTAAAATGCCCCACCTCAAATAAATTTATCTTTCTAGTACCCCTTTGAGCCTATTGAAAATTTACCTTTATACATTCTTTGATAAGCCACGTTAACCTTTAACCCTTCACCATTTCTGAAAATTCAGCTTTACCCTTCTTATTTCTGAGAAATTAGGAACGAGGGATGAGAGTGAACGAAAAGAGAGTAAGTGGAGAGATACTGAGTTGTGGTGTTTACTGAGAGTGTATGGCAAAAATAAAAAGAAAAAGGGGAGAGAAAAAGAAAAAGAAAATTGTGAAAAATAATGAAAAATCTGAGGTGCTTCAAGAAAAAGGAAGAGAAAGAGAAAGTTGAGAAAAATAGAAAAAAATTGAGAAAAATAGTGAGAGAGTAGAAAAGAAAAAGAAGAGAAATAGAAAAAAAAAAAAATCAAAAAAGGAGTTTCTTTTCCAATTTCTCAGAAACCTTGAATCCCAACTTCCAATTCTTTCTTACCCTTTCCTGAGCCCCATTACAACCCTAAAAAGACCTTCATGATCTGATCTTGCATTAATGCGTCTTGTGAGAGTAAATATGTGATACTTATGACACTTGATATGACATGCTTAGGATATACAAGTATCTTCTTATGAGATTTATTTTTGTTCATTGATTACATCGTGTTTCATTTATCATGTGAGACCTTTTTTGCTTTGTATTAACTTCTCACATATGTGCAAAAATTTATCCACTATCGATGTCTTTATATTTTGAGAGTATACCTAAAGTGAGGATTGAGTCAAAACAACAGATCCAACGGTTTTCCGTTTGAATTAGTTCTGAGATGAATGAATTTTGGTTTGGTTATGCACACACTTCACGTTTAGGCATGAATGGATGAGCTATCTAACGATTTGAGCATTAGACTAATTTGAATGGATATTAGTATGATTAGTATAACATTGTTATTTAAAATTGAGAATTCGCATGTTGAATTAATTAATGATTTTTGTGTTTGAATGGTATATATGTTATCAAAATCATATTTTGAAAACTCAATTTTATCAATGATTTCAAAAATGTATTGAAGTTTGTGGGTAACTTCACTGTAAACCCTCAGGAGACACAACTCCTCCACTAGGATCACCTAGGGGTTTAAAGGCTTGTTGCACATGCTAAGTGCAATCGTGTTCCCTACGAAAGTGGCATTTATTTTCTTTAGTTTGCTTTGCTCGAGGACTAGCAAAGTGTAGGTTTGGGGGTATGATGAGTACTGAAAAATGAGAATATTTCACCCCTAAATACCTATATTTAGCTGTCCGATGAAGGCTATCTGATAAGATTTATTAGATTTGAAGTGTTTCAGGTAAATATGAGCCAAGTATAGAAAACAGTGCAAGAATTCTGAATATAATGCAAAAACACTGCAATTTCGGGTAATCAAGAACTTGGTGCGACTTGCGGCTAAATTTGGACCTTCAAGACGGCCGAATTACAAAATTGTCAAAACATGAAAGTTGTAGATCTTTTCGTCAGCTTTCCAACGGCGTAAGAATCGTCTCAATCCGAGTTCGGGACAGAAAGTTATGGCCGAAATACCGAAGCAGTGTCTGAACCACAAGAAATGCTGATTTTCACGGATTTCTGGGGTCGATGCATCGACCCTACAGGTCGATTAATCGAGCAGGAATAGCAGTCTGACACGATTCTGACACTAGAAACGTGATTTTGAGGATTTTCTGTCGGCTCGATGCATCGACAGCTCTGGGTCGATTAATCGACCCTAAAAACTCGGCCTGGGAAACCTTTGCGCGACGGAATCTATTTAAAGACTCAAACACTTTGGGAAAAAGTAGTAAACGTAGAGGAGTAGAGAGTAGAGTAGAGAGTAGATTAGGGATCTTTTTAGAAATAGAATTAATTTTAGGAATTAGTTTTAGTTTTTAGTATTCTTAGTTTTTAGCCATTATTTTTCATAGAAATAGGAAGTTTTTTTTATTTCTTTTTGAGAGCTTTGTTCTTTAATTTTTCAGTATTCAGTTTATAAATTTTGTTCAAAGTTTATTTCTGCATTTATTTCGTTTCTGAAGATTATCATCCGTTTAAAGTTTGAGGTAATTTTAATTAATGTTATTTTCCCGTCTTTATTTATTTATGTCATTTATTTACAATATGTGTGGCTAAATTTATAGGGATGGGGATCTAATGATTCCCATCCGAGGGATGTACTTTTAATGATATAAAATTAGGGATTAAAATATGAGATTTTAAATTTATGGTTGTTGTGCTATCATGAATGGATGAAATCCCCGCCACTATCCGGGATCGCGTGTGCCGAGTCATGCAGGATCTCGATTCTGATGACCTATCATTGTTATGGTCTTTTTGTTTTTATCGTGTAGATTTAATTACGATTATGTTCTGGGATCGAGTGTGCCGAGCCATGCCCTGGATCTTGGTTCTGTAATGGTAATTCTATCTTAAATAATCCCTAATCTGAATAAAGTGTGCCGAGCCATGCCCTTGATTTCAGATTTGTAAGTGGTATTCTTGTTGGAATTTTCACCCACTTTGGGGATGGTTTTTATTTGAACCTGAGATCATGCGTGTCTAGCCGTACTTTGATCCCTGCGATCTAGATATATGAAAATCATCTAAGTCCTGATTGCAGGGATGCAACGTGGAACCTATTAGGGTGTTGACCATTGATCTTCCATAAAAGATGTTTGTTACCAATAAAATATCTCATAAGTTAATCCTTAGATTTATATTATAGGAAGAACGGACCAAAGATGGGAGGATTTAGTATCTTCATCTTTATCATCATCTTAACTTTTATTTGTGAATCATCAATTAAGTCTTATTTTTGTAGTCATTAATTACCATCTCACCAACCACTTAAATCATAAAATTGGTAGAATACTGTTAGATCTTAATAGATTTCTAGAATTACTTGTCTCTTTTAGATATTTCAACATTAATCCTCGTGGGAACGATCTCGTACTCCGCACCCACTATATACAAACTCATTCGTGCACTTGCGAGTAAAACATACACTAAAAAATCACATCAAGTTTTTTGGCGCCTACGGGGATTAAATTTAGAAAATCAATTTTTGCAGACAGAATTTTAGAATTTTCGAGATTAAAATAGTATTTCGCTAAATAAATTAAAAAAAAAAAAAAAAAAATTGAGGTCGATGCATCGACTCAAACCGTCGAATCGAGTTGTCCTCGATTGATCGAGTTATACTCGATTAATCGATTTTTATAAAAAAAAAATAAAAAAAAAAATTCTTTTGGAGGTCGATGCATCGACCCACACTGTCGATGCATCGAGCTTGCCTCGATTGATCGAGTTATACTCGATTAATCGATTTAAAAAAAAAAAAAAATTTGTCAAGTCATGTCAATGCATGGATTCAATCTAAACTCATGTGCTATTTGTGGAAATTCATGCACATTTCACCTATGTGTCCCTTGAATAACTCAAATTTTTACCTCAACAAGTCCAACCAAATCCGATTTGGAACACTCATGACTAGCAGAGTCAACCTAATGACATGTGGGGTTTTAATCAACCTCTAACGTGTGATATGGTGCCGCACAATGATCAAAATTCTTATCCCATCAAATTTCCTTATGAGTTTTCACAGCAAACTCAATACTTTCAAGACACAAACTCATATGAACCAGTCCAAAATCCTTCTTACTCCTTAGAATATTTAAAAGGTTTGGTGCACACCAATACACAAAGAATTTCTAGGATACAATCTCAAGTTAGTCGATGATCGAGTACTTACAAAGGAAAGTTGAAATAGAGGAGTCCTCATTGATACCGATCGTAATAAAGAACATCTTCAAGAGGACTCATCGATTTTGTTCAAGAATATGAGGATGACCAATTGGTCACTACGCTTGAGAATGACATAACGTTGAGGTAGTGCAAGTGAGGAGAAGAGGAAATGGAATGGAGCGATACTTATGTCGAGGAGGGAATTGAGAATCAAATTGAGATGAAAGAAAAACAAAATGACACCCTTACAACACCTGATAAGGGAAACATAACTTTTTACGATGAGTGTGAATTCGGTTTAGGGAAGAAAGAGGAATTTGAATCATTTGCCCATTCGTTGAATACATAGATAATCAACAGAATGCCGAAAAAGATTCATGGGTTTGAATCAAGTGTGATTTTGGGAATGCCAAGCAGGTAGAAATGGACCATAATGGTGACACTTGGACACACCATGGGGTGTAACTACGCCCTTGAAAAGAGAAATACCGAGACGGTTAAATAAATCGATCGCTTAGAAATTTTTTCATGAAGATTTGGGATCCTGGTGGACTCGGAATGAATTTACACCTTGTAGATTAATTTCGCATTTTTCATTCTTTAAAAAAAAAAAAAAAAAAAAAAAAAAAAAAAAAAAATTGTTTTTTTTCCTCGATTAATCGACCTACACTGTCGATTAATCGACCCTCCCCCTCGATTAATCGACTCCTTGTAGTCGATTGATCGACAGTCATAAAGACTGTTTTCTTTTTCAATGCAGTATGCATTTTTGGTTAATTTCTTTTCGAAGTAAAAAAAAAAAAAAAAAAAAAAAAAAAAAAAAAAAAATTGTTTTTTTTCCTCGATTAATCGACAGTGTATGTCGATTAATCGACCCTCCCCCTCGAATAATCATCCTCAGGATCTCCCTCTCCATCCATCGCCGCTCGCGCTCCTGCGATGAAGTCGTCGGCTTGCCCCGGGAATGATTCTCGGGCAATCTACATGAGAAGGGAACTCTGAAACCCGGACCGTCGATCAATACCTCCAATTGTTGCACTTAACCCGTCCATCTGTGCCTCGAGGCGAGCAACTGCTGCCTCGACATTAAAATCAGGGACCTCTTCAGGACGAGGTCGTCAAATGCCGCCACGTTGGCGTTGTGTGGGGTTTCGTCGGGGAGGAGAAGGTGGTATTTCATCAACATCGAGAGGTGGCGGTGTAACCCTCAAAATGGCCTTAATACTTTTGTCCCACACATTAGGGCCATAACGATAGAACTGCACATCGCCCATTTCTTCATCATCAAAAATCGGACTCCCAACCTGGTCTAATAGATCCATGACATAGTGCGGGAAGTGGAGTAGGATAGCCTCCCACTTGCGTGGTACAGCGGTGGTAGCGATGTCGTTGTGACATCTCCACATCTCCTCAAGCATCAACCCAGGTGCGTCGAACCACATGTTCGTGTGGGCCGCATAGAGTGCCACCACCCTGCTCTTTTTCCTCTCACTTTTTGTTCCATGCGGCAGCAAGTTGTTGGACATGACAATGTCCCAGAACAATATGTCCCTTGGCAAAACAGAGCGCTTTGTCGACTGTCCCATGCCTTCTACCACACATGTTGTTGATCATGAGCTCCTGACTAAGATCGACGGTCGGATTGATATGGTGGTTCAATGGGCGAACCACATAGAAGTTGAATGCATGGGCGAGATCAGCGACGTGCAGATTGTACAACCAGTTGTCGATCCGCAGGCGGATGAATGTGAATCCCATCGGAGATTGCGTTGCCGACACCCACTCCATATTATGGTAGAATAAGCGTATGATATGCAATGAGACGTCGATGGGTGGAGGTGCAAGCAACATTTCTAAGTGCAATGCTTCAATGAATTCAATAGACCGCACAGCCTCGACAATAATACTTTGACAAATCGAAGAAGTTCTCAGTTTGACACTGCTAGTTCACGTAGTCGTCATTCGGGATGCGCATGGGATTGTTGTCGAGACGTGGTGGTCGATAGATTATTGGTTCAGGGGCCGCCATTTCGATCGTACGAGGAGAATAAAAGTTGATATGAAAGGCTCGGGTTGCAGGAAGCTTTTTGGAAAAAGGGGACCATGACTATTCCCTATATATAATTTGTGCTTTAATCGATTGAGTTAGTGTCCTCAATCAATTGAGATTAAATGGCGTCGCAGGAAGTGCAGTGGTCAGAGGGACGTGGAAGAGATGTGGAATAATTTCCCATGCACTTTTAATGTCGATCAATTGAATTGTTGGTGTCAATCGATTGACACAGAACTTTTCGCGAAAAGTCGCGACGTTTGACATCTTGGGAACAAGCGGACTTAAGTGTTATGTTAGGTCAATCGATTGAGAGGTTAATCTCAATCGATTGACATTATAGCGCCCCTTGACCTAGCCGCCATCGAAAAGATGCGTCGGTTGACGCTTTGATTCTTGAAAACCTCCCATTAATTCGAGGTGAGTTTAATCGATTGAGATACCAATTTCAATCGATTGACATTAATGATGTGCCGATTGGTTTGGCACACGATTAAGGAGGTTAGATGATGATGACTTGAGACATCAATCGATTGAAAAGGATAATTTTCAATCGATTGAGCATTAAACAAGGTCAATCGATTGACAAAGACTCTTTACTTCTAACCCAAAAAATTAAAACACACTAGGTTGCCTCACAAGAAGCGCTAAGTTTATGTGTCGACAGCTCGACCGTTTCCCCTTTCACATTATCGGCTCAATGAGATCTGTTACTTCAACCATCATTTGGGGCCTCAGTTTAAATATCGGTTTAAGACGTTGACCATTTACCTTTAGGATTCGATCATCCTTCAAGTCTCTAATCTCTACGGCACCAAATTCCGATAAGGAAATGACATGAAAAGGTCCTTCCCATCTTGATCGCAACTTTCCCGAATAAAATTTTAGCTTTGAATTGAACAGCCAAACTTTTTACCTTGGAAAAAATTCCTTTGTAGATATTAACTTATCGTGGCATTCTCATATGCATCATAACGTAACTCATCAAGTTCGTTTAGTTGCAAACGACGGTTTGATCTAGCGGTTTGCATGTCAAAATTAAACCGTTTAATCGCCAAAAAGCTATGCTCAATCTCAACTGGAAGGTGGCAAGCCTTCCCAAAAATAAGCCGAAATGGAGACATTTCGAGTGGTGTCTTGAATGTCATCCTGTATGCCCAAAGAGCATCCAATAGACGAAGAGACCAATCTTTTCTGTCTGTTCTGACTGTCCTTTCTAAGATCCGCTTGATTTCATGATTCGACCCCTCAACTTGTCCACTTTGCAGATGATAAGGAGTTGCCACTCCGTGAGTGACTCCATATTTTTTCATTAAAGTTGTAAACTGGCGATTGCAAAAATGTGAACCACCATCACTGATGATAACTCGAGGTATCCCAAATCTGTTGAACATATTTTCCTTAAGGAACTTCACTACCACCTTGTGTTCATTCAATCTAGCGGCTATAGCTTCCACCCATTTCGAGACATAGTCTACAGCCACCAAAATGTAGAGGAAATCAAATGACGAGGGAAATGGTCCCATGAAATCGATTCCCCACACATAAAAAATTTTGACAACCAAAATTGGGTTCAATGACATTGATCGGTTTTAAAGTGTACCCTTGCAAGTGCACAAGATCTATTGTAGCACGGCAAGAATAAGGGTGTCGAACCCACAGGAAAACGTGAATTTTATTTCATTCTTTTAGATACTTAAAGACGTCCCCAAGGAAGTACCAAGGGGTAGATTCAATTTATCAAAAATTTAACACACTATTTCTAAATGCAGAAAAATAAACTAATCTAAGCAGAAATGATTTACGATGGATAAAAGAACAAATATTTACGATGATCAAGGAATATGCTACCCCAGACTTGTACCCCCTTTTTTACCATTAAAACCCACAGTTTCATTAAAGCATCATTCACACCATCATTCATCTAGAAAAATGATTCATAATAAAATGTGATCATCAATCCGACATATCCTATCTAAAAATAATGACTCAGCCTATCATTACGGTATGAGTTATGTAAAAAGCATAGCATATCTCATGATGTTTAGATTACAACAGTAAATACATAATCGCTCTGCAGCCTAGATCAGCCTGCAGGTCCAGATCTAGCGATTACGGCCGTTGATACGCGCAATCAACGGTCATAACAAAGCATCCAATATATATTCAATCACACATACTTTGAGCAAAATGATTCCATGATGACATAAATTGACTGCGGTATTAATCATAAAAAATTACTACTTATCTGGAGATCGCATCTCCCTTGGTCAACTGATCTAGCCGCTCATCCTAGGTGTATGATCTCTTTGCATGTTCAAAATCATTCCACTTGTGATCGGTGCCGAAATGTGACTATATTTTGCACCCTAATTCCTACATTTAGTTATCCGATGAAAGCATCTGATGGTTGTTGTGAGGTTTTAATGATTACAAATGTTTCTGACCGTTGGATCGTTAAAGAGCATAAAAGAAGGTAATTAAAGGCTACATAAGAGCTATGGACAAAAAGGTCAAAAGAAGCATCAAAATCCGTGAAGTAGCTCAACATCCAATAAGGAAATGAAGACTTTACCCTTATGTGTCAATCGATTGACAATAGAAGACAACTTTGTCCTCACTTATTGCGAATCAAAAGTCAATCGATTGAGAACTTATCCTCAATCGATTGAGGCTATTAGGGATAGGGTTTGCTCGACCACTATAAAATGATAGCTACGGTTTTGAAAAAGGGGCTCTTTAATTTGGAATTTTGGGAACTTCTCTTTTCATTTCTTCAAGGGTTCTTCCTTTCTCCTTCTTCTAGGGTTTTATCTGGGTAGATTGTACTTAGGATTTGCACTGTCTTTCTTTTACATTTATGAAAGCATAGATTGTATTGAGGAGAAGGCATTATAAATAAAAACCTTTTGGGAGAAATTAAAAGTGGAATGGTTTTGAACATGCAAAGAGATCATACACCGAGGATGAGCGGCTAGATCAGTTGATCAAGGGAGATGCTATCCCCAGATAAGTAGCAATTTTTTTATGATTAATACCGCAGTCAATTTTTGTCATCATGGAATCATTTTGCTCAAAGTATGTGTGATTGAATATATATTGGATGCTTTGTTATGACCGTTGATTGTGTGTATCAATGACCGTAATCCCTAGATCTGGACCTACAGGCTGATCTAGGCTGCAGAGCGATTATATATTTACTGTTGTGATCTAAACATTATGAGATATGCTATGATTTTTACATCACTCATACTGTAATGATAGGCTGAGTCATTGTTTTTAGATAGGATATGCCGGATTGATGATTACATTTTATTACGAATCATTTTTCTAGATGAATGATGGTGTGAATGATGCTTTAATGAAACTGTGGGTTTTAATGGTAAAAAAAGGGGGTACAAGTCTAGGGTAGCATATTCCTTGATCATCGCAAATATTTGTTCTTTTATCCATCGTAAATCATTTCTGCTTAGATTAGTTTATTTTTCTGCATTTAGAAATAGTGTGTTAAGTTTTTGGTAAATTGAATCTGCCCCTTGGTACTTCCTTGGGGACGTCTTTAAGTCTCTAAAAGAATTAATTAAAATTCACGTTTCCTTGTGGGTTCGACACCCTTGTTCTTGCCGTGCTACAATAGATCTTATGCACTTACAAGGGTACACTTTAAAACCGATCAAGTTTTTGGCGCCACTGCCGGGGACTCCGCGAAATTTTGATTAATTCGGATAGAGATTTTTGTGTTTTAACAGTCAATCGATTGAGATATCTTCCTCAATCGATCAACTGTGTTCCGTGGTTGTGAGTATTGCTTTGTCAATCGATTGACACGTAAGAGTCAATCGATCGACTGTTTTGAGTGTTTTTAAAAAAAAAAAAAATCGAAATTCTTTCCCTTATTTTGCTCTCTTAGGTAAGTTTGTGTGGAATCCTTTTAGGAAATAAAGATTTTTAGGATACCTTCCTTAGGAAATTTAGGAATCTTTTATTCTTTCCCTTAATTTTCTCTTTTAGATAAGATTTTATAGGATTGTGAGGGATTAATTTTAGATTTTTTATTTTTTATTTTTTAAATAAAATAAAATTTCTTTTAATACTGGCTTTTGTTCACATAGAACTCAATCGATTGGGACTGAAATATTTTCTGCTGTGATCTGTTGAAATTCTTTCGATCGATTGACATTTCTCTGTCAATCGATCGATTAGGCCATTGTTGTTGGCCATTTCCACTGAAATTTCTGTGTTGACTTGCTTGGACTTTGAACCTCAATCGATTAAGACAACCTCTTCAATTGATTGACGGATAAGTCTCTGTTCGAATATTTGTGTGCCTTGTGTCAATCGATTGAGACCTTTGCTTCAATCGATTGAACCTGATAATTGTGGGTTTGTTGTGGATTCATCAATCCTTTGTGTGAGTGTTGGTGTATGAGCTTTACTCGCTCTCATCGCCTGCATTTACAACCGTTTAATCTTGAGATCGAAAGATCTTATAGAGAGAATCATAGAATCCAGAGGAATCAGTATCATCAGGCTGAGACTATGGCAAATCAAAGGCAAGAAAGGAATGGGAACAACCAGAATGTCAATAATGGCAATAATGAAAATAGTGGAAATAATGGGAACAACAATTACAATGAGGGCCCTAGAACACTCGAATATTATAATAATCCTGGTTTTTACGAGGATCAGGATAGTATCATGCATGCCCTCATTCCAGGGAACCACTATGAATTCAAATCAGCAATGATTCAAATGTTGCCAATTTTCCATAGATTGGCAAATGAAAATCCGCACGTTCATCTAAATGAATTCTGTAATATCCCTGATATTTTCGACATATTTTCGTTTACCTCGGTAAGCGTGCCCGGAAAATACTGTTGGATATTTTTGGACTTTTGGTAATCTAAGTCCATGATAAGACTTTTGGCATAAGGATTTCGCTTAAAGAGGTGTACAAGTCAGGAAATCAACAACGTACACAATAACGTTGGTAATTGTGTTTAACGCCGGATGTTTTGCAAGAATAATTGGATAAGTTGTAAATAAAATATCTAGATTTTTTTTATTTACAACTTTTATATTATAAGAAGAGAGAGGTTACAAGAGAAGTTATCTTCTCCCTCTCGTTGGAAATTAAAACTCTAAGGCTTGCCTTCTTGTTAATCTTAGATCTAGTAAGATTGGGAAACCCTCTTTCCATCTCAACCATTAATAAGCCTTGAATTGGTATTTGGATCTGTTTGAACTACTGAAAAAGAGAAGAGATGAGGAAAGGGAGAAGTTCTCTTTAAATTGTCATGGCTGAGGCAGTGACCACCTCCAAAGGAAAAATGAGCCGATTGAATGTTTAAACCGTTGATCTTGGAAATTGTTCCGGTGCGGGAATCAGTACAAAGGGATCAACGAATTAGGCTCCAAGAGGTATGCCTTGAAACCTCCTTATGCAAATTTGTTGGATTTTTGTTAAGAAATTAAGTTTTGGATTCAATAGAAACGATGGAATGGCTGTGTAGAAACTTATGGAAAAAGAATCCGGGCATGATAAATTAACAGCCACAGTACCTGAGAAAATCGACCATCGATTTTCAAAATCGATCGTCGAATTGAATCGGTGATTTGGAAATCGACGATGAAAATGAATTTTAAGGCTATAATGAGTTACGAAATTCGATGGTCGAATTCTCGATTCAGCTTTTAAATTTTGATTGGATTTTTTGTTTTATAAGCCTTTGGATTAATTTTTCGGTTGTATATTAACACTTAGGGTGTTAATATATGTAGGTTTTGGTCAATTGGGAGTCCTTGAGAGGATTGCTTATGCATGCCTTTGAATTTGCTTGGTTAAGGTAGGGAATCCAAACTATTATTTGCATAAATTATAAGCATAACAAATCATAAATCGTGATATTTTAGAAGCATGAAATATGGAAAATTCATTACACACGGTGAAATTAAAACTTTGAACATACGATATAATCCGAAAATTGCAAACCTTGTCATAAATAAGAATCATTGGAAATCAGAACTTCAGTTAAATTTGAATCAGAACCTCAGTTAACTTTTGAATCAGAACCTCAGTTAACTTCAAATCAGAACTTTGAAAATCAGTATATGATATGAATAATAAGCTTGGATATGTGTTAGCATTTGCATTTGATTTTGGGTTCATAAGTCGATGCCCTAGATTCCACCAACCGTGTTGTGTAAAACTTTAGCAAGTTTCCCCCATAGCGTAGGGGCTTGTTGCATTTTCGAAATGGGTTCATGAACGACGATGGTCAGTAGGGTCTTCCCATCGGTCACGTAGTCTGCTCTCATGCTATAGGAAATTTGGGAGATAAAATTAAGTTATAAATTTAAGACAAGAAGCATGCTAAATCGAACATTTTGAACACTTTAGATTTTATGATCGGTTTTGACTCGAGATTAGAACGGAGATTTAATTTGAAAAGCATCATTGAAAAACCATATTTGATTCGATTAGTCTTTTGAAAACTTTTACTTATAAGAAATGCAAATAGACACTGTCTTCCTTATTGAGCTTGGGTTAGCTCACCCTCGACTATCGTCACGAGTCTTTGAGGCGATTTGGGATCGAGGATTTGGAGGATTGATTATATTCTGAGGAGGAATTAGACTTCTTGAGAGTTCTTCCTTGACCTTTAGATCCTGTATTTTGGTATTTTATGCGAATATTGTTTTTGAATATTGGGCCCTAGGCCTTATTTTTTCTTTTGATATCACTCGAGGAACCATTATGGTGAACCTCTATTTTAGGTGATCGGATTGGCCATCACGGTGGTTCTTTTGGTTCCTCACGGTGATATATCTAATTTTGTTATATGAAGCATTTGTTTTGGATTAACAATGTTGCCTCTGTCTTTAGACCTTTGTTTATGTTTGAAACATTTTTGACTTATTGAAATCAATAAGTTGATGAACGGCCTTTCCTATACCTGTAGGGATTGGAAAAGTCAAATCACGATTGGTATCGAGCAAGGCTCTAGGTTCATAGTCTTAGGACTAGGGGTTAGATTATTTCTAACAATTTATTCTTGATCAATTGTTATTGTTTGTTTAACAATGATAGATCGGCATGCCTCCTCCAGTTTTAGGCGAGGCCGAGGTATAGAGGACCTCGTCGGCTCGTATTGAGGAGATTGATGAGGCGTAGGCACCTCATATGGCGGAAAGGCGAGTTGCTTGCAGCCTAATCACGACCTTTGGGAGCTAGGCAAGCAGAGGAATGTGGGCGAGTGTTGGCGACCTTGGCTACTAATATGGCCCAATGAGGCAGCGACCATTGACATTCGAGTTTAGGAGGATGAGACCTCCTACATTCTCGAGGCGACGGATCCTATGGAAGCGAGGCATGGCTTGGATGAGATAGAAAGATGTTTGAAGTGTTGGCGAGTACGATGTTGAGAAAGTACTGGGCATCTTTCAAACTTTTGGGAGAGGCCACCTGGTGGAAGTCTGTTTCCGTGATGAGAGAGCAGACTACCCCAATACTCCATGGACTTGGGCGTAGTTTGTGGAGACGTTCAACGATCAAGACTTTCCAAGATCGTGCGTAATCAATGGGAAGTCCAATTTATTGAATTGAAATGTAATGAGATGTCGGTCATGAGTATGGCAGAATTTGATAGACTTTCTGATTTGCACCCCTACATGTGGCCACCGTGATGAGAGCTCGTAAATTTCAGAGGTTTGAGGCCGAACATTGTGAGAGGGTGTCTATGTGGGAAATGGAGACGAGTCTATCAAGGCCCTCATTGCAGAGGAAGATATTCAAAACAAGACTTGAGGCGAGAGCAGGTAATAAAAATAGGTTTGGCAGGACAGCAGAGTGCTTTAGAGCGGTGAACAAAAGCCGAGGTTCTCTAAACCTCCTCCCTACCCTAGTCGCCATCATATTCTAGGACCGGCATTGTTGCTTCAGACCGACGCCTTCCTATCGAGACCTCGAGTCGTCACTGGGACGACCTTTCGTGAGCCGGAGCACTACCTGCGAGTGGAGCTTACGTGGCTCGTGGCTCGGAGAGGATCATGTTACTCCTGTTTACCCCGGTGTGTAAGATGTGGGAAACCACATAGAAGAGGATTGCGAAACACCGGAGGATGCTCGTGTGGACAAAGTTGGTCACATGATCAAGGATTGTCCTACTATTGAGAAAGGACGACTACGACGGTCTCTCACGCAGTAAGCCCACACGACTTCAAGGTCGGGCTTATGCGGTGACTGCACAGGATGCCCAAACGTCGAATGACGTCATTCAAGGTATCATTAAAGTTGAGACGTCAATTATGCATTGATTCAATTATTATTGTTTAAATCTAAATACAAGTCAATTATGTTAAAACACATAGGAATCATTGCATATATAATTAACAAACTTTTTAACTAAAGGTACACTTATGATGAGTAGTCGAGACGACATGGATAAAATTGAGGCACGAGTACTAATAGACCCTGGGTCTACACACTCGTTTATTACTCCTTCCTTCTCAGAGAAGTTGGGTATTACTCCCGAACCCCTTGCTTTCATTCTAGATGTCAAGATTCCTATGGGGAGTTCGGTATGCACTGATACAGCATGTCAGTCAGTCATTGTGATGATTGATGAGCACGAGACATTGACCGACATGATTACGTTGAGCATGGAATGGTTCGACGTCATTCTCGGAATGGATTGGTTGGCAGCTTATCACGCTGAAGCGTGGACCTGCCTTCGGAAGATAGTGACCTTCCACCAAAGCGAAAATCCTTCCGATTCTGCGAGTCAAATCCGTGGTTGCGCGTTGGTTTCAAATGCATTAAAGTCGAGCGTATGATGAAGAATGGTTGCGGTATCCGCCTATTTGCAAGATTCGACCGAGAAGAAGAACGACTTGGCTCTTATCAAGGTGGTCTGCGATTATCCTGATGTCTTTCCAGAGGACTTACCTGGATTACCACCTGACCGAGAGATTGAGTTCGCGATTGAGCTAGCGCCGGGTACAGAACCGTTATCTAAAGCTCCATATCGGATGGCGCCTGCTGAGTTGAAAGAGCTCAAGGAACAAACAGAGTCAGTTAGACAAAGGCTTTATACGACCGAGTGTCTCTCCTTGGGGTGCACCGGTTCTATTTGTGAAAAAGAAGGATGGATCGATGCGTCTGTGTATCGATTATAGGCAGCTCAACAAGATGACGATTAAGAATCGTTATCCTCTTCCGCGGATAGACGACTTGTTTGATCAATTACAGGGTGTAAGGTTCTTTTCGAAGATTGATCTGAGGTCAGGCTATCACCACCAAGATCAAGGCGGAAGATATATCCAAGACTGCTTTGACGCTGCTATGGCCACTATGAGTTTCTAGTGATGCCATTTGGATTGAATTGAATCGTGCATCTTTCATGGACCTGATGAATGCACATCTTCATAAATCTGTGGTAGTTTTGTAGATGACATCCTCATCTATTCAAAACCGAGAGGAGCATGTGCAAGATCTCAAGATGGCTCTTCAAACACTCAGGGACCATCAGTTGTATGCCAAACTCAGTAAGTGTGAGTTTTGGCTTGAGCAGGTCAGTTTCTTGGGCCACGTAGTCTCTGAATCGGGTATCTTAGTGGATCCTACAAAGATAGATTCTGTGGTGACATGGGAACAACCTCGACGATTCGAGGTCCAAGTTTCCTTGGTTTGGCGTGGTACTATCGGCGATTTGTCGAGGGTTTCTCGAAGATATCAGTCCACTTACACTCACAAGAAAGAATGCTAAGTTGGGCCGATGCAGGTGAGCGAGTTTTCGAGCTAAAGCGTGCACTGACAAAGACCAGTGCTTGCTATACCTTCCGGCAATGGAGGTTTTACAGTATATAGTGATGCTTCCTATGGCGGATTAGGCTGTGTGCTTAATCAACACGAGTGGGTCATTGCGTATGGTTCTAGGCAGTTGAAGGACCATGAAAGAAACTATCCGACGCATGACTTAGAGCTAGCGATTATATTCACCTTGAAGATCTGGCGACATTACCTCTACGGTGAAATCTTTGATATATTCACCGATCACAAGAGTCTCAAGTACCTCTTCACTCAAAAGGACTTGAATATGCGGCAACGACGATGGATGGAGTTCTTGAAGGACTATGATTGCTCGATTCAATACCATCCGGGAAAAGCAAATGTCGTTGCTGATGCACTTAGTAGGAGGTCTTCAGCACAGTTGTCACATCTTGTTAGCCGGATTCAGAGATGGAAGCTTTTGGAGGATATGGCTTTGGGCAGCTCAAGGTTTGATGTAAAAGGCTCGGGGGCATTGATGGCTACGCTTGTACGCCCCACGCTCTTCGAGAACATTAAGCTTGATGACCGATGATGAGTTAATGGCAATCAGATGAGATGTCGAGAATGGCAGTAAGAAGGATTTCTCCATTCGAGCAGATGGAACCTTGTTATTTCATGACCGGGTATGTGTACCGTCGAGTACCGAGCTTCGGGACACCATTCTGGAAGAGGCTCACAAATCCATGTATGCCATACATCCTGGTAGCACCAAGATGTATCAGGACTTGATGAAGAGTTTACGGTGGCGAGGTTTGAAAGCGACGTCATTGAGTAATGATCGCGGTGCTTGGTTTGTCAAGTTAAGGTTGATCATCGTAATCCTCGCAGCCTATTGTAGCCTTTACTCAGGCTCGAGTGGAAATGGGAAGCCATTTCGATGGATTTCATACTGTTGTCAAGACACCGAGAAAGAACAATGCCATCGGGTCATTGTAGATCGACTAACCAAGTCTCATTTCTTGCCATATAATACCACCTATCTGACGAGACTTGCAAGAGTTATACCAAGGAGATTGTTAGACCGCATGGGATACCGCTAGTATTGTGTCCGATCGAGACCGTTGTTTACTTCACATTTTTGGCGAGATTTCGGAGGGCATGGGTTCTCGCCTTGATTTTAGCTCAAAGATTTCACCCAGACGGATGGCCGGACGAGCTGCGTGAACTGCATCATTGAGGACATGTTGAGAGCATGTATGTTGGATTTTCACGTCATGGGACCAACACTTGCCTCGATAGAGTTCGCCACAATAATAGCTTTCAAAGCTAGCATTGGTATGGCTCCGTTCGAGGCTTTATATGGACGGGCATGTCGATCACCGTTGAACTGGGAAGAAGTGGGTGAGAAGCTCATTATTGGACCTGAGATAGTTGAGCGCACTACCGAGACGGTTCGGTTGATACGCGAGCGACTACGAGTAGCTCAGAGTCGTCCGAAGAGCTACGTCGATCTCAAACGGAGACACGTGGATTTTCAGGTAGTTTTGATATGCCAATGTATAATTCTTCACTTGGTATTCATTCCATGTGAAATTGGCACTAATGCTCGATTTTTCAGGTCGGCGAGAATGTCTTTGTTCGAATTTCGCCTACCAAGGGCGTTATGCAGTTCGGAAGACGAGGGAAGCTAAGTCCTCGATACGTTGGGCCTTTCGAGATATTAGGCCGAGTCGGAGAGGTTGCATATCGTGTGGCGTTACCGCCGCAATTATCTAGCATGCCCAACGTTTTTCATGTGTCGATGCTGCGTCGATACATCCGTGACCCGACTCACGTACTTGATTACCAACCCATCGAGCTTCAGGATGGTTTGAAGGTGGTCGAAGACCCTATTCGCATTTTGGATCGCAAGGAGCAGATCCTACGCACTAAAAGTATTCCGTTGGTTCTCATGCAATGGCGGAATCATACACCGGAGGAAGCCACTTGGGAGCGTGAAGCTGAGCTCTGAGACCAATTTCCGAACCTTTTTGATTGAATTTTGAGACATTAAGTGTTTAATGTATAATTTCTTGAATTTTATGAAATTACTGATGTTATACAGATGATTTGACGATAAATTTTTGTCGGTCCAATATGGTGCATGTTTAGAAGCCTCTACATTATGGAAAAATTCAATCCTATTGAGCCTACCCTTGGTATCTTACACAATACTGGCCATGTGACATAAAATTGGCCCTATATACATAAATATTATTTTGTAAATGTTTAACAGTTTTTGTTTTTTTTGTGTTACGTGTAAAAATCCTAAAACTTTTACGAGCCTGACCAAACCCGGACTTATTATTTTCCGCATGGTTATGTGAAATAAGTTGGCCAAAAGCTTACTTGGCCTATTCTTAAATTTTTTACGCCAAATTCCGGCTGTGGTAATGCAATCATAGCCAATAAGGTGATGGACATGAAATGGAATCAAAGAGGGTGCAATTAGACCCAAGGGCATGCTTGGAATTTAAAAAAATTTGAAAATTTTTCATTAAAACAGTATCAGAAAATTCGACTGTCGAAATGCAAAATCGACCATCGAAATTCTATCAGGTTTCAGGACAGATTTCGGCCAAAAACAGAACTTAAATTGTTCTGAGCAAATCGACCATCGATTTCAAAATCGGCCATCGATTTGAAAAATCGACCATCGAATTTGAAATCGATGGTCGAATTTATCGATTTAAGTTAGGGGGTTTAAAACTTCTGGGCATTTCGGTTTTCAGTTTTGGGGGTTTTCAGCTTAGGGTTTTAAGGGGTTTTGGCGATTTTGGGGAGGATCATCCATTTCGGCCGGATTTGGGGGCGAGATCCATTGCAAATTGGACAAGGAACTTTGATTTTACCTTGTGGAAACCGGATTTGAGCTTTTCAAGGTAATCTCCTCCCACAGCTACCTTATTTGGGAATTTTTTTTTTTATCCTCATTGTCTGTAGCTTTTATTTCTGTATATTTTTGATTCAATGGGGCCTAAGAAACAGACACCCATTCGAAATCCCACCTCAAAACGACCGGCTTCTAAAGTCTCTACAAGCCGCAAACAAAAGCCCATGAAGACCACGATGGCTCCACCACCCACCGTCTCCCCTTGATGATTTTTGGAGCATTAAAGGCTTCATGACCGAATATTTGTTTCACCCCGAGTTATTTGATCAACAAACGACCACACAATGGGCGGGTGAATACCTTGAAAAGGCCAAATTGACCTCTCTGTGCACGACCTTTAGCGACCATTTCTATCCCCGACTCGTGCGTCTATTTATCAGCACATGAGCCGCGAAGACGGGAAAAGAATTTATACCGAGATTGATGGCCGCGATTATACCTTTGATCTAGAGGACATGGCTGTGGCATTACGATGCCCTTTAAACCACTCACAAACCATGGGTCTAGGTCCTCCATTCCCGCACGGTCCATTTGAAGATGTAATTACGCAGATGACGCAAGGTCGCTCATGGGTCCGTAAATCCATAAATCACGGTCCATATCTGAGACCATGTGGATCTTGGATAAAATTTTAAAAACCACCCTTTACCCTTTTGGTCATCAATCTGAGCGTACCGGTCCCCTTCAACAAATTCTTTTTGCGGCCTATAAGGAGCGATGGTTTAGTGCTCCTGAAATTCTTTTTAAAGGGATTATCAAAGCCCGAGAGAAAATGGGCAAACATGTGAAGAAACCATTGAAGACAATGCCCTATGCTCGCATAATTTCGGTGATGATTGAGAACTACCGAGCGGGCCCTGCTTATGATATCCCTCCTACTGAACCCAAATCCACAGCGGGTTCGAGAATGTATAATTTGGTCAATTGGGGTCAAACCTACAGTAGGCTGGTAAAGACTCCACAGGATGCTGAGGCACCTGATACCGCTCATCGATGATGAGGACCCTACTCATTCTATCCTCGACACTACTCGACCTCCTCATTACAGAGTGATGTTCTCACACTCTCGAGTTCACCCGACGGATGACCGCCATGAGCCATCAGTTCGTGAGCTCACCCACCATACCAGCTCTATGCGTCAGGAGTTGGATGTCCATGGCGGCGCCCTCTCTTATCTGATGCAGCACGCGTTTCCGGAGGATTACACGACATATATGGCCGATATTCGTGCTTCCGTCTATCGCCCTTCGACATCGGGCGCTGGTCCTAGCATGCCTTCTCTGATGTGGAGGATACGGGTGATCTTCGGTGATGGTACTTCGGATCGGGCGGGTCCATCTTCTGCCGGGGATTGTTAGTATACTTGGGGGAGGGGGTACTGTTTTATTTCTATGGTTGTTATGGGTATGTATTTATTTACAGCTTGGATTATTAGGACCTGGTGGTCCTTCTTTTTATTCTCTTTTATTTTTCCATCATTACTTTTTGCTGGATATTTTGCCTATCTTTGGTTGTATGTAGTTCGTTATTCTTGTTTCATCTTTTGCTATGCATGTTGGCTCTTGATGTGCATTGCTTTTGTGGGTATTTTTGGTATCCGCCTTAGATGTTTGTGTGGTTTAGCTCTATGTCACTTTTGTACTTCTGTTTCTTTGACTTTTCATTCTATTTATGGCTTTCATGCGTCATCGTATCGGTCTCCCGACGTGACACTTGGGTGTGGACATCCATGCGGATGCAATCCACTATGGCTTTTTCATGCCACATGCAAGGTACATCCATGTTACTCTACGGATCCCGTCCTTGGCTTATGCGTGCCTGTGGGATCGAAACACGGTGTCCCATGTTTTCTATTCTTTATTGTTATGGTGTGTGTTATGTTCAATTTTCGCGAATGAAAATTCCTAAGGAGGTGAATGTAATATCCTCCGATATTTTGACATATTTCGTTTACCTCGGTAAGCGTGCGGAAAATCTTGTAGATATTTTTGGACTTTTGGTAATCTAAGTCCATGATAAGACTTTTTGGCATAAGGATTTGGCTTAAAGAGGTGTACAAGTCAGAAATCAACAACGCATACAATAACGTTGGTAATTGTGTTTAACAGGATGTTTTGCAAGAATAATTGGATAAGTTGTAAATAAAATATCTAGATTTTTTATTTACAACTTTTATATATTATAAGAGAGAGAGTTACAAGAGAAGTTATCTTCTCCCTCTGGAAATTAAAACTCTAAGGCTTGCCTTCTTGTTAATCTTAGATCTAGTAAGATTGAAACCCTCTTTCCATCTCAACCATTAATAAGCCTTGAATTGGTATTTGGATCTGCTTGAACCATCGAAAAGAGAAGAGATGAGGAAAGGGAGAAGTTCTCTTTAAATTGTCATGGCTGAGGCAGTGACCACCTCCAAAGGAAAAATGAGCCGATTGAATGTTTAAACCGTTGATCTTGGAAATTGTTCCGGTGCGGGAATCAGTACAAAGGGATCAACGAATTAGGCTCCAAGAGGTATGCCTTGAAACCTCCTTATGCAAATTTGTTGGATTTTTGTTAAGAAATTAAGTTTTGGATTCAATAGAAATGATGGAATGGCTGTGTAGAAACTTATGGAAAAAGAATCCGGGCATGATAAATTAACAGCCACAGTACCTGAGAAAATCGACCATCGATTTTCAAAATTGACTGTCGAAATTGGAAATCGACAGTCGATTTGGAAATCGACAGTCGAAAATGAATTTTTAAGGCTATAACAGAGTTCTGAAATTCGATGGTCGATTTTAAAATCGACCATCGAATTTCAAATTCGACCATCGAATTTGAAATCGATGGTCGAATTCTATCCAGTTCTGGCTTTTTAAATTTTGATTGGATTTTTTGTTTTATAAGCCTTTGGATTAATTTTTGGGTTGTATATTAACACTTAGGGTGTTAATATATATGATTTAGTCAATTAGGAGTCCTTGGAAGGATTGCTTATGCATGCCTTTAATTTGCTTGGTTGGTAGGGAAGTCAAACTATTATTTGCATAAATTATAAGCATAAACAGTCATAAATCAGGATATTTTTATAAGCATGAAATATAGAAAATTCATTACACACGGTGAAATTAAAACTTTGAACATACGATATAATCCAAAAATTGCAAACCTTGTCATAAATAAGAATCATTGGAAATCAGAACTTCAGTTAAATTTGAATCAGAACCTCAGTTAACTTTTGAATCAGAACCTCAGTTAACTTTTGAATCGAACTCGAATCGAACTTTGAAAATCAGATATGATATGAATAATAAGCTTGGATATGTGTTAGCATTTGCATTTGATTTTGGGTTCATAAATCGATGCCCTAGATTCCACCAACCGTGTTGACGGTAAAACTTTAGCGCAAGTTTCCCTCATAGCGTAGGGGCTTGTTGCATTTTTAAATGGGTTCATGAACCACGATGGTCGTGAGGGTCTTCCCATCGGTCACGTAGTCCGCTCTCATGCTATAGGAAATTTGGGAGATAAAATTAAGTTATAAATTTAAGACAAGAAGCATGCTAAATCGTAACATTTTGAACACTTTAGATTTTTTTACTCGTGATTAGAATCGAGATTTAATTTGAAAAGCATCATTGAAAACCATATTTGATTCGATTCCGTCTTTTGAAAAACTTTTACTTATAAGAAATGCAAATAGACTGTCTTCCTTATTGAGCTTACACTGTTAGCTCACCTCGACTATACGCCACAAAATGTAGACCGATTTGGGATCTGAGGATTTGGAGGATTCTGATTATATTCCTGAGGAGGAATTAGACTTGCCTGCTGAGGAGTTCTTCCCTTGACCTTTAGATCCTGTATTTTGGTATTTTGTCTGAATATTGTTTTGAATATTGGGCCCTAGGCCTTATTTTGTTCTTTTTGATATCACTCGAGGAACCATTATGGTGAACCTCTATTTTAGGTGATCGGATTGGCCATCACCGGTGGTTCTTTTTGGTTCCTCACAGTGATATATCTAATTTTGTTATATGAAGCATTTGTTTTTGGATTAACAATGTTGCCTCTGTCTTTAGACCTTTGTTTATGTTGCCGGCTTCTGTTTGTTACGGCTTATTGAGAAATCAATAAGTTGATGAACCGGCCTTTCCTATACCTTAGGGATTGGAAAAGTCGGGTCGTCACAAATTCACTGGGGTATGCAAAATGTTTAGAGTTCACAATGTCACTGATGAAATAGCTAAGCTACGACTTTTTTCTTTCTCTTTAAGAGATAAGGCAAAAACTTGGTTCTATTCCTTAGAACCACAATCTATCCAGAGTTGGGCAGAGCTACATCGTCAGTTCCTTAAGAAATATTTTCCCATGACCAAAGCCATTGAGTTGCATTAGAAAATTCAATTTTTCTCCCAACAACCTACAGAAATATTCCATGAATGTTGGGAACATTTCAAGGAATTGATCAGAAGTTGCCCCAATCATCAAGTTCTAAGGTGGCAACAAGTTTAAAGTTTTTACAATGGACTGATTTCAGAAGAGAGATGCATGGTTGATGCATCTTGTGGTGGATCATGTGCTACAAAAAAAGCTGACGAACTGTGGACATTGTTCGAAAAGTTGTACCAAACCTCAATACAAAATGCTACATTGGGGCGAATTAACTTGGACGTGGCACCTATATCTCATGTGTTGACAAGAGACGGATTGTACAATGTCAACAATAATGCCTCAGATCTATCAACAAAAGTTGATATGTTGTCCAAGCAAATGAATCTGTTGTTAGCTGCTACCAAGCAAGCTAAGAGTCCCATCAATCCCGCTGCTTGTTCAATTTGTGATCACCCTGGTCACATGGCTAATGAGTGCCCAACTACCTTGTCATTCTTCCCTGATGAACCTACTCCTCAAGAGCAGGTCAATGCGACTCAATCTTATCAGCGGCAAGGTAGAAACATGTACTCAAATACCTACAATCCGGAATGGAAAAATCACCCCAACTTAGGATGGGAAGGATCAAAACAAACTGGCTAGGTAAACCAGCAGTACAGACCCAACTTAATGAGTGGACAACAAAATTTCCGCCCACAGCAGAATTCAAATTTCCAACCGAATTCTAATTTCCACCAGAATTCTAACTTCCAGCAGAATTCGCCTTATTATCATCCAAATGCTGAGTACCGTAAAAATCAGAATTTCAATCAGAATCTTAATCAATCGCATGTCAGCACGTCTAAGGATTCTGATTTAGAAGAAAAGGTGATGCAAAGCATGCAAGCTTTTCAGCAGATAATAATGGATCAAGTCAGTCAATTGACCAATCAATTGAGTCAACGAGAGGAAGGTAGGCTTCCGAGTCAACCCATTAATAATCCTCGAGGTCAAGCACCACCAGATGAAGGACCATCAAATAGCCAACAGTTGAAAGCTGTTACGGTGCTGAGAAGTGGACGAGAAATTAATAATCAAGTGAAAATGCCTGTGGAAGCTGATGAAGAAAGAGAAGCAGCAAAAGAGAAAGAATCAGAGAAAAGAAAAGAAAAAGGAAAAGAAAAAGAGAAAGAGAAAGAGCAAGGAAGAGAGAAGGGAAAAGAAAAAGAAGTAGAGGAAGTGTCTCCCTCAATTGTCCAACAAGGACGTGAAAAAGAACTAGAACTTAAATCTCCACCTTATGTCCCTAAGGCACCATTCCCTGAGTGCCTAACTCCTCCATCTAGAATGGGGAAGGGGCCTGCAAAAATGGAAGAAATCTTTGAAACATTCAAACAGGTAAAGATAAATCTTCTATTACTTGAGACAATCAAACATGTTCCTAAGTACGCCAAATTCTTCAAAGATTTGTGCACTCGTAAGAGAAAGGCACGCACTCATGTTTCAAAGAAAGTGTTCTTGACTAATCAAGTCAGTTCGATATTGTAATTGGAAGCCCCAATGAAACTCAAGGACCCTGGAGTCCCAACTGTTTCATGTGTCATTGGTGGACAACCAATTGGAAAAGCGTTACTGGATTTGGGAGCAAGCGTTAATCTGATCTCATACTCAGTGTATGAGAAATTAGGATTGGGTGAATTGAAACCCACAACGGTTACACTTCAACTTGCCGATAGGTCAGAAAGAGAAGGCCTAGGGGTATCATCGAGGATGTTTTGGTTGGAATAGACAAGTTTATCTTTCTAGTGGACTTCGTTGTTTTAGACATGGAACCACCTGTTAAATCCATTAATCAAGTCCCCATCATCCTTGGACGTCCGTTTCTCGCTACTGCAAATGCTTGCATTAATTATCGAACGGGAGTCATGGACGTTTCTTTTGGAAACATGAAGGTTAAATTGAATATATTTTATGTGATGAATCATTTTCCCAACGAGGATGAGGTTGATTGTTTTTACATCGACCAGATGGACAAAGTAGTGGATGAAGTGTTACCATCAATGCTTACCAAAGAAGAATTTGAAACTGCTTTGTTGGCCATCTATGAGGAAATAGGATCTAAAAGGAAACAGTCAGAAGAGACGAGGTCGAGTCTATCATGTCCAGATGATAACTTATGTGAAAATATGACTAAGGTAGAACCATTACCTATTGAGGTAAAGGATGTGCTGACTCCATCAATTGAGCAGCCACCAACTGTCGAATTAAAACAGTTGCCTGAGTTGCTCAAGAATGCTTTTCTGGGGCCATGAGAAATATTTCCGATGATAATTTCATCCACATTGTCGGAAGAACAAGAGCATGATTTATTGAAAGTGCATAAAGATCACAAGGAGGCTATCGGATGGACCTTAGCTGATCTCAAAGGAATTGACCCATCAGTATGTATGCACAAAATACATCTGGAAAATGATAGTACACCATCGAGGGAACCGCAGAGGCGACTTAATCCAAACATGCAAGAAGTCATTTTAAAGGAAATCCTTAAATTACTCGATACTGAAATCATCTACCCAATCTCTGATAGTGAATGGGTAAGTCCAGTCCAAATCGTTCCGAAAAAGTCCAGAATCACTTTGAAAGAAACTGCTGAAGGAGAATTGGTGCCTACTCGCGAAACTACTGGGTGGCGTGTCTGCATTGATTATAGAAAATTGAACACAGCTACGAGAAAGGATCATTTTCCCCTTCCGTTCATCGATCAAATCCTTGAGAAGTTAGCAGGGCAGAAGTTTTATTGCTTTCTTGATGGTTATTCGGGATACAATCAAGTGCCCGTCTTTCCACTTGATCAAGAGAAGACGACATTCACGTGTCCTTATGGTACATTTGCATATCGCAGAATGTTGTTCGGCTTGTGTAATGCACCTGCTACTTTCCAACGATGTATGTTGGCCATATTTTCATATATGATTGACAAGTTCATCAAGGTATTCATGGATAATTTCTCTGTTTTTGGGAAGACATATGGTTCATGTTTGAATCACCTTGCACAAGTGGTATAACGTTGTGTGGATTCTAAACTTGTTCTTAGCTGGGAGAAGAGCCATTTTATGGTCCAACAAGGGATTATTCTGGGGCATATTGTTTCAAAGAAAGGAATCGAAGTTGACAAGGCCAAAGTCAACCTAATCGCTAATAACCCCACCGAAGAGTGTTCGACAAATTCGATCATTTTTGGGTCATGCAGGATTTTATAGATGGTTCATTAAAGATTTTAGCAAGGTGGCTAAACCATTGTGTACCCTGCTTGGAAAAGATGTCCCTTTTGACTTTGATGATAACTGCATGAAAGCATTCCTGAAATTGCGTGAATTGTTGTTAAATGCACCAATAATCCAACCATCGGATTATTCTCTACCTTTTGAGCTCATGCGCGATGCATCTGATTATGCTATTGGAGCAATCTTAGGGCAAAGAGAGAACAACTTGCCTCATGTGATTTATTATGCCAGTAAGACATTGGTTGATGCACAGCTTAACTACACCACCACTGAGAAGGAGTTATTAGCTGTGGTGTATGCTCTCGATAAATTTCGTTCTTATCTGCTTGGATAAAAAATAGTGGTCTTTTCAGACCACTCTGCATTGAAATATTTTTTGGCAAAGAAGGATGCCAAACCAAGATTGATCGGCTGGATCTTGCTCCTTCAAGAGTTCAATTTCGAAATCAAAGATAAAAAGAGAGTAGAGAATGTTGTGGCTGATCACTTGTCTCGCATTCTGCCTGAAGAATCATCTGTACCTAAGCCTATCCGGGACACTTTTTCGGATGAGCAATTAATGGCAATTGATGCGACCGCTACGAAAGTTCCTTGGTTTGCCAATATCATGAATTATCTGGTCACTGGCAGAATCTCTACTCAATGGGGTAAGAATGATAAGCATCTCTTTTTCTCTCAAATAAAATACTATTTTTGGGATGAACCACAATTGTTCAAAATCTGTTCAGATCAAATCATCAGGAGATGTGTACCGAAAGAAGAGAAACTAAGCGTCATCAATTTTTGCCATGCTGAAGCCTGTGGAGGCCATTTCGGTGGACAAAAGACCGCACAGAAAATCCTTCAAAGTGGATTCTACTGGCCCTCCATCTTTCGTGACGTTGCTCAATTTTGCAGAGAATGCCAATGATGTCAACAGCTGCGAAATATTTCAAGATGAAATATGATGCCCCTTAATCCGATTTTGATTGTTGAAATTTTTTATGTTTGGGGGATTGACTTTATGGGCCCTTTTCCCCCATCTCTTGGGTATTCATATATTCTTGTAGTTGTTGATTATGTCTCCAAATGGATAGAAGCTGTGGCAACCCGATCGAATGATCACAAGGTCGTGGTCAAATTCCTGAGAGAAAATGTGTTTAACCGATTTGGGATCTCGAGAGCAATCATTAGTGATGGCGGTTCACATTTCTGCAACAGCCATTTTGCCATTCTAATGAAGAAATATGGTGTTACCCACAAGGTTGCAACGCCATATCACCCGCAAACTAGTGGTCAAGTGGAAGTGTCGAACTGAGAGATCAAACGAATTTTAGAAAAGACGGTCGATCGAATAGAAGAGATTGGTCGAACCGGCTATCTGATGCTCTTTGGGCATATCGTACGCCTTAAAGACACCAATTGGAATGTCTCCGTTCAGAATTGTCTACGGGAAAGTATGCCATCTTCCTGTTGAATTGGAGCATAAGGCATTTTAGGCTATCAAAAGATTTAACTTTGATATGCAAGCGGCAGGATCAAATCGAAGGCTACAGCCGAGTGAATTGGAAGAGCTGCGCTATGATGCATATGAAAACTCCAAGATG
This sequence comes from Chloranthus sessilifolius, assembly GCA_021018995.1. NCBI lineage: Eukaryota > Viridiplantae > Streptophyta > Magnoliopsida > Chloranthales > Chloranthaceae > Chloranthus > Chloranthus sessilifolius. The sequence continues at coordinate 121,492,972 of CM037592.1, forward strand.
TACAAAGAAAGGTACAAAAAGCTGCATGATGAGTCAATTTCTCGGAAAGAGTTCCACATTGGACAAAAGGTTTGGTTGTTTAATTCCAGACTAAAGCTTCACCCGGGAAAACTGAAATCTAGATGGGAAGGCCCCTTTCAGGTTGTTTCTATTAGTGTGCATGGTGCGATTGAGATCCGCAGTCTCAAGGACAATCGAGTTTTCAAAGTCAATGGGCAACGTCTTAAACCAATGTTTGAGCCGATGACTGAGTTCAGTATTGAGGCGATGCACCTCAGTGACCCAGATATTTGATCAATGAAAAGGTCGAGCTGTCGACACTTAAACTCAGCGCTTCCTGGGAGGCAACCCAGTATGTTTATTTATTTTTGTTTTTATTTTTGTTAGAATTGAGTCTTTGCTCAATCGATTGACTGTCAAACAGTCAATCGATTGACATTAGCCCCTCAATCGATTGACAGTTCCCTGTCAAGGCAGTTTTCGGATCCTAAAAATATATCAGTCAATCGATTGAGACCAGTGTCTCAATCGATCGACTGATAACCACCAGATGTCGATTGGGAATTGTAGCAGTCACTCGATTGAGACCAGTGTCTCAATCGATCGACTGATGACATGAAGACTAATGAAGTTTGAATTTTTATTCATATTCTTGAAATGTGGATGACCTGAAAATTCTTTAGAATTGTTATCATGCCATGATTATTTTTATGAATGCTCATAAAGTTCAAGATTAAATAGCGATATTCATGATCTATGCCTGAAAAATTTTATACCATCACTTTGCTTTAATTTCAAATATGAGGATTAAGTGTGTAACTTGAAATCTTAAGATCACAAAGAAGGGCTAAAACCCAATGAGTTTTGAAACTTTGTTCTCGTTCTTGATGAGTGCTGAAAAGAAATTCAGAGTATCTTTGAATTTCCTGCCTAAATTGTTGAAATCTCGTATGTTTGATCTTTGATTTGTTGATTTTGCATGTATTATGCCATTACACTAGAAATTATTATGTAAAAACTCAAGGCAAATAGGCATCATTACCATCGTGAAAGGAAATGATCTAAGGCCATTATTGGCTCGTTTGTGCCCGAAGTATCCCACCGTATATTTATCTTGTTGCACCCCCTTTGAGCCTCAACTGAAAATTTTTACCTTAATTATTCCTTGTAAGCTATATTAGCCATACCCTACACCAGTTTTAAAAGCCTTACCCTTCAATCTCTTAGAACTTGGAAAAGGAGGAAAGCAAAGTGGAAAATAGAGAGTTATGGCAATAATAATGTAAGGATAAAGGGGAGAGAAAAAGAAAATTCAGTCTAGTGCAAAAAGTAGAGAAATATATGAAAGTGGTGTTAAAAAAAAAAAAAAAAAAAAAAAAAAGAGAAAGAGAAAAGTGTTTATGAAAAGGAAAAGGTTCTAGAAACTTTGAAAAAGGAAGTGGAAAAATCAGAAAATCAATTGTGTCTCTTCTACCAATTTCTCAGAGAAGAATCTAATTTTCCCTTTCTTTCTTAACCTTTACCCGAGCCCTATTACCTTAGAAAAGACCTTTGTGATCCAATCATGAGTGGTAAATGCCTTGTGGAGAGTGATTATACAATGTCTATGGTGCTTGGTATATACATGTTTAAAATACAAATATCTTTCTTAATGAGATTTCTCTTAAAATTCTTTGATACACCGTCTTTTTTATAACTTGTGAGATTTTCATAAATTGTGTTGTAATTCCATCTCACATGTGAGCGAAAAATAAAACCATTCATCAGGAGTGATTTTGTTCTGAGTGTATACCCATGGTAAGGATTGAGTCTAGACATGTGATCTAAAGGTTCCTAGTTTAAGCTTCTTCTCAGATAAAAGAATTTGAGTAGTGATAATTGCATAACATTCTAAGGCATAAATCATGAGCATTGAAAGACAATGGATTGAATTGAATGAGCACTAATAAAATGAACATGGTCATATGCAGTTTAAAAGATTTTCCAGGGTCATCTAATTACTTGAAGGGCATGACTAAAAATTCTGAAATTCATAAGCTTTGAAGTTTGTAGGTACCTTCACTGAAAACCTTTAGGAGACACAACTCCTCCACTAGGGATCACTAGGGGTTTAAAGGCTTATTGCATGCGCTAAATGCAATCATGTTCCCTACGAAAGTGGCATTTAAATTTTTAGGATGTTAATTTTATTTGCTTTACATATTTTTCATTCTCTTTGCTCGAGGACTAGCAAAGTGTAGGTTTGGGGGTGTGATCGGTGCCGAAATGTGACTATATTTCACACCCTAATTCCTACATTTAGCTATCCGATGAAAGCATCTGATGGTTGTTGTGAGGTTTTAATGATTACAGGTATTTCTGACCGTTGGATCGTTAAAGAGCATAAAAGAAGGTAATTAAAGGCTACATAAGAGCTATGGATAAAAAGGTCAAAAGAAGCATCAAAATCCGTGAAGTAGCTCAACATCCAATAAGGAAATGAAGACTCTACCCTTATGTGTCAATCGATTTACATTCTTGTGTCAATCGATTGACAAATGAAGACAGCTTTGTCCTCACTTATTGCGAATCAAAAGTCAATCGATTGAGAACTTATCCTCAATCGATTGAGGCTATTAGGGATAGGGTTTGCTCGGCCACTATAAAATGAAAGCTACGATTTTGAAAAAGGGGCTCTTCAATTTGGAATTTTGGGGACTTCTCTTTTTATTTCTTCAAGGGTTCTTCTTTTCTCCTTCTTCTAGGATTTTATCTGGGTAGATTGTACTTAGGATTTGCACTGTCTTTGTTTTACATTTATGAAAGCATAGATTGTATTGAGGAAAAGGCATTGTAAATAAAAACCTTTTGGGAGAAATGAAAAGTGGAATGGTTTTGAACATGCAAAGAGATCATACCTAAAAACCAAAATTGGGTTCAATGGCATCATGTCTCGTCTAGAGATATTCCTCAACTTTTGGCAGTTTACACATATCTTGCAATAATTCATTGCATCACGAAAGATAGTGGGCCAGTAGAATCCACTTTGTAAAGTTTTTAATGTCATTTTTCGTCCCCCAAAGTGACCTCCGCAAGCCTCATTATGACAAAAATTCATCACGCTTAATTGTTCTTCGGGCACACATCGTCGAATCACCTGATCAGAGCAAAATTGAAACAGGTCTGGTTCATCCCAAAAGTAGTGCTTCACTTGGGAGAAAAATAAATTCTTATCATTTTTTCCCCACTACAATAGGATTCGGCCCATAACCAAGTAATTGACAATGTTAGCGTACCAAGGAATTCCATTTAGAGCCGCATGGATAACCATCAACTGCTCATCAGGAAAAATGTCCCTAATAGGTTCTCCAGATGACGTTGCCTCCGAAAGTATATGAGACAGGTGGTCTACAACCACGTTTTCAACTCCCTTTTTGTCTCGTATTTCAAAATTGAATTCTTACAGCAGCAGAATCCATCGGATCAATCTTGGCTTTGTATCCTTCTTAACCAACAAGTACTTAAGCGCGGAATGATCTGAGAAGACCACAATCTTCGACCCGAGCAAGTATGACCGAAACTTGTCCAATGCATAAATTACAGCAAATAATTCTCTCTGTGGTGGTGTAGTTTATTTGTACATCGATCAGTGTTTTACTTGCGTAGTAAATTACACAAGGTAATTTATCTTTCACCTAGAACTGCTCCAATGGCATAGTCTGATGCGTCGTACATTAGTTCGAAGGGAACTAAGTAATCCGGAAGTTAGATTATGGGGGCAGTGGATAACAGTTCTCTCATTTTCAAAAATCCCTTCATGCAATCATCATTAAGATGAAAGGGACATCCTTCCCAAGCAAGGTACATAATGGTTTAGCCACCTTGCTAAAATCCTTGATAAATCTTCTGTAAAATCCCGTATGCCTCAGAAATGATCGAATTTGTCGAAAATTCTTTGGTGGTGGCAAATTAGCAATTAAGTCGACTTTTACCTTTTCGACTTCAATTCCTTTCTTGGAAACGATATGCCCCAACACAATTCCTTGTTGAACCATAAAATGGCTCTTTTCCTAGCTTAAGACAAGATTGGATTCTACGCAATGTTGTAATACCTATGTTAGGTGATTCAGACACATTTCAAAGGTCCTCCCAAAAATCGAGAAGTCATCCATGAATACTTCGATGAATTTGTCAACCATATCCGAGAATATCACTAACATACAATGCTGAAAAGTGGCCGGCGCATTGCAAAGTCCGAAAGGCATCCTTCGATATGCAAAGGTACCATAAGGGTAAATAAATATTATCTTTTCTTGGTCTGATGGAAATACAGGCACTTGATTGTATCCCGAGTAACCATCAAGAAAATAATAATATTCTTGTCCTGCCAACTTTTCTAGAATCTGATCAATAAATGACAAGGAAAAATGATCCTTTCTCGTGGCAGTATTTAATTTCTGATAATCGATACATACACGCCACCCAGTGGTCTCACGTGTAGACACCAATTCCCCTTCAGTAGTTTCTTTCACTATAATTTTTGACTTTTTGGAAACAATTTGAATTGGGCTTACCCATTCACTATCAAAGATCGCATAGATGATTCCAGCATCGAGTAACTTGATAATCTCCTTTAAAACGACTTCTTTCATGTTTGGATTAAGTCGTCTCTGTAGTTCCCTTGATGGTGTACTATCATCTTCCAGATGTATTTTGTGTATACATACTAATGGATCAATCTCTTTAAGATCGGCTAAAGTCCATCTGATAGCCTCTTTGTGGTCCTTAAGCACTTTTAACAATTCATGCTCTTGCTTTTCCGATAATGTTGATGAAATTATTACCGAAAGTGTTTCTTGAGGTCTCAAGAAAGCATATTTGAGTGACTAAGGCAGTTGCTTTAATTCAACAGTTGGTGGCTGCCTGATTGATGGTGTCAGCTCATCCTTTACCTTAACGGGTAACGGTTCCATCTTAGTCTCAGTCTCGAATGACTTATCATCTTGACTTGATGAATTCATCATCTTCTCTTCTGGTTGTTTCTTTTCAATTCTTTTTTCGTTATAGATGGCCAATAAAGCAGTTTCGAATTCTTCTTTGATCAGCATTGACGGCAAAGCTTCACCCACTACTTCATCCACCTAATCGATGTAAAAACAGTCAACCTCATCCTCATTGGGGAAATGGTTCATCGCATAAAATCTATTAAACCTGACTTTCATGTTTCCAAAGAATTGAAAAGATGTAGAAACATTCATGACTCCCATTCGACAATTGATACAGGCATTTGCAGTTACGAGAAACAGACGTCTAAGAATGATTAAGACTTGATTTGTAGATCTAACAGGCGGTTCCATATCCAAGATAACGAAGTACACTGGAAAGACAAATTTATCTATTCCAACCAAAACATCTTCAATGATACCCCTAGGTCATCTTTTTGACCTATCAGCAAGTTGGAGTGTAACTGTCATGAGTTTCAATTCACCTAGTCCTAATTTCTCATATACTGAGTATGGGATTAGGTTGACACTCGCTCCCAAATCCAGTAACGCCTTACCAATTGGTTGCCCACCTATGACACATAGAACAGTTGGAACTCCAAGGTCTTTAAGTTTCTGTGGTGCATCCAATCGCAATATCGAACTGACTTGATTAGTCAGGAACACCTTCTTAGACACTTGAGTACGTGCTCTTCTCTTATGGGTGTATAGATCCTTGAAAATTTTGGCGTACTCAAGAACTTGCTTGATCGTTTCAAGCAATGGAAGATTTATCTATACTTGCTTGAATATTTTAAAGATTTCCTCCATTTTTTATGGTCCCTTCCCCATTTTAGAAAGAGGCGTCAGGCACTTAGGGAATGGTGCCTTTGGGGTATGGGGAGTGGATTCAAGTTCCAAGTCTTCTTCTTCTTTAGGTACTTTTTTGGTAACTTCAGGAGACTTCACCTTCTCTTCCGTCTCGGACTCTTTTTCTTTTTCTTTTTCAGCTGCTTTTTCTCCTTTTTTCAATTCTATTGGCATTACCACTTGATTATCAATCACTCGTTCACTTCTCAACATAGTAACAACTTTCAACTGTTGACTATTCGATGGGCCTTCATCAGGTGATGCTTGACTTCGAGGATTGTTGACTCAATTGATTGGTTAATTGACTAAATTGATCCATCATCATCTGCTGAAAAGCTTGCATGTTTCACATAATCTTCTCTACCAAATTAGAATCTTTCGAAGTGGGGATCTGAGACTTATTGAAATTCTGATTTTTTCGATACTCAGAATTTGGGTGATGATAATAAGAATTATGTTGAAAGTTGGAATTCTATTGTGAATGAAAGTTCTGTTGTCCACTCATTGTGTTAGATCTGTACTGCTGGTTCACCTGTCCAGTTTGGTTTGATCCTCCCCATCCTAAGTTGGAGTGATTTTTTCATTCCGGACTGCAGGTGTTGGAGTACATGTTTCTAGCCTGCCGCTGATAAGATTGAGTCACATTCATCTACTCTTAAGGAGTAGGTTTATTAGGAAAGAATGAAGGGTAGTTGGACATTCATTGGCCATGTGACCTGGGTGTTCACAAATTGAACAAGCAGTGGGGGTGATGGGGGTTTTAGCTGGCTTGGTTGCAGCTAGCAACATGTTCATCTGTTTGGATAACATATCAACTTTTGTTGATAGATCTGAACTATTATTGTTGACATCGTAAAGCCAACCTTTTGTCAACACATGAGATTTAGTTGCCAAATCTAGGATAGCTCGCCCCAATGTCTCATTTGATATTGAAGTTTGGTATAATTTCTCAAACAATCCCCATATTTCATCAACCTCTTTTGTGGCGCATGATCCTCTACAGGATGCATCAACCATGCGTCTCTCTTCTGAAATCAATAAATTGTAAAAACTTTGGACCTGTTGCCACCTTGAAATTTAATGATTAGGACAACTTCTGATTAATTCCTTAAAGCGTTCCCAACATTCATGAAATGTTTTTATAGGTTGTTGGGTAAAGAACTAAATCTTCTTACGCAACTCATTGGTTTTGCTCATGAGAAAATATTTCTTCAGGAATTGATGATGTAGCTCTGCCCAACTCCGGATAGATTGTGGTTCTAAGGAATAGAACCAAGTTTTTTTATTATCCCTTAAAGAAAAAGATAATAGTCGTAACTTAGTTATCTCGTCATTGACATTATGAACTCTGAACATTTTACATACCCCAATGAACTCATTTAAGTGAACATGTGGGTTTTCATTGATCAATCTGTGAAAAATCGATAGCATTTGAATCATTGCTAATTTAAATTCATAATGATTTCCAGGGATAGGGGCATGCATGATACTATCCTGATCTTCATAAAAACCGAGATCATTGTAATGCTCCAATATCCTTGGGCCCTTATCATGATTCTCATTTTCATTTCCATTATTATCATGATGATTCTCATGTCGTCCTTGTCTTTGATCTGCCATGGTTTCGGTATGATGATACTGAATCCTTTGGGTTCTATGATTCTCTCTGCAAGACTTTTCAATCTCACGATTCAATGGTTGTAAATGTGGGTGATGAGATCGTGTAAAGCTCATGCACCAATACTCAAAACAAAGATTAATGAGTCCACAATCAACTCACAAAGGAGGCACACTAGATTCAATTGATTGAAGCAGTTGACTCAATCGATTGAATAAGAATTGTGATTCACAAAGAACTTATCAGTCAATCGATTGATGTACCAAAATCGATCGATTGAACTTTAAATTTCAGGCTGGTCAAAACAGAAAATATAACTGAATAGCAATCAACAGAGGTGTAATCAATCGATTGAAACAATAGGGTCAATCGATTGACAGACTCCCAAAAGAAATTCACAGTGATAAGCAAACACAAAAAAATATCTCAGAACTCAATCGATTGACAACAGAAATCAGAATTTGCACAGATAATTTTTTTTTTTTTTGTTGAATTAAAATTTGAATTTAAAATTATAATTAAATTTAAAATTTAAAATTCAAGTTTTTAAAATTTTAAAATTCAAAATCAAAATCAAGATTTGAAATTTCAAAATTTTAATTTTCAAATTCGAATTCAAATTTAAAATTCAAAATTTAAAAATTCAAAATTCAAATTTTAAAATCTAAAAGAAATCTCACAAAATCCTACAAAATCTTACCTAAGAGAAGAAAGGAAAGGAAAGAAAACAAAATCTTATAAATCCTAAAAAAAAAAAGAAATCCTACAAAAGGCAATAACTAAAGATCCTAACAAAAAAAAAATCTTAAAGATCCTAAACGTGCAATCTTAAAAAAAAATTCAAAATCAAATTTTAAATTTCAAATTTCAAAATTCAAAATTCAAATTTCAAGCTCCAAATTTCAAACTTCAAAAATCAAAATTCCAAATTTCAACAATTTCAAAAATTTCATCATTCCAAATCCAAAATTCAAAATTTCAAAATTCAAAATTCCAAATTTGGATTATAACTTATTGTGATTTTAAAAATTAAAACCCAGAATAGTCGATCGATTGACATTTTCGAATTGATCGATTGACTAATCGGCAAGCAGCAAACACAGAACACAGTCGATCGATTGAAGAAAAGATCTCAAGTGATTGACTGTCACACAAAATCTCTTTACAAATTGACAAAATTGCATCGCCTCCCTGACAGTGGCGCCAAAAACTTGATCAGTTTTAAAATATACCCTTGCAAGTGCACAAGATCTGCTGTAGCACGGTGAAATCAAGGGTGTACCCTTGCAAGTGCATAAGATCTGCTGTAGCACGGTGAAATCAAGGGTGTCTTACCCACAGAGAAGCGGGTAATTTGATTAATTTCTAAAGAGAAAGGACGCCCAAAGAAGTATCAAGAGAGAGAAAGTCGATTTATCACACAATTATCACACAATTCTATATGTAATAAAAGAAAAGTAATCTAAGCCAGAACAAATTATGATAATGAAAATGACAGTTTAAGAATTGATCAAGGAGTTAGCTAACCCTAGATTCGAAACTTCTCTACCATTAAACTCACAATTTCATATTGCGTCAAAACACCATCATTTATTAAGAAAACAAATGAATCGAGAAGAACATGAATATTAATCCGGCATACCCTATCTAAAAACTATGACTCAACCTATCATTGCAGTATGAATCCTGTAAAAAGTATAGCGTATCTCAAAATTTTAAGTCACGACAATGATAAATCAATCATTCTACAGCCTAGATCAACCGGCAGGAACAGATCTAGATGGAGTGCCTCTTTTACGGTCGTTGAAAACCACGATCAACGATTGTAAACGAGGACTCGATAATATTCAATTAAGCAAACACTTTTTACAGAATGATTCAATGACAGTACTATGAAATTGTATAATCAATAATAAAATAGTTACTTATCTAAGGTTCGCTTCTTCCTTGAGCATGTGGTTTTAGCCGCTCATCCTCGGTGTACAAGTCCGCTGTAGATCCGAAGACATCATCTTAATAATGCTCTTTTATTTATCACAAAATTTCTCCTTACAATGCTTTTATTCCTAGGTACAATCTATACTTAATAGTTGTAAAGAAGAAGAAGAAGTAGTATCAAAACCTAATACATTCTACTAAGAGAAGAAGAAAGACCTAAAAACAAAAGAGAGAATAAGAGCCAAGAAAGCTAGCCCCCAAACCCTAAGCCGTAGCTTTGTTTATATAGGGGGCGGACAAAACATTTTCCCTAATAGGCTCAATCGATTGAGATTTATATCTCAATCGATTGAATTCAAATTTGAAATAAGATGGGCAAAGCTGTCTCTCTTGTCAATTGATTGAGATTTGGTTCTCAATCGATTAACACATTGGGGCACAGTCTTCATTCTCCTGGTGGATGCTGCACTAATTTATGGATTTCGATGCTTCTTTTGACCTCTTGGTCCACAGTTCTTGTATAGCCTTTAATTGTCCTTTTTTATGCTCTTTGACGATCCAACGGTCAGAAACACCTGCAATCACTAACACTATATAACACCTGTAGGAATTAAGATACGAAATATGGTCATATTTCAGCACCGATCATCGGTACCCCCTTGCATACAATATTTCCTTCCTATAAAGTTATAAGGGGAGCCAAAATAACACTATCAACCGAAAATTGTGTCTTAGTCACCAAGAAGTAAAAACTACAAAGAGGAAGGCTACAGTTAAATTAAGACACAATTATAACAAAATTTCCGAGGTAAGGTGATTACTTGCATTGTTGGTCCCACCTCTTTTGAGTAGCTATTATATGTTACAATGGAGAAAAATTAAATGGATCTAAAAGCAGAGTCATGGGAAGGAAAAAAATTGACGCCATTCTCAGCTCGAAACTTGTCATTCTCTTGTCGGTGGATCGAGTTCTCGTGGCGTTCAAGTTGGGTCTGTGTGTTGAGGTAAATCAGATTTCATTTAGTTTCCTACCCCAGCATCAAATCTCAACCAAAGTACAAGGGGAAAAAAGATCAAAGAAAGTAGTAAAATTTACCTTCATCTGGGTGCGCCTATTCTGAAACCAGAACTTGGCTTGCCTGCTCTCCAAGCAATGCCTCCTGCTCAGTTCCAACCTTTATTTCTCATCAGGATGAGTGCATTCTTTGAACAGGCTGAGATAACCAGAAACAAAGAAAAATCTCATTAGAAAAGAGAAAAGAAAAAAACCATGTAAGGGAGCTATAAGAGAAGAATAATACGATTCATGCTCTTTGATTTGCTGGGCTTCATATAGTTGTCAAACTATTTTGAATCTAAACCAGCATTCACCATATATAGTTGTTAAGCATAAATCTCTACCAATTATTTAAGTCATTATATTTTGCCTTGTTGACTAATTAGCCTCCAGTTTGTGTAGTCTAACTAAGTAGTTATATTTTTCCTTCTTGACAAAGATATGTGCTATAGTTGGAGGTAATGCTTATCTCAGCTTTGATAGAGATTAAATAGACCAGCTTGTGCTGCTGCACTACAAAGGATTTCTTTATATTAAAAGAGCTTACTAGCTACTAACACTTTAAACTTACTTTTTATTTAAAAAATTTAACTTGTATCTTGCTACCCGGTTACACCAATATATATAAGGATAAAAGTACATTGAAAAAGTAAGACACTTTGAAATATTAAAAGACACCTAGAATCTTGAAAAGGCACCTAGGAAATGACTTTTAGGAAACAAAACAAAATAATTATTTCTCTCTTGACAAATGAAAGGTCACCTTATAACTTGAAAAGTTACTTAAAGCATGTCCCAAAATAGTTTTTCAAGGTGTGCAACCCAAGACCCACTTTACTTGAGTTTGTATTCCAACACTCCCTCTCAAACCCAAGTTTCGAAGTTACTCCAAGTAAAGTCTTCAATCCTTGAAATGTATGAAACATTAAAGGCTTCATAAAAATATCCGCAACTTGTTCTTCGTATTTGCAATATATGAGGTTGCTTCGACCATGAGACACAGGATTCTTTGCTAATGAAATGGCTGATCTATTATCAACATAGATCGTTATTGGCTGATTTGTAGAGTGATGCAACTCCTTTAATAAATTCTTCAACCAAATAGCTTGGAAAGCACATGTTGCAGCACTTATATATTCAGCTTCACATGATGAGAGAGCAATAACATTTTGCTTTCTTGATGACCACGAGACTGCAGCTGAACCAATATTGAAAACATATCCTAATGTACTTTTTCTTTCATCAGGATCTCCACCAAAATCACTATCTGTGAATCCTATAAGATTAAAAGCATTAGTAGGCTTATGAAACAAACCATGATCAATTGTACCCTTGATGTATCGCAAAACCCTTTTAGCAGCCAAGAAGTGACTGTGTTTTGGTGCTTCCATGAATCTACTGATGATTTCAACACTGTGAGCAATGTCAGGTCGAGTGACTATTAAATATTTAAGACTTCCAACCAAGCTTTTGAAGAGTGTAGGATCCACCAAATCGCCTTGTTCTTCCTTTTGTAGCTTCAAACCCACTTCCATAGGTGTGCTTGCCGAATTGCAATTATTCATTTTGAATTTTCCAAGAATTTCTTTTGCATACTTTTCTTGTGAGATAAAAATTCCTCCCTTTGTTTGCTTTACCGCTATCCCAAGGAAAAATGACATATTTCCAATGTCTGTCATTTCAAATTCCTTGATCATGGATTTTTTAAAATCTTCAATCATAGAAAGATTATTTCCTGTGAAGATCATGTCATCAACATACAAGCAAATGATCATTATATCCCCAACACCGTTTGTTTTGGTGTATAAGGCATGCTCATATGGACATTTTATGAACTCATTCTTTTGAAAGAATTCATCGATGCGAGTGTTCCATTCTCTTGGTGTTTGTTTGAGCTCATACAATGCTTTCTTTAATCGATACACATGCCTCTTGACCCTTTTTGATGTAGCCTTCCAGTTGCTCTATGTACACTTCTTCTTTAATATAGTCATTCAAAAATACCGACTTTACATCCATTTGAAAAATATTCCAACCATTTTGGGCAGCTAAGGCTATAAGGAGCCTTATAGTATCAAATCTTGCAATGGTGCAAACACTTCTTGATAGTCAATGCCTTAACATTATTTGTAGCCTTTGACGACTATCCTCGCTTTGTATCTTTCAACTTCACCTTCTTGATCCTTTTTTATCTTGTAGACCCATTTCACTCCTATCGCCTCTTTTCCTTTTGGTAGCGTGGTAAGAGCCCATGCATCATTCTTTTTTATTGCTTTGATTTCTTCATCCATAGCATTTTACCATCTACGATCAATAATAGCTTCTTCAAAGTACAACGGATCACAATCCGTAAGAAGATAAAATAAAGTGAAATCGACCACCTCCATTTGATCGTAGATATCATTGAGACTTTTCATTTTTTTGAGGTGTCCTTGATTCACTACTTGATGATGCAACATCGGCCAACGGAAATGATGATGGTGAATAAGGAGTTTGGGGAGGAGTTTGATTCTCCTTATCATTCTCTTTGATGACTTCTTCATCAACTAGAATTTTTTCTTTTCTTTATTCTTCACATGTGTTCCATTCCCAAGATGTTTCTTTATCAAAGATAACATCTCTATAAATAATGATCTTCTCGGTTACACAATTGAATAATTTGTAACCCTTTGTAAGTTCATCATATCCAAGGAAGATGCATTTTTCTCCCTTGTCATCAAGCTTCGTTCTTCTTTGACTTGAAATATGTGCATATGCAATGCACCCAAACACTTTGAGGTGCCCAACTCCGGGTTTTTAGCCACTCCATGCTTCTTGAGGTGCCATGAACTTGACACTTTTGGTGGGGCTTCTATTAAGCAAATAGACAGCACAAGCAACTCCTTTGGCATGTTCTTTCCTTTGAGCATACTCCTTGCAATGTCAAGAATGGTGCGATTCTTCCTTTCTGCAATGCCATTTTGTTGAGGAGTGCATGCAGCCGTCAACTGATGTTTGATTCCATTTTACCTGCAAAATTCTTGAAACACACTTGAGGTGTATTCACCACCTCTATCAGATCTTATAGTTTTAAGAAAATAACCACTTTATTTTTCTACCATTGATTTAAATTGTATGAAAGTCTCAAACACATCTGATTTTTGTTTAAGAAAATGCACCCAAGTATTTATGCTGAAATCATCGATAAAAGTGAGAAAATACCTATTTCCTCCTTTTGATGTAACCTCCATTGGACCCGCAACATCTGAGTGAATAAGTTGAAGAGGTTCAAAAGCTCTTTTTGATTCTCCTAACAGAAAACTCAATCTATGTTGTTTACCCAAAATACATCCTTCACATAATTGTTTTGGATGCTCAATTTTAGGTAAACCTCTCACCATATTAGTTTGAGATAACAACTCTAGCCCGCTAAAACCAAGATGTCCGTAGCGCAAATGTCATAACCAAGAGTTATCTTTCACAATAGAGTTGAAGCATTTAAGTGCATCATTCTTGATGTTTAAAATGAAAAGTCTATTCTTTGACATCTCCACCTTTGCAATGACATCATTATTGTAATTTTTAATAACAAGAGTGCGGTCCTTCATGTGTATGTCATAACCCTTTTCTAAAAGTTGTCCCAAACTTAGAATATTGTTTCGCATTGCGGGAACATAATAAGCATTAGAAATATATTGATGATCACCATTTTTTAATTGAATCATAATTTTTCCCTTTCCTTTTACTGGAGTTTTAGATAAATCGCCAAACGTCACATCACCTTTTACCAACTCATCAAACTCGGTAAACATTTCTTTTTCACCACATATATGATTACTGGCCCCAGTATTAAGAAACCAAGTGGTTTAATTTCTTGATTCATCTCCCTTATATGCAAGTAACACAGTAGTTACTTGTTCAACCTTTTCTTCAGAGAGATTAGCTTGTTCAACAACATCATTTGTAGATTTACTTCTACATTCATTACTATAGTGACCAAATTTTTGATAATTGTAACATTTGACATGTGATTTATCATACCTTGGCTTGTATGATGAATTGGAAAGATCTCTATGACCTCTTCCTCTTTGGCCTCGTCCTCGTTCATTTGAAAAACCATCATGATCACTAAGCCCCTTTTCATTATGGTAGTTACCACGGCCACCACGAGTAAAACCTCTGCCTCGATATCCTCTGTCATGTCCTCTGAAATTTTTTTTATCTTCTTTAAGGACCAATTTGCTTTGCAAAGCTTGCTCTACTTCTTCATTAGAGTTTTGTTTCATTCTTTGTTCATGGGCTTCAAGTGATCCCATGAGTTCATCAATTGAAAGAGTGGACAAATCTTTCGCTTCTTCAATCGCTACTACAACGTGTTCAAATCGTTGTATCAACGATCTTAGAATTTTTTCTATCACCCACACATCCTCCATGCTTTCACCATTTCTTTTCATTTTGTTAATAATAATCAAAATGCGAGAAAAATATTCTGAAATCGACTCACTTTTGTTCATACGAATGGATTTAAATTCAGCTCGAAGAGCTTGAAGACGAACCTTTTTTGCTTTATCAACTCCTTTGAA
Source organism: Chloranthus sessilifolius (assembly GCA_021018995.1). Taxonomy (NCBI): domain Eukaryota; kingdom Viridiplantae; phylum Streptophyta; class Magnoliopsida; order Chloranthales; family Chloranthaceae; genus Chloranthus; species Chloranthus sessilifolius. The sequence continues at coordinate 121,507,978 of CM037592.1, forward strand.
TGAATTTTGCAAAATCTCCCAAGCTTGCTTAGACGATGTGGCATTTGATATTTTTTTAAAAAATTAATGTTTCAACTCCTTGGTAGATTAAGAAAAGTGCTTTCTTATCCTTCTTTCGTACCTCTTTCAATGCTTCTTTTTGAGTTGCCGTAAGTGTCGCTTCCGCTTGTGGTGATTCCGGTTCATTGTAGTTGTTATCGACAATGTCCCACAAATCTTGTGATCCTAGCAAAACTTTCATTTGGATGCTCCAATTATCATAGATTTCTTTTATTAAGACTGGAGTTTGAGGCTGAATCATATTCGCCATCTTCCTTAATCAAACGGGGCTCTGATACGAATTTGATAGAGATTAAATAGACCAGCTTGTGCTGTTGCACTACAAAGGATTTCTTTATATTAAAAGAGCTTGCTAGCTACTAACACTTTAAACTTACTTTTCATGTAATAGCCCGAAAAATCACTCTAAACTATGACCTCGGGATTCGTGCCCGATCGGTCACAGGTATGACCAATTAGGAGTTCGATAGTTAGCGTAGAGTGTGATGAGTGAATGAGATGAGATGGTTTGTAAAACCATGTGGTGTGTGTTATGAATCTGAAGTCACATACACCTATTGAGGTGCATGTGCTCAACACACAAGCTGGGGGGGGATAAAAGGGTTTAATAACCCTAAAATCAATAGTTTGGTTGTTGAGAGAGAAGTAAAGAAGAGAGAGAGAGGAGTAAAGAGGGTGATAAAGCAAGGAGTCATTGTGGGTGATTGGAAGGGGGATTCAAGTATTAAAGAGGCCGATTCTGCGCAAGGAATCCGTTCAAGCAAAGCTGGAACCCTAGCCTTCCAACCACTTGATTTGAAATCAATTTGAGATTGATTCAAGGTAAACTTTTGTGAATGAAATACATAGATTGTAGAGGTTAGATTGTAGTTGAAAATGGTGTAAATCATAGGTAAATGGTTTAGAAAAGTAGAGGAAAAAGTGTGGAAAAAGATTGAGAAGAACAGCCAAAAGGGGGCTGAATCTGACAATTTCGATTAATCAAAATTAGGTTTCGATTAATCGAAATTGGCCAGGAAGTTGAAAAGTCAGTGGACCCCGATTTCGATTAATCAAATTGGAGTTCGATTAATCGACTTTGGATTTTGATTAATCGATTTAGGTATCGATTAATCGACTGGGAACCTCCAGTGGACCCCAGGGGCTGGAGGAAAAGACTTGGGAAAATCGACTAATCGAAATGGGATTTCGATTAATCGATTTCAATTTTCGATTAATCGATTAATCGATTTTAGGAACTCGATTACTCGAATTGAGAATCGACTTGGCTGAACAGAGAATTTCGATTAATCGAATTAGGATTCGATTAATCGAATGAAAATCTCGATTAATCGATTTGAGAATTGATTAATCGATATTGACTTTCGATTAATCGATTTTGGAAATTGATTAATCGAATCAGATTCGATTAATCGATTTTGGAGTTCGATTAATCGACTGAGATAAATTATGTTAACTTTTGAGTTTGACTTTAAGATTCTTGGAGGGTCTTGGACCTTCTTTATTGCATCCTTAGTGATGTGTTTCACCTGTTATGTGGTACCATAGGTGGTACGTGTGAACTAATGCACAAGGAGCCACGTGGGACCTTGATGCATTGATCAAATGAAGACTTGAGGTAGGGAACACCTTGAACATGTACTTTATTTTACAAGAGCATGTATGTAGTGATATAGAATTCAGATTTAAATGTTTTATTGCTTAAGAATTGTGAGAAGTGGGTGTGTGTGTGACATCTATAAGAGTAATTATAATGAACCATCCCCAGGGGATAAAGAAGTAAAGAGATAAGAGCATCAGGTGTGATGCAAGTGAATGGATACATCCCAGGGATGTATCCAAGATTGAATCATGCTTGATGGGGCCTAACTGATATAAGATAGCACACTTACACGGTGAATAACTATATGTAAGGCACCGATATTTTTGTTATTTGAGGTTTGATAGGGTACCCCACCGACGTGGCGGGATATCCACGACTGACACGGCAGGATATCCGTGACCGAAATCTTTCAAGGGCGAAATCGTAGGCCAAAGGTGAGACTTATCCAGACATAAGCACACCCGGTGTTGATTTGAGACAAGTGAAACCCGCCACCAATCCCGAGGAAAGGGCTTGGGTACTATATTGTATTCCCAGGGAATACGTTAAAAGTGTCTATATAGATGACGATGAAGGGTATCTCATCGGGGCTCGATGCTATATTGCTCGGGGATTACTTAAATTGAAAGTTTAAGTTTTGTTTTAGGCCTTTTCAGCATCATTCATTAGTAAATGAAAATATAAGCGCATAATCAACAGTAAAATGAAATGCTTTCTAACTGTTTTCATCTATAACTGCATAGACACATCATACATGTCATATCATGGAATATATGTGAGTAGTAATTTATATGTTCAACTATGTTTGTTCTCTATTGAGCTAGGATGTAGCTCACCCTATAGACTATACGTCGCAGGTCCACTACTAGCAGCTGCCGAGGCTTCAGGAGACGCTGACCCCGGTGAGTCGGACCTTGCGGCCGGAGACGAGTTGGAGCCACCTCCTGAGGACTTCTTCTAGAGGACTCCGTTGTGCCACTTTGAGGGCTTTTTGAGAGAGATTTGTACGGCTTGGTATGTCAAACCTTGTTTTGTTTAACCCTGTATATATTGAGTTGGGATTATTCTTTTGGGACGAACCATCCGTGATGATTGCTATCGTTGATGGTTCAGATCGGTTCTCCATTCATGCAGAGGCATGAGGGTAGAACTGTCTTTTGGAGAACTGCTTTAATATAGATTTAAATTCTGCAATTTCGTTTATTATTCTATTTGATGCTTGATATACCAATGTTCCGTGCATAGCTAAGGGGCACGGTCAAGATGATCATGCTGATGGCACGGGTTTCGGGGTGCCGAAATCCGGGCTGTCACATTTCATTTAAAAAATTTAACTTGTATCTTGCTACCCGGTTACACCAATATATATAAGGATAAAAGTACATTGAAAAAGTAAAAGACACTTTGAAATATTAAAAGACACCTAGGAAATGACTTCTAGGAAACAAAACAAAACAATTATTTCTCTCTTGACAAATGAAAGGTCTTCTTGACAAATGAAAGGTCACCTTGTAACTTGAAAAGTTACTTAAAGCATGTCCCAAAATAGTTTTTCAAGGTGTGCAACCCAAGACCCACTTTACTTGGGTTTGTATTCCAACAAGCTTTCCTATGTGATCATCTTTTCTAAATTTATGACATCAAGAAAATAATTTATGACCCTGAGAGAAGGAAATGAAAATCGAAGTCAAATAACTTCTAAACAAATGATTATATATATATATATATATAGATGGGTCTAGCATGAACAGAAGGAAATCAGCTAATATTCGTATTGTATCCAACAAATGGAACTCCCTATAATGTACATAGGAAAGACAAACACATCAAAGACATTTGAATCCGACCAGCTAATGCAAAGAAAAAATTAACTAGGATAATTATGTGGGAATTGAGCCAGAAGGAGCACCAATCACTAGGATAATTATGTGCCATATTTGTGCTAAAGAATCACTCCTGCACCTGATACTTAGTTTCAGTCATATCGATATATAAAGATATATAAAGATAAAAATTAACTCACGGACCTCTCTAAATCTTTCATACCTTTGAAGCTATAGGGCAGAGGAGTGAGTTACTCTTGCTGCTTCTTTACAAGTTTGCTAACTCTGAGAAAAGGCAAATATTAGTCATACACGCAATAACCTTGATTGAAGAAACGTATCAGTTGAAACTCACCTCAAACTGGCAAAATTGCACATGCTAGGACATGCTTCGTTAAAAGTTTTTCCTCAATGCCTTCTTTGTTTGCTAAACAACTGCAATAGGATAATACATGCTAAGACCTGCTTGATGGAAATAACTCAAACAAAGCAATGAAAGTCATAGCCACAAATGCAGACGAATAAAGAGGAATCCACTTCCCGGCAAACGATTTCATTGCTACATAAGCTATCCTATGCATCAAGGCAAAGACCATTATCTACTCATAATTATTTCATAAGCTATGCCTTCAGCTTACCATTGTTGACAACGCTTTTGTAGCTTCATTTATCTACCACTCACACTCATCTTTCACCTTGGCCACTTCTCAGCTGAAATACAAAGACCATTCAACTACACCAAGAAGGAAAACTTGAACACAAACTTCTACAAGAACTAATGCTTGCCTGCCTTGGAAAAGTTGGGTGAGGCTAAATATGGGGCTTGAAATGTGTGGAAGCCCATACCTGATAAATGGATATTTCCTGCCCCATGTCCAATCCCATCTCATCAAGCACCCTTAAAAATGACTGATGGTGTAAGACTTTTCAATTAATAGCTACTAGCAGTCCTAAAAGTAAAGATGATGGAGGGGCTTCTTAGATTCACTTTGGAGGGAGAGCGATTCTGACCGATAATTAAACACGAGCTCGGTGTTTGAATTATCTTACACCATTAAAGGCGTAAAATTAGTGAATAAGCATAAAACTCGTGGGTATGCATACGGACACATAGGTGACCTATATGTTTGAATCGGTTCAACACCACGTGGCACCAAAAACATTTTGTCAAGCTCAATCGGGTACCATCAAAAAAATTAAAAAGGGTATCTATCTACCATTGAATATTTGGTCAAATGTGCAAAATCTCAATGCATCATATTGATCAGCTAGGAGATAAGGAGCTTTGGCCTGTGATTTGAGGGGCAAAACTAATTTTTTTTGTCCTAAAACCCAGAGGTGGTAGGTGAATCCTCATAGGATGGGTGTAACTCATCACCACGTGCCACATGATATGTGATTTGACATTTAAGTGCATGATCACCGCTGGACAATCGAATGGATTATATATATATATATATATATATATATATATATATATATATATATATATATATGGGGGGGGGGGGGGGAGAAATGGGACTTTGGTTGGAATTCACAACATGAACTGTGTGTTAGGATCCGAGATCATGTGTCATGTGCTATGTGATCGCATGTTACAACCATGCTCTAAGGATTCACTAATCTCCTTAGGCTTTGAGAAAAAGTAAAAAATATTGTTAGGCCAAGACCATACCAACATTATACATCATGGAACTATATAGTTAACCCACTAAACAATTCATTGTAGGAACAATCTCAAGTGCCAGCTGGATAATATATCAAAGCTGCTAGGGATCCGTAGGGCTTTCAATGGGTTAGGCAAAAAATATAGGCATGCCCGATCCCATGGCCACTCAACTTGAGGCAGCGTCAATGATATGTGCTCCACCCAACCCAGAAAACCAGTCCAGTCCCAGTTCTAAATCTTGTAAACCTTTATATTTAACTATAGAATATAGGATAGGGATGGATTCTTCATCCCCAATCAAACCGGACCTGATGATCAAGTTTATGTGCCCAACCCGGTGAAATATCGTGTTGGGTGGGTTGAGTAACCTGCCAACCAATCCATTGACTGCTGTAATGGTACACTCCATATATGAGAGGACATTTTTACTGTGCTAGTTTGACAATATCCATTACACTCCATAAAAGCATGCACTACAAATCAAGGGCCTTTCGCCGACAGACAAAAACTTCCCCGATAGTTTTTGAAATCACCGTCAATGAAAATTGCTTGCCAAAAGATTAAAAATAAAAAGAACAAAAGTCCAGAATCTATATGAACTGCAAACATAACACTACAGAATTATCTCCATCTCAAGAAAGGGATGGTATCAGGGCTTCATTTAAACCATCCTAAAAGTGTTTAATCTGATTTTGTATACATAAAAAAAAAAATCATCAAGTCCAAAATAATAGCTTAGCATTGGTTTATACTAAAAAAAGATGGCATTTGCGAGTACAATCCTTGCTACCATGGATAAATATTAACTCCACAGATCTCAAAGAATCCCATATTCTTATATGAAGTACTATGTACTGTAAAGAATATAGCAGACCATTCAAATTATGTAAGTGACTCAATAAATGGAACTTCTAATTTGGTGTTGAGTCTCATCTATATTTTGGGATTAGAAACACTATCTTGGGATTAGAAACACTCAATGCACTGTTACTAGGAAGTTGATATGAGTCGTGGGTCCCTAATACTTGAGTGTCACTAAATCGTAAGCTTTTGTAGCTTTCTCTTCCATACCATAACCTCCTAAGATCATAAAAGAGTGGCAATGCTAAGGAGAAAAGAAACATAATTTTGAATAAGGTGGCTAGAGGAAATTTCAAAAACATGATTCAGTTAAAAATGATTACCCAGATAAATTAAATAGATTTGATTGGGTAATTATTCACCCACAAGCAGCGACGGAGCAAGAAACTTTCATGGAAGGGGGCCAAAGTATGAACAAGAAATGTATAATGTTATAAAAAATAAAAATAACATTCATTTACTGTTAATAATTTTTATTTTTTAAATAAATCTTTTGTTTATATATATTAGTGCACCTATCAATAAACATTAGGGTGAATCTGCCATATCTAGGAACCATATTAACTGGGCTAAGCCTCATTTTTAACTTTTAAGGCCTGTTTGGATAAAATAGTAGGAAAATGGTATTTCGATGGCCTAATCATGTGTGTGAGAGAGAGAGAGGTATTAGGATATGATATAAGAAGATAAGTTTTAGGAGGGTGGTTGAACTATTGCTACTAAAAAATAAGAGAGACTGAAGTATTTGGTTAAGACGCCTAAAAAATAGGAGAGAGAGAGGAGACGTCTAAAAGATAGGAGAGGCCTAAAAGATAGGAGAAAGAGAGGAGAGAAGTATAAAAGAGAGGAGAGAGGAGAGAGGAGAGAGATGCCTAAAAGATAGGAGAGAGAGAGAGAGAGGAGATGCCTAAAATATAGGAGAAAGAGATGAGACGCCTAAAAGATAGGAGAGAGAGGACTCACCGTGCATTTATTTAGACTGGGCCAATCATTTTGACGCCTAACAAATAGGTAAGATAGATTAAAGAGAAAGAAAAAAAATTAAATAAGCGGGGGTGGCCGTGGCCCCTGTTAGCCCCCCCTTAGCTCTATCCCTGCCCACAAGTAAGAACACCCATTGACAAGACAAGATAACAGTCAGCAAAACAACCAAAAGTAAGTTAAAAAATAGATGTAGAGCCATGAAGAAGAGTATTTTCAGATAAATAGTAAAGATAGGGATCTTTGTTTTTATTTTTACTAACCTTGGTTTCCTTTTCTCGTCTGAATTTCCTTCTTGCAACTATTGTCCCAGAGATGAGCTTCATATCTACCAGTCCACCTATGCCTGGTAAGAGTAAACTGTCTTAGAAGAGCATTTAAGCACCATTATTAAAAGGCAAATAAAGGGAATCCCAATAGACACTTAAATCATTAGAAGCATCATCATACAATAGACAAAAAATTCAGTTCGACGACAAACAACAAACAAGAAATCTCAATAACAAAAATTAGCTCAATGAGAATGAAGAACAGAAGAAAATTACCCAACTACAAATTACAAAATCTTGTAAGTGCTGACAAACAGACCTTCGCAAATCCATAGAAGTTGCATGGGATAAACTAGTCGATTGAAGAAATGAGCAGTTCACTGACTAAGGATTTGTTTCACAAGATAGAAAACACTCTCCACAACTCCATGAGACAATTGTAGCCTTCCAACCAAGCTTTGGATTATGGTAGCAGCTAATATTTTAATCTATGAAGCACAACACATACATCAGGCTCTTCCACCAGTTCAAGCATATCCAAAACCTAATTAACCAAAACTAGGGGACTTTTTAGATGCTCAAACCCCTAGCTCTGCAGATTCTCTCGCATCCTAATTCAAATCCTGATCAAGAAACCTCGATTCGATGAAATATCGAAAAATCTAACGAATCCAGATAGATTGAATCTAAAATTCCTCCTCAAAACTAACAGTTCTTCAAATCCAGATAGATCTCTACAAAGTTCAACCGCTTCAGATCCAAAACCTAAAAGTTCAATCTTCAAATCATCAAATCCAAAACCAAAACCAAATCCAAAGTCAATCTTCAAATCCAAATTCAAAACCTAAAATTTCACAAATCTTCAGCAAACCAATTGCAAGATTTGATCTGTAAGCTGCTTGATCTGTAACCCGCTTCAGAAATGTAAAAAATATAGGGAGTCAATTGAAATTGAGAAAACGGGTAGTTGTTGGTGAATCTGAGGCCAATCTACATTTCCTTTCATCAATTAGCAATCAAGATAAATTCAAATCAAAGCTTCTTTAGCACCTTAAAATCACCATCAGTTTATCAAAAGAGAGTTTGAAAATAGGAAAAACTAAACAATAATAAGATCATAATTTCTAAACTGTTTAGAACCTTGAAAACACGAAAAACCGATCACTTTACAGTTTAAAGGAGTACAAAAATATGAATTTGGAGTAGAAACGATAGATAATCAAGAGCTCAGAAGAAGAAAATCGTGATTGCTACCTCCTTACGATCTTCCATGGCTTCAGATGCTTGATTCTTTTCACAACAAATTAGGGTTTGTAGCAGGAGAAACGTAACCTAAAGACGAAGAGAGAGGGCGACGGTAGCGAGGGTTTGGCGGAAATTAGAGAGGGAGGGTGGAAGTTCGAGAGGGAGAATGAGATTAATTAGAGATAAAAAGTTACTCAAGCCATTTATATATACCGCGGGACAAGGCCTCATACTCAAAAGCCGATATACGAAACTAGTTTTGGCGCTTGAGTAGATAACAGAGGCTCCTTTGTTTAGAGACGGCTTCAAGCGCGGTCTCTATTAGTGCTAATGAGGCTTTTAGAGACGCCTTTTCATGTAGTCCCTATTAAGTAGAACTTACAGACACAGGCATGGCCGTATCCATATGTTATTGTATGTAGGGAGACGTCTCGAGAAATTACATTATAGACGATTTTTTCAAAAGCCATCTCTAATAGAAGGTTGTTGGACACAGCTTTTCAAAGCCGTCTCTAATATCCGTCTCCAATAATCCTTTTTTTTTGTAGTGAATATTAGTTTCATTAAGGGCAAAATAGTCCTTTCGTCCATAAACGGGACTAAGGGTATATGAAACACAAACACAAAAGTAAGGGCCACAGAATAAATGCCCATCATTAAGGGGGTTTGATAAAAAAACCCGAAATTTTTTTAGGGGAGTTCTTTTTCGGTCTCACTGCTTGCCAATCAGCATCCTTAATGAATCCATCCATCTTATCCTCCACAATTGTAGGAAATTTTTGTGCACTTGTTGAATATGACTATCTTGACCCCCTCCCTGGTCAACATGTTCAATATTGACAATTGGTCCTTCACGGTTATGAGGGTTACAGGAACCTGGACTACTGGATTCAACCCCACCAGAGTCACCATCTTCCTTTTGGTGATAATTTTCGTTGTTTTTCCTTTTCGGTCTCCACACCATTAATTGTTCTTTTTCACCTTCGTTCTCTGCCTTCTTCTTCGTGCAGTCTACATGAAATAAAGATTTACATGCAGGACATGCACTAGGCCTCCATTCATATTAGATTGTCTGATAATGTGTTGACCCATCTGCTAGTTCAATCTCAACGAAGTCCGGTAGCGAATCTCCAATCTCAGCTTCAATACACAACCTAGCAAACGCTAATCTAGATTTCGCCAATATTTTTTTATCCAGTCGCAATGGGTTTCCAATATAACTGCCGATACAACTAAGTGTATATTGAGACCAGCAAATTAGTGGCAATCCCGGAAGCCTAACCCAAAATGGAAGAGAAGAACAGTTATCATTCTCCATTTGGAGTTTCGGTTCCCATTTTTTTAGAATTAAGGGATTACCACCAATAGACCAATGCTTCCTGAATGGCTTTCCAGTCTTCTTCAAGACTGAAATCAAACAAAAAAATTCCCTTCTGCCATAGTCATAACCTGAACAGAAGCCTTTATTTTCCTTACTTTTGTGATAGCAGCCTTAACTCCATGAAAGAATAGTTTCTTGCCAAGAGAATAACCCACAAGGGCATTCTGCCACCGTGCAACTTCAGCCTGCACCTCTCTATCTTCACAAAACATCTTAAGAAGATGTTTGAGCCGTAAATTATAACGCACAGGAAGGCGCCTTCGAAGCCGCCCTAGAAAAAAGAGAACTCCATTGTAGAGAAGGGCCCGCCGTAGGAGGTTGTTTGGAACCTCCATAGGCAAACCACAAGGAGAAGAGCCCCCCTAGGACTCCAACACGGAAATCAAAAGATGACATGAAAAACTGGGGCTCAGAGGAAAAAACTAACTCCCTCTATTCTGATGTAATCTTGTATACCTATTCGGGTATAAGTAACATAACACCTAAAATATAAACTATATTAAAAAAAATTGAGATGAACTATGCTTTATAAATTGTCTCTGAATTATGAGTTTCTTTTTGGGTAATTTACTCGAAAAATTCTTCCCCAAAAAAAGAAAAAGAAAGCTACTTGAAAAATTACAACGGGTCAATATTAGTCCTTTTCTGAGTGGGGCACCAATAATTTAAACACCTAAAAATGTCTCCATACTCAGAATTTGACTAGTTTGAACGGAGAAACGATTAGATTTTGAACTACCAAACGAGGCGTATGAGTGTCACAGAAAGAAATCGAGATCCCCCAAAGACTGACGAATCCGATCCTTGCTCGATTCACAAAAGCTTTCAAGGAGAAGAAGATTACTGCCTAGCCAAACAATCACTACATGGGAGTCGTTCCTTTATATAATAGTTAGCTGGTCAACAGCACCGGCCCTTGGCGGTATCAAGTGGGGCGATGGATACAGGCCACCGACCAACTTACACCACCACCGGCCCACATGTAAGTTTAAAAGAAAAAAAAATTTACAGTACCGATAAAACGATTTGAAAATCTGGCCATCTGATAGGTGCAACATGATCTGAAGATCTATTGTGTGAAGATTAGGATAAAAAACCATCTCTATCGTCTGATTCATGGCAGTCAACGATTTTAATGGTGCAGATCCGTGTGTTCTTCACAGAAAAAAGTGGGCTCTAATGCCACACTAAGTTATTCCTCACTACAAAAAAAAGACTAATAGCGGCAGCCATAAACTACCGCTAATAGTCTTAATAGTTTTTTTTGTTAGTACTAACACTTTTTGGGTGCATAAATCTGCCGCTAATAGTCTTATTTTTTGTAGTGCCTAGTCACTTTTAACTCTTCGCGAATCCCTTTCTCCTTTTCCTTTCTTTTTTTTTTAAGTTTCACTCTTTTTATTTTTACCTAATCTTAGAAATATATATCCTACCTATATGATGGCACAATTAATCATGTGACACCATGTCACTATAAAAAATAAGACTATTAGCGGCAGTCTTTTTTAATAAAAAACTGCCGCTATTAGTCTTGTCGCTACAAAAAACTGCCGCTACTAATAGTCTTAATTTTTGTAGTGTGTAGCGTAAAAATGATGCCATGTGTATAAAATCAATGAAAATATTTAGTCTCAAACGTTAACATGTTATTAATGTATGCTAACTTATTTGTAATGACTTAAAGTTTAAATATAAAAATAAGGGTTTATAAATATATTCTTTAGCATAAATGACCATTTAGTTTCCATCTCTTAGAATTTTTAACCACATTTATATAGTCCCTTAGAATTATTATCCATTACTATGTAACTCTTTTGAAATTATGGCAATATGCATGTATCCTCTCAACCCTTTATGTTCTCCCAACTATTCATATTTCTCACATTGTAATTCTATATAAGGGAGTCTTGTGGGCGTATTAGAAAATCGCAATGAGAAGTGAATGATATAGAGTTCCTGAAGAACTAGTTTCATATATTGTAGCTTATTTATTTTGTCTTCATTTTCTTTTGATTTTACAACACGTTATTTTTCAACACAAAGCTCCGATCAATTGTTGGGTCTTTTATCTTTGACATTAAAAGATATCGGTGTAATATTATTCATTGGCGGTATGTTTCTCTATAATTTAGCAATCTAATTTATTGACTATTCTGGTCTTTTAATATTTATTTAAAATAATGAGAATCATACTATAACATGTGAATATATTTCATGTGAGATAATATGGACTAGAAAATCATCAAATCGGTGCTAAAAATATTTGATAATTTTAGTTTGTTAAATTTTAAATGACTCATCTAATTTTCAATATATTTTTGTCATAAATAATATTGAATCTTACAAAACTCAAATTTGTCACTCTTGATGTTTCTGGCAACAATTACTTATCTTGGATCATTGATGTTGAGATCTATCTTGAGGCTATGAACCTTAGAAATACTATTAAGAAAGGAAATCAAGCATCCCCACTACAAAAAATAAGACTATTAGTGGCAATTTTTTATAGCAAAAGACTACCGCTATAAACAAAAAAAACTATTAAGACTATTAGCGGCAAGGATATTAGCAGTAATTTTTTGTTAATAGCGGCAGTTTCTGGCTGCTGCTATTAGTCATATTTTTTGTAGTGCCCACCAGCAGGATCATGCTAAAGTCATAATTTTTATTTACCATTATCTACATGAAGAATTAAAAGTTGGGTACCTTACTGTGAAGGATCTCTTCACTTTGTGGAATAGTTTAAGGGAGAGATACGAGCACCAGAAGACCACTTTCCTCCCAAAAGTTCGTTATTACTGGATGCACCTAAGGTTGCAAAATTTTAAGACTGTTAGCGAGTACAACTTTGCACTCTTTAAAATCAGCTCACAATTAAAATTGTGGGGAGAAAAAGTCACTCAAGAGGATATGTTAGAAAAATATATAATATTTTTCATGTCTCGAATGTGCTCCTACAGTAGCAATATCGAGCGCGTAAGTTTGCAAAATACTCTGAATTAACATCTTATCTTCTAGTGGATGAATAAAATAATAAGCTTTAAATGAAAAATCATCAATCTCGTCCAACCAATTCAATATAGTTTTAAAGGAATGGAATATCATTTCATAGTTTTAAAGGAAATCGATGTCAAGGACATGGACACGGGCGTGGTAGAAAGAATTATCAGTTTTAAAAGGTACGTACTTATAATTCTTCAAATAAAAATGCACCATATTACAAGAAGTGAAACCATGATGAAGAAAAATAAGGTGAACACAAAGGTTTACAGAATAAACTTATAAAAAGCTATGAAGATAAATATTACAGATGTAATATGAAAGGACATTGGTCGCGTACATGTCGTACGTCTAAACATTTGGTAGAATTATATCGAACCTCTATCAAAGAAAAAGAAAAGGGGATTCAAATGAATTTTTTTTATCACTATAATCTAATAGATCCTGCAGTTTGCCTTGATAATCAAAATTGAGTGAATATAACTCATCCTGATGTTTCTGATTTCTTTGTAGACTATAACTGGAAAAATTATCTTTTAGTTTGTGATGGATGTGTTTACAATAACGAATATATCTTTTTGGATTTTATTATGTTTACATGTATTTCGTTTTGTCTTTCTTTTATTTTAAAATAATAAAATTTAATATCTAAGTTTTTTTTTCGTATGTAAGGTGTCATGGTACTGATTGATTGAATAATTTTAAAATGATTGATAAAGATATTTGTTTAGTAGATAAATATTTTCAATATTTGACATTAAACAAAGATAATGTCAATACCATATCGGGTTCATCAAACTTAATTCAAGATTATGGAAGAGCAATTATCATGTTACCAAGAGGCATAAAATTTTATGTTGATGATGCTTTGTATTCTTCCAAATCTCAAAAAAAATTTACTAAGTTTTAAGGATATTTATCGTGATGATTATCATGCTGAGACCACAAATGAAGATATTAAGGAATATCTTTACATTACTTCAACAAATTCAGGTCATAAGCTTATATTATAAAATTACACGTTTTCTCTTATGGGCTATGTTGTTGTTTTAATCATGTTTTACTCGCCAGTGCATGAATCGTGATATAATCAATGGGTGTAGAGTACGAGATCGTTCTCACGAGGATTGATCAGAAAATTAAAAGAGGAAATAGCAATTAACCAAAAGAGTTACCACAAATCTAGCACAGTATTTAACTAGTTTAAAGGTTCTGAGAGTTTGATGGATGAGATAAACACTAAATAATAAACTGAAATTTAAAAAGATGATGAAAGATAAGGATTGGGATACTAAATCCTCCTATCGTAGGTTTGTCATTCATGCAATACAAATCTGTAGATTAAGACATGAGATTCTCAAAAGATGTCTACGTGGGAGCACCGGCCCAAAACACACATGAGTTCTAAATTACAGATCTGAGATCGCAGAGATGTATGATTAACATCCCATGAGTATATGATTAACATTCATACCTCGGATAGCATTCAGAACCCAATCTCTAGATAAATTTCACACTACTAATATGAGATCAGGAAATATATGATTAACATCCCTTGAGTGTATGATTAACACTCACACCTCAGATAGTAGTAGAATTTATCCCTGAGATGACAATAATTAGAATAGAATCACCATTACAGATATGAGATCACAGGACATGATTAGCTCCTAGATCTCAAATAGCAATTGAACTATATCCATGTCAATAATAACATCGAGGCCATAAAAGAATCTAGCATCTCAATCATAAATTTGTATTATTACGAATGGATACCTCGGATGGGGTTCATTGGATCCCCATCCTCAATGAAACTAGCCACGCATGATTGAAAGGAATAACATGATTAAAATGAAACTGCAAAATGACATTCAAAACTTATAAAAGACCTCAACAACTCCAATGACAGCTTTTTAATCCAGCTTTAATCCAACGAATACAATAAATCTTCAATAGCGAAAACAGAAACTAATCTAAATCTTATGCCTAAGGAGAATGAAGAACAAAAATTGGACGGGGAGGAATGGAATTGAAAAACTAAACTAGAGAAAAATAATGCTGAAAAAAGGAAGATCCCTAACTAATTCTTCAAATCTGCTTAAATAGCTCTGAGTTCGAAGATTTGAAATTCAAACTCGATTAATTGACTATTAAAGTCGATCAATCGATTTTAAATTTCAAATTCCCACTAATTATCATCTTTTTGAAACTCGATTCATCGACACTATATAAGTCGATTAATCGAGTGTACGCATGACAGAGAGTAGATCTTTCAGCTCCTTTTATTAAATCGATTAATCGACCTATGAGGTCGATTGATCGACTTTTGAAGTATAGTTGAGCTCCGCTTTTCCTTTGCTTTGATGTTCCAGTGTTAGTTGGATTTATGCTCTTTTATGCTTCTTTTTTTTTTCGATAGGTAAGCTTGAGGTTGTTGGCTCCTCACCCATTCTATTAAAAACTGGAAGAAAAAATTTCAAATCAAAACTAGAGATCAAAGGAGCTTCGGCATTGCCATCACCCCTAATAATCTCCAAAGTCACATTAGTTCATATTCCACAACGGCCCAATACCATCATCATCTTCTTTAATCTTCAAAGACCCCACCCGAAAAGAGACCTCCCTAATGATATTATGCAATATCTTCTTTTTTTGAGTAATCTCATTATTAAATATACGAGCATTTCTCTCTCGCCAAATGAAAGCAATGGTAATGCAAAAAGCATTGTGAATAAGATGGTCCTTTCTTTTCTTTCCTTTAGCCTGTGCCATACATCTCTTCAATTCCTCAAGCAATGGTAGTTTAGTGGTGTTTTTGATCCCCAACTTGAATCTAATGGATCTCCAAATCCATTGAGAAAAGCCACAGCCACAAAATAAATGCTCAGTATCCTCCGAATCCGCCCAACATAAGACACATCTAGATAGGATACTAATACCTCTTTTACAAAGATTGCCCATAGTCAAGAGCTTACAATTTATCACTTGCCATGCACAGAAGGAATACTTTGGAATATTACCCGAATTTCAAATGAATCCTTTCCACTCAACCACCACACCTTTGGTTCTAATAGCATTCCACGCAGATCGAAGAGAAAATGTCCCATCACTTGAAGGTTCCCATGACCAACAATCCTGTTGATTTGAAATTTGGCAGAGCAAGAGCCCGAACTGCAATCTACGCTTCTTCCAATCGACTGATAGATGGATGTGGCAAATTCCATCCGCCATTATGAACCACTTCATTAACCAATGTGTTTTCATCTAGCTCCGAATGGACAAGAAGTCTTCTGCTATAAGTAGGAATAAGGGACTTACCATCAACCCACGGATCAAACCAAAAGCTAGTAGTAGTCCCATTCCCCAAAACAATCCGGCAATTTCTTAAAACAACTTCTCTAGCTGTCAGGATTTCCCTCCATGCCCATGAAGGATCTCTAGGCAAAGAGCAATTTCAAATGCTTTGCCTCCCCACATACTTAGCCCTCATAGCTTTGGCCCACAAAGAATCATTTTAAACAATAGACCAAAAAAGTTTTACCATCCCCGCTTGATTCCAATCAGCAAGAGTGCGAATGCCAAGGCCTCCTTCCTCCTTCGATTTACAAACCCGCATCCAACTGATGAGGTGCATAGATTGGGCCAAAGATGGGCCTCTCCAAAAAAAGTGACAAAAGATATTCTCAATCTCTTTGATGGTTTTCCTTGGAAGGATAAAGGCTCCCGTCCTGAAAGCTACTCAAAGTTGAAGATATCAACACAATTCTGCCCTCATGAGAAAGAAAAAAACCCTTCCAACTTTCTAATCTATCTCTTATTTTCTGAATAAGAGGCTTGCACATATCATGAGTCATTCTAGAAGAGAATAAAGGAATACCCAAATACCGAATGGGAAGAGAACCTTGCTTGAAGTGAAGTCCATCAATGATGTCTTTCTTGGCATGACAAGCTTCACTAAAAATAATAGAACTTTTATTTTCATTTGCCATCAACCCAAAGAAGATATGAAAATACTCGAGAGAATCTTTGACCTCTCTTGCTGACTCAATGCCTTCCTCCAAAAAGAGAAGAAGATCATCGGCAAACATGAGATGAGACACCCTCGGTCCACCAAGCAGGTTAGGAACAAGAATTCTTTCATCCTCAATCTTTTGTTCAAAAATACAAGTGAAGGCTTCCATAACAAGTGTAAATAATAGAGGAGACAGAGGATCTCCCTGCCTAATACCACAATTTCCACTAAAAAATTCATGAGGGGACCCATTAACAAGGATGGAGAAGGTGGGAGTAGTGATACATTGGGTAATCCATGCCACCCAATTTTCATCAAACCCAATTTGCCTTAATATATTGATGATAAAATCCCATCTCACTCGGTCATAGGCTTTCTGGATATCAATTTTAGCACATAAGGCTTTCAACCCATTAGTGAGGTGGAACTTCCTAACCATCTCATGAGCAAGCAAGATGTTCTCCGTAATCCACCTCCCCTTCACAAAGGCGGATTGATTCGGGCTAACAAGCTTGGGTAACACCAAAGCAAGTCTATTCGATAGAATTTTAGTGATAACTTTGTATACAAAGTTGCACAGGGCAATGGGTCTCAACTTATCAACGGTATTAGCATCCATTTCTTTCGGTATAAGTCTAATAAAAGTAGAGTTTATAGACTTTAAAAGCTTTTTCTTCTAAAAGAAATTTCTTATCGCACGAAAGAAATCCTCCTTGACAATATCCCAGTAGATCTTGAATAAAATCCACAGGGAAGTCATCAGGACCAGGCGCCTTTCCATTTGGTGAAGCAAAAACCACTTTGGTGATTTCATCATTTGATATCGGCAATGAGATCTTTATGGCATCGTCAGGGAGCAGTCGTTGCTTGAAAGGAATGGCAGGAACGGGACCAGTACTGGACGGAGTATAAATATTTCTATAATGATTCACCAGATAGTCCCCAATCTAGCCTGGATCAACCAATCTGCTTCCACCATCATCCACCTCATAAAGATTGTTCACAACCTTTCTAGTATTAACCATAGCATGATAATACTTAGTATTGTGATCCCCATCATTAATGCGCAGATGTCGAGACTTTTGGAAATAAAATTCCTCTTCATTTTTTAACTCACCATTGAGCTCAACCAAGGCAATCCACTCTTGCTTTGTTAACTCCTCATTTAAAGGGTCACCTTGAATTGAATTCTAGATGGAAGTGACCTGAGATCGGGCAACACGAACTCTGGACTGAATAGACCCAAAGTCGCACCTATTCCACTCAGGAATAGCATCTTTGATGAATTTGAGTTTCTGTTGGAGAATAAAAAATTCAATACGTTCCACAAGTCGTCCCCAAGCCTTACTAATGGCATCTCTAAGTCCCGCCTGAGAGGCCCATGCAGTAAAGAATTTGAAGGGTTTCAGCCCCGAGGTGCAATCGTATTGAAATCTAGTAATCAGAGCAGAATGGTCCGAGATTCCAGCAGGCAAGTACTCAACCAAAACATTTGGCCATAAAGATTTCCAATGAACATTGGCCATAGCCCTATCGAGAAAACATAGGATACGTCTATTTCCAAGAGATCTATTGGTCCAAGAAAAAGAATTCCCAATCAGCCGGATATCATCAAGTTGACAAGCACCAAGGCAATTATTGAATTCGCTCATAATACGCCCTGAGACAATGCATCCCCCAATCTTTTCATTGGGAAATCTGATACAATTAAAGTCTCCATTCATAAGCCACGGTCCACAGATGTTTGCTGCAATATTTATGAGGGAACTCCACAACAATCTTCTGTCAGAGGCCAGGTTTGAAGCATAAATAGCAGAAAGAAAAAATTGCACACCATCACTCCTTGTAACATTGACATGAAGAAGTTGATCAGATTCTACCAATTTGTTAACCATGAATTCATCAGGATCCCACATAATCCAGACCCGCCCAAAAGTATGATTGTCATAATTCATGATACATCTCCAGCTGCGATTTATTGAACGCATGATTTTATCACTCCTCGATTGACTGATTTTGGTTTCCATGAGGCACAAAATACCGAGCTTTTGTTCCTTTATTAATTTTCTCACCTCATTTCTCTTGGTCCGCTTATTAAAGGCCGCAGACATTTCATGACCCACAATTCATTTAAACGGGTCAGAGTGCTCGGCCAACCCAGCCATATTTCCTTTCCCCTTCCCCTGTGGTCTACATTTATTCTTTTGATGTTTGGGTTTAATACTACTTACTTCTTGCACACCCATGATTTGCGAGATAGAACCAATTCCAAATTTACTATTATCGAGGACCCCAGAGGTAGTGTCGTCAATACCAACCCGGAAGTCAAACTTATTGTGTGGTGGCAGATTATCCAAGCAAGTCTTCCGCTCAGATTTCCCCATCTCTATATGCCTAGTCGCAGCTTCATTATTCGGCCAATCCATATCAGAAACCGCCACATCATCAGCTCTATTCGGCCCACTTTCCTTAAAGGTAGGGAAGACAGCGCATCTTCTCTCACTATAATTCAAAACGGCACCAACCTCAGCAATAATCGGCCCCCTTTCCTGAAGCTCTAGTTGTGAATTTTTGTTCCTATCCTTCTCAGAAACCGCCACATCATTAGCATCAGTCGGCCCACTTCCCTGAAATGTAGGTAAACCAACACAATTGTTGTCCATAGAATCAGAAACGATAGCAATCTCAGCAAACCTCGGCCCTCTTTCCTGAATCACAGGTATACCAGCGCAGCATCTTTCCACCATAGATCGTCTTTTGTGGGATTTAACAACCTGCCAATCATCGCACCTATGGGCCTGCTCACCCTCCTGATTTCCAGGCTCTCCAATAGGCGCCAAATCGTTCGGCTACGCTTCCTTTCTAACCACGTTTCCACACTTTCCATGACTCCCCGCTCTCCGTGACTCGGTATGTTCACAGATTTCAGTGTGTCTTGCAATCGGGGAAGCATCCGGAATTGCACCCGCACCCATGGGTGTATCTTCTTCTCTGCTCGAACCAGGCCCAACATCTTGCACCACCTTCTTCACCGACTGCCAAATCTATTTGGGTTGAGTGCTAACAATTGAACCTTTCTTACTGCAATCACTATGTGATAGGGAAGTGCAAGTTGGGCATGCACGTGGTCTCCATTCATAGTCGATCTTCTGAATATGAGAGGAACCATCTGATAATTCTAATTCAACATAGTCAGGCAGGGATTTTCCAATTTCCACTTCAACACAAATCCTCGCAAACGCGAGCCTGGACTTGTTTATCCATTCTCAATGGATTTCCAATGCAACTTCCTAGGCTGCTAAGAGTGCTCTGAGACCAGCAAATTAGAGGAAGCCCAGACAATCTAGCCCATATCGGAATCAATGAAAATCTATCTTTTTCCATGCGGAGAGTGGGCTCCCATTTCTTCAAAATCAATGGTCTGCCCCCAATCGACCAAATCCCTGCTTCCAAAATGAACTTCCAATCTTCCTCCAAACTAAAGTCAAAAAGGAAGATACCTTCATCCATAGCAAGGACCTGAAGAGTACCCTTGATCTTCCACATACGAGCAACAGCCGCTTTAACCCCTTGATAAAATAATTTCCTACCGATGGAATATCCCACAAGAGCATTCTTCCACCTAGAGGCCGCCACCTCGATATCCCTATCATCACAAAGAACCTTTGAAGAATTGAGAAGGACAGCACACACGATGGCTCAACAGAAGAGCTTGAAGAAAAAATAGAACTCCACTTGAGAGAAGGTCTAGAAGGACCAGGATCAGGAGGCTTAGAAGAAGCCATGAAACCTATTCCTTCCTACTATAAAAGTTCTATAAACTCCGCCGGTCCTGATAAGTTAGGTATTTTCCTGAATAAATTTTTTTCTTCTTTTCACACTTCTTTTATGCTTCTTATTGCATCCCACAGTCATTTTTACCTTAAATATTTAAAATCTCACCATTCTCATCAGATAGCCTTCATCAGATGGCTAAATGTAGATTTTAAGGGGTGAAATAACATCATATTTCACTAGCACCATAAAATAATTAATAAACTAGCATCCTAAAATAATTAATAAATGTCACTTTCGTAGGGAACACGATTGTATTTAGTGTATGCAACAAGCCTTTAAACCACTAGATGATCTCTAGTGGAGGAGTTTAGTAATATCTCAAAATTTTAAGCGTTAAACAGTGACCTCAGGATCTGTGCCCGACTGGTCGTAGGTTTGACCAAGTGATGGTCAAACAGTGGACTCATGAAGTGATGAACTAATGTGATATAAATGTGACCTAAGTGTAGTGTATGGTGTTAGTTTAGGGCCACATACACCTATCTCTGGTGTATGTGCTTAACACCGAAGCTTGAAGAGAAGTTATAAGGGTTTTAATAACCTAGGTTTCTTTTGTTTGGTTGGTGAAAGAGAGTTAAGAAGAGAGAACCAAGGTGAGTAATGGTTATGAGTTATTGTGGTTTGATTGAAGGAAGAATTTCATGCATTTAATATCAGATTCAACGCGTGGAGGATCGTTGAAGCAAGAGTCGGAACCCTAAGCATTCAAATCAACTGTTCAATCAATTAGGAGATTGATTTGAGGTGAGTTTTACTAGATTTAAATGAATACTTTATTGTGCATTAGCTATAGGAAAGATGGGTAAAATAATCAAATAAAAATGATAGAAAAGAAAAAAAAATAAGGAGAAAAAGATTTGGAGGAACAGCCCGAAAAGGGGCTGAGTTCTGGCCAAATTCGATTAATCGATTTTGGTCTAAAAGTTGAAAAAGCAAGAATGCCCGAGTTCGATTAATCGATCTTGAAATCGATTAATCGATTTAGAAATCGACTAATCGACTGAGTATCTCCAGTGGCTGGAGAGATGAGGCTTGGGGAAATCGACTAATCGATTTGGAGAATCGATTAATCGATTTTGGATTTCAATTAATCAATTTTGGATTTTCGACTGCTCGATTTGAGAATCGATTTAACCATTTTGGAAGATTTCGATTAATCAATTTTGGATTTCGATTAATCGATTTTGGGAATCGATTAATTGATTTTGGCAGTTTCAGTTTCCTTTTTAATTGGACCTTGAGGTTCATGGAGAGTCTAGGACCTTCTCTATTATATCTTTAGTGATATCTTGTATGTGTTATGGTGTACCATAGGTGGTACGTGTGAGAGCAAGCATAAGGAGCCGTGTGGGACCTTGATACTTGGACCTTCAGAGACTTGAGGTAGGGAACACCTTGAACATATACTTTAATTGCAAGAGCATATATTTAGTGATATAGAAATCAAATTGAAAATGTTTTAACTGTGTAAATCTTTGTAAAAAGGGTGTGTGTGACACCAAGAAAGTAAATGAGAATGAGATATCTCTAGGGAATGAGAAAGTGATAAAGGCATCAGTGTGATGCGGGTAACTGAGACCAAGTAAGCTAATGAAAATGAGGCATCCCCAGGAGATGTGAAAAGGATAAAGGCATCAGTGTAATGCAAGTAATTTAGACATCTTAGGGATGTAAGTAAGATTGGATAACAACTGATATGGCCTAACTTATATAAAGTAGTACTTTTACACGGTGAATAACTATATGTAAAGCACATGATATTTTTGTTATTTAAGGTTTGAATAGAATACCCCACCAACGTGGCTAGATACCCACGACTGACTCGACAGGATATCCGTGACCGGTACGACGGCCAATCCGTACATCAGTACGGAGGTTTATCCGTACACAGTAAGCACATCCCAGGGATGTTGAGATGAGATTTAACCCCGCCGCCTATGAGAAAGGGGCTTGGGTAGTATTCCCAGGGAATACATATGACAACTGTCTATTTAGACGACGATGTAGGGTATTCCATCGGGGCTCGATGCTATATTGTTCGGTGACTACTTAAGTTGAATATTTAAGTTTTTCTTTAGGCCTATTCAGCGTCATTCATGAACATTAACAATAAAGGGAAACATGCAACTACCAATAAATTTATCTTTTAAACTATTTTTCCAGCAAGTGCATAGATACATCATGCTTAGAATATCATGGAATATATGTGAGATTTTGACTTATATGTTCATTGTGTTATTCGCTATTGAGCTAGGATGTAGCTCACCCCTTTATACTATACGTCGCAGGTCCAGTGTTAGCAGCGGCCGAGGCTTCGGGAGACGTGGATCCGGGTGATTCGGATTACGTGTCTAGGGAAGAGTTGGAGCCCCCTCCTGAGGACTTCTTCTAGGAGACTCCGTTGAGTACTTTGAGAGAGCAGTTTTGAGAGCACATTGGTACGGCTTGGTATGTCAAGCCTTTATTTTGTTAAATAATATAATTAATTGATATATTCTTTTTGGCGAACCATCTGGGGTGATCTGTTTATCACCGATGGTTCAGATCGGTTCTCTGTACATGCAGTGGCATGAAAGTAGAACTGTCTTTTAAGTTTATACTTAGAATAGTATTTTACTTCCACATCGTGTAGTTATTATTCCATTTTGTCTTAATATTATTTGTTATATCAATATTTCGTACATAGCCATGGGGCACGGTCTAGAGGATAGTGCTAATGGCACGGGTTTCGGGGTGCTGAAATTCGGGCTGTCGCAGTTGATATCAAAGCATTTCTTTTAGAAATTCTAACAATCATTCTTTTGTCAGAGCATAGGGACTTTTGCTAATGAAACTAAGGTTTTCACATGCAGACCGTTATGTCTTCTAGAGGAAGGGGTCGACCCAGGGGTAGTCATAGTAGAAGTTTGCATAGTCGAGATAATTTTATCTCGGATACCAATAGAGTACCTATGAGAGATAGAGGGGCTTCAGGCAATGGTGGCCAAGAGAACCAAGATCAGGCAGAGAATCAGGATCAAGATCAGAGGGAACAGGAGAGAGTCAGAGAAAGAAATGAAGATAGAGAGGAGCGTCAGAGGATGATGCACACTATGGAAACCATGGCGACTGTCATGGCACAACAGGCAGCATCGTTGGCAGCTCATTCTGCCCACGAGCAGCATTAGCCACCGACACCTCCAGTGGCTCCGACACCGCCAGTGTCTTCTGCGTTTACCAAGTTTAGGAGGATGAGACCTCCTAGCTTTTCGGGGCAGGCAGAGCCCATGGCAGCTGAGAACTGACTGAGTGAGATGGAAAAAGTATTTAGTGTACTCACGTGCACAGAGGACGAGAGCGTCCATTGGGTAGCCTACATGTTAGATGGGGAGGCTGGGCTTTGGTGGAAGTCCGTTTTTAGGACTAGGGCTCAAAAGACCCCAAATTTGCCCTGGACGTTAGAGGAATTCATCGAGGAGTTCAATAAGCAGTATTTCCCAGAAGTTGTGAGGAATCAGATGGAGATCCAGCTTTTGCAACTCGTGCAAGGGAAGATGACTGTTAGAGAGTATGGAGTGGAGTTCATGCGACTCACTCGCTTCGCGCCTGACTATGTCATCACGGAGATGATGAGAGAGAAGAGGTTTCAGCAAGGGTTGAGACCGAACGTGAGGGGAGGAGTGGCACCATTCCAGATGAGGACCTATGGAGAGGTCATGAGCAAGGCGCTCGTAGTAGATGAAAAAAATAATAATAAATACCGCCAGAGGGAACAACAAGGAAGGTGGAGTGTGGACCAGAGTAGAATAGGGAACTACGAGCCAATGAATAAAATGTCGAGATTCGTAGCAAACAATCAGAGACCACCGTTCCAAGGAGGTTATGGGAGACCGGCGCAGCAGACCAACCAGCAAAGATTTTCATTGCTTGCGTCGGGGAGGCCGATAAGATATGAGAGCCCTGCTATCACTACCGGAGCTACAGTTATACAAGGTTTCTCGCGAGCAGCTTCTTCCACACCTCGAAAGACTTGTGCTAAGTGTGGCAAGTCTCACAGGACAGCAGACTGTAGGCAGGAAACTCGAGGCTGTTTCAGATGTGGCAAGGTGGGCCACTTGATCAAAGATTGCCCTGAGGCAAACAAGGGGAAGACGACTTCAGCTTCTGTGCCACGACCTACACAAGCAAGGAAGCCGATCGTCCAAGGGAGAGCCTATGTGGTCACAGCTCAAGAAGCTCAAAATACAAACGATGTGATCTAAGGTGAGATTTTCTTTTAAATAAAGAATTTCAATTCTTAAAAGTTTTTAGATAGAGAAAGTACATCCATATAGAAAATAGAAAAGAACCTGCAGGTAATAATTTTTGGTATGATGGTATATATCACATATATATATGTGTATGTATGACTAGGTATGTTACAAATCTATGAGAAAGGAAGCAATGTGACATATGAAGCTCGAGTGCTGATAGACCCGGGGTCTACCCACTCATTTGTTACCCCTCGCTTCACAAAGAAGATGAAAGTCAACCCAGAGGAGTTAGACTTTGTGTTAACCGTGACTATTCCGACTGGGAAATCGGTTGATACTGAAAAGGGTTGTAACTCTGTGATCGTGAGAATCATGGATGGAGACGTTTTTGAACTGCCAACGAACCTAATTTTGTTAGACATGCAAGGATTCGATGTGATCCTTGGCATGGATTGGTTGTCGACTCACTGTGCGATGGTAGATTGCAAGAACAAGGTCGTCATCTTAAGACCTAACACGAGGAGATCATTTCAATTTCGAGGAGAGAGATCAACGCATATGCCACTTATCTCGGCAGTCAGGGCCGAGCGCTTGATGAGAAAAGGGTGCAGCGGTTACTTGGCATTCTTGAAGGAGGATAAGGAAGAGAAGAATTTTATCTCTGAGATAGCCGTGGTGCGAGAGTTTGAAGATATATTTTCAGAGGAGTTACTAGGAGTACCTTCAGAGAGAGAAGTGGAGTTCGCCATCGACTTAGCACCAGGAACGGAGCCTGTTTCTAAAGCACCATATAGAATGGCTCCTGCTGAGTTGAAGGAGTTGAAGGAGTAGTTACAAGAGCTCATGGATAAGGGGTTTGTTAGACCGAGTGTGTCTCCATGGGGAGCACCGGTCTTGTTTGTGAAAAAGAAAGATGGGTCAATACATATGTGCATCGACTATCGGTAATTAAATAAACTCACTATAAAGAATAAGTACCCTTTGCTTAGGATAGATGACTTATTCAACCAGCTGCAAGGAGTAAGGTATTTTTCCAAGATCGATCTAAGATCTAGATACCATCAGTTGAGAGTCAAGGCAGAGGATATTCAGAAGACTACTTTCAGGACACGGTACAGACACTACGAATTCTTAGTGATGTCGTTTGGGTTGACAAACGCACCGGCATCATTTATGGATTTAATGAATCGGGTGTTTAAACCATACCTGGACTCCTGCGTCGTCGTGTTCATTGACGATATCTTGATATACTCTAAATCAAAGGCAAAACACGAAGA
This sequence comes from Chloranthus sessilifolius, assembly GCA_021018995.1. NCBI lineage: Eukaryota > Viridiplantae > Streptophyta > Magnoliopsida > Chloranthales > Chloranthaceae > Chloranthus > Chloranthus sessilifolius. The sequence continues at coordinate 121,534,228 of CM037592.1, forward strand.
ACACTTGAGGATTGCTCTACAGACTCTACGTGAACACCAATTGTACGCCAAACTCAGCAAGTGTGAGTTTCGATTAGAGGAGGTTAGCTTTTTAGGACACGTCGTCTCAAAGCATGGTGTCACTGTAGATCCAGTAAAAATAGAAGCAGTGGTAAACTGGGAGCAACCAAAGACAGTGACCGACGTCTGTAGTTTTCTTGGACTAGCAGGCTATTATCTACATTTCGTTGAGGGGTTTTCAAAACTATCGGGACCTCTTACGAGGCTTACACGGAAAGATTCTAGATTCGAGTGGAGTGAGGCATGCGAGAAGAGCTTTCAAGAACTCAAGAAGAGACTCACTTCAGCTCTAGTACTAGTGATTCCTTCAGGCAGTGGAGGGTTCGCGGTATATAGCGATGCTTCGTACAATGGTTTGAGTTGCGTGCTCAACCAACACAAAAAGGTGATAGCTTACGGGTCAAGATAGTTGAAAGAGCATGAAAAGAATTACCCAACACATGATCTGGAACTAGCAGCGGTCATATTTGTACTGAAGATTTAGTGATATTACATGTACGGTGAGACCATTGAGATTTTCACCGACCACAAGAGCCTCAGATATATGTTTATACAGAAGAAACTAAATATGAGGCAAAGCAGATGGATGGAGTTTCTCAAGGACTATGACTGTTCCATACAGTACCATTCAGGCAAGGCTAATGTAATAGCCGATGCTTTGAGTCGAAAGGGTTTTGCTCAATTGGCTAGCTTGATTTTAGGTATGCACCGATGGAAGTTGTTTGAAGATCTGACACTGTATGATGCAAATATCAAGTCGCAAGCCACAGGAGCCTTTTTGGCAAATATTTCAATGAGACCAGTGATATTTGAGCATATCCACGAGCTACAGATGAAAGACTCATCTTTAGCCAAGATTCGTCAAGATGTAATTGAAGGCATCAAACCGGACTTCTCAGCAAAAGAAGATGGCTCCTTATTGTTCAAGGGCCGTCTCTGCATTCCGGACAATGTCGATCTACAGTAAACTATTCTTGATGAAGCTCACAAGTCAAACTATGCGATTCACCCAGGTAGTACAAAAATGTACTAAGATTTAAAAAAGAATTACTGGTGGAGAGGTTTGAAGCAAGACGTGGCAGAGTACGTGTCACGATGTTTCACGTGCCAGCAAGTGAAGATCGATCATGGACACCCTGCAAGGTTATTACAGCCTCTACCTATACCGGAATGGAAGTGGGAATCGATCTTTATGGACTTCATCGTTGGGCTACCGCGTACTGTAAAGAGGTACAATGCCATTTGGGTAGTGGTCGATCGATTGACTAAGTCAGCGCACTTCTTGCCTTACAACACGATGTATATGGCAGGAAGACTTGCATAGCTATATATGAAAGAGATCGTCCATTTGTATGGGATTCCGAGCAGCATTGTTTCTGACCGTGACCCATTATATATATCAAATTTTTGGAAGAAATTTCAAGAAGGAATGGGAACGCGATTGGATTTCAGTTCAACATTCCATCCGCAAACCGATGGGCAAACAGAGCGGGTAAATTAGATCATCGAGGACATGCTTAGGGCGTGTATGTTAGAATTGCAAGGATCGTGGGATTAGTACCTACCATTGATTGAGTTTGCATATAACAACAGTTTTCAGACGAGCATCGGCATGGCACCATATGAAACTTTTTATTAACGGCAATGTAGATCGCCCATCAATTAGGAGGAAATCGGTGATAAATCTGTTTTGGGACTCGAGATACTTGAAGATAATGTCACCTATGTTCGGATGATAAGGGCCAAACTCAAAGCGGCTCAGAGCAAGCAGAAAGGCTACGTTGATATCAAGCGGACGAGTGTGGACTTTAAGGTGGGTGAACACATATTCGTGAAAGTGTCGCCTATGAAGGGCGTGATGAGATTTGAAAAGAGAGGGAAGTTGAGCCCCCGCTATCTTGGACCATTTGAAGTTCTGGGTCGAGTAGGGGAAGTTGCGTACTGCATTAGATTGCCACCGTTATTTGATCGGGTACATAATGTGTTCCACGTATCTATGCTCAGGAAATATCTTAATGGCCCTAATCACCTGTTGAGCGGCCAACCATTAGAGATGCATGAAGACATTAGCATGACAGAAGAATCGGTGGAGATATTGGATCGAAAGGAACAAGTGTTGCGGACGAAAGTGATTCCATTAGTTCTTATTCGATGGAAAAAACATCCGACCGAAGAAGCTATGTGGGAACGAGAGGCCGATGTGAAAGAATAATATCCGAACTTGTTTGCTTTAGCTTGAGAGCTAAAAATTGTATCACCGTAAGCATGTTTGCGTATTTAAACCATAGGTTGTAATCAAATGTAGACCTTTTGATCAATTTATTCAGTAGAGAGAATTTCAAATCCACATCGTGTTCCTAATACAATGTAGAATGCGTAGTTAGGATTCATCATTGCCACGCAATGGCTGTGAAGTTATGCTTCACAAAACCAGTGACCAACTGGTCATGTATTACCAAGAAAACAAAGGAGATAAAAAATAAAAAAAAATTGAAGTCTGATCAAAACCGATTAATCGATTTGGAATTTTGATTAATCGATTTTGGTCAATTAGTCGACTGGCATACGCCAGTGAGTGGAGATTGAATGGAGGTTCAGAAAAATTAATAACACGTGTCAATGACTTGGGAATTTTAGAAAATTTAAAGACATTACGATTTCGATTGATCGAGGTAAAATTCGATTAATCAATTTGGTAAATCGATTAATCGAATGGCACACGCCAGTGAACTGAAAAGCCAAGAAATTTTGAGGGACAACAATTTCGATTAATCAAAATGAATTCGATTAATCGATTTTGAAGTTTCGATTAATCGATTTCACGTGGCTGGAGTAGATTTTTAAAATCGATTAATCGATTTTAGAAATCGATTAATCTAATCGGGCCTATATATATAAAACGGCGGGGATTTTTACCCATTCAAAAAATTTTGGGTTTTTCTCTTGCGCGCCTTTTCTTCTTCCTCCTCGAGCCATTATGCAACCTAGGGTTTTGGGGAAGTTTTGCACCGATTTCAACCCGCAATCATCGTGCATTTGGATCGAAACCTAAGGTAAACCCTAGATTTCGACTTTCTCTTCCATTTGAGCAATCAAACCCTAAATCTATTGCATTTTAGTTCAAAATGCCACTTCAAACCCGTTTGACCACGAAGCAAGCGGCTTCGAAGCTTCCGATACGGCGTAAGAACGCCCCACCTCCACCACCAACGCCATCGCCTCTTCCAACCCCATCCCCATCGTCATCGGATACTACATCCGGTTCGACGAGCGCATCTTCGTGCGAATCTTCACCGACCCTCTCACCACCACCCGTAAACTTGCCCCAACCAAATGAGTGGTGGGCGGCAAAGAGCTTTGAAAATGAATACATTATCGACGAGAACTTGTTTACCGACCCCGACGTCGAGGGTGAGACCAAATGGGCTAGGAACTATTTGGTCAAAGCTGGCCTCAGTAACCTATTAACACCGTTACACGGGTGTTATTATCCTAGGCTAGTTCGCCTATTTTACCAGGGCTTGGAGGAGGGTCCGACCGATGACATCGTTACGACCAAGATTGATGGTCGTGACTACACCTTTACCCGTCGCCACGTGCAAGAATCCCTAGAGTGCTACTTGGACTTCGTGCCTGAGACCACCATCTTTCCACCATTACGGAAGAGGTGAGATTTGAGGAGATCATGACCGAGATGACTAATGGGAAAAAGGGGACCGGATCGTCCATTAGGAGGGTCGATTTGCCCCATTACATGTGGATGTTTGATTCTATAATCAAGTGTAACCTCTACCCAATGCGCCATGATACCGAGAGGGTGGAGTTGGTCTAACAGGCCCTATACGTGGCATTCCGTGGCCGTTGATTCGACGCCACCAAGATTGTTTTAGAATGGATGACCTATATAAAGGGGAAGTTGATGAAGGGTCATTTGAGGCCCAAGGAGAAGATGTCGTACGCTCGCCTCATTTCGAGCATGCTGGAGTGCTATTCCGACACTTCAGGGTACGCCATCTCACCCCATGAGGAGAAGGCTACGGACCACGTGAAGCACTACTCCATCGCTTCATGGGGTCGTAGCTATAGATTGTTGAAGAGGACCCTGCCAGTTGCAGACCCAGCAGCACCAGTAACAGCAGCAGTAGCACCACCACCACCCCCACCACCACATCAAGACCCGCCCGTAGGGGGAGCACGCCCCGTTATTCCACTAGTTGAGGGGGCACCCTCTCATACCACTGCATCCCCTATGCCACCGTCGCAGTCAGGGACTACCACACCTATCTCATCATACTGCCGACGAGCGGCTCGCCCTGCGCCTACGATCGAGGACATGTTGGCCCGGATGGAGGCCAAAAATCAACAAATGAATCAGTGCATGAATTTTTTGGTGTACCACACCATGCGGTACATCTATCCTCTCGACTATCAGCAGCGCCTCGCACAGGAGCAGGCTTGGATTACGGGCGTGACCACGTTCCATACGGGTGCAGCGGATGTCAACACATCTAGCTCAACGCCCCAGCAACCAGACCTGACAGAGCAACCAGCCCAGGCGAGTCAGCAGCACCAGACCAGCCTGGAGAGGGGACAACATTAGTTGGAGTAGATATTTTCTTTTTGAGTTTTGTTGTGTATTGAAATCATATGTATGAAATTGTAATTACAGTGACATGACAAACTTGTAACTTTTTGAAAAAATGAATAGCTGAAATGAAGATTATTTTGTTTGACAATATTTCTGCAATTGCATATGTGTCTCCCTTTCTTGCATAGTGTGTTATTAATTTAACTAACGGTTGTCAGCGGGTGCGCACAATTCAACTGTGTGGGGGGTACCCTAGTTGAGACACCTTTGGGTTTATTTTTGAGGATGAAAATTCCCAAGGTGGGGAGAATGTAATATCCTAAAAATTTGAGCGTTAAACAGTGACCTTGAGATTCGTGCCCGACTGGTCGTAGGTTTGACCAAGTGATGGTCAAACAGTGGACTCATGAAGTGATGAACTAATATGATGTAAATGTAACCTAAGTGTAGTGTATGGTGTTAGTTTAGGGCCACAAACACATATCTCTGGTGTATGTGTTTAACATCGAAGCTTGAAGAGAAGTTATAAGGGTTTTAATAACCTAGGTTTCTTTTGTTTGGTTGGTAAAAGAGAGTTAAAGAGAGAAAGAGAGAGAACCAAGGTGAGTAATGGTTAGGAGTTATTATGATTTGATTGAAGGAAGAGTTTCAAGCATTTAATGTCGGATTCAACGCGTGAAGGATCGTTGAAGCAAGAGTCGAAACCCTAATCATTCAAATCAACCGTTCAATCAATTAGGAGATTGATTTGAGGTGAGTTTTGCTAGATTTAAATGAATACTTTATTATGCATTAGCTATAGGAAAGATGGGTGAAATAATCAAATAAAAATGATGGAAAAGAAAGAAAAATAAGGAGAAAAAGATTTGAAAGAACAGCCCGAAAAGGGGATGAGTTCTGGCCAAATTCGATTAATCAATTAATCGATTTTGGTCTAGAAGTTGAAAAGGCGAGAATGCCCGAGTTCGATTAATCGATCTTGAAATCGATTAATCAATTTTGAAGGTCGATTAATCGATTTAGAAATCGACTAATCGACTGAGTACCTCCAGTGGCTGGAGAGATGAGGCTTGGGGAAATCGACTAATCGATTTGGAGAATCGATTAATCTATTTTGAATTTTGATTAATCGATTTGGGATCGATTAATCGATTTTGGATTTTTAACTGCTCTATTTGAGAATCGATTTAACCAATTTGAAAGATTTCGATTAATCGATTTAGGATCGACTAATCGATTTTAGATTTAATCGATTTTGGGAATCTATTAATCGATTTTGGCAGTTTCAGTTGCCTTTTTAATTGGACATTGAGGTTCATGGAGGGTCTAGGACCTTCTCTATTGCATCTTTAGTGATATCTGTATGTGTTATGGTGTACCATAGGTAGTACGTGTGAGAACAAGCATAAGGAGCCGTATGAGACCTTGATGCTTGGACCTTCAGAGACTTGAGGTAGGGAACACCTTGAACATATACATTAATTGCAAGAGCATGTATGTAGTGATATAGAAATCAAATTGAAAATATTTTAACTGTGTAAATATTTGTAAAAAGGGTGTGTGTGTGCCACCAAGAAAGTAAATGAGAATGAGACATCCTCAGAGGATGAGAAAGTGATAAAGGCATCAGTGTGATACGAGTAACTAAGACCAAGTAAGCTAATGAAAATGAGGCATCCCCAGGGGATGAAAAAGTAATAAAGGCATCAGTATGATGCGAGTAATTTAGACATCCCAGGGATGTAGGTAAGATTAGATAACGACTGATAAGGCCTAACTGATATAAAGTAGTATTTTTACACGGTGAATAACTATATGTAAAGCACATAATATTTTTGTTATTTAAGGTTTGAATAGAATACCCCACCGACATGGCGGGATACCCATAACTGACTCGGCAGGATATCCGTGACCGATACGGCGGTTAATCCATACACCGGTACGGAGGTTTATCCGTACACAGTAAGCACATCCCAGGGATGTTGAGATGAGTTTTAATCCCGCCGCCTATGAGAAAGGGGCTTGGGTAGTATTCCCAGGGAGTACATATGACAACTGTCTATTTAGACGACGATGGAGGGTATTCCATTGGGGCTCGATGCTATATTGCTCGGGGACTACTTCAGTTAAAGATTTAAGTTTTGCTTTAGGCCTATTCAGTGTCATTCATGAATATTAACAATAAAGGGAAACATGCAACTACCAATAAATTTATCTTTTAAACTATTTTTCCAGCAAGTGCATAGATACATCATGCTTAGAATATCATGGAATATATGTGAGATTTTGACTTATATGTTCATTGTGTTGTTCCCTATTGAGATAGGATGTAGCTCACCCCTTTAGACTATACGTCGAAGGTCCAGTGTTAGAAGCGCTGAGGCTTCGGGAGGCGTGGATCCGGGTGATTCGGATTACGTGCCTGGGGAAGGGTTGGAGCCCCCTCCTGAGGACTTCTTCTAGGAGACTCCGTTGAGTACTTTGAGAGAGTAGTTTTGAAAGCACATTGGTACGGCTTGGTATGTCAAGCTTTTATTTTGTTAAACAATGTAATTAATTGATATATTCTTTTTGGCGAACCATCTAGGGTGATCTATTTATCACTGATGGTTCGGATCGGTTCTCTGTTCATGCAGTGGCATGAAAGTAGAACTGTCTTTTGAGTTTACACTTAGAATAGTATTTTACTTCCATATCGTGTAGTTATTATTCTATTTTGTCTTAATATTGCTTGTTATACTAATGTTCCGTACATAGCCATAGGGCACGGTCTGGAGGATTGTACTGATGGCACGGGTTTTGGGGTGCCAAAATCCGGGCTGTCACAAATTTTCTCTCCTAAGGGTTTTTAGCGAATCTCATTGACACTTGTTCGGGTTAATCCAATGCTTTGAGATCTAGAGATACCTATTATCCATCCTTAGAAGTATTAAGTATATTCACCATACCAACTCCGCCCATCTAAAACTCTATCTTATTTGTGAACTGGGTCTGTGCTTGGACTCAATTCTTACAACAGGTGTACCCTCAGCAATGAAAAATCTCTAATGAAAGTTAAATTTTCCCTCACACGTGAGATATTGATGCAATTCGAAATAATTGTGACTCACTTGATTATCAAAACATGGCGTAATAACAAAGGGAAGTCTCATGAAGAAAGATGCTTGTTGTTCCATGCATGTCATTGATGAGTACTGAAATATGATGATATTTCACCCTAAATACCTATATTTAGCTGTCTGATGAAGGCTATCTGATGAGAATTACTAGATTTGAAGTGTTTCAGTTAAATACAAGCCAAGTGCAGAAAACGGCCCAAGAATTCTGAAAATAATGTCAAAACACTGCAACTTTGGGTCAGCGAGAACTTGGTGCGACTTGCAGCTTAATTTAGACCTTCACAACGGCTGAATTATGAAATTGTCAAAACACAAACATTGTAGATCTTTCTATCAGATTTCCAACGCCGTAAGAATCATGTCAATCCGAGTTCGGAGTAGAAAGATATGGACGAAATATCGAAGCAGTGTCTGATGCAAAAGTGGGCTGGAATTCATGAATTTTTGGGAGGTCGATGCATCGACCCTTTTGCTCGATTAATCGAGGGGCAACAGCAGTCTGACACGGAACTGACACTTTAAAGCAGATTTTTAGGATTTTTTGCAGGGTCGATGCATCGACCCTGACTTGTCGAGTTGGGACACTTCTGCGACTTGGATATTATTTAAAGCCAACTCAAACACTTCGAGAGAGAGATAATTAGGAGTAGTTTTAGAAGATTTTTTATTTTTTTATAGTTAGACGTAGAGAGAGAGAGTTTTTATCATTCTTTTTAAGAGCTTTGTTCCTTTAATTTTTCAGTATTCATTCCTTCAATTTATTATTTTTGTTCAGTTGATTTCTATATTAATTTCGTTTCTAAAGATCATCGTACTTGCAGATCAAAGAATTTCTATTGAAGTTTGAGGTATTTTTAATTCATTAAATTAATATTATTTTCCCTTCCTTATTTATTTATGTCATTTAATTACAATATGTGTGGCTAAATTCATAGGGATGGGAATCTGATGATTCCCATCCGAGGGATGTACTTTTAATAATATAAATTTAGGATTAAAATATGAGATCTTATTTTTATGGTTGTTATGTTATCACGAACGGATGAAATCCCCACCACTAACTGGGATCGGGTGTGCCAAGTCATGCCCTGGATCTCATATCTGTGATGGTAATTTTACCCCAATCATTGTTATATGGTTTTTTTGCTTTCATCGTGTGGATCTATTTACAATTATGATCCGGGATCGAGTGTGCCGAGCCATGCCCTGGATCTTAGATCTGTAATATAATTTTATCTTAATTACTCCCTAATCTGAAATCAGGTGTGCCGAGCCATGCCCTTGATTTCAGATCTATGGTAGTATTCTTGTTGGAATTTTTACCCACTTTGGGAATGATTTTTATTTGAACCTGAGATCAAGTGTGCCGAGCCATGCCCTTGATCCCAGATCTATATATGAAAATCATCTAAGTCCTGATTGCAGGGATGCAACGTGGAACCTATCGGGGTTTTGACCATTTATCTTCCATAAAATATGTGTTTCAATGGTATATCTCATAGTTTAATCCTTAGATTTGTATTATGGGAAGAACAGACCAAAGATGGGAGGATTTAGTATCTTCATCTTTATCTTTACTTTTGAATTATCAGTTAAGTTTTAGTTTGTAGTCAGTAATTGTCTTCTCACAAAATTAAATCATAAGACTGGTAGAGTACTGTTAAATCTTAGTGGATTTCTTGAATTACTGTCTTATCTTTTTAGATCTTCAAAAATAGTCCTCGTGGGAACGATCTTGTACTCTGCACCCTCTATCTATAATCTGATTCGTGCGCTTGTGAGTAAAACATTACAATTAAAAATCACATCAAATTTTTGGCGCCGTTGCCGGGGATTAAATCAAGAGAATCTAAAATTTTAGGAAATAGACAGTTAATTTTAGGAATTTTCGTAGATTGAAACAGTATCTCTGCTAAAAAAAAAATTTTTAAAAAAAGAAAAAAAAATTTGGTGTTATTGGTGAAATCATGTCAATGCATGGATTCAATCTAAAATCATGTTCTATTTGTGGAAATTCGATGCACATTTCACCTATGTGTCCCTTAAATAACTCAAATTATTACCCTGAACAAGTCCAGCCAAATCCTGTTTGGAACACTCATGACTGGCAAAGTCAATCTAATGACATGTGGGGTTTTAATCAACCTCTAATGTGTGATATGATGCCTTACAATGATCAAAATTCTTATCCCAACAAATTTTCATATGAGTTTTCACAGCAAACTCAATACTTTCAAAACACAAAATCATATGAACCAGCCCAAAATTCTTCTTACCCCTTAGAATATTTAAAAGGTTTGGTGCACACCAACACTCAAAGAATTTCTAGGGTACAATCTCAAGTTAGTCAGATGATCGAGTACTTACAAATGAAAGTTGAAATAGAGGAATCCCTCATTGATGCCGATCGGAATAACGAACATCTTCAAGAGGACTCATCTGATTTTGTTCAAAAATATTAGGATGACCAATTGGTCACTACGCTTGAGAATGACATAACGAGCGTTGAGGTAGTGCAAGTGCGAGGAAAATAGGAAATATAATGAAATGATACTTATGTCGAGGAGGGAATTGAGAATCAAATTGAGATGAGAGAGAAAGAAAATGGCACCCTTACAACACTTGATAAGGGAAATATAACTTTTTTCGATGAGTGTGAATTCAGTTTAGGGAAGAAAGAGGAATTTCAAATCTATTGTCCATTCATTGAATATATGGATAATCAACAGAATGCCGAAAAAAGATTCATGGGTTTGAATCTGGAGTGCGATTTTGGGAATGTCAAGTACAGGGTAGAGATGGATCATAATGGTGGCACTTGGGCACATCATGAGAGTGTAACTAAGTCCTCGAAAAGAGAAATACCAGGACGATTAAATAAGTCGCTGATCCTGCTTAGAAAATTTTTCATGAAGATTTGGGATCCTGGTGGACTTGGAATGAATTTACACCTTGTAGATTAATTTCATAATTTTCCTTAAAAAATAAATAAATTTGGGAGTCGATGCATCGACCCCATAGTCGATTAATCGACACCCCGGAGTCAATGCATCGACCCTTCCACTCGATTAATCAACCACTTAATGTCAATTAATCGACATCAATTTTGAGTGTCTCTTTTTCAAAGCGACTGCACTTATGAGGGGGCTGACTTTCTGATTAGTCGATTAATCGACTCCTAGAGTCGATGCATCGACTAATCAGCGTTGAATATTGTGCTGCTTTTCGAATTCTGTCAGTTTTGTTTTATTTGGAGTCGATTAATCGACTCTTTATGAGTCGATTCATCGACTTTTATTTCGGGGCATGCGTTTTTGTTTCTTTTCTGTCTCGATTTAAGTCGATTAATCGAGGGCCAATGTTGATTAATCGACTTTTGCATTCCCGGACGTTGCGTTTTGTCACTTAAAAGCGTTGCACGTTTTGATGCGTCGGAACTTATGACGCGCCTATTTTCAATGGGGTCGATTAATCGACCCTTTAAGGTCGATTAATCAAATATTTTGAGGTGTGTCCGTCCCGAGAGGACGCGTTTGCGCCTATTTAAAGGGAGCAGTCTCTCTTCAATTCTCATTCAATCTGTCCCCTGTTTCCCTTGACTGCCTCCGACATTCCGACAGTGTGATCATGGCTTCGACCTCTGCCGCACCGCAAAGGCTTTCCCAACAACCTGCAGGGCATCCACGTGATCAGTCAAGTGGTCGCTTCGCGACTCGAGACCTGTGTTCCAAATATGTTTTCGATCTCACGGCATTTCAAGCCCTGCCTGTCTGCGCCGTTTCCCTCGCCTATGCAATGGCTCTCAACGTCCATTTTCTCCTCACTCCGCCTGCAATTAAAGTGTCCCAATGGGTCGTTCGATTATTCTATCAGAACATGCCGTGGGTGACCGCCTCCGCCGAGAATCATGTCACCGCCCACTTCACTGTTTCAATTGATGGGTGGTCGCGCCTAGTTTATCTGCACACCATTGCGGAGGTTTTTAACATTTCGTGCGAGCACCCTCACAATCACACTTTGGGTGAAGAGCTCGTCGATTCTCAGGAGGATATAATCAACGATATGTGTCGCGGCATATTTTCTTCAGAAATCGCCACTAGGCGATCGACATTACCACGCCCGTTTTTGTTCTGGGATAGTGTGGTCTGTAGCAATCTCTGCCCCCGTGGCCACGTTTCTGAGTGCTCCGGTGATCGGGTTTAGGCGCTTTATGGTGCCCACCGAAATTCGTGGATCAATGTGCCCAGGATTCTTCATGATGGCATGTGGCGATGCCATGAGGATATCACCAATTCTGCCACTGGTGAAGCCCCGTTGATCTACTTTCCTCATTATGCTATGAAGCTGCTTAATTTCCTTTGTTTCCCGTTCTACCGGGATGATGATCTCGGGGACCTCGCATTCTATCGTTATGGCGCTACTCAATGGAACCGCAGTATGCGTCTTCTGGGTAATATCCTTGATGCCCCCGCTGATGCACCGGCCCAACCTTCTCCACCACGCCAGTACCGCCGCGTACGCCAGGACGACCAACCTGCGCCTGATCAGGGACCCGAGGAGGGTGTGTCTCTTGGTTCGCTCCAAGCCCAAATTAACTCTTTACAGGGGGAGCAGCAGCGACAACATGGTGCAATCTTGCGCCGAAGCTACTATGATCGTTCCTTCCACCATCAGATCGGGCAGCGCATGAGGCCTGATAGTTACGATGAGATGTGCGCCAGGGCCCGCCAGGCCGAAGAGGATGGGGATGAGTAGTTTGTTTAGTCTAGGATTAGGATTTTTTCGTTTTGTGTTATTTTTCTTTCTTTAGTTTAGGTTGTTTATTTTAGGGGTCAAATCATAAATGTCCTTGTAATCATCATGCTTATTAATGGAATAATGTGTTTTCTAATTTGTTTGGGATTGCCAAAAATTTTTGCAAATTACCTGTTGCATTTAGAGGAGTTGAACAACACCAATGAAATACCAATATCAGCAAACTTTCACTTCTCTGCCCACATGAAGTCGATTAATCGAGGGTTATACTCAATTAATCGACCCACAGTTAAAAAAAAAAAAAAAAAAATCTTTGGGGAGTCGATGCATCGACCCCCCATGGTCGATTAATCGACCCCCACTTTTCGGAACAGAATCCTATTGGGACTCTATTTTTTCCACTTTTCTTTCGTCTTTGGGATCCCTCAAGCGTACTGCCACACTTTTCATTATTTCTTTTTTGCGGGACACCTCCTCCCACTTCTACTCCAACTCTATCAATTTGCTCCTTATATTCACCCTTAGGCTCACTTTCCATTAAATATGGCACAACCTTCTCATGGCCCGACGATTCTATCTCACCAGAGCACGGTTATCAAAGATGGAGGAGACTGCTAAAAAGCGGGAGCGTCGCTCTCATCGGACGGTCCCTTTTGAGCCTAGCAATGTTGAAATCATCGACCTCGATCCGATAATCATTCCTTCCTGGGTAGAACCATCTAGAAATAAGGTAAATCGTTCCAAATCCCCTACACCGTGCATTAATACTGATATCGAGATAATTGATGTGATTTCGTCACCATCTCCATCTCCTACTTCGCCTCAACGCCCCCATCCATAACATCGGTAGTGTCTCATCAATTTTCCCTTGATCTTTGGGAGAAATTGTTCCTTGTGCCTAAGAACATTGATTTAAGTGAACCAAGGTGGATGGGTCCGCCTACCAATGATTAACGGAGTTGGATCCATCTTTAGTTTAGGATTTAGGATTTAGGATTTAATTTTTTTCGTATGTTTATTTCTAGCATATTAGTTTTTCTTGTTTAGTTTAGGTTATTTTTAATTCCCTAAATAATGTACCCTTCTTCCCTTCAATATATTTTTGGTCATATTCCAATTTGATGCACATATTCTCTGCACCTGATCTTTGTGTTGAAGTACTTTTCAACAGGTTTGGGGGTGCAATACTTATTTCAATCAATGAGGACATTGTCATCTTTCGGTTTGGGGGTATGGTTATCTATTTTGCGTCACTTTTTTTTTTTTAATTTGAAAAAAAAAAAAGAGAAAAAAATAAAGTTTGAAATAAATAAATAAAAATAAAAATAAAAATAAAATTCTCGATCAATCAACAATGAAGGTCGATTGATCGACCTCCCACTCTCCATCGATCGACTCCTTCGAGTTGATTAATCGACAGTAGATTTGAAAAAAAAAATAAAAAAAAAATAATTTTGAAGTCATCATGCATATTATTTGGCGATTGTTTTCAAACTTTAGTTGATAATGCATGAGAATTTAATTTTGAGAATATTGATGTCATATTTTGATTACTTGTATCTAAAATGAGGATGCTTAATGTGATATTTTGTGGATGATTTTGATATTCATGCTTAGAATTTTTACACTTATACCAAGCTAAGACTTAGAAATCGATGAACTATTTTGAACGTTGAATCTTAGGTTCTTAGTGGAGACTAGACCCGGTGAGCTTTAGAGCTAATTTCTCGTCATTGATGAGTGAATACATAAACTCGGAGTTTTCTTTGAATACGAATTATTTTGTATGATCTCATACACTTCACTTTGACTTGTGACTTTGCATGAAATCAAATTCATATTATTGTGTTAGAACGTACTGTATACCTACTCAAGACAAATAGGCAAGGTTACCATCTTTTAAGGACATGATTGAAGGCCATCTTTGACTCGTTTGTGCTTAAAATATCCCACCTTATATTAATTTATCCTTCTAGTATCCCTTTGAGTCTATTAAAAAATTTACCTTTATACATTCTTTGATAAGCCACGTTAACGTTTAACCCTTCACCATTTCTGAAAATTCAGCTTTACCCTTCTTATTTCTGATAAATTAGAAACGAGGGATGAGAGTGAACGAAAAGAGAGTAAGTGGAGAGATACCGAGTTGTGGTGTTTACTGAGAGTGTATGGCAAAAATAAAAAGAAAAAAGGGAGAAAAAGAAAATGAAAACTGTGAAGAAAAAAAAAAAATATATATATATATATATATATATATGAGGTGCTTCAAGAAAACAAAATTCAAAAAGAAGAAAAATGAGTGAGAAAAGAAAAGAGAAGAAATAGAAAAATCAAAAGGTGTTTCCTTTCCGATTTCTCAGAAATTTTGAATCCCAACTTCCAATTCTTTCTTACCCTTTCCTGAGCCCCATTACAACCCTAAAAAAACCTTCATGATTTGATCTTGCATTGGTAATTTCCTTGCAGAGAGTAAATATGTGATACTTATGACACTTGAAATGACATGCTTAGGACATACAAGTATCTTCTTATGAGATTTATTTTTGTTCATTGATTGCATCATGTTTCATTTATCATGTGAGACCTTTTTATTTGCTTTGAATTAATCTCTCACATGTGTGCGAAAACTTATCCATCATCGGTGTCTTTATATTTTGAGAGTATACCTAAAGTGAGGATTGAGTCTAAACAACAGGTCCGACGGTTTTCCGTTTGAACTAGTTCTGAGATGAATGAATTTTGGTTTGGGTATACACACACTTCACGTTTAAGCATGAATGGATGAGTTATCTAACGATTTCAGTATTTGACTAATTTGAATGGATATTAGTATGATTAGTATAACATTGTTATTTAAAATTAAGAATTCAAATGTTGAATTGATTAATGATTTTGAGTTTTGAATGGTATATATGTTATCAAAATCATATTTTGAAAACTCAATTTTATCGATGGTTTCAAAAATGTATTGAAGTTTGTGGGTAACTTCACTGTAAACCCTCAGGAGACACAACTCCTCCACTAGGGATCACCTAGGGGTTTAAAGGCTTGTTGCACATGCTAAGTGCAATCGTGCTCCCTACGAAAGTGGCATTTATTTTTCTTTAGTTTGCTTTGCTCGAGAACTAGCAAAGTGTAGGTTTGAGGGTGTGATGAGTACTGAAATATGATGATATTTCACCCCTAAATACTTATATTTAGCTATCTGATGAGAATTACTAGATTTGAAGTATTTCAGGTAAATACAAGCCAAGTGCAGAAAACAGCCCAAGAATTCTGAAAATAATATCAAAACACTGTAACTTTGGGTCATCGAGAACTTGGTGCAACTTGCAGCTTAATTTAGACCTTCACAACGGTCGAATTATGAAATTGTCAAAATACAAACGTTGTAGATCTTTCTGTCAGCTTTCCAACGCCGCAAGAATCATATCAATCCGAGTTCGGAGTAGAAAGATATGGCTGAAATACCGAAGCAGTGTCTGATGCAAAAGTGGGCTGGAATTTACAAATTTCTGGGAGGTCGATGCATTGACTCTTTTGCTCGATTAATCGAGGGGCAACAGTAGTCTGACACGAAACTGACACTTTAAAGCAGATTTTTAGGATTTTTTGCAGGGTCGATGCATCGACCCTGACTTGTCGAGTTGGGATACTTCTGCGACTTGGATATTATTTAAAGCCAACTCAAACACTTCGAGAGGGAGATAATTAGGAGTAGTTTTAGAAGATTTTTTATTTTTTTATAGTTAGACGTAGAGAGAGAGGGAGTTTTTATCATTCTTTTTGAGAGCTTTGTTCCTTTAATTTTTCAGTATTCATTCCTTCAGTTTATTATTTTTGTTCAGTTGATTTCTACATTAATTTCGTTTCTGAAGATCATCGTACTTATAGATCAAAGAATTTCTATTGAAGTTTGAGGTATTTTTAATTTATTAAATTAATGTTATTTTCCCTTCCTTATTTATTTATGTCATTTAATTATAATATGTGTGGCTAAATTCATAGGGATGGGGATCTGATGATTCCCATTTGAGGGATGTACTTTTAATAATATAAATTTAGGATTAAAATATGAGATCTTATTTTTATGGTTGTTATGTTATCACGAACAGATGAAATCCCTGCCACTAACTGGGATCGAGTGTGTCGAGTCATGCCCTGGATCTCAGATCTGTTATGGTAATTTTATCCCAATCATTGTTATATGGTCTTTTTGCTTTCATCGTGTGGATCTATTTACGATTATAATCTGGGATCGAGTGTGCCGAGTCATGCCCCGGATCTTGGATCTGTAATATAATTTTATCTTAATTACTCCCTAATCTGAAATCTAGTGTGCCGAGCCATGCCCTTGATTTCAGATCTATAGTGGTATTCTTGTTAGAATTTTTACCCACTTTGGGAATGATTTTTATTTGAACCTGAGATCAAGTGTGTCGAGTCATGCCCTTGATCCCAGATCTATATATGAAAATCATCTAAGTCCTGATTGCAGGGATGCAACGTGGAACCTATCGGAGTTTTGACCATTTATCTTCCATAAAATATGTGTTTCAATGGTATATCTCATAGTTTAATCCTTAGATTTGTATTATGGGAAGAACAGACCAAAGATGGGAGGATTTAGTATCTTCATCTTTATCTTTACTTTTGAATTATCAGTTAAGTTTTAGTTTGTAGTCAGCAATTATCTTCTCACAAAATTAAATCATAAGACTGGTAGAGTACTGTTAAATCTTAGTGGATTTCTTGAATTACTGTCTTGTCTTTTTAGATCTTCAAAAATAGTCCTCGTGGGAACGATCTCGTACTCTGCACCTACTATCTATAATCTGATTCGTGCGCTCGCGAGTAAAACATTACAATTAAAAATCACATCAGTCATATTAATTTGTCATAGACATTATGTTCTTTACTCTCCACATGGTAATTACCATTCAATGATTTAATCAAGAGGGACTTTTAAGGGTTGTAATGAGGCTCAGGTCAGGGTAAGAAGAAAAAGGATATAGGATTCAAAGATTCCTGAGAAATTGGAACTCTACTATATTGATTTTATGTTTATTCACTTATGTTTCTCACAATTTTTATTTTTTTTTTCTTTTTAACACCTCATACTTTCTTCTCTTCTCTCCATTTTTCTTTTACTTGATGAAGATCACAACTTTCTTCTTCCACTTATATTCCTAATTTCTCGAGAATTAAATAGGTGCCGCTAATATTTAATGCAGGTGTAAAGGGAAAAGTGAGTGTGGTTTCAACAAAGAACATTATAGGTTAATAGTTTTCAATTAGGCTCAAAAGTGTAAAAGAAAGGAACAATTATATCAAGTAGGGTGTTTAAGCACACAAACGAATCAAAAATGGCCCTCAATCATTTCTTCTCATGATGGTAATTATACCTATTAGTCTTGAGTAATTAACACAGTGTGTTCTAACAAAACAATATGAAGGTGGCTCATGCATGTTTACAAACCGAAAAGAACACATGAGATTAATTTTACTGATTTGCGTTCAAAAGAAAACTCCGAATTATTTCATTCACTCATCAAAGACGGGAATCAGGATCTAGAGCTCATCGGGTTTAGTCTTTACTCAAACTTCTACAGTTCACATTTTAGATAAATTTTTTCAGTTTTTAGACCTATGTCATGGAATAAAATATGATGAATTCTAAAGATGGATTTAGATCTACCTAGTAATCTCCACGTTGAATTTTACCCTTATAATTACAATAATCATATTATCGCACTTAGTATTCTCAAGGCAAGGTTTGCATGCATCAATAATTTAAATTTCAGAAAATTAATCAGAAAATTTTCTGGAAATTTGGACTTGTGGTCACTGTGTTCAGTCGATCGATTGAAGCGTGTTGCTCGATCGATCGACTTAAAGTCCAAATTTTCAAAATTTCTCCCTTTTTTTTTTCAACACTGAAAATATCCGCTCTTACCACCCTCAAACCTAATTTGTGCAATGTCCTCATCATACTTAAATTGAGGGATACCCCCAAACCTACATCAAAATACTCATAGACCAAAAAGCAGAGAGGAGGTGAAAAGCATCATTTGAACAAAAATAAATTTATTAATTAAATGGTGTTGATTACACTTATTGAAAAACAGAAATTAAATCCTAACTCTACCTAACAGACCCAGCCCTAAAAATAAATAAAGCATAAAAGAAAATCCTAAAACACCCTAAAGAAATTTCAACTTCTTAAGCATCATCATCATTTCATGGCCCTGGCTTCGGTTTTGGGAAGGCAAAGTTCCACATCGCATCAGTGCTACAACCAGGATTGGATGGGTCATGAGTGACATCAGGGGGAGGCGGGGTTGATGGGTTGACCGCGCTACTGGTGGTCAAATCGTGAAGGGTAGGTGTCGGGTACAGCTTTGCCCAAGTTTCAGTAGGGATTAGGTCGATAATCGCTCTCGGGATTGATCTTGGAATTAATGCCACTAAAGGATTGCGGCGTGGAGTTTGAGGAGGCGATGAAGGCGGCGTGGTGGTGGTGGTGTTGTAAATAATGATGAAGGGGTGGGCGATGGTGATTTGGCTAGTGGGGAAGGTGGGTCCATATCAATCATCTCAATGTCATCCGGTATGATTTGCTTGGGATGGTTTGAACAATTAGTCTTTTTCCATGCCGGTTCTTCCCATAATGGAGTAGATACAGGATCAAGGTCCACCATCTCCACATTGGTGAAATCCAACGGAATCGATGGTTCGGTACGTCACTCCCTTTTTATGGTTGTTTCCTCCATTCTCTTTATGGTTGCACGAGTTTTATAATTATTTCTAGCCATTGATGCTTGAGGAGAGTGGTGAGTAGGAGGGGAACGTGAAGATGATTTTAGCCTTGTGAAGAAGTTGAGAAAAAGAAAAAGTGTAATTTATTTAATAGGTTAAGATTGAAAGAGAGAAGAGTCTTAATCAAACTATCCTACTAAAATTCTAACAAATCTGAGGGGAGAATTCTGCTTAAAAATCATACACGTACATAATCGATCAATTGACCGAATGTAGTCGATTAATCGAGAGACCACGTCCCATAACATTTTTATATCTATATACTCGATCGATCAATAATGCAAGTCGATTGATCGAGTGTACGGATAACTCAATCCCAACATAGGCCTTATACTTTCTAGCCCGATTAATCGACATAGAAACTTGATTAATCGACTGCCAAAAATTCCACAAAAATAATTCGAAAATGAAAATTTCATTGATCTTTTTGGTTTTTACAGAGTTCTTCCATCAGATTCCAAAACCTAAACAAACTGAAACTAAAAAATAAACAGCCTACACCTAAACATCAAAACAAACACAGAGAAAAGAAATCCTAATTCTAATCATCTTCTTCTTCTGCTGCTTGGCGCGCACGAGCTCTCATCTCGTCGTAACCATCTGGCCACAATCGTTGTCCTAAATGGTGCATGAAGGACTGAACATAGCGGCTACGACGAGAGTTGTAATATTCTACCGCTGTTGCTCATCAATCAAATAATTAATCTGAGCCTGAATGATATTGAGGGAGAAACCCTCGGTGCAGTCTTGAGCGGGCTCAACAAGTTCTTCTTGGTGCACACGGCGGCGCTGGCGTGGTGGTTGAGCAGGAGGATTCGGTTGAGCGACAGCATCTACCGCTTCATCGGGTGCTGCCCTTAGAGGGTTCTCAAAAGGCGCATGCTTCTGTTCCATTGTGTCACCCCATAACAATAGAATTGCAAATCCTCGCAGTCATCATCCCGATAAAAAGGGAAGCCCGGGTGCTGCAAGAGTTGCATCACCATATGAGGAAAGTAGATTAGTGCAGTATCAGTAGCGGTGGGATTAACGATCTCTTCATGGCATCGCCACATTGAATCATGCAAAAACTAGGGCACATTGATCCAAGAATTTTTGTGAGCACCATATAATGCTTTTACTCGAGTGTCGATTCGTTCTGAGACCTGCCCTCGGGGACAGAGATTGGAGCACACGATCACATCCCAGAATAAAATTTCACGCAGAAGAGTCGATTGCTTGGTGGCGACCCCCGAAGTGTACACCCCATTGAACATGTCAATGATCATCTCGTCCTAGGTAGCATCAATTTCATCCCCAAGTGGATGATCCAGTGGACGCTCACAGTGAATGTGCAGAGCGTCGACGATCATATGTGGATAAATCTCTCTTTTCCAACCGTCGATTGAGATGGTGAAATAGGCATCGACATTGTTTTCATTCGACACATTTATCCACTCCATGTTCTGATAGAACAGTCGGACCACGCGATCAGAGACATTGATTGACGGTGGCGCCATATCAGGAAGTTCGCTTGAAGGATTTCTGCATAGATGATTGAGATGGCACACTCAAGGAGAGTGTGGAATGCAGACATATCAAACGAATACTCGAAACACAGTTCTTTGCTTGCAAAGCGTCCCCTTGGTCTTTCTCGAAATATCCCATCTGGTCGGGTGGGCAGCCTTGTAGGAGCAGCAGATGATGACGCCATCGTAGAGAATGTAGGGAGAGTCAGAGACTTTTTGAACAAAATTAAGAGTGCAGGAGCGAATGAGAAAGAGAAAGGATTTTCGTCCTTAAATAACTGTAGAGGCTCGTTGTGCTTCGGTCACACCAACTCACCTCGATCAATCGACATATATATAATCGATTAATCAAACATTGCATTGAAAAGACGCACCATAAAGACAATCCAGAAAACGTAAGCGTTTGGAATAAAGTCGATGCATCGAGTCATAGAGTCGATTGATCGACTCTAACATATGAGTGCTTCCCGAGACGTTGGAAGGGTGCAGCAATTAATGCCCCTAGGCGACCGAAAAGGTGAATCGACTTTAAATAAAGTCGATTAATCGACCTTACACGTCGATTGATTGAAGATGGCGCATGGCAAACGTTTAAGAATCGAAAAGACACATCTATTAATTTGCCTTGGACAACGTGCGGATGCTTTGATTTATGATAAAGTCGATTAATCGAGTGGACACATCGATTGATCAACGTTATGGAAATCAACATGAAAAGACGTGACAATAAAGGTCACGCACAACGCATTCAGAATGTCGATTGATCGAGGATACGCTCAATCGATCGATAATACCCAAAATTCAAAAACACACTATTTGGTTTGATTTCCAGAGGTACCCAATTTGTCGATGGATCGACAAAATATCTCAATGAGTTGAGATATATATATATATATATATATATATTCAAAATATCATTAAAACTTGGGTTGCCTCCCAAGAAGTGCTAAATTTAGTGTCGCTAGCTCGACCTTTCAAAATTTTCCTTTCATCCCGATTGCTCGAGATCATTCAGCACAACTTCATCCAAATTCACAACAGTATTTTTAAGAAAGGGTTTCAACCGTTTCCCATTGACCCAAAACTTAGTGTCATTCCGAGGGTTTATGATTTCTACTACCCCGTTTGAAAATATCTGTCTAACTTGAAATGGACCATTCCATTGAGTTTTTAGTTTCCCAGGGAACAAATGGAGTTTGGAGTTGTAAAGCAACACTTTTTTACCGCTAGCAAAAGACTTTCTTAGGATAGACTGATCATGGACCCGCTTCATGCGGTCCTTGTACGACTTGGCACAATCATAAGCATCAGATCTGATCTCTTCTAATTCATCGATCTCTAAGCTCCTCTGCTTGCCAGCTTTTTGTAAATCAAAGTTCAATAGTTTGACTCCCCAATAGGCCCGGTGTTCCAACTCAACAGGTAAGTGACAACGTCGACCAAAAACCATCCTGTACGGGGACATTCCGATGGGAGCTTTGTATGATGTCCAATAAGTTCATAATGCGTTGTCTAATTTCAATGGCCAATCTTTTTGGTTTGGCTTAATCATTTTTTCCAAAATTCATTTAAGCTCCCGATTTGAAACTTCAACTTGTCCACTTGTTTGAGGGTGGTATGGTGTAGCAACCTTGTGTGTGACACCGTACTTCTTCATTAGGTGAGTGAACACTTTGTTGCAAAAATGTTTTCCACCATCACTTATGATGACTCTTGGAATACCAAATTGTGAGAAAACTTTCTCTTTCAGAAATTTGATGACCACCTTATGGTCATTTGTTTTGCAATCTATGGCTTCTACCCATTTCGAAACATAGTTACTGCAATGAGAACATACAAATTCCTAAATGAATTGGGGAATGGACCCATGAAATCTATCCCCCATACGTCAAACACTTCAACTTCGAAAATTGAGTTTAAAGGCATCATATTTCGCTTGAAGATTTTGCCCAACATTTGACAGTTGTTGCATGAAATGCAATGTTGCTGACAGTCTTTGAAAATTGTCGGCCAATAGAAACCACTCTGGAGGATCTTGGTGGCAGTCTTCTTACAGCTAAAGTGTCCTCCATAGGACAACTCATGGCAGAATGAAATGATCTTTGACTGGTTAGATTCTGGAATGCATCTTCTGATGATTTGATCAGGACAATATTTAAATATATGGATCCTCGAAGAAATAATGCTTTGCACTAGTCAGAAAAATAGATTTTTCATTCTTGGTCCAATGCTTTAGTACTTGATCTGTCACTAGATAGTTGACCAAATCAGCATACCATGGCATGCATTCAATGGCAAACAATTATTAATCAGGAAAACTTTCCAAAATTTGAACCAAATCGTCAGATTTCTCCACAATAATTCAGGATAAATGATCTGCTACCACGTTCTTAGATCCCTCCTTATCCTTGATTTCTAGATCAAATTCTTGTAGCAATAAGATTCATCTGATTAAACGCGCTTTTGCATCTTTTTTCACAAATAGATAACGGAGGGCCGCATGATCCGTAAACACTACAACTTTGGATCCCATAAGATAGGATCTAAATTTGTCTAATGCAGAGACCACTGCCAAGAGTTCCTTTTCTGTGGTAGAGTAGTTTAGCTGCACATCGTTGAGAGTTCGAATTGCATAGTAGATGACTTGCGGCACTTTCTCTACCCTCTGCCCTAGAGCAGCTCCGATAGTATAATTTGATGCATCGCACATGATTTCGAATGAGAGTGTCCAATCTGGAGATTGGATTATAAGGGCTTTGACCAATTTTGCTTTAATGGTTTCAAAGGCATTTTTACACTTTTCATCAAAAATGAATGAGGCATCTTTAGCCAGCAGACTACACAATGGCTTCACGATTTTGCTGAAGTCTTTTATAAAACGTCGATAAAAATCGGCATGTCCAAGGAAAGACCTTACTTCTCTGACTGTTCTGAGTGGTGGAAGATTTGAAATCAGATCTACTTTAGCCTTATCCACCTCAATGCATTGGGATGATATGATATATCTCAAAACAATACCATTTTATACCATAAAATAACACTTTTTTCAATTTAGAACAAGGTTCTTCTCCTGACATCTAGCAAGAACTAGAGATAGATTGCCCAAGCAATTACTAAAGTTGTCTCCATAAATTGAAAAGTCATCCATGAAGACTTCCAGAAATCTTTCCACCATGTCAAAAAATATACTCAGCATACATCTTTAAAATGTAGCTAGAGCATTGCAAAGCCTAAATGGCATTCTCCGATAGGAGAACGTTCCAAATGGATATGTGAATATCATTTTTTTTATCTTCTGGTGCTATGACTATCTGATTATATCCATAATAGCCATCGAGGAAATAATAGTATTGATGTCCTACTAGTCTCTCGAGTATTTGATCAATGAATGGGAGGAGAAAGTGATCCTTCCTTGTCATCGAACTTAACTTTCAATAATCAATGCACACTCTCCAACTAGTATGAACCTTCGTTGGTATGAGTTCATTATCTTCATTCTTCACCACAGTGACTCCAGACTTTTTGAGAACCACTTGTGTCGGGCTAACCCATTTGCTGTCAGAAATATGATATATAATCCTGACATCTAGCAATTTAATGGCCTTATTTCTCACAACGTCTTGCATTATCGGATTCAATCTATGTTATGCTTCTCTTGAGGGTTTAGCGCCTTCTTCCAAATGAATACGGTGCATGCATACCGTCGGGTTGATACCCTTAATGTCCTTAATAAACCATCCGATTATACTTTTGTGGTCTTGGAGTACTTCAATAAGTTGTTCCTCTTGGTCTTCATTTAATTTTGCTGAAATAATCACCGGATCAGTTTCATCTTCTCCCAAATATACGTATTTCAAATCGACGGGGAGAGATTTTAGTTCCAGCTTTGATTTCTCTTCTTCTCTTGGTGCTCTTTTCCTTTCTTCCTCCTTGGCCTCATCTTTCAGTTGTCATCCATTGTCTCCCAAGAGTGGTGTAGAATCTAACATCTCATTAACTTCTTGGATCATGTGATCTACATCGAAGCCTTTACTAAAATGGGCTAAACAGGCCTCTAGAGGGTCCTTACATTCTGAAGCAAAGAATATATTTTCCACCATACTATCAACCATGAATACTTGTGCATGTTTCTCATCTTCAACAGGTTACTTCACAATGTGAAAGATATTCAGTTCCACGATCATATTTCCAAATGATAAATTTATTATCTTATTTCGACAATTAATTAATACATTTGATATTACTAAGAAAGGTCTTCCTAGAATTAGTGGAACATTATTCTTCAGATTGGGAATGGGTTCGGTGTCCAAGACAATAAAATCAACTGGAAAGTAGAAAGTGTCCACCTTGATAAGGACATCCTTCACTATTCCCCTGAGAATTTTGATTAACCTATCAGCGAGCTAAAGGGTCATTGTTGTAGGCTTCAGTTCGCCCAACTCAAGTTCCTTGTAAACATAGTACGGCAACAGATTAACACTTGCTCCAAGGTCTAAAAGTGCTCGATCAATATGGTTCTCCCCTATGATGATTGAGATTGTAGGATAGCCAGGGTCCTTGTATTTAATTGAGAGTCTCACTTATAATACAGAACTCACCTGCTCTGCTAGAAAAATTCTCTTTGAAACGTTAGTCTTTCTTTTGATTGTGACTAAGTCCTTTAAGAATTTCGTGTGAACCAGTACTTGCTAAATTGCGTCTAAGAAGGGGATATTGATCTTCAACTGTTTAAACATTTCAATGATCCCTTCCAGATCACGATTTTTCTTTGGTTCCATTAGCCTTTGAGGATATGGGGCTTTGGGCACAAAATTTTTTTCTTGCTCGCTCTTTTCTTCAATCTTTTTCTTTTGTTCTACCTCTTCTTCAACTTCCTCATTCTTCTCAGTTTTATCCTTAAGTTCAGATTTCTCATCTCCTTCTGGCATTTCTACTTTGTTATCGATCTACTTTCCAGATCTCAATGTTATGATTGCATTGATTTATTATGGGTTTTCTTCTTGTGATGAGATTAAGGACTGCTCGACAACCATCTGTCCTCTTGGATTTGAAATTGGCTGACTAAGAAATAATCCCTTTTCTCTTTCACAGAGGAGTGTTGCCAATTGACCAATTTGAATTTTCATCCTTGATATCGAAGAAGTATTTGATTGAATGAACTTCCATAGATCCTCATTTTAAGGATATTGGTTCTTAGGATGATGTTGTACAGAGTTTCCTTGCTGATTGTTGAATCCAGGTGGTGGGTACATTTGTGCAAAACCAGGATGGCCCATTAATTGTTGTGTGGGATGATTCTGATACCCCATTATTGGTTGTGAGAATTAAAAATTCTGGTTGGATTGTCTGGATTGCTCACTTTGATTCTGATTTTGGTAGAATTGGTTTCCACCTCTATAGTTCTGCTGTTGAAATTGCCCTTGACCAAAGTGTTGTTGTGGTCCTTGGTTGAAATTTTGATTGGGATAAAAGTTCATTCTCTGTCCTCTAGCTTGTGATTTCCTTACTTTCATGAAAAATTTTGATGATACTTCCAACTATTCAGGTTGTTCTCATTGAATACATTTCCCTGATTTCGACTGTAGTTACTCAATGCGTTCAATTGTTCACAAGGATCTTCCGAGTAGTTTTGCATTGAAGGGCAACCATCGGTCGTGTGCATTGGACTCACACAATATGAACATGGGTCAGGTTGTACATTAATAACTCTCACATTTTTCTTCAACTTTAATTCATCAACTTGTTGAGTGAGGAAACCTATCTTTGCCATGAGATCAGGTGTCTCCTTTATCACGTACAATCCTCCTTTCTTTGTTGAGCTTCCTACTTGATCTCGATTCTTGATTGAGTTTTCGTGAAGTCCCATTGTTGTGAATCTTCTGCCAACTTTTCCAAAAAATAATAAGATTCATTTTCCCTAAGTCCAAGGAATCCTCCGTTGTTCATCGATTCGACTAGATGTCGATTTGTTTGATTCAATCTATTATAGAAACATTGGACCAATTTCCACTTTGAAAATCCATGAGATGAACACTTCAGTAAGAGATCCATGAATCTATCCCAAGCTTTATAGAATCTTTTATCATCTTCTTTGGCCTTATCCTTTATAGAAAAAGGAAACAATCGCAACCTCACTGATTCCTCATTTAAGTTATAATATACTAAAGAACAGACTTCAATAAAGTCTTTGATGTGCTGGTACAGGTCTTCTCTATCCATACCATGAAAGATTGGAAGATTTTGAATGATGTTTTTACGGATCTCAAATCGACCGCCAGGTGTGGCAAGGTATGTAATGCGGGAGGGAGTGTTTGTAGTGATTGGAGTAAACAGCTCTCTCAAGGTTGGTTCTTCCTCATTATCAAGTTGGTGGTTGTCATTTTCATTTGCAGCCATCTCTACTTGAATTGAATTCTCAGTTATGCTTTCACGTCCTGATCTGGACACTTTTCGATTCGAACGACAAGTTCGCTTGTCAAAGGTTTTAAAGATTTCTCTCTAGAGGACCTAGTGTCCATGAAAAGACAGTGCTCATGATCTCAAAGTTTTGATATACCTCAACAAGTACACCACACAATCTGAATTGATTTTTTTATTTGTTTGGTTTTTTTTTTGGTTCAATTGATCGGAATAGTCTTCAATGGATCGAGTAGTTGTGTCGATCAATCGAACAAATTCAGATTTAAAATTTGAATTTTGAATTTTGAATTTTGAGAATTTTTTTTTTTTTTTTTAATTTCAAATTCTAAGTTTCAAACTTAGATTTCAAATTTTGAATTTTAAACTTTTGATTTTGAATTCAAATTTCGAAATTCAAATTTTTGAGATTTTAAATTCCCAAATTTTAAATTACGCAAGAGGAGGGAAAGAAGAGCTTTTTTTTTTTTAGTCGATTAATCGAGTGGTTGACTCGATTGATTGAAACTCAAAACTTTTTAGTTTTTTAATTTTTTTTTATTATTTTAAAACTAGAAAAAATGTTGAATTAAACCCACAGAAATTCCTAAAATTAATTTTTCTATTTCCAAAAAAAAATTATGAATTTTCTACGCCCAAATCCTTGGCAACGGCGCAAAAAACTTCTTGTTATTTTAATCTTGTTTTACTCGCAAGTGCACGAATCGTGATGTAATCATGGGTACAGAGTACGAGATCGTTCCCACGAGGATTGGTCAAAAAATTAAAAGAGGAAATAGCAATTAACCAAAAGAGGTACCACAGATCTAGCACAATATTTAACTAGTTTAAAGTTCTGAAAGTTTAATGGATAAGATAAACACTAAACAATAAACTGAAATTTAAATAGATGATGAAAGATAAGGATTGGGATACTAAATCCTCCCATCGTAGGTTTATCATTCATGCAATATAAATCTGTGGATTAAGACATGAGATTCTAAAAAGATGTCTACGTGGGAGCACTGGCCCAAAACATACATGAGTTCTAAATTACAGATCTGAGATCACGAAGATGTATGATTAACATCCCATGAGTGTATGATTAACACTCACACCTCGGATAGCATTCAAAATCCAATCTCTGTATAAATTCCACACTACCAATCTGAGATTACGGAGATGTATGATTAGCATTCCATGAGTGTATGATTAACACTCACACCTTAGATAATAGTAGAATTTACTCCTGAGACGATAGTAATTGAAATAGAATCACCATTGCAGATCTGAGATCATAGGGCATGATTAGCTCCTAGATCTCAAATAGCAATCGGATTATATCCATGTCAATAATATTATCGGGGCCGTAGAAGAATCTAGTATCTCAAATACAAATTTGTATTATTACGAATGAATACCTCGGATGGGGTTCATTGAATCCTCATCCTCAATGAAACTAGCCATGCATGATTAAAAGGAATAACATGATTAAAATGGAACTGCAAAATGACATTCAAAACTTATAAAATACCTCAACAACTCTAATGACAGCTTTTCAATCCAGCTTTAATCCAACGAATACAATAAATCTTCAATAGCGAAAACAGAAACTAATCTAAATCTTACGCCTAAGGAGAATGAAGAACAAAAACTGAACGGGGAGGAATGGAATTGAAAAACTAAACTAGAGAAAATAATGCTGCAAAAAGGAAGATCTCTAACTAATTCTTCGAATATGCTTAAATAGCTTTAAGTTCGGAGATTTGAAATTCAAACTCGATTAATCGACTATTAAAGTCGATCAATCGATTTTGAATTTCAAATTCCCACTTATCATCTTTTTGAAACTCGATTCATCGACATTATCTAATTGAGTGTACGCATGATAGAGAGCAGATCTTTCAGCTCATTTTATTAAATCGATTAATCGACCTATGAGGTCGATTGATCAACTTTTGCAGTATAGTTGAGTTGCGCTTTTCCTTTGCTTTGATATTCCAATGTTAGTTGGTTTTATGCTCTTTTATGCTTCTTATTACATGCCACTGTCACTTTTACCTGAAACACTTACAAATCTCACTATTCTCATCAAATAGCATTCATCGGATGACTAAATGTAAGTTTTAAGGGGTGAAATATCATATTTCACTACTCATCAGGCTATATAATATGACCATGAGAGAATAATTGAATCACACATTATGATGCACCAAAAGTGCCCTGATCCAAAGGTCTTTATACTTTGGTATGATCATCTTGGGCATCCGGGATCAATTATGATGTGTCGAATCATTGATAACTCACATGGACATCCTATAAAGAATCAGAAGAGTCTATTACCAAGTGATTATTTATGTATCGCTTGTTCACAAGGTAAACTAATTGTAAAACCATCTCCTTCTAAAATAATTATCAAATCACCATCATTTTTGCAAAAGTTTCATGGGGATATATGTGGACCATTTAGATATTTTATAGTCTTAATAGATGCATCAACAAGGTGGTCACATGTTTATCTCCTTTCTACTTGTAATGTAATAATTAGGTTACGAGCACAATTTCTTGATTATCCAATTAAGTCTATTCGTTTGGATAATGCCAATAAATTTTCATCCCAAGCCTTTAATGAATATTGTATGTCAATTGGAATTACTGTTGAACATTCAGTTTCAGATACTCATACTGAGAATGGTTTAGC
Source organism: Chloranthus sessilifolius (assembly GCA_021018995.1). Classification (NCBI taxonomy): domain Eukaryota; kingdom Viridiplantae; phylum Streptophyta; class Magnoliopsida; order Chloranthales; family Chloranthaceae; genus Chloranthus; species Chloranthus sessilifolius. Next base: position 121,564,174 of record CM037592.1, read on the forward strand.
CGAATAATTTATTAAATGACTTCAACTTATTGCTAGATTTTTACTTATGAAAATACAACTACTTATTTCGCTTAGGGACGTGCGATATTATATGTTGCAGTATTAGTTTGGATCAGATCAACTGCTTACCATAATTATTCTTTATTGCAACTTGCATTTGGTCAACCTCCAAATATTATTCATCTTTGCATATTTGGTTGTGTTGTTTATGTTTCTATTGCACCCCCCTAATGCACTAAGATGTGTCCTCAACGTAGACTTGGTATTGGTATTATGTTGCTTTTGATTCTCCCTCTATTATTAGATACCTTGAGCATTTAATTGGTGACATTTTTAAGTCACGTTTTAAAGATTATCATTTTGATGAAATAATTTTTCTATCATTAGGAAGAGAAAAGTTGTTACCTGAAGCACAACGAGAAATCACGTGGAATACATCAATATTATCTCATATTGATCTTCGAACAAACCAATGTTAATTAAAAGTTTAGAGGATAATTCGTTTGCAAAGTATTACAAATCAATTACTAGATGCATTTACTGACCATAAGAAAATCATAAAGTCTCATATACCAGTTGTTAATACTCTAGCAAAGATTGAAGTCTCTATAGGACAACCAGTCAGTATAACAGTAAATTAATCAAAGGCGCACCTAAAGCATGGAAGACCAATTGGTGTAAAGGATAAGGACCCTCAGAAGAGAAAAGCGCAATTAAACGAAATTGATTCTCCTTAAGAGGTCATACCCACAGAACATGCAACAAAAATATTAGATCCATCCAAACTTTCTGGACAATATTCTCCTCAAAAAGAATCTTCTGAAAAGGAATCTCCTAAATAGTTATCCCCTAAAGAGGAACAGGTATCTGTAATTAATGAAAACTTAATAAATTATATAAGTATATGTGACGACTCGACTTTTCCAATCCTCTAAGTATAGAAAAGGTCGGCTCGTCAACCTATCGATTAAATGATAAGTCAGACGAAATACAAGTAAATATTAGAGTAAAAGCGAAGAAACTCCAATTCTATAAGGAAAGAGGAAAACAAAAGCAACAGCTCTAACCCCAAGTAAAACCAGGGGCAGAAGAACCAAAAAAAATCACCGATGATGGCCGACCATCACTGAAACATGATTCGCAAAAAGAATAAGTACAAATACAACTATTCTAATGCATAAAACAAAACTAGCCGGTCGAACCAAGCCTACATCTAAAACCCACAAAAAGTGCACAACAGGAAGGATCCTAAACGGAGAAGAATTCCTCAGGATCGTAGTCCGGATCGCTCTCGTAGCTCAGAGTAGCAGTGGCTAAATCAGTACCTGTGACGTATAATTGGAGTGAGCTAACAACAAATCTCAGTAGAAGAGACTCATATCACTCACATTATATCACAATAAACATGATTTTCAAAACATACGGAATAGATGATTTTCAAAGCAGATATTCAAAACAGAACAGATAACTGGATGTCAATGCTATGGTCAAATGCAGTTTCATATGCGAAGTTTTAAAGCAAATTCTTAAATTAGATTCAAAACAGGTAAAAGAGTTCATATGTTCATTATTTCATAGTTCATATATGTAAAGCTTATCGAATTCAAGACTTAAAGTCTCAACTTAATTCTATATCTCGAATTACATATAGCATAAGAGCACGAGTATTACTGATGAGAAACCCTACTAACCATCGTCGTTCAATGAACCCTTTTATTGAAAGTGCAACAAGCCCCTATGTAATGAGGGAAACTTGCGCTAGGCTAAATTACCGTCAACACGGTTGGTAGAATTTAAGGTTTTGTTCTAATTAATCTCAAATCAAGTGCAGATTCTAATACACAATTCATATGCAAATTATAATACATAATTCAAAGTTTCGGATTTAGAGCTGATTTGAGTTTTCTGAGTTCTTATTTCGGATTCAAGTTTACAGATGCAAAGTTCAAATTTCATATGCAGAGTTCAAAAGATCATAACACAAAATATATATCCATGTGAAATAAAATAGAAAGTAAGTGAGGATGAGATTCTCCTACCTTAGTTTAGAGTCAAGCGTATCGGAGGCAAAGAAAATGTCCACTCAACAATCTCTAATCCTTAATCTACATTACAAACATTCACGTATATACATGTTACCGACTAATTATCATATAAGCCAAAATTTCTAAAGTTTTCTCACAACTAGGCGAAACAGACAAGTTTAAGGTAATGTTGACTCATGTAAAAACTTATCCCTAATTCACCCTAAATTTTAACCTTTATAACATTTGATTTATAAATTTATCGATTTATAAAAGTTATAGGTCTTGTTATCTTCTTTCCAACGCCTTAAAAATCGCATTAATTTGAGTTCGGGATAAAAAGTTATGGCCAAAACATCAAAGTAGTGTCGGCACATCAGACCAAATTCGAACCTCGAATTCAAATTCGATGATCGAATTTCTTCAGAAATCGATTTTCAATTTTGAACATCGATTTCAAGTTCGATGATCGAATTTCCAATTCGACGTTCAATTTTCTCGGGTTCAGAACCCTTCATGTTGCTTCTTTGGTCTATTTTTCCCTTCAAATCTTATCGGATTCGCTCTATTTTTGCACAAACACATACACTAAACCAAAACAAGATTTATTCTACAATCTAAACCATTAAAATCAAAGGGAAACTAACTTTTTTGCTGATTAATTCTACGACTTTAAGAAATGTTGCCGAAGAGGGTTTTGAAGCAAAATCGTCAGATTCTTACGGCGCTTCCACTATGATCAATCAAAACAGACCACAAGGGAATGTCGTTTACGATCACAAGACGATGTCAATCTCTTCAAAACTCGGATGACGACCGTGAGACGATCGACTCACTCGGGATTCAAACTCAAGGATTTCCAATGGTTGGAACTCATGTGGTGATCGCGATCGTGCAGTTGAAATCTTAAGAAGGAGATTCGAAGGAGACGAATCTCAAATGGTTGGGTCGGTTCTTTCAAACTCTCACTCTCTTTCTCTCTCAACTTCTTTTGCAAGATAACTTGCTTGCTAAGCTACACCCGCCTCCTCTCTTATAATAAAAAAAAAACAGTACAAATATCTTTGATATTTGCAACAAAATTCTATCCACCTATCCTTAAGTCTCGGTTTCAGTGTTGAGCGGCACACCAAGAGTTGGTGCACGGCTTTTCCACTAAAGGCCCAAACAATCCTTTACACTATAATCCAATCCACACAAAGTGATCCTAACACTATTTAATGATTTATTATTAAATAAAAACTATGCCGACATCGGTCACCGTGCTGGACTCGTGCACGAAATCAGTCAAACTCAGATTCGAAAATATCGAGATATTATAGTACAGGAGAAATATTAGAAAGAGATAAAATCATTGTCGACGACGTTTTTTCATTAAAGTTATTCTTGACATTACTGAAAGTAATGATAAAATTGAACTATGAATCGTCTAAGAACTTCGACGTAGAAATGATTTGTTAATGTTAAAAGAGATAATTCAGACAGCGTTGAACTCCTTATCAAAGCATAAAGTATTTTGGCCCGTAGTTCAAACACCTAAAGGTGTAATGCCTGTTGGGTACAAGTGGGTATTTGTACGAAAACGTAATGAGAAAAATAAAATTGTGAGATATAAAGCACGACTTGTTGCACAAGCTTTCTCGCAAGAACCTGATATTGATTATAAAGAAACATATTCTCCATAATTGGTGCAACTACATTCAGATTTTTTATTAGCTTGGTAGTTACAGAAAGTTTGGATATGCGTTTAATGGATGTCGTTACCGCATATTTATATGGATCACTAGATAATGATATATACATGAAAATGCCTGAAGGATACAAAATGCCTGAAGCATATAATTTAAAATCTCGAAGTATTTATTCTATTAAGTTTCTAATATCTTTATACGGGTTAATGTGACAGCCCGGACTTCGGCAACCCAAAATCCGTGTCGTCGGACCATCGCTTAAGGGTATCCACAAATTACCGAACACTTGGTACATCCACACTCATAGCAGAAATCAAACCAAATATCTCTAACTAAGCAGAGAGAGTCATCATAGATAACAAAAGAAAGCTCCAAGTCTATATAAATAATAAAATAAACTGACAAAATAACAATTCTAATTCCATGTAAGGATACATGGACAAAAGAACTGAAACGAACCACCGATGATGGCTAACCATCACCAAAACAATGGTTCACAAAATAATGTATATGATAATTACATGATCCAATTTCTAATCCAAGATGGTTGGAAGTACCAAGCCTTAAGCACAAAACTACTATTCAATTCTGACACAAATCCCAATCTATGGGAAGAACTCCTCTTGAAGGGGCTCAATCTCCTCCTCTAGAATATACTCCGGATCAAGCTCCTTCTCTAACTCAGTACCTGCGACGTATAGTCAAAGGGTGCGCTAACAGTCTCAGCTCAATAGGGTCAACATTAGTAGCATTTTATCTCATATTTCAAAGCATAAATTTTCATAACTGATTTCCTATGCACATTTCACATTTCACAAAATTTCTAGATGCTGAACTTTAATCACACACACACACTTCAAATATTTGTTTGAAATCTTATACGTAACTTAAAACAGTAATTTAAATACTATTCCAAACACATATAACATCGGAAGCCACACATATATCAATGGGAATCCCTAACCATTGTTGTTCAATAAACCATTTTTCACAAATGTCCAAGCCTTTGCGTTGTGAGGGATGCTTGTGCCGAACGAAGCTTTCTCGTTGGCCGATAAGAATGGACGAATATCCCGGTGTACCGGAGCACAACGGATTCGTTTCACATGAACCTTAATTCATTGTGCAAATTCTAACTTATAATTTTCACACCGTGTAAAGTGATTACATTATAATTATTTTTGAAAACTAGTATTCATATATGAATCCTGAGCTCACACAAACACACTTATCACATCACATTTTGAATTTCATTAACATAGCTTGTTATGAAAGGTTCAAAAATCAAATGTTTAGACGCATATCAACTTATCATGCTTTATCTTATCACATCATTCAATCTATACAAAGCACATCGAATTCAATGTTCTTAAGTTTTTCCTACCTCAATCTCGATTCAAACAAAATCACACAAAACTGATAGAGACTCCACGTGGATATTCACTACTTTAACCTACATTCCAAATCATCCATAGACCCTTTAGAAATGTCTAAGGAAGCCTAACGGTCAAAGTTTTTGAAAACTTCACAAGAAAAATAGTCAAAATGCCTTAACTCTGTATCTCACACACACGAGATGCAAGGTCGGGCGCGCGAGTCACATGGCACACACAGCTCGTGCGAGCGAGGCATAGAGGCTCACTTGTGTCTCTCTTTCCCTCTGTTTGTCGTGCGCGCAAGGCTTATTGGGGCTTATCTGAAGGAATCTCATACGCGCGAGGAGCAAAGCTCGCACGAGCGAGATTCAGAAACTCTTCAGATCTCCAAGTTTTTGAACTCGTTTCTCTAGCGATTTCTCATCATTCATACCCACACACTTCACACAACTTTCTACACATATAAGTCTACAATTTAAACATCTTTGAGTAGCGATTTCTCATCATTCATACCCACACACTTCATTCAACTTTCTACACATATAAGTCTACAATTTAAACATCTTTGAGTAGCAATTTCTCACATTCCAAGCTAGCGAAATCACGCGATACGAAAGTAAGAATCGGAGTGGTTTCCTTTCTTTACATACAATGGGTTTCAAAACCCATTTGGCCACAATCCACGCCCCGCCAACTCTCACAACGTCGCAAATCGACAGCAACTACTCCTTCAACAAGATTGCAAAATTTTACGAAGGTTTAACGCTTCGGAGTACACAAATTTGGCAAACCCCTTCTTCTCCTTCACAACCCTTTCTCTCTCTCTCTCTCTCTCTCTCTCTCTCTCTAAGTAAGCAAAGCAAGCAAAAATAAATGAAAATGAGTTGTGCACGTGAGGTCACCCCCCACTTATGTACAAGTGTTTGCTTTAATGTGAAGCATCCACACACAACATGTTTGTGATCCCTATCCATTTGAACTTCTTAGTGTGAAGCACATACACACATAGGTGTGTGTATGTGAAGTTGCTTTGGTTCCAATGCGAACCCCATACACCTAACCTGGTACTCGCTCATTCTCACGTGCTCACTTGTCATTACACACACACACATTGATCCTATAAAATCCAAAATGGTACAGTGCCCTGCACCAATTCGTGTACTTATTTGACTTACACAGTTTCCTAGATCTGGGGACATTACATTTAAAATCATCCAGGCATAAATGGTACAATCGTCTCAGTGAATATTTATTACAAAAAAGATTTGAGAATAATCCAATTTGTCCATGCGTTTTCATTAAAAAGTTTGAATCCAGATTTACTATTATTGCAGTATATGTTGATTATTTAAATCTTATTGAAACTCCAAAAGATTTTTCAAAATATGATACTTATTTAAAGAATGAATTTGAGATGAAAGATCTTGGAAAAACTAAATTTCGCTTAAGTTTACAAATTGAATATTTTTCAAATGGAATTCTTGTTCATCAATCAACATATACAGAAAAGGTCCTGAAGCACTTTCATATGGATAAAGTTCATCCTTGAGCACTCCAATGGTTGTACGTTCACTTGATGTGAAAAATAATCATTTCGCCCTCAAGAGAACAACGAAGAAATCCACTTGGTCCAGAAGTATCATATCTTAGTGAAATCAGGGTATTTTTGGTCAACTTACTAACAAGGTACAATTTTGCACCAACTCGAAGGCATTAGAATGGAATCAAACATGTTCTATGCTACCTTCGCAGAACAACTGATATAGGATTATTTTATCCAAATTGATCAAATTCACCGTTAGTTGGATATGTATATGCAAGTTATCTCTCTGATCCTCATAAAGGTGGATCACAAATGGGATATATTTACATGCGGTGATATAATTACCTTTGAGCATTCCAATGGTTGTACGTTCATGACAATCTATAAAGCATTCAAATGGTTCTTCAAATCATTCAGAGATCATTACAATCTATGAAGCAAATTGTGAATGTATTTGGCTAAGATCGGTCATTCAACACATTTAAGAAAAATGTCGTTTATTTGTCATCAAAGATAGTCTGACAATATTATATGAAGATAATAATGCTTGTATCACACAGATTAGAATATGTTATATCAAAGGTGACAGAACCAAACACATTTCAATAAAATTCTTTTATACACATGAGCCCCATAAGAGTGGGGATATTGATGTTAAGCGGATATGATCATTTGATATTTTAACAGATCTGTTCACTAAAGCATTACCAACTACAAGATTCAAGAAGATGCTACATAATATTGGAATGTGTCAACTACAAGAACTTTTATCATAAACAGTTGAGATTTGCGTTCATTGAGGGGGAGTAAATGATTATGCAGATTATACTCTTTTTCCGTCACTAAGATTGTTTTCCTACAAGGTTTTTCTTGGTAAGGTTTTAACGACGGAGTCTTAAAGTATTCTATGACATAAGAATAATGAACTATTTTTCCTTCGCCACCGGCTTTTTCCCACTGAGTTTTTCTTGGCAAGATTTTAACAAGGCATGTATTCTTTATGTATGGTCATCCAAGGGGGAGTGTTATAAATATATTTTTTATGATGGATGGCCATTTAATTTCCATCTCTTAGAATTCTTAACCACATTTATTATGTAGTCACTTCGAATTCTTATCCATTACAATGTAACTCTTTTGGAATTATGGCAATATACATGTATCCTCCCATTGTAATTCTGTATAAGGAAGTCTTGTGGTAGTATGAAGATATCTCAATGAGAAGTGAATGATATAGAGTTCTTAAATAACTAGTTTCATATATTGCAGCTTCTTTATTTTGTCTTCATTTTCTTTTGATCTTACAACAAAGCTCAACTTTTACATGCTTTAAATTTCGAGAGTACATATTGGGTACTACATGACTTGTGCACGGCCATTGGTGTTTACTTCAATCTTCCTCTAAAAGTCAATTTTGGAGTTGAATCAATTTGATCGATCAAATATTGTTATTCATGTTATTAACAGAATCATCTAGATTTATCTCATTGAATTTACAGAAAAAAATTTATCATCTCTACGAGATTAGATCCTGAATTATTATGAAGCAAAAAAAAACAATGAGATTATGAAAGTAAATATTCTTGGATTTATTGGATTGATTGCTACTGCATTGTTCATTCTAGTTCCTACTACTTTTTTACTTATTATCAATGTAAACAATAAGTCAAAATGATTAATTTGAATTAAATTTGACTTATGAGTTTTTTCTAATCAATGATTCAACGAATAAAAGGGATACAAATTCCAAGTATCAAATGAAATGGGATATGACTACCAAATAAGTGAAAGGTCATTACACACTTTAACTTATTTGCATGGTTATGAAGAATTGTAAACCTCTCAAGGATTGACTATGTTTGTAGAAAATTGACTTCGCTATCGTGGGCAGTGGTTAGCTAGGGCGAGTACCTAATATAAACTTGATTTAAATTTATTTTTTGACAAAATTTATCATTTTTTTTATAATTATTTTTAAAAATATGTAATATTTTAAATATAGAAAAAAATATATTTTAGCTTATAAAAAATTTACACAAATTTATAAAACATTCGACAGTGTCGTTTTAAACTCATTTATTTTCTTGATCATTAAGGGTTGTAGGGTCCCGACCCCTTTTATTAAAGGAGAGAAAATTACAGTCTACTTCTAATATAAATCATATCTTATTTAATGAGGGAACTTATAATCCGATAGAACATTATCTAGTCACAATCATCCGACTAAGTTAACTTTTTGAATTCCTTCTTTGGATTAGTAACTAGCACACGAGTTAATTATCATATCTTGCATCTTTGAATTTCTCTAATAAGCTTCTTCATCTTCTCAACAATGATTAAGGCTTGCGTATGGCATAGCTCTTTGCTAGCCCCTACCATAGTAGAATTTACCTACTTTATCAGGTTCTCATCCCCTTTGCTAACATCCTGCTACCTACTTTAGCAAATACCCCTCCTCCTTGATAACTCCTTGTATAGCAAAATTTTATGCAATATTTACCTGTTCAACAGTTCTACCCTCCTCTCTACTCACTCCTTGTCAGAGCATATTTTATTTGCTCTGGTAGGGAGTTAGTAGAGAGCAGAGGGGTTAGTGTTCGAGCACGAAAATCCTCCTTTGCAGGGAGTTAGAAAAGAGAATGTGAACCAACTAAAGTTGGTGAACTCTGCTGTGGCAGGGGCTAGCAAAGAGTTATGGCATTCGCACCCTAAATATCTCAAATTAATCTCCATTTGAAGACCTGTGCGGATCAATACGAGTTCAGCATAAGTGATATTATGAGAACTTCACGATCCATAGAAACTTAAGGCGTCCTCTCCACTAGAATCTTTGAAGATGCCTCCAATGTTGAAATTGCCATTTATAAAGGAAGCATTAATGTTTCAACTTATTGTCATTATGTTTATTAAATACTTGATTCTTCTGACTAACCGCCATTTAAAAATCAAAATAGTGTTTAAATGATCTTATAGCATCAATTGTTTAAGAAGTTGGAGATCTGAATTATTAATGGGGTAGATCATAGATCGAAATTTATAAAAAATTTACACAAATTTATAAAACATTCGACAGTGTCGTTTTAAATTCATTTATTTTCTTGATCATTAAGGGTTGTAAGGTCCTGACCCATTTTATTAAAAGAGAGAAGATTAAAGTCTACTTCTAATATAAATCATATATTATTTAATGAGAGAACTTAAAATCCGATAGAACATTATCTGGACACAATCATCCGACTAAGTTAACTTTTTGAATTCCTTCTTTGGCTTAATAATCAGCATACGAGTTAATTATCATATCTTGCATCCTTGAATTTCTCAAATAAGCTTCATCTTCTCAACAATGATTAAGGCTTGTGTGTGGCATAGCTCTTTGCTAGCCCCTACCATAGTAGAATTTACCTATTTTAGTAGATTCTCATCCTCTTTGCTAACATCCTGCTACCTGCTTTAGCAAGTACCCCTCCTCCTTGATAACTCCTTGTATAGCAAAATTTTATGCAAGATTTACCTGTTCAGCAGTTTTACCCTCCTCTCTATTCACTCCTTGTCAAAGGAGATTTTATTTGCTCTGGTAGGGAGTTAGTAGAGAGAAGGGGGGTTGGTGTTAGAGCAGATAAATCCTCCTTTGCAGAGAGTTAAAAAAGAGAATGTGAACCAACTAAAGCAGGTGAACTCTGCTGAGGCAGGGGCTAGCAGAGAGCTATGCCATACGCAGCCTAAATATCTCAAATTAATCTCCATTTGAAGACCTATGCAGATAAATGCGAGTTCAGCATAAGTGATATCATGAGAACTTCACGGTCCATGGAAAGTTAAGGCATCCTCTCCACTAGAATCTTTGAAGATGTCTCCAATGTTGAAATTTCCATTTATAAAGGAAGAAGTAATGTTCAACTTATTGTCATTATGTTTATTAAATACCCGATTCTCCTGACTAACCGCCATTTAAAAACCTAAATAGTATCTAAATGATCTTTACCATCAATTGTTTAAGAAGTTGGTGATCCGAATTGTTAATGGGGTAGATCATAGATCGAAATATATAAAAAATTTACACAAATTTATAAAGCATTCGATAATGTCGTTTTAAATTGATTTATTTTCTTGATCATTAAGGGTTGTAGGGTCCCGACCCCTTTTATTAAAAGAGAGAAGATTACAGTCTACTTCTAACATAAATCATATCTTATTTAACGAGAGAACTTAAAATCCGATAGAACATTATCTGGATACAATTATCCGACTAAGTTAACTTTTTGAATTCCTTCTTTGGCTGAGTAATCAACACCCGAGTTAATTATCATATCTTGCATCCTTGAATTTCTCTAATAAACTTCTTCATCTTCTCAACAATGATTAAGGCTTGTGTACGGCATAACTCTTTGCTAGCCGCTACCATAGTAAAATTTACCTGCTTTAGCAGGTTCCCATTCTTTTTGCTAACATTTTGTTACATGTTTTAGCAGGTACCCCTCCTCCTTGATAACTCCTTGTATAGCAAGGTTTTATGCAAGATGTACCTATTCAGCAGTTCTACCTTCCTCTCTACTCACTCCTTGTCAGAGCAGATTTTATTTGCTTTGGTAAGGAGTCAATAGAGAGCAGGAGGTTGGTGTTAGAGCAGGTAAATCCTCCTTTGTAGGGAGTTAGAAAAGAGAATGTGAATCAACTAAAACAGGTAAACTCTGCTGTCGCAGGGGCTAGCAAAGAATTATGACATTCGTAGCCTAAATATCTCAAATTAATCTCCATTTGAAGACCTGTGCGGATCAATACGAGTTTGGCATAAGTGATATCATGAGAACTTCACAGTCCTTGGAAACTTAAGGCGTCCTCTCCACTAGAATCTTTGAAGATGTCTCCAATGTTGAAATTGTCATTTATAAAGGAAGCATTAATGTTCAACTTATTGTCCTTATGTTTATTAAATACCTTATTCAATTCTCCTGACTAACCGCCATTTAAAAACCAAAATAGTGTCTAAATGATCTTTACCATCAATTGGTTAAGATGTTGGTGATCCAAATTGTTAATGGGGTAGATCATAGATCGAAATGCAACATGCTCATAAATGTTGTTTTGGGGATATTTACATCATTCGATTTGTTGAAAACAATATCATCGTTGTTTTCAATTTTAATGGCTCATATTAAAGTTCATGATATTGTTTTCAATTTTAATGGCTCAAATTTAGACAATTTTGATTGATAATGATAAATCACACTTCAATGATGTGAAAATAATAAAATTGTAGTGTGTTAATTTGCTATATACTATTGGGATTAGTCCCATAGCGGATAAATACAATGAGTAAAAACACTTTTTATTAAACCTTGTACACAAGGTAGTTGTATTACCACATGGAGCATAGTATGTGCTTTGGTACTTATATGGCCACACATGTATTGAATCGGACCGCGATAGGTATAAGAGTTTTGGTTTGTTTTTGGGCCCTACCCAATATACGTTGGGTTGGGTCACTATAAATATTTATTATGAAAATGTGCGTCGTTTGAAATGTCTATTGTGTAAAACCAAAAGACACAAAGGAACCTCTTGGGAAATCTAAATGAATCTAACACCATTTATTGAAAGGAAATGAGATCCTAATCACCCATCTAATCTCTCCGATAATGAGAATTTTTTGAGATGAAGATTAAGCGTCACACCATTTCTGTGTAAAAGCATACTAGAGAGATCTGTGTTGGGGAAGAGTGATCCCACCATCATTAGGTTGGTCACCACATGCCTTGCGGGAAACCCATTATTGACGGTGTATGGTTGGGGCAAGTAGATATATATATATAGAAATAGGAATATAATTAGCCTCAAATCACAGTTTGTTAGAATTTAAGTAAGCAATCTGGGGCCTATTATTAATGTTTATATAAATGTTTCAGGGAATTAAATTGAAAAAAAAAAAAATGTTTCGGGGGAAATGATGAAGAAAAGACAAAAGAGTTCTAAATATAAACAAAAACAAGCAAGGCTTTTGTTCGCGCACGAACAAGCACAGACAAGATATAACTCTCGGACCATTCTCGAGAGCGCGAGATTTGCAGTTCGCGTGCGCGAACTTAAACGGAGAGCACGTTTGACTACGGAGATTCATTCAGCATGCGTGAAAACTGGAGTTCGTGCGCGAGAATATTTAAAATTTTGTTGGGCAACTATACTTGCGAGGGCTATAAAATATGTCTTGGCAAAGTCTAAATATGATTTTGGAGCCTAGAGACGCAAACACAAAACCCTAGAAGAGCAGAAGATGATCGCCATAGAGATTATCATCAAAATTATTGTTCAACTTCCATTCATGCAAAGCTAAAGCTTGAGTTCGGGGTTGCAATGAAGTCCTAGTCTAGCCTTCGTATTTTACTATTTCTTTTAGGTTATCCACGAGCAGAAATTATTGATATTGAAATTTTTATTGAATGCATTGTTAATTATATTTGTCTTGTGGAATATTGATTAAAGTATGGCACTAGAGTGTAATTATATTTGTCTTGTGGAATATTGATTAAAGTATGACACTAGAGTGTCACATCTAGGACATGCGGTGTTGATTGTGATAATTGTGTGATGGTACTTAATTGAGTTATATAATCTCAAAATTAGATGATTTATGTTAAAAGGATTCTATGAAATTTTACTTGAAGATAGATCATAGGACGAGATCGCACCAATCTATTTAGAATTGTTTAGGCTTGTAGTTATGAGCAATTCGATCGATTTAATAAATAATTGATTTAAAAATAAAGAGAGAGAATAGAATACAAAGTTGGTGGTGGACTCATAACCTTTGATTGTTCTAATAATTGATCTCTTTTAGATTTTAAATTTTATTTTATTTATTGTTAATCCAACCCTTTCAAATCTATTAAAGAAGATAAACTAAGTTTAGGTATTTAATAAAAGTTAATCGTTGGACTTGCGCTCTTGGAAGGATTCATATTATAACCAATCACAAGCATAGGCTTAAAGATAGCGAATTTTACGTGTCTCAATTCATGCGTGCTTGCTTTAGCTTCTCTCTTGCTTTTCAAGATTATTTCCAATACCTTGCATTCTTCTTACGGAAAATTGTGAATTTATGATTATAAATCATAAATTTGTCACCCACTTTTAAACAAAAATTAATTATAGATTTTCATATGAATTTTATTTTTGCTTGTATTTTTTTTATTTTTCTTTATATTTAAAATATTTTTAAATTAATTATATACACTTCTTTTTTTTTTTTTAATATCGCTCTCTCGCCAACATAGTGACAAATTTCTCCGAAATTCTTCAAACTTTACCGTAATAAGGGTCGGACAAAACTTTTAACGAAATTTCTCTGAAATCGCTGAAATTTCATTAATTTCGACAAAATTAATAAATATTTTCTAATTTTTGTCATATTTTAAATAATAAATAAAATTTTTATGAAGTTTAAATATTATTTATATTTAATGTTTTTTATATTCCTCGAAATTTTCTTGAAACTTCTCAAATTTTTCTCGAAATTTATCCGAAATGACACCCAATCCGGACTGAAATGTTGCCAAAATTTTTCTTTTTAAACTAGTGACCTATAATTTAGATCATATAGCAAATTTCATTTTCAGCATCGATTCCATTCATTTCAAATAATATTCAGGAAAACTTGGGAAAAATTCCAAGAAAATTTAAGAGATTTAAAAGCATACTTAGAAAATATGTAATATTTGAAAAAAACAAATTGAAACTAAAATAATCTTGATAATTAGAAACAACTGAAATCTTGGCCAAATTTGTCGCTTATTTGGATGACTAAAGATCGGCAGAACATGTGTAGTAGTACACTACAAAAAAAAAAAAAAAACTATTAGTGGTAGAGTCCTATCACTACAAAAAACTGTCGCTACAAATATAATAGCGACAGTTTTTTATTAAAAAAAATTGCTGCTATTAACCTTATTTTTTGTAGTGGTGGGAGAGTCAATCCGCTATATAACCAAGGTGTCAAACTCGAAATCGGTCCATAGAGAGTTGATACAAATCGGCTAATGGAGGACCGATATGAATCGGCCCCTTTAAAAAAATAATAATAAATAAATAAACAAAAATCTTCACTCAAACTAATACGTGTCGATACAGAGTTATAGGATCGATACATATCGGTTTGCCGATATACCGATACATATCAGCGATACCGCTACATATCAGCAAAAAGAACGCTTTGTACGCTTAATTAGCCATTGTCTAGTTGGGGCATAACCGGAAGTACCACCATTAATCAATTTCTATGATCTTATCCTAAGCTTTCTAAATGAAAAATTCACACTAAATGATCAACAGTTCTGTGATCAGATGGCTAATGGCTTGCATCCAAAGGATCAAAATTTCGAATTTCATTTCGGTTTCAGAGGAGATTGAAACCGAAATTTTTGCCCAAAATTTGAATTTCAACCGAAAATTTTCATCCCATACAAAAATAACCGAAATTTCGATCCCATATTATTATTTTGGTGGGGACCAAAAACAATAATTTCAGCCGAAATTTCGATCATTTCAGCTGAAATTTTGATCGGTGCTTTAAGTTAAACATAGATAATCTACTACACTTGGACATCTCTATTGGTTTAAGTTCAAAAGAGTGGTCTGATCGGATGATTACCATATATTCAGAAGATGATGATTTCTAGGCAAGATGGTTTTAAACATCGGCCATATTCAACACATATCGGTTCATATGGATAGGTTAAGCTGAAACGGGTTCATACCAGCCAATATCTACCGATAAATTTATATGGTTTTTATATTATATGGATTCATATCGGCCAATATACGTACCCAATTTATATGGTTTTTATATTATATGGATTCATATCGGCCAATATACGTACCCAATTTATATGGTTTTTATTATATGGATTCATATCGGCCAATATACGTACCCAATATGAAACTAATCTGAATGTCCTGCGGGCAAGTGGTCTGATCGGACAATGAGCATATATTCACAAGATGATGATGTTTAGGCAAGATGTGTGGTTTTAAATATCGGCCATATTTAACACATTTCGGCTGCTAATATGTATCGGTTAAGCTGATCCAACATTTATATTATATATAAATAATGGGAAATCGGAAAAGCCCATCGGGAAAATTTTTGAAAATTAATTTAAGCTCTCTCTCTCTCTCTCATTATGAGAAACAAAAATCTCAAAAAGTTTCCATCAACACATCATCTAAAATTTTTCTAGGAGAATAAAAAAGCCTAATGAAGGTCAGCTTTTCTTTAAAAGCTATACGTACGAACGAAAAGTCAACCAAAACAATTAATTAAAACAAATTATTGACCCGGGGTTATCCAAATCTGCCACCATATGTTCAATAATTCTTATTTATTCATTTTAGTTGCCCCCACTTAAATAAATAAAAAATCACATCCATGCATGCGCATTCAACGCTTCATGGCTTATGAACAAAACTTAAAACCTCAATATACTAACAAAAAAGATCAAACAGATGACAAAGTGGAAAAATCTGAAGAACAGCTCAAGAAAAACAATCCATGGCTTCTGAACCAAATTTAGAACTCAGCATACAAACAACAAAGATCAAACAGAAGGCAAAATGGAAAAATTCGAAGAACAGCTCCATATATATAGAACTCAAACTGCACCCAACATCATAGGAAAGTGAAGATTAAACAGAGAAAAGTTCTATAAAAAAAAAGGATCATAAAGGTGAACATAATTCTTCTATATAATATATATATATATATATATATATATATATATATATATATATATATATATGCTATCTGAAAAAAAGGCAGACCCAGTTAGTAACTTATCTATCTCCTCCTTCACTCTCCAAACATCAATTTTTTTTGAAGGAATTTGATCAAACAACACCAAGACCTCATTGACCACAAAGATCTCAATTCATCAAGCGTTCTGCAAATTAGCTGCAAAGAAATTAAGAAATTCAGGGCACTGAATAATGTCCTCCAACATTCCATTGGACGCCATTGCAGCAAAGTTGGATGGAGCTTCTTCTCCATAAAAAGGAGCTGATTGCTGCAACCTAGGCCCACCATTAAAAACTTCAAATTGCTGAGGAAAACCTTGGTAACCGAAGTAAAGATTCAAATGGTCTTCTTCAATCTCCTTTTTTATCTCCTCAACCATAGGAGTACAAGTCTGTGCACTATATTCCGATTCCGAACTCTTCAAAGAAGAATCGTGGGTACCAGGATCAGGTTTTGGGAAGAATCCATGAATGATTTCCTGCAACAAACCCGAATCCGAAGGCTCAGAGGAGAAGAACTCGGAATCAGGAACCGGCAATGAAGTATCGGCGGATACAGGGGTGTAATTGGGGTCTTTAACTAAGGGTAGATAAACAGAAGAATCAGAAAACACTTCATCAGAAAGAGTGGCTCCACAAACTCCATTACTACTGAAAGGAGACCCATTTGGAGTTGCAGCAGCATTCAAATAAGCAACCTGTTCTTGTTCTTGCTCAAGTAGATTCAAAGGCAGCGAATTCGAGGACGAAGAACTGATAAAATCTCGGAACAAAAACATGTTCAGAGACGAAGAAGATGAAGAACTTCTATGGTTCGATTGAGAAAAATCATTAGAACCCAAGTGAGAGGTGGTAGACCAAGACCAATCCGGCACCACAGAAGGTAACGGTTTCGGGTACGAGTTGTTGGTGCTGAAACCATAAGCAGGGAACAGATCAGGTGCAGGAGAAGTCGAAGAAAGAGATGGGTACGCGAAATTTGTTCGGGCTTTGATGCCGCGCATGGCGCGTGCGGCACAGTCGTAGGCGCAGGCGGCCTCTTCCGCAGTGTCGAAGGTGCCCAGCCACCGCCGCTCTTTGGACTGAGGATCTCGTATCTCGGCCGCGTACCGGCCCCATGGGCGGCGCCTCACGCCTCTGTAGCGCATCGTCGACCCTCCATTTTCTCTGGAGTTCTTCTTGTTGGTGAACTTCCTTTGGTGATCCGTGTGGGGGTCTTTGGATTCAGAGGTTGGTTGATTCTGATGATCCATGGGAGGGAGGGAGGAAGGGAGGGAGAACGAGAGATTGAGTGCAACAAGGTGGTGGGTTTTCAAAGTATGAAAACCTTTTTTTTCTCTGGGTTTATGATGGAACTTGAAAGAGATGGCGGTGGGGTGATGAGTATTTATAGAGGGTTTTTTGAGATGAGGGTTTGATTGATTTACACATGCAACTTCTGAGTAGTGTATTATAGTTTTGAGTTTGACTAGAGGTGGATCTCTTGTAGGTTATATATACCTTTTAATTATGTATGTTGCTTTATTTATTGCCACTTGTAATTTGCATGGACCTTATGACCATGCATGCAATTGGTATCGGCCTTATCCGATACATATACGCTTATATTAATCGGGTTAGGCCGGTGTGATACATTCTACACCTATGACTTGATATGAGGTCAAATATTATATTTAACTAGTTAAATATTGGCCCGTAATCGATCATATTGGCTGATATATATTGTACATGAATTCGAAAAAATATTTAAAATGTCTGTTAGGCAAATTTATTTATTTATTTTAAATTCATATTTATTTTCTTAGTATTTCAAAAATAAAGAAAGCACTTTCATATTAATTGATTTGGCCGATATATTTTGGCACTGTTTATGCCTATATATCAATTTGTTTTGACACAGCCTCATACAATTCCTTTGACTGCACGAGCGTGAAATATGATAAAGCGGTTCTCCTCTACAACAGATAATTTGATGAATCAAAAATGAAGGCAACTCTAGGCAGTCAGATACATTGTCACAAAGTTCGGTGAATTTTACCAATTTACCACTTATTGGGTAGAATTAGTAGAATCAACCCCTCACTCAATAAATGAACCAATATTTGTAAATTCGGCGAATTGTCAAATATATTAGAATAGTCTTATATTGTCTGTGGGCTTGAAAGTCTTGGGTTATATATGATCCGGGGACTCCTCACCTAACATGCCGATTTTATGAGTTTGAATTAGGCTCATAAAATTTTTGTCAAAATAATTATGAATTTTCAATTATTCATCAATGGACGAACTTGTTTAAATAAGATACACTATTGAAAATACAAACATAAATTTGCGTATAGTCTCTACTTTTTAATAAAGCAAACCGTTCGCTTGCCATAATTCATTTTTTTTATTTTATCTTATGTCACAGGAACGAAATTTATCAACATCAAATGACTTCTCTGTTAGAGGACACTTATATAAAAATGCTCAATTAGTTTTAAATAATATAAATATTAATTTAATAGAATCATTTCAATGCAAAACTAAAATTATAATCAAATACGGGTATTTATTTTTTAAAATAATTTTAGATAATAAAAATATATTGGGAAACAGATACACCAAAAATATATGCTTATTGGCCGAATTTTTCCGAATTGAACCGATTTCACCTGTTAATTACCAAGTAATTGCAGGATCCGAACTGTGTTATGATATATATATATATATATATATAGAGAGAGAGAGAGAGAGAGAGAAGTTTATCCATATAATGTGTATGAGTTCTACATTTAATTTTATTTATTTATTTTTATTCTCTGAATTTAGTATCCGTGCAGCCTGCATGCATGGGAGGATGTTATCAATTTTGTTGTCTCTTTCTCACGTTTCTCAATGGTGGGTATTATATATATGACACATATATTTTAATAAATATAAATATAAAGAGTAAATACAATAGTATTTGAAAATTAGTTGGGCGTTGCCAGCTAAGAAGTTTCATGGTGAGTAATTGCATCCGTCAATTTACGAGATGATTCAATTTATTTGTTTATTTATTTTAGGGTGGCAGATGTTTGATTGATGTGTAATATCAATTTCTCTTTTCGGGGGGTTTATATATTTATTATCATTTATTTTTAATTATTATAAATTATAATAATAATAATAAGTAATTGAAGAGCAAAGAGAGATGGGTTTTGATTGTTTTTTGGGGAGTGTAAGCGCATCATTCTGAATGATTACACTGGCGGCGCTCAGAAGCTGTTCTCTATCATTTATTTATTTATTTATATAAAATAGATTTGTTAGAGAATGTTGTTAAAAGAAAATAATTCAATATTTATTTATTTATTATATAATATAAAGATTGGTTAGGGTTTGGAAACCAAGGTTTTGTCACATGGTGTTGTCTGATCTAGGGTTTTATAGGGTCTTAAAGAGTTTAGGGTTAGTAGGTGAAGATATGGGAGACTAAAAGTTGAGGTTTATTGTACAAAAAGTCAGAAAAGGCTACACATGCCTTTTTCTTGGGTTGTTTTTAATTCTTCTAACATTCCCTTGCTTTCAATGTGGGTCTTTGGAATTAGATTAGATCCAATGGCCAATTTGCATATTTTCAATTTTTAGAGATAGTGGACCTAAACACTACCCAAAGCCCCTAATTGCCCTCAGAGCTAACCCAATTATTTATTTATATATATATATAGAGCCGGTTAGGTCTTTTAACGGAGGACGGTGACCGTTCTCCAAGATTTATGTGGAGAATGGGTGGACAACTTAAATTAATATTTAAAAAAAAATATTCGAAAAATAAATTTTAAACTCATAAATTAAAATTTAACAATTTTTATTGATCCATATTTTACGATTCAAAATATACACGATGGAGATGAATTTTTAATTTATTTATTTTTCAAAGATGACTTACGCAATACACCTAAGGTCCATGTGACACCCAAAACAGTGTTTAGGGTGCCACGTGGAAGGTTGGAGGACGGTGACCGTCCTCCCATGAAAGAACGAAGACCTTTTCCATATATATATATATATATATATATATATATATATATATATATATATATATATATTGTCATAAATCAGATGGTGAAAATTATTTTTCACTCTAATCTTTCATAGAACTAATACTTAGATCATGGATCACCTATCAGCTGTTTAGATATCGTTTCTGTGCAACAGGATACTCAAAATGACTGTGATCATGGGCGTATCATGAGAAGGGGTTCTGGCGACACTTTTATGAATGAGTATTACATGGAATCAACATCTACCCATCCCATAGATGATCCATGATCTAAAGATCAGTTTTATTAAATATTGGGTTAAAAAATGTTCTACGGTCATATTCAAAGCGATTCACGTTTTTTTACAAGGAAAAACCTTAGTTATGGATATAAAATGTATGCTTACAAAAAACCCTACCTGCTATTTAAGTGTAACTTTCATAACCATCATTAGTAGGAAACAAATATATTCAACAATGATCATTATTTTTCATATAAAAAAAATAAAAAACAATGATGATTATTTTTCCAATCAAAGATTTAGAGGGATGCATATTAATTAGCCAACGGATTTTAAAGTATCATTTTTTTATTTAAACTTTTAATATATATAATGAAAAGTGGCTATGTCGGATCATAGTGATAAATTTCGTTTTCGGGAATTTTTCAGTCGGGGGTCCTTTCGGTACATTTTGAATTAATTTCGATGCTTTTCAAAAAAATTTCGGGAAAGTTTCAGGGATTAAAAATATATATTTAATATTTTTTTAATATTTTAAAAAAAATTTACCAAAATATACTGAAAAATACCAAAAATCGAAATGTTCCCAAAATTTTCATTTGACCCCCATTTCGCAAAATTTCGCCGAAATTTGGCACTATGTGTCGGATGTGGTCATGGGGTTTGAACCTTGCGACTTGCTCCATTTGGGCTGCAATGTGGCACCCAAATCTGAAAATGAGACCCGTTCTCCTATGGTTCAGCAGTCCACTTAAGGGTTTAAAAAAGGAAATTACTTTATAGACTTTTTTTTCTCTTCAAATCATAATTCAAATATTATAATTTACATAACAAATATGGTGTAACTTTGAGCCAATATTCAAAAATTAAAAAGCATATTTTTTATTAAAAAAAAAATTAGATAAAATCAAATTGACCTTGAGAAACTTTTCGCAACACTTAATCGCCAAGTTTGGCTGCCACATATATAGTAAAGTCAACCGGCCCTTATCCTTTGATACGCATCAATATAGTATCGGCCAATTAATAAAGATCGGCTGTGAGGAAATGAATGATATTTAAAACCATATTTCTAATAAGCCCTTTATAGTTTCATTAAAAGATTACTCCAAACTTAAGCACATATTTAATATCAAGAAAATAATTTGTAATATATTTTATCGAAGTGGGTTAACATCACATTCCCATCCCATCTCATCCCATCCCATCTCATTTGCTTCAAATTACGTGATCCAATCCAACCAATAGTGTCCTTGCAAAAATAATGACGGTGGTGATGGTGGCTACAGCAGACGCCAAAACCAGAGAGAGAGAGACCCAACTAGATATTAACGACAAGAGAAGATAATGTCAGAAGTAACAGAATCAAGAGATCAACCAGCTTTGCAGATTCTGCTCAAGATTTCATATATATATATATATATATATATATATATATATATATATATATATATATATATGTATGAATGTGAAATGGAATGTCTGAAATGCCTTTCAGGTCAAATCCGTCAGTACCTCTAGTAAATAGAACCCCCGCAACACAAAGGTGAGTGAGTTATACGGAGCCCTGCGATCTTCCTCAAATAGTAGGGGTGCAGTGGTGCCTCTTGGACTATGTATATGTTTCTATGTTGTTTATCACAAACTGGAGAGGGGCCAATGATATGTGATGACTCTGCATTTATTTAGTTTTTGTTGGTTAGATAGGTTCTGTTATGAGCCTTTAATGTTTTGTTAGGTATATATTAATCTTGGGCCGTGCACTCCGGTGCCTAAGTTGGTACCACAAGATTGACTTCGACATTAATGTGAGAGTTGAGACCTGCACGTACCCCAGTCAAGGCCATGCACTATTGAATATTAATTTCTTAATTTATATGGTTTTAAATATATATCGGCCATCTCCCATGCATATCGGCCAATACGTAATGGTAGGAGCCTTGACAGCCCTGACCCGGACTGCGCTGGAGTGGTATGGGCTAGCCCGATGCAGAATTGAGTGTCTTGGCCCAATTAGTTAACTGGGCTACGTATGGCTAGCTCCAAAAGCCTAATTAAAAATTGGCATGTTTAAGTTTGGCCCGAACTTGGGCAGTTGGCCTGACTCCATCAAATGAATTGTTTTATATCAAAATTTTCGGGCAGCCAAACTCCATCAAAAATAAATTGCAAGCGGCCGAGGCAAAAATATTTACCACAATTTTCTCTCTTAAAATCTCTTTTCAAGTTCTCTCTAGAACCTTAGAGAAACTTTTGTTAATAGACTCCTATACCCTTTAGGAAACTTAGCTTAAAAAATCTTCTATTTCAACTAAGTATTCAAAATTATGGAATTGAATCCGCCTAGAATCAATCTATCAACTTTAACACCTTGATCGATCAAGTTCCATCAGTGAGCAAACTGCGCAACTGAGCAAACTATTTAATTACGCTCAGATTTGATCAATCGACTCCCAGAGCTCGATCCATCGATTTCCACTAATGCATTGGGATTAAATCATATGCAGACTCAGACAAATTAGGCGGAGCCTTTAACCTTTGCACTCTTTGGCTGCGTTTGGGTTAGCTCTTTCAGGGCAAAGAGTAGCTCTTTTACTCTTTGGCTCCGACAGAGAACTGTTTTCATGTTTGGTAACACAGCTCCTCGCCCCATTAGCTCTAACGGGGAACTGTTTTAAGTGATAAAACTGCTCTCTGTCAGAGCAAATGTTATCTGCTCTGACGGAGAGCAGGCAGAGAGCTGCTTCTGCTCTTATAAGAGCTAACCCAAACGCAGCCTTTGTTTTTGTGTGGGACGATGTCGCGAAATAATGGACTGTAATAGGGTGGCAAACAATAAAACTGCATGCCATGAAATGAGCCTTTTACATGCAACTTTGCATTGCATCCAAGGATAATGGATCCAAGCTGAAGCAATATTCCAACCTAGTAAGGGTATAGGACTAAGCAATCTACCCTAGTAAGGTTTGCGGACTAACCGTCAATAATGGACTAACCGCCCGAACACAAGCTTAAGTAGAAAGTTGAAGCCCTCCCTAACACTAATTGACTCTCAGCAAACTGGTGAAAGCTATGTTTTACAGCTTTTTCTTTCATTTTTCTCATACATTAATAGAGACACTACAAAAGATAAGATTATTAGTGGAAGCCAAAAACTGCCACTAATAACCTTGTCGCTAAAAATCTTAATAGTCTTTTATAGTATTTTTGTTAATAATACCAATTTTTTGCAAAAAATTGTCACTAATAGTCTTATTTTTTGTAGTGCTACAACTAAGGCTGTAACAGAGCTGAGCCACCTAGACAACTCAGCTCGGCCCGAAAATAAGAGCTCGAGAGCAAGAGCCGAACTGGATTAAGCTCAAGTTAGGCGATTTTTTGCTCTCTTAAGCTCGGCTCAAGAGCAAGAGCCGAGCTTTTTATTTAAAGCTCGATTAAAGTAACTACAAAAAACAAGACTATTAGCGACAGCCAAAAACTGCCGCTATTAACAAAACATTGCCGCTAATAATAGTCTTCATAGCTTTTTTATTTATAGCAGCAGATTTTTGGATTTTGCACCAAAAAACTGCCGCTAATAATAGTCTTAATAGTTTTTTTATTTATACCAACAGATTTTTGGATTTTGCACCAAAAAACTGCCGCTAATAGTTTTATTTTTTGTAGTGAATAGAGCCGAGCTAGAGTTGAGCTTATAAATCTAGGCTCGGCTCAATCTAGCTCGGTGTAATTAATAGTTATAACACATTTAATGGATAAATATGTAATCACCATATAATTTTTATGATTTTCTCTCTCCCTCTCCCTCTCTCTCTCTCTCTGTGCAACCACTAAAGTTCTCTCTCTCTCTCTCTCTGAGCAACTATTTAAGTTTTTTCTCACTCATTTCAATGAATAACAACTAGCATGACAACTAATCAACACCTACAACAAGTACCTATGCTCTTAAATAATATTTAGCACATTAAAACACCTTTTTACTTTTCAAAATTTAATTAAACACATTTTTCTCCAATCGACCCGTTAATCCAAAAGGAATAAGGGATTAAAGATATTAGGACTTTTATTTATCAAAATTTATTAAGGTTTCATCTATTAAAAAGAAGATAATGTTTAAAATAACATTAGAAAAAAAAATTATAATCAAACTTATTTAGCTTGAAGTTAAATTTGGACCGGCTCAATAGAGCCGAGCTAGACCTTAGACTTTTCAGGTTCGAAGGGCTTAGAGTCAAGTTCCGGCTCGACTAGGATAAGGTAGAGCCACGCTAAAACTTACCCAAGCTTGTGCATGGTCCAGCACGATTACAACCCTAGCTACCACCATCGTAAGAAGTAGTTGAAACTACTGCAAGTTAGAACTTCTAGTCAGGGTCGCCAATTTACCCCCTAAGGAAGTTAGGCGGTTGCTTAGGGCCTCCTAATAAGGAGGGACCTCTAAAACTTATTTCCTATTATAAGGCGGTGCTAAGTTTGTTTGCCTTTTAAAAATCTCATAATTTAATTAAATGATATCTTTATTTGCAACCATATTTATGAAGTTGGAATCTATGGCTACAAATAATACTACCTATTATTTTAAACTAATCTTGTGACTTAGTTACCTCAATTTTTTATCTTTTAAGTAGCAATCTTTGCAACCAAAGAGTCATTTGACATAACTAAGGGTTCCACCGTTCATACCATTGACTAAATTGAATAAGATGCTACATAATTTTTCATCCTAACTAATCATGCATGCAATAAATCTGGAGGTCATAGCACTACAAGAAATAAGACAATTAGCGGCGGCCAAAAACTATCGCTATTAACAAAAAAACTATTAAAGACTATTAAGACTATTAGCAATGAGGGTATTAGCGGTAGTTTTTTTGTTAATAGCGACAGTTTTGGCTGCCGCTAATAGTCTTATTTTTTGTAGTGTGGATCACACATCAGGCAGTAAGATGTTGATTATGCATGGTACAAATCTGTGATAAAATGCAACATGGTACGCCATGATCACGATCACTTTGAGGAAGTGTGCCATGTGTAATCAACACCTGACTGTTTGATAATTAGGACATGGTCTTAAGATCTAATGGGTGAAAGATTGGAACAAAAAACGACCTCTATCACCTGATTCGAGGCAACCAACACTGTGAGCGTTGGTACCATAGTTGCGCTCAAGAATCTTTTGTTGCAAAAATCCCAACCTTTTTTTATATTAAAAAAAGGGAAATTTACCTTATCGACCTTGTCAGATACACCTTTTACATCAGAGACCCTATATTTTCACCTTTACCCAAACTGATCAGCTCCAAGCCGAGCCAACCCTAAGGACAGTAAAAAGTCTAAATTACCCCCTTTCTTTAACGCACAAAAGCATCCACTTCTACCTCATTTTAATCTACTACAGTTTCTAAGAAGTCAGAAGTGGCGAAGGTGACGATGTTGTATATTTTAAGGATTTTTAAAATACTTTCTTCCTTGATTTATTATATGTTGATGACAAACTTGTAAAAATAATTTTCAAAAGAAGCGTCTTTTCATATTTGGATTTATTTCTTCACCATAAATCTTAAGAAACACTAGTCTAGCATCTCTTCACCATAAATCTGAAAAGACACAAGTGAATCGATTTTTTTTTACGGTTATGTGAAAAGACACAACTCTCTTAAAAGACACAAGTGAATCGATTTATCTTTTTACCGTTATGTGAAAAAACACAACTCTCTGAAAAGACACAAACCTGAAATCTTTTCACCGTAATATGAAAAGACATAATAGTTGGAGATTTTCTCTATATATAAAGATAAGATCTCCGTTAAAAAAAAAAAAGACACAAGAAAATAAGAATTTCTTTTTTTCTTTTTGGGCATATTACGTAGTGTTCAGAATTTTTTTTTGTGAGTGCAAACACAAAAAGAATTACAGAGGGCTGGGCTTGGTTGTATCCCGGGAATGTGTTTGCTATTATCATTTTTTGCTATCGTAGTTCTAACCGGAATGAGGTAAATAATATTTAGAGAAAGTGTTTATCTTAACGTGTCTTTAAGTTCTACCATTGATTTCATCTTATTTATTTTTTGCTTCCATCTTTCAATAAATTTTTTTCAACAATTCTAAACGTTAATTTGCGACATTAAAGCATCTGTAGTGTGACAGCCCGGATTTCGACACCCCGAAACCCGTGCCATCAGCACGATCATCTTGACCGTGCCCCTCAACTATGCACGGAACACTGGTATATCAAGCATAAAATAAAGAAGAACAACTTGCGGAATTTAAATCTACATAAAAACACTTCTCAAAAGACAGTTCTACCCTCATGCCTCTGCATGAAGGGAGAACCGATCCGAACCATCGATGATAATCATCATCATGGATGGTTACCGTAAGAATACTCGATATCCATATACACAAGGTTTAATCAAAAACCAGCTTGACATACCAAGCCGCATAATCTCCAACTAAAACTCCTCAAAGTCGCATGCCTGAGAGTCCTCTAGAAGAAGTCCTCTGGAGGTGGCTCTAACTCTCCGCCGGCAAGGTCCGACTCAGGGATCGGCGTCTCCGCCGCTGCTGCTAGTAGTGGACTGCGGACGTATAGTCTATAGGGTGAGCTACATCCCTAGCTCAATAGGAACAAACAACTGAACATATAAATTATAACTCACATATATTCTATGATATGCCATGCATGATGTATCTATGCAATTGTTAATGAAACAATTTAAAAGCATTTCGTTTTATCGTGATTACTTATGTTTTCATTTACTCATGAATAATCTTTGAAAAGGCCTAAAGCAAAACTTAAACTTTCAACTTAAGTAATCCCCGAGCAATATAGCATCGAGCCCCGATGAGATACCCTTCATCGTCATCTATATAGAGCTTTAATGTATTCCACGAATACCATATAGTACCCAAGCCCCTTTCCCCTGGGGATTGGTGGCGGGGTTTCACTTGTCTCAACCAACACCCCTGGGGTGTACTTACTATGTACGGATAAGCCTCACGCCTACGGTTTACGCCCGTATCGGTCACGAATATCCGCCGTGTCGATCGTGGATATCCCGCCACGTCGGTGGGGTAACCTATCAAACCTCAAATAACAAAAATATCGGTGCCTTACATATAGTTATTCACCGTGTAAGTGTGCTATCTTATATCAGTTAGGCCCTATCAAGCATGATTCAATCCTTGGATACATCCCTGGGATGTATCCATTCACTTGCATCACACCTGATGCTCTTTTCTCTTTACTTCTTCATCCCCTGGGGATGGCTCATTAGTTTACTCTTATGAATATCACACACACACACTTTTCACAATTCTTTAAGCAGTAAAAATATTTGAATGGAAATTTATATCACTACATACATGCTCTTGTAAAATAAGGTACATGTTCAAGGTGTTCCCTACCTTAGGTCTCTATCAATTTAATGCATCAAGGTCCCACTCGGCTCCTTGTGCCCACTTCCATACGTATCACCTATGATACCATTAAACACACTCGAAACGTCACAAAAGATGTAATGAATAAGTCTCAAGACCCCCCTAGAGTCTTGAAGTAAGAATCAAAAGTCCACAAAGTTTACTACAGTCGATTAATCGAATTCCAAAATCGATTAATCGAATCTGATTCGATTAATCGATTTCCAAAATCGATTAATCGAAAGTAAATATCGATTAATCGAAATTCTCCTTTTCGCAAAGTCCATTCTCAGTTCGAACAGTCGAGTTTTCATTCGATTAATCGAATCCAATTTCGATTAATCGAAATTCTTCTTTTCGCAAAGCAAATTCACTGCTCATAAATGAAGTTTTCATTCGATTAATCGAATCCAATTTCGATTAATCAAATCCTTCTTTTCGCAGTAGACCCATCGTTCAACAAATGAAGTTTCACAAGTTGATTAATCGATTTCAAATCGACATCGAAAACTAAAATCGATTAATCAAATCCCATTTCGATTAGTCGATTTTCCTCAAGTCATTTCCTTTAACCCCGGGGTCCATGAGTTTTCTCGATCGATTAATCATTCCCAAATCGATCAATCGAAATCCAAAAGTCAATTAATCGAAATTCAATTGATTAATCAAATCGGGTTCTCCGACCTTCAACTTCTCGCCAATTTCGATTAATCAAACCCACTTTCGATTAATCGAATTGTCGATTCAAATTTTTCGAAATGTTCTTCCCAATCTTTTTCCATACTTTTTCTTCTATTTTCTAAGCCATTATCCTATGATTTAACCCACATTTTACTGCAACTTAACCCCTATAATCTATGCATCTTATTTACAAAATTTTTACCTTGAATAGCTCTCAAGTTGATTTCAAATCTAGGGTTGGAAGGCTAGGGTTCCAGCTTTGGTTTCTAACGGATTCCTTGCGTCAAATCCGGCCTCTTTAATGCTTGAATCCTTCTTCCAATCACCCACAATAACTCCTCTCTTACTCCTCTCTCTTTCTCTCTCTTCTTTACTTCTCTCAACCACCAAAACATGAAAGTTAGGGTTTTCAACCCTTTTTATCTTATCTCTTTTCTCGGTGTGGAGCACATACACACTCATCAGTGTATGCCACTCTACACACTCCTCTATCTCTCCACTCTTCTACCCTGGTTCACACATCACATTCGCTCATCTCACCATAAGTTTATCAATGAACTATCTCATGGTCAAACCTAAGACCAATCGGGCACGGATCCCGAGGTCCTCGTTTGACGTGCTTTTTCAGGTTGTTACATGTAGCATCTATTAAAGTGATGAATCAAGATTTTGTGCGATTGAAATAATTTGATGGAACGAACTTTACCCGTTGGCAGCAGAAGATTTTGTTCTTCCTCACCACCTTAAATGTTACATATATTTTAGACAAAGATCTTGCTGACTTGCCACTTGCAAATTAGACGACACTCCAGAGGTCATTACTTCGTGAAAGAAACATAAAGATAATGATTACATATGCAAGGGTTATATATTGAACGCGCTCATAGATTTTATCTACGACATCTACGTTAGCGTGCCCACTGTAAAAGAAATCTGGTATGCACTTGACGAGAAATACAAAGTAGAAGAATCTGAAAATTGCACTTTCTTTATTGGTAATTTATTTGATTTTAAGATAGAAAATAATAAGTTTATTCTAGCGCAAGTGTACGACTTGCAACTTATCATTAATCATCTTAGTTCTGTTGGGATTAAACTTCCTGAGGAATTTCAAGTTGACACTATAATTTCTAAATTACCGTCTTCTTGGAATGACTATAAAAAGAAGATGAATCATCGACAAGAGAATGAATCTCTGTCTATAACTTAACTTTTATGTCATCTACGAATTTAGGAAGAATCAAGACTTCGCTATTCTAAAAATAATAAAAGAGTTAATCCCAAGGCAAATTTGGTTGGAAACATTAAATCAAATGATTCCAAACCAAATAAGAACTTAAAGTTAAATAAAAATAAAAACCAGTTCAAGAGAAAACCCACTGCCGATCAAAATGACCAAGACAAATCCAAGAAGAAATATGAAGTTTGTTATGTTTGTGGTAAATCTGGTCATTTTGCTAGAGATTGTCGTTTTCGTAAAAAGCAAGAAGCACCATCTCAAGCGAATCTCACTGAGGATAAGATCATAGTCATGATTAGTAAAGCCAACTTTGTGACGAAAGATGAAGGATGGTGGCTGGATACCGGTGCTACAATTCACATTTCCAATGATTGCAGTATGTTCAAAACATATACACCTATGAATGATGGTGCAGTGCAACTTGGTACCCATGTCATAGCAAAGGTTCTTCAAATTGGCACCGTGGATCTCAAGTTCACTTCAGGCAAAGAAGTCACTCTTACTAAGGTTCATTATATACCTGATATGCGAAAAATCTTGTATCGGGTGACATCTTCAATAAAAGTGGCATCAAGATGGTTTATGAGTCCGATAAGTTAATCTTATCAAAGAATGTGATATTTCTGGGCAAGTGTTACTCTTGTAATGGGATGATCAAACTTAACATTGTGAATAAAATTTCTAGTTCTGCTTATATCGTTGATTCTTTTAATTTGTGGCATGGTAGATTAGGACATCTAAATTCTAGTTCTATGAAGAGTATGATAACTTTAGATTTAATTCTTAAATGCGATACTTCTGTCTTAAATAAATGTGAAATTTGTGCACAGGCGAAGATTGTTCGAAAACCTTTTCCAAGTGTGGAAAGGAGTTCTGAAAAATTAGGCCTAGTCTATTTCGATATATGTGACTTAAAAAATACTGAAACTCATGGGGGTAAGAAATATTTTATTACCTTTATTGATGATTTTTCTAAATTTACATACATCTACTTATTGAGATCAAAGGATGAAGCACTTGACAAATTTAAGATTTATAAAGCAGAGGTTGAGAATCAATTGAAGACTTCAATTAAGGTCTTACGGAGCGATAGGGGTGGAGAATATTTATCACACGACTTTGTTGAGTTTTGTGAATCTCATAGTATTATCCATCAAGTTACCGCCCCTTATACACCTCAGTAAAACGGAGTTGCAGAAAG
This sequence comes from Chloranthus sessilifolius, assembly GCA_021018995.1. NCBI lineage: Eukaryota > Viridiplantae > Streptophyta > Magnoliopsida > Chloranthales > Chloranthaceae > Chloranthus > Chloranthus sessilifolius. The sequence continues at coordinate 121,595,380 of CM037592.1, forward strand.
GAAGAATCGTACTCTTGTAGATATGATAAATGCTATATTGTTAAATTCTGGTTTACCGAAGAATATGTGGGGTGAAGCTTTACTTACATCTTGCTATATATTGAATATAGTACCTTTTAAAAATCAGAATATAACCCCATATGAACTTTAGTTAAATCATAAACCTTACTTAGGATACTTTAAAGTTTGGGGGTGTCTTGCATATGTGAGAATTCCTGACAATAAAAGACCTAAGTTAGTTGCTAAAACTGTGAAATGCATATTTATTGATTATGCACAACATAACATATCATATAGGTTTTGGGGTTTAGAAAATAATGTCATTATTGAATCTAGAGATGTAAATTTTTTTGAGAATATACTTTATCTCAATCGTCACAAAATCAAATTAAGATTTGAGCATCTCTTCTAACAATGATATTGTTGCTTCTAGCAATGATGTTATTGCTTCTACCAATGATATTATTATGAGTAATAATCCTATTTTTGAATCCATAGAACCTAAAAGGAGTAAACGAGCGAGACATCACACCACTTTTGGACCTGACTTTTATGTTTTTCTCGTAGAGGGACGTAGAAATAATATTAAGAGGGAATATTATATTTTTAATATTGAGGGCAACCCTATAACCCTTAAGAGCGCACTATCATCAATTGATTCATTTTTTTGGAAAGAAGTCATCGATGATGAAATGAACTCAATTTTATCTAATAACACTTGGGTATTAGTCGACTTACCCCCTGATTCAAAACTAATAGGTGTAAGTAAATATTTAAAAAGAAATTGAGAGCTGATGGATCCATAGATAAGTTCAAAGCTAGATTAGTGGCTAAAGGCTTTCGACAAAAAGAAGGAATTTATTATTTTAATACTTATGCACCTGTTGCTAGAATATCCACTATTAGACTCTTGTTGGCGTTAGCTTCAATTCACCATCTAATCATTCATCAAATGGATGTAAAAACAATATTTTTGAATGGTGATCTCACTGAATAGACATATATGAAACAACCCGAAGGATATGTTATGAAAGGTCAAGAGCATAAAGTGTGCAAGTAAGTCAGATCATTGTATGGTTTGAAACAGGCTCCCAAAGTATGGCATGATAAATTTGATAAAGTGATGTTATCAAATGGTTATAAGGTCAATGAAGCAGATAAATATGTATATAGTAAACTTAATAAAACCTCTGGTGTTATTATTTGTCTTTATGTTGACAATATGCTCTTATTTGGTATTGACATAGAGTGCATCATTAAGACTAAACTATTTTTGTCTTCAAATTTTAAGATAAAGGATATGGGAGAAGCTAATATAATTTTAGAAATCAAATTAATAAGAAATGATAAGGGTCTATCTTTAACCCAATCTCATTATATTGAGAAGTTCCTTAGAAATTTTGATTTCTATGATTGTATTCCAGTTTCTACCCCTTATGATCCTAATTTTAAATTGAGAAAGAATACTGGAAGGTGTGTTTCTCAACTAGAATATTCAAGGGTAATTGGTAGTCTAATGTATGCAATGCACTGTACTCATCCAGATATTGCCTATATTGTAGGTAAACTCAGTAGATATACTAAACCCTGGTCAAGAACATTGGGATGCTATACATCGAGTACTCAAATATCTTAGAGGGACTATAAATTATGCCTTGTATTACCTTGACTATCCTGTTATTCTAGAAGGATATAGTGATGCCAGTTTAATAGTGAAGAATCAAAGTCTACGACTGGTTGAATTTTCACTATAGAAAGTGGAGCTATTTCTTGGGGATCTAAAAAGCAAACTTGTATAACTCATGCCACTATAGAAGCTGAGTTTATTGCATTTGCTGCAATATGTAAAGAAGCATAATGGCTTAAAAACCTATTGGTAGACGTACCTATAGGGGATAAGCCTGTCACTGCAATTACCATATACTGTGATAATGAAGCGACTCTTAAACGAGTGAATCATAAGTCATATAATGGTAAAAATAGACATATAAGTTTGAGACATAACTATGTCAAAAGTCTACTCAAGGGTGGAGTAGTAACTTTAGATTCTATAAGGTCGAAAGAGAATTTGGCCGATCCTCTTACGAAAGGCCTTGCAAGAGAATACTTACATAAGACATCTAATGGAATGGGGTTGAGGTCTATAAAATAAAAGTCACCTTCAATGAGAACCCAACCTAAGTTTTGTGAACCATCACTTAGGTTTAATGGGAAAAATAAATTGAAAGAGTGATTGTGTTGGCACTAGAATGAACTATATGTTAAAAAAATAATTCATTCCCTTATGTCTACCAAACTAGTGTTAATCCCGTGAGAGATGATGAGATTGATTCTCCTAATGAATCTATAGCCTTATTTAAGTTGGAGTTGTATACAAGAGCCACTCTTGATGGATTCACCTATTTGAGTATGGAAGACAAGCCGCTTCCTATAGAGCAATAGACTCTCCTAGAGCACTCAAGAAATTGGGGTAAAGCACATGGCCATAAATGTGTTGGCTTTTTAAGAACACTAAGTTTTATAAATTATAATGTGTGTAGTATATCCGATTTGTTGGATAAAGTCCTTAGTTCAAGACTATAAGTCACTAAGCAGCTTGATAAACTTTGATATATTTACACTAAGTGAAGGTCAAATCTTTTAGATGCTTTCATTTATACATTATAATTTTCATATGCTCAAATAGATTATTTTTAAAAAAAAACTTTTAAAAACAGTGGGAGATTATGGTATATTTTTTAAAAATTTTAAATAGTGGGAGATTATTGTATATTTTAAAGAGTTTTAAAAAATTTTCTTTCATGATTTATTATATGTTGATGGCAAACTTGTAAAAATAATTTTTTAAATAAGTGTTTTTTCAAATTTAGATTTATCTCTTCACCGTAAATCTTAAGGGACACAAGTTTAGCATCTCTTCATTATAAATCTGAAAAGACACAAGTGAATCGATTTTTTTTTACAGTTATGTGAAAAGACACAACTCTCTTAAAAGACACAATTTATCTTTTTACCGTTATGTGAAAAGACAACTCTCTAAAAAGACACAAATCTAAAATCTTTTCACTGTAATCTGAAAAGACACAATAGTTGGAGATTTTCTTTATAAATAGAGATAAGATCTCCGTTAAAAAAAAAATAAGAAAAAGACACAAGAAAATAAGAATTTCTTTCATTCTCTTTGGGCATATTATGTAGTGTTCAGAATTTTTTTTTGTGAGTGCAAACACAAAAAGAATTATAAAGGGTTGGGCTTGGTTGTATCCTGGGAATATGTTTACTATTATCCTCTTTTGCTATCACAGTTCTAACCGGAAGGAGGCAAATAACATTTAGAGAAAGTGTTTATCTTAACATGCCTCTAAGTTCTACCCTTGATTTCATCTTCTTTATTTTTTGCTTTCATCTTCCAATAAAAAATTTTCAATAGACGGCGTCTTCTCCCTCAGTCCGATCTGCTCTGATCTGCTATTTGGAAGAAGAAAACAGAGACTTGAGAGAAGAAGCCCCTGCATTTTGCCATTCGAAAAAGAAAACTCTGCAGTTTGTTATTTTGACGCGAGGTATGTTCAGCTTATCCAGTGTAAACCCCATTTTCAGGTTGTTAGGGTATCTTAATGTTGCAGTATAAGATAAAATTGTTATTTTATTGGTCGACTATTTAAGCAATCGATATCGATTTATTATTCAATCGATATCGACTGTTTAAAAAATCGATATTGACCATTTCCATTGCGACGCGAGGTATGTTATCTTAATGGTACAGTACAACTAAGTTTTATTTTATTGGTCAAAAATTTTAAAATATTACTGATTGTATAAACAGTCGATAACGATTGTATATACAATCATTATCAACTGTTTGTATAATCGGTAACGATTTATATTGATCGTATATATAATCGTTATCGACTGTTTATACAATCGGTAAAGATTTCATAACGAGTCGATATCGACTGTATAAACAATCGATACGTATTAATAAGAGTCACCCTTTTGTGTCATCAGTCTTATGACCCTTTCCTTCTCATTTTTAAACAGGCGATATCGGAGGTGGACATTCCTCTTCTTTGTCACTATGATGACCATCTTGTAAGCGATGATGGCTTGTATGAAGGTGACCAACGGTGGGATATTACCATTTCGACGGGTATTTCTTATGAACAATTCATAAGGTGAATCTTCGTAGTTAATTTTGCGATGGCAGATGAAATAATTTTCATAAAGTTCCATATGAAGATAGTGAATACCCCCGTGGTTGCCAACACTTTAGACTCTGATGATTTGGTCACCTTATTTAGATTTTATAAAGCAGGGGTGGACGCCATAAAGGTGTTCATCATTAAGGAACCGTCATCCTTCCAAGTCAAAGCTGAACAAGTACCTCTTGGCGGGACTGATTTTGTGAGTAACCATTCATTTTAGCCATGTAAGTTTGAGGAGGATGTTCCTATATATAATATCATCCGATTAGGTGATGACAACGATATTACAACGAACTTGTCAGCTAGGGAAGCAACTATTGATTTAAACAGTGCTCTAGTTGAATCATATGATGACCCACTAAAATATATGCATGGGTCACAACAATGTAGCTAATGGTTAGACTATAAGTCAGAAAGGGTGGTGGATACCGATGATTTCAGTCATATCTTCCCCGGTAGATGGATAACTTGGTTGACTCACGAATTATGTTCAACCATGCCATCGATGGGAATTACTGGAGGGGCTCAACCCCATGTCCATACACATGAGCACCCCTTCGGTGAAGGGTATAGTCAACCACACCAGAACACCTTCACTGAAGGATCTAGTCAATCATATCAAAACCCCTTTGATGAAGGATCTAGTCAACCACCTGAGAATACCGCTAATGAATGGTGTAGTCATCCTCAACCCACTAATAAAGATACCTTAGAAGAAGATTATGATAGCAAACCGGATGAGTTTATAAAAGGATCTAAAAAATTTTGTAAGAGACATTGATAATCTCCTAGGAGACAGAGTTTACAAAGTGTCAGAGACATCGGACGACACTTCCGATGAAGAGGTGAAAACTGAATACCAGAATTGGACAATTAAAGTTTGAGAGATCTTCAGAGACAAATAACTATTTCAAAGAGCATTGAAAGAACACGCGATGGAGAAAAACTTTCAAATTCAACCTTTGAAAACCGTTAGTTATTGAGTGACAACCGGATGCTATGAACCTCGTTGTTCATGGTGAATATATGTGTCTAAATTGACTGAGCTCGACTCTTTCAAAATCAAGACATTAAATAGTACTCACACATGCAGGGCCGCTAAGATCAGACCGCACGGTCAATGTAATGCAACAATCTCTTTCGTAGCCAACTATATATGGGAGAAACTTATGGAAGGATCCGACTATACACTGGCGTCGATAATGTTTGATATTATAAAAGTTTATACCGTGTAAATCTCATATGCTAAGGCTTAGAGGGGGAAAAAACTTGCCCTTAATAATATTAGAGGCAGTTGGGAAGAATAATTTGTGTATCTATCGGCCTACGTGAAGGAGATGGAGAGGGTAGATCCTAATATACGAACATCCTTTTAACTTACGCTTGACGGTAAGTTTGAAAGATTTTTTTGGGATTTTGGCCTGTACATCAAAAGCTTTTGTAATACACTTCTTCGCATTTTGCTTATAGATAGCACACACCTACGGGAATATTTCGAAGGGATCCTACTTATCACCTCGGCGTAAGACAGTAATAGTCATATATTACCGTTAGTGTTTGTCGTCGTCGAGTTAGAAAAAGAGGATACGTGAATGTGGTTTCTTGAACCGATAGGTGCGTTCATGATCGGTGAGTTTATCGAAGATTTTATCATTATCACGGATAGGTCGAAGGGTTTAATAAAGGCATGAAATATATTTTCCCTAATGCATATCACAACTACTGCATGCGATATATGACATAAAATTTGGCATACAAGTATCTCAGGAACGGTGTGAAGGGTCTATGGTGGAGCGCTGCGCGTGCATATTTAGTAGAGAGATTTGATCATTTTATTAATAAAATGAAGAAAGATGTTGGTGATCCTCGGGCCGTAGAGTATATTTTAAAAATATACCCGAAGCATTGGATACGTGCATATATGACAGGAAGGCAGTACGATTTCTTGATTACAAATAATGCTGAAAGCTTAAACAATGTACTGAAGATTGCTCGAGAGAAACCACTTATTGACTTAATCAGAACTACTAGAAAGAAAGTCACTGATTATTTCAAAAGCGTCGACAGATATCTGAGAAGTGGAGCACCCTCCTCTGCCCAAAAGTAGATGAGCACATGAAGAAGGTGCTGCAATAGGCTGGTAGAAAGGGAGTTCAAGCATACGGGCACAATCAATTCTAAGTTAATTCTGAGAATTTCATTCACGATGTCGACTTGGAACATAAGATGTGTACTTAATGTCGTTGGCACATTCATGATTTGCCTTGCTCACATATCGTTGTGGCCATCAATCAGAGAAGTTTCAATTACCATAACTTCTGTGAGAAGTGGTTTTTCACCGCTTTTTTTAGACAAACATACGACGAAAAATAGTTTCCCACCCCCGATAAAAGCCAATGGGAATTCAAGCTAAGCAACTGCCTGGAAATATGAAAGTGAGACCACCCTATAATTGTCGAAAGCAAGCCGACCGTCTGAGGAAGAGAATGATACGGTCTAAGGGTGAAGTTAGGGCCCTAGAGTATGGCAGGTGCAATGAGTATGGTCACAATCATAGGAGTTACACAGCAGTGGGACCGATAGGTTGATATAGTACGTGTCTCCTTTATATAGTAAATCATTCTCTAATCCTAGCAATAAGAGCTTCGTAACATGAGATTTTTATCTAAGAGTTTCAATTCAATAAAAGTTTCGTAGGAAGAGATTTTTTTCTATAAAAATGTGATTTTTTTTGGAAACTTGGTTACTAATAAAGAATTATTTCTATTTTTCATTGTTAAGGTACGTTGCGCCCCAAAATGTAACCCAAATGATAATTGTGGGCTTGCACCTACAGCGGGGGCAAGTCGATGTTTACGCACTAAAACTTTCGAGCTTGTCGACGGGACAAACAGTCAGACTAATTTCATTGACACTAGGTACCCCTTTTTTATATGAAAATTTTTCTTTAATATAAGATCGCCTTCATAACTATTTTAAATTTCAAGAATAAAGAAGGAACCTTCGATACATACTCATCCTCCAAAAATAAGACACCTTGGTAGAGATTTGATACAAGTAATCTACCGATAGATGATAGGATTGCAATTCACACATGGTGGATAGAGATAGATCACATCCAAAAACAGTACAAGAAGCCAGCTAGAATATACAAGGAACGTTACGAGGCAAAGTTTGGCCGCAAATTCAGTTTTTAATTGTTATCAATTTGGAATGTAATAACTATGATGATTGATTGAACATTATAGAATGCATATTTTCTCACAATATTGGAATGTACAAATTCGGTTAGGTCGTAACACTATATTTTCTTATAACCTTCAGCAAAAGCCTTGTGCCATTGACATAACGACTGTCTAAACAATCGTTGTCGACTTTATAGACAATCGATGACAACTGGATAAACAGGCGATGTTGATTATATAAGCTATCGGTGACGACTTTCTATGTAATCGATATCAACTGTCTATGTAATCGACATCGACTTTTTTAAGAGTCGATATCGACTCTCTATGTAATCGATATCGACTGTCTATGTAATCAACATCGCCTATTATGCGGTAGTCACATATTTGCTAGATCGTACAAGGATGCGAAGCAAAGTTTGGCCGCAAATTCAATTTTTAATTTGGAATGTAATAACCATGATGATTGATTGAACATTTTAGAATGTACATTTTCTCACAATATTAGTCTCAATCCAACTATTAACAATGATAAAAAGGACATTTTCTCAGAACCTTCAGCAAAAGCTCTGTGCATTACACTAATGACTATCTAAACAATCGTTGTCGACTATGGAGACAATCATCATCGACTAGTTAAACAGTCGTTATTGACTGTCTACACAGTCGGTGACGATTATATAAACAATCGATAACGACTGGATATACAGTCATCGACTATATAAGCTCTCGTTGATGACTCCATATATAGTCGATATCGACTGTCAACGTAATCGATATCGACTGTCAACGTAATCGACATCGACTATTTATACAGTCGTTCACATGTCCATAACCTGCCTATTGTGCAATAGTCAGATATTTTTTCGATTTCTTTTGTTAATATTCAACCGATATATTTGTGCATATATATTTATACATGTATATTTTTGAATAAATATGTGTGCATATATATATTTGTACATTTGTGCATATATACCCATTATCTGCTTTCCAATGTACTTACAAATTTACAAAGTTACATGTTCACCCAAAAAACTACATCTGACTATAATCTAATATTTAATTAACATCTGAAAAAAACTATGAGAGTGGAGCATCTGTAAGTTCCTCATCATCGCAATCTTCCTCCATTCCGTATGCAGTGAATGTAGTAAGTGTCTGGCCAATTTCTGTCCTGATCTAACCTATTTTTTCTTGTGTGAAGTCGAATGTCTTCCCCATCATGAAGTACTTAACATACTTCAACACAAACACCCCACAGTCCCACCCATTAGTCTGTCGGGGAACGGATTTAATCCTACAGTCAGAACTTGATCAAGGATACATCCCATCGCTCAGTATAGTGGAGTCTCTGTATAAATATAAAAGTGCAGGAAGGTAATGGGTCTGATTCAAAAAATTTGAATATCAGATAAGATAAGAAAACAAAAAAATTTAAAAGATTAGACAATTTGTATTTTTTATAATATATTCTTACCAAAACATTAATTTAATCAGGATATTTCACCTTCGAGGGCCTATCAAGAATATGATCGACGATCGTTATCGATCATTTCACTACCTTCATGATCGCAAACGCCCAATGCAATGGATGGTGACAATGAATTGGGACAAAAATCTGAAAATAAAATGTTAGAGGATATGACTTGAAATTATAAAAATTGTTGGTAGCGATCATAACGTACAGTGGCACATTGGTGAGCATAGAGATCCCGCAAATGATTGAAGAAGCTTTGCAACACCTTTCTGCCTTGGTTTGCTTCTTCTTTATGGGCAAACCAATGTTCAATTTTTGTCCCCAACGCTTCCTCGTTGAGTTTTTCAGAAGCAATAAATTTTTTGAAATCAATAAAGTCCAAGCCCATATAGGTCAAAGCCGTGGGGGACATAAGGAAGCACTTCTCACTTATCTCAGGACGACTAGTGTCATCCATGACTTTCAGCAGTCTTAAATAGGATCCCATTATCTGAAAGAGAGGAAAAAAGAAAAACAATTAGAGATACCGATTGTTAATATAATCGATATTGATTGTTTAGACAATCGATATCGACTATATTAACAATCAATATCGACTGTCTAAATTCGATCACTTTTTATGTTTATTTTCTCTTATTGTTCTATCGATTTTATTAACAATCAATATCGATTGTATTACAAATCGACATCGACTGTATTAACAATTGAGATCGGCTGTATCAACAATCGATATCGACTATCTGAGAAACAATAAGATTGTTAAGACAATCGATACAATAAGATTGTTAAGACAATCGATACCAATTGTTCATACAGTCGATATCAATTGTTAATACAGTCAATATCGATTTGTAATACAATCGATGAAAAAATCAAAGAAATTAAATATGAAAAAGCGATCAAATTTAATTTCTGAGCAAACAATATGAGCAAATTCGATTACTTACAATATTGTCCAGGAATTCCGTGCCTTGCAAATATCTGAAAGATGATAGCCTGAGCGTCAAATCACCAATTGTGCTTACGTAGGTGCTGCATAATTTAACAACCAACATTAAAATTCAAAACGAAATAAAATTTTACTTCTAACTAACTATCATGGGATAACTTACTCGTTTTTCGTAACAGACCTTTTCTAGAGGGCGTTCATGTACCTCTGCTCATCTGACAACTCAACCGTAACGATGGTCGGCGTCTCCTCAATGGTCGTCTCCGTTCCCGATTTTAACTTCTGTTGTCCCTTTCGTGTGGTCCTAGATTTCACAATATATTGCTTGGTGGTCCTAGGCCTCAAGCGAGTGTCAATCGGTTGCTCGGGTTGGGAAGAGGCTTGCAAGTGTTGAGAAGAGAAAGGACCCTTTTCGACAGCTGCTACCTCCTCAGCTGCTGCCACCCCCTCATGTATGGGAGGAGGTGGTCCCTTGTCTGCTGGTCCCTTAGTGGCGGGACCCTTATCAGCTTTTTCCTTATCAACTAATCTCTCATGCATGGGAGGAGGTGGTCCCTTGTCTGCTGGTCCCTTAGCGGCGGGACCCTTATCAGCTTGTTCCTTATCAACTGATCTCTCATGCATAGGAGGAGGTGGGATATCAAAGGCCATAGGAGGCATCTTCGATATCACCTCTGAAATAGTATCATCCTGAACATCGAAACAAACTTTATTAGAATGCTGTAATTATATTAACTTATACAAACTACATTACAACACATACCATAGATGCAACCTTCAAAATCATTTGAAGAAGTTTTTTTAGAGTCGCTTGGTCGTTTCTAATCAATTTATAAGAGTGACTCATCGTCTGCAACTCTACATCCCTTGAAGTGAGCTAGTCATCCAAGGAGTTGCATCGTGTCTGGAGGAATGCATTCTTATGCTCCAAATGGCTAACTTTCTCCAACAAATGGCTCACTGTTTGAGTGAGTTTTGAGTTGTCCAGCGCCATCTCGTCAATCCTCCTCAAGAACACTTCAACAGAGGAGGATGGTGTAGCACTGCCACTCACTTTCTTCATGGCCTACCTTATTCTCGGCCTCCCTAATTGGACGGGGCCTTCATTTGAGGACGAGCTTCGTCCGACATCTATTGGCCCTCAAATTCTTTCTCATCAATATCTTCGACCGGAAGGTAATTTCTTTTCTTCTTCGGCCTCAAATACACTTCCACAGCTTTTTTGACATGTTCAACAACCTCTTTCCTCTTCCCCCAACACCCCTTCCACACCGCAAATATTCCCTTATGACGGGAATCTCCGACTCGAAGAAAATCGGTTCAAGGGGAGCGCAAACCTTATACAAAAGAAGAAATTTGGAAATAACCAAACAATCAAAATACTAAAATGAATATATAGAATAGAAAATGGAATATAAAATATCAACGCAAGATATCGAATCTTTAATCAGCCTGTATCGACTTCACAGACAATCGACATCGACTGATTAAACAGTCGATATCGACTTCGAACACAGTCGATATCGACTTCTTATCCAATCGAATTTCTAAGGACTGTAAAGAGTACTTCAAAATTTCAAGGACTAAAGAGTAAAAATGCGACTTCTTACACAATCGTTATTGATTTCATACACAATCAGTATCGACTGCTAAAATAGTCGTTATCGACTGCTAAAATAGTCGTTATCAATTTCTTTACTGTATAAATAGTCATTATCGACTATTTAAGCAATCGACACCGATTGTGTATGAAGTCGATACTTGCAATTGTACTCTTTACAGTCCTTGGAAATTAAAAATATAAACATCATACATTGTTGTCCAACATCTTCCCAACAGTGAATCCTTTCGTACTCGTTTGCGCCTTATCCTCTCATTTTAACAATTGTGGGAAAGGATTTTTCAGGCCCGTTCTGTCAGGTAAGATTTCTGGCAGCATCTCATAGGTCCACCATTGGAGTACACAAATGCAGTCATAAACATTATACGACTTAAGGGTTTTATCCTTGTCGGTAGTCTTTCTATTCGCCACACCCTTCTCTATATACTCCAGCAAGTCACGGAAGACATGGAGACCCCAAGGAGTTTGATTGAATTTCTCGAAGTTATCGATGAGGTCTACGTGCTCTTCCAAAAGTTGATGGTGAGACCTGGGAAAAAGAAATGTACACAATCCAAATAGAAGAGCCAACTTAAGGAAGTCCTCGTCACTTTCCACTAGCCTCAGTCCATTTTCAATATGAGACCGAAGAATTTTCCTGGTAGACAGCCCACGAAAATATTTGTATCGAAATGTTTCCTTTTGCGGCAGTTTAACTGAAGGGATAGACTGTTGGGGTTCAACCACGGCAAGGCCCAATATTAGGGCAATGTCCATCTTCCGAAGATAGACATCTCTCTTCCCTATTTGAAAGTAATTCTTTTCAACCCAAAAACTCAACATTCTATCAACGACATCTCCAACAAAACTCACACCCTTTGGCATCTGAAATATTCCACCGAAAATTGATTTTCTCAGCAACTCCTTCCGCTCTGGGCTAGCATCATCGTAGAGCTTCGAAATGCTAGTAGGGGAACATTTGCCAACAGCACGCTGTATGACCATCTTGAAGGCTTGTTTTAAATGAACTGTAATAAAATTGCAAGGAGCGACTACCAGAGTAAAATAGATTGCTTAAATGAACAGTACGTTATAATCACTGTCTTAACGATCGATATCGATTATCTTAACGATTGATATCGATTGTATTAACGACCAATAATGAGTGTCTTTACAAATGAAATCGAGTGTCTTAACAATCGATTCGAGTGCATGTACAATCAATATCAATCGTTATTATAGGGAAATAAAAAAAATTTACATCAAAATATAGATTGTTGAAAGAAGAAAAAATTCTATAGCCTTGGAAGATGATTTGATTTATAACTTACAGATTCAGTAGCTTGAAGATTGAAGGATCGAGCGTCACCAACTTTGAAATGACTCCGCCTTCCACCGACTTCGAATGAAAAAGTAAAAAGTAAAAAAGGTAAACAAGAATGATTTGAAAAGTCAGACGGCTATTTATTACCTTGGGGGTAATTTCGGCATTTGGTAAAGACGAACGACATGTCACGGAGGCCAAATTAACTCGTATACCAGCTTTTAATGGCATAACCTAACGTGGGTTATCAATACCGGGTGCAACATTCACCGCCACAAGACACGAGACCACTTTCATCCAACCATTACTCTGATACAACCCGCCTAGAGGACGGGAACTCCCGCGTCATGGTTGCCTTCGCTCGAGGCAAACCCTCTCAATGCATCGTGTCTACTCGCGACACGCATGCCAGCACCTCAGTGCCATTTGGCCTGCCTAGCTTCACCCTTTGCAGTGCACTAGTCCCTCGCTTCAGACAGTGGCATGCATCTCTTCATGCCATTCAAGCCAACGATCATGGGTGGCCCATGCGACCAGCACACTTGGAGTAGCATGCAGGTCTTCATGTTATCCAAACTAAGCATCGTGTGTGGCCCGCATGACCAGCACACGTCTGCATCAAGCCCTCAGCTAGTGCGCACCACCGCGTCCCACTTAACCCTTGAGTGCCCTCGTGAGATCACTGACCTATGTGCACCACGACGCCGGCACGGGGCCACATAGTAACCTCACCCCAGGCGACACATGACATCGCCGTAGCGCCGCATCGCTACAGCGATGTTCTAGGCCCACCCCTAACCTAGAAAGCTCATGCGCTCGTCTTGCAACGCAGGGCCCCATTGGGAGAATAGCTCCATAGCTCCCTTTCCCCAAGTATGGTCTAAACACCAACTTGAGCTAAACAGCAGAAGAACGTCAAACCCCTTTGATTTGACATACCACCATGGCACACGACCCTCTGCCCATGGCACACGACCCTCTGCTCATGGCACACACCTGCAAAGGTGGTGTCTTGCCATTAATTATGGCACACAAACCTTTATCTGTGGCACCTAGTGCCATCCTTCAAGCCCACACGTCTTGTGAGGTCACTCATCAGCATCACTTGCGACCGTGTCGCATCCACGTCGCGTCTGCATTGCATCTGCATCGCGATCACGTCGTGAGGCCCTCATGGCCTCATGCCCACATAGCACTATGTCGCGATCATGTCGCGTCTATGTCACGACCATGTCGCAAGGCCCTCATGGCCTTATGTCGCGTGTCCTCATGGCACCACATGGCGTACCCTCGTGTCACTGCATCACGTCTGAGTCGTGACTGTGTCTCGTGCCCACTCGACACCATATCGGGTCTGTCATTGCACCCGGATGCCGCGTGCCCTCTTAGCACTACATCTCTTGTCATGCAAGCTATATGTCGCGTGCGCTCTTGGCACCACATCGCGTGCCGTCATAGCACTGCCTCATGTGCCTTGTAACAATCGGACGTCGCGTGCCCTCTTGGCACCACGTCGCGTGCCCCTACGCGGAGCACCGCACTCCAAGCCCTTCACACGTCTAGTCACCATACTAGATTGCAGCTTAGTTTGAGTCACCGTCGCATTATGCATAAGTGACACATGCACGCGTCGCAGGGCCATGTGCCTCTGCGCACACGCGCTACACAGCTAGCTACTAGGTCCACTCGCCTATCTGCTAGCCATACACCTAGTTCAGAAGCGATCGTGTCGTCTTACTGGCACCAAGACCTGCATCAGTTCCTCGACTTCCGTCTTCATTCCATACAAGGTCCGCACAAGTACCTAGCCCCGAGGTTTAATACCTCCTCGCTAGCTCATCTTGGTTTCATCCGTACCTACGGATAAGGACTCCCCTGGTCCTTCGCGTGGCTCCGCACCAACGCAATCCATCACTATGCCGCTTCGTGTGGCTTTGCTCCCACGCAGTCTATCACTATGCATACACTAAGCATTAGTGATCATAGCTCGCTCTAGTACCTCGATACTATGTGTCTTCACCCAAGAGTTCGCCTAACACGCTATGCCTACAGCTCAGCTTAGCTACAAGGCCCTCTCGCCTTGCCTGCTAGTAGATCGATGTGCATCGTTATGCACCAAGGTCGTGACCACGTCATAGACAGCTCGACGCGCAGCTGGTCGGTTTGGGTAAAGGTGAAAATATAAGGTCTCTGACGTAAAAGGTATATCTGACAGGGTCGATCAAGTAAATTTCCCATAAAAAAATCTCTCCACAAGGGCATATCATGTGCCACTACTAGTATTTTTAATTAAATTATATTTTTACTATTTTAGGAGATTACCAAAAAAGTTAAAGTTAAAACTATGTAAAAGTTAAAGTTGGACTAAAAGTCAAAACTATTGATTAATAAAATTGAGAATCTAGTATCACATTATTAATCAACACAACATTATCCTTTTTCCGCCATCAAATTATAAGAGTCAAAGTTTAATAAAAAGTAAAATTTTAACTAAAAGTCACCTTAAAGTCAACATTTGACCCCTAAAAATTTAGTAATATATTACTAACTTACAACTTGTTATCATGTTTGAGTAGTCAAAGTTTGATCAAAAGTCAAAACTTTGAATAACTTATAAATTTTGTTAAAGTTTGATTAAAATTCAAACTTTGACTACAGTCAAATATTTGTTAAAAAGAGTATGATGTAGATAATGTGGTAGTCACAGTGATCGATGGTTATAGAAATGAAAGTTACTTTTTAAAAGTTAAAAATAATTTTATTTGTTTTTAAGTTTTTTACAAGTAACTTGAGATTTTAAATGACAAAAAATTATTATGTTGTTAATAGGAAATTCAATTTCAGCCACTTAAAAGGTTAAAATGGTTTCCTCCTAAAACGAATTGGCATATAGAAATTCAATTTTTATGTGGGGCCCACTTAATTTCATTTCCATCTCATTACATAGCTATCAAACAACAATAATTGGAACTAAATTTCATTTTCACCTATGTAATTACATTTCCATGTTATTAAATAAGGCCTTATTGAAGTTGCAAATAACTACCAACTCCCATTATGTGCAGTTCAATTGATATATGATTAGTGTTTTCAAATGGTGTGCAGTTAGTAAATAATTGTCACAACAGCAGCAACCTAAAAAAACCAGGCTCTGCCCCCGGTAGAGGGTGGGTTGATCGATCCGGCTTAGCTAACGGGTCTTCATCCAATGCTGGATCTGTTGCCAATAATTGAGCCATATTTCTAGATGTGATCAGATCAGGGTCCTCTCCCAGATCAGGGTCCCCTCCAAATCATTGTGACCCAAACTCCAATCTAAAATAGGTAATCTCTGGATCACCTAGAAATGGACTCAGACTGGTCAATGGGCCGAGTCGAGTCGGGCCAAAAATTTCGCTGCCGAAGGTCAGATGCTGATTGGACCTGATGGGTCAAGTTTAGGTGCCCGACCAATAAAATATCCAAGTTGAGCAGGTTGGATATGGGCATAGTCACACAAATTACTCGTGAATATTTCAAGTTGATTGCTTCATATCTGATGATTTAGATTGTGTTTCACGTTGGACTTCCACAAAATGGATCTTGAGATCATGTTGCACCTATCAGACTGTCAGTTCTAGATTCCATGTGTCACAGATCCTCAAAAAATGCCCTTTTTTTACAATGACAAACATCACACTCAAACATGATTTTAGACCATATTTTGTGGATCTGTGACATATGGAATCAACAAGTGACCGTCTAATAGGTGCAACGTGATCTCAAGACCCTTTGTGCGGAAGATCTCGGTGAAATACTACCTCCATCCTCTAATACGATGCAATCAATGATTTTAGAGGGGTTCCGACATAGGCGCTTTCAAAGAATTTAGAGTTGCCCGTTCCTATATATCAGCTCATTATTTTTAGTATGGTTTTTGCAATTGACGATTCGGTCTTAGCAACTGACGGTTCAACCGTTAACATTGTTAGCTGCTTCAAATCCCAGGTGTCAATGTCGGTATTGGTATTGTGTATCGACCCATGGAGGACCGATACGAATCGGCCAATACCGAGTTGTATCAGTGCAATTTAAAAACAAAATAAAAAAAGAAAATAGAGGTATTGACCGATACCCGATACGTATCAGCCAATACGGGCCCGTATCGATACCGATACCTGATACCTATCGCCGATACTTATTAGTATCGGCCGATATTTGATACCACGTTCAAATCATAAGACCGATCATTTTCATTCCATTTTTCTACACAATATATCTTGATATTATGAGCCACTTATCAAATAGTCAAATGTTCATATCGCATGAACACATCTACGAAAGTGACCTGAGAATTAATCTCATACTGTGCCATGATCACAGTCACTTTGAGGACGTGTGTCACATGTAATCAACATCTGACCGTCTAATATGTGGGCCATGCTCTCAAGATCTGTTTTGTTAAATATTGGGATGAACATTGATCTCTACTATACGATTCAAGTCAGTCAACCATTTTAACAGTGGAGCCATCCGTTGCCAAGGCGAAATCTTCTGTTGCAAAAACCTGTTCTCTTATGTTTAACTTCATTTTCTCTTTCAAAAGGTGAAGGGTCCACATTGTTGGGAGACAATTCAATATTAATGGCTTGACAATGGGCGTCATCCATCTTGGTGGACCCGACAGGCCACACGTTTGTCTGACTTTGTGACTTGCACAAACTTTTAATGCATGAAAGTCGGTGCATATCACAAAGGCACATATTTATATATTGTTTTACCACCGATAATGCAATATACAATGGGTGAAAGTATACTTTTGAAACTTGATTGGCTTTCTATCTCATGGGTGGCAATGGGCCCGGCTAATCCGATTTGAACTTAGTCAAGCCCGGCCCAAGCCTGTGGCAGTCTTGTGATTGCAAGACCAAGCCGGCCCGCAATAAACTTTCAAAGCTCAATGCCGACCCGACCTTAAACTTTTATTTATAAGTTATTTATTGATTTACAAAAATTAACCCTACATTTATTAAAATATAAAAACTGATGCATTGCAAATATATAGGAAGAAGCTAATATCTATTTTCAAGAAACATTAAAGCTTAAAAATAGAAAATTTATAGTCTTTTAATGACATCTTTGGATATGGAAAACTGATGAATATATACTGAGATTAGGATTCTATTTTCCATAATTTTTCGCTGTTTGGAAGTGACTTAAGGATCGGAATATGAAATACAATTTTTTCGCTCATTTTCGAGTGAAGAGTTTGAAGGTACCCCTCGACATTTCAATTTGCCAAGACCTTGAAAAGATAAGAGAAAGAGTGGAGAAGAAAAAGATAAGGAAACTATTCTTCTCACCGTTTATTAGTAATGCCACACAATTTTTCACGGGCGAAATCCCTTGACTAATTTGAATCAGACGATAGAGATTGTTTTTGGTTCCAATCTTCCTCACGATAGATGTTAAGATCATGACGCCCCTATCAGACGATTAGATATTGATTCTATATGGCACACATCCCCATAAGTGACCTAGATCATGGGAAAAGGAGTTGACCATTGCTTTTAAGGATGTCCACCATTGGAATCAACATCTGACCATCTCATATGCACGCCATGATCTTAAATTTTATCGCGAGGAAGATTGGGGCGAAAAATGATATCTATCGTCTAATTTAAACTAGTTAACGATTTAAGCACATGAAATTGAAGTTAAGAACGAATAATCTTAGGTTGTAGTTGAATATACCCTTTTATATATCCTATTATCGCATCTCACTCCTTTTCTCTCGGCAATAGCGGTACCTATATTTACAACTCAAGATTCTTTGAAACTCTGCTTTATGTGTCTAAATTATTGACTTCTTTAAATCAAGCAATAGAGATTCTTTTTCGTCTAATCTTTGACACACTAGATCTCTAAATTGTGAGCTTACCATCAAACAATCAGATTTTGATCTAAACACACAAGATTTAGTTATTCCTGCATTTTCTTAGATATTTATCGAAACACATTTTCTACAATTTCCTGCCTATGTATCCAAACACAGGATTTGATTAATTCTACGTTTTCTCGACTAGCAATGTGGTTATCCAAACAACAAAAAACAAAGGGATACAAAAGAATCCCATGGTTTTCTGTAACTTAGATATCTATGACAAAATGTAGGAATATTATTTTATTTTCCCATGTTTCTCCATTTTTATCCAAAGAGGCCCTAAGTGGATATTTTTAAAGGAGTCGATATTTTTAAAGGCAAAGGGGAGATTGCGCCGGGGATGATCCGAGCTCTAGATCACATCTCACGTGGCATGATCAATCCAAAACGGGCCTATTTTGGGTTGATCAGCCATGGGATATGTGATTCAAAAAAATAATTTTTTTTTTTCTCTTTACCCTCCGTGTAATAGGTCAAAGATAATATAACGCCCCAAAAGTTTGGTGCATTGATTTTTCCTGAACTTTAACCACATTCGTAGTGGTGGAAAAGCCATAAAACAATTTTTTCTTTTGAATGGCATCTGATCAACCTTGTCTAAGTTGCCATGACACTCGATCCTCGTGATGAATGCCACATAATGGCCAACTGAGATTGGGTGTAGAAATTTCTCTACACTCGGGCGCATAGTCCCGGGCCTCATTTTTAATATTAGAACTGAAACATCATATATGAGAGTCAAATGGGCCTAACGACTTTAGCCCAAGTCTATATGAGAGCCAAACGGGATTAAACGCTTAAGCCCAAGGCCAAGCCCAACACGTTTAAATTCCGGGCTTAATATAAAGTGCTTGCCACACATATAAAAGAACATATATAAACTACTAGCCTAAGCCTGGCCCACGGGCTTTATTTAATGCCCCAACCCTCCTTAAATGGGGCAGGGCCTAACAGGCTGGGCCGGGCTAGCCAGCCCATCGCCACCCTTAATTCCCAGTTGACTTTCACATTTCCTTCGACATTGGGGCCCTGGCTATCTCCGGCTGTTGGTAACGCCACAGTTACCAATTTGAAATTGGCAAAACATCTAAAAAGGGCTTGAAAATTGGCAAAATTCGAAAAAAAAAATCGGAAAGCATTTGGATAAACTTAATGAAAATATTTGAAAATACTAAAAAAAAATTTAACAAAAATTAAAAAAAATTAATAAATAATTCATAGAAAATGTGTTTAAATGTATAATAATAATAATATTTTTATGTTACTTAATTCACTCATTCACCCACGGAATCAGGAATTGCATACAACGCATCAGATTGCACACATCAATTTGATTCTAATTCCGGTTTGCAGATCAATTTGATTCTAATTCAACATGACAAGCGAATTGACTAGTTAATTAATTATTTTGCTTTCAAATAAAATTTAATTTTAGCTCTCAAATTGGTCATTTACCTCTCTTTCATTATATATTTCAAATTTTAATTTCAAAATTAATAGAAAATCTTATAAAACTTAGCATAGGTTTCGCTCGATAATAGCAAATTGCAAACTCGAATTTGAAGTGAAGTGAACCATCGAACTAAATAACATCGAGTCAGACTCGCTTTTCGATTCTTGCAACATTTTTAGCTTACTTTAGCTTTGGTGGGAATTAGGGATGCAAGTTTGGTGTACCGTACCGAATTGAACTCGAATTTTTCGGTATTCGATTTGAAACACCCCAAACAGAAACCAAATCGAAACTCATTCGGTTTCATTTTTTTTTTGTTTCCTGAAACCGAAACCGATTAGGTTCGGTTTGGTGTAGGTTAAATGCCTACTATTTAAAAATTTTAATGTATTTTTTTGGTTTTTTTCAAAAATATTTTGGTTTACTCAACCTACGTACCCCCTCGATTTTCGGCTTCAAGCCACCCAAATCGAAACCAAATCGAATTGGTATTCGGTTTGGTTTGAATCAGTTTTCGGTGCGGTTGGATTGGGTTTTAGAGCCTCGGTTTTCTATTCTGTTTGGGTGTTGGCTCCAAACTTGCATCGGTAGTGAGAATCCGTTGGGCCAGAAGCAAGTGCGTACCAAATATCAATTATACATTGCTTTCTAAGGCAGTAAGGCCTACAAGCAAGGATTTGAAATTCGACACATGTTGGTTGGTATATCGGCTGGATCCCACTAGGGCTGTCAACAGGTCGGGTCAGGTCAATATTTATGCTGCTCGATAAGAAATCTGATGGTGCACCCGACCCGACCTTATCGATGGTGAATTCCCGACCCGATAAAACCCCTATTTTTATAAATTTCTGGTAAAATATATTGGGTTGGTCGACCCAACTTGACCCGACTCGTCAAATACCCGACCAAACTGAAGGTCGGGTCGGATGTCTCATATCCGACCCGACTCGACAAGTTTTTCGTACCTGACTCAGTAAAAAATCGGGTCAGATCGGGTCATTTATCTAGTCGACCCGGCCCAATAACTGCCGTAATCCCAACCCAATACGTATCGAATGTAGCGGATAGTATCAGCCAAATCTGACAATTTTAAAATACCTTCATTTAACTTTTGCAATGTTACTATATATATACGTATTGAATGTAGCGGATAGTATCAGCCAAATCCCAGTTTTAAAATACCTTCATTTAACTTTTGCAATGTTACTATATATATATATATATATATATATATATATATATATATATATATGGGAGAGCCGGTTAGGTCTTTCATTGGAGGAGAGTAACCGTCCTCCAAAATCCACGTGGAAGGTGGGAGGACACTAACTGTCCTCCCATAGAGGACGGATGGATCTCTTTTCATATATATATATATATATATATAAAATTTAAAATAATGCTAAAAAAATTAGCTAAAGGACATCTTTGTTATTATGTTTCGTTCATATGATCAGACCTAATATGAGTCAAATAGTGACTGATATTTGATCAGCTTGACCCAATATTTGGCAGGGGTATATTCGAGAGGGTCTAAACGAAAACGCACCCTAGCCGGTTTTTATTACTTGAAAAGTTTAATTTTTTATATCTTACCAAACAGTGCTAACGGGTGCAACAAATGGTCAACTTCTTTGATACATGAAAATGAATTTACCATATTACCCCCAACGTATCAAGTATGGGTAGATATGGATACATATCGGTGATACGCATTGGTTTTTTAGCCAGCCGATAAATATCGGCCCCGATACATAAGCGGCATCTGACACAGTATCGGTATATATATATATATATATATATATATATATATATATATAATTTAAATTTTTAACCTTTTTTTTTGTTTTTTAAGGGGCAGTGATTTGTATCGATCCTATATGGACTGATACTCGAGTTGACACATTGTTTACCCCCATTTGTTTTCATATTATGTAGCGGCTTTAACCTATGCGTCTGCTAACATCGGCTTCAACCTCTACATCTGAAACCTTTGGTTTGTCTTCAATCCAAGGTATCAAATATCAGCCGATATCGATACGTATCGGTTTTTAGGCAAATCGATGCGTATCAATATCAAACTCAATATTAGTATCAGTATCGGCCGATACGTATCAGGTATCGGCATATACGTATCAGGTATCGGCTGATACCTATATTTAAATTTTATTTTATTTTTTTTAAAAAGGCCGATACTTATTGGTAAGGACCGATACCGATTTTGTTACCTTGCTTCAATATGTCCACTTCAACATCCCATTTTAATAATTCTTTCCACATTCTTTGATGAAGGGTGAGCCTGCTAAATGAAAAGACCAAAAAAATGAGTAGATTTTGTTTTGAAAGGTTTAGATGAATCATTCTTTGAAAATTTGATGACTTAGATGATATATCTATATATATATAAAATGGTGTTTAAATGATCGTACACTATTAAAATTATACTTTTTATCCCACACCATTGAAGTGTAATTTTATCATTATGCCATATGACACATTTATGACCAATCTAAATTGAACATGTGGCAATTTATCATTGGAATATGTCTCACCCTGACATAACATGCGGAGAAGTGGATGTGAATCACCTGATTGATGCGAACTTTAATATCAGGCATGAAAATAAAAATAACCGTTCATATTATAGTCCACCGATCGGATGATTTAAATCTATCTGAAAGACCTTTTGTCGGCTTGCTGCACTTTAATCTATAATCTATCACTTTGACGGTTCAAACCACCCACGTCTTAAGCCATTGATGGTGTAAGATCATTTAAACACCATTTTGATGCTTAATTAAATGACAACCATGAGAGTCGATCCATAAATTTTTAGGTACCTTCAATAACACCCCTGAAATCTTGTTGGGCATCTATGTAGACATGAGCGAACCCATAATTATTTTTTTTGCGGGTGTCTTCAAAGATTCCATGGGTCCTAAGTGTGGTACCCACACTTTGTGCCTATCTTCATCTTCTTCCTCCTTCATTTGGGTGACCTTCATGATCGTCTTCTATCTCCTCCATTTTGGCAAATCGTAAAGTCTCATTTCTAAGACTTTGTACATTTTTGCGGGTCCTCTATTCCGGCGAGTGTTCCTGTAGAATGAGACCCATAAAACCCATGAAACCCTCTTAAAACCCATGAAACCCATTGAAATAAAACCTATGAAGTCCTTTTGAAATCCATTTCTTCATCTTCTAGAATGAAACCCATGAAACTCACTTCTTCTTGAATGAAACCTTCTTTAAACTCATCAAAGTTTTGTGAAATCTTAAAAAGAAAAAGAGAAAAAAAAAAGTGACGATGGGTGCTCACTGTCAATTTTCTAATAGTGATAGTGGGGTTCATCATCAATTTTAAACAACAAACGGTGGGCACTCCCCGTTAGTTTGACAATCCCTTCTTTTTCTTCCTTTTCTTATTCTTAGGGTTTTGAGAGGGTTCCATGGATCTAAGAGTGTTACATGGATCTAAGAGTGTTATATGGATTTTGTAGACTTCTTCTTCTTTTTAGCGTTTCATGGATATCAAGAGGGTTTTATGGGTTTCTTCTTAGGGTTTCATGGATTTCATAAATTTCTAGTTCTTTTCCTTCTTCCTTGTGGGCTTATCATAGACTTTGCCAAAGGGAATAGGAATTGCCGGTGAAGAGAGGTGTTGCCGGAGACTAATGGTTTGTGTGATTGGGTGGGAGTGGTGTTGCCGGAGACTAATGGTTTGTGTGATTGGGTGGGTGTGATTGTAGTGGTTGTTTAAAGAAATGAGAACTATTAAGTAGGTGCCCCCAAAGATTTTATAGTCATAAGTGGAGCACCCACTTATGTAGTATCCTGATTTCGTTGGTGTTACTAAAGGTACTGCAGTTATTTGAAACCTTAAAAAATAGTCAATTAGAATTATAACGTAATTTTTAAAAAATATTTGAGCACAACTATTGTGGCAGAATAGAAAAATTATAAACGGAGGACATATTCATTGAGGAGAAAGAGCAGGCGTATCATGACTCAGAATCCTAGCCGATCTCAATGACCTAAAATTCTGTATTATAACACCGCACGCTTGTTAAGGAGATAAGCGGACATATGTATCTTACTAGTTCTTACATAAAATTGGGCTCCTAAAAATCATGAACCAAAATTTCTTCTCACATTAAAATTCCCTTCATTAAACTTACATTAAATTTTGAGTCCATTATAGTAAATGATCATAAATAAAGGTACAGTCAACTATCGGAATGTCTTACTAAATATTTAATACATACTTGACATCGTCTAATTGGTCATCCACGTCATCACCCTCATAAACCGTATCATCTACCGGTGCATCAAAGTCCACCGGGACAATATAGTCCATATTTTCATATGCAACTGTTAGTTTTTCGTGGGATAAGTTTACTCAGTCACATACACTCAGTGGGTTGGACAATCGATCCACCACAATCTACTCAGGTGATCGTGGGTGAGTAGAAGTGAATCTTTTATAATTTTATATAAACAACATAATGAAATTCTCATAAATATTTCATAATAATAAAATTGAAAGAATGTAACAATTTTCAGTGTATATAATGCTTCTAATGCTAATCACTTTTCTTAATTGTTTTGTCAACTTAACTTACATGACATATCTTAAATCACATTATAGTTTCATACGCCTACACAACATACTTCGTATTATACTTATTTTACGTAAACGACCTGTGCCAAGGCCGCTGCTCGAGCCTACTACTTTAGATCCACGTATAGATAATCACCTAACCTTCGTATCATATCGTAAGCCACCATCTAGATTTATGAATTTGTGCGCATCAGTATCCCCTTACATCAGGGACATTGTCCTATCATATTGTCCGTAAGACCCGTCTTCACTGCAGATGTTGTATCTTTATGGTAGCTTGTAAGGTATGACACGAGTAGAACTTAATTTCATATTTAGTTGGCTTTCACAGCGTATAATATCGTATCCGTATCTTATCTTATTCCTATTTTATCATATCTATATTTTCTTATCATTGCATACAACTTAAATTTAGAGTGACTTATAGTGCTATAAGCTTCACAAAACTATGCTTTTCAAGGGATAGATTTCGTAGTAATTTGGATATACTTCGTATGATAACACATACTTTCATAAAGGTGTTACATCCGTACATAGATGCCTATATTTTAAATTTCACGTTACCGTGAAAGGAATCTCACTATGATGAAAGCTTAAAAGTTGTATATCATATCTTATTCATTCTTTTAACTTACCATATGCATGCCTTAACGTATAATCTAAATGAAAGATGTATACAATGCAGATAAAGTATATAATAAGAAAACAACTAACCAAAAGGGAGCTAGTATTATTCGTAATATTTTGAACAATAATTCAAACAAACAAATTAATAATCGAGAAATGTTCGAAATACAGATATGAAATCGGTATCTATAAAAGGATGAGTTAGACTTTAAGTATCAGATATTAGATTAAAATCTAACACCTTATAGGGTTAGAGTGTGGTTTAAGATTGACTTCGGGCGCCTTGCTCATCTTTAAGAGAGAGCAGAAGGTGGCCTACAATTAAGGTATGTGAGTTTTAAAATACTTCTCACAAAGTGATGTTAGACTGATCTCATCTGATAAATCTTGTTGATCTGATGAAAACCGACTGATCATTTGTGAAATTTGGCTAAGGATTAACTCTCGTGTGACTCAAACAAGTTTCGATCGTCAAATCCTTGTTGCACGATTCCCAGGGTATATATAATCTAATTTAGATCGATCTAGAACTATAGATTTAGTCAGGTTATAAGATACTTGAGTCTCTTGATTTAGTCCTTTGGAATCTTATCTAAAAAGTTATCGATTCAGGTCAAAATCATGTAATAATACGGTTATCGATGTGTCTATATTCTCATGGTGTGAGTAAATTATGCACCTAACAAGTTATTCTAAGTTTAGAAGATGAGTTTGGGTTATTCTTAAAAGGTTAGACTTAGGTGTGTGGCACACAAACATTGACAAATATATTACGTACATTGTAATTTCCCATATAATATTTTTTGTGATTTTTAGAAATATTGATTAAATTAGGTACAATTCTATAATCACTTAATGTGACTAATTATTTGGATATTTGTATTTTGGATGGTGCACACCACCAGTAACAACATAAAACACAGGTAAAAACGTCACGAGGTGATCTCGTCTGCTAGATGTGAGGGGGTATGAAAATAGGGTGTCTATTATCGAATTTTAGCCTAATTTAGCCCTAATGGGTCAAATCTGACCTATGACCTCGAGTGCACCTAATAACACAGCACGACTAAAGCCTGTATATTCCATGACTTTTCTTGGTTTTTAAGTACTAAAATAAACTAAAATGAAAATTTGGTGGACACATGTGAACTATCAGATACAAAGTAGATCATAGATTAATGGGGGTCCGCGTCTTGATCCACGGCCAGTTTGGTCATTCAAAGGGTGCGCCAGGTGGTCAAAAGTAATCCCTAGGACAAGTGCGCAAAATTATAAGAGCAGCGCCCCATTAACTGAATATAGCTGCTTTGGAAAACTTGGTGCCTAATTTTGAAGTCCTTAGGATTTGTTTTGCAACTACACTTGTATGCAATATGGAAGGGTATAATACTCTCTTATTCTCGGCCAATGGGTTCAACCATAAGATTAACCCTTTGGCCATGATCGTTTTGTGAATCTGTTGAATAAGGTTTAATCCCAATCACAGGTGTTAATCGATTGAGTTTGGGAAATTAATCGATTGAGTTTGAGAAATCAATCGATTGATTCTGGGCGGATCAAGATCTGCAAGTTTGAATATTTGTCTATTTTGGAAGATTGCTTTAGCCAAATTTTTCCTAATGTGGTTTGAAGCTTATTAGGAGAAGTGTTTTAAATATTTGACAATTTTAGAAGATTTGTGAGTCAAGTTTCTAAAAGGGTTGGAGCCTATTTGCAGAAGGGTTCTCTAGAGGTTCCAAGGCATTGTTAGAAAAAGGTTTTCATGAGAGAAAAATTGGTAAGAATACTCAGAGAGAAAAATTATTGAAGATTTGCTTGAGGATTGAAGATCCGATTGAAGCTATTCTTGTGTCGGAATCGTTATATATTCCGGCAGATCTCTTTTCTGTTATTTGAATAACTATGTCTTTATTTTTACAACATGTTGGCTGTGTAAGACCGTGCTTGATCTTGATTGAGATTGCACTAAAGAGAAGAGAGTGTGTGCGTTGTAAATGTTCATAAATAATACATATACTCCCGTGGACGTAGCCCTCGATTGAGTGAACCACGTAAATCTTTATATTGTGTGTGTGATTATTTCATTGCTTGAATCTTCTTATATTTTTGCATTCATTGCGATAGAGAGTTTGTAGTTTGGGTAGAATTCCTAACAAGTGATATCAAAGCTAATAAGTGGTATCAGATCTAACAAGTCGTATCAGAGCCAGGTTTACGTTACAATGGCGATGAAGGTCTTGAATGCACGATTCGAGGTAAAAAAGTTTTCTGGAAAGAATAACTTCGCTTTGTGATAAGTAAAGGTCACAGATCTCCTTGTCGAACAAGACATTGATGATGCTCTACTTGAAAATGAGATGAGGAAGAAGGCAGAGATGTCCTAAAACTCTATTGATAAGAGAGCCATAAGCACTATCCGATTGTACTTGTCCGATGAAGTTTTGTATAACGTTCTTCACGAAAAGACGACCATAATCTGTGGAAGAAGATGAATTCTCTCTAAATGATAAAGTCGTTGTCCAACAAACTCTTCATGAAGAAGCAACTCTATACCCTTCGTATGAAAGTTGGTACGCGTATTTATGACCATTTAAATTCGTTTAATAAAATAGTTAGTGAACTATTGAACATTGAGGTGAAACTTAAAAAAGAAGATCTGGCACTTCTCTTGCTCACCTCATTGCCTATATCTTATGACTACTTTGTTACCACATTAATTTATGGTAAATATACTATTATCATCGAAGAAGTGACTGCTACACTTCTTTTCGACGAATTGAGAAAACAGCTCGAATCTAACTCCGAATAGATTAGTCTCTTGAGCGAAAGGAGTTGGAATTATGATCGCAAAAGAGACAAATCCAGAGGAGATAATAAATCAATGAGAGAAAATAGTAAGCCCAAATCTAGGAGTGACAGAAAGGATATTATCTGCTACTTCTGTAAGCAATCTGGATGGTGTAAAAATTAAGTTATACTCGCAAGTGCATGAATCAGTTTGTAGATAATGGGTGCAGAGTACGAGATCGTTCCCACAAGGATTGGTTAGAAAATTTAGAAAAGAGATAGCAACTAATTAAAAGAACAAACACAAATTTATCACAGTAACTACTAATATAATATTTTGAAAGCTTTCGATGAATGAGATAAATACTAATGAAATTAAAGATTTAAACAATAAATGAAAGGTAAGGATTGGGATGCTAAATCCCTCCATCGTAGGTTTATCATTTATGAAATATTAATTTATGATGAAGATATGAGATTTATAAAAGATGTTTGGGATCTGAACACCTGCGAATTCTAAAGTGCAGATCCAAGATCAAAGAGATGTGTGATTAACATCCCATGAGTGAATGATTAATACTCATACCTCAAAAGGCACTTAGAATCCAATCTCAGTGTAGATTCCACACTACATATCCAAGATCAAGGAGATGTGTGATTAACATCTCATGAGTGTATGATTAACACTCACACCTCATAAAGTGGTAAAATTTATCCTAAGATAACAGAGATTAGGATAACATCTCCATTGCAAATCTGAGATCACGGGGCATGATTAGCTCTCATATCTCAGATGACAAGGAAATGTTATCCATGACAAAATAAAATCAGAGTCCACTCACGTATATGATATCTTCATTACACATACATATTATAATAAATGAATACCTTGGATGGGATTCATTAGATCCCTATCCTTAAATGAAATTAGCCACACATGATAAAAGTAAATCAACATTAACATTAAAATACTGTAAAGGGCTTTAACAATATCCACGAAAAGCTTTAATCTAAGTTTCGTACAACTCCGCCTTGAAAGTGCATAAATGAGAAACTAATATCTATCTTATATCTAAAAGATGAATACTAAAAACTGACAAAGAAACTGGGACCAAGTACCCTTGCAAACTCGAAAACAGAAAAATAGAAAAATGCAAGCGAAAGTAGATCCTTCCGAATCCTCAGATTTTCCTTTAAATATCATCCAAACCAGGAATTCATATTCAAATTTAAATTAGGTCGATTGATCGACTGAAGTGGTCGATCGATCGACTAGATTAAAGTTTGAATTTTAAATTTTAAATCTTTTCAAACTATGTCGATCCATCGACCTAAGAGGGTTGATCGACCGACCTAGTCAAATGGTTCGGGTCTCATGCGTGCTTTGCTTCAATGATCCAATCTCTTTTCGTTTTGTATCCTTTTATGCTCGTTAATACATTTAATGACCAATTTGTCCTGAAACTAAAAAAAACTTGATAAATCATGCTAGATAGCTTTCATCGGATGGCTAAATGTAGACTTTTAGGAGTGAAATATCATTATATTTCACTGCACATCACACCCCCAAACCTACACTTTACTAGTCTTCGAGTAAAGGAAAAGATAAATAAAACTGAAGAACAAACTAACAACCTAAAAAAAGTAAAGAATGTCACTTTCGTAGGAAGCACGATTGCATTTAGCATATGCAACAAACCTTTAAACCGCTAGGTGATCCCTAGTGAAAGAGTTTTGTCTCCTGAGGGTTTTCAGCGAAGTTACCCACAAACTTCAAGACATTTTTTATAATTGATTCATGTGAAATTTGTTATTTGATCTCATTATGTATTTTCTCCATAAATAATATGCATGTCATGTCATCCTCATTGATAATTAGTTAAGCTAATGCTTCAATTTACAGATAAATTTCTCACCCATCTTAGATGTGTCACGTGTGATCATCAGATCGAATTCTATTTATCTGAAAATTTATCTTATTTGTGAACTGAGTAGATTTATGTTTTGATTCAAATCTCACAATAGGCGTACTCTCAAAATAGAAATTCTCTGATGAT
The DNA here is from genome assembly GCA_021018995.1 of Chloranthus sessilifolius. NCBI lineage: Eukaryota > Viridiplantae > Streptophyta > Magnoliopsida > Chloranthales > Chloranthaceae > Chloranthus > Chloranthus sessilifolius. The sequence goes on from CM037592.1 coordinate 121,625,591, forward strand.
AGGTATACTTTCACACATGTGAGGGATCAATTCAAAACAAAATAAAGAGGTCTCATATGACAGGAGAAACACGTTGTAAGTCGATGAACAAAAATAAATCTCATAAGAACAGATATTTATATATTCTAAGCATATCATATCAAGTGCCATAGGTATCATATATTTATTCTCCACCAGGCGGTTACTAATGCAAGATCGGATAATGAAGGTCTTTTATAAGGTTGTAATGGGGCTCAGGTAAGGGCAAGAAAGAAAGGGAAGTTGGGATTCAAAGTTTCTGAGAAATTAGAAAAGGAATCAACTTTTGATTTTTCTATTACTCTTCCTTTTCTTTTGTACTTTCTCACTATTTTTCTATTTTTCTCAACTCTCTTTTCTTTTCTCCCTCATTTTACTTCTTTTGACTTTTTGCACCTTATATTTTCCATTCTTTTTCAAATATTTCTTTTTCTTTTTCCCCCTTTCTTTTCTTTGACATACATTCTCATTAATTGCCACAATTTAAGACCTCTCTACTTACTTTCTTTTCTCTCATTTCTCATTCCTAATTTCTCATAAATAAGCAGGGTAAAGTTGAATTTTTAGAAATGGTGAAGGATTAGAAGTTAATGTAGCTTATCAAGGAGTTTTTAAAGGTAAATTTTTTAAATGGGCTCAAAGGGGTACTAACAGAATAAATTTATATGAGGTGGGACATTTTAGGCACAATCGAACCAAAGATGGCCTCCAATCACGTCCTCAAAAGATAGTAACTCTGCCTATTTGTCTTGAACAAACATATAGTACGTTCTAGCACAATGATTTAATATCATGTAAAGTCACAAGTCAAAACAGCATGTATGAGATTATACAAAAATAATTTGTATTCAAAGATAACTCCGAATTTATGTAAACTCTTATCAAAAATATGAAATTAGCTCTAAAGCTCACCAGATTTTAATCTCCACTAAGATCCTATAGTTCACAATTTTAGATAAGTTTTCATGATTATAGCTTTTTGAACTGAGTCAAACACCATAACTTCTAAGAGTCGGTTTAAATTTTTATGCCAATTTCCACCTTAACTTTTCTCTCCTAATAGCAATAAAAAAAAATTAAAATGGCATTTAATATTCTTTTAGTGAGATTTGATAATTTATCAATTTTAAATTCCACATTTCAACCATATAAAATTTTACCAGAAGGATCTTCAAAGTGAATCAATCGATCGATCGACAAGATCAGTCGATTGATTGACTAATTTCGAAATATTATTTTATTTATTATTATTATTTTTAACACAAATCATAAACTAAACGAATAACGCATTACCACCCCAAACCTAATTAGTCCAATGTCCTCATTGGACCAAAATTAAGGGGTACCCCCAAACCTGCAATCAGAGTACTCATAGACCAAAAAGGCAAAGGAAGTGACAAGCATTAGTGAAACTAAAAGGAAATTTATTAAGGAAATACTGTAAATTACACTTATTGAAAACATAAAATATAAAATCCTAAATCTGCCTAAAATCAGAAAATATGCATAATTAAAAATAAACCCTAAAATTCCTAAGACATCCTAAATTTACTCAAACATTCTAAAAACTTTCAATTTTTTTTTTCTTTCAAACATTCGTTTCAGTTCCCAACCCTGGCTTTGGTTGTGGAAAAGCGAAATTTCACATCGCTTCGGTGAGACTCTCTGGATTCGAGGAATCAAGAGTCACATCAGGGGGCGGCGGGGTTGATGGGTTGGCCGTGCTACTCGTGGCCAGATCCTGAAGTGTAAGAGCCGGATACAACTTTGCCCACGTTTCAATTGGTATGAGATCAATAATCTCTTTCGGGATTTATTTTGGAATGAATGTCGCTAATGGAGTTAGTGGTGGTAATGAAGAAGAGGAAGGGATGGGTGATGGTGATTTGGTGATTGGAGATGGGGATGGAATCGAATCCTGATCAATCATTTCTACATCACTTGGTAGGCTTGGCGTGGGCTTGATTGATCTATTGGTTCTCTTTCTTGGTGGCTCATCGCAAATCTGAAGAGGCATGGGATCAAGATCTACCACATTGATGTTGGTGAGATCCAATGGAGTTTGTGATCCGCTAGACCTTTCCCTTTTTCTTGTTGTTTCTTTCATCTTCCTCAAAGTTTCCCTTGTATAATAGGTTCTTTCGGCCATTGATATTTTATGAAATTGAGGGGATGAATTTATGATTTGTAAACAAAATTTTCAGGGTGTTTGAAATAAATAGAGAAAGAGTTTGAGATTTTCTAAAAGAGTCCTACGAAGGAAAGAAGAGAGTCCTAAAATATTAAATTGCTAAAATCAAAAGATTTTGGACGGATATTTATTTTTATTTATTTTTTCAAAAAACGTATCAGTCGATTGATCGACTAAAGTGGTCGATCACACGATCAATCCACGAATTTTATTTTTATTATTTATTTTTATTTTAATGTTATTTTCGAAACCTGATCAATCAATTGATCGACTTCAATGGTCGATGGATCGAATTTGACAGTCAACATGAGTTGACTTTATATAACCGCGATTGATCGACCGTGTGAGTTGATTAATCGATTGGTTAATCCGAACAGAGACACTAATCTAAAAAAATTTTACAAAGTCGATTGATCGACCAAAGAGGGTCGATCGATCGACTGATAAAATTTTTGTGCGAAAATAACACGAAAATGAAATTTTTTTTTAGATGTTTCGTACACTTGGGTTGTCTTCCAAGAGATGCTAAATTTAATGTCGCTAGCCCGACATTCTAGATCTATCAATTTTTATCCCGATTGATCGGGATTCCTTAACACAATTTCATCAAAATTTTCAATGAAACTTACTTTCATTTTAAAGGTTGCATAATTCAATTGCTCAATTTGGAAATATTCGATTTACTCGGAATGGACCGCTCCATTGGGTTTTGAGCTTTCCTGGAAACAAATGGAGTCTTGAGTTATATAACAATACCTTCTGTCCCACAGTGAATGATTTTCTAAAAATAAACTAGTCATGAACATGCTTCATACGATCCTTGTAAGATATTGCACAATCATATGCATCAGCTCTTACTTCCTCAAACTCTACAATTTCTAGACTTCGCTTCTCACCAGCTTCTTCAGGTCAAATTCAGAGACTTGACAGCCCAATAGGCCCAGTGTTCCAATTCAACAAGTAAATGGCAACCTTTATCAAAGACCATCCTATAAGGGGACATCCCGATGGGAGCCTTGAATGTTGTTCGATATGCCCAGAGTGCGTCGTTCAATTTCAACGACCAATCTTTCTGACTAGGCTTTACTATTTTTTCTAAAATGCGTTTGATTTCCCGATTCGAAACCTCGACTTGTCCACTGGTTTGCGGATGGTATGGAGTAGCCACTTTGTGCGTGATCCCATACCTTTTCATTAGCTGAGCAAAAATTTATTGTAAAAGTGCTTTCCGCCATCGCTAATAATAGCGCATGGAGTACCGAATCTTGGAAATATCTCATTTTTAAGAAATTTAACAACCACTCTGTGATCGTTGGTTTTGCAGGCCATTGCTTCAACCCATTTTAAAACATAATCCACTGCAACCAGGATGTATAAATTTCCAAAAGAACTCGGAAATGGGCCCATGAAGTCTACTCCCCATACATCGAACACTTCAATCTCTAGAATTGAATTTAAGGACATCATATTTCTCTTTGAAATTCTGCCTAAAATTTGACAGTCACTACATGAAATGCAGTGCTGGTGACAGTCTTTAAAAATTGTTGGACAATAAAATCCACACTGGAGAATCTTAGTCACAGTCTTCCTTGAGCTAAAATATCCTCTACAGGACAACTCATGATAGAATGAAATAATTTTTGACTGCTCATGCTCCGGAATGCATCTTTTGATAATTTAATCAGCACAATATTTAAACAAGTACGAATCCTCGAAAAAATGATGCTTAGCTCGTGCTAAAAAAATGGCTCTCTCATTCTTATTCCAATGCTTAGGTATCTGATCTGTCACCAAATAGTTGACCAGATCCACATACCACGGTAAATGTTCAACAACAAGAAATTGTTCATCAGGAAAATTTTCCAGAATCGGAATCAAATCATCAGATTTTTTAACAATGATTCAAGATAAATGGTCAGCTACCACATTTTCTGACCCCTTTTTGTCTTTGATTTCCATATCGAACTCTTGTAAAAGTAAAATCTATCAGATTAAACGGGCTTTTTCATCCTTCTTCGCAAAGAGGTAGCGAAGGGCCGCATGATCAGTAAACACTACAACTTTTGATCCCAACAAATAAGATCGAAATATATCCAACGCAAAAACTACAGCTAAGAGTTCTTTTTCTATAGTGGAATAATTCAATTGGACATTATTGAAAGTGCGACTCGCATAGTAGATGACATGCGATACTTTCTTTACCCTTTGCCCTAGAATAGCTCCAATTGCATAATCCGATGCGTCACACATGATCTCGAATGGGAGCATCCAATATGGGGCTTGGATTATAGGTGCTTTGACCAATTCTGCCTTGATAATTTCAAAGGCATTTTGACACTTTTCATAAAAAATGAATGAGGCATATTTAGCCAACAGATTACACAATGGTCTCACGATTTTGCTGAAATCCTTTATGAAATATCGATAAAAATCAGTGTGTCCAAGGAAATACCTTACTTCTCTGACTGTTCTAGGTGGTGGAAGGTTAAAAAGCATATCTACCTTTGCCTTGTCCACCTCAATGCCTCACGATGATATGATATGTCCCAAAACAATATCATTTTGTACCATGAAATGATACTTTTCCCAATTCAAAATAAGGTTTTTCTCTTGACATCTTGCAAGAATAAGGGATAAATGGTGCAAACAATCACTAAAATTGTCTCCGTAAATAGAGAAATCATCCATGAAGACCTCTAGGAACCTTTCCACCATATTTGAGAATATACTCAGCATACATCTTTGGAATGTAGTTTGAGCGTTGCAAAGTCCGAATGGCATCCTTCGGTAAGAAAATGTTCCAAAGAGACATGTAAATGTCGTCTTTTCCTGATCTTCCGGTACAATAACTATCTGATTATATCCAGAATAGCCATTAAGGAAATAATAGTATTGATGCCCAGGCAATCTCTCGAGCATCTGATCAATGAATGAGAGGGGAAAGTGATCCTTTCTGGTCATTGAGTTCAACTTTCTGTAGTCGATACACACTTTCCAATCAGTTTGAACCTTAGTTGATACCAGCTCATTTTCCTCATTTGTTACCACAATCACTCCAGACTTTTTGGGCACCACTTGTGTTGGGCTCACCCATTTGCTATCGAAAATTGGATATATAATCCCAACATCAAGCAACTTAATAACCTCTTTTCTCACGTCTTGCATTATTGGATTTAATTTGCATTGCGGTTCTCTAAAGGGTTTAGCGCTTTCTTCCAAATGAATTCGGTGCATACACACCGTTGGACTAATTCCCTTAATGTCTTTGATAGACCACCTGATTGCACTTTTGTGGTCTTGGAGTACTTCAATGAGTTGCTCTTCTTGATCCTCATTCAAATTCGTAGAAATAATCACTGGATCAGTTTCATCTGTACCCAAGTATGCATATTTCAAATCTGCAGAGAGAGGTTTTAGTTCCAGCTTTGATTTCTCTTCTTCTTTTGATTCTTCTCGTCTTTCTTCCTTTTCCTCGTCTTTCAGTTGACATTCGTTTTCTCCCAAGAGTGGCGTTGAGTCTAACATTTGATTAACTTCGTGTATCACTTGATCCATATCGAAGTCTTTACCAAAATGTGCTAGACAGGCCTCTAAAAGGTCCTCATATTATGAAGCAAAAAATTTATCTTCCACAATATTATCAATTATGCAAACTTATGCATGTTCCTCATCTTCAACATTTTGTCTTGCAATGTGAAAGATATTTAGTTCCACAGTCATGTTCCCGAATGACAGATTCATTATCCCATTTCGGCAATTAATTAGCGCATTCGATGTTGCTAGGAATGATCTTTCTAAAATTATCGGAACATTATTTCTTTGTTTAGGAATGGGTTATGTGTCCAAGATAACAAAATCAACTGGGAAGTAGAAAGTATCTACTTTGATAAGGGCATCCTCGACTATTCCTCTAGGAATATTAATTGACCTATCTGTAAGTTGAAGGGTCATGGCTATGAGTTTAAGTTCCCCCAGCTCAAGTTCCTTGTAAACAGAGTATGACAACAGATTGACACTTGCTCCAAGAGCAACAAGTGCTTGATCAATGCGATTCTCTCCTATGATGATTGAAATTGTAGGACATCCAGGGTCCTTGTATTTAATCGGAAGTCTCGCTTGCAATATTGAGCTTACCTGCTCTGCTAAGAAGACTTTCTTCGGGACATTAGTCTTCCTCTTGATCGTAACCAAATCTTTCAGAAATTTTGCATATGTCGGTACTTGCTGAATGACATCTAGGAAGGGGATATTTATCTTCAGTTACTTGAACATTTCAATGATCCCTTCCTGATCACGATTTTTCTTTGGTCCCATTAGCCTTTGAGGATATGGGGCTTTGGGCATGAAACTTTTTTCTTTCTCATTTTTTCTTCAATCTTTTTCTCTTGTTTCTTCTCTTCTCCGACTGCCTCGTTCATCTCAATTTCGTCTTCAAGTTCAGGCTTGTCATCTTCTTTTGTCATTTTCACTTTGTTGTCGATATGCTTTTCAGATCTCAATATAGTGATTGCCTTGATCTGTTGTTGACTTTCTTCCTGAGATGAGGTTGAGGCATGCTCAATAGCCATCTGCCCTCTCAGATTTGAAATTGGCTAGCTCGGGAATGATCCTTCTCTCTGTGGCAGAGGAGAGTTGTCAATTGCCCAATTTGCGTCTCTATCCTTGAGATTGTGAGATATTCGACTGGATGAACTTCCACATATCCTCACTCTGAGAATATTGATTCTGAGACTGACGTGGTACAACATTTCCTTGTTGATTTGAATCTCGGTGGTGAGAAATTTTGTGCGAAACCAGGTTGACTCATGAGTTGTTGTGCGGGTTCTGATATCCCGACGTTAGTTGTGAGAATTGGTAATTCTGATTCGATTGCCTGGGTTGCACACTTTGATTTTGATTCTAGTGAAATTGGTTTTCACCTCCATAGGGTTGTTGTTGAAATTTCCCTTGACCAAACTGTGGTTTTGGTCCCTGATTGAAATTTTGATTTGGATAGAAATTCATCCATTGACCTCTGCCTTGAGGTATTTGATTCTCCTGTTTTCATGAGAAATTCTGATAATATTTCCAACTGTTCAAGTTGTTTTCATTGAAAACATTTCCCTGATTTTGACCGTAAGTGTTCAATGCGTTCAATTGCTCACTAGGATCTTCTGAGTAATTCTGCATTGACGAGCAACCGTCAGATCTGTGCATTAGACTTGCACAATATGAGTACGGATCTGGTTGCACGTTTACAACACTTACGTTTTTCTTCAATTTTAATTTCTCAACTTGTTGAGTGAGGAAATTTCTTTTTGCCATTAGATCTGGTGTTTCTTTCACCACATACAATCCTCCTTTCTTTACTGAGCTTCCTGCTTGATCTCAATTCTTGTTTGGTTGGTCTCGAGTCTTTGAGAAGTCCCATTGCTGTGAATCTTCGGCTAACTTTTCGAAGAATTGATAGGATTCAGATTCCCCCAGTCCCATGAATCCTCCACTATTCATTGATTCAATTAAATGCTGATTGACTTTATCAAGTCCGTTGTAAAAATATTAGACCAATCTCCATTTTAAGAATCCATGGTGCAGAAACTTTAATAGAATATCCATGAATCTATCTCAAGCTTCATAGAATCTCTCATCCACTTCTTGTGTAAAATCAGTGATTTCATGTCTTAAGGCATTTGTCTTAGCCATGGGAAAGAACTCAAAATTTTCTTAACCATCTAATCCTAGGTGGTGATGGATCCAGCTGGCAAGGAATTTAACCAGGCTTTATGGAGAAAGAAAATAAACGTAATCTCACAGATTTCTCATTGAAGTTCTGATACACTGATGAACAGACTTCAATGAAGTCTTTGATGTGTTGGTATGAATCTTTTCTATCCATGCCGTGGAAGATTGGAAGGATTTGAATCACATTTGTATGAATTTCAAATCTGCCACCAGGTGTGGCAGGATATGTGATGCAAGACGGGGTATTTGTGGTTATAGGAGCAATAAACTCTCTCAGAGTTAGTTCCTCCTCATTTTCATTTGAGTGATTTTCACAACCGTTTGCATTCATTTCAAATTGAATTAATGTTTCGGTTCTAGCTTCTCGCCCTATTATAATTTCTTTTCGATTCGAACGACAAGTTTGCTCAATTTCAGAATTAAAAGGTTCTAAAGATTTATCTTTAGAGGACCTTGTGTGCATACACAGGCTGCATAGGTTTTGCTTTCGTGAATTTTTTGTTCGATTGATCGACTGTTTAGGTCGATTGATCGAGAAAATTAAAATTTGAAAGTTGAAGTTTTTTTTTTTTTTTTTTATAATTCGATTGATCGACCGTTTAGGTCGATCGATCGCTCAAGAGACAGTCTTCGATTGATTGAGGGTTTAGGTCGATCGATTGAGAATTCAAATTTTGAATTTTTGAATTTTTTTATTTTTTTTTAATTCCAAAAATCCAAAATCCAAAGATTACAGAGGAGATTTTTGCAGATTTTTTGGAGTCGATTGATCGACTGTTTAGGTCGATCGATCGATACTCAAAAGTTTACTTTTTTTTTTCTATATTTTTTTCTTTTCTTTTTGTGTTCGATTGATCGACTGTTCAGGTCGATTGATCGCAACTCAAAATTTTTCAATATTTAAAATTTTTTTTTGAATTAGCAAAGTTATTGATTTTAAACCTACAGAAATTTTTAAAATTAATTTTCTATTTCTCAAATTTTTTTTTTCTATGCCTAGATCCTCGGTAGCAACGCCAAAAACTTGATGTGAAAATTAAGTTGTACTCGCAAGTGTATAAATCAGTTTGTAGATAATGGGTGCAGAGTACGAGATCATTCCCACGAGGATTGGTTAGAAAATTTAGAAAAGAGATAGCAACTAATTAAAAGAACAAGCACAGATTTACCACAGTAACTATTAATATAATATTTTGAGAGCTTTCGATGAATGAGATAAATACTAATGAAATTAAAGATTTAAACAATAAATGAAAGGTAAGGATTGGGATGCTAAATCCTTCCATCTTAGGTTTGTCATTTATGAAATATAAATTTATGAAGAAGATATGAGATTTATAAAAGATGTCTGGGATCTGAACACCTGTGAATTCTAAAGTGCAGATCCGAAATCAAGGAGATGTGTGATTAACATCCCAAGAGTGTATGATTAACACTCACACCTCATAAGGCACTTAGAATTCGATCTCAGTATAGATTCCACACTACATATCCGAGATCAAGGAAATGTGTGATTAACATCTCATGAGTGTATGATTAACACTCACACCTTAGAAAGTGGTAGAATTTATCCTGAGATAACAGAGATTAGGATAATATCTCCATTGCAAATCTGAGATCACGGGGCATGATTAGCTCTCATACCTCATATGGCAAGAAAATGTTATCTATGACAAAATAAAATCAAAGTCCACTCACAGATATAATATCTTCATCACACATTCATATTATAATAAACGAATACCTTGGATGGGATTCATTAGATCCCTATCCTTAAATGAAATTAGACACACATGATAAAAGTAAATAGCATGATTGAAAAATAAATCAACATTAACATTAAAATACCGTAAAGGGCTTTAATAATATCCACGAAAAGCTTTAATCCAAGTTTCGTACAACTCCGCCTCGAAAGTGCATAAATGAGAAACTAATATCTATCTTATGTCTAGAAGATGGATACTAAAAACTGACAAAGAAACTGGGACCAAGTACCCTTGCAAACTCAAAAACAGAAAAATAGAAAAATGCAAGCAGAAGCAGATCCTTCCGAATCCTCAGATTTTCCTTTAAATATCATCCAAACCAGGAATTCAAATTTGAATTTGAATTAGGCCGATTGATTGACTGAAGTGGTCGATCGATCAACCAGATTAAAGTTCGAATTTTGAATTTTAAATCTTTTCAGGCTATGTCGATCCATCGACCTAAGAGGATCGATCGATCGACCTAGTCAAATGGTTCGGGTCTCATGCGTGCTTTGCTTCAATGATCCAATCTCTTTTTGTTTTGCATCCTTTTGTGCTCGTTAATGCATTTAATGATCAATTTGTCCTGAAACTAAAAAAAACTTGACAAATCATGTTAAATAGCTTTCATCGGATGGCTAAATATAGACTGTTAGGGGTGAAATATCATCATATTTCACTGCACATCATTGGGCACATTCGCAAATATTGCAAGCAGAGATTGAATAATAATAAGAGTGATAAAGGGACTTTATAATAGGCTAGCGTTACTAAGTCAGATTTCGGTGAAGACCTATTGTGTGTATTGTTAATCTCCAGCTAGTTTTATGGTAGACGAATCCTAAATTCAGGGGCATCGTATCATATGTGTCCGTACAGAGATTGATTCGATCAGTACAATGTAGCCAATGGTAGGACGATTTTGATGGGGAATGACAGTGTATGTGAAACAGTGGGTATCGATTCGATCAGAATCAAGATGTTTGATAGTTGTGTCCGCACTCTTATTGAGGTCAGGCATGTACCTGACCTGAAGAAAAATCTGATCTCGCTGGGGGCATTGGATGAGATAGGATGTCGAGCCATTCTAGAATCTGGAAAACTAAAAGTTGTACATGATGCTATGACCTTGGTGAATGGTGAAAAGATGGGAAATCTGTATACTTTAATAGGCAACACAATCAACGACAGTGGTGTTGCAGCTATAGAAAATTCCAATGATCTTTCAGATTTGTGGCATAAGAGGTTTGGTCATATGAGTGAATGTGAGCTGACAGAACTTATAAAGAATAAGGCGATTTCTAAAATTCAAACTTGTATATTGAATTTTTGTGAAGATTGTATCTTTGGGAAGAAGAAGAAAGTCAATTTCTCTATTGAAAAATATACTTCGAAGGGGTTGATTGATTATATATATTCTAATGTATGGGGATCAGATAAAGTCACTTCAGTAGGTGGAGCCAACTAATTTGTGTCATTTATCGATGACTTCTCTAGGAAAGTTTGAGTGTATCCGGTCAAAAATAAGTCGGATGTGTTTCAAAAATTTAGGCAGTGACAGAGTGTGGTTGAAAAGCAGACAGACAGAAAAGTGAAGATTCTCAGATCAGAAAATGGTGAAAAATATTTGTCTTTAGAGTTCAAAGTTCGCTGTAAAAATCATGGGATTATTAGACACTTAACAGTTTCTGAAAATCCTGAGCAAAATGGTATAGCAGAGAGGATGAACAGAACACTATTAGAAAAAGCGCGGTGTATGTTGAACCATTCCGGCTTGAGTCATGGGTTCTGGGCAGAGGCAGTGAACACGACATGTTACTTGGTCAACCAGTCACCTTCAGTGACATTGAACTCGAAAACTGCAGATGAGGTTTGGTATGGAAGACACGAGAGTCACTTGGGGGTGTTTGGATGTGCGACTTATGCATTACTTCAGGGAAGTGAATGATCGAAGTTGGATATAAAATCTAAAAAGTGTATCTTGATGGGCTATGGCGAAGAAGTCAAGGGTTATCGTTTGTGGGATACACAATCTCACAAAGTGATAGTTAAAAGAGGCGGTACTTTCAATGAAGATGAGTTTCCGATGAAAAAGGCAGAAGATAAACCTCAATCATCTGATGAACCTCAGGTACAAATTGATGTTAAAAGACATGAGCAAGATGAGAAAGAAAATGAAGACTCTGAGATAGAGCATGATGATACCATTTCTCAAGACTTGCAGTCCCAAGTACCGGTTCATACTACCTTGAGAAGGTCAGTTAGGATGAAGAAACGTCCTCAAAAGTTTAAAGACATGATCCCGTTAATACTTGCACATATCAAAGAGAATGTAGTGAACATATTGATTAACCCGATTACACAAAAGAAATTTGGGCATTACCTAAACTTGATTAACATTTGTCAAAGATGTTGATGCCAGTTGGGGCGGTGACGTGGTTGGGGATGAAACCTTGGTGGAGATTGTTGAATAAGGTTTAATCCCAATCACAGGTGTCAATCGATTGAGTTTGAGAAAATCAATCAATTGAGTTTGAAAAATCAATTGATTGAGTTTGAGAAATCAATCGATTGATTCTGGGTAGATCCAGATCCATAAGTTTGAATATTTGGCTATATTAGAAAAAAAATTTAGCCAAAATTACCTAATGTGGTTTGAAGCTTATTAGGAGAAGTGTTTTAAATACTGGACAAGTTTGGGAGATTTGTGAGTCAAGTTTCCAAAATGGTTGGAGCCTATTTGCAGAAGGTTTCTCTAGGGGTTCCAAGGCATTATTAGAGAAAGGTTTTCATGAGAGAAAAAATTGGTGAGAATACTTAGAGAGAAAAAGTATTGAAGAATTGCTTGGAGATTGAAGATCCGATTGAAGCCGTTCTTGTGTCGGAATCGTTATATATTCCGGCAGATCTCTTCTCTATTATTTGAAGGACTGCATCCTTATTTTTACAACGTATTGGTTGTGTAAGATCGTATTTGATTTTAATTGAGAGTGTACTAAAGAGAAGAGAGTGTGTGCGTTGTAAACATTCATAAATAGTGCATATACTCCCGTGGACGTAGCCCTCGATTGGGTGAACCACGTAAATATTTGTGTTTTATGTGTGTGATTGTTTCATTGCCTGAATCTTTTTATTTTTCCGCATTCATTGCGATAGGGAGTTCGTAATGTGGGTAGAATTCCTAATAAAAAGGTATAAAAGCTAATAAGTGATATTAGATCTAACAGAATCCACACGAAACATAAAAACTAGAAATTACATTTTTCTTTGAAATTTTTCTAGTTTCGATAAAGTTAATATAAATCATTGCATCATAAGCGTAAATGTGTAGATTTTGATAGATAGGAGGGCACTCACTTGTAAAAACTTTTGATCGGTTGGATAGACTCATATCCAGCTTTAGCATACGACCACATTTCCTTTTGATTGCCATCCGCCTCATCTTCTATAGCAGCAATGCTTTGCTGCCCAGGAATTAAGTACTACGTAAATTGTCTTGACGTTGGCCTCGTGATGGCATTGCTTGCAATTCCGACGATAGATCTTCGATGAGATAACGTGGTTGCCTTGAGTGTGGAAGAAGAAGGAAGAAGGGAGGGCTGCTATATTGTTGTTGTGATGTAGCAAGAAAACGAAGCAGCTGTTGTGTGGGTTTTTTCTAGGAGATGAAGACGAGGAAGAGAGAAGGCACTACAAAAATAAGGGATTTTAGCGGCACTTGCTAGTAAGACATTTTTTGGTAGCGGCAGGATTAATAGCAGCAGTTTTTAGTAGCGACATGACTAATAGTAGCAGTTTTCTGTTAAAAAACTTGCTGCTAATAATCTTATTTTTTGTAGTGAGGATTACAATCTTACAGAGAGCGAGAGAGTTTAAGTGGGGTGGGTCTCCGATGGCAAGATATCTTGCCCAATTTTAGAGTCCTAAATTGGTTCTTCTTACTAAAAAGAAGAGAGAGGGGAATTCAGTGTATGCCGACCATTTTACACTGAATTCAATACAAAAAAATAAGCCTATTAGCGACAGCTAAAAACTGCAGCTATTAACAAAAAAATTGCCACTAATACCCTTGCTGCTAATAGTCTTAATAGCCTTTAATAATTTTTTTGTTAATAGCGTCAATTTTTGACTGCATAAAATTATCACTAATAGTCTTAGTTTTTGTAGTGATTCAAAAGGCTATTAAGACTATTAGCAGCAAGGTCATTAAAACATGCTGCTAAGGGTCGGGTCGTAACACTACATGCTACTAACCCTGTGCCATGTAGATTAACCGAAGTGGTGCAAATCACCTTAAAGAGGGCGACTTAGTCCCAGGTCCCATATTTGCATTAATGGGTCTCGGTCGGGTCGATGCAGGTCATTGGTTGGGTCGCTAGTCTTACTGGGTTAAACCAGCCATATGTATTGACCCAGTAGATTTCCTAGCTCAATTTTGATCGGACCATATTTGTTTATTAAATCCTTTATATCTAGGGTACGTCTAAATGTGCCCACACGTTCTCCGAAAGTGCCCACATCCCAGACACATTAAAAATCATTGATTCATTCGAATGAGATGATAGAGATCGTTTTTGTCAAATGTCAATGATTCAACACTAAAAAAAAAATCAGGGTCGTTACAAGGCAGGTAATATGGCATGACATGACTGACTTCACCGACCTGAATTAATTGAACCTCACCGTACTTGTTGCCAATTGCATTGGACCATATCAGCCGCCTGCACTTTGCTTGTATAAAATTTGTCCACTGCCCCATAGAATATGCATATTTTAAGCACACATAAGATTGTCTAAGTAATTTATCATGTAGTAGGGTTTAATGTGACGGGTGGGTATTTGGTGCCCTAATGGCGGTGGACGGTTCATTGTTCCTATGCAAAACTGGTCATACCTTTGAAACATCACATCTATCTATGATCATGAAATCAGTGGAAATATGCTTTTGACTGTAGATTTACCACGGGTGGACCTTGTGCCACTTAGTTGTGAGTTGTGACTCTTTATTATGGTATTATAGTTCGTAACTCTCCTAGCAGTCGTTTTTGTTTTCTAGTTTTGGACGACAGATTTAAAATTTAAAATTTTAAAATTTTGCAATTTTTGAAACGACACAAAAACACTTTTATTAAGTTGGTATGCCAGATTAAGAACAAATAAATATTCCGCTAACCCTACATTAAAAGTCCTATTCATCTCATTTGTCCTTACAACTATTAATTTATTCATAATTATTAATTATAAGTTTATAATTCTAAATTTACTTATAATAAATAAATAAATAAATTTATAAGTTTATAACCCATAAAAATAAATCCAATGTCCTAGTGAACGAGAATCCGGACCTCCTGGCCGTTGGACCATGTAACTGACACCCACACATCGGGAATTCCACTAGATCGCTTCCCTAATAGGTCGCTTCCCTCCACGAATCATTCATAGGGTACATTCCTTTCGTTGTAAAGGTGGATATTATATATAATACCACTCCAAAAGCTTTATTTTTTTATACTAAAAGTTATTTGTTTTATGATAAATTTTTTTGTAGATTATGCCATGAAAATTATTTATAATTTTTTTGACTTATGAGAGTATGACTCGTAATATAATGGCTCTAATTTTTATAAAAAGTGAACTTTACGAGTTTATTTTATAGTAAAACGAATATATTTTTTATATGACAAAAAAAAAATTTACATTTTCAGTTAGCCATATTTTACAGAGAAAGTGATTTTTACAAGGAACCTATTACAATGAACCGAACGTACCCGTAGAGATGTGGGAGATCGATCTGTAGCTTCTCTAAGAAAATGCGGGACGTTGAACTCGCTACCGATTGCCACGAACAAAACAAGGGCCATACACAATTACACATTAGTGACTACCAATCAAGGATCAAAAGTTCGGCCGAAATGATCGAAATTTCGGTCCAAATTATCAGTTTCGGTCCTCACCGAAACGATAATTTGGATCGAAATTTTGGTCATATTTTTGTATGAGATTGAAATTATCGACAGAAATTCAAATTTTCGGCCGAAAATTCGGTTCAAATTTTCGGTTTCGGTCCCCTCCAAAACCGAAATTTTCGGTTTCTGTCCATGCCAGGTCTCCATTGGTCGAAGGTAATTGTGCGGGAATTGATAAGACTCCAATCACCAAGTCTACCATAGAGGAGCCCAGAGTTCCAAAGAAGCAAAATGCATGCTTCCTTTCGTGCTGACGGCGTTGAGAGCATGATTCAAAATTAAGATTTCGGCCCAAATGTTTCGGTTTCAGTTCCCATAGAAACCGAAACGAAAATCGGTTTCAACCCAGCCCAAAACTGAAATGAAATCCAAATTTTTGATCCTTGGTTGAGAGCCAAGAAGTTCCAATCAGATCCTGTGGTCACGAGTCTGATCTTATACTGATTACAAGTGATCCATTTGGTTTATAGTAAGGAAATGACTTCCGAATTGTTCTAGTACACATTTTCAAAATTAATAATAATAAAAGTATTATTATTACTATTATTTTATTTAAGCCTTGGTCTTTTATTTTTTCTTGTGTCCTCTTAATATGCAAGATATTTCTGACCTTCCATGGACATGTCCAAATTTATTATTTCTAATAACATTTCAAAATTTTCCCTTTTATATCATAAAACTTACTCTAAAAAATTTATTATTTCTTCGTCCTCCACTTACGAGCATAACCAAACCAATTCAATATCCTTATATAAGGTAAATTCTTACTTTATCACGCCTATTACGCATGTAACCCGCATTTATTTTAATTTTCTTTTCATTCTTGGTAGCCTAGTGTTTTGAACCCATAAAGTACTATAGGTCTTACTTTGAATTTATAAAAAATACACTATTAATTAAAATGAAACTCGCATATAATAAAATATTTTGCTTGTTTGTCCCCATTTAGTGCATCTCACATTGATCCTTAATGAGGTGTCGTTCAAAAACCTATTACATGAGATTACACTTATCAAATGATCCTTTTGAGTTTAGTTTGGATAAATTTTGAAAAAGATTCGGAGGGTGGATTACAAAATATTGTAGTCTACATGCATTCCCAATTTACAACCATAAATAAATAAACAAAGTCCGATTAAATGTGTTTCCAAATTTTTAAAAAAAATGTCAATTGTGAAAATTTTGAAAATAATTGAAAGGATCAATGAATCAAGCAAATATTCGAATAAACGTTTGTTGGATAGCCTATTCTAAGAATTTTTCAAAATTTTTGATTAATCATATATGAATATGTCTCATCCATGCATGACCGACTACACGATACCCGCTTGATCAGGATGCATTGTATTGAATGATGTTAGATCAAAATGGGGAGCACCATAGTCTTACATGGTCCTCAGCACCATCGAATTATAACTCAAACTAGATATGAGACACCCCTGGTGATTCTTTAGTTACATTCTAGTTAGGATCCTGCACTCCATTTACTTGATTGTAGAATCAACTTGGGAAACTCAACCAGATTTCATAAAAAAGGTTCATAGCTTTTGAGAATTGAGAGTTGTAATCATATTTATGTAGCTAGATCACTTATAGAACACATACATTTTCCATACATATGCAATAGTAGTAATAACTTATTACTACTTATCCAAGTGTATTACAGGAACCAATAAATCCAAAGATGGCATTTCTTGCTTCTTTTTGGGTTCTTTTCTACCCACATGGATTTCTGGGTCTCGTAATCAGAGACTTATTACTGATAATATAAGTGGTTTATATCTGAGTTATATATATATATATATATATATATATATATATTTTAATGGTTTTCTCAGTCACCCAAAAATAGGCAAGCCTACATGAGGTAGGGTGCTTGGTACTTTTCTCTCTCAGTCTCTCTCTACCATATTGGAAAAGTGCAACATACATCTTTGAACAATTGCATCGGTTGGTGCACTTATAGGAATCCTAATGATGGACAACAACGACCCGTGTGATGACACGTGGCAACATCTCGGTCGTGGCTTATTTTGACTTTTAGAGAGATTACCTATGGGACACTATAAGTAACTTAGAGAGAGAGAGAAAGAATTATTTTGTACTGTTGTTTTTTGAGAGGTGACATGAAGATCTTTGAATGAAATGAGAGAATCAGTGGCTGTCGGCTCAAACCTTTTCAACCGGAGAGGCTGGAGGTTACATATTTTTACATGTAGAGTTGGCATTATGTGCTAAGCCTATAACCTCAATATGATGTTAGGGTCATCTTTGCAACCGGTGCATCTATCACGGTTGGAGTTGGGAAAAAAAAATTAAAAAATATCGGCCGATACGATAATTTTTGCGCTGGGCATATTATGATACCCTTTACTATGGGTGCCTCTATTAGCATCCACGCAATCTCCGAAAGCACCCACCTTGGGAATCCCTTCAAAACTATTAATTCCTTCAAATGAGATGATGAAGATCGTTTTTTATCTCAATCTTCTACAAAATGGATCTTGAGATTATGTAGCACTTATCAGACGATTAATTTTTTATTTCACATGTCACATATTTTAAAAAAATTTCCTAAAAATCATGTTTGAGCATAAGATATTAGAGTCATTTTTTGGAGATATGTGACATGTGCAATAAAAAATTAATTATTTGATAAGTGAAAAATGATATCATAATTCATTGCGTGAAAAATTAGGATAAAACACAATTTCCATCGTTTGATACAAAGTAATTAATGATTTTGAAAGATTGCATATATATGAGCACTCGAGGGCGGCAACCGAGATTCTAAGGGATTTTGTAATAATGATTTGGGTGCAAGAAGCAACTCTTATCAAACATCAATTGCACACTCTAATTAGGTGATTCTCAGTCCTATAAGCTGAAAGCAGAGGTCACATTTTTTTCATGTCCAACAGATTCAAAGCCACACGTTGGTCTTCTTAACGGACGGTTAGGATTAATGTACAGCAACACTAATTTGTGTGCCAGAGATATGACTTTTACAACGTTCAAGGTGCCCGCGCCTAATCCACGTGACCTGCCGTCTCGTTTTTCTCATCTCCAACCATGATTTCAGGGAAATCAGCTTTTGCAAATTGCAATATTGGAAAAATCAAATGAAATTTACTTTTTATTTCTATTTTGTTTCATATTTTTTTGAAACATCTTATCCATCAGAAGCCTTTTCAGACGGAAGAAAGATGTTTGCCATGATCCCATGACCCATTTATGGGAGATAATTAATATAGAAATATTTAGAGAGAGTCACATGGACATGGGACTGGCATCAATTGACCCATTACCCATTTAGAAAGTAGAGGGAGTAGAGCAAGCATCAAAATTTTGGGTATCATTTGGTTTCAGAGGGAACCCAAACCAAAATTTTGGTCTAAATTTGTCAAAATTTTGGGTCATATATAAAAATGACTAAAATTTCGATCCAAATTATTTTTTCAGTGGGGATTGAAATAAATAATTTTGACATAAATTTCAATTATTTTGGCTGAAATTTTGATCTTGAAATAGAGAGAGAAAATGTTTGAATTTAAAAGTATATATATATATATATATATAAGTATGATCACCTCCAAAAATTTCTTGGATTAGATTGATGAGGCATGTGACATAATTTTTTTAAAAATTAATTTTTGACCTTTTTGACCCTTCATTTGACGGGTCAAAAATAAAATAACGCTCCAAAACTTTGTTGTATTGAATTTCAATTTTAATTTTGATCACGTTTTTATTAATGAAAAGACATAAAATCAAATTCTTTTTTATTGATTAGGATTTAATCATATCGATCTTCTAATGGTGAACGTTGAGATTGAGTGTATAGTCATAAGCCCCTCTTCTCACCCTATACATATAGGCTGGGGAGGCAAGGACTGTACGCCCCCGTGTACAGAATCTCTACGTGAGCGGTTAGTTGGTCATCATGGGGCTTTATTACGAGGATTGAGTTTCACGGTAATTTAAGCGAGATCTATCAGATCTCATATGGCCAAATAGAGGACAAAAGAGTAACAAAAAATAATTATATTTTAAAAATCAACGTCGAAGACTGATCAATCCAAAAGGCATGCCATCTGGCATGTGAAATGCGACCGTGGCACATATTCCAATTTGCAGAGAGGGTTATATATAGAGAGAGAGCGCATATATTAAAACTGACACTAGTTGACAGTTGACACGGTTAGAGAGAGAATGTAGAGAGCCAGCATATATTGACATGGCATTAGTTGACAGCATTAGAGAGAGAAAATGTGGGGAGGAGGAGAGCGGCATGCTCATGCATCGACATAAAACTGACACCAATTGACACTTTTAGAGAGAGAATGTTGAGTGAGAGTATATAATCTGCATGCGTGGACAATGAACTGACATGAGTTGACGTAGCTGGTGGAAGCTTAAAAGGGCCAAATCAGCGTTTCATAACGAAAGTTTATAACTGAGTTGACGTAGCTGGTGCAAGCTTAAAAGGGCCAAATCAGCGTTTCATAACGAAAGGTTTGTTATAAACTTTCCCCCAAAATCTTGTCAGATAAATTATACCTGCATGGCTTCTCACGAAAGTTGAGGTCTGTGATTCTCCTTCGATCACCATCCGACGGTCTTATTAAAAAAATATTATTTAATTTTTTAAGGTGCCTTTTGGCAGTTTAGAGTGTTACGAATTCTAGTCACTCTACGAATTCTCTATCACGATGAATGTGAAAAAATAAGAAGATTCAGATAAAAAATAATCACACACACCACATAAAGATTTACGTGATTTATCAAATCGAGGGCTACGTACACGGGAGTATATGCACTATTTTATGAATGTTTATAATACGCACACTCTCTTCTCTCTATTGCAAACTTAATCAAGATCTAACACGATTTTTAATAATAAATCTGTTGTTAAACCAAAGACGCAGTCCTTCAAATAATAGAAAAGAGTTATGCCGAAATATAATTACGATTACGACACAAGAACGACTTCAATCGGATCTCCAATCCCTAAGCTATTCTTTAATACTTTTTCTCTCAAAGTATTCTTACAGATTTCTCACATGAAACTTTTTACCAAGCTCTCTCTTTTTAGAAACGTTACTCACAAATCTCCTAAGACTTTCAAGTATTCAAAACACTTCTAATTAAGTCTCCTAATTCCATTAGGAAACCTTGGCTAAAGTAAACTTTCAAAAATAGCCAATAAAGTAAACTTACGGATCTGCATCCGCCCATCAGTCAATCGATTGACTTCCTAACCTCAATCGATTGACACCGGTCAACAGTCAATCGATTGACTTTTTAACGTCAATCGATTGACATCGATGGTTGGGATTAAACCTTATTCAACAATCTCCACCAAGGCTTCATCTCCAACCACGTCATTGCCCCAACATGCATCAACATCTTCGACAAGTGTTAATCAAGTTTAGGCAATACCTAAACTTATTTTGCGTATCTGGTTTGGTCAATATGTCCGCTGCGTTCTCTTTCGTATCGATCTTTTCAATCGATATTTTCGCGTCTTCTATCATATCCCTGATGAAATGATACCGTACATCTATATGCTTTATTCTAGCATGAAAGACATGGTTCTTTGCTAGGTGAATGACACTCTGACTGCCACAGGAGATATCAGTGCTCTCATCAACCTCACCAAATTCACTGACCAAACCTTTAAGTCATGAGGCTTCCTTAGCCGCCTCTGTAGCCGCTATATACTCGGCCTCTGTAGTTGACAACGCAACTATCTCTTGAATCATAGACTTTCAACTGATCGCTCTACCTGCCAAGACGAACACGTACTCCGTGGTAGACCTTCTTCTACCAAGATCACCAGCATAGTCGGAATCGACATACCCGTAGAGATCCAACTTGCTTGTATCTCCACCTTCAAACATCAAATCATATTCAACTGTACCTTTCAGATATCTCAATATCCATTTCACTACAAGCCAATGTTCCTTACCAGAATTCGACATATACTTGCAAACCACACTCAAGGCCTGTGTTAAATCTGGACGTATACTCACCATGGCATACATCAAACTCCCAACGGCATTTGCATACGGAATATTTTTCATATATTTTCTTTATTCATGTGTGGACGGACTCATCTTCTTTATGAGTTTAAAATGCTCTACTAGAGGAGTTGATACAGGCTTAACATAACTCATATTGTATTTCTCAAGGAGCTTTTGGATAAAGGTCCTTTGAGTTAGCCAAAGTCTCTTTTTCTCACGATCCTTCGTGATTTCCATACCTAAGATTTTATTTGCGGAACCAAGATCCTTCATCTCAAACTTCTGGCTCAATGATTGTTTCAGCTTGTTGATTTCAACCTTGCTTCTTGCTGCCATCAGCATATCATCTACATAGAGAATTAGGAAGATTCTCTCTCCTTTACCATACTCTTTCCAGTAGACACAATAATCATACTGTCCCCTATGATACCCTATGCCAAGCATATATGAATCAAACTTTCTGTACTACTGCCTGAGTGCCTGCTTGAGACCATACAAGGATTTCTTCAATCTACAGACGAGTGATTCTGACCCTTCTGCTTCAAATCCTTCTGACTGTCTCATATAAATTTCTTCCTGAAGATCTCCATGGAGAAAAGCTGTTTTCACATCTTTCTGTTCTAGTTCGAGATCTTTCTGAGCAACTACTGCCAACAACGTACGAATCGATGTGTGTTTCGCAACCGGAAAGAATATCTCATTATAATCAATACCCTATTTCTGAGAAAACCCCTTTACAATTAGCCTTGCCTTAAACTTTGGAGTTTCACTCTTGTCACCTTCTTTCCTTCGAAAGACCCATTTACAATCAATGACTCTCTTCCCTTTAGGAAGTTTCATGAGATCCCAAGTTTCATTCTTCAAAAGTGACTGCTATTTTTCTTCCATAGCTAACTGCCACTTTATTGCATCTATATCCACCCGAGCTTCTGGAACTGTGCTTGGTTCCCCATTCTCTATGATAAGTGCAAGTGTTAAAGGAACCATGTCCTTAAACTTTTCAGGACGTTTCTTCATCCTCTCTGATCTTCTCAAGGTAGTCTGAACCGGTACCTGGGACTGCAAGTCTTGAGAAATTGTGTCATCTTCATTATCTTTCTCATCTTGCTCATGCCTTTCAGTATCAACTTATACCTGAGGTTCACCAGATGACTGAGGTTTGTCTTCCGCCTTTTTCATCGGAAACTCATCTTCGTTGAAAGTAACATCTCTTTCAACTATCACTTTGTGAGATTGTGTATCTCACAAACGATAACCCTTGACTCCTTCACCATATCCAATCAAGACACACTTTTTGGATTTTGGATCCAACTTAGATCGTTCACTTCCCTGAAGTAATGCATAAGCCGCACATCCAAACACCCTCAAGTGAGAGTAGCTCCCGTGTCTTCCATACCAAACCTCATCTGCAGTTTTCGAATTCAATGTCGCTGAAGGCGACCGATTGACCAAGTAACATGCCGTGTTCACTGCCTCTGCCCAGAACCTATGACTCAAGCCGAAATGATTCAACATACACCGTGCTTTTTCTAATAGTGTTCTGTTCATCCTCTCTGCTACACCATTTTTCTGAGAATTTTCAGGAACTGTTAAGTGTCTAGCAATCCCTTGATTTTCACAATAAGCCTTGAACTCTGATGATAAGTATTCCCTACCATTATCTGATATGAGAATCTTCACCTTTCTGTCTGTCTGCTTTTCAACCATACTCTGCCACTGCCCGAATTTTTGAAACACATCTGATTTATTTTTAATCGGATACACCCAAACTTTCCTAGAGTAGTCATCTATAAATGACACAAAGTAGTTGGCTCCACCTACTGAAGTGATTTTAGCCGGTCCCCATACATCTGAATGTATGTAATCAATCAGCCCCTTCGAAGTGTGTTTTTCAGTGGAGAAACTGACTTTCTTCTGTATCCCGAAGATACAATATTCACAAAAATTTAGTTTATAAGTTTGAATTTCAGAGATCACCTTATTTTTCATGAGCTCTGTCAGCACACGTTCACTCATGTGACCAAGCCTTTTGTGTCATAAATCTGAGAGGTCCTTATAATCTTTTGTAGCCGCAACACCACTGTCGCTAATTGTGTTGCCTACTAAAGTATACAGATTTCTCATCTTTTCACCTTTTATCAAGGTCATAGCACCACGCACAACCTTTAGTTTACCGGATTCTAGAATGACTCGACATCCTATCTCATCCAATGCCCCCAATGAGATCAGATTTTTCTTCAGATCAGGCACATGCCTAACCTCCGTAAGAGTGCGAACAGAACCATCAAACATCTTGATTCTAATTGAACCGATACCCACTGCTTCACATACACTGTCATTCCCCATCAAAATTGTCCCACCATTGGCTACCTTATACTGGTCAAACCAATCCCTGTACGGACACATGTGATACGATGCCCTTGAATCTAGGATCCATCTATCATCAAACTGACTGGAGCTTAACAATGCACACAATAGGTCTTCACCGAAATCTGACTTAGCAATACTAGCCTATTACGAAGTCCCTTCATCACCCTTATTATTATTCAATCTTTGCTTGCAATATTGGTGAATGTGTCCAGATTGCTTACAGAAGTAATAGATAATATCTTTTCTGTCACCCCTAGATTTGGACCTGTTGTTTCCTCTCGTTGATTTATTATCCCCTCTTGATTTGTCTCTTTTGCGATCATGATTTCGACCCCTTTCGCTTAAGAGACTAATCCCTTCGGAGTTAGATTCGGGCTGTTTTCTCAATTTATTGGAAAGAAGTGCAACGGTCACTTCTTCGACAGCAATAGTATCTTTACCATAAATTAATGTGGTAACAAGGTGCTCATAAGATGGTGGCAATGAGGTGAGCAAGAGAAGTACGAGATCTTCTTCTTCAAGTTGTACCTCAATGGTCAATAGTTCACTAACTATTTTATTAAACGAATTCAAATAGTCATGAATACGCATACCAGCCTTCATACGAAGAGTGTAGAGTTGCTTCTTCATGAAGAGTCTGTTAGACAATGATTTTGTCATGTAGAGATATTCCATCTTCTTTCACAGATCCACGGTCGTCTTCTCGTGAAGAACGTTGTACATAATTTCATTGGACAAGCACAATCGGATAGTGCTTACGGCCCTCTTATCAATAGAGTTTCACTCTTCATCAAAAAGCTCTGTCTTCTTCCCCATCTCTTTTCCAAGTAGGGCATCATCAATGCCTTATTGGACAAGGAGATCTGTGACCTTGACTTGCCACAAAGCGAAGTTATTCTTCCCAGAAAACTTCACCTCAAATCGTGCATTCGAAACCTTCATCGCCATTGTAGCGTAAACTTGGCTCTGATATCACTTGTTAGGATTTCTACCCACTCTACGAACTCTCTATCACGATGAATACAGAAAAATAAGAAGATTTAAGCAAAAAATAATTACACGCATAACACAAAGATTTATATGGTTCACCCAATCGAGGGCTACGTCCACGAGAGTATATGCACTATTTTATGAATATTTATAATACACACACTCTCTTCTCTCTAGTACAAACTCAATCAAGATCTAGCACGATCTTCAACAAAAAATTTGTTGTTAAACCAAGGACGCAGTCCTTCAAATAATAGAGAAGAGATCTGCCAGAATATAATCACGATTCCAACACAAGAACGGCTTCAATCGGATCTCCAACCCCCAAGCAATTCTTCAATACTTTTTCTCTCAAAGTATTCTCACAGATTTCTCACATGAAACTTTTTACCAAGCTCTCTCTTTTTAGAAACGTAACTCACAAATCTCCTAAGACTTTCAAGTATTCAAAACACTTCCAATTAAGTCTCCTAATCCCATTAGGAAACCTTGGCTAAAGTAAACTTCCAAAAATAGCCAATAAAGTAAACTTACGGATCTGCATCCGCCCATTAGTCAATCGATTGACTTCCTAACCTCAATCGATTGACATCGATGGTTGGGATTAAACCTTATTCAACATGGAGCACTACATTGAGGCCTCGTTAAGGCGTTTCCTATTTCACCCTGAAAATCTCGGAGCTTTGAACTCTCATATAAGAATTTTGAACGGTCAGATTCCTGGAGATTCTTAAATTCAAATTCCTAGCTTTTCCAACGGTCGTTTTTAAGTTACTCAGATTATTGATTTTTCTTATAAAAGATGAAAATATTTTGTTTTTAAGTTCCTCTAAGAAAGTTCACAAAATTGATTCAATGAGTGATTATGATATGACCGTAGAAACGTTATCTAATCATCGATTTATGTGCCGTACTCGAATTTTTCTCAAAATTTACGACCAAGCAATTAAGATCGAGCTGAACATGTTTGACGGAGTCTTTTTCCGAATCTAATTTAATAGCCAATACTTTTAAAATAGGCCATTAATACCCAATTGAAACGTTAGACAATTTATTGTCCTACAAAGAATATTAGCATAAAAATCTCCATTGTCTGCTCCAAAGCAGTCAAACGACTTTAACATGTAAAACCTACGTTGAGAAGAAAGAATCTCGGATTGCAAGGGTAAAATAAAACTACCCTTTAGCTTTTTAACCAGACCTGTGGGCGAAAAAGATTTTCAGCCAAATTTTAGCTGAATAATTTATCCGAATTATTTTTCTGAAAAATTCTCAATTGTGTGGAAATTATTTGGTTGCGTAAAAATTTAAAATTTCACGGATTTTGAGGGATGTGTACCACTTGGAATCAAGATCTGACCATTTGATAGGTGTGCCATGATCTTAAGATCCATCTGATATATTATTTCGATTATCAATAATTATATATGTATTAAAAAAAATTATTTGTCTACACAAGTTTATAAGTATTGTAGTGGTTGAGTGATTGTTTAGTAGCCCCTAGGTTCAAACCTCTTTAGGGGCATAATAAATTACTTTTGTTTTATTTTATCTTTTATTTTATTTTAGGGTGCCATTACTTGCGCATGCTTTTTAAGTGATTACACCCAGGTTAAAGAAAGACTTTGTATTTTAGGGACATGTGACAACACAATCTAGGCTGTCTGATTTAAAGTTCATGATCTATAGATCCTTCGTGGATAAGATTGGAGCAAAACACGATATTTATCATATGATCTATTTTTGTCAATTGTTGAGTCAAATAATCGCCTTTTACTATATTTAATCACATGATGAAGATTATATTTCGTGTCAATCTTATCCACGAAGGATCTATAGAACATGAACTTTAAATCGGACGTCCCAGATTGCATTTTCACATGTCAAATGTCTCTAAAATATAGTCTTTTTTTAACCACAGTGCAATCACTTAAAAAATGAGTGCAAGTAATGACTCCCTTTATTTTATTTATAGCCTATACATCTTAACGTGAGGATATAGCTCCATGCAATAACCCAACTCTTGCTAAACTTCTTAAAAAGAGACTTCACTCCTAAATATGCTCCATAGAGGAAAGAAGTTGTACTATTGTGTATATCCCAATGCAACTATAGCGCTCAAAACTCAGATTCTACGCGAGTTTGAGCAATTTACTCGGACGACTCCCCGTCACTATCACTCGGAAAATGGCAGGACCCACAACATCTCCCAAACAACAAACTCTAGAAGAAAACATTAGATTCTGTGGCCTTTCTGAGTACCAACTCAAATTCTGAGGCATTCTTTGCAAACAAACAAGGCCTGAGGGATGTTCATAAACAAAGAACAAAACACTCATAAATGTTCAAAATATTAAGCTCCAAAAGCTAAGGACAAAATACACCTATGAAGTATGAACTAGAAAAAGGAAACTAAAAAATCGAAAAATATTTCTTTTTAGAAAAAATCAAGAATTAAAGTAACTTAAAAATGCATTCCACAAAAGATAACAAGATTCCAAACTTTTACGAGAAAAGTTTAGAAATACCCCATCGAGGTTCAAAATAACCTGATCAAAGCCTAAGGATAATTTCATAATTTTATGATACAGACATATATGTCTTTTGGAGGAAATATATAAACTTGTTTCCAATTAAAGATCCATTCGAATAAAAACTCAATTCTTTGTGAAAAAATGTGGTCGAGAGATTATAACTACATTTGTCATGATCCATAATCCTTACCCAATCTTGAAGCCTAGAATTCCATGTTATGATGTTGCACACTTGTTAAGGCGATAAGAGGATATACACATAACTCATAAAATCGACTTAGCATAACTGAAAGTGTAACAGACCATTAAAAGT
Source organism: Chloranthus sessilifolius (assembly GCA_021018995.1). Classification (NCBI taxonomy): domain Eukaryota; kingdom Viridiplantae; phylum Streptophyta; class Magnoliopsida; order Chloranthales; family Chloranthaceae; genus Chloranthus; species Chloranthus sessilifolius. The sequence goes on from CM037592.1 coordinate 121,653,468, forward strand.
AATAACCTAATCATGCATCTAAGATATAAAGTAAATCAAGTTTCACATAAGGTAAAATGGTTTCAAACGTAAACTCACAAAAAGTATCAAAAGACTAAAAACATGTCTCTCAAATATAATAAAAGAAACTAGAGCTAAGAGCTCTCAGGGCCTGTAGAAATATGTCACGCTCTCATCCGGGTGGTGGCCAACGCCCTCCTCTACGTAAGCCACCTCCAGTACAACTGTCTCTACGTAATAATATGTAGGATGATCGGAGTCTTCACCTGAAATTATTAGATTTGACAGGAGAGTGAGTTTACTCAGTCACATAAACTCTGTGGGTTGCACAAGCGATCCACTATAACTTACTTAGGAGATCATGTATGCAATCGCTTGAGTTGCGGTGCATTTTGGAATAAATCAAACATTACTACATGATATTAAAATATTCAAAACCTCATAACATATCGTATCAAAATTGAAAAGCATAACATAAAATGGAATGCACATGATGCTTTTATTTCTTATTTCTTTTCTTATATGTCTTATCAACTTATCATATGTGGCATATCGTAAGTCTTATTATTACTTATTTTAATTAAATGACTTGTGTCATGACTGCTGCTCAAGCCAACCACGCAAGGTCCACGTGTAGATAATCACCTAACCTCCATATCATAACATAAACTACCATCCAACGAGATGATGTTACCGACATAATAACAACAATGTCTCCTAAGTTCGAGACAAAACTAACATATTATCCTTAAGACCCATTTAGGCTTCAGACGTTGGGCCTTTACGGTGGCTTATAAGGTATGACATGTGTAGAACTTAATTCATGTTCAACTGACTTTCACAACATGTCTTAACATATCTTATCATTATTCGATTCTGGGCTTAGGTCCCGCTCCAATTTTGTTTCTGGCATGTGCATTGTGTTCGTCATCCTCATCCCAATTTCATATTTGCGTGAGCTTAAGTCCCCGCTTTTTTAACATATCATATCTTAACATATTTATTTCTCGTCTATACTTTAAAACTTAATTTGAATGGGCTACGATGCAATAAGCTTCACTAAACCATGCTTTTCAAGGGACGGGTTTCGTAGTAACCTGGATGTACTTCGTGTGGCATCCATATTACCATAGAGGAGTTACATCTATACATGGATGCCTATATTCTAAGTTTCACATGACCGTGAAAGAAATCCTACTGTGAAAAAGGCTTATATTATGTGTCATGTCTTATTCTTAACTTATCATGTGTATGTCCTATCCTAATTTTCTACCTTATGAATGTCATATGATGATGAAGAACATATATCAGAAAGAAACTATAGCATACACCGTAAACATTGGTATTCATAAAGAAGATTAATATGGAGAATAACACATGAAGCATTGAGTAAAAATAATGAATAAAAAATATTTTAATATGTTTATTTTATGATTGAGTCTAAACGCTCTTCATTGGGGATTGCTGTGTCTAAGGAACTTGGTGATTAATTGATATAGCATTCAGACATGTATCGGGTCCTAAAGAGGCACATGTGTCTATTCAAGGACTGTAAGAGCCTTAAAAGAAGTAACAGACATTCCCATTGTGTCAAGAAGGTCAAAAAATTATACAATCGAGTCCTATTTCGCTTAAATAAGATGTTCCAATGCAAATAAACTCAAAATAAATAAATAAAATTTTAAAAAAGTTCTGAAACCGTCAGTCTCGATTGGTCAAAATTGGACTTTTACCGGTTGAGAATAAGGATGGAAGGGATTTCCATAAAATCGACCGGTCAAATTGTGCTTTCGACCTATAGAGATGAAACAGAGGACATAAACAGAATAAAATCTCGACTGGTCGAATTATGTTTCGACCAGTCGAGTTTTAAGGAAAAGGAGTTTTGAAGAAATAGAATTCGGTCGAGTTTTCTGAGAAACTGTGAAGAATAGCAGTCTCAACTGGTTGAATTTGATTTTCGACCAGTCAAGAGCTAGCAAAGGATATAGTCCTCTATATAAAATATAATCTCAACTGGTCGAGGTTTGAATTTTGATCTATAGAGCTTGCAATTTCAAGCCCAGGTTGAGTTTTCTGCACACGGTTCTAAATTTTTTTTCATTTCGAATTCTTTTAAGGTTTAAATTAGGGTTCTTATACCAGAAAATAACTAAATAATTTAAGATGGATTTAGAGGCACCCATTTGTTAAAGCGTAAACCTTTTCTTTCGGCGATTTGATTTGACAAAGATCGAATTTGAACAACGATTTGTCTGATTCCTTTCACTAAAACTCATTTGTTCTGATAGGTCGGTCGCAATTTTGACGAGCTTCAATGGGGGAAAGTTAGGCTCCAGAACAAGATGCGCAATTTGCCGATACAATGGAGGATTGAAACTCACAGTGTTGATCGGCGTGGATCTCACTTACCAAAGGGGCACGATGGTTGTGCTCTTACAAGGAAGAGAAAACATAGAGAGAGAGACGACTGACAGATAAAGGTAATATAGAGATTTATAATTCTCTCATGGCTCTCTATTTATATTTTTTTTTAAAAAGTAACTAAAGAAAGAGTATGATTCGGCAAGTTGACTAGCTTAAAGGAGCAAGAGTCCTTTTAGGATTCAATTTGATTTTTAAATCAAATCTCATTCCTAATGAAATTAAATTACATGCCTTAGTTGTTTTATGGTAGCAGGACTCTTGAGATTCGGCTGCTATATTTGTGTAAACCGAATCATAAAAAAAAATTCCCAATTGAAAAGGTGTGGGCCATGAAATGGTGTGCGTCCAAGCACTGGGTCTTCGTGCTTCGCCCATCTATCACCATTAAGTGGGGTCAAACAGACACGGGTCATAACAACATTGTTACAAGCAAATAGTGAAAGGAACTCATCATTACCAATGGGTATATGAAAATTGCGAGGTGTGCAAACGGATTGGTTCGTGACGGGTTTAGAGTAAACTTGAACATGACTTGATTTCCTTGACTCGAGTTTGACCTAACCTATTAACTTCTAAACCTTGACTTGAATTTGAACATGTCCTCTTAAAAATACTCTAACTTGAACTTGACTTATAACCGACCTACTAGTTAGACCTGAGCTCAAACTTGAACCTGCATCCAACCCAAACCCATCCTAGAACTGACATATATAATTGCATTTTCAGGTTTGGACTTATATATATATATATATATATATATATATATATATATATATATATATATATATATATATATATATATAGGACCGGGATGGTACCCACAAGAGTAGTGCCGCATTTTGGTGCTACTCATGAGTCAATTGGGTGCCATGTCACATTCAACCCATAGATCGGGTGGCAGGACAACTTGCCCAAGCATGATAAAGTATCATGTTAACAAAATGAAAGTAACCATAATTGAAAATATGATTAAAGTTGGAAAAAAAAATCAATGCACCAAGGTTGATGGATGTCACCTTATATTTGATCTATAATTTGAAGGGCAAGATTTTAAAAATTATTTTTTTCAAAAAAAAATGACATACCATGTAACTGTACACCTCAAATGAATGTTGTTTTGGAGGTCACATGCCATGTGGCACATGATCTAACCCACATAGGTAGCGCTTGGGCGCTACCTCGCTGGTCGAGCCATTTTTTCCTTATATATATGAGAGCCGGGTTTGTGGGTTCACTTGGCGCCCAATTAAAAGACCAAGACTGGGTGCCACAACAATATGCCCAAGGACGACAAAAACATTTTAAAAAATAAAATAAATAAAATATTCATTGTCGAAAATGTGGCCAAAGGTCATAAATTTCAATCCATCAGGCAAACTTTGATTAGGGTTTTGAAGGGAAAAAAAATATGAAAAATCGTTCTTTCTTAATTATATGCCATATGGCAAGTGACCTCAAAACATGTCTTATTTAAAGGCCAATTTTTCTTTATTTATTTTTTAGTTCTAAAGAGGAATAGTAGTTTTTTTTTTTTGATCTGTAAGCGAGGTTGAGGGGTCCTCTCCCCTTATTATTGCTTAGAAAATATTAAAGATGATAATACATTTAGATTATATCTTTCCTAAGAAGAGAGTGCTACCTATATGAAGTTTCAATCTACGAATTCTACCTGATAACATTGGATGAAAACCTTTTTGCGCCACGCAAGAAGTGACCACAATTATTAGTTTCTCGATAAACAAGGTTGACAGTCACATTTGAAAAAGACCTCATGCAATGAATCACACAATCAACCGAGTGGCAGCTTCTCTAATCCGGTTGGCAAACTTTATTTACCCACTGCACCACCTTTTGACAATTTGATTCTACAGTGATGGTTTGAAGTCCTCTTTCTGAAGCAATTTGTAAACCAACTAAAAGAGCATGAAGCACACATTCTTCCACTATCTTACATGTTGAAGGCTCCGAAAACGCTTCCACCATATCACCTCTCGAGTCTCTAAATACACAACCAATTCCTGATATACCTTCACTGATCGAGGTATCAACGTTGAGCTTAATTACGTCACCTGGGTAATTCCAAGAGCAAGGAATAGGGGTAGATTTTTCAAGAATTAATCGCCAATCTCCCACATCTTTGAATCTTATCATATCAACTTTTTCAGCAACACTATTGACAATATTTCGTAACAAACTTCTTTTATGAAGTTGTTTATCTTAAAAAATTCTCGTATTTCTTTCATACCATATATGCCATATTGTGGCATAGAATATATTTCGAATTACTGTACTTCTAACACTTTCCCCACAAGCCTTATTCACGCATTCATTGAGTTCATCATATAAATTTTAGATATTACATGGTATCAAACCCAATCTAGACTTTGGATCGCCACATCCAACAAGTGTAGCCACACCTGTAGAACAAATGAGTTATATTTTCTGAATGATTTCAACACAATACACATCGAGAAGGAATATACATTCCTCTCCTAATGAGATTGTCCATAGTCATGAGGCTGTTATTAATAGCCATCCACGTACATAATGCTTACTTGGGAGTGACATATGAATTTCAAAGAAAATTGGCCCACTCGACTTGAAGATTTTGTTGCTTGATGGATATCCATGCTGATTTTAAAGTAAAATTTTCATCATTTGAGAGATTCCAAACCAACTTGTCTTCCTTGCTGAGATCGGGATAGGATAAACCATGGATAGAATCCCAACGCATTACTTACTTTTGCATCGATAGGGAATTCAGATTGATATATTAGTCTTCGAGTAAATTTCGGAATCAAAGCTTCCCCTTCTATCCAAGGGTCAAACCAGAAGCTCGTATTCATACCATTTCCAAGTGTAATACTAGAATGTGTAATCACCACATCTCTAGCTTGGATGATGCCTCTCTAAGCCTATGAAGTATCTCTAGACATAGAGCACAACCAAATAGACTCATTTTAAACATATTTTGCTTTCATTCCCTGCACCCACAAGGAGTTTTCATTACTAGCAAGGCTCCAAAACAGCTTTGCCAATCCCTCAAGATTTCAATCCTTTATTTTATGAATTCCAAACCCCCCCTTCATTTTTTGGTCTATAAACTTTACTCCAGTTTAATGGGTGAAACGATTGGCCAAGGGATGGTCCTTTCAATAGAAATCGGGCAAAAATATTTTCAGTTTCCCTCACAGTCCATTTGGGTATCAGAAAAGCACCCGTCCATTACACTTGAAAGCTTGATAGAATTGAATAGATCAATTGGAGCTTACCCGTGTTAGACAATAAATGACCTTTCCAACTTTCCAGTCTTGCCTTAATTTTATCAATCAATGGCATGTAAAGTGAATGAGACATCCTGGACGAAAACAATGGCAGCCCTAGGAATTTGATCGGCAAATCCCCTTCTTTGAACTTTAATACTTGGCGATCACTGAGCACGCCTCCCTAAACACGATAACACTCTTATTATCATTCGCAAGGAGCCCCTAGATATCATGATACTTGTTGAGAAGTTCTCGAATATTTTGAGCCGGCATATAATCTTCTCCTTGATATAAAAGAACATCATCTGCAAACGAAAGGTGAGAAATACAAGGTCCATCCAACAGTGATAGAATCCTAATTTTCTTTTCTTCCACCATTTGTTTAATTAAGGCTGAAAACGCTTCCATAACCAAAATGAAAATAAGAGGTAAAAGCGGGTCACCCTGTCTTATTCCACATTTGCTTCTGAAGAAGTCATGAGGAGACCCATTAACAAGGATTGAGTATGAAGGGGTAGTAATGCACTCTTTAACCCAATCATTCCATATCTCATCAAAACCAAGTTGCCTAAGGATATCCAAAATGAAATCCCATCTTACTCTATCATATGTCTTCTTCAGATCAATCTTAACACACAAAGCCTTGGGGCCACTCTTAAGATAAAATTTTCAGACTAATTCATATGCTAGCAGAATATTTTCAGTAATTCTTCTGCCTTCGATAAATGTTGATTGATTCAGACTAATTAGCGTTGGGAGAATTTTGGCCAACTTGTTAGCCATAACTTTAGTAATCACCTTGTAAACAAAGTTACACAAGGCAATTGGACGAAACTTATCAATAGTGTTAGCATATTTCTCTTTTGGAATCAATCTAATAAAAGTAGAATTTAAAGATTTCAACATTCTCCAACGTTTAAAAAAATTGCTTATGGCCAAACAGAAATCATCACCAACAATGTCCCAAAAGTTGATAAAAAACTCCGTAGTAAAACCATTAAGGCTAGGAGCTTTACCAATCGGTGAGTTAAACACCACACTTTTAATCTCATTATTAGAGACCATTTGAGAGAGCAAAGCAGCCTCACTTCTTTCAAGAATTCTTTTAAACAGAATGCTCATAACATTTCCGCCACTAGAGGGGGTAAAAATGTTCTGATAGTGACTAATAATAAAATTCCCAATCTCCTTCTGATTGACAAGTCTATGACCCTAATCATCCTTGAGCTCATACAAGCTATCCATGGAAATTTTGTTTTTAACTGATGCATGAAAGAATCTAGTGTTACGATCATTCTCCTTAAGACAAAAAACTTTCAACTTCTAGGAATAAAAACTCTCTTCGTTTTTCAGTTTCATATTCGAGCAATACACCGCTTCCTTCTCCTCTATGGCAAGATTCGAGTTCAACGAGTCTTGTTGAATCTTTTTTTGAATGTCATTCACTGAGTGCCTGACATCAAACACTCTAGAATGAATGGATCCAACTGAATTTTGTTCCGTTCCTTGATAGCAAGCTTCACATTTTTAAGTTTATGTTGTAATCGAAATAATTCTGTACCGGGCACCTATATGCTCCAAGCAGCTTGAATGATCTCTTTAAACCCTGCTTGATGCGTCCACATCGAGAAGTATTTGAATGGTTTAGGGCCATCCACGTTTTCATGCTTCATTCTAACAACTATGGTCGCATGATATCAAATTTCAGCTGGCAAATATTCAGCAATCACATTCGGCTGTGATCTTCTCAATTCCTCATTAATCAAAACCCTGTCAAGCCTACACAGAAATCTTCTTGCCACAGTAGAACGATTAGACCAAGATAGAGTATTGCCAATTGCACGCATGTCCATCAATCGGCATCCATCTATGCAATTATTAAACTCTTCCAAAATTCTTGTTGGAACGACACATCCCCCAACTTTCTCCTTGCGGTGTCTAATACAATTGAAATCACCAATAACCATCCACGGGTTTGTGACTGACACACATATATTAACAAGGTTCGCCCATACAACTCTTCTGTCCGTAGCTAAGTTCAATGCATATATATATATATATATATATATATATATATATATATATATATATATATATATATACATGGCTGTAAGATCAAACATACTTCTATCCGCAACATTTTTGATGCTACAGTGTATCAGTTGGTCAGTTTCCGAGACCACCTGTACATTGTATTTGCATGGATCCCACAAAATCCATATTCTACCTAAGGAATGCGAGTTGTAGTTGTGGTGGATAGCTTCCCAAGATCGATTCAAATTTCTTGATAATTTTACAAAAATCTCTCAATCTTAACTTTTGTTTCCACCAAACACAGTAATTAAATTTTATTTTCTCTAAGTACTCTTCTAACTTCACTTCTCTTAGTTTGGTGATTTAGGCCCCGAACTTTCCAAGCGGCCACATTCCTAAATCTCCCCGGCTTCGTACCATTGAGATCCAGCTGTTAGCCCATACCTAAATCTCCTTCGTGCTTTCTAAACTCCAAGGGAACGGAGTAAGGCCTAATTAATAAGTGATAGTCTTTCTCTATTGTCAATAAGCATCTCTAATCAGGCTTGCCTTTGGCTTATAGTTTTTTGATACCTTACTTTTCTTTTAACAAATGAAGGTTTCTGAAAGGTGTTTCTTGGATAATTATGATTAACGAGCGGACAATAAAACAGCGGACCGCTTATGTGACACAATTTATGCAAGTGCAGGCTGCTTCCTACATTGTTGGGCGCCACTGCATTGGCATCGCGCTATGTTAGCGATCCGTTGAATGGTCCGTTGTTCTTAGTCCGTCATCAGTGTTCATATTTCTTGAACGATAACATCAAGAAGCAAAAGGTTATGGAAAAATAAATAAGGAAAATTTACAAAATTGACTTTACCCTTTAGTTTCACCTTTCACATAATCGACTAGCATTTTGCTGAACCAGTTCAAGCCAACATAAAATGTTTGAAATGTCTCTCTCCGTAAACCTTTTACTGTTGCGCATAGCTTAAAAATTAAGAATATGCTATTTTCGATATTTGTAAGATGTGAAAGTTGAAACCTAATCTATATATGTTGTCTAATTTGAAGGCCACAATATAAACCATCATAGGAGCCAAAGATCAACACAAAATATGCTCTCTATCTTTATTCATCACAGTCAACTACCAGATTGGCGAGAGGCTCAAATAATAAATCCACTCCAATCACATAGTGAATCGTCATGGCTCAATTACAAAATCATCATGGCTCAAATACGGAATTGGTGTCGATTCATTGAAAAAAAAATAGTACTTTGATCGGTGTCGATTCATTATTTGAGCCTATCATCAAAATCTGGTAGTTGACAATGATGAATCAGATGATAGAGAGCATTGTTCGTGCCGATCTTTGGCACCTATGATTTGTACATTGTAGGTTTCAAATCAGACCCCAAAGATGGGGTTTCGCCAAATTCTTAACTTTTGGACTATGTGCAACAATAAATGGTATTAGAAGGGGCATTGCAAACTTTTTCCGATGGCGAGAACTGGCTGAGCTAAAGCTGGTCGGTTATGTAAAAAGTGAAACTACAGGGTTAGTGCTGGAAAAGGGTAATCTGATAGGGCCCATCATTTCTCAATAAATAATTTTTTTTAAAGAAAATCTTTTGAACTTATTTAAAATGTGAAAAGTTTTCTTTTTTTTTTTTTTTTGGAAAAAAATGAAAATAAAAAATAATTATTTTTCTTTAACTTAAATTATTCATCTTCTTCCCTCTTGTCTTGCGCCAGACCCGGCACGACGTAGGCATTTGACCGCTCACTTGTCACTAATCATCTTCTGCGAGGGTAAATTTTCTTGTATTAATAATTTTTCGTGTTTACATTTTTGGGATAATTAGAGAAACATGCCTCAAAAATAAATATTTTAGCAAAAAGATCCAACCTTAAACTTTTTAGAAAAATGGTGCTTTTACGAATTTTGGAACTTCAAAAAATTGTGAAAGCACATTAAAAAAATGCTTTCACGGTTTTCTGAAGTTCCAAAATCTGTAAAAACTTCATTTTTCTAAAACATTTGAGGTCAGATCTTTTTTGCTAAAATATTTATTTTTGAGGCATTATTTTCTAAAGTGCCCTTAAGTTTTCGCTCTGAAACTCTCCAGTCAGGCAGCTGACATGGCGCTACACAATTATTTGCAAGTGCAGTGAGGCCCCAAACAATACAGGTCGGGGGCTCCCAGTCACATCGCGCCATATCAGCCACATACACTTTGACTGCACAAAATCTGGCTGCCGTCTTTCAATGTTCCATGTGTTAGATGACTGAAGTTTGAACAATACAAGTGATCAAGAATATTAGGATTCGAAAACAAAAAGCACTTGAAATCTTGAATATTAGGCTAAAAAGTAAATTTTTTTTTTGTATATCATAAATAAATAGGATACCTTTCAATCGCTGAAACTTAGGAGTTACGACTTTCTTCTCAAAAATATAAAATACACGATTTTAGGTTAAACAGTGAAAAAAAATTCCTCGAACAAGCTTCACTTAATCTTTAAAATCATGGAAAACATAGAGAGAGTAATGAGTAAACTTGGGTAACGGTGAAGGGTAAAAGCCCAATCACCTACAATAATCGATTCCTGTGCTATCATTTAAATGGTGTGTAAATGATCTTATACCATCTATGAAGTAAGATGTGGGTAACTAACACCGTCAATGTGAGATCATGAATTGAGAGTTTTGAATCATCTGATTTATGTACTCTGCTACCAACCGATGTGTTTAGTTTCAATCACTGATATTAAAAATCATCAATCGGATGATTCACATTCAATTATGGGCATGTATCTTTGGCTAAAATATTTTCTAATGATAAATTGCCATATGAGAAATTTAGATTGATCATAAATGTGCCCCACATGTCACAATAACAAACCAAAATATCAACGGTGTGAGATTAAAATTTTAAATTTAAGGGTGAAAGGCCTTTTAAAGTTTAAACACCTTTTGGTGTTTAAACTAGGTCGGTTAGGACCCATTATCCCAAATTAAAATTTGGGGTCCGGCATGGCTGACTTGACTCAACTCGCGCTTTGCCAGACTTGAGCTGACCTTTTTAGTCGATCGACTTGACCCGATCAGATCAGATGTCTCATGCCCAACCGGACCTAACCCGACAGCTCAAATGTACGAGCCCGAACCCGGGTCGAGCGGTTGGGGTATCGGGTCGACCCCATCCATTGACTGCCCTCTATAAAACAGCAAGAAGTACCAAGGAACAAGACACTGTTAATCACACACACATTTCCCTCTGAGGTTTACTTTCTAGTCACAATGCAGAAAAATAGAAACTTTCATAAAGGTCAAAACTTTTCATGCGTTGGAAAAGAAATCCATATGATGAATGGTTCGTGATGACCCACATCATCATCATCACCATCTATTATCATCATGCATGACAAAACTAGGGTCCATGATATCATACGCATGGGGGACAAAGAGCACGGGGTTCTTAAAAGCGTGGGGATTGCTCTTTTTTTTGACAGGCCACCCTCTCATTCTCACTCCCCTGCCACCCTATCTATAAACCCTAAACCCCAATCTAAAAAAGGCAAAAATAAGACCCTTGTAGGTTTTCCATTAAACCATAAACCCTAATAAAAGAATAGTGGGTTTTAAATTTTGTTGTTTTTTAAGTAAGTTTGATCAGAGAGGAAGTCTAAGACCATAAGCAATCTAACCTTTTTGTCAATATTTGTCTCTCTGCTAACTAACAGTAGTCTCAGATATCTCCTGACCCTTTTGTCCCCCCCTCATCAAAATTCTACGTCTCTCTTAACACCTCCTCTATATACTAAAACCTCCCCTAAAAAGCCTGCCAAATAAACTGGTCACCCTAATAAAATTTAAAGAAAACCACATAAAATATAATATTATTACTATTTATTTTTTCTAAAACCCTAAACCCATCACCAATTAGCATGAGCAGTCATCTTCACCTGACACTTGTACTCCCTCAGTCCCACTCCCCTTAGCATGCTTGGTAGTTTCTCAAGTGCCTTATGCACGGAGCATATTTAATCAGCCATCTGAGCCGTACGTATCAGTTGGCTGAGCTAAGATCACAAAGAGCAAAGCCCTAAAAGATAATATAAGATTGTGATGATGATGATGATAATAATGATAATGATGATAAATGAGCTGAAATTACACTTCCAAGCTCAAAATTTCAAAATTCCGTCGAGGTGAAGTGAGTCAGTTCCAATTTTGTATCACTCAGTCGAGTCGAAACGAAGACTTTTTGTGATTCGGTTGAGTCGAAGTGACTCAGTAGGGTTGACTCAGCCTCACGATTGAAACAGAGATTTTTACAGTGGGATAGTTTGAAAAATAGATTAATTTGATTGGAAAATTGATACGATTTTTTAGGTATGACTCATCAGACGATCCATATTGTTGATTGATCTTGGCACGCAACAGTGGCGGAATTAGGATTTTCATCTAGTCGGGGCGCAAATCAGAGAGAAAAAATTTCAACGAAATTCTCCAGAATTCGTTGAAACAAGGATCGGACGAAACTTTTAACGAAATTTCCTTGATTTCTCCAAAATTGCAAAATTTTCATTAATTTCAACGAATTTAATAAAATTTTGCCAAAATTATAGGATCACGATCTTAAGATCTTTAGTGTCGAAAATTGGGGCGAAAAATAATTTTCATTATTTGATTAAAAATGTCAATAGTATTACTACTTAAATGCATGAGTGAAGAGATCTACTTTGGGAGATGAGAGATAAGTACCTCAGTTTGCAGCCACACATTCTTTGAAAGTGACCACGTCTCAGCCCCTTGAAAACCATTGATTGCTTTGGATTAGGTGATGGAGATTGTTTTTCACCCCAATCTTCCACACAATTGATCTGGAGATAATGTCTCACTTATCAGACGATCCATTTTTTATTCCGTGTGTTAAAGTTCCCAATGACTCTAATTCACGTTTGAGTAGGATGTGTGCCATATGGTGTCAAAAGTATGTCATATGACTTATGAAATTTTTAGAAATTTGTGACACATGAAATGAAAATGGACTGTCTGATAGGGGAGACATGATCTCAAGATCTATTTTGTGGAAGATAAGGGTGAAAAACAATCTCCATCATCTGATCTGAAGCAATCAATGACTTTCAAGGGATTTGAGATGCGGGAGCTTTTAAAGAATGTGTGAGCGAAAGTGAAGATACCCAAGAGAAATTTAATGAACAAAAATAGGTGCTTAGTTGAGTAATGATGTACTTTATTATTTGCAACTATATATTTAATCTTTATAAATACGTGCAGACACACTTTTGGGGATGTGTGTCATGTGAAATCAACATGTAATTGTATGATAGATGTGTCATGATCTCAAGATTTATTGTGTGGAAGATTGAAAAAAAAACAATCTCCATCGCCTAATTCAAAGCAGTCAACTTTTTTTCTTGGGAGGGGGATTGCCAATTCTTCACAAACGCCATCCCTTAAAAAAAATGATGAATCTAATATTAAATCTCATGTGCTATTCACGTATAGATAGAGATTTTATAGGAATATGAGATTCATGGAGGAAAGAAGGGACAAAATTATATAAGATAGGTATCATTAAGCTTTAGATTTTTTATTTTTAATTATATATGCAAATAAGAATACTTTGTACATTTAAAAATACTCTAAAAGACAGAAAAGATACAAAAGACATATATACGATAAGTAAAAAAGATTTGTACGCCGCAGCTTGCAACGATATTATATTGCGCAAGTACCATCAAAGATGATATTGGTTTTCATCTCTATCACCATATGCGTGATAACGAGGAATGATGATGACCGTCCAATTAATCAATTAGAAACCTTTGCTATAATAAATACATTGGTTTGGATCAAGGGCATATGCGCCCACGGATCAAAAATTCGATTTTCGTTTCGATTTCAGTGGGGATCAAAATCGAAATTTCCGTCAAAATCTTCAACACAAAACAGGAAAACCAAAAATATGAGTTATCGTTTCGGTTTCGATGGGGACCGAAACCAAAACATTTCAGCCGAAATTTTGAATCATGCATGCACCAATTGTGGAAGAGATCAGTAGCACCATCATCTTTAATTTTTTTCGGTACACAATAACATAAAACTTCAGTTTTTTTACTAATTTTCATTTCCTTTATTTACAACTTTAAATTTTTCCTTTTCAAATGAGGTTTCACATGCTTAAACCGTGATTGCCTCCATCAAGATCATTTTCCCTCTCGTCTTTGACACAATAATCTTAAGATTATGAGCCTACCATCATACCCTTAGATTATGTTTCTATGCAACACGCATTCAAAAAAGTGATCTACGATTTGATGTATGCCGACAATCATATGTTCATCACTTTTCATAATGTGTGCAACGTGGAATCAAAAGCAGACCCTTATTATAGGACCATGATCTCCACATCTATGACTGAAAAATGATCTCTATTGTAATTATTTGAGAAGGAAGAATCTTGGGTTGAAAATAAAATTACCTCTTTTCTCATTAGTCAAAATTAGTATATATACCTTTAAGTAGTATATTATTATAAATAATTATAATAATAATTTTCTTTAAAGAAAACTAGTTGTAATAAAAGCTATTGAGCTAAATGATCTAAGAAGAAAAACAAGGGCTTTAATAATAATAATAAACATTTAATGATAATAATAACATGTCGGCAGTCCCAAAAATGGCGATGACACATTGCTTTCATGTGGATACTAAGCCAAGATATGCCACAATAATCCACCCCCAATCATAGCCACATATACACACGTGTCTGCCAAGTGGACAAACATCTCTTTTGTGCTCTCTATAGCTTCCTAGTTAGGGCATTCATGGCCGAAAACTTAGCCGCGCATGGAGGTTGACTTTATGATTATCAGGCGTGGCACCAAGCTCATATCACTACAGTCTATATGCTGGCATCATCTTCTCATTTTTTATGAATATGGTTTTTAAGTGATCTTACACCTTTAAAATAAGATTTTTTTTATCTCACACCATTCAACTGTGATTTATTATATGCTATACATTAGACTGGTATATAGGAGATAGCAAAGCGGCAAACCATTCGCTGGTCCACTTTAGTGGGGCCCAGCAATGCAGTCTGTTGTTGGTTTGTTATTTTATTGTCCGCTCATTATAATTTTCTTATATATATATATATATCTATGATTAATCTAAATTGTCTGAGTGGCAATCTATCATAGGAACATGTCTAAGCTCAAAGAAATATGTCCATAAGTAGATGTGAATCATCCGATTGATGAACTATAATATCAAGCATTAAAATTTAAAACTACAAATAATATTATAGTACACAGATCCGATGGTTTAAATCTCCCTAAAAGACCAATTTTGGGTATGGTGCACTTGAAGCAATGATCTGTCACTTTGATGGTATAGATCACCATATCTTAAACCATTGATGGTGTAAGATCATTTGATCACCATTTTGGTGTTTCAGTGACAGTCAAGTTGGGTAAAGGTAGCCTCGTATTATGGACCAGATAACTTACGTGGTCCACACTACTTTGCATCCACGTAGCGCCTATTCACATGATCAGATGTCATGGAGAGGAGCAACTCCATGATTACAATTATTTTCTAAAAAAAAATTAAAATTTAAAATAAAAATCATGCGAATGAGAGAGAATTTCACATATAATAAAGGGTAAAATCACATTTGATTTTACTTTTCCTTGCTCATTTCCCACCACCGTTGACGCCATTGACTATGTAGTATTATAAGTTCTATTTTAACTATATTTCACAAAATGGGTATGACCATCAAGCCGCTCTTATCTATGACACCCGATCATAAGATTAGTTACCGTGTACGTCACTATAAAAAATAAGACTATTAGCTGTAATGTTTTGCAGCCAAAAAATACCGCTATTAACTAAAATATTATTAAGATTATTAGCGGCAAAAGTATTAGCAGTTGTTCTCTGTTAATAGCGGCAGTTTAAAGCAGCTGCTAATAGTCTTACTTTTTGTAGTGTGTGGACAAGTTACCTAGTCCATGGTACTAGGCTACCTTTTTCCATTAATAAATTATATAATATATTTATTTTTTATTGAGATCAACATACCCTCATAAAGTGACATTTTGATAAACAAATCAAGGGCAACCTTGTTGTATTTGAATCAGAGCCCTTGAAAAGCCATGATTTTCGTGATCATGACTCCTTTAGAAAAATTTGGGATAAATCAAAGTCAAACTTTGACCTTTCCCTAAGACCTGTGTGAAATTTCAAGCAATAATCCCATAAGAATTGTTGGGTGGAAAATTTGGAAAATTATGCCATGAGACACCATCAAGCCAGTAACCAGACCTGACCTCTGATTGGATGGACTTGATTCCATCATGGTCCCTTGACTTTTAACCCTTAAAATATAAAAAGAAATTATAGATAACTCGGAGCTTTTTAGAAAGCCACTGAGTGCACGATTTTGACATCGGCACTGAGAGTTATAGACCCAACCCTAAGGACCAATAAATATGGTCCGATCACCTGAAAAAGAAGGACAAATTTTAGTAATCTATCGATCATGATCAAGTCTAATCACATTTTTGGGTGTCACCACCTGGGAAAGATGCAGTTACCGATACTATTTCACCCAATTTCCGTAGGACTCGAAAATTTGATTGGAGTTGAAAATGGCGAGCGATTTACCACAGAGTGTTCGATATACTTGTGGAAATATCTGTAATTTGAAAGAATGTAGTCAAAATCTTGACTTTACCCCAAGACCTGTGACCATCTAGGCAGTATCAGATCACAGTGACCACTGTGAGGATGAAATATAATGAGACTTGAGTTGACTTGGTCAACCAAGTATTGGATTGGACCGTTAAATGGCCCAAAAGCCTTATTACTAAAATGTAAAATTTTATAAGAACCCGACTACCCGGCCCATGGCCCGATAAGACTTAGATGATTTTCTACCCTATATATAGACCAACCCAAAATGTTTTAAAAAGAAATTCTTAGAGGCACCCCATGAATAGTGATGGCACCTGCTTATGGGCCCAAACCTTGAAATGGCCCGCATACTTAGAATTGGATCTAGTAAAGACCAAACTAAATAGGGAATGACCTATGGACCTTGAACCTATATATTTGGATTTTCCTAAGTCCAAATACCCGACTCAAAGACCTGACATGGACTAGTGTTTGGCCCCTGGGGCTCAATCACTAAAATAAATTTAATAAGGTTATAACCCATTGTACCCAAGACCCAAAAGAGTCTTTAAATAAGAATGGAATAGACCCAAAGACCCATATTCGAAAAACATAAAATGAGTAAATACCCTCTTGACCCGCTGGTGAGCCTTATGTTGCTCAAACAAGAAAGCTGACCAAAGTCATATGATATCCATCTAAAATATTCCAAGACCATGTGAAGGTCGATCACATAGGATGCTTACTTGATATACTTCTAAGCCGTACATAAGATACTCCTAGGATAATTACACTGGAAGCATACTAGAATATCCCTTTAAGATACTTGTGGGATTAAGAAATATTGATCCAATGATGAGTAGTCAATCAATTGACTTAACTCAAATAACTTCGTAGAATTATTAGAAACAGACACCCTGGTGCCCTAAATTTTGATTAGAAATGATTGAGTTTCTTTTATCGATGACGATAAATATAAATCCTTATTGGACTCTAAACTGAGGGAACACTTAGTATAAGTATAAACCAACGGGATCCTTCCTTATGATCAAGTCACGAAACTTGAAAACTCGAATTTAGACTTTTGATTTGAATGAATTGCTTGAATTGTTATTGATTGATTGATTGATGGATCTGATTGATAGATATAAGTCAGTGACATACTGGAATTGGAACCCAAAATGGAAGCTTGAACTTAAACTTAAACTTAAGCTTGAACTTGAGCTAGCACTTGAACTTGAACTTGAATCTTGAACTTAAACTTGAACGCGAAATGGGTGATTAAAGCATTCCTTAATCGCAATAAATAAATGCCTCATATTTATGCAATGAGAAAACATGGCATGAATTTCAAATCACAGATCAGAGATCATGGGAAAAGTATGACTAGTTCCCATATCTTAGAATGATGATCGAATTCACAAAAGTAAGCAAAGACAAGTAAACAATAACACACCAGGACATCTCAAGGGACTTCCAACCACAGATCTAAACCATGAATGTATACCTCATATGAGAATCATTAGATCCTAAAACTTTAGAAAATTAGTCAGACATTACTATGCAAAAATAAAACATAACTGAATTGAATATCAAATAATGCATTAAAATACCCATTTTATTCTTCGAACAAATCCAATGTATGCTCGATTTACTTGCAACAATCTTTTCTAAGAAAAATAATAACTACTCTACTCTCTAAAAGCTAGAAAAATGGAGAAAAGAGTGCTAGAAAAATGAAGAAGAAGCTTAGAAATGTCAAGACGGCTAGTAAAATGAATTCCCCTAACTCTAATTCTAATTCTCCCTTCAATAGGGTCTTGGTTTGAAACCCTAAAACCCTAAGCTCGGTTGATCGACTCCAAAATTTGATCGATCAATTTTTGAACCGAGCTCTGTTGCATTTCAATTCACTTAAAATCGATTGATCGGTTTCATAATTCAATCAATCGATTCTGGATAGAGTCTGCTACGAGATTTCTTCATTTAAATTCGATCGATCAGTTTTAGAGTTCAATCGATCGATTCTGGGCAGACTCAACTACGAAATTTCTTCTTTACACTTTGATCGATCAATTCTAGATTCGATCGATTGCTTTTCCACAGATTTATGTGTTTGATGCCATCTTGGTTCTACAGTCTAGCGTATATTGTCTTTATACTCCTTTGTACTCTTGAATTGATCTAATGGTCAGAATCTCCTGAAATCATTGAAACTCTACATAAACTGTTAGTTTACTATTATCGGATGGCTAAGTGTATATTTTAGGGTGTGAAATGTGATCATATATCAACACTTATATATATATATATATATATATATATATATATATATATATATATATATATATATATATAAGAGCTGGTTTCGTCCTTCATGAGACGATGGTCACCGCCCTCCAAGGTCCACATGGAGGTTCATAAGGCACTCATAACTCTGCTTGGGTGCCATTTGGGGCACATAGATATTTTTTTAAAAGGAAAAGTCAAAGTTTGACTAATTTAAGTGGTTCATGTTTTACAGCTAAAAAATACAGAGGAGATGAAACTTTAATTTTTTTCTACAAATGATCTAAGCAATGCACCGAAGCTCCACATGGCATCGAAACAATACTTTGAGTACCACGTGGAACCTTTGAGGACGATGACAGTCCTCCATGGAGGAACGCCTTTTCCTATATATGTGAAGGTAGTTTCACTCTATTTTTGAGTGCTAGATCACGTGCCACATGATCTAAAAAACAACACCCATTTTGAGAATTAATCTTTAAGGCTTTTCTACGCTTCAAAGCATAGGTCTATAGACGACACCCACCCACCCTAGTGCTGTGGTGCATTGATTTTTTTCCAACTTTAGTTACATTTGTAGCAATGTATAAGAACTCTTTTCTTTTCCCTTTTATTACGTGGTATCTGATTGAGCTTGGGCAAGTTGTTGTGGGACCCAATCTTTGAGTTGAGTGCCGCATGGTGCCACCTGACTCATTAATAGCACCCCGACCCTATGTATATATATATATATATATATATATATTATATATATATATCAGAAAAGGGTTCCGTCCTCCAAAGGAGGACGGTGAGCGTCCTCCAAGAGCTTACATGGAGCTCCATGTGGCAATCGTAACACTATTTTGATGCCACATGGAGCACAGGTGCATTGCTTAGATCATCTTTAAACAAAATAATTTGAAAATTGATCTTTACAATGTATTTCGTTGGCAATAAAATTTGTACCGTTGAAATTAGTCTAAGTTTAACTTGTTCTTTAAAATTATTATTTTTTTATTTTTTATATTGATCTAAACAATGCACCCATACTGCACATAGCACCCAAAATGTGTTTTGAATGTCATGTGAAGCTCCATGTGCACCTTCGAGAACGGTCACCGTTCTCCAGTGGAGGGCCTAGCCAACTCCATATATATATATATATATATATATATATATGGGAGCCATTTAGGTCTTCCAATGGAGGGCGTTGAGTGGTGACCTTCCTCCAAGATACATGTGGAGCTCCACGTTGCATTTAAAATATATTTTGGGTGTCACGTGGAGTATGAATGCATTGTTTAGATCAATTTTAAAAGAGATAATTTCAAAAAAATATTTTTAAAGCAGAAGTAAAACTTGGACTAGTTTTAATGGTCCGAATTTTATTGCTAAGGAAGTATATGGTATAGATGAGTTTTCAAATTATTATTTTTTCAAAGATGATCTAAGCAATGTATACCTGGGCTCCATCTGACATCAAAATAGTGTAATGAGTGCTACAGAGAAGTCCATGTAGGATCTTCGAGGATGCTCACCGTCCTCTATTAGAGAACGGAACCCTTTATATATATATATATATATATATATATATATATATATATATATATATATATATATATATATATATATATATATATATATATCGTAATATTATTTTGATGCGACATGAAGCACAGATATACATTATTTAGATCATCCTTAAAAAAAATAATTTAAAAACTCATCCGTAACATGTATTTCCTTAGTAATAAAATTCGGACCGTTGACGCACAAAACAAACAGTGGTTGTCATGTTTGAGCTTTGGTGATTGCTTAGATAATCTTTAAAAGAAAAAAAAATTCGAAACTCATCTTCGATCACTCTGTTAATTTTTTGAGCCTTCCAATCTGTACTTATTAGTTCATTTTTTAATTGTGATTTAATTGTCTTTTAAATCAACTTAAGCAATGCACACGTAGTACACATGGACCTTGAAGGATGGAATCGGGTTATATATGAATATATTTTTATTATTATTAAGCGAGAATGGCAGAAATAGGACCAAGACGGAAATATTAGATTTTTTAATAAATAATTAATGAGTACTTTTATTTGTAACCATGATTATGAATAAAAATCTATGATTGCAAATAACGATATTATTATCTATGATAAGATATTCTATGATAACAAAATTACCCTCTCGTTTCGCTCTCTCAATTTGTCATTTTTAAACATCTCACTTCCTCTCTCCACGTGGATAGCATGTGGCCATGTAATAATAATAATAATAACCGATATTATTATCTCCAACCGTTAATACTAGTTAATCATGTAAGGGGTGAGGACCACTGCCACAATTAAGAGGCGTTATGACTTACGAGCTCAAAGGTAACCTTGGTCCCCCTCCACTAAATGTAGTAAAATTTATATTGGTTGCTGCTTGCTAGAGTTAGAAGAAAGATTTTGTAGTAGAATCATATGTAGTTTGAAATTTTAGTTGGTTTTCCACCATAGATTTCAGTACATTTAGAGAGAGAGAGAGAGTCTAGATGTACATGGCCCCTAGCTAGAATTAGGGCTTTGAATGAGTCGGGTCAGGTTGGGCCAAAATTTTGTCTGCTCCATTCCCTCAAGGGCCCTGATCCAATATGATGGTACACCCTAACCTAGTCTGATGGTTCAAGTGTTGAATATTTTTAATATTTTAAGTTTTTGTTTTTTTGGACTATTGTGAATAGTCTCATACCGGGTAATTAAAACTCTTTTAGGGGTTTGGGTTATAATATGTAGTATTGGCTCAAGGCTTGTAGTCTTTACCCAGGGTGCATCGAATTTTGTGGCTTCTACTGCCATGTAACCCATCAGTCACACACACGTGCACGCGCACCGAGCCGAGCTGGGCCGGGCTGGGTTGGGTACGTGGCGTGGCGATGCGGTGCATTTATAAAATAAATTTTTGGACAAAAGAAAAACTAACCGTGTTTTATCATTTGTATTTAAATTTAAAAAATCTATTGTTGTAACCGTTGTGTCTAAACGGATCTTTTTTAACCGTTATGTCTGATCGGTTACTATAACCGTTTCGTCCAATCGGTACGGTTGCATCTCTTGATTTCTATAAAAGGGGATCCGAGGTCTTTCTTTTATTCACTGGATTTTCAACTTTTCTGTTTCACGAATTCAAAATTTGCTTCAGAGTTCTTTCTTAAGCGATATTTGGTGTTCTAGTTGCGTGATCAGATTCACCAAATCTGATCACAAGAATATGCTACCGATTCGTTGTATCCTGGAACCGATTTGCCGGTAACCTTTTGGTGGCCACTTGATCATAGTAGTAGGGGCAAATCTCGGTTTAAAGACAACGAATTACGACGTGCCTCGAACCGGATCTGCATATTTTCGTTCTAATATTTATCTTCTTTTGCAACCTGAACCTATTTATCTAACAATTTTAAATCGAGATTTATGGCTCATATTCCGTCCTCCACTTCTGCTCTACTGAATGATAAGATTCATCCAGCGCTGCCTAACAACATCCACAAGTTAGACAGTTTTGATAGTTCGAATTTCAAACGGTGGCAACTGAAATTGCATTTTCTGTTAACCACACTGAAAGTTGTATATGTTATTATAACTCCATGTCCGACTATTATCGAATCATCCACCCTCGCTGAAGGCCGTAAAAAGCATAAATAGGACGATGACGACTACACTTGCAAAGGCTACATTTTGAATGTACTGTCGGATTCTTTGTTCGACGTCTACCGCACCTACGACACTTCGAAGGAACTCTGGGATGCACTCGAGAAGAAATATAAAACTGAAGATGCAGGGTATAATTCTTATATTATCAGTCAGTTTTTCAATTTTACGATGGTTGATGATAAACCTATTCTTAGCCAAATTCATGATTTTCAAGTTATTATAAATTATATGGTTGCTAATGATTCTCATTTCGATGAGGATTTTCTGATTGGTACGGTAATCGCCAAGTTGCCTCCATCATGGAAAGATTACTGAAAAATCTTTAGGCATAATAATAAGAAGGTTTCTATGGAAGATCTTCATTTACGTATTGAGGAAGAATCCCGAGTTAGGGACAAAACAGAATATCACATTGATATAAAATTAAAGGTACACTTGGTTGAGTTTAAGTTTGTTAGTGAACCGTCCAAGAAGAAGAAGAGTGGATATTCTCATTCCAAAGAGAATAAGAAATTCGTCAAGGAGAATATGTGACAGCCCGGATTTCGGCACCCCGAAACCCGTGCCATCAACACGATCATCTTGACCGTGCCCTTAGCTAAGCACGGAACACTGGTATATCAAGCATCAAAAGTACTATAATGAAATTGCGGAATTTAAATCTATATTAATTAACTTTCCAAAAGACAGTTCTACCCTCATGCCTCTACATGAATGGAGAACCGATCCGAACCATCGATGATAGAAATCATCACGGATGGTTCGTCCCAAAAGAATAATCCAAAACCTTATATACATGGTTTTAACAAAATCAAGGCTTGACATACCAAGCCGTACAAAACTCTCTGTAAAATCCCTCAAAGTGGCACAACGGAGTCCTCTAGAAGAAGTCCTCTGGAGGTGGCTCCAACTCTTCGCCGGCCGCAAGATCCGACTCACGATCGGCGTCTCAAGCCGCGATTGCTAATAGTGGACTGCGACGATAGTCTATAGGGTGAGCTACATCCTAGCTCAATAGGAACAAACATCACGAACATATAAATTATAACTCACATATATTCTATGATATGTCATGCATGATGTATCTATGATTGTTGATGAAACAGTTAAAAAGCATTTCGTTTCTTGTTGATTACTTATATTTTCATTTGCTCATGAATAATGAAAAGGCCTAAAGCAAAACTTAAACTTTCAACTTAAATAATCCCAGCAATATAGCATCGAGCCCCAATGAGATACACTTCATCGTAATCTTTATAGACAGCTTTTAATGTATTCCACAGGAATACCATACAGACTCCAAGCCCTTTCCACGGGGATTGGTGGCGGGTTTCACTTGTCTCAATCAACACCGGGTGTGCTTACTATACGGATAAGCCTCGACCGCCTCACGGTTTTCGCCCGTATCGGTCACGGATATCCTGCCGTGTCGATCGTGGATATCCCGCACGTCGGTGGGGTAACCTATCAAACCTCAAATAACAAAAAATATGATTGCCTTACATATAGTTATTCACCGTGTAAGTGTGCTATCATATATCGCTTAGGCCCTATCAAACATGATTCAATCTTTGGATACATCCTCAGGATGTATCCATTTACTTGCATCACACCGATGCTCTTGTCTCTTCTTCATCCCACAGGGATGGCTCATTCGTTACTCTTATGAATATCACGCACACACGCTTTTCACAATTCTTTAAGCGAAAATGATTGAATTGAAATCTATATCACTATACATGCTCTTGTAAAATAAAGTACATGTTCAGGTGTTCCCTACCTCAAGTCTTCACTTGATCAATGCATCAAGGTCCCACGTGGCTCCTTGTGCACTAGTCCACACGCATACACCTATGGTACCATATCACGTGAAACACATCACAAAGGATGCAATAAAGAAGGTATAAGATCCCCAAGAATCTTAAAGTCAAACCAAAAGTCAACATAGTTTACTACACATTAATCGATTTAAAATCGATTAATCGAATCTGATTCGATTAATCGATTTCCAAAATCGATTAATCGAAGGTCAATATCGACATCAATTTCGATTAATCGAAATTCTCCTTTCGCAAAGTCCATTCCCGTCAATAAATGAAGTTTTCATTCGACATCGAATCCAATTTCGATTAATCGAAATTCTTCTTTTCGCAAAGCAAATTCAATGCTCAATAATGAGTTTTCATTCGATTAATCAATCCAATTTCGATTAATCAAATCCTTCTTTTCGCAAAGTAGACCCTCGGTCAACAATGAAGTTTCACAAGTTGATTAATCGATTCCAAATCGATTAATCGAAAACCAAAATCGATTAATCGAAATCCCATTTCGATTAGTCGATTTTTCCTCAAGTCATTTCCTTTAACCCCTGGGGTCCACTGGAGGTTCTCAGTCGATTAATCGATCCCCAAATCGATTAATCGAAATCCGAGGTCGATTAATCGAAATCAAATTCGATTAATCGAAATCGGGGTCCTCAGACCTTTCAACTTCCTGGCCAATTTCGATTAATCGAAACCCAATTTCGATTAATCGAAATTGTCAGATTCAGCCCCTTTCGAGCTGTTCTTCCCAATCTTTTTCCATACCTTTTTCCTCTATTTTTCTAAGCCATTATCCTATGATTTAACCCACATTTAACTGCAACTTAACCCCTATAATCTATGCATCTTATTTACAAAAATCTTACCTTGAATAGATCTCAAGTTGATTTCAAATCTAGGGTTGGAAGGCTAGGGTTCCAGCTTTGGTTTCTAACGGATTCCTTGCGTCAAATCCGGCCTCTTTAATGCTTGAATCCTTCTTCCAATCACCCACAATAACTCCTCTCTTACTCCTCTCTCTTTCTCTCTCTTTTTTACTTCTCTCAACCACCAAAACATGAAAGTTAGGGTTTTCAACCCTTTTTATCTTATCTCTTTTCTCGGTGTGGAGCACATACACACCCATCAGTGTATGCTACTCTACACACTCCTCTATCTCTCCACTCTTCTACACTGGTTCACACATCACATTCGCTCACCTCACCCTAAGTTCATCAAGGAACTATCTCATGGTCAAACCTAAGACCAATCGGACACGAATCCCGAGGTCATAGTTCAACGAGATTTTTCGGGCTATTACAGAATAAGACCATGGTACCGAAGAATGGTGGTTGCTACCACTGTGGGAAACCCAGACATTTCAAACGAGATTGCCGCCTCTTCAAGAAGTTGAAGAATCAAGCGAATGCGGTGAAAGTGAAAAATAACTTTGTAGCCGTTCTTTCGAAAGTCAATCTGATTGGTAACATCAATGAATGGTGGATCGACACCGGTGTCACAAAACATGTATGTAATAATCGTGACATGTTTGGGACGTATTACAAAGCTGATGATGATCAAGATCTCTTCATGGGGAACTCATCTACGACAAAGATCATAGGACGTGGAAAAGTGAAATTAAATTTTATATCCGGAAAAGTCGTTACACTTACTGATGTGCTCCATGTACCCGATATCCGCAAGAATCTCGTTTCGGGTGGTTTACTGATCAAACATGGTTTCAAACTTGTATTTGAATTGGATAAGTTTATCTTATCCAAGAATGATAAATTTGTTGGAAAAGGATATGTCATGGGAGGCATGTTCAAACTCAATGTAACTAATTCAATCAATAAAATCTTTCATTTTTCTTACTCGATCTCTCTTTCTAATTTATGGCATGATAGATTAGAACATGTTAATTGTAGGTCTATGAAATGCATGGCTAATTTAGAATTAATTCCAAAACATGAATCTTTTAATAGTAGTGTTTGTAGTATATATGCTAAGACTAAAATTACTAGAAAATCTTTTCCTACTGTTATTAGAAATTTATATTTATTAGATTTAATACACAGTGATATTCATGATTTAAATAATGTTCCTACTAGAGGAGAAAAATAATATTTTATTACTTTTATAGATGATTTTTTGAAATATGCTCATATATATTTATTAAATACTAAAAATGAGGCTTTTGAAAATTTTAAGATTTATAAAGCATTAGTAGAAAATCAATTAAATAAAAAAAATAAAAGTCATTAGATCTGATCGGGGTGGAGAATACATGTCAAATGAATTCTTTGAGTTCTGTGAAATTCATGAAATTCTTCATGAGGTAACGGCTCCTTATATGCCACAACAAAACGGAGTTGCCGAAAGAAAAAATAGAACATTAGTAGAAAGGACTAATGCAATGTTAGTTAACGCTAATTCCGATAAAAATTTATGAGGTGAAGCTTTGTTAACTGCTACTCATATTTTAAATAGAATTCTACATAAGAAAAGTTTAACTACACCATATGAACTTTGGAAGAATCGAAAACTTAGTCTAACCTATTTTAAAGTGTGGGGGTGTAGGGCACTTGTTAGATTAGTGGATCCTAAAAGACCTAAGATAGGAATTACATCTATTGAGTGTGCAGTTGTTGGCTATGCACAAAATAGTAAAGCTTATAGATTTTTAGTTATGGAATCTAATGATAGCATTGATAAAAATACTATAATAGAATCTAGAGATGCTATATTCTATAAATCTAAGTTCACTATTCTAACTAATAAATTAAATATTGAAAGTAAAACTTTTGAAGATGGAGAATCCTCTAAATCTAAAGAAGTTATTGAATCTTCAAGTGATGGAGAGGTCATCATTGAACCTCGACGAAGTAAACGTCAATGATTTGAAACTAGTCTTTCAAAAGACTATTATATCTATTTGATTGAAGGAAATAGAACCAAAAGTACGAAGAAACATTTGTGTCTAAATGTATACGATGATCCTATCACTTTTAACGACGCAATGAAATCTAGAGATAGTGCTTTTTGGAAAGAAGATATCAATGATGAAATGGATTCAATAATGGGAAACAAAACATGAAAATTAGTAGACTTACCAGAAGGATCTAAACCCATAGGATGTAGATGAATATCTAAAAGAAAACTTAGAACAGATGGAACTATAGAAAAATTTAAGACAAGATTGGTTGCCAAAGGATATAGACAAAAGGAAGGTGTTGATTATTTTGACACTTACGCACCCGTTGCTAGAATTTCGCTTATAAGACTTCTAATTGCCTTAGCTTCTATACATAAGTTACAAATCCATTAAATGGATGTTAAAACTGCTTTTTTAAATGGTGATTTAAAAGAAGAGGTCTATATAAAACAACCAGAAGGATTTATTCTATCTGGACAAGAAAATAAAGTATGTAAACTTATTAAATCTCTATATGGACTAAAACAAGCACCAAAATAGTGGCATGAAAAGTTTGATAATACCATTACCAATTTTGAATTCAAAACTAATGAAGCCGACAAATGTATGCATTATAAATTTTTTCATAATAATGGTGTTATTATATGTCTTTATGTAGATGATTTACTTATTTTTGAAACTAATTTAGAAGTTATTTTAGAAACTAAAAACTTCTTATGTTCATCTTTTAACATGAAAGACATGGGTCAGGCAGATGTAATTTTGGAAATCAAAATTATAAGAAATGAAAATATGTTAACTTTAAGTCAATCTCATTATGTTGAAAAGATTTTGAAAAGATTTAATTATTTTGATTTGAAATATGCCAATACACCTTTAGATATTAATCTTAAATTGACTAAAAATGATGAACGATGTGTGCAACAGTTAGAATATGCAAAGGTTATTGGTAGCCTTATGTATGCAATGCATTGTACACCGCCTGATATCGCATTTGCAGTAAGTAAGTTAAGTAGATTTATAAGTAACCCTAGTTCTGTTCATTGGAATGCTATTTCGCATGTTTTTAGATATTTAAAGGATACTATTAATTATGGTTTATAATTTTCTGGATATCCTCAAGTATTAGAATGATATAGCAATGCAAGTTGAATTTCTGGTTCGGAAGAATAAAAGTCTACAAGTGGATGGATATTCACTTTTGGAAGTGTTGCGATCTCATGGGGATCAAAGAAGCAGACTTGCATCACACATTCCACTATGAAATCGAAATTCATTGCCTTAGCGGCAAGTGAAAAAGAAGCAGAATGGTTAAGAAATTTACTAATAGAAATTCCAATTATGATTAAACCATTGCCACCTATCTCTATATATTGTGATGGTGAAGCGACACTATCAAAGGCTTATAGTTAAACGTATAATAAAAAAAATAGACATATTGGTCTTAGACATAGCTATGTAAAATAATTACTTAGAGATGAAGTAATCTCAGTAATTAGGGTCAGGTCTGCAGAAAACCTGGCGGATTCGTTTATTAAAAGCCTTGGCAGAGATGAGATTAATAAGACTTCAGTCGGGATGGGTTTAAAGCCATTAAACCTAAACAGTCACTTATGATGGGAACCCTACCTAATATTTGTTTAATCAATGTTTAGGTTCAAAGGGAAAAACAAGTTGTAAATCCGTGACAGCTAAAGAATACTACATTAATGAGAAATAAAATCTCATATACATCCCAGGAAGGGTAGTGTTTCACTTGTAATGGATAAGGGGGGGTAGAACATTGCTCTTAACAGTCCTATAACACTATGTATTGAGATGTTACAGTTACAGGGACATCTCTTATAGGTCTGCCTATATAAGTGTGAAGGTGGAGCCGCTTTCAATGAGACATGTGTCACGGGGTAACTTTTTTCGACACCCGTGCGGCGCCTCGCTGCCGCTACAGCGAGGCCAGCCTAACTCAGATACCAGTTTGTCACAAGGCATAACCTAATATTGGTTATAACGCCTGTGCCACATCTCGCTGCCGCGCACAGTGAGACCTCATATCCTACCATCACTCTGATACCACCCGCCTAGAGGACGGGAACTCCCGCGTCGTGGTTGCCTTCACTCGAGGCAAGCCCACTCAATGCATTGTGTCTACTCGTGACACACATGCCAGCACCTCAGTGCCCCTTGGCTTGTCCAGCTTCACCCTGTGCAGTGCACTAGTTCCTCGCTTAAGACAAAGGCATGCCCTTCTTCATGCCACTCAAGCCAAGCAACGTGTGTGGTCCACGCGACCAACACCCTAGGAGTAGCATGCAACTCTTCATGCTCTCCAAACCAAGCATCGTGTGAGGCCAGCATGACCAGCACACTTTTGCTCCAGGCCCTCAGCTAGTGTGCGCTACTGCGTCCCACATAGCCCTTGAGAGCCCTAGTGAGGCCACCGACCCATGTACACCGCGACGCAGGCACGGGGCCACATGGTAGCCTCACCCCAGGTGACACATGGCATCGCCGCAGCGCCGCATTGCTGCAGCGATGTTCTAGGCCCACCCCTAACCTAGAAAGCACATGCGCTCGTCCCGCAACACAAGGCCCCATGTGTGGGAGAATAGCTCCATAGCTCCCTTCCCCCTATATATGGTCTAAAGACCAACTTAGGCAAAATAGCAGAAAACCCTCAAACCTATTAGTTTGTCATACCCCCATGGCACACGATCTCTTGCCCGTGGCACACACCTATAAAGGTGGTGTCTTGCCATTAAGGGTCACGCATCCCGCATCGCTCACGCCACGAGGCCCTCATGGCCTCATGTCCAACATAGCATCGCATCGCTGTCGCGTCACCATGTTGCAAGGCCCTCATGGCCCCATGTCACGTGCCCTCATGGCACCGCATCACGTCTAAGTCGTGACTGTGTCGCGCGTTAACTTGACACCATATCGGGTCCGTCATTATTGCACCGCGTGCCCTCTTAGCACCGCATCGCGTGCACTCTTGGCACCACATCGCTTGCCATACAAGCTAGATGTCGCATGTCCTCTTGACACCACATCGCGTGCCACCATGGCACCGCCTCATGTGCCTTAGCACTTGGACGTCGCGTGCCCTCTTGGTACCACGTCGCGTGCTCATATGCGGAGCACCGCATTACGTGCCTTATGGCACCATGACGTCGCGTGCCCCCTTGGCACCACGTCGCGTGCTCATACACGGAGCACCGCATTACGTGCCTTTTCTAAGCCTTCACACATCTAGTCACCATACTAGATTGTAGCTTAGTTCGGGTCACCATCGCATCATGCATCAGGGACTCATGCACGCATCGCAGGGCTACCTGCCTCTGCGCCCATGCATGCTACACGGCTAGTTTCCAAGGTCCGCTTGCCTTCTTGCTGGCTAAGTGCCCAGTTCTAAGGTCGTCGTGCCTTCGTGCTGGCGCACAGATTAATGAGGCCGTCACATCCTCCCCGACTCAATAAGGTCAACGTCCTCGTTGACGCAGTATCTCAAGGAAATGGACCATGCCACATCCACCAATTCGATTGTGTCAATGCTCACACTGACACCAAGGCCCGCATCAGTTCCTCGACTTAAAGTCTTTACCCCATGCAAAGCCTATTCCGAGTCACTTTTCTCGTAGTGTACTCCTGTGTTACACTTAGCGTCCCACGCTAAATCAGCCTATCTTCGCTCGTGTGTGGCCCTCGTCACCAACACACATAATATTTGGACCCTCTGGCCCACGTACTCTACTGAGTCCCACATCGCATCCTCATGCAGACGTATACCACCAATATCTAGCCCCGAGGTTTCTCACCTCCTTGCTGGATCAATTTGGTCATATCCACGTGGTTACGCCCTACACTATCCGTTACTATGCCATGCACTGAGCATTAGTGATTATAGCTCACTCTAGTACCTCGACACCACGTGTCTTCACCCAAGAGTTCGCTTAGAAAATTGTGAATTTGAAGCATTTTAGTGCTTCGGTCTATGTAATAGGGGTGTGATTTTTGTCACATTTTTCTCCCCCACTCGATGCGTTGACGTCCTCGTCAGCCTCCGAACTCCTACGTCAGTTCCTCAACACATAATCTGGTCTTCACCGAAGCACACTTGGATCTGAATCGCAGTTAGTGCACTTCACTGCGTGGATTCACAATTCTGTGCTAGTACTTCAACCATGTTCAGTGTCTTCACCCCACGTAGTGTTCTAGCCTACTTGGTCCGGTCAGTGTTTTACCCAGGTATCTTTATATACCAGTTCCTCATACAACCGGAAGCAAGACAATCGTTAGCAACCAAGTTTCCGCAACTCATTGCCTCTCGCAGCTCTCTAGGTTTTCAACAGTCTATCTTCACTCAGGAGTCTACCTTTCATCCGCACGGCCGTCTAGCACCTCAACACCTCTGTGTCTTCGCCCAAGAGTTCGACCTGCGTGTGATCTGTAGAACTCCAGTACTTCAATGTATGTTTCCAACCACGAGAGTGCCATCCAGGCAAATCTTGCAGCTCTAGTGCTTCGATCTAGGCTTATCTCCTTCGATTATAACAACCGATGGAACCCAACTTTATCGGACCTTTAGACTTGATCAACACACAAGCCCTCAATGATCCTGCAGCGCTCTAGTACCTCAACACCTCCGTGTTTTCACCCAAGAGCCTGCCATGAGCACCTTGCTCAATCAATGAAGCTCACTGCTTCTCGCGCTATAGTACCGCGACCTTTGTCTACACCCAATAGTGTGACTCGAGTCACTTCTTGCAACTCGGCTTATGGTCCCTCTCGTAGACCAAAGCTTTCAACGATCACCTGGGACTCACTTCCTCTGAAGATACCCATCTGATTCTCATATTTGCTTCCTCTGAAGTTATACTGGATCACCAGGGACTCACTTCCTCTGAAGATACCCATCTGGTTCATCCATTGGCTTTCCTCTGAAGCCACGCTGGATCTTAGTCCAGCCATCTGTCACTCGTTTACATTATGCCTTATCGTTACACAAGGCAACGAGCTTCTGACCCCTACTCTGGTTCAGTCTAGCTCAAATTAGTTCTCGCGATAGCTCGCTTTACTGTATCATCGATCCTGGGCCCTCGCAACGTATTGATCTTTACATTGCCGCATACCAGCGGTCCAGACCCTCATGTCATATGCCAACGATCGATTTTAAAATCTCAGCTTCTCAAATGAGATTGGAGCAACCAACCTGCTCCTTGCCATCCATGGCAACCGTGCTCTTAGCACCAACGTGATCCAATGTCTCAAGTTGGAGATCACTAGCGTTCGTCCGCCTCGGACTGACCCGCTACTTCAACGTGTGTCACTTGTAGCCAACAAGTTGTTGAATGTGAATGGAGCATCCTACTTGCTCCTTGTCATTTATAGCAAAGGTGCTTCATAGCACCATCGTGACCCAACGTCTCAAGTTGGAGTCACTGGCGTTCGTCCATCCTGGACCGACCCGCTATCGCAACGTACAGCCCTTATAGGCGACAACCATCACAAAACTAGAACGGAGCATCGCCCGTGCTCCATGCCGACATGGCAACGGTGCTCTCAGCACCTGTGTGACTCAACGTCTCATGTTGAGAGTCACCAGCGTCCATCCTACCTCGGACCGACCCGCTAACTCAACGTGTGGCTCACATGGCCAACTAGCGTTGAGTACCTTTTCCGCGACATACAACCCAGCAGTGTTGTCTCTCTGCGTGCGACTCAATCGCATCTCAATCGCAGATGTGCAGCTCTACTACACACAAGTAACTCGGGTTGTCACAAATTTAGAGCGCACCTCATCGCTCTAGCTTGCCAAAGTAGTCCCAATCGGAACGATCGACTACCAACCCATCACGGGTAACTTTTTGACACTTGACAGGCGGTGCCTGTTGCCGCTTCTGAGAGGCCACCTAACTCGAGATTTGTCACAAGGCATAACCTAATATTGGTTATCACGCCCGTGCCACATCTCGCTGCCGCGCACAGTGAGACCTCATATCCTACCATCACTCTGATACCACCCGCCTAGAGGACGGGAACTCCCGCGTCGTGGTTGCCTTCACTCGAGGCAAACCCACTCAATGCATTGTGTCTACTCGTGACACACATGCCAGCACCTCAGTGCCCCTTGGCTTGTCCAGCTTCACCCTGTGCAGTGCACTAGTTCCTCGCTTAAGACAAAGGCATGCCCTTCTTCATGCCACTCAAGCCAAGCAACGTGTGTGGTCCACGCGACCAGCACCCTAGGAGTAGCATGCAGCTCTTCATGCTCTCCAAACCAAGCATCGTGTGAGGCCAGCATGACCAGCACACTTCTGCTCCAGGCCCTCAGCTAGTGTGCGCTACTGCGTCCCACATAGCCCTTGAGAGCCCCAGCGAGGCGCCGCACGGGTGTCGAAAAAAGTTACCCCGTGACACATGGCTTTATCTCATACACTTACGAAAACCAGGGTACTGGCATAGGGCCTAAATGTACTAACCTTCCTTATTGAACACCAAATATATGAA
This sequence comes from Chloranthus sessilifolius, assembly GCA_021018995.1. Taxonomy (NCBI): domain Eukaryota; kingdom Viridiplantae; phylum Streptophyta; class Magnoliopsida; order Chloranthales; family Chloranthaceae; genus Chloranthus; species Chloranthus sessilifolius. Next base: position 121,687,102 of record CM037592.1, read on the forward strand.
ATACGTGTGTGACATAATTCCGATTTATCATATAAGATCGTTAGTTCAAGACTTAGTTTCACTAATGACCTTAACAAACCTTGAATTATTTTTACTAAAATGAAAATTCAAGTCTGTAAGACATTTTCATTTATGCACATATTTCTAGCTTTACTCTGTTTTTTCAATCTTTAAAAATAGTGGGGGATTTTTTGATATTTTAAAAGTCTCGTAACTTTTTATTTAAAATCTTTAAAATAGTGGGGGATTGTTAAATATTTTTAATATTTTAAGTTTTTGTTCTTTGGACTATTGTGAATAGTCCCATACCGGGTAAAACTCTTTTGGGGGTTTGGGTTATAATATGTAGTCTTGGCTCAAGGCTTGTAGCCTTCACCCAGGGGGCACTGAATTTTGTAGCTTCCACTGCCATGCAACCCATCAGTTACACACACGCGCGCGCACGCCGAGTCGGGCCGGACTGGGCTGGGTCGGGTCGGGCACGAGCTCGTGTACGTGTACGTGGCGTGGCGATGCGATGCGGTGCGATGCATTTATAAAATAAATTTTTGGACAAAAGAAAAACTAACCGTGTTTTATCATTTGTATTTAAATTAAAAAAATGTTTGAAATTAAAAAAATCTATTGTTGTAACCGTTGTGTCTAAACGGATCTTTTGTAATCGTTGTGTCTGATCGGTTACTATAACAGTTCCGTCCAATCGGTACGGTTGCATCTCTTAATTTCTATAAAAGGGGACCCGAGGTCTTTCTTTTATTCACTGGATTTTCAACTTTTCTGTTTCCCGAATTCAAAGTTTGCTTCAGAGTTCTTTCTTAAGCGGTATTTGGTGTTCTGGTTGCGTGATCAGATTCACCAAATCTGATCATAAGAATACGCTACCGGTTCGTTGTATCCTGGAACCGATTTGCTGGTAACCTTTTGATGGCCACTTGATCATAGTGGCAGGGGCAAATCTCAGTTTAAAGACAACGAATTACGACGTGTCTCGAACCGGATCTGCATATTTTCGTTCCAATATTTATCTTCTTTTGCAACCCGAACCTATTTATCTAACATCAAGGACATATGCCCGACCCAACCCGAAAAGCTTACTAGACCGAGTTAAAAGTCTAAGAAACCCTCTAGTCTCTTTAACTAAATATAAAATATTAAGTGAACCTGTTATAAATTGAGTTGTCCGGAGCTTTGAGTCAAACCGAGTTGACCTAAGCTGCAGGTTTGGTTGGAAGTTTCATGCCCGACCTGACCTGACCCAACCTGACGGGTCAAGTTTATGTTCTCGAATGGGATAACCGCACGAACTGTCAACAACCCTAGTTAATATTCTCTGTTATTGTTTTTTTATTTTTTTCAAGGGTTTTAATATTTAGAGTAGACTTTATAAATGTTTATACTAGCTAAGATTTTTTAAAGATTTTATTTCTTTTTCTAAATTGCATATACCAATACCAATTCCACAACCAAGATATTAAGCTTTGTATGTAATGCCGAACTTGTATTAGTCCATTTGTAGTAAGAGTAGATCCAACATTGGTTATGGGGTAATGTTTTTTATCTGTTTTTTAGAAAATGATTGTTTATTAATATGAAAATTATTAAAATGTCCATATCACTAATGAAAATGGTCGATACATATCGGTATAAGGTTGCTTTTAGTATCGTAAAATATTGTCTACATATATTATCGCACAATATATTGGAATCTATCATTAGAAACATTATCGATAATTTTCAAAAAATTTCAAAATTACTGAATGACATGTTTGATAATTTGAACCCTAAACCCTAAACCCTAATAAATTTCAATACGTATCGATACGTATTGAATTATCCTCCGACAATTTGGTAGTATTAGTATTGGTAGAGTTAATACATATCAGGAAACTAAGATTTTGATCCATGGATATAACTAGATTATAGCTACGAGCTGAGAAAGTATATATGGACTACTATGTGCACTTCAAGCATCGAAAGTCAAGTTCTGATTGTGATTCAACAGTTCTACAAACTTTTGGAGTTTCTTCTATGTTTCCTGAGCATTGTGCTAACCTGTTAGCAGCATGGGATAGTTTTGAGTTGAAGGGTCTCTAAAGGGTAAATATTAGAAATTTATGGACTTGGTAGTGATGTGTCTTTATGGTCAGAAAGGAACAACAGGGTGTTTAACAGAAAAAGAAAATCGGTCTCTATGATTATGAAGTTTGTCAGAGACTTGGCTATTGATTGGATAAAGATTGGTGCTAAAGTTGGGGATAGTATAGATTAGGACAACTTGCTTGATTAACCTTTTATTTCCTCTTGCATTAGGGAGGGAGCATCATGGTCTTCGGCATTTGATAACCCGGGGTTGAGGTTCTTTATATTTAGAGTGGGGTAGTAATAGGTTCTGGTACAACTTCTTGTTGTCTTTGTGTTCACAGGTGATGTGCAGTGAAATATGATGATATTTCACCCCTAAAGACCTACATTTAGTTACCCGATGAAAGTTATTTAACATGTTTTATATAGTTTTAGTGATTTACAGGCCTGGAGATGTGTTGAGCATGAAATAACCCAAAAGTTCAGAATATAACGTCAAATTCGTGCTATCTTGGATCATTCGGAACTTATCCCGACTTAGAGCTCAATTTGAACCTTAAAGATGTTAGATTCAGAAAATTGTCAAAACCCAAAAGTTGTAGCACTTGTCATCAACTTTCCAACGCCATAAGAATCGCCTTAATCCGACTTCGGGATAGAAAGTTATGGCCGAAATACCGAGGCAGTATCTGATGCAAAGTGTAGCGGGAATTCACGAAAATCTGGGAGGTCGATTGATCGACCCTTTTTGGGCGATCGATCGACCTAATCTGAAAGATTTGAAATTTCAAAACAGAATCTGATATGGTCGATCGATCGACCAAATTTGAATTTGAGTTCGGAATTTTGTTTGGCCGCAAGAATCTCGGTACTCTTTTCAAGGAATAAAATCTTGGAGGAAAAAGAGGCTTCTGTTTTGGCAATTAAGGAAAAAGATATTTTTGGAGATATATTTATTCAGGGAGTCCTTCGGAGATTTATTCTTATTTTTTTTTGCATTCTTTTTTTTTAGGGACTTCTGTTTTTGAGAGTTTTCATTTTTACTACATTCTTCTATTTTTTTAGTCTTCTGCTTTTCAACGTGTAAGGGCATTGAGTCCCAGTTTCTTGAACTACCTTTTTAATATTCATTTTGAGAAGAAGATAAGTCTTAGTTTTTCTGATTTGGATCCACTTTGAAGAAGGAGGTGTACGTACTTTGGATTAAAGCTTTCGTGGATTTTTGTGGATAATTCTTTACAGTATTTTAATGGCATTTTCAACTTCTACATTTATTTTATTACTTATTTCAATTATGTGTGGTTAGTTTTATTAAGGATGGGGATCTAATGAACCCCATCCGAGGTATTCATTTACATTAATATAAATCTGTGTGATTGAGATGTCTGATATCTTTCTAAGACCCTAATATTCATTGAAAATAGTGAAATTATCATTTCAGTCCGAGATCTAGGAGCTAATCATGCCCTATGATTTCAGATCTGCAATAATGATTTTATCCTAATTATTACCCATCTCGGGGTGAAGTTTTACTGTCATCTGAGGTGTGAGTGTTTATCATACACTCATGGGGTGTTAATCATACATATCCTTGATCTCGGATTGATAGTATGACTTTATCCCAGTGGTGAGTTCCAATCACGATCTGAGGTGTGGGTGTTAATCACACACCTATGGGGTGTTAATCATACATCTCCTTAATTTTAGATTGTCCTTTGGACATCACCCTAGAGATTGGGTTCTAAATGTTGTCCGAGGTGTGAGTGTTAATCATACACTCATGGGATGTTAATCATACATCTCTGTGATCTCAGATCTATATTTTAAAACTCACGTGTGTATAGGGCAGTGCTTCTTTTGAAAAATCTGTTAAAGATCTCATATCTCAATCCACAGATTGGTATTCTGTAAATGATAAACCTACGATGGGAGGATTTAGCATCCCAATCCTTATCTTTCATTAATTGTTTAATTCTTAAATTCAGTTAGTATTTATCTGTTAGCATTTATCTCATTTATCAAAAGTTCTCAAAATTCTAGGTTGTTGGTTACTGTGATAGATCTGTGGAAATTCTTTTAGTTAATTGCTATTTTTAATTTTAAAATTTCTAACCAATCCTCGTGGGAATGATCTCGTACTTTGCACCCCCTGACTACATCACGATTCGTGCACTTGCGAGTACAAATTTAAGGACACATCAACAGGTTTATATATTTTACTTCTTTTTCAATAAAATATTCTTTATCGATAACAAATTAAAAAAATATTTGAATTGAGATTTATTGGCTAAAGTTTAATCCCAACACGTTAATTGAGGCATTCTGAGGAGTGGTTGATGTGATTTTTAATGTGATGTTTTACTCGCAAGTGCACGAATCGGTTTGTATATAGTGGGTGCGGAGTACGAGATCGTTCCCACGAGGACTAATTTTGAAAGATCTAAAAGAGACAAGCAATTCTAGAAATCTATGAATATCTAACAGTATTCTACCAGTTTTATGATTTAAGCAATTGATGAGATGGTAATTAATGACTACAAAAATAAAACTTAATTGATGATTCAAAAGTAAAGGTAAAGATGAACGATAAAGATGAAGATGCTAAATCCTCCCATCTTTAGTCCGTGCTTCCTATAATATAAATCTAAGAATTAAACTATGAGATATTCCATTGGTAACAAACATCTTTTATGGAAGATCAATGGTCAACACCCTAATAGGTTCCACATTGCATCCCTACAATCAGGACTTAGATGATTTTCATATATAGATCTGGGATCAAGGGCATGGCTAGGCACACTTTATCTCAGGTTCAAATAAAAATCATCCCCAAAGTGGGTGAAAATTCTAACAAGAATACCACTTATAAATCTGAAATCATGGGCATGGCTAGGCACACTTTATTTCAGATTAGGGAGTATTTAAGATAAAATTACCATTACAGATCCAAGATCCAAGGCATGGCTAGGCACACTCGATCCCAGAACATAATCGTAATTAGATCCACACGATGAAAGCAAAAAGACTATATAACAATGATTGGGTAAAATTACCGTCACAAATTTGAGATCCCGGGCATGGCTAGGCACACGCGATCCCGGTTAGTGGCGAGGATTTCATCCGTTCATGATAGTACAACGACCATAAAATAAGATCTCATATTTTAATCCTTAATTTATATTATTAAAAGTACATCCCTCAGATGGGAATCATTAGATCCCCATCCCTATAAATTTAGCCACACATATTGTAATTAAATGACATAAATAAATAAATAAGGGAAAATAACATTAATTTAATAAATTAAAATTACCTCAAACTTCAAAAGAAATTTCTTTGATCCAAAAGTACGATGATCTTCAGAAACGAAATTTATGCAGGAATAAACTTTGAACAGAAATTATAAACTGAAGGAATGAGTACTGAAAAATTAAGGGAACAAAGCTCTCAAAAGAAATAATAAAACTTCCTATTTCTATGTCTAACTATGAAAAATAAAGACTAAAAACTAAAACTCTTTCCTAAAAATTAATTAATTCTCTCGAAGTGTTTGAGTCGCTTTAAATAGAACCCACGTCGCACAAGTCTCCCAAGCCGCAAATTCAAGGTCGATTAATCGACCCTACATAGTCGATGCATCGAGCCTCCAAAAAGTTCAAAAAAACAGCTTTAAAGTGTCAGTTCCGTGTCAGACACTGTTTTCCCCTCGATTAATCGACCTACAGGGTCGATGCATCGACCCCCAGAAATCCGTGAATTTCAGCACATTTTTTGTATCAGACACTACTTCGGTATTTCGGCCATAACATTTTGTCCCGAACTCAGATTGAGGTGATTCGTGCGCTGTTGGAAAGCTGACGAAAAGATCTACAACTTTCATGTTTTGAGAATTTCATAATTCGGCCGTCTTGAAGGTCCATATTTAGCTGCAAGTCGCACCAAGTTCTCGATTACCCAAGTTGCAGTGTTTTGACATTATATTCAGAATTCTTGGACTGTTTTCTTTACTTGGCTTGTATTGACATGAAACACTTCAAATCTAATAATTCTCATCAAATAGCCTTCATCGGACAGCTAAATATAGGTATTTAGGGGTGAAATGTCATCATATTTCAGTACTCATCAGTGGTCTTGGGTCCCAATCGATCGATCGATCTGTTGGGAGCAATCAATCGATTTTGGACGAAATAAACAGTATGCTCACTGGTTAAAGTCGATCGATTGATCGATCGAGCTGGGAAATATCTCGATCAAATTTGAGCATAAATTATTTGGCAAACTCTCTGATTGAAATTGATCGATCGATTTGGGAAATCGATCGATCGATTCTGAGCAAATTACTTCCATGGATTTGGACTACTTGGCTATTTTAGCAGATTCTTTGGTCAATGTTTCCTAATGTAAGAAGGAACCTATTAGCAGAAGGTAATTCTAGGGTTCCTTGAGCAAGTTTTCTATAGAGTGAAAACTGGTGAATACTTTGTGTTTAGGTGCGAAAGTCATATGTAAGATTTATTTCTAAATGTGTGAAAACAGTTTCAAGAACAGATGCAGTGTTTCAGTGTCTTAGTTTGTCTAACTTCTATATGCAAAGTTCAGTAATTCATGACTTAATCCTCAACTTAAAATACCTCCCGAGTAAACTATATCTTGAGAGCAGGAATATAGCCGATGGGAACCCCTACCTACCATCGTCGTTCATGAACCCTTTTTCAGGATGCAACAAGCCCCTGCGTAATGAGGGAAACTTGTGCCAAAAAATTGTTCAGGAATTTTTGAGGGGTCGTTCAGGTCAATCATAAAACAAATGCAGATACTAATATAAATCAGATGCATGTCTCTTATACATAGTTCAGGTTCTTGATTTCAGATTTTCAGAACTTAGGCAGATTCAGGTAGATTTAGATTTTCAGTCATCTATATCAATTTCAGTTTACAGATGTGATTTCAATGGCATATGCAAGTTCAAATATTTTAATTCAAAATATCCATGCGAATTAAAATAGAATACTGTAAAGATGAGATTCTCCTACCCAAAACTCGGAGTTATGCGAAGTCAAGCAAAGTCCTATTGATGGCCTCTCGCCCTCAATCTACATCACAATATACGTTCATGCATTAAGATAAACTCTAATTACTAATAATATAGACCTATTTAAGCGTTTCCTCAAAAATAAGTCAAAACAGGTAAGTTGCGCCAATCCTAGAATTTGACGTAACATTCTCATATATTTTTGACTATCAAGACGATTGATTCATGAGTTGGTCAAAACATAAACATTGTAGATTTTTCTATTAGCTTTCTAACGCAAAAAGAATCGTCTCAATCGGAGTTCGAGACAAAACGTTATGACTAAAATATCAAGGCAATGTCGAAGTTCGGTGATACCTCGCTCGAGCGATGATAATAGCTCGCTCGAGCGAGTACAGCGACGCGATTTCGCTGGTTTTCACCCGAATCGAAACCCATACATCCCAAAGCAAAATCCATAGCTAATCTAATGATTTAATAAAAAATTTTAATTAAAACGTACCTTTAATCTAAGGATTTCTAGATTAGAAATGAGTCACGCGAATGGAGCTTCGGAACGAAACCGACGGGTTTCCTCAACGATTCGCGCCGCGATCGATCCCACGAGTTCACAGAGACAACTCCAACACGCCCCCAATGATCTCAACCTCTCCCAATAGCCAACTACAAATCCAAGGTTGATTCAAGTTCTTTCTAAGGTTTAAGTGTTTCCAATAAAGAGGATTCTAGAGAATGAGGTTTTCTAAACCGATCTCCTACGATGATTGAAGAAGAGAGAAGACAGAGTTTCACGCGGTTGGATAACTATCAAATGACTACGGTTCTTCACGGCACTCACGTCTCTTCCTCTCTTAACAAAACCTAGTATAATACGGGAATGCAATTCCTTCTTATAATAGGATTGCTCACAAAGTTAAGCACACACACACACCTCTTATGTATTATACACTTCTAATTTTAAAACTCAAGTCCGGTGTTGAGCGGCCACACCGAGGTCGGTGCACAACTTTCGCACGAGGGTCCAAATGGGCTCTAAATTAAAATCTGTCCGCACAATCACATCTAGATAAAAATCCAAAACAAATGGTGACGTCGGTTGCGGAGCCGAATACACACACAGGATCAGTCTAACTCGGGTTCAAAATACGGGTCTTTACATTCTACCCTCCTTAGGAATTTTTGTCCTCGAAAATGTACGGATAGCTAAACCGAACTGCGGTAAGTCCTTATCCTAACATCAGTATAAAGCAAAATTGAAACAGTCTAAAGTCAAAGAACTTTGGTCGCGATGCGGTAGGCTTCACTAAGCACGCTTTCAAGGGTCGGGATCCGTAGTAACCTGGATGTACTGCGTGTGGCATCCCATACTGCCATAGAGGATTGTATCCGTACATGGATGCATACCTTCCCAAGTGTCACGTGCCTGGAAACATACTTCACCATGACACAAAACTAGCACACACACCTACCTCACCCTTTTGGTAATTATTTGAGCAGAAATTTCAGATGTCAGAATCGAATACTTATTCAAAAGCATGATCACATGCCTGGTAACATGTTCTAACTGATGACACGGGTTCCAACAGACATACGGTTCTAACCGAGAATGAATAAATATGACATTCAAGATTTTATTGTGTGATCGTTATAGATATATATGTAAAGCATCGATGTTATGAACCAATTTAACATTGAAGATTTTGAAGAAATTCTCCCTTTTTTTTTTTTTTTTTTTTTTAAGAAGCAAATTCAAGAATTTAAAGGTACGTATGATTTTCTTACATAACTATAGTTTACAATATACCTTCACTCGAAAAGTTGTGGAAATTGCTCGCGAATCTCCGCTTCACGCTCCCATGTGGCTTCCTCTGAAGAATGGTTCCGCCACTTCACGAGTACTAAGGGAATGCTCTTTGTCCGTAAGATTTGTTCTTTACGATCCAAGATTCAGACGTTCCTCAACCAAGGATAGGTCTTCTTCGAGCTCAATGGGCTGGTAGTCCAATACGTGTCGGGTCCTTAACATATCTTCGAATATGGACACATGAAACACGCTAGTGCATTTCGATAGTCAAGTGGCAAGGCTACTCGATAGGCAACCTCGCCGACTCGGCCCAATACCTCGAAAGGTCCAACATAGCGCGGACTCAGCTTCCCACGCTTCCCAAAATGCATCACGCCTTTTGTAGGAGAGATTTTGACAAATACGTTATCTCCCACCTTAAACTCAACATGGTTTCTTTTCAGATCAGCGTAGCTCTTCTGACGACTTTGAGCAATGCGTAGTCTCTCACGGATTAACTTTGTCTCGGTTGTATTCTCCACGATCTCGGGACCTAAAATGAGTTTCTCACCCACTTCTTCCCAATTAAGCGGAGACCTGCACCGTCGTCCATACAAAGCTTCATAGGGTGCCATGCCGATGCTAGCCTGGTAACTGTTATTGTAGGCGAACTCGATCAGTGATAAATGTTGGTCCCATGACCCCTGAAAATCCAACATGCAAGCATGTAACATATCTTCCATAATCTGATTCACCCTCTCAGTCTGCCCATCGGTCTGAGGATGGAATGCTGTACTATAATCGAGCCTAGAGCCCATTCCTTCTTGAAATCGTTGCCAAAACTGAGATGTGTACATCGAGTCTCTATCGGATACGATACTGACCGGTATATCATGCAGCCTAACTATCTCCTTGATATATAATTCTGCGAGCTTGTTGGCGGTATACGACGTATTATAAGGAAGGAAGTGTGCGGACTTAGTCAATCGATCCACAATGACCCAGATGGCATTGTATTTTCTTAATGTTCTTGGCAATCCCAAAATAAAGTCCATAGAAATGGCCTCCCATTTCCACTCAGGTATCGGTAGTGGTTGCAACAGTCCTGCAGGATTTCGATGATCCACCTTTACTTGCTGACACACAAGACATCTCGAGACATACACAGCGACATCTTTCTTTAAACCTCTCCACCAGAAGCTTTTCTTTAAGTCCTGGTACATCTTGGTACTGCCAGGGTGAATAGCGTACATAGACTTATGAGCCTCTTCCAAAATAGTGTCCCGAAGCTCAGTACTAGTTGGTATGCATACCCGGTTTCTAAACAACAAAGTGTCATCATCTTTGATAGAAAAATCTATTTTGCTTCCCCCAATCACATCCGTCGATAGCCATAAGTTCATCATCGTCATAAAAGTGCGAATGTTCTCATAGAGGTGGAACGAATCACCAGTGTAGCTATTAACGCACTTGAACCTTTTACGTCAAATCTCATGCTACTTAGAGCCATATCTTCCAATAGATGCCATCTTCGCACCCTTGCGGTGAGATGTGATAACTGAGCAGAGAACTTCCGACTTAACGCATCTGCCACTACGTTTGCTTTCCCGGGGTGGTACTGGATGGTACAATCATAATCTTTCAAGAACTCCATCCATCGACGTTGTCTCATATTCAACTCCTTCTGTGAGAAGAGATACTTGAGGCTCTTATGATCGGTAAATATATCGAAGGTCTCCCCATAAAGGTAATGCCTCCAGATCTTCAGAGCAAAAATCACTGCTGCCAACTCAAGATCATGCATCGAGTAATTCTTCTCATGGTCTTTTAGCTGTCTAGACCCATAAGCAATGACTCTCTCATTCTGGTTAAGCACACAGCCTAAACCCCCATATGATGCATCACTATATACTGCAAAGCCTCCCTTGCCTGATGGTATAGCAAGTACTGGCACAGTAGTCAATCGTTTCTTGAGTTCTTGAAAACTTTGCTCACACTGCTCTGTCCAATCAAATTTAGTATTCTTCTTCGTAAGTTGTGTAAGAGGACCTGATATCTTGGAGAAGCCCTCCACAAACCTTCTGTAGTATCCTGCCAAACCGAGGAAACTACGAACCTCCGTAACGGTCTTTGGCTGTTCCCAATTCATCACTGACTCAATCTTTGCTGGGTCAACTATAATACCGGTCTCAGAGATAGCATGGCCTAGGAAACTGACCTGCTCAAGCCAAAACTCACACTTACTAAGTTTTGCATATAACTGATGGTCTCTAAGGGTTTGTAGAGCCACTCGCAGATGTTGCTTATGTTCTTCTCGCGTCTTTGAATAGATGAGGATGTCATCTACAAAAACTACTACAGACTTGTCCAAATGTGACTTGAATATCCGGTTCATCAAGTCCATAAATGACGCGGGTGCGTTTGTCAACCCAAATGGCATGACCAAGAACTCGTAGTGCCCATATCGGGTTCTGAACGTTGTCTTCTGAATGTCTTCAGACTTAACTTTCAACTATGGTAGCCTGACCTCAAGTCGATCTTCGAGAAGAACCTTGCTCCTTGTAACTGATCGAACAGATCATCAATTCTTGGAAGTGGATAACGGTTCTTAATTGTCAACTTATTTAGTCAAGGTAATCGATGCAAAGCCGCATTGAACCGCTCTTTCTTCTTTACAATAGAACCGGTGCTCCCGGTGGTGACACACTCGATGCGATAAAGCCCTTATTTAGCAGTTCTGAAGTCGCTCCTTCAACTCTTTCAATTCTGCAGCGCCATTCGACACGGAGTTTTTGATCGGTTAAGCGACACTAACTCAATCGCAAAACTCAATCTCCTCCGGTGGTAATCCATGTAGATCTTCAGAAAACATCCGAATACTGCATAGCAATCGTAATATCCGCAATATTTTTCTTCTCCTCCTTATGATCTTGCAAGTAGGGCGATAACCACAACGCCGTTCCTCATCATACGATGCTCGAATGGCGTAGATAAACGGTATCACACAAGATTTGACTCATAAAATCGAAAAGATTTTCTCTTCGGCGGGCGGAATGTTACAATCTTTCGAAGACAATCCACGCTCACATGGTAAGTAGATAACCAATCCATCCCTAGTATCACGTCGAACCCTTCCATGCTCAAAATGATCAAATCAAGCATCGCCTCGTGGTCTTGATCATCACAATCAGATTGATTGACATGGTATCGGTGCTCACTGAGTTGCCCGTAGGAATTGACACTGCCAAGATGAAATCAAGGGCTTTGGGAATGATTCCCAACTTCTCAGCGAACAATGGAGTAACAAAAGAATGTGTAGACCCAAGGTCTATCAACACTCGCGCTTCGGTTTTGCTTACATCGCTCCCCCGATGCATAAAAAGGGTACCTTAGTTTAGACAAGCGTTTCAATTAAAAGTTTCTAAGCATGTGTGTTCATCCATAACTTATTAACAAAATTTATTAAATATCAAGCAATTATATATAACACATAAAATAAGAAGACATCTCAACTTTTAATAATACCTTGGATCACGTTCAATGTTTGACTTCTTGAGCCATCACGGCATAAGCTCGACCTTGAACAGTAGGTCGGGTCGATCTCTGAGTAAAAGCCGAACTAGTTCTCCCCTTGTCCTCCTGAGGACAATCCTTAACCATGTGTCCGATTGCGCCACACCGAAAACACGCTCCAGTGTTCCTCCTATAATTCTCGGTCTTGTGTGGTTTCCCGCACCTTAGGCACATAGTGACCAAAAACAAAAGATGGTGCAGAGAGGATCCATGCCACCAAGCTCCACTAGCCGTAGAACCCACGGTCGCACGGATTGCACAGTGATGAATCTTGCCAATCTCGATAAGGGTCGGTCGAGAAGAAAATATTGGTCTAGAAAATGCAGTTGAATAAGGTTCATCCGGCTTTGTAAACTTGGCCCTCTTATTTTCATAAGTACACCGCCTTGTACAACCCCCCGCCCTTGTTCGGCCGACCGCTTCTCAAAACCGCTTTTAAATTTCTTCCTCTGCTATGAGGGCCTTTGTGATACTCCTCCATATGTTTCCATTTCCCACATAGCCACGCTCTCAGTATACTCGGCCTAAGACCCAATTTGAAATTTTACGGCCTTCATCATATCGGTGGCCACATGTTGAGGTGAGGTGCAAACCTTGGAAGTCGCGTGATCTCATCTCCATTCTCACGCACTGTCATTGTCCCCTGCTTCAGCTCGATGAACTGAACTTCCATCTGATGCCTAACGATCATGTGAAAGATCTGAACGTGGAACGCTTCGACAAACTCAGCCCATGTCCAAGGAGTATTGGGAAACTCACGCTCCTGGTGTTCAGCCACGGACATCCACCATGGTCCAAACTGTCCATCCGGTTTGAAGGTTGCCCATCTAACCTTCTCGATTGCAAGCACCTCAAGATCTTTTCCATCTCATCCAACCAACCTTCAGCTTCCATCGGGTCGGTCTGTCCAGAAAAATTTGGAGGTCTCATCCTCCTAAATTCGGCAAATCCTGATGATTGTTGTTGTTGTCGAGAAATCAGCTCGCTTCTTTGGGCGATTCTGATGATCTGGCGAGCCATAGATGCGTCTGGCCGAGCAATGTTGGTGGCGGACTTTCCAACACTTGTTCCATTCTTTCACCCTGACCTCTATCAACTCCGGCTCCTATAGGGACTGCATTAGAACCGGATGCGAAGGCAAATCCCCTTGGTGTACCGACACCTTCACGAATGTCCTCTACAGGCACCGCCCTACCGCCTCGCTTCTAAATCTTGGGGCCATCTTGATCATCATTGTGAAGACCACAACATCGTCCAACATTGATTGTAAAGACAATCACAATCACACAGATTAGTGATTACGAACCTAACGACATGACTACGATGCGAATTATGCGGTCATGGTTGGGGTCTCATGGGTCCTTAGAGAATCTAAAAACCATATCTCTGATACCAACTGTGACGACCCGACTTTTTCAATCCTTCAGGTATAGGAAAGGCCGGTTCGCCAACCTATCGAATAAACGATAAGGACAAACAGCAGTAGCACATATCGAGTAAAGCGTAATAAAATCCACTAAAATAAATATGGAAGCAATTAAAAGTAAAGAACCACCGATGATGGCCAACCATCATCGAAACATGGCTCATAACAGAAATCAACGTCAAGTATAAAACTATGATATCCAACTAAAATGGGCCCACAAATTCAAGTCTAACTCTCACCACAAATAAGAAAATCAGTAAGTTCTATCATCGGGAAAAACTCCTCGGGAGGAACCTCAAGCTCTTCCTCGAGCACGTAGTCGGGATCAGCCTCACGTACTGAATAGCCACGCCAAGATTCGAACTTGTGACGTATAGTCAGAGTGAGCTAACCAACAAAGCTCAGTAGAAGAAAGACATCTACGGCATTTTACTTTAACTAACATGGTTTCAAAACAAATATCGGAATATAGCTTGTCAAACATATAAGCAGATAATAAACTGAATTTAGGTGCGAAAGTCATATGTAAGATTTATTTCTAAATGTGTGAAAACAGTTTCAAGAAAAGATGCAGTGTTTCAGTGTCTTAGTTTGTCTAACTTCTATATGCAAAGTTCAGTAATTCATGACTTAATCCTCAACTTAAAATACCTCCCTAGTAAACTATATCTCGAGAGCAGGAATATAGCCGATGGGAACCCCTACCTACCATCATCGTTCATGAACCCTTTTTCAAGATGCAACAAGCCCCTGCGTAATGAGGGAAACTTGTGCAAAAAAATTGTTCAGGAATTTTTGAGGGGTCGTTCAGGTCAATCATAAAACAAATGCAGATACTAATATAAATCAGATGCATGTCTCTTATACATAGTTCAGGTTCTTGATTTCAGATTTTCAGAGCTTAAGCAGATTCAGGTAGATTTAGATTTTCAGTCATCCATATCAATTTCAGTTTACAGATGTGATTTCAATGGCATATGCAAGTTCAAAGATTTTAATTCAAAATATCCATGCGAATTAAAATAGAATACTGTAAAGATGAGATTCTCCTACCCAAAACTCGGAGTTATGCGAAGTCAAGCAAAGTCCTATTGATGGCCTCTCGCCCTCAATCTACATCACAATGTACGTTCATGCATTAAGATAAACTCTAATTACTAATAATATAGACCTATTTAAGCGTTTCCTCAAAAACAAGTCAAAACAGGCAAGTTGCGCCAATCCTAGAATTTGATATAACATTCTCATATATTTTTAACTATCAAGACGATTGATCCATGAGTTGGTCAAAACATAAAAGTTGTAGATTTTTCTATTAGCTTTCCAACGCAAAAAGAATCGTCTCAATCGGAGTTCGGGATAAAAAGTTATGACTAAAATATCAAGGTAATGTCGAAGTTCAGTGATACCTCGCTCGAGCGATGATAATAGCTCGCTCGAGCGAGCTACAGCGACGCGATTTCGCTGGTTTTCACCCGAATCGAAACCCATACATCCCAAAGCAAAACCCATGGCTAATCTAATGATTTAATCAAAAAGTTTAATTAAAACGTACATTTAATCTAAGGATTCCTAGATTAGAAATGAGTCACGCGAATGGAGCTTCGGAACGAAACCGACGGGTTTCCTCAACGATTCACGCCGCGATCGATCCCACGAGTTCACAGAGACAACTCCAACACGCCCCCAATGATCTCAACCTCTCCCAATAGCCAACTACGAATCCAAGGTTGATTCAAGTTCTTTATAAGGTTTAAGTGTTTCCAATAAAGAGGGTTCTAGAGAATGAGGTTTTCTAAACCGATCTCCTATGATGATTGAAGAAGAGAGAAGACGGAGTTTCACGCGGTTGGATAACTATCAAACGACTACGGTTCTTCACGGCACTCACGTCTCTTCCTCTCTTAACAAAACCTAGTATAATACGGGAATGCAATTCCTTCTTATAATAGGATTGCTCACAAAGTTAAGCACTCACACACCTCTTATGTATTATACACTTCTAATTTTAAAACTCAAGTCCGGTGTTGAGCGGCCACACCGAGGTCAGTGCACAACTTTCGCACGAGGGTCCAAATGGGCTCTAAATTAAAATATGTCCGCACAATCACATCTAGATAAAAATCCAAAACAAATGGTGACGTCGGTTGCCAAGCCGAATACACACACAGGGTCAGTCTAACTCGGGTTCAAAATACGGGTCTTTACACTTTGAGAGGCAAGGTATTGAAGAAAAGCTTGGGGATCGAAGCATCTGATTGAAGTCGTTCTTATGCTGAAATCGTTACTATATTCCAACAGATTTCTTTTTTATTCTTTGAAGAACTACGTCCTTGGTTTAATAGTGTGTTGGCTATTGAAGAACGTGTCAGATCTTGATTGAAAGTGCACTAGAGAGAAGAGTGTGTGCGTTGTAATCGTTCATAAATATAGTACATACACTCTGTGGACGAAGCCCTAGATTAGGTGAACCATATAAATCCTTTTGTGTTGCTTGTGTTATTGCTTTTGTGCCTTCTTATTTTGCCGTATTCATCACGATAAGGAGTTCGGTAGTATCTGGGTTGAATTCTTAACAAGTAGTATAAGAGCAAGGTTCGCTACAATGGCAATGAAGGTCTCAAATGCACGATTCGAGGTGAAGAAGTTTTCGGGGAAGAATAACTTTAATTTATGGCAAGTCAAGGTCACAGATCTTCTTATCCAATAAGGCATTAATGATGCTCTATTTGAAAAGGAGATAAGAAAGAAGGCAGATACGTTCGATGAAGAGAGCTGTAAGCACCATTCGATTATGCTTCTCCGATAAAGTTTTGTACAACATTCTTCATAAAAAGATGACCATGGACCTGTGAAAAAAGATGAAATCTCTCTACATGAAAAATTCGTTGTCAAATAGACTCTTCATGAAGAAACAACTCTGCACACTTCGTATGAAGGTTGGTACGCGTATTTATGATCATTTGAATTCATTTAATAAAATAGTTAGTAAACTATTGGGCATTAAGGTGAAACTTGAAGAATAAGATCTTGCACTTCTCCTGCTCACCGCATTGCCTGCATCTTATGAGCACCTGATTACTATATTAATTTATGATAAGGATACTATTATCGTTGAAGAAGTGACTACTGCACTTCTTTCAGACGAATTGAGAAAACAACTTGAAGGTTAATGGTAGATGGCTTCTAGATTCAGGAGCATCGTATCACATGTGTCCGTACAGGGATTGGTTTGACCAACACAAGGTAGCCAATGGTGGAACAATTTTAATGAAGAATAACAGTGTATGTGAAACAGTAGGTATCATTTTATCAGAATCAAGATGTTTGATGGTTGTGTTCACACTCTTACTGAGGTTAGCATGTGCCTTATTGAAGAAAAATCTGATCTTGTTGAGGGCATTGGATGAGATAGGATGTCGAGTCATCTTAAAATTCAAAAAACTACGGGTTGTATGTGGTTCTATGACCTTGATGAAAGGTGAGAAGATAGGAAATCTTTATATTTTAATAGGCGACATAGTCAGTGGCAATGGTATTACGGTTATAAAAGATTCTAAGGATCTCTCAGATTTATGGCACAAGAGGCTTTGTCACATGAGTGAACATGGGCTAATATAGCTCATAAAGAATAAGGTGATTTCTTACATTCAAACTTATAAACTGAAATTTTGTGAAGATTGCATCTTCAGAAAGCAGAAGATAGTTTTTCCATAGGAAAACATACTTCGAAGGGGCTGATTGATTACATATATTCTGATGTATGGGGACCGGTTAAAGTCACTTCAGTAGGTAGAGCTAACTACTTTGTATCATTCATAGATGACTACTCCATAAAATTTTAGGTGTATCCGATTAAGAATAAGTCGGATGTATTTCAGAAATTCAGGCAGTGGCAGAATATGGTTGAAAAGAAAACAGGCGGAAAGGTGAAGATTCTTAGATCAGATAATGGTGGGGAATACTTGTCATCGAATTTTAAAATTTACTGTAAAAATCAAGGGATTGTTAGGGACTTAATAGTTTATGAAAATCCTCAACAAAATGGAATAACTGAGAGAATGAATAGAACACTATTAGAAAAGGCGCGGTGTATGTTGAATCATTCTAGCTTGAGGCACGAGTTCTGAGCAGATGCAATGAACACCCCATGTTACTTGGTCAATTGATTGCCTTTAATGGTATTGAACTAAAAAACTGTAAATGAGGTTTGGGATGGAAGGCATGGGAGTTACTCTCACTTGAGGGTATTTGGATGTGTCACGTATGCATTACTTCAGGGGAGTGAACGATTCAAGTTGGATCCAAAATCTAAAAAGTGTGTCTTGATTGGTTATGGCGAAGGAATAAAAGATTATCGTTTGTGAGCTACACAATCTCATAAAGTGATAGTTGAAAGAGATGTTACTTTCAATGAAGATGAGTTTTTGATGAAATATGCGGAAGATAAACCTCAGTTATTTGGTGAATCATAGGTACAAATTGATGTTGAAAGGCATGAACAAGATGAGAGAAATAATGAAGACTGGGAGCATGATATCATTGTTTCTCAAGACTTGCAGTTTAAGGAACCAACTCCGGTTCAAGCTACCTTGAGAAGGTCTGAAAGGATGAAGAAATGCCCTAAAAAGCTTAAAGATATGGTTTCTTTCGCACTTGCACTTACCATAGAGAATGGGGAATCAAATATAGTTCCAGAAGCTCAGGTGGATACAGATGCAGTAAAGTGACAATTAATTATGGAAGAAGAATGGCAGTCACTTATGAAGAATGAGACTTGGGATCTCATGAAACTTTCCAAAGAGAAGAGAGCCATCAATTATAAATGAGTTTTTCGAAAGAAAGAAGGTGATAAGAGTCAAGCTCTGAAGTTCAAAGCAAGGCAGGATGCAAAGGAATTTTCTCATAAAGAGGATATCAATTACAATGAGATATTTTCTTCGATTGCGAAGCCCACATCGATTCGCACGTTGTTGGTCGTCGTTGCTCAGAAAAATATGAAACTAGAACAGATAGATGTGAAAACAACTTTCCTCCATGAAGATTTTCAGGAAGAGATTTATATGAGACAATAAAAAGGGTTTGAAACAGAAGGGTCATAATCGCTCATTTACAGATTGAAGAAATCGTTATACGATCTCAAGCAAACACCCAGGCAGTGGTACACGAAGTTTGATTCATATATGTTGAGCATAGGGTATCACAGGAGGTAGTATGATTGTTGTGTATACTGGAAAGAGTGTTGAAAAGGGGAGAGAATCTTTCTAATTCTTTATGTAAATGATATATTGATAGCAACATAAAATAAGGTTCAAATCAATAACCTGAAATGATCATTGAGCCAGAAATTTGAAATGAAGAATCTTGATTTCGCAAATAAGATCCTAGGTATGAAATTATGAGAGATCGTGTGAATAAGAGGTTTTGACTAACTCAATGAACTTTTATCCAAAAACTCCTTGAGAAGTATAATATGAGTGATGCAAAGCCAGTATCAACTCCTTTAGCAGAATATTTCAAACTCACAAAGAAGATGAGTCCATCCACACATGCAGAAAGAAAATACATAAAGAATATTCCTTATGCAAATTATGTTGAGAGTTTAATATATGTCATGGTGAGTACACGATCATATTTAGCACAAGCCTTGAGAGTGGTTTGCAAGTATATGTCTAATCCAGGAAGAGAGCATTGGCTTGCGGTTAAATGGATACTGAGATATCTAAAAGGTACAACTGAAAATGGGTTGATGTTTGAAGGTGGAGATACATGGGAGTTAGATCTCTATGGTTACGTTGATTTTGATTATGCTGGTGACCTTGATAGAAGAATGTCTATCATGGGGTACGTGTTCGTATTGGCAGGTGGAGGGATCAGTTGAAAGTCTATGTTTCAAGGAATTGTTGCATTGTCAACTACAGAGACCGACTATATAGCGGCTACAGAAGCTGATAAGGAAGCCTTACGGCCTAAGGGTTTGGTCAGTGAATTTGGTAAGGTTATTGAGAGCACCGATATTTTTTATGACAGTCAGAGTGCCATTCACCTAACAAAGAACCAAGTCTTTAATGCTAGAACAAAGAATATAGATGTCTGATATCATTTTATCAGAGATATGATAGAGGATGAAGAAGTATCGGCTGAAAAGCTTGATACGAAAGAAAATATAACAGATATGTTGACCAAGCCAGTTACACAGAATAAGTTTAGGCATTGCCTAAACTTGATCAACACTTGTCGCAAATGTTGATGCCCGTTGGGGCGGTGACGCAGTTGAGGATGCAACCTAGGTGGAGATTGTTGGCTACGGTTTAATCCTAACTCATTAATTGAGACATTCTAAGGAGTGGTCTCGGGTCCCACTCAATTGATCAAGTTGTTGGGAGCGATTGATCGATTTTAGACAAAATAAACAGTATGCTCACTAGTTGAAGTCGATTGATCGAGTTGGGAAATCGATCGATCAAACATGAGCATAAATTATTAGGCAAACTCTCGGATTGAAATCGATCGATCGATTATGGGCGGATTAGTTCCGCGAATTTGGACTACTTAGCTATTTTAGAAGATTCTTTGGTCAATGTTTTCTAATGTAAGAAGGAACCTATTAGCATAAGGTAATTCTAGGGCTCCTTGAGAGAGTTTTCTACAGAGTGAAAACTAGTGAATATTTTACGTGTGAGAACTCGTATACTAAAGAAATCACATGCATTAACATACCAACTTGGATCGTTACTGGAATATCTGTCATCAATTGAACTGTTAACTGACACCAATCTGTGCTCTCTCCTAGCTCTGAATGAGGAGAAGCGGGCAATCCTCATATGAAAGATCGGAATTCGCCTGGCCGAACATCCAATATATTTCGTGATCACAGTACTGTAGGCTACGAAGCCAATCTCTCTAAATGAGGTCTCAGGTCGGATCAAAGGGGGCACGGAAAGGCCGACTTAGGTTAGTAGTACATACTAGGAATTAGAATAGTAAGCAGGCAAACCTCACTACTACTTGCTTATGGAGACAATCCCTTCGTTATGAAATGAGCTCATAGAATGGGATGACCTTCACTCAATTATAAGAGAAGGAATATCGCGAAGGTCTTATTATCGCTTAGCACTTGTGCTAAGGAATGTTTGCCTCTACGAATGGAATGTTGGTTGGCAAGGTATTGAAATGCTTGGAGATCGAAACATTTGATTGAAGTCGTTCTTGTGCTAGAATCATTACTATATTTCAGCAGATCCCTTCTTTGTTCTTTGAAGAACTACGTCCTTGGTTTAACAGCGTGTTGCCTGTTGAAGATCATATTAGATCTTGATTGGGAGTGCACTAGATAGACGAGAGTGTATGTATTGTAAACGTTTATAAATATAGTGTATATACTCCGTGGACGTAGCCCTAGATTGGGTAAACCACGTAAATCCTTGTGTTGTTGTGTGTAATTGCTTTTGTGTCTTCTTATTTTATCGTATTCATCATGATAAGGAGTTCGATAGTATCTGGGTTGAATTCCTAACAATAACATCTAGATTTTAAGCTTCAAAAAATACACGGCATAAATGTTTTGAATTTAAAAAAAAAAACTTTTTTCAATGATTTTTTTATTGGTCCACTCCTTCACATTGCATGATTGAGTGTCATGTGACAGCCAATCGACATAAGACTAAGTGCTTACGTGGTGTATTGGACCAGGTGCATTTGTCCATAATTAAATATCTAATCGTGATGATGTACTTAATGCTTAATGAAATTGAGTTCATCTTAGCAAAATAGATAGATGATGAATTGACAGCCATTGCTGTCTAAACAAAACTAGTTAGTGAGATGAATATAGAATCTTTAAAGGCAAAGCAACTAATAGGAAATAGTTCCCTCATCAAATGATTCTTGATGTTCAAGGACTAACCAAGAACATGGCCATAAAGCTGATACAATATTTAGAAGATTGTTCATAGAATATATTTTTTATGATGGCATTTCTATGGTTGAATTAGAGGTCATTGTTGCTGCTATAGGAATCGCCACAACGTGTTATGTGCGGGTGTTGCCCGTGCTCGAAAAACAAAAAAATTGCCAAGAGGATTTGGTTTGACACTGGCTCTCTAGTTGTGGCTCAACACATAAGAATTTAAAATGCCTTAGGAGATAGCAAAACCTTGTTGAAGACATTAATAAGACAAGGACAGTTATATGGTAGGCAGGTTAATTTTGTGCACGTAACGTTATGCAGCTGACGTTGCGCGATGCAATTGACTGCAAGTGCAGTGGGATCCAAATAATGGAGGTTGGGCTAGCTAGTCACGTCGTGCCACATCAATCACCTGCACAAAACCTGCCTCCGGCTTGCAATTTTCCATATGACAAGGTTCAAGAGTTAAATGTGGTTCAAGAGATAATGCATTACATAACTCTAACTGGTCCTGAAGATGGAAAGCTAAAGTCTCTGCTCGGTCTAGGTTCTTCGCTTGGAAGCTTCTCCTCCCGTTGGCCTCTCTCTCAAAGGAAAGGAAGAAAAAGATTTCCAAGGCAAAAATAAGATTGCCCAAACCATTTTTTGATAATGAAAAGTCATAATGCAGATCGGTCTTTCTCCCACAGTGCATAGGTACTCTTCGATGCAGTGGGGACAAGTATGATCACTTACAGAAGTGCTGCCCTTTGGCTCGGCAATATGGAACCTCTCATCAGCTCCGACAATTTCAATTCTATCCATTTATTAATTAAGAATGTTCTAACTGATAAAAAGAATGGTACATTTGATAAAATAAACATTTACTTATGTATTTATTATTCACTCGGAGGTCTAATTTTTAACTCGGAGGTGTCACTCTTGTTCTTACAACAATTTTGTCACTAACAGCACTAAAAAGGAGGCGGAGTTGCCCGATGCAAAGTATGACATAAAGCTGCTTCACAATTGGTCACAATTGGTCATCATGGTCGGTCCTGAGGTTTTGGTGGTCTATGTTGAGATTTCGAAATGGGACCTATTTATATTAATAAAATAAATTTCTTAAAAAAAAAAACAGATTGAAATCGAGATCAGTCTAGTCTTCGATTAAAATTTTGGAAAAAATTTCGGTCAAATTATCGATAATTTTCTTTTGACCGACACTTTGCTCTAAAAAATTTATACAAAATTTTAAATAATTATTTGGGTAAATTAGATTCATATTTTAGGCACTTTAAAGACTTTAGAGTAACATTTTCAGCATGAAAAAACTTAACCATCTTTTCTTACAAAATATAACTTATAAGCATGCCAAATTCTTAATGCTTTATATATAGATAAAATTCAATTAAAGGTTAAAACAAAAAAATATTCTTCAAAAATTTTTAAAAATAAAAAGACAAACCCTAAATTAGAAGAGAAAAGTAATCTATTTCAAAGTTTTAAAAGTAAAATCCTAATTAGAGTAAGCATTAGATTAAACACAGTTTTCATAGTGTGCTCTAAGTTGAACACATTTAGAAATTAAAACCCTAAATAACAAGCAGTAGGTTTTAATCTATAGCAAAAAAAATATACAAAAATAAAGTTATAAACACATACCCGTTGAAATCACTAAGATGGTAGGAAATTTGAAAGAGGAATGTATGGCAAAATCCAACCTCTATCATGTATTTTTTATCTAAGATGGTAGGAATTTTGAGGGAGGAAAGGAAAAGGGACAAAAAGTTTTCCAAAACCGTCCAATAAGAAGCTAAAAAACACCAATTAATGATTGGCTAGAACACATTTGCACAAAGCATATTAGTTCTTCAGTTCGTTTAAAGTACCTTTAGGTTCATCCACCGAATCTTTGAGTTCGCTCAGGTTGAAAACTCAGCTTTGAATCAGACGATGGAAATCACTTTCGTCCCAATCATTCACCAAATGAGTCTTCAGATCATTGGGCCACCATTAGAAGGCCAGTTTTAATTTCACATGCCACACTGTCTAAAAAAAGTGATCTTAACATCACGTAGAATTCATGATTCTCGAAGCTGATTTTAAGGTTTTTTTTTTATGTGCCACTTGAAATAAAAAAACTGACCATATGATGGTACGCCCAAAATCTAAAGATCAATCTATATGAAAGATTGGGATGAAAGACAATTTCCATCGTCTGATTCAAAGCACTCAATGAGTTTGAACTCAAAGATTTGAAGAGTGAACATAAAGGTACTCTTTTGTTAAACTTGTAGGCACTTAATCTCATGGTACAATTTTATTTATTTTTTCTTTTCTTCTTTTCTCATACACAAACAGTTTTCACCGCATGCTTGGCATGAATCCGATCTAGATGATCACCACTGTGAAAACATATGGTGCAACGCACGCACAAAGATATATTGTGTTTGACACTCAATCTGGCATTTCACCATTTCCTGTGAAATGACTATAATACCCTTCTCAACCGCATCATAATGGCCAAGTTCAGTAACATACACAACATGGTAATGCATGTCTTTTACGTGGAATATTAAGGCCCAAAATGATCCCACCGGGTCCAGTCCATTTACGCTATTTGGCACACAGCCTGGGCTTAAATTCAGGTCCATCTTGTAGGTCCAATTAAAATTTGGCCCATTTATGGCTCGGCCCAAAATCAGGCGTGTCTTCCACCATAATTGAAATGAATTTACTTTAGTCATAGATGAAACACTTCTTAGCCACTGAACCCCATTACAAGTTCTGTCACTGATTTTTGGGTACTGCAAAATCCGAGGAAGTCAGCTTTTGAAGGGATCAAAGTAAACTTTCTTGCAACCAAACCACAACATTTGGGTACATAGCGATCTTCTATGCTGCAACATATTAAAATTTGACTAATTGGACTTTACGAGGATTTATAACAACAGTCTCCAACGTGCATTTCAGTCATCTAAACAGTCAGAAAAGTGAGTGCTACTACAGGCAAGCATTGCAGAGGTGTTGAACAGAACATCTTTTTAGCTTTTCTATGTCAGAACTAAGTAAACTGATGAACCGGATCGAAAGAGACGCTAAACTCTATGAGGATTCGACCTATAAGCAATACCATCTACCATCTGGAAATGCAACTTGGAGGAGCCGAGATTTTTTTTTTGGATCAGCTGCTTCTGTAATGATGAATATTCTTGCCTTCTCTGAAAGGACCATCTCTCCGGGTTGGCGATTTAGTAGCATTGGTTGAAGCAGAAGAAGAATCCCCTCGACTTGTTTTCCAACTGGGACTCGTCTCGTATGGCCATCAAGGAGCTCGTACCAGGAGATTCTGGTGGTAAGACCGTGTTTTCAGAAGTAAATGTACGTGAAGGAACCATGGGTTCCAGAGGTGAAAGGGTAGAAAGATAATGTAAGAGCATCTGTACTATTTGATTGAAGTTGGGTCTGGAATCAGGGTCCTCCGTCCAACACGATGTCAAAATTAGAGCCAAATCTTCTGGGAGGTTTTCCGCGCTAGGTCTGACATTCTGTAAAGGCAGAGAAAACTCGGTTAGATCGTGGTCGGCCCACAAGCGATGGAGTTGAAACGAAAATGTCGATACTAGAAAAGTTCAAGGCAAAGAGTTGATTTATATAGAAAATTTTTAAATTGAATCAATATAAATGAATCTAATTAATGGTATCTCATCCATAGTCGCCAAATTGGGAAACGGATGCGGGAAATGATGCAAGAAACAGACGCCAAAATGTCTCATGTGACAACAATAATGATTATACGAATGAGAGCAACCAATCCAGGAAACCAGATGCCGGGATCTTAGGGCTTGTATAGCGACGCTAACGATGGATCAATTCCTGCTTCCCACGCCTAAGACCAAAAACACACCGTATTTGGTAACTTAAACTGAGAAGCACGTCCCACGCCAATTTTCCTTGAAACCAATTCCCACATAAGCTGTTTTATATGAAAAATGGCTGGAATCTGTGAGCAGCAAAAACCGCTACTGGATTCCGCTTATGCAGGAATTAATTTTAGTGAAATCAGCTCCTCATCAAGAGCATTGCCAAACAGACCCTTAGGGGTCTACAGGAGAAACAGGTTTCCCAGTTACTGCAGTTCCATCAATGAATGAATATAAAAATTGAGTAGGGATCAGATACTTGACCCGAGCCGTAGTCAATCTCCTGCCAACGGTCAGCCTCGGGAAAGGCACAAAAATTTGAGTACACAAATATGCGAAAGTAGGCTTTTGAAGTTATCAGGAAAAATAAGAGTACACTTTTTGACTTTTCAATGATTTGGCACTCAAAAAAATGTATGTGCAAGAGCTTCATGAAGAGAGATTGACCTTGCTTTGGTTGGGTACCTAATCCCAAGCATGGTATCAAAACTCATCTCATACCGATACGTATTGGTTTCGTCAAGAATTGATACCGATACAGGTATCGTGGTGGTATCAGTATAAAGTGTCAGACTGATATGGGTCAATATCGGCCAATACTGTCTTAGTATCGGCCGATGCGGGAGCGATGCAAACCTTTTTTTATATCTTTTTCACTATTTTTTTTCAAAAAAAATAAAAATCGACTGATAGAATATCAGCGATACCATTTCCATATTGGCCGATACGTATTGGTCCAAGATGGACCAATACCTGATACCGATACTGATATCTTAATCCTAGTTTTTCATAGAAAGACTTGAAACTTACTTTAAAAGCAGCTGCATATGCTGCTTGAAGGTTTGACATGCCTTCGAATGGCATTCGATTGTGTAGCAGCTCCCACAACACTATCGCGAAGCTGTAAGCATCCACCTTGTGGTTATAATGCTTCTTCTCCCCTTGCCTCAATGTGACAGTACTGTACAACTGCATAGAATAAAAGTATAAAAGATGAAGATAACATAAACTTAAAGTGCAGGCTATACTATATAAATCTTATATCCATTCGAGAAACAAATGAATCTGACACAGTCCACACCATGGTCAGACAGTATTTAAGTGAGGACACCGTGCTGCATCAATGGAATTCCACATGCTAGTCCCCAAATCCTAACACCATATGATCATGGACAGGAAGGCGTCTGGCTAAGACAAAAGTGTTATATAACATATAACAATGAGACTCAATCACTTTCTCCATCTTATTAAATTAATGTCAAAAGCTGACATTACAGATTTCAGTGCCCCTGAAAACTGTACAATGCAGCTTTTGGTGGTGAGATATAGAATTCCATAGATCTACATCGATTGAAGTTGATAATAGCCCATTAAAACCCGTTACAATTCATGCTGACACAGGGTTTCAGTGGAAAAGAAAATTTGAAAATCGTGAAATGTATGTTGATTGTTGAATACTAGGAAGCACCTCCGGAGCCATCCAACGGTAGGTCCCTGTCTCAGCAGTCATCATCTCGGTTAAAGTCTCTTCTCTTGCTAAACCGAAGTCAACAAGTTTCACTGTTTTCTGGTCTGCAGTCAACAGTAAATTCTCTGGAAAAATAAAAATTAAAAATTAAAAATGTCAGTATTATCTTGATTAAAGACATGGGTTTTGAACAAATACAGAATGAGGTAGCGATACTAAATAGGAATATAGAAAGAAGTCTTCAAACAAACAATGTGAATTGTACTGTGAACACCAATAAAATAAGGTGCTACAGAAATTTTGCCTTGTAATCTAACATCAGTTTTCTACAGTCTAGAAAAAATAGGTCCTTTAGGATGTAGTTACTTTATAAATCAAGCAACATAAGCACCATGCTAGCTTCGAGAAAGTCTGCACGAGCTGGAGAATCCAGTTCTGAAGGAATCAACATATATGTGAGGACTCTCCCATTATCCATAAAAGTATCAAGGAAGATTCAAGCAGCTACGGTGGAATAAAGCCATTGTTTGTCATTTGCTCTATTTACTTTTTTTAAAAATGTCATAACCATAAGAAGCTGTTTTACAATGTCAACATAAGTACGATAAATATGTAACAGTTATTTGCATAAAAATATATCGGGATGTACGGTATATTCACATAAGTATTTAAACACCAACAGGTAAGAACAGGATAGATTGGGGCATAGAAGTCATGTCAGATGTGCCTGAACTACCTTTTGGACCATTTTATCCAAAAGAAAATCTTTACGAAGAGGATCAATCATTGTTCAATTAGCATAAAAATTGTTGATTTAACACATTTAACTGATAGACTAATGGTCATCATACCTGATAGAATAATGGTCACCATACATCTCCGAAACCCTACTTCTTCGTTTATTTTGGATCTGATGAAATAGGATTTGATTTTTTATGTAAATGTAATTTATCCTGGTTCCTTGGAAGGGTGGTACACGTGTTCCGTTCGATTAATTTCTTTATCTCCCCCACTGCTATGGTACCAGTAGGGCTATCAAAGTTCCAACCCAGCTCGAAGGCTCGACTAGAAAATAGCTTTTAGGGTTTTCAGCTCGGCTTGCGAGCCTAGCCGAGCTAGAGCACCTGAAGCTCAAGCAATATAAAGCCGAAATAGAGCTGAAGCACCTGAAACTTAGCTTGGCTCAGTTCGATATATACAAGTCCTATATTTAATCTTTGTATATATGTTTAAATATACAAATGAGAGAAAGAACTGTTGACTACTTGGATATATTTAATTTTTATAAGACTAAAAGCGTTAACTACTTAGATATAGATATAGATAGAATACAAAGTATAACAAAAAAAATTAAGAAATTAAGAAATAATAAATAATAATAACAGAAAGAATTTATTAAACAGAAAAAATTAACAAAATTTATTCGAATTCGTCCTCGACTTAAGCTCGATATAGCCGAGCTAGAGCCCGAAAGTTTCAGGCTCGAAGAGCCTAGAGCCGAGCCAGAGAGCTTACGGTTTGTAATGTATGGCAGAGCTGATCTAACAAGATCGATTGGGCAGGTTGGTTGAGAAGGGGAGATTAGTGGAGAAAAGAATCACAGAGGACACGCTCGGTTCGGTGTAAAAGGCTGGTATTACGTGTAAAGCCCCAAAATAGTAGCCAACAGTCGAATTTATTACGATGTTGGGGTGTTTGTTTCAGCGTAAATCACTAATGTAAAGCACTATAGCCTTTATGTGTAATTTTTTCGAATTACAAGTGGGTTGCCTAGTAACACTAAAAAATTACAGGAAAAATCCACCACGTCTCGATAAACGACTCGTTTTTTAACATATTGACGAGCCCCCTTTCTCTTCCGTTGTAGCAATGTCATAAATGAGTTTCAACTACTCCTCCATTGTGGTCAATTTACAGAGATGGAATCCTCCTCCAGAGCACCTCGTTTGCAGGTACCCAGCTTCTAAACCCTATTATGCTTCAAGAAATCTCAGCAAATCTAGCATTTGTAGAAGAGAATCGGATGAACCTGCAGCATGTATTTCAGGTTAGGGTTTTCTTCTTTCTCCATTAGAGAAGAGTTGTTGAAGAGGATTTCATGGATCTGGCAGCAGGGTTGGAAAAGACCCAACAAGAGAGCCTTTTCAGAGGTAGGAGGGTTAAAAGATGCCTATAAATGGCTGTGAATTTTGACCGGATGAAACCCACAACTTCACCTTCTTCTCCATCAGATACTCCTCTCTCTTATTAGAAATTTTTGGTTTGACAATCCAAAAAATATGATTCTAACAGGATGCAGTTACCAGGGCCCGACTCAAACTCAGCCTGTTGAGTGCCTAGTTACCAGGGTATAAGTATGGATATTTTTAAGTGCTAGGGGTTCATAGATTAGAAGGATCCATCGTGACATAAAAATTGTTGCGCAAGACACTTAACTAATATACTAATGATCACCATACATATATATAAGTAAATAAATCACCTACTACGTTACCTAGGTATTAGTATGGATTTTGATGGGCGCTGGGTTCGGACCAGGCCAGTGTCAGCCCGAACCCAGCCTAAAAAAAGACAATAATCCAACTGGACCAAGCCGAGCCAAAGAAAAATTCCCCCAGCCCAAGCTCAGCCCGGTCCAGTCACACTAAACTCGCATCTCCCTCCCTCCCTCCCTCACACACACACATGCAAAAACACATTTTTTTAGTCACACATCAAGTTCGAATGAAATTTGGAAGGGGCGGGGCCCTTTATAAAAGCACAGTCACCCAGTCGGAATATGGAATGTTTTGGTATCTGAAAGGAACTCTTATTATCTCAATAAACGGGATCAGAACACTCAAATGAATGCCAAGATAAGTATGGTGATGACCTTAGTAAGCAAACAAGACACAATTTTGCATGTAGGGTAGTGTAGTTGGTGTGTGTGCCTTTTTTTCTAATCACATTACAGGTATAATTCCATTAAAGAAAAAGAGTTACAACAGATCTGAGTGTAGCGAGAAGCTTAGTGTGGTTCACGTATAGTGTAATGTATTAGTAGGTAGTGCAGTAACCTAATGTGGTTGTAATTTTTGGTGTGTAATCAACTTATTAAGGGTACAAGGGTCATGGTATTGTCACATTAATATAATAGGATTGGAGTTAAGACTCTAAGTGATACACATTTCCCTAATCTCCTTACCTCGCTCTTCTCTCTCTCTACCTCACTCCTCTCTCCATCTTCTACCTTTCTCTACCCTAATCTAACTTTTTCTGAATCATCAATCATCTCTAAACAGGTTTATTAACTTTTGCAAGCAATATCTTGCTTCTTAGACCTCTCAAATCATCTCCATATCATCTGAAACAGTAATAATGGCTCTGTCAAAAAGATATAAAAACCTACGTAGCAAGTTCATGTTACTAAACAAAATCCTTCCTAAAACACCAAACTAAATGTCTCAAAATAACCATGGTCAAAAGAAGGCCTTACAAAGGCGGCAACCAAGATGTAAAAGGCATTTAAATTCAATGAGTGATTGCATATGTGCACAGAGAAGAGGTGTAAATAACAAATTTGCGTAGAATATAAATCCAACACAAATCAATCATAACAAATTTTCTCTCGCTAGGAGAGGGTTTTATTGAAAATGGTAAACTTTGCAGTTCTGGGAATTGCAATTGATTCCTCGTTAATTACATCAAAATCGAATACCTCTGATTAAAAGCTACTAAAGAAAAGTAAAGTAATTACTAATTACATCTTTGAAATAAACAAAATAAATCCTAAGTCTAAGTCTCCATTAATATCTTCGTCTTCACGGTATGAGATGGACTCGCAGTATGCTATCTTCGTCAGAGACTCAGGGGATGTGAAATAAAGGACGCCGGAGATGAGAGCCCCTTCTCCGAAAGTTAGACCTATCTGATTGGCAGGCATGGTCAAATATGGGTATGAGGAGTTCGTAGATGAATCTCATAATGAATTTATGCTTACTTATCTGGAAGATGAATTCAAAGACTGGATCTATTTTCTGATGTCTGGTCATCCAAAGAACTAATACTTTTGGTTATGGGGTATCTAATTACGGGTTGGATAATTATCAAATTCCTTAGGATTTGATCATCATAGGTTATTTTGTGATGATTTCACCATTAGATCATGTAATGATCTTATAATACGATCATTTAACATAAAGTTAATGAAGCAACCATTGGATTTGACCAAAACCATGAGATTTGATTAATACATAATAAATCCACCATTGGATCTCAATACAGTTTTGTATTATGACCGTTTGGCTAACAGTCAACTAGTTCACCGTTAGATTTGACCAAAATCAAAAGATTTGGTCAACATGTAACAAATCCACCGTTGGATCTCGTTACGATTGTTTGGCCAAAAGTCAACGAGTCCACCATTGGATTATACCAAAATCACAACATTTGATCAACATGTAATCAAGGTAGTTAAGGCGGTGTGACGAGGCCATGGCAAGGAGGCTTGCCATGCATGGCGAGACCATATATTAATCTATTTTAATATTTTTTATTTTTTATTAATCATTAATATATTTTTTAATTTTCTACTATTTTTTAATTTTTATTTTTTTTATAGAGGAAGATTAGAATAACCATCTGATGATATATTCATGATTTCAAGATCAGTAGTGGTGAAGATTAGAACAAAAAGCGATCTCTATCGGTCGGATTCAAAGCGTCAATGGTCAATTGTATCTTATGGGGAACATTCAGCATATACTGGGGGGTTAGCAGCCCCCCCGAAAAAAAAATTATATATATATGTATATATATATATATATATATATATATATATATATATATATATACACGTTGAGAGAGAGAGGAGAGAGCAAGAGAGAGTGGTTGCGATAAAGACTAAAGGGTTTCACTTAAACCCCTAAATATTATGGATATAACTTATCAAACATAAGTTAAAATACAAATATAACTTATAACTTCTAAGTTTTATAATTTATAATGTTATAAGTTATAACTTACAGGCTAGTAGTTACAAAAAAAAATTCAAAATATCGTCATGGCGGCACCATTGTGCCATTCCTCCATGGCGGCACCATTGCGTCATTCCTCCATGGTGTTGTCATATATCCATTCTTGTCATATAAGTTCATATGGCGATTTTTCTCGTCATTCGTCATGATGTTGTCATGGCCTCGCCTTAACAACCATGTATGTAATAAATCCACCGTCGGATCTTGCTACGATCTCTTATTATGATCGTTTGACCAAAAGTCAATGAGTCCACTGCCGGATTTGACAAAAATCACAATATTTGGTCAACATGCAATAAATCCACCGTTGGATCTCATTACGATCTCGTATTATGATCGTTTGATCAAAAGCCAATGAATCCACCAGTAGATTTGACCATAGTCACAAGATTTGGTCAACATGTAATAAATCCACAGTTGAATCTTGTTACGATCCTATATCATGATCGTTTGACCAAAAGTAAACGAGTCCATCGTTGGAATTGACCAAAATCACAAGATTTGGTCAACATGTAATAAATTCACCGTTGAATCTCGTTAGGAACTCATATTATATTCGTTTAACCAAAAGTCAACGATTACATCGGATTTGACCAAAATCACAAGATTTGGTCAACATGTAATAAATCCATCACAAGATCTGTTACGATCTCGTATTATGATTGTTTGATCAAAAGTCAACGAGTCCACCATTGGATTTGACTAAAATCACAAGATTTGGTCAACATATAATAAATCCATCGTAGAATCTTTTTACGATCTCGTATTATGATCATTTGACTAAAAGTCAACGAATTTGTCGTTAAAATATTTAACCCACGCGAGGGTTGCATAAGCGATGGCCTAAGCAGGGATGGCCAACGCAAACATGGTCAGCGCAGGTACGGCCAGGGCAGGCATGGTCAGGAAGGCACGGTGAGGTCAGGTACGACCAGGGCAGGTATGGCTAGGGCAGGAACGGTCAGGGCAGGTATGGCCAGTGTAGGTACGATCAGGGCAGGGAGGGCCAGGGCAAGTATGGTCAGGGCGGTATGGCCAAGGAGGCGCGGCCAGGGCATGCAAGAAAATTGATTTTATCATCGTAAAAGAATTTCTGATATCAAGGTTGAGATTCAAACCCTACATTTGCGAGAGTGATGACCCGAAATGCAAGGGAAACTCTAATTTCGAGGCATGACTTAGATCTTATGGTTATGACTCGTTGTAGATGAGTATTTCGGGTGTCGAAGTCCAGAATCATTATGTAGATTCGTCATTGCAACTCATACGAGTATCTGATTTGTGGTTGCAATCGAAGCATACTAAGAGTTAAGCGAGGGGTTATACCCATGTAGTTTAATTACCTCCAAGAACAAAAAGAATTGGGTACATGTTGTAACGCGTAATCCTAAATTGCAACCCTAAATCATACTTAGGTAAGAGTTGTAACTCTTATCCTGAGTGTACCATATTTAGGTAAGGGTCGTAGCTTTTATCCTAGATGCACCTGTATCGGAGACCGTCCGAATCAGAATTCCAATCTGGACTTATCTCTCCCGTACATTCTAAATAAAAGTTAAAGGAGAAAAGAAGAGAGAACAGAAAGAATCTCGGAGATACCTTAAGATCACTTGCAAGAGAATCAAAGTCGGAGAAGTTTTTGGCAAGACTCTCATGTAAGAATTTTCCGACCTTAAATCATGAGAAGGAATCTGTTATTTATAGATTTATAGTAGCGGTTACGGGAAGTAATAATCCTACGGTTTCCGCAAGAGTTTCACAAAAATAAGGGTCGTGAGGGCTGCGTGGGCCTAGCCTTCACGCGGATTGAGAGAAGAATGTCCTACGCAAATGATTATTTACTTAAGCGGAGAAAAGAGAGAACCCATGTTCGAAGAGCAAGTGACCTGTGTGGGCCATATTTCAAGAGAAAAAGACAAGTGAGAGAAAATAAAGGAGAAAATGAACATTGAGAGAGAAATGAGGAGATTAAAGAGGAGAAGAAAAGAATGAGATGGAAAAGAGTGAGATGCCCAATGCAGGTAACCTGCGTGGGCCATATTTCAAGAGAATAAGACAAGGAGAGAAAGTAGGAAAAGAAGAAAAAGAAAA
The DNA here is from genome assembly GCA_021018995.1 of Chloranthus sessilifolius. NCBI lineage: Eukaryota > Viridiplantae > Streptophyta > Magnoliopsida > Chloranthales > Chloranthaceae > Chloranthus > Chloranthus sessilifolius. The sequence continues at coordinate 121,721,386 of CM037592.1, forward strand.
AGCAAGGATGGCCCACGCAGGTGACCCTGCGTGGGTTATGGGAGAGAGGTATGGCCTGGGTGGGTTTCTATTTATCTTCTCTTATATATATATATATATATATATATATATATATATATATATATATATATATATAAGACAAATTTTTTGTGTCTACAAGAGGGTAACCATGAACAGTAATTGCGATCAGGGTAACAACACTTTTCATCTTTGCCCTGGTAAAAAGTCTCATAATTACTGCCATGTGATATCAATTTAAGTCCTCATATTATAAAACCACTTACATCTGATGTGTGACTTCTCCAATGGAAGAAGGACATATCTCAAGTACCAAGCAATGGGAACACCTCAAGCTCCTCAACCAAAGCCTGCTTCCAACAAGGGATGCAATCTGTGCCTGCTGATACGTATGACCGAAGCAAGAACAGCACAATGATTTCAAGGAAAGAGCATTTATTCAACAAATTTAATTGGAGGAAGAGAAATATAGCATCTGCAAACTTGGGGGTGTTGTGAACAAATCAGTAGTTCGGTTTCATTGTTCAAGGTGGTCTATAGAGTCTCATGTTTAAGCAATCTATCAATAAATGACATGAATACCGTAGAATCTCACTAAGAGTAAACTTTGAGCACTCTAAAGTGGGATGGTAAAGACAAGGAGATGGGTGTATTAAGAGAACATGCTAATGAAAAATCTAGAAAAAAAAATTAGCAGAAACAGATGAACTGCGAGAGGCACTAAAAAGAGTTTAGAAGGAATAAAAGGAATGCTCTCAAAGAAAAGACAACAAAAGGCTACGAGATGGGTCATAATATGCTCACAATAATGGTGACTAATATCTTTTGCATCAAGTTTCGAACAACTAGAACTGCATCTATGACCTTGATCTTTAGCCACCTAAGGTCAAGACATATACAAGACGGCTTCTATTCCACCAGCCCATATTGATGCTAATGAGGCATGTTGATCAGAAGGTCAGTTTCCAAAACCAAATAGTAACATTTCCACAAGAACTAACACTACAGCAGAAAAATGCTATTCATAGATGATTTTCATAAAAAACACCATCCCCTAATTGGTTTACACTTGTATGCCAGACCCGAACCGAAGGTCAGGTTGGATGCTTCATGCCCGCCCAGATGGGTAAGGTTATGTGCCTGACCTGGTTAAAAAACTAAGTTGGGCGACGGGCCGACCGGTCCCATGGAGAACCCTAATTGTAAGAGACTTGGATACAAGAGATTCTCATGTCCCAAGAAGATTAGAACACAGATTCTGGTTCCATTACTTTCATTTTGTATCAAGATCATTCTATTAAGCACCCGTCTAACTATGTTTACGTTGTCTGAGTTAATTTAATGGAGATTAAATTAGGGCTAGGGTTAGGAGAGGAGGAAGAGAAGAGGAAAAAGACGATGGTCTATTCTCAATCTCTTCGAGTTTAATTATGTTTGCCTCGTCTGAGTTAAATTTCAAGTTGCTATGTAATTTTTTGACATGTTTTATTCTCAGCCTCTTACCAAATTATGTTTCGACTGACTTGTTTGCCTCTCAAGAATATGATGGTTCATGAGAGTAATTATATTAAAAATATATTGTAATATAATGATTCTCAAGTATCATAATATTCTTGAGAGTTATTATCCGATTCTATTATCAAAATCAATCCCAAGTTACTTTTCAGCCAAAGCAATCTTAATTGTTATTTATCTGATTAACCAAATTCCATCTATTATTTTTTATTCATATCTTTTAATGAAATTTGCTTACTTCTCGCATATATATATATATATATATATATATATATATATATATATATATATATATATAAGACCTAACTATTCTTACATTTGTTTTATCCACCCATGAACATGCCAACCTTTAAGGCTCCATTCTGTAGTGTTCCTTCTCTTGACATATATGATTACACATAAGGGATATAAATGTTATGATCCCTCCGCTATTTGATCATGCATTTTCAACATGCTGCCTTCATTGAGCACTCCTTCTATACCCACTTTTACACCTCGTAACTCCCATCTCTATCAAGTGTCTTCCTTTATTCTTTTTTATTCTCATCCACTGTTGCATCCTCATGTGATTAAGCATGCTCGTTCCATTGCATCACCTCTTCTTCCCTGAGGTCATGTGACAGGGACGCCACCAACAAGGATAGGTTTTAGGCAGTACAAGGTGTACCGGCAGAAGAAGACGCGGCGGAGGGGCCAAGGAGCGTTAAGATCCGCCAAGGAAAGACCCTAGAGATCAATCCAAGAGGAAGAGTCTCTGCCCAGGCTCGCTCGAGCGAACTTCATTTTCGCTTGAGCGAGGTGCTTCAGGAACTCGACCATAACTTTCGAGTTTTGGTCGCTTGAGCGAAATGTGCATGAAAATCAAGGCCAAAACTTTCAACCTAAAGTCGTTCGAGCGACCCCCAGTTGTCGCACGAGTGACCTTCGGTTGCCGCTCGAGCAACCCTTTATAAAGATTCCCGCTTGAGCAACACAACCAAATGTTGCTCGAGCGAGTCACGTAATGGGTTATACCCTTTTTATCCTTTTTTGTTTCTTCTTTTCTTATGTCACATGTAAGTTACCCTTTAAGGTACCATAGTACTTTTCTATTTTAGGGTTATTCCCAGTTGTAAACACTATAAAGCCTATTTTGTAAGCCATTTTTGGCAATTGTTGATGAATTAATGAAAGTGTGTTGCATTTTGGGCTTGTGAGAAGCTTTGAAGATTGAGTCTTCTTCCCCATGTGGGTTTGATGTGAGGCCAAGGGTGTGATGCCCATGTTTTCTTTGATCGTCTCTTTTCTTCTTGTTCTTGTTTAATCTTCTACTTTCCCCTTAATCTTTTGCATCCTTTTTTCCCCTTTTAATTGATTTTCTCATTTCCCAAACCCTAGATCTAGAGTAATCTTGATGTCCATCCTTATGGATCGAATCCAATCATAGCCCGTCGATCCATAACCGTTGTTGGACTCGAGCTTGCTCAATTTTAGCCGTTAGCCGCTTCAATTCAAAAGCCCTAGCAATGAGCTACCGATTTTACCACGAACTACGATCGACACCCCAAACTAGGAGCTAGAGTTCTATCTCTAGGATCGCCTCTTCCGCATTTCCGAATAGATCTCGCGCGTCAGCTTGGACACTACGTGAACGAAGCATAGCCTCCTAAGAGGAATTTCACGAAACCCTAAGGTATCACTTTAATTTATGATTAATTGTTCAATTAATTAGCTTAATTTCGATAAATTAGCATATCATGGTCATTCACGGATTTTAGGGTCATTATCCCACGTCAGTTTTCGTATTAGAGCTTAGGTTCTAAGTTAGAGTATTTTTGTGTTCATTTGTGTGCTCATTTGTATATTCATCTGCGTGCACATCATGTGTTTGATAAAATTCCTCACTCATTTGTATTTCATAGTTGTGTAACATTTTAGAACCCGGTAGTGAGTCGTGGTCACCATGGACTTGAATGTGATTATCGATGCTCTTAAGGGCATCAAAGCCATGATGATCACCATAAATGAGAGGATGAATGCTATGGAGGAAGCCCAAACGACTATGGTTGCCTCTAATGAGATGCTTCTCAGCCGCTTGGACCGGTTGGAAGGGGATGAGGAGCATCACGACCGACGCGATGAGCGTAATGGTCCGCGTTTTGAGCGCGGCGATCGACCCAAGGGCCGAAATTGGAATCAAAGGGAAGTAGTTCATCACGACAATGACTACGATCCAGATGAGAAACTCCTCAAAATGTCTGAATTGAGTTTTCGACATTCGATGGGAGAATGGACCCTAAAGTCTTCCTTGATTGGGGCTCCGATATGGATCACCACTTTGAGTGGTATGGCATGGACAATGAGCGGTGTGTAAGACTCGCTAAGATGAAGCTCATTGACCAAACTCGACTCTTTTGAGTCAATATCGAGCGCATGCGTGTGAATGCGGGTCGTGCTCCCATTACCCGATTGGAGGGCATGAAGGAACGGCTTACAAAAAAGTACATCCCTTTATCATACTACCAACACCTACTTAATCAATGGAAAATTTTACGCCAAGGTAGTATGCCTGTGGCCCAATACATTGGCAAGTTTGAGGAGTTCGTGATGAGAGCCAATGTATCGGAGGATCCTCAAGTCAAGTTCCACACCGGGTTGCGAATGGAGCTACAAAAAGAGTTGATCTCCCACCTCGTTGACACTCTTGAGGGGTGCTATGCCGTTGTGCAAGACCTTGAACTGTATTTGAAACAGACGGTGGTGAGACGATTTGAGCCACATGCTGGTAGCCATCGAACCGGAGAAGGAAGGCCTAGTGTCGGGAACCCACCTCCCAAACCTACACAACCCACTTCTACAAATGTAAGGTTTGACAAAGGGAAAGGTGTGGTGGGTGAGTCATCAAGGGGTAGCTCTCAAACCAAGTGCTACAAGCGCCATGGGTTTGGTCATTTTGCCGCCCAATGCCCTACGAGAGACCTTTAAAGAACTCCCTTGGTTGAAGGAGAAGTCGGTGAGGAAGAAGGTGTTGAAGAGGTGTATAAGCCGGAAGTCACACCTAGTGATGAGGAGGGTGACAACGGTAATCGTGCACTAGTTTGCATCAAAGATTGTTTAGTCGTGAGGTGTGCCCTTGCACAACCTCAATGAGATGAGAAAGACGATTGGCATAGAGATAACATTTTCTATACTTACGCTAAGTGTGGTGAGAAGAGTTGTAAGGCTATCGTGGATAGCGGGAGTTGCACGAATGTCGTGTCGACACACACCATTACCCACTTAGGGCTTACACCCGAGCCCCACCCAAGACCATACAAAGTCGCATGGGTTGACTCTCCTTCAATTCCCGTGTCCCAAAGGTGTCGTGTGTCGATACAATTAGCCTCATATTCGGACACCTTGTGGTGTGAAGTGGTGCCGAGGGATGTGGGCCGCATAATCTTGGGGAGGCCTTGGCTCTATGACATGGGCGTGACCCTCCTTGGGTGGCGGTCTAATGTGTGCACTTTCATACATGAGGGCAAAACGATAAAATTAAACCCCTTGCCTCCCAAGAAACCATCGGACAAGAAAGTTGAGAAGAAGGGCGTTCAATCCAAGACCATCAACATTATGAGCCCTTCGGAGTTTGAGAGAGCGTCGTTAGATGAGAGTGTGGTGCATGGGTTAAAATATCGGGTTACCGATACGTATCGTCCGAGCTCCAAAACGATACGTATCGGACGATACGTATCGGTATCGGTCTGTATCGGACGATACATTGAATGTATCGTTCGATACATTCAATACATTTTAATGTATCGAACGATACATTCAATGTATCGTTCAAGTCCAATACCGATACGTATCGTCCGATACGTATCGGTATCGGACGATATTTTGATCCATGGTGTGGTGTATGTTGTTATCACCGTTGAGCGTGCTCTCTAGTCTATGGGCTAACACCCTAAGGAGGTTGAGCCAATTTTGAAGGAATTTGTGGATGTCCTCCCGGAAGACTTGCCCGATGAGCTCCCTCCAATGCGTGACATCCAACACGCCATAGACTTAGTTCTCGGATCTACCCTACCGAACCCACCTCATTATCGGTTGAGTCCGGTTGCAAATGTGTGTAGATAGTCTGGCCATCAACAAGATTACGGTCAAGTATCGATTTCCTATATCGAGGCTCAACAATATATTGAATATGATGGTTGGTGCCACTATCTTCTCCAAGATAGACCCTAAAAGTGGCTACCATCAAATCCGCATTCGTCCAAGTGATGAATGGAAAACTACCTTCAAGACCAAAGATGGTCTTTATGAGTGGATGATCATGCCTTTTGGGCTTTCAAATGCCCTGAGCACCTTCATGAGGCTCATGACCCAAGTGTTACGACTGTTTATCGGTAAATTCCTTGTGAATTTGAATGACATCTTGATCTATAGTCACGATAAGGAGCAACACTTGACCCACCTGCGGTTGGTTTGTGAAACCTTGAGGGGAGAGAAGCTATATGCGAACATGAAGAAGTGCACGTTCATGCAACGATCCCTTGTCTTCTTGGGGTTCATTGTCTCGGCCGATGGAATGGTCGCGGACCCGGAAAAGGTAAGGGCTATTGTAGAGCGTCCCGAACCCAAGAACATCCACGGTGTCCACAGTTTCCATGGGTTAGCCACATTTTATCATCGCTTCATCCGAAACTTTAGCACCATTATGTCTCCCATCACCGATTGTATGAAGAAAGGGGAGTTTCAATGGAACAAAGCCGCGACGAAGGCCTTTGCCAAGATCAAGGAAAAGATGACGAGTGCACCCATCATGCACCTGCCGGACTTCTCTAAGGTCTTTGAGGTCGCATGCGATGTGTCAGGTATAGGTATAGAAGGAGTGCTTAGCCAAGAAGGCTACCCTGTGGCCTACTTTAGTGAAAAACTCAACAAGACAAAGCAAAAATACTCCACCTATGATAAGGAGTTCTATGGGGTCGTTCTTTTCTCTTTCGTATTAGAAAGATTACCTTAGACCGCAAGAATTTGTATTGTTTTCCCACCATGAAGCCTTATGCTTCCTTGCTTCCCAAAAGAAGTTGAACCCAAGGCAAGCGACATGGGTCGAGTACCCACAAGGGTTCACATTCATGTTGAAGCATAAGGCCGATGCTGAAAACAAAGCGGCTTATGCACTTAATCGTCGGATAGCGACTTTGCAAATCATGAGCACCGAAGTCATGGGATTTGACCAATTGATCCAAGTGTATCCCAAGTGCCCAGATTTCTGGGCAGAATACATTGCTCTCTGTGATAATCGGCCCAGCACTAGCTCCAAATATACCCTGCAGGACGGGTATTTGTTCATGGGTGCCTATGCATCCCTCGCACTTCACTACGTGACCTCATTTGGGAGTTGCATGCTAGAGGGATTGCCGGTCGTTTCGGGTGTAACAAGACCATTGCGCTCGTTGAAGATAGATTCTATTGGCCTGACCTCATGCGAGATGTCGCCCGGAATGTGCGACAATGTCGTACTTGCCAAGTTTCCAAGCAAAAAAGGCAAAATACCAGCTTGTACACTCCTTTGTCGGTACCACACACACATTGGAAAGACGTCTCGATGGATTTCGTGTTGGGTCTTCCAAGACTCTCCGGAAGCACGACTCCATTTTTGTTGTTGTGGACCGTTTTTTGAAGATGGCCCACTTCATACCGTGCAACAAGACCTCTGACGCGACCCATATCGCGAAGTTATTTTTCGGAGAGGTGGTGCGCCTCCACGGGTTACCCAAGACCATTGTGCCGGATAGGGATATCAAGTTTACCAGTTACTTTTGGAAAACCCTATGGCACATGATGGGTACTATGCTCCAATTTTCATCGACATATCATCCTCAAACCGATGGTCAAATGGAGGCTACCAATAGGAGTTTAGGCAATCTCCTTCGTTGTCCTGTCGGTGATCACATTAGAACCTGGGATTCCATTCTACCATTAGTCGAGTCTGCATACAACTCCGTCAACAGGTCCACAGGTAAGTCCATTTGAGGTGGTGCATGGTCACAAACCAAGAACACCCCTAGATTTGATTCCTATGTTTGCATCACACCGCACATCCGAGTCCGCAGATACATTTGCACAATATATTCATAATTTGCATGTTGAAATTAGAAGTAAAATTAATTCGAGCAATGATAATTACAAATTGTCGGCGAATTCCCACAAACGTTTCAATGAATTTCAAATCGGTGAACATGTGATGGTTCGGGTTAGGCCCAAACGATTCCCATCGGGAATCGCGAAAAACTCCAAGCCCACGGTGCTGGACCTTTCAGGATTGTGACAAGGAGTGGTCCGAATGCATATGTTCTTGAGCTTCCTCAAGATATGGGGTTAGCTCGACGTTCAACGTGGAAGACCTAGTTCCTTATCTAGGCTCAACCCCACCCCCTTGCAATCCTTTCCGAACGTCCTCTAGTCACGACCCGACGCAAACCTCACAGCCTATACCACCTCCTCCTCCAGGAGAACCTAAAAGAGATGTAATTGATAAGATCTTAGACGATCATGTAGTCTCCACTCATAATGGAGGGTTTCAAAGATATTTGGTGAAGTGGATCCATAAGCCGGAATTCGAAAATAGGTGGGTCAATGAATACAAAGTCCGCAGCCTAGACCCCGACATGCTTGAGCGATACCATGATCCCTCTTCATCGGTGATGAAGCCTTTTCGGTCTGGGGGAATTGACGGGGACGCCACTAATAAGGATCTAGGTCTCAAGCCGTACAAGGTATACCGGTGGAAGAAGAAGCGGCGGAAGGGTCAAGGAAAGTTAAGATCCGCCGAGGAAAGACCCTAGAGATCAATCCAAGAGGAAGAGTCTCTGCCCAAGCTCGCTCGAATGAACTTCATTTTCGCTCAAGCGAGGTGCTTCAGGAACTCGACCATAACTTTCAGGTTTTGGTCGCTCGAGCGAAATGTGCATGACAATCAAGGCCAAAACTTTCGACCTAAAGTCGCTCAAGCGACATTTGGTTGTCGCTCGAGCGACCTTCGATTGCCGCTCGAGCGTACCCTTCATAAAGATTCCCGCTCGAGCGACAACCAAATGTCGCTTGAGCGAGTCACGTGACAGGTTATGTCCTTTTTATCCTTTTTTGTTTCTTCTTTTCTTATGTCATATGTAAGTTATCTTTTAGGGTAACATAATACTTTTCTATTTTAGAGCTATTCCCATTTGTAAACACTACAAAGCCTATTTTGTAAGCCATTTTTAGCAATTGTTGATGAATTAATGAAAGTGCATTGCATTTTGGGCTTGAGAGAAGCTTTGAAAAGTGAGTCTACTTCCCCATGTGGGTTTGGTGTGAGGACAAGGGTGTGATGCCCATGTTATCTTTGATCTTCTCTTTTCTTCTTGTTCTTGTCTGATCTTCTACTTTCCCCTTAATCTTTTGCATCCTCTTTCCCTCTTTTAATTGATTTTTCCATTTCCCAAACCCTAGATCTAGAGTAATCTGATGTCCATCCTTATGGATCGAATCCAATCCTAGCCTGTCGATCCATAACCGTTGTTGGACTCGAGCTTGCTCGATTTTAGCCGTTAGCCGCTTCAATTCAAAAGCCCTAGCGAGGAGCTATTGATTCCACCGCGAACTACGATCGAACACCTCAATCTAGAAGGAGCTAGAGTTCTATCTCTAGGATCGCCTCTTCCACATTTCCGAGCGGATCTCGCGCATCGGCTTGGACCCTACGTGAACTGAGCATAACCTCCTAAGCGGAATTTTGCGAAACCCCAAGGTATCGCTTTAATTTGTGATTAATTGTTCAATTAATTAGTTTAATTTCGGCAAATTAGCATATCATGGTCATTCACGGATTTTAGGGTCGTTGTCCCACGCCATCATGTGTATCTTCCCCCACAAACTTATACTCAACATCCCACCCTATTAGTCAAGTCTTTGCCTCCTACATAAAAATCCATCTGATATGTTTATTCACTTTATTGACTCGTTGTTCATGGTTAATCTTGTTTCTCTTAATGTTGATCATGCCCACTCTGACGTAGGGACCATTGATATCTTCCTCAAGTTTGTTGAGCTATTTATCGATCGAATGTTGTTTCCACTAACCTTTTATACCCATGGTTTCAATCATTTCTAGCAATTGTTCAACCCCATAATGAGCCTCAGGGTTACAGAAAGGCTGTGGTGTTCTGCATTGGCAGCAAGCTCTAGTTTAGGATATGTAGGCCTTTACTCAAAACTTGAACATGGGATTTTATGCCCTTCATGAGGAAATGAACCCCATTAGCTACAAATGGATTTGCAAAAGGCAAGACTAAATCGAATGACTCTTTGGAGTACAAGCTCACCTGGTTGTTCAATGCTTCAACCAACATTAGTATACTGATTTTGATGAGATATTGATTCTCGTAGCTGAAATGACCAGTAATTCACACTCTTATTGTCTTACGTCAGTGATTGATTACTTGGAAGTGAAGAATTTCTTCTACAATGGAGATCTAATTGAGGAAGGTGATATGCAGCGACCACCTTTGGACTTTCACATCCTCCGCACATCATGTTTATCATCCCCCTCGTGTTTTACGTGGTCGCAAATAAACTTCTCGCACTTGGTTTGAGAAACTCAGTAACACTGAGTTTGTCATTGGATTAACATTCAACGAGTATTATCTTGCCATGTTTACATTGTCTTTTGCTCATGGATCTATCGTTCTCTTGTAGATAGGCTCTTTAAGAGATTAATGCTCGCCAACTGTAGTTATTGGAGATAAATGCTCACGCAGCTAGTTATTAGAGATTCATGCTTTCTCTCTTTAAAAAGACTATAGTACCCTTCTCAATTTATATCAACTTTTAACAATCATCAATTGGCAGTGACAACTGTCACTATCAATTGCAAAAGGAAACTTTTGCAAGTTACCTTTCGCATCAGATTCTAGCCGTCGCTATCATGAGCGGTCGCTTATAGTTTTTGACCAGTCACTCGAATATCATGAGCGGTCGCTTGCAGTTATTGAGTTTAGATTGTCTGACCAATATAATGTGCAACAGCTCATGAATTCTACGTGGCTGCTCGCCTCAAATGAGCGGTCGCGCGTGAAAGTGAAAAGACCGCCATCGCACTTCTTTACTATTGAGCAACTTGTTTTCCAAGAATTAAAAAAACGAAAAGACCGTTTGTCAGGCTGTAAGGCGTAAAGCTGTATTTACTTTTTCGATTTTTTATTGGCTTTTTTAGAGATAAATGCTCGCCAGTTGTAGTTATTAGAGATAAATGATGACGCAAAATGTATTTAGAAAAGAGTGTTTTCTTTCACCTCAAAGTCCCTAAATCTCAAAAATACTCTCTGAAACGACAGCTAACCGTCAGACAACATTAAATGTGCCACAAATTGGTTGCAAATAAAAAAATCGAAAAAGTAAATACAGCTGTACTTCTTACCACTTGACAAGCGGTCTTTCCCTTTTTTTTTAATTTCTCAGAAAACGAGTGGCCCAATAGTAAAAGGGTGATGGCGGTCTTTTCACTTTTAAGCACAACTGCTCATTTGTTGCGAGCGACCACTCAGGATTCCTGAGATGCCGCTCATTATATTGGTCAATCTAAGCTCAATACTGCAGGCAGTTGCTCAATAACTGCAAGCGGCCGCTCATGATATTGAAGCTAGAATTTGATGTGAAAAGTAACTTGTAAAAGTTATCTTTTGCAGTTAACAGTGACGGCTATTGTTGCCAACTGATGATTGTTAAAGTTAATATAAATTGAGAAGGATATTATAGTCTTTTTAGAGAGAGAAAGCATGAATACCTAATAACTAGTTGTGTCAATATTCATCTACAATAACTACAGCTAGTGGATTATTCTCTAAAAAAACCTTTTTTATTTACATACAATTTTTATTTGCAACCAATCTATTACCCATTTACTGTTGTCTGACGGTTACCTGTCATTTCAAAGGGTATTTTGGGCATTTAGGAACTTTGAGGTGAGAGAAAGCATTATTTTCTAAATACTTCTTGCATCAGCATTTATATCTAATAATTACGGCTGGCGAGCATTAATCTCTAAAAAACTCAAGAAAATACGTACTTATGCTAACAGCGAGAAACTATAGCACAAAGCATCGGGCAACAGAGAATAACAAAGAAAATAAACTAAAGCAACAAGAAAGCAAAACAGCCCAAAAACGCCAAGAAGCCCAACACTTGAAAACAAGACCCAAGCCCACCCAAGGAATTCCACCAAGCTGAGAAAAGCAGCTAGATCACCCTCAAATCATCCCAACATTTCACCAACCCCATTTCATCAATAGGCAAGGCCTCCTATCAAGTGACACCCAACTAAGCACCCAATCTGTACACCAATCCCTCCCTTGGTTGACAGGGCTCTTTCCTTAAGATTTCAACCTAAGGTCAAGGGTTTGAGGTTTGGTACATCCATCTTCTCAAACCAAATCGCCCAAATAACATCCAACAAGGAAGCATTCCAAAAAGCTCTCTTGATAGCATTGACAATCATCGCCAATAAATCTCCACACGTTCTACGGAATGCCCAACTTATCCTAAATAATTTTCAGGATACTAGAAAACCAACAATCAAGAAACAAATGATTGACCTATTCAGCTTCAAGCAAACACATAACATACTGATACCCTCTTTCCTCTTTTAATCAACAGATCAAATGCGAGAATATGAGCCGAAGCAAGGGTCCACCAAAAAAACCTCACCGTTGGGAGGGACACACCCCTTTCCAAACCGACACCCAATTGTGATGCGATAACAGCTAACGGACAAGAAACCCATAGAAAAACGAATAGAGAAAAGCCGCTTGTTATCCTGAGTTCATAACCTTCGATCAAGCCTACTAGTGTTTGGTCTACACCTGCCAAAAAGATAAAAAAATTCCACAACAAACACCACCTAAGTATCCCTTAGATTCCTCTGCATTTACACACTTCAAACAACCTCATTACCCACCAAGCTATACATATCAGTAATCACCGCCATCAACGCAATCTTGTGATTGCCACTGAAGCGATACTTTAGACAAGCATCCTGAAGCCAAACAGAATCCTTGAACGACATTCTACCCCCAAACTCCCCTAAAATTTATGCATTGATTAACCTCCTCCTTAAATTAACAAACTAATCTCCACCAAGCCAAGGCTCTACTATATCTACTGTCAATTTCCTAATGATTGTCATAACCATCATACTTACTAATAAGCACCTGAACCCAAAGATTTCCTCTCTCCCAAACCACTTTCCAATGAGCACATTGTTCAGTAACAAAGCCTCTGAATTCCCAATCCCCTTAATCTTTCGAAAATGACATACCTCCCAATTCAGTAAGTGATAATGCTATTCCTTCCCCCTTCCTAGTAAAAACCCTACTAAATTTCTCTAATCAGGAAAAAATTGCCATGGGGTATTGAAGCGTAGACATAAAGTACAGCCAGCGATTAGTGAGTCACTTTTCTAAGTACAAGCCTTCCATCAATAGACAACAAAATGCCTTTCCCGATAGCCAATCTCTACATAGCCGGTTCCGAAAGTGTCACATTCAATGTTCCAAGATAAAGCGGGAGCCAAAGGTAAGCACAAGGCAGGGAGTCATCCGAACAACTCACATCGCTAGCCAAAGAACTTAGACTCTGCATACCCAACTAGAAGTTTGATTCTTTGAAGATTGATTGTTTGTCCCAAAATGTGTTAGAAAATATTATCAGAAATCCGAAAATGATAAAATGGGCAAGAGAAATTGGACTCGAGGCACGTAGTCGTCATCTTTAAAACGCTATTCGCTCCCTACTCGAGTAAATCCTCAAGTTTGCAAAAGGGTTCCAGCGAGACGTTTCCAGGATACGAGTCCAATCTCTTAGATGCGATCTGTTACTTTTCAACAGTAGAGGATTGCCCCAGAAAACTCAATCTACTGAAGTAGCAACTAAAAGAAGAAAGCAAGAGAATTCTCAAATATGTATGCAAGGAAATTCGATGGATTTCAAAGTGTCCAAATCTGTGTCCAGAGATCTCCTTGTATAGATCTCAAGTGCCTTTTCAATATGACTATTGTCCCAATAGTTATATTTTGGACTGCTCAGATCTTTCAGAGATCTCAACCGCTTCATCTAACGGCTATATGAAACGTTACACCTTTTCGAATTTAAATTCGAAAAGTTGCAAACATTTATAAACGGTTATGAAACGGTTAGGTCCAACGGTCAATATTTGACCCAATAGAATCGAATTAACCCACTTATTAGTAACCCATTATACCCGACCCGGCCCATGAATAATCTGACCGTTGGATATACAGGTCAAAAAGTCAAACTTATCATGGACTCCTGAGGGCTCCTTGCGACGATGCGCACGTGCAAAGTGCAAAGTGAGCGCCTAAATGCCAATCGCCACACACACGCATGTGTGCGTGCGCGAACTCGGCGGCTCACCGCTAGGCACACTTCTCTTATTGTTAAACAATAATAGAAGGTGAAAGGTTCTATATATAGCATGGGCCACTTTTGACATTTACCAATGTGAGACTATTTCTTTGCATACAAAAAATGAGAACTTCTATTGCCTAAAAACCAACCCACAAAACTAAAAAATCAAAAAGGAAGTTTTATTTTCTTTAAAATTATTTAAAATATTTATTTATTATAAAATATTTATTATATTCTAAAGTAATAAATAAATATAACAGAATGGCCTCATAGAGAGTGAAATGCATCGAACATACCATGGTATCATCCGGGACTGAAGGTGAGCAACAAAAGGACCATTCTTAGCCACATCGAACCCAGAGAAAACCACAAGAAGAAACCTGATGAAGTAAATGATTGAGACCCTCCCCCACCATATTAAAATAACCTTTGGGTGAGCCATTGATCATAATAGAGAACCAAGCCATGGAGTAGCAAGCTGTCATCCATCTCCTCCATCTCTCTCCACAACCCAACCTACCCAACATGCAATCAAGAAAATGAACTCTGTCATAAACTTTTTCCATATCCACTTTATAATGATTCCTGGAATCCGACTTTTATGACAGGAATCGATAGCCTAATGAACCACAACAGAGATATCAAGCATTTGTCTTTCAACCACAAATGCACCTTGAGGAGAGATAATTTCTTCTAAAAGAGGCCTTACGCCAACACTTTGTACACACTATTTAAGAGACCAATCAATCTAAAGTCTTTCATTTCCTCAACATCCTCCTTCTTTGAAATACAATATAAAAATGAGGATTTCATCATTCTTCCAATATGAATACACTAATGAAAGTCATGGAAAAAGTCCATCAAGTCATCCTTCAACACATGACAAAAGCACCTAAAGCTCCATAATAAACCCATCCAGACCGGAGGATTTATTATTGCCAGACTTTTTAATAGTCCTTTTCACCTCCTCCTAAAGCCTCTTTCAATTTCACACTTCTCATTTTAAAAAATGGAATGAAAGGAAATACCATCAACCGTAGGATGATACCAACCTTCATCCTTATAGAGATCTTCATAGGAACCACACTGACTCTTTCCCCACCTCCTCCCCATCTTCAATCCTGAACCCATCAACCACAATACGTTGGATTGTATTTACCTTTTTTCTAGTATTTGTAACTGAGTGAAAATACTTCATGCTATTACCCCCAGCTTTAAGCCAATTAGCTTTGAGTTTCTATCTCCACAAGATCTCTTCCAAGGAACATTATATTGTACTGAGTTTTATAATCCGCCCTGAGTTCACTCTTTTCTAACAAAATAGTTCTCTCCTCATTCAGTAATCAAGCTTTTGCAGGAGCTCTTCCTTGACCTTTCCCACAAGCTCAAAACTCTCAACATTCCACCTTTTTATATTATCCCTAAGTTTCCTAAGCTAACAAGCCAATCCAAACGCCGTAGTCCCAACAACATCCTCTCTCACCATGAGCTAACAAGTTACTTGAAACCATCATTAAGTAACCACAAATTAATAGAAGGATGCAGTAGATGGTTTATTGTCATAATTAGGGTTTGGTCTAGTTAGTATTAGGGTTTGTGATGGGATGGTGGAGAAGAAGGAAGAGAAAGAAGTTATGAGGGAGAAAAATAGCATAATAGGATTAGAGACCCATTACCTTTTATATCAATCTAGAATAAGGAAAATAAGACATGTATACCCCCAGTAACCCAACTATGGACTATAGGAACACATACATCCTAAAAACACACACCAACACTCCCCCTCAAGTTGGAGCATAAACATTGTGCATGCCCATCTTGACATAGACATCATGAAGAAGCACAGGCCCTACGACCTTGGTGAAGATATCGGCAAGCTGTTCTGAAGAGTATGCATCAACAACCAATGAGTGATCTAGACTTTTTTTCTCACAAAGTGAATATCAACTTCTATATGTTTTATACATTCATGCAACACTAAATCAAATGCAATCTTTTCAGCGCCTTCATTATCACTATCAATTGGCATGGGTAGCTGCTCAAAATCCAAGCTCAGAAATGACAACGAATTAATAATAACTCACATGCTCCATGAGCAATTGCACCATACGCAGCCTCTGCACTAGAGTTGGAGAGAACTGGTTGTTTCTAACTTTTCATGAAACAAGGTTGCCTCCAAGGAAAAAACAATATCCAGAAGCAGATCGATGGTCAATAGCAGCACATACCCAATCAGCGTCAGTGTACGCAAATATATGAAAGTGAAGAGAAAGATACACAAGACCATGACCAAAGACGGACTTTATTATCTCGGAATACGATGAACCGCGGCTAGGTGAGGAGCACGAGGAGCGCGCATAAACTGGCTAACATGACTAACCAAAAAAGAAATATTTGGCCTCGTAAGGATCAGATAAATCAATCGGCCACAAGGCATTGATACTCAAGTGGGTCAGATAATAATCCCCTCACCCTCATGGAGAGAGTGCTTAGAATCCATAGGAGATGAAGCGGGCTTACATCCAAGCATACCATACCCGTATAACTCAACAACTCGAGCATTTTTCTTTGAGAAATAAAAATCCCCTCTTCAATTTGGAAACCTCCAAGCGAAGAAAATACTTCAGCCGACCAAGCTCCTCTTTAACATGGGAAATGAAGGAGGAGCCATCTCCAGTAAGCACAATATTATCAACATATACCACAAAGATCGTGTGGCCGGTGCGACCAAAATGATAGAAGACAGTATGCTCTAAGCGACATCGCTGAAGACCCATACTAATAAATATTCTACTGAAACGTTGAAACCAAGCACGAGGCAACTTCTTCAAACCATGTATGGGCATTCTAAGTCTACGTACTTTCCCAATCTCCCCCTAAAGCAGGAAGACTGGTGGAGGGTCCAAATAAATCTCCTCAGTGAGATCATGAAGAAAAACATTTTTCACATCCAGCTGATAGAGGGGCCAAATCTGATTTACCAACCACAGGAGCAAACGTGGTATAATAATTATGCCATATGTTTGGGTATAATCACGAGCCACAAGACATGCCTTACAACGAGAAACACCTCCATCCGGATTATGTCTCATAGCTAATACCCACTTGCATCTCACATTATTCTTTCAAACCATATCCCCTATGTGATTTGGTTTCAAGAACCCTCATTCCATCCACCATCGCAGCCTTTTAGGCAGTGAGAAAGAGCACAACGGACATCACAAGGTACGATGACAATATCAACCACAAATAAAAAGGCCATGTAAGAACAAGACAATTCCGAGAGCAGATAAATGGAGCAATACGATAAGGAGTAATACAAGGTCGAACACCTTCCAATGAGCAATAGGAACATCAAGATCTGAAGAGGAGAGATACCATAGGAGGCAGTATAGGAGTAGAGCTCCCAACTGGATCTACCTGCAAAAATGATTGTGGTTCAGGCCTGATAGAGGAGAGTCCATGCATGTGTTTGTGAACGTATGTGTGAAACTACTTTTGCACATGTGGCTGAGTAGAGCGAGGAGTACCAACAGACTGCTAAATATGAGACTGGAGTAGGAATAGGTTGGGACTACGAAAGAAACTGTGTCGGTATGCTGAGGAATAGGAGAGGGAGGATTGCCAGGTGCAAAGATGAGAGAAGACTCATACTGGTGAGGGATAAAATAGGGCGCATGTTCAAAAAACACAGCAGCCAAAGAAGTAAATAATCTACAAGATTTAGGGTCATAGCATCTATATCCTTATAAACTGGAGTAACCAATGAAGACACACTTCATAGAGCGATCTTCTAATTTATCCTGATAAGGACGAAGGTCCTGAACAAAACAACTGCAACCAAAAACACAAAGTTACTAAGCATGGATTCATTAGGAACATGGGTTAAAATATCGGGTTACCGATACGTATTGTCCGAGCTCCAAAACGATACGTATCGGACGATACGTATCGGTATCAGTCTGTATCGGACGATACATTGAATGTATCGTTCAAGTCCAATACCGATACGTATCGGTATCGGACGATATTTTGATCCATGATTAGGAAGCAAGAGCAAACGGAGTATATGATGGAGACATCCGATTCAAGCAGCCGCCCGTAACATATTGAATGCGAAAGAACATAAAAGTGGTCAGAAAGAAGAACTTCTTAAATTCGAAGGACTGAACAAGTGTTTTAGTCGATCGATCGACCCCCAGCCTTCAATCAATCGATTGAATGCAGAAGCTATTAGTTGTAGCGATTTTATATTTTCTCAGTCGATCGATCGCCCCAGATTTTTGATCAATCGAATGTGGATAGAACCTTCGGGCAATTATAATTTTCATCAGTCGATCCATCGACTCCAGAAACAATCGATCGACCTATCGCGCGAGTTTTGATGGGATTTTATTTTTTTTGGCAAAACTAGTCGTTTTAAGTGTTTTAAGATTTTAGGAAGGCTTTATTTCGAGTTAGGGTTTGGTTAGCCCTATTTAAAGGCTTGTAAAAAAATAATTTTGGATTAATTATTGGTTAATGAAATTGCTTTGCAACTTTGAGAACTTTGCTTGAGTTTTCTGTGAGGGTGTGATTCTCTCAAACCGAAGAGCAATTCTTCGTCCCACGTGCGGTTTGGTGCGAGGTAGCATAACCCTAACCCTTCACCATTAAAATCATTATTTGCCTACTTTCCATCATTAAAATCATTATTTGCTTATTTTCTACCATTAACATCCTTATTTGCCTTTATTTCGCTCAGTATCGAAAATACCCACTTGCGAGTTCGCTCGACGCCCTAAAACTGTCGGAGATCTAGCTGTTTGCTAAGAACCCTAGTCTCCTAGATCCAATAGGGAACGTACGCGAAAAGTAACACTATTTTGGGCCAGAATTAAATTGTTAAATTGAATCTCTTGATATTTTATGTGGTAATTTGTTAAGGAAGATTGTCATTTTTATTTTTAAAATTAATTTTAATTTTAATCTCAGCCCTAGCATTGCATGTATTAGTTTCCGCATCAGATTTGGTGTCAAAGCTTTGTCAGTTTAGGGTTGTCGGTGTTCATATAGGTTCTAGGGTTCATTTATTTTATTTTGTGTTGTATTGCATCATTTCGTTTTGTTTTGTGTAGTCATGGATCCCATTAAAATAGAAGCCCTTACTAAGGAACTTGCGTCTAAGTTGACGGCGAGTCAAGCCGATCTCCAAGCCCAGATGCAAACTCAGCATGAGGCTTTAAAAACCGGTCATACTCAAAACCATAGTCGGACTTCCAAGGGTTTGAATGGAAATAGAGTAAGAGGATATCCTCATCATCGTGAACCCAACTATGACCCTACCAAGGAGTTTCTAAAATCCATTCGGGATGAGGTTTCAAATTTTGAGGAATGGATAAACCCTAAAACCTTCGTGGAGTGGTTATCTAGTATAGAGGAATATTTTGATTGGTATGGCATACCGAATGAGTATAAAATTAAGTTAGTGAAAATAAAGTTGGAGGGTAATGCCAAAAAATTTTGGGACTCATATAGAACGTCGTACTGAATGTCTTCGGATTAAGCCCATCTCCACATGGGAGGACATGAAGGTGAGACTTATTGAAAAGTATGTTCTTTTAACACAATCACCTTCTACGGAGTTTGAAAACTAAGACAGATAAGTATCCTGCTTGCTCTAAGTGTCAAGGGTTCGAAGATAGAAGAGGAAGTGTATAACCTTAATACCGTATTGAGTGAGGAGATAGAAGAGATAGAAACAAGTCTAGGTTGTGTTGAAGAACCCCATTATTTCCGCTATGAATGATAGTTCCGTGTTAGCCCCATATGAGTCACTCAAGTCACTCACACAGGAGTCGTTAGTATCAGTTGAATCGATTACACATGAGTCGTTAGTGTCAGTAGTGTCACCTACACATAAGCAAATAGAGCCCGTAGATGCACGTACACCTCATATTCTCAAGTTGCATTTTGAATCATCTCATAAGTTGCATACTGATTCATGTTCGAAGTCATGCTATAAATTAAGTCTTGAGTCACATCTTGCCTTGCATTGTGAGTTACCGTCTGATTTTCATTCTAAGTTGCATGAAATTAAGGCCCTCCGTAAGCACGACTCGATGTTTGTCGTCGTGGGCCGTTTCTCAAAAATGGACCATTTCATCGCGTGTGCGAAAACCTTAGGTGCAAGTAACATTGCCACTCTTGTCGTTAATGAGGTTTTGCGTCTGCACTGCACGGTTTGCCTAAAACTATAGTGTTTGATCGTGATATCAAGTTTGTCAGTTACTTTTGGAAGACACTATGGCACAAAATGGGGACTAGGCTTCCGTTTTCATCTGTATATCACCCCCAAATTGACGGGCAAACCGAGGTTGTAAATCAGAGTCTAGGTAATTTGTTACGATGTCTAGTAGGTGAACACATTAAGAGTTGGGATTCCATCCTACCTGTAGCGGAGTTTGCATGCAATAATTCGGTTAATAAAACCACAGGTATGAGTCCATTTCAAATCGTGCATGGGTATAAACCTATGACACCCGTAGACCTCATCCCGATGTCAGTTCATCAAAGGTCGTCAGAGTCTGCATCTACATTTGTACATCGCATTCATGAATTGCATGCTGAGATTAAGAGAAGAATTAATGTGAACAATGAAAAATACAAAATTTCTGCAGATTCTCGTAGAAGACTCAAAGAATTACAGGAGGATGATTTTGTGATGGTTTGGAATAGACCTGAGCGATTCCCTCAAGGAATTGCAAAGAAGTTACAAGTTCGTGGTGTTGGACCCTATAGGATTTTGAAGCGTGTCGGTTCTAACGCTTACATCCTAGATTTACCATCAGAATTGGGGATTAGCACGACTTTCAATGTGGAGGATCTCATTCCGTTCCATGGCCATTCAACCATCCCACCCAACCCATTTAAGCTTTCTACATCCAATGCCACCATTATTTCCCTACCCACGCCATTACCTTCACCTATACGACCATCTCATGAGATCATTAAAGATGTTTTGGAGGATCAGATTATGTCCACCAACCAAGGGGGACTTCAGAAGTACTTGGTCAAGTGGAAGAACAAAGCCGATTCAGAGAATATGGGGATAACAAGGGAAGAGTTTCAATAGATTGATCCGGATCTCCTCGACCTCCATCACAACCAATATTCATCGGGGATGAATCCTTCTAATCCGAGGAGAATTGATGGGGACATCCGATTCAAGCAGCCGCTCGTAACATATCAAAGGCGAAAGAAGAATATAAAAGGGGTTAAAAAGAAGAACTGCTCAAATTTGCAGGACTGAACAAGTGTCTTAGTCGATTGATCGACCCCCGGCCTTCGATCAATCAATTGAGGGCAGAAGCTATTAGTTTTAGCCATTTTATATTTTTTCAGTCAATCGATCACCCCAGATATTTGATCGATCGAATGTGGACAGAGCCTTCGGGCAATTATAATTTTCATCGGTCAATTGATCGATCGACCGATCGCGCCAGTTTTGACGGGATTTTATTTTTTTGGGCAAAACTTATCGTTTTAAGTGTTTTAAGATTTTAGGAAGGCTTTATTTCGACTTAGGGTTTGGTTAGCCTATTTAAAGGCTTGTAAAAAAACAATTTTGAATTAATTATTGGTTAATGAAATTGCTTTACAACTGTGAGAACTTTGCTTGAGTTTCCTGTGAGGGTGTGATTCTCTCAAACCGAAGTGCGATTCTTCATCTCACGTGCGGTTTGGTGCGAAACCAACTTTTTCTCCTCTCTATCTTCTTATGATCTACAAGTTGCATAAATAGCGTAATCCTAACCTCTCCCTTCACCATTAAAATCATTATTTGCCTACTTTCCACCATTAAAATCATTATTTTCTTATTTTCCACCATTAAAATCCTTATTTTCTTATTTTCCACCATTAACATCCTTATTTGCCTTTATGTTCGCTCGGTATCGAAAGAACCCGCTTGCAAGTTCGTTCGACGCCCTAAAACTGTCGGAGATCTAGTTGTTCACTAAGAACCTTGGTCTTCTAGATCCGATAGAGAACGTACACGAAAAGTAACACTATTTTGGGCCAGAATTAAATTGTTCAATTGAATCTCCTGATATTTTATGTGGTACTTTGTTAAGGAAGATTGTCATTTTAATTGTTAAAATTAATTTTAATTTTAATCTCAGCCCTAGCATTACATGTGTTAGTTTTCGCATCAGTATATGACCTCCAACAGTCCTCAAAGAACTATGAATGTGGGATAAATAAAAAACAAGCAGTGAATAAAGCCATTGACCAGTAGCCTTGGGCACATATGCATACCTCTCAATAAGGATCGAGTAACCCCGATATGATGTTTGTGCTTGCGCTCAGCACCTCCATTTTGTTTAGTATAGGGATATGAAAATTGATGGACAATCCCATGATCTTGACGGTATCGAGCAAAGGAATGAGATGTGTACTCTCCTCCATTATCGGAATGAAAAATTTTCAATAAAAACCCCATATTGGTTTTGAAACATGGTATGAAACACTTGAAACTTCGAGAGAAGGGGAAGGCCCCTCCATCCCACACACATTTCAAGCTAATAGGAACATGGTCTGAAACCAGCTTTGCAAGACCTTTCCACCATCAACTAGGGAAGTCAACATCCTACGATGGGGAGCAGAAAAACTTATCCACGGGACAAAGGACGGTCTCTCCTGTATATTCGACCAGGTATAACAGCTATCCCCCCATTAGGATATCCATAAAGCCGCATTCCCTAATAAAATCTAGGAAACCCATCATGCCAACCCTATCAAAACTTCCCCCTTGCTTCTCATGATCATACAAAATCGCCATCCAAACACCATGAAACATCCCAAAGAGAAAATTGCCAACCAATTCAAAACCAAAATTTTTCCCTACGAGCATCCTCATTCGGCCATACACCCTCGTGAAGCCCATTTAGTCCCATCATCCCTCAAGCAGAAAATAACAGAAACTGAGAAATCACTAACTTCCTACACGAGGCTTTCCAACAAAACGGAGGCCCAAGAAATGAGGATTCCCCCAGAAGCCCCTATCGAATCAAGGACAACCCATTCACATTTATCACTTCCCAAAACTATCCCTACTTAAGTCGTGCCTTAAACAGTCCACTTGGTTTTTTGAAAAGTAACAATATTTTTTATTTTTTTGATAACCTGGGTATCCGGGCCTCTTAGAGCACCCGCCTAATCCCAGGGGCACATGCGCACTCAAAATTCAATATATGTCGGGTCAGCATAGGATATAAATCCCTAGGGTAGTGTTGATCACTGAATTATATCACTTTCCACCTCCTAACCTAGCCTTTAATAGACCTATGAGCTGGTTAATAATTGCTTTTTAAGTGTGTTTTTGTAGTTAGAAATAAAATACAGCTTAGTGCAACAGTCCACACAATGGATGCCAAGAAGAGAGAATTGGAAGTCAAGTTTTGAAGCTGATGGAATTATAAAGAATGCACCATGGTGGTCCCCACCATGTGGGCCATTTGGCATGCCCGGGACCCCCTAGAAGTCCAGCAGAGAGAAGAAAAGTGGACCCAAGCACAATGGAGTGTTGTTGCAGCAGACTATATAGAACAACTGAGAAGCAACCAGCTGCAGCACTTCAACATCTCGAGCAGTTAGGTGCACATTACACCTTCAGCAAAGCACTCTCGAGCAGTTGTCAAGCAGCTCTGTGTCTTCACAATCAACCTCTCGAGCAGCTCAAGCAGACTGCACGCTTAGAACTCCAAGCTCGAGAAGCTCTGTGCTTTCAAGAATTACCCATCGAGCAGACAAGCAGCTTCAGCACTCCAACCTCGAGTGGATCTCGAGCACATTGAAGCTTCAGCATTTAAATCTCGAATACTTTATAGCTGCTGCCTTGAACCACTCGAGCAGCTGAAGCCATCCACTCGAGTAACACTTGTACCTATCGAGAAGCTGCTGAGCACACAATGCTGCAGCAAGAGTACACTCGAGCAGTTCAGATTGCAGCTGCAACCTGTCGAGTGCCTTCAGTGCAGTGTCGAGTAGCTGAAAGATGCTGCAGCTCCAACCACTCGAGCACTTTAACGTTGCAGCTTTCATCCTGTCGAGTGGAGGAAGCTACTGAAGCATCCTCACGAGCTGAGTGCCTGAAGCCAACCATCCTCATGAGCTGCATTGCTGAAGAAATACAAGATCCTATCGAGCTGCTGCTGAAGCACGGCATCCTGTCGAGTTGCTAGTGCCGAAGCACTGTATCCACTCGAGAACCTCTCGAGATATACATTTTGAAGCCTCATCCACTCGAGGCTCGGGTTCCAGCTTTTGTATTCGAACTTCATGGATATTTTTGGGATTCCACAGCACCTAGGGCACACATCCTGAGTTATTCCCCACATCCCGAGGCAACACTAGGCCAAAAATAGGCCACGTCAGCAGGACATAACTAACTTGATTCTTTTTTTTCTGATTGGCCAAAGCATTTCATTGCTTTTTGAATTGTATATATAGTTGTAGGCTGTTTTGTAAAAGACAGTCAGGATTAGCTTGAGCTCACTTTTAGGTTTATATTTTAGGGTTAGGGTTTTCTTTCTTTTTGTCTTTCTTCTTCTTGTCTTAGCTCAGCATTTGCTGGCTAAATCTTTATAGCAGATAGGGTTATTTTGAGTTGTAATCTGATTTTGTAATAACATTGTGAGCAGCCTTGGAGTCTTGCAGAGACTGCAGCCTTGAGGGCAGAGTCATTGTAAGTACTTTTTAGCAATGAACAACCATTTTTAATGCTCCATTTAATCTGTATTTTTCTTATGTTTATCATTTAGATCTGTATGGGTTTTATGCTCCTATGAATGCATGTGCTTGTTACCTTGCAAACATAGTGGCTGTAGTAGTTTTCCTGTTCTAGTTTAACTCCTTGACTGGATCGCATCTATGAGATATTTTGTGACCATTTAAGTGGACAGAATATAACCCTAGGATTAGTCCATATCACATAACTAAGCTGGATTCTTCTTCCCTGCACTTGTACTTGTAGCCAAGTGAGAGACTGCTGCAGATCCAGCTCCTCTATTTTACAATACTATTTTCAGTGAATAGATCTAGGGCCTTGCAGAGATTGCAGACTTGAGAGCTAGGTCATTGCAAGCCTCTTTGTAGCACTAACCAGCTGATTTTAAAGCCCCATTCAATCTGTGAGTTCTTGTGGTTTCCACTAAATCTTCATGGATTGTTTGCTCCTACATCCGCATGAGCTTGTAGTCTTGCAAACATAGTATCTGCAATGATTTTCCTGTTTCAACTTTAACCCCTTGATTGGATGAAATCCCTGGGATAATCTGTGACTATTTAAGTGGATGGAATATAGCCCTAAGATCAGTTCATGTCTCTGGGTTAGGCTGGATTCTTCTACCTTGCACTTGTGCTTATAGCCAAGTGAAGGACTGCTGTAGGTCCAGCTCTTGATCTGTTTTGCAGTGAAGATTAGCCCACAGCTATCTACTTCTCCATAGTTTTCATTTTATTTTACCAGATCACTTTCACTCTATTCCACCCCTTTTCTTTAGATTTAGTTTTTATTTTTGTTTTTAGTTTAGTTTGTAACACCCAAAAACACCCTCTCTTTACTTTGCTTTCTAATTTAAGTTTAGAGTTGTCAGATCTGTAGCAGGTCTGGAGATTTACTATTCCACTATTGTGTTTAGATCATCACTCACTGTGGGACAAACTCTTACTTATTAAAACTTACTACAACAGCCCTGGATCTTACAGGACTGTGTATTTGTTTTGATTTTGTGTTCTAACCCCATATTTTTATTCTCCTCTGCTTGTGTCTTTGCCATTCTTTATTTCCATCATATTTGGATCATCATTTTTATAATAAAAAGAACACAACCAAAAAAAAAAAAAACCAACAGGTAGCCTCACGGGGGGGAGGGGATTCGAACTCAGATCTCCTGCTTTTGGAAGCAGGTACCTGGCCAGCTCGCCTAACCCCTTCAAGTTTGAAAAGTAACAAAATTCAAAATATCCCAGCAGCAAAAGATTTAATTGGCTCCCTTTTATTTAATCACACAATCACCTAACATCCAAGAGCAATATTAATCAAAATGAAAGACTCAAGGTAGGAGAAGAAAAACCTCACTTCGACTCCCCTATCGTACCAATCTGTCCCAGCTTTTGATATGACAGACCCCACTCTAGGTTATTTAATTCCCTGCTACTCTAGGTTATCATTACTTCTGAGACTACTCATATTCAAGATGTCAAGCAGCAACATCAAAATCAGTTTGAGATGAAGGATATTGGATTTATTTGTTATTTTCTTGGTTTTGAGGTTGCATACTCTCCCTGTAGCTACCTCTCATCTCAAAAAGTAAGATTATTTACTTGATCTCATATTCCTAGTTGGCTAACTCTTGAGCTTGTCAGATTAGATGGAACCTAATGTTAAGCTTCTTTTGACTAATGGGGAACATTAGGTCAATCTAATTTTTAATCGAGTGTAAGGTGCACTATTGTGCAATTTGAGATTGCAGGTTCAATCCTAGCTTCCTCATAAAAATTTAAAAAAAATAAAGATTGGAGAGAAATATTAATATCTCCCTCCAAACACATCATTCATTATGCCTTAAATGAAAACAATTACTTAATACCACTTACAAAATATATAACCAGTTTAAGTTTTATTTGACGGTTACAACCAAAATTTCTGGTGGATCGCAGGAAACAAGTATGAATCACGAAATCAGTAAAATATCATTATTGGGTTCATATATGGAAATCCCTGTTTTTTGTGAGCCACCAAAAAAGGTGGCTAGAACCTTCATCCATAATAATGATTTCCATATATGAACCCAATAATTACATTAGAAAAAAATGAACTTACAGCCAATCAGGGAGGCAAAGCAAGAAGCTTGCCCAAAGAGTAGAAGGAAAACAAAAAGAAAAAAATATAAGCATAAAATCATAATACAAAAGCCAAGAATGGTCAGGCCAAAGCAAAAGGGAAGGATCAAGGGGGGCCTGATTTGTTCCCATTCCAATAGGATATCAGCCGCCGAGAGAACTTTCCCGAAAGCCCCCGGCATGCACCACCAACAAAGATCTTCGTATCCACTACAGTTCTAAGGGTCTGGAACTTGTTAACGTATGTTTCATTTCTTCCAGATGCACCAAAAATAAAGCCAGAGGTGGAGCATTCTAAATGGATCCCATAAGACCCTCAAACGCATAAGTCTCCCTCGGGAAAGAGCATCATAGGATGAGGTGCTCAGTCATCTCCTCCGCTACCCCACAAACCCTACACTCCAAAAGCACATTCATTCCGCTCCTCCTAAGCTACACACACATTAAGATCCCACCCACCTCCCAAGCAAAACATCTTTATTCCAAAGGGAGCTGATTGCTTCCACAGATCCATCCAAGGTTGAATCACTAGAAGGCTTCTAAAGAATTATTTATAAAAAGATTTTCAGAATTTCGGAATATGGTTGGATATGGCTTTTGGAATTTCAGATGTTCTTCAATTTTCCACGTAGCAGCGGAGGCAAACTCCTTCAAACAAAAAGCTGTTAGCTATTGATGAATAAAGGACATTTTGAAAGAATCTCAACAACTAATAGTGAGATGCATAACATGATGTCAAATATCAATGACTCAATAGTCCAAGCGGAACCGTGCACCCTGTTACCAGGTCAGTCACCTAAAACGAGCTCAAAAGCTCAATGGTCCAAGCAGAGAACAGCGCTCATGTCGAGTGCCAGTGACCAGGCCAGTCACCTAAAACCAGCTTGCTTAAAACCCTTAATGTTAAAAAATCAGTTATTACAACCACTAATCCAAATACAAAATGTTTGGTATAAAATGGTAACAGTTTAGGTTTGAGAACATCAAATCCACAATTATAAACTGAATATATATATATATATATATATATATATATATATATATATGTAAAGCGAACAATAATTAAAAAATGTCGCCTAATGGATAAACCAACAAAATTACCAGGTTTCAGATCACGGTGGATGATCCCATGCGAGTGCAAGCATTCCAATGCCCGGGCAATATCAAGTGCAAACCCAACTGCCACATCGATATCCAAGGACCTTGGTCGCATGCTGTGCATGTATTTACGCAATGATCCCCCCAGTAGAAGCTCAGTCACTACCACCATGACTGGCTCCTTACATGCCCCAATAAACTGTCAACAGATAATAGCTATCACTAAATACAGTATATTCACATCCCTGACTACCGGATAACATATTTGAAGATTAAAATATTTTTTTCAAGGTATGAAACTCAGTGTTAGTATCGGGTATCGGTCCATCTTGGACCAATACGTATCGGCCGATACGAATACGGTATAGCTGACACCGAATCGTTGGTTTTTTTTTTTTTTTGAAAAAAAAATAAAAAATTGAAAAGACATTTGGATTGGTCAGTATTGCCTAATACCGAGACAGTATCAGCTGATACTGCCCCGTAGCGGCTAGATACCAATTATGATACCGATACCACCCCGACACTTGAATCACGGTGGTATCAATATCGGTTCTTGACGAAACCGATACGTATCGCCAATGCGTATTGGCATCGGCCGAGATTTGATACCATGATTTTTTTTATCAAATAGTGTTCGAACTTGATTGATTTTACTGACCAAGCGCATTTTGAAACTATTTCCCTCACAGGGCATCTGACAACAACCGTATCACATGTGGATGCAAGATGATTAAAATACTAGTAATATAGTAATACTCCATGAATAGGTTAACCAAGTAATCTTACTCCCATTGACTAGACATAATACGGAGACTTATTACATGACAAGCTTAACAGAGTAATCTTACATAGGGGGGTATTTTAGTCAATTTGCGTCCAAATATGTGCTATAGCCTTTGTCAGATGCCCTGTGAGGAATATGTTTTCAAGATGCGTCGGATCAGAAAATCGACCATGTTCGAATGCTATTTGGTAACAATTCCTAGATATATAGAGCAATGAAAACCATAGATCATAACTCGTAACAAGTAACAGATTTCAAATCAACTTAAAGACACTTTCATGCTTTAGACAAACAGATGCTCCGAAGATTTGGACACCGACCTTTACTAAGTTTTTGTGTTGAACTCGAGACAACATTTCAACCTCCCTTGCAAACCGTGCCTCTCTCTTAGCAACCTCCTCTGGGGTGTCTCCCTTATGAACAATCTTGATAGCAACATTCTGATTGCGGTATCTGAAACAGTATCCACTAAAATGAGAAAACACAGCACGAACTGAGAACCAAATTATGCCGAGACAAATCTAATCAATTTAAACTAGAGAGATTGAAATTAGCCCAAATTAAACAAATTTATTTGATTTGTTCCAAATTAATCAAATTAAATTAGCCCAAATTGAACATGCATGGCTCTGCTCGAGATAAAAGGACGACAATTTGACATGGTCCACAGAACAAGGAGCTTGAAATTTGAACTAATAAACTAATTATGTCAAAATAAAAATAAAATAAAGTAAAAATAAATTAATCATATTAAGTTAGAGAAATATTTATACTAATTCTTCACCAAAAAGGGTATAAAACCCAAGGATGTACTTACTTATCATGCATTGCTCTGCACATCAGATAAAAATTTAACATGATCCATATACAAGGAGATTTAAAAGACAAAACCCAACAAAAAAAAATCCGTAGATGTGTGACATGTGTCACTTACTTTTACTACAGCTAAAAGGGTTTTTTTTTTTAAATTTAAAATCACAGAAAATTAGACATGCTCTTAGTTCAAGAACAGTTAAAATACAAGACCCACAAAAAAAAAAAAAAAGAAGAATCACAATTCGGTTACAAAAATACTAATATTGGTAATTACAAAATCCGAAATTGGTCCACTTACTTCCCCTCATAAACCTTGGCATGAGCACCCTCTCCAATTCTTGGACCAACAAAGAGGAGCTTGGGATCAATCACCAACTTGGGATCCAAACAGAGTTCTACAGCAGAGAAGAACCCATCACCAGATTCCATTTCTATAACAGGAAAAGAAATAAACCCACACCTCTATCCAAAAACATCACCCATTTATAGTATAAGATCCTCAGTTCCCTACACCGCAGGACACTGAACCCTTCCCTTTTTTTTAATAGGAACAAAGAACTAAAAGAGACATGCCCATCTCAAGTAACCCAATATTAATGACCCACATGTTCCCAAAAAATACCCAACTCACACACAATTCAAAACCATAAAACCCACCAAATTTCAAATGGGGAGAGCAGAGAAATCAGAATTGGGAAGAGTGCTGAAATGGGTTGAAAAGCAAAGAAAATTTGAAGAAGAGAGCAGAGAGAATAGCGAAGAGGGGTTGAAATCTTGTGGAAATGCGGAGCCTCTCTCGTTGATCTATCTAGTGAGTAGGTTGTAGAGACAAAAAATAATGTGGTCTGTGTCTAAATTTTTGTCAGAAAACAAACATATAGGAAGTTGAAGACAAGATATGATGCACTCATTATTTATTATAGAAGCCACTGCTGGAAGCCAAAACAAAGTGCACATGCAAGGTGACCCTCAACATGGGGACAACCGACTCTCAAAGAATTGCTATGAGCTTACTCCATGTCCTTTACTTTTTAAATAGTAATTGATCATATGTAGGGCATATACAAAGAGATTCGATGTATAAGTTACATCGGAGAACACGAAGAAATAAGCTTCATCCTCGAGAGGGAGACATCCTGAATCACAATTAAGGCTCCTAAATGACCGCTTAGTGATAAAGGAGGTAGGGGTGCAAAGAGAGCCAAGAAGGATAACACTTATATCCGCTGTCTTACCAGGTGCTGGTACAAAGTTAGTAGGTGTTTATTCCCCGAATATTGTCATTACTTTTACTCCAGGTTAGAGAATATTTAAGGGCACGAGACAACTCTTTCGATACCAATTGACTGGTCAATAGGCCCGCTATAGCTAAATATTTGCACATTTGACTTTCGTTACCAATTGATATGTGGGATACTTTTCGACGGTCAATACTAATTGATGCAGACATCAACGTGAAAAGTTAATGATTGCACGGCCACAATGAGTTTGCATGGGAGTGATTTCCAAGCATCAGAGATATGGGAAAGATTATTGATTGGATGACCCTAATCAATCAGGATCAATGGTAATCGGGTGATTATTATCTTTCTTACTAATGTAATTTTGTTGTGTGTCTCACATTAGATATGAACCTCATAATTTTAATCTTCATTTAATTTGAATTGAAAAGAGGTTACTAAAGGATATAAGAAGGTGAGAGGAACCATCCTACCAGTTCAAATTTCCAAGGTAAATATCTTCTAAATTATATTTTACTTCAATCCATTACCATCAAAGATTATATATTATATATAATAATTTATCTTTTTTGATATTATAATATAATAGTGCAGGAAGTTTCATGTCATCATTTAGGGCTGCAAATGGGTCTGATTTTGGTTCAGTTCAGGGTCAACCCGACCAAAGCCGATTAGGGGCTACCCTCAACCTGAATCTGACCCAACCAAATTGTGCTCCGGTTCAGGTCGGATCAGGTCAAATTGGCCAGTGCTCACCACCCCCGCTCTGGACTGCGCCAGATAACAACACGCGCCTGGGGTGCGTTTCGTAACTCGCTCCCCAAATGCCCCCGCTCATGAATAAATCAAAATAAAAAAATTAGCAAAAATTATATAAGTGGGAAAGTTTTAAATTTTTGAAAATAGATTAAATTAAATTATAAACTATAAACTGCAAACGTTGTATTAATCTCAATTTAAACGATTAATGAAAATATCACGACTAATCTAAAAATAAGTAGACGTTTGGATATACGGCAAGGGGGTTTAGGTTCGGTCGAGAATTCAGGACCCAAATCCAACCAATTCATTAGCCTGCCCCAAATTTTCTGATCTGGGTCTGGTTGAGAACTCAGGACCCGAACCCAACCGATTTATTAACTTGACCCAACATTTCAGGTTTTAAACTCAAACCGGACCAATAATCACTATTATGAAGTTAAACCAGAGTCAACTACCAAGTTCAGTCTTCTAAAGCAAAAGTAACCTGAAAAACTACGTGATCACTTGCTTGCTGCTTTGGACCCATTTACAGCCCCACATTCATGAACAAAGGCAGATCCCGTTTTGGTTGGGTGGTCCCAAATGGAGGTTGGAATTATTTTGTCTTGTTTTGCTTGCATTCATGATTTTAAATATCCGTCAAATCTAATGCATATTAGCTCAATATGTATTAGATATGGCCCATAAATACCCATTATTTGCTATGGGTCAAATTGGTCAAATATAGGCTTGTATTGGGTCACATTAGCCCATATGTACTAAACAAAATACCAAAAGTACTCCTATGAAATTTTTTAATTTTATTAAGATTTTAAAAATAAATATAAATACTTTAATATGGGTAGATATGTATAGGCCGGACCCGGCTTATACATATATGGGTCCTTAAGTCCCTGCTTTCATGTACATCCAAAATTCACCTTAAGTTCGTAAACGTGTTCATTTAAATCTTTGAAGTGTCATTTAAATAAACCTAATCACCCTTTTATTCCCAGTCTCTCACTTAAACTTTGTTTTAACACAACCCCTCTCTCT
This sequence comes from Chloranthus sessilifolius, assembly GCA_021018995.1. NCBI lineage: Eukaryota > Viridiplantae > Streptophyta > Magnoliopsida > Chloranthales > Chloranthaceae > Chloranthus > Chloranthus sessilifolius. The sequence goes on from CM037592.1 coordinate 121,753,975, forward strand.
CTCTCTAAGCGTCACTTGGCATCTCTATCTTAGGGATGTACGGATTTTATGCCTTTGTTTTTAAAACATAATTTGATTATGGAGCCCACTTGTCTTTTGGATCTAATTTAAGGTTGAAATCACTTTCGGTGAGATCTGAGCGTGAGGAAGAGCTTTTCCACGAGATCCTTTTTCATAAACTATAACCCGTCGATGAACGAGGTGATATTTGTGAAGAATTTAAGTTACAAACATAATTATTTAAAGGGTAGGGCTATTCTCACCCGTTTAATGGCAAGTAGCATACTGATATTTTTCATGGACGGAAATCATTGATTGATTTGAATCAGGTGATGAAGATTTTTTTTGGTTTCAATCTTCCTCACGATAGATCTTAAGATCATTTATCACTTATCAGATGGTCAGATGTTGATTCCAAATGACAAAAATTTCCAAAAGCGAGCTAGATCATGGGCACAAGAGTTGACTTTTACTTTTAGGAATGGGTGCCATGCCGGATCAACATCTGACCATTTGATAGGCAATACATGATCTTAAGTTCTATCGTGAGGAAGACTGGAACAAAAAAAAATCATCATTGTCTTATTCAAATCAATCAATGATTTTTGTTCATGAAAAAATCAATGTGGTCCTTAACATTAAACGGGTGAGAATAGCCCTACCCTTATTTTAAATGGATGGTGCCTTGTCCATTTACCCAATTCGATTCAATTAATTGAGACCTTTTATATAAAAATAGTGGAGCCAGCCTGCGTCTAGGCCCGACCCAACTCTGAATTGGCCAGGTATGGGCAAACATAAGTATGCTCGATTCATAAATGGGTTGGCCCAACCTGGCCCGATCGGTAAGTTGAACTGGGTGTGAACTAATTCTAAAAGGCCCAATTATAATTGGTTCATTTAAGGCCCAATAGAACCCAGCCCAGCTAAATCCATTGAGATCCCTAGCTAAGATCATGAGCTCAATCGGGTCCATCCAAAGACTCTCTCTCTCTCCCCCTCTCTCTCTCTCTCTCTCTCTCTCTCTCTCTTATGAAGTGATGGTGGCATGGGGCCCACTTTATTAACTATTGTTAAACTTTTAAAATATTTTAAAAGTTATATTCTCTTTCAGCCATCATTCTTGACTTTTTAAGAAGTCTCTTTTCTCTATTTTTTCATGAAAGTGTCAGGCTTACTTTTTCAAGTATATTTTAAAGGTGTTGGCGCCTCTATATCGAGGTGTCGACGCTTTGCTAAAAAAAAGTGTCGACGCCTCGTTTTAGAGGCGCCGGCGCTTCGCTAAAAAAGGGGGGTGTTGGCGCCTCATTTTAGGGGTGATGGCACCTTTATATTGAGATGTCAGCACTTCGATAAAAATAATAATAATAATAAATTCAGTAAAGCGTCGGATAAAAATAATAATAATAATAAATTCAGTAAAGCGTCAGCACATCGATAAAGAGTTACCGGCACTCCTGTTTTTTTTTTTTTTTTAGCGAAGCACCGACACCTCGATATAGATGCATCAGCGCCCCTCAAATGAGGAGTCGGGGTGTTAGCGTCCGCTTATCGAAGTCTTTGGCGCCTACCTAGGTGTCTGCTTTGATACCAGGTGCTAGCGCACATTCTGCCCACATTTTTAAGTAAAATATACCTGAAAAGTAAGTCTGACACCTTCTTAGAAAAGGGGAGAGAATATAGAGAAAAGAAAGACTTCTAAAAAGTCAAGAATGACGGCTGGAAAGGTATATAACTCTTAAAATATTTTAAATGTTTAGTTAATAAAGTAGGCCCCATGCCACCCAACACTTCAAAATAGTTTAACCCTAGTTAGTAAAGGGTATATATATATATATATATATATATATATATATATATATATATATATATATATATATATGAGGGCCGGGTATATCTGTCCGGGCGTAGAGATATCTCTGAGCCTATTGATAGGAGTTCGACACGTAGCATTTTTTTAGCTGATTTAGGCAGATGCGACATTCAAACCTTTTTCTCATTTAGTTCCACTTTAATCATAGTTACCACTAACAAAATCAGAAAGGCAAAGCGGTGTGAAGCGCCTGGGGATACGTTCCTGATATCGAAGGTTGAAATAGCCATCATTACTCTTTGAAAAGACCATTATTACCCAAATTTAAATCATTTTTTGTCCACTTCGTCTATGAAGCGCAACCGCTTCCTTTATGGTACATTAGCGCCTCTTTCATGAAGCGGCGACGCTCCATCAAGGAATGGAAAGCACCTATAATATGACAAGTAGCACCTTTTTAATGCATTCCTCACATCAGGGGTTGAAATGGCCATCATTACCCTTCGAAAGGACCATTATTACCCTAATTTAAATCATTTTTTGTCCACTTCGTCTATGAAGCACAATCGCTTCCTTTATGGTGCATTAGCACTTCTTTTATGGAGCGATGACGCTCCATCAAGGAATGGAAAACACCTACAATATGGTACGTAGCACCTTTTTGTGGTCACCTAATACTTTTTTGTGCGAAGCGACGTCTGATCTTATATCATTTATTACCATTGTCAAAACCTTAAATGAGAAGTAGCGCGTGACATCGTAGTTTGCAATGGTCATCATTACTATTCGAAATGACTATTTGAGGCAGTCATTCGAGGAGACCATTTATTGCCCCAATTTTTTGTATTAATGGCACTTCTGTAAAAAGCGCAATCGCTTTCTTGACGACACGCTAGCGCGACTATCATGAAGCATTAGCGCTCCATCAAGGAATGGAAGACTCCTTCTACATGACACATAGGGTTGTTAAATTGACATGTAGCACCATTTTATGCGAAGTCGCGTCTGATCTTATATCATTTATTATTATTGTCAGAACATTAAATGAGAAGCAGGGGAAGCGGATGGGAATACAATGTGTAAGATCGTGGTTTGCAATGACCATCATTACCATTTGAAAAATATTTAAGGCGGCAAATTTGTGAATTAAAAATTCATAAATTACTCTTCTTCTTTGCCCTAATTTTAATCTTCTCAGAGCGCAGTAAGAAGACAATTAGAAGCCGCTAAATTCTTTTGCCTTTTTCTGAAATAAGGTGAGTGTCCTTTTATTCTCATGCTGCTTCAAATATGCATCATCCCTTCTTTGATGGAGGCGTCATCCCTTCCTTGATGGAGCGCTAACACTTCTTTCATGTTGCTTTAGCGCCTATGTGCCTCTATTGAGAGGCGTAATTGCATCATGCAAGGAGCACTAGCCCTTCATATTGGAAGAGTCAGCGCTTATATCTACGACGAGGCGCTATTGCGCTCCTTTTTTATATCTCCTTCCTTATTTTAATTTTCTTCTGTAAATTTTTTATGATTCACAGATTTTCAAGATGGTTATCAAGACTCCAACGACTAAGTATACCATTGTCAAATGTCGGACCATCTATAATGAGGCAACTGAACGTAGGAAAAGTCTGCTAACGGAATCAGTCTTCAGCCAATTCTTTTGGCACCGAAGGGCATAAAAAGTGTCAACGGTCTCCTGGATGCAATCATCAAGTTCTAGGTTGGAAAAATATCTGAAATTTTAGGAAGGGCCTTATCAGATTTCACTCACTTTATTTTTGTTTAATAACTGGTCTTCGAATGACTGGCCTCTGCCGTTACCCTCTCTCCAAGCCCCTTCCCGAAGACCAAACGATCGAAAATAAATATTTCAGAGGCATTAACCCTATAAAGAGGGGAGACATCCTCAACGCCATTAATGAAGCTACCACCGAGGCAGTACCTTTAATCCGTGAAAGATTAAAGGTTGCATAAAGTCGGCAGAAGAGCTACACTGATCTAAAAAAAACCAGTGTTGAGTTTCAACACGGAGATAAAGTGTTTATAAAGATTAATTGGGATACTTATATGTATATCTAATTAAGTCTTAACATATTGCAAGTGCACAATGGAAATCATAATACTAGCAAAGGATCGTTCCCACAGAGACAGGTTATACTATATATAAATTTAATTTTTCTGAAGACTTATACTTATCTTTTAAGGTCATAAACTACTGGAGAAATATGAATAAAGAATTTTATTATTAATCTAAACTGCAAAAAATAAATCTTAATCTTCAAACTTCAAACTTCATATTATGGTCGTCAATCACAATCTTATGCTATCAGATATTTATAAAATTAAATAGTACTATTACACTATATATCAAATTTTCTAGCATTGGTCATCAATCAATACTAAAATCCTATCAATATAGATTTAATCTAATTTACAACTTCCTAAAACTTGGGCGTCAATCAAATCCTAGAAAACTGAAGATGGAAAAGTAAAAACCATTATACTAATCTGCCAACTTCAACTTGAGGCGTCAATTCAAATTAAAATATGAAGATATTTACAAAGCAGGAAATAAAATAAAATAAAATCTAAACTAGAAAGTAAAGTAAAATTATATCTTTCACCCCTCAACTGCAGTCGTCAATTGCTTCTGAGAAACTACAGATATCTACACTAATCTTCAGCACCCAATAACAATCATCAATTGCTCTTAAAAAATCTTGGATATCTAATCTACAAACTAATAAAATCTACTCTAATTTTGATAGGAAGAAAACCCAACCTCAATCGTCAATTAATGTTGATAATTTCTTCGATAGTTTATTTCTAAATCGGGCTCTCTTATTTATAGATCATAATGAGTCGATTTACAAGTTCTAATTATAATAAAAGAAATTAAATTATCCTACTATAATTCTAATTCTAATTTTATTCTTCCTTGTTTCCTTTAGTTGATATGCTTCTGGATTGTTCCTTTATTTCAGCAATAGAGTCCTTTCAAGATTCTTCTTCATCAATCTCCCAAATTCATGATCAGTCAAACTTCTAATTAAAGAGTTCTACTAATTCTGTTCATGGCGGTAGAAATTCTCACGTGATCTGTAGCAGTAGCAGCAACAGGAAAGCTTCTATTATTATAATCATAAATTACGATTATCTCTTTTCTTCTTTTCCTTAGAAAATTGTAAATCACGATTTCTTATCTTTCATAGCTCTCTCAGTGTTTTGACGATTCTTTGAATTACAATTCATCACTTTTCTTCTATACTCTTTCTCAGTGAAGAATCGTAAATTATGATTTTCTATAGCTCTTTTTGTAACAGCGCTCAATCATCTTTCACGATTTTCTATTCTTCAATAGGCGGTTCGCCATTTTATGCTTAATCGTCATTTACTATTCTTTTGGATTTATTTTAACAAAGATTAACATTATGGCTCTCTTTTACTGATTATCTTTAATATCTGCACATTAACAACTTATTAGTAACAAACTAAGTCTTAGCATCACTAAGTTAAGGGTGATAAAATGGTATATTATGTGAATGATCCCTAGCAAATAAGAAAATATAAACTAAGAACTTAAATTAAATATAACTTTCGTAGGGAGCACGATTGCATTTAGCAGATGCAACAAGCCTCTAAACCCCTAGGTGATCCCTAATGGAGGAGTTGTAGTCTCCTGAAGGTTTTCAGTGAAATTACCTACAAACTTCAAATATTTTTTATATTTTTCAAAGATTAAAAAAAAAAAAAAAGTTAAAAATCTAACCTAATTTTATACACTAATTAAATTAACAAAGTTAACTGAATGGACAAATTGTCAAATTGGTCAATACATAGTTTGTTATGATTTTCTAAAAATTATCAATCTTTTATCCTTACTTTCCATTACAACAGTTATCTTTGATTAGAACTCCAACCATTTTAATTCATAATAAGCACAGAGTGTATATGCATTAGTGAACAGTTTATTCTTCATAAATTTTTCTAAACTGTCGATTTAGAAAATATTTTCATTCAAAGACTCACTATTGACATACTTTCAAAAAGATATCGAAACTTTTTTATTCTCTTGGTATATTTTTCAGAAAAATCTAGTCAAAGATAAAAATTAATGAATCTCATAGAAAAGATAATCTTAGTCTATTCTTATGATTTCCTGTGCAATCTATAGTATCTATTATCCTTATCTCTACTAGGCTTATGCTTTTGCAAATCGTAAATCAGATAGGTCTTTCCTTCAGCTTGTAATGAGGCTTTGGATTTCAAAGGGTGTCAAAGAAAGGTAGAAAAGGGATGTTTTTTTGAGAATTTAGTTCTTCTATTTCCTATCTTCTTCTGATTTCTTTATTCTACTTCAGTAAGTATCCAAGATTAGATAACTTCTTCCCATTTTTCTTTTTCTTTTATACATCCCAGTTCTTTAGTTGCAAAATCATATTGTACGATTTTTCTTCTTTTTGAAAGCTTTTTGCTAAATCGTGATTTTTTTTTTTATAAAATCGTCTTTTACGATTTTTCTTTTCTTTCCCATGTTCTTTTCTTTTCTTCATATGTACCTCTTCTAGCATTTTCTTTTTTTGTTTTTGATTCTACTCCTTCCACTCTCTCTTCTTCCTCTTTCTACATTTTAAACTCTCAGAAATTGTAAGGGTTAAAAATAGAAAGCTTTGGATAGTATATATGGTTAAAGGATTATCAGATTTTGGTATAAAGAAATTCGTTTTAGGTTTCTAATATGGGTTCAAAAGATAAAAATTTTTGGGATTTTAGCTTTTTGGCTTTGATTTAAATAAAAGATGACCTTAAATCATCTTTACGATTTACTAACACAGACGCCTTATTGTTTCGAAATTTCTAATAGATAGTTCTAGACAAAAAATTAGTTCATCATATTCATAGAATATTTTAATTCTAAATTTAGTAATATGAGATTTTATAACAATGTAGAAGTTCAAAGAAGTTTTGATTGAAATATAAACAGTCTCTCTCAAAATTGAAGAGGAAATATGGCTCAAAATCTCACTGATTTATAATTTTGAAACTATAGTCTAAATTTTTGCAACTTAAATCAACCTATTATTTCAAACGTCCACTCTAATACAGTGTTCAACGAGCTAAGCATAAATTGTACTCTTCTATATTCTAATTATTAAACTTCTACTATAATGAATCGTAAGTTTTTCAAGATTTATAATTTTTTTCTATCATAGTTCCTATGTACTGAACAACTTTAAAAATTTTCTAGAAAAAGAAAACTAACCAAAACTAATTGTTATACTAAAAATAAAACTAATATTATATGTAAAAAGTTGTGTATCCCCCCAAACTTAAATCAGACAATGCCCTCATTGGCCCAAAACAGGGGACATAGAAAATTATTTCCTAAAAATCATTGATATCTCCGATTATTTACTAGAAAAATTATGTTACCAGATATATACTCTCCCCCAAACTTGAGAGAAAATATCCACAGCTTATGCTTGGATCATCAAGAACAACAATTTAAAGAAATGTTAGTAACACTCACACTGTTAGTAAAAAATTGAAAGTTAGTCAATTAGTCAAAAGAAAATTTCATATATTAATTCGATATTTACAATAAACAGAAATATAAAAACTAAGAAACTACTAAGAAAAAAACTAATTACATAACATATTATAAACCTAGGAAAATCTAGACACACTAATCTATAGTTGACACTGGCAGCAACGTCCGAGAGAAAGTCCTCGATAAAGATTGGCCCTCGACTTCTATCCACCGTTGATTTGAGTCTCATATCCCTTCCTACCAAAGGAGTATCCACATCTTGACAGGGTCGCTACTCCAAGAGTTGTCGAAGCACTTCTCTATGCCCTTCTTTATCTCCCCGATTCATCAACTGCACCCTCAGTATAGTTGAGCGAAGGATTTGAAGAGAAGGAAGTGGACACATCTCCATCCTCCCACAAAAAGAGTATCTCACATTCCTCTCGTGGAAGAAATGCAATCCCACTGTGAAAGTCCTTTGAAGAGTGGGAAGTGAACACATCTCCAAATCACCCTCCACCCATACTGCTCCCTTGCGAAACTTCTATGAAGGGATTGTAACGTAAGCAGTGGAAGAAGATAAGCAATGGAGAGGGGTGGCGAGGGACAGCTCAACCCACCATCATCATATAGGAGCTCGTATTCAGGGTGGGTTATGATGGTATAAAGGTTAGAAAGTGGGGGGAAATGGGCTCTTGGTATATGGTTTCGGATTTGGGTTCGGTTTAGGGTGAATGGTAGTTTCAGAGGACGATTTGGCATCTCGAATAAGTCGCTGGCGCTTCAGAGCTTCTACTTTCTTTTCTGCAGCCAGGAGCTCAGCCTTATGTATTTCAAGGATTCTATCGAGTAGCTTACTGAAATCTCTTTGGTTGGGTTATTTTGCCATTAGGGTTAGGGTATAGAAGGAAGACGAAAGAGATGAGTTTTTTGGGAAGGTAAAGGTTTGGTTTTATAAGGAAGGGAAAAGGTCACGTGCCAAGGTGTAGGCTTATAGGCTTGGGTGGTTGGCAAGTGGCAATATTGAATGTGATGTGTGTCCGCCTCCTCTATGAATTCAATGGGTTCGAATTCTAATGTAATCGATAAGATCGATCACTGGAATTATTTATTCCCTAAAATTGTCGTTTGCAATTCTGTAGAGCAAAAGTGAGACTCATTGATGCTTCAAATCGTACTCACTATGATTTAACTCTACGAATCACCAAAAATAGTAAATCCATACACTTTAAGTGATTGTGGCATGACAAAAGAGACTTTTATGATTGTTTGTATTTTTTATATCGTAAATCGTAGAATATTCTGTTAAAATTATATACATATATTACAGGTGTTTGCTATGGGTGAGTCGGTAGCTCGACAGGTTCTAGAGGAATTCAATTAAAAACAGAGGAAGTTTATGTGTCTCCCATAAATATACGTCATCTGGACGTACCAATTGCATGTGAGGGTAGTACGTTACTATCTGTATAAAAAAGGATTAGTTGCTCAAACTGAGTTTCTAACCTTTCGACAGATTGCCTAAGGTGGCTAACTGTGTCTGGATACAACTCTATTGCTTCCAGCTGTAAGCTATTTGCAACCAGGTATCCTCAGTAGCAGTGTGGTATTGGGCCTCTGTGGGGTAAGGAGAAATAGTTGGAAGTCGGGAGACTGTTTGAGTTGGGCCATGGTTAGGACCACAAGCTTTTCCTTTTTGAGATGTTGGATACAATTTTATACCCACTAGAGGTTGAACTTTTGTTTTCCAAAACCTTAATTTCGAAAAACCTTTCATCATTGACTTTAATTTATAAAGTCTTCCTTGCTTAGGAATCATATTCGTTGAAGTCTCTGAGTCAACCTCACCCGATGCATAGTATTGCATCAGTTCCTTGCTAAGGGTCTCAAAGAGTCCCCAAGCTTTTCGGCTGTCATTTTACGAAGTGTACTACCACAGGCCATATCAATCATATGCTAGTTCATATCTTCAAGGCCTTCATAAAAAGTGAGCACTAGTTGTCAGTGCGCAATCCCATGGTGAGGGCACTTGTGCAGAAGATCCTTGAGACGGTTCCAACATTCTTGAAGAGAATCATCCGATAATTGATGGAATGTTATGATAAGGTCCCGAATTTCATTCGACCTACAGATTGGAAAGAATTTTGTAAGGAACATATGTTCCAATCTTTCCCAATTAGCAATCGAATTATGAGGCAAAGAGTTTATCCACTATTTTGCTTCATCTCTAAGGGAATATGCGAACAGTCTCATCCTAGTGGATGTTTCTGTTAAGTTCTTAATTCGAATGTTAGCGCATACTTCCACGAATTTATTTAGATGCAAATAGGGGCCTTCATCCATTAGCCCATGGAAAGTTGGAAATATTTGAAGTATATTGGGCATAATTTCAAAGGTCATATTGCCGGCTACAAGGTATATTTGAATACATGGGGGAGGTGTAAGAGGTGTGAATGCATAGTATTTTCCCATGGTCTTAGCCATGTATTGGTCTCTTCCTGCCATATTGAGATCAAAGCAGGGTGGCTAAAACAGTTATTATAGATATATATTTTCATTTTCATTTTATCCAATTTTTATTTTAGCAAGCAGGGAGAGAAAACAAATCTGAGCTTTAAGCTTCTCTGATCAGGGAAAGTTGAAACTCTGATTTGACGCTTCGAATAAACTTGTGAAATATTCAGAAGTGATCTAATAAAATTAAAAATATAAAGAAATATAAAAAGAGAAAGATAAATACTTATTTTCTTGAATTAATATATTACAACGCTATCCCTAACAGCGGAGCCAAAAACTTGATTGGGATACTTATATGTATATCTAATTAAGTCTTAACCTATTGCAAGTGTACAATGAAAATCATAGTACTAGCAAAGGATCGTTCCCACAGAGACAGGTTATACTATATATTAATTTAATTTTTCTGAAAACTTATACTATCTTTTAAGGACCTAAACTACTAGAAAAATATAAATAAAGAATTTTATTATTAATATAAATTATAGAAAATAAATTCTAATCTTCAAACTTCAGATTATGGTCGTCAATCAAAATCTTATACTATCAAATGTTTATAAAATTAAACAGTACCGTTACACTATATATCAAGTTTTCTAGCATTGGTCGTCAATCAATACTAAAATCCTATCAATACAGATTTAATCTAATCAACAAATTCCTAAAACTTGGGCGTTAATCAAATTCTAAAAAACTGAAGATGAAAAGTGAAAACCATTACACTAATCTACAAACTTCAACCTGAGTCGTCAATTCAAATTAAAATCTGAAGATGTTTACAAAGTAGGAAATAAAAGAAAATAAAATCTAACCTAGAAAGTAAAGTAAAATTATATCCTTCACCCCTCAGTCGCAGTCGTCAATTGCTTCTGAGAAACTACAGATATCTACACTAATCTTCAGCACCCAATAGCAGTCGTTAATTTTTCTTGAGAAACCTTAGATATCTAATCTACAAAGCAATAAAAATCTACTCTAATTTTGATCGGAAGAAAATCCAACCTCAGTCATCAATTGATGCTGAGAATTTCTTCGATGGTTTATTCCTACACCAGGCTCTCTTATTTATAGATCATAAGGAGTTGGTTTACAAGTTCTAATTCTAATAAAAGAAATTAAACTATCCTACTATAATTCTAATTCTAATTTTAGTCTTCCTTACTTCCTTTAGTTGATACACTTCTGGATTGTTCTTTTATTTCAGCAACAGAGTCCTTTCAAGATTCTTCTTCATCAATCTCCCAGATTTAAGATCATTCAAACTTTTCATTAAAGAGTTTTTCTAATTCTGTTCATAGTGGTAGAAATTCTCACGTGATCAGCAGCAGTAGCAGCAACAGAAAAACCTCTATTATTATAATCGTAAATTACGATTATCTCTTTTCTTCTTTTCCTTAGAAAATCGTAAATCACGATTTTCTATCTTTTATAGCTCTCTCATTGTTTTGACGATTCTTTGAATTATGATTCATCGCTTTTCTTCTATACTCTTTCTCTGTGAAGAATCGTAAATTACGATTTTCTATAGCTCTTTTTGTAGCAGTGCTCAATCGTCTTTCACGATTTTCTATTCTTCAATAGGTAGTTCGTCTTTCTATGCTTAATCATCATTTACTACTCTTTTGGGTTCATTTTGATAAAGATTAACATTACGACTCTCTTTTACTGGTTATCTTTAATATCTGCACATTATCAACTTATTAGTAGCAAACTAAGTCCTAGCATCACTAAGTTAAGGGTGATAAAATGGTATATTATATGAATGATCAAAGATATCGCCCACCAATGGTGTAATGCGCTTTGGAAATCGTGAAAAGTTGAGTCCACGTTACGTAGGACCATTTGAAATTTTGGAACAAGTTGGAGAAGTTGCATATAGGGTTGCTTTGCCGCCGCAACTGTCGAGCATGCACAACGTGTTTCACGTGTCAATGCTAAGGAAGTACGTGAAGGATCAAAACCACGTCCTGGACTATCAATCAATTGAGATTCAAGAAGATTTGACGATTAGAGAAGAACCAGTGCAGATTCTTGATCGGAAAGAGCAAGTGTTACGTACAAAGAGCATCCCATTAATGCTTGTAAGATGGCAGAATCATTCGTCGGAAGAAGCTACGTAGGAGCGTGAGTCGAACATAAGCAATGCGTATCTGTAGCTCTTCAAGTAAACTTTTGAATTAAGGCATCATGTAAATTTTTGGACTTGTCTCAATGTGAAATGAAATGCTTGAAAAATTGTTTTATGTATCTTTTTAATTAACAAGTGTGATGGTTACCAAATGGTATACATTTTGTTAAAGGTTCCACGCACAAATCGTGAACCGTCAAGCGTAATTGAAGATAAACTAAAAGAAATCCACATTCTTAGTCCAAGGTAGTGTATATGTGTCCATAGACCACGTACTCCAAATTTTGGTGTACATGGAAGAGCAAAAAGATAAATGTGATGCGATAGAAAGAACCCAAACAGAAAACAGTCAAAATCTAAAGAAATCGCAGAACTCCCATGCGCAAGATTTAAGGTCGCTCGCGCGACTACTTCGGAAAGCCACGCGAGAAAACTGGGCACCACAGTTTCTCGGGCGACTGCTTCAGTGCCATTTCAACTTATTGGTCGCTCGCACAATTGTACGATGTCCCTCGCACGAATATCGAGTTATATAAGGCCTGTGGGTCGTTCTCTCTTCATTTTGGGCGCGAAGAGAATTTTGAAAGCTAGAGTTTTTCCCCAATTGTGCAACCTACCCTTTTCCCTTCAGATTCACTCTGAAATCGCCTCGGATTTGCATATGCTTTTGACCTACAGGGCATTCCTTCGGATTTTCTTCACGAAGAGGGTAAGCATTACCGTTTTAAATTCAAATTCTTCGATTTCTTTTCACTTCATTAAAGAATGGGACCACGAAAGATGATGGATTCCGAACCCACCCCATCGAAACGTCCAAAGGTGGATCCTCCACCTATTGTGCGAGAACAATCCACGGAATGGTGGGATTCAGAAATCGCATGGGTGATCGACAAAAATATCTTTGATGAGTGAGATGAAACATAGTGGACATTCCACTACTTGACCAAGGCTGGCATGAAACCACTACTTAGGCCATTTCATGATTATTTCTATCCTAGGCTCGTACACTTATTTTACCAACACCTGAAACTGAGTGATGATCAGACAGAATTGGTGACCGAGATAGATGGTCACAAATTTCAGTTTGACCTCAATGATATTTCTACCACGATGGGATGCCCATCAAGGTATGATAGCAATGGGGCATTGCAACCCCTAAACCCTAACAAAATACCATTCCAAGACATAATCACCGATATGACAAACGGGCGGACCGACTTAGGCTTGTCAGTTAAATGGGTACAGTTACCTGACTACATGTGGCCCCTTGATATCATTTTTTGAAAAAATCTATTTCCGATGGGCCATGAGCAAGAAAGGAGGGACTGTTTGTTCTAGGCCTTATATTTCGCCTACCAAGGTAAATGGCTTTCCGCCCCGGCTGTGGTGAGTGAGGGGATAGTCTATGCCCGCAACAATGCGAGGCAGGATGCTTAGAAAATAACCCTCAAATGACTACCGTGTGCTCGATTAATCTCACGGATGATCAAGCAATACGTCGATGAACAAGAAGCTGGGGGGTATCAAATTACACCAACGGAACCCCACATAATGGGCAACACTCGGCATTATAAATATGAGGATTTGAAAATAAGCCTCACTAGCTTGAGGGCGAGCGTGAAATGCCGCCGAGCCGAAGAAGTTGTGACAGCGAGCGTAACAACAACCACCAACAGCCCCTGTGGAGCCTGATCAAGTCGCACCACCACCACACCGATCCCTCCATACAATGGCGTTGACTTTGCGACGGAGCTATTTAGGCGCATGGACTTACAAGATTTATAGCTTGCCCGCATAGAGCAGTAGAACGAACAGAATAGACGCCAACTCCACTACCATGAGGCCATGCTGAGCAACACGATGCGATACATGTACTCGTCGGATTATTTATAGCGCATGGAAACGGCTCGAGCGTATGTACTGGAGGCCTCTAGTTCGGGAGCTGGAGCACATGGGGACGATCAAGAGCAGTCGGGTGACGGTGACGAGGAATAGCAGAATGTCGTAATACATTTTGAGGGCTAAGGGTTGTGTGAGGAATTTTTAAAACATTTATTGGAAATATTTTGAGATGTAAGTATTTTGACGTATCACGTTCCAAAACTATGGCGCATGGTTGCGCAAATGTAAATTTTATGGTTTTTGGAGGAATTTCATATTTAGCATGGTTTGTATGATAAATGGTGATGTAGTTTCGATTTGACATTACATATATATGAAATTCTGAATGTATTTGATGGTGATTCGATGTTGTGGATCATAACTTTGCATTGTAAAAAAAATGGTTAGTTCTGGATATGTTTGTGCATTGCAGGATGGGATGGAGTTGATTGATCCTATTGGATAATCAATGAATTCATTATCGATGTAGTCGTTGCAAGTACACTGTTAAAAGAATAATTAGTGTTTGCTAATTAAATGTTATTTTGTTGTGATGACAAGTATGTGTGGATGTATGACCCATATGTGTGTCTGATCCACATCAAGGAGTAGTTGTCAAAAAATTTGATCAATTGATGTGTGTGACTGTGTGAATCCCGAAGATGTGGGGTATGTGTGCACTTGAAGGAAAAATGTGGGGTATGTGTGGATGTGAAGGGATACGTGTGTGTGCATGTGTGAGTGGAAGTAATGGCAGTGTACGAATATACATGGAAATCTTTCTATGGGTGTGGATATTGTTGGATGTGACGGATGAGTACGCGTGTGTGGATATGTGTGTATGTTCTAGGTAAACATGTGTGCTTGTGGTCAATTTTCGAAGACGAAAATTTTATAACGAGGGGAGGATGTAATATCCCCAAATTTTGGAAACCTTGTAAGTTAACTAGGTGTACGTGTCGGTGCGGCTCCGGATTTGGTGAGATCACTTGGTTTGTGTGAGGATCATTTGAACATGTGTGAATGAGCAAACACCTGAGTCAGGTGCGTGGGGTTCACAAGTGAACCAACCCATTTGTCTAACACCTAGATGGGTGTGTGTGCTTTAAATGGAAGCAATTGCTAGGTATAAAGGGTGATGGCTTGTTAGAGAAGCCATAATCCTAACACCTTTGCATTTAGAAGCAAGAGAGAAAGAGGAGTCTTCACGTGAGATATTTCACCTTGAGACTGAAATCGTTGGCGAGCTTCATGGCCTAGCATTCTTCCATCTCGATCGCGGACGCAAATGGAGTGAGAGATTTCGATTCGTGAAAATAGTGAGAACCGTGCTATGAGAAACACGTTTTGGTAGAAAGTTACATTGTGGGATCGTCGTAGTGCGTGAAGAGTTGACCGTGTGCATGGTGAAGGATTAGATCATCGTGTGTATCGCGATACGATCGCGAAAGGTCGGGTCTTCAAACCCTTCCGACACAAAGGATAAGAGCGTCGTGGATCTCGAGTTTTAGATTAAAAGATCACACAAGAATCTCGTGAACTAATGAGGTAAGATCTTGTGGATTTAAGTGCATCGAAGTGCGATTTAATAGTGATAGATGAAGGCAATTAATGCCCTAAACATGTTACATTTAATGTGAATAAGAATTAGGTGCAAAGGGAATAAGAAAGAAAATATGATTTTTAGAGAAAACCCCAAAATCCCGAAAGTCGCTCGCGCGACTTTGAGACTCACTCGCGCGACATTAAGTTGCTGGCACGAGTTAGGCTTCAGAATAGCCTGAAAAATGTAGGAGATCCGTCGCTCACGCGACTAAGGAGGTGCCTTGAGAAGTTGCTCGTGCGATTTTAGTTTCGCTCGCGCGATTGTCTCAGACTATGATCAAGAATGAATGAGTAAGCACAGTCGCTCGAGCGAGCTCACACGACTGAGATGTGCCATGTGACTTGCTCGCACAACCTTGGAACTCGCACGCGCGACTGAGCAAGTTTAGGCTATTTTGAATGTTTTTTAATAAATTCTTCAAGACTCCTAACCTTGTGTTCTTTCAAGCATTAATAAATATTCTTTAAAAATATTGAAATGTAGGATATAGTTTAGATACGTGCATGAGGATTTTCACTCCGTTTCGTGTGATTAGCGTACCTCGTGAGATGTGAGATAGGGAAATTCAATAATCTTACATGTGATATAATTCATATAGGCAATGTGAAATGATAAGTTCGTTAAGCATGTGTGAGTGAGAAGCATGTGTGTGTAAGATTTCAAAATAAGAAATAAATGTGATAAGCTTATGTGTGTGCGAATGTGATAAGTGTGTGTAAACTCAGAATATGAAATGTGATAAGCTTATATGTGTGTGTGAACTCCGAATACGAACTGTGTAAGAACTCTAAGTCTAGCTACGTAATTATCACAATACACGGCTTTAAACTATATATTAGAAATCGCACTATGATTTAAGGTTCATGTGGAATGAATCCCCATCGTGTACTGGTACGATGGGATATCCGTAAAAATTATATTGGCCAACAGTAACTTTGGTTGCACAAGTGACCCTGTTAACTTAGCTCAAGGGCTTGGCCCTCCGACACAAGTGACCTTGTTAACGTAGCTCAGGGGCTTAGCATCATGCTTTGAATATGGTACAATTGAACGACGATGGTTCAGGGATTCCCATCAGTATATGTCTGGCTCTCAATGCTATATCCTGCTTGAGAGTTTATTTAAGTTATTTTTTTAAGTTAGCGTGGAATAAGACAACACGTAAAAATCCGAAATAAGTGTGAAACGTGAATTGCGTTAAGAATAAGAAGCGTGTGTGAAAAACGCGTGTTTAATTAGTGTTTTGTGCGACTCATGCATTTTGAAAATTCAATTTTCGTGTGATAAAATATGCTTCATAATCAGACATAAAATCTATGCTTGATATATGTTATTGATAATTTCCCTACTGAGCTTAGACTGTTAGCTCACCCTTCGACTATACGTTACAGGTACAGATGTTGATATAGGATTTGAGGAGCCTGGATGTGAGGAAGATCCTGATTATATTCCAGAGGAGGAATCGGATCTTTTGTCGGAGGATTACTTCCCTTAGGAGACTTTGAGTATTCATTTTGAGGTTTTGTGGATAAGGCTTGATACGTCCGGCTTTCATATTTAGTTTAGATCAATAAATTCATGAAATGTAAATTAATGTTGTGAGCCACTATTTAGGTGATTGTTGGCCATCACCGGTGGTTCATTTCGGTTCTATCAGACTAATGGTTTGCATAAGGACAGAACCATCATTTTTTCTTGCTACATATAGAATTAGAGTTTTTCTTTTGTCATATATGATGACTTTATCTATTTTGCGAGAGATATCTTCTTTGAGGTCCACCCTCTTGGTGGATATACCAAGTGTTACATTCGGGGATCGTCGATAGCAGCGATTTGATGGCACGGATTTTGAAGTTAGGAAATCCGAGCTGTCACATCAGGCCTCCAAACCCCAGCCCTAGCCCCAGCCTAAACCCCAGCTCCAGCCCGATCCTCCTACTACCTCCAAACCCCATCTTTCAACTCCCTCCAAATCCCAACCTCTTACTCCCTCCAAACCCCAAGCCCAGCCACAACCCCAGCCCCCTCCTCCTACTGCCTCCAAACCCCATCCTCTTACTCCATCCAAACCCCAAGCCCAGCCACAACCCCAACCCCTCCTCCTACTGCCTCCAAACCCGATCCTCCTACTCCATCCAAACCCCATCCTCCACCTCCCTCCAAACCCCAACCTCCTACTCCCTCCAAACCCGAAGCCCAGCCCCAACCTCCTACCTAATCTAAAGTCCAACCACCTACAAAGTCCAAACCTCAACCTCCTACAAAGTCCAAACCCCAACTCATATCAAGGCCTCTGCCTCCACCACCACCACCACCGCCAACTGAGTCTCAAGACTTTGGTCCTGAGATGCCCCATACGCAATGATGTATCTAGGAGAAGTCTTCAGTGCAAGCTGAAGAAGAAGACGACGACGAAGATAACTTAATCGTCTTTAGGAGAAGTGAGAAGAATTGAGGTAAAGCCCCTGCTGCGATTCCTCCCTCACAAACTCTCCCTAAAAGAAAGGGAGATCTAGTATCCTAGCCTCGCAAAAAGAAGGCCAAAACGGGGGTGACATCAATGATGACCTATATGAAGGCTATTTGGGAAAAGCCCATAAGTGAGAACGAGTAAGTATATCCCCTCACCACAGTTATCGCGAATGTAAGTATATCCCCTTATGTTTTAACTTATGTCTGAATTTGAACATAGGATTGTCATCTCGGCTGTTGGGTCCCAGCATATTACCATCGAATTGATGCGTAACCTACGAGCCGTAGCGAAAATAGAAGCCTCAGTAAGTTTTAATCCCTATTGAAATGTGTCACTTCCCTGATTCCATATTAATATTTTTACCTTCGTATGCAAATGATGTCTGTGTACTTTAGGGTCATGGACAAGCAGGATGGCATGCAACCTGGACTGATTAAGAAGAATTTTCTGATGTCCCCCATTGCACTCAAATGCATGACCTTGAATTTTAAAGCATTTGAGAAGAATAATAAGGAGAATGCAACTTTCCTCCTAGCTGACATAGCGGGACTAAGCACGGCTTACGCTGAATTTTTTGAGGCGCAATATGGCACGAAACTGATGCAGTGTTTCCTCATCAGTAAGAATCGTGCATTGTCTGCGATGGACTGTGAAGAGATATTTATTTCAATTCATATCGACCAGCCACTCCACCGAGTGCTTGCTTTGGCCACCCCCTCAAACCATCAGATCATTGTCCTAGACCTGTGCCTGGACCAGTTTTCGGACACCAAATTTGCCGAGGAGATCAGGACCCTAGTAAGATTGAAGAGCCTCCAAAGAATCACTAGCACTTCTTAATCAAAGCGTCGATCATTCTTATTAGGAGCGGCTGCACTTCGATTAACTAGTTGAAGCGACGGTGCTTCGACTACGGGGAGTCAGCCCTCCTAACTCTTCTTTAACGTTGCCCCCTTGTATTTTCTAAAATTTTAACCTCTCCATTTTTTTGATAGACGCAGTATTTGTCAGCCCTGTTATATGTGCACGGTGCAATCAGTGCAATTTTGGGGAAATATCCTTGAGCTTGTCAGCTGTAAGTAATGCGCCACGCCAAGAAAATAGTTTTAACTGTGAGGCTTTCATGATGAAGTACGTTGTTTATTTCAGTAAGAACCTGACAGCTCTATGAGTATGCTTTGTCTTAACCTATTTGAAAGCGCACAACAAAAATTGTAACACTACTATAGGATTGTTCGCACTAGGAAGGTCGAAAATCTAGAAAACTTTTATTTGCCTTTAAAAAAATAAAGAATAGTTTAATTAAACTAAAGTGCGGGAAAATAAAACTAAATCCTCAAACTTCTAGATCTTGATCATCAATCAGTCTCCTTCAGTTCTTAGATATCAACGAAAATTAAAATACTATTACACTATATCTAGGTCTCTCAGAGTTTGGATGTCAATCAAATCTGAAATTCTTTCAATATAGATCTATACTAATCTGTAAACCTTCCAGAAGTTGGGCATCAATCAAAAACTAGAAAATTAAAGATGAAAAAGAACATAACATTACACTAATCTTTAAAATTTTCAACTTTAGTCGTCAATTAAAATAAAAAACACAAAGCTGAAAAATACAATAAAAATATATCTAAACTAAATTTGTTCTTCGTCCTCCCAATCCCAGTCGTCAATTGTGATTGAGATTTCTCAGAAATAAAAATACTCTAAGGGTGATCTCCCAAAATTCCAACCTCAGTCATCAATTGATGCTAAAAATTTCTTAGATAGCTTATTCTGGGTGCCGAGCCCCCTTATTTATAGATCATAAGAGGTCGATTTATAAGGTATAAAATTCTAATTAAAATAAACTACTAAAACAGTTTCCTAACAAAACTAAACTTTCTAATCCTAATCTTCCTTGCTTTCAATAGTAGATGCGCGCATGGCTCGTTCCTTTATTTCAGTAGCAGAGAGCTTTAGGATTCTTCTTCGCCAATCTTCTCAGATCCGTAGATTGCAAAACTTTCAATTTAAGAGTTCTTTCTATTCTGCATGGCGGTGCAATTCTTCTTACGTAATCAGCAGCAACAGTGAGCTTTAATACTACAAAATCATAAATACGATTTCTCTCTTTCTTCAGTATGATTCCTAGCTCTCGATCGATCGTAATCAACACGATTTTGCCAGTCTCTTAAGCTTCCTTTTGGGGAATCGTAATTATGATTCCTTGCCTTTTATTCTAGTTTCTTCATTTCATCGAGATTACGACTTGGCCTTTAGACTGGTAGTTCCACTACGATTTCAATCGTAGCTTCGAATGATTGTCTTTCTTACTACTTTTTGAGTTCATTTTGGCAAACATTTATACTTTGACACTTTTTTGCTTACTGTTCTAAATATCTGCACATTATCATATCATTAGTAGTAACTGGGATCTAACATCACTAAGTTAAGGGTAAAAAATGGTAAATTATGTGACTGGTCATACCCCTAAACTTACGTTTTACTAGTCCCTAGCAAACAAGGAAAGATAAATTAATCAACTAAAATTTTAAATATCACTTTCATAGGGAGCACGATTGCACTTAGCAGATGCAACGAGCCTTTAAACCACTAGGTGATCCCAGTGGATGAGTTGTGTCTCTTAAAGGTTTTCAGTAAAGTTACCTACAAACTTTAAAATATTTTTAAGTTTTTTTTCCTTTTTTTTTATATTTCAAATCGAAAAACCAAAATGTTCTAAACTAAATTTTAGTACACTAGTCAATCAACACATGGTTGTCATGATTTTTTTATTTTTTATTTTTAAATAAGATTCTTTAAGCCATGACTTCCCATCCTAGCAGTTATCCTTTATCAGAAACTCAACAATTCCAATTCATATTAAGCGTGCAGTATGCCGTACCAAAACTTCAGATTTAGAAAATATTTTCATCCAGACTCTCACTATTGGCATACTCTCAAAAGAATATCAAAATTTTTGGGTTCCTCATAATGATATATCAAAAATAATTTCAAGGAGGTATGACCAAAAAATAAATCTCATGGAACAGATAATCAATTCTATTTCTTATGCCTCTCTGATTCTCCATAGTATTTATCATACACATCTCTATTAGGCTCATGCTTTTTGCAAATCGTGAATCAAAAAGATCTTTATTTGGCTTCTAACGAGGCTGTGGGTTAAAGGTTCCAAAGAAAGGTAGAAAAGATTCAAAGGTTCTAAGAATTCAGCTTATCTCTTTCCTATTCTTTTTCATCTTTTTCTTCTTTTTCTGCTTCATTAAATATCCAAAAAGTCGGATAACTTTTTCCCATATATAAATTTTTCTTCAGTAAATCCATTTTTCTTCATTTTTTTTTTCTTTTCTTATATCCCTTGAATATATATATATATATATATATATATATATATATAATTTTATTTTTTTCTGAAAGCTTCTTTACTTCTCTTTTTGCTTTGCTTTTTCTCCCATATTTTTCATAATTCTATTTCTTTCTAAATTTGTACCCTTTTTCATCATTTCTCTAATCTATTTTTGCATACTCCTTTCACTCCCCTATTTCTCCCTCTATTCTAAATTCTTAGAATTACAAGGGTTAAAGACCAAAAGCTTTTGGTAGTATATATGGTTAAGGGTTTATAAGATCTTGGTACGAAGAAATTTAGTTTAGTCTCTAATATGGGTTCAAGAGATAAATATCTTTTGAGATTTTGGCTTTTTGGCTCAAACAAATTAAAAGAAGGCCTTTAATCATTTTAAAGATTCACTGGCAAGAAGGCCATCTTGTTTTGATGCATACAATAAACAGTTCTAGATAATCAATTAGCAAAATTATAGAATATTTTATTCAAATAGAAACAACAATGAGATTTCATTAAAGCATAGTCAAGAAGTTGAAGAAAAATTTAAATTTCGATATAATAGCAATCTCTCTCAAAGAAAGGAAATAAGTCCAAATGCTCACTGGGTATACGATATTGAAAATATAGTCTAAATTCTGCAATTTAAAGCAAAGCATAGTTTCAAACATTCTATTATGATACAATGTACAAAAGGAACTAAACATGAATCGTAGCTGCTTCTATTTTTATATTAGAACTTCTACTAGAATGATGATTATGCTTTTGGAATCGTAACTCACATGTGTTGGTTAACTAGAAAATAAAAAAAATCTAAAAATAAATCCTAAAACAGAATTTAAACTACAGTATTTAAAAAAAATATATGCAAAATTAAGCAAAACAAAATAATTATACAAAGTGTGTACCCCCAAACTTAAATAGGGCAATGTCCTCATTGTACTCAGAAACATAATATACTCAAAATTAGCGTGGTGCCATCAGTTATCGGGTTCAAAATTTACAAGAATAATCAGAAATCTCCCCCAAACTTGAGAGAAGATACGTCTGACAAGGCTACATAGAGACATCACCAAAGAAAATTAAACAAAATAATAAAAAGAAAATTTCTATTAATATAAAATGAAATATTTAAAGAGATTACAAGAAAGAAAACAAATTACATAAAAAAAATCTTAGGAAAAATCTAGACACGGACTAATATCGACACTGGCAACGACCGTTGAGATTTTGAATTTTGAACGCACGTGAGTTACGACATGCGATTGTAGATCAACAAGTCCAAAAGTATGCAGTCAGAGAGGGCCTTTCGAGCGCACGTAATCCTCGATGTGCGATCGTAAAGTATCTCTCACAAGATCTAAACTACTGAACGAAATAAAATTAACTAAACAAATATTGTATAGAGTTTTGCTATGGGTGAGTCGGTAGCATGACGATGCCTACGAGTATATCAGACATACTCAGGGTCTTCCAGCGATATAATGATCATTGGCCCTTCTTCGTCTGGAAAGAGAAATTTCAAGTTTTCATGTCCTCGTTTGACAATTAAGAGGGGAGACATGAACAAAATATGTGTTGTCCTCTAATTTTTTTGGTTTTTATAAAACGGTGACGGTGCGCCGAAAGCATTAGGAAAGGGTAACCTCGCTATATATGGTACTTCAGTCACAATATTGGGCACACTATCTTTATTATTTTTTTGGATTCTATTTTCAATTTCTATTATTTTTAGTTTTTCTGGTGAGGAAACATCTTCTTTAATTTCAAGCTCACTATCATTGGTCTCTGGGACGATTACTAACGTAGGCATCTCCACTTTATTATCAACAGTCTTACAACTTCTTAAAGGTTGAACAACTTTGAATTGTTCTTCGGGATTGATGTGTTTCCCACATGGACTTGTCCTCCCAAGTTACTCACAGATTATGAACGTAACTGGATATTTTCTCTTTCTACCCATTGCACAACTAGTGGCTCAATTTGGGTCTCTAGCTTCGTAATTGATTGGGTGTATGAATATAAATCTTGAGAGATTTGAGCAAGTTGAGATAACTCCCTGGATCGTTGGTGCGACTGTTGTTGTAGCTTATGAAGGATCTAGACAACTATAGCATCAACCTCACTGCTCTGAGGACTAAGCTGTTGTTCATAAGGCTGATACGGAACGTAGGACTGTTGGAAGTTTTGAGGATATTGTGAGTGCATGAAGGATAATTCTTGTTGCGCCCCCTTTGTAAAGTCGTAGATAAGACTAGGATGGTTTTCCCAAGAATTCTTAGAGTTACCCGATTGGAATGCGAATGCTTGCTCTTTTTCTATTAATTCAGGATACAATGGAGCAGCTGAGCATTCGATCAGGGTGTGGATCAGGTTTTGGCAAATACAACAAGGCCAAAATGAACCATCATGGCCTTATATTGCCATATTTATTTATTATATATATATATATATATTATTATTTTTAAGTAGGGAGAGGACAAATCTGGGCCTCTAGCTTTTCTTGTCAGAATAAATTTTGAAACTTTTGATCAACTGCTCCGAATAAACTTGCAAAAGATAAAGAAGCGATCAAAGAAAATAAAAATAGGAAAGAAAAGAGGTTTGAAAGATAAATATTGGCTTTCATATTTTTTGCTTCCCCGGCAACGGCGCCAAAAACTTTTGACAATTATATGAGTATGCTCTGTCTTAACCTATTGAAAGCACACAACAAAAATTGTAGCACTAGAATAAGATCGTTCCCACGAGGAAGGTAAAAAATTTATAAAACTTTTATTTACCTTTAAAAATAAAGAATGATTTAATTAAACCAAAGTACAGGAAAATAAATCTAAATTCTCCAACTTCCAAATCCTGGTCGTCAATCAGTCTCCTTCAGTTCTTGGATATCTATGAAAATTAAAATACCGTTACACTATATCTAGGTCTCTTAGAGTTTGGACATCAATCAAATCCAAAATTCTTTCAATATAGATCTATACTAATCTGCAACCTTCTAAAATTTGGGCGTTAATAAAAAACTAGAAAATTAAAGATTGAAAAGAAAATATCATTACACTAATCTTTCAAATTCTCAACTTTAGTCATCAATTAAAATCAAGAACTATCAGATGTTTACAAAGCTCGAAAATGTAATAAAAATAAATCTAAACTAAATTTGTTCTTCATCCTCCCAATCTCAGTCGTCAATTGTGATTGAGATTTCTCAGAAACAAAACTACTCTAAGGGTGATCTTTCAAAATTCCAACCTCAGTCATCAATTGATGCTGAAAATTCCTTGGATAACTTATTCTTGGAGACGAACCCTCTTATGTATAAATCATAAGGGGTCGGTTTACAAGGTATAAAATTCTAATTAAAATAAATTACTAAAACAGAAGTTTCCCAACAAAACTAAACTTTCTAATCCTAATCTTCTTTGCTTTCAATAGTAGATGCGCGCGTGACTCTTTCATTTATTTCAGTAGCAGAGATCTTTAGGATTCTTCTTCGTTAATCTTTTTAGATCCGTAGATTGCAAAACTTCTAATTTAAGAGTTCTTTCTATTCTGCATGGCGGTGCAATTCTTCTTATGTAATCATTAGCAGCAGTGAGCTTTAATACTATAAAATTGTAAATATGATTTCTCTCTCTTTCTTCAGTATGATTCCTAGCTCTCCATCGATCCTAATCAGTACGATTTCTTCAGTCTCTTAAGCTTCCTTCTAGGGAATCGTAAGTATGATTCCTTGCTTTTTCTTCTAGTTTCTTCATCTCATCGAGATTACGATTTGGCCTTTAGACTGGTAGTTCCACTACGATTTGGATCGTAGCTTTGAACGATCATCTTTCTTACTACTTTTTGAGTTCAATTTGCTAAAGATTAACACTTTGGCTCTTTTCTGCTTACTATTCTAAATATTTGTACATTATCATATCATTAGTAGCAAACTGGGGCCTAACGTCACTAAGTTAAGGGTAAAAAATGACAAATTATGTGACTGATCAGAACCTTCAGCCCACATTTACACAGGCTGGCATCCCTCGTTTCAGGGCCGAGATTGGGCACGCCATCACTACACATCAGGAAGAGAATTAGGATACCAATGACGATGTTGAATCGCTGATTTAAATTTGTTATTATACATAAATGTACTTTAAAATTTGTTGTTGTACCTCCTTACACAGGATTGATTCAATATAAACTGAAAATAATTCAATATATACACAGGAAATATTCACAAGATGTGTTGTTACACCTCCTTCCAATTTATCGTTATAGAGTTTAAAATTTATGCTTGAAAGATTTGTACCTCCTATTTCAAAGCACCAACGCTTCTTATTAGTAGCACTAGCGCTTCTATGTCGTAGCACCGATGCTTCTACCACGATGCGTCAACGCTATTTATCTGTATTGAAGGCGCTACTTCTTCGTGCTAGAGCGCCTTATTGGACTCGTTGGCGCTTCTACCATGACGCGTCAGCACTCCCCATTGGTCGCGCTGATGGTGATCTTCAAATCGCAAGCGGTCCTTATTGGCATCTATTTTGATAATGCGCGAAAACCAATAGCCTATAATGATAGAATACAAGCAGCAACTACTACAATAATGTTGGAAAAGACTTTCATTGTAACTCCCAACCATGGATCAAAATCTTAAATTCGGTTTCGTTCATGATCCAAACTGTAAATTGGTCAAAATTTTGGTAAATTTTGGATTTTTTTGAAAATATGGTCCGAACTTTACCGAACTTTGTCGAACTTTATTTTATTAGTTTTTTAAAACTCTAACATTATTAGAACACATATTTATACTAGTGAGGTTAATTTTCGTCCGTTTAATACATGCAATTTGCCAGTTACGGGCAATGATGTTTTGGGAATAAACCCATATAGTTAATACATACAAGTAGGATGTGATGCACAGGTCGGACGAGGCTTACGAGCTTTAACTTGATAAGCTCTTACAAGGCCCGATGCTCAATGGGCTTTTGGTTTTGGGCCTAGCCTGATCTCATAAGCCATTTTTAAGCCCCTAGCCCTAAGATTTCAGGACCAGGCCAAGTAGATTGACAGGCTAGCCCGACCCACTTGCATTTTAGAAGGGTATCGGTATTTGCAACTGAATATTAAGGGAAACTTGAAATTTATACCCTAAGAGTTGTTGACTAGATTGAATCCAACAATGAAGATAATGTTTTGTCCCAATCAATCACACAATGGATCTTGAGCTCAAGCAAAACATATCAGATGGTCAGATTTTGATTCCACATTGAATAAATCTCAAAAGTGACCTAAGAATCCTTCTCATGATATGCCCATGATCAGGGTCACTTTTGAGATATATGCCACGTGGAATCAAGATCTGATTGTCTACTAGTTGGGCTATGATCTCAAGATCTACCATGTGAAATATTGGAATGAAAAGCAATCTACAAAATATTGGGATGATCTCAAGATCTACGGTGATACAATAATTTTCAAAAAATCAGAGTACGTATATGATGGGAGTGCGTGTATATATATATATATATATATATTTGTGGGTACCTCTATTACCGCTCATGCAATCTCTGAAAGTTCTCATATGTGCAACCCCTTTCAATCCATTTATTGCTTCGGAACAGATGATGAAGATCGTGTTTCACCCTGATATTTCACACAATGGATCTTGAGATCATGGTGCACCTATCACGGTTCAATTTGATCAATTATAGGTGTGTGCCACATGGCATAATGATAGATTACACTTTAATAGTGTGAAATAAAAAGTGATATTTTAATGGTGTGAGATCATTTAAACACCGTCTAATCGATCATAGATTGAAGGCTGGGCAGTGAATGTGAATCATCCAATTGATGAACTTTAATATCAGCCCTTAAAATAAAAAATAATGGCTGATACTATAGTCCACAGTTTGGATGGTTTAAATATCCCTTAAAAAACAATTTTGACAATTCAGATCACCTACATCATAAACCCTTATGGTCTAAGATCATTTAAACACCATTGTGGTGTGTAAGTGACTGGTAGGAGAGTTGGTCCCAAACTCCCTTGCATATAAATCTCGGTAACAACAAAAGCAGAGCCAAAAATTAAAAGAAAAAAAAAAGGAAGAAGAAGAAGAAAGAAAGGGGGAAAAAAGAAAGGTTGGGTCCCAGGTAAGCTCACCACTTCTTCTTCTTCTTCTTCTTCTTCTTCTTCTTCTTCTTCTTCCCTTTTTGTTTGTCTCCATGGATTTTACACCAAAGGAAATGGGAGAGGAGGAAGGATGGATCAAGCCACTTTACCAACTTTACCTAGGAGGAAGAAAAGAAATTGTGTTTTTTTTGTAAAAAATGGGTTTTTGCACCCTTAAAAAAATTTCAAAACTCAAAAATCTGGTCTTGGCCGATAATTTCAAATTATCGACCGATAATATGGTATTTTCGGACGGGGGCCGATAATATGGTATTTTCCGTCTTGGTTTAGACTGAAACCAAGACGTCTCAGCCGAAATTTTGAAATTTCAGCCGAGATTTTTATCCATGCTCCCAACCATCAGCCCTCCTATGGGGCAGTGCACAATAAATGAAAGAGCATGCGCATTTAAGAGAAATCGATTTAAATAGATCACCACGCTCAGATTGTTTCATCTCACTTTTCTCCTTAGCTTTTTGTCTTTTCTCCTCTCATCTGCCTCAGCCCCTAGGACCGAAATGCAACACAACGGTTTACGGAGGAGCCACCGGCTGGCGCTCCTACGTTTCATCCTTTCCTATGATATTTCGATTTTCGACATCCCCGACAACAACGAGTTGGGCATCATCCCCAACCATAACGAACATATGGTTCCCCGCCCCCCCGGTGAAGTTATCGTAATTCTAGACTACGACGAGCTTGTTATAGTGTTGGAGGAAGCCCATCGGCTCCAGAGCCCCTTCTTTACTCGACTCCAGAGCCGGTGCTTCTTCTCCCAGCTCTAGAGCCAATGCTGCTTCTCCCGCCTCCACCACCGCATCTCTCAAACCCACCACCACCTCTCAAACCCACCACCACCTCTAGTCAACCCATGACGTGAGCCTTTCAGAAGGTTACTCAAAGCTTCCCGATACTGCTCAACGTATTTGTAAACTTTTTTTGTCGACAATGTAAAAAAATCGTTTTGACTTGAGATTATAATGAATTCATTTTATGGCTTAAACTTTGAAATAACGTTATGACAAATGTTTCATCTCATTCAAAGAATGAATATGTATCAATAATTTAAATTAATCATCAACAAAGTGCCACGAAGCGCTTGCGCTTCATAAAGAAATGCCAACGCATCTATAACGAAGGGTCGACGCTTCGTCGCTTCTTCAACGAAACGCCAACGCTTCATATAGGAAGCGTCACTGCGGCTCCTGAGTCAGTGATTCTGCTTCCGGCTCCAGAGAACAAATAATGCTCTGATAAATCATCTTGTGGCTTAAATAACGGTCTGACAAATAGAGCCTCTCATTCAAAGAAAAAATAGAATTCATTATAATTATAGACCAACTGTATCAAAAAATGTCATCGATCATTCAAATTAAGAACGAATGCGTATATAAAAAAAAAATCAACACTTGAAAGAATTACCATAGTCCATTAAATTTCAAAATATAACTCGGATCATATAGGCGTCCAGGCTTTTGAATGAAGCGTCGACGAAGCACCCCACGCATCATAAACGAAACGCCAACACTTCTTAAACATTTTATTGGAAGTGTTGTCGCTTCGTAGACGAGGCGTCAATGCTTCTAAGAGAAAGCGCTCACGCTTCGAAATTGAAGCTTTGTCGCTTCCAATTTGAAGCGAGTGCACTTTTCATAGAATTGAGTCAATGTGACTCTGTGAAACTACACTTTTCATCATCCTTTGTTATGTTTGGCTCTTTCCAGCGCTAGTAGCTATCATCCTAACCCTCTTTATTGGCCAAGTTGTAATTTTATTACCCAACTCACCACAACCCTTACACTTCATTCTCTACTTCTTTGATTGTTCAATACTAACTTCTATTCTAGACTTCATTCTATGATTATTACTTTACCTACCTTTCATGGCACATCGTTCTGGATCTCGCACTGTAATATTGGCATGCTCTTACAATGTTATTCTTTGGCTCCCCGCAGGGAGCCACCCGGAGAGTCTGCGATACTAGTGGTTCTTTCATTCTCCTCTTCCCTTCTAATGGCCTCTATGCCTTCTAATAATTTCATCATTCCTCCCAACGCGTAATCCACCAAGCGAAGCGAGTGTATCCCCAACTGAATTGACTTGAGTCTGGCTTCTCTTATTTGTTCCAATGTATAGCCCCGAACGTTACACTTAAGCCAGTTGGGTGCCATCATAAAAAAAGAAGTGATTTTTCACTATTGAAACTTAGAGTAAAGGCAAAAATTTCAAGGGAGCCATTACTTGCACACATTTTTCAAGTGATTGCACCGAATTTAAAGAAAGACTTGGTATTTTAGAGACATGTGATATGTAAAAATGCAATATGGGTCGTCGAATTTGAAGTTCTTGATCAATAGATCTCTGGTACATAAAATTGGAGCAAAACACGATACTTGTCATATGATCTATTGTAGTCAACTATTGAATTATATAATATCCTTTGACTCCATTTAATTAAATGATAAAAATTATATTTTGTTCTAATCTTTTGCAATTGATATCTTTAAATCATGACCTTCAAATCAAATAGCTTAGATGGTGTTTTCACATAGTAGAGATCGCCAAACTTGGAAGTCTTTCTTTTAAATTCGGTGCAATCACTTTAAAAGCGTGTGCAAGTAATGGCTCCCAAATTTCTAAAATCTTAAGCGACTGAGAATGACGTATAACTCGCGATCAGGTGGCTGGCGATGTTCAAATGCACGACTCACGCCATGTGTTCAAACCTGTAGTCCCATATTATACAGAATAAAGATTTTGTGAAAGTGCAGCCAGCAAAGATAGCTCCAGATTATACAGAAATATTTTTTTGTGAATGGTAATGGAACATTTTATATATATATATATATATATATATATATATATATATATATATATATATATAACGGTCACCAGACTCGAGTCACGCGGGACTCCAGCGGGTGACTGTCAGATCATGTCATGATCAATGTTTGACCACAATCTAACGGTCACCTGCTCGAGTCACGCGAGACTCCAGCAGGAGACCGTCAAATCACGCCACGATCAATGTTTAACCGCAATCTAACGGTCACCCGCTTGAGTCACACATGACTCGAGTTAGATGATCATTACCCTATATATATAATACAATATAAAAAAGTAATAGAATCGTTGCTTAATGTAGTGGAAAAGAACAAATTCATTTAGCAAACAATCTATCGGTCTGTTGGCCATTCAAGAGAAATCAAATTTTAGCCTATTGAATTTGTTAGGGCAAAAAGTAATCTAAAATTTTGTTTTAATAAGCAATTAATGAGAATACTCACAGCTGTAAATTTGAAGGCATGGTAAACTGTGATTGTTCCCCGACATTTTCAACCCGGTCGGGTCCCAGGTGGTGTTTATAACCTAAAAAATTAAGATATTCAGGATCCGGTGCAGGCCTAAATCCGGCCCATTGAGTGCCCTGGTTCAAGTTACAATGAAAGCAAGAGTTTACCCGTTTGAAGTTGGAGGAAAGGATAACCATCCAGCAGCATCGACCTCTTGCACTCGAGGTTCAAAATTCCAGTCAAAACCAATGCATTCGAAGGGACCACCACGGCCACCCCCCACCGCCCGGCAAATTTCCGTCCAATAAAACTAAAATTTTATTTGCATCAGACAATAATTTAGTTTGTTGAAATTGCCATATAATAATTTCGAGGGTACCACTTAAAAGTGGCACCCATATGTTTGCTCGAAAATTCGTTTAGAGGTCACTTTTTTTTGTTTCATTACTCTTTTTTGTTTAATGACCCGGTATCCGGGCGTCTTAGAGCACCCGACTAAATCTCTAAGCATGTGCAACACCCGTGCATCACACGTACCAAATAGGTATGGACAAATCCCTGTGGGTGTTCTACAGGGGTGGGATTCGAACTTGAGACCGCTTCTTGGGATGTTGTCCAGGCCATTGTGCCAACCCCCCGTTGGTTTACCCCACCGTCCTTCTTGGGATCTCTTCCATTCTCCTCTCTAGATTTATGTCTAAATTGTTAAATGATAGTTAGAACAAGAATTATATAAATGTACCACACAATGTGGAACGTGCGAAAACAACAGCTAAATGAGCATAAAAAATGGCTACAAATAGCTCAATATAGTAAATAAAAAAAAATTAAAAATTACAAAGAAAACACAAATTTTTAGATTCTTTAAGTGTTTAGAAAAAAAATTCCGATCATATGATACTTTGATCAATGTATTGACCGATACATTGAATGTACCGGACAATGCGGTCAGTACGTATCATTCTGGGCCGGTTTTCCGGATTTTTGAACCATGCCTGCACTGCTTCATCATTCAAAATTCATCCATCCGTGAAGCAACAATAAAAGATCCGAAGGCCTTCAACGCCGCTTATATAAACAAGGCTTCAATTCTGGCCAATCAATTTCTTTCTTCACCAGACCTTGCTTTTCCTGCAAAAACAATCGGAAAAATTAAAAATTACAGGAAAACTGGAATTGTTATTTGATGGAAAACGCGAACGATAAATCGATCCAAACGCACCTTCTTTTTGAAGAAGAAAAGAGCAAACATTTTGTTTGAGAAGTCCTGCACACACATAAGTTGATTAGCAGATATCCAACAAGTCCAGTATCATAGCAGCGGAGTGTAACAAAAACCTTCGATACGGAGGTAAACCCGAGGCCCTCGACAGCTTTGGAAAACCTATCTGGGTCAGCTCCTCCATTGTTCGGATCGAATCTGCTCCTCACTTCTGCTATCAAAAGCCAGCCACTGCAAAGCGGTATTGTGAATGCTTACACGAGCTTCATGTAATAATTAGAAATGGGATTTTCCTACGTCGAGCCAAAGATGCTAAATGAAAATTTGTGCGAACCATGGCTTAAGAACTCTGAGTGCTTCCTGCAAGTAATTCGGGAAGTTGGTACCCATTAGTGAAAGGCAGAAGACAGCGACATCGACTGATGAAGAGACAAGAGGTGTCTGCAAAGAGCAATAAGAGTAGTTAAACGTTAGTGAATAACTGAAGACTCTTTTAGGTTCAGTGACTGTTGCAACTGCCAACTACCAAGTTGAAAATTTAGGGAGATTACACATTAGTGGAGAACTGAAGACTCTCTGAAGTCCACATGGAGAGGGGAGTGTTGCAACTTGCAACTAAAAAGTGTATATACAAAAAAAAAAAAAAAAAAAAAAAGAAAGGCTGCGACGAGGGGCTAAGAACCACAGAAAGCGGTTTTTGTTGTGGTTCCGGTTTTAGGTTTTTTGTGTTCTTCTCGTTTCCTTTTTGGTTGTTGTGGCTGTGTATTGTACCTTTCAGTGTCTCACTGCTTTTTCAATATATTTGCATTACCGATCAAAAAAAAAGAAGAACAAAACCACCGAAAGCAAACAAGTCCAAGAAAGGAGAAAAAATTTTCGATAAACAACTTCCCCTCCCCCCCCCCTCAAAAAGAAAATCCTAGGCCCCAGGAGGGGATCCTAGGCCAAGGAAAACAACAAGAGAAAAGACGTCGTGACATCACGCCATCCTACCAAACATCCCAAACACCATTCACATCCTCCGCGACAGTCTTCTTATCAAAGCGCACCCAATGCAGTACCAGTGCCTAATATTGTGGATAATGAAAGGCACCGGTTTCTGCACCTTGTGAAATTATAACACTGCTAACAAGGTAGCCCTCCAGAAGGCCCCCTTCACCCCCTCAAACCAACATCCCACGCCACAATGAGCTCCCCACATGACCTGGGAATCACCCAAGCAACCCCGCAATTCCTGAACACCGTTACCCAAAATTTCTCTGGCTACCCAACAGTGAATGAACTTGCTGACTCTTGATCATGGAGACACATGACAAATCTGTTTCTCAATTGTTTCCGTCTCTTAATCAATTGGTCAATTGCGAGGATCCAACCCCAAGCAAGGCTCCACCCAAAAAACTGAACACGAGGGGGAGCGCAACCCTTCCAAACTGCTACCCAATTATGCAACATCAAAGTTTACCAAACCAGAAAGTGTAGAAAGATCTGACAGAGAAGGTTCCTTTTCCTTCAAGAGTCCAAACTGTACCATCAATAGCTCTATTATTTGGTTTATATTTCCCCAGCAGATCCAACAAATCAGCCAACATGCATATTTACTCATCCCTAATATTCCAGGAACAAAACTTTAGGGTCTTCACCAATAGTATATATACCATGGAAGTGACTTTTCAAACGCCCTCCCTCCATCCACACACTCCCCCAAAAGAATATTCTATCACCCACTACCCAATCAAATCTAATGCACAGGTTGAATTTTCTTCTGACGAACAAATACCTTTCCACCAAGCCAAAGCTCTGCTTATTTTACAATAAATGCCCCACCCGTTGTTAACATCATTGTTTTAAAGCTCGGTGAGTCATCGAGTAACTCGGCCGAGTTACTCGACACACCAGGATTTCAACTTGAGTCTGAGTCAAGTCGAGACTTCGCTGGGTGATCCAATCATGGTTCAGAAACTACCCATATATATATAATATTTTCAATGAATAAGGTTTTAGAAACCTTATCTTTTTAAAAAGTATACCAACAAATCTTTCCCTCTTTTTCCTCGTACAATATTTTTTTATTTTTAGAAATATAGACTAAATTACCGAGTCGG
This sequence comes from Chloranthus sessilifolius, assembly GCA_021018995.1. NCBI lineage: Eukaryota > Viridiplantae > Streptophyta > Magnoliopsida > Chloranthales > Chloranthaceae > Chloranthus > Chloranthus sessilifolius. Next base: position 121,788,052 of record CM037592.1, read on the forward strand.
ATTGAGTCGAGTTTATCCGAATCTTCGAGTAAACTCAACTCAGCTCGAGTTTTCGGGTTTTCAAACCATGGTTAACATAGCCATACTTGGCCAGTAGGACTTGAATCCAAAGACCATCCCTCACAAACCCAATACTTTCCTAGCAAAGAAATGTTCAACTTGCACATCCTTCAGCTGCCTAAACCCCCCTTCTCTCTTAGAGAAATGGCAAACTCCTTAATTTATCAAGTGATAACTTCTCTCCTCACCCCTACCCTACCATAGGAAGTTTCTTTTATATCACATGTATAAAATGTTGCCGAAGTTACCACTGGAAGTTGCCGAAGAAATCAAAGCCACTTTGAGGAAAATAGGTATAGAAAACAAAAGGCAACTGAGCTGCAACAAGGTTTCTACACCTATGTCTTTTGACGATGAAGAATAATATGTGGCATACAATTAACTAGAGATAGATTCATAGAATACATTGCAACTCTTGTAGTGTGAATCTGACTAATGGAGGAGTAATGAGTCCTATAGATTAATTTATTAATCAACAGATAACGTGGAATAGCAAACTATGTACCATAGTTCCTACAGAAAGAAGAAAGAAAAGAGCATGTTGGATCACAGAAAGGTTGTTCTTTTTATGGAAAAGCTAGAATTGAACCTGCGATCTTAAGGTCGCAATGGGAAATACAGTTATCGGGCCTCCACACCTTAGCTGCACGAAGCGGGAGCGCCTAGGAACTGCACACGCACAGTTATATATATATATATAAGGAGGCATATTTTTTTTGTTGTTGATATTAGAATGCACCTATTTGTTGATTCTGGTTATCTAATGGCCATAATATTTTGACTGAGACATGCGAAGGGTAGGTTACTTGGTGCGCGCTAAGGGTAGGTTACTTGGTGGGTGCTTGATTAATCAAATATGTGCATAGCACATGCGACACACATACTCACATAGCTAGTGCATGTATATGACTCTTTACAGTCACCATACTTAAATACGGTAAAAAACCGTTGACTGCTGCAAATCAAGTGATGAAGATTGTTTTTCATTCCAATCTTTAGCAAAATAGATTTTGAGATCATGAGCCTACCATCAGACTGTCATATGTTGATTTCATATTGCACACACCCCAGAAAGTAATCGTCATTATGGTGTACCGTCGAATGTGGTTTACGTTCACTTTCGGGATGTGACACACGTGAGAATCGGCATCTGATCATCTGATGGTAGGCTCATGATCTCAAGATCTATTGTCTGGAAGATTTGGACGAAAAATGATTTCCATTTCCTAATTGGAAGGAGTAACATATATATATTTTTTTTTATTTAAGTGAGGTGGCTGTAACATAAGGTGGTGTGGTAGTAACACCAGCCTTCTAAAGTCGTGGGACCCAATTTCATTTTATCTTAGGAGCTTTGACATTAAAACCTTTTAACCATACTAAAGCCCACGAAAGGTTTTGGAAGTTAAAAAGCCCTCTTTTACCGACCTATAAGCTAAAACCCTAGAGAGAGAGAAAGCAATCAAGAGAGGGAGAGTCCTTCGCATAATCCTTCGTCGCTGGAAAAATCGCAGCTCCATAATCTTTTTTACCCAGAAAAATCACAGCTGTATTAATCTTTTATGGCCGGAAAAATCGCAGTACTGCATAATCTTTTATTGCTGAAAAGTAGAGAAATTGAATAGAAAGCCCTAAAAGATCGCAGATTTCAATGTTCTGGTATTTTCTTTCTCTAGGTACCTTCTAGATTTCTTTTTCTTTTTTTTAATTCGTATATCAAAAACATGTACTGTGCTGAGATAATGATGGTAACCTATTTAGCTATTTTTTCTTCCAAACGTACTTTTTTACGGCATGCACTATAGATCATGATGGTTGGCAATATACCATGAGGAACCGCAATTCCTATGCGAGTCCATTTCCGGAACGCGGAATCATGGTTCCAACAAGAATCGGTGACGCATTTACACGGTTCCTACTTCTAAGCTCCACACACATGCCCCGAGTGCCATGTGAATAGTGTGGCTAATTTCAGAGCAAAAAGCAATCTCATTACTTAGTATAAATAATAAATGCAAATAATGGGCAAGAAAGAACTAAGGGTCTATTTGGCAATTTTCTGGAAAATATAAGAAACTGATTTGTAGATCCAATGGATTCCAGCTCTTTGGAAATTCATAGGAATTTATTGTTTTCCCCTGTTTGGATTGAGTAATTGCACATAGAAAATAGAAAAGGAGCACCATCGATCGTGTACATCACAAACACCCAATAAATCCAACTTTCTATTGTGAGGGAGATTCCATGAGAGCAAGAAAAATTAGGAGAGAGAAAAAGAGAGATTCGGAGAGAGAGAGAGATTTGGGGAGAGAGACAGAAATTAAAAGAGAAATATGTAGAGAGAGAGAGAGAGACATCTAAAAATGAGAGATTAGGAGAGAGACCATATTTGGTGTACACAATGCACACCAAATAAAAAATTAAAGAGAGGCTCGGTGAGAGAGAGATTAGGAGAACGATATGAGAGAGCTAGGAGAGAGGGACTCGGTGTGAGAGAGAGATTTTATTTTTTACTTTTTAATTTTTTTAAATATTTGTTTATTTTTTTTTAATTTTTTTTATTTATTTATTTATTTATTTTTTAAATAATCATTTTTTATTTTTTATTCTAATTTATTTTTTAAATTTTTAATTTTTTATTTCCAATGGCACAACTTTATTGCCAAACATAGGAACTTATCATATTTTCTTTCCTTTTCCATGATTTCTTTTCTTTTCCCCCTATCCAAACAAACCCTAAGAGTCCCTAAACAAAGAAACAAAGAAAACTACACCATCAAAAATATTTATAAAGCATCAATTTACACTATTTATTAACAGGAACAGTTAATTGAAAGTTAAAAAATAGGACATTTGAAAGATTCAGTATCCTAGCAATTAATAGAGGCCAAAAATTATTTCAAATGAAAGCACTTACATTGGACATGTCACAAGCAATTACTAATGGATCATTTGAAACAAGATCAATGGAGAAGACTTTGTTGCTCACATTTCTTGCAAGGCGTGCATCCCCTGAGAAACAACAATATGCAACAAAGTTGATACAATTATTAAAAGCCATCAGGATGTTGAAAATTTTCCATGTAGTACAAATGTCCAACAAAACATGAGATGGATATGGGTGTGGTTATGGTCATGGGTCAAAATCTCGGTTTTCAGATGCGTATTGTCACCCTCAAAACCGAGACGATACGTATCGGTATTGCCACTACATTGAAAGTATCGGCAATACAATGAAAAAATAAATGGTACAGGCCAGAGATACAAACGATATGTATCGTGTACTGCTGGCCACCGATAAAAATAAAAATAGAGGCCAAGGACTATGTGTTCAAACGCATGGTTGAACCATGCATTCGAACCAGCTGGGAGACACATTGAACCTAACCCAATGATTGGGTGCCACAACAACTAGCCCAAGGTCGATCAGATCCATCTAAGAAAAAATTAGAAAGGGTATTTATCCACGGTTCAAAACTTGGTAAAAGGTGCAAATTTTCATTGCAACAGGTTCAGGAGGCAGATGGGAAACATTGACCTGGGATTACGGGAAACATGGTTCAAAATAAGTTCTAAAACGCTATGGGACTGGCACAACTCTTAGTGGATAGGTGCAACTCGCAATCACGAGCCACGTGGCACGTGAGCTATCATTCCTACACACACCGCTATATTAGACATAAATTAGTGTCCCTTGAGATCTGGAGGTTGAGTGAGTCGACACGATGGCCAATGCCTAACGACCGCAACTAAACCCGGGTAACATGGACCAAAATAATAAGACAACAAAGACTTTGAAACATATTTCTTATGCCCGTAACTAGTTTGCATATCAACAACCATGCATCGTTCCAAATTAGGGTGACAACTAAATAAAATGCTTCAGTAAGTTCTCACCGCAACCAAAATCAGCCACAGTCAAGGAAGGGCTGTGATCCTTAAGCCATTTGATGATGATATTGACAGGCTGCTCTGGCCAATGTGACATTTGCTCTTGATATCCTGCATGATACTAAGGCATGAGTAAAACATAAGTTAAAATTGAGCTTCTCAAAATTGAAGTAGATGACATCAATTAAATAACATGTTGTATGGCATTCAAGTTGCAAAACATCTCATTGGCATGCCTAGATTATATCTCGTAATCAAATCAATTATCTAGCAATGTTTTTTTGTCGAACAGTTTTTTAACGATGATCAAGGTGACATCCTAGCTGTTATACAATTTTTATGTTATGCAAATATAATATGATAGTGTAACCAACTTAGAAGGTCTGTGAAGGGAAAATACTGTATTCAAAGTTTAATGCAACATAAATGAAAGGAGACAACAGGGATCAATCGAGGTGATAAACACCCATTCCTACAATATGTAACTCACCTCAAAACGCAAAAAGATCAAAAGAAATAAGAACCAGGAGTCTAATCTATAAGACTATAACTTGTTTCGAAAATGAAAACAGGATGGGGGTTGATTTGCAGAAGGCAGTATAGCACAGAATAAGTTATAAACAGAGAACACAAGTGAAAAAAGTTAGATTGAATACATTTATCATCCATTTTCCCACACAAACGATATTATAATATTATGATCCAACTAACCATAATAACCTCCTTCGCAGAGGATGAATTTTTTATTTACCAATAAAAAAATAAAGGTTGGTTGTCTGCCTAAATGCAGGCCATCGTCCGCAAAATGATGGTGAAGTTAATGGATTTTCAGATAATAGAAGCATGTTATGTATGGCCATGGCCCTACCAAATATAACATCCTCTCTCAGCTGTATAATTGAGAAAACTCATACTCCATAAGAGATTTGGGAACAACTGGAAGTGTTTGCTGAGGGAAATTAGGAGGACAGGACAGATGGTAAAAGTACGAGTTCGGGTTGGTGGTGAGTTGTTTGTTGTGTTTAATAGGAGCTTGGGAAATGTACCAAGTTTAGAGTAGGGCATGGCAATCATGTTATGTTTTGATCATAGTAGCAAATTTCGTTTTCGTCAATGTTTCGGTTGGGAGGATCGTTTCGGTTCATTTCGGATAAAATTCTGGAAAACTTCGGAGATTACAAAGATATATATAATATTTAAAAGATACTAAAACATATATTAACATATTTAAAGTTTAAAATGTCGTTAAACAATAAAATAGGTATATAATTCACCATACGTGTGCATTACAAATCGACAATCATAAAAAGATCATCACAGAGTGACAACAGAAAGTAGAATCAACACGTGAATCTGAGGCGATACATTTTGAACACTTCTGAGGCGAATGTGAAGGATAAAGAAGGCAGCGATTCCAAGGCCACTCCGCGCAGAGATGTGGTGGTAGGGCAGGTGATTGGTTATGTAAGTACTGTAAGAATATTAGTTTTGCTCGTAGGGTGGGGTGCTATCGAAAGGGATGTTGCAGAGAGGAAAGATGGAGGGTTGATTAAAAACAACTGGAATAGGGCTCAGGATGCGAGAAATGAGGTCAGCCCACTTTGACAAGCACGTGATATCGATAATGGGTGGGAAATCTCAAGAAAATGGTACAAAACTATTGTGGTGGGGACAAAGAGAGGAGGAAGTGGCTCGTGATATTGAACTACTGGGAGTCAATCATCAAAGCCTCCTAGGGACCCCTACTTAGGGAGGAGCCAGGATCTGAGCCCCGAAATGGAGGCTGAGGTGGCTGCACTGTAGGGGTTACTGGCTGAATTATAGGAGGTGACTGTGCCACAATGTCATCCTCTGAAACATTACTCCCTGCCAGTTTGATTGTTAGGAATTTGTATACGACATGGGGAAAACCTCTCTATTGATAAAGAAAGTATGAAAGAAAAGATTCCATCATATATAAGGGAACTTAGGGTTGCCGACCAGATCCCAACATGTCTCCTACAGATGACCTTTTCTTTCGCAGTGGGTACACTTGAGCTTCTATCTTTCTCATGTGATGGACCACCTCTACAGCGGCCACGGCCTCCATATTGGCTCCCACCATGACCGCGAGATTCAAAAATGAAGGGTCGTACGCTCAGGATTCAGGAGGGACACCCATAAACCTCATACAAATCTCCTCTCGCTAGAAGAAAACACGGTACCCAATGGTGGCAACTCCTCTCTGCCAAGGATATTGGCCCGAACATGCTCAACTCATCCACATATCTCTCAGCAAAGTATGGTAGTCTCCAATAGACTTCTCCCCCCTCACGCACCTGACTAATCTGGTCTATAAGGCTAAACAACTTGGCATAGGCATGTCTCTGGGAATAAGCTTCACTGATAGCCACCCACAATTCCCTAGTGGAAGAGCCGTAATAAATGAAGAGCTAATAGATGGTTGCATTGAATACAACAACTATGTCATCACCTGCAGCGTATCACATTTTCAATCACCATACTTCTCATTTGTAGCGGTTGGTTCCCTAACGGTTCTGTATACAAACAATTTCCACTTTGCACCAAGAAACAACTCGGTAGATCGAGACCATGACCGATAATTGGTCCCATCACGCTCTACATAGTAATTTAGAGTCCATGTGATGTGGGCATCCCACAAACAAAGTAGATGAAACAACGTGAAAATAGAAAAAGAAGCAGCGTCGACAGCAGGTGACGGACGTCCGTGAACCATTGACGGACATCCGTGACTCATTAACAAACGTTTGTGACCCATTGACGAACATCCGTGGAAAGAGCCACTCACAGGTTTAGTGCGCAGCGTAGGTGACGCCCGTCCGTGACCCATGGACGAATATCTGTGAGATACGTCTGAGATTTGACGGAATAGCGAATTTTGTGACGGAAACTTGTCATTATGAGTTTTATTTGTTTTAAGACTTTTCTATTTCGAGTTGTATGTTTGTTTAGGGTTTTCTTAGCCTATATAAAGGTTTGTAAAGACATTATTAAATTAATGAATTGATTGAATGAAAAAGAGAGTTTGCTTTTGTGCAAACCCTAGAAGACTTGCGAAAAGTTTTCAACCGAGGGAGTGAATCCTTCAAACTTGAGGAGTGAATCTTCATTTCTCGTACGACTTGGTGTGAAGCTGACGTACAACCTTGGTGTGAAGCCTTGGAACTCTATCCTTTTATTTCTGGGTTTTCTAGAATTATTGTCAGATAATATCTTCCCTTATTTCCGTTGATAAAATCACAAAAAACCCCAAAACCATATTTCTTGATATCTTTTGATTTTCCCTTTTTTATGGACTATTTCTTCAAGTCTTTTGTTATTTAAAATCCATGAGGAGTCAAGAGACAATATTATAATTATCGCTTGATGTCTTAAATTATAACGAAACTCGAGTTCTCTCATCGGAGCCGTTTTTCTAGATTGGGAATCTTCATGCATGCGAACACTAAAATGGATTAATCTAATTGTTTTATTGAATTGATTAAATTAATTTTATGCGTTGGGTGATTTCGAATATTTTCGCAACTCAATTCAATTTAAAGTCAATCCCAAATTCGCATATTAGGGTTTTAACATCTCGTCCCGCGTCAGTTTTTGGTATCAAAGCTCAGTGTTTAGTTTAGGATTAGCCATATGGGATTACCCATATTAAGTTTTAGGTTTTCATTGCATATGAGTATTAGGTTTTCTTGATGTCACGATGAATCCGGACCAATTAGCTGCTTTCATGGAAAATTTCAATACCCAAATGGCTGCCATAAATGTTCAATTGCAAGACCAGCAAGCCCAACAAGCGGAATTATCGGCACAACACCAAGAGTTGTCTAGAGTGACTCATGGTAAACATCATAGGGCTAATCTCAAGGAGAGAAAGAGGGATCCTCCTAGGCGTGAAAATCGTCCCGACCCGAATGAGAGAGTCATGAAGTCAGTCAAGGTTGACGCTCCCACTTTCGAAAGAAAGATGAATCCAAAAATCTTTATAGAATGGGTAGCCGCCATGGATCATTATTTCGATTGATATAAAATAATAGATGAACGAAAAGTGCGATTTGCCAAAATGAAAATGGTAGGACAAGCCAAGCTTTATTGGACAAGTGTGAACGACGCTAAGAAGTTCTCGAGCACGAACCCGTCGCCACATGGGCGGACATGAAAGAAAAGTTTCATGATAAATATGTCCCCATGTCCTACAACCAACGGCTCATGGATCAATGGCATGCGTCAAAATAGGGAAGCATGTCGGTTGATGATTATATCAACAGGTTTGAGGAGTATGTATATCGGACTAACGCTTATGAGAGTCCACACGTCACCTTATCTAGGTTTCGAACTGGTCTACGTCTTGAGTTACGAAAAGAACTCATCCCTCATCTTGTTGAGAGTTTAGAAGAATGCTATGCGAGGGTATAGGAATTGGAGAGGTATCTCAACACCCCAACTGATGGGCGATTTAATTCGTCCAAACCCGATTTTCGATCTAGCCTTACTAAAAGGTGAACAATGCCCATGATCAATCCTCAAAACCCATAAGTGCTCAGATTGACAAGGGCAAAGCAACACTGATCAATAATCCTAGGCGTGCAACCCAACAATGTTATAAGTGTAAAGGCTTTGGTCACTTTGCGTCTCAGTGTCCCAATAGATCGCAAACTTTGATTATCCAACATGATATCGAGAAAGAGAACAATGAGTTGGGCGAATGAACCCGTTGAAACGCCCAGTGACGAGAATGAAACTCCCGTGAAACCCGTAGGTTGTCTTAGGAAGGTTCCTATTACCGAGGGCAGTGTTGGTAGTATGCCCGTACCAAGTGAGTCCTTAGAGTTTGTAGGAGCATATCATCATTCTAACTTGCATGGGATTAACAATCAGAATTTATTGAACATTGGAAATATGTCTGATCGTACTGACACATTGAATATGTTAATGAATTTGATACTAACAAATAGTCTCGAACATGTGGAATCATTTCCAATCTTGAAAAGGGAGAATGATAAAGGTCTAGATCTTCCTCTAGACGAGAGCAACCATCCAATAGTTGCAGTATCGGGTCTTACGCCTATTCTAGATCCAGCAATCATACCCGTTGATGCCTTCCTTATTGAGCAACCAATCGAACCACACCCACTTACCCAATTCATATCCCGTACCTTACCTGTGCAATATGAGAAAAGGTCGAATGAGGAGGTTATAAAAATTTCAAGCTTCAATGCCAATGCAGGTAAACATCATGAGTATCTCATAGCGTGAAAATGTAAGCCAAGAGTTAAGTTTCCGAAGCGTGACATCCATGAGTTTCGCCACTTATCGGAGACGAGTTTTTCCCACCCGGGGAGTATTGATGGAGACTTCCCACAAAACAAAGCAAATGAAAGGATAAGGAGAAAGCAGAAAAAGAAGTAACGTCGTCAGCAGAGGACGGACGTCCGTGAACCATCGACGGACATTCGTGACCCATTGACGAGCATCCATGGAAAGAGCCACTCACTGGTTTAGTGCGCAGCGTAGACGACGAGCGTCCGTGACCCATGGACGGACATCCGTGAGATACGTCCAAGATTTGACGGAATAACGGATTTTGTGGCGGAAACTTGTCATTTTGAGTTTTATTAAGACTTTTATATTTCGAGTTTTATGTTTGTTTAGGGTTTTCTTAGCCTATATAAAGGCTTGTAAAAACATTATTAAATTAATGAATTGATTGAATGAAAAAAAGAGCTTGCTTTTGTGCAAACCCTAGAAGACTTGCGAAAAGTTTTCAACCGAGTGAATCCTTCAAACTTGAGGAGTGGATCTTCATTTCTCGTACGACGTAATGCGAAGCCGACGTATAACCTTGGTGTGAAGCCTTGGAACTCTATCCTTTTATTTCTGTCTTTTCTAAGATTATTGTTAGGTATCTTTTATTTCCGTTGATAAAATCACAAAAAATCCCCAAACCCCTATTTCTTGATATCTTTTGATTTTCCCTCTTTTATGGACTATTTCTTCAAGCCTTGTTATTTAAAATTCCCGAGGAGTCAAGAGACGATACTGTTATTATCTCTTGGTGTCCTAAACTAAAACGAAACTCAAGTTCCCTCATCGGAGCCATTTTTCTAGATCGGGAATCTTCATGCATGCGAATGCTAAAATGGATTAATCTAATTGTTTTATTGAATTCATTAAATTAATTTTATGCGTTGAGTGATTTCGAACATTTCCGCAACTCAATTCAATCTAAAGTTAATCCCAAATTCGCATATTAGGATTTTAACATCTCGTCCCATGTCACCATGGGGCCCATCCATACTGCTGCCCACATGAACCTTAGTTTCATCCATGTTTTAATCCAAAATTCACCACAAGGAGCATCCAAAAACAACAATCTACCACAAACTATGAAACACAAACTAGGGCAGCACCACAGCCATGCCTTTAACCACAAACAAGGCACTACTTGAATACATAGATCAAAATACCGGATTTCCGGTACGCACCGGCGTATCAGCAGATACATTGAATGTATCGGTCTGGTGCAATTTATTTTTTCCGTTCTAAAGCCACGGACATCCATCACTTAAATTTTATATGAAATTATCGGGCAATACATTGCCCGTATCGGACGATAACTTATCTATTTTTTGGGCTGCCCGATAAATACTGTATTTATCGTATCGGGCACCCCTGAAACTGATACATATCGGTTTCGTCTGAAATTTTGACCCATGCTTGAATACACACTGCAGGTCACACAGGAGCTATTGTGGAACTGGTCATACGATCTCTCAACAGCATCAACACAGCCATGGGTGACGTTGATAAACATACCCGTGAGCACAATGAAAGGAAATCCCTGTAATTGATGTTTTCTCCTTCACGGTCAATGGTCAACTTGTCTCGCCCTACTTACTGGATAGGATAGAAGTTATTTTCTTCACGGTCGACCATATCACGCCCTATTTACTGGATAGGACAACAGAAATTCTTTTCTTCAGTCACCCATGGTGATTTTCCTGTCGACAGTCAATAGTGCTTCAGTTCCGTGCGATTTGAGTTGTATAGGATAATAAACAACAATAACTTCCACCACACTAACCTGAATAGCATACACATTCACAAGATTCATGGATAAAAACTTCTCCACATAAACATAGGCTCCCTTCTCAGATCATCACCATAGAGTTTAATAACTCAAAAAACTGTGAAAAGCACCAAAAACTAAAAATTTGTAAATTCCATAAAACAGCTCTTCATCTTTACTGAAATCAAAATGGGTGACAGATCCTTACCCCGCATAGGATTCTGGTCCAACTTTGACTAGGTGCGACCCTCAAGATCTTTGAGTCACCTGAGATTAGGGTTCTACGCAAGAAGTCCTTGGAATCTCTCAATCTAGGCTTCAAACCATGTGGGTCCGAGATTAAAACTATAGGTATGAAGATTTCGATCAAAAGCTCGCCAGAAAAATGGCAATCGAATGTCAATCAGTTAACCACGCTGATGTCAGCACAGACAGGAGTGACGTCAGCACTCGGAGAAGTTTTTCAGGATCTTCTTTTTGACACCTAGTAAGTTTAGTGGTGATTAGGAAATTAGGATAAGGGTTTGGAAGAGGAAGAAGAAAAAGAAAAGAGATGAGAACATTAGGGTTCAATATTGTATCCTCAAACCCTTGCTATTATTAGTGTACATACTCTGTATATAATATCCCATGTATATCGGGACAACAAAATAGTTACAACTTAAGTGAACTACTAGGCAGACACCCAATGTGTCTAGTTACTTACCAATATATCTAACACTTACTGTGACAATCATACTCCCAAGTAAGGAATATCCACCATACTATATACCGCCATATACCCATCCACGCTTAAGCAATAAAAGATTTCCCTGATTTATTGCATATTGACCAGATCTTGTGATTCTGGTCAAATCTAATGGTGGACTCGTTGACTTTTGATCAAAGGATCATAATGTTAGATCATAACAAGATCCAACGGTGGATTTATTGTATATTGACTAGATCTTGTGATTATGGTCAAATCTAATGTGGAATCGTTGACTTTTGACTAGATCTTGTGATTCTGGTCAAATCTAACAGTGGACTCGTTGACTTTTGGTCAAATGATCATAATGTTAGATCGTAACGAGATCCAACGGTGGATTTATTACATATTGACCAGATCTTGTAATTCTGGTCAAATCTAACGGTGGACTCATTGACTTTTGGTCAAATGATCATAATGCGAGATCGTAATGAGATCCAACGGTGGATTTATTGCATATTGACCAAACCTTATGATTCTGGTCAAATCTAATGGTGGACTCTTTGAATTTTGGTCAAACGATCATAATGCGATATCGTAACGAGATCCAATGGTGGATTTATTGCATATTAACCAAATCTTATGATTATGGTCAAATCTAACGGTGGACTCGTTGACTTTTGGTCAAACGATCATAATGCAAGATCATAACGAGATCCAACGGCAGATTTATTACATATTGATTAAATCTTAAGACATTGGTTAAGTCCAATGGCAAGATCATTGCAAAAGACAATCTATGGTCGCCAAATTCTAAGAAATTTGGCGATATCTAACTCATTTAGATGCTCTACCACTGAAAGTGATAGCTCCTCTAGTAACCAGTTAGCAGGAAGATGGATTTGACATTTGAATTCACTTTTGAAACCAGAGAACAAGAATTCATTCCCGAGGTTATTGCTCCAGTAATGACTCGTATTTGCCGATCAGATAGAACCGGCTTTTGGAGGAGGGGTTCTCCCATCCGTCGTCCCCTATTTCATATTTCTCAAATCTGTTAACTGAGAATTTTTGGAATCGGGAACTCCATCTTCTTCCACTTAATCTCAAAAATCAAATAAAATAAATTTATAGAAGGAATTAGGAAATGAGACTCTACTCCTATTACCAATCCTATTCTAAATAGGACTTGAAATCCTAAGTCTCTCATTTTAAACAATCCTACTTTAAATAGGACTTAAAGTCCTAAGTCAAATAGGACTTAAAGTCCTAAGTTATTTCAGGCACGTAGGTGCCTAGATATCATACTTAGGCACCTAGGTGCCAATATAATCTTAATTAGCCACCTAGGTGCCTCGAAAATCGTACTTAGCCACCTAGGTGCCTAGATATCATAATTAGGCACCTAGGTGCCTAAAAAATCGTAATTAGGCACCTAGGTGCCTAAATATCATAATTAGGCACCCAGGTGCATAGAATTCATAATTAGACACCTTGGTGCATAGATATTTGTACTTAGGCAACTAGGTGCTTAGATATCATAATTAGGCACCTATGTGCTTAGATAATTGCAATTAGGCACCTAGGTGCCTAGAAAATCATAATTAGGAACTTAGGTGCCTAGATATCATAATTAGGCACCTAGGTGCCTAGAAAGTCGTAATTAGGCACCTAGGTGCCTAGAAAATCGAAATTAGGCACCTAGGTGCCTAAATTTCATTCTTAGGCACTTACGTGCCTAGATATCATAATTAGGCACCTAGGTGCCTAGAAAACACACTTAGGCACCTAGGTGCCTAAATATCATAATTCGGCACCTAGGTGCCTAAAAAACATATTTAGGCACCTAGATATCATAGTTAGGCACCTAGGTGCCTAGAAATTACGCTTAGGCACCTAGGAGCCCAGATATCATAGTTAGGCACCTAGGTGCCTAGAAAACATAGTTAGACACCTAGGTGCCTAGAAAACACATTTAGGCATCGATGTCCCTAAATTTCATTCTTAAGCACCTATGTGCCTAGATATCATAATTAGGCACCTAGGTACCTAAATAATTGTAGTTAGACACCTAGGTGCCTAAAAATCGTAATATGGCATCTAAGTGTCTAGATATCATAATTAGGCATCTAGATAATCGTACTTAGACACCTAAGCGCCTAGATATCGCACTTAGGCACCTAGGTGCCTAGAAAGTCATAATTAGGCACCTAGGTGTCTAAATATCATAATTATGCACCTAGGTGCCTAAAAATCGTAATTAGACACCTAGATACCTAGAAAATCGTAATTAAGCACCTAGGTACCTAAATATCATTCTTCAGCACCTAGGTGCATAAATTTTATTCTTAGGCACCTAGGTGCCTAGAAATCATAATTAGACACCTGGGTACTTAGAAAACAAACTTAGGCACCTAGGTGCCTAGATGTCATAGTTAGGCACTTAGAAGCCTAGAAAATACGCTTAGGCACCTAGGTGCCTAGAAAACATAGTTAGGTACCTAGGTGCCTAGAAAACACACTTAGGCATCTACGTGCCTAGATATCATAATTAGGCACCTAGGTGCCTAGAAGACATATTTAGACACCTAGGTGCCTAGGAAAACACACTTAGGCACCTAGGTGCCTAAATTTCATTCTTAGGCACCCAGGTGCCTAGATATCATAGTTAGGCACCTAGGTGCCTATATTTCATTCTTAGGCACCCAGGTGCCAAGATATCATAGTTAGGCACCTAGGTACCTAGGTGGTTATGAGAAAAGACTTGCGTACTCGAGAAGAATCTTTTCTCAATCCGCGTGAAGACGAAAACTTATGTAGCTCTCACAACCGTTCATTTCATGAAAACCTTACGAGAACCATAGGATCATAACTTCTATAACCGCTACCATAAATCTATAAATAGCAGATCCATCCTCATTAACAGGATCCGAAAATTCTTACATAAAACCTCTGTCGAAAATATCTCCGATTCTTCAAACAAAAGAATTTATGGTATCTCCGAGATTCTTTCTTTTCCTTTCTTATTTTATTTTTTCATTTTGACGAGAGGAATAAGTTGAGGTTAAGACACTTAGGATAAGGGCTACGGCCCTTATCTAAAAGTGATACGCTTAGGATAAGAGCTACGGCTCTTACCTAAATAGAATTTATAGTTGAAATTTGGCATTATGCGTTACGACTCGTACTCAATTTCTTATGTACTTCGAAATAGTTAAGCCATGTGGGTACGACCCTGGACATAATTCCTAGTACACTCAGATTGCAACCATAAATTTGATATTCATACGGGTTACAATCACTAACCCAAATAACGATTCCGGATTATGACACCCGAAATATTCATCTACGACGACTCATTTACCGAATCTGAATTGTGTCCCAAAATTAGAGTTTTTCCTTGCGATTCGGATCATCACTCCGTCAAATGAGGGTTTGAACCTCAACCTCGAGATCGAAAATTCTTTCACGATGGACTCGTTGACTTTTGGTCAAATGATCATAATGCGAGATCATAGCGAGATTCAAAGGATTATTTATTACATATTGACCAGATCTTATGATTCTTGTCAAATCTAATGGTGGACTCGTTAACTTTTAGTCAAACGATCATAATGTAAGATTGTAACGAGATCCAATGGTAGATTTATTGCATATTGACCAGATGTTGTGATTCTAGTCAAATCTAACGGTGGACTCGTTGACTTTTGGTCAAACGATCATAACATTAGATCGTAACGAGATCCAACGGTGGATTTATTACATATTGACCAGATCTTGTGATTCTAGTCAAATCTAACGATAGACTCATTGACTTTTGGTCAAATGATCATAATGCGAGATCGTAATGAGATCCAACAGTGGATTTATTACATATTGACCAAATCTTGTGATTCTGATCAAATCTAATGGTGGACTCGTTGACTTTTGGTCAAACGATTATAATGCGAGATCATAACGAGATCCAATGGTGGATTTATTGCATATTAATCAAATCTTATGATTTTGGTCAAATCTAACGGTAGACTCGTTGACTTTTGGTCAAACGACCATAATGCAAGATCATAACGAGATCCAACGGCAAATTTATTATATATTGACTAAATATTAGGACATTGGTTAAGTCCAATGGTAGATTTAGTGCATATTGACCAGATCTTGTGATTCTGGTCAAATCTAACGGTGGACTCGTTGACTTTTGATTAAACGATCATAATATTATATCGTAATGAGATCCAACGATGAATTTATTACATATTGACCAGATCTTGTGATTCTAGTCAAATCTAACCGTAGACTCATTGACTTTTGGTCAAGCGATCATAATGCGAGATCGTAATGAGATCCAACGATGGATTTATTGCATATTGACCAAATCTTGTGATTCTTGTCAAATCTAATGGTGGACTCGTTGAGTTTTGGTTAAACGATTATAATGCGAGATCAACGGTGGATTTATTGCATATTAATCAAATCTTATGATTTTGGTCAAATCTAACAGTAGACTAGTTGACTTTTGGTCAAACAATCATAATACAAGATCATAACGAGATCCAACGGCAGATTTATTATATATTGATTAAATCTTAGGACATTGGTTAAGTCCAATGGCAAGATGATTGCAAAAGACAATCTATGGTCGCCAAATTCTAAGAAATTTGGCGATATCTAACTCATTTAGATACTCTACCACTGAAAGTGATAGCTCCTCTGGTAACCAGTTAGCAGGAAGATGGATTTGATATTTGAATTCATTTTTTAGACCAGAGAACAAGAATTCATCTTAAGATTCATCCATGAGGTTCTTGCTCCAGTAATCACTCGTGCTTGCCGATCAGATGGAACCGACTTTTGGATGAAGGGTTCTCCCATCCGTCGTCCCCTATTTCATATTTCTCAAATCTCGGATGAAGATAGTCTGTTATGCATCTATCTCATTACAAATTGAAGATGCCGATGAAGACTAAAACTTAGAATTTAGTTTGTTTATTTCAGAGATGTAATTACGTTATTTTTTTCTTTAATAGCTTTTAATAAGAGGTATTCAATTTTGATTAATTAATGGGGAATCGATTGTGATAGCCGGAAGTGTAAGGTCCGCCATTTTAATAAAACCCTCTCCTAGTGAGGGGAAATTTCTTATGATTGATTTGTGTTAGATTTATATCCTACGCAAATTTGTTGTTTACAGTGCGTATAAAGGGACTTCACCATAAAAATACCATTAGGGGGCACAGCCCAAGCCATCTCATCATCATAGCCATTACACCAAGCAGCCCTATCAAGGAGACCAACATATTAGCAAACTCTGAATACTCTTCTTCCCGAATTTTCTTCTCAATTTGACATCCCAAACATCAGAACCCGAGGAGTAATAGACCTGCTTGCAGACCATCGCATTCGTGTCTAAACAAAGTTGGAACAGAGGCGGAAATGTCTACAATGATGGATGTTCGCACAACCAAGGATCAAACAAGAATCTTAAAGCATTGCCCCTCCCTAGCTTAAAGTGAATGCAACTTTGGAACGGAGTATGGACAGAAAATATGCCCCTCGACCATTCGGAAGCAAGCTAAATCCTCTAGTTTTAATATCCTAGCCTTGCCTTGCCTTGATACTTAGATATTCATCGGCCTTTGGGCATAAGGCTTCAGATAACTTTGTAACTCGACAACCATGGTTGTCAAGGCGGCACTATAGCGTCGATATGCACGCGATTTGATTTTTTTGGATAATAACATATAATATTTTTTAAATAGCTAAGTTATAAGTATGTCATTGGTATTAAGTTATAACATTTTAAAATATATAGGTTACAAAACCCCAACTTATAAGTTACAATATCCTCGACTCTCTATCTCTCTCTTGTCATGGTAGCTACCAACACCAGTGTCAACGACAGCTCAGCAGGCTACCGGTTGACGAAACCTCAGCATCGGCGACACTACTGGATGTGTACTTGATATTTCATATTTTCTTTTTTTTTATCGGTAAGGTTAGATTTCATTAAAAGAAACGAAATAACAACCACTAATCAAGAACGAGTAAGGGGCTCGTCATATTTTCTAACACTCTTGATATTTCATATTTATTATTTATACTTACCACATTGCAAAGTTATTGATGTTCCATATTTGATTTTGTATTTATTGATGTTTGTTTATGCCTAGAACATGAAATACTTAATATTAAATCAAAGTATGATGCTTCAGTAGTTGAATTATTTTCTTCTTATATATATATATATAAGTTTTTCTTCCTATATAGAAAATATAATAAATAATAAATAAATAAAGAATACTACTAATTAATAGATAAAATTATTTTTTTTAAATTAATAAATAGCCTCGCTATGGCTTTGTCATGGCCACGCCATAGCGTAGCGAGACTCTTCGCCATGACCTCGCCATACCACCATAACTACCTTGCCGACAACCAATTGTATCCCTAAGTTGTTTACAATTCATCATATTGAATCGACTCGGAACAACATCTAAATAGCAATAGCTTACTTGTGACAAACCAAGAACAGCCTTAAACAATCTACAATTTTCTTTATTCCTAAGACATAGGATACCTCCCCCATGTCTTTTATTTCAAATTTCGAGGATAACCGGGTCTTTCTTATCATTTTAAATTCCAGTGATCAATAAGTCATCTACATAAAGAGCAAGTCTCTTTATATTCCTACCACTTACTCAAATGTATATGCAATGGTCTCTTGTGTTCATCACAAAGCCTATGCTAGGCTAGCTATATTTACTCAAAACAGCCTTAGCCCAGGACGTATGACGGTAGGTATCCAACACCCACAACCACTTACCGAAAGGGTATTATTCATCTGTTTGATTCTCCTAATGCCCAGACCCCCTTCTCTTAGAGAAAAAAACCTAGTTCCAATTCATGAGACTAATTTTATCTCTTTCTCTGCTGCCACACCAAAAAAAGTGTTTCATCATGCTTTCCAACCTGTTACAAAGAAACGTTGAAAGCAAATAAACCGGTAGGTTAACAAGAGCTGCTTTTATAAGTGTTACTCTACCACCAAATGAAAGTTGTCTCCCTTTCCAAGTTGCTAACTTCCTCTCCCTTCTCTCCATGATCAGATCCCATAAAGACACTTCAGAATTGCTTAGGCATAAGGGTAGTCCAAAATATTTAACCAGTAAAAGTAAGAGGCATACACATCCACCTGGGCATTACTAGCATGTATCCCATTAGATTGGCCTTCGCCAAGTTGACTTTCTGGCCAGATACAAGCTTGAAACACTGGAGGATGACCTTAATATGATAAAGATTCTTTCTATTAAATTCGCAAAAAAAAAAAAAGCAATCATCCGCAAACCCTTTTTTTGATATTCCTGTACTTTTTGACATTATGCCTTTTTGGAGAGAACTTTTTGAA
The DNA here is from genome assembly GCA_021018995.1 of Chloranthus sessilifolius. Taxonomy (NCBI): domain Eukaryota; kingdom Viridiplantae; phylum Streptophyta; class Magnoliopsida; order Chloranthales; family Chloranthaceae; genus Chloranthus; species Chloranthus sessilifolius. The sequence continues at coordinate 121,807,183 of CM037592.1, forward strand.
AGACGAACAAAAAGACATATTTCAAGATCTTGTGAAGAATACCTCGAAATAACACTTCGAATGTTTTAATCTTAAGAAAATAATTCTAGGTTTAATTTTGTGGATACTGCAGTTCAGTACATCTAAACCTATATCCACGGCCCATGATAGCTAAAGTAGATACTGCAAATATTAAAGATCATTAAGGGTTTAGACCTATTAAACTGGACTACATTCAAATATTATATGGTAAGCAATTGTATTTTTAGAATCCAGTTCTCTACAATAAGTCTTTAAAGCTTCTTACGGCAGTGGGGAAAAAATAAATTTATGTTCGGCAGAAAAATTGGACATTGTTGATGCTTATTGTAAACTTAAGCAAGAATGCTGTCACAAGCTTTTCAAATATGTTCTTGTCGTTACAAATTTTCAAAGTATATCATTAATGCCTGATCAATCTTCGTTCTTTTATACATCCAATGATTATTGTTTGTCTCTTTTGTTAATCAGATCATATATTCCACTATGCTCACAAATGTCAGTAAGCATGATAATATCAGAATAATGGAAGACACAAATCAGACAATTTAACATATCGAAACTGAGGTGTGTTGAGAACAGATCTTACCATATTAAACAGTGTTGGATCCTTCTTAAAGTAGTCAAGTGCCTCACTTCCGCTGAGAAAAGAAATCAAGATCAAATTGAATATCAAATAGAAGAGGGTCAATACGTATTATAAATTACAAGGGACCGACTCTCCTGACCGTTATTTCAACACACCAATTCGGTGTTTAAATGATCTCACAGCATTAATGGTTGAGTATGTGGGTAATCCACACAGTCAAAGTGATAGATCATACATCAAAGGGCAATGGGTCCAAGAATCAAGCTTTTTGAGCGATTTGAATCATCCGATCTGTTGACAATAATGCCAACCATTGTTTTTAGTTTGAATGGTTGATTTCAAAGTTCATCAATCGGAAGGTTCATATCGACTTATAGGCATGCTTTTTTGGGCTAAGAAATGCTACAACGATGATTGCCACTTGGACAATTTCGATTGGTCAAGATGTGCGCCACATGGCATAATGATAAATCACACTTCAACGGTGTGAGATAAAAGTTACAAATTTAATGGTGCTAGATCATTTAAACACCACTCTGATGTTTAAATGTCGGCCAGGGGCAATTATCCAAATTACAAACATAAAATTTAGCCATCTAGTAAACACAGCCTTGCAAATGTGAATATTGCATTAGATAAAATAAAAATATGACAGTTCACTAAAGCAAGTAAACCTAAGATAGATGCCAAATGCAACTGAAAATAAACGTTTATGTAAGTAAAGATTCACTAGTAGTGAAAAAACAAGAAAGAATAAAATAATATTTTACCTTACAATGAGTAGTGAAAATGAACTTTAAACCTCACAATAAAACTTCGAGCTTTAAAATATGCTTCACATGTTATATCTTTTTAGAAAAGTTAAATGACATGACAATGAGCAATAAAAATGAAATTTCAAACCTAAAGCTTTAAAATAGACTTAACACATCACATCATATAAGAAATTTTTAACAATATCATTTATTTTGGTAACTTGTCCTCTTATCTTCAAAATTTCTTAACCTCAATCTGATGTGATCAGATTGTTAGTTTGCAAGAAGAGAAAGGAGGAAAAAGAGTTCAGAAAATGGACCCTTACATGCTTATTTAAAAGACCCAAGAAGATGCTGAAACAAGGGCCCAATAAAGTATAGAAGGCTGCTGGACATTACGGGATTAATCGGCTCCTTTTTCGGCTGTTAACAGAGCTCTTGCAGCTTTTGAAATTGGCCAGAACTAGATTTTTATTGGGTTGCTTATCGGCCCAGAAGAGATGCAAGGAACCAGTTATTTAAAGGCTCAAACAGGCTGCCATAAGACGTAACATGTGACTTATGGGCGACGAGATATTTGAGATAAGTGGTGGGATTGCAGATTTGTTAAATCTGTGTGAGACTTATTGAGTGTTGAGATTTTATTTATGAGTCCAAGTTAAGTACGGAGGGAGGTGAGTTGCAAAACCCTATGAAAAATTGAAAACTAAGTGAATGAGATGACAATAGCGAGAGAGAGAGATAGCTCATATTGGCAAGTTTTGGTTGGAGATAAATGGGAAAAGCTAGCTTTCTATTCAGGGCACATTAGTTATTCATAGTTTCCAAATAAATGGAATATGAAGACCAGAGAAGACCTGGAGGGAAACCGTGAGAAGGGATATGAAGGATTGCGAATTTACAGAGAGTTAGCGCTTATCATATATGAGAGGAGAAATAGTACTAGCAAAGCCGACCTCAAATAGATGGGATAAGGCTGTGATGATGACGATGATGACGACGGTGTTATTGTTTACGGTAGTGGTGTATTTTAGTAAGAATGTTTTTCATTCTGAAATAGAAGGTGATTGAAAGAGATATTTGGTTCACGTGACATCAATTATTCCAGAAATTTGGGAACAGGAAAAACGCACGAGAAGTGGACTAGCGATGGGGTGTTGACCTCCATAAATATTTGCCTTCTACCTGTAGTCCTTTCCTTTTATTTTTGGTAAATAGATCTCTAACTATATTAGGAAATTAGGTTTAGGATGGACTTTTCTTTTATATGAACTGCTACAAAAACAGGGTTTATGAAAAAAGTGAACTGATTATATTATCTTGTATGAACCATGTTTCTCCGTGGGTTGAGAGATCCTAAATTATAGTTATTCTTTCTCTGATGCCAATAAAATGTGTTGACTAGGAGCTCTTAAGTTACAGAAATTTAGTAGTTTATTCACTGAGGGGAGGGAAAGAAGTAAATATGTGGCTTACCGGAAAGCACCCTGTATTGATTATCTCTCTCACCAGTAAGCCACCATCACAAAGGAGCAGCAGACAGATTTTTCTTTTGCAAGGATCTCCCTAGGATTCAGAAGAGGAATGTTGATTCCAGCAAAAGAGGAGAAGAAACAAATTTTCAAACACCATTGAAGGGATAGATGATCTTTGCTCCTTTTTAGAATCTCCATACACCGTCCATATATAGAGAAAAGAAATGTCGACTCCAGAAATAGATGAGCCACTATTTTGTCATATACAAAAACAAATAACATACATTCATATGAAAATTGTTACTCTTCACATTCAAAGCTTTTGGGATTAGCTGTCACCCAGGCAAATTCTAAGAGTTCCACAAGACATGCTTACCCAAGATCAAATCTTTTTGCTAGTAATCTCTTACTTGAGTATAAAAGCACCTAGCCTTAGCATAATCATTTTCGCTTATTCTATCTATTCCTCTTCAAAAATTGAATATAATTCTGCCAGGAGCACAATAAAATTTGTCGTATACAAAAATAAATAACATGAATTCATATGAAAACTGACTCTTCACATTCAAAGCTTTCGGGATTAGCTGTCACCCAGGCACACTCTAAGAGTTCCACAAGACATGCTTACCCAAGAGCAAATCTTTTTGCTAGTAATCGCTTACTTGAGTATAAAAGCACCTAGTCTTAGCATAATCATTTTCGCATATTCTATCTATTTCTCTTCAAAAATTGAATATTTCCGGCAGGTGCTAATTAGGAGTTAAGATACTATTGTATCTATTTGGTAATGTCCATCAGAGACTTGAAAGTTGAAACACAGAAAGAACTCCTTTGCAAAGGTTTGTTATAATACAACCATGAGGAAGTAGAAGCAGACCAATAAAGACTTGGAGAGAAGTAGCAAGAAGCAACAAGAAGGTGACATTTAGTTTCACCCTAAACAGAAATAAGTGAACAAATAGGACTGGCAAAGCCAAACCCAAATTGATGGGACAGCAAGATGATGGTGTTGTTAATAATGATGACCAATAAAGACTTGGAGGGAAGTAGTAAGAAGTAAGATAAAGGATTGCAAGGTGATATTTGAGTCTAGCCCTAAACAGAAATGAGTGAAAAAATACAACTGGCAAAGCAAACCCTAAATAGATGGGACAACACGATGGTGGCATTGATGATAATGATGATGACGATGAAAAAAGGGGTAAAGAGGTTCAACCATTTAGCATTCACAGCATACTCCTACTTTTAAAATCCAAAATTGGTTCTCTCTCTGTATATGAAAATACTAAGCTAATAAATCGATAAGAGATGCGATCAAACAAAGCATAACCTGATTCAGAATCTCTTCCTCAACCTCCTCCCCCCCCCCCCCCCCCCCCTGGCCGCCTGTTTAAATTCAAATCCACAATTTCCATTACTAATGCACAAGTTCTTCAAAAGGCTACGTATCTTTTTATTTGATGGCTAACATTAATATTAGTAAAGTGTAACAATAGTTTAGTAAAAATTGAAACCTTGGAAGATTGAGAAAGACAAGAGCATGATCTATATAATATGAAAAATGACAAGTAGGGGAGATTAAACCTGCAAGTGTACAACTTCTCATTTATCATCCTAAAATGTCCTCCACGCAATCTAGCTCGCATCTGCAAATTAATGTATAATGTTATGGAAATTTTAGACATAACATCTTTACTTCTCTATGGAAGAGACAGCTCAGGGAACTAAGTATTAACAAACTACAATTTATTAAACAAGCAATGAAAATCCTATAAGCATATGGCATCCTGATCGCAAAAACTCAGAGCCTAATACATTCTTAGCACCCTAGCAATTTGTTGATTAGCTGAGACTTAAATGTCTAAAGCTAGAATATTAATTCATTACAATTACAAAAGTTTCGTAATTCATTTCCTTACGGAGCCCAAAAATGCTACACACACACACACATATATATATATATATATATATATATATATATATATATATATATATATCAGGGGAAATGTGTCCGAATGCAGCCCTAGAGGGCTAGACCCGAATGCCGAATCACATGCCATGTGGCATGTGACCCAAACAAACACTTGTATTGGGTTGTCCAGCCATGTGGTTTAAAAAAAAAAAAAAAATTACTTTGTTGGTCCTGTTTTCATGAGTCAAAGACAAGGTGATTCCTTATAATCCTGGTGCATTGAATTTGGGCACCTTTGACCACATTTTCAACGGTGGATATGCATCGGATCAGACCCAAATCTTTTGAGTGGTACCTGATCGATCTCATCCAAGTTGTCGTGGCACCCGATCCTCGTGATGGGTGCCACATGGTGCTCAACTGGCCTCATATATATATATATATATGAAAAGGTGTCTATCTTCCATGGGAGGACGGTCACTGTCCTCCAACGTTCCACGAGGAGCTTCATGTGGTACACGAAATATTGTTTTGATACCTCGTGGAGCTTGGGTGCATTGCTTAGTTCATCTTTAAAAAAATAAAATTGAAAACTCATCTCCACCGTGTGTTTTTTAAACCATGAAATGTGGACCATTGAAACCCATCAAACTTTGACTTGGCATCCAAACAGTATTTTGGGCGCCATGTGGGCCTTCATGGGGACCTTGGAGGACGTCAAGAGGACGGAACTAGCTCATATATATATATATATATATATAGATATAACGTTGGGGAGAATACGCCCCAGCGCACAGGATGACTTGTGCGCCCAGTCGCTTGATCACATGCCACGTGGCATGATCAACCCAAAACAAATCCTGTTTTGGGATGATCAGCCATGAGACATGTGATTTAAAAAAAAAAAATTAACTCTTTTGCCCTCCGTTTGATGGGTCAAAGATAGGGTAACGCCCCAAAACTTTGGTGCATTGATTTTCGCCAACTGTGACTACATTTTTAATGGTGAAAAATGTTGTGTTTTGTTTCAAATAGAGTGGGGATAGTCCCACATCGGTTGAGCAAAGGGTCTTCCCTTTGCTCTTTTACTTCGATTTTCTGCTAAAGGCTTGAGCCTTCAAGGAGCATTCAAATTTGTAGTGGACCCCCCCATGCACATTGAGCTAGACCAGGGTTACCTAATTCGCTACCTGGCCTAGCGAATGGCGACCGGTTCGTTGCGAACCGGTTCGGGGTTCAGTTTGCTCTGGTTCACTCATCATGAGCGAACCAGCCAACAACTTGGTTTTTTACCTTTTTTGATTCTTCTGGCAAAAATCAATTCAATGGGTTTCTAACCCTGCTCTCTCCGTTTGAGAGTCACTCACTTCACCAGCAGTGATTCATTAAAACTTGTGAATAACATAAGCATTCTATATGTTTAAAAGCTACATGCAATTTAATTTATAACTAAATATTAATATTTATTAAGATATTTTTTTCTGTGTGTTAAACTCATCCTATCCCTAGTGAATCGGGTTCGCTTGAATATAGCGAATTGCGAATTACGAACCCGAATTCGAACAGAGCGAACCACGAATTAGGTAACATTGAGCTAGACTACACACAATATCACACGCATGTGCCGTGTCATGCTGAGCCAGGCCGGGTCATAATATAACACACATGCGCCGAGCCGGGCCGGGTCGGGGTCCGGGACCGATCTTGAAATAACATTTTGGTCAAATTTTATTTTAATTTTACTTAGCCGATAATTAACTTAAATCTGATTTTCAAGGGTTTTTATTTCCGCTGTGCACACGATTTTTACCGTTCTCCTATCTTATTAAAAATCTTTTTTTCCCAAAAGAAAACCCAAAGGCAGTTTTCTTTCTATGGGTTTGTCTTTTGCTCCTCCCTTTCTTTTAATTTATTTTGGGCAAAGCAACTGTGTGGTGTACGATCCTGATCAGTGCGCGATCAAGGATCAGAGCTGTTGTATCTTGGAGGCGATGCATCGAGAATCGTTGTGCACTGTTGGATTAGTCGATAGTGGCGGCGGGAAACGTCTTAAAGATAGCAACCTAGTATGCGCCTCATCTCACGGATTCGTCACCTCAGAGTTATTCTTCTTTGCACAACTATTCACGGATAACAGTTATTTTGCGGCGCAAAAGGTAATCATACGGTTCAGATTTATTGTATAGCTTCAATTTATTTGCAGCAATTTTAAGACGATTCGATGGCTTCTACTCATGGGAAATCTGAACCCACCGTTCGGATCGATTTGTTTGATGAGAACAATTTTATGCGTTGGCAACGAAACATGTACTTTTTGTTGCCCAGGTTAAATATTGCCTACATTTTCACGGGCAAACTGAACAATGATGAGGAGGAACCTGCGAGATCTGCCACTAACTCCAAATGGGAAAAAGATGATTTTTTGTGTAAAGGATATATACTGAATGGTCGAAACAATCAGTTATATGACCTTTATTTTGAGGAACTGAATGCAAAAACTCTATGGACGGCCCTAGAAAAAAAATATCAAACTGAAGAAGCCGGGACCAAAAAATATACAATTAGTAGGCTTTTAAGATTCAAGATGGAAGATGACAAATCTGTGGTTACACAACCTCATGAACTCCAATTAGTACTGCATGAGATTATATTCGAAGGTATGACCATGTGTGAACAGTAGCAAGTGGTTGCACTTTTAGAAAAATTGCCGCCATCGTGGAAAGATTTTCGAAATTCACTAAAACACAAAACTAAGGAATTCTCTATGGAACGCCTAATTGTGCATCTTTGAATTGAAGAAGAAGCTAGGCTTCAAAATAAGAAAAAGGGGTACATGGTGCATGCCACAAAAGTTCATGTTGTGGATTATAATGCTTCTAAAGCCTTTAAAAATAAAAATCCTACACATTTGAAGGCTCAAATGAAGCCCATGAAAAATGAGAAACCATATAAGGACCAGACCAGAAATCGTGATAACAATGTGAGTTGCTATGTTTGTAGAAAACCTGGCCACTTTGCTAGGGATTGTAGGTTTCGTAAAAAGAAACCAGCACCCCAAGCAAATAATGTGGAAGAATCTTTAGTGGCAACGATCATTGATGTTAACCTCGAGGGTGTATGTGAGGGTTGGTAGGCAGACACTAGTGTGACGCGGCACGTCTGCTATGATAGAAACTGGTTCAATTCATATGAACCAGTGAAAGTCGGGCAAGATGTTCAAATGGCAACTCATCCACCTCGAAGGTCGTTGGCATTGGGGATGTAATTTCACATTTCACTTTTGGCTGAGTTGCGACTCTGAAAGATGTATTACACATTCCTGATCTTAGAAAAAATTTAGTGTCTGGTTTTCTTTTGAATAAGGTTGGGTTTAACAAGTTACCGAGTCAGATTAATATGTAATTTCCAAGAATGGAAAATTTGTTGGAAAGGGCTATGCAGCCTCTGGTATATTTAAACTAAACATTGAAATTAATAAAAGTGCTTCTACTTTTGCGTATTTGAGTTCTTCTGTTGATGTTTGGCATGGTAGATTATGTCATATAAATTTTAGATATGTTAAATGCATGAGCAATTTAGGAATTATACCTAAATTAGTTGATACTGATTGTGATAGTTGCATTTACAGTAGCCAATCTAAAATTGTGAGCAAATCATTTCCTAGTGTAAAAAGAAATTCAATTTTACTTGGTCTTATCCACTCTAACATATGTGACTTGAAAGACACCCTAACTAGAGGTGGTAAAAAATATTTCATCACTTTTATGGGTGATCACTCTAGATTTTATGGTGTATATAATTAGATCTAAGGATGAGGCCCTTAATATGTTTAGGGCCTTTAATCTGAAGTGGAAAATCAACTTAACACTGAAATAAAAATTCTTAGATCTAATAGGGGAGATGAATATACCTCAAACGATTTTGATTCCTTTTGTGAATCCAATGGGATTATTCATCAAGTTACGACACCATATACTCCACAACAAAATGGAGTAGCCGAACATAAAATCGGACTCTAATCGAAATGGTTAATACTATGTTAATTAGTTCAGGACTGCACTTAAGTTTTTGGGGAGAAGCCCTTATTATTGCTTGCTATGTACTCAATCGAGTAGCCAGTAAGAAGTCTTCCATAACTCCTTACGAATTTTGGAAAAGTTAAACTATTTTAGAACTTGGGGATGTCTAGCTAATGTTAGACTAACTGATCCTAAGAGACCAAAGCTAGGACCCAAAACCACTTTATGCGTCTTTGTTGGATATGCACTTAACAGTAAGGCATATCACTTTCTAGATTTAGAAAATAATATAATCATAGAATCTAGAGATGTTGATTTCTTTGAAAACATATTTCCCTATAAATCGAGGAATAGGGGGGTTCATCGAGAGGTGATGAACATAACTCTAATTCCTTTGAACCTAGATCCTGTAAATCTAAGGATTCACTTCAAACTGATATTGAACCTAGAAGAAGTAAAAGAGCTAAAGTCTCTAAAGACTACAGTTCTGACCTTCTTTACTTATGCTATTGAAGGAGATACCACTTCCTACAAGGAGGCAATGTAATCACATATGCCACCTTTTGGAGAGAAGCTATTGAAATGAAATGGATTCTATTTTACAAAATCACACTTGAGAACTTGTTGATCCACCTCCTGGGACCAAAACCATAAGGTGTATATGGATATTTAAAAAGAAACTTCGAGCCGATGGTCCTATTGAAAAATATAAGGCTAGGCTGGTAGCTAAAGGATATAGAAAAAAGAAGCGATAGACTTCTTTGACACTCTCCAGTTTGTAGAATCATATCTATTCGTGCTTTGTCTGCAATTGCAACTATCCATGACTTGGTAGTCCATCAAATGGATGTTAAAACTGCCTTTTTACATGGCGATCTAGAAGAGGAAATCTATATGGATCAGCTTGAAGGATACTTAGTTTCGAGAAATGCTCATAAAGTTTGTAGGTTGGTCAAGTTCCCATATGGACTAAAGCAAGCACCTAAAACAATGACGTGAGAAATTTGATAACCTATTAATTTCTAATGGGTATGATGTAAATGAAAGTGACAAATGCATATATTCTAAATTTAAAAATGCATCTGGTGTGATTATTTGTGTATATGTGGATGACTTACTCATCTTTGGACGAATTTTCAAATTTTTAATTCTACGAAACAGTTCCTATCATCTCATTTTGACATGAAAGACTTAGGAGAAGCTACTATAATACTTGGAATTAAAATAATTAAGAGAGCTTATGGGGTTACTCTCACTTAGTCTCATTATATAGAAAAACTATTGTGAAGATATAGTAACTTTGATTGTAAACCTATGTGTACACCTTTCGATCCAAGTGTTCATTTAAATCCTAATATGGGAGGTAGTGTAAATCAAAATGAGTATCCTAGTGTAATAGGTAGTTTGATGTATGCAATGAACTGCACTCGTCCTGATATTGCATTTGCATTAGCAAAACTGTATAGATATACTCATAATCCTTGTGTAGAACATTGGAAATCAATTAGAAGAGTTCTAAGATATTAAAAACGAACTATTAACCATGGCCTGTATTATGGGAGATATCCTGTTGTGCTAGAAGGGTATACTGATTCTGATTGGAACTTTGCTTCTGATGAATGTAAAGCCACAAGTGGCTATATTTTCACCATGGCTGATGGAGCCATATCATGGAAATCGAGAAAACAAACAATAATATCGAATCCCACCGTGGAATCTGAACTTATTGCTTTAGCCTTAACAGGAGAAGCGGTTGAGTGGCTTAGAAATCTTTTATTTAATATTCTTTATGGTCTAAACTTATTCCTGTTGTTGTATTAAATTGTGATAGCAATGCCACTATTGAAAGAGCAAATAGTAACCAGTATAATAGAAAGTCCTAACAAATTCGTCAGAAACATTCAAATATAAGAGAATTGCTTATGCATGGAGTAATTTCAATTAATGAGATTAGATCACCAGATAATTTGGTCGACCCTTTTACAAAGGGTCTTGCAAGGGAAAAAATATGGACCACATCGAAGGGGATGGGACTTAAGCCATTTGTAAAATAAATCACTAGTAATGGGAACCCAACCTGAGGATTGGAGATCCCAAGAATAAGGTTCTCTTATCTTGTTAAAAATCTTTTTTTCGCAAAAGAAAACCCTAACGCAGTTTTCTTTCTCTGGTTTTCTCTTCTGCTCCTCTCTTTCTTTTAATTTATTCTGGGCAAAGCAACCGTGTGGTGTACGATCCTGATCAGCTCGCGATCAAGGATCAGATTTGTTTGCGTTATCTGTGAGTTGTTGCATCCTAGGGGTGACATGTTGGGAATCCCTGTGCACCGTCGGATTGGTTGATAGTAGGGGCGCAAATCGTCTTAAAGAGAGTGACCTAGTCCGCGCCCCATCTCACGGATTTGTCTCCTCAGAGTTATTCTTCTTTTCACAATGATTCACGGGTAACAGTTATTTTGCGGCGCAAAAGGTCATCGTACGGTTCAGATTTATTGATCAACCCAAAACAAATCCCGTTTTGGATTGATCAGCCATGAGACATGTGATTTTAAATATAAAAAAATATTGTTTTAATTCTTTTGCCCTCCGTTTGATGGGTCAAAGATAAGGTAACGCCCAAAAGCTTTGGTGCATTGATTTTCGCCAGCTTTGACCACATATTTAACAGTGGAAAAGTCATAAAAACTATATTTTTTAATGGGAACTGATTGGCCTTGCCTAAGTTGCCGTTGCACCCTATCCACGCGATGGGAACAACATGATGGCAACCTGATGTGGGCGTAGAGAAATCTCTACACCCTGGCGTATAGTCCTTGGCCTTTACACACACACACGCATATATATATATATATATATATATATATATATATATATATATATATATATACCCAACCCATTTTCTTGGCCCAAACCAGGCCCAGACCCAACCAAAACCCCTTATAACCTTCCTCTTGTGGTCCTACTTAACATCAAATCCTTTTCCCTAGTCCTGTAATATCCCGAAAAAAATGACTATTTGACTTTGACCTCAGGATCCGTACCCGATTGATCGTAAGGTTGACCAAGTGATAGTCAAACAATGCACTTATAAAGTGATGAACTAATGTGAGGTCAATACGACCTAAATGTAGTGTATAGTGTAAGTTAGTGGTCACATACACCTATCTCTGGTGTATGTGTTTAACACACAAGCAGGAGAGTGAATATAAGGGTTTAATAACCCTATTTACTTTTTCTTTTGGGCTATTGAAGAGAGAGTTAAGAAGAGAGAGAGAGAGAAGTAAAGAGGAGTTATGAGGGCTAGAGGTTAATGCAAATCAAGAAGAGGAGTTAGCATTGATTGCTGGATTCAACGCGTTAGGATCGTTGAAGCAAAAGCGGGAACCCTAGCCATTCCAACCTAGATCTTGATCAATTTGAGATTGATTGAAGGTGAGTTTTAAATTAATGTTAATGCATAAGTTGTAGATGATTAAATTCGGTCAAATGTACTTAAAAGAGTAGATTAAAGGCATAGAAAAGAAAGGGGAAAAGATTTGGAAGAACAGCCCGAAAGGGGGCTGAATCTGGCCAAATCGATTAATCGAAATTGGGATTCGATTAATCGATTTTGGCCCAGAAGTTGAAAAGTCATGAGTGCCCGATTTCGATTAATCGAATTGGATTTCGATTGATCGATTTGGATGTTCGATTAATCGATTTGGAAATCGACTAATCAACTAGGTACTTCCAGTGGCTAGAAAACAAGACCTGGGGAAAATCAACTAATCGAGTTGGGAAATCGATTAATCAATTTTGGATTTCGATTAATCGATTTGAGATCGACTAATCGATTTCAGACTTTCGACCACTCGATTTGAGAATCGACTTCATTATGTTAGAGACTTCGATTAATCGATTTGGGATCGATTAATCGAATTTGAATCTCGATTAATCGATTTTGAGAATCGATTAATCGATTTGGGGTTCGATTAATCGACTTTGGGAATCGATTAATCGACTTTGACAGTTTTGCTTAACTTCCTAGTTTTACTTTGAGATTCATGGAAGGTCTAGGACCTTCTTCATTACATCTTTAATGATGTATTGCATGTGTTATGATGTACCATAGGTGGTACGTGTGAAAGCCAGCACAAGGAGCCGTGTGGGACTTTGATGCTTGGACCTTCAGAGAATTGAGGTAGGGAACACCTTGAACATATACTTTAATTTCAAAAGCATGTATGTAGTGATATAATTATCAAATTTGAAGTTGTTTTAATTACGAAAAGCTTTGTGAAAATGGGTGTGTGTAACACCAAGAATGTGAAAAAGGCATCGGTGTGATGCAAGTGATTAAGATCAAGTAATCTAATAAGAATGAGACATCCCCAGGGGATGAGAAAGTAACAAAGGCATCAGGTGTGATGCGGGTATGTATACATCCCAGGGATGTATATATATGATTGAATAATTACTGTTGAGGCCTAACTGATATAAGATAGCACACTTACACAGTGAACAACTATATGTAAAGCACATGTTATTTTTGTTATTTGAGGTTTGATAGGATACCCACGACTAACGCCGCAGGATATCCGTGACCGGTATGGCGGCCAATCCGTACACCAGTGCGGAGGTTTATCCATAACAGTAAGCACATCCCAGGGATGTTGAGATGAGCTTTTAACCCCGCCGCCCATTGAGAAAGGGGCTTGGGTTGTATTCCCAGGGAATACTTTTATAACAACTGTCTATTTAGACGACGATGAAGGGTATCTCATCGGGGCTCGATGCTATATTGCTCGGGGATTACTTAAGTTGAAGATTTAAGTTTTGCTTTAGGCCTGTTCACTATCATTCATGATAAATCAACAGTAAAGTAAGACATGCTAATTACCAATAAACTTGAATGCAATTCATCAGCTTTTAAACTGTTTTTCTAGCAAATGCAGACTCATCATGCTTAGAATATCATGGAATATATGTGAGTCTTAATTTATATATTCATTGTGTTGTTCCCTATTGAGCTAGGATGTAGCTCACCCCTTTAGACTATACGTCGCAGGTTCATTGATAGCAGCTGTCGAGGCTTCGGGAGACGTAGATTCGGGTGATTCGGATTACGTACCTGGAGACGAGTTGAAGCCTCCACCCGAGGACTTCTTCTAGGAGACTCTGCTGTGTACTTTGACAAAGAGTAGTTTGAGAGCAGATTTGTATGGCTTGGTATGTCAAGCCTTTATTTGATAAACATGTAATTAAATTGGATTATTCTTTTGGCGAACCATCTGGGGTGATCTGTTTATCACCGATGGTTCGGGTCGGTTCTTTGTTCATGCAGTGGCATAAAAGTAGAACTGTCTATTGCATATGCCAGTTTGGCATATTAATTATTTCCGCTTTATGAGATTATTGGCTTTATTTATTTAATTGTGCTTGTTATACTAATGTTCCGTACACAGTTTTGGGGCACGGTCTGGAGGATCGTGCTAATGGCACGGGTATCGAGGTGCCGAAATCCGGGCTGTCACAAGTCCCATCCGTTGCAATTAGAGGCTCAAACACGAAACTCCGCTGCAAAGAGATGGAGTTCGAATGCGTGCTGCAGTTCGTCGCGGGCCTAGCAACAGGCCCACCATCATCACGCGACCTTCTTCACAACACCATCATCCCCCTTTGGTTATAAATAGGAGGCAGCCATCCTCTTTTCCTCCACACTCCAAAGAAATCTCTGGTAAGGCATTCTGCCTCAGCTTCTTCTTCTCTCTTATCTTCTTCTTGTTGCTTGAATCGACTAGCTTCTCCCGACAATCGTCGATGACGCGCCGCCGCCATTCCAATACTGACAACCGTCATATTACAAGTCGCCCGCAATTACCATCGCCATCGCGGTCATGATCAACGTCGTTTTCGTCAGCAGCGATGCCGAACCCAAACGACGAAATTCATTTTCCCTTTCTGTGTTTTTCCCCTCTCTTCTCTACCAGTGTTCCTTTTCTCCCTCCCATGCCATAATCAACCCACAACCCATTTTTCATCTCTGTTTTGTCACAGAATAGTGACATTAAAATGCCCTTTTTATTTTATTTTATACATATATGTAAATAACATATAAAATATAAAGATTATATAACCCATTTCTCTTTGTTTTGACTTAGGCCAGTGACCTTAAAATCCTGTTATTTTATTTTATTTCATATAAATATATATATATATATATATATATATATATATATAAAATAAGGGTATAAAACCTATACATATATATTATGCACATATTATATTTATTATTTTAAAGACCTATTATTTTATTTTATTTTATTTTGCTATTAAAAATATAGGGTTTATAACTTATATGTTGTCAGAGATATTTTTGGCCATTAATCGATTATAAAATATGTTAGAAATATATCTATCTATTAAGTTTTATATCAGCCATAGTATTATAAAATATATTTTATTTATTACGAATTATTATATTTATTTAAATTAAAAGAACAAGTTATTAATGTTCTTTCAGCTATGAATATTATTTATTATTTACTAATTATATATTTCAGTCATTTATATTTTATCCAATTTCAAATATTTATTAAAATATATATCCCTATCATGGGTTATCAAAACGATTTTTAATGTATTTACCTTTTCGTAATATTTTTGGTATTGCGACACGACCTGATCGTCGTACTCTATCGGCATGTAATGATGTCATTTGTTCCCGAAACTTGAACCATCCGAGTTGAGAACCTATTGGCTAACCTTCCTGTGAACCGACTCAACATCTAGCTCAATACCTCTCACGTATTTATCCAACTCTTTTGTCGAAACATCTCTTAGTGCTAACACGCCCTTGTTCTCATGCAGACAACACTTTGAGCAACCCGAGCTTCAACTACCCCCACGCAATCACCAGGGAAGCGCATATCAAAGCAAGTGACCTACCCTTATCACTCAGTTTTGTTTAATTAATTAGTACTATTTAAATGCAATATATATACAAGTACATACAACCTTATAATTATGAATTGAAACCCTAAGATAGTGTAATACATCTATGAGACATTATTGTATGTTGATATTATAAATATACGAGTATACCTATATAAGAACTTGTTCTTTTATCTCTACACAATCATGATTGATAATTGGAATTCTCGTATAAAGTTAATCGTAGTTCGATTCTTGATGGCATACTTGGCATGAGTATACAATTGATCATATGAGCAAGCAAATTATAGTATGGTTCTAATCATAAACTGGTAGAAAGAATGATTATGAAAATTGAATGATCGTAGTATGTATTTCTTTTCGAAAAGCATCATGTAATACCATTTTGATTATGGAAAGCATCAACTATTGAACAAATGATTTTCTACTGCATACGTTGTGCATCTATATAATTATATAATATTTCTAGTCGGGATCCCCCATTGGGTAGCATGGATTTGGGACGAATGTCCGTGCTAGTGCTTCCATATATGAAGTACATATTGCCTACCGCTCTTCCACAGTAAGGTGTGAAATTCATATATACAATGTGATGTGGTAAGGACTACCTGAATAAGAGGTGAAATCCAAAAGGGTCACATGTGATTGTACTATGAATCCGATACTATAGTAGTAGAACCTACACCTATAAATGTGTAGCCGCTGAAATTAAGTTATTTTCTTTTATTTTCCTTTCAAAGAAAAACTTTATGTTCTTTTATGCATACATCTCATTTCCTACTTGATGATAGCTACAAATGCAATGCCTTGAGAACTAAATAATGAATTTGCATATATATACAACATGTACTGAAATTAAAGGAATGCTCATAAATGAATTTTGTCTCTCTTATTGATTATTAAGATGTAGATTATTAGATATTATTAGGAGGACATTGATGAGTTTATCCCACCCCGTTAACATTTCAGTAGCGGATCGAGTTAACCTTCGGGCATCTCCTCAAGCAGAGACGTTGGGAGATCTTTTGAATTATAGTCGGCCAAAGACTTGTAAGGTTTTGTGTTGGGTTGTAAGGGACATTTGAATTGTAATGGTGTTTACGATGAACAATGATTTGTAACAATGATGTACCCTTCTTTTGAATTTATGAATGAAATATCAGGTTATGTGTTTTGTTTAACCTTTTAGTTGTGTTTTGATTATTGAATTCGCTCGCGCAGCGAAGTTCGCAAGTGTATTGGATTTCGGGGTTTGACATATATATATATATATATATATATATGAAAAGTTTGTTGTTCACACTTATGGTTCTGGTGCAGAAACACAGTTACAGTACATCGCCATGAATCACTGGAACACCAAAACCTTATTCTTAATTTTTAAGTATAGCTATTGATAGAGAGAGAGAGAGAGACAGAGAAAAGATTACCTTTTCGAGAAAGCTAGGAGATTTGGAAAGAGATGTAGAAGGTTTAGAGAGGGAGTTGGGATTTCCATCGCATTTTCTGCGCTTCGATTTGGGTTGGTGCTGAGGAGATGTCTCCACTTTCAGGGAAATCGATTCTCGGTGCTTTTGGGATCTTCTTCTTCTCCTCTTATTGCTTTTCCTCTTTCCGCTCTCCATCTCAATCACTCAAAAAAAGGGAGGCTCGCGCCTTCCTACCCTCCGCTGCAGTTTCCTCTACTTAGTTCTCGTTTTTAGGGCTGACAACTAGTCGGGTTGAACTGATACCCGACGCAATTCGACCCTAAATTTTACAGGTTCGGCAACACAAACTTGACCCGTCAGGTTGGGTCGAACCGATTCTGTTGTCGCGTGAGGTCATGCAAAAATCGGTCGAATTGGGATGAGCCTTTATATATATATATATATATATATATATATATATATATATATATATATCCTTACTACTGTATAAAAGTTAAAATAGTTTCGTTCAATTTTTAATGCCTAAAATGCCTCTAACTAATATCATAATTCTACTTCTAATTAAACTAAAACTCTAAAATAGGACTCTTTTGCCGTATCAAAAAATAAAAGAAAATAGGACTCATTTGCATAATGAAAAGTTAATCGCTCATATCTTCTCTCCCTATTCTTTAGCCTATCAGCATCACCTTTGTTCGGCCTTTTTCTCATTGAAGACAAAAGAAATTGCACGCTCATTTCTTACTGATCTCAAATTTAACGCCCTCGATTATTTTGGTTCAAAATAAAAATATTAAGGCAAGATTCATGATGATAAGTATATTTAAATTTAGAATACCTCGATGGACGGTATTCTAAATAGGGCATGACTCTTCATGCTATACATATTGGTGAACGTCCCCCGCTCACTACACACAAACATTTTGACATCTTTCCATCAAGAGAGTTTAATTAGAGAGGCGGGTAGAGTCACTTTTACCTTCTTTTTCTTCCTTGTAAGAAAGACTTCGGGATTGTTACAACGGATTAAAGCTAAAGCGACAGTCACAATCTTTGCGATAAGGTACACACAAATATTTTAATTTATAAATTGAGTCTATTGTTTTGATTAATCATACGCCTAGATCCTAGGGCAAATATTTGGATGGTTGGATCGATAGATCCAATAATTGGTATCAGAGCCATGATTAGCGTTTAATCAGTCGAAGCAATTAATACATGAGTTCATCCTCAGTAATGGGAAGATAGACTTTTGAGGGCGAAGGCTTTAGGCTTGAATACCGTCCAAACTTATGTTCGATGGACTCTACACGAACCACAATTTGGGAAGTGGGTATTTGATGGTCTTGCGGATATTGAATATTTTCTCAAGCTTGCCCAGGATTTGGGGTTTCTTGTTATGCTTCGTCCTTGACCTTATATATGTGCAGAATGGGATTTAGGAGGATTTCCTGCATGGTTACTTGCTATTGAACCTGCTCTCAGGCTAAGATCATCAGGTCCTAATTTTCTTCACTTGGTTAAAAGATGGTGGGGTGTTCTCCTTCCTAAGATAGCTCCTCTTCTGTATAGAAATGGAGGTCCTATCATTATGGTTCAAATTGAAAATGAATATGGATCGTATAGGGATGACAAAAGTTATCTTCAACACCTAACTTCTTTGGCTAGAGTACACCTTGGAGACAATATAATTTTGTATACTACAGATGGTGGTACTAGGGAAACTATAAAAAAATAAAAAATAATCAAAATTGTCTTTCTTTTGAAACTAAGTGCAACAGGACAAATTTTGTTTTCAAGTGGTCGCCCAAAATTGAATTTTATATATCTTCAAAAGCACTTACATGTTACAACTATCCAATTAATCTTTTGGAATAGGTATGGGGCATAAGGCTAGTTATTAGCTTATAATAATTTCAACCTCAAGGATTTTGGTTAAGTACCGACCCTCTCTGCTTGAAGCCAACTTAGGGATTTATGTCTCCTGCTAAACTGGCACGTGCCAACATCGGATACACATGTGCCCTTGGGTTTAGTCGGGTGATCTAAAGGCCCGACTCGGGATTTTTGGGTGGCCCTTTAATTCCTATATTTTGGGTCATTTTGGGCTCCGTTCACCTTGCAAGCCATACTAGCCAAAATCTTAGAACTCAATCAAGACCTTAGTTGACTATGAGGAATTGTAATAACTTATGAATCATTGGAACTTGTTCTTTATGAGCTTTTGTTGGGCAGGGTTGTACCATTACATAGAGCCGACATGACTAAGGCTCATGAGTTCTTCAAGTTAATTTTAAATCAAATATATTGATTAATTCTTTTCATCATATTTAAAGCTTTGATTTAAAGTTGTGCAAAATTTTATAGGCTTTTGCATCTTATGCTTATGGATATATAAATGGTTTTAAACATTCTTGGTATTTGGGCTATCTCTAGGCTCGAACGGGACTTGGGCTTGAGTTAATTATATAACATCCAATTTAGCCCATTGAAAAGGTTGCTTGGTTTGGATTGTTATGGCCCCAAATCTGTCCATGGGTCGTGGGCCTTATAATTAATGGTGTATACATTCTTAGTGGATCAAGTCTTCTTTTGGACTTAATTATTGGAAAGGATATGTTTGTGGGCTTATAATAGTTTGGACCTTATAATTGTGGGTTTATAATGGTTTATTTTTTCTTGGATTTTGTTTAGGCCCATTAGAAAACTTATTCATTTTTTAAGCATATTGGGCTCTTTTAAGTCTGATTTTAGCTTTTGAGTAGTTAGTTTCAATCTACTCGTTGAGGCTTATGCTTTGGACTTATTATTGGCAACAGTTAATGACTGTATATCATGGAATAAATTTATTTTAGTGACCTAATAATATGTCTAGGATATTAGTGTTACATGTGCTTTTGGATCTTTAGTTTGATCTTATAACTTAAGTGTATGTGTGTGCAAGCTCATAGGTCTATGGCCTAAAATTTGTCATTACAAATTTATTTAAACATTGTTTCGTGATTCTCTTGACTATTTGCATACTACATATACACTTTACGATTAGTTGGTTAAACTCTTGAGACTAGGCATATCGAGTCTAGGTCTTTCCAATGGGGTTAAGGAACACCACTAAAGTGGTCGTTCGATAGATTATAATTGAAGTAGGATTGGATCTGCCCAAAGGTGACCATTCTATGGAGGTTATTGTTTCTTGAATCTTAAGATTTTATCTCATTAAGATCACCTTGTGCACTGATTTGCATGAAGTTATTGATTCTGCCCAAAGGTGATTCATTAATTTCGTGTAAATGAGGTGAGTAGAATAATCGTAAGTGTAAAAGAGAGAGAATGATGATTCTCTTGCTCAATGATAGTGAATCATCAAGATCAAATCGAAAACATAAACGATTAGGTCTACGCGCATTTTTCTGCATCCCGGGGGAAAGGATAGGTTGTACACTCAGTTTCTGCCCAAAGGTGATGCTGGATGTTACATATTATTTATACCCAAAGAGTGGATTATTTGCATATGATAAAGTACTCTAATCAATTCGTTCATACTCCTAATATGAATTGTTTTACCTTTGATAGATATTAATGACTTAAAGTCATTTTGGAGTCCTTTGTGGACTTGGTCTTTTAGACCTTTTTGGTGACATGTTATCGTGTCTATATCTTTGGTGGATATTAATGACTTATAATCATTTTGGAGTCCTTTGTAGATATTAGTCTATTAGACTTTTTTGGTGACATGCTATCGTATCTATATCCTTCGTGAATTTTATAGTTGGTGACATAATTTTGTGATGTAATTTTTTAATATTAAATAGTGGAAATATCGATAGAACTATTTTTTTTAAAAGAATATATTTGTAAATCATTATGGAGTAGGGATCTCCATTTATATTTTATCATAATTTATTATAAAAAAAATTTCTTTAAAAATTTTCTATTATATTTTGAACATGATTTATTATTTAATAGTTATATGATTTTATTATTACATCACAATTATCACCGTAAGGGATTGATAAAGTCTTAAACTTTATTTTTTGAGTGGAAGTTATCTCACTTTTAAACTGCAGTTATTATTTATGCATCTTAAAATCTATCTTATATATACATGTATATTATAGGTGGAGTTTTCTACAAAATCAGGTTGAATTTTTCTATAATTATATTTTCGGTGGAGTATTCCACAAATTGAGGGTGAAGTTTTTCACAATTTAGGTGGCACACCTTGGTGAGTGAGCCAATAGAAAAATTATATTTTAGGTGGAGTATTTTACAAGTTGAGGGTGAAGTTTTTTACAATTTGGGTAATACACCTTGGTGAGTGAGCCAATAAGGTTTTACCTTGATTTTTCCTGTGAGTATTGGTACTCTTTTGGATTTGCTCGGAGTTAAATGTGATTAGGCATCACGTTAATAACTTCTTGTTCTGAGGACCAGGTGAAGTACTTCACAAGCCAAAGTTTTCTAGATATCAGAACAACATACGACGAGTATGAGGCGGGACATCATGGATTTACACACTTTGGTTGTGTATTTAGTTTACATGTTAAATTGGTTATCATCTCTCAAATTTATTGTTAATTATAGTTTTATGACCATGGAACTGTCGTAGTATCGATTTTAGAAAATGATATATTATATGCATTCATAATTCATCCCTATATTTTCATTAAATTTGGGTGATTTTGGGAATGCCTAAGTTATTTCAAATAACGTTTGTTTTCAGAGTGCACTCGTTTTGGTTGTCTAATCGAGTGGGAGTCATTTTTTAAAACCATAGTCCGTGTGTGAACCAAGTGGAAGATTGTTGGAATTTTTTATGGAAACTAAAATTTTTATTTTGTGTGGCCCACACACACTAGGATTTTATAAAACTCTTGATTGCAGTTGCTTGAAATAATAAAGGGCATTATTGGGAATTGAAGGAAACTTCAAGGTTTCCTAATTTACATGTGACTCTTATTTCTATTAGAATACCTTGATGGACGGTATTCTAAGCAGGGCATGACTCTTCATGCTATATATATTGGTGAACGTCCCCCACTCACTACACACAAGCATTTTGACATTTTCCTATCAAAAGAGTGTAGTAAGAGAGGCGGGTAGAGTCACTTTCACCTTCTTCTTCCTTGTAGGAAAGACTTCGGGATTGATACAACGGATTAAAGCTAAAGCGACGATTACGATCTTTGCGATAAGGTACGCACAAATATTTTAATTTATAGATTGGGTTTATTGTTTTGATTGATCATACGCCTAGATCCTAGGATAAATATTTGGATGGTCGGATCGATAGATCCAACAAATGGATCTTGAGATCATGAGCGTATCATTAGATCGTCAGTGTTTTATTTCCCATGGCACACATCTCGGAAAAGTGACCTTAACATCACGTGCACGCTTAAAATTGACTTTACCACAATCATCATATTTAACGCAATCAAAGGCCATAAAAAAGTAATGATATCCTGCAAATCTAGATGATAGATATCGTGTTTCACGCCAAATTCTTGACGATCTTCGATTGTGATGAATATGATGATGGAGTTCATGTTTTATATTAAAATTTTAAACCAAAAATATTTGTTTCTATAAAGTATTTGGCTTGTGTACTTTTAAATGATACTCATTTCACCTCTAAGCTTCATTTCTAAGCTACACATGACATATAGGATAAGGGAGTCATTACTTGCACTCATAAATGTAGCCCTTGCACCAAAAGAAAGACTTTGTATTTTAGGGACATGTGACATGTGAAAATAAAATCTGGGCCGTCTGATTTAAAGTTCATGATCTATAGATCCTTAGTGGATAAGATTGGAGCAAAACATAATATTTATCATATGATCTATTGTTGTCCACCGTTGAATCAAATAATAGCTTTTGACTATATTTAATCATATGATGAAGATTATATTTCGTACTAATCCTTTACACTTAATATCTTTAAATGATGGGCTCCAAATCAAACGGTTTAGATGGAGTTTTCATTTAGTAGAGGTCACCAAACTTGTAGGTCTTTGTTTTAAACTCGGTGCAAGGGCCAAGTTTCCGAGTGCAAGTAATGGCTTGAACAGGATAGTCATTCAAGTGGTCCATATAATGTCATTAGTGGAGTGAAAAATAATCTCCATCATCAACGGTTTAAACTTTAAAATTGCATCAATATCAATATCATTTAAAGCCCAAGATTAAATTGAGTCAATCAATGAAATCAAATCAGTCTAATAATATTTTCGTTGGTGTTATCGCACACCACTTTATGTTACAACCATCGCATTTCGTGAATAAAAATTATTGAAAAAGAGTGGACATCCACAGTCCAAAATATAGTCAAACGACAAAAAATTCAATGCACTATGATGTGTGAGGTAGTATCCAAACTTTGGTTGAAGTTTAGACCACAAAATTTTATTTTATTTTTTAATAGATGACATGTAACATTGGGCACGATCCCAAAAATACACTATCTTGGAATCAGGTGTCACGTGGCATATAATCTAAGGTTTGAATTTACAGGTTTATCTGTACATCAGAATCCATAAACCTTTTCCATTTTATAAATTTATTATTATTTTTATGATTTTATAGAACAACACGTGCATGCTTAGTAGTATATATATGTATATATACTAGTAAAAAGGCACGTGCAAATGCACGTGGGCATTAAGACTTTTAAATGATTGAAGTTGATTTTTAGACATTTATCGAATGATTTGAACATAAAAGAAATATAGTATTTGAAGCGTTCGTTACTATCTTTTATGATTTATTAAAGACATAAAAAACACTTATTACTATGTTTCTTATGTCTTCATTATGTGTAATTTAAAATTATAAAAAATTTAATACATATATATATATATATATATATATATATATATATATATATATATAGAAAACTTATATTGTCAATTATAGAACATGAAGAACAAAAATAAAAACTAAAAAATAAGTATAATTTAGAAATTTCAATTAAATAGAAAATAAGTGCCCATTTTTTCTGTGAAGAGCACACGTTTATTCACAGGAAAAATCATTGATTGCCTTGAATCAAAAGATAGAGATCGTTTTTCGTCTGATAGCTCTAGATATCGTGGCGTCCCTATCAAACGGTCACATAATGTTGATTCCACATGGTACACATTCAAAAGAAACGGTTTGATAGGTACGCCGACAATCACAATCGATTTTGAGAAAGCGTGCCATGTGGAATCATGATCTGACCATCTGATAGGGGCGCTATGATATCAAGGTCTAATATGTGGAAGGTTGGGAAGAACAATGATATCCATCATCTAATTCAAGGCAGTTAATTGTTTTTTATGGTAAAAATGTGTATGTTCTTCACATGTTTAATGGGTGTAAATAATGCTATCCTAAGGAGGTAATCCTTTAAAGTCCTAAAAAGGAAGGAGTCCTGGTGAAATTATGGGGCTCTATATGTACATTCTCAAGAGTGCTCGTGAAATTATGTTGCCAAACAGGCATGAAGAGCTTTCGAATTGATTTGTTTGAGTAATTGGGTAAGTTGAGATTGATTTGGAAGCTATATTGAATAATATAACATAGATTAAGATGATAATTATCGAATATGTAATTGAGGAATATTAAAAAAATAAAAATATAAAGATTCCAATTTTTGAGTCGAAGAAGAAGATTGGAATGGATTATCAAAATTGTAGGGTACTACTCAATTAAAAACGTCAAAATATGACTTACACATCTTTACATTGACCATGATCCATGTGAAGAAGAAGGAATCTTGGTAACCTATTATTGGAACCCTACAGCATAGTGATAAATTTCGCCAAAATTCGGCGAAATTTTGTGAAATTCGCCGAAGAGGGGAGAAAATGAAAATTTTGGGAAAATTTTGGTATTTTTCAGCGAAATTTCTAAAATTTCAGTAAATTTGGTATATATTTTTTTATGTTTATTTTTTTTTTCTAAATATGTTAGTAATTTAGTATATATTGTAGTAATTTTTTAAATTTTAATATTAAATATATTTTATATATTTTTTTAATCCCCGAATTTTTTTCGAATGATATCGAAATTAATCCAAAATGTACTAAAAGGACCCCCCACCAAATATTTACCGAAAATGAAATTTGTCGCTATGCCTTGTAGAAGAGGCAAATTCAATTCGGTTTCTATGCTCCCAACTCGTCTATTGTCCACCCTCAACAGAGCATGATACTACAAATTTGTACGTTGCACTTCATTTAGTAAATATTAAATTAAGAAAATAAGTAAATTAAGAGAAGATGGTACCTGGATGGCGTATTTTTGATTGTCCCTTTGTTGAGGAGCAAAACAAAGATCTTATTATATGGTCCCGATAAGTCGAAAATTAAGACAAACTCTAATAGTAGGTAGAGTTTCACTCAAATTTAAACTCTTCTCAGGAGAAGAGGCTCGAAATTTAAAGGAGTAAAATATAGAAGTACATGAGGTGAGGATATATAAATAAATGTGGTATTGTATGAGGATATGGTTAGTTTAAAGGAGCGAAGGGTATTTTTGACATAAAAAAGTGACAGAAACTATTTTTGCTTTTATATCGTAGTATATATATATATATATAAAACATGAAAAATATGGAGGTTTTTATTGGGTCAGGTTACGTCTGATTTTTGGTTCAGGAGTCAGGTCGCGCATCATCTTGTCGGGACGGATCGAATCGGGTTGATTGCACCATCTGGTTGGGTTAGCTTGGGTCGGCATATGTTATTTCCCAGTGCGCCGCCAAAACTTTGGTCCAACTTGATCCGACCTGTTGACAGTAGAGTTGCACATTTTTTGGACCGAACCGACCAAACCGAACCGAACTGTAGGGTTTGGTTTGGTTTGGAAAAAAGGAAAACCGAAAAGTTTGATTTGGTTTCGGTTCCAAGCCGAAACCAAACCGAACCGAACCGAATGTAGTTTGTAAGTAATTATATATATATATATATATATAGGCGGGAATTTTGATTAATTTCAAAGGGCATTTAAGTAAAATGTATATTTTTATATAAAACCCTACCATTGTCTTTAGCCTATTCGTAAATCCTAAAGCGGGAAAGTAGAACTTATAGGAAAATCGGTTGAGAAGTTGAAAATTTTTTGATGTGCAAATAGCACTTATAGGAAAACCGAAACCGACTGAACTAAATCAAACCGAATTGAATCGGGGTCACTACAATAATAAGGGGTTTTAGCGGCACTTACTATTAAGGTATTTTTTTTTAGCGGCAAGACAAACAGCGGCAGTTTTTGGTAGCGACAGGACAAATAGCAGTAGTTTTTTGTTAAAAAAACTGTCGCTAATAGTCTTATTTTTTGCAGTGGTTGATTTGGTTTAAGAGTTGGATAGTTTGGTTTGGTTTGAAAATCTAAAAATCGATTAAGATCGATTTGGTTTGTGATTTTGGTCTAAAATCGATCAAATCGAACCGAATACACCCTTAGTTGACAGCTCTACTCTTTTAAAAGAGGGATTGCACAAACTGATGATGCAAGTTGGTCAGGTCAGGCCCTTTTAATATTCAGGTCTATATTTTGGACCCAAACCGACCCATTTATGTGTTTATAATTAGAAGGTTAATAATTTTGCAGACCCTAATAGCCCATTTAGTTAAAAATAATCACTTGCCCCCTTTTCCCCCTTCCTTTAGTTAAAAAAAATTTGCCGAATACTCAATATATCCTATCCTAATTCTATTAAGTAAAAGAGAACTCATGCTTTTTTTAATCAATCATTTGATTTTTGACGAAAATCATCTTCATTGTCACCGTTCTCCAAGCTGAAGAAAGCACGTAGGAGCGTTGGACTATGAGACCTAATGACATTAGGGTCTCAATGGGTCGGGCTGGCCCGGATTTTGGCCCGCACTCGACCCAAAAAAATGATATTATCTATCAAGCAAACTCGGCTTGGTATCCGAGTCAGGCTAAACATGTTACAACTCAGATTAATCCGGACCGGACATGGGTTAAGTGTTCCAACACCTAGCCCGGATATTATATATATATGTATAGGAAAAGGTGTTCGTCCTCCATGGGAGGACAGTCATCATCCTCCAAGCTTCCACGTAGAGCTCCACGTGACATCCAAAATATTGTTTCGATGCCACGTGGAGCTAGAGTGCATTGCTAAGATCATCTTTGAAAAGAATAATAATTGAAACTCATCTCCGCCATGTGTTTTTTGAACCGTGAAATGTGGATCAATGAATTTTGTCAAGCTTTGACTTGTGGGTTTAAAAAGTTTTTTTTTAAAATTTATTTTTTTAATATTAATCTAAGCCGTCCACCTGTGCTCCACGTGGCACCCAAACAGTGTTTTGGGTGCCACGTAGAGCTCCATGTGTAGTTTGGAGGATAGTCACCATCCTCCATTGGAGGACCTAACTAGCTCCCATATATATATATATATATATATATATATATATATATATATATATATATATCATTTTAAAGTTATAAAAAAAATAAAAATAAATATAATTTACTTAAATGCCTTGAGATTAAATGTTGTTCGTCATAATCATTGTGCAACCGTTGTCCGTTATAATCATTGTGCAATGAAGTAAAATAAAATATTAAAATAAAAGCATGTACCTGAGTCTCTATAATGTTAATATAATTATTTAATATTCTTCAAACTTTTAATAGAAAAAAATAACCAAAGCCCAACCAAATTTTATTAGAAAAAATAATCCAAAAAAACAACTGAAAAAAAAAAATAGCCCAACCAAATTTTATTAAAAATGCCCAAACTCGGGCCGGACTTGGGCTGAGTACATCGCAGCGTGGGTTAGGAGCAGACTGAAAAATTTGGGAACCTGACCCGAGTAGATTAGGGCCGGGTTGGACTCCAGCCCGACCCTAATCCGGCCCATTGAGAGCCCTATATGACATAGCTCTCTGTCAGCCTCTGCCATAGCATAGTTCACTTGTTTTAGCAAATTCCTATCCTCTTTGCTAACATCTTGCTACGTGCTTTAGTAGGTACCCCTTCTCCTTGATAACTCCTTGCATAGCAAGATTTATTAATTCAACAGTTTTACCTTCCTCTCTGCTCACTCCTTGTCAAAGTTGATTGCTGTTAGAGTAGGTCAATCATCCTTTGCAGGGAGTTAGAAAAGAGATCAATTAAAGCAAGTGAACTCTACTGTGGCAGGGCTAGCAAAGAGCTATGCCATACACAACCTAAAAAATTATCAAATTATCATGTTTGCATGATCTTATAGGAGGGAAAGAATGAAACTTTAATATACATTTAAAGGGCTTGGGATTGAGTGTTGGCGTCTCTCTTTTGCGATAACATGATGTACCGTAGGATGTGTAAATCATGAAATACTCGTTACACGGTGGGAGTGAGGGCATCCCTTAGGGATTAGTCCAAGCGTAAGCTCGGGATTACCCTAAGTTATAATATATATATATAGAAAAGGCCTCCGTCCTCCATGGGAGGACGGTCACCGTCCTCCAAGTTTCCACGTGAAGCTCTACGTGGCAGCCAACATATTATTTCGATGCCATGTGAAGCTCGGGTGCATTGCTTAGATCATCTTTGAAAAAAAATAATTTGAAAACTCATCTCCACAGTCTATTTTTTGAACCATGAAATGTGGGCCAATGAAACCCGTCAAACTTTGACTTGTGGGTTTAAAAAGTTTTTTTCAAATTTTTTTTTATAATATTGATCTATACCGTCCACTTGTGCTCCACGTGAAACTCAAACAGTGTTTTGGATGTCATGTGGAACTCTATGTG
Source organism: Chloranthus sessilifolius (assembly GCA_021018995.1). Taxonomy (NCBI): domain Eukaryota; kingdom Viridiplantae; phylum Streptophyta; class Magnoliopsida; order Chloranthales; family Chloranthaceae; genus Chloranthus; species Chloranthus sessilifolius. Next base: position 121,836,076 of record CM037592.1, read on the forward strand.
TATTTTGGAAGACGGTAACCGTCCTCCATTGGAGGACCTAACCGGCTCCCTATATATATATATATATATATATATATATATATATATATATATATCACATATGTTTCAGATTGGGTAAAGATTGTGATCAAATCATAGCTTGAAAACGCTTTTTAAAAATTGCTGTTGTATACAGATCAGTTGTTTTGGTGCTCTTTTAAAATCCTTGTCATTGTAATAATCTAATCCAAGTGGGGAAAGTTCCATCATATGAAAGCGAGCCTCTAAAATCCTTGTCGTTGTACTAGCCCACCTTCTTAGATAATTAGAGATGAATAGCTTTTTGTGACGACCCAATATGGTTCGATTTTGGATTAAGGTTTTTGCCCCAATTTTATTTCTAGCATGGGCATTATGTTTCTAGGTCCCCACCCAAAACGCGTCGATATATAAAAGGCTCAGTCACACCTCGTAGCCCAGGCTCCGAACTTCTCTCTGTCGCCACTGGTATAAAATAGTGAGTTTGCCATTTTGCCGAAGCAACGAATTCAGGGAATTCGCCACTTTCTTCATGATCAAATGAAATATGAAGCAAAAAAAATTCTACTTAAAAAGTGCCTACGCATCAAATTAGCAATGTTAAAGTAGCAGAATCGCTGCTCAGGTACTTTTCAAATAGTAAAATCATTGTCTTTGTAACACCCGAATCTGGATTTTCCTATAAGCAAATTTCAAATATAACCTTAATCACATTTATTATTTAAGTATGTGTAAATAACGAAATACGCCCATTTGAAATCATTTCACATAAGAGTAAATAATGTGTATCTTCATTCCATGCTAAGAGGTTACGGGATTCTTTCTATGCACATCCATAGAAATTATCGCATGCAGGGGCGTAGCTAGGAATCTTTGTTGGTGGTGGCTATAAATGATAAATATAATGTTAGTAGTTATTTTACCATCGATTTGGGGGCTTCTACATCATAGATTTGAGGGCTTATATACAAACGAAAGTGTATAGTACACATACTTCATAGAAACTCTAGATTTAAATGGGGGCTTGAGCCCATCAACCTTCTATGTGGCTACACCACTGATCGCATGTAAATATTTCAACCAAGTAGGTGATCGAATCTTTAGAAACTAATTAGAAGTATTTAAAGTAGAGTAGATGAAATAAAATAAAAAACTGAGGTGCGCAAAATTAATTGTAAAGATCATGAAGCAAATCCGAGTACTCTTTTGTAATGGTTAAAAAATGGAACAAAGGATTGAGAGGCCCAAACCCACCAAAGGGTTGTTGCAATGGTTGACGACTTAGGTTGTGAGTTTGAAATGACTCCTCTTTTGCGATAAACGGGTGTCACGTAGGGTGCATAAATCGTGAAGTACTCGTGGTATGGTGGGGGCGAAGGCACCTCATGGGGATTAATCCAAGCGCAAGCTTGGGTCACATTATTAAAAGTAGAAAATAGAAGGGAATAATGGAATTACACAGCTAAACTTGTATTTTTAGATCTGTAAGTACATCTAAAGTCGGTGCATTGTCTATTTATTAGTGGGTTTCTGAATCCAAACATGATTCTCTACAGCACAAGGGACACTTCAATTTTCCACATAAGCAGTGTCTGTCAAATTTCTGGAACCTTGACAGTTAGTCCTCGAAGTATGAGCTCTCTAAATACTCGGAGAGCTGCTACTTTGCAAATAAGTTCAAATCTAATCTGCATCACTTGCCAATTGAACCAATTGTTGTGTAGGGATCAAATTCTCATTGATTATTTCTCAGTTACATATGTGATTAATTGTGATTATTCACCAATCGTAACGTGATTAAAGAGGGCCATGGCCTAACTCAACCTCACAAAACGGGCTTGTAAGGTGAGGTTTGCCCAAGACATAAAGAGCCCAAGAAAGGCCAACCCACAACTGATGTGGGACAAATCCAACACGCCCCGCACGTGTTGGCGAGATTGAGCCAAATCAAGCGAATAAGAAATGAGTGACGTGGGGAGAAAGAACAACTCTAATACCATGATAAGAATTATATGGGCCTACTAACTCAACCTCACAAAACCGGCTTGTAAGGTGAGATTTGCCCAAGGCATAAAGAGCCCAAGAAGGGCCAACCCACAGCCGATGTGGGACAAATCCAACATATATAAATGGACTTAACATCCCATTTGAAGAGTGAGAAGTAAGGTGTGCTACAAACACTATAAAAGCTAAGGATCATGGGGTAGATGCTCATGAGAAAACCTCCATGATTCAAAGCAATCACCAGCCTAGTGGTGTTTCTCTCGGCGATTAAGTGACTATAGGTAACTGATCAGCGGTTAAAAGTTCGCGGGAACTAACATTTGGTACTTGTCAAATACGGTTCTTTGACTTGTATTACTGCCCCAAAATGCAGATGAGATGGTTTTTTTATTTTTATAATTCATATGAGATGGTTTCTCCATGATTGAAACCTGAAATGCTTTGAATGTCAGACGTTTCATTTTGAGTGAAATTTAAAATCATGCGTGCCATACCACCAAGTGTACGTAGTCAACGGTACTTGAGAGAATAAACCCAGGTGAAAATGGTGAAAAAAAAGGCTCCCTACTTAGAGTAACCAAAAACCAAGGACAAACAGAGTAGGATAAAGAAATTTAAAGCAGAAACCTCTATGAAAAGTTTGTGAATACTAATCCAAGTCCACCCAAATAGAAATTTCAAATTCAAAGAAGACTACAGAATGACACAGCTATAGATGCCAGCTACTTTTGCGACTCCCTCTGACTACGCGCCAACTGCTCCACATTTCACCTCCCCTCTTGCTTCAACTCCATTGATTTCAAAGTATGTTTTGTTGGTGGAGGGGGCAGGGGGGAATTCTTATGGTGATTTAAGGCAATAGGAACTAGAGGGTTTTGTTCACTTTTAGTAGTATGAGAGGTAGGTCTTTTGCGAGCCCCAAGGATCAAAATATCGAATTTCGTTTCGGTTTCGGTTTCGGTCATGACCGAAACCAAAATTTCGGCCGAAATTTTGAATTTCGACCGAAATCTTCCCCTTAGTACATTTGAGAACTGAAAATTATGATTCTCGGTTTTAGTTTCAGTAGGGACCGAAACCGAAACGTTTCGACCGAAATCTTGATCCATGGCGATCCCTGACCTTAGGCTCTTGTAAGGTTGTTTTTGTTAGTTTAATATGTGTGAATACTGACCCGCATCCACCCAAATGGGAAATTTCAAATTCAAAGCAGCCTACAGAATGATGCAACTATAGAGGCAGAACGGAGAACACCATCTTACTGTGCTGTTAGGCTTGCTTGGATCCGGTCAACTTTGAATTTGAATTTCTCCATGAAGAGGGCTGAATTTTGGTGTAAACTAATTGCCGACAACAGAAATCTGGATAGGCCAGATGGCTCCCATGAGCTATCCACCATGGCCTACAATTCTACCAATGAAATTGAAAAACCTGTGAAGCAGAATTAAGCAGTAGCCTAACCATGAAAATTTGTGTTCTTGTGGAGCTGCCATTTCTTAAGGAAGCAAAAAGTAAAATGAAAATCCAGGCAGAGGGTTCTAGCGATAGTTTCTGAATTCTGTAATATGGGTGTGACCGTCGCAATAGCCAGCAACATATAGTGGATGAAAAAGCCTACGTTAGATAGTGGGCTGCCATCTGCCAAGTCAAACTGAGCACCACTGAGGTGAAACAGAATACTGAAATCAGTATGCATTTTATCAGCAAGGGGCGAGCATATGAGTGTGTGTGGGCGCCCCTGACTACACATGTATATAACAATATAGAGTCAAATATGAATAAGAAAAGTTCTTTCCTATAGCAATTTGAAATTGTATAATTAATATTAATGTATTTCTCAAGTCATTGACAGCCATTCTTAAGTCTAAAATGGCTGATGTAAATAGATCTGCAACATGTTATGATAATTATTCCCAATAATTGGAAAGTAAGATCGTATGAGAAAAATTCCAAAGTTGTAGACTTATATGTGAATTCTGAAAATGGGAGGTCCATTTGGCAATATATAAGACAACAAAAGCTAGTTGAAAGATAAGCATTTAGAAGAAAACACAATAAATGATATGCTTTGCATTATGAGATCTTTCAAATTTAAGCTTTACATACGTTCAGAAAAAAGGAAAAAAATAGATCACCCCAAAGAGTTAGCTATAATGGTCATTGCCAAATTATTCCAAGATTACGGCACCTTGAAATTTTTTCATCTCTACTCTTCTATTGGTGCTGAACATCTACCTGTGCCAGCATGGAGATAACCATTATTTATCAACAAAAAAAAAACAAGTGAAATTCATAGAGAAAATGTTCTATGAGATGTTCAGTTCAAGAATGTGCGAAATTTTATGCCAATCTTCTCCATGTATTTTGCACTTGTCGACGAGGAGAGGACAGCCCGTGATCCTCAGATATAGAAGTCCAGTCAGGTGTTGCAACCCATATGGCAGAGAAATCAGTTTGGGACAATTTATAATAACTAAACATTTCAGTCCCTTGAGACTGTGAATCCCATCCAATGGAAATGACTGTAACTCCAGCAGACTATCGATTACAAGTGTTTTTAGTTTAGTGAGGCAGTGCAGCTCATATGGCAGGGAATTCAGCTTGGAACAATTCCTGATTTCCAGCCACTTGATTTCTGTAAGGTTTTGCAATAGTCCGAGCGGCCATGAATTAAGCAGTGGCAGACCCCTGATTCTTAGGGATTGGAGTTTGGTCGAATGCTGCAAGCCATTGGGAAGAGACCTCAGGTTGGGGCAATCAATTATCTTCATCCATTTAAGTTCCTTCAGGTGTTGCAACTCTGGAAGATCCCTCAGCTCGGTAAAACTCCCAATTTCTAAGGATCGAAGTTTCCTCATGTGCTCCAGCCCTTCCAATTGAGAAATTAGTTTGGGGAATTCCACAAATTTAAGAGTTTCAACTTGTGTTAGGTGATGGAGCCCCTTGGGGAGTGAATTTAGGGAGGGAAAATTCTTAATCTCGAGTGACTGAAGCTTGATCAGCTGCTGGAATAGTCCATCAGGCAAGCAAATCAATTTAGGACATTCTATGATTTTGAGGGATAAAAGGCTGGTAAGTTTCTGCACCTTACCCAGAGAAATGAGCAGAGGACAATTGCCGATTTCGAGATATTCGAGTTTTGTCAGGTGATGCAGTCGTTTGGGTAGAGAATGTAGCTTCAGACAGTTGACGATTCTCAGAGTTTCGAGTTCGGTTAGATGATTCAAACCTTCAGGAAGTGATCTCAATCCCGACATGTTTCTGATTTCTAGAGATTGAAGTTTGGTGAGATGATGCAGCTCATTTGGAATCGCGGACAGTTTCGGAATATCCATGAGTACCAGTGATTTTAGCTCCATCAGGCCTTGAACTTGTGGGACGGAACTCATATTCAAGAAATTAGTTATCTCCAAAAAACGAAGCTCCCTAGAGAGATGTATCCCTTCTGGAAGATCCCTGAGTTTGGGGCAGTTCTTTATTGTTAAATACTGAAGTCCTGTTGACTTCTGAAGCCATTCTGGGAGTGATCTCACTTCCGGCAAACTGCTAAACTCAACATAACGAATCTCATTCAAGTGTTGCACCCCATCCACCAAGGATCTCAATTTGGGACACTCACTGATTTTCAGAGAAACAAGTTTCATCGGGTTTAGTTCAGGTAATGAATTCAGCTTTGGAAGACCAATGATTTCCAATGACCGAAGTTCTCTTAAATGCCACAGCTCTTCTGGCAATGAATTCAGATTGGCACATCTCTCTATTGTAAGAGATTGAAGATCTACCAACTTTTGCATCCCCTGCGGTAGCGAGTTGATCCCAGGCAATATGGAGATCTCAAATTCTGTTAGGTGCCGAAGCTTTTCAGGCAGTGATCTCAGCCCAATCAAATTTGTAACTTTTAAAGTCTTAAGCTTGGCGAGGTAGTGGAGCCCTTCTGGAATGGAAATCAGTTTTGGACAGTTGCAGATCTTGAGAGATTGGAGTCCTGAAAGGTGTATTATCCCTTCCGGCAGTGAACTGAGAGTGGGTAAACCTGTAATCTCAAGATGTTGAAGTTTGGAGAGGTGCCGAAGTCCATCTGGAAGAGAACTTAGTCCAGGCAAGCTATTGATTTGAAGAGATTGCAGTTTGGTGAGGTGGCACATTCCATCGGGAAGGGAATTCAGTTGAGGGCATTCCTTGATTTCAAGTGATTCAAGTTCTGATGAGGGTATCTGGGCTTCCCATATTGCATGCATCTCTTGACAGTCATGTATAAACAAAGTCTTGAGAGCAGGGAGAACTGGCAATTTCTGTAACTTGTCGCATCCTTTTACGTTTAGATATTTCAAAGCCGGAAAGCGAGGAAATCTCCTCAGTTTTGGGCACTCTTTAATGTGCAAGTTCTGAAGACGTGGCATTGCTTCCTCCATCTCCAACCATCCTTCCCAATTGGGTGAGCAGAAAATACTGAACCGGACAAGCAGCGGGAAGCATGGCAGTTCATGCAGACGTTTGCATCCACGAATCACCAAAATTTCCAAGGACGGAAGGCACGGAACAGTGTACAGATTATTACATTCTTCAAGCTTCAGCTCCTTTAGTGCGAGGAGCAGTGGGATCTCACCCAGTCTTGGACTAGCTCCAATTTCCAAGTGTCGGAGACGATGCATTGTTCTTTCTTCTATATCGCTTGACCATTCCTCCCAACTTTCCATCTCGTGGAAGCTTAGCCTCTCAAGCTTTAGGAACCCATTTTCCCGACCACTGTCGCCACCGTAGTAAAATTCGTTGTCAAGGCTCCTCACTCTGGTTGCTTTCCTTATGTAGAGGGAGTGTAGGGTAGGAAGCTGTCCAAATGGTGGTAGATTTTCAAGGTACCTGCAACCATATAGACGCACCTCTCTTAAACTATACCATGACTTGGGCTGTTGAATCCAGTGAGGAAAACTCGTGCCCATATAATTACGTACCTCCAAAGTTTCAATGTTAGCCGGAGGACGTAACTCTTCAAATATCTCCATTACTTTTCTCGTCATATTATGAGTTATTGAATCCGCCTTCATCAATCCAACTGATAATACCAAAAACTGCAACTTTTCCTTCCTTTTCAGTTCAGCCTGTGCAGCCTCTTCCCTACTCCCTACTCTCTCTATGTAATCAATTGTCAGCTTTCCTCTCAAACTATTTAAGTTCTCCAGCTCCTTTATGCTGCATCCAATTTCATTCCCACCATCACTACCGACAACAAACTTATTCAGAGTTATTAGTGAAGTAAGTCTCCCAATCCCTTTCAACATAGATTGCAAAAAAATCTCACCCACTAGATCGAGATGCCTCAATCCGTGTAGTTGCAAAATCCCTTTAGGTAACCTTCTGATCTTGCTGTGCCTGAGATCTAGTGTTTGTAGGTTATAGAGTTCTCCAACTGACTCGGGTAAATTTTCAATAATAGTGTATGAGAGATTGAGGTACTTCAAAAGTTTTAGATCTCCAATGGAATTGGGCAGTTTGGAGAAACTACCATGACTCAAATCTAACACTCTTATATACTTGATTCCGACAAAAAAATCACGGGGAATATTTTTAATTTGATTCAATAACAATGTGCGAAGACGCGACTGTTTCCCAAAGGCATCTACTGAAGAATCATCTCCTATCAATGATACATGGCGGGCTTGAAGAGGGATCATCCATGGATTTATGGTATTGGTGCTTGAATAATCCTTCCCAGCAATGAAGACAGCAAGATCATGCACAATATCGTGCATTTTGAAAGTAAACCCGACCCCATCATCACCCTCATAACCTGCTTTTTCGGCTTGGATGAATGAACGGCTTACAAGTGCTTCAAAATATTCTTCTGCCTGACACTCTATATCATCAGCACCCTCTAAAACAAAGCCCTCCGCTACCCACATCCTTACCAAATTCTCCTTCTGTAGCTCAAAATCTTTTGGGAACAAAGAACAAAATATGAAGCACTGCTTCAAGGGGGAAGGCAGGTCATTGTAACTTAATACGAGAGCAGGAAGAATGCCTTCAGCTGGTGGGCTCTTCCAATTCCAAACGCTGCTATCAAGAACAGCTTGCCAATCCGCTCTCATTCGTTTCTTCGTGCGCATTAGACTGCCAACTGTAATCACAGCAAGAGGAAGCCCTGCACACTTGGCGACAATTTCTTGCCCAATTTCCATCACAATTTCTAACTCTTCTTCTTTCTCACGATGCTTCAATGCCTTCTTGAGGAACAGTGACAAACACTTGGCGTACGGCAAACTCTTCAACGTGTGTGTGTATTCAGAATCCATTCCATCCGAGGCACGAGTCATTCGAGTAGTTACCAAAATTCTGCTTCCTGGTTCTCCACTTTGCAGAGGAGAATTCAATTCCTTCCACCAATCAAATTCCCAAACATCATCCACAACCAGCAAGAATTTGTTGTCAGTCAAACGCTTACTTATCTCCATATATAACGCATTCAAACCTACGTTCGATCCAACAACACTTCCCAACTCTTCCAAAATCTTTCTAGCCAACTCCGCACCGTTCGGCTTCTCAGATGCACAAACCCACATAAACTTTTCAAAATGGCTCTTCACCCTGCTGTCGTTATAGGCTTTCTTGGCGACTGCAGTCTTTCCGAGTCCCCCCATACCTACAATTGAAATTACAGAGGTATTCTCTTTTCGCCCGTCAAAACATGTGACCAACCACTCAATTAATCGCTCATTGTCTTCCTCTCTCCCAATAATCTGTGATTCGACTAGGAAAGAACTAGTTTGCCTACTCCCACTGCTCCCTCCACTATTCCCCATTCTCTCTCCCTCAAGTCTAACAAGACCATACCGATCCCTCTCAGAAGAAATATTGCTTAGTTTTACGTTGATCTCTGCAATTCGATTCCTAATTTCTCGACGAAGCTTAAATTGATTGAAGAAGGAAGAGACAAAGTTAAGTACCTTTGCCGCGTCTCTGTTTTCCGCAGCAGCACGGGTCGTGAAGATGTCAACGATGTCTTCAGCGTCCATGGCTGCATCTTTGAGCTTCTCGATCCATATACGCACCACCTCCGATGAAAATTGCTTGCTCTCGGCGTCTCTCAGGACCGGCCAGATCGATTTGAGCTCGCTTTCGAGCTTACCCAATTCAGCTTTGGTTCTATATGTTGCATAGATCTCTTCTGTAATCCATGAAGTTAGTTTTTGCAGGACCAAAGAGACAACTGAATCCGTCATTTTTTCTTCAGGGAGATGAGAGATAGACAAAGAGAGATGAATTTTGACCGTTGAGAGATCAGATTTTAAGTGGGTTGACTTTGGAGAGTTGGTGTTACGAACGCGTTTTGACTGTAAGTATGTAAAGTTGGTTTATGGTAACCGACCCGTCTTATTCAAAGAAAAAACGGGTCACCGAAAAAGGCAATGGAGCAAGTATTAGTTCCACACAATTTAAATGGCTTTAGGACTTGTGCCATGTGGAAACACCATCTAAATCGTCCGATTTGAAGACTATGATCTAAAGATCTTTGTTGCAAAAGATTGGCCTGAAACACCATGTTTATCATATGATTCAATGCAAGCAAAGGCCATTGTCTCATTCAACGGTTGGGTGTGTCGAATCAGTGTGTCCTACAATAGAGATCATGTTTCGCGCCAATCTTTTGTGCAAAAGATATTTAGATCATGATCTTCAAATTAGACAATTTAAACGGTGTTTCCACATGGCATAGGTCTCCAAAATAAAAACTCTTTCTTGGGAAACTCTGCTCACACCCATCTATTTACTGAAAGCGCTCACTTAAGGAAAGCACGTGTGGGCACTTTCAGTAAACACTTGGGCACGAGGTTACTATTGTGTGCTTGGGCCAACTTTTTGCCCTCTCACCAACTTTTATAGAGGGCTCCTCTGCCTGAAAACCATTGTTTTATTTGAATTAAATGATGGAGACCATTTTCACCCCAATCTTCCACCTAATGGATCTTGAGCCCATCGATGTAAAATCATACAGTCAATTTTTTATTTCATGGGGTATACATCCCAAAAAAGTTACCTTAGTCATATAATAGAGGCAACTTTTTTTGGGATCAGTGCCACGGGGAATAAAATATTGACCGTCTTATGGTACGCTCATAGTCTCAGGATCCATTGTGTTGAAGATTGGGGCTCCACCGTCTAAATCATAGCAGGCAATGGTTTTCATATGTAGGTACCCTTTCATTTGGGAACCATTCCTTGCACACGAGAAGTTAGCCCTTGCATATATTTTAAACAAACGCTTGCTATTTTGGAGCTTGTGCTATTGAAAACACCATCTAAGCCATCTGATTTAAAGGCCATGATCAAGAGATTTGTGGAGTAAAGATTGGCTTAAAAAACAATCTCTATCATATGATTCAATACACTAATCTGTTGAAACACATAATGGCCCGACCCTTGAGTGCAATGAATCATATGACAAACATAATGTTTAGTGCCAATCTTTTTGACCAAAAATCTTTAGACATAGCCTTCATATTGGAAGGCTTAGATGGTGTTTTAACACGCTCAAGCCTTCAAAAGACGGTCTTTCTTTTCAAAGGCGGAGCTACGTTATGACTTGGGCGGTAAATTGACAACGGGTCCTAATTTATATTAGTGGATTCTCACCCATCCAAAATTATATTCACCACAAAAAATTATCTAAACCTTCAAAAACACTCTTTTATGATATTTATTTTCATAACAAATATTTCTTTTTAAATTTTTTTTAACTAAATTCTATAATTTTGGCCTATTTTTAGGCTCCCCTCCATCTAATCTATTTAGTTGCTCTATGGATTTATTTTTAAAGAGATTTCTCAAGGGGCTCCACTATGTTATAGAGCTACATACTCACATATTTAGTGTATAGGCTCTAGTATAATTAATTTAAAAAAAAGCAATTTATCACACATAAAAAGGTTTGAACCTATAACCTAACCTTCACAAAGCACTAAGTCAACCACTAAAGCGATTTACTAAGATATATGAATAAAAACATCTTAATACATATATAACTTTTCAGAATCGAAATAATGCATATATATTCTACAAAGGTATCAAAATTATTAAATAAAAAAATGTTGGGTCTTCCTGTTTATCATCGAGATATGTTCAACAACTTCGATTATCTTACGGGCTCCCCGCAACGAACTGTCACATCTTCCTACTTTTTGGAGGATGACGATGAGGATGATGCGATCTCGTAGTCATTTTTGGAGGGAATTTTGAATTAGGCTAATTTTGTTGGAACAGCCTAGTCAATATGTATATTGTTTTCTTTTATTTTTGTATCTAGTTTCACTTGTAGATATTTTAAATAAAGTCATTTTTTTTCATACTGGTTTAGTCGATATGTATTTTGTCCTTTTATGAAAGAAACTTACGAACGAAAGATTATGACCTTCTATGGGAAAGCCTATGAATATGAGTGACTTAAGAACGCATCTAAGAAAGGTCAGGAATATGAGTAACTTAAGAGCGCATCAGGGAAAAGCTAGGAATCTGAGTCTGCTAAGAATCTGCAAGATTCTGAGTTTTCAAGAATCTAAGCTTTTCTAAAACCAGGAAACACCTAAACAAGGCCTTAGGGTTTTAAATTGATTAAGGTTTTAATATTAGATTAATATTAAACTTTATTACCCTAATATTAAAACTCTAATTATATCTAATTTTTATTTTCATGTATATTTTTTAATTTTAGTTAAAGCACTAACCACTAATAAATTTGAACTCTAATTCCGTCAACCCAGCTATTTGTTTTAAAATATTTGGGAACCCTATATTAAAACTCTAATTACTTAGAACCATGGATCAAAATGGTATACTTTATATATATTTTTAGTGTTTGCTTAGAAAAAGAAAATTATATAATTTTTTAACATTAATTGATTAGATGACCAACATATAAAATTTTTTTGGCTCCGCCCTTATTTCTTTAAGAGTTAATCTACAATAAGTGTTGATGGGTGGACATTAAATGATTAGATGACCACACATGATTATGACTGCATGAGCTTCCAATGCATGGAAGTCTATGTAGGTCACGCAGTCATATATATGTGTGGACTGCTTTAATGCACATGACGCGTGGACACCCATTGTAGATTAAACTCTTCTTTTAAATTGTGTGCGGGGCTAATTTTTTGTGTGCAAGTAATGACTCCTTTTATCTTTAATAAAGTGTGCAACTTGATGTGAAGACTATAGTACTTAAGTTAATTCGAGAAGATACCTTCCTCGTGTGATTAAAAGGGTCAACTATTTTGAATTGAAGTGCTAAAGTAGCTTTGGATATTCTATAAAGTGAGTTCATTTTAGGGGTGTCTGACTAGTATGGAGCTAATATCCAACCTTTCAAGGATCATGTTTACCACATAAAGCTATTATTCATCAATATTTTTTTTTTTAATCACATAAAGCTCTTATGATTATCCTGGAATTAGACACAAAAATAACTAGTATGGAGCTATTATCCAACCTTTCAAGGATCATGTTTACCACATAAAGCTCTTATCCATCAATATTTTTTTTTTAACCACATAAAGCTCTTATGATTATCTTAGAATTAGACACGACAATATGTTTCAGGAACCTATGTTCACGCGCACCTATTTACTGAAAACACCTTTATTAGTATTTACTGAAAGTGCCTCCTTAATGAAGGTATCCTACCACTTAACACATTGCCGGTCATCATTAAGTGGGCGCTTTTAGTAAATAAGTGGGCAAAAATAAAGGTTAATTCTAAAACACGTCCTAGTTACTCAGACAGCTAGAGTTCATAAACTAACCTTATATGTAAAGTATTTTTGTGCGATGTGGTTTTAGAAACTTGAACTTTTTTAAAAAGTACTAGACTACCCATTTTACTAACATATATTTCCATTCTTGTATTGTATTTATGTTTTTTATTCTAATTTTTTTTGTATAAAAATATATTTTTTATAATATATATATACACAATTATCAAGTCAGATTCTGACGAGTTTATTTGAATCTTTGAGCTAACTCGACCCTGACTTTCGAGTCAACTCGAGTTTTCAAACCACAGTTGCAAGTACCTAGGAGGAATTAATTGAACAAATAGCCCACGAATCTCAACCTTAGTATCGGTGCAGTTCCGTAAGAATTGTTGAATACTGCCACTAATAAAGAATATTTAGGATTGACAAGAGAGTACACAAGAAGATTATATAAATACTGTCTTTGATAAGCAAGCAAAAATTCTATTAATACAAGAATGGGTATATACAATGTTAAAAAAAGCATCACAAATTTGTGGCTCTAATCAGAGCAAGTTCAATGGTAGATTAGCTGCGCTTGTTCAAAATAGAGTCTCATTGACATGAGAACTTAATAAAGCTAGCCAACTGGAAATTAATTGCAAATTAACTGATACCATAATGTAAGCTATTATAATGGTGCTATGAAGAACATACAAATCCATACTTTATTTAGAATGTCAACCAATGTCAATATTCTAGAAACTAAATCGATGAGATATTTTAATCCTTCTGTGGGTAGGGGTTGAAACACTTCAATGATTTATTTAATAGCTTTATAATGAGACTAAGTGATGAATGACACCAAAATAGAAAACTTTCTCTACCTGTGGGCATTAGGAAAATCTCTATCATAATGTCATATTCAATATCTTATTCCAATTGATCTATGAATTACAACTTCTCTGTGGAGCCGAGCCATTTTGATTCATAATCAATCACAATTTATGAGATCACACAAAAATAATTTAATTTAAAAGATATGCTTTATACTAAATTCATCATTGCAATTGAAGATGCTATGACTACTCTTTAATTTATGATGCATTTAGTCCTAATGGTGACCTCAAAAAAATAGTAATTATTTCTGCTTAATAAAGGGCTCTAATACAAAAACAGACCCTATAAAAGTGTCTGGAAGGTCTGAGATACTCAAAAAATATATATAATATGTGAAAATCATATATCGATAGACCTTACAAATAAATAAATAAAATTAGGCTCTTATTGGGTCGGGTCCCGGATCTGATCAAACTTTGACCAAGCAATCTGATGCAGAAATAGACTCCATAAAAATATCTAAAAGGTTCGAGACACTCAAAAACCATATATAACATGTGAAAATCTGATGCCGATAGCCCCCATAAATAAATAAACAAAATTGGGCCCTTATCGAGTCGGGTCTCGGATCTAGTCAAACTTTGACCAAGCCCAGGTCGGGTCTTGGGTCTGGACAAATTTTTATTTGGGCCTAAACCAGGTCTGATTATGCGGGTTAATATGTTAATGGGCCTAGAGTCCATAAAATTATAAGTTAAAATTTTAAAAGTGTGGGAAGCACTATGTATGGTGCTCCACCTATATACCCAATCAACTCCAAATGAGCATCTTCCTTAGCAAACGCCCTTATCAGATTCATAAATCCCAATAATATACGTATCTTTGGAGAGCTTGCGCATGGTCAATGCCATGTTGGGATTGGCCGATTGTGACTAATAGATATTCGGTGATTGGCGGACGATGACCGACGACCGGCTGGCGATTGATCGACGGTGATCGGTGATTAGCCGACGGCCTTTTGGCGATCGGCAACCATCTGGTAACGCCGGCGACAAAAAAAAATCTCAAAAATTATCAAAAAATTATAAAAATTTGAATTTAATCCATAGAAACAATATCATCGAGAATAAAATAAAATTTCTCCATCAAACATGATTTGTAAAATTTTGGAGAGAGAAGGAGCCAAACTCAAAATCTTACGGTCAAAATTGGCCACTGCATGGTTGTAGACATGTGGAAATTTTCAGTAAGTTGTGGATATGCATAGTTGATTTGTTGTGGATAATCTGTTATTTCAATTGTGGATATGCTCCGTTGATTTGTTGTGGATAATTTGTCAGACTAGCTGTGGATAATTTCTTGTAGATATGCCTTCGATATTGCAGGGTGAAATGATATGTGAATCTAGATGTATTATGTGATTATGTCGTTTGCTTTTGAGGATGAAAACTTCTTTTAAGGAGGGGAGGATGTACTGTTCCATATTTTTTCGAATCGTTGTGCACCGGTTAAGTATACATGTCTAAGATGGCACATTGTGCACATTTGAAAATTTAAATATATTCTCATTTAGAATTTAGGGATAAGCTATTGGGATGCATTTTTGTTCAATTGTATCTTTCGTTAGTGTGCGAGCTTCACACTGAACCACAACTCTATTTGGATAGGAATTAATACACCATCAATAGGTGTGCTAGCTTCACAAGGGAACAAGTCCCTTAAATATCAAGTGAAACTTCTCACGTAAGTTTCATTTGCTTACTTGCATGAATTTTAGAGAGAGAAAGAGAGAAAGCTCCAT
The DNA here is from genome assembly GCA_021018995.1 of Chloranthus sessilifolius. Classification (NCBI taxonomy): domain Eukaryota; kingdom Viridiplantae; phylum Streptophyta; class Magnoliopsida; order Chloranthales; family Chloranthaceae; genus Chloranthus; species Chloranthus sessilifolius. Next base: position 121,851,463 of record CM037592.1, read on the forward strand.
CCTTCGTGCCCCCCGAGATCCGAAGCGTCATTGATCTCCCTCTGAATCTTTGTCTTCTTCGATTGTTTACCACAAGGGAACATCGATCGTTGACATGTTTGCGATCCACGCGAGTGAGTGGACTCCATCTCTCCCAAACCCTCTTTTCATCGTTAGAAACCCCGACTCCGTAAGTTCTTGAGTTTTGTATGCAATCCGGAGGATTAAATCTGTGAATTCGTTCATTCCGATTGCGAGAAAAAGGGGAAACTTTGGAGTTGTCGGATGTGCAAGAGGCGTGAGCGCCGATAATCAATCGTACTCACCGTATACGGATCTGAGAGGTAAGAAATCACAAATAATTGTGGGTTAAATTTGTGGATTTATTGTTTTAAAGTTATGTGAAAGATCAAGATGGAGGAGCTGGAAAATGTTCAAAATAGAAAAAAATCCGAAAATGGGCAAAATGGGCAAAACTGAACAAATTCACACGGGCGAATTGGAATTCGCGTGCGTGAATTGGCCACAGAAACAAAAGGGAAAATTTTCTAAGAAAACCCTGTGCGCGAAATTTACAAGCAAAATTCTCTGGAAATAATAGAGCGCACGATTTTGAAAGACCTAGTGAAATCACTCTCGAGATTTTCCCTGTTTTTGCTTGTTTTAAAGTTTTCTTTGGAAAACTTGTATAATTAACTTTGATACGTATGAATTTTTAGTCATTGACAATTACCGTGTGCATGTAATGTGGTGAAGATTGATAAGAGGAATCGTTCCGTAAAGGTCTTTGCGTAGCATGGCGTGGTTTCCAAGTTGAGGTGGGGGAAAACTCAATGCCAATTTCATTTTTGATTTGATTTTTCATAGAGATTACGATATGATTGAATGAAATATGATAAACGCTACTGCATTTGAAATCCATTGAATTCTTTGGACCCGAAATTTGAAATCTATTTTGAATATGATTTGAATCTCTGTAATTGAATCTGCATTCTAACCTTGGACATCTAAACTCTGAACCTAGCTATATGATATTCATTTTTGAGATAAATTAGATTATAATTACATGTTGATATTGAGGTTTAGAACGAGTGTTCCTACTCTTTGCACCGGTACGGCGGTTTATCCGTACACTTTGAACCGCTTGACGATAATTTGTCTGACACAAGTATCCCTCATAATGCGGAGGCTTGTTGCATTTCCAATCAATAAAATGTTCGTTGAACGACAATGGTTAGGGGGATTCTCATCAGTTAAAATTCTGCTCTTAATGCTATATTGCTTGGGGGATTAGTTAAGTTACTGTTTAAGGCATGCATTTAGATGAGAACTTAGAAACAATTTGATATGTAGAACTAATTGAATTTAAGAAAGCATCTTTGAATTTCTATTTGAATCTGAACTATCTGCTTCTGAACTTGTCACTCAATTTCTATTTTGAATATGAAACTGCTTCAGAACTCCATTGAATCTATACTTTAATATGATAAGATACTTATTGCTTTAGTTTTTCTTCTACTGAGCTTAGACTGTTAGCTCACCCAGACTATACGTCACAGGTATAGGTGTTGATCTGGACTCCGAGTTGGAGACAGATCTTGATTTTGTTCTAGAGGAAGAGTCAGATCTTCCACCTGAAGAGTTCAACCCTTTGGCTAGAAATTCTGAGCTTCGGTATAGTTGTTTTGAGATATTTTGTTTGGGTTCGGTACATTCGTTAAAATTTTTGGGATAATAGAATCAGTATTTTTGTACTTATACTTATATATCACTATTTAGGTGATGGTCGGCTATCACCGATTTGACCCATTAGGCTTTTGCTTAACTGTTTTGTGTAAAATAGGATCTTCAGTTTGCCATATGTAATGTGTACTTTATGATAAGATATTCTCTTGATTTCATCTAAATGGATGTGCCGAGCCGATGACTCACCGGCCTTCCCGATATTTCGAGTGCGGGAAGGGCGGGTCGTCACACGGTTTGAATCGGATCCTTACACATATACACCCAGATTTTATATAGGGTAAAATATTTGGGTCAATGGGCCAAATATTGAATCATATTGGCCCTCAGATCACATTATGTCATATTGAATCCATATATCGGATAATTGGCAAAATATTAAATTTTTAATATTTTTATATATTTTTACTACTTTTAAAATAGCAAAAGATGCTTAAATATTGGTCATTTTGGCCTTTAAATCTCAGCCCCTTAAGTATGGCCTGGGACCTAGCTGACATGTCGATATATGTTGGACTTGCATCAGATATATAAATTGCAAGGGAAAGATCGTAAAATGAGAGGCTTTGAGCTCTAGACCCTCGAATTTCGTGAGAGCTCATTTTCATCGCCCTTCTTCTTCCTCGGCCTTGGAGGCTTGTTTCGTCATGGCGAAGCCTCCATATGCCGAAGGAAAGTGGGCGGATCTGTTTGGCAATAGTAAAATAACAAATAATTACTCTAAACTTGATTTTTTTCCTAGATCTCAAGATGGGGTTGTTCTCTGCCCCGAGGAAGAAATCCAATCAGAGTCCTGATGGTAGAACAATACCTTAGTGGGGTATGTATTGGGCTTAAAACCTTACTACCTTGGATTAAAGGCTGCTATCTCTCGGCTATGGAGAACTAAAGGTAACGTTGATCTGATTTCTTTCGATGATGGATTCTTTCTTTTCAAGTTCACAAACGAGGGGGATTTGGAAAGAATCCTTGATGCTGGCATATGGACCATCCCAGTACGACCCCTTATTCTTCGTCGACGGACTCCGGACCTGAAATCAGAATGTGAGATGATCAAATTAGTCCCTATTTGGATTCGGCTACCAAAGCTACTGATCCAGTTCTGCTCTCCAAATATTCTGGGTAAAATTGCTAGTAGTCTCGGTATTCCTATCCATGCAGATGGGCCTACCTCCAATCCATGCATTGAAATAGATGCGACTTTCAACTTCCCGACGGGTGTCACGCTTAGAAGAGAAAATGGTGAGTCTTTTTATCAGAGGGTGGAGTATGAATGGAAACCAACGCTTTGCAAAGCATGCCAGTCGTTTGAACACTCCGCAGCGAAGTGCTCCAAAAATCAGGAAAACCATACACAGCCACGACAAATCTGGATTGTAAGGAAAGGTGCTAAAGACTTGACCATTGTTGAGACTTCTGATACACAGAAGGACAGCAGTCCAATTGAAGGAGATGAATCTTTGGCCAACCAAATTGTTGACATGGATCCCAAGGCCACGGAGGAATCAGTTATGCATGGTCAACCATATGCAAATCCACCGGTGATTCTTCCTCCAAATATAGAAACCGCGAGTCCCAAGCCCTTAGAATGCGCAAGTCCCAACTTGGAAATCGGGAGTCCAATTCTGGAAATCGAGAATCTTATCGCTGCGAGAATGATGCTATATTTTCTCAATTCTCTAAAGCGGGCAATAATTCTCACTCTATTATATCGCCGACTCTCCAACCCAATTAGGAAACTGAACCTCATAATCCCATAGATTGTGCCAACGAGAATAGAAAGAGAATTCGGGAGAGGCAAGAATCGAAACGGCAGGTTGAGCAAATGCCTTCCTTTTAGCAGATGATTATGCAACCTTCGATCAAGATTTCCAATCCGTTTGAACTGCTATCGGACCCTTCGTTTGAACTGCTACCAGACTCATCAAATCGAATTGTGGCAAGTATCAATATTTCTGAATTGGCGGACCCGGCTTTTGCGAGGAAGGAGGTATCCCTCAGTGAACTCATCAAGGAAGAAAAGTTTCATAGTAAACCAATTTCGAAGGCTACAAAAAAAAAGAACAAACAGCCATCAGACACGTCAGTTCCTAGACCCAGGCCTAGCAAACCCATCCAATCCCCTGCTGTTTCCCAATCAATACAGTTTTTTGGAACATAAGAGGCCTTGGACATTCCGATAAACAGAAAGAGGTTGTGAATTTCGTCCGTAAAAATAACATCGGTATTCTTTGTATTTGTGAAACGAGATTAAGATCGAACAAAGCTTCTAAAGCTCAGAGACGCATATGTCGTGAATGGAACACCTTAGATAATTATGAGTCCCATCATCTGGGTCGCATTTGGATAATGTGGGATCCGAGCACTTTCACTATCAACAAGCTGCTGGAATCAAATCAATCTATTCACTATGAAGTTACTCGAATTCTGGACAATTTCCAATTCAATCTCACAACCATTTATGGAGCGAATCTTTGGGGCGATCGTAGATCTTTATGGAGTTCTTTAATGAATGTTGCGCCTACTATTTCCAATCCTTGGATTGTTGGAGGTGATTTCAACATTGTACGATTTCTCACTGAGAAATTAGGTGGTCTTCCTACTTATGATCTGGCTCTTCAAGAACACAATTCTTGTATCGATTCTTGTGGGCTTTCAGATATGAGACAAATTGGACTTAGCTGGTCCTGGAGCAATAAATTGAGTGGTCCAAGACGAATCTCATCCAAAATTGATAGAGTTTTGATCAATTCCCTTTGGCGAAATTTATACCCAAATATCAATGTAGAGTACTGTTCTTCGTTGATCACTACAAAAAATAAGACTATTAGCGGCAGTTTTTTCAACAAAAAATTGTTGCTAGTAGTCCTGTCGCTCCAAAAACTGCCACTATTAGTCCTGCCGCTACCAAAAATTGCCTTAATAGCAAGTGCCGCTGAAACCCTTTATTTTTGTAGTGTATCTTCGACCATACACCTCGTCTAATCAAGATTAAAAATCAAGCGAGGGCAGGCCCCAAACCATTCAAATACTTTAGTATGTGGAGAAATCAAGATGGGTTTAGAGAGCTTGTCCAAGAAGTTTGGAGTGTTCAGATCCAAGGTCCGCCGTTCTTTTGTCTTCAACAAAAGCTTAGATGCCTTAAAGTGAGAATTAAAACCTGGAACTATTCTTCGTTTGGTTCTATTCATGTCCATACAGATGCATCGAGAAAGAAACTTCAGCAAATTCAAGTGGACACTAATAACGACCCATTGAACCAGGAGTTGGCCACTAGCTAGTGAGATGGAAGCCTCTCTTGAACTGCGCAAGGAACTGCAAATTGAAGAAATTTTTTTGCGTCAAAAAGCTCGAGTTCAATGGCTCAATAACGGTGATAAAAATTCTAAATTTTTCTATGCTTCTATTGCCTTTCGTATTGTAAAAAATAGTATGTTCGAGTTGCAGGCTCCTTCTGGCGAAAGCATTACAGATGAGAAAGAGATTGGGATTCAGGCAATCCAATACTTTAAACAGATCTTTTCTCCATCAAGCAGTCAAGACATCCCTCAAATCCCCTTTAAGAGGAAGCTTAGCCCTTCTTAGGCTACGACCCTTTTTGCGGCTATCTCAGTAGAGGAAATTAAATGTATCGTATTCAATTCTCCTTGAAATAAAGTACCTGGACCTGATGGCTTCTCAGCAGAGTTCTTTCAAGATCACTGGGACATTGTTGGTTGCGATTTCATCAAGGCCATAAGTAATTTTTTTACCAAAAATAAGCTCCCTGATTCGGTTAATGCTACTTTCATCAAATTGATCCCTAAGCAAAATGGAGCTAATACACTCGAAAAGTTTTAGCCGATTTCTTTGTGAAACTTTTCATATAAAGTTATCACAAAAAATTTGTCCGAAAGACTTACTTTGGTTTTGCCTTCAATTATCAGTCAGAATCAATCTACTTTCATTAGAGGCAGAAAAATTGCAGAAAACATCCTTTTGGCGCATGAACTTGTCAGAAATTTTCATCTTCAATCTGGACTGAAAGCCTTTTGTGTGAAGATTAATCTTCAAAAGGCATACGATAATGTTAGATGGGATTTTGTTATTAACATCCTCCATCAACTTGGTTTTGACCCTTTGTGGGTTAATTGGATTAAGCTATGCATTACTTCCCCAAAGATTTCTATTTTGATTAATGGCTCGCCTTATGGGCTTTTTCCTAGTCATTGTGGTCTTAGACAGGGGGATCCTCTCTCGCCTTTATTATTCACCATTGTTATGGAAGTGCTCACTTGTTCCATTGTTGAAAGTATTGATGCCGGAAAGTTCAAGCCTCACAACCTCAAAGATGCCCCAGAAGTTTCTCACTTGTTTTTTGTTGATGACCTGCTTATCTTCTCCCAAGATAAGCATTCTTCTGCAGCCGGATTGAAGGATATTCTGGACAAATTTTCTTTGATCTCGGGTCTCCAAGTCAATGAATCTAAAAGCACTTTAATATTCAGCTTGGGTTGCACAGACAAAGCTAGGATTCTTTCAAAACTGAAATTTAAAGAGGGAACACTTCCCTTGTGGTATCTTGGAGTTCCCCTTTTCTCTACGCGGATGTCTTATAGCCTATGTATCCCTCTCCTTGATAAAATCTGAAACCGCCTGAAAGGATGGAAAAATAACTTATTGTCTTATGTCGGCCGCCTTGAACTCATCAAAACGGTCCTTAACAGCTACCAGATTTATTGGTCCGGGGTTTTCTACCTTCCTTGGAAAGTCATAAAGGAGATCGAAGCCCTCTTTGCAAGATTCCTTTGGAGAGGCCCAACCCTTGCTCAATCGTCTCACCATATTAGTTGGAAACGGATATGCAAGCCGGTGAAAGAAGGGGGAATGGGAATTAGGCGTCTTATTGATTGGAATGATGCTGGTCTCGCAAAACTCTTTTCGAACATTGTTTCGTCGAACTCCTTATGGAAGAAATGATGCACTTTTAGATATGTTACTCCGAATGACATATGGACTTGTAATCTTCCGAATAGTTCATCTTGGGCTTGGAGAGGTATCATGCGGGTCAGGGATACGATCAGATCTCATATCCGCATCATTGTTGGAACTGACTCTAATACTAGCTTTTGGGCCAATCCTTGGCTGGAGGAAGGCTCTCTTATACGAATATATGAGAGTAGATTAATGTTGCAATCGGGTATAAATGAAGGAACTAAGGTATCTGAAATGATTCGGGATGGTCAATGAAATCTTTCGGATGCAAGTACCCTTCGCATGAATGAGGCTCGAGAAATGGTAAGAGCACATGAGACCCCCACAAATCTCTTCGAGGATAAAATAATTTGGGATCTAACTCCTAATGGAAAATTCTCTATGTCCTCTGCTTGGAATATCATGAGACCTCATTACCCTAGTGTTCAGTGGGCGAACATGGTATGGCATCCTAACCGTATCCCTAAGCACGCCTTCAGTGCTTAGTTGGCCATACACCATAAATTACCAACCATTGACAATCTTAATAAGAGAGACATTCAAATTCCCTCTAGATGTGTTCTTTGCTGGATGGCCCAGGAAACCCATGATCATGTTTTCTTCTGCTTCCCGATTTCTAGATGGGTTTGGGGATCGATTCTTGCTAGGCTCCATATATCTTATAATGGTAAGATCCGCCTCGACGATGAGGTGCTTTTCGTCATTGAAGAATCTAAAGGAAAATCTCGTAGATCGGCTATGCTTCTCATAGCCTTTTCTACGATTATATGGCATCTATGGCATGAACGGAATCAAAGAATTTTTTAAGACAAGATTACCCACAAAAGGTTGATCCTCAAAAAGATAATTGAAGATATATCCATAAAAATCAATTATGTTGCCTTTAGTGCCCAGCCTAACTGCTTTGATGAGCTTATTCAGAAGAGTTGGAATCTCCAACCTGTTCAAAACCCACTCCCTAAGAGATGTCAGTGGACGTCACCGAATTCTAATAGAATCAAGCTGAATACAGATGCCTCTTGCCTTAGCAATAACTATGCCATTGGAGGCATTTTGAGAGATTTTAATGGAAACTTTATCACTACGTTCAATGGTCCTATTGCTGCCCATGACATCACCCATGCTGAACTCATTGCACTTCTTCATGGGCTAATGGTGGCCAATGATTCAACCATCTCGACGCTCCATGTAGAATCTGATTCTCTTGGTGCCATTTCTAGTATCATGGGATCCAATAATATTCAGTGGAGACATTGCATACTTATTGAGCAGATTTGAGATATGAGTTGAAAGTTTCAAGCCATTAAGTTTTCTCACATTTGGCGGGAAACAAATCAAACTGCCGACTACCTAGCCAAGCATGGTCTAAATGAAGCTTCTGTCGTCCGATGGAATGCAAGCAACACCGATTTGATTCCTTCACAATTGTTCTCTCATTTATGAGAAAATGTAATTAAAATATATTATCGTCTGTAATCTTCTTTTTTCTTTTATTGAAAGGGTGAGGACCCTCCAACCTCAATTATCCATTGAAAAAAAAATTATCACTTTGACAGTATGAATTACTTTCATCTTAAACCATTATTATTGTTGTCAGATCATTTCTATATCAATTTGATGTTTGAATGACAACATCTACATAATTTTCTACATTCGAGTGCATTGAATATTGTGGGCTGCTATGTGCATACCACATTTTTCCTGCACACCTAAGGGAAAATAGAGTGGTGTAGATAGCAAAAGTTGGTGTACACTTAGAAAATATATTTTGTTTGACCTAAAACAGTCAGGAAAAGTTTGTGGATCCAAAGCCTCTTTAAACACCCTTTCTGATGTTTTGGATCAGTGTTAGTAACAGTTAACAAACGAACCCAATTACCATAAAAGAAGCAAAACTACTATGTTAGCACTATATCGTGTATCATTTAAAGTTGTCAAAACTTGTCAACTTGTCATAACTTTTATAACACCGCACATTTCCCATTAACTATCGCAAGGTAAAATAACCATCGATCTACACCATGCACTATTCAAACCATTCAAACTAGCCATGGACCATACCAGTCACCACACCATTTAACAAAATTTAATCACTTTAAGACCTGCAGCCAGTGAACTATCAAACCTGCCAAAAGACAGAACAAGATATAACAAACCATTCTCCATTCACATTCACATTCACATAACAAGACATGAATTCAAGCATCGATAATCCACCTAACCATCAGATCCATGCACTTTATCCACAAAATATGTATTAATCAACCATACCAATATATCGTTGCATTACAAAACTAGGTACCAAACCTATAACAAATATTCACAACTTTTTTTAAAAAAATACAAACTATCTTTGTATTTAGATTCTCACGTTCTCACAAAAATATAACACCCAGAACCATTACCAACTAGCAAAATTGTCATCTGCGAAGCTTCTCGCTAATCCGTCCCATCGTCTGCCTGATGTGTACCATCACCAGTGGCCCAATCTGCACGAGAACTAGAAGCGCCCGACGTGTACCTCGTGCTCGATCGATGTGCTCGGAAGCGGAGCTCGAAAACATGTAGTGCATCGTGTCCATGAGCATAGTTTCCTGGAAGTTCTGCTGGTGCTGCATTTGCCTGAGCATTTGCTCATGCACATCCATCCGTTGCTGAAGGTCCGTCTAAATGGGTTCAGTAGTCTGCTGGGCTGGTGGTTGTTGGATTGGGACTTGTTGTGGAGGGGGCATAGGGTGCTGAGCTGTCTGCTCGGGTGGTTCCTGTTATTGTGCACGCCTTGCTATCTCCTGAGCTTGGCGGTGTTGCACACTCGCATTGAGCCCAACGTAACTTTGCTTTAAATCGTCCAACCAATAAGTCTTGGTGTTATCGGTGAACTGTTGTTCATTTTGAGGAATCTCATATTCCTCATCTTTTTCGTCGTCCTTGTACTGCTCGATCATACGGGTGTGTTGGTACATGCTTTTTCTAGGTTCCTTTTGGTCTCCGGAAGAAGTAACCCAATTCGGTCCATGTGGACTCTCGAAGAAGGCGGTGAATAATAAATCAAGAAATATTAAATACTAAAAGGAAGGTAAATTCTGAGCGAAGAATACCTGGTTTGTTATGATCGCCAGCTGCAAATGTTTATCGACGCTGCAACATGTCGTTGATCACGCTTTTTGGGGTGTGGGTTGACTTCTTTGTTGAACGTCAGTTGGCCAACTTCAACAGCTCTGGGTCTTTTGTAAGTTTAGTTAATCTAGTTTTCCTAATCCTGCTCTAACTCTGATTACTTCAGTCTTCTGATCCCGCTTTGAGTCTGACTAGCTGTGAGACTCCCAGTGTTATTCTAACTCTGGTTAATTTAGTCTCCTAATGCTATTCTAATTCTAGTTTAGTTTTATCTCCTAATATTACTCTAATTAGAAAAAAGGGGTTGGTGGCCCGCTATGTTAGGGAGGATCAGTCCTGTTCTCGGGTACCCTCCGTAAGCTCATTTGGGCAAATCGGGTGGCTAATGGCCATTTTGTAAATTAAAGACTGAATTTGAAATAATAACTGAGCATTTAAGAATTAAAGACTAAAACTAAGAATTAAGAATTAAGGACTATAACTAAAAGTTAAGAACTAGAACTAAGATTAGGAACTAGAATTGAAAATTAGGAACTAGAACTGAAAATTTTGAACTAGAACTAAAGAATTAAGGATTAACAATTAAGAACTACGATCTAGAACTAGAAAGAGGAAACTAAGAACTAGAACTAGAAAGAAAATTCAGAACTAGAAAGAGATTACCTGAAACTGAGCGTTTCTTCCTCCTCTAGGGCTGCGAAGAACTTTGAAAAATTCCTAAGCTTGAATGTGAGGAGAAGAGCTCTCTGTATTGTGTTGTGTTTTCGTTGTCGGGTAGGGGGTCTTTTTATAGGTGTAGGACCAATTCCGCGTGTGGGACCATGTGCGTAATAGGTGAATTATGTGCATGACCGACCACGCTCAATTGAATTATGCGTAGAGTCCACTGCGCTTAATTTAGTTTGAGTCGGTCACTGACTCAGAAGCGGCTGCCTGACTGGGTGTCCTAGTTCCAATGGACCTCAGAACTAATTTCGCGCATGTGTATTTGCGTGGAATCCAATTCCACGTAAGCTATCCTGCGCGAGATTGGGGATTTTGAGCGGTCATGGGAATTAGAGTCCCATTCCAGGTCTGGACGAATTCTGTGTGTGAAATTACACATGAAATTAATTCCATGTAGTGGTATATGCGCGGAATCGAGAACTTTAGCAGTGCACGAAAGCCTATGCCTAGTCCAAGTGGGACTAATTACATGCTGATGGTCCTGCGTGTAATCGAATTAAGCGTATAGTGGCATGCGCATAATTCTAGGATTTTCGGGTCTTAGCGGGTCTGAGCTTCTGGTTTGATGATTCAACCCATTTCTTGACCATATCCTATTATTTCAGTATATGGTCCCTGGGTTGAAGGATTTTAGGGTCTCCGGAGAAGGTCAGTCCTTTTTCGGAGATCAAAGGCAAGGTCAACGGTTGACCGAATAGGATTGTATACTCCGAGAGGGCAAAAATGGGGTGTCTACAGATGCCCTTCTTCGACGCATTCTTGTGGAATAAGAATGCGTTGAAGAAGTAGACACCCCCTTCCTGGGTGCCTTCTTGTTTGTTTGAGAGATCATAAGTGTGAACCGGGGAGCTAACATGAAAGGCTTGATTTTCTTATCTATCCGCACAGGCTAAAGACGAGCATTCGGGGGCCTGGTGGTAGTTATCGAGAGGCGTATCCGTATCTGCGGTGCAAGTGACATCCCCTCGCGTGTCGCGACCTGCTGCAAGTGGCAGTGAAATGGGGGAAATCAGCATATCCTCATCTGCGGGTGCAAGTGGCATCCTGTCGCATGTCGCAACCTGCTGTAAGTGGTAGTCAAACAGGAGGGAACAACATATCCTCATCCACGGGTGTAAGTGGCATCCCATCGCATGTCGTGACCTATTGCAAGTGGTAGTCAAACGGAGGGAATAACATATCCTCATCTGCGGGTGCAAGTGGCATCGCATGTTACGACCTGCTGCAAGTGGAAGTCAAATGGGAGGGAACAGTCGAGGTACCTAGGGGCATCATACGAATGTCCAGAGACAAGGTCAAGTGATCAGATAATCTGATATAATGATATAATGGCGAAGGCTTTGGCAACTCATGTCAGACCGGGCGCATCATTGCTTGTACCAACGACGCATCAGGAGTCCCTTTCCACTAGATATTTAAGAGTTCTTAAAATTGAGTATACTTACCGTTCAGTTTCTCAGGAGAAAGAACAGATTAGGGTGATGAGAGGTGAAAGTTTTGATAGATGGAGGTTTTTGAAATTTCGATGGTAAAACGGCAGAAAATATGACTTCCGAGACGTCGTTGAGCAAATCCATTGGAACGAGATTTGTGGACTCGACCTTTATTTGGTTGTCAAGACGACATTCGGTATGTCGGATACTCAGTTTAACCTTCCTGCGGATACTAATGATTGTCTCTTATGGGAGGACTACAGTGATTGACGAATTGGGAGAGACGGATTTTGAAGACGTTTTTCTTAATATTAGCTAACTATATTTACAAAATATCAAGTAGAGAGGGGGTGTTTACTTACCTGATTTGAGTGAGAGGCTTTTGTGTTGTTCGTGATTGGACTTGCTGGTTGTTGCCCCAGTCATTGTTATGCGATGGGACATTAGAGAGTTCCTTCTCCTCTTGTCGTGTCGGGTGTGATGGGATGTGATGACTGTTGCGATGGGGCATTTGGGGGGTTCGGCTCTTTCCTCTTCGCGATGGGACATTGGTTGAGCCTTCCTTCTGTTTGCTATGCGGGGTCACGCCATGGGATGCAATGGGATAATTATGTTCATTTATTTCTTTGGCAGATCTTGGGTTATATAATGAGATAAGGTTGTAGTTGCGTCGCGACGAGATTTGTAATTTTGTGTGTCTGCAGGTGTGCGATGGGGTGTTGGTGGTCATCATGCGAAGTCACATGATGGGTCAAGGATATTTGGGGTGGATTTGAAAAGTGAATCAAGGTCTTTGTGATAGCATGCGAAATCACATAACCACCCACATCATCCCCGTCAGTTGTCTCTGTTGGGGCTTCTTGTTTGAAAATTTCCACATGAACTCAAAGCCTTCTTGTTGGTGTTTATGTATTGTCGGGGTGATTTCCATGTGCCTGCCCTTTGGGTAGCAGTAGAAGTAGTATACTCATCATTGCCAACCTGTCTCGGCCCTCCGGTGGGCTCTTCTGATCAGGGAGAGATAGCATTTCGTGTGCTTATTTAGGGTATGAGGTTGCACGATGGGATTGTAGGGGGTGATTTATTTGGTTTTTACTTTCTCGCTTTATTTTGTTTTGCTTTGTTTGTTCTATCTTATTTTGTTCTACTTTATTTTTTTTTTGTTTTATTATTTTTTTTCTTATATTGTTTTATTCAATTTTGTTTTATTATTTTTTTGTTCTGTTTTATTTTACTTTGTTTTATTTTATTTTATTTTATTTTGATTTATTTTGATTTGATTTGATTTTATTTTGTTAGGATGGCCAGGGCTTTGGTTTTTTGAGTGACGAGTCACTTTTTGGGCTTTTGCTTTGGGCTATTTGGGATTTTTGTTTAAATTTTGAGTTGGCAAGGTTTGCTTTCATCATTTGGAGCTTAGGGTGTTTGAGGTTTATTCCTTCGTGTTGTGAATGTGACACTTGTCTCATAGATGGGTGTTTTAGATGTTTCAATGCCATTGGTTCATCCATCTTGTCATGTATTTGCATTTCTTGGAGGGCTAAATGTCATGTAATTATTGGTTCTTCTAAGTTTGTCATGGATTTGTGTTTCTAAAGGGGGGTAAATGTCTCTTGTTTATTGGTTTATTGTTTTTTGTCATGGATTGTGTTCTCTTGGGCAGCCAAGTTTCTAGTTTGATTTAACTAGATAATGGATACTTGTGGGTGTGACACTTGTTGTATTGTGACTAAGGGGGTTATAGACTATTAATAGGTATTTATGGATTGGGTTTTATTTTGCATTTTAATTTTTTTGGTGGGCTTGTAATAGATTTTGCCTTTGAATTTTTCTTTTTAATTAATGTCTTTTCTTCCTTTTTATTTTGCATCCTGGGTATTACATCCTAACATAATTGGTAGTGTTTGTTTGTTTGTTGGGAATGAGCGCTATTGGACACGAGAAGTAGCACTCGAAGTACTACTATTTTGGGGGAAGAGATGGAAGAGTTAAAGATGGTGGAAAGAAAACAAGGAAAATAGGCTGATCAGAGTTCTCGTAATTGGTCCCAGTTGCTCCTTGGTAGGCTCTGTGGATTGACCTTTTGTCAGCCCTCCCTTGGGGGTTTCGAGATTGACCTTTCATAGGTGTATTCCTCAGATCCTAAGTGGCCTTCTATAAGTCACTCTTTCTTTTCCGCCGGCTCGGGCCTCTGCGATGCTGTCATTTATTATGTAACTTGAAAGATTGTATCATAAGCAACATCTCAGGTAGAAAAGGAGGCGAAGATGAGATTTGTGTTAGAACTTTTTCAACTTGTGCTTCCCCTTCGGGCATTTCAGTCATCCCTTCCCTGCTCGTACATCATTCAAATTCGTCTTTTGTTTTACAGCTTTAGTTTGATTTTTGTTTCGGGGTGATAATTATTTTCGTATGACCAAAGGGTATACCCTTGGTGTAATTTGTAACAATTTTATCACATTTACAAAGTGGTTTTTATTTATTTATTCATGGTTGCCTAAACTTTGGTGAATTTTGGTTTGATTTAGTTAATTTTGGTTTAGCTTGGTTTGGTTAACTTGGTTCGCCCTGGCGGTTAATCGTGTGTGTGTTTTAATTTGGTTTGACGGTTAAGTTCGGAGTGCGTGTAAAGGTGATGGCTTTTTTCCTAGTTTTCGGAGTGTATAGTTTTAGTTTTGAAGTGTTCCTTGGATAGTCTGAGAATGAGTGTAGATCTGGGTAAGTTACTATTGTTATGTGTTTAAACCTCCTAGTTTTGGTCTCTAGCCTTGTTGTTCTCTGTGTGTATATATATATATATATATATATATATATATATAACTGGGAAATTTCATGCACCAAGCATAGCCCTTAATAAAATTTTGCGCATATTTAATTGCACAGGATGGCGGGTTCAAAGGATTGATTAAGCGCATAATGAGTGGCGCTTAATCCAATTCCACGCAGCTAATATTGCACATAATTGAAAAGTCACCGGGTCGCCGAGGCAAGTGTCTGGGTGCCTCTCTGAATTCCGCGCAGCGGCGGACGTCCTCGATTCTAATTCCGCAAGAATCATTCTACGCGGGTTTCATTTGTCGCCCGCGCCGGTTAACGGAGCTCTAATTGCGCGCAATGTGCCTAGCGCTTAATTTTTATTCCACACTACTTGGTTGGCGCGTGATTCAATTGTGCATGTATATTTGTGCGTAATTGACCAACATCTATAAAAGCAAAAAATTCTCTCATTTGGACTTGTGCGTTCTAGTTTTCTCTAATTTTCCTGCTTTCTTGCTTCCGAGTGTTCCGATTTCCGTGTGAATGCGATATCTCGCAATCCGTCCGTCAGATTTTAGCGTGGTTTCTTCCATTCTCCTCCATTTTTCGAGTGCTTTCTAGTGAGATGGAGCTGGAGGGTAGCATGATGATCTCTGAGTTTGTGGAGATGTTGGATGGCGCAGATGCTTCAGAGGTTCCGATTGTGGAGGGTGAGGGTGTCCCGAAGATTGCTGCTAGGGCTGAGATTCCTGTTGGGACTAAGATTCCTATTGGGGCTGAGGTCCCTCCTGTTGCTAAGGGTGTTGATGATGTTGTTCTGCCTCGAGCTGTGCACCATATTCGGATTCCACTGGCAGACGCCTTCACAATGAACCAGGTAGGTGTTTGGAAACAAGAGTTCCTTTATTTTCTTAGGCATATAGGCTATGACATAGATTATCTAGGATCTAGAAACCCATCTATTTTATGCAGATCCTGCATTTAGTTGTGACTTGCGTGCGCATTCATGCATCATGCATGTATATAGTTCTAGGTCACATTTATTTTGTTAGGTTACCTTTTATCATGCTTTGCATGCCTATTGTAGACTATTGCCATTATGCTCTTTATGTGTTTATTGTCTGTTATTATTTTTCTCGCTTCTTTGCTTCCTGCATTGCTAGTTATCATTATGTGTCTATTATCCGTTTACTCTTTTGGTTTGTTGTTGACTTGTCATTATGGTTAGTTACCAATTAGTAGTTATCGATTTATTATTATTATTGCTGTTATTTATAGTTATTATTATCATTAGTATTTATCGTTACTCTTATTATTATTATTATTTATTTGTTATTTGTTTATTTGTTCATTTGTTTTTTATTATTTATTGTTTATTGTTTTGTTGTTTATTATTGTTATCATTATTACTATCATTATCGCCTTTATTATTATTATCATCATTATTATTGGCATCAGTGTTTTTAGTAGTACTGTTATCATCGATCGATTATCAATAACTCGTGCTATTACCTATTAACCTTATTATTTTTATTAATCCTTTATGTATTTTTGTAGTTTCGTCTTACATCATTTTATTTTCTTGGTTGTGCATTTAGGAGCCCCTCTCTTTATCCATCAGGTCTACGTGGGCGGAGTCCCATGCATGGTACTGGGCTCTCCCTACATTTCAGTAGGCGAGCCTTGCGTCTTTTGGTTTCAGGTCGATCCTGGAGCTTGAACCTTTCCACCCCGACATCGGTTTAGTCAGGGCTATAGTAGAGAGATGGAGGGAGGAGCATCAAGCATTGCTCTTCCCTATGGGGTTGATGCTTCTGACTCCCGAGGACTTGGTTCGCATGACCGGCATGAGAGTTGAGGGAGAACCTGTGATCGGGCAGATGTTGTCTGACTACCAGGCGACGAGTGTCGAGTGCTTCGGGATTCTAGTGGGTCCGGGCGGGGCATGATTCTACCACTTGGTTCTTTGACACCTTTGCTTTCTGGTTGATTCCCTCGAGACGTCATCCCGAGTCTACGGCAGCGTAGGAGGCATGCTGCAGGGAGATAGAGGCTTGCGCTCCCGTGTTAGAGGCAGGGATGGAGGTTGATCGTGTCATCAGGGCCTTCCTGATTCATTTCTTCGATGGAATCTTATTTTCTTCTTCCACCCGAGGGAGTGTCACCAGGTTATTCCTTTCGTTGCTTGTGGATTTAGAGCGAGTCCCATCGTATGCATGGGGTGCAGCAGCATTAGCCCATCTTTACGGGCAGTTGTTTCGCCGTGTGCATGGAGTCGCTACCATCGGCGGTTTCATTCCCTTCTTGCAGGCGAGGTTTCAATTTTTTTTTTCTCTTTCTGTAAGTTTCTAAGATTAGTCGTCTTCTTTTATTGACATGGTTTTGTTTCGTCTCTACCTAGTTCTGGGCGTACGACCATTTCCTATTCCTTCGCCCTAGGGTTCCTCCAAGGACGACGCCTACATTCGCGCGTATGTACTTGTGGTGGACACTGATGGGAGAGCGTTGGAGGAGTACGGACCTGCAGACCGCAAGGTGGCTTTTCGAGGATATGCACCTCAGCCAGGTGTGTGTATATTTTGTTTTGTTAGTGTTGTTTCTTTTCGTATCTCAAATTTTACTGACATATTTGTTTTGTCTGTTTTGGGTTACATGTCTTTTGGAGACCCTACGGGAATGACGAGGGTACTGGCCAAGCTGTGATACAGTCCGGTCAGGCTCTCTTTAGGCGGGAGATATGGGTCCCCTGCTTTGAGCAGGTGGAGCGAATCCATCTCTCCCGAGCTGCGCGTCAGTTGGGGCTCCCCTAGGGAGTCCCTCCAAAGCTTCGCCCGTGGGTGGCGAAGAACAAGACCAATCCCCCTGGTCTTTTCTTTGAAAAGAAGGTGGCAGAGCAGTACTTGGATTTCAGATCTGGGGGACCAAGGTTACCGGGGCCCGGGACGAGGCAGATGCTCGGGCCTACATGAGATGGTTTGAGGAGCTTCATGGTCGACTCTTCATCCGATTCCCCTGCCAGGGGAAGAGCTCCTTTGGTGTCGGCGGGCACGACTCTGCCGGGCATTGAGGGAGAGAGTGGCAGAGTTAAAGCGGGCCAGCTGATCTTATGAGTTTGCGGGGCATTGGAGGCCCTACACCTTCCACAGGAGCGGATGGGGAGTGTCTCGTGTCCTGACGAGGAGATGCTGAGGCCACTAGCGACCTCCATAGCCGACGCCAGAGCCGCAGAGGATCAGCTGAGGGGTTAGCTGGAGGCGACTCGTCATGCTCTGGTGAGTTTTGTTAGCTTTTTTTTATTTTGGTTGTATTTGGTTTACTTTTTTTAGTGGGTTAACGCGTTTGTGTATACCTTAGGCGATGAGAGTGGACGAGGTGGCTCATCAGGCACAACTGATTGGGTTGCTCCAGGGGCCAACAACAGGCTGGTCGCGAGGTGGAGGTCAGCTTGCGTTCAGAGAGCGATAGATTGGTGAGTATCTTGCATTTGGTTCTTAGTCAACCATTAGTGTTATTGCTTTTTATCATTTCTAATGTGTTTGTTATTTTTTATACTTGCAGAGGGCGGAGCTTTCTACTGCTGGGGTATCTGCTCCAGCGTTTGATCCGTCTTCGGTTGCATCATCCAATCGGGAGGATCCAGTGATAGCCTAGCTCCACGATGAGCTAGAGCATTGGGTGAGTTTCTTCTATTTTTTAAGTTGTTTCATTTTTATTTCGCGGTTTGCTAATACTGTGTTGAATATTTTCAGCGTCAGCTTGCCGAGGATCTCCAGATGAGGGAGGCCATAGCTGCCTCTCTACGCCCTGAGAGTCAGGTATAATACTTGTTTTAGTTTGTGTGTGTGTTGTTTATTCTGTTGATGGGTTTTGACTGACGTGTTTGCATTTGTTGTCTATTTCTTTCTTTGTGCAGGTCATCCCTGACTCAACTCCTGAAGCTCCTCCTCAGGATTCCACTCCTAGGTTCAGGTATACTTAGTTAGTGTAGTTATGTTTTCAGTTTTGTGTAGTCATGATGTTGACTGATGCGCTATTTTATCTGTCTTGTAGCATCCTACACCCGAGGTTCCTCCTTCGCCTGCTTCGTCGATCCATCCAGTGACTGCCACCACTATTGAGCGCGCTGATATGGTATCTTCATTGCTCTTAATCTTCACCCTGTTATGTAAGTATTCATCCTTAGCTTAGCTCTTTGCATTTGCATGCAGATACGCGGCTTGGAGCAGTCGCAGTTGGAGACGCTCCCTGACTCGTCAGGAGGTCCTTGAGAGTCCCTCTGTTCTCACAGAGCATCATTTTTAGGAGGTGACCATGGAGCTCACGGTCTAGAGGAGGACTTGGACGATGGAGCTGGAGAGTTTCGAGCCATAGTTCTTGCTGAGATGCAGTTAACGATCGAGCTTCTGTAGCATGAGCTGGCGAAAGTAGGTGGGAGAGTCCAGGGGATGCTTAATCACCTTCCTAGGTTGGGATCGAGGGTTACTGGCTCACTGACTGAGATCCATTGAGTGACCCGTGAGCGTATGAGGGCTTATGCTCAGGTAGACTCTGCTCTTGGGCCCTTGTTTGCTTTTGACCCTTTGCGTTCACGGTCTTGGCGGGCCTCGAGCCAAGAGAGTGAGGGAGGCTCTGTTGCCAGACCTTCTTCTTCCAAGAGGCCTCCATCCATGCCCCAGGCTTCAGCTGAGGCCTCAGTGGACCAGGCTCCTGGTCCTCGGGTCGATGATATTGAGGAGAGTGGTGAGCGTCCCTCGCAGAGACAGTAGAGGGAGTAGGGCCATCTTTGTGTATTTTTGTTATATTTTTCTCTCTACTGTACATACAGGGGGTATGCCCCCCCTGATGATAGATGTAAAAGGAAATTTTGATATATATGTACAAGGATTTCTTTTTTTGGTTCAGGTGTACCTCATTTCGCTTTGTTTCTCTATCTTATTCTTGTACCTTAGTTGTTTGCTGAAGAGCCGTCATCCGCTATTGGGACTTGGATGCTTTCGAGCTAGCCCTGTAGTAGTTGAGGGTCACTTATATCTGCACGTGAAGAGAAAGTCATTAGTAATTTTTATTTTCCCCTTGCTAATTGTTAAGGGGGGTGGTATCTCAAACCGAGGTTTGGTAATGGAAAGAATATCATTGTATCTTTTTTTTTTTTTCTACTTTTCATTACAAGGGAAGGAAAATAATGCAACCGAAAAAGCAAAATACTAAAATAAAATCCTAAAGATTAAAAAAAATGCCCCAGTGTAGGACCGTGATCGGGTCGGCAGTGTGGTATCTTTGACAGTCTTCTTCGAGTGATGATCTTCTTCGAGTGGTGATCTTATTGTTCTGCATCCAAGTTCAAGCAAGCAGGGGCTTTAATGTGATCCTTCTTCTGAATAAAATAATGCCCTAGTGTCGAGGTGCGATGGAGCTTTTCTAGATTCTGTGGGTACTTGGGTCTATATAGAGTTATATGTGTGTTGGTGAGTTAATTTTTGAAGAAAGATCCTTTGATAATATCCTGCCGTGCTAGAAGGGGATGTCTGGTTATGTCAGTCGCGTACTGGGTTTTACCTTTGACGGTGGCCTTCATATCCCGTAGTTTGGGTTAGAGTGAGGTGAGCGGTAGGTAGTGAGTGCTTGCATCAATCACCATTCACAAGTTTTCAGTTTTACTTATGAGGATATCTTAGGAAAGGTTTTGACTCATCGTCCGAAAAGGTTGAAAAAAGTGAAGGTAGAGCTAAGGCTCAGTGATGTAGGGACCGTTTCCTACCTGACAACTTTTACAAGGGACAAGCAACAGTCTTCTCCTCGGGTAGTACCGAATGCCATAGTTGAGCTTCCCATCATGCTTCGGTACCATCAAAGTCTCACATTCTATGGTTAGCAGGAATTTATCCTCCTCTCACCACCTTACAACGCTAGCTAGTAGTGTAAAGACACCAAGGATACCCTGGTAGTTTGATTATACTTTCCTAATAAAATTATCAGGAATGTCCTCACGATTCGCTTATGCTTCCCTGGGCTCATTGACTTGTTCACTCATCATATTACTCTCACTCGGTTATATATGCGTATTTTTTGAAAACAACTTGCTAACGCAAGAATAGTGAGTTTTGATTGAACCTAACATCTTTATTTTTCATGCTCTAACGTCTCCTCCAATGCGGGGGGTGAGCGGTGAGAATTGAGTATTGCCTATGCTTTTAAGAGAAGTTGGGTATTCTACTAATCCTTTCGATCAAATCGCTTGAATAAGAAGGTGGATGATGAGTCAGAAGGCTTCGGGAGATATCTTCAAAAATAATGTCGTATGGCTGGTGAATGACTTGTGTGACTACGAGGGTGGTATAAGTGTATATATTCACGCCATGGGGTATGATGACCACGATACTAAGGGTAGTATTTCTTTAGATACATGGCATTCCACAGGTTAGGAAGTCCCTCCCCATCTTAGTTTACCAGTTTATATGCATTCTCGGGGTACGCGATTGCTATAACGTACGATCCTTCCTAGTTTGGCTTCAATTATTCTTTAGGGTGAGCATGCTTTGAGGGCATGATTTTCTTCAGGACTAATTCTCCAACCTCAAAAGTTCACTTGAGGACTTTCTTATCGTAAGCCCTGGGCACTCTCCTTTGATATACTTGAGTGTGGTCGGCTACCCTTAGCTGCATTTCATCGAGTTGTTCTAGCTGGGTAAGTAGAGCAACTCTCCTTTCGTCTATGGATAGCTGATCATCTAGTTGAATACATAAGGAAGGTACCTGTATCTCATATGATAAAACTACTTCCATCCCATACGTGAGAAGATAACGAGTTTGGCCAGTGGCCCTACGAATATAAGTCCTATAGGCCCAGAGTATTTTTGATAATCGCTTAGGATAGTCGGCTCCATTGCTTATCTCCATTGTTTGTTTCAGGATTTGGATTAGGGTTTTGTTCGTGGCTTCTGCTTTTCTATTCCCTTAGGGATAGAAAGGTGACAAGTGGTGTAGGTCGATGCCGTATCTTTTGCACAATCTCTTCATCTTCTCAACAATGAATTGTGGTCCGTTTTTGGTGATGAACATCCTGGGAACTCCAAACCTGGTGATATTCTGAATAATAAACTTCACAATCATTGAAGCAGTGATTTTGACATATGACTCGACTTCTGCCCATTTGGTGTAGTACTCGGTTGCTGTAAGGATGAACACATGTTTATGAGTGTTTCCAATTGTGTCCGTGAAGGGTCCGATGATTTTGAAGGCCCACATCGAGAAGGCCATGGCGAGGTTATGGGATTTAATGTGATTGATGGGGCTTTGATGAGAATGGCATGTTCCTGACATTGCTTGCATCTTTGAATATAGAGGTGACAGTCTCTTGACATTGTCGGCCAGTAGTAGCCTTGTCGTATAATCTGGTCTGTGAGTCTCTGTCTACCAGCGTAGGCACCGCAAGCACTGATGTGTGTTTTTCGGATGATATATTGTCCTTCAACTTCTATGACACACTACAATAATACTCCTTTAGTGAAGGCTTCTTTGTATAATATCTCGCTCAGGATCTAGAATCTGGCACACCGATTTCTTATGGTCTTCCATTTGATTTTCGTTCCGTAAGGGGGAACATGCCGATGTTTTAGGAAGTTTCATATGTCGTAGTACCATGGTTGTCCATCGTCGGTCGATGACTTTTCAATTCTAAAGGTTGCGATGGTAGACTCTTTCTTTGTTGGACTTCCTGTGGTAGATGCCTCCTCTTGCTTCATGGTCTTTAGGAGGACTGGTAGCTCGGGCTTAACTTTCCATGCCATCTCATGTGCTGGCATGCTAAGCTTTTTGATGATGAACATCTTGGTGCTTTGTCTGATTGGTATTTGTATGACTGAGGTTAGCATAGCAAGTGAGTCTGCCAGTTCGTTCTCTAATCTGGGAATGTGTGTGAAAGAAATCCTTTCAAATTTTCTTATCAGAAATTGAGTTGTCTCCAAGTATGCCATCAGTCTTATTTCGTTTGTCTTTCACTCTCCAATTACTTGTGATATTATAGGCTTGGAGTCGCCGATTGTCTTTAACTGTTTGACACCCAGTTGCAGAGCTGTTTGTAGTCCGACAATGAAGGGTTCATATTTCGCAATATTGTTGGTAACTGGAAAGTCGAGTTAAAATGCGTTAGGTATGAAAACTCCTTTTGGGCTTAGTAAGACTATCCCGATGCCTTTCCCTTTGTGGTTAAAGGCCTCGTTAAAGTATAAGGTCCACGAAGTCTTGTCAGGCTCTTCATTGTGAATCGAGAGTAAGTCTTCATCTAAGAAGTCTGTGTGCACTGGCTCGTTGCCTGGGAGTTGACGATTAGCGAGATAATCGGCGATCGCCCATCCTTTGATTGATTTCTACGTGACGTAGGTGATGTCAAATTCTTGTAATAGTATATGCCATCGAGTGATCTTTTCGGATGTGGTGAGCTTCTCGAATATGTACTTCAGAGGGTCCATTTGTGCTAGTACCATTATCTTATGCGCTCCAAAGTAATGTCGTAGTTTCGTTGAGGCCCATACTAGTGTGAGGCATGTCTTCTCCATTACTGTGTACTTTTGCTCGTACTCGACCATCATCCTGCTGAGGTAGTAGATGACCTTCTCCTTCTTCCCGTCTTCGTCATTTGTCCTAGAATTACCCCCAACGCTTTATCATTAGCTGAGACGTAGAGGATCAGGGGCCTTCTGGGACAGGCGATGATAGTATCGGAGGGTTGAGGAGGTACTTCTTGATATTATCGAAAGCTTATTGACACTGGTCATCCTATATATACTCGGCTTCTCCTTTAAGTAGCCTATAGAATGGGTCACATATGTCTGAGTGCTGGGAGATGAATCTCCTGATGAATTGTAGCCTTCCTATTAGGCCTCGTAGTTCCTTGATATTGCTGAGAGGTGGCATCTTGAGAATTGCTCTGACTTTCACCGGGTTGACTTCAATTCCTCATTTGCTGACTATGAATCCTAATAATTTTTCGAAGGTGACCCTAAACACGCATTTCTTCGGATTCATCTTTAGCTGATATTTCTCGGACCTGTCTAACACCAGTCAAAGTGCTTCAGCACGTCCTGCTCGTGTTTGAGACTTCACTAATATATCATCGACGTAGACTTCCACACACTTATGCATCATATCGTGAAAGATAGCCATCATGGCATGTTAATACGTGGCTCCTACATTCTTGAGGTCAAAAGGCATGACGACGTAGCAATAAGTTCCCCATGGCGTGGTAAACGAAGTTCTCTTAGTCAGATTCTGCTAATCTGATCTGGTTGTATTCGGAGAAGCCACTCATGAAGGATAACATCTCATGTCCGACAATATTGTCGATCAGAGTGTCGATGTGTGGGAGAGGGAAGTCATACTTTGGGCATGTCTGATTAAGATTTTTGAAATCGATGAATACACGTACTTTATCGTCTTTCTTGGCAACAGGTACTATGTTTGCAACCCATTTGGGGTAGAGGATGACTCAGATGAATTTGGCTTTGTGAAACTTGTCGACTTCTTCTTTGACTTGTAGCGCGATTTGCGGGTGCATTCTTCTGAGTTTCTACTTAATTGGCTTTATATCTGGTTTCAGGACCAAACAATGTTCTACTAAGCTTGGGTCTAAACCGGGCATGCCTTCGTAGGACCATGTGAAGGAGATGAGGTGGTCTTGGAGGACTTGGTTGATCTGTTGTCGTTCCTTGGGGTTGAGTGTTGCTCTAATTAGTAGCTTCTTGGGCTTTTCCTCGGTGCCGAAGTTGAGTTCCTCAGTAAGTTTTGCGGCGGCTTGAGTCTGCTCGTCGAAGCGTTTGATGACCCGTTAGAAGTCCTATGCTTCCTCAGTGGCATGTCCTTCTTCTTCATCATCTGTAAGCTCATAGACTGCAAAATCGCTACACTGGGGGGTTAGTTTTGCGAGAGGTAACTCTTCATCAATACAGTTGATGACCGCGACATCTTTAGTGAGTTGTATATCGAGACTATTCAGTCTCCTTTTAAAGTCATAGAGTATCTCGTCGGGTATGATCACCAGCTTGTTTCTTTGGTGGGACACTTTGTGCTCTTGGGAGGATGCAGTAGTGAGGTTACATCAAGCGAGATCAAGGTGTGGCTTTGCAGTATCAAAAGTAGTGTCACGACTATGTGCAAGTGTATCAGTTAAAGCTTGCTTGGGTTGATCTATGTGACCTCTATCCATAGCCTTGAGAGGTGAGTCTCTCTGTTGGTCGCTAGATGGGTCTAGGATGAAAGGTTCCTTCTCATTTTTCGATTTTTCTAATTTTTTTGGATTTTTAGATTTTTAGGTGTTTTGGGGTTTTCCATTTTTTTTAATTTTTGATAATAGATATGGTACAGGGTCGATTACCTGAGGAGGAATCGACATGGGTGCTTCTCCTAGTTGAGGAAGCATGACGGTTGCGGGAGCTGTTCATGCGAACCTTCGGATGACTTGGACTCGTTTTGAATTTGGCAATTTTTTTGTAGTCCTCGCCTGGCTTGATCCTTCAGATGAGTAATGAAAGCGGTGGCTCGGTTGATGATTCTGCTCCTTCAACCATGTGAATCGTTTCCCTTTCCGTGTCAGCTAGGCAGCCGTTTGGCTCTTCTCCTTCTTGTGTCGGCAACCTCGTTGTTGGCATAAGTGGTTTCCATTTTCCTTGACTGTGATTCTGCAGTATAAAATCACACGCTCAGCAAAAGGGTTGGTCCTGATACATGGGGCACAGGCCTCGTTGGGAGCATCCTTAATGGAGAGAGAGGGCTTTGAGCTCCTTAAAGAGTGACGAGTTTGGGCCTTCTTCCTTTGGCCAGGGGTTCATCGCGAAGATACAATTTTCACATGGTGGATTGATTTTGTAAACCTTACAATCGTAGGCCAGATGCATTCCTCACCGGGTTCTGGCCTAAAGTAAGGAGCATTTGATTCTGAATCGTCTTCGCTATCGAACTCCATGGGCGAGGCTTCGGGGATTGGGCCCTTTCTCGAAGGGATGTAAAGGTTATATCCATTTTTGGGCTTGAGATGCTGTAGTATAATGGTGCATGACCTGCAATGGGGTCGATATGATTGGAGGATGCAGGGCCAAGCTGAGGGGGATCTCCATCTTTTGGGTAGACGTTTAGGGTGGTCGCTGCTGTCAGGGCTGGAGTCTTCTTGTCGAGGTTTGCCTTCTTTAGGTAACCCTAACCGTTCTCTTTTCGAACTTGCGAGTATTATTGTGCAATCGTGGGATTTGTGACAATCCCGTCATGGCGATGCACTCGCTTGCAAAAAATATAGAGTCACCACCTGGAGCTTTCGGTGTCCCGGGAAACCTAGTTCATTTTTATGAGTACCGAAGTGCTAAAAATATGACTCTGAATCTAGTCTACACCAAAGGCTCTTGGGTAAGGGCTTCGGTTATCGATCGGGAAGGTATTAGGCACCCAATCAACCCACTTAACGCGGTCTCTACTTTTGGCCAAAAATAAAATGAAGCAAAAGAAAAGACTAGCTTCCTCTTACCTAAAAGGGGTTAGAATCCTATTTGTGCCCCTCCGTTCCTATTGAAAAGTCGGCGGCGTAACGGCACAAATGGGAGGATGGAGGGAGCTAGAAAGAGATAGGAGAAGAAAGGAGAGAGCCGGAGCCCTCGGGCCCTTGTAGCACCGTAGGAGAGCCTTGCGTGGCTTGCTTTGATGAGCTTTTGAAGGCATTGTATGGTGGAAAATGGGGTTCTAATTCCTAAGGCTTGAAGCTAAGAGGTAGGGAAGGGAGGCTAGGGGATCACACACACTTAGGCTAAGGGTTTTAGATGCAAGAACAAGCTTGAAATGAGGTTGGGAGATTCTGGAATTTGGGTGAAAGTGGTGTACAAAAGGGAGGAAGAATTTCTCACTTTGAGCTCTTTCTCTGTTAAGCAAATTTCTCAAGCCATAAACCAAGGGGTGGGGGGTTCTATTTATAGGAAATGGGTGGATTAGGAAACCACTTAAAAGCTAAATGAGTTTAGCAATTAGGTATCTGTCATCTAAGGATTCCTAGAGTTTTTGGAGCCTTGAGATGTGTGAGAAGGTCCTCCAATGGTGGATGATGGGGTGAGGCCTTAAGCCATTTGAAGGGTTGCGAATAGGCATTAAAAGGGTGCAACATAACTATCAAAACACACCCCAAGGATCAAGGTGGTCAACAAGTCAAACCCCAATCATGATTTTTAGGATAAAATTCAGAGGTTACTATTCATATGCCTGGCGCAACTAATAGTTGCGCCAGGCAAATATACAGTTAAACAGTAATTAGTTGCGCCGGGCAAATATACAGTTAAACAGTTTGAAATAGTGCCTGAAAGTTGGTTTGCGAGGGTGGGCCCCACCTTTAACCTAGACGCAACTAATAGTTGCACCAGGCTTAAAATCTGAGAGAATTGGCCTGGGGAAACTAATAGTTGCACCAGGCAAAATTATAACTAGCGCAACTATTAGTTGCGCCAAATCCCTAGGGGGCCCACACGAATTTACACTTCTGTCCTCCGGGTTTGGTCCGCCATATATTTTGATGTATACCTTCGATTGGGGCGATTCTTGGACAGTTGAAAAGCTGACGACTTCTACTTTTTAATGATATAAGATTCGATCATAGTAGATGGTTGTAGCTAGTTCTAGTGCATCCCTCCTCATCCATGGCTTGATAAGGTTAGGTTTAGGCTCAAGACGGGTTATAAGGGTCGGGATTGATTTCTAAAGGTTCGGGGCAGGTTCCTAAGGGATCTAAGGTGATTCCGAAGAGTTTTGGAATAGTTCTTAAGGGTTCTAGGGTTGTTCCTAAAGGTTTCATACCTACTATCAAAAGCTCAGAAGTGCACCTCTCTCAAAAGGTGTTTCGATCGGGCCTTGGGCCAAATTTGGGTGTCTACAGATGCCCCTCTTTGGTATCCGATCACTAATGATTCAATGCCAAAGAAAAGAGACATTCGAAGAGGCCTAAGGTATTACTGACGAGTCCGTTGCATTCAGAATGAACTTCAAACATCAGATGAGAAACATGGTGAGAAAACGAAAGCCCTGGATGTGAGGCTAAACATTCGTTTCTCGAGGTAATTGGTTTCCAAGCGCTTAGCGACATTACTGGGCATAACCGAGGTGGAATGAGTTGCGAACTCTCTATAGTCGGGGAAGACATTCGCTTCTCGGGATGATTTTGAAGGTATTTGATGTTTAAAATTCATTCTGACTGTAACAGCTTCGTGAGTAAGAGGAGTGATCGACCTGCATTTAAAGATAGGTATGAAGTAAACATACACAAGGCTCCACAGTTTGTGTCTAATCCTATGAGGCATTTGATGGCCCCATCAAACTATTCGTGGGTGCCCTTGCTGAAAGCAGGGTTTAAGGTCTTTGGGCGAACCCATCGATCCCAAAGTTTATTTAGCATGACTGCCCGAGCGAAGTGAATGGATGTCACAACGCTTTTTGGGGAGGACGTGCCATTTTCGGAAGCATGCCTTAGATCAACATGGCCTAGAGTATCCAGCTTCGACTACCTTGAATAGATCTAACTAATCATTGGGGTGTCTCCCTAAAGGGACATCCAATCCTGGTCTCTGCTGACAATGATCATAATCGTCAATTAACTATGCATAATCATGCACCCATCAGGGGTAATAAGCAATAATAAAGGCGATGGAAGCCCCGACTTGGACCCACTCGGATATAATTTACGGAGACTAACATCATACGGATACCTAGACGCATGGCGTACATGTTATAGGGATACCGCCGCCCATACAGGTTTTAAGCCTGTAGAAAATAAAAGGGAAATGAACCCTTTTGAATACATGGTTGCACATAGTTTGATTAATATGTAATCTCATTCTCAACAGGTTGGTCTCAACCAACGATTGACCTTTTCCAATAGAGAATCTAAAACTTAAGACACTTAAGTTCATATGAATCCAAAGCTGAGCGTTCATCGTAAAAATTAACAGGGGAGTGGACTCGATCGAAACCTTAGCTGTTTGACCGGGACCGACACCGTTGCTCCTACCTTAGAGCAGGATCCAAAGATCCGAGGCGAACCTCCGACTTAGGACTTTAATGTGGCATAGCTGCATTGCTGATAAAATATTAACATTTTACCATCTTATGCTTGTGCGTCGCTCTGTGGGGAAACACAAATTTATTCTTTCTTTTTCAAGATGATTTTTTTTTCTTTTTGAATAGACCTGACGTCAGTGGTGAGATGTTTCATCTGATTTGTCCATCGCTGAGAAGTTGCCCGCTTCGAGGCTTTGGACCGTGTGACGTTCCTGCATAATCTCGAGAAAACGTTAGTCCATTTTTTGTTTATATAAGTAACAAATGCATCCTAATTAACAGAAGGAGAAACAAACTTTTACCTATATTTTTTTCATTTTCAAGGTTTATATATATTTTTTTGAATTTTTATTTTCAAGGATTTTTTTGGGTTCTTTTTATTTATTTTTGACATGGAAGTTAGATGCTGTAACTATGTACATAAGAATGAGTAGAATTTTTTTTGGAATTTTCTTTTTCAGAGATTTTTTTGTTATTGTTCTTCATTTTTTGAAATGGAAGTAAGATGCTGTAACTACGTACATGGGAAAGAGTAGAAATATATACACACCCACATTTTTTTGTATTTGGATTTTTCCTGATTTTTTTTTTGTTCTTTTTTTTTGGCTGTTCTTTTTTTTTTTTTTTTTATGATGCCTTATCAGTGAGGTGAAGTCACAGGTCCCATTTTGAGCATAACTGAACCCTTTCCTATGGTCGGGCCTGAGTGAGTTTTAACAGTTTCACCAAGGCCGGAACGTCAACCCCTTTGGATTGAGTCAAACCTTTCTCCTTACCTTGAGTCATACGTTTGACAAAGCAGTTTCACAAAAATAATTCTGGTCGAGACCCGATTTGAACTAGCATGAGTGACCCAGAAAAGGGGAACATGGAGAGTGACTAAGAGGGCTCCTTAAACATTAATCAATCACTCCAAACCATTCTTCTCTTTCTTTTCTTTGTTTCTTTTTTTTTTTTTTTTTTTAATCTCCTTTTTTACTCGTGGCGCCCTTTCGGGTTTTCACCATGTCCATGGGTTTAGCTCTCTTACCCCAAGCGCCCTTTCGGGTTTTCACTTGGTCCTCACAAACTCGCTGTTTTTACCCGTAGCGCCCTTTCGGGTTTTCACCACGTCTATCTTATTTTGAGCTTGTATTTTTATTTATTTTTTACTCTTTTTTTTTTTTTTTTAAAAGCCACGACATAGACGTCGATTCCGTCATAGCCGGCCAGATGGGGTTCTGGTGTCGTCTCACAACTTGGCTTGTGTTGACTTAACAGATATTATGACTGCTTGTAAACCTAAAAGACGACTTTCTTCAGGGTGTAGCTTGGCCATAGGTTATGTTAGGATTTGAAGGTATGCTAGCCAAAAAGGGTTTCCTTGATGTGGCTTCAATTTTCTTAACATACTTTTTTCCTTGGGGGTTTTTACTGTACATGCCCCGTGATTTTTCTACATATTTTTTTATTCTTTTTGCTCTATTTCAGGCAATCTCTTTTTGAGGCTTTGCTTTTTCGATTTTTTTAAGATTTTGATAGTAACTTTACTTTCATTTTTTGTATATGTATACACACACATTTTTTTTTTGGAAGGGAGTTATTGAAAGAAAGGCTCAGGCTCAAATGGGGTAGCAAAGGATATCATCATTTTTAGGAATGCTTTTTGGCTACTGTGTTTGGGATGATGGCCTCTTTTGGGTGGTTCTTAAGCAATCACGTATCTGTTTCACCAATACTTACCTTATCGCGATAGACTAGGAGTAGAACCGTCGGATGTATCTAGCATTGATGGGCTCAGGAAGATGATCTCTGTCTATGGTGGCGAGGCGGATGGCGTATCCTGATAGTACTTCTCGAACGACATAAGGTCCTTCCCAGTTTGGCTTGAACTTGCCTCTCGGATCGGCATGAAGGGATGGGAAGATCTTCTTCAGTACAGTGTCTCCTACCTTTAGATATCGACCGCAGACACGTTTATTATAAGCGCGCGCGATTCGCCCCTGGTAAACTTGAGTGTGACACAAGGCTAGGAGTCTCTTCTCGTCCAATAAGTTCAACTATTCAAAGCGTGATCTTTCTCTCTCCGCTTCGGGTAAGCCTGATTCCATGAGGATTCAGAGCGAGGGTACTTCAACCTCAACTAGGAGGACGACCTCAGTTCCATACACAAGAGAGAATGGTGTTGCCCCTGTAATAGTACGAATTGACGTTCTATAGGCTCATAAAGCAAATGACAGCATTTGACTCCAAATCTCGGTAAGTGACGACCATCTTCTCTAGGATGCAGACGACAGTCTTGTTAGCAGCTTCCATGGCCCCATTAGTTTGAGGCTGATAAGGGGACGAGCGATGGTGCTTGATGTTGTATTGCTCACAGAAAGCTCGGATGCGCTTGTTTGTAAAATTTGTATCGTTGTCCATGATGATATCTTTGGGGACTCCAAACCGGCACACGATATTGTTCTTGAGAAATTTCTCAACGTGACTGGTCGTGATGTTGGCATATGATGCCGCTTCTACCCACTTGGTGAAGTATTCAATGGCAACAAGAATGAATAGATGTCCGTTTGATGCTTTCGGATTAATCATTCCGACGACATCAAGACCCCAGGTAGCAAATGGACAAGGAGTGGTCATGCAGTGTAGATCGATGGCAGGAGCATGTATCAGACTGGAGTGTTCCTGACACTTGTAACATTTCTGAATATGTTTGCAGCAATTTAATTCTATAGTGGTCCAAAAGTATCCCTGCCGTAGAATTTTCTTAGCAAGCATGTGACCGCTGACGTGGGCTCCACATACTCCCTCATGAATCTCCTTCATGATACTGATCGCTTCACCCTCTGTAAGGCACCTTAGCAAAACATTATTGTAGGATCACTTGTACAGGCATTCCCCACAAATGACGTAGCCTGTCGCTAGACGTTGGATGGTTCGTCGATCCATCTTGAATGTACCATCAGGAAAATTTAGGGTCCTGAGAAAATTCTTGATATCTGAGAACCAAAGTGGCTCATCATCAGGCTTTGTAGGTTCCTCAATCTGGAGGTAGAAGGTCGGCTCATTCCTCTGCTCGATCATGATCAGCTTCATCTCAACACCATATGAGATTTCTATCATCGATGCCAACGTCGTTTAGTTTTCTTCTTCTCTTAGTAGATTGTATTTAGGTTTTGTAATTATTTTCTTTTACAATTCTTGGAGCTTAGCTTATACCTAGGAACCAAAGCATTGTAACGAGATATTTGTGGTAAATAAAAAGTGCATATTGAAGAGAATGACTTCGAGTTTACAACGAGATTGCACACTAAGGATGAGCGACTAAATTATTTGTTCAAGGAGGATGTGATCCCTAGATAAGTAATATTTTTATGATTAACTCCACAACTTCTTAGTTTCATCATGGAATCATTCTACTTAAAAAGTGTGTTTAATTGGATATCTTTTGAATGCGTTATTATGGCCATTGACCCCGGTTATCAACGACCATAATCTCTAGATCTGTACTTGCCGACCGATCTAGACTGCAGAGTGATTATTTTCTCATTGTCGTGATTTAAGAATTTTGAGATACGTTATACTTTTTACATGATTCATACCGCAATGATAGGCTGAGTCATAGTTTTTAGATAGGGCATGCCGGATCAATAATCGAGTTTTCTTACGATTCATTTTTCGCTTAGATAAATGATGGTGTGATTGATGTGTTATGGAATTATGGGTTTAATGGTAGAAATGTTATAAATCTGGGGTAGCAAATTCCTTGATCATTCCTCAAGTTGTCCTTTTATTTATCAAAATTTATTCTTGCTTAGATTACTTCTCTCTTATTGCATTTAGAATAGTGTGGTAATTGTTTGGTAAATTAAACTTTCTCTCTTGGTACTTCCTTGGGTGTCTTTGTCTCTTTAAGAATTAATTAAATTTCATGTTTCCTTGTGGATACGATATCCTTGATTTTACCGTGCTACAATCGATCTTGTACACTTGCAAAGGTACATTTTAAAATCGACCAATACCCTTGAAGGCTTCTGACCCATTGCCCACCTTCTTATTCGGACAATCTGATCAAAAGGACTAGTGGAACACCTGACCTCTTCTAAACGTATGAATAACACCCGATTCTCACTCCTTTAACCTAGCCATTGGAGGAGATGCTAGAGAACAAAAAAATGAAGATGTTAGGTTCAATCAAAACTCGTCATTCTTGCGCCAGTAGGTCACTTCAAAACATACACATACATAATTGAGTGAGAGCAATATGACAGGTGAACAAGTCAATGAGCCCAGGGAAGCATAAGCAAATCGTGAGGACATTCCTGATAATCTTACTAGGAAAGTATAAGAAAGTATAAACAAGCTGCGAGGGCGTCCCTGGTGTCCCAATACTACTAGATATCGTCATAAGGTGGTGGGAGGAGGACAAACTCCTGCTAGCCATAGAATGTGAGATTTTGATGGTACCGAAGCATGACGGAGAGCTCAATCATGGCACCCCATCCCCCTGAGAAAAGTATTGTTACTTATCTCTTTTTGAAATTGTCAGATATAAACTAATCCATCACATCATTGAGCCTTTCCCCCTCTTTCACCCTTAATTTATATTTTTGGACGGTGAGTCAGAACCCTCCTAAGGTATCCCTAGATATGAAATCGAAAACTCGTGAATGACGACTGATGCAACCACTTACTATCTACCGCTCACTCTCTACTACTGACTATGGGATAAGACGATTACTATTGAAGGTAGAACCCTAGTATACGACTGGTATGGCTAGATGATCTCTCTCGGTTTGGTGACAGTCTCAAGGAATTTCCTCGACACTAATTCATCAAAACACATATCACTCCTCATAGACCCAAGTAGCTCCATTACACCTTGACACTAGGGCATTTTTTTATTTTGGAAAAGGAGTCAGCTTGAGACCCCTGCTTGTTCATGGAAAGATGCAGAAAATTGAAGTCATCACCTCAGGAAGATTGCTGAAGATACCGCACTACCTATTCCATCCCGCTCCTACACTGGGGCATTTTTTTTTAGTTAATTTTTTTTTTCCTTCAGTTATTTGGTTTCCCTGTTGCATTATTTTCCTTTGTTGTAATAAAAAAATAGTAGTACAAAAGAAAAAAAAAGAAAAAAGAAAAAAAAAAGAGGAAAATATAATACAATAATATATCTTTGATACCGGGCCTTGGCCTGAGACACCACCCCCCTTGACGATCAACAAGGGGGAAAATAAAATTACTAATAATTTTATTTTCATGTGCAAATATAGAGCAACCCTCAACTATTACTGGGCCAACTCAAAGAGCATCCGCGCCCATACCACCTCCAGGCATGACTCCTCGAGCGAAAGAGCTTACAAGATCACACAAAAATCAAGAACCGAACACACTCACGAAAGAAGGAAAAGTTGAAGAAAGAACAAGAAGCATACTAGATCCATCCTCTCCTGAAGGAGATGCTCTACAGTCGCGGTGGTCACTGGATCAGCAGGCGGCGGAGGAGGAGGCTCAGACGTAGATGGCTACAATACAAGACAGAGAAAAAAAAAACCATCAGATAGTATTTTGAGTGAAGAATCAAAAATGAAATATACTACACCAACTACAATATACCTGAGTAGGCATAGGAGTAAACTTCGGAGGAGGAGCCTCAGGAGCAAAGTCAGGGATGACTTGCACAAGAACCAAAAACCGGCCAATATGCCAGATAAAACCAAATCAACAAAAACAAAAGCAACTAATACACACTCATACCTGACTCTCCGGATGCAAAGAGGCAACCGTTGCCTCCCGAGTCTGGAAGTCCTCGGCAACCTGACACTGAAAATATACAACACATTATTAACAAATAATGCTAGGCAACACAAGACAAGACAACTCAGAAGACCGAAGAAACCCAACCAGTGCTTTAGCTCAGCCCGGAGTTGAGCTATCACAGGATCCTCCCGACTTGATGAAGCAGCCGAAGAAGGATCAAATGCTAGAGCAAACACCCCAGCACCCACTAACTCTGATCTATGCAATGCATATGACAAACACATCAAAATAAGTGACGAAACAAACAATGCTAATGATTAATAAAACTCAAGATTAAGGCAAAACACTCACCAATCGGTCAATCTCTGAAGGTCAGCTAGCCTCTACCTCCCGACTAGCCTGCTGCTGACCCTCAACAGCTCAACTAATGTGGTATGGTGGGCGACCTCACCCTCCCTCTCAGTCTAGCAAACATAAGGGAAGTCAAACAAATAAATGACATTAAACTAACGAGAAACCAGACAAATATGTGTTAAACAACCAAAATAAGTAAACCAACTCACTAGAGATTGTGGGTCTCCGCTAGCTGAGCCCTCAGGTTGTCCTCCACCCTCTGAGCCTGGAAGACGGAATCTATCAAAGAGCGCAACATCTCCTCATCAGGTCGAGGAGCACATCCCGTCTGCTCCATCGCCCGGTGCAGAGCGTCTATCACTCCGCGAAAACCCGCACCAAGGTGGCCCTCCTCGAGTGTAGCCAACCTCTCCCTCAGTGTCGAGGAAGACTACGGACCGCCAACACTAAAAGAACCGCTCCCATAGAAGGGACGCGTAAAGAGCCGACCCCCACCAAGCTCTCAGAACCACCTCGCAAACTCCCGGGCATCCTCCTCATCACGTGCCCCTATCACCCTAGTCCCCCCGACTCTAAAATCAGCAATCTGAGCCTCCATCCATGATGCAAAGTTCCAGCCAGGGGGACCGGTCATCCTCTTCGCCACCCTGTGGTGAATCTTCGAGGGAACTCCCTGAGGGAGCCTCAGCTGTCGGGCTGCCCGAGAAAGGTAGATACGTGCCACCTTCTCAAAGAAATGGACCCAGATGTCCATGTTAAAGAAGGGCTGGCCAGACTGTATCACTGGTTGCTCGACATCCTCCCCGACTGCATAGGGCCTCCAAATCACTTGTAGCCAGAAAAAAAGCGACCATCAATAAATTCAAAACTCGAAAAGCTAAGACATTGACAACGTAGACAACACATACCTGCTCTGCATGCATATCCTTGAAGAGACCTCATGCAGTTTGCAGGTTTGAAGATCAGTGACGAAGTCCCAACGCCCTCCACCACACGTGCATATACGGGAACGTGATAGTGATCTCTGCTGGGACCCGTGGGCGTAAGAAGGTGAAGTAGTCGTTCGCCCAGAGCTGGAAGAATACCAAAACTATCACTAAAATAAGAAACTAAATAATTAAGACAACGAATTGAAGAAACCAATGATTAACAAAGACTCACCTGAAGAAAGGAAAGAAAACTACCGATAGTGGCGATGCCTCTCCCTCTATGGTACAACTGCTCATAGAGGTGCCCTAATGCCGTTGCACCCTAGACGTAGGTAGGGACTCGGTCCAGGTCCCCGAGAAGTGTCAGAAACAACCCAGTGACGCATCCCCGGGAAGAAGAAGAAAAGAGTACTGCCCAAGGAAGTGCATTAAGAATGCACAGAACACACGATCCGCCGCCACTCCCAGTTCCACCACAGGCTCTCGGCGCGCCATCGCCTCACAACGTATCTGAAATATCCCTCTCAACTCTGAGTGGCGTCTCGGAGGAACGAAACTACTAGCAAACGTGTCACAGAACCAGGCGACGCGGATCACTCTTGTCCCCGATCTGCTAAAACGATATGTGACCCCAAGAATCTCCTCGCATACCATCAGATAGTCCCCCTCCATCCGACTGGTCACCGGCTCCCCCTCAAACCTAAGTCCAGTAATGCGGACCCAGTCCTCTGGGGTCAACAGCATCAACCCAACTGGGAAGAGCAATGCCTGCTGCTCATCTCTCCACCGTTCCAAGATCGCCTCGATCAGACCTCGATCAACCTGGAAGGGCTCCAACTCTAGAATTAGCCCGAATCCAAAAGACACCAACCATGCCCATTGGAACTCAGGCAGAGCACGGGACCAAGTGTGGGACTCCATCCATACAATGCTGATAGCCAACACCGGGGGCTCCTAACAGGTGATAAACAAAGAAAAAAATAATAAAGAAAAAAATGAATAAGAAAAGACTAATCACTACGCTAAAACTAACAAGAATTATGAGCAATGAATAAACCTAAGCCGAATAAGGTAAAACAATGAAAAACAACACATGCAATAATTACAAACTATGACGATGATCTACAAGGTACACACAAAGCATGATAAAATACAGAATAATAGAGTAAACATGACCTAAAACCAGATACAAAGATGATGCATGAATGCACACGCACACTACACTAGATGCAGGTTCGACGTAAATTAAAGGGTTTCTAGATCCTACAAAGTCTATGTTATAACCTACATGCCTAAGTAATAAAGGAAGACTCTTGCTCATGGGTACCTACCTGGTCTCGTGTGAAGAACTCCTCCAGTGGAATCTAGATCGTGGGCTCATGTGGAGCAGCATCATCCTCATCATCATCATCCTCATCCTCGTCACCACCCTCCGGTGCGGCCTCCCTCACCATCATCTCAGTCTCACCATCCACTACAGCCTCAGTGCCGGTGCGAACCTCTGAAGTCTCACCGATCTCCCCCACCATCATCCCCTCCAACTCCGAAGCGGTAAAGTCAAGTCGATCATTGCCCTCAAACTCCATCTCAGAATGAAAAGCTCGAAAACTAAGAAGAATGGAAGAAACCGTGCTCAAAACGGACGAACGGATCACGAGATGTCGCGGAAGCATGAAAATTCGAACACTAGGATGCAATTAAAAGCAAAGACTCGAGAAGAAAATGGATAGCATAGGTAAAATGAGAATTTTTGAAACTTATATATGATGCGGCCTAATTGTGTGCCAAGAAACAGACGCTTAATTGGATCGAGCGCAAAGACAAGGGCGTGTAATCCTAGTCGCACGCTTGTAAAATCGCTGGCAAATGTTTTGTCGCCCGCCCAAATTCCTACACACAATTAAAAAGTCACCCGCACAGTGATTGGCTGACTTGCCTATTACATGCGCCGGAAGGGGCGCGTAATCAGAATAAACGCCCGTGCAGCGACGCTTAATTGACCTTATAAGCATGCGGATTATGTGCGTCTTTCCTAGCGCGTAATTCAATTAAACGCCCTGAGCATTGCGCGCAATTGCCCAGGCACAACAAAATATACTTGGCTGCAGTAGCCAGGGATTAACTTCCACACTTAGTCATGTTCCGGACTATACCTGCAGCCCAGAGCCAACATCTATATCTAAGCACTCCAAAAAGAAAACAAAAAATGCCCCCTACACACTTGAAAATTCAAAACCTCACCGCCACTTAAAACATCTAAACACGTCAAAGTCCGTCAAAACCCGAACCAAGTCGACGCTAAACCAAACTAAAACATACCCAAACACTTTCAAAATTCATTGACCAGATCAAAACCCACTCAACTAAATTAAATCAAACTAAATTATCTTAACTAAATCAAAATTGACTTGAACTCAGATAATTATAAAAAAAAAAACTTGTCTCATAAATATAACGAAATTATTACAAATTACACCGAGGGCATCCCCCTTGAATACACCATTTCAAACAAATTCAAATTTAGGACAAACACACAAAGACACCCAAACCCATAAACATAAAGAAGAGACATCCCTAAAAGAAACACCTAAAATAATGGTGGATAATGGAAAAGCTCAAGGAGGAAGCACACTCTGAATGAATTCCAACAAGAATCTCATCTTTCCCTCCTGAGTTGGCAGAAAAGAAAGGGTGGCTCACAAAAAGCCACCCGGAACCTGAGGTATACACCTATGG
Organism: Chloranthus sessilifolius; assembly: GCA_021018995.1. Classification (NCBI taxonomy): domain Eukaryota; kingdom Viridiplantae; phylum Streptophyta; class Magnoliopsida; order Chloranthales; family Chloranthaceae; genus Chloranthus; species Chloranthus sessilifolius. The sequence continues at coordinate 121,890,032 of CM037592.1, forward strand.
AAGACCGATCTTGAAAACTTCCAAGGAAAAACTCACAAAAGATTAATCCCCAGGGCATATCAAGGAGCAATTGGCACCGGTCACGAGAACTCTGGCATAGTTCTTTCCTTTTCTTTCCTTCCGCCAACCTTTTACTCTTCCATCTCTTCCACCAATAGGGTGGCACTTCGGGGCAGATTAACATCATCAACCCTAGCACCACCTTGAATTCCCAATACTGCTCATCCTCAAAAAAATAATAATAACAATAATAATTATCACAACAATAATTACAAACCTCTTAAAGTATAACATCATAAAAATATAACAAAAATGCCCCAATATAAAGTTACAAATAAAGTTCAAAATAAAACCCAAGCCCTTAACCACCTATTTATAAACTATGCCCCATCACCACAATGTGACAAGCGCCACATTTCTAAACACCCTCCATCTAATTAAATCCAAACCAGACACATACCCAATAGAAGAACCACAATCCATGATAAACCTAGACTAACCAATAAACACACAATACTTACCCCTCAAAGAAACATAGATCCAAGGAAAATTAGATAGGCTAATAAGATTGAAACATCTAACACCCATCTTGATTATAGGAATTAAACTCACACACATTTGACAAATGTCACCTCAAACTAAACTAAAAAAAAAAAAAAAAAAAAAAAAAAAAAAAAAAAAAACTCATACCTTAAACAAAACAAATACTGAGAATTCCTTAAAACTCCTAGAGGTAAAACTCTAACCCATCCGGTCCACATGACAACCCCAGGAAAACCTTAAACCCTCCCAATAAAAATCAAATCAAACAAGATCTTAAATAAATTCTAACTAAAACCAAATAAAATTTTAAAATAAATCCTAAATGAGAAATTCTAAATAAATCTTAAGTAAAAATTAAATCCTGAAAATAAGCCTAAATTGAATCCTAAAATAAACCTAAATAAATCTTAAGTAAATTCTAAGTAAAGTCAAATAAATTCTAAATCAAATCCGAATAAAAATCCTAATAAACCAAGCAAGTCAAATGAAGTTGAATAAATCCCAGTAAAGCCCATAATAAAACAGATGCCCAAATAAGCCTAATTAAATCTAAATTGATCCTCAGAGCAAGATAAACAATGAATAATAAACATAAATAAAATGAACATCTCTTTATTAATATAATAAAATTTTACATCTGTCACCGGAGGCATACCTCCTGAACGTACAATCTGAAACAAAAGCTTAGAACCTAACCTACAACCTAGTATTTAACCCGGAACCCAAAACGGACACAAAACCAAAACTTGATGCACAAAGCATCCAATTAGAAGCAACAGAACGGCAGGGAGAGGATTGGTTGGGAAACACCTTTTCCATCCATTTGGAGGACTTCCTCCTACCATCTTCACCTCCTAACAATAATGAAGGATGTATAGCATCCCTTGATTTCCAACACCTCCCAAGCCACAACTGCATCCCTGTTTCAAGGCGACTTTAGGACGAAGAGCTCGCGAAACAACGTAGATTGGAAGAAATGACATTGGAATCACCTAATAAAAATACCCTAAGCTCGTTCGCTCAGATAAAAGAGCGAATGTAGAAAAACAAAGGAAATTCGGATATATAGGCACTTGCCTGGTTAAGTGCCAAAAGTCGTGCGCTCAATCTAATCAAGCGTAGGAAATTCTGTGCGGAAATCAAATCGCGCATGCCAGACCAGGCACGTAATTAAACAACCATGCGCACTAAAGACCCCACGAGTCGGTCCTGCACCAACAACCCCATGCGTAATCAAATTCTACACCCACGCTATTATGCGAAATCCCAAAGGTCAACCGTACTGTGACCGGGTGATGCTCTAATCACGCGCACGGAATTTGGCACCCAATTCAATTACATGCGCACACCAAAACAAACAATTGAGTCCCTGAACCTCTCAATCGCGTGTGCCCAACCAGGCGCACAATTGAATTAAATGCCCATATTTACGCGCGTAATACCTAGCTATGACACACACCTCGAGCCAAATACACACCCTAACCAAAACAAACATATGCCCCAACAAAAACTCTGACAAAACATGCAAGACAACATGTCTTATCGTAATAAGACACATACATAATCATCTTGACCCATCGTAAACCAATCAAGGGGGAGGACACCTCCCCACAGTCCCATCGCAACCAAGTCACCCCTGACGACTTACTGCGAATTAACGCCCCACCCCGATCAAAATTATTCCCCGGAGTCTCATCTCTCACAAGTACACTAACCACTCCTCAACACCCACTGCGCAAAACAAGCCATCAACATAAAATAAAATCATCACTCGCAACCCCATCGCTAAATATACAAGGCCCCCTCGCAACACAAAGCAAAAATTAACAACGATGAAGTAGCCAATCGCGCTACTCGACTCATCACAATCAGAGTCACTCCCCTTGACCCATCGCATAACCATACGCGTCCACCAGGGAGAGAGCCATTGATATCCCATCACACCCCCCATAATGACCCATGTCCCATCGCAACAGAACACACATAACCAATGCTATCCCAACACCTAAGCTCACGGGCCTAAATCAGCCACACCCTCCACCATCCCATTGCGCTAATAACTAGCGAGCCCCTACCATTACAGAAATCAACAGAAGAAAGACTTTTCCAACGTCCTATCGCACCCATCAACTATCAAGACCCTTCGCAAACATTTCATTAGACAATTCGCGAACATTTCATTAGACAAAATGAAGGGGGATAACCAATGTCCCATCACAGACCACACCCCTCCAAAATGTCCCATCATGACATTTCAACCGGAATATGAAACAACACAGGAAGTCACCTTGACAATGCATAAACACTAGCAAGAAGGCTTTGAGTTCATGTGGAAAAATTTACACGAAAGCTCAGCAGTCTGAAGGCGACAAAGCCCATTGATATGAATGATGTGCGTGGTTGTGTGATCTCTCGTGCTTCCACCAACAGCTCGAGCCCGCTCAATGAATTCACCTCCAGACACTCCCGTCCCATCACTTAACCTTGCACATCACATATAAAAAGCAGCTCTAACTAGAAGAAGTAATGTCCCATTGCGACACAACCATGGGAGCAATGGCTGGCCAGTCCCATCGCAAGCAAAAGCCTCCCACCGATAATAAATCAGGTAAGTAAAACACTTCTTTTCCTACTTGATATTCTTTATAAAATATAGTTAGCTAAGTTTAAGTCAAATGTTTTTAAAAACCTGTCTCTCTTGACTCGCGAGTCACTGTAGTCCTCCCATTAGAGACAATCATCAGTATTTGTAGAGAAGGTCAGGCGGAGCATCCGACATACCAAGTGTCGCTTTAACAACCACACAAATGGTCGAGTCCATAAATCCCGTACCGGTAGATCTGCTCAGCGACGTCTCAGAATCCATATTTTTCGTAGATTTACCACCGAATTGATCTTAAGTTAAAATTCCTAAATTTCCAAATATATATATATATACTTTCAAAAGCAAAATATAAAATAATAATAATAAATAAATCTCCTATCTATCAAAATTCACTTCTCACTCCAATCTATTCTTTCTCTTGGGAAATCAAACACTAAATATACTCAACTCTGAGAAATCACAAATGTCCACTGGAAAAGGGATGTCTAACGAGCCATTGGTGTGAGCAATGACGCGCCCGGTCTGACATGATTTGTGAAAGCCTTCGCCACTACATGATATCACATCTTATTATCAGGTCATTTGACCCTATCTCTGGACATTCGTATGACGCCCCCAGTACCTCGACTGTGTCATTTTTCTGCTGTTTGACTGCTCCTTGTAGCAAGTCACACCATACAACGGGATGTCCCTTACACTCGCAGATGAGGACATGATGATTCTCCTACAGTTTGACTGCCCCTTACAGCAAGTCGCGCCATGCGATGGGATGCCCCTTGCACTCACGGATTAGGATATGCTGACTTCTCCCATTGATTGTTACTTGCAGTAGGTCACAATACGTGATGGGATGCCCTTCGCATCCATGACATGGAATACACCTTTTAACAGTTACCACTAGGCCCCCGAATGCTCTATCTTAGTTTGCACCGATAGATAAGAAAGCCAAGCATTTCATGTCAGCATCCGTAGTTCATATTTGTGATTTCCCAAAAGAAATGAGAAGGCACCGTCGGGAGAGGGGTGCCTACTTCTTTGATGCATTCTTACTCTGCAAGAACGCGCTGAAGAGGGGCATCTGTAGACACCCGAATTTTATCCTCTCGGAGTATACAAACCTGTTCGATCAACCTTTGACCTTGCCCATCTTTTTTTAGAGAGGACTCACCTTCTGTGAGAGTCTTAAAACCCTAACATGAGGACCGTATACTGAAACCATAGTATATGGTTGAAACACAGGTTGAAACAATAGCCCTGTGGTTTAGACCCGACTTAGCCCGAGGAAGATTATGAATTTCGTGCCCTTACAGAGGCATGCAATTCAATTGCACACCCCATAGCTGGCACATAATTGGTCCCCTTTGGACAAGGCTTATCCTTTCCACAGACCTCCTTAGGAGTAGATTACATGCCCTATACAGTGCGTGCAATCCGATTGCACGCCCGATCACTGGGGCGCAATTGGTCCCCTTTTGACCTGTCCTCTAATTCCCTAGACCACCTAAACTCACTTTTTAAGTGCCTGAAATAGAGTGCTTAATCGGATTTCACGCATCAAATAGAGCGTGCAATTAATTCCAAGTAGACTGAAACTAGGATACCCGACTAAGCTAGTTAGTCGGTCTGAGTCCGTGACCGACTCAAAGTGTATTAAGCGTCTGGAATTGGGCACTTAATTCAATTAAGCGACCCATATAGGGCGCGTAATTAAATTCCACCGATCAATTAAGCACACCCCACAGGGCGCGTAATTGACTGAATACCTATAAATAGACCCCCTTACCTCGAATACAGAACACAACAATTAGAGATCTGGCAATCGATCCTTTGAGTTCCTTCCCTCCGAGCTTAAGAACCCTGAGATCCCCTTGGCGCCTAGGTAATTTCTCAGTTCTAGTTTTCAATTTCCTTTCTAGTTCTTAAGTTCTAGCTTTTAGTTCTTAATTTCATAGATCTTAGATTTTTAATCTTAGATTTTAGGTGTAATTTTAGTTTCTAATTCTAGTTCTTAATCTCTGGTTCTTAGCTTTTAGAACCAGGTCTTGGCTTTCAATCCTTAAATTTTTGTTCTAGATTTTAATTTTAGTTCTTTTCCTATATCTCATTTTTCTCTTCTAGTCTATAATTTTTCAATCTTTAGATCTTCAATTTTAACCCCTACTCTTCAAATTCAAATCCATAGATTTTCTCATCTCTAGTTCTAGATCTTAATTTCTAGAACCAATTCCTAGTTTTAGTCTTTAAATTTATGGTCTTGATTCTTAATCTCTAGAACCTGTTCCTTTTTTTTTTAAATTCTAAACCGTAGCATTTATTTTCTAGTTTTGATTCCTTCGAGTTTATAATCCTTTAGTTATAATCTTACTCTTAAAAATCCTTTAATTTTAATCTTCAAAATCTAAACTTTTCGATACATAAATCAGTTTTTCAATCAATATTATTTTTTTATGACCCCTTTGCCAACGGATTTGCCCAAGGTAGCTTACAGAGGGTACCCGGGAACGGGGCCAATCCTCCTTAGCATAGTGGGCCCAAACCTCCCCTTTTTTAGATTCCCAGCAGAAGTAGGAAACCTAGAATAAATAGATTTCTAATAAGAATTTGAATATTTAAATTAATTAGATTTCTAATATAATTAGGACATTTAAGTTAATTAGAGTTTTAATAAGAATAAAAAAATTTAAATTAATCAGAGTTCTAATAGAATTAGGATTTTTTTTAATTAATTAGAGTCCTAATAAAATTAGGATACTTAAATTAATTAAAATTCTAATAGAATTAGAATACTTAAATTCATTAAAAATTTAAAATTAATTAGATTTCTAATAAAATTAGAAACTTAAAATAATTAGAATCCTGATGGAATTAGGATACTCGAGTTAATTAGACTCTTAATAGGATTAGGAGACTAATATTAATTAGACTTCTAATAAGATTAGGACTCTTTAGATAATTAGACTACTAGTAGAACTAAGAGACTAGTTTAATTAAACTTTCAGAATACATAGACTCCCGGTACGAATAGGAAAGACTAAAAGACAATCAGACTTAGAGTAGAAAAAAGGGAAAACAAGCTAAACATCCAGGTGACCCAGTGCTGTTGACATCGGCAGGCCGATGATTTAGTAAAGAAGTTGAACTCACACCCCGAAAAGGCGTGATCAGTGACATGTTGCAACATCGATAAACATCTGTAGTTGGCGATCACTACGAACTAGGTATTTTCTCCATAGAATTTACCTTTTCCTTTTTTGCTTATATACTTTCCACTCACTATCAATCACCTTACGTTAGAGTCCATATAGACCAATTTGGGCCACTCTTTCCAGGAATCGAAAGGAACCCATGAAAAGCGCATACCAACAGTGCCTTACGTGTGGATCGGAGATGAGTGGATAAAACTACTCATTCAAGGAGGAAGCGACCCCTAGATAAGTAGTTAATTTATTTTCATTTCAATAATTTATTTTTATAAATATTGAATCGTATGACTTTAAGTATGTACTTATTGTCTTATCATTGAATGCTCATTTATAGCCGTCGATCTTGGTTATCGGTGACAATAAAAGAGTTATTCCACTTAGATCGATCTTATAGACCAATGTAGGATGATGCCGTATGATTGATTCTTATTGTTGTGATTTCATATTTGAGATTCGTTATGCCTTTCACATAATTCATGCCGTGATTGGATGTGTCATAGTGTTGGGATAGGGTATTCTGAATCAAATAATCATATTTCTCGATTCGTTTTCCTTGTAATAAAATAAGGGTTAATATTTGTATTCCTTGTCATAATTATTGAATCGTACGGCTTTTAGTTTGAGCATATTGTGTTATGATTGAATACTCGTTTATAGTCGTTGACTGTGTGATTGGCGGAAATAAATGAGTTATTCCACCTAGATCGATCTTATAGATTGATATAAGATGTCGTACGATTGATTTTTCTGTTGTGGTTATGCGCTTGTGATGCATTATGCCTTTCTCATGGTTCATATCATGATTGAATACGCCATAGTGCTAGGATAGTATATGCCGATTATCATAGTCACATTTTTATCGTATCATTTTTTCTTGTAGTTAAATGAGGGCAAATAATTTACCATTGAAATATTTGGATTGTTAGTAGGAAAATTATGAATCTAGAGTTAGCTAAATCCTTCAATCCTTTCATCATTGTTGTTTGATTAATCATTGTTTTCCTTGCATAAACTTTGTTTAGATTTCATTAATCGCATTTTGTGTAGTTGATAGTCTTCCTCATAGCTAAATCTCACCATTGGTACTTCCTTAGGTTCATTTTATACTTCTAAAATTAATTAAATTTTGCGCTTCCTTGTGGGTTCGACACCCTTGATTTCACTGTACTTCAATAGATCTTGTACACTTGAAAGGGTGCATTTTAAAATCGATCAAGTTTTTGGTGCCGCTGCTGGGAAAGTAATGAAATTTTATATTTTTAGGAGTGTTTTATTTTGTTAAAAAACAAAATTGTGATTGCTGAAATTTTCATTATGCCTGAATTGTGGAACTATTTTGTTAGTCAATCGATCAAATTTTCAAAATCAATCGATTGATTCTGAATTAACCCAAACTGTTAAATTCTACCCTCTGGCCCATTTCAATCGATTGAGTGTCAAAATTCAATCGATTGACTAAGGAGTAGAGAACTGAGTCAATCGATTTATCTATCTCAATCGATTGATAGAGACTGGACTATTATCATTCCAGTTTGTGTTAATTATCTGTCTGAACAGTGTATACTATCTCAATCGATCGATTGGAAAATTCAATAGATCGACTGAGGAGCAGAGAATTATGTTACATTTGTTTCATTGTTTCACATCAATCGATTGATTTGTAAAAAATCAATAGATCGATTTTGAACAGGTAGGGGGGTCTTTTTATAGGTATAGGGTCAATTTCGTGTGTGGGGACCATGTGCGTAATAGGTGAATTACACGCATGACTGACCGTGCTCAATTGAATTACGTGCGGAGTCCACTGCGCTTGCTTCAGTTTGAGTCGGTCACTGACTCAGAAGCGGCCGGCTGACTGGGTGTCCTAGTTCCAATGAACCTCGTAACTAATTCCGCGCATGTGTATTTGTGTGGAATCCAATTCTGAGCAAGCTATCCTGCACGAGATTGGCGAGTTCAGGCGGTCATGGGAGTTAGAGTCCCAGTCCGGGTTTGGACGAATTCCACGTGTTGAATTACATGAGGAATCAATTCCGCGCAGTGGTATATGCGCGAAATCGGGAACTTCAGCGGTGCATGAAAGCCTATGCCTAGTCTAAGTGGGACTAATTAGGCGCTGATTGTCCTGCGTGTAATCGAATTAAGTGCATAGTGGCATGCACATAATTCAGGGACTTCCAGTTCTTGGCGGGTCCGAGCTTCTGGGTTGATGTTTCAGCCCATTTCTCGATCATATCCTATTGTTTTAGTATATGGTCCACGGGTTGAAGGGTTTTAGGGTCTTTGAAGAGGGTCGACCTCTTTTAGGAGATCGTGGGCAAGGTCAAAGGTCGACTGAACATGTTTATATACTCCAAGAGGGCAAAAATGGGGTGTCTACAGGGTGATCAATTGAGCGTATGGTAAAGCCATTAGAGGTTTCTTGTGAACCTCTCTCGAATGATTCTGGGCATAGAGTATCCCATCTCGCACCACAGCTGGTGCGTTGAACCATTTCTCCTCGTAAGCCAAATACAAGGCTTGAAGAAATATATTCACCCTCTCCTACTCATGTCGTAACGGAAAAGGTTCTTTTGTAGTATGATATCCAATGGCCACATGTGGGCCGGTAATTAGGCTCACCTTGCGGACTTCCCTAATCCGTGGGCCCAATGGGTCATGTTGGCAATAATATCGAGAAATGGCACATCGCCACGGTTTGGGGGTTGGAGACCTCTACCCTAGGTAAAATTCAATGAGCAACCCATAGTGCTGGCGATATGGATGAGATTGAAGTGGAACATCCATCCATCAATGGTGGTGCACAATCCCAATCCATCTTCACTCATCCGTAGATTTTGGTAAAATAATTTTACGAATCTAGGATAGTAACAATCACCAAAGGCTCGAGGAGTGATTTCATCTCGGCCGTGGTGAGATAAGCAAGGGTCCATTGAGTGGTTTGTTGGTCCTCGAATAGGTCATTATCGAACGACCATTCGGTTTCAAACCATTTCACCACCCACCACTCGGAGGGTTTATCATGTTCAGTCGGAGGCGGATCGAACTTGGGTTTCTTTGAGATTTTTACCTTCGAAATGGGGATCTTCAAAGCCATTTTCTTCATAGGGCTCATTCTAAGCGATTCAAATGTGTAAACTATGAAAATTTCAAAGAAAATGTAAGAACTTACATGTTGGTGCCAAGAAAATCCAAAAGAATGCTAGTGGATCGAAGGATTTGAGCGGTTCCAAGGAAAAACGTGAGTTCTCCGAGAAGAAGAAAAAAATCCCAAATAGCGCTTTGATTTTTCGCGACATGAAATTTAGGGCACGCAGCCCTTTAAATACCCAAAAATTCACACGGGCAATTTTCAAAATCACGTGTGCAATTTGCAATTCGCAAGGAACAAACTAGGGAAAATCGCGCGGGTCAAGTTTTTCATAAAGTTTTGCCTGAAAAATTAACGCACGTGGTTTTGCTTCTGAAAGAATCGCGCGAGCGATTTCTAAAATTCACGTGCGCGGATTTTCTTCTGAAGGAACCGTGCGAGCGATTTCTAAAGTTCACGCATGTGATTTCTCTAGACTGTGATTTTTTTCGAAATTTGTCATGTGTTCCTTTTAGTTTTAAATCATTGTTTTTTCGTCACTTGCACTATATTTTGTACTTCTTTTCTCACACATTTATTACACGATTTGTTGAATTTCAAAAATCAGAATTTCCATTGATGTGCTATTGATGTGCCACGCTGGAAAAATAAGAATTTATACATTTTGAGGGCTACAATCCACAAGATTAAGAATTCATACATCACTTCAATTATAAAGTTGCGAATAAGCATCACTTATGTATGACTCGCGCTCCCAGGTAGCTTCCTCTGGTGAATGGTTCTACCACCTTACGAGTACCAGTGGAATCCGCTTGGTATGTAGTACTTGCTCTCTCTGGTCAAGGATTTGGGCTGGTTCCTCTCTGACGGTCAAATCCTCTTGAATTTCAATCAGTTGATAGTCCAACACATGAGTCGAGTCCTTCACATACTTTCTCAACATTGATACGTGAAACACATTGTGCATGCTCGAAAGTTGTGGCGGTAGAACAATGCGATATGCAACTTCACCAACCCGACCCAATATCTCGAACGGTCCTACGTAACGCGGACTCAATTTTCTACGCTTCCCAAAACATATTACACCTTTCGTAAGTGAAATCTTGACAAACATATTATCTCCAAGCTGAAATTCAACACTCGTTCTTTTCAGGTCGGCATAGCTCTTCTATCGGCTTTGAGCGACCTTTAATCTTTCGCGAGTCACATGTATTGCTTCAGTTGCATGCTCAACAATTTCTGGACCCAATATGAACTTCTCTCCGATTTCTTCCCAGTTAAGTAGAGACCTGCATCTTTGCTCGTATAATGATTCTTATGGAGTCATTCCGATGCTCGCCTGATAACTATTATTACAAGTAAACTAAATTAGGGACAGATGTTGATCCCATGACCCCTGAAAAACTAGCATATAGTCTCAGAGCATGTCTTCGATAATTTGATTTACCTGCTTGGTTTGTCCATCCGTCTAAGGGTGAAATGCAAAGCTGAAATCTAGTCTCGGTCTCATTCCTTCTTGAAATCGTTGCCAAAATTATGACATATACAATTGATCTCTATCTGAAATAATGCTCATATGAATACCATGCAACCTGACTATCTCTCTGAGGTACATTTCTGCCAGCTTACTTGCCGTATACCTCGTGCTGTATGATAGGAAGTGAGCCGACTTGGTCAATCTATCGACAATCACCCAGATGGTGTTATGCCCTTTAACTGTCCTTGGCAATCCAAGGATGAAATCCATGGTTATCGCTTCCCACTTCCATTCAGGTATTGGCAAAGGTTGTAATAAACCTAAAGTGTTCCTATGACCCACCTTTACCTGTTGACACACCAAGCACTTTGACACGTACTCAGTGACATCTTTCTTCAAACCTCTCCACTAGAAGTTCTTCTTCAGGTCCTGGTACATCTTGGTACCACTAGGATGAATAGGATACTTCGATTTATGGGCTTCTTTTAAAATTGTATGTCGAAGATTGACATTGGTCGGTATGCATAAACGTCCTCTAAATAGTAGTTATCCATCCTCCCTGATGGAAAAATTGTGTTTAGTGCCATCGATCACATCTTGTTTGATCTTCTTGAGTTCCTCATCTTTCATCTAAAATTCATAGATGTTATTGAAGATTGTCGATCGGATGGTGACATTAGCCATCAAGGCTCTGAATCTTTCATCTCAATCTTTGTGTCGTATAATAATATATCTTTGAATAATTTCCATCTATGAATTCTCATGCTAAGGTTCAATAATTGAGCCGATGTCTTTCAACTCAACGCGTCAGCCACAACATTTACTTTCTCGGGGTGATACTGAATAGAATAGTCGTAATCCTTGAGAAACTCCATCCACCTTCTCTGCCTCATGTTCAGGTCCTTTTGAGTGAATAAATACTTGAGGCTCTTATGGTCGATGAATATCTTGAAAGTCTCCCTGTAAAGAGTGTTTCTCTAGATCTTTAAAGTAAAAATTATCGTTGCCAGTTTGAGATCATGTGTCGGATAATTCTTTTCATGATCTTTAAGTTGTCAGGAATCATAAGTGATAACTCTATCATTTTGGTTGAGCATTGATGTGCTTTTTATGTTATTCTAATTAAGTCTTAACCTATTACAAGCACACAATGGAAATTGTAATGCTAGTATAGGATCGTTCCCACAAGGAAGTGATTTATTTTATATTTCGCTTTTTAAAAAACTTATATTTATCATTAAGATTCTAAACTACTTGAGAAATATGAATAAAAGAATGGTTTTTGTTTCAACTAAAGTGTAGGAAAATAAATCCTAATCTTCAAAATTTTGGATCCTGGTCGTCAATCAGCTTCCTTCTGTTCTCAGATATTGATGAAATTAAAAGTATTGTTACACTATATATTAAGTCTCCTAGAGTTGGTCGTCAATCAAAACTAGAATCCTATCAATACAGATTAATCTAATCTGCAACCAACCAGAATTTGGGCATCAATCAAATCAAGAGGAATTGTAGATGGAAAATAAAATACCATTACACTAATCTGCAAATTCTCAACTTGAGTCGTCAATTCAAATAAAAAATTTAAAGATGTTTACATAGCAGGAAATATGCAATAAAATAAATCTAAACTAGAAAGCAAAGTAGAACCATCCAAAGGGTTGATCTTTCAGTTTCCTCAGCCTTGGTTTTCAAGCAAGACCTTAGAGAACTATGAACGATTTTACTTGATAAATCTAATGTACAAAGGTGATCGAAAGAAAATCCAGACCTCAGTCGTCAATTGATGCTGAATAATTTTTCGATGAAATTATTCCTATGCTGAGCCCTCTTATTTATAGATCATAAGGAGTCGATTTACAGTAATCTATTTCTAATAAAAGAAACTATTAAAACAAAAGATTTCTAATATAACTCTAATTCTTAATTTTATCTTTCTTGCTTTCACTGGTTGATGCGCTTCTAGACTTTCTCCTTAATTTTAGCAACCGAGATCTTTAGGAGTCTTTCTTTAACAATCTTCTCAAATTCGTGATTTATCAAACTTCTAATTCAAGTGTTCTTCTATTTGGTGCATGGCAGTGGGGGTTTTAATGTGATCAGTAACAATGAGAAGTTTTTATTTGTAAAATCGTAAATCACGATTTCTCTCTTCTTTTACAGCATTCTCTCTGGACGATTCTATATTATGATCGATCGCTTTCTTTCTATATCGCCTTTTTGCTTTTAATGTCTTCTGAAGAATCATAAATTATGATTCTTATTTCTTTCTTGACTTCGTTCAATCGTAAAGTACAATTTTTTAGCTTTCAGCAGCATCGAATCGTCTTTCACATTCAATCATTTTTCTTATTGCTATTTGAGTTTATTTTGATGAAGATTAACACTTTGGTTCTTTTTTACTGATTTTCCTTAATATCTTCACATCATTAGCTTGTTAGTAGCAAATTGGGGTCTAGCACCACTAAGTTAAGGGTGATATAATAGCATATTCTTTGACTGATCAAGCACACAACCCAAACCATTGTGTGACGCATCGCTGAATACTATAAACCCTCCACTACCTAAAGGTATAGCAAGTATTGGTGAGGTTAGCCCACTCTTAAGCTCCTGAAAGCTTTTCTCACATAACTCGGTCCATTCAAACTTTACATTTTTCTTTGTAAGTTGTGTGAGCGGTCTTAAAATCTTGGAGAAACCTTCCACAAATCTCCTATAATACCCAGCTACACCAAGAAAACTGTGGATTTCTGTTACGGTCTTTGGTTGCTCCCATTTCACAATTGCCTCGATCTTCAGTGGGCCAACTGTTACACTTGATTCAAAGACAACGTGTCCCAAGAAGCTGACCTGCTCTAACCAAAACTCACACTTGTTTAGCTTTACGTAGAGTTGATTGTCGTGGAGTGTCTGAAGAGCGATTCGTAAGTGTTGCTCATGCTCTTCGCTTGACTTTGAGTAGATGGGAATGTCATCTATGAAGACGACTACACATGATCAAGATATGGTCTAAACTCCCTGTTCATGAGATCCATGAATGATGCCTGTGCATTAGTTAAATCGAAGGGCATCACTAAAAACTCGCAGTGCCCATACCTCATGCGAAATATAGTTTTCTGAACATCTTCAGCTTTAACCTTCAACTGGAGATAACCGGATCTCAAATCTATTTTTAAAAAAAAATTTGCTCCTTGTAACTGATATAAAAGATCATCAATCCACAGGAGTGGATATCGGTTCTTGATCGTTAGTTTATTCAACTGACAATAGTCGATGCACAGTCTCATCGACTCGTCTTTCTTCTTGACGAAGAGAACCGGTGCTCCTTTGTCTAGGAACACTTGGTCGTATAAATCCTTTGTCAAAGAGTTCCTGTAGCAGTTCCTTCAACTCCTTCAATTCTGCAGGAGTCATGCGATATGATGCCTTTGATATAGGTTCCGTGCCTTTAGTCAACTTGATTGCAAACTCGACTTCACAATCGGGCGGCAATCCTGGCAGTTCTTCAGGGAATACATATGAAAATTCGCATACAACGGGAAAGTTAACAATATTATTCTTCTCTTCTTGTTGCTCTTGCAAGAATGAGAGGTACCCACTACATCCCTTTCTCATCAGACGTTCGACTCGAATTGGGGAGATGAATGGCGTGACACTGATCTTGATGCCACAAAATCAAAAGGATTTACCTTTTGGAGGACGAAAAGTCACCACTTTCAAAAGGCAATCCACGCTTGTATGGTAAGCGGATAGCCAATTCATTCCAAAGATCACATCGAATCCTTGCATATCGAGCAGAGTTAGATTAGCCATCGTCTCGCGATCTACAACTAGGATGACAACTGATCGACAAATTGTATCTATGTTCACCAAATTTCCCGTAGAGATTGACACCGCCAAGATAAAAATTAAGGGCTCAGGAGTGATACTCAATTCGTCTGTGAATTGTGGAGTCATAAAAGAGTGAGTAGATCCTGGATCTATCAAAGCACGTGCTTTGTGGTGGCATATATCACTTTATTAGTACATATATAAGGTACCTAAGTTTTAACGAATACGGTTCAGTTAATTGTATTCAAGATGGTGTCATAGCATGCATTAAATATTTTAATTAAGAACACACTTCAAGAACACTTATCAACTATGAATAAGGAAATAATTTAACCATCAATGGTGAAATCATACCTTGAATAACGTCGTTTGATGTATGAGCATTTGGTGCCGTAACGACATATATTCGACCCTGTACAGTAGGCCGAGTGGACCTCCGAATGGCTGCAGCCATCATCCTTTCCTTCCTTGCTTTAGGACAATCTCTTATCTGATGCCCCATCTTGTCACATCTGAAGCAGGCACCAGTGATCCTCCTACATTCTTATATTTTGTGCGGTTACCCACACCTTGCACAAGAGTCAATGGATAATGCGGCGCATGAACATCCTTGCGCCATTGATGCCCTAGTTGCAGTAGGACCAAAAGGAATGAAAGGTCTTGTAGGTATGGACACAGGTGGTCTCGAATAGGAGGTTGGTCTAGAATAGGCCGTCTGAGTAGGATGACACGGCACTGGTGTCGAGAATATAAGTTTCTTATTTGCCTGCTCATAGGCGTTTGATTGCACTCTATTGTTTCTATTCCTATTCTTTCTATTCCTATTCTATTGATCTCTTCTCTTGTACATATTATCAATGTCTTGTTCAACAATCAGTGCCAAGTCCATGACCTCTGCATAGGTTCTTGGCTTGCTCATTGAGATTCTCTCTTGAATATTAGGCCTCAAGCCTCTTTGGAACTTCTTGGCCTTAATTACTTCAGTGGCCATGTGTTGCAATGCAAACCTCGCAAGTCTAGTGAATTTGACTCCGTAATCGTGTACAGACATCCGACCTTGTTCCAATGTAATAAATTGGACTTCCCATTGATCTCTCACTGTTTCGGGGAAGTATTCTTTGTTAAATACCTTAGTAAATTCCGCCCAAGTCCAAGGAGTATTTGGAATCTCCTGTTCCATAGTCCTTAACACAGATTTCCACCACAGATCAGCCTCTCCATCTAATTTGAAGGTTGCCCATCCTAGTTTCTCATCCTCAGTGCAAGGAAGCACACTGAAGATCTTCTCCATTTCATTAAGCCATTTCTCTGCCTCAAGTGGATCAGCTTGACCCAAAAAGTTTGGAGGACACTGTTGATGCGCGATTTTTTTAGGTTCCTTTCGGTCCCCGAAAAGAGTGGCCCAATTCAGTCCAAGTGGACTCTGGTAAAGGCGATGAATGGTAAGTTAAAAGATATTAAATTATAGAGATAAAAGGTAAATTCTAAGAGGAAAATACCTAGTTCGTAGCGGTCGCTAGCTGCAAATGTTTATCGATGCTGTAAAACGTCACTGATCACGCCTTTCGGGGTGTGAGTTCTACTTCTTTACTGAATCGTCGGCTGGCCAACGTCAGCAGCACTGGGTCATCTAAGAGTTTAGTTTATATAATTTTCCTATTCCTATTCCTATTCCTACTCTAAGTCTAATTGCTTTAGTTTTCCTAGTCTTATCGGGAATCTAATTAATCTAATATTCTAATTATACTAGAAGTTTAATTAATCTCAATAGGCTAACCCTATTAAGAGTCTGACTAACTTAAGTATCATAATCTTATTAAAAGTTCAATTGGTATTAGTCTCCTAATTCTGCTAGGAATCTAATTAATCTAAATATCCTAATTCTATTAAAAGTTTAATTAACTTAAGTATCCTACTTTTATTAGAAGCCTAATTATTTTAAATATCCTACTTCTATTAGAAATCTAATTATTTTAAGTATTCTACTTCTACTAGAAGTCTAAAAAAGGGGGGTTTGGCCCGCTATGCTAAGGAGGATTGGCCCCATTTTCGGGTACCTTCCGTAAGCTCTTTTAGGCAAATTGGTTGTCTAAGAGTTATTTTAAAAGTAATATAGATTGAAAAATTAGTTTTGAATTGAAAATTAAGATTTTAAAGATTGAAATTAAGGGAATTTGCTGATCCAGATTAAAGCTGAAAAATTATGCATTAGAAGAGACTAAAAACTAGAATTTGAAAATAAAGGCTACGATCTAGAATAATTAAGACTAAGAATTGGTTCTAGAGAATAGTGACTAGAACTAGAATTCAGAGAGTAAAATTAAGAACTGGTTCTAGGAATTAAGACCTAGAACCAGAGATAAAGAAAACTAAGAATTTGAATTTAAAAATTAAAAGTTGAAATCGAAGATCTAGAAAGGAAGAAAACTATAATTTAGAACTAGAATTAAAAACTAGAATCAAAATTTAAGGACTATAAACTAAGAACTGATTTTAGAAACTAAGAACCAGAGATTAAGAACTAAAATTTAAGAACTAATATTGAAACCTAAGATCTAAAACTAGAAATTAAGGACTAAAAACTAGAACCTAGAACTAGAAAATAAATTAGAAACTAGAATTAAGAAATTACCTGATGCTAAGTGTCGAAGAAAATCTTGAAATCCCTAAGCTCAGAAGAGAGGAACTCAAAAACTCGATTGCTGGATGCTGTGATGTGTGGGGTAGGGGGGTCTATTTATAGATATTTGGGTAATTGCGCACCCTGTGGGAGGTGCGCAATTACGTGCCCTGTATGGTGTGCTTAATTGGATTACGCGCCCTGTCCTGGGCACTTAATCTCTCTGAGTTGGTGACCGACTCAGTGAGTGACTGGCTGACTGGCTCAGCAGGGTGTCCAAGTTCTAATTTAATTAGAACTAATTGCGTGCCCTATACAACGCGTGCAATCGATTGCACGTTCTGGTTTAGGCGTGCAATCGGGACTAAAGGTGGCCTCTTGAAGGTTAAGGATTGGTTCATATTGGATCAGTTGCGTGCCAATGACTGGATGTGCAATTTGATTGCACGTGCTGGATAGGGCACATAATCGAGTCCAAAAAAGTCCTATGGGAAGAATGGGTCTGGTCCAAGTGGGATCAATTGCGCACCAAATATGGGGCGTGCAATTGAATTGCTCACTCTTGTGTGGGCGCGTAATTCGGAACCTTCCCTGGGCTAAGTCGGGTTCAAACTACAAGGCTATTATTTCAGCCTGTGCCTCGACTATATACTATTATTTTAGTATATAGCTCCCATATTAGGGTTGTAGGGTCTGAGCCACAGAGCTATTGTTTCAGCTTGTGCTCAACCATAGACTATTGTTTCAGTATATGGTCCCCGTACTAGGGTTTTAGATCTTTCAGAGAAGGTAAGTCCCTTCTGAAAGTTATGGAAAAGGTCAAAGGTTGACCGGATAGGTTTGTATACTCTGAGAGGGAAAAATTAGGATATCTACATATGCCCCTCTTCGGCATGTTCTTGCGAAGTAAGAGTGCATCGAAGAAGTAGACACCCCTCTTCTGAGGGTGCCTTCTCATTTCTTTTGGAAAATCATAAGTGTGAACTAGGGATACTTGATTGATTGCTTATTATGTATTATAATTATATTAAACTCAAGTCTTAACCTATTGCAAGCGTACAATGGAAATTGTAGAGCTAGTATAGAATCGATCCTACTAGAAAGTTCATTATCTAATTAATTCTTAGTTTATATCTTTTTTCTAAATCCCTATCTTAAAAACTTTTATTTATCTTTAAGATCTAATCTACTAGAGAAATATGAATAAAAGAATGGGTTATTAAACTAAAGTGCATAAAATCCTAATCCTCCTTCAGATTAAGGTCGTCAATCTTGATCTTCAGCTTTCGGATATTTATAAAAATAAACAGTGTCGTTATACCATATTTCTAGTCTTCTAGCATTTGTCGTCAATCAAGTCTAAGATCCTATCAATATAAATTTAATCTAATCAATAATCAACCAGAAATTTGGGCGTCAATCAAACTCTAAAAAATTGAAGATGAAAAAGTAAAAATCGTTACACTAATCTGCAAATTCTAACCTGAGTTGTCAATTCAAATTAAAACTTGGAGATGTTTACAAAGCAAATAAAATTTAAACTAGAAAGCAAAGTAAAATATATCCTTCACCCCTCAGTTGCAGTTGTCAATTGCTCCTGAGAAATTACAGATATCTACACTAATCTTCAACACTCAATTGCAGTCGTCAATTGCTCTTGAGAAACCTCTGATATCTAATCCACTCTAACTATGTTACACTACTTTGATCGAAAGAAATTTTAACCTTAGGCTTCAATTGATGCTGAAATTCTTCGATGCTTATTCCTATGCCGAGCCCTCTTATTTATAGATCATAAGGGGTCAGTTTACAAAGATCTAGTTCTAATAAAAGAAACTACTAAAAATAAATGATTCATAATATAACTCTAATTCCTAATTTTATCTTTTCTTGCTTTCTTTAGTTGATGCACTTCTGGATTGTTCTTTATTGAGCAGCAGCAGAATCTTTCGGATTAGATCTTTATCAATCTTCTCAGATTCATGGTTCACCAGACTTCTAATTGCATCAATCTTCTAATTCTAGATATGGCGGTGTTAAATCCTCACGTAATCCGCAACAATAGTGTGTAGTAGAAAGCTTCTATTTTTAGGAAATCATATGTGCAACCGTGGGATTTGTGAGGATCCCGTCGCGGTGATGCGCTCGCTTGTAAAAAAATATAGAGTCGCCACCTGGAGCTTTTGGTATCTCGGGATACCTATATCATTTTTATGAGCTCTGAAGTGCCAAAAATATGACTCTGAATTTAGTCCACACCAAAAGCTCTTGGGTAGGGGCTTCGATTATTGATCGGGAAGGTGTTAGGAACCCGATCAACCCGCTTAATGTGGTCTCTACTAATGGCCAAAATAAAAATTAAGTAAAAGAAAAGAAAATAGCTTCCTCTTGTCTAAATGGGCCTTAAATCCTATTTGTACCCCTCCGTTCCTATCGAAAATTCGACGGCGTAACAGCACAAATGGGAGGACGGGAGGAGCCAAAGAAGAGATAGGAGAAGAAATGAGAGAGCTGAAGCCCTTGGGCCCTTGTAGCACCATAGAGGAGCCTTGCATGGCTTGCTTTGATGAGCTTTTGAAGGCTTGTATGGTATGAAATGAGGTTCTAACTCCTAAGGCTTGAAGCTAAGAGGTAGAGAAGAAAGGCTAGGGGATCACACACACCTAACCTAGAGGCTTTTCATGAAAGGTAAGGGCGGGGAAGAGGTTTTTGAATTGTAGTTTTTGTATGGGAAGTGTGCACCTAAGGGAGAAAGATCTTCTCACTTTAAGCTCTTTCTCTCTTAGGCCAAAATTTTCAACCCTTAAACCAAGGGATGGGGGGCTCTATTTATAGGAAAATGGTAGATTAGGAGACCACTTAAGTGCTAATTGGGGTTAGCAATTAGGTAATCTCAAATCGAAGGTTTCCTAAGATTTTGAGAGCTTAGAAAGGTGTGAAAGTGGTTCTAATGGTGGATGATAGGGTGAGGCTTTAAGCCACTTAAAGGATTGCAAATAGGTAGTGAATGGGTGCAACAGAACTATAAAAATGCACCCCAAAGGTCGAGGTGGTCAACAAGTCAAACCCCAATCACGAATTTCAGGGCAAAAGCCATGAGTTACTATTCATATACCTGACGCAACTATTAGTTATGCCAGGAAAATGTACAGTAGAATAGGACTGAATAGTAGCCTAAAAGTTGGCTTCGTGAGGGGGGGGGTCCATAATTAATACTGGCGCAACTATTAGTTGCGCTAGCCTTAAATCCTGGGAGAAATGGCCTAGCGCAAGTAATAGTTGAGCCAGGAAAAATTATCACTGGCGCAACTATTAGTTGTGTCAGGCCATTTCTGGGGAGAAATAGCCTGGCGCAACTATTAGTTGGGCCAAATCCCTAGGGGGGCCTCTCGATTTTACTCTTATGCCTTCCGGGCTCGGTTCGCCGTATCTTTTGATGTATACCTCCGATTGGGGTGATTCTTGGACTGTTGGAAAGCTGACGACCTCTACCTTTCAATGGTATTAGATTCGATCATAGTAGAGGGCTGTAGTTTATTTTGGTGTATCCCCTCCCCTTCAGCCATTTGCTTGATAAGGTTAGGTTTAGGTTCAGAACGGGTTCTAATGGTCGGGATTGATTTCTAAAGGTTTGGGTCAGGTTCCTAATGGATCTAGGGTGATTCCTAAGGGTTTGAAAAAGTTCATAAGGGTTCTAGGGTGGTCCTAAAGGTTCCATACATGTCATCCAAAGTTCAAAATTGTAAGTCTCTCGAAAGATGTTTCGATCGGTCCTTGAGCCAAATTTGAGTGTGTACAGATGCCCCTCTTTGGTATCCGATCACTAATGATCGAATGCCAAAGAAAAAGAGACATCCGAAGAGGCCCAAGGCATTACTGACGGGTTAGCTGCATTTAGAATGAACTTCAAACATCAAATGAGTAACACGGTGAGAAAACGAAAGCCCTGAATGTCAGGCTAAACATTCGTTTCTCGAGGTAATCGGTTCCCAAGCGCTTAGTGACATTACTGGGCATAATCGAAGTGGAATGAGTTGCAAACTCCCTATAATCAGGAAAGACATTCACTTCTCGAGATGATTTTGAAGGTATTTGATGTTTAAAATTCATTCTGAATGTAACAGCTTTGTGAGTAGGAGGGGCGATCGACCCACATTTAAAGATAAGTGCGAAGTAGACATACGCAAGGCTTCATAGTTTGCGTCCAATCCTACGAGGCATTTGATGGCCCCATCAGACTATTCGCAGGTACCCCTGCTTTCAGTAGGGTTTGAGGTTTTTGGGCGAACCCATCGATCTCAAAGTTTATTTAGTATGACTGCCCGAGAGAAGTGAATAGATGTCACAACATTTTTTGGGAGTGCGTGCCATTTTCGAAAGCATGCCTTAGATTAACATGGCCTAGAGCATCCAACTTTGATTCCCTTGAACATATCCAACCAAAAATTGGGGTATCCCCATGAAGGGACATCCAATCCTGGTCTCTGCTGACAATGATTATCAACATCAATTAACTATGCATAATCATGCACCCATCGGGGGCAATAAGCAACAACAAAGGCGATGGAAGCCCCGACCCGGACCCGCTAGGGTACAATTTACGGGGACAAATGACCATTATACGGATATCCAGACGCATGACGTACACTTTACAGGGATACCGCTGCCCATATAGGTTTTAAGCCTGTAGAAAATAAAAAAGGGAGATGATCCCTTCCGAATGCATGGTTGCACATAGTTTGATTGGCACGTAATCTCATTCTCAACATGTTGGTCTCAACCAATGATTGACCTTTTCCAATGGAGATTCTGAAGCTTAAGATACTTAAGTTCACATGAATTCAAAACAGAGCGCTTATCGCAAAGATTTAGCAGTGGAGTCGACTCGATCGAAACATTGACTGTTTGACCGGGACTGATACCGTTGCTCCTACCTTAAGGTAGGATCCAAAGATCTGAGGCCAACCCTAGACTCGGGACCTTAATATGGCACAACTACATTGCTGATAAAATATTAATATTTTACCGTATTGAAAACATGCAAGTGTCCGTCTCTGTGGGGGAATACAAATCTATTTTTGATTTTTCTATCATTTTATGCAATTTTTTTGAATTTTTTTCAACAGTTATTTTATGTGATTTTTTGGAGTTTATTATTTTATGTGATTTTTTTATGGAATTTTGAAGCTATTATTTTATGTGGATTTTTTAGAATTTTGAAGCTATTTTTTATGTGGATTTTTCTTGTGAATACTTCCGGCTTCTCTGTGGGGATTCTTTGTTGGATTTTTCTTTATATCTTCCCATGTAGGACCGTGGTGCTCATTGATTTCGGTCCGCTTTTATTCTAGCACGGCTCTCTTGGCAAGTCAAAGGATGATCGAAATATCGCCTTGGGAGCGCGTGTCTCTACCGGGGCGACAGAACAAAAAAAGAGTGGGGGGGGACCGGTCTTCTCATCTGGTCCGTACCAGGCCCAAGACTCGGCCTAAGTGGCTGGCACGACTATTAGTTGCGCCAGGCCACTAGGGGCCTTAAAATAGTCTGGCGCAACTAATAGTTGCGCCAAGCAAGAGGTGGGCACAATTTTGCCTGGCGCAACTATTAGTTGCGCGAGGCTTGGCTAGGGGAATTTAAACAGCCCGAGTTCGGGCTGGGGGCTTTATTTTGAATCTTTCTCCCCCCTCCTCCCTCTTTGAAACAGAAAATCGCCCCCCTCCTAGGGTTCCTTTACATTGTCTCTACGTGTGCCCCATTGCCGTTGCTTTGCTTGTGTTGATCGATTGTCAGCTCACGCTAGATCAAAGACCCCTTTTCTTTCTAAAGGTAACCATTAAAACTCATTTTCTTTGATTTTTCTTACTTTTTCTTGTAGATATGATCATGATCTTGTATTCTTTGATGAGTAATGGTTTATTTTTATGGTGTGTATATTTATTGATGAAGTGTGGATGATTCTTTATGAATAATGCCTTATTTATTTTATGGATTTATTGGTGCCTAATATATATATATTTTGTTGTTTTTATTTGTGTATATGGAATGATTTTTTTTTGTATTTTTTTTGTTTTTATTTTTCATATAAAGCAATGGATTTAGGGTTACTATTTTTGTGAATATTGATTTAGGAAAAAGAGAGATTTTTTTTTTTTATTAGAAAAAGAAATGATTTTTGCTTTCTATTTTTTGAAAGTTAGGGAAAATGATGATATTGTTTGCATATATATTTTTGAAGACCAACTAGGGAAAAAGGCTTTTTTGTTTTGTTTTTGTTGGTTTTTTTTGTTTTTTTTTTTTTATAAAACATAAGGACTTTTTCTCTATTTATTGTTTTAAAAGAAAGACCTAAAGCAAGACTTCTCTCTTTTTTTGTTTTGTTTTTATTAGAATAAAGCAAAGGATTTTTTTTTTTTTTAAAGCAAAGTAAA
Source organism: Chloranthus sessilifolius (assembly GCA_021018995.1). Taxonomy (NCBI): domain Eukaryota; kingdom Viridiplantae; phylum Streptophyta; class Magnoliopsida; order Chloranthales; family Chloranthaceae; genus Chloranthus; species Chloranthus sessilifolius. Next base: position 121,913,830 of record CM037592.1, read on the forward strand.
GGGTTTTTCTTGTTTTTGTTTTTTATAAAGCAAGGATTTTTTGTTTTTACGATTTTTTGTAAGCAAAGTAAAGGTTTTTTTTTGCTTTTGTAAGAGAGAAGGGCCCCCTTTTTTATTATTTCTTTAGAAACATAAATGATTTTAACTTACTTTATTTTCGAATACAAGAAGGGAAAATTTTATTTATTTTTGTCATTTTCTGAAGGAAAGATTAATTTGCATTTTCAACCTAAAAGGGATCTCTCTTTTTCGTTTAGGCATGTGTATCTCTTATTTCTGAAAATATATGAAAAGAAAGGGGAGGGGTGAGCATACTTACCTCATGATTGCAACATAGAATATCATGGCTCTTTATCAGTGATCTGCTAAGACGTGATTGCTTTTTGTCGTCCTAGAATGTCGGGTGAGGGTGAGCATATTTTCGAGGAGGGCCATGAGGAGGGGCCCGAGATTGTATACGGCCCGCGGGAGGAATAGTTCATTTGGGTAGAGCGGAGGGCCGGCCCATGGCTCGAGATACAAGGTGAGGCTGCCCGAGTAGGCCTCCTTCACCAACAACATACCGACATTTCCAATTTTGGGATAGCGGGCAAGGTAAAAGAGAGGTTCAATTTATTTCTATTATGTAGTTTTTACTTTGTTTTTGTGGTCTGATGCGCATTTTTTTGGGTGCAAGACCTGCCCAACATCGTATTCCATGGCAGGTGGCTCGACTTCCATGAGTTCTACCTCTATGCCGCTTTCGTGGTGAAGGTCTTGCTGGCACAGGTGGGCTTTGGAGAATTTCTATCTTGCCCTGCCATGAGGGCCGACGCTATCTATCTAACGCTGTCTATCTGAAAGCCCTGATTGACAGGTTTCACCTTGAGACAATGACCTCTCACATGCTGTATGCAGAGATGACTTTGATGTCCGTTGATTGGGCCATGATTACCGACGTCAGGGTAGGGGGGATACCGATATCCGATCTCGCAGTGCCGAGTCGAGAGGACATCTTTTGATTGATTGGGGCCTATCCTCCTCGGGGGTAGACCCATGGCACTGAGGTCAAGATGTCTTGGCTGACCTCGCTTTACATGCCTAATGAGTTAGTGGATCTAGGTCAGCCAGACAGGGTGCTCTACATCGCGCCCGAGCGGGCGATCGTCCTAGCTTGCATCACTCTCTTGGTCATGCTTGGTAAGACCCTTTTCACCAACGCGAGCTATGGCCGAGTCAGCCTAGCCTTGCTGAGTGTGATGGACAACTGGGGTGATGTCCACAGGTATGACTGGGGAGGGGCGGGGTATGCATGGGTGATGTACAATTTGTCTCATGTCACGACCGGTGATTCAAAGTCTGCTGTTGGATTTTGGGCTGCCCTGGAGGTAATTCCTTACTCCTCTGCCTTTGCCATTCTTTTTTTTTAATGATCCATATACGCTACTGACCTGCTCCTGTGCAATGCCCCCCCTTTTCAGGTATGAGGATATCATCACTTTCAACTTGGGCGCCCGCTTCTTTTCTCGGAGGTGCTCACCTATCCCCTCCTCAGCAATTGAAATCAGGCTCGGCGTCGCGATGTAGGTTTAAAGCACTTGGAGACGGGTCTGAACCCAACTTGACTTGATGGTTCCTGAGCAGGTAAAACTCTTTCAACTTTGTTTATTTTTAGCTCGAGAATCTCCTTTTACTGATGTGCTAACTGCTTGGATTCTCTTTTTTTTTTTACTTAGGCAGATCCTTCCTGACGTGTACCTTGCATCCCCCTTCTGGGATCGAGCAGCCGTAAGTACTTTCCGCCTATATAACAATCGCTGCGTCGTTTTCTTCTATGGAGCATGGGCCAAATTCTATTATTTGGGGGAGCGAGTCGTGCACCAGTTCCAGGGCCATTATGCCATACCTGTGGATCCTCCGACGAATGTTTGGTATCCTGTTGGTAGTCTCGATGAGCTTACTGCGGCCTTCTTCAACAATGGGCTTCCCATTCATGCTCTCCACATGCCCGGGGACTATCATCTTTGGTACGAGTGCCTGTAGTACCGATTTATCTTGTCGCGCTTTGTATCTAGCGCCAATTTCCTTGCATTCGGCGGTCCTCTCGGCCAAGTAATTCTTCCTAGCTTGGATTAGTTCCCTTTATGCTTTAGTTTGGTCCTTCATTCCTTCTTAGCAGATCTTTATTTTGTTCACAAGTTGCTCCTGGGGATGATTCGGATGGTGACGGTAGGGCGGGTGCAGCTGATATGTCAGGGGAAGATCCCTCTGGTGCTGGCCCTTCTGGTGCCGGTGCCTCGGGCGAGGGCTCCTCGGGTACCTCTCATGTCGATATCCCTGGTGGTGATCCGTCCATGGTCTATGGGACCTTTCGGCACCTGGATGATAGCTTCCTTTCAGACCTCTGCACTAATGTAGATCGATAGGCACGACTTTCTGTTGAAGCGGCCCGTGTTCCTCCTCCTGAGGTGGTTCTAGGGGTCAGTCTTCTAATGACCTAATCTCTCTCCATTTCGGTTTCCTTCTGCATATGCTTTTTAAGAGTGCCCTGATAATTAATGTTATGTCGTTCTGAACGTAGGATTTCAACTCAGCCATGGAATGTGCGAAGTACCATCATCATCTTGCAGAGCTTAGGGAGGTGGAGACGGTGAGTACCCTGCTGCCCTACTCCTCATTCATTTCATTATTATGTCTCTTAACTGATCCTAACTCTTGACTTTGACTGTGCCTTACAGCGTGCTCGTGCTAAGGAATCGCGTTCTTTTCTTAGTAGGATCTCGCAGGCATGGTCCAAGGTGGGGGACATTTGGACCTTCCAGAGCTCCTCTCGTCGTCGCAAGAAATCAAAGGGCGCAAGTAAGGACTAGGCTTTTAGTTTTAGCTTTGAAAACTCAGTACTCTTAGGAATTTGATTTGGATTTGTTTGTTTAGATAGTTTTTTTTCTTGGGATGGATGATGTGACACTTTGGATGATATATATATATATATTTTTAGAAAATATTTTTAGTGCTTTTGTTTTGATTTTGTGCCATGGTTTCCTTGCCCCGTATCTATTTTTCTGCAGGACGTGTCTACCAAATGCTGTCAGAAAGTGACTTTTTGGGTCGCATGCCTTAATGTAGGATCAATCCTGCACATAAACAAAGTAATTCCCAAATCGTTAGTGATCGGAAGTGTAGATATACAAAACAAAAAAAGGTGAAAAGTCCCCCCAGTTAGGTCCCGAGCTGGCTGGGGAGGGGGATCTGTAGTCTGGCGCAACTAATAGTTGCGCCAGGCTAAATCCCAGGGAATTTATACTGGCGCAACTAATAGTTGCGCCAGGCAAAAATGGGGGCAAACCAGGCTTAACCTGGGGAGCTGTGGGTCCTTATATACCCGAAGCAGACCAAAACTTATCCCTTCTCAGTTTGACTTGGCCCCTTTTATCGATTCTTTTTGCTCTTGCTTTTTCAAGGCGGGTCCATCACCATACATCGATTTTTATCTTCTCAAAAGATCTTTATACGTTCATGGACCCTCTTTCTAACCCTCCCTTATGTGGAGGGCCTGGAGCCAATTCACCCCCTTCCTTGGGCTTGGGGCCCAAATTTCTAATAGCCTGGTTTGGGAGCTTGAATGAGAGTGAGCTTGCCGACTTGGAGCTCCTTGGGCTATCTCGCCTTCCTTCATTTCTAGAGGTTCCTCCACGGTGGGAATTCCTTTTAGCTGCCGCTTCATTTTGGGATGTGAATTCCCATGTATTCCATTTTGGGAAGTGGGAGCTAACCCCAACCCTTGAGGAGTTATCCAATCTGTCTGGCCTGAAGCTTCACAGGGGCCTGGCAAGAGTCACGCCTCAGCCGGGCTACTCCAAATCCATTCACCTCACTCTCGGTTTGAAGAAACTTGAGTATGAGAAAAGTCTCATTGGGGGCCCACAAGGTGTTCGCTAAAATTCCTCAAAGAACTTTTTGGTGACGAAAGCCTCCGAAGATTGCCGATTAGGAATATTTTCAATGTGAAAGCTCTAGCACTCGGTCTCATTTCTGAAATCCTCTTCTTTATTGGGGGAGAGCTTCTCATTGGCATTTTACGATGTTTTGACGGAGCTGAAGGCGGGCCGATCCATGATGCATTTGGTTCTTGCCGAGCTGTATCGAGGCCTTGATTCATTTGCTTTGGGCAAGATAGAGGGCCTTCGGGGGTGCCCCTTGCTGCTTCAGGTCTAGTTGGGTGAGCACCTCGCTATCTTGGGGCCTGTGCCCCGCTTTTATATTGCTCGAGGTGAGGCGGCTCAATGCTTTCTAGGTAGGTGCCATTTGCTTCCACAGGGCGATGTGTCAGCTCTGAAACTTTGGTTGACCGATGCCGAGCTAACATGAAGGCTTTCTTAGTTAGACCGGACCTTCCCAATAGTTTGCTCTAGAGACCATGAGGGCATCACCCTCCTAGGATTGACTGACAACACCTTTTACTTCCTATTTTGAGTGTTGCGTCAGTTCAGTTGACGCTGATGTATGATATTGAGCAGGGAGATTTGGTTAGAACTTCTCCCAGTGCGAGGCTGCTATTGATTGGTGACCTATTGCCGATGGTCAGATTCTGAGATTGTTGGCGGAGGCCCCTAGCCAAAGAAGGAGACGACACTCCGAGCCCGTATCGAGTGCCTTAATCACCTTGTGAAACCCTGGGTCCTCTTTTGAGCATGGTCGAACCCTCCCTTTTTTACTGATTGATTATGAAAGAGTTTCAATAGTCCTACCAAGGCCGGAACATTCATCCCCTTGGGATTGAGTTAAACCTTTCTCCTTACCTTGAGTCATATGTTTGACGGTGCAGTTTCACAAAGACAATTCTGGTTGGGACTTGATTCGAACTAGCATGAGCAGCCCAGTCGGACAAGAGGGTAATAAGGGCTCCTCAAGCATCAATCTTCTCAATCAGTGCAAACCTTCTTTTTTCAATTTTTTCTCTTTTCTTTTCTTTCACTTTTTTTTTTATCTCCCTTTTTTACCCGTGGCGCCCTTTCGGATTTTCACCACGTTCATGGGTTTAGCTCTTTTACCCTAAGTGTTTTCACCTGGTCCGCACAAGCTCTCTATTTTTACCCATAATGCCCTTTCAGGTTTTCACCATGTCCATCTTGCTTTGAGCTTGTATTTTTACTTTTATTTTTTTTCATTTCTTTTTTTCAACAGCCACGACATAGACGTCGATTCCATCATAGCCGGCTGGATGGGGTTCTAGTGTCGTCTCACAACTCGGTTTGTGTTGACTTAACATATATTATAACTGCTTGTAAACCTAAAAGAGGGCTTTCTTCAGGGTGTAGCTTGGCCATGGGTTAGGTTAGGATTTGAAGGTATGTTAGGCTAAAAGGGTTTCCTTGATACGGCTTCAGTTTTCTCCCTTTTTTCGATTTTTTTTTATTTTGATAGTAACTTTACTTCCCTTTTTTCTGTATATGTGCACACATATATATTTTTTTTGGGGAAGGGGTTTATTGAAAGAAAGGCCCAGGCTCAAATGGGATAGCAAAGGATATCATCATTTTTAGGGATGCTTTTTGGCTACTGTGTTTGGAATAATGACCTCTTTTGAGTGGTTCTTAAGCAGTTACGTATCTGTTTTACCAATACTTACCTTATCGCGATAGACTAAGAGTAGAACCGTCAGACGTATCCAGCGTTGATGGGCTCGGGAAGATGATCTCCGTCCATAGTGGCGAGGCGGATGGCGTATCCCGGTAGCACTTCCCGAATGACAAAAGGTCCTTCCCAGTTTGGCTTGAACTTTCCTCTCGGCTCGGCGTGGAGGGATGGGAAGATCTTCATCAGTACAGTGTCTCCTTCCTTTAGATCTCGACCGCAGACACGCTTATTGTAAGCGCGTGCGATTCGCTCCTGGTACACCTGAGTGTGACACAAGGCTAGGAGTCTCTTTTCATCCAATAGATTCAATTGTTTGAAGCGGGATCTCTCTCTCTCTACTTCGGGTAAGCCAGATTCCATGAGGATTCGGAGTGAGGGTACCTCAACCTCAACTATTAGGACAGCCTCAGTTCCATACACAAGGGAGAACGATGTTGCCCCTGTAGCGCTACAGATCGGCGTTCTGTAGGCCCATAAGGCAAATGGCAGCATTTCGCTCCAATCTCGATAGGTGACGACCATTTTGTTGAGGATGCAGACAACTGTCTTGTTTGCAGCTTCCACGGCTCTATTAGTTTGAGGCCGATAAGGTGACGAGCAATGGTGTTTGATCTTGTATTGCTCACAGAAGGCTCAGATATGCTTATTTGTAAAATTTGTACCATTGCCCGTGATGATATCTTTGGGTACCCCAAATTGGCACGCAATATTATTCTTGAGAAAATTCTCGAAGTGACTGGCCGTGATGTTGGCATATGATGCCACTTCTACCCACTCGGTGAAGTATTCAATGGCGACGAGGATGAATCGATGCTCGTTCGATGCTTTTAGGTTAATCATTCCGACGACGTCAAGTCCCCAGGTAGCAAATGGGCAAGGAGTGGTCATGCAGTGAAGATCGATGGCAGGAGCATGTATCAGACTAGAGTGTTCTTGACACTTATAGTATTTCTGAACATGTTTGCAGCAATCCGATTTTATAGTGATCCAAAAATATCCCTGCCATAGAATTTTCTTAGCAAGTATGTGACCGCTGACGTGGGCTCCGCATACTCCCTCGTGGATGTCCTTCATAATATTGATTGCCTCACCTTCTGTAAGGGACCTTAACAAAACATTATTGTAGGATCGCTTGTAAAGGCATTCCCCACAAATGATGTAGCCTACTGCTAGACGTTGAATGGTTCGTCGGTCCATCCTGGATGTACCCTCAGGGAAAGCTAGTGTCTCGAGGAAATTCTTGATATTTGAGAACCAAGGTGGCTCATCATCAGGCTTTGTCGGTTCCTCAATTTGTAGGCAGAAGGTCGGCTCACTTCTCTGTTCGATCATGATCGGCTTCATCTTAGCACCATGCAGGATTTCTATCATTGATACCAAAGTTGCTAGTGCATTGACAAAACGGTTCCTTATCTGGGGGACATATGAGAATGTCACATCTTGGAAGCAGGCTATCAGATCCTCGAGGTGTTCATGATAGGGGATCAGTTTCTTGTCTTTCATCTTTCAGTCACCGTTCGTTTGGCATATGATTAACTGCGAATCGCCAAACACTCGGAGGTGAGCTATATTCAGATCGAGAGCTACTTGCAGACCAGTGGCACAAGCTTCATATTCAGCCATGTTATTTATGCAAGGGAAGTTGAGCTTGATAGAAACGAGTACGCGAGATCCTTTCAGTGAAATCAGGATGGTGCCAACTCCTTGGCCCTAGGCATTTGCTGCCCCGTCGAAGTGCATTACCCATGATTCTTCTGCTTCCTCAGTATTGTCTTCCGTCGTAAACAAGATATCTTCATCTGGAAACTTAGTTCTTAAAGGTTCATAATCTGGCAAAGGATTGTCGGCAAGATGATCAGCGAGTGCCTGCCCCTTAATCGACTTCTGAGTGACATACATGATATCGAACTCAGATAATAAGAGCTACCAGCGTGCAGTCCGCCCAGTGAGAGCGGGCTTCTCAAACAAGTATTTCAATGAATCCATTCGGGCTAAGAGTAGAACGGTCTGGGATAACAAGTAATGGTGGAGCCTCTGAGTAGCCCATACAAGAGTCAAGCATGCTTTCTCCAGATGAGAAAAGCCCGTTTCATAATCAGTAAAATTCTTACTTAGATAGTAAATGGCCTGTTCTCTTCTTCTTGTCTCGTCATGCTGCCCTAAGACACATCCTATCGAGACTTTCGTCGTGGAGAGGTACATTAAGAGTGGTCTCCCCGGCTCGGGTGGTACCAAAACAGGTGGGTATAGGAGGTAGCCTTTAATTTTATCGAATGCTGCCTGACAGTCATCATTCCATTCAACGGGCAAGTTCTTCCTTAGTAGCTTGAAGATCGACGTGCAGATTGGAGTTAGTTGCGCAATGAACTGACTGTTATACTATATTCTGCCTAAGAACCCTCTGACATCTTTCTCAGTAGATGGCGGTGGCATTTCTGTGATAGCTTTGACCTTGACTGGGTTGACCTTGATCCCTCTCCTACTGACGATGAATCCTAACAATTTCCCAGACATAGCACCAAAAGCGCACTTCTATGGGTTCAGACATAGCCGATACCAAGTGAAGGTTTACCAAGTGATCGCCTTGCTCCAGTGACTTGGCTATTATATCGTCGACGTACACCTCAATCTCTCGGTGCATCATGTCATGAAACAGTGCAGTCATAGCTCTCTGATATATTGCACCGGCATTCTTTAGGCCAAACGACATGACTCGATAGCAAAAGGTTCCCCAGGGGGTAATGAATGTTGTCTTCTCGCGATCAACCTCGGCCATCTTTATCTGATTGTATCTCGAAAATCCATCCATAAATGAAAGCATCCTGTGCTTAGCAGGGTTATCGACCAAGATGTCGATGTGTGGCAATGGGAAATCGTCCTTTGGGCTTGCTTTGTTCAAATTGCGAAAATCGATGCACATGCAGACCTTTCTATCTTTCTTCGACATAGGTACAATATTGGCTAGCCACTGCGGATATTTGGATACCATGAGAAATCTCACATCATATTGTTTGATGACCTCATCCTTGACTTTCAGCATCCACTCGGGTCAGAGACGTCTCAGCTTCTGCTTGACTGGCTCCATATCAGGGTAGAGAGGCAACTCATGCTCGACCAAATCGGTGTCCAGACCAGGCATGTCCTCGTACGACCAGGCAAAAATGTCTTGGTATGACTGAAGGAAGTCGATCATGCTTTTCCTTTCTTCCGAGGACAACAACGTTCTGATTTTGGTTATTCTGGGAATCTCTTCAGTCCCTAAATTGACGTCTTCTGTCTCTTCGACAACGGGGGTAGGGCCATGCTCAAAGTCGGTGAACCGGTCAAGGAGCTCATTGGGGAGCTCCTCCAAAGGACTATCCTCGTCCAGACTCATAACTCCCACCTCTTCTTGTATTTCTATAGAAAAGGGGTCGATTTTACATGGGACGGGTATTTCAATTAAAGCATCCTTTTGTGGTTTTTTTCTGGAATTTTAAATGACGATATTTTTGAACTTTGGATTTTTTCAATGTTTTTGAGATTTTATATATTTTTTAATGTTTTTGAGATTTTTGTTTTCTTCAATATTTTTGAGATTTTGTATTTCTTCAGAGGCGGACCCTTGGTAGTGTGAGTTTGTGTAGATACAAGGTATTACCTGCCAAGGACTTATCTCACTTTTTATAGGTTGTTTTTTTTGGGAAATAGGTGCCAAACTTTAGGCCACTCCCTGCTTCCAGAGTTTGGGGCAAAGATACCCAATTGCGTACCTGAGGGACCATTCCTTTACCTGTTGGGATGGAAGATGCTGACTGATATAGCTCATTGGAGTCAGCTTCCATCATGTTGATCCCCATTTCGTCTAAGATGATGTCCTCAAACGATAACTCAGTTTTGTGGTGATTTACCACAGGGGGAGTTTGTTCAAGTACTTGCCGTCGTTCCTCGAAGAGGGACAACATAGCCAAATCTATTTCCATGCTGGGAAGGGAGATCTGGGAATTGGTGGGATGTATTGGGGCTGTGGGTTTGTGTGGGGTCAAATGGGTTACCCCATTTTGATCGATCTTTATGACCCCAGTGCTGACAAAGGATTCCCTGATGTGCGGCTTAGGGCGAGATTTCTCTTCTATGTTGATTCCTTGAGCTCTAGCAGCTGCAGCAACCCTGACTTTCTCTTTATCATCTCGGACCTCTTCCTCTGTGGGCTTGTAACCTAACCCGAATCAGACTTTCTGCCCCTTAGCAACAACTGGCTCTCTTCTACCTTGCAGTCTAGGCCCGAGCCCTCTGCCTTTCTGATAGCCCCATTTCTGGAGCATGGCCACCGCTGCTTCCATTTCACCGCCGGTTGTAGAAGTGATGTTTCTCAGGGGATCTGGGCCTACTGTTGATACCTCATACTCGAAACTATGGAGGTCGGTGTCTTCTCCAGTATGTGGCACATCCATTACTTTAGGATTTTCAATGCTGTGAATGGCCTTGTCTTTCTCATCATGCCCTTCACCAATGATGATATGAATTGAGTTTTGATGGAGGGTAGAAGGTATCGCCCCGACCTCATGTAACCATGGGCGTCCTATCAATAAGTTAAAAGAAGATTTGATATCCATCACTTGAAAAGGTATGGAGAAGGTCATGGGCCCAATTACCAATTCCAGATTGACCTCTCCCATTATTTCTCTTCTTGTATTATCAAATCCCCGAGCGCTAGTCCTTGTCGGCCTTAGCATACAGGAGTCCACGCCGATCTTGGTGGCAGTCCTCAACGGGCACACATTCAGAGCCGACCCATTATTAATTAGATTCAAGGGAATTATCATATTCCTGGATTTGATAGTAATGTTGAGGGATTTAGCATGACTGTTTCCCTCCTCCGGCAGATCCGCATTCGAAAATGAAATGGCATTAGGTGCCATTACCTGTCCGGTTATTTGCCCAACCTCGTCTGGGCTCACCTGTTGGGACACATGCGCATTCTTTAACGCCCCCATTAATACTTGGAAATGGAGTGGGGACGTCATCAACAGATCCCATACAGTTATATGGGCAAACATTCTTCTCAGTTGAGTCTCCAGTATATGTTCTCAACTTATCTTCTCGAAGGGGTTCACTGTGCTGTCTTTCTTTCCTTCAGATTGGGTTTGTACTGCTGTTGTTGTTGCCTTAGGCTATTTTGAGATTCTTCTCGATCTAGTAACGAAGTCCACTGCTCCCTCCCTGTTGTTGTTGCAGGCATTAGCATTGGTTTGCTCATAGCTCAGCAGGACCTGATGTGGATCATAGGTTGGTCCTGAGAGCTGGGAAGGTATGGTTGCCGGTATCTGAAGTGCATGTACCAATGGCTCTGGGATGATAGGTAAGACCTGGCTTACCTTACCTCGGTGATGGATGGGTGGGTGGGTGGTAAAATTGGGCCAGGTAGGAGTGGTGAAGCTTAACGATTGTTGCACCGGGGCTAGTGGGGCGGGAGTAGGCCATTGGTAGTCGATGGGTGCGGGCGGAGGATTGGGGGTTTGATGGGCCACTAGGGAATTGACAGGGGTGGTAGAGTTTGTGGGTGGTTGAAATGGGGATAATTGGGTGGATGTAGGCCACTGGTAATTGATGGGTGCGGGTGTAGGATTGGGGGCCTAATGGCTTATTGGGTAATTCAAGGGGTGGTGGAATATGGTTGATACGCATTTATTTGTACATAGTTGATGGGGGTGGGTGAGGGGAAATAGGCCCTAAGATCTAGGGGTTCAACTGCTGGTGTAGGGGTAGGAAAATAATCTGTCAGATTCAGGGGCTCAATCACCCCAATGGTTCTCTCTTCTTGGTCTCGCTGCCAGGGGACCACAAAATTTTCTCTGTTACTGATATAATCAGAGGGGTCAAATTCATACTCTTCCTCAATTTCCTTTACCATCCCTATGATGGGTATGGGACCTGCTATTCCGATAGGGTGTGGTGGCAAAGGCACCTGGTGAATATGTGCATGTTGGCTTGCTTGGGTGGGTGCAGGGGGAATGATTTTCCCAGCATCGATTAAATCTTGGATCTCATGCTTCAATGGGAAGCAATGATCAGTCGGGTGACCCAGGCCTTGGTGGAAATTACAATGAGTATTCGGGTCAAAGTTATATGGAATCAGATTGGGAGGAGGTCGTGGTTGGAGCGCAGCTACTAATCCCTTTTCAATTAATAAAGGTAAAAGTACACTTAAAGATTGCCTCAAGGGCATAAACATACGATCATAATGGGCTCTCCTTTTCAGGGTCATTTGCATTCCCTGCCCATTCCCGGCCCTCTGTACTGGCCCTGTCCTGACGGGAGCTGGTTGCGCTATTTGAAATTGGAACGGGGTTACATTATTATTGGGCCTCGTATTAGCGGCGTTCTGGACATCGGCCCCAATTCTCTTATCGTTCCTCTTCTCTGAAAACCTCCTGACCCCACTAGTTCTGCTTGGTACATTTTTATTCAAGCGACCTTCCCTGATCGCGTCCTCGCATCTATTAGCATTTCTTACCAGATCAGCAAAGCTGGACTGCTGCTGGTACACCAAGAAGTCTGAGATCACTGGCAGAGTATTTTTTGAAATCATTTTGATCTGCTCATCGTCAGGTATCCTATTTCTGACTTGAGCCGCCAGTGCTCTCCAGCATCCCAAATAGTCACTGAAGGTCTCATTCGAGTTCTGCCTTAAGTGGGCCAAGTTTGACTTACGCGGTTCAATGTAGTTATTGTAGACATATTGTTCTTGGAACAAGTGGGTCAGATATTTCCACGTCTTCATCATGGAGGGTTCTAAGGATGTGAACCACCTCAGGGTCGGACCTGTCAGACTCTTTTGTAGCAGTCTCTCATCCCCCCATATTGGCACATGTCCCCGCAATAGGACTTGAGGTGTGCAATAGGATTGTCTGTGTCATTGTACTTGTCGAATACTGGCATTTTAAATTTTAGGGGCAGGGAGACCTCGACAAACAGGCATAAGTCTGTGAAGTCTTTGGCATGGATTTCAGCACTACCCATCTTCTGTAATTGCTTCTGGATTTTATCCAACTGTTCTTCAGCTATTCCGACTCCTTGGACATGGGGGCCGTCTTCTCAATTATTAGCCTGGACTCACTTTGGGCTGTCAGGAGTGGGGTAATTACAGGTGGAGGATTGACATTGGTCACTACCCTGGCATAGGTCCCACTATTTCTGATCTCGTCCTCCTCATACTGTTGGTCTATATAGGGTGCAGTGAGGATGAGATTTTCATGTTGATGTATGGACTGGATGGGATTGGACTGGATGTGGGTTGGGTGAGCCCCTTGGGTGTAAGGGAAGTGTTGTGGGGTGATGGGGTGAGTGGTAGTTTGGTTTAGGGGTGGGGCCTGATGAGGCCCTTGGACATGAGGGAAGGTTTGGAGATGGTCTTGGGGTATGGGGCCATGAGAAAATTGGGTCTGAGGTATGGCATGGGTTTGACCCAGTTGTGAAGGTTGGGGTGGGTGAAATTTTGGGGGTATTGTGGAGGGTATGAGTATGGGGCTTGGGCTATGGGCCCGGGGTAGGTTTGGGCCACAAGGCCTTGATCAAGTTGGGTTTGGGTAAAGGGCATGGGATTTGGGGGATCTTGGCCTATTAGGCCTTGATGGGTATGGCCCATTGGTCTTTGGAGGGCTTGGGCCATGGGCCATTGGTGGGTATGAGCTTGGGCCAGATGGGTCTGGGCTGTGGGCCCTTGGGGTATGTGGGCCTGGCCTACTAGGTTTTGAGGGGTATGGGCTATGGGCCACTGGTGGGTATGGGCCATGGGCCCTTGGAGGGTTTGGGCTTGGGCCAAATGGGTTTTTTCCATGGGCCCTAGATGGGTTTGGGCCATGGGCCCTTGGGGTATGTGGGCCTGGCCCACTGGGTTTTGAGGGGTATGGGCCGTGGGCCATTGGTGGGTATGGTCCATGGGCCCTTGGAGGGTTTGGGCTTGGTCCATGGGCCTTAGATGGGTTTAGGCCATGGGCCCTTGGGTAAGGGTTTGGGGAATGGGCCCTTGGGATATGTGGGCCTGGCCTACTGGGTTTTGAGGGGTATGGGCCATGGGCCATTGGTGGGTTTGGGCCATGGGCCCTTGATGGGTTTGGGACATGGGCCCTTGGGGATGGGTGATGTGGTGTTGGGCCATTGGACCTTGGAGATCATGGGTGATGGGGAGTTGGGCCATTGGGCCATTGGACCTTGGAGATCATGGGTGATGGGGAGTTGGGCCATTGGGCCTCGGAGATCATGGGTGGTGGGGTTTTGTGCCAATGGGCCTTGGAGATCATGCGTGGTGGGGGGTTTTGGGCCAATGGGCCTTAGTGAATGGTGGGATTTTGGGCCAATGGGCCTTGCAGCATGTGGGAGATGGGGGTTTGGATGGTGTGAATTATGGGGGGTTGATGGGGATCATGGAAGAGTGGAGCATGGAGATTGGCTAGGGTATGGGATGGGTCCATCGATGTGGGGTGTGGATGATGGAGGGTGTTTTGGGAAGCCTTCCATAAGGAGTAGGCTTAGAACATTTCCTCCATCATGGTGATGAAAGGAGGATTGGATGTGGGTGGTGGATTTAAGTGGTGATGAGACATAGATGGGGGGATGTGGAGGAAAAATTGGTCATGGCTCTGGTATGATCAGGCATGGCCATGGTAGGTAGTGGGATATGGGGTGGATGAGATGGGTCATTGGGAAAGGGGAAGGTATGGTGGATGTATGATGAAAGGTTAGGTGTAGGTGTTTGGAAAAAATTGGGCATGGCCTCGGTACAAATGGGCATGACCCGGGTAGATGGGGGGATTTGTGGGGGGCTGGATAGGGAGGAAGTGGTGTATCTGAATGTAGGTGGACCGGGCCTATAGGGGGAAGATGGGAAATGGGGCATGGATGTGGATTGGGAGAATGGATTTTGTGTGGATGTAGAAGGTAAATGGGTTGGATTTGGAATGGGTATGGTTTGGGCAAAAGATGGAGAATGGGGGGTTGGACTTTGGATATTTTGGGGGGTATCGGTTGGAAAAATGGAGGCGCCAAATGGGTCGATAACAGTAAAGGGGGGTTGGGTGAGGTTGGTGGAAAAAACTTTTCCCGAATGGGAGTTGGTTGGAGAATGTGGCGGGGATGAGTCGGGATTGGAGTAAGCCGGGTCCACTACCCACAGCATTCTACGGGAACGGGTTGGGTAAGGGTGCCTTGGATAAGGCTAAAAAATCCTCCTCCTTCCTCTACGAGACGGCGGAGGGGAAGATGATGCCGTTTTGTCGACACCACAAACTATATATATATTTTTTGGGTTTTGATTATATATATTTTTTGAATTTTTCGAAAAAGTTTTGAAAAACAAAGGTTCCGAGGCCTTGGAATTTCCCTTTTCGGGTGGCTCTCGTACCTTAATTCAAGACCCGCGACGACGATTCTGATGCACTTAGGAAGAATCGAAGGAGAACCTTCGATCTATTGAAGGCACAAAAATCGAGGTAAACAATCGGATCCCCCGAAATGAGCCAAAAAGAAGTTGCCCTCTTTTGACCGGCGGGGCGTATTGGGTGTCGGAGATGGTGGGGCCTAAATAAGGCACTAAGCACACTGATCGGGGGACTCAGGAGGTGAAGAAGGCCACAGATTCGGGCTGGTGTGTTGTTAAATAGACCTGGCGCAACTAATACACGCGCCCAATTTGCAGGACACCTTTTTTACACTGGCGCAACTATTAGTTGCGCCAAGGTAAAAATTTGGATTTTAAAGCTGGCGTAAATTCTAGTTTTTTTGTACTAGCGCAATTAATACTTGCGCCAGACAAAAAATGGTGTTCCAGAATATATAACAGCAGAGACAACAACCCAAAATGAGTATGTTTTTTTAGTTTTTGAGGAAGCTTGGCTTCCGGAAACTGAGCTATTTTTTGGTGATCGATTCTCTCCTCACCGCACCTAAAGGGTTTGAGTCCGGTATAACTCGCTAGCGCGCTACCCAAGAGTTTTAAGCTTTGGAATGGGAACCCACCCGATATACCTCCGGCGTAAGCGCCTTCTCAGATACTAGGTGGGCTGGGACTTTTTTGGATCATCACCACTAAGAGCTGCGGCCATACTAAGACCCGGGTGGTTGTATGTGTGCCTAAATCCAACCCTTTGAAAATCTATCTCGTAAAAATAAGTTAATTAAGCTCCCTATTCTTGATTCAATTTTAACTTCTTTTTTTAAAACATTTTTTTTTTATGAAAGTTTTCTTTAGTCCAAAAGACGGGGGTGATGACCCATGCCGCCACTACGGGCCGGCGTCCACTGTCGGAATATGTTTGCACAAGTAGGCCCGCCAATCGACTAAGGCACTTTAAATGACGAAAAATTAAAGAAATTGAAAGACAATGCTCAAGTAGGCCCGCCAATTAGCTAAGGCACCAAAAATGACGAAAATATAAGAAAAAAATAAAGACAATGTACAAGTAAGCCCGCCAATCGGCTAAGGCATGTAAATGATGGAAAAGTAGGGGTGAGTAAAACGAAAATAAAATAAAATAAAAAATAAAAAAATAGTAAAATGGTTAGTAAAAATAAAAATAAAAAAACCAAATTTCAAGGAGAAGCTCTACAAACTATTCCCAGCAGAGTCGCCATCTGTGCAACCGTGGGATTTGTGACGATCCCGTCGCGGCGATGCGCTCACTTGCAAAAAAATATAGAGTCGCCACTCGGAGCTTTTTGTGTCTCGGAATACCTATATCATTTTTATGAGCACCGAAGAGCTAAAAATATGACTCTGAATCCGGTCCACACCAAAGGCTCTTGGATAGGGGCTTCGGTTATCGATCGGGAAGGTGTTAGGCACTCGATTAACCCGCTTAATGCGGTCTCTACTAATGACCAAAATAAAAATAAAGTAAAAGAAGAGAAAATAGCTTCCTCTTGCCCAAATGGGCCTTAAATCCTATTTGTGTCCCTTCGTTCCTATCAAAAATTCGGTGGTGTAACGGCACAAATGGGAGGACGGGAGGAGCCAAAGAAGAGATAGGAGAAGAAAGGGGAGAGCCAGAGCCCTCGGGCCCTTGTAGCACCGTAGAAGAGCCTTGCTTGGTTTGCTTTGATGAGATTTTGAAGGCATGTATGGTATGGAATGGGGTTCTAACTCCTAAGGCTTGAAGCTAAGAGGTAGAGAAGGAAGGCTAAGGGATCACACACACCTAACCTAGAGGCTTTTCATGAAAGACAAGGGCGGGGAAGAGGTTTTTGAATTCTGATTTTTGTATGGGAAGTGTGCACCAAAGGGAGAAAGATCTTCTCACTTTAAGCACTTTCTCTCTTAAGCCAAAATTCTCAACCCTTAAACCAAGGGGTAGGGGGCTCCATTTATAGGAAAATGGTGGATTAGGAGACCACTTAAGTGCTAATTGGGGTTAGTAATTAGGTAATCTCAAATATAAGGTTTCCTAGGATTTTGAGAGCTTAGAAAGGTGTGAAGGTGGTTCTAATGGTGGATGATGGGTGAGGCTTTAAGCCACTTAAAGGGTTGTAAATAGGTAGTGAATGGGTGCAACATAACTATCAAAACACACCCTAAAGGTCGAGGTGGTCAACAAGTCAAACTCCAATCACGAATTTTGGGGCAAAAGCCATGAGTTACTGTTCATATGTTTGACGCAACTATTAGTTATGCCAGGCAGATGTACAGAAGAACAGGACTGAACAGTAGCTTGAAAGTTGGCTTCACGAGGGGGTCCACAATTAATACTGGCACAACTATTAGTTGAGCCAGGCTTAAATCCTGGGAGAAGTGGCCTGGCGCAACTAATAGTTGCGCCAGGCAAAATTATCACTGGCGCATTAGTTGCGCCAGGCCATTTCTGGGGAGAAATAGCCTGGCGTAACTATTAGTTGCGCCAAATCCCTAGGAGGGCCTCTCGATTTTACTCTTATGCCCTCCAGACTCGGTTCGCCGTATCTTTTGATGTATACCTTCGATTGGGGCGATTCTTAGACTGTTGGAAAGCTGATGACCTCTACCTTTCAATGGTATGAGATTTGATCATAGTAGAGGGCCATAGCTGGTTTCGGTGTACCCTCCCCCCTCAGCCATTTGCTTGATAAGGTTAAGTTTAGGTTCAGAACGGGTTCTAAAGGTTGGGATTTATTTCTAAAGGTTTGGGTCAGGTTCCTAATGGATCTAGGTGATTCCTAAGGGTTTGAAAAAGTTTCTAAGGGTTCTAGGGGGGGTCTTAAAGGTTCCATACATGTCATCCAAAGCTCAGAATTGCACCTCTCTCGAAAGGTGTTTCGATCGGGCCTTGGGCCAAATTTGGGTGTCTACATCATAAATAAGGATTTCTTTCTTATTCTTTTTGAAAAATCGTAATTCATGATTTTCTATTTTCAGTAGGCTTTCAGCTAACAATTTCTTATTTTGAATCGATCGCTTTCTTCTTTTGTCGCTTTTTGAAGAATCGTCTTTTGAAGAATTATAATTTTTTAGCCTTCCTGTTATTGATGAATCGTCTTTAACACTTAATCACCTTTACTGCTTTTTGAGTTCATTTTGACAAGGATTAACACTTAAGCTCTAATTTACTACTTATCTTTAATATCTGCACAACAGTAGCTCATTAATAGCAAACTAAGTCCTAGCAGCACTAAGTTAAGGGTGATAAAATGGTAAATTATGTGATTGATCAATACTGACATGAAGGGCTTGGCTTTCTTATATATCAGTGCAAGCTAATATGGAGCATTTGGGGGCCCAGTGGTAGCTTTCAAAAGGTGTATCTACAACCGCGAGTGGAAGTGGCATCCTGTCGCATGTCACGACCTGCTGCAAGTGGCAGTCAGACGGGGGGAAATTGGCATATCCTGATCCGCGGGTGCAAGGGGCATCTCGTCGCATATCGCAACTTGCTGCAAGGGGCAGTCAAAGGGGAGGAAAGCCAGCATATCCTAGTCTGTAGGTGCAAGGGGCAATCAAATAGAGAGATATTCGATATGATCAAGGTACCAGGGGGCATCATACTAATGTCCAGAGATAAGGTCAAGTGACTGGCTATGGTGTAATATCATGTAATGGCGAAGGCTTCCACAAGTCATGTAAGATCGGGTGCGTCATTGCTCACACCAATGGCCCATCAGGCGTCCCTTTCCAGTGGATATTTGTGATTTCTCAAAGTTGAGTGTACTCGGTGTTCGGTTTCCCAAGGGAAGGAACATATTGGAGTGATGAGAAGTAAAATTTGATAGATAGGAGAGTTTATTTATTATTATTATTATTATTATTTTATAATTTATTTAAATTTTGAAAATTTAGGGATTTTAACTTAAGACCAATTCGGTGGTAAATCTATGAAAAATGTAGCTTCTGAGACGTCGCTAAGAAGATCCATCGGTACGGGATTTGTGGACCCGGCCGTTCATGTGGTTGTCAAGATGACACCTGGTATGCCAAATGCTCCGTCTAATCTTCTCGACGAATACTGGTGATTGTCTCTTATGAGAGGACTACAGTAATTCGTGAGTCGAGAAAGATGGGTTTTGAAAATATTAGACTTAATATTATGTAACTATATTTTATAAGGAATATCGAGTAGAAGAAGCGGTGTTCTACTTACCTGATTTGTTACCGACGGGAGATTTTTTCTTGCGATAGGACTGGCTGACTGTTGTAGCAGGGACATCAGAATTTTTCTTCTCTCCTTCTGGTTGGAGCTACTTTTGTTTTATGTGTGAGGTTACGCGATGGGATAGAAGCGTATGGAGGTGGAGTCTGTGACAGCCCGAATTTCGGAACACCGAAATCCGTGCCATCAGCAAGGCCTTCAAGGCCGTGCCCCGAGTTCCTTACGAAACATTGGTATATAAAATCCAAAATTTTAATTGAAGCACTCATAGCTACAAAACTCAATAAAATAATCAAGGTGTCGCAAGGCAGTCCTTGTCCCATGCCATTTCATGGACATAAGAACTTACCCAAATGGTTGGTAATAACAGTTCATCCTAGGCGTTCTATCAAGGAATGGAAATTTAAAACATTCAAAAGAAAAGAGGCTTGATATACCAAGCCATACATAGCACTCTCTCAACTCACTCTCAAAATATGCAGCGGGTTTCCTAGAAGAATTCCTCAGGAGGAGGTTCTGACTCTTCTGTGGGCGCGAAAATCGAAGCCCTTGGATCAGCTTCTTCCGAAGTCCTTGCTGTCGCTAGTCTTGAACCTGCGACGTATAGTCTAAGGGGGGGTGAGCTACATCCTAGCTCCGTAGGGAAAACAAAAAGAACATATAGATCAACCTTCACACATATGTCAGTAATTTAACAAGCATGGAATTATAAGGTAATCGCTTATAGACAACAATTTGAATAACAAGAAATACCCAATGATTTTGGTCGTTACTTAGAATGGTTTCGTTTAATTTCCTTATTTGTTTAGTTGTGAAATTTGGCCTAATCACTTAAATCTTAACTTAAGTAGTCCCCGAGCAATATAGCATCGAGCCCCGATGGAATACCCACCATCGTCGTCTAACTAGACAGTTATTACTATACGTATCCCCTGGGGATACTGCCCAAGCCCCTTTCTCATAGGTGGCGGGTCTATTCTCAATCTACATCCCTGGGATGTGTTATAAATGTACGGATTGGCCGTCGTACCGGTCACGGATATCCTGCCGAGTCAGTCGTGGGTATCCCGCCACGTCGGTGGGGTATTCTACTCAACCTTAAATAATAAAAATATCAATGTGCTTTACATATAGTTATTCACCGTGATTGTGCTAATTATATTACATTAGGCCTTATCACATTACCTTCGTTTCTCTGTTTGTTTTCATCTGCATCCCTGGGATGCCCCATACTTCTGTTGCACCCCTCTTTGATGAAACTACATGATTTTTCGTCCCCTGGGGACCTCAAGATTTTCACGTTGTAACACACACACACCCTTATCATGAGGGTTCATGAAATATATCTGACTATTTAAAATGATTATACTACGCATATGAGATCACGGGATAATGCACATGTTTCAAGAATATTCCCTACCTCGACGAAACTCAAGGCACGCCTGCTCGTAGAGGGTTATAATGCAACAAACCTACATTTCAAAAATAGGTTTAGAACAATCTAAAGTCATTGGGGTGTATGACCCCCAAGTTTCTTATATTCGAAAAACCAAGATCTGAGTGGTCACGGACCTCGCCAAGCGACCACTTATCCTCGCCGAGTCACTTGACCTCGCCGAGCGGTCTCTTGACCTCGCCGGCGGTTAAATCGAGGTCGCCGGCGGTTAAATCGAGCTGAATTATTATTGTGGACCTCGCCGAGCGAAGCTTCCCTTTAGTTTTGGGGACCGCTTGAGCGAGCCTGAGTTATATTTTCTTCTATTCATCCTCGCCGAAGCGAGCCTTTTAGACCGCTTCGAGCGAGGAACGATGATTTGTTCCTCGATCGGATCGAGAACATGCTTCCTTCCTTCATGTTACCTTAATCTCATAAAAAGAAATATTCAACCAACATTCTTCCTACTATTTAAAACATTCCTAGGCATCTATCATACGATGATTCACGCGCAAGTTCGATTCACGACTCGAAATTTTACTAGGCCAACAGGCCTCTAAGGTTCTTTCTTCCAGTCTCTTCCTCTAATCTCCTTTGCTGACTTGAGTCCCAACGAACCCTAGTTCTCTACTAGGCTCTTCTCTTCTTTCTCTCTATATTCTCCTTCTCTCTCTATTTAGGTTAGAATAGAATTACGTAAGGGTTCCTCTCTCTCTCTTTCACTTTTATATCTATAAGTTAGGGATATGCTAGTGTGTTTCCCACATACACACTTAGTGTCTTTGGTTCGTTTTGGTCTCCTTGTGAAACACATGTACCTATGTGTAAAGCATGCCGTGCACTCATCTCAAAAATCTGGGGTTGTGACAGAGTCACTGAGGGGACTCGAGCTCTTTGCGAAATCACGTAACGACCTACATCGTTCATATCAATGGGCGTTGTTGGCTCTTGGGCTACTGGACTTTTTTTGTGATTTTTTCCATATGAACTCAAAGCCTTCTTGTTGGTGTTTATGCATTGTCAAGGTGACTTCCCCTGCCACTTCTTTGGTCAGCAGTAGTATGTCTGTTATCGCTTAATTGTTCTATCTTCTGGTGGGAGTGTCGCGATGGGACATTAGGGGGTTTATCCTCCCTCTTTACTTCTTGGTTGATTGTTGTGATGGGATGTGCTGATTGTTGCAATGGGGTGTCCGGATCACTTGATGAAATGTTCGCGATAGGACTGATAGTCAGGGCGTGTGATGAGAGGCTCGTGACGGGGCTTGATACTTGTTGGGTGCGATGGGACGTCAGAGAAATTTCTCTCTTCTGTATGTTTCTGCTGTTGTGGAGTCTGCCGACTACCGTGTGGTGAGATATATAGGAGTCGTCGCGATGGGATGTGTTATTGTCGTGGTAAGACGTTCGGAGGGAGGTTCGGCTCTTTGCGATGGGATATTGGTCGAGCCTCTTCTTTCTGGTTGCATGCCGTGGCCAGTTGCGATGGGATTTCGGTGAAGTGTAATCGATGATGGGACATTGGTGGTTATGTGATAGGCAAGCTATGTTTGTTTCTTTCTTCGGCAGATCTTAGGTTATATGACGAGATCAGGTTGTAGCTGCATCGCGAAGGGACATCTTTTGGAATGTCGGCTAGATGACTCCTTAGCTGTTTTGTGAAGTGATGGGATAATGATGGTGTCTTGAAGTTGCGACGGGACTTGTCCTTTGCCCTTGGTGATGTGATGGGATTTTCGAGAGGCTAATTTTTTGGCATTTCGCTATGGGACATTGGTTGAGCTTTCCTTCGGTCACATGGCGTGTGAGGTTGCATGGTGGGGTTTTAGCGATGCGATAGGGCATGAGGGTCTGGCTGATTTAGGCCAACGAGCTTAGGTGTTGGGATTGTGTTGGTTATGTGTGTTCTGTCGCGATGGGACGTGGGTTGTGTGATGGGATATCAATGGCTCTCTCTCCCTCTTTGGCCGGTTACGCGATGGGACAAGGGAGAGTGATTCTGATCATGATGGGATTGGCTACTTCGTCATCGTTAATTTTCGCTTTGTGTTGTGATGAGGTTTCGTATTTAGTGATGGGGTCATGAGTGATGATTTTATTTTGTTTTATGTTGTCAGCTTGTTCGGTGCAGCGGATGTTGTGGAGTGGTTACGTGTACTTGGGAGTACGCAATGAGAATCAGGGGAATAATTTTGATTGTGAGGGGACGCTATTTATGGTAGCACCTCAGGGGGTGATTTGGTTGTGTTGGGATTGTGAGGAGCAGTATATTTAAGAGCATGCGATGGGACTTCAGGAAATAATTTCGATTGCGATGAAGGCATTAATCTGCAGTAGGTCGTCAGAGGGTGACTTAGCTGAGATGGTGTTCCCTTTTTGTATTTTGTATTTCGTATGATTTCACTTGGTTTAGTTCTATCTGATCTTGTTTGATTTATTTGAGCATCCATTTGATTTTATTAGATTTATTTGGGGTTTATTTGATTTTATTAGATTTACTTGGGGTTTATTTGAATTTATTAGATTTATTTGGGCATTTAGGGAATTTTGTTTGACCTTGTTTGATTTTATTGATTTTATTTGGAGAGTCTAAGGTTTTATTTGGGAATTTTTAAGGTTATTTTTATGGTCCAGATGTCTTAGAGTTTCATTTTATGGAGTTTTAAGGAATTTTTGGCATTTGTTTTGTTTAAGGTATGAGTTTTGTCTTGCTTTGGTCTTATGTTTGGTTTGGGGTGACATTTGCCAAAGGTGTGTGAGTTTAGTTTCTACAGTTCTAGATGGATGTTAGATGTTTTAATCCTATTGGCTATCTAATTTTCTTTGGATTTGTGTTTCTTGAGGGGTGAGTGTTGTGTGATTATTAGTTTATCTAAATTTGCTATGGATTGTGGTTCTTTTAAAGGGGCATGTGTCTAGTTTGGATTTAATTAAATGAAGGGTGTTTTAAGGTGAGACACTTGTCTCATTGTGGTGAGGAGGGCTTTGCCTATAAATGGGCATTTAGGGGCTTTTGTTTTATTTTAAATTTTATTTATAATTGTGTACTTGTAATAATTTTTGGACTTGTAGAATTTTGACATATATTGATGTCTTTTCTCTCTTTTTATTTTGTATCCCGGGTGTTATGCCCAAAAGAGGTTTGTAATTATGTTTTGTATATTTTTT
The DNA here is from genome assembly GCA_021018995.1 of Chloranthus sessilifolius. Classification (NCBI taxonomy): domain Eukaryota; kingdom Viridiplantae; phylum Streptophyta; class Magnoliopsida; order Chloranthales; family Chloranthaceae; genus Chloranthus; species Chloranthus sessilifolius. The sequence goes on from CM037592.1 coordinate 121,937,640, forward strand.
TTTAGAATGAGCGGTATTGGGAATTCAGGGTGGTGTTAGGGTTGATGATGTTAATTTGACCCGAAGTGCCACCCTATTGGGGGAAGAGATGAAGGAGTTAAAGGTTGGGGAAAGAAAGCCAAAGGAAAGAGTTGTGTCAAAGTTCACATGATTGGTGCCAGTTGCTCTTTGGTAGGCTTTGTGGGTTGTTATTTAGTCGGCCCTCCCTTGGGGGTTTCCAAGATTAGCCTTCCATATGCGGGTCCTACAAATCCTGGGTGGCTTTCTGTGAGCCACTATTTCTTTCCTGACAACTCGGGGCTCTGCGGTGCTGATGTTTGATCGTGTAACTTGAAAGATTGCATCAAAAACATCATCTCAGGGGAATAAGGAAGTGAAGATGAGATTTTTGTTAGAATTCGTCCAGGGTGTGTTTCCTTTCCGGGTCTCTCTATCATCTCTCCCTCGAAAAATTCAGATTCGGGCATGCATTGCCTGAACGTGCTGATTTTTTATTTTATATTGTATATTCAGAGGGGATGCCCTTGGTGCAATTTGTAATTAATTTTTTTGACATTAATGAGAAGAAAATTTTTTATTTATGATTACTTGAATTTTGGTTAATTTTGATTTGGCTTAGCTAATTTAGTTTGGTCTGCTTTATTTAGTTGAGTGCATTCTTAATTCGATTAATTTTTTTTTGGTTATGTTCGGAGTGTTTGGGTGTATTTTTGGTTTGGTTGGTGTTGGTGTTGATTAAGGGTCAAGTTTTGACGGGCTCGAATGTGTTTAAGTGTTTAGTGTCTAAATGGTGGTGAGTTTTTTAGATTTTTAGAGCGTATATGCCTAAGTTGGAGTGCGTGTGTGCATTATGGGCAGCGGGTACTATTTGATATGAGTGCCTAAGTCTGTGGCTCCCCCTCTAGTGACTGCAGTTGGGCACATTTTTTTTTTGTCCTGCCTGGGCAATTACACGCAGGTCACAGGGCTCTTAATTCAATTGCATGCCCGGTTGGGTCCGCGTGAGTGAAGAGTTCAGGGGGCCATTGCGTGTGCTAATGTGTGCGTATAATTAATTACACGCCCTAATTAGCGGGCGCAATTAGAGCATCACTTAATCATTGTGCAGGTGACCTTTCAAATTACGCACCTGTTGGAGGGCGTGGAATCAACTTTTGGGCAGACGATGGTCGACTTACGCGCTCTAGGTGTAGCACACGATTCAAATTATGCGCTTGTGAATGGACGCGAGATTCAATTGTGCGCCTGTGTCAGGGTGCGCGATTGGCCCGCGTTCTATATAAGCTGAAAAAAACTCTCATTTTCTCCCATGCTTTCTGGTTTCTTCTCGATTCTCTGCTTCCCTGGTTCCTAGTGCCTTGATTCTCATGTTTCTGCGATATTTTGCAATCCGTCCGTCTGTTTTGAGTGCGATTTCTTCCATTTTCTTCAGTTTTTCAAGATCTTGCTTTTGAGATGGAGTCCGTGAGCAATGATCGACTTTACATGACTACTTCGGAGGTGGAGCGGATGATCGTGGGGGGGTTGGCGAGACTTCCGAGGTTCGTACCGGTGTTGATGTTGTGGTGGAGGGTGATGCTGAGGTAGCGGTTAGGGAGGATGCACCTAAGGGTGATGAGGACGAGGATGATGTTGCTCCATGTCGGGCTCCACCTTTGATGCGCATTCCATTAGAGGATTTCTTCGCGCGAGACCAGGTAGGTACCTGATGAGTAGTGAAATATGATGATATTTCACCCCTAAATACCTATATTTAGCCGTCCGATGAAGGCTATCTGATGAGATTTGCTAGATTTGAAGTGTTTCAGGTAAATACAGTCCAAGTTTCTAAAACAGCCCAAGAATCCCGAAAATAATGTCAAAACACTGCTATTTTGGGTCATTGAGAACTTAGTGCGACTTGCAGCTCAATTTGGACCTTCAAGACGTCAGATTCAGGAAATTGCTAAAACATAAAAGTTGTAGAGCTCGTCGTCAGCTTTCCAACGCTTCAAGAATCACCTCAATCCGAGTTCGGTACAAAAAATTATGAGCAAAATACCGAGGCAGTATCTGATGCAAAGCTAGGCGGGAATTCACGAAAATTACTCTTAGATGTCAATCGAGAGAGGTATTAGGGTTAGGCTATTATAAAAAGGGAAGCCACGAGTTTCTTAGGGGGATTATTATTTTTTGCAATTAGAATATTATTCATTCTTTCTTTTTAGTTTTTAGGGCTCTTCACTTTGGGAATATTTTCATCTTTTCAAGTCTTCTTCTCCTTCTTCTAGGGTTTATTCAGTGGTAGATTATTTAGGATTTGCATTATTTTCTCCGAGAAATTCATAGATTGTATTTAGGAAAACAATTGCAAATATCTTTTGGAAGAAATAAAAGAGGAATGACTTTGAAAGAAAAGGAGATCAAACACCAAAGATGAATCAAGAGATCGGGAAGATGCGATCCCCAGATAAGTACCCATGTTTATGATTAATACTGCGGTCTGTTATTGGTATCATGGAACCGTTTTGCTCAAAGTTTGTGTGATTGAAAATATTTTAAATGCTTTGTTATGACCGTTGATTGCGCGTATCAATCTGTAATCGCTAGATCCGGACTGCAGGTGATCTAGTAGAAGCGATTATGTTGATTGTCGTGATCTAAATATCATGAGATACGCTTATGCTTTTTACATGACTCATACCGCAATGTTATGAGTCATTGTTTTTAGATAGGGTATCTGGGATTGATGATCATATTTTATTTCAAGTCATTTTTCTAGATGAATGATGGTGTGAATGATGATTTAATGAATGGGGTTTTAATGATAGAAAAGGTGCGAATCGGGGTAGCATATTCCTTGATCTCATTTTAATATTGTTCGAGATTTATCGGTAATTAATTGTTTAGATTAATTTATTTTTACGCATTTAGGAAAAGTCGTTAAGTTTTGGTAAAATTGAATCGCCTTTGGTACTTCCTTAGGGATGTTTTTAAAATCTCTAAAGAATTAATTAAAAATTCACGCTTGGGTTCGACACTTCTTTGCCATAACCGCAATAGATCTTGTGCACTGCAAGGGTTACATTCTAAATCGATCAAGTTTTTAGGCGCCGGGAAATCGAAATTTTGATTAATTCGGATAGGAATTTTTCTGCTTGAGTGTTTAAAAAAGATAAAAATAAAAAAAAATAATAATTATTAAAATTTATTTCCCTTATTTTTCTCTTTGATAAGATTTTGTGGAGTCTTTTTAGGAAGTTTAGATTTTTAGGATACCTTCCTTAGGAAATTTAGGAAGTAGAGATTTTTAGGACTTCTTATTTTAGATTTGGTAGGACTCTTTTTCCTTATTTTCCTCTTTTAGATATTTTTAGGATTTTCTAAATTTAGTCATTAACTTTTGTGGGACTTTTGTTTTAGGATTTTTAGGAATCTTTCATTCTTCTCCTTATTTTTCTCTTTTAGGAAAGATTTTATAGGATTTTCAATTTTAATTTTTAATTTTCGAATTTAATAAAAAAAAAAAAAAAAAATTAAAATTAAAAAAAAAATTTAAAAATTTAATTCGAATTTAAAAAAAAAAAAAAAAAAAAAAAAAAAAAGAAAAAATTTAATTCGAATTTTAATTTTAATTTGAATTTAAAAAAAAAAAAAAAAAAAATTTTTTTTTTAATTTAAATTCGAATTTTAATTTTAATTTGAATTTAAAAAAAAAAAAAAAAAAAAAAAAATTTAATTAATTAATTAATTAATTTAAATTTTAATTTTAATTTTAATTTGAATAAAAAAAAATTAATTTAAATTTGAATTTTAATTAAAAAAAAAAAAAAAAAAAAAAGAAGAAATCTTTCCTGCTGATATTGGCTACTGTTTATCATCTTTGTTTAAATCGTTTGAAGCAGAATTTTGTGGGTTTGTTGTGGATTCTTCAACCCTGTTTGTGAGTGTTGGTGTATGAGCTTTACTCGTTCTCATCACCCACATCTCGCCACCGCTTAATCTTGAGATCGAAAGAGCTTGTAGAGAGAATCAAGAGTCCAGAGGAATCAATATCAACAAGAGACCATGGCGGACATCAAAGGCAAGAGAGAGATGAGAATAACAACAATGGGAATGTCAATAATGGAAATAATAGAACAATAATTTTGATGAGGGCCCTAGAACATCGGAGTATTATAACGATCCCGGTTTTACGAGGATCGAGAATGTATTATGCATGCTCCCATTCCAGGGGAACCACTATGAATTCAAATCAAGAATGATTCAAATGCTACCAATTTTCCATGGGTTAGCAAATGAAAATCCACGCTCACTTAAATGAATTCACCGTATGCAAAATGTTCGAGTCCACAATGTCACCGATGAGATAGCTTCACTCTTTCCGCTCTTTAAGAGATAAGGCAAAAACATGGTTCTATTCTTAGAACCACAATCTATTCGAGTTGGGCGAAATGATCGCCGCCTTAAAAATATTTTCCCATGACTAAGGCCACTGAATTGCGTCAGAAGATGCAGTTCTTTTCCCAACAACCTACAGAAACATTCCATGAATGTTGGGAACGTTATAAGGAATTGATCAGAAGTTGCCCAAAACATCAAGTTCCAAGGGGGCAACAAGCCCAAAGTTGTTACAATGGACTCTTTCCTGAAGAGAGACGCATGGTTGATGCATCTTGTGGTGGATCTTGTGCCACAAAAGAAGCTGACGAATTGTGGGCATTGTTTGAAAAGTTATATCAAACTTCGATACAAAGTGAGACACTGGGGCGAACCAACTTGAACCTGGCACCTAAATCTCATGTGTTGACAAAAGACGGATTGTACGATGTCAACAATAATGCCTCAGATCTCTCAACAAAGTTTGACATGCTGTCCAAACAGATGAACATGTTGTTAGCTGCTACCAAGCAAGCTAAAGCTCCTGTCACCCCCACAGTGTGTTCAATTTGTGACCACCCAGGTCATATGGCTAATGAGTGCCCTACTACCTTGTCATTCTTCCCTGATGAACCTAATCCTCAAGAGCAGGTAAATGTGACTCAATCTTATCAGCGGCAGGGTAGAAACATGTACTCCAATACCTACAATCCGGAATGGAAAAATCACCCCAACTTAGGATGGGGTGAATCGAACCAAACTGGCCAGGTAAACCAGCAACATAGAGCCAACACAATGGGTGGACAACAACCTTTTCAACCAAATTTTCAACACAATTTTCGTCCACAACAGAATTTCCAGCAGAATTCTAATTTCCAACAGAATTCCAATTTCCAATGATCGTTCAGATTATCATCCAAATTCTGACTACCGAAAAAATCAGAATTTCAATCAGAATCTTAATCAATCTCATGCCAGTACTTCGAAAGATTCTGATCTGGAAGAAAAGCTTATGCGAAGCATGCAATCTTTTCAGCAGATGATAATGGACCAAGTCAGTCAATTGGCCAATCAACTGAGTCAGCGAGAGGAAGGTAGGCTCCCCAGCCAACCCATCAATAATCCTCGAGGCCACATCTCAAGGCAGACCATCGAATAGTCAACAGCTTGAAAGTCAAGCATTACGGTCGAGAAGTGGACGAGAGGTTCATAATCAAGTGGAAATGCCTGTAGAAGCTGATGAAGAAAGAGAAGCAATAGAGGAAAAAGAATCAGAGAAAAGAAAGGAGAAAGGAAAAGGAAAAGAGAAAGAAAGAGACAAAGAGCCAGAGATAAGAAAAGTGCAAGAGCAAGGAAGAGAGAAAGGAAAAGAAAAGTAATAGAGGAAGAGTTTCCTTCAACCGTCCAACAAGGACGTGAAAAAGAATCGGAATGGAATCGCACCTTATGTCCCAAAGGCACCATTCCCTCAATGCCTAACTCCTCCATCTAGAATGGGAAAGGACCGACAAAATGGAAGAAATTTTGAAACATTCAAGCAAGTAAAGATAAATCTTCCATTACTTGAAACAATCAAACAAGTCCTCGAGTACGCCAAGTTTTTCAAAGATTTGTGCACTTTCGGAAGAGAAAGGCACGTACTCACGCTTTCAAAGAAAGTGTTCTAACAAATCAAGTCGGTTCGATATTGCGATTGGAAACCCACGCTGAAAGACCCCGAGTCCCAAGCATTCCATGTGTCATTGGTGGGCAACCAATTGGAAAGGCGTTATTGGATTTGGGAGCAAGTGTTAATCGATCCCATACTCAATGTACGAAACTTCGGATTGGGTGAATTGAAACCCACGACGGTCCACACTCCAATGGCGAGATAGATCGGAAAGAAGACCGAGGGTGTTATCGAGGATGTTTTGGTTGGAATAGACAAGTTTGTCTTTCCAAAGGGACTTCGTTGTCTTAGACATGGAACCACCGCGAAATCAATCAATCAAGTCCCAATTATTCTTGGACGCCCGCTTTCGCCATCGCCAACGCTTGCATTAATTGTCGACAGAGTCATGGACGTTTCTTTTTGGAAACATGAAAGTCGCTTAACATATTCCATGCGATGAACCATTTCCTAATGAGGATGAGGTCGAATGTTTTTACATCGATCGGATGGAAGTGGTGGATGAAGCATTACCATCAATGCTCACCAAAGAGGAATTTGAAACGTTAGCCATCTATGAGGACAAAGGGCTTGAAAGGAAGCGAAGAAAAAGTCAAATTCATCATGTCAAGATGATAACTTATGTGAAGTTGTGACTAAGGTAGAACCACTACCTACTGAGGTAAAGGATGTGCTGACTCCATCAATTGAGCAGCCACCAACTGTGGAATTGAAACAATTGCCTGAGTCCCTCAAATATGCTTTTCTGGGACCTCGAGAAACACTTCCAGTGATAATTTCATCCACATTATCGGAAGAACAAGAGAATGATTTGTTGAAGGTGCTGAAAGAGCACAAGGAGGCCATCGGATGGACCTTAGCTGATCTCAAGGGGATTGACCCATCAGTATGTATGCATAAAATACATCTGGAGGATGAGAGTAAACCATCGAGGGAACCACAGAGGCGACTTAATCCGAACATGCAAGAAGTCGTTTTAAAGGAAATCATTAAACTCCTCGATGCTGGAATCATCTATCCGATCTCTGATAGTGAATGGGTTAGTCCAGTACAAATCGTTCCGAAAAAGTCTGGAATTACAGTGAAAGAAACTACGGAGGGAGAATTGGTGCCCACTCGTGAAACTACTGGATGGCGTGTGTGCATTGATTATCGAAAATTGAACACAGCCACCAGAAAAGATCATTTTCCCCTTCCGTTCATTGATCAAATTCTTGAGAAGTTAGCTGGGCAAGAGTTTTATTGCTTTCTTGATGGTTATTCGGGATACAATCAAGTGCCCGTTTTTTCCAGCTGATCAAGAGAAGACAACATTCACGTGTCCATATGGTACGCTTTGCATATCGAAGGATGCCATTCGACATGTAATGCTCCGCCACGCTTCAACGATGTATGTTGGCCATATTCTGGACATGATCGACAAATTCATCAAGTCTTCATGGACGACTTCTCGGTTTTGGAAAACATTTAATTCTTGTTTGAATCATCTTTCTGTGTTGCAACGTTGTGTAGATTCCAAACTTGTTCTCAGCTGGGAAAAGAGCCATTTTATGGTTCAACAAGGAATTGTGTTGGGGCATATTGTTTCAACGAAAGGAATTGAAGTTGATAAGGCAAAGGTCGACTTAATTGCAAATTTACCACCTCCTAAAAGTGTTCGACAAATTCGAGCATTTTTGGGGCATGCGGGATTTTATAGAAGATTCATTAAGGATTTTAGCAAGGTGGCTAAACCATTGTGCACTTTGCTTGGCAAAGATGTTCCTTTTGATTTTGATGAGGATTGCATAAAGGCATTCCTAAAATTGCGTGAACTCTTATCAAATGCACCAATAATCCAACCAATCGATTATTCTTTACCATTCGAACTCATGTGTGATGCATCCGATTATGCGATCGAGTCTTAGGGCAAAGGGTGAATAAATTACCTCACGTAATTTATTATGCTAGCAAGACATTAATTGATGCCCAACTGAATTACACCACCACCGAGAAGGAATTATTAGCTGTGGTGTATGCTCTGGACAAATTCCGTTCCTATTTGCTTGGATCGAAAATAGTGGTCTTTTCAGACCACTCTGCTTTGAAATATCTTTTAGCAAAGAAGGATGCGAAACCAAGGCTGATCCGTTGGATCCTGCTTCTCCAGGAATTCAACTTTGAGATTAAAGATAAAAAGGGGGTTGAGAACGTTGTGGCTGATCATCTGTCTAGAATTCTGCCTGAAGAATCATCTATACCTGAGACCATCCGTGACACATTTCCGGATGAACATTTGATGGCAATTGATGTAGCTGGTGCAAAAGTTCCGTGGTTTGCTAACATCGTGAATTATCTGGTCACTGGCAGAATTCCCACTGAGTGGGGTAAGAATGATAAGAATCTCTTTTTCTCCCAAATAAAATACTATTTCTGGGATGAACCATATTTGTTTAAATTCTGCTCGGATCAGATCATTAGGAGATGCGTGCCAGAAGACGAGCAACTAAGCGTCCTAAATTTTTGCCATGCTGGGGCCTGTGGAGGCCATTTCGGAGGACAGAAGACCGCACAGAAAATCCTTCAAAGCGGATTCTACTGGCCCTCAATCTTTCGTGACGCTGCTCAATACTGCAAGGAATGCCAACGGTGTCAACAGCTTGGCAATATTTCACGACGAAATATGATGCCCCTTAATCCAATTCTGATTGTTGAAATTTTTGATGTTTGGGGGATTGACTTTATGGGTCCTTTTCCACCATCCTTTGGGTATTCATATATTCTGGTGGCTGTTGACTATGTCTCCAAATGGATTGAAGCTGTGGCAACCCGATCAAATGATCACAAGGTTGTGGTCAAATTTCTGAGAGAACATGTGTTTAACCGATTCGGGATCCCAAGAGCAATCATCAGTGATGGCGGTTCGCATTTTTGCAATAGCCATTTTGCCACTTTAATGAAGAAGTACGACGTCACTCACAAAGTCGCTACACTGCACATCCACGTAGACTAGTGGTCGTGGAAGTGTCTAACCGGGAAATCAAGCGAATTCTAGAAAAGACGGTACGACCGGATAGAAGAGATTGGTCAAACCGGCTATCTGATGCTTTGTGGGCCTATCGCGCATTCAAGACACCGATAATGTCTCCTTCGTAATTGTCTACGGAAGGCATGTCATCTTCCGTCAATTGGAGCATAAGGCATTCTGGCCGACCAAACTATTTAATTTCGATATGCAAGCGTAGGTCGAATCAAGGTTACAATTGAGTGAATTAGAAGAGTTACGCCACGATGCATATGAAAATTCAAAGATGTACAAGGAAAGGTACAAAAGTTGCACGATCAATTAATTTCTAAGGAGTTTCATGTTGGCCAAAAGTTTGGTTATTCAATTCGACTTAAGCTTCATCCCGGGAAATTGAAATCTAGATGGAAGGCCCGTTCAAAGTTGTTTCCATTAGTGAGCACTGCAATTGAAATTCAAAGCCTTCGTGACAATCGAAGTTTTCAAAGTGAATGGGCAAAGACTCAAACCAATGTTTGAGCCGATGACCCAGTTTAAGATTGAGGCGATGCACCTTAGTGATCCAGATTCTTGATCAATGAAGAGGTCGAGCTGTCGACACTTAAACTCGCCGCTCTCGGGAGGCAACCCAAAGGTGTTTTATTTAGGAGTTGGACACAGTTTAGTTTAGGATTTAGGATTTATTTCTTTTCGTATGTTTAGTTCTAGAATATTAGTTTTAGTTTAGTTTAGGTTATTTTTAATTTCCAAATTAGTGTAGCCACATTACCTTCAATCTATTTTTGGTCATGTTCTAATTTGATGCCCATATTCTCTGCACCTGATCTTTGTGTTGAGGTACTTGTCAACAGGTTTGGGGGTGCCTACTTATTTCAAACAATGAGGACATTGTCATTTTTAGGTTTGGGGGTATGTATGATTATCTATCTTTCATCACTTATTTTTGATTTTCTTTGAAAAAAAAAAAAAAAAAAAAAATTTATTTATTTGGAACCATCATACATGATTTACTTTGCAATAGTTTTCAAACTTTAGTTGATGATGCATGTGAATTTAATTTTGAGAATATTGATGTCATATTTTGAATACTTGTATCTAAGATGATGAAGCTTAATGTGATAATTTGTGGATGACTGAAATTCATGTGCTTAGAATTTATGCACTTATACCAACCTAAGACTTAGAAATCGATGATCTATTTTGAACGTTGAAGCTTAGGAACTTAGTGGAGACTTAACCCGATAGCTTTAGAGCTAATTTCCGTCATTGATGAGTGAATATATAAACTCAGTTTTCTTTGAATCATTATTTTGCATAATCTCATACATTTTATTTTGGCTTGTGACTTTGCATGATATCAAATTCATATTATTGTGTTAGAACGTCATCAGTATATCTACTCAAGACAAATAGGCAAGGTTACCATCTTTTAAGGAAATGATTGAAGGCCATCTTTGGCTCGTTTGTGCTTAAAATGCCCCACCTCATATAAATTTATCCTTCTAGTTCCCCTTTGAGCCTATAGAAAAATTTACCCTTATACATTCTTTGATAAGCCACGTTAACTTTAACCCTTCACAATTTCTGAAAATTTAGCTTTACCCTTCTTATTTCTGAGAAATTAGGAACGAGGGATGAAAATGAGCGAAAAGAGAGTAAGTGGAGAGATAATGAGTTATGGTGTTCTTGAGAGTGTATGGCAAATATAAAAGAAAAAAAGGGAGAGAAAAAAAAAAAAAAAAAAAAAAAGGAATGAAAAATGAGGTGCTTCAAGAAAAGGAAATTCAAAAGAGAAGAAAGAATGAGAAAAAGAAAATATTGAAAAAAAAAAAAATGGTGAGAAATTAGAAAAGAAAAAAAAAGAAAAGAAGAGAAATAAAAAAAAAATAAAATAAAAAAAATCAGAAGTTAGTTCCTTTTCCAATTTCTCAGAAATTTTGAATCACAATTCCCTTTCTTTCTTACCTGAGCCCCATTACAACCCTACAAAAGACCTTCATGATCCGATCTTGCATTGGTAACTGTCTTGTGGAGAGTCAATATATAATACTTATGACACTTGATATGACATGCTTAGGATATACAAGTATCTGTTCTTATGAGATTTATTTTTGTTCATTGATTGCATCGTGTTTCATTTATCATGTGAGACCTTTTTATTTGCTTTGTATTGATCTCTCACATGTGTGCGAAAACTTACCAATCATCGGAGTGATTTTATTTTGAGAGTATACCTAAAGTGAGGATTGAGTCAAGACAACAGATCCGATGATTTCCCGTTTGGACTAGTTCTGAGATGGATGAATCTTGGTTTTGGTATGCACACACTACACGTTTAAGCATGAATGGATGAGTTATCTAACGATTTGGAGCATTAGACTAATTTGAATGGATATTGGTATGATTAGTGTAACATTGTTATTTAAAATTGAGAATTTGCATGTTGAATTGATTATTGATTTTGAGCTTTGAAGTTAAATATATGTTATAAAAATCAGATTTTGAAAACTCAATTTTACCGATGGTTTGAAATTTTTGGAAGTTTGTGGGTAACTTCACTGCAAACCCTCAGGAGACACAACTCCTCCACTAGGGATCACCTAGGGGTTTAAAGGCTTGTTGCACATGCTAAGTGCAATCGTGTTCCCTACGAAAGTGGCATTTAAATTTTAGGATGTTAGTTTGATTTGCTTTATATTTCTATCATTCTCTTTGCTCGAGGACTAGCAAAGTGTAGGTTTGGGGGTGTGATGAGTAGTGAAATATGATGATATTTCACCCCTAAATACCTATATTTAGCTCCGATGAAGGCTATCGATGAGATTTGCTAGATTTGAAGTGTTTGTAAATCTGGTCCAAGTTTCTAAAACAGCCCAAGAATCCCGAAAATAATGTCAAAACACTGCTATTTTGGGTCATTGAGAACTTAGTGCGACTTGCAGCTCAATTTGGACCTTCAAGACGTCAGATTCAGGAAATTGCTAAAACATAAAAGTTGTAGAGCTCGTCGTCAGCTTTCCAACGCTTCAAGAATCACCTCAATCCGAGTTCGGTACAGAAAATTATGAGCAAAATACCGAGGCAGTATCTGATGCAAAGCTAGGCAGGAATTCACGAAAATTACTCTTAGATGTCAATCGAGAGAGGTATTAGGTTAGGCTATTATAAAAGGAAGCCACGAGTTTCTTAGGGGATTATTATTTTTGCAATTAGAATATTATTCATTCTTTCTTTTTAGTTTTAGGGCTCTTCACTTTGGGGAATATTTTCTTCATCTTTTCAAGTCTTCTTCTCTCCTTCTTCTAGGGTTTATTCGTGGTAGATTGTACCTAGGATTTGCATTATTTTCTCGAGAAATTCATAGATTGTATTTAGGAAAAACAATTGCAAATATCTTTTGGAAGAAATAAAGAGGAATGACTTTGAAAAAAAGGAGATCAAACACCAAAGATGAGCTAAATCGATAGATCGGGAAGATCGATCCCCAGATAAGTACCCATGTTTATGATTAATACCATGATCTATTATTGTTATCATGGAATCGTTTTGCTGAAAGTTTGTTTGATTGAAAATATTTTAAATGCTTTGTTATGTCCGTTGATTGCGCGTATCAACGGCCGTAATCGCTAGATCTGGAACTGCAGGCTGATCTAGGCTGCAGAGCGATTATGTCTTGATTGTCGTGATCTAAATATCATGAGATACGCTATGCTTTTTACATGACTCATACCGCAATGTTAGGCTGAGTCATTGTTTTTAGATAGGGTATGCCGGATTGATGATCATATTTTATTTCAAGTCATTTTTCTAGATGAATGATGGTGTGAATGATGATTTAATGAAACTGTGGGTTTTAATGATAGAAAAGGGGTACGAATCTGGGGTAGCATATTCCTTGATCTCATTTTAATATTGTTCGTAGATTTATCAGTAATTAATTGTTTAGATTAATTTATTTTTCTGCATTTAGGAAAAGTGCGTTAAGTTTTTGGTAAAATTGAATCTGCCCTTTGGTACTTCCTTAGGGATGTTTTTAAAATCTCTAAAAGAATTAATTAAAAATTCACGTTTCCCTGTGGGTTCGACACCCCTGTTCTTGCCATACTGCAATAGATCTTGTGCACTTGCAAGGGTTACATTCTAAATCGATCAGTACCTATGAGCAAGAGTCTTCTTAAGCATTTTGATTATGACATAGATTCATAGGATCTGGAAGCCCTCTTTCTTTATGTCGAACCTGCATCTAGTGTAGTGTGTGCATTCATGCATCATCTTTTATCTAGTTCTAGGCCATATTTATTTTTATTGTTATGTCTTAGTTTTTCATGTTTTATGTGTTTTATTGTAGACTGTCATCGTGGGTTGTGATCATCGTATGTTTTATTGCTTTATCTTAGTAGCATTAGGTTTACTTATTGCTTGTAGTTCTTGTTAGTCTTAGCGTAGTCATAGGTGCTGGTCTTATTTTACCTCTTCTCATTTTTCATTATTTGTTAGGAGCCCCCGGTGGTGGCCATCAGCAATGTGTGGTCGGAGTCCCATGCTTGGTACTGTGCCTTGCCTGAGTTTCAGCGGGCACGGTCGGTATCTTTCAGCTTAAGGCCGATTCTGGAGTTGGAGCCCTTCCAGGTCGACCGGGGTCTGATCGGGGCGTTCTTGGAGAGGTGAAGGGAGGAGCAACAGGTGCTGCTTTTCCCAATTGGGATGTTGCTACCGACCCTCGAGGACTAGGTCCGCATCACCGGACTCAGATTCGAGGGAGAGCCGGTGACCGGTCAAATGGAGGGGGACTAGCTGGCGGTATGCGAGGAGATTCTTGGGATCTCATATCATTTCAGTGGATCCGGATCAGGAGTGGTCTGTGTCACCTGGTTCATTGATTCGTTCGCTAGTGGATTTGTCCCTTCGAGACGTCACTCGGAGCAGAGGGTGGTATTTTAGGCACATTGTGAGGTGATGACACGCCGAGAACTTGTGATGGAGACAAGGGTGAAAGCAGATCGAGTGCTCCAGGAGTTCTTGATGAACTTATTTGGCGCGGTCCTATTTTCTTCTTCGAACCGAGGGTGCATCACCGGGTTGTTTCTGATGCTTCTCAGGGATTTGAACCGAGTCCCCACCTACGCCTGGGGCGCGGCGGCATTGGCACACCTCTACGAGCAGTTGTACCGTAGAGGGAGAGGTGTCACCACCATCGGAGGTTTTCTCCCCTTCCTTCAGGTGAGTCTTGGTTAATTGTTAGCTTCTACATTGTCTTAGTTGCCTTGTCTTTCATTTTAGTAATAGTTTTGTGTTCTTCCAGTTTTGGGCCGTCGCCAGTCTTGGGACTTGCAGACTGCGCGAGGTCTCTTCAAGGACATGCATGCAGGGCAGGTGCGTGTTATCTATGTTGTTAACATCTTAGTTTTTTAGGTTTTGGGATTTACTGATGATTATTTCATTTGTTTTCGGCTATAGGTGATTTGAAGGTCCTATGCAGTCGGGGAGGATGTCGAGCAGCCAGTGATACAATCTAGCCGACCCTTCTTTGATGTGGACATTTGGGTCCATTACTTTGAGAAGGTGGAGCGTATCCACCTTTCTCGTGTAGTTCGTCAACTGGGCCTCCCTCAGGGAGTCTCCTCAGAGATTCACCATCGGGTGGCGAAGAGGATGACTGGCTCCCTTGGTCGGGACTTTGCATCCAGGATGAGGGCTCAACTCGATGATTTTAGATTTGGGGTGTAGATACCCAAATTTTGTCCTCTCGGAATATACAAACCTATTTGGTCAACCTTTGACCTTGCCCACCTCTTTCAGAAAGGACTCATCTTCTCTGAATGTCTTAAAACCCTAATACAGGGACTATATACTAAAACAATATCATATAGTCAAAGCACAAGCTGAAACAATAGCCTTGTGGTCCAGACCCAAGTTAGCCCAGAGAAAGCCCCGAATTACGCGCCCACATAAGTGCTCGCAATTCGATTGTACACCCCATAGCTGGCGTGCAATTGGTCCCATTTGGACTAGGATTGTCCCTCCTGTGGGTCGCCTTAGGAGTGGATTACGCACCCTACAGAGCGCGCAATTCAATTGCATGCCCCGTCACTGGCGCACAATCGGTCCAACATGGACCACTCCTTAACCTTCTGGAGGCTGCCTTAAGACTTGATTGCGCACCCACACCAGCAAGCACAATCGATCGTGCACGCTGTACATGGTGCACAATTAGTTCTAATTAGATTAGAACTGGGACACCCGGCTGAGCCAATCAGCCGGTCACTCACAGAGTCGGTCACCGACTCAAAGTGATTAAGCGCCCGAGATTGGGCGCGTAATTGGGTTTGACCGACTAATTGTGCATCTCCCATAGGGAGCGTAATTACCCGAGTATCTATAAATAGACCCCCTACCCCATACATCAAGACATCAAGCAATCGAGTTTTCGAGTTCCCCTCTTCCGAGCTTAGGGATTTCGAGATTCTCTTCGGCGCTTAGCTTCAGATAATTTCTTTTCTAGTTCTTAAGTTCTAGCTTTTACTCCTTAATTTCTAGTCTTAGATCATAGGTTTTGATTTCAGTTCTTAAATTCTAGTTCTTAATCTCTGGTTCTTAGCTTCTAGAACCAGTACTTAGTTTTTAATCCTTAAATTTCCTTTCTAGATTTCAGTTCCAGTTTTAAATTCTAGTTCTCTTCCTAAGTTCTAGTTCTAGTTTTTCTAGTTCTTAATCTCTTAATTTCTATATCTTCGATTTCAACTCTTAATTTTTAACTTCAAATTCTTAGTTTTCTTATCACTGGTTCTAGGTCTTAATTCCTAGAACCAGTTCTTAATTTTAGTCTTTGAATTTTTTGGACCTAGTCCTTAATCTCTAGAACCAGTTCTTAGTCTCTAATTAATCTAGATCGCAGCCTTTTTTTTTTTTTTTTTAAATTTTAGTTTTAATCTCTTCTAGTTTATAATTCTTTAGTTCTAATCTTGATCTTAAAAATCCTTTAATTTTAATTTTCAAAGCCTTAACTTTCCAATATAAAAATCAGTTCTTCAATTTGTACTATTTTTAATGACCTTAGCCAACCCATTTGCTCAAGGGAGCTTGTGCAGGGCACCTGGGAATGGGGCCAATCCTCCTTAGCATAGCGGGCCAAACCTCCCTTTTTTTTTTTTTTTTTTTTTCAGATTTCTAGTAAAAGTAGGATATTTGAAATAATTAGACTTCTAATAGACTTAAGATATCTAAGTTAATTTGACTTCTAATAGGCTTAGGATATCTAAGTTAATTAGACTTCTAATAGAATCAAGATATTTAAGTTAATTAGACTCCTAGTAAAAAAATATGATATTTAAAATAATTAGACTTTTAATAGAATTAGGACGCTTAAGTTAATTAGAGTTCTAATAGAAATAGGATACTTGAATCGATTTGACTTTTAGTATAAATAGGAAACTTAAGATAATCTGATTCCTAGTGGAATTAGGAGACTAATTCCAATTAGACTTTTAACAAGATTAGGACTCTTAAGTTAGTCAAACTCCTAGTAATATTAGCACTTTTAGATCAATTAAAAACTCCTAGTAGGATCAGGAGACTAGTTTAATGAAACTTTTAGAATAACTAAAAGATTAGATTAATTAGACTCTCGGTAAGACTAGGAAAACTAAAGAAATTAGACTTAGAGCAGGATAGGAAAACTATACAAACTAAACTTCTAGGTGACCCAGTGTTGCTGACGTCAGCAGACCGATGATTCAGTAAAAAAGTGAAACCCACACCCCGAAAGACGTGATCAATGACGTGTTGCAGCGTCGATAAAAATTTGCAGCTGATGATCACAACGAACCAGGTATTTTCTTTTTAGAATTTACCGTTTTATTTTTATATTTTAATTTACCATTCATCGTCTTCGACCAAAGTCCACATAGACCAAATTGGGCCACTCTTTCCAGGGACCGAAAGGAACCCAGAAAAAAGCGCGTACCAACATGGGGGGACCAGGGTGATGGGAGCATACGATGAGGCCGACGCCCGGGAGTTCATGAGATGATTCCAAGAGCTTGGTGGTGGCCGGCTCTTCAAACGTCCCTTTCACGGGAGTGACTCTTTTGCCGGCGTCGGTCCTGAGTCGGCCTCGACATTGAGGGAGAGGTCAGCCACATTAGAGCAGGGCCACCTGGGTGCGGGCATTCACAGAACGTTGGATGCCCTCCATAGGGCGATAGAGCAGACGGGATGTGCTCCTCATCTTGATGAGGAGATGTTACGCTCCCTGACGACCTCAGTCTTCCAGAGCAGGGTAGCAGAGGACGAGCTGAGGGTTTCTGGAGAAACTGATCGAACGAAATGAAATCTGATTGATCGATTTGTGAAACCAATCGATTGGTTTGAAAACCGATCGGTCAATTTTGATTGTGCTTACTGATACTATCTCGGTATTTTAGCCATAACTATTTACTCCGAACTCCAATTGATATAATTCTTATGGCGTTGGAAAGAGGACAACGAGCTCTACAACTTTTATGATTGAAAAACTCATGAATCTAAAGTTTTAAAGGTAAAAAATTAGGAGGAATGTTGCATCAAATTCTATATTAGCACGAACTTATCCGTTTCTGCCTTATTTTGAGAAAACACTTAAATATATCTAAATTATTAGCGGTTAGATTTAATCTATGATGCAGCTTTGTGTGCTTGTGATATAGATTGAGGGTGGGAAGCCATCGATAGGACTTTACTTGGCTTCGCACAACTTCAAGTTTGAGGTAGGGGAACTTCAACACAAATTTACATATTTGACTTTGATTCATAAGTTCTTTGATATGATTTCATGAAAAATGTTAAGTTTGATTGTATATGAACTAGCGTGTAAATTCTTTGAAACTATAACTGGAATTTTTTATTTGCTTTAACTGCATTTGAAAAATGTGAATTCGTGACGCTTTGAAAAATGTGAATTCATGACGTTTTGAAATATGTGAATTTGTGACGCATTAGAAAGATGTGAAATGTCGATTAATTCGACACTTGGACTTTGACATGGAACTTGCATTGCGAATCCTTTGGATTCTTTAATTGCATCCCTTGGAGCTGGTACGGCGGCATAATCCGTACATGCATTCATACATACACTACATATGCATCCCTTGGAACATCATTCATCCCTTGGACATCATGCATCCCTTGGACAATCATTGAAACTTGAACACCCTTGGATACATGTGGCACCCTTGGGAATATTGAGACACCCTTGGATACATTTTGACACCCTTGGAAACATCGAGACACCCTTGAAAATGTTGAGACACCCTTGGACACGCTTGTATTATTTTGGTTGCAAACTCGACATTATTTGCAAATTCGCTTGAACTTGGACACCCTTGGGCACTTCTGACTGTTTAATATGTACCTTTATACATATGGTTTTAATGAAAACTTTGTTTTGAAAGTAAAAGCTTTGAAAGGAAAGAAAATGATAAATGCTTTGAAACTCAATTTTGAAAGATAGTTTTAGCTCTTGTCATTGAATCTATGCTTTCTGATGATAAAAATGTAAATTGTTATTGAATGTCCTCTACTGAGCTTAGATGTTGGCTCACCCCTACTATACATCACAGGTATAGGTTTGAGGAAGGCTCAGACTATATACTTGAAGAAAAGGAGCTTCCATCAAAGGATTTGTACTATGTTCTGGGATCGTAGAATTAGTATATTATGGATTTGGTAAGTTAAGGCTTGGTACCTTGTACTCGTATGTACCTTTTGTATACCACTTTTTTGTGATGGTTGGCCATCACCAGTGGTTTAGTTTATTTCTTTTGAGATTACTTGTTCTCTATATTGAAATGGAGATTTGATTTAGTTCTATCATATGTATATATGCTTTGATTTTTGAGCTTATTGGTGGATGTACCAAGCTTTTTGTATCAGATTGTGACCTACGATCTAGTGGTCTAGATTTTCCCATTAAGTTTAAGAAAAAAATATATATATATCACAGAAAGTTCAGGTTGGGAAAATTTAGGCTATCACATTTTTATATATAAAAAGATCTTTTTTTTTTGTTCAGATGTACTTGGGTCCGTTCTTTTGTTTTACCTTTCGTAGTGTAGCCGTCGGCTTTTGGCGCCGTCATCTATTATTGGGACTTGGATGCTCTTTGAGTTGGCCCAGTAATAGTTGAAGGTTGCTTTGTATCTGCACATAAAAATAAAATTGTTAGTAATTTTATTTTCCCCCTCGCTGATTGACAATGGGGGAGGTGTCTAAGACCGAAGTCTGGTAGTAAAGGATGGATCATTATATAATTTTTTTTTTAAAATTTAAAGAAAAGAAATAGTGCAATAGGGAAAGCAAATAACTAAAAGAAAATTCTAAAAAAAATGTCCCAGTGTAGGAGCGTGATGGACTAGGCAGTGTGGTATCTTTAGCGATCTTCCTGAGGTGATGACTTCGTCATCCATCTATGAACAAGCAGGGGTCTCAAGGTGACTCCTTTTTCGAAATAAAAATGCCCCAGTGTCTAGGTGTGATGGAGCTTTTCTGATTCTTGTGAACACTTAGGCCTATGAGGAGCCATGTGCGTTTGATGAGTTAGTGTCGAGAAGATTCCTTGATACTGTCACTAAACTGGGGGAGGTCATTTAGTCATATCAGTCGTATACTGGGGTTCTACCTTCGACAGTGATTATCCTATCCCATAGCCAGTATTAGGGGGTGTGTAATAGATAATAAGTGGTTGCATCAGTCGCCATCCACGAGTTTTTCGTTTCATTTTTGGGGATATCTTAGAAGGGTTGTGACTGTCCAAAAATAGAAATTAAGGATGAAAAGGGGGATAAGGCTCAATGACATGGGGATTAGTTTGTACTTGACAACTTCTAAAAGGGATAGGTAGCAATCTTTCTCTCAGGTGGTATGGGGTGCCATGATTGAGCTCTTCGACATGCTTCGACACTATCAAAATCTCATATTCTCTGGTTAGCAGGAGTTTATCCTCCTCCTGCCACCTTACAATGATATCTAGTAGTATCGGGACACTAGGGATGCCCTCGTAATTTGCTTATGCTTCCCTAGGCTCGTTGACTTGTTCACCCGTCGTATTGCTCTCACTCAAGTATGTATGTGTATATATATATATATATATCTCTTTTTGAAAGCAACCTCCTGACGTAAGAATGATGAGTTTTGATTGAGCCTAACATCTTCATTTTTTTTGTGCTCTAACATCTCCTCCAATGGCAGGAGAAAGGGGTGAGAATCGAATGTTACTTATACTTTTGGAAGGGGTCAAGTGTTCCACTAGTCCTTTTGATCAGCTTGCCCGAATGAGAAGGCGGGCAGTGAGTCGAAAGCCTTCAAGGATATCATAGGAAATTAAGGCGTACGACCAATGAATGAGTCTCGATGACTACGAGGGTGGTAGATATAGGTATCTGACTATGGGATATGATGATCACGATGTTAAGGATAGTATTTCCTGAGGTATATGGCATTCCACAGATTAGGGAGTTCTTCCCCGTCCTAGTTCACCAGCTTGTATGCATTCCCTGGGTATGCGGCTGCTATAACATATGGCCCCTCCCAGTTCGGTTTCAGTTTTTCTTTTGGATGAGCGTGCTTGGAAGGCATGATTTTCTTCAAGACTAATTCTCCAATTTCAAAATTTTGCTCAAGGAATTTCTTATCATAGGCTCTGGCCATCCTCCTCTGGTATACTTGAGCATGATCGGCTGCCCTTAGACGTGTCTCATCGAGTTTTTCTAGCTCAGCGAGCAGGGCAACTCTCCTTTTATCTAAGAATAGCTCATCATAGAGTTGGATCCGTAGGGATGGTACTCGTATTTTGTAGGGTAGGAATGCTTCCATCCCATATGTGAGGAGGTAAGGAGTTTGGCCAGTGGCCTTACAAATAGAAGTCCTATAGGCCTAGAGTGCTTTTGGTAATCGTTCAGGCTAGTCGACTCCATTGCTCGTCATCACTGTTCATTTTAAAATCTGGATTAGAGTTTTGTTGGTAGTCTCTGCTTGTCCATTTCCTTGGGGGTAGAATGGTGACGAGTGATGCAAGATGATGTCGAATCTTTTGCATAGTCTCTTCATCTTTTATGCAATGAACTGTAGTCCATTGTCGGTGACGAACATCCTGGGTACTCCAAACCAGGTGATGATGTTCCGAATAATAAACTTCACGAGCGTTGAAGTAGTAATTCTGACATAAGACTCGGCTTCTACCCATTTGGTGTAGTATTCGGTCGCAGTGAGTATGAATGCGTGCTTGTGAGTATTCCCGACCGTGTCCGTGAAGCGTCTGATGATATCGAAGGCCCACATCAAGAATGGCCATGGTGAGGTTATGAGAGTCAATGTAACTGATGGGGCTTTGATGAGCGTGGCGTGTTCTTAGCATTGGACTTAGAGATCGCAAACCCTCATCATCGTTGGCCAGTAGTAGCCTTGTCATATGATCTGATCTGCGAGTCTCTGTCTGCCAGTGTGGGCACCGCAGGTATTGACATGTGCCTCTTGGATGATATATTGTCCTTCGGTTGTCGTGACACACCACAACAGTACTCCTTTGGTAAAGGCTTCTTTGTATAATGTCTCTCCCAGGATACAGAATCTTGCACATCGATTCCTTATGGTCTTTAGCTCAATCTTCATAGCCTAAGGAGGGACATGGTGATGCTTCAAGAAGTTCCATATATCAAATTACCATGGATGTCCGTCGTCAATTATGGATTTCTCGAATCTGAAGGTGGCAACGGTGGCTGCTTCCTTCTTGGGCTCTTTTAGGGTGGATTGCCCTTAGTTCGTAAGAGCTTTTGGTCTAGTTGGTAGTTTCACTTGCTAGGTAACCTCGTGTGCTGGTGTAGTCAATCTCTCGATGAAGGACTTTGTATTTTATCCGACTGGTATTTGTATGACTAAGGCCAGTGTGGTGAGAGAATCAACGAGCTCGTTTTCCAATCTAAGGATATGCGCGAAAGAAATCCCCCCAAATTTCTTTATCAGAAACTGAGCTATCTCTAAGTATGCCATCAGCCTTCTTCATTTGGTCTTCCACTCCCCGATGACTTATAATATCACAAGTTTAGAGTTGTCGATTGTCTTCAACTACTTAACGTCAAGCTGAAGTGTTGCTCGTAGTCCGAAAATGAAGGCTTCATATTCTGCAACATTATTGGCGACTGGGAAATCAAGTTGGAAGCTTTTTGGTATGAAAACTCCTTCTGGGCTTAGTAGGACTACCCCAATGCCTTTCCCTTTGTGATTAAGCGCGTTGTCGAAGTAGAGGATCCATGATGTCTTGTCGGGCTCTTCATTGTGGATCGAGAGTAGGTCTTCGTCGGGGAAGTCTGCGTGTACGAGATCGTTGCTCGGGAGTGGAAGATCAGCAAGGTAATCGGTGATCGCCTGTCCTTTGATGGACTTTTGTATGACATAGGTAATGTCAAACTCTTGCAGTAGCATATGCCAGTGGGCGATCTTTTCGGATATAGGGGGCTTCTCAAAGATATACTTCAGAGGATCCATTCATGCTAATACCAGTATCTTGTGTGCTCCAAAGTAGTGTCGTAGTTTTGTTGAGGCCCACACTAGTGTGAGGCATGTCTTCCCTAACACACTGTGAAATCATTACTTGAAGGTAGGGGTTACTAAGAGGTATTACCTTTACTTCTCCTTCAAGGTTCAACGGTCCGGGACTAGAGGAGCAACTGTGATTGTGTCCCTCGCTTGCGACAGTAGGCTGTTACTAACCTATCTTTCATCCATATAAACTTGGAAGCTTGAGAGGGTCGTAGATTGAGTTATGGGCAAAGATTACCAGGCAGCCCTTAAACAAACTTCCCTTATGGAAAAGGTGAAGTAGATCTAACAGTTTATCGGAAATGACCAAAGAAGAAAAAAGCCAAAGATTGTGCCCATGCGGGAAGACGTGTAGAGACAAGGCTTGGCCGCTCTATCTAGTGATGTTCCTGAATCCACATCCCGAAACTGGATCAATACGTATGGCCCGTAAGCTCAATGAAGCAAAATCTATCAACTCCTTCTACCTAAACTTCCCAGGCTTGGTTCTATCAAATCGATAGCTCTGCGTATCCGGTCCCGGGCGGGAGAATTGAAGCTATATGTCTCGATTCATGTCCCCCCTCGGCCATCTCTTGAAAATGGATTTGGAGGAACATCATCGAAAGGAATGGAAGTATGAAGTTCACCCATCTTTCGTAACAGTGGTCGAGTTTGTTATTTGACCTGCAGTACCAAGAGCATAGCCTGTTACAGATCCTGTTTATGTTCCCCGTCATCCTTTCTTTCACTGGGGGACCTGGGGGAGGAAACCGATAGATAACTCGAATAGATCGCATGATGGCCACCTACTATATTCCAGCTTTATGCCAGTTGGACACTTATGAGTAAGAAAGCGATACACACCTGGATGGACCAGCATGAAAAACTATAGCATCAGTCAATCAGTCATCCTTCCCCGACATTAAATTAAGAGCGGAATGCCAAACCATAGAAGTGAGACTCCTTGGGTGTACCAGTCGAAGGTGTGACCAGGCGGACTAAATGAGCGAAGTATGACGCAAGTCAATAAATCACCCATTGCGTAGGCTCGTACTCCTAAGCCCGAGGCTCCACGATGTGATCATTATAGGGCTATGGAGGAAAAAGACCAGGCATAGTCATTAACCAAGAATCCACGCATCAGTAGCCCATTGAAGAAATGGAAGCCTTGGTCGAGGCTTATGGTTCTGGCTCATTCTCAGAACCATATGTGACTACTGGAACCATGGGAAAACCACTGAAAAAGGATAATAATATGGAGACCGCTAACTAGGCGGACAAAGAGAGAATGTCCAGAAAAATCTTGACTGCGTCTGGATGAGTGATCCAGGTTCTGAACCTGTTCAAAATAAGCTAGCCTCTCCCTTACCTACAGTCAAGTATAAACAAAACTGCCCTTCCTTGAAACCATAATAAAATACGTATCTTTCTTTCTCACAGAGGAGCACTATGAATGTGAACTTTAGTGAGTGTGTAGAAGAACACTCTTTAGGTTAGGGAAAGCAGGAAAGGGAAATAGGAGTCTCAGCCTGCAACATGCGGATCAATCTAGGGGATAAGCGATCGAAGACGGAAGAGAGAAGCACCTTCTCTATACGAATCCAGATCAGTTATCCTAAAAAAAACATAATTTCTTTATCTTTCTTTGAAGTCATTTCAGTCATTTACTACTTTGCATCCTTCACTTTTTTCAAGTCGTTCACTTTGTAATCCTTCACTTTTTAGAAGTAGGTCCTTCACTTTTTAGTTAGTTAAGTCTGTTAGCGATCGGCTAACTGGGCACAGGCTAAGTGATCAGTCACAAAATATACCATTTTATCACCTTTAACTTAGTGATGCTAGGACTTAGTTTGCTATTAATAAGTTATTGATGTGCAGATATTAAAGAAAAATAGTAAAAGAGAGCCAAAGTGTTAATATTCATCAAAATAAACTCAAAAAACAGTAAAAAAATGATTGAACGTAAGAAAATGATTCACCACCTATTAAAAGATAAGAAATCGTATTTTACGATTGAGCGCTAATACTGAAGCCAAAGAAAAGAAAAATAAGAAATCATAATTTATGATTCTTTAAAAAGCGACAAAAGAGTAAAAGGCGATAAAAAAGAAAGCGATCGTTGTCTACTAAGGAAGCTATGAAAAATAGAAAATCATGATTTACGATTTTCTAAGTAAGGAAAAAAGAAGAAAAAGGATAGTCGTGATTTACGATTATATGAATAGAAGCTTTTCTGTTAATTCTATTGCAACTAATCATGTGAAGCCTATCACCGCCAAGAACAGAATTAGAAGAACTCTTTAATTAGAAGTTTGGCTAATCACGGATCTGAGAAGATTGATGAAGATAGACTCCTAAGATCTCTGTTGTTGTTATCAAGGAAAGAAATTCGAACCACATCAACCATTGAAAGCAAGGAAGAATAAAATTAGAATTAGAGTTATATTAGGAATCTTTTATTTTAGTAGTTTCTTTTATTAGAATTAGAACTCTGTAAACCGATTCCTTATGATCATAAATAAGAGAGTTAGGTATAGGAATAATTATCGAAGAATTTTACAACATCAACTAACAACTGAGGTCTGTATTTTCTCCCGATCAAAGTAGCTTAGGATTTATAAAGTAACATCGTCCGCAGTTCTCTGAGGTCTTGCCTGACAACCAAGGCTGAGAAAGCTGAAAGATCAACCCTTTAAATGGTTCTACTTTTGCTTTCTAGTTTAGATTTTATTTTATTTTTAGTTTAGATTTTATATGCTTTGTAGCATCTTCGAATTTTGATTTGAATTGACGACTCAGGTTAAAGTTTACAGATTCATGTAATAGTTTTACTTTTCCATCTTCAATTTTCTTGAATTTGATTGATGCCCAGATTTTAGGAGATTGTTGATTAGATTAAATTTATGTTGAATAATTTTAGTATTTGATTGATGACCAAATCTTGGAAGGCTATAATACGGTGTAATGGTATTTTAAATTTATAACTATCCGATAGTTGAAGATTGTGATTGACGACCTCAATCTGAAGAAGGAGGATTAGGATTATTTTTCTGCAACTTAGTATAAAAAATATTCTTTTATTCATATTTCTCCAGTAGTTTAGTTCTTAAAAGATAAAGATAGTTTTTAAAAAGGAATATAAAAATCTATAAGAAGATAATCACTTCTTCGTGGGATCAATCCTATCACTAGTGTTATAATTTCCATTGTACGCTTGCAATAGGTTAAGGCTTGATTTTAATTTAAATATATACATACTATAAGCCGGTCAAGTTTTTGGCGCTGTTGTCGGGGAAGCAATTTATCTTTTATTTTTATTTATATTCCCATTTTAAAAATAAATATTTATCTTTTTTCTTTTTATATTTCTTTATATTTTTAACTTTTTTTTATATCTTCTTAATCTTTTGCAGGTTTATTTGTAGCAACGACTCAGAATCTCAACTTCCCCTGATCAACGAAGCTCGAGGCTTAGATTTATTTTCTCTCCCTGCTTTCCAGAATAAAAATTAGATAAAATTAAAATTCAAAAAGATATTTATAATAACTAATTTTAGCCACCCTGCTCTGTGATAATTGAATTTAGAATGGCAGGAAGAAACCAATTTATGGCTAAAACCATGGGGAATACTATGCATTGACACCTCTTACACCTCCTCCCATGTATCCAAATACACCCCCAAGCCGGTAATAGAACTTTTGAAATTATGCCCAATATTCTTCAAACACTTTCGACTTTTCATGGGCTAATGGACGAAGACCCCTATCTCTATTTAAATAAATTCGTGAGGGTATGCATTGTCATTCGAATTAAGAACTTGACAGACGAATCCACTCGATTGAGGCTATTCACATATTCCCTTAGAGATAAAGCAAAGTAGTGGATAAACTCTTTCCCTAATAATTCGATTCCTAATTGGGATGGAATTGAACGCATGTTCCTTATGAAATTCTTTCCAATCAGTAGAATGAATAAAATCTGATATCTGATTATAACGTTTCTACAATTTTCAGATGAATCCCTTCAGGAGTGTTGGAACAGTCTCAAGGATCTTCTACACAAGTGTCCTCACCATGGGATTATGCGCTGGCAACTGGTGCTCACTTTCTATGAAAACCTTAACGATGCAAACCGGCATATGATTGATGTGGCTTGTGGTGGTATGTTTTGTAACTTAACAGTAGAAGAAGATTGGGAATCTTTTGAGACCCTTAGCGAGGAACTGGTGCAACACCACGCATCGAGCGAGATTGATTCGGAGACTTTAACAAATATACTTCCTAAGCAAGAAAGATTATATAAATTAAAGTCAATGATGAAAGGTTTTCTGGAACTGAAGTTTTGAAAAACAAAAGTCCAATCTCTGGTGGGTATAAAATCGTACCCAACATCTCAACAAGGAGAAGCGTGTGGTCCTAATCATGGCCCAAGTCAATCAATCTCCCGACCTCCAACTGTTCCTCCTTACTCCATAGGAGCCCAATACCACACTGCTAATGAGGATGCCCTGTTGCAAATAGCAGACAGCTGAGTACAACATAGCCACATCTAGACACAGTTACTCAATCATCTGTAACAATCTGTCGAAAGATTAAAAGCTCAAAATAAGCAGCTAACCCTTTTTAGAGAGAGTAACGCGCTATCTTCACATACAGTTGGTACGTCTAGAGGATGTATATTTATGGGAGGCACATCAACTTCCTCTGTTTTTAATTAATTTCCTCTAGAGGCTGTCGAGCTACCGACTCACCCGTAGCAAACACTTATAATATATGTATATAATATTAGAAAAAGAGTATTCTACGATTTACGGTATGTAAAAGTCTAGTCAATCGTAATAGTCTCTTTTGTTATGTTACAATCACTTTACTCGTATGGATTTACGTTGTCTCGTGACACAAAGAGTCAAATCGTAGCGAGTACGACTTGAAGCGTCAATAAGTCTCACTTTCATTCTATAGAATTGCAAACGACATTTCTAGGGAACAGGGGACTCCTGTGATCGATCTTATCGGTTACATTAGAATTCAAACCCATTTAACTTGTAGAGGAAGCAGGCATGCAACATATTCAATTTTGTCACCTACCAACCACCCGAGCCTAAAAACCTACACCTCGGCATTTAACACAAAGTGATGGTTCGAGCCTAACCCCTTTCCTATAAATCCATACCCACCCACCGACTAGAACCATCTCACAACCTTTCTCTCTCCTCCGTCATTAACCTAAGCCCCATGATGGAAGAGCATAACCTAAGTGATTTCAGCAAGAAACTTGATAGAATTCTTGAGATACATAGAGCTGAGCTCTTGGCTGTAGAACATAGAGTAGAAAATATGAAGCGCCAGCGACCTGGTGAAGATGCTGAATCATCCACCAAAACCACCCTTGACCCTAAACCTAACCCAAATCCGAAATCATATACCACGAACCCATCTTCTATCATTTCCTAACCTTTATACAATCACAACCCACCCCAAATGCGCGTTCCTTTACAATAAGGATGGGTTGTAATTTTCAATCTCATCTCCCATCCCATCCTTGATCTCCTCACCACCCCTCTCCATTGCTTATACTTTCCCTGCCAACTATGTACATTCTCTTTGCAAGGGAGCAGTATAAGTAAAGGGTGGTCTGGCGATGAGATCTAGAGATGTGTTCAGTTCCTTACCTTTCGAAGCACTCCCACTGTGGCATTGCATTTCTTCCACGGAAGGGATGTGAGGTGCTCCTTTTTAGGGATGCATGATAAAGAAAGGCACAGAGAAGTGTTTCGATTACTCCTAGAGAGGCAACCCTACTAAGGTGTGGATACTCTTTTGGTAGGAAGGAATGAGAGGCTTTGCTTGGAGGTAGTTAGAAGCTGAGGATCGATCTTTATCAAAGATTTCTTTTTGGACGTTATTGCCAGTGTCATGTCTAGCTTAGTATGTGTATAGATTTTTCCAAGGTTTATTTTCCTTTATGTAATTATTTTAGTTCCCTTTCATGGTCATGTAAATATTCAGTTAATATATATAAAAAAATTACTAACTATGTGTATTACTAACATTACAAATATTTTTCTTCTTACTAATATTTTTGTTATTAATACTCCGAGCATAAGCCGCGGATATTTTCTCTCAAGTATGGGGGAAAGTATATATCTGGTGACAGATTTTTTTTTTTTCTGATATATAATCAGAGTTCTCAATAATTTGTAGATAAATAATTTTTTTTTTGTCGCCTGTTTTTTTTGTTGTGCCAATGAGGGCATTGTCCGATTTAATTTTGGGGGAGATACACAATTTCTATGTATAATAGGATTATACCAGTAAATAGTTAATTTAGTTTTGTGGAAATTTTAATTTTTTTTTTTTTTATCAGTACATAGGAATTATGATAGAAAAAATTACAAATCCCGAAAACTTACGATTCATTATAATAGAAGTTTAATAATTAGAATTTAGAATAGTTATAATTTATGCTTAGCTCATTGACACATTGTATTAGAATAAATGTTTGAAACAATAGATTGATCAAAACTGCAAAAATTTAGACTATAGTTTCAAAAACTATAAACCAGTGAGATTTTGAGCCATATTTCCTCTTTTATCCTGAGAGAGACTATTTCTATTCAAATCATAGAATTTCTTTGAACTTCTATACTAATATGAAATCTCATATTGTTGAATTTAGAATTAAATTATTCTATGAATATGACGAACTAATTTTTTGTCTAAAACTATCTATTAGAAATATCAAAGCAATAAGGCATCTGTGCTAGTAAATTGTGAAGATGATTTAAGGACATTTTTTGTTTAAATCAGAGCCAAAAAGCCAAAATCCTAAAATATTTTACCCTTTGAACCCATATTAGAAGCCTAAACTAAATTTCTTTGTACCAGAATTTTATAAACCTTTAGCCATATGTACTACCCAAAGCTTTTTACCTTTAACCCTTATAATTTCTGAGAGTTTAGAAGGAAAGAAGGGAAGAAGAGGGAGTGAAAGGAGTTAAAAAAATAAAAATAAAGGGAATGTTAGAAGAGGTACAGCAGAGAGAAAAAAAAAGAATATGGGAAAAGGACAGAAAAATCGTAAAAGACGATTTTTGAAGAAGAAAAAATTTATGATTTAGTAAAAAGCTTTCAAAAGAAGAAAATCGTGAAAATGCAATTTTGCAAATTTACTGAAGAACTGAGATGTATGTAAACAAGAAATAAATGAAAATAAGTTATCCAATCATGGATACTTACTAAAGTAGAATAGTAGAAGTAGATAGGAAAACGAAGAGCTAAATTCTCAAAAAAAATTTGAATCATTTTCTACCTTTCCTTGATACCTTCTGAAAACCCAAAACCCCATTACAAGCTGAAGGAAAGACCTTTCTGATTTACGATTTGTAAAAACATAAGCCTAGTAGAGATACAGATAATAGATATTATGGATTGTACAGGAAATCATAAGAATATGATAGGATTATCTTTTCTATGAGATTCATTTTTGCAATTATGCTTGACTAAATTTTTCTAAAAAATATACTGAGAGAACCCCAAAAGTTTCAATATCTTTTTGAGAGTATGTCAGTAGTGAGTTTTTAAATGAAAATATTTTCTAAATCTGCAGTTTAGAAAAATTTATGAAGAATAAATTGTTCACTAGTGCATATACACTCTGTGCTTATTGTGAATTGAAATTGTTGGAATTCTAATCAAGGATAATTGTTATAATGGAAAATAAGGACAAAGGGTTGGCAATTTTAGGAAATCATAATAGAATATGTATTGACCAATCAAGTATATTAGTTAGATTTGTTATTTACTTTTGCAAAATAAAATCAAAAATATATGTTTAAAGTTTGTAGGTAACTTCACTGAAAACTTTCAGGAGGCTACAACTCCTCCACTAGGGATCACCTAGGGGTTTAAAGGCTTGTTGCATCCGCTAAATGCAATCGTGCTCCCTACGAAACTGGCATTTAAATTTTTAGTTTATATTTCCTTATTTCCTAGGGACGAGCAAAACCTAACTTTGGGGGTGTGATCAGTCACAGAATATACCATTTTATCACCCTTAACTTAGTGATGCTAGGACTTAGTTTGCTATTAATAAGTTGCTGATGTGCAGCTATTAAAACAAAATAGTAAAAGATAACCAAAGTGTTAATATTCATCAAAATGAACTCAAAAGACAGTAAAAAGACGATTAAGCGTAAAAAGATGATTTGCCACCTATTAAAAGATAAGAAATCATATTTTACGATTGAGCGCTAATACTGAAGCCAAAGAAAAGGAATATGAGAAATCGTAATTTATGATTCTTCAAAAAATGATTCTTTAGAAAGTGACAAAAGAGTAAAAGGCGATAAAAAAGAAAGCGATCATTGTCTACTAAGGAAGCTATGAAAAATAGAAAATCATGATTTACGATTTTCTAAGGAAAAAGAAGAAAATGGATAGTCGTGATTTATGATTATATGAATAGAAGCTTTCCTGTTAATTCTATTATTGTTGATCATGTGAAGACTATCACCGCCAAGAACAAAATTAGAAGAACTCTTTAATTAGAAGTTTGGCTAATCACGAATCTAAGATAGACTCCTAAGATCTCTGTTGCTATTATCAAAGAAAGAAATTCGGAACACATCAACCATTGAAAGCAAGGAAGAATAAAATTAGAATTAGAGTTATATTAGGAATCTTTTATTTTAGTAGTTTCTTTTATTAGAATTAGAACTCTGTAAACCGGCTCCTTATGATTTATAAATAAGAGAGCCTGATAAGGGAATAACTATCGAAGAATTTTACAGCATCAATTAACAACTGAGGTCTGTATTTTATCCCGATCAAAGTAGCTTAGGATTTACAAAATAACATCGTCGACGGTTCTTTGAGGTCTTGTCTGACAACCAAGGCTGAGGAAGCTGAAAGATTAACCCTTTGGACGGTTCTACTTTTGCTTTCTAGTTTAAATTTTATTTTATTTTTAGTTTAGATTTTATATGCTTTGTAAACATCTTCGAATTTTGATTTAAATTGACGACTAAGGTTAAAGTTTACAGATTAGTGTAATGTTTTACTTTTCCATCTTCCATTTTCTTGAATTTGATTAACACCCAGATTTTAGGAGATTATTGATTAGATTAAATCTGCGTTGAAGAATTTAGTATTTGATTGACGACCAAATCCTGAAAGGCTGCATCCGGTGTAATGGTATTTTAAATTTGTAAACATCTGATAGCTGAAGATTGTGATTGACGACCTCAATCTGAAGGAGGATTAGGATTTATTTTTCTGTAACTTAGTATAAAAAATATTCTTTTATTCATATTTCTTCAATAGTTTAGTTTTTAAAAGATAAAGATAGTTTTTAAAAAGGAATATAAAAATCTATAAGAAGACAATCACTTCTTCATGGGAATGATCCTATCACTAGTGCTATAATTTCCATTGTCCGCTTGTAATAGGTTAAGGCTTGATTTTAGTTTAAATATACATACTATAAGCCGGTCACTAAGCTAGGCAAAGAGGCTAGATAAAAGGACTCACTAATACACTACAGGAAATAGACAACACAAGATATGTTGATTATCCCATATGTAGTCGGCTCCTTTAAGTAGTCTGTAGAAAGAGTCGCATCTGTCTGAGTGCTGGGAGATAAACCTCCTAATGAATTGTAGCCTTCCTATCAGGCCTAATAGTTCTTTAATGTTGTTGGGAGGTGACATCTCAAGAATGGCTCTGACCTTTACCGGATTGACCTTGATTCCTCACTTGCTAACTATGAATCCTAGTAGTTTTCTGGAGGTCACTCCGAACACGCATTTCTTTGCATTCATTTTTAGCTAATACTTTTCGGATCTCTGTAATATCAGTCTTAATGCTTCAGCATGTCCTACTCATATTTGGGACTTCACTAATATGTCATCGATGTAGAATTCCATGCACTTATACATCATGTCATGAAGGTTGGCCACCATGACGCGTTGACATATAGCTCCCTCGTTCTTGGGCTCAAAGGGCATGACGACGTAGCAATATGTTTCCCATGGTATAGTGAAGGAAGTCTTCTCTTGGTTGAATTCTACTAGTCTAATCTGGTTGTACCCGGAAAAGCCATCTATAAAAGATAGCATCTCATGTCCGGCGATATTGTCGACCAGAGTGTCAATGTGAGGTAAAGGAAAGTCATCTTTTGGGCATGCCCGATTGAGGTTTCGAATGTCAATACATACCCTTACTCTACCATCTTTCTTAGTGACAGGTACTATGTTGCAACCCATTTGGGATAGAGGATGACTCAGATGAATTTTGTCTTGTGTAATTTGTCGACTTCTTCCTTGACTTGTAGCACTATCTGCGAGTGCATTCTTTTGAGTTTCTGCTAGACGGGTTTTCCATCGGGTTCCAAGACCAAATGATGTTCTACTAGACTCGAGTCCAGACCGGGCATATCTTCGTAGGTTCATGTGAAAGAGCTGAGGTGATCTTGGAGGACATTGATGTCCTGTTGTCATTCCTTGGGGCTGAGCATCGCGCTGATTAACAGCTTCTTGGGGTTCTCCTCGGTGTCGAAATTGATTTCTTTGTGGGTTCCGTATCATCTTGAGTTTGCTCGTCGAAGAGTTTAATGACCCGTTGAAAGTCCTATGCCTCCTCAGTGGCTAGTGCTCCTTCTTTATTGTCTGTAAGTTCGTATACTGCAAAATGGCTACACTGGGAGGTTAGTTTTGTGGGAGGTAGCCCTTCAACGGTGTAATTTATGACCACGACATCCTTAGTGAGGTGTAAGTCGAGGCTATTCATTCTCCTCTCGAAGTCTTGGAGTATCTCATTAGGTATGATTACAGGCTTGTCACTTCATTGGTATGCCCAGCGCCTTCGTCAAGGAGAGGCGGTCAGGTCATTTTGAATAGAATCGAGGCAGGGCTCTTTGATGTTAAGTGTAGGGTGATGGCCGTGTGTGATCATGTCAGTTATTTCCTCCTTGATTTCGTTGGGGATGAAGGGCTCCCTCCCTTTTTCGAGGTTTTCTAATTTTTTTTAGGGTCTTAGGGTTTTCTATTTTTTTGATTTTCAATAAGAAATATGGTACAAGGTTAGTTGCCTGGAGAGGAACCAGCAGGGTTGATTCTTCTAGTTAGGGAAGCTGGACGGCTGTTGAAGTCATTCGTGCGAGTCTTCAATGACGTTGACCCATTTGGAATTTGTCATTTTTTTATAGTCCCCGTCTGGAGTGATCCTTCTGATGAGTGATGGTGGCGATAGTCCGACTAATGTGCCTCCTTCTTCCATATGTAAATTGGTTCTTCCTCAAAAAAGGTAGGGAGGCAGTAGTCATCTAAACTCTCATCTTTGGAATCAGACTAAAGATATCCTTGTTGCTGAGGTTGTTTGTTGGGCGAGTCCAACTGACATTCTTTTGGGCTAGTGAGCTCTCGGCTTTGTACCTTGTAGTATGCTGTGATGAGTAATCATGCCCGACAGCAAGGCTGATACGAGTGAGAGATACAGGGATCCCCCAAGGGCACTCCCACCCTTCGTTATCGAGGGTGATGCTGTCGTCACTGAAGTCGAGATCGTCTTCTTCGTCTAACTGCTCTTAGAAGTCTTGGCCTAGCTGTTCTGCTAATTCAAGCGTCGGAAGGTCTATTCAGTAGTCTTCATCATCACTCAGCGGCGGTTGCCATTCTTCTTCTAGTGAATGCCATAATATCTGAAGTTGTGGTGCATCCGGAGATTGGGGTGCGTAGAGTTCTAGTTCTTCTTGCACTTCTATAAAGCCAATGTGAAACTCTTTCGTGCTAACAATCTGCAAAATTTCATCCATGATAGCCTTTTGACACCGTAGCATCATAGCACGGCACCGACAACAATAAGGTTGTTTCGGGTAAGGGCACTGACGTGGGCATCGTCAATTGTCAAGCACATGCTGATAATCGAAGTCATCGTCGTGATTTAAAGTCTTTTCTTAAGATCGATTATCTTCTCCAAACCATTCTAAGTGATCAGCTCTCAAGAAGTCTTCAAGTTCTATATCAGTAAGACTTGTCCAATAGTCTTCTTGTTTGCTTGACATTGAAAGTCAGTCCTCCCCTTTCGGTTCGTGAGGCTGGGATGACTCTGATTCTTCCTCATTTTATAATGTGGGGATGTGAAAGTCTTCCTCGTCGGTTAGTCTTCTATGTGTGGCCTAGGTTCTGGAGATTCCCTTCTTTCGATGGTGCAGGGTTCGTCAGTCTCGAACAGTGGTCCGACGCCCTCAAGTGGTTTATCAATGTCGTTGTCATCTTGGTTCAAGTTTGTTAGGTCCGCGAAGGCTTTAGCGATCTACTTGACTTCAGTTGCCTGTGGTTTGGTGAGGGATGTTTCCTTTCTTCTCGGCACGTCGGCCTATTCGATGGTTTCGTAGACAAAATGGCCGTAGAGTGACCATTTAGGTGAGGTAGGCAGGAGGTTGGCTTGCCTGTCATCTGATTGATAACCCAATCCTATATGTTTATGAACTTTCTTTGGAACGACTGGCCTTATTCGCCCCTATCTATTTTTGTCGAGCCCAGTATGTGGGATGTGTCCGAGTTGGTACATGAGGTCCCACCCCTTTATTGCGGTTGGATTTATATCATACAATCGGGTGAGGTCAGGCCCTGCTGTTCTCTTCGTTAATCTTTGTCGGCAGGTGGGGAGGAACGGGGGATGACTGATTTCTGCTACTGAGGTGTCATTGGGACTTCCCACCCTCTTGATGTGTCCAGTGTTTAGCACAAACTCGTGTTGTTGGAATTCTTGCCGCGTAATCAGTATCTGCTTCTTTGAGAGGTGCATCAACGTATATCCTGACAATAGAGTCCTTATGCGGGAACTTAACACATTGGTGGTATGTGGACGCGATAACCTTCATGGATTCTAACCACTTTCTCCTTAGTATTAGTGTGACGACCCGACTTTTCCAATCCCTCAGGTATAGGAAAGGCCGGTTCGCCAACCTATCGAATAAACGATAAGCCGGACAAACAGGGCACATATCAGAGTAAAGCGCAATAAATATCCATAGCTAAAATAAATGCGAAA
The DNA here is from genome assembly GCA_021018995.1 of Chloranthus sessilifolius. Classification (NCBI taxonomy): domain Eukaryota; kingdom Viridiplantae; phylum Streptophyta; class Magnoliopsida; order Chloranthales; family Chloranthaceae; genus Chloranthus; species Chloranthus sessilifolius. The sequence goes on from CM037592.1 coordinate 121,973,276, forward strand.
GCAATTAAAAGTAAAGAACCACCGATGATGGCTGACCATCATCGAAACATGGCTCATAATAGAAATCAACGTCAAATATAAAACTATGGTATCCAACTAAAATGGGCCCACAAATTCAAGTCTAACTCTCACCACAAATAAGAAAATCAGTAAGTTCTATACTGGGAAAAACTCCTCAGGAGGAACCTCAAGCTCTTCCTCAGGCACGTAGTCAGGATCAGTCTCACAGCCCTGAATAGCCACGTCAATACCTGAACCTGTGACGCATAGTCGGAGTGAGCTAACCAACAAAGCTCAGTAGAAGAGAGACATCTACGGCATTTTACTTTAACTAACATGGTTTCAAAACAAATATCGGAATATAGCTTGTCAAACATATAAGCAGATAATAAACTGAATTTAGGTGCGGAAATCATATGTAAAATTTATTTCTAAATGTGTGAAAACAGTTTCAAGAACAAAGTGTTTGTTGTCTTAGTTTCTAACTTCTATATGCAAAGTTCAAGAATTCATGACTTAATCCTCAACTTAAAATACCTCCCAGTAAACTATATCTCGAGAGCGGGGAATATAGCCGATGGGAACCCTACCTACCATCGCCGTTCATGAACCCTTTTTCAGATGCAACAAGCCCTGCGTAATGAGGGAAACTTGTGCGTGAAGTTGTTCAGAATTTTTGAGGGTCGTTGGTCAATCATAAAACAAATGCGTATACTAATATAATCGGATGGAAGTCTCTTATACATAGTTCGTGTTCTTGATTTTAGATCTTGAGCTTAAGATTCGTGTTTCGAGATTCGTAGATTTAGATTTTTAGTCATTCATATCAATTTCAATTTACAGATATGATTTCAATGGCATATGCAAGTTCAAAGATTTTAATTCAAAATATCCATGCGAATTAAAATAAAATACTGTAAAGATGAGATTCTCCTACCTAAAACTCGGAGTTATGCGAAGTCAAGCAAGGTCCTATTGATGGCCTCTCGCCCTCAATCTACATCACAATATACGTTCATGCATTAAGATAAACTCTAATTACTAATAATATAGACCTATTTAAGCGTTTCCTCAAAAACAAGTCAAAACAGGCAAGTTGCGCCAATCCTAGAATTTGACGTAACATTCTCATATTTGTTTGACTATCAAGGCGATTGATTCATATATTGGTCAAAACATAAAAGTTGTAGATTTTTATATTAGCTTTCCAACGCAAAAAGAATCGTCTCAATCGGAGTTCGAGATAAAAAGTTATGACTAAAATACTAAGGTAATGCCGGAGTTCGATGATACCTCGCTCGAGTGATGATAATAGCTCGCTCGAGCGATTTGACGTAACATTCTTATATTTTTTTGACTATCAAGACGATTGATTCATGAGTTGTTCAAAACATGAAAGTTGTAGATTTTTCTATTAGCTTTCCAACGCAAAAGGAATCGTCTTAATCGGAGTTCGGGATAAAACGTTATGACTAAAATACTAAGGTAATATCGGAGTTCGGTGATACCTCGCTCGAGCGATGATAATAGCTCGCTCGAGCGATTTGACGTAATATTCTCATATTTTTTTAACCATCAAGATGATTGATTCATGAGTTGGTCAAAACATGAAAGTTGTAGATTTTTCTATTAGCTTTCCAACGCAAAAAGAATCGTCTTAATCAGAGTTCGGAATAAAAAGTTATGACTAAAATACTAAGGCAATGTCGGAGTTCGGTGATACCTTGCTCGAGCGATGATAAAAACTGACGGGTTTCCTCAACGATTCGCGCCGCGATCGATCCCACGAGTTCACAGAGACAACTCCAACACGCCCCCAATGATCTCAACGTCTCCCAATAGCCAACTACGAATCCAAGGTTGATTCAAGTTCTTTCTAAGGTTTAAGTATTTTCAACAAAGAGGGTTCTAGAGAAGGAGGTTTTCTAAATCGATCTCTTACGATGATTGAAGAAGAGAGAAGAAGGAGTTTCACACGGTTGGGTAACTATCTTCTCTTAACAAAACCTAGTATAATACGGGAATGCAATTCCTTCTTATAATAGGATTGCTCACAAAGTAAAACACACACACACATCTTATGTATTATACACTTCTAATTTTAAAACTCAAGTCCGGTGTTGAGCGACTACACCGAGGTCGGTGCACAACTTTCGCACGAGGGTCCAAATGGGCTCTAAATTAAAATCTGTCCGCACAATCACATCTAGATAAAAATCTAAAACAAATGGTGACGTCGGTTGCCGAGCCGAATACACACACAGGGTCAGTCTAACTCGGGTTCAAAATACGGGTCTTTACAATTAGGTTATATGTGCTTGAGGAATCGGAGACGTGGAATGTGACGTCTTTCGTGACCGGCCTAAGGCGGACTTACAACTTTATAGTTCCTTTAACGAAGCGTCGATAACCATCAACGCAATGAGGGACAAAGACGGCGGCCTTATGTCATGTTCGGTATATTCGAGCGTCTTGAGTGTGGTTATGGGACAGATATTAAGCCCTGCTCCTGTGTCGACCAGCACATGCGGTACTGAGAAGCCTCTAATCATAACGGTCAGGTATATTGGGGCTGATATTCCTTAGGCATATCAGCCTTAGTGAAAGTGAGTGCTGGAGGTTCTGCCATAACCGAAGTAATCCGTGTAGCTCATTCAGGGTGGTATCTTCATTCACATGCGTCTCATCCAACATCTCTATCAACAGTCGGTGGTGTGCCGGCGATTTCTTGATGAGCTCAAGGATCGATATTTGGGTTGGTACCTTCCCAAGGTGTTGCAGGAGGTCGTATCCCTGGCATGTTTCTAGAGTTGGCTCTTTGCCGGGTGTTATCGCTACTTTTATGTATCTCTAATTAAGTCTTAACCTATTGCAAGCGCACAATGAAAATTGTAAAGCTAGTATAGGATCGTTCCCACGAAGACAGGTTTCTCTATATTAATTTAATTTTTTTGAAAACTTATATTTATCTTTTAAGTTCCTAAACTACTGGAGAAATATGAATAAAAGAATTGTTTCTTAGTCTAAATTGCATAAAATAAATCCTAGTCCTCCTTCAGATTATGGTCGTCAATCACAATATTCAGTTATAGGATATTTATGAATTTAAATAGTATTGTTATATTATATATCAAGTTTCCTAGCATTGGTCGTCAATCAATATTAAAATCCTATCAATACAGATTTAATCTAAACAACAATCTCCTAAAATTTGGGCGTCAATCAAATTCTAAAAAACTAAAGATGGAAAAATAAAAATCGTTACACTAATCTGCAAACTTCAATCTGAGTCATCAATTCAAATTAAAATTCGAAAATATTTATAAAGCAGAAAATTATAATAAAATTATATCTTTCACCCCTCAGCTGCAGTTGTCAATTGCTTCTGAGAAACTACAGATATCTACTCTAATCTTCAGCTCCCAATTGCAATCGTCAATTGCTCTTGAGAAACCTCGAATATCTAATCTACAAAGCAATAAAAATCTACTCTAAATTTAATCGGAAGAAAACCCAACCTCAGTCTTCAATTGATACTGAGAATTTCTTCGATGGATTATTCCTACACCGGGCTCTCTTATTTATAGATCATAAGGAGTCAATTTATAAAACTTCTAATTCTAATAAAAGAAATTACTAAAGCAAAACTATCCTAATATAAATCTACTTCAAACTTTATCTTTTCTTGCTTTCTTTCTGTTGATGCACTCCTAGATTATTCCTTTTTTTTTAGTAGTAGAGATCTTTTGGAGTTTGTCTTCATCAATCTTCTCAGATCCATGATATGTCAAACTTCTAATTCAAGAGTCATTCTAATTTGGTGCATGGTGGTGTAGATCTTCACGTGATCTGCAGCAACAGTAGCAGCAGGAAAACTTCTATTAATACAATCGTAAATCACGATTGTCTCTTTTCTTCTCTTTCTAGAAAATCGTAAATCACGATTTTCTATCGTTCATAGTTTTCTCTTTGGATGATTATCTGAATTACGATTGTTCGCTTTTTTCTTCTGTATCGCTTTAGCTTCTTGAATGTCATTTGAAGAATCGTAAATTATGATTTCTTATTCTCTTCTTTAATAACAGCGCTCAATCATTTTTCATGATTTTCTAGCTTTCAGTATATAACGAATTGTCTTTTACTGCTCTTTTGAGTTCATTTTGACGAATATTAACACTTTGGCTCTCTTTTACTGATTTTCCTTAATATCTGTACATCATTAACTTATTAGTAGTAAATTAAGTCCTAGCATTACTAAGTTAAGGGTAATAAATTGGTATATTATGTGACTGATCACACCCCCAAACTTACGTTTTGCTAGTCCCTAGAAAACAAGGAAACATAAAACTTCTTATACTAAAAATTAAATTGTCACTTTCATAGGGAGCACGATTATATTTAGCAGATGCAACAGGCCTTTGAAGCCCTAAGTGATCCCTAGTGGAGTTGTAGTCTCCTGAAGGTTTTCAGTGAAGTTACTTACAAACTTCAAATCTTTTTGAATTTTTCAAAATATTTTTTCAAAGTTAAAACAAACGTTAAAATTTAAACTAATTTTGTACACCATCTAAATTAACTAAGTCAACGAAGGTGGTCATCACAGAGTCGTTATGATTTTCTAAAATTACCAATCTTTTATCCTTAGTTTCCATCATAGCAGTTATCCTTGATTAGAACTCCAACCATTTCAATTCATAATAAGCAGGAGATGTATGCATTAGTGAAAAGTTTATTCTTCATAAATTTTTCTAAACTATGGATTTAGAAACTACTTTCATTCAAAAACTCACTATTAACATACTCTCAAAAAGATATCAAAACTTTTTGGGTTCACACAATGTTATTTCAGAAAAAATTCAATCAAAGATAAAATTGTCAATCTCATAGAAAAGGATAATCTACTCTATTCATATGAATCCATGTACAATCCATAGTATCTATTTTTCATATCTCTGCTAGGCTTATACTTCTGTAAATCATATTTCAAAAAGGTCTTTCCTTCAGCTTGTAATGGGGCTTTGATTTCAGAAAGAGTGAAAGAAAGGTAAAAAATGATTCAAAGTTTTTCTAAGAATTTAGCTCTTCTTTCTCCTATCTTTTCAACTTCTTCTTTTCCTCAGCAAGTATCCATGAATTGGATAACTTCTTCCCATTTTTTTTTTTTTAAATTTTTGTAAATCCCATTTTGATCTTTTCTAAAATCGTCTTTTTACAATTTTTCATCTTCAAAAGCTTTTAACTTTAAAATCGTTCTTCTTTTTCAGAAATTGTTTTACATGATTTTTTATTCCTTTCCCATATTCATCTTTTGATTTCTTCAGCTGTACTCTCTTTTGGCATTCCCCTTTTCTATTTTTATTTTTTACTCCTTCCACTCCCTCTTCTTCCCTTCTTTTACATTCTAAAATCTCAAAAAATAGAAGGGTTAAAGGTTGAGAGCTTTGGGTAGTACATATGGTTAAATTTGGTTTTGGCTTCTAATATGGGCTCAAGGGATCAAATTTATTTTAGAATTTTAGCTTTTTGGCTCTGATTTAACAAAAGATTGCCTTAAATCATCTTTACGATTTACTAACATAAAAGCCTTATTCCTTTGATATTGCTAACAGATAGTTCTAGACAAAAAATCAAGCTATGATAGAATATTTTGATTCTAAACTCAGCAATATGAGATTTCATATCAGTATAGAAGTTCAAGGAAAATTTTTGACTTGAATAAAAACAGTCTCTCTCTGAATAAAAGAGGAAATGTGGCTCAAAATCTCATTGGTTTATAATTTTGAAACTATAGTCTAAAATTTTGCAGTTTAGATCAATCTATTGTTTCAAACATCCATTCTAATACAGTGTTAAACGAGTTAAGCATGAATTATACTATTCTTTATTCTGATTATTGAACTCCTACTATATTGGATTGTAAGTTTTCAAGATTTTTAATAATTTTTTTATCATAATTCCTATGTAATGATCAACTAAAAAAATCGAAAGTTTTTACAAAGAAACTAATTGATTTACTACTATACTACTACCACTATACACAGAAATTGTGTATCCCCCCAAAAGAAATTCGGACAATGCCCTCATTGGCACAAAAATAGGGGATACTTAAAATTTTTACCTAAAAATTATTAAAATCTCTTATTGCTTACCGGTTGTGTCAAAAAATTCTATAAATAATGTTCCCCCAAACTTAAGGAAAACACGGTGATTTTACTTCTCATAAACAAAAATAACAAAAATGTTAGTAACAATTACACAGTTAGTAAAAAAAATGAAAGTTAGTCAAAAAGAAAATTTCATATATTACTGAATATTTACAATGATCATGAAAAGATAAACTATAAAGAATATTGAAAACTAATTACAGAAAATAAAATAATTCTAGGAAAAATCTAGAAAGATCATACCTGTGAGCATAGTGACAAATTTCATTTTCGGGAATTTTACGGTGGGGGGTCCTTTCGGTACATTTCGGATTAATTTCGATACTTTTCGAAAAAATTTCGAGAAAGTTTCGGGGATTAAAAATATATATTTAATATTTTTTTTAATATTTTAAAAAAATTTACTAAAATATACCGAAAAATATCGAAATTTACCAAAAAATACCGAAAAGTACCGAAAAATATCGAAATTTACCAAAAAATACCGAAAAGTACCGAAAACCAAAATTTTCCAGAAATTTTCGTTTGACCCCCACCGTAAAATTCCCGAAAAATATCAAAATTTCGCAAAATTTTGTGAAATTTCGACGAAATTTGGCACTATGCCTGTGAGGTTTATAATATTCTGTCTTTTTTTTCTTTTACTCACTTGGTGATGACGGGTATGGTACAAGGATAGAAGTAGTAGGGTCATCTTCCGAGTCGGACACCTCAGCTATAGAGTAACCATCTTGTTCTTCTTCTGAAGGTGAATCTCCATGTGTTTTAGGCTCTGCCTCATCTGTGGTTTCCTTCTCATCAATCATTTGGCAAGAGCTACCTTACACTGTTGCTCTTTATCAGCCTTTACTTTCTCTTTCAGATCCGCAGTCAGCTTCTTGATCACATCAAATTTAAGTTTTATCTCCATTCTCAACTTTTCTGCTTTATCTTGTTCTTTTGTTATTGCGACCAAGTTGTTCTTTGTTCTAGACTTAATGATCTGCTTTTATTCAGCATTGATTGAGTTCATAGAATCTTGAGCTTCTTGCAGTTGCAGAATTTTTCCTTCAACTATGGCCAGTAGATGATCCCTCTCACTTAGCTGTTGATGGACTTTTTGTTGATAGTCTTTAAGAGCTTTTTTCCATCACAGTTTCTGCTTCATCTGGTACTACCATTAAACTTCTAAAATATTCAAGTATAGCTACCATTTTATCTTCATACACTTTTCTTTCCTCCTCTCATGCTTGTTGATTTTCGCTCATTATTCTACTCTCTGCTTTCAGCTGGGTGATCTGTGCTTGAAGGGTTGAAGTGGCATCCTGGACTCTGTTCTCTGTGTCTGTTGCCCATCTCGCATGATGATCTTGCACAGCTCTCCGTCGCAAACCTTCCATTATTTTTGTGCACTCTTGAGATGTCAGAGTAGTATCAGAGACTCTTCTTTAGTCTTTGAAATTCCTCTAGCCATTTCTTTACGACATTTGGTAGTGGCACCAACTTTGGGCCAAATGTATGTAACCATTGGTCTACGTCCCTCAATTTTCTCACTACATCTTGGATTGGCAATAAAGTCGGTCAATGTGTAAGTTGTCATTGCTCTACTGCCTTCAATCTCCTTTCTAACTCGGGGATTGATGTGGTGGTGACTGGAGGATCCACAGGGGATAGTTCTTCTCCATTTAATAATTCTGTAAAACTCCCTCTTGGTAACTCAGAGCTTAGTTCTGCTTCAACAGCTTGAACGATGAGAGTTTGGTTTGTATTGGCTGCAATTGTAGGTTGAGCAACAGGCTCTATTGGTATAGGGATATGGCTAAAAGTAGCCATTCTAGTAATCTGTTGATCAATTGGTGAACGAATTTCTTTTATTATTTTAATATTTGGGCTCACAGGGTCTACTTCAGTAACCGTTGGCAATGTGTCTACCTCAGTGGAGGGGGGCATAGTAGGCCCTACTGGTGAGTCCAAAGAAGGGTCATAGAGACCGGCTTGGTCAGCAACTAGGACTCCTGATTCGATTATTCTTTCTGGTACTGGAGAGCAGATCTTTGCTCCCTCCTATGGTTGAGTAGAAGTACTCACACCTTCTTCCATAACTTCTTCTGGGGCTTCAATTTCTGTTGATTGCTCTATGGCAGTCTCCTCTCGGTCCTCATGAATTTACGGGACTTGTGGCGTAGAGGAGGTACTTTTGGTGCAAGGAGTGAGCGGGATTTTCTTTTTATTTTTGGCACCTAAAGTTCTCCTATAGGCTGGGATTGTTTAGCCTTCCTCTATTCTCGGTAAAGTTTTTTTCTTAGGGTCTATAATATACCCCACATTCATCAACAGATTTGTGATAAGGCCTCAAAATGGCAAGGTCAACTTCTTCGTCTGATATTTTTCTTGACTCTGTTTCTCCCTTACTGTGGTGATTACTTCAAAAAGGTAAGAGGACACATTAAACCAATAGCGATTTGCCATTAAGTACAATGCCTTGACAAATAGTGCCCTTTTCTGTGTTCCATGACCCGTGGGGTGAATAGTCCTATGAATTAGCATGTCAAAGAAGTGAAGTGATAAATTCCTTGCTTTCAGATCCTTTCGAAGGAAAAAGGACTTGTCCCGTGGAGGATTTCCTAATAGTTCTGTTGCCATTTGGATAAAGTCAGGGAGGGTATCTGATGGCATCCTCAAAAGGTTGGCCTCTGGGTTATCTTGGGACAGCTGTGGTATTTCCAAGGGAGCTTGAATTACCCTGGCGACCATTTCCTTTGTAATTTGGATCGAAAGTCTATCAATACTGGTGGAGAGGATTGGGGATGGTTTCTGGCTATTTTTGGTCATATTTTTATAAAACAGCCTCACCGATTTAGGATAGATTGGTTTAACTCCTGATTCGAAGAAATAATTCAGCCCGACATACTTAAAATATTTGATGGCTTCTCCACTCATTTCCAATTTTTATAAAGACTCAACGTCTACTGCAATTTCGGCTCCCACAATATAGTGTTTCATTGAGGTAGGGAGACAATCTGTTATCGTAGCAGAGGACGCTAGCTTTTTACCCTTATCTAATTTTAGGCCCTTTTTAGGGGCAGACACAGATTCGATCTCATTTGTGTTTTTAGGAGTTTCTCTTATAACTACCTCGAAAGATTTAGGTTTCTTCTTGGGTGGGTCTGCTGCTTTTGATTTGGCCTTGAGGGCACCAGACCGTGCAATACGGTTAATGATTGGGGTGTTATCAGAACTGTTACCTCGTTGTTCTTCTTTCTCTTCCCTTTGTCGCTTGCCCGTCTCATTAGTCATGCTACAACTCGTTTCCTTTCCTGCAAGAGTTAATGAAAACATTATTAATTAATCATGAATTTCATATATTGAATAAAAAATTCTTACAGAAACCCTTCCATTCTATTATTAAAATCGCCAACTTACCTCTTGATGATTGAAACCCTAACTTGTAGATGTGGAATGAAATGTACGTAAGGTTCCCGAAATAAAATAGGGGGAGCAAGGGGTGTATAGGAAAGTAAAACGGTTGAGTTGAGTAAGAGAATGGTTAGGATGAAGAGCCTTTTGAAAAAGAGAGGGAAGGTAAGAGAGAAAAACTAGAGAAGTTGAAAATGGGGCCGACAGATCCTTTTTTCGAATATGCAGGCCATGTTTTCAGTGACGACTTGCTGAACCGGTCGTCAATTGAGTTTTGACCTAGAATCGTCGATTGATTCTAGTACGAACCCTCATATCAGTGAATCGTAATCACTACACCTCATTGATAGACCTAATGACGATCAATCGTACATCCATAAGATTGTTCGCTATAATGTACAATAGGTAGGATATTACAATTCATCATTTTTCAACAATTTGGGTCATAGTATGATTCCTAGACCAAAAAGAAAACGACATAGTTTATATAATTTACAATTGTTGCAATGGATGAGTCGGTAGCTCTACAATCCATGAGGTGTCTATATTTAATTTTTGGGAGCCAATTTCTCCCCCAAGAGCACTTGTCCTCTAGGATTATTGATCGACTGCATAGACAATTGGCCACTCTCTCTTCTTGCCACTTGGGAGGCTAGTTGGCCAATCTAGCTTTCCAGCTTCGCAATGGACTGGGTATGTGAATTGAGCACTTGAGAGAACTAAGCAAGCTGATGTAAATCTTTTGAGTGTTAATGCGACTGTTGCTGTAAATCTCAAAGGATTTGAACAACTGTGACATCAGGTGTGTTGCTCTATGGTCCAAATTGGGGTTATGTAGCAAGCATTTGAGGTCTTTGGTGGAAAGCTTGAGTCTAGGGAAATCGAGGTTGCACAACTAATGGTGCTAGTTGTGCTTCGCCTGTGGAACCATAGTTAAATCCAGGGTGGTTCCTCTATGCTGGATTATATGTGTTTCCATAACATCCCCTCTGAAAAGCCATTATTTGTTCACTTTCCACCACCTCATAGTGGGATGGTGCAGCTGGGTTTTCAGTATACTTCTGAGTCTGGCAATTAGGGTAGCTTGCCAAAGATCTATCTGGGGTGCTAGGTTTGGCAGCCATTCATGTTGTGAATTGTTATTCGAGGGCCAAAACTTTCTTGGTCATGTCATCATCCTTCTTTACTTTATCCCTGCTGATATAGTAAAGTCCACCACTCGCGAGCGAGGCGTGGTGAGTGACATCTGGATCAGATCTAAGCAGAGTCTGCTTCTGTTTTGATTTATTAGCTGATTTCTCGAATAAATTCTAGGACTGCTGACCGTTCTGAGCCATAAAGGATCCTCCACTCACGGCATCAACTGTAGACTGGTTAGTCTCAGTCAACCCTTGGTAGAAGCTTTGCGCTATCGACCAATATGGTACCTCGTGATAAGGACACTTTCGTAACAAATCCTTCATCCGTTCCCAGCTATCATGAAATAATTCTCCTGACTTTTGCATGAAATTAATCATGTCTTATCCCTATCCTTGAGAGAGAATGGGAACAAATGTAGTTTTACAACCTCTTTGTTGGCAGTCGATAATTGAAACACTATGCAAAGCTCTATGAAGTCCCTTAGATGCTGGTAGAGATCTTCTCGATCAAGTCCATGAAAGGTCAGTACAAATTGAATTGTATGGAGCTTGATTTCTTAATTTTGACCCGCAGGCACCTCTAGTATAACTATACAAGAGGGCTCGGTCAAAGCTATTGGGCTGAAATATGCTTGGATTGATAAATTGTCAGCCATAACTAAGAATTCTCTTGTGGGTATACGGTGTGATGCTAAATTATGGAAGAGAGTTCTTTCAATTTCTAGATCATCCTCGAAGAAGTCTAGGCTTCTAGATCGGGTGTGATGCATACAAAAAGAAAAATTATATTTTTGTATATATATATATATATATATATATATATATTTTTTTTTTTTGAAAGTAGGTTGAGAAAACAAATCTAAGCCTCGAGCTTCTCTGATTAGGGGAAGTTGAAACTCAGATTCGTCACTCCGAATAAACCTGTAAAAGATTTAAGAAGTGATCAAACAAAATTGAAAATATAAAGAAATATGAAAAGAAAAAGATAAATACTTATTTTCTTAAATTAATATAAAAAACGTTGTCCCTAGCAGCGGCGCCAAAAACTTGTTGTCGCTACTTTTATGTATCTCTAGTTAAGTCTTAACCTATTGCAAGCACACAATGGAAATTATAGAGATAGTATAGGATCGTTCTCACAAAGACAGGTTTCTCTATATTAACTTAATTTTTTCTAAAAACTTACATTTATCTTTTAAGTTTCTAAACTATTGGAGAAATATGAATAAAAGAATTATTTCTTAGTCTAAATTGCAGAAAATAAATCCTAATTCTCCTTCTTCAGATTATGGTCGTCAATCACAATCTTTAGCTATCGGATATTTATGAATTTAATTAGTTCCGTTACACTATATATCAAGTTTCCTAGCATTGGTCATCAATCAATACTAAAATCCTATCAATACAGATTTAATCTAATCAGCAATCTCCTAAAATTTGGGCATCAATCAAATTCTAGAAAACTGAATATGGAAAAGTAAAAACCGTTACACTAATCTGCATACTTTAGCCTGAATCGTCAATTCAAATTCAAATTCAAAGATGTTTACAAAGTAGGAAATTACAATAAAATAAATCTAAACTAGAAAGCACTAAAATTATATCTTTCACTCCTCAGCTGCAGTCGCCAATTGCTTATGAGAAACTACAGATATCTACTCTAATCTTCAGCTCCTAATTACAGTCGTCAATTTCTCTTGAGAAACCTTGGATATCTAATCTACAAAGCAATAAAAATTTACTCTAAATTTGATCGAAAGAAAACCCAACCTCAGTCGTCAATTGACGCTGAGAATTTCTTCGATGGATTATTCCTACATCGGGCTCTCTTATTTATAGATTATAAGGAGTCGGTTTACAAAACTTCTAATTCTAATAAAAGAAATTACTAAAGCAAAACTATCCTAATATAACTCTACTTCTAACTTTATCTTTTCTTACTTTCTTTCTGTTGATTCACTTCTGGATTGTTCCTTTTTATTCAGTAGTAGAGATCTTCTGGAGTCTGTCTTCATCAATCTTCTCAGATCCGTGATATGCCAAATTTCTAATTCAAGAGTTCTTCTAATTCGGTGCATGGCAGTGTAGATCTTCACGTGATCCGCAGCAATAGTAGCAACAAGAAAGCTTCTATTAATGCAATCATAAATCACAATTGTCTCTTTTCTTCTCTTTCAATTGTAAATCATGATTTTCTATCTTTCATAGCTTTCTCTCTGGACAATTCTTTGAATTACGATTGTTCACTTTTTTTTTCTGTATTGCTTCAGTTTCTTGAACGTCTTCTAAAGAATTGTAAATTAATATTTCTTATTCTCTTCTTTAGTAACAGCGCTCAATCATCTTTCACGATTTTCTAGCTTTCAGTATATAGTGAATCGTCTTTTTATGCTCAATTGTCTTTTACTGGTCTTTTGAGTTTATTTTGACCAATATTAATACTTTGGTTCTCTTTTACTGATTTTCCTTAATATATGCACATCATTAACTTATTAGTAGCAAACTAAGTTCTAGCATCACTAAGTTAAGGGTAATAAATTGGTATATTATGTGACTGATCACCGAGGCGGTGAGCTTTGCTTACGTTTGGCTGAGGCGGTGGGGGCACCGGTTCTGGAACCGGAGGTTGAGGGATCATATGAGGCGTTGTGGTAGGTTCACTACTCGTTCCCTTACTATCCTTTCCGACGGTTGAGCACCGTCGTTCTACTTTTCCCGGGGGAATGGTGGTGGAGGATAGTTGGTTCCTGATTTGAGAATCGGGCATGTCGAACATTGATACTAGGGCATTGACAAACCTGCTGCAGCGCTTGTCATGAATGTGGTGAAATTTGAAAAGGGGATACGTAGCAGATCTATACCATTCCATGGTGGGAGATACTTAGTAAAATCTTCCACTTCTAGAGAGGTGGAGATCAGGGCTTCCTCCTTATAAATCCTTCGCTCTGCTAACTCGTCTTGGCATCTGAGTGGTGTTCCACCGTAGCCCCATGTTGTTGACTTGAAGTATTTTGTGTGACGTCGTCCACCCACGCCGTAACTTGCTCCGCAGTTTGGAGGACATTGTCTTTGTTTTCAGGCTCAGAGTCATATAGGGGAAGTGATGGTGGAGTTCTGAACACTTGAACTCGAACCTGAGCATAGGTGGGATGGGACGGAGAATTCAGAGGGACAATCCGGGTGATTAGGGACGAAGGTTGTGGGCTAATGGTCGGGGGCCTTGGGGGATCTCCTGGATGGGTTGAAGCGTCTAGAGAGCTAACATGGGTGATGAGCGTAGAGAGATGAAAAGGGAGTCAGTTCGGAGGACCTCGAATAGTGATATGGGCGACGGGTCCTTGGTTATGATTGGGCATGGGATTATTGATAATCCCTAAGTTGGGAGGCGGCTAGTTGCTATTTTGGTTGGAGTTTTGAAGGGATTCCCAATCGATCTGGTTTCGATCATTCAGGTCATAAATCATATTTCACAACACCCAATAGTCTTCCAAATTATGTCATGCATATCGATGGAAAGCACAAAACTTGTTATGATCAAGATTGGCGGGCCAAGGCCGTGGCCATTCGGGCAAGAATCAGATAAGGTTTTGAAGACTAAGAAGGTGAAATATGTTAGGGATGGTGTCAGGCAGTGGAGGATAGTGATCACGTTTGGGTTGATAAGGGCCTCTGATTTGATGGTTGAAGTTTGAGGCGAGGGTACGTTATTATAGCCCTGAGGGTTGATCGATCGATTTCGAGCTGTATTCTGGTTCTGGTGAGCATTCTGGTTAGGGTATTAGTTTCAGTTTTGGTACTGGTTTTGATTCTGATTGGGATACCACTGTTGATTCTGATTTTGGTACTTACCCTAGCCGAAATTCCTTAGTTGGTAGTTTCTGTTCCCGGAATTCAGACCTTGGTTGGCGACTGTGTTGACTTGCTCCGAGCCAGAGGCCTTATTATTGTTCCCCTACTTTGAATCACTAGAAGCAGTGACCTTTGATGTTACTATAAAAAAGGCAAGGTCTCCTCCCTTTATATGTCGTTGGATGCGGCTAGCGCGCGAGTGAAGAGTAGCGAAGTCTGAGTAATCGCTTATGACGAGAGTGCTTCGGAGAGGCTCTTTGACGTTGTTTATAATGATGTCGATTGCATCCTTTTCCTTCATCTGGCTTTCAGTGTGGGCTGCTAGCTTCCTCCAACCTGCTATAAAATCCGTGAAGGCTTCCTCGAGTTCTTGCTTGGTCGTCATCAGGTCACTGAGACTAATGGTCTCTTGTATCATATGCTCATACTGGTCTAGGAATTGTCCTACTAGATCATCGAGCATGTTGATTTTGTGAAGTGGGATTCGGGCGAACAAGTTGAGAGCTTCTCCTTCTAACGATCTCTGGAAGTAATGTATCAGCAGCCCTTGATTACCGCGGATGGGCCGACAGTCGTTGCAGAAAAGTGCTAGATGGTGGTTCGGGTTTCCTGTACCGTTGTATTTGTTAAACTTGGGTGGCTTAAACCCTACAGGTAAGGTGAATTCTAGGTCTTGACAGAACTTATCAAACCCAAATGAGCAACTAGAGTGCTCTCTCTTAGCCATGTATTTGTCAAGCATCTTGGGAAGATCCTCTACTCTTACGGTGGTGTTTTTCTGGGTAGCTCGGGGATGAATTCGGTCTTGGCGATCGTCGTTGAAAAGGGTGCGGGTGGCCCATCCTAATGGTGATACATGGGCTGAGACCATGCTCCGCATAGGCAATAACCTTTCTTGCCTCTGCCATTCTTGCTCTTCTCTATCTTGCCATTCTTTGATGGTCTCATATGTAGGTGCCAAGCCTCGAAGTAGTTCTTCAGCATCATCGCCTCCCTTTTGTAACTACTGGACACTGAGTTCCACGAGTTGTCGGGCAGTGAAATTATGCATGGTACTACCATCTTTTTTGTTGTGGTTATTGCTAGTGCTTGGAGGGGTGAAGCAGTTTTCTTGAACACCGGTCATGTTAATCTCAGGGTGGTGCTGAGCGGACTTGTCAGACAGATCCTCATCGTATACAGGGGTTACCATGGTAGTTCCACAACGGAGGATCACCACTACCAGTGAGGTTTATTCTTCGTATTCCTGCCATCTCGAGTCTCTGATGGATGCTCATGCACTCTTGGGGAATTCTCGATAGTGGTGTGGGTGCAGGAAAGAAGTAGAGCGGAAAAGAAAACTATATACCTATAAAGAAAACTGAACTAAACAAGGGCGACTTTGGAAACAAGAAGTCCCATTACGATCGTCAGTCTGTTGGTGCACGCTTTTTCTGGGTTCCTTTCGATCCCCGAAAAGAGTGGCCCAATTTGGTCCAAGTGGACTCCGGCAAAGGCGATGAATGGCAAGTCAAAAGATATTAAATTATAGAGATAAAAGGTAAATTCTAAGAGGAAAATACCTGGTTCATTGCGATCACCAGCTGTAGATGTTTATCGACGCTGCAACACGTCACTGATCACGCCTTTCGGGGTGTAGGTTCAACTTCTTTACTTAATCATCGGTCGGCTAACGTCAACAGCACTGGGTCACCTAGGAGTTTTGTTTATATAGTTTTCCTATTCCTACTCTAAATCTAATTGCTTTAGTTTTCCTAGTCCTATCGGGAATCTAATTAATCTAATCTTCTAATTATACTAGAAGTTTAATTAATCTCAATAGGCTAACCCTATTAGGAATCTGACTAACTTAAGTATCCTAATCTTATTAGAAGTCCAATTGGTATTAGTCTCCTAATTTTGTTAGGAATCTAATTAATCTAAATGTCCTAATTCTATTAAAAGTCTAATTAACTTAAGTATCCTAATTTTGTTAGCAGCCTAATTATTTTAAATATCCTACTTCTATTAGAAATCTAATTATTTTAAGTATCCTACTTTTACTAGAAGTCTAAAAAGGGGGGTTTGGCCCGCTATGCTAAGGAGGATCAGCCCCATTCCCGGGTACCCTCTGTAAGCTCCCTTGCGGAAATCGGTTGGCTAAGGATTATTTTAAAAGTAATATAGATTTAAAAACTATTTTAAAAGTTAAGATTTTGAAGATTGAAATTAAGGGATTTTGAAGATCCAGATTAAAGCTGAAAAATTATGAATTAGAAGAGACTACAAACTAGAATTTGAAAATAAAGGCTACAATCTAGAATAATTAAGGACTAAGAATTGGTTCTAGAGATTAGTGACTAGAACTAGAATTCAGAGACTAAAATTAAGAATTGGTTCTAGGAATTAAGACCAAGAACCAGAGATAAAGAAAACTAAGAATATGAATTTAAAAATTAAGAGTTGAAATCGAAGATCTAGAAAGGAAGAGAACTAGAATTTAGAATTAGAACTAAAAACTAGGATCAAAATTTAAGGACTGAAAACTAAGAACTGGTTCTAGAAACTAAGAACCAGAGATTAAGAATTAAAATTGAAACCTAAGATCTAAGACTAGAAATTAAGGACTAAAAACTAGAACCTAGAACTAGAAAAGAAATCAGAAACTAGAACTAAGAAATTACCTGATGCTAAGTGCGAAAGAGAATCTCGAAATTTCTAAGCTCGGAAGAGAGGAACTCGAAAACTCGATTGTCAGATGTTGTGATGTGTGGGGTAGGGGTCTATTTATAGATATTCAGATAATCGCGCGCCCTATGGGAAGTGCACAATTAGCCGGTCAAATCCAATTACGCACCCTGTGGGAGGTGTGCAATTAGCCGATCAAATCCAATTACGCGCCCTGTGGGAGGTGCGCAATGAGCCGGTCAAATCCAATTACGCGCCCTATATGGTGCGCTTAATTGGATTACGCATCCTATCCTAGGCGCTTTATCTTTCTGAGTCGGTGACCGAATTAGTGAGTGACCCATTGACTGGCTCAACCGGGGGTCCAAGTTCTAATATAATTAGAACTAATTGTGCGCCATGTACAGCACGCAATCGATTGCACGTTCTGGTTTAGGCGTGCAATCGGGTCTTAAGGCGGCCTCTAGAAGGTTAAGAACTGGTCCATATTGGACCAATTGCACGCCAATGACTGGGCAGGCAATCTGATTGCGCGCGCTGGACAGGGCCCGGAATCGAGTCCAAAAAAGTCCCATGGGAAGAACGAGTCTGGTCCAAGTAGGACCAATTGCGCGTCAAATATGGGGAGTGCAATTGAATTGCGCACGCTTGTGTGGGTGTGTAATTCGAAACCTTCCTTGGGCTAAGTCGAGTCCGAACCATAAGGCTATTGTTTCAGCCTGTGCCTCGACTATATACTATTATTTCAATATATAGCCCCCATATTAGGGTTGGGGGTCTGAGCTACAGAGCTATTATTTCAGCTTGTGTTTAGCCATAGACAATTGTTTCAGTGTATAGTCCCCGTACTAGGGTTTTAGAGCATTCAGAGATGGTAAGTTCCTTCTAAAAGTCATGGGCATGGTCAAAGGTTGACCGGGCAGGTTTGTATAATCCGAGAGGAAAAAATTCGGGTGTTTACAGACGCATCCTTCCAAACTCCAAAAATCCTGAAGGCTGATTTCTGGTCACCAGTATCTCTGTTTGTTGTACAATTGTGTTGGCCTTAGTTTCCAACAACTGTCTATCACTTTCATTACCATTCCCTCCTCTTGCAGGAATGGTATTCGGACCTGTGAACACTCCTTCTCCACTAAGGTTGCCTCGCATATGAACAGTTATGGGCCTACCTCTTGGAGCCAAACAGACCTATCAAGATCAAACCAAAGGTTCAATCAATGAGGACCTAGAAATCTAATCCAAGGTTCTACAAACTCTACAGCCATATCTCTAATAACAACTATGACGACCCACCCTTCCCACACCAGAAATATCGGGAAGGTCGGTGCATCATCGGCTCGGCATATCCATTCAGATGAAATCAAGAGAATATCGTATCATAAAGCATACATTACATATGGAAAATTGAAGATCCTATTATACATAGAACAGTTAAGCAAAAGCCTAATGGGCCAAAAGAACAACCGGTGACGGTCGACCATCACCTAAACAGTGGTATATAAGTATAAGTATAAAAATACTGATTCTATTATCCCAAAATTTTTAATGAATGTATCGAACCCAAACAAAATATCTCAAAACAACTATATCGAAGCTCAGAATCTCTAGCATAAGGGTAGAACTCCTTAGGTGGAAGATCCGACTCTTCCTCTAGAACAAAATTAGGATTTGTCTCCAACTTGGAGTCCAGATCAACACCTGTACATGTGACGTATAGTCAGGGTGAGTTAACAATCTAAACTCAGTAGAGGAAAAGCTAAAGCAATAAGCATCTTATCATATCAAAGCATAGATTCAATGATGGAGTTCTGAAGCAATTTCATATTCAAAATAGAAATTGAGTGACAATCAGAAGCAGATAGTTCAAATTCAAATAGAAGTTCAAAGGTGCTTTCTTAAATTCAATTAGTTCTACATATCAAATCGTTTCTGAGTTCTCATCTAAATGCATGCCTTAAACAGTAACTTAACTAATCCCCCAAGTAATATAGCATTGGGAGTCGAATCTTAACCAATGGGAATCCCCCTAACCACTGTCATTCAATGAATATTTTACTGATCGAAAATGCAACAAGCCTCTGCGTTATGAGGAATACTTGCACCAGAAAAATTACCTACAAGCGGTTCAAAGTGTAGGGATAAATTTCCTTACCGGTGCAAAGAGTGGGAGGATTCGTTCTAAACCTCAATATCAACATGCAATTATAATCTAATTTATCTCAAAAATGAATATCATATAGCTAGATTCAAAATTTAGATGTCCAAGGTCAAAATGCAGATTCAATTACAGAGATTCAAATCATATACAAAACAGATTTCAAATTTCGGGTTCAAAGAATTCAATGGATTTCAAATGCAGTAGGGTTTATCATATTTCATTTAGTCATATCGTAATCTCTCTGAAAAATCAAATCAAAAATGGAATTGGCATTGAGTTTTCCCCTACCTCAACTTGGAAACCACGCAAAGCTACGCAAAGACCTTTACGGAACGATTCCTTTTATTAATCTACACCACATTACATTCACACGCTAATTGTCAATGACTAAAAAGTCATACGTATCGAAGTTATACAAGTTATCCAAAGAAAAACTTCAAAACAAGCAAAAACAGAGAAATTGCGGGCGCGATTTCCAAATCGAGCGAGCGATTTCACTAGGTCTTTCAAAATCACGGGCACGATTATTTCTAGTGAATTTTGCCTGAACATTTCGCGCGCGTGGTTTTCTCAAAAAATTTCCCTTTTATTTATGTGGGCAATTCGTTCACGCGAATTCCAATTCGCCCGCGCGAATTTTTTGCAATTTTGCACAATTTGCCCATTTTCGGATTTTTTCTATTTTGAACCTTTTCCACATCTCCGTCTTGATCTTTCACATAAATTTAAAACAATAAATCCACAAATTTAACCCACAATTGTTTGTGATTTCTTACCTCTCAGATTCGTCGTAAACGGCATGTACGATTGGTGACACCGAGATTATCGGCACTCACGCCTCTCGCACGTTCGACGACTCTGAAGTTTCCCCTTTTTCTCGTAATCGGAACAAACGGATTCACGGATTTAATCCTCCAGATTGTATACGTAACTCAAGAACTTACGGAGTCGGGGTTTCTAACGATGAAAAGAGGGTTTGGGAGAGACAGAGTCTACTCACTCGCGTGGATCACAAACACGTCCACGATCGACATTCCCTTGTGGTAAATAATCAAAGAAGATGAAGATTGAGAGGGAGATCAACACGCTTCGGATCTCGGGAGAGCACGAAGGATGGAGCATTCTCTCTTTCTCTCTCTCTAAAATTCATGCAAGTAAGCAAATGAAACTTACGTGAGAAGTTTCACTTGATATTTAAGGGACTTGTCCCTTGTGAAGCTAGCACACTATTGATGGTGTATTAATTCCTATCCATATACAGTTGTGGTTCGGTGTGAAGCGCACACAACAACGAAAGATACAATTGTACAAAAATGCATCCCAATAGCTTATCCCTGAATTCTAAATGAGAATATATTTAAAATTTCAAATGTGCACAGTGTGCCATCTTAGACATGTGCACTTAACCGGTGCACAACGATTCAGAAAAATAGGGGACATTACAAACCAGGTAATATACTTAATTTGGTTTACTTATTTATGCATTTAGGATTTTTGTATATATTATTAAGGTAAATTTAGCTAAATTAGTAATTGAGTAGGACATTCGGCCATTGGAGAGGTTTAAATAGGTCTTTTAGTAATTCAATAAATAGATGGGTATTTGGAACATATAAGTTGTTGAAAAGGGTTTTTTGGTAATTTAATAATTAAAGGAACAATTTAGACATTTGGTTGATATTAAAAAATTTTAGGTAATTCAATAATATCAAGGGTATATTAGTAATCTAATAAGAGGGACATATTTAACCTTTGGTTATTAACTAATTAGTATAATGAATTATTATTATTAGTTTTGTTTGGGGTATTAAGAAAAGAGGGCTCACAAGAGATTGATAAGTGCTTAAGAGGATCTAGAAGCAGCGGGCGAACGAAAAATATTGAGAAAAGAATGAGAGAGAGGCCAAGAAATGTGAGGGAGAAATCGAGAGAGTTAGAGAAAGAGAGAGAGAGAGACAAAGTGATCTAGAGAGAGAGTTCATGTGACATCCCCGATTTTCCCACACTGAACTCTAGGAAAGACCAGGTAGTCAGGTGACAATCTGATTTTCCCCTATACGAAATCCTAGGAAAACTGAATCGTCCGATACATTCTGACATATACCTACTATGACGGTTCAATTCTCTCCCAGCGGAATTTAGAGAAAATCGGATCATCGGATACTCGGTACATTCATACTCATTATGAATAATCAAACAGATATCATATGGCACAAATGGATCCATCTTTAAACAAGCATAAGGTAAAATAACACAGTGGACCACCGGTGACAGCCAGCTGTCACCTAAACAGTGGTCACTAACATATTTACACAAAAAGGATCCTATACTGTACCAATTCAAAATCTATCTCTCATTGCCTCTACAAATAAAATTCCTCAGGCGGAAGATCTTCTTCTGCCTCAGGAACGTGGTCTGGATCGTTCTCAAATCTAGTATCGTGATCGTTCTCTAAATCAACACCTATGACATAAGTCGGGATGAGCTAACAGCCTAAGCTCAGTAGAGAAAAATCAATGTCAATTCACATTTTTATCAAACGAGATATAGTGTCAGTGACTAAGATTCAAATGCATTTTCAATAAGGTACAATCATTCAATATTCACACTTCCGTATCAATTTCTAAATTCATTTCTTTCGGATTCAAATTCAATAATGCTTATTCATTTCATATTTCACTTGCAATCGATTAGTTCATTCTTTCATGTATGCCTTAAACCATAACTTAAGAAACTCCAACGCAAGTATAGTGTTGTTGAGCCAATTTCTGATGGATTTCCCTTAACCATCTTCGTTCCATGAACACTTTCAAATTGACCTTTGTGATCCAATAGTGTATGGTACAAACCGCTGTACCAGTCCAATTAGGGTTTTCATTCACATAACCTTAAATCTTCATGCAGTACTAATACCTATCATTTGAGTCAATGTTCTAACACATAGCTAAATTCGATGTTCAATATAACATTTGATCAATTCGATGTTCAATAATTCAAACATTCAATAATCAATGTTCACTCGATGGTTCAATTCGATGCTCAATGTTACACACGTTCAATGTTCATTCAATGGTTCAATTTCGATAAGCACATGCAATTTCTATTAGAAGTTCATATATTGATTCACATTCAAAATTCGTTCTTTCTTTCTTAAACAATTTTGAAAACACATATTCAATCATTTTCAAAGCATACATTCGATCACATCATGGAGTCTATAAATCAAAATCGAAAACGGAAATTATATGTTGAATTGTCCCTACCTTAATCTCGTAATCACATGATGCAATGCCAAGATCCCATCGATAGCCTTTCGCACTCAATCTAGATCACAATAGTTCGTAAACTATATATCAATAGTGGAGCAATCAGACGATTTAAACCACTCACAAGTTATCCCAAAGAAAATCCCAAGACAGCCCAGAAACATGGCAAATCGCTCAAGCAATTCCCAAAATCGCACGAGCGATTTTCACAATTCGCTCGAGCAAAAATTTCCAAAGAAATTCTGAGGAAAAATTCGAGCAATTTTCCTACAGCTTTCTCCTTTGCTTCTTGAAGGCATGTCACTCGAGCGGATTTTCAACTCACTCGAGCGGTTTCGATAATTCATATGGCACTTCAAAATTCGCTCGAGCGAAAATTTTCAAAGAAATTTTGCCTAGGAAATTCGCTCAAGCGGATTTTCCTGTCACTCTCTGAAGGCAAATCGCTTGAGCAATTCACAATTCGCTCAAGCGGTTTGGTGCAATTAAGCACTTTTTCTTCTTTCTAAGGACTCAATCTTCCTTCGATTTCGAAACGAATTCAACCACACACTACACATTCATCAATCTAATCTTACGAAACAAAATTTTGCACGATAATCACTATAAAACTCACCTTCGTAGGTAGCGTACCTGAAGCTTTCGATAATCCTCAAAGAGGATTTGGTGCCACACGTTCGGAGTTTCACGGCGCTCGATATCAATCATCGTTTCACTCTAAAGAGCAACGATCTCAATCTTTCAAGCCTCGCAACAACCTCTACACTCACTATGGTCGACTCTCACTCATTCGAACCTATGCACTCGCTCGACAACACTCTCACTCTCGTTCCTCAATCTCATTCCTATCAATCTCGCTCCTAAATCTCAACGATGTCAAGCCTTGAAGGTTCTTTGCAGTCAGAATCACGGGAATCCTTGCGGAGATTAGGTTTCAAAGAGAATTTGGGAAAGGAGGAACTTTCTCTCTTTTCTTTCTCTCTTGCAAATATCTTGGATATTTGCCTCAAATGGGTTTTATCCCCTTTTATACACATGGGGACTGTTTCGGTGTTAAGTGTCACATCGTAAGTTGGTGTATGGGCTCTCTATCACAAGGCAAAACAATGAGGCCCATTTTCACTTACACATCAATCTCTTACCCCTAAGGTTCTCACTAAGCCTATGAATCATTTCACACGATTGCACATATTTACATTAGTGCCACTGCACACTATTGTTAAACCCGAACACTTAGTCGAGTGCAATTCGGGTTCAGGATTTTTCGGGATATTACAGTTCAAGAAGAATAGGAATTTGAAGAAAGAAGAAGAAAGAGGAGGAAGCCCTAATTCTACTAGCAGCGGTAAGTATCATTTTCTAAGAATTTTTGGTTAAACCCTAATCTCGTGTTGAAATCGGGAAAACGTATTGCACAAAATATGAATCCTCTCTATATATAATTTCCTTACAAATTAGGGAAAGGTGCATCTATTTTTGTTCTATAATCTGACATCTTGAGTTGGGTCTCTATCTCTTTATATATTGTTTTGCAATCTGAAGGTCCGTACATGAAATCTGAACACGAAGTTTATTTCTGATCTGATTGAAACTCTACAAATGATAACTTGTTTTCCAATTTAGCATGATGCTGGAACCTGCATGTTTTATAGATGTATTTTTTTTTTTTTTTTTTTCCTTGATTTTATCAATCTAAACTTTCCTGGTATAGGTGTAACTATTTCTGGGGTATTTCAGGTTTATTTATTATGTTTCTTCCATGCTGAAAACATAAATTGAAGTTAATTTAATCTTTACCGATTAACCAATTTCTAGATGTTGGAGTATATCCTAAAGAGATACCACTTCTTCATGAATTTATCTTGAATCAAGATCTTTTGGCTCAACTGTATCCCATTTTTGTCGAGGGTTTGTATAAACCTCCATCTACAAATACATGTAGTATGTCACAATTAGAGGAACCTGATTTTTTGCCGATCAGTAAGTTAGAGATCATATAAAAAATTTATTATTCTGGTTAAGAAATAAGCAACACTATGAGTCATTTTTTGTTTCAGTGGGCGCTAAATCGCGAATTTAAATATGAATTTTGTGAGTATAAATTTGAATTTCTGTTATTTTCTAGTGTAAATTGAATACCAAGTTATATGTAAAGCATTGAGATAATGCTCAAGGATCTGCTAAGTATCAATCTGTCACTGGCCGCGTGGTGATCTGTTATCTCTTTCTGTATTTATCCCATAACTAATAGATTAGTTGGGGAAAAAGCATTCGGTATTCATGCTATTAGTTACAAATTAACCTCAACAATTTCTTATTTCTTCATGTACTTTAAGTAAAAGTTACATTGTTAATTTGTCTGTCTATCTGCTTCTGTAAGGGGCTTTTGATATAGAACTTTGATCATTTTCTTTCCAAAGTTCAAACAAAAAAAAATTGGCTATGTAATCTGTATTTAGTAGAGTACACTGATTAAATGAATTTTGGCATGCATGTTAGTGGTTTAGCCATTATTTGTAATAATTGGACACTTGCGGAACATATAGATAATCTCTTAGGGTGGTTTTAACTACCCTGCAGGTTACGGAAAGAGATTAGAGGAAGAACTGTAGACGAAGTTCTCGGCAAGTGTTGTCTGGTGAAGACTTCTGTGTTTGGTAAGGTTATCTGGGTATAAAGTATATTAACAGTGAGTGACTTGGTTGTAGTAGTGTCAAAACTTTTTATATATGTATAGTCGTCTGACTTCCATTGTACAAGGGAGTTGCGTACAGAAGTTTCTTTTGTTCTTTTGAAAATGTGATTTTTCTTCTTGTCTGTATTATGTTCCTTGTTAGAGTAAATTTTTATTATAGGTTTCTTCTACCTGATTGGGTCGTGACTCGAGATAGGTGCATGGATTTTGGGTCATGAAAATATCCAAATGGGGTCTAACCCGATAGATATGGGCGATATTTAAAACCATGGTTAGGGGCTATTACTAAAAAGAAAATCAAATATTTTCCTTACTTTTTAAGTGCAAGTAACCTACGTGTAGGGATACAAGTTCAGTTACCCGAACTAAACTGAACCGAAATGAATTGTTTCATTCTCGGTTTGTTTTTTATTTTCTCAAACCAAAATGAATCAAAATTCAAAATTTTTGATTTTTTTGGTTAAGTATCCGATTTTTATTATTTTAAGCTATTTTTATATTTGTTTTCAATTTTGAATCCTACCTAATCATATTTGGGTTTAGGTTCATTCTAAATTGGTGTTTGGGGTGGCTCTGTTGGCTCAATTTATTGGGATGAGATTCAACTGGTTGGTGCAGAAAGCCAAAAACCCATTACCAATTTACCATATCCAAGAAAGTTGATCAATATCATAGATTTTCTTCGACTAAGTGATTCAAATAGTTGGTGCAGAAACCCATATCCATATTCATATCCCAGAAAAATAAAATAAAAGATTTTCAAATTTAAGGATTGTGTTATTAAAAGCAAAAACGGATTACGATGTGTCTTATGAAAACACAAAATAGGATCCTAATTATATAGATTCAAGTAATTGAAATAACATATATAAATACTACTACACCATATATAATCCAAGTCATCTTCATCCAAATTTGTTGCCTATATAAAATGAGAATATATAATACTATTCATCAAGATTTAATACAATTAATATTAGAGTACACCTTATTTGATAACTACCACACGTCAGTTATCTAAACTTATAATCTTATTTATCTAAACTAATTGTACCTGCTTGCGGTTATATTTGTAATCTTATGTTTAGATAACTGACTTGTGATAGTTATCAAATAAGGTGTACTCTAATACTCCCTCTCAAATTGAAATATAAGCGTTGAGAATATCCAACTTAGAATTGAAATGGTCCCTTTCACGGCGTAAACAAAGAACATATGGTCTAAAAAATAAATAGTGGGAAATACATTAACTAGAAACAATGTGGGTAATGAATTATAAAAGGCCATAAAAATTGTGGGAAAAGACGTCCACATGAAAATAAAAGGCCAAAAGAAAATATGGGAAAAAGCATCCACATGGAATATAAAAGGCCAATAAGACCAAAGTCGAAAAAACATCCACTAAGCAAATCAATGTGGAAATTATACCCACATAAATAAAAACGCATCTCTTACTAAATGGAAAACAGATGAAAAGAAAAAACATGAAAATTATATGAATCAATTGGTCAATGTAGAAGAGATGAAAAAAAATACGAAAATTACATGAATCAATTCTTTCATATAGAAGAGATTAAAAAAATATATAAATTACATGAATCAATTCTTTCATGTAGAAGAGATGAAAAAAGAATATATATATATATATATATATGATAGCGGAAGCAATGTCAGGACCATGACCGGCTTGAACACATGGAGCCGATCATGGCTCTAATACCATGTTAAAATTATAAAATACAGAAGAAAATAAAAAAAAGATAAAAGAGAGCAAAAGAAGATAGAAAGATACAATAGACAAATTGCCACAAATGATTACATTGCTTTAATGAAGCTCCGACCCATCAATAATAAACAAATAGAGTGGCTACTAAATCTCTAAATTAGAGGATAGAGGAAGCCCTATTTTTGAAATAAAAACGATTAGACGATGGAATTGAAGAGTATGGAATTGGAGAGTTGAACCCATAACAAACAACACAAGTAACTTAACCAACTAAACCAATTGACTTGATTTACAATTTTTGGACATTGAAAATTACACTAACCAATAGCCCAGAAAGAATTACAAGAATAAGGGGCCCCAAAAGTTTCAGGGGCCCGAGGCAGCGGCAAACCTAAGAAACACAGTATACTGTAACTCCATATCCACTAACATAATCAACCAATTACATCCTTATTGTAGCCTTAGCCATAAATAGTCTTTTATTTATGTTCCAAATCAAGCTGCCCAAATAGTATTCCAAATCATCAACTAGACGAGCGATAGCGGTATTAAATTCAAATCCATATTGGAAAGCAAGTTGATGGCCAAATCTGGGGAGAAAAGGGGACTTCCATCTTCAATTCCCTCCAAAAATCAATGTTGCAGCCGTGTCTAACAATACATTCCCTGGTGTTTAGAATTCTTGTCTAGAAGAAATGTGAGAACAATAACTCTAAATTGAATCAAGCTTAGCCAAGCCATAGTAGTATTGTAATGTCCCCTATTATTCTGAACCGTTGTGCACCGGTTAAGTGTACATGTCTAAGATGACACACTATGCACATTTGAAATTTTAAATATATTCTCATTTAAAATTCAGGGATAAGCTATTGGGATGCATTTTTGTTCAATTGTATCTTTCGTTAGTGTGCAGGCTTCACACTGGACCACAACTCTATTTGGATAGGAATTAATACACCATCAATAGGTGTGCTAGCTTCACAAGGAAACAAGTCCCTTAAATATCAAGTGAAACTTCTCACGTAAGTTTCATTTGCTTACTTGCATGAATTTTAGAGAGAGAGAAAGAGAGAAAGCTCCATCCTTTGTGCCCTCCCGAGATCCGAAGCGTCGTTGATCTCCCTCTCAATCTTCATCTTCTTTGATTGTTTATCACAAGGGAACGTCGATCGTTGACGTGTTTGCGATCCACGCGAGTGAGTGGACTCCGTCTCTTCCAAACCCTCTTTTCATCATTAAAAACCTCAACTCCGAAAGTTCTTGAGTTACGTATGCAATCTAGAGGATTAAATCCGTGAATCCGTTCGTTCCGATTGTGAGAAAAAGGAGAAACTTTAGAGCCGTTGGATGTGCGAGAGTTGTTTCCAAGAATCAATGAATAAGCATGTCGTTCTATCAAGTGCATGTGACAAATATGATATGAAGATCTATGGTTTAGAAGATTTAAATACAAAAAAAAAAACCCTCATCTCGTGATTGAAAATGGTCTAACGCTTTAAAATGAACGACTACTATGTAAATTTCTAAAAACATAGTCGCTCATTTTAAAGCATTTGACCACTTTAAATCACACAATTGTTGGAATGCAATTTTCAGGATCCCTTTTGGACTCGAAAAAATGCTTAAAATTGGTCACTTGGAATTCAGTTTATAAGAGGGTGAAGATAAATTAGCAACAAACAGATTTGCTTAGTTTAAAGGTCAGACAACAAGCAGACTTGTCAGACCAAACGTTAAAAATAAATAGACTTATTAATGTTTAAATAATGAGTTATATATGTATGACACAAACTATTAAAACTAATGTCATTGACAAATAAACTCACTTGACAAAAAATTAATACAGTAAACAAACCTACAAAAGAAATGCAAACAAACCTACTAACAAATATGATTAAATGTGATCATCACTTACGAATGTTTATCGACGCCGTAGAACGTCATTAATTGCGAGGTTTTAGGTGAGGGATTATGAATTGGACTCCTATACTAAACACCGGTCTGCCGATTTTAGCAGCTAGGATTGCCTAAAATTAACTAATTCGAAAATCTAACCTTGATTATCTAAACTTGAAGGGATGTGTTGGCTCATTATGCGCGAGACGATCGAACGCGCTCCCGAGTACCCTCTGTTGGCTACCTTGGGCAAATCGATTTAAAGGCTATGATATTTTAAAATATGCAAGAGTGGTACAACCGAATTGGCATTAGGGTTAGAAATTAGAACGGGTATCCTAAGGGTAGGCTGTAGGGTTATCTTTATCCACTTTTGAAAGTGCGAGAAACGAAGTAGAATAGTCAACCCCAACTAGAACGCTTACTCAGCGCAATTTATAGAAGAAGTTAAAGTTTTAAACCCAACGTTTAAAGTTTAACTTTTTCTAGTTCAGAATTTTAGATCCAACCTAGAAAATTCCAAAGAGAACAAGTGAATGAATGTATTGAAAATTGAATGGGGGGAGGGACCTTTATATAGGGTATCAGACTAATTATACGTTAAAACTCCGGTGTATAATTGGACTTATATGCATAAAATTATGCGTATAACTCGAATTATACACTAGAATTCTAGCGTATAATAAAAAATGCAGCTAAAAACTTGGCTCCACTAGTCATCCCAGTTAGACTCTAAGCCGACTTCCCGAGGGAGTCGGGTCAATTATACATATGGATTTATGCGTATAATTGAATTATACGCATGAGACTATGTGTGTAATTGCGGACTAGGTCAACTGGATAACTCATGCGTATAATTACCAAAAGGTGAGAGGTTTATGTTCGACAAAAGGTTGACATTTTTAGAAATCCCGGACACCAATAGTCGTGTGTTAGAAATAATATATGTAGGTCCAAAATGAGGTTTAGGTTCTTTCGTCCCAATTTTCTTCACCATAGATGTTCTTTTTTTATTATATATATATATATAAATAAATAAATAACAGGACGCAAGAACCTATATATATGGAGAGAATTAATCAATCTTTTATTAAAAAATAAAAAGAGAATGTAGGAGGACACAAAAATTATAGAGTAATGATTCTCTCACTTGAGTCATGCACATAATTTCATTTCTGAAAGCTTTTTCATCATTTTACTTTCGATTTGGTTATTATGCCTAGTTAGCATATGGATTTAGCGATTTCGAAAACTTGATGAGGGGAATGGTGATTTTTCGAAAGACAGATGATGGGAGATCTTGCAAAATGTGCCGGATTATATGTATCCAAAAGCCATGGCTGAAGGTACGCCACCATAGAGCACATAATGAGGGGAATCGTGATTTTCGAAAATTAAATAGGGGATCTTGGAAAATGTGCCGGACTGTTTATCCAAAGCCATGGTTCGCCACCATTGAGCACATGCCTGTTGTTTTTTACTCACCTCAGTCATCGTTACATCGACCTTGGTTGTCACGCGAGCGAGGCGGGTCGCCCAAAGAAGAAATCTTATAGGTTTTAGTCGATTTGATTCTCACTCGAGTGATTAATGTACCATTCAAATAGGTGTTTTCTTGAGAGTGTAGCCGTGACCGCGACAACGCAATTACGGCTACACTCGGGATTTGGCCAAGAGCTTTGATGAGGCTTGAGTGTTCCTGTATTCTTGTGTAATCATTAATATAGTGGACTATCGCTGCCCATAAACATAGGCATATTATCAAATCACGTAAATATTGTCTCTTGTATTTTTATGATTGATTTTTTTCTTTTTGCGTTCTTAATTGATCGTCATCGTGAGATCGTTGGTTAATTTAAGAGCATTCATACAACAATTATACCATTAATGTGAGCTTTTTTTTTTAAAATAACATATTAAATGATATTACACCATTAATTTTTGTACCTGATAGACTGGAACTTGGACTATTTATGTTAATAACCCGTGTGGCATTTGGTATAACAATAAATTAAAGGATAATAGCTTCTAACTAACATATAAACGTCAAATGATTTTAAATGATCTTACACTATTAAAAATAGACTTTTATTGTCACATTATTGAAGTGTGATTTATCATTATGCCATGTAGTACACTGTAATTAATCTAAATTGTCCTAGTGACAATTTGTCATTGGAAGATGTCTCGGCCCAAAGAAAGATGCTTATAAGTGGATTTGATTCATCTAATTGATGAATTTTAATATCAACCATTACAACTAAAAATAGCGGTTGATATTATATTCTACAGTTCGTATCGTTTAAATCTCCCTAAAATATTATTTTTGGCTTGTTGCACTTTAATCTATAATCTATCACTTTGAGAGCACCTAAATCATTGACAGTGCAAGATAATTTAAAGACCATTTTGGTGTTTAAATGAAGAGAGTTGGGTCCTTAAATTACTTATGATCAAGGTGTTAAACTCGGTTTCGATATCAGGCATCGATCAATGAAGGACCGACATGAATTGATCGATACTGATCCGTATTAGCTTTTTTTTTCTTTTAAATAGAGGTATCAGCCGATGCCGATACTCGAATTGGATGCCGATACATATTAGTATCTGCCGATATTTGATACCATGCTTAATGATATATAATCAAAATTGTAACTTAATTGTGTAAAATCATTTACACACCAAAATAGTGTTTAAAGTTTGGCGAGAACCCATCATCCTTATTGTAACAACCCAACACCATTAATGGTTTTGAAATGTGGGTAATGAGGTAATCTATATGGTCAAAGTCATATATTGAAGGGGCAAGGGGCCAAAATTTAAACTTTTTGGGAGATTTGAACCATCCGATCTCTTTATTCTGAGGCTAACTTTTGTTCTTCATTTGTAATGGTGCAAACATTTGCCACGACTATTTGGTTAATACCTGTTTACATGAAAGATTGTCACTTAAACAATTTAGATCAATTACTCATGTGTGCCACAAGACATAATAATCAACTATACTTTAATGGTATAAGATCAAATTTTGAATTTAATTGAGTAAGATTAAACACTATTTTGGTGTTTAAATGTGGGGGCAAAGCTCATTCTTCCTAGAATTTGACGAGTCAACGTTAAGGCCGATTCATCAACATTGTAATCTGGGGCAATGGTCAAGTCCAACCAGTTAGAACCAGTTGAGCCAATATCGATTTTTAATCACTTTTACAACCAAGTGGATAGAAGAGAATCTTGACTTTTATTGTTTCCATTTTTTTAAGTCCAACCAGTTAGAACCAGTTGAGCCGATATCGATTTTTAACCACTTTTACAACCAAGTGGATAGAAGAGAATCTTGACTTTTATTATTTCCATTTTTATAAGATGATGTACGGTCAAGATTCCCTTCTATCTAATTATTGTAACACGATATCCATCTCGACTGGTTGGACTTCATCATTGCCCTTATAATCTGAGTTACCCTAATTTTGAGACCCAATAATCTAATAGTGAACTCATGGTGCTACCATCATAGGATTATATAAGAGAAATTTACCTAGTCGACCTTGTCAGATATACTTTCTTCGTCAGAGACTCTATATTTTCACCTTTGCTCAAACCAACCAGCTCCAAGCCTAACCGACCCTAAGGAGAGTAAAATGTCCAAATTACTCCCTTCTATGACTTTCTTTAACCCACAAAAGCGTCATCTTTTTCCTCATTTTAATCTTCTACAGTTAGTAAAAAGTTAGAGGAAGCGAAGGTGATGACGTCTTCTTTCTTAGTCTGATCTGCTATTTGGAAGAAGAAAACATAAACTTGAGAGAAGAAGCTCCTACATTTTGTCATTGGGAGAACAAGACCCTGCAGTTTGCCATTGCAACGGAAGGTATGTTCAGATTATCTAGTGTAAACCCCATTTTCAATTTATTAGGATCTCTTAATGGTGCAATATAAAAAATAATTTTATTTTATTAGTCAATTTTTTTTAAACAGTCGATAACGATTGCCTAAACGGTCGATAACGAATTTATAAACAATCGATATCGATTCATTAAGAAATTGATATCGACTTTATAATAGTCGATATATATTAATAGTCGATGTCTCTCTTTTGTGTCATCGGTCTTATAGCCCCTTCCTTCTCATTCTTAAACAGCCGATATCGGAGGTGGACATTCCTCTTCTCTATCACTATGATGGTCTTCTTGTAAGCAATGATGGATTGTATGAAAGTGGCCGGCGGAGGGTTAATATCATTTCAACGGATATTTCTTATGAATGATTCATAAGGCGAATGTCCACTGTTAGTTTTGCGAGGGTGATATTACGGTGGTATCCCCCACCCGTCCCGGACGGTATCATATATAAGTCCGTTGGACGATATTACGGCGAACATGTCAGCCAGGAAAGCAACTATTGATTTAAACAATGCTCCAACAATACAAGGGTCACAACAATATAGTCAAGGGTTAGACTACACGACAGAAAGGGTGAGGAATACTGACGATTTCAGTCATATCTTCCTCGGTGGATGGACAACTTAGTTAACTCACAAATTATGTTCTATCATTCCATCGATGGGGATTACCGAAGGAGCTGAACCACATGTCCATACATATGAGCACCCCTTCGATGAAGGGCCTAATCAACCACACCAGAATCCCTTCGGTGAAGGATCTAGTCAACCATATCAAAACCCCTTCGGTGAAAGATCTAGTCAACCACACCCTAGTCATCCTCAAACCACTAATGAAAATAACTTAGAAGAAGATTATGACCGCGAATCAGATGGATTTATAAAAGAGGATCCGAAAAATTTTGTGAAAGGTATTGATGATCCCCTAGCAGACGGAGTTTACGAAGTGTCAGAGACATCAGGCTACTCTTCCGATCAAGAGGTGAAAACTAAATACCATAATTGGACGTTTAAAGTTGGAGAGATCCTCAAAGACAAGTAAGCATTTCAAAGAGCATTGAAAGAACACGCGGTGGAGAAAAACTTTCAAAACTTCTAAATCCGACTCTTGAAAATCTCTAGTTATCGAGTGACAGCCGGATGCCACGAACCCAATTGTTCGTGGCGAATATATGCGTCTAAATTGATTGGGCATCGACTCTTTCAAAATTAAGGCATTCAATAGTACTCACACATGCGGAGCCACTAAGATTAGACCGCACGATCACCGTAATGCAACAATCTCCTTCGTAGCCAATTATGTACGGGGGAAACTTATGGAAGGATTTGACTACGCACCTGCGTCGATAATATTTGATATTGTAAAAACTTATAACGTGAAAATCACATATTTTAAGGCTTGGAGGGAGAAAGAACTCGCCCTGAATGATATTAGAGGCAGTTGGAAATGATAATTTGTGGATCTAGCGGCCTACGTGAAGGAGATAAAGAGGGTAAATCCTAATGGAGAGGGTAGATCCTACATGAAGGAGATAGAGAGGGTAGAACCTTTCAACTTATGTCTGACGATAAGTTTCAAAGATTTTTTTGGGGCTTTAGGCCGTGCATCGAAAGCTACCGCAATACACTTCGTCACATATTACTTGTAGATGACACACATCTACGAAAAAGTTTCAAAGGGATCCTACTTATTACCTCAGCGCAAGACGGTAATGGTCATATATTACCGTTAGCGTTTGCGATCATCGAGTTATAAGAAGAGGATACATGGATGTGGTTTCTTGAACGGGTAGGTGCATTTGTGATCGGTAAGTTTATCGAAGATTTTATTATTATCATGGATAAGTCAAAGGTTTTAATAAAGGCGGTGAAATAGATCTTCCATAATATATACTACAGCTACTGCATATGACATATGACACAAAATTTGGCACACAAGTATCCCAAGAACAGCGTGTTGGATCTATGGTGGAGCATTGCGCGTGCATATTCAGTAGAGAGATTTGATCATTTTATGAATAAAATCAAGAAAGATGTTGTTGATCATCGAGTCGTATAGTATATTTTAAAAATAGACTCGAAGCATTGGGCACGCACATATATCAAAAGAAGACAGTACGATTCCTTAACTACAAATAATACTGAAAGCTTGAACAACATACTGAAGATAGCTCGGGATAAATCAATTATTGACTTAATTAAAACTATTATGGAGAAAGTCGTTGATTATTTTCAAAAGCACTGACAGATATCTGAGAAATAGAACATCCTCCTCTGCCCGAAAGCAGACGAGCACATGAAGAAGGTGTTGCAATGGATTGGAAGAAAGAGATATCAATCATACAAGTGCGATCAATTTCAAGTCAATTCTGGGAATTTCATTCATCACGTCGACTTTGAATACAAGACACGTATTTGTTGTCGTTGACACATTCATGATTTGCTTTGCTCGCATGCCGTTGCGCCCATCAATCGGAGAAATTACGATTACCATAGCTTATGTGAGAAGTAAATTTTCATCGTTTTCTTTAGATAATCATACGACGAACAATGGTTGCTCACCCTCGATAAAAGCTAATGAAAATTTCAAGCTAAGCAACTACCAAAAAATATGAAAGTGAGAGCGTCCTATAATTGTCGAAAGTAAGCCGACCGTCCAAAGAAGAGAAGGATATAGTCTAAGGGTGAAGTTATGGCCCTACAGTGTGGCAGGTGTAGTGAGAATGGTCACAATCGTAAGAGTTGTACTGCAGTGGGACCGATGGGTTGATAGTGTACGTATAATAACGATCGATATCGCTCCGAAATTACAGCACCTTAGTATAGATTTGACAAAAGTCACCTACCGATGGACGATAGGATTGCAATTCACGCGCAGTGGATAAAGATAGATCGCATTCATGAATAATACAAGAAGCCGCCTAGATCGTACAAGAAATGTTACGAGGCAAAGTTTGGCCGAAAATTCAGTTCTTAATAGTGATAGATGAAATTTTACGAGACAATAAAAATTCATGATCAAATTTGGAATGTATATTTGCTCATAAACTCATAATGTATATTTTTTAATTCGTAATAGTTGTAATTTTGGATTGTACATTTGCTCAGAAACATGGAGCATGGAATGCATAAAATTGTTTCTAACGACTCCTTAAATAGTCGTCGGCGACTGTATAGACTCAGAAACATGGAACATGAAATATATAAAATTATTTCTAACGACTCCTTAAATAGTCGTTGGCGATTGTATATACAATCGTTAGCAACTGTATAGGAAGTCGTTGGCGACTGTATAAACAATCATTGGCGATGTAGTCGTTTGCGACTGTCTAATGAGTCGGCTTTGACTATATATACAGTCGTTAACAACTCTTTAGAGAGTCATTCATCTGACTACAGAGATGTCGAAGTCTGTCCATTCGCAAGTTTACTTAGTAGTGGTTAAATAATTTACAATAACAAATTCACATATACATGTACACAATTCAAATTATAAAGTCAGAATTTACATTACAAATTATCATATATTCAAATTTACAGTTTCATTTACATTATAAATGTCCACTGGTACATCTTTTGTAACATCCTGAAAATTTTGAATTTAAATAGTGTACCTCGGGATGCATGCCCGACTTTAAATAGTGTGCCTTGAGGTGCATGCCCAACTGGTCACGTACCCGACTTTGTGAAATTAATTAATTAAGTTACTTTGGATTAGGTCTTAAGTGGAAAAGATTGAGAAGATGGTGTGTTAGTCATTAGATGATTTTAATATACACCAAGCTTTGGTGTATTGGCTCAACATCGAATCGAATGGATAGATGGGTTGGGTGTGTAGGCCCCATACCGAATCAAAGATCATTTTTATGATGTAACACCCAAGTCAAGTATACCGGTTCTACATGGGAATTAGTCATTGGGATGAAAGCTAATATACCCAAAGTGGTGTGTATGTCTTTTGTATGGAAACTAGTCCCATTGAATTAAAGAGAAGCAAATAGCTTCCTTTAGAAGCTAACACCCGATTTGCACTATTTTGGGGGTTTTGGGATTTAGAGAGAGGAAGAAGAAGAAAGAGAAGGAATGGTCGGATCCGTGTGCGCCGAGCTCGGGATTCCGTGGAAAATAATGTATGAGCTTGTGTAAGGAAGAGAAATGTCGTCGATTTCGATATTGGGGAGTCATGTGGCGTGATTGAAGCCGATTGGAGTTTGAAAACTTTTTCTTCTCACGAAGAGATCGTGTGTTTTGAGCTACAAATCGTAGCAAGATTTGGGTGTGGCGTGTGAGGAAGGATCACCGACGAATTCATTAGTTTGGTCGTGATTGTAGAGCTCGAAAAGGATCGATGTGGGTTTTAGAAACGCTTTTGTGCAATAAAGAGAACGATCCGATCTACGGGTAGATCGCCGATTTAAAGAGGCAAATAATGCAATTCTTCCATGAATTTAACTAAATATAGGTTGCTTAGATGTGTGCAAAAGATTATGATCAAAATGATTGAATTTTGATTTTTTTTTAATGAGTTTCAAGGTTCAAACCCAAAAAGTGTTCAGAAACTGCCAAAATCGATTGATCGATTTTGAAAATCGATTAATCGATTTTGTCAAAAAATAAATTCAAGAGGAACTTCACGAAATCGATCAATCGAAGAAAATTTTGATTGATCGATTTTGAAAATCCATTGATCGATTTTGAAAATCGATTAATCGATTTTGCCTGAGCTTGCTGATACTACTATAGTATTTCAGTTATAACATTTTGTATCGAACTCCGATTGACGTGATTCTTATCGCGTTGGAAAAAGGATAACAAGCCCTACAACTTTTATGAATTGACCAATTTGTGAATCAATCTTTTTAAAGGTCAAAATTTAGTAATAATCTGGCTCAAATGCTGTTTTTTCGAGAAACGAAACCGATTAATCGAATTTAATTCGATTGATCGATTTTTGAATTTCAATTGATCGATTTGGAATCAATTAATCGAATGAGTATTTACAGTGGCTTAAAAAAAAAGTAAAGTTTGGGAAAATTGATCAATTGATTTTGAAATTGATTGATCGACTTTGGAATTTCGATTAATCGATATAGGGATCGATTAATCGATTTTGACTGTGCTCGCCAGTATTGCTTTGGTATTTTGACTATAACGTTTTACTCTGAACTCCGATTGATGCGACTCTTGAGGCATTGGAATAATAATAAAAAAATCTACAATTTTTGTGTTTTGACCAACTTATGAATCTAAATTTGTAAAAGTCAAAATTTAGAGAGAAGGTTGCATCAAATTCTATATTGGCATGAAGTTATCAGTTCCGACTCGATTTTTAAGAAAATACTTAAATAGGTCTAAGTTATTAGTGATTAGAGTTGATCCTTGATACATCATCATATATTTATGATGTAGATTGAGGGCGGAAATCTATCGATAAGGCTTAACTTGGCTTCGCGCAACTTCGAGGTTAAGGTGGGAAAAGTTCCATACACAATTGCATTTCGATTTGATTTTTCATAGATGCTTAGATATGATCATTCGGAATGTGTGATAAATTGACCATATTTGAATTGTACCTAGACTCTTTAAAATATCAAATACATGTTTGCTTTGAAATATTTTGAAATATCGACATATAGATTTGTGTGCTCCCCTTATAACTTTTGAGATTTCGAAACATATAGTGCTTTCTAAGATTTTAAATATCGAAAATACATCCGTTTGAAACATCTTGAAATATCGAAAATGTGTTTTGGTTTAGAATCATTTAGAAAATTGAAAAAGCTTTATTCTGAAGTTTTAGAAAGATCGAATCTAAAACGAAATATTGAACATCACATAAGTAAATCGAACTATAAGTCAAGTAAATTGAAGTGGACCGCTATGGGCGGATTATAAGTATATTGTGGACCGCTAAGGGCTGATTATTAGTGCACTGTGGACCACTATGGGTGGATTATGTACACTGTGGACAGCTATGGGCGGATTATGTGCATTTGCGGACCACTAGGGCGGATTGTTCGTAGGATCATGAACCGCTATGGTGGATTATAAGTAAGTAAATCAAATCAGTGAGCCATGTAAATGAACTGAACTCTGCAAATCAAATGTGTATGTCATTTAAGCAAATCGAACTTCGTAAATTGAATCTATAAGACATGTAATTTGAACAGAAGAACTATAATTTGACCTGTACGACGGGTTATCCGTAATTTGAACCGGTAAGGCAGGATATCCGTAATTTGAACCGATACAGCGGGATATCCGTAATTTGAATCGGTACGGCGGGATATCCGTAATTTGAACTGGTACGGCAGTTTATTTATAATTCGTTATTATATCGTGCTTTAAAATTCGAATGTTGAATCCAAACCTCCGAACTCACTATGTAAGAATGTGTAAGGCCGGCACGACGGAATATTCGTGATTTGAACCGGCACAGCGAGATATCCGTGAATCGACTTTATAAGCTACGTAAGAATGTGTAAGACATTTAAGTGAGGCTATGTAAGAATATGTAAGGCCAGCACGGTGGAATATCCGTGATTTGAATCGACACGACGGGACATCCGTGAATCAACTATGTAAGTGATGTAAGAATGTAAAAGACATGTAAGTGAAACTATGTAAGAATGTGTAAGACACGTAAGTGAATGTAAGCGAACTCAGTAAATTAAGATAAGACATGTAAATGAATTAAAAACAGTTTCAATTTTGATAAGAAAATGTCTTTGAAATAAGTTTGCTTTTGAAATCAGCTTGCCTTTGAATTCAGTTTATTTTTTAAATCAGCTTGCCTTTGAAATCAATTTACCTCTGAAATCAGCTTCGCTTTTGATAAGAAAATACCTTCGAGATTAGTTTCGCTTTTGTTAAAAAAATGCTTTTAGAATTCAGTTCTATTGTGAGTTTGAAAATATCATCAGTTTTTAATATGAAAATGCTTTGATCTTCATCTTTGAATCTATGTATGACTGATGACATGTACATTGGTATCGATTTTCTCTACTAAGCTAGGATGTAGCTCACCCCTCGACTATACGTCACAGGTATAGCTTTTATCAAGACATCGGACTTGAGGATTAAGGACTTGAGGAGTGCTGAGATTTTCGGAATCGTAGATGGAGTGCCTTGTGGAGTTTGGTGAGTGTTATTTGGTACAATGTGTTATTATATACTAGTTGTACACCACTATTTGGTAATGTTGGTACATCATCGGTGGTCACTATTAGTTATTGTAATATTTAATATTATAATTAGATATTTTATTTATGCTATGTTTCGTACCAAGTATTCTGTATCAGGTTGTGATCTACGATCTGGCGGTTCGAATTTTCCCATTAGTGTTTGAAGAAAAAAATATATATGTCTAAAAATTCAGGTTGGGAAAATCCGGGCTGTCATATCTTTACCAGGGTCCTGGTCTAATTTTCCTCCTCCATCACCAGTGTATTTAGCCAGGGGATGACCAATTTCTACCCTGAACCTACTCATATTTGCTTGCCCGAAGTCAAATTTCTTCCCCGACTTGAAGTACTCCACATACTTCAACACGAACATCCCACAATCATATGAATTAGTCTGTCAGGGAATGACTTTGGCCCGACAGTCACTAGATGACCAAAGATAGGTCTTAACGTTCAGTGTAAAGGAGTCTCCGTATAAATATAAAAGCGTGAGAAGGTACTGCATCTGCTTCAAAATAGTGGAATGTCAGATATGTTATGCAAACAATGATGAAAAATATAAGTTTGGACGAATTCATATAATGGTTACTTATCAGTGTTTTCAATTGGTCCGAATATCTTTCCTTAGAGGACCTATTAAATATAGGGTCGGCAATCATTACTGATCGTTCGACAACTTTCACGATCGCAAGTGCCCAGTGTAATGGTTGTTGAAAATGAATTGAGACAAATATCTATAAAGAAGCAATATAATCTCAAAGGGTACGATTTGAAAAATTATAAAGATGTTGGTAGCATATCATGCTATAATCGTGAGCCTACGGATTCCGAAAGCGATTGAAGAAGAAATTTTGTAACAGCTTCCTACCTTGGTTCGCTTTGAGCTTATGGACAGACTACTGTTCGATTTGTTTCTCGAATGATTCTTCGTACAGTTTTTCAGAAAGAAGGAATTTGTTGAAATCCTTTAGCTCTAAGTCCATGTAGGTTAAAACGGTGGGACACATAGGGAAGCATTTTTCCTTTCCGTCAGGATGAATAGTATCATCAATGACTTTCAAGAGTCTTAGGTAGGCTCCCCAGGAAGCGGTTCGGCCCCCGAGCACCTCGATTTAGGCCTAAGCGGACTCCGGGACGGATCGGATTTGGGGCGCCCGCCCCGGACTCGCCCTAGTTACCCCAGTCCCCAATTTTATTTTATTTTTTTATCTCTTTTATTTTTCTTCTTTTTCCTCAATTTTTTTTCTTCTTAGTTTTTTTCTTTTTCTTCTTTTACTTTTCTTCTTCTTCCTCAGTTTTTTATGATCTTGCACAACACTTTTTTTCAGCAACTGAGCAATGAGGCCTATGTGATGAAATTAATATATATATATATATATATATATATATATATATATATATATATATATATATATATATATACATAGAGGCCACCTGAACATCCCCCCGACAACCCGAACCCACCCAGCAATTTTAAGAACACTGAGGCTCCCATTATCTGAAACCAATACAAATACAAGGTTAAGCAAATAAACGACACTTTAAAGAGTTGTCAATAAGTCTGTATATAGTCGTTGACGACTCTAAATAGAGTCGATGATGACTATATAAGTAGTCGGCTTCGACTCTTTATACAATCGACACCGACTCCATAGGAAACCGATATCGATTCTTTCTCTACAGTCGTCGCCGACTAAATAAATAATATTAATCAATATTTGAATATACAATAGTTAACGACTATATAAAGTCGATTGACTATATACAGAGTTGTTGATTATTGTATATCTGATACTTACAGTAGCAAAAGTGAGAGAAGTCATGCATGAATATTTCATAACTAAATATATGAGTTATAAGGTTACTTTACTTACAATATTATTCAAGTATGTCATGCCTACCAAATATTTGAAAGACTGCACCACCAAAGTATAATCACTGACGGTGCTTACGTAGGTACTGCATAAATAACGGCCAACGTAACTAAATAAACTAAGGAAAACAACTAACTAGCAATCCTAGGAAAAATGACTTACTCGTCCTCAGATTCAGGCTTGTTCCAGAGGGTCATCATATATTTTTGCTCCTTTGTCAGCTCAGCAGTAGCATCAGCCAGCGTCTCCTCAATGGCCCTATCCGTTACAGATTTTTTCGTTGTGGCTCCCTTTTGATATGTCCTATGTTTGATAGTAGTGTGTTTCATGAGTTTCAATTGTTGAGGTCTCAAGCGAGTGTTAATTTGTTGCTAAGGCACCCCCGTGAATTAGGAAGAGGGTTGCTCATCACCAGCTGGACCCTTATCGGCTTGAGACTCGGGCTACTCGTCGCCAACTGTCCCCTCCTCATGCATGGGAGGATGCTCATGCATGGGAGGAGATGGTCCCTTATCAGTGAATTTTTCCATGGATGATGAAAAATCGAAAGTTATGTCAGACACCTTCAATAGCAGCTCCAAAATGACAGCATCCTGAATATCAAATGTACCATTATTAGAAAGGTGACTGAAATTATATTCACTTATACAAACTACGTTACAACACATATCTTACGTGTCGCCTTCAAAATTATTTCAAAAAGTTCTTTCAGAATCCCTTAGTCCTTTCTGACCAACTTGTTGAGGTGAATCATCGTCTGCAACTCCACATCCCTTAAAGTGAGTCGCTCATTCAAAGAGTTGCATAGTGTCTCTACGGAGTTGCAATGTGGCGCGAAGACTGCATTCGCTCGCTCCAAATGGCTCTCTCTGGGTGAGTTTCAAGTTTTTGAGCACAAGATTATCGATCCTCCTCAATAACGATTCATTAGAGGAGGTCGGTGCACTTGCACTCCCCTTTGTAGCCCCCTTAGTTCTCGGTTGCTCTACATAGACGGGGCCCTCTTCCGAGGGCGATTCTTCATCTGATGTCGATTGGACGTCAAATTCTTCCTCATCAATATCGTCGATCAGAATGTAATTTCTCTTCTTCGGTTGCACATCCACTTACATAGCTTTCTTAATAGCTTCATGAACCTATTTTCTCTTCCCCCCAACGACCTTTCGATCCCGTAGATATTCTTGTATGATGGGTATCTCTAGCTCAAAGCCAACCGATTCGAGAGGAGCACAAACCTTTTGAAAAAACAAAGGAAACACCAAAAATTTCAGATTACTAAATTGATAATAGAATATAAATGTAAGGTATCGACTCTTTAAGAGGTCGGTATAGACTCCTTAATATCAAATCGTTATCGACTATTTACGAGATCGTTATCGACTCTCTAATAGATTGGTATCGACTCTTTAGGAAGTCATTATCGACTCATTAAGAAGTCATTATCGACTCATTATGAGGCCGTTATCGACTCTTTAATGAATCAGTATCGACCCATTAAAAAATCGTTATCAACTCTTTAAACAGTCTGTACACTTATTCAATCGGCATTGATACTCTATACAGTCCTTAGCTTTATAAATTTGAGTTATTAAATTGACATCATACCTTACTGTTCAGCATCTTTTTGAGAGTGTAGCCTTTTTCCGAGAGTGTAGCCTTTGATCCTCAATTGTGCCTTCTCTGCCCATTTCAACAATCATGGGAAATGGGCCTTAAGGGGTGTTCGTACGGGTGAGATTTTTTACAGCATCTCATAAGCCCACCATTGAAGTACACATATGCATCCATATGTGTTGTATAACTTAAAGGCTTTATCCTGTCGAGAATCTTTCTATTCGCCACGCCCTTCATTATATACTCGAGTAAGTCATGTTACATATGAAGACCCCACGGAGTTTGATTGAAGTTCTCGACATCATCGATGAGGTTGACGTGATCTTCTGCCAGTTAATGGTGGGACTCGGAAAAAATAAATATACACAGTACAAATAAAAGAGACAATTTTACAAATTCGTCGTCACTTTTCACAAGCCTAATTGCCTGTCTATATGAGACCAGAGAATTTTCCCGATAGGCATTCCACGAAAATATTTGTATTGAATAGTTTATTCGTCCTGTGATTTAACAGAGGGGGTATACTTTTCGGAGCCAACTACGACAAGCCCCTGTATTAATGCAATGTCTAACTTCTGAAGATAAACATCAATCTTCCCGATTCAAAAGTGATTTTTTTCAACTCAAAAAGTTAATATCGCATCGATGACATCTCTAAGAAATCTCACACCCTTTGGCATTTAAAATATTCTACCGAAAACTGATGCTCTCAGTAACTCCTCTCACCTCGGGCTAGCGTCATCGTAGAGATTTCAAATGCCACTAAGAGAACATTTGGCAATAACCCGGTGTACGACCATCTTAACAACTTGTTGAAATTAACTGTAAAAAAAAAATAAGTGAATCTCATACTAACACGGATTGTTTAATCATGCTGAGATAACGATGTCGTCCGTATAAACAGTCGATATCAATCGTATATACAATCGATATCGACTTTATATATCGTCGATATCGACTCTATAAACAGTCGATACCAATTGTATATGCGATCGATATAGATTATATATAAAATAACTTTACAAAATTAATTCAAAATATGCACCGTCGAAAAAAGAAGAAAAAATTCTACAGCAATGAAGGATAATTTTATTTCCAACTT
The DNA here is from genome assembly GCA_021018995.1 of Chloranthus sessilifolius. Lineage (NCBI taxonomy): Eukaryota > Viridiplantae > Streptophyta > Magnoliopsida > Chloranthales > Chloranthaceae > Chloranthus > Chloranthus sessilifolius. Next base: position 122,017,907 of record CM037592.1, read on the forward strand.
ATAGATTTGGTAGCTTGAAAATTCAAAAATGGAGTGCCACCAACTACCAATCGAATTGACACCGTCTCTCCACCCACTTCGAACGAAAAGTAAAAAAAGTTAAATAGTAATGATTTGAATTTGTGACGGCTATTTATTACCTTACGAGTAATTTCAACATTTCATCTAGGCGTGCGTCGACTAGGTTTGGAGCTAATCGGTTTGGATAAAGGTAAAAATATAGGGTCAGTGACAATGTCATAAAAATCTGACAGGATCGATCATGTAAATTTCCCATTATATAATCTGACTTCTACATATGTCAACGTCATAAAAATCTATTGAAGTTAGATTTCAATAAGATCCAGTGGCTACAAAGGTTATTCATAAGCTTGCGATGGAGGTGAGCATAATCGACCGCGTATTAAATTTACCAGCTTCCCAGAGTCCGATAAAGGGTACTGTTATTTACAACCCAAGGTTCTTCCTTCTTAACCTAGGTTTTAATTGCTTAAACCATTGACAGCCTTGAATCAAATAAAAGTTAACTGTTTTTACTCCCAATCTTCAACATAATAGATCTCGTTGTAACATAATAGATCTCGAGATCATGGCCTACCGCCAGACGGTCAGATTTTGATTCTGTGGCACACATCCCAGAAAGTAATATAATCATGGTATATATATCAAATGTATAACTCATATCACTTTTCAAGATGTGTCACATGGAATCAAGATCTAACCGTCTGATTGTAGGCCATGATCTCATGATCAATTATAATGAAGATTGGGATGAAAAGCGATCTACATCATCTAAATCAAAGCAGTCAACAGTCTAAGCACGTGATAACCGGCTCGAGAAGGAAGAAACTTTAGTTGCCAACAAAGGTACCCTATATAAATTATACCGAATCCAAGCATTCAATGTTAGCGTTAAAAGACATTAAGGGAGCATACCCACAACCTCTACAAACGGATCCCATAGAGATGTGTGAAATTATCCGCATTCAATTAGTCAACAACACCGATGCACATTTAATTCATTGACAACCTAACAAGTGCCACGTGGACCCAAGCAGTTGAGTCCACGTCAAATAAATAACAAACCCAATTAAATTTCTCCCTATCCTCAACTGCTTTGCTCCCTACCCTTCACCATTAAAAGTGTGTGTTTTGCTTGTTAGCTCATGTGTTCCCAAGTTTGGTAGAAGCATCAATTTCAACTCTTCAAGCTGCTTCTTTCAATCCAAAGAGACATGGCTATGGTTGTGGAGGAGGTGGCGGCTGTTCTACCCAAGGAGGAGGTGAAAGAGGAGGACGTCCCGGTCGAGATCGAACCCAAGACGGGTGTTTCGTTCCCCGTCAAATTGGATGATGGGAAGCAACTGAATTCTGTTGGCGTGAGGAAGAAGAACATTCTCGGACTCGGTCTAAAGATTTACGGCTTCGGTATGTACTTTTAACTAGAGTCGATTTACGTATGTTTATTAGTAACTATAGATATAGTTTCCAAGCTTAATTAGTTTAGAGCACCGTATTTTGGATTGACTTCACGAATACCCGAAGAACATCTTTTATTTCAAGTTTAAAAATAATATACAGTTTTTTGAACCACATGCCAATATATGAAACACTGAAACCACACTTTTCCAATACCAAAAAAGCTGTTAAAAAACAATGACTGAAAGCAATTAAAGTGGTTTTCTTGACCAATTAGTTCTGTTTTTTTTGGTAAACAAATAAATAATCCATAAATAAAACAAAAATATGAATTAAACAGAACTAATCAGGCATTAATGCTGAAAAAAAAGTAAATTAAAAACAGTTTTTCTGTACCAAAAAAAGGTGGTTACCTTTATTTATTTACTTATTTGGAATTTAGATATGAGATGGGTTTTTTGCCTTTTTCCTCAGCAGTGCCAAGTGTCACTGGTTTAAATACAGCCTTCAATATCCTACAAAATTAGCCTTGGTGTTGGAAAGAAATTTATTTATTATTATCACTTTTTTTTTAAAAAAAAAATTCAGTTACTAACTGTACTAAATCAACAGTTACTAGCTGTACCGAAGCCATTTTATTTGTATCAAGAAACTGGATCCTGCTGCTATTTTCTAACAAAATATATAAATTACTGCTTCAAAAATGTGAGTGATTAAGAACCAATAAAATCTATATTGAGTTCACGTGAACCCGATCTGATTGTAAATCTTCAACATCCAGGGATCTATTCAGACAATGCGAAACTGAAGGAGCTTATGAAATCAAAAATTGGTAAAACCCCTGAGAAGCCCACTAAGGAGATGTACGAATTGGTGATCGACAGTGATGTGGGGATGATGGTGAGGCTCGTAATTGTTTTTGGTGGCCTCACCATGAGCATGGTGAGAAAGAATTTCGACGAAGGCATAGGAGCAGCGATTAAGAAACTCAACGGAGGTAAAAAGAACGAGGAGCTCCAAAGCAAGTAGGTGTCTCCATCCACTTATCCTACTACTGTTACTCTAGTATTGCTAAGTACAAAATATATCATACTACATAAGAAGATGATGGTGACGATAATTTGCTAAATTTGACTATGTATGAATTTCTCGTAGGGTGATGGGAGAAGCAAGTGATAGCATCAAGCTAACAACTGGTTCTACGATTGAGATTTCAAGGCTCCCAGGGTTTATTCTCCAAACAAAAGGTACCAGAAAGAAGCCCATTTGACAATTTATTTTATTTTCTTTTTAAGGTGAGAACTATTTAAGGTTATTCATGCGCAATGGTGTCTGAATTTTATGAATCAAGTTCTAATCTTCTCAGTCAAGTTGAATATTACAGTGTGCGATCCGGATTCACTCATAAATCTTACACTAGCTAAATCTTATGATTCAGAACTATGGGTTAAAAACCTGTTATTGAGTCAATGCATGAATAAGTTGGCCACAATTCATGTATTTTCACTTTTTCTACTTGTAAAAAAAAACAATAAATAAACAACTAAAAAAAAACTAACGTTGAGTTAGCTTAACATACAGCTCATAACTAAGCTCGAAGATCGGTAATATTGCAACAATGAGGTCGTACGTTCAATCCAAACTTACCTAATTTTTTATTTTTAAAGTAAAAAAGAAGGCTCGAGTGAAATCTATTATGGGTTTGACTCACAAATCGATTAGGCCCCCTCTATTATTTCCCGAATCGATTTCCGCAATACTGTTCATGAGTAACCTTTACATTAACTTGAAAAATTATATTGAAAGAGTATTAGGAATTGTTTGGCTTATATGGATAGTGAAGCGCCTATGATTTTGACTTGGATTTCGAGAAGGTACGGATGCATGCCTATACGAGCACGAGCTTGCCACACTAATTTGTGCATTCGGATTTGTGCAGTGAAAGATGAGGTCATAAGCAAGGTGGAGAGTGAGCTGCTGTGCCGAGCCTATTTTCATATGTACTTGGGAGAGGATGCTTTTGACAAGGAGGCCAAAGATAGATTTGGAATGTCGCTACTCTCTCTTTTCTAAACATGTATTCGCTGTTTCTAGGGAAGAAAATAAGTCTAGCTTTTGGTCCAATAAGTCAAAGTCTACTTTTTTAATGGTCACTGTGACATGGTGGAAAAGAAAGAATCAGCTGGATATTAATCTAGAATGAAGAGTTTTTATATTTCCTTGTTTTAGTTACACGTGCATGTGTGAATGTGTTTTTCAGCAAATTTGTATATTTTTTTACATTCGAATTAAAGCTATAGTTTCATTATAAATAACAAGAATTACAGCCAATTTGCATGCAATTGCAAGTGTGCAAGAACAAAACATGGATGTTGGGGGAATTCAAACCATAGGACATGGAATGGTAACTGATTTGACTATGAAACCACTCAGTGAAACCAAAATTACTGCAATAAAATAATAAAGATAGCAGCAAGTTAACATACATTGCTAAGTAAAGGAAAGAATCAGTACAGATTATTACAAAGAGCTTCCCTTTTTTGATGAGTGAAGGAATCGAGTCAGCCATGAAGAACCCTATGAGGATCCAACTGTCCACTGTAATAACTGGACGAGACGGTAGAAAGTTCTTGGCGTCCCTTCCATTCTTCAAAGGGTTTCAGCAGGATCGGATTCTCAATAGAAGCTGAATCCACACACAGCATGGTCTTGTAATCCTCATCCCCGAAATCAGGGAGAACCTTGGCCTTCTTATCCCATGGGTTCCAAACAACTACACATTACATCATATGGTTTACGGATAGCATCCCAGTTGATCAAATAAAAAAGATAAATATTGCGAAAAAAATTGCAGGCATGGATGTATTTAAAAATTTTGATCAAATAACACCCCCCCAAAAAAATAATAATAAATAAAAATTCAAATGTACTAACCTGCATCTGGCAGGCCTTCTTTTCTTAGTACAAAGGTTCTTTTCTTCTCATGGTCTATGATGGCAATCTTTGCTGGGGTGCTCAAATACACACGGTCTATCTACGAATGAAAATTGTATTTTAGGGTTATTCCAACATCAAATAAGATGTCAGATACAATGCACAAATCAGTGTTTAATATAATAATATCAGGTGCCAATCTTTATGTTAACTGATAGATACAGAAACCAATATGTATTCACAGAAATTTTCCTGTAGAACGTACCATAATATTAGCATTTACCAGAGAGCATTAGTGACTAGTCAATCTGATAGTTATAAGGTTAATGTACGCTCTGATACTTGTAAGTTTTAATGCGGGGACATCCCAGAACCGATAAATGGCATTAACATTTTTTATTGGAGAACTTTTAAAAAAAATAGAAATATATATAACTTTATATTATATTATGGGGCCTGGGAGTATGGGTTCGAAGTTCAAACCCAGCCTAGGATGGTAGGTTTGAAAAAATAAGGTGCCATGTGGCACCCAATCCGAGTGCCATGTGCAGGTGCACAAGGTCGATCAACGACCATCCAAAAAAAAATCTGATCTTATGTTGAATTTGTTGTTAATGGTAAAATTTTTGGATGGGAAACCCATATCATTGGCCCCTGAAAGGAAGGGCATACATGTCCAATTCTTTTTGCTAAAACCCTAGGAGGAATGGTGAATCCCTGATGTGGGCCACATGGCACTTGATCTAGCATTTAAACCCAATGCCCAAGCGGTGGATTTGAACCGATTCCCAATTCTCTCTCTCTCTCTCTCTCTCTCTCTCTCTCTCTCTCTCTCTCTCTCTCTCTCTCTCTATATATATATATATATATATATATATATAGAGAGAGAGAGAGAGAGGGAGGCACAGAGAGAGAGAGAGCCAGGACACCGAAACCTAGTGCAACATTCAATGCCACACGTTTGGCACCTTGTAAGTTTTAATGCGGGGACATCCCAGAACCGATAAATGGCATTAACTTGTTTTATTGGAGAATTTTGAAAAAAAATTAGAAATATATATAACTTTATATTATATTATGGGGCCTGGGAGTATGGGTTCGAAGTTCAAACCCAGCCTAGGATGGTAGGTTTGAAAAAATAAGGTGCCATGTGGCACCCAATCCAAGTGCAATGTGCAGGTGCACAAGGTCGATCAACAACCATCCAAAAATCTGATCTTATGTTGAATTTGTTGTTAATAGTAAAAATTTTGAATCACAAAATTTTTGGATGGGAAACCCATATCTTTGACCCCTGAAAGGAAGGGCATACATGTCCAATTCTTTTTGCTAAAACCCTAGGGGGAATGGTGAATCCCTGATGTGGGCCACATGGCACTTGATCTAGCATTTAAACCCAATGCCCAGGCGGTGGATTTGAACCGATTCCCAATTCTCTCTCTCTCTCTCTCTCTCTCTCTCTCTCTCTCTATATATATATATATATATAGAGAGAGAGAGAGAGAGAGGGAGGCACAAAGAGAGAGAGAGAAAGAGCCAGGACACCAAAACCTAGTGCAACGTTCAATGCTGCACCAGGGCCGGATCACTACCACAAGCACTCAAACACGTTTGAGTGCCACATGGACATCGATCCATCAACAATCAAAAAAAAAATAATCACCATGATCAACAGTGGTCAATTGTTTAAAATTGAATGGTGAAATGAAAAATTGTTTCAGCATTCATTTTCTCACTATTGATTGTGGTGATTTTTTATTTATTTATTTTATCATATTTGTTTTTTCTAAAATCTCCATTTGAATGGGTGAACTCTTAGGGGGATGGGTGCCATGTGGCAGCTGAAAATGGACAAGCGACACGGGTCCAGTGCAGTAGTGACCACTGGATCATGGTCTAGGCCTCATTTTCTCATGATATATGTGTGTGTGTATATATATATATATATATATATTGAGAGAGAGAGAGAGAGAGCACATGGACTCTGGCTCAGGTGCAGAGACTGAACAGTGCACCCAATCCAGATCACGGCCACATGGCACCCAAAATTGGGTGGCACATGGACGTGAGCAAGGTCGATCAAAATCTTCCAAAAAAACGTTGACCACCGTCAAATCAATGGTGGTCAATGGATTTGAAAGTGGATGATGAAACATTTGATCATTTCACGATCTGTTAGAACGAGGCCTTTAAAAAAAGACCACTAGGGGTCCCTGGGGATGGGACCCGAGACCCTTTTTCCATATATGAAATGTGTGTCACGTGGTGTAACAGTACCTTACAATGCTGATACTAGTATAACTCTATGAGGTTGTATTGGTATCTACTGAGCTTCCGAAGCATTGATACTTATCAATATCAATTGATCAAGGAGATCCTAAACACATAATAAAAAAATTCAAGATACAAGATGACCTCCGAAGGAATAAAAACATGTGCATGTCTTTTGCTGGTCACGAGACCTCTTGACAGTGTAGGGTCGTTTGGACCATAGAAAATGGAAAAACAGGTGTGGAGACAATTAAGCATAAAAATTACCTCTCCGTCAAATGTAATTGCATCCGCCTGCTCAGTGAACCTCTCTCTTCGCAACAGATTATCAAAAAAATCAAGCGTCTCCAAGCCCTCAACACGCACTTCACTGCAAATGAAACTGCATCATGCAACTCCTCTGAAAAAAATAACAGTACAAATATCTTCTGAACTCAGCATCTAAAAGAATAAATCAACAGATTCATCTAGCAAATTTGCAGTCTTATTGAGCACAATAATAAGTGAAGATTTATACAAAAAAAGAAAATATATGACATACGTCTCAGGTTCTCAACATGAAAAATAACAAGGTGGAATTACTGTGTAAAATAATTACGGATTACTAGGCAAACCTGACGTCTGAAACGGAAAAGTAATTGCGTAATGCAAATGTGAAAGAGAAGGCCCTGCTATCGGTATTCCTTACTCGAGGAATCAGAGTCAGCTTACGAGCTGTCAGGGAAATCCGAAGACGCAACTCAAAGCTGCAATAAATCATCAGAGGATAAGGTCGATGTTTTCACTGATAAGTACTCTTTCCCCTCTATTTACAGAGACGTATTAGGCAATACGTCTCGGTATCGAAGCCATCGGTGACAAAGTATCATAACAGGTATGCCTGATAAATATAATTTGAAGTAGATTGTATCGTCGATACCTGAGAGGATATTGGATATCCGAAACTATACATCTTAGTATCGAGGTTTTAATCCTTGCTCTTTCCTTATTTGTTCATTTGCAACTCAAGCAAAATAGCTACGGGCATACCTGCGAGGCCATGTCTTCATATCCTCATCAGTGGACTTCAAAATAAGATCTACTGTCGACTGGTTATTAGCTGGTGGCAGTGGTGAAGGGCAGTTATCTAATACCCACCATCTGTTCCGTGCAAATCCGTGTTGTTCAAGTGAACCAAAATTGGCAAACTGTAAAAAGGAGAAGTCTGGTCAATCTTCATACCATAAAGAATCTCAAGGCATTTCTTTAGTAAGCCAACCTGAGGGAAGCAGATAGGTATCCCTCCCCTGATTGCTTTAGGTGGCTTCAAAAGTGCCTGTGAATAGAAGAATAGCAATTCCAATTTAGTAAAAGTGAGTACAAGTATATTCAAGTCCAGACCAACAAATTGCAGCCTGAGAAAATACTGCTTCCAGTGAAGACTTATGATAACTTATTATCATAGTTATCAAGTCGGAATTCGGGAAAAAACCGGCAAAATTCGGAAAAAATGGGGAAGCATTTGGAAAAAAGTAATGGAAATATTTAACAATTTAAAAAAAACAATATACTTTTTTGATAAAAATATGGAAAAAATCGTAGAAAAGCATTTAAAATGTCAAAAAGAGGCATTTTAAAAAATACGAGTATTTTTTAAAAAGATGTGTTTTAAATGTGTTTCCGACGTTTTATAAAAAAAATGAGTTTTAAACGAGTTTTTTTTCGAAAATCGCCGATTTGGTAACTATGCTTATTATATGATTATCATAAGGTCCTCATGGCTACAGCTTTCAATTTTCAAGTTGAGACGGCTATAGCAAACAAATATATATATATATATATATATATATATATATATATATATATATATATATATATATATATATATATATATATATATATTAACGTTAATAAGGATGTAAACCATTTACATGAGCCAGCTCAAAAGCATTGCTCCCCCTTAGACGATATAGACAACTATCTAACATAAAATTGTATACTTTATACTATCAAAATTAATTGGGGATAAAATAGTTCCAAGGAAGGGTTAAGGTCGAGGGCATTGAGGCATACTAAACAATAAAATAGCAAAGTTACAGGAATGCCAGGAGTCACCTATGGTGAGAGTAATCTAACGGTTTGACTACTCTCCCATATCTCTTCGAGAAAGTGGTGGAGCTTTGATGGATACGTCATACGAGAGGAGTTATACTTTTTTCTGAGCGGTAAAAAAAAATATTAGAGCTAAAAAAAGAAGTGCAAGACGCAGAAGACATACGTTCCAGCAAGGGACTGAAGAAGGTAGACAAAAAAAAATCCCAACTCAGAGCACACCCACACACCCCAGCCCATAACCATCTGAAAGCAAAAGCCGGATAGAACCCAAGCACGAGGAAAAATGGTTCAGTGTGCAGTTTATCCCAATCCTCAGCGAAGTCATTGTCCTAAGCTTTATGTTCATCAGGAGCCAACAGGATCCAAGATGGCCAGATCTTTGACGCTCTTCATAATCATCTGAACCGGCCTCCTCACCTTTCTGAACATTCTATTGTTTCATTCATTCCATATGGCCCACATCACAGCTAAAGCCATAACCTTCTTCCCCTTTAATTCCCTCGAACTGGACTCCCTCCCAGGCAGCCAACAACTTACGACAGTCATTTCCTTTAATTCCCAGGCATTCAACATTAAATTAACTTAGAATCATATTCCAAATTTCTCTGGCCACCCAGCAGTGAATAAGTAAGTGCTTAGCCATTTCCTCCTCTTGATCACTTTCTGTATTCACTTCGAACAGATCATATGCTCCTCCACCAAGCTGATCCTCTTTCCAATGTACTGCCCAAATCCCAGCTATCATGCGAGAGGTCATACTTATCTTTAACCACTCTCCACCAGAGGTTATCCTGCTCTTTCTCATCAACGAATCTCCAAAGCCATTTCCCAAGCAGAGCTTTTTTCATCTCCCCCAGCCCCTGATCTTTTTTGAAGAACAACATACATCCCAACTGAACAACTGAAATTTTTTACCTTGACTTCTACCTTACCAAAGGAAATCTCTGATAATTTTCTCCATCCTCTTGACCACAGCAATCGGAGCTTTGACCATGGACATGAGGAAAATAGGTGTAGTAGCCAAGGTTGACTTGACCAGGGTTAATCTGCCACGACTACTGAGCATTTTAGCCTTCCATAATGCCGATCTTTTTCAAGGCGGTTTATCACTGGAACCCACTGACTTGCTTTAACAGTCCCTAAAGGGTGAGCCCTAGATACATAATTGGCAGCGCCTCCACCGAGCCACCAACCCAATTTGCTAGCCTCTAAATACTATCATCAGCCACCCTTACGCCCGAGATTTTAGACTTGTGAAGGTTAACCTTTTGGCCAGACACTGCCTCATAAACAATCAGGACCCTTTCAATTGCATCCAGCTGTTGATGATCCTCCCCACATAAGATAATAGTATCACCATATTGGAGGTGACTACAGGATCCCTCGAAGTTTTGAACCTGAAAAAATACTCCAGTGAAGCAGATCTCTACAGAGGACCACACAACGCTTAGCGACAATGTTGAACAACATAGGTGCTTAGGGGATCACCTTGACGGAGGCCTCTGAAACTCCTGAAATATCCTTTGGAGCACCCATTCACGAGAATCGAGGACCAAGCTGACGAAAAACAACCAGACATCCATCTGCACCAAGTCTCACTAATGCCCATCGTTCTCATCATATATCTCGGAAAATTTCAATTTATTCTCTCACAAGCCTTTTCCATGTCAATTTTTCAAATTATACTGGATCTGCCTCCTTTATGGACCAAGTCAACTTTCCAAATGGCCACCATATCAATCATCTGACTACCCTCAATGAACGCTCCTTGAGGGCTGGAGATAAGATCACCCATAACATTCTTTAGTCTGTTAGGGCCTGTTTGGACCCATCCATTTATAAAATAATTATCGCATAAATGATAGTTTTCGATGTCATTAGATTGTCTCTAAGTATAGCAGCGTTGCGACTCTAATAATGTAATGAGAGATTTTAGGATAATTATCCCATAAACCGCAAGTGGCTTTCTTTATATTCGTAATAGAAAGAAATCTCATCTAAATCTTGCGCAACACCGAAAATGGGGCTCATTTTTCCTCTTGGGTATTTTTGCAACCAATGATTCTTTCGGCGCAACTGATGGTTCCACCACTCACACCGTTGATTGCCTTGAATCAGATGATAGAGGTCGTCTGTCGTCCCAGTCTTTCACACATCAGATCTTGAGATCATGACTTACATATTAGACGGTCAAATGTTGATTCCACGTGGCAGACATCCAAAAGTGATCGAGATCAAGGCGTACCATGGAACATTGTGATCACAGATGTGAGCCACGTGAAATCAACACATGACCGTCTAATGTGTGGGCCATGATGTCAAGATCTAATGTATGAAAGATTGGGAAAAAAATCGACCTCTATCATCTGATTCAAGGCAGTCAACGGTGTGAATGATGGAACCATCAGTTGCACCGCAAGAACCTTTGGTTGCAAAAACTTGTACTCTTTCCCTCACTTATTTTTCGATCCCATGTCACTTTTTCTCCCTCTTCCTCACTTCTCCTTTCTCCATTTCGTTCGCCTTTATGTCTCACAAATAAACTAGGGTACCTTTATTTGCAACCCAAGATTTTTCCCTCTTAACTCAGGTTTCATGTTCTTAAACAGTTGACTGCTTTGAGTCAAATGACGAAGATTATTTTTCGTCCCAATTTTCAACGCAATAGATCATGAGATTATGGGCTTACAACCTTTTTTTGATTATCAGACGATCAGATATTTGTTCCACGTGGCACACACCCAAAAAAAGATGATCATGGGCGCACATTGAACATGGTTCTCGAATCACTTTTCAGGATGTGTGCCGCATAGAATCAAAATCTGATTGTCTGATGGTAAGATCATGATCCAAGATCTATTGTGTCAAAGATTCAAACGAACAAGATCTCCATCGTCTAATTCAAAGTCATCAATGATTTAAGCACGTGAAAATCGGGTTAAGTGTTTGTGGTCTTCTCTCCCTCTCCCAAAAAAGAGCATTTTTAAAAGCTAATAGCAAAGAGTTTGTATAACGATCACCAAACACACTTACAAAGTAAAAAAAATGCAATACAATAAGGACTTCAGCTCGTGGTGTATTACAAAGAAAATGCATTACAAAGTGGTAGCATTGTGTTGTCCAAACAGAGCCTTAGCTAGAACCTTAACCAGAATTTTATAGACACCGCTTAGAAGACTAATATGCCTGAAATCTTTGATCTCTTCAGCTCCATTGACCTTAGGAATTAAGGTTATGAAGGTAGAGTTAAAACTCCTTTCCACAACCCCATTTGACTTCAAAGAAAACCATAAGGACCCCCTTGACCACCTCCCAAGAAGTTTGGAAAAATTCCATGGTGAACCCATCAGGCCCTGAAGCATTATTTTTACCACTGCTCATCACAGCATCTCTGACCTCCAATTCATCAAACACACCTTCGAAATTCAACCTTTGTTGGCCGACCATCAAGGCCAAGCCAGTTCCACCCCTCATCCTTATACAGGTTTTCGTAGAATCTCACAATTTCCTTTTGGATATCTTCAGCCCTATTATAACACACCCCATCGACAATTATACTATTTATATAGTTTCTTTTGCTCCTAGCATTTGCAACGAGGTGGAAGAATTTGGTGTTATTATCTCTCCTTCAGCCACTGCACCCTAGCCTTCTGCTTCCAAAGAACCCCTCATTCAAACATTTCTTATTAAAATGTATTTTAAGGTTGTGCTCACTTCCAACTTTTCTTGCATTAGGTCTCTGGACTCCTCCATCACATCAAGCACCTTAATGTCATTCAAGATGCAGTCTTTCACTAGCTCAACCTGTCCCAATTTCTCAGCATTCAATTTTTTTTATTTTGGCCTTAGTATTTTTTAGCTTCAGCGAAAGGCTGAACCCAACAGTCCCCTGAATGATATCAGCCTGCCACCAACTGCTTACTAACTCTTTGAAGCTCTCATCCTGCAACCAAATTTTCTCAAAGCCGAAAGTGCTCAGCCCTCCATCCCTCATCAGCCCTTAACATAACGGTCTAGGTAGCCCTTCAAGCACCACATCTGGATAGGCTTCTAGCCAATCTCCGGAACAAAGGAACTGCCCCATCCACAAAGAGGTCGCTCCTCTTCCAGCCTGGACCAAGTGAAATTCCCTCCTTGCATATTAAAATAGAAAAGCCACATGTTGATGAACTGTTAAACTGTCTCATTCCATTTCTATCAGTTCTGGCCTCCCATATTTAGTGATCAAATCTACCCATGTTGAAATCACCCAACACATACCAGAGAGCTTCCCACTGAGCTGTGATCCCTGCCAACTCATGCCAGAAATCCTCCCTTCTCCCATCATCATTTTGCTCATAAACACCAGTAAAGAGCCAGATTTTCCTGTCCACCTTAATTCTTCAGAAGCACCAAAACTGAAAAGTCACCAACCTCAGCATCCAAGCCTTCAAACAAGGAACTGTTCCAAGCAATGAAAAGTCCACCAGAAGCCCCCCAAAAATCCAAACATTCCCATCCCCATCAATTACTCCCCGACACCGTATCCGATAGGGCCAATACGGCTATTTATACCAATTTTGCCACCTGAGTCCTTCACACCTTGGTATATACTATATAATATAAATGTAAAGTATATATTATCTAGCATTAGTATACAATATACAATACAGTAATAATAGTGAATATTGGATACTATATTAGTATATTGTATATAGCATATACTATTACTAACGTTGTTTCACTCTATACACTTTTTCATTCCTTACAATTGAATGAGATCATTTTCAAGATTTGAGAGTCAATAGTAGTTCAAATCATTACATACAATAGTGCTAATTATAAGAACGTTGAAAAACTTCTCATGAAGAGAAGAAAGCACCTATTTTGATCTCCTTGCGCAGCATATTGCATCGATTTAATATTGAAGATTATTGGGAAGACGAAGGGGGTCCTAAATATTGCTAAGCAAGCAAGAGAGATGATGACCTTTATTTACAGTCATACTATGGTAGTTACTTTCATGAAAGGCATACAGATGAAGCAGAGCTCCTACAACCCGACATTACACACTTTGCCATGTACTACTTAGCTTTAGAAAGCATACTAACACATGAACATAATTCTTATAATATATTTGACGCAGGACGGTAACCCTAAAATGCGTGAATAATGCTTTAATGGAGATTTGCTAAAATTAAATAAGAAAATTCAAACTTAATCGCAAAATTATCACAATACCTTCGGGTTCTTAGAATTTCGATAGGCAAATCACGCGAAATCCGGATAGGGTCCAGTCCGATGCATAAGTCCGGTTAGATTTGAGGCGGGATCGGCCTAGAGATAGAACTCTAGCTCTTCCAATCTTAGGCATTCGTCTTCGATCCGACGTAGATTCACGGGTTCAAACTAGGGTTGTAGACTTAGGGTTTGAAACAGGGTTATGGATTTGTAATAGGCTTATGGTTTTGGAGATCAAGAAACTAATAGATTAGGGTTTAGAAATCTGGGATCAATAAAGGTGAAGGTTCAAGAGGAAAAAAAGATGAATAGATAGCAGAGATAATAAAGGATCAAAAGAAAATAGATACCAAAAGATAACGGTTGGGAATCGCTCCCTTGGCCTCACACCAAGCCCATCTCGGGAAGACGAATATTCAAGCAATAATGCATTCAAAATATTCAATAATCAATTAAATTGTATTTACAAGCCTCCTTAGATAGGCAATCAAAGTAAAATTCGAAATAAAGAGTCCTAATAATAATAAAAGACTGAAAAATGTAATTTTCACAGAAAATTACAAAATCCAGTAGCTGAGCGGAAGGCGTTCAGGGACGTCCATCATAAGGTCATGGATGTCCGTGACCTACGGACTCAGAACCACGGACATTCGTGGGGCACTACAGACGTCTATCCCTCCTAAACAGTGAGGGGCTTATTTTGCGGACGCCCGTCCTAAGCCCACAAACGTTCGTCACTTGATGACGTTTCCAGCCTCCTTTTCCCCTCTGAAGTTGCGCCACTCGGGCTCCCTCTTCGTTTCTTTCGACGTCGGTAGAAGCGATATGGTCCAAAACCAATTTCCACATACTCGGCATCCCCATCAATTCCCCTTGACCAAAAAGGTTTCATCACCGATAAAACACGCTCGTAGTAGTTAACAATTAAATCAAAGTTCAATCAGCGAACCTCATTCTCGTGGATCCAAGTATTTTCGGACTCCGATTTTCCGACCCATTTAACCAAGTACTTCTGAAAGCCTCCGTCGCGTGTAGATACGGCACGATCATTTATTATATTCTCTATCTTATCTTTTCTCTATCTACTTGGGGAAGGAAGAGGTACGGGCTGCAAGGTTGAGTTGAGGTTGGGGCTATGAGGTGGCTGAAGTAGGTTTTCAAGAGGTGGGGTGAAAAGGTCCAGCGCCTGGGATTGGAGCTTCTTTGCAGATCCCGACGGGAACCGCTCAGGCCTAATTCGGACCATCACATAATCACCAACCTGATATTCTTTAAAACGCCTGTGAGCATCAGCAGATAATTTGTATTGATTGTTGCTTGAATTAACTTTTTGTCTAATTTCGGCATGCAAGCTATGAATGTGTTGTGCAAATGCATCGCCAAACTCTGATCCTCTATGGGAGGCGGACATGGGGATCAAATCTAGTGGTGTCCTAGGCCTGTGACCATGTACTACTTCAAAAGGACTCATGCCTATGGACCTATTGATAGAATTATTGTAGGCAAACTCAGTTGTAGGCAAAATAGTATCTCAAATCCTAACAGTTTGGCCATCCATTTGAGGGTGATAAGTCGTTGAAAACTGAAGCATTGTGCCCATCATGTGCCAAAGGGTCTTTCAAAAATAGCTAGTAAATTTAACATCCCTATCATATACAATTGTTTTGGACAACCCATGAAGACGCACGACCTACGCGAAAAATAACTTAGCGATGTGAGATGCATCGGAGGTCTTAGAACACGGTATGAAGCGGGTCATCTTGGAAAATTGGTCCACTACAACAAAGATGGAATTGTGCTTCCTCGGAGTTTTAGGAAGTCCGAGCACGAAATCCATAGAGGTGTCTTGCCACGGAGTGTGTGGCACGGGTAAGGGGGTGTACAAACCAGTATTTTGTTTGCTCTGTTTAGACACTTGGCAAGTACGACAATGTTTTACGACCCGGGCGACATCTCTTATTAGGCTAGGCCAAAAGAACCTATCCTCAGTGAGCGCAATGGTCTTATTACACCCGAAATGGTCGGCTATCCCTCCAGCATGTAACTCCCAAATAAGAAAGTCCCGCAATGAAGTGCGAGGGATGCAAAGACGATTGCCTTTGAACAAGTACCCATCTTGGATGGTGTACACGGAGTGTGTGCTGATCGGGTCACTAAGGAGAGCAGTGTACTCAACCCCAAAATCTGGGCACTCGGGGTACGCTTCTTTTAATCGTTTGAACCCGACGACCTCGGTGCTCATAAAGTGCAAAGTCACCACCCGACGACTAAGCGCATCAGCGGCCCTATTTTCAGCACCGGCCTCATACTTTAACACGAATGTGAACCGTTGAAGGTCCTCGGCCCACTTCGAGTGCCTCGGGTTCAACTTTTTCTGTGAAGCAACAAAGCATAAGGCTTCATGATCAGAGAACAGCACAAATTTCTGCGGTCTAAGGTAATGCTTCCAATACCAAAGAGATCGGACGACCACATAGAACTCCTTGTCATAGGTGGAGTATTTTTGCTTCGCCTCATTGAGCTTTTCACTAAAATAGGCCACTGGGTGACCCTCTTGGCTAAGTACTCCTACACCCACACCCGATGTGTCGCATGCGACTTCGAAAACTTTGGAAAAGTCTGGCAAGCGCATGACAGGTGCACTGCTCATCCATTGTTTGATCTCGGCAAAGGCTTTCATCGCGGTTTTACCCCATTTAAAGTCTCCCTTTTTCATTCAATCAGTAATTGGGGTCATGATGGTGCTAAAGCTTCTGATAAAGCGACGATAGAAAGTAGCCAAGCCATAGAAGCTACAAACATTGTGTATGTTCTTAGGTTCAAGCCACTCCACAATGGCTTTAACCTTTTTGGGGTCCGCGACCATTCCATCGGCCGAGATAATGAATCTCAAGAAGATGACGGAACGTTGCATGAAGGTGCACTTCTTGAGATTTGCAAACAACTTCTCGCCCTTTAGGGTCTCACAAACCAGCCTAAGGTGGTTCAAGTGTTGATCCTTGTCATGATTATAAATCAAGATATCATCGAAATACATAAAGAATTTGCCTAGAAACGGCCTCAACACTTGGGTCATGAGTTTCATGAAAGTACTCGGGGCGTTAGAAAGCCCAAATGGTATGACCATCCACTCATAAAGACCATCCTTGGTCTTAAAGGCGATTTCTCACTCATCACTAGGGCGAATTTGGACTTGATGGTAGCCACTCTTGAGGTCTATCTGAGAAAAAATAGTGGCACCAACCATCACATCTAGCATGTCATCGAGCCTCAGTATGGGAAACCGATACTTAACCGTAATCTTATTGATTGCACGGGTATCCACACACATGTGCCATGTACCATCTTTTTTAAGAGTGAGTAGGGCAGGTACGGCACATCGGCTCCTGCTCCCTTGGATGAACCCCTTTTAAAGAAGCTCATCGACTTGCCAAGTCAACTCGACGTGCTCAACCGGATTCAACCTGTAATGGGGCAGGTTCGGTAAGGTGGATCTGGGAACCAAGTCTATGGCGTGTTGAATGTCACGCAGTGGCGGGAGTTCGCTTGGTAAGTCTTTAAGGAAGGCATCCGTAAACTCTTTCAAAAGTGGCTCAACCTCCTTAGGGTATTGACCCATAGACTCGAGAGTTTTCTCGATGATGACGACAACTTAGACAACGTTCTCGTCCATAGAAGCCTTTTCAAATTCAAAAGGGCTCACAATATTAATGGATTTAGAAGACTCACCCTTCTTCTCGACTTTGTTGGTCGATGGCGTTTTGGGAGGCAAAGGGTGTAAAGTAATCTTCTTGCCCTTATGCATGAACGTACATATGTTTGATAGACCAAAAAGGGTCATGTCCATGTCGTAGAGCCACGGCCTTCCCAAAATGATATGACCCACATCCATCGGCACCACATCACATCATAAGGTGTCCGAATAAGAACCTAACTGAATCGGTACACGACACTTTTTCGATACAGGAATGGATGAAGAGTCGACCCAAGCAGCATATGGCGTGAGTTAACAATACATTGGTGCAACTACCGCTATCCACACGATGACCTTACAACTCTTTGCACCAAATCTGGCAAAGGTGTGGAAGATGTTCTCCCTTCGCTAGTCATCCTTCTCATCCTGTTGAGGTTATGCAAGGGCACACCTCACAACTAAAGCACAACCACTATCATCACCCTCTTCATCGTTGGGTGTGACGTTCGGCTCAAATACTTCTTCAACCACTACTTCTCCATCATCCTCCTCTCCCTCAATGAAGAGATTCCTTTGGGGGTCTTTTGTAGGGCATTGGGCGGCAAAATGCCCCATCCCATGACATTTATAGCACTTAACTTGAGAGCTCCCCCTTGAGGATTCCCCGACTACGCATTTTCCGTTTTCAAACTTCGTATTGGTAGGGACAGGTTGTGTAGGTTTAGGAGGAGGATTAAATCGTCCCTCACAGGAGCGATGACCACTATGTTGTGGCTCGATTCTCTTCACCACCGATGTTTTCAAATACCGTTCAAGATCTTGCACAATGGCATAACATCTTTCAAGAGTTTCCACGGGGTAAGAAATCAACTCTTTTTGCAAATCAAGTCGCAATCCGGTGCTAGAGAGAGTGATTTCAGGGTCTTCCGATACCTTGGCCCTCATCATGAATTCTTCGAATTTGCCAATGTACTCGGTTATGGGCATACCACCTTAGCAAAAATTTTGCCACTGGTCAAGGAGGCATTGGTGGTATGATAAAGGAACATACTTCTCAGTAAGTCATTCCTTCATGTCGTCCCAACGAGTAATGGGAGGACAACCCGCGTTCATCCTTATACCCTCAACATTGACCCAGAAAAGTCGAGCCTGCCCAACTAATTTCATCTTAATGACCCTGACACAACGGTCATCATTCATGCCATACCAATCCATGTCGGAAAGCCAATCAAGGAAGACTGTAGGGTCCATCATTCCATCGAAAGTCGGAATCTCAACTCTGACATTTTTAAGGAGTTGCACTTCAGGGTCGTAGTCATCTCTACGATAATTCGTACGATCCTGATTCCGATTATCTTGGCGACCATTGCACCCTTGGCGTTGATCTTGAAGTTCATCAACCGCCTCCAATTGGTTGATTCGATCACGCAATCTATCATTACCAACTCCTAGGGATGTTTGGGCTTGCTCTATAGTATTCAGGCTTGCATTAATCGCACCCAATTCTTCTTGCATACCTTTAAGGGCATTGAGAATCTCACTCGAATCTATGGTGATCACAGATTCCTATTAGGGTTCTTATAAGGAATGCAATATGGACTCACAAAAGAAAAACAATGCAATAAAACAAAAATATGACAAGCAAAGATGCCCTAACCTAGAAAACCTAGGGCTCTGATATCAAAACTGGCACGAGACGATAACCATAAAATGCGTGAATAATGCTTTAATGGAGATTTGCCGAAATTAAATAAGAAAATTCAAACTTAATCGCAAAATCATTACGATACCTTTGGATTCTTAGAATTTCGATAGGCAAATCACGCAAGATCCGGATAGGGTCCAGTCCGATGAGCAAGTCCCGTTAGATTTGAGGCGGGATCGGCCTAGAGATAGAACTCTAGGCTCTTCCAATGTTAGGCATTCGTCTTCAATCCAATGTAGATTCACGGGTTTGAACTAGGTTGTAGACTTAGGGTTTGAAACAGGGTTATGGATTTGTAATAGGCTTATGGTTTTGGGGATCAAGAAACTAATAGATTAAGGTTTAGAAATATGGGACCACTAAAGGTGAAGGTTCAAGAGAAAACAAAGATAAATAGATAGCAGAGATAAAAAAGGATCAAAAGAAAATAGATACCAAAAGATAACGGTTGGGAATCGCTCCCTTGGCCTCACACCAAACCCATCTCGAGAAGACGAATATTCAAGCAATAATGCATTCAAAATATTCAATAATCAATTAAATTGTATTCACAAGCCTCCTTATATAGGCAGTCAAAGTAAAATTCGAAATAAAGAGTCCTAATAATAATAAAAGACTGAAATAGGCAATTTCCACAGAAAATAACAAAATCCCGTAGCTGAGCGAACGATGTTCATGGACGTTCGTCATAAGGTCACGGACGTCTGTGGCCTACGGACTCAGAATCACAGACGTCTGTGGGGCACTACGGACGTCCATCCCTCCTAAACAGTGAAGGGCTTATTTCACGGATGTCCGTCCTGAACCCACGGACGTCTGTCACTTGATGACGTTTTCAGCCTCCTTTTCCCCCTAAAGCTGCGATACTCGGGCCACTCGGGCTCCCTCTTCGTTTCTTTCGAGGCCGGTAGAAGCGATGTGGTCCAAAACTAATGTCCACGTACTCGGCGTCCCCGTCAATATTATTACTTTTAATATTGATTTTTAAATACCTAATAGGTTAATTATGGTGAATATGCACCCGCATTAAGGGAGATTGTCATACGCGTGCTCGCCAAACGTGTTCAGTATGCGTAACTGGAGTACTTTCTCTCCAATTCATACAAAAAAAATAAATGGGTTATCCTCAAAGAAGCTAAACTTGATTTTTTTACATTATAACATGCAACTGCTAGCCCGCAATTTGCAAAGAGAGGAAGATAAACACGACCTTAGTAGACCAATTGATTTGGATTACATATTTCAAGACAACAATCCATTGAACCCATGGTTAGCCGAGAAAGAGAAGTCATTATTAGATGGTCAAACAATCCATGGTTAGATGAACATGTGGGTGATGATGATAATCGGAAAAATTCTCAATTAAGAGGCAGCAAAAGAAAAGCAAAATATGTTAATCAAGCTTAAACTTTTACTAATATTCAAGATGAGAGTGATGGAGGCGATGATTCAAATGAGAGCAAGGGTAGTAGTGATGCTTCTAGTCCTGAAAGAGATGTTGGTGTTGGTTATGGTTACGGTTGGGGTGGAGATGGTGATGATACTGTGGTGTCTGGCACTGATCGGGGAGAGGTACTAGCCTGACATATTAGAGTGATGGTCATGATAGTCTAAGAGATACAAATCACGCTAATATAGGAGGTGGTGACAGTAGTAATGCAGGAAGGCCAGGGATAGAGATACCTCCTACCCAGGGTTTTATGGTTGACTTATAATTCACAAGGGCTAGTACCATATAGTGTCCAATCGGCCTATGGGCAATTTGGAGTGCAATCTTTTGGGTCATACACTCGAGTGACCAATAGGGAGATGAAAATCAATATCTTGATAGTGAAATGTATGGGACTCCAACTCATGATCCTTACTTGAGAGCGAGGGTAGTGGTGATGCTTCTAGTCCTAAAAGAGATGTTGGTGTTGGTTATGGTTACGGTCAGGGTGGAGATGGTGAATTTATTGTGGTGTCTGACACCTATCGGGGAGAGGTGCTAGCCTGACAGATTAGAGTGATGGTCGTGATGGTCTAAGAGATACAAATCAGGCTAATATAGGAGATGGTGACAGTAGTAATGCAGCAAGGTCAGGGATAGAGATACCTCCTACCCAGGGTTCTACGGTTGACTTATGGTTCACAAGGGCCAGTACTATATAGTGTCCAATCGGCCTATGGGCAATTTGGAGTACAATCTTTTGGGTCATACACTCGAGTGACCAGTAGGGAGATGAAAATCAATATCTTGATCGTGAAATATATGGGACTCCCAACTCATGAGCCTAACTTGAGAGCGAGGGTAGTGGTGATGCTTCTAGTCCTGAAAGAGATGTTGGTGTTGGTTATGGTTACAGTCGGGGTGGAGATGGTGATGATATTGTGGTGTCTAACACCGATCGGGGAGAGATGCTAGCCTGATAGATTACAGTGATGGTCATGATGGTCTAAGAGATACAGATCAGGCTAATATAGGAGGTGGTGACAGTAGTAATGCAGCAGGGCCAGGGATAGAGATAACTCCTACCCAGGGTTTTATGCTCGACTTATGGTTCACAAGGGACAGTACCATGTAGTGTCCAATCGGCCGATGGGCAATTTGGAGTGCAATCTTTTAGGTCATACACATCGAGTGGCCGATAGGGAGCTGCAAATCAATATCTTCATAGTGAAATGTATGGGACTCCAACGCATGAGCCTCATAGTTACGGGCAACAACAAGACTATGACCAGGCGCAAGGGTCGCAACAAGATTTAAGTTTTAAACAATTTTACTATCACCAAAGTCAAGATCAACGCGATGATGATGGCGACAACGAGCCATATCACACATCTTTTTGGACTTCGATTGAATTGATGTCAAAGGTAATACCGCATCACTTAACGGTTAAGAGTTGTGTATGAGTTCACTCAATCAACATTATTTTCTTTCAAGTTTCAACCATTATTATTTTTATGTTTTTTTTTAAGTTGTACTCTTGTATTTCAGTTATTCAATAACTTCATTAGTCATTACTCATTAGACATTTAAAATCATAACTTGTTATTAATTATATATTTTATATATTGTATGATATATACGATATGATATACACTATATAGTATATACTACATACTATCTGGGGCAACGTTTTTAGTAGCGAGCAGCGCTTAGCGTAGCGTCTGACCCCCAGCGTAGCGAGGCGTAAGCCTCAAGGCGTGCAACATAAGCTTCACGATTTTTTACAATTGTTAATTTTTATAAAAATAAATAACTTTAAAATATAGAAAAATATTGAAACTTTTTTTAAAAAAGAAATAAGAAAAAATTATAAAAGTGTGAAAAAATTATATGATTAACATTTCATGAGTAGAACTTGACAAAACACAAAAACACAGTAGAATACTAGAGCACATCCCAAGGTGACACAAATATTACTGAGGAGGAGGTACCCTCCTTTTCTGTCTTCCTCTGTTTTTATTTTCTCTAAAATCCTAGCGCTAAAAACCCAGCGAAGCAAGGAGAAGAATGGGCTAATTCGATCGAAACCCCTGGGTTTTAAAGCCAAGGGGTAGTTCTATAATAAGCTTTAAGTGGCAGGGCTTTTAGTAGCCTTTAAAAAAAAAAACCACTTGTAGCTTACGCTACACCGGTATAGCGTACTGTGACGGAGGCATGCGGCGTAGCCATCCGGGTCAGCCGCAGGGCCACTTCTTCTCCGCGTCGGGGCATCGTAGGCATGTCACAAGCCATGAGGGTTGCGCCGTAGAGACATCAAGTGTGTTGGTCGTGGGCCTCGAGGGCACGCGACATGATAGTATATGAGGGTTCGCGACACGGTCGCATGGGGGAAGATGCAAGGCGTTGTGGGCATATTGGTGTTGAGGATGGCACTGTGTGCCACAGGCAGAGAGTGTGTGCCATGGTGGTATGTCAAACCAATACCTTTAAGGTCCTCCCCTTATTTGGCCCAACATGTTATTTAACCCTTACATATACTGGTTGTAGCCCAGTTACTACGTGTCGTACTACGGTACGTGTCACTAGCCTAGGTGTACTGGTATACTAATACGTGCATGCACGTGCATCCGGACATTGAATTCGCAGGAGGCATTGCTTGGTTGCTTTAGGGCACATTGGTTGTGCAGTCTAGAGCCATCGTGTTGGGGTGGTTCCGACCACCTCCACGGTGAGGATCAACTCCGAAAGGAGGTCAGCCCTATACTCGTCACTGCGCATCGCACTATCAGTCGCGTCCGGAAATCTGCATGGCATCACTTGGTTGGGAGTTTGGAAGATTGACGAAGCTTGGGAAGTTGAGTGTCGCACGCGAGTACACGTTGAAGAAGTGACTCCGTGACAGTTGGTATCAGAGCCAAGTTGGGATGGCCGAGGCGAAAGGTACAAGTGAGGATATGAAACGGTGTACAACAAGGGAACGGTTAGAAGATTTGGAAGCTCAGACGGAACAATTGGATTGATGGTATCATGTAACAACCCGAAGAAAGGCAGAAAAAAAAGAAATTATGTCGCGGTGCGAGATATAAAAGTCACGTTGGAAGAAATGTGTGACGACATGAACGTTTTGAAGAAGCTCATCCTAAGCCAGCAAGGACACCGACATTCCAGTTCAAGTTCCCCGAGCCAGAACCATTTAAGGGCTCTCACAAGGCGAAAGAGCTCGAGAACTTTATTTGGGATGTAGAGGAATACCTAGAATCACTGGGGGGACATCAATGGAAGGACCACGTTGAGGATTGCATCGAGATACCTGGTTGGAGATTCAAAGTTGTGGTGGAGACATCAAGCGTCTGAAGCATGTCTGGGAATGGGGCAGTCCATTCTTGGGCTGATTTGAAGAAGGATTTGCAGGCTCAATTTCTACCTACTAACGTTGGATGGGCAGCACGAAAGGCACTGTCAACGTTGAAACACACTGGACAGTTACACGAATATATCAAGACCTTCACGAGCTTGAAGTTAAACATTGATGATATGAGTGAGAAAGATCGGGTCTTCTACTTCATAGACGGATTGGAGTCGTGGGCGCAGAATGAGTTAACCTGTAGAGGCCTAGACAACCTGGATGAGACATTGGCCATTGCCAAGCAGCTAACCGAGCACCGCCAAGAGCAAGAGAAGGCGAACTAGGCACCCAAAGACAATGTCGACAAGCAGGTGAGGAAGTCGAATGAGAATGGACATGAGCGGTTCGGTCAGGAGAGGGGTAGGTACACTGTTCTGAAAATCGCGAAAATGCCTGGCGCTTCTACCCAGCGCCCGATTTGCTTAGGTGAACTTTAGGGCGGACGGATTTAGGCGCCGCCAAACGCCCGCCATGTGAGCCACCCCGGACCACTTGGTCTCCTCGATCCCAATTTTTTTTTGTCTCCTCTGTTTTTCTTCTTTTTCCTCAATTTTTTTCCTCCTTCCTCTACTTTTCTTCTTCTTCCTCAGTTTTTTATGATCTTGGACAATTTTTTTTTTTCGACAACTGAGCAATGAGCACAACTCTTTTTTTTTATGCTTTTCTTTTTTTCCTTCCTCCTATTCTGGCAAGTGGCACAGATATATATATATATATATATATATATATATATAGTGGTCGCCCGGATCTTGGGCCTTCGGCGCCACCAATAATTTCATAACATCCCAGGCCTTGAACTCCGCCTAGCGATTTTAAGAACACTGGGTAGGTATTAGAGGAAGAGAGAGGACAGGCCGAAGACGAAGAGTTGCTTCTTGTGTGGTGGGTCGCATCTGGTGCGGGAGTGTCCACAAAAGGCTGCCTTGAACGCTATGGTCGTAGAGAAGGGGAAGAGTAAAGAGAAGGAAGTTGATGATGAGGAGATCGTCCCAAGGGTAGGGGCACTCCGGCTGATTAATTGTTGAGAAGTGAGAGGGACACCTCGGTCTTGTTAGCGTGGGCCATGGGAAGACTTAGACACCAATAGTGTACAGAGTTTGGAGTGTTGTTTGCTGTTTGTTTATGTACAGTTTTGTTACCCAGAATGAAAGCGGGGTTGCTGAGGGACAAGGGCAGTATTTTGTGTTTTGGGATTACTTACTCAAGGTGAAAGCTTCGTCAGCCAAGGGACTAGAGCAGCATTGTTTGTTTTGATTGGCTACTGGGGGAGTCGTCGAGGGACCGTGGTAGTGGATATGAATTGCCGAGAATCAGCAATTTAGGAAGGCATGGTTTAGACGGAAGAGCGAGCTACGTCGTGTATGGGATGCCGTAGTGAGTTCCGATGTTGTCAGCTAGCAAGGGGTATTGTTTGGGGTGAAGTGCAAGTTGAGCCGAGCACCGAGTGTGTGTAGTAAAGACTTGAGCTCGGAGACTGCAGCATGAGGGGGAGGGCATGTTCTTGAGGAGAAGTGCCTTGGCGTCAACGGCGACGTTGACAGTTTTGAGTGGGGGAGGATGTGACGGAGGCATGCGACGTGGTCATCCAAGTCGGCTGCAAGGCCACTTCTTCTCCGTGTCGGGGCATCGTAGGCGCGTCACAAGCCATGAGGGTTGCACCAAAGAGATTCCGACACGATCGTGGGCCATGAGGGCACGCGACTTGATGGTATTTTAGGGTTCGCGACACGATCGCGTGGTGGAAGATGCAAGGCGTTGTCGACATATTGGTGTGGAGAATGCCACTGTGTTCCACGGGGAAAGGGGGTGTGCCATGGTGGTATGTCAAACCAATACCTTTGAGGTCCTCCCATTATTTGGCCCAACGTGGTATTTAACCCTTATATATACTGGTTGTAGCCCAGTTACTACGTGTCGTACTACTATACGTGTCACTAGCTTGGGTGTACTGGTATACTAACACGTGCGTGCACGTGCATCTGGACCTTGCATTCACAGGAGGCGTTGCTTTGTTGCTTTAGGGCACTTTGGTTGTGCGGCCTAGAGCCATCATGTTTGGGGTGGTTCCGACCACCTCCACGGTGTGGGTCAACTCCGAAAGGAGGCCAGCCCTATACTCATCACTGAGCATCACACTCTCAGTCATGCCCAAGAATCCGCATAGCATCACTTGGTTGGGAGTTTGAAAGGCTGACTTAGCTTGGGAAGTTAAGTGCCGCACTCGAGTGCACGTTGAAGCAGTGTTTCGGCAACGCTACTCGTAGCGTACGCTATTTAAAACACTGATAGTGTATAAGACTATAAGCCAATCATAGTTTCACACTGTTAGTATGACTGATTATATATATTACTCTATATAGTATATAATACTATAAGCAAATCATAGTTTCACACTATTCGTATTAGTGATTATATATATATATATATATATATATATATATATATATATATATTACTGTAGTATATACTATATACAATGTGCTAATATAGTGTTCAGTATTCACTAATATTACTATACAGTATATAGTATATGCTATACAGCATACTAATGCTATATAATATATATTATCCATTTATAATAAATACTATATACCAGTGTTATCAGAATCAGATCGTATGGGTGGATCGATTTTATTTTTGCGGATCAGAACGTTGGATCGTTGAGCATGAATAGTTTGGGAAAATGGTGTTTCAGCTTGAAATCTTCCAATCATGGATCTGAACATAGCTTAATATCATTACCCCCACTCGTCTTATATCAGATATAGGAGTTAAAAGGGGAAAGTCGCAAGGATGCCTCTCCACCAACCTGAAGCCCCATGAGTCCCTTTAGTGTCGATGCCTCTCCCTGCTTTGACGCTTTGTACTTGCTACTTGCTAGACACTTCCTTGGCCCATAAAGCATCTCCATTTAAGTCCTGTCTCCACAGCCATTTTCCCAACAGCACGGTGTTCATAGTCTGAATCCACCTAATCTCTCCCCCCTCTCATCACGCCATAGCTTCATCTTTTTCTTTATGAAGTTCTGGTACTTTCAATTGTTAAAAGTGGGTCTTTTTTTATGTTTTAGAGTAAAAATGAGATTATGGGATATCTTTATTTTTGTATATGTTAATTAATGTTAGTAATTTACTTTAAAGTTAAGGCTCCTAAAATTATTATAAATTCTTCTGGCTTAAATTTGTAAATTCTTTTTCAGGTTCTCAACACAAAGCCCTTGCAAGAGCATTGAGATTTTACTGATAGAAACCTTACAGAAGAAAAATCTAGAATCTTATGTTTTTACATCATAGCCAACAAATGTTGATAGACCTTGAGAGCAGCAAAAGCCTCCTAATAATTCTCTCATGTGCGTCTTGCTTCTTTTCCATCAAAATGACAACCAACCTAACCTCTACCACAAATCCATTACGCTAGCGCTTAAGAGTCAACCACCAAAGCTGAATTATGTATTGTAGGCCCAATAGGTCAAATCACAAAGCCGTTGTGTGCAATCTCCTGTCCTAAGCATGGGTCAAAATATCGTCTAATACCGATACGTATCGTCCGATACATATCGGTTTTGGACCTCACAGATACGATAAAAAGGCTTATTCTCGGATACCCCCCAAAATAGTCAATTTATCATCTGATACGGACAAATTATCGCCCGTATCAGACTATAACATGCTAAACTGCTTATGTAGTGATTTATATTTATTTATTATTTTTCATATTATTCACTGTTTCTATATACTGATGAGATTGCTCATATTTTATATATAGCACACAATACTTGAATCAGGCCTTCCTGTATACGTGACACTTCGAGTTGAGGCCGATGAAGTGTACAGCAGTTTGCTCAATGTAATCCAACGAATGCTCCCTGAGTTGGAGGACCAAGGTCAAGCCATAAGAAACGTGAGTAATCATACCTTATAACTAATAAGTCAAATGTCATATGATTTGTTTACTGATATATGGGTTATTGTATTCCATCTTTGTAGATTGACGTGTTCCACAAGAAATATGGGTCACTTGGGACAAGGTTAGCGCAATCCCAAATCTAGCACGATAAACCCGCTGATTGGTGGATGCACTATGGAGGTGATGGTCCGATACTGAGGAAGGTTGCAATGCGCATTTTATAGCAAGCATGTTCCTCGTCCAACTGTGAGCGGAATTGGAGTACATTCTCTCTCATTCACACGAAGACAAGAAATAGGCTAATTATGGAACGATTGGAAAAGTTAGTCTACTGGCACTACAACATGCGATTATGGGTCAGGAATATGCAGAGGACCAACCGTGATAAGCAATTATATGTAGTCTTAGTTCATACAATTTTTATTTGATGTAATTGGAGAGGCACATACTATTTCATCTATCATATTCTATCCTACAGATAGTGAATATTTTAATCTCATCGAGTTGGATTATATATTCACGGAGGATTACCCTTTGAATCAGTGGATTGAAGAGAGAGAAGAGTCAGTGTTGGATAGTGAGAGCACTCCATGGCTGAACAATGTTGAAAGAGTAACGGAGGAACAAACTTCCCAACAACCGAGGTGGAAAAGAAGATTGAATCGTCATTCAGTTGTTGGATCTGATGACGAAAAGCAGTCTGGCAGTGATAATGACGATGATGGGATGATGGTGGGGGTGATGGTGGAGGCGATGAAACCCACGTTGGCACTAGTGGTGGAGGGGATGATGTTGATCCCTCTTATTCTTATGGAGGAATTGCCGCATGGGATGATGAACCGGTAATAATGTTTGACACTCCTACATTTAGAGGTGGAGGGGTTGAAGGAAGAGAAGCGTCAAAATCTTACCAAACACCACCACCACCACAAGGTTCACAAGATGATTTGGGTTATATGACTTCTAACTTTGAGGGATTTAGTTTGCAAAACACCGAAGATTCAGCAACCAGTAACCCATACTACCGGCCTCAACCAACCTACCCCTGGCCATATGACTTCGTTGGTCAAATTTTTGGAGGACCAACGTTTACCTATTACACTGAGCCATATTCGTCGCTATTGCCTCAATTTCAAGGGGGGACATATGTCCATGGGTATCAATATGGCCAACACTATAGGGAAAGCTCGGTCACTGATGATGATGATCGCGAGGGCCAAGAACCACCACGCAATTCAATGGCTTTAAAGTAAGTTTTACATGTACAATGGACCTTTTAATTTTTTGATCTATGGTTGACATAAATTTTTTGGCATAGCTTCTTTGACAAACATATATCCAATGGAATCTTTGGAAAATTATGTTTTATGTTGTAGCAGGCTATAAGTAGTAGTACTATTTAAAT
Organism: Chloranthus sessilifolius; assembly: GCA_021018995.1. Classification (NCBI taxonomy): domain Eukaryota; kingdom Viridiplantae; phylum Streptophyta; class Magnoliopsida; order Chloranthales; family Chloranthaceae; genus Chloranthus; species Chloranthus sessilifolius. Next base: position 122,047,390 of record CM037592.1, read on the forward strand.
GCACTTGCTAAGTTGGTGATTAATTAGGGATTTAAGATAGTGAATGAGCCAACTGGCAGAATATCGGTATTGTATGAATCAGTGGTCAGGGTTGTCATTGATCTGATATTCTAATCCACATGTTTTTTTAAAATTTTGAAAAAGCACAACGAAAACATAAGTATCAAATAACCCTTAAATAAATTTAAAATTTTTGAAATAAATAGAAAACCATTAAATATAATTTTCCGAATTTTTTTAGTATTTTTGAGGATTTTTTTGGAAAAAAAAATGTATCGAACGATACCTGATACGTATCGTCCTGGAGTGATGGACAATGCGTATCAGAATTCCGGGATTTTGATCCATGGTCCTAAGTAATAACAAAAGCAATACTATTCTACTTACAAAACATCTCGTGCAAAGGGTTAGGTCAGGCAAAGCTGATGGGTTTAAAGCCCAAGTTCGATATTGATACCATACGGGTAGTGTAAAGCATGTGTATCAATAAATACCTTCTCGTGTTGGTAGGTATCAATCATTACCTACTATATTTTTTTCCTTTTTGATCGGTCGATCTATACCTACTAATACAATCAGTATGTAATGATATAAGCAATTGTAATATTTTTTATATTCGAAAAAAAAGTAACTATTTCCATTACATCCCCCTATTAACATTTGAGTTGGTATTATAATTTTTATAGGAAAATCTTAAAGTTATAAGCTTTAATTCTTAAACTTTTACTAGTACAATGAGAGGAGGCTGACTAATATTTTTAAGAAATGACCGAAAGGTGTTAGTGTGTTACTATGAATTTTAAGGCAAAACAAATAGGTGCATAAATGTGTCTTTTACCCTTTCATGAAATCTCTAAATACTCGCACTGGCAACCGGCAAGTTATCGATAACAGATAAAAACACCTTAAATTATATGGAACCAGAATTTTCTTCTAGGGGGTCAAGTGATGGTCAATAGAAGTTGTTAATAGTTGTTTTACCACACTGCTTTCTCAATAACAATCAAGGTAGTTAAGGCAGTGTGGTGAGGTCATGGCGAAGTGGCTCGCCACGCCATAGAGAGGTCATAGCGTGGTCATGGTGAGGCCATAGTGTGGCCATGGCGAGGCCATATATTTTTTTTTTAATATTTTTTACTAATCATTAATATATTTTTTAATTTTTTACTATTTTTATATTTTATATAGAGGATGAAAAAAATTCAACTAATTAATCAGGAAGATTAGTTGTAGGGAAAGATTGGAACGACCATCTGATGATATTTTCATGATCTCAAGTCAATTATGGGGAAGATTGGGACGAAAAACGATCTTTGTTAGTCTAATTTAAAGGTCAGTTGTACCTAAGGGGAAATATTCAGTATATGGTGGGGGTTTAGTAGCAGCCCCCCACAAAAAAGCAGATTAAAAAAAAAACAGATGAAAAAACAGCAAAGAAAATTACTGGTATTAAAGTTTATAAAAAAAACATATAAAAAACTAGTAAAAAATAGAAAGAAAAAAAAAATCATTCATGTGCGTGGGTCTGCAAAGAACTTGGGCATTGACGGACGTTGATTAATTGTGAAGGTGCTAATTGGATTAAAAAAAATGAGAGAGAAAGAGGAGAGAAAGTACCGATGAAAAAAAAAACCGAGAGAGAAATTAAAAAAATATACAAACCTGCATTGAGAGAGAGAGAGAGTGGCTGCGAAAGAGAGAGAGTGGCTGCGAGAGAGACGAGAGAGAGGAGCTGTGGGAGAGACTAGAGGGTTTCACTTAGACCCCTAAATATGATGGATATAACTTATCAAACATAAGTTATAAGTTATTAATATAACTTCTTACTTACAGCTTTTATAATTATAAGTTATAACCTATAGGTTACAAGTTATAAAACAAAAATTCAAAATAGCTGCCATGGCGGTGCCATTGCGCCATTCCGCCATGGCGCTGCCATGACGTCGCCATATAAGTTTATATGGCGATTTGCCTCATCATTCGCCATAGCCTCGCCTTGACAACCATAATAGCAATGACAAAAGAAAGAAAATTTGTCACTTTTTTGTTGTAAGTAAAAATTAAATTTCATTGAGAAGGGGGAATTAAAGAGTATGAATACTCAAAAGATGTATAAAAAACAAGTTGCATGAATATAAACATCTGTGTATAAGAACAATTTACCATTATCTAGGCGGGTTACAGGGTGTTGGGAAGGGTGGACAGGATGCAGACCTAACTGTAGGCTTTTATGCACAAAGTGGCTGCGTAAGGACTCAAACCAACGCTCTCACGCTTCACAGCCCAACCCTTTTACCATTGCACCAAGCAATGGCACCTAGTATTACCCACTATTAATAGAAACAAATAAAATTTCCATTTTGTGAGGAATAACAAATAAGCAATCCTTTGATAGGTTCAATATAACTTGGTTATACTAAAATCAAATAGCAAGGGCTTCCCATTGATAGCCCTACTGCTCATGAATATTTTGATACTTCTAACAGTCCTTCAATACTATTGTTTTTTATGCATCAATGCAGATTATTATGCAATATAGGTACTATTTACATTTCTTTTAATGAGAACTGACAAATGCTATAATATCCAGTGTCACCAACTCCCTATTTGCAAAACCCGACAGGAATTTGACCCTCTGTTTGTGTTCTCTTTTTTATCCTTTAACAAGGTCTCTATATCGTCTCAACATCATATATATGAAGTTCTGGTTTCTACAGTAAATTTCTTTTAAAAATAAAAAATCATCTACAGATAAAATAAAAACAGCTACCCAAAGCTACTAACTCTGACTAATAATGTGCAAGTACAACGGGTGAAGGACAATTTACCGTAGTCAGCATATTAAACAACTATATATTGTGGTAGGACTTGTACAATAAACTGTGAAAATTTGAAGGAAGTGGTCCCTTATATTTTGGAGGATATAAATCTCATAGAGGCGAGCTCCTGAACATATATATATATATATATATATATATATATATATATATATATATATATATATATATATATATATATATATATATGAGGCCTGGGACTACGCATCCGGATGCAGCCATGAGAGCTGTGTCCAGACCAGCTGAGCACCATGTGGCACCCATCACGAGGATCAGGTGCCACAGCCCCTTAGCTAGGATCGATCAGGCACCACCCAAAAAATTTGGGCATGATCTGATGCATATCCACCGTTGAAAAATTGGTCAAAGGTGTTCAAAATCAATGCACCAAGTGGGTTGGGCATCTGTAATATCCCTGATATTTTTGACGTATTTTTCATTTACCTCGGTAAGCATGTCAGGAAATATTGAGGAATATTTTTAGATTTTTGGTGAGCTAAGGTTATGACAGGAATAATGGCAAAAAGGAAATTATCAAAAGATATGTGTAAGTCATGTAAGCAATGACTTACACAATAAAGTTAGTGTTTGTGTTTAGCACCGGATAGGTTTTCAATTCAAATGGATAAGTTGTAACATAATAAAATCTAGATATTTTATTATTGCTTTTGGGTTATAAGAGAGAGTGCAAGAGAAGTTTCCCTTCTCTCTCATGGAACTAAGCCTCTAAGGACTTGCCCCATTTGAAGTCCCATTTGATCCCAGATCTTGGAAGAATGAGAGCTCCTCTTTCCATCTCAACCATTGATTAGATTAGTGTTGGAATTCTGATCAGTTTGAATTATTGAAAGAGAAGAGTGATGTGGAGAGTGAGAAAATCTGTGTGATCTTGTTGATTGATGGGGTTGTAGCCACCCCGTTTTAAGGACTGATTTGAAGATCTAAACCTTTGAGCTTGGAAATTGTTCCGGTGCGTGAATCGGTGCAACGGAATCAACGAATTAAGCTACAAGAGGTAGGCTGTTAAAACCTTCTTGTGTCCTTTAAATATTTGGTTTTGCTTAGAATAATATGGAGTATGTTAGAGGAGATCTGATAGCTGTGTTGAAAATAAAGAAAAGAATCCGGACTTGGAAAAGTTAACAACCACAGAACCTGAGGAATTCGACTGTCGATTTGGAAATCGACAGTCGAAATGAGTTTTTGGCCTGAGACAGATTTTTGAAATTCGATGGTCGAATTCTGTCCTGTTTCAGGCGTTTGAAAGTTTTGTTGGATTTTTATTCTGTAAGCTTTTGGTTTGATTTTTGGGTTCTATATTAACACTAAGAGTGTTAATATATGTAGGTTTTGACTATTGGGAGTCCTTGGAGAGGACTGCTTGTACATGTTTTTGGAACTTCCTTGTTAAGGTAGGGGAACCCTATATTTAACTTGCATTGAACTATAAGTATACTTGATTTGACTGCTTCTGTTAAGAGGCATAAAATTGCAAATTTTGTTACACATAGCATAAATAAGACTGCATATAAGACACAAATCTGAAATTTGGAAACTTTGTTATGATTAAGAACCTTGTAATTCGAACCTCAGTTAATTTTTGAATCAGAACTTCGAATCAGAACTTTGAAAAATCAGTATATGTTATGAATATTAAGCCTTGATATGTATTAGCATTTGCATTTGATTTAGGGTTCATACGTACGATGCCCTAGATTCTACCAACCGTGTTGACGGTAATACTTTGGCGCAAGTTTCCCTCATAGCGTAGGGGTTTGTTGCATTTTCGAAATGGGTTCATGAACGACGATGGTCAGTAGGGTTTTCCCATCGGTCACGTAATCCGCTCTCATGCTATAGAAAATTTAGGAGATAAAATTAAGTTATAAATTTAAGGCAAGAAGCATGCTAAATCAAAACACTTTGAACACTTTAGATTATATTATCAGTTTTGACTCAGGATTAGAACTGGAGATTTAATTTGAAAAGCATCATTGAAAAACCATATTTGATCCGATTCCGCCTTTTAAAAACCTTTACTTATAAAGAAATGCAAATAGATTTGTTTCCTCTATTGAGCTTGGCTGTTAGCTCACCCTCGACTATACGTCACAGTCTTTGAGGACCTTGGGTCAGAGGATCCGGAGGACTCCGATTATATTCCCGAGGAGGATTTGAACATACCAGCTGAGGAGTTCTTTCCGTGATCTTAGATCCTGTGTTTTCTTTTGGTATTTTGTCTGGATATTATTTTGGAACATTGGGTCCTAGGCCTTTATTTTGGTTATTTTGGTATCACTCGGGGAACCATTATTGTGAACCACTATTTTAGGTGATCGGATTGGCCATCACCGGTGGTTCTTCTTGGTTCCTCACAGTGATATATTTAATTTTGTTATATGAAGCTTTTGTTTTTGGATTAATAATGTTGCCTCTGTCTTTAGACCTTTGTTTATGTTGCCGGCTTCTGTTTGTTACGGCTTATTGAGAAATCAATAAGTTGATGAACCGGCCTTTCCTATACCTTAGGGATTGGAAAAGTCGGGTCGTCACAGCATCACCTTATCTTTGACCCATCAAACGGAAGACAAAAAGTACAAAAAATATTTTTTTTTAAATCGCATGCCCTATGGCTGATCAACCCAAAACAGGTGTTGTTTTGGGTTAATCATGCCACGTGGCATGTGATTTGGCATCCAGGTGCAGCATCCGGATGCATTTCCCCAATTCTCTCTCTCTCTCTCTCTCTCTCTCTCTCTCTCTCTCTCTCTCTCTCTCTCTATATATATATATATATATATATATATTATGCATTACTGGTAAAGCTCAAATATAGGGAAGCAAGCGACCCACACATTTCTAGAATAAGCAAGCAGATCCAACTTATCACCAAAGTTTATCAGAATGAAAATAATTTATTAACTAAATCAAAATTCCTCAAATGTCAAATTATTTCAGCAGAATCATATACACACCTTGCTACTCATAAATAGCAGTTCCTCCCGACGATCATTTTTCCATGACACAACTTGCCCACCATACAGTAGTACCTAGAACCCCAGTAAAATACCCAAATAATGCTTAGAGACAAGAATTTCTTTAGACAATTGACATGGCCTAAATATCATCCTACTCAAAGGAGAATAAGATCGTTATGTGAAAAAATGGTCTGCTTGGCTTCAAGTCTTCTGAATAAGAATATGATATGATAGGTTTCCCATTAAAAGGACCAAAAATTCAAAAGAAATTAGCAAGATGACAATTAGTTTCAACAACAAACATTTCCCAACTAAAAACGACTAATGGGAAAATAATAGAGGAAGTGCTAGTGGCAATTTCATAAAATAAAATTTTCAGTTATCTTATTCTCAAAATGACCAAAGACAAGCTGGAAACTAAATCAATGTCTAACAAGTAGAATTTCTGCAAAACAAGGCAAATAAGATTGGGCAAGGCAACAGAGTAATCATTGTATTTTTTTAACTAGCCAAGAAAAAGGGAGATTTCCGGATTCGTGTAGGTGCAATAAATCTCCCAATCAAATGAAATTAAAAAGATTAGGAACATAATATACTACGGACCAATCTTAAAAAAAAGGAACTTGTTTTAAAAATCTACCAAAATATAAAGGGAACATTATATATTATAATGAAACACGCTTGGAGCAAGCGAAGCTTAAAAAATCAAGAGCCACATGGATTTTTCCATTTTATTTTTATTTTCTCTCTTGTAATTAGTAAGATAAATCACCAGAAATTTGGTGGTTCGTGTGGATCTCTCTCTCTCTCTCTCTCTCTCTCTCTCTCTCTCTCTCTCTCTCTCTCTATATATATATATATATATATATATATATATATATCTCAAAGTTTATAAGTTCATTCACATCACCCTCCTATTCCACCCATTTCAAATGAACGATTTAGGATATGGATGGGATGTTTGGACAGGATGTATCAGGTGTTTAGCATGTGCACGGCATATAGTGCACATGGACAAAATATGTGTAGACACCCAAATCTGGCACCATTTGTCAACCATTGACTTGTTGACCATCATGGCATCCCTGGACCTCACAGAGAGGTGATCAAATTTTTGTTCCTTTGACTTTCTCACCGTGATCTTGACCAAGTCAACTCAGATCACTCTCAAATTGTCCTCTATAGTTTTCCTTAGGATATTTGACCCTAGTGGGCCCCACTCCCATCTTTTTCACTCATTTCATTGAATTTTTGACTTCCGATGATCTCCACCCAATTTTATTTAAACCCAAATTAGCTCATCTATGCCTACCCAATTAGTGCATCCTTATCCCTTAGCAATCCTAGGAATCTTAGCCCATAAGAATTACCCTTTTACCCTCACTCTCATTTGCTTTCCATTGGAGCCCCTTCTAAAATAATTCTTGGTTGAGAGACATGTGTCTCAATCCAAAGATTATTCTTAGAGAAAATTAGTACAATTTTTGTGTTCTATTTGTGGCCAATAATAGTTTGACATTTGTCTTCCCACATGGCAACACCCATGTGACTCTTTCTCCTCCCTTCTAGAATAATTGTTGGATGTTTGACATTTGTCACACCCATGGGCCATTGATGCAGAGTAAACGCTAAAACCCTAATTATGCGAATTTGCGAATAATTTCAAATTAAATTGAATAGCGAAAATATTCAAAACTTTCCAACCACATAAAATAGTTTAACAGATGTAAAATAATTAGGTCGAATCAATTCTAGCGATCACATGCAATGAAATTTCACGATCTAGAAAAACGGCTCCGATGAGGGAACTCGATTTTCATCCTAGTTTAGGGGACCAAGCGACAACACGATATCGTCTCTTGACTACTCTAGGATTTGAAAAATTAAAGGCCCGAAGGGTTAATTCAATCAAAAGGGAAAATCGAAATATATCAATTAATAAGGTGTGAATAAAGTTCCAGCAACTAATTAACTAAGGATTTTGGTTTTAATCTTATCAAAGGAAATAAGGAAAGTAATTACCTAACAATGATTAAAAATGGACAAAATAGAAAGATAGGGTTCCAAGGCTTCACACCAAGGGTTCCGAGGCTTCACACCAAGGATGTACGTCGGCTTCGCACCAAGCACACGATAAAACGAAGATTCGCTCCTCGAGTTTTGAGAGATTCGCTCTCTCGGGTGAAAACTCTTCACAAGAGCAATTTCCCAATTTTATTAATCATCCACTACCAAATAATGTTTTTACATGCTATTAAATAAGTTAAGAAAACCTTAACTAAAATAAATTCGAAATAAGAAACTAACTAAAACTGCAAACTTGCGGACGTCCGTCCTGTAACCACAGATGTCCGTCCTCTGTTCACGGACGCCCGTCGTCTACGATATGCATAAAACAGAAACCATCTAAACTCACGGATGTCCGTCCGAATACCACGGGCGTCCGTTCTGAAGCCACGGACGTCCGTCATATGTTGACGAACTTTGCTTCTTTTTCTTCTTTCTCCCTTGTTTTCTCTTTGTTACTTTCCATCCGTCTTGTACTGTAAGATGTCCCCATCAATTCTCCTCGGATGGGAGAAACTCATCTCCGATGAGTTGTAGAACCCACATATGGCACACTTCGGAGGCTTAACTCTCGGCTTACCTTTCTATGTTGTGAGCTACTCACAATGCTTGCCCGCATTGATAGTGAAGTTTGAAAACTCTATAACCTCCTCATTCAACCTTCTCTCATATTATATAGGTAGGGTACGGGTTATGAATTGGTCAAATGGGTTCGGTTCGATTGTTTGGGCAACAAGGAATGGGTCAAAGGACCTAGAATAGATTTAAGATCTTCCACCACAACTATCAGATGATTACCCTTGTCTAGAGGAAAATATAGACCTCCATCATTACCTCTTTTCAAGATCGAAAAAGGTCCCACATGCTCGAGACTATCATGAATTAACACATAATTGTTATTTTTTCACTCATTAAACAAATTCAATGCGTTAGTAAAATTATGTGTATTTCCATTGTTCAATAAAGTCTGATTGTTAATCCCATGCAAGTTAGAACGATGACATACTCCTACCCATGGTTTTAAAACACGAAAACTCGACTCGACTCGAAAGTCAGCTGAGTAGAGTCAACTAGGAAAATCAGTCCGACTCGACTCGCTCCGACTCAAGTTAATATATATATATATATATATATATATATATATATATATATATATATATATATATATATATATTTGAGGGCACCTAAAATGGGGGAAAAAAAAAAAAGCAAAATGGATTTCTCAACACGTTACAAATTTGTGGCGCAATCATAAAAAAAAACAAATTCGTTCTCAATTAATTGCCGAAATAGATGCAATGATGCACAGATGAAAAGATTGTGCTTAACGGGCCATTTTAGGCTACCTAAAATGGGGGGGAAACAAAACAGATTTTAAGGCACGTTACAAATCTGTGGCGCAATCGTAAAAAAAAAAAAAAAAAAAAAAAAAAAACTCACATTTAGAGCACCGACGAGAGAGGCGGCTGAGGCTGTGATGGATGGACCGACCGATATTTTCTTCCTTCTCACGTCCTTCTTTCTTCTTCCTTCCTTCTTTCTTCTTCTGCTCTGTTCTTCCAGTGTCTCTCATTGAAGCCCTAAATAAATAAAGGGACCGCCAGCCACTTAATATATAAAGGGCTAAAAAGGGTAAAGGGTTCAAATTATAAGTATGCTCCTAAATAAATTGAAAACCCTCGCCAGCCACTTAAAACACTTAACTGACTCGCCGAGGTGACAAACTCGCCTGAGTTTTCGAGTCAACTTGGCGAGTCGACCGATCCGAAACCTAGATCGAGTGTATATACGAGTCGACCCGAAACTAGGTCGAGTCGACTCGCCCGAGTTTTGAGTCGACTCATCAAGTTTTAATACCATGCTCGCCTACCAACTCTAATGACGCATGCGGTACAGACTCACTACTAACACTTTCTTCGGGAATAGAAACCTTCCTAACACAACCGACTGTTTTCACAGGACTGTCATCCTCCTCATCACTTGGCATCTCAGTAGGTGGTTCATAAACTTCTCCTAACCCATTGTCCTCTTTCTCGTTATCCTCCTGAATAATGAAGGTTTGGGATATACTGGGACATTGAGATGCAAAGTGACCAAAGCCATGACACTTATAACACTGTTGTAGTGCACGCTTAGAATTCTCAATCAATTTTCCTTTGCCCTTGTCAATCTGAGGATTCACGGGTTTTGAGGATTGATTATAGGTATTATTCGTTTTTTCAGTAGGACTAGATCGGAAATCGGGATTGGAGGAACTAGATCGTCCACTAGTTATAGCATCGACATACCTTTCCAACTCTTGGCACTTTAGCATAACATTCTTCGAGATCTTCAACAGGATGAGAGATGAGCTATTTTCGTAACTCAGGACATAGACCAGTGCGAAACCTAGATGTGACGAGTGGACTCTCATAAGCTTTAGCTTGATATAAGTACTCCTCAAATTTGTTGATATAATTATCAACAGGCAGGGTTCGCGTTCGAGAGTTTCTCGACGTCGTTCTACACTTGTTCAATAAAGTTTTGTTTGTCTCACAAATTTCATTTTGGCAAACCGCACTTTTCGCTCATCCGATATATCATACCAATCAATATAATAGTCCATGGTGGCTACCCAATCTATATAGATTTTTTTGTCCATCTTTCCTTTGAAAATAGGAGCGTCAACCTTAACTGACTTTGTGATTCTGTCATCCGGGTCGGGACGATTTTCACATTGAGGAGGATCCCTCCTCTCATCGAAATTAACCCTATGATGTTCACCGTGAGTCAATCTAGACAACTCTTGGAGTTGTGCTGCTAAATCAACATGTTGGGCTTGTTAGTTTTGCAATTGAGCTTATGTGGCAGCCTTCTAGGTGTTAAAATTCTCCATGAAAGCATCTAACTTTTATAGATCCATTGGTAAAAGAAAACACTAACACTACTATATGCAATTGAAACCTAAAACATAGAATGGATACTGACAATCTTAAACTAGAACTGAGCTTTGATACTAATTTGATGCAAGGTAAACGCTAAAACCCTAATTATGCGAATTTGCGATCAATTTCAAATTAAATTGAATAGCGAAAATATTCAAAACTTTCCAACCACATAAAATAGTTTAACATATTTAATTAAAACAATTAGGGTGAATCAATTCTAGCGATCACATGCATTGAAATTTTTCGATATAGAAAAACGGCTCCGCTGAGGGAACTCAATTTTCGTTCTAGTTTAGGGCACCAAGCGACAACTACGATATCGTCTTTTGACTCCTCTAGGATTTGAAGAATTAAAGGCCCGAAGGATTAATTCAATCAAAAGGGAAAATCGAAAGATATCAATTAATAAGGGGTGAATAAAGTTCCAGCAACTAATTAACTAAGGATTTTGGTTTTAATCTTATCAAAGGAAATAAGGAAAGTAATTACCTGACAATTATTAAAAATGACAAAATAGAAAGATAGGATTCCAAGGGTTCCGAGGCTTCACACCAAGGATGTACGTCGGCTTCGCACCAAGCGCACGATAAAACGAAGATTCGCACCTCGAGTTTTGAGAGATTCTCTCTCTCAGGTGAAAACTCTTCATAAGTTCTCTAAGGTTTGCACAAAGCAATTTCCCAATTTCATTAATCATCCACTGCCAAATAATGTTTTTGCATGCCATGAAATAGGCTAAGAAAACCTTAACTAAAATACATTTGAAATAAGAAACTAACTAAAACCGTCAACTTGTGGGCGTCCATCCTGTAACCACGGATGTTTGTCCTCTGTTCACGGGCATCCAAGTAAATCTGATATGCAAAAGCGAAACCATCTAAAATCACCGATGTAAAATCCGAATACCACGGATATGTACGTTACGGAAACCAGACGTCCGTCATATGTTGACGAACTGTGCTTCCTTTTCTTCTTTCTCCCTTGTTTTCTCTTTGTACTTTCCACCCATCTTGTACTGTGAGATGTCCCCATCAGCTATTCTTTTAGAAAGATAGCACAAATCCTTGTGAATTTTTAAGGCTCCAATTGGGGCTTGCCAAATGTTTCACACTTGGCAAGCCACAATTAACTCATTTTTTTTACTCGCACAACTCTTGAATGAAGACCATTTGTCTAATCCAAGGGTTGTCATTAAAGGAGATAAACACAAGCCTCCATGTAGCCCTAGCTACCCAATTGTCTATAAATAGAAGCGTTCTCCTTCAACCAACGGGGTAGAAATTGTTAAAATTTTACAGCTTTTCAATTTCTAAACCCTAGTTCTTTCTTAGCCATCTCACACCCTTAACTTAGATCAAGATCTAAAATCCAAACCCTAGAGCTCATAGGTCTCTAATCCTCTCATCTACACCATCCATAGCCTCTCAAATCAAGCCACAGGTTAAGATCAAGGCTCCCAAATCCCTTCTTCTTCCCCTTTCTATTATATTGCTTGTATTTTTCTATTTTCACTTCTCCTTGCCCCATTGTTAAGGCCTTACTCCGCCGAAATTATAGCGGATTAAGGCTTAACCTTGCGGTCCAAATGCCTTTGGGCAAGGGGAAGTTCGGCCAAATTTACAGCTTAAATTTGTCCCATTTTGCCTTTATCTTGGTTGTTACTCCGCCCATTTGGTGCCGTAATGGCCTAGATAGTGGCCCCAATCTATTCACTCTTTTGACCCATACCCTTTAATTTCGGCCATAGTAGAGACCACTACGTTGCGGGCATAAGGGGTGTGCTGACACACTTCCCCATTACGTCACTTCCCTAGTTCTCTAGGCAATACCGGTAATTTGAGTCTATATATATATATATATATATATATATATATATATATATATATATATATATATATATATATATGTATTCATGTATATTGGTGTCCAGGCTCACCTAGGGAATCGGGTGGCAACCCCGTGCTCGTAGGACCTTTTGCCCTACAGGGTTAGGGATCTACAATATGCCACTTATATCAATTTCGATGACTGATGCACCATAGATAGTGCACTAGGAGAATATCTAATGCCAACTCCTAATAAAACCACTATGGCAATGTGTCCCAATTCTCAAGTGTCATGCTAGTTTAACTTTTGCCTAGCATCATGGTCATCTTCCTCCTAAAAATATCAAAACATTTTCTAATTTTTCGTCTCCTCACCTGTACTTGGTTATAATGTTAACCCTATTATCATTTATGGAGCCACTACAAGGAAACTCGGCCATCGCACATGAAAATCTGAAATTCTCTTACAAAGTCTTAGTTTCTGTGTAAAAGGCCACTTTTGGCATGCAAATAGTGGGTCCTTAGTCCTTCTCATTAATTACCATAAAAATATTTAAAGGTTAGGAAAGAAAATGGAATTAGGAAGATGTAAAAAGAAATCTAAGTTATGTTTAAGATGATTTTAATATGTTTATTTTGGTCATTTTAAATTGTTTCTATTTAGTTTGTTTAGATTGGCATTGAGCTCCAGTCTATCAAATTGTTGGCTATCTTAAAATTTGATTGCGGGTGTTGAGCAAACTTCATGGAATGCCAAAGAAAAGAATTCACTAATACTTTTGTTGTTTTAACTCTTTTTATTTTTTCCTAGGCTTTGTATGTTGGTGATATGGGAAATTTAATTGAACTGTAATTTTTTATTAATTCGTATGTGTCATTTTATTTTTTTTGCACTTTTCTTGTGTTTCATGATTTTATTATGCTATGAAACTATTAAAGTTTTGATTCATTGAATATTCATGTGAAAAATGTTAGTGTAACTTTTTTTAATCTTTGTTGTGCTTGATACTCGCCAATGTGAACTATACACTTTCAATTACCGTAGTCTATATTTCTAACTCACAAGCTATTTTGGGCAAGGGCAACTTCGTAAGTTTCGACTACTTAAAACTCTTCACCTCTCTCCCCGTGCTTCTCTAAGCTGAAAATATCTAGATCTAGAACATTTATTTTACTAGTTTCTTGCTTTCCTTTTTTACTGTACTTGCATGTGATATGTCCCTTTTTCTTGATCTTCGGTTTTAGGTCTCTATCTAATTCTCTAAGGTTTTAGTTTTACTTTTTAGGTTGAATTTGAAATTTTAGGCTACTTCCTATTGGATTATTATGGTCATTTTTATACTCATCACTAATCTTTTAGTGGTTTTAATGTTTTTCACTTCTCTTATTAAGTTACTAATATTTTTTCTTTTTTCGTTTTTTCTTCGATGACGGGGTATTCGGGCCTCTTAGAGCGCCCAACTAACTCTCTAGGCACATTCAACACCCGCACATCACAAGTACCAAATAAGTAAGGATAAATCCCTATAGGTGTCAACGGGGGGTGGGATTCGAACTCAGGACCTCCGTGAGGCGTGGTTCTGGCCATTGTGCCTAGTGCTAACACCTTGTTGGTGTGACAAATGTAGGATCTAATCAAGTGTTTTTTTTACTGCACATTGTTTTGAAACTTTTGAATCATTTTAAAAACAAATCTATGGAGATTATTTTATTTCAACCTTTCTGTTTACAATCCTTGGAAATTTATAAACTATTTTTTTTTTTAATTTTAAAATATTTTAATATTCATATGAATAAAAGAATTTTTTTTTATTTTTCAAAAATATTTTAAAATTCCTCTTTTTAAAAGATCTGTTTAAAATTTATTTCAATTTTTTTGTTTATACTATGAGAATTCATAATATATTTGTCAAAAGTATTAAGAATTAGTTCAATATTCAAAAGAATAAGTGTTTTCAGTATTAAAATAATTAATTGGTTTTAAAAAAAAATTTAAACATATTTTAAAAAAGGTTGTTTAACTTTTCTTAAAAATAAATTTTAATGCAGAAAATACTTGAAAGGAAAAAAAAGCATTGTTATAAGTTACATCAAATTTATCTATTTTATCTCCTTTTCAACTTTTTAACATTTATTTATTCTATTTTCAAAATTTGTTCCTGTGCATCGGACAAGTTGCTTAATAGTGAGTATTGAAATTTGAAAGTAAGACAAATTTTAATCAATAGTTTGAGGTCAAACTTATTACAGAGAGACTGTATCTTAAATCATGACTAAAGAATTTGCATATGAATGCAATGGTAAAATTGGATTGCTAAACTCTCGTTCTTATTACCATGAGCATTCATCATATCATACCATTAAAAACAAGAGGGCCTAGAACGACTAAGTGATTTTTCCTACTCTATATTGTTTCCAATCATGGGTGACGATACATTGGTATGTATCGTCCGGTATTTTGGTATTTTGTATGGGAGGCACCGATACGGTACCTTGAATGTACCGTATCGGTGAGATCCAAAACCGATACGTATCAGTATCAGACGAGATTTTGACCCATGCAACCAATTGTGCCTCCTTTGTTACCTCAGTGTAATCTTAATTGTGGCCTTCAGTGAGTGCATCTACTTGTGTGATTTGCAGGCAAAGCTCCCTGGATTATACTTATGGGCCGGATCACAAGGATAGCTGCAGCCGTGAAAGAAAAGGTCTATGCTACACCACTCTAAGGGCAACAGATATCATGAAGGAAGACCAAATTTGCACGTCCGAAGCAAACAATACCACTCTTAAGAGAGAAATCATGAATTTGAAAAGGAAGTGTATAATAAGAATAAATCACAGGTCACCAAAAAATCTTGTGTTACATCGGGACAGCAGTAAAGATCAGCTATGAGATCGAAGAGCCAAAGTTTGATCTCAATGGATAGTGATTACTTCAGCCGTTGTCAATATAGGGATTGAATTAAGTGGATGTTGAGGCCCTAATTCCGTCGATGAACCTTGTTTGGGCTGCCACTAGAAATCTTTCCAAGTATGAACCCTGTCGATAGTGATTACTTCATTTCTTCCACAAGCTTGATTCAAGCCATTAAGACTGTAACTAAAGGAAACTGAATTTTCAATTCAGCGATAAGCTCATATACTAGCAAGAATTTAGCAATAAACTAATATACTGGCAAAGTGGTAATTTATGGAATGAAATTTCATCCATCCAAGAGGATCTTGATATGATAAGCTCTCAAAATAGAATGTAGAGAAAGCTCCAACCAAACCCAAATTTTCATTCAATAGATCTAGAAGTTACAATCCTAACCATCCCATCCACTAAAGTCTTAACTGTCTGATTCTTCCAATAATAATCAAAATACCCAACCCAAATTTTCAATCAATATTTCTAAAAGTTACAATTCTAACAATCCATCTAATAAAGTCTTAACTGTCCGACTCTTCTAATAATATCCAAATACCAATAAATAATTGGAATTTCATCACAGTACTGCCCCTTGTTTGCATTTTGGTTATAATTTGTCCAATTCTTGGCATGTTCCTATAATTACTCAATAAGCTTCCAATTATTACCAACCTATAACATTTTGGCATAATTAGCTCAGAAATATGGATTGTAATAATGAGTGAGAAGATTAGGTACTGCTTGCATCATCTTTCGACGGCCATGTGTAACATGCAGGCCTCCCATAGTGCACGTCTATAAATCAGTACAATTTTATCACCTCCCATCTCACATGCCTCAAATATTGTGCCTACATAAAACTGAAAGGGAGCTAAAACTTGCACAGGAGATTTGTACCGTGGCACAGGCTTAAAAAGAAAAACTTTCGGATATGTGCCATGTGGAACACTATCTAAGCCGTCTGATCTGAGGACCATGACGTAAAGATCTTTGAGGCAAAAAATTGGCATGAAACAGGATCGCTATCATCTGATTGTCAGAGTCAACAATTGAATTAGATGATGGCCTTTGACTGTATTCAATCAGATGATAGAGATTATGTTTCGTGCCAATTATAGCCTAAAAGATCTTTGTATCATGGTCTTCAAATCAGATGGCTTAGATGGTGTTCCACGTGGAACAAAGTCTTCCTTCTTAATCATGTGCCTCGGAACAAATTTCGTGTGCAAGTTTTAGCTCCCAAACTGAAAACACATTTTAATTATAAATCTCAAACTATTAAGAATCACCACCTCACATGCATCATCAACTAGCTCATCCTCAACAACCATCAGTCATATGTCGACCCATATTGACCATTTTTGAGCTGCATCAAGATACAAACTCATGGAGAGGCAAAGAGCACTATAGAACCCAGAACAAGAGTACAAAGCAACGACTTTTAACATTCCACTAGGGGCAAACCCACGATGGAGAAACAAAATCCTGAGTGGCAATATAGAACAAACTGGTGGATGAAGAATTTTTTATCACAGATGGTTTAACATTAAACAAGGATTACAAAGTCCAAGAGATAGGAGAGGTGCCACAAGCCCCCCAATTGGCTTCAGGGATCACTGAAGGGTTAAGCTGTATAGACTTGGACGAATCCTTCCACATGGCGGACGTGACAGGAAAAATCTGCACAAGCAAACTAGCTATAGTGTGAGTGCTTAGTGAACTGTTTCTTCATCCATCTAAACCAAGCTTTCATCGCTTTAGCATTCAAATAATGTTTTAAACTTCCTACCTAGAGTCATCAACAAGTTGGTCCTGGCGCCATCAAAGAATCCATGTTCAATGAGTTTTCGACATTTTATAACCTTAGAATCGCTTTCAAAAAATACTTTAAACTAACTATCAGGTATCAAGGACAAGTTCAGTTCACCCATGACACTCGGCGCCATGAAAATATCTATGTTCAATGAGTTTTTGATGTTTTATAACCAAGTAATCAACCTAATTAATGTTTCAAACTAACCACCCAGAATCATCAACAAATTGGGTTCACCCATTACCCTCGGCACCATGAAAATAGCTATGTTCAATTAGTTTTCAACATTTTATAACCAAGTAAATACCAACAGAAATAAACATATTGTTCCCGAAACTCCAATTACAGGGTGGAATAAACCAGCGCCGAGGCTTAACTATTACTGACGCCCAACCGATCGATCAACCTTAACCAAATAACAGGAGCAATAAATTCACAAAAATTATAAGAACATACAGATTATGATTGATTACGCATGAAATTAAGCTACTTCCCATTATATCAAACAACCCTATCAATACTCGGTAAAAAAGAGAAACTCCATGAACTTAGCTAAGAAGCTCACCTCCGCCGAGGATCCACCAGGTTCCGTCAATATAATCCTCGGCAACCCGTCAACGCCGTGAACGATATTCATCGGCATCAATTGTGCAGGTAACTGCCCTCCAAGCGTATGGACGATAGGCTTGACCTTTCCTTTCCCTTTCCTCCAATCCAGCTTTCAAACAAAACCAAACATTTTACCAAAAACACAAGAAAAACAACACAAAGAACACCAAAACTGTCTAAACTCCCAATAAAAAACACTATAAACATTGAATTAAACAAATTCAAAATATGAGTTACCTTTATAAACCAGTTTTCAACAAAACCAAATATTTTGCCAAAATCACAAGAAAAACAACACAAAAAACACCAAAACTATATAAATTCCCAAAACAAAAACATGATAAACATTGAATTACAGAAATTCAAAATATGGGTTACCTTTACGAACCAGTTTTCAAACAAAACCAAACATTTTGCCACAAACAGAAGAAAATCAACAGAAAAAAAACACCAAACTATCTAAATTTCCAATAAAAAACACTATAACCATTAAATCAAACAAATTTAAAACATTGCTTACCTTTATAAACCAGTTTTCAAACACAATCAAACATCTTACCACAAACACAAGAAAAACAAAAAAAAAATGCACCAAAATTATCCAAATTCCCAATAAAAAACACTATAATCATTAAAATAAACAAATTTAAAACATTTCTTAACTTTACAAACCAGTTTTTTTTTGTATGACTACCTTTACAAACCAGCTTTACAAAAAAGTTAAACATCTTACCCGTAACACAAGAAAAACAAAAAAAAATGCACCAAAACTTTCTAAATTTCCAATAAAAAACACTGCAATCAATAAATGAAACAAATTTAAAATATGGGTTACCTTTATAAACCGGTCTCGAGTCTCGTACAAACCAAACATTTTACCAAAAACACGAGAAAAAAAAATCACCAAAACTATCTATATTTCCAATAGAAAAAAAATACAAGAGCTAAATTAAACAAATTTATAATATGGGTTAACCAGCTTTCAAACAAAACCAAACATTTTTACCACAAACACAAGAACATCAACCGAAAAAAAAACAATCTAAATTCCCAATCGAAAACACTAAAACTACTATATTAAATGAATTTGAAAAAAGGTTTACCTTTGTAAACCGGTCTCGAGTCCTAGACACAACCCAAAATAACCTGCAACTTCGAAAAATATATATATTTTTATAAGTACGAAAAGTTATAGAGAGAGGGGAAAGATGGGGCCACGTTAAAAGGAGACCAGCAGAAGGCCACCTCTCTCATCGGATGCCTAGAGAAGGATACGTCGTATTCAGCTAAGGAGCGAGCAAGTTGGCCTTTATTCCATATTTCAATCTCTCTCTCGCTTTCAAGCGAAAAGTATCAGAAGAAAAACGACAACAGCCCACCTCCCACCCCAACATTGTCTATGCCTTTCTTTCATATCTTTTTGGTCTCACATGCTGGAAAGCTCTTTGCTTCTCTTTTCTATCTCTTTCTGTCTCTCTCTAAGGCCTTATTTAACAATGACTCATGGAAAAGTATTGTTTCTTTTCACTTTACATTGGTTTGTAAATTAAAAAAATTCATGAGAAGTTTTATTTTTAGAATTTAACATTTTAAATTGTTTGGCTTGCGTATGTAAATTTATTTCCCAAAGATATCATTATTCGCACCCTGTGAATCTATAACCCCGCCCCACCTCCTTCAGGAAATGGAAATTGTTTTGGGAAACTCTATTCGCCCTCACCCGTCCTCTATAAAGCGCTCATGCGTAGCACTCACACATTCTCTAAAAAGCACTCATGCATGTAACCCCTTAAAAATCATTAATTACTTAAGATTTGATGATTGTGAACGTATTTCAACCTGATCTTCTATAAAATGGATCTTGAAATCATGTCTTACCTATCAGACAGTCACTTTTTGATTCAACATGTCACAAATCCCCCAAAAATGTCTTTTGTGTGCAATGGCACACCTCACGCTCAAACTTGATTTTAGGGTCATATTTTGGGGATCTGTGACATGTGGAATCAAAACGTTGTCGTCTGATAGGTGTGACGTGATCTCAAGATTCTTTGTGTGGAAGATTTGGGTGAAACGATCTCTATCATCTGATCGGACAGAAGCAATGGTTTTAAAGAAGTTCCGACGTAGGCGCTTTCAGAGAACGCGTAGGCGCATTTAGAGCTACCCAATTATTTTTTGTTCCAATTTTTTACAAGATGGGTCTTGAGATCATGGGCATACCTCCCTATGGTTAGTTTTTATTTCGCATGGTACATATCCCAAACAGTAACTCTAAAAGCGCGAGACATACACCAAGCTCAAATACAAATCACTGGTCATCTTTTGTAATGGGTGCCACATGAAATAAAACAAACCGACTAATGATATACCCATGATCTCAAGATACATCACGTGGATAATTGGGATAAAAAACAATCTGTGTTCTCTTATTCAAAGTGGTCAATGCATGTTGGTCGGAGGAGACTGGGCGATATTACAATGTGTGAATAATGTCACGATTATGAGGTGAGGTTACATCTTAGCCGTTTCATATAAAGGTCATAATCTAAAGATTTACGACGGAAAATAGTGGTGCAAACTCAATATCTCTCAGATGATTCAATACAATCAATTGTTGAATCGGATAATGGTTTTGGAGTGCATTGAGTCATATGATAAAGATCATGTTTGGTGTCAATCGTTTTCACTTATGATCTTTAGATTATGGTTGTTTGATAGGTGGGTCATGATCTCAAGATTTATTGTGCTGAAGAAGGGACGATGATCTCGTCATCTACTTCAATAGCATAAACATTTTAATAGTGAAAACCTCAAGCCGCAAAAACCAAAATTTTAATTGGTGCACGAAAGGGGGATATTTGCTTTTCCCCACAACGTGGGCTAAAAAAAGTTTCAGGAGATTTTTCTGTGAAAATTTTATTTTGATTATTTCCACTTATTTTTCCCAAGCAATTCGGATCTACCGTGTTCCCAAGCGGTGGAAAATATTCAAAATCCGTAAAAAATAGCATTTTTACGTTTTTTTATGAGTTTTTAAGCAAAACTCATGTAGTCAAACAAGGCCTAAAAGTTGTTTCAGGTAATTGGGTCGGGCCAGGTTTTGATTGTCACCTGAACCCAAATCAGGTTGGGTCGGGTTGAACCCAAACTACCCTGAGAGTGTAAAAAAAGAAAGAGATACAGAGAGAGAGAGAGAGAGAGGGGGGCGCTAAATTTGATTGGATAGCTTTTTTATCACTCACGAAATCTTGGAGGGCACCTATACCAAAAACCATTGACTACTTTGAATCAGACGATGGAGACTGTTTATCGTTCCCATCTTATGGATCTTGAGATCATGGGTGTACCATCATATAGTCATTTTTTTAATTCAATGTGGCAGAGATTCCGAAACAATGGCCAGAAAATTATATTTGACTATGATGTGTGTCGTAATTTTAGAGCCATTTTTTAGGATCTATGTCATGTGGAATAAAAAATTAATTATCTCATGGTGTATTTATTGTCTCAAGATCCCTGGTATGAAAGATTAGGGCGAAAATAATCTTCATTATCTAATTCAAAACAGTTAATAGTTTTGGCGTAGGTGTCGTCCTGGGTGTTAATAAAGCTACTCCATTGGATTTACGATGGATACCTCTATTAGCATGTACTGAATTACTGAAAACACCTACACTCCCACGTGCGACGAAAAGTTCCTACTTTTCACTTTCCCAAAAAGGGTTACCCCCATTAATTTACATGATTGAGCATAGCCTTCTTGCAACCTCTTCTTTCGTTCATTGACGTCTATATATATTCCTTATGGAAGCCGCATGATAATCTTCATGATCATAATTGTCTTTGCCTCTTCCTTTTCCACAATACGATTTCTTGTTAAACTTGAACACGAAATTGCCATTGGCCAAGAGATTGCTTTTGTTCATGATCTTCGCGAGGATGAGCATATAATTCCAATTAAGGAAAATTCACATAGTTTTTTCCTTGATAATTCAGAATCTTTTATTTCTAACAACTCCGGGACTTTCATGTCTTCTTCTTCTTTTGACAAGAGATGGTAGATTATGCGTTCCGCAATTGCTTTTATCTTATCAATCTTTTCCACCATAAATAGTCCGAAATTATTTTGGGCTTCCATGAGTTTCTAGGTTGCTTCTTCCAAATGATCATATATTGATTTCATCTTGAAGAAAGATCGAAATTGCTCTGATACAATTGATACAATCTTTAATCATGTTGAGATTATGCCTTGAATTCTGTTGACGGTATTGATCAATAGGTTGAACTATACACCCAACCACAACTTAGTGAAAAGACCCAGCATCACCCGTGGAGTAAGCAAATTACCATAAATCTTGTGTTTGCATTTTGCTTCTTGTGTGTGTTTTCTTATTGTCATAATTTCTACAGATGGTATTACAGATTTGATGACAAATAAATAAACAAAAATAGAAATAAATTAGCAAAGAGATGTTTATCTACTATATGAGGATGGATGGTCCTCTCAATGTCTTAACAACTCTCAATTTCAATTTGTTCCCTACATAACTTTTTCACATTTGAATAAAGTAATAACTTAATAATGGTGCCGGTCATTGGTTGATAGTTGAGTTCTGGCTAGTCAGATCAGTGATCAGTTTTGTCGGTCAAGTTGCCAGACGGTCGATCACCGGCGACCCATGTTTTTATTTTTGTTTATATAGATTTAAATATTATACGCCTGGATAACCAGGCACAAATGTAGTCCATAATTTGGCAGTGTGGCCTCATCAACGCAAGTAGGAACCGAAGAGGTGAATAGATGTTGGTAATAATGTTGGATGACTGCTTCAATTTCTGCATCCAAGTCGCACCAGATGCCATTCATGTCATAGAGCCCTTTCACCGAGTTTATTTTTCTTCTCTGTGATGCCTTTGTATGGAAAAAATTAGTATTGTGATCCCCCTTTGAGTCATAATTCCCTCAATCGTTGTTGCCACATAACTTCATGCCTTTCTAAGAGCTCGCTGATTTCCTTCCGAAATCTTTTTTCCTTTGCAATGTGTAGCCTTTGATCCCCCATGTTTTGAATTTCTCTCAACTCTTTAGTTTCTGTATCAATTTGTTTGGCCACATTTTCAAAAGAGATTTTATTCCAAACCCGTAAGGCAGAGGATGTACCTTCTATCTTTGTTTCAAAGTCCTGAGTAGGGTCCTGTAATGACACGTTTTCCCAATTATTTTGGACAATTTGCTCGCATTCTTTTGATCATGCCCACATGACTTCAAATCTGAAAGGCTTGATCTTGGGTCGACCATTATGTTGGCTCCTCCTTTGCTCGTCTGTTACGATCATAATCGACAAGTGACTAGAAGTTGAACATGCAAGATGACACACCCAGGCAGCAGGGAACTAGTTGAACCATTGTTGATTTGTGAATGCACGATCAAGTCTTATTGCACGATCAAGTCTTTCAGCTATGTATTCGTCTCCTTCATGACCATTGTTCCAGGTAAAACGAGGTCCCTGAAATTTTAGAGCTCTCATATTAAGATGATTTATAACTCTTCTGAAATCTTCCATTTGGGATCTAAACCGATCCCTACCAGCCATTTTTCCCAACATCCACATGATTTCATTAAAGTAACCAATCCCACCCCAAGGTTAGGAGAATTGTGTGTCTAATCGCCGAAGAAGATTCCACACACGATACCTATTATGGGCCTCAAGAGTCACACAAACACCAGTGATTCTCCAAGTTGCATTATTTTCAAACACTTGTGCATCAATGTGATTAGGGGAGAAAGATTGAATGTAAAGTTGAACCCCCTCTTTCTACAACAGACCCAAACTTGTAGATCGACCTCTACAATCCACTCCAATACCATTTTTGTAGCCCAAAATTCTTCTGATTCCCTCCAACTTTTGACTAGTAAGTTTCGTCTCCATTAAAAAAATAACCTCAGGATCTTCATTCTTCACTAATCGGTGAAACGCTTGAACTGATCGGGGGTTCCCAAACCCGGACAGTTCCAACTTAATTTTTTCATGGTTCCCGACAATGCTGCTCAGCAGCTTGTGACGTGGGCTAGCGGTGTGGCCATCCGAGTCAGTCGCAAGACACTTGTACCACTAGTGCATCAGGCATTAGTGGGTTGAAGCTGGGGCATCGTCGGCGCGTCACCAAACCATGAGGGCTTCGCCATTGGTACTCCAAGAGCTTCGGTCGTGATCCAGGAGGGCACGCGACATGGTGGCAGTTTGGTCATGATGCAATGCCAGCAAGGCACGTGATGCGGTCGCGACATGAACCAGATGGGTTAATAAGTTCCAGGCGTTGCGGTATGTCAAACCAAGGGGTTTGAGGTCCTCCTGCCATTTAGGCATTGTTGATGTTTAAATCATATATATGGAGAAATGATCTAACAGCCACGTGACGTGTCGCTGGCCTAAGTGATCCCCTACGGAACGCGTACGATAGTCTTGTGGGCTTAAGTTCGCGCATCCGGGCCTCGCATAGGTGTTAGGTCGCTCCTATCGCGTCGTGCGCTGGATCCATCGTGTTGGTGGTCCACGACCACCCTCATGGTGCGGACCTAAACTCTAAGTGGGGCTGCTCCTAGGAATGTCGCTGCGTATAGCTATCAGAATTGTATTCAAGAATCCGCATAGTTTCTAACCTAATGTGTTACCGTGCAGGTTTGAAACACGAGTAGGCTGAGCCAGTTCGAGAAAAACTAGTTGCCACACGAGAGATTACGTCGCACAGAGTAACTCCATGACATTTGATATCAGAGCCTAAAGATGGCTGAAGGGACTAGTAGTGGTACACGTAGACGAACCAAGGAACGTCTAGATGACTTTGAAGGCCAAGCTGAACAGTTGGAGACAGTGGTTTCACTTGTGGCAGGCCATGCATAACGGTTAAGCAAGCAGGAAGAAAATCACGCCACGTTAGCGGAGAACGTGGAGATCCTTGCGGAAGATATGAGGGGCACCGTCGAAGCCCTTCGTTTGTAGATTGATGAATTGACCACTAAGATGAACGTCCTGATGAGGGCGATTGGTTCTAGGGCTATTCAACAGCCAGAAAATCCCCAACGGAAGGTCAAGATACCCGAGCCGCGATGCTACAGGGGTGCTAAGGAGTTAGAGAATTTCTTATGGGATATTGAGCAATACTTCCGTCTCGTCCCGCTTGCTACCGAAGCGATGAAAGTGGTCACAACGACCATGTACCTTGAGGGAGATGCTAAACTGTGGTGACGTACATGCTACGCAGAGATTCAAAATAGTCGTTGTGTCGTAGACACATGGGAAGACCTGAATAAGGAATTGAAAGTACAATTCTTGCCCGGGAATATGGACTATATCGCTCGACCAAAGCTACGGAAGCTGCAGCATACTGATACAGTGAGAGAATACGTGAGACAGTTCTCCACTTTGATGTTGGACATCAGAGAAATGTCCGAGAAAGATAAAATATTCTACTTCCTTGAAGGCTTTAAGCCATGGGCTCGGGCTGAATTAAATAGAAGGACACTATTGGACCTTGCAGCTGCGGTGGCAGCTGCAGAACGATTAACGGATTATGGGCCCTCAGATCAAAATAGAAAGAGGCAGCACGAGAATAAAAGTGATTCAAAGAATCCATCAAAAGCTAATAAGAAAAGCAAGAGCGGCACGCAGGAAAAGATTCACACGCAAAGTCAGCTGAGTCCGCCAACTACGTGCCGAACTCGGGTTGCTTCTTATGCGGAGGACCTCATCGAGTTAAAGACTGCCCACAGAAACAATCATTGAATGTCCTTCGAGCTACTACCAGCGCTCCTACAATCCCTCGTAAGGAGGAACCAAGAATGGGGGCATTCAGGTTGCTGAATACCATAAAGGGGCAAATAGAAAAAGGAAAGACAGTCGCGCCCAAGGGACTGATGTTTATAGAAATGTGCATCAATGGGAAAAGTACCCGTGTCATGGTAGACATGGGGGCGACGCATAACTTCATTGCTGATAAAGAAGCACGTCGCCTAGGCTTAAAACTGGAGCAAGACTCCAGTCGTATAGAAGCTGCGAACTCGGAGGCGCGCCCCATAACAGGAGTAGCAAAGGGGGTACCTGTGCAAATAGGGCCGTAGAGCGGAGCCACGAACTTTATGGCAGTACAAATGGATGATTTCAAGGTTGTCCTGGGGTTAGAACTCCTACACCTGGCTAAAGCAGTGCCCATGCCATACGTCGGGTCAGTGTGCATGTTCGGAGAAGAGACCCCTTGCATGATCCCCGTCATTCAGAAAGATAAAGAAGTGGAGGGTGATGGGTTTATCTCAGCACTTCAGCTAAAGAAGGGACTAAGAAGAGGGGAACTTACATTTCTTGCTACACTGCTAGAAGAGAAAGTAATAGGGCCAACAGAGATTGTGCCAGAAAGTGTGTCAGGAATACTCCAAGAATTCCAAGATATCATGCCGCCCGAATTGCCTAAGGTGTTGCCACCCAGAAGATTAGTGGATCATCGGATCGAACTAGAACCGGGTGCGAAGCCACCGGCTAAAGCTCCCTACAGAATGGCCCCTCCAGAGTTAGCTGAGTTACATCGGCAGTTAGATGAGTTGTTGGGGGTAGGGTTTGTTCGATCGTCAAAAGCTCCATTTGGTGCCCCAGTTCTATTCCAGAAGAAACTTGACGGTAGCCTTCGATTGTACATCGACTACAGAGCATTGAACAAGGTCACCGTCAAGAATAAGTGTCCAGTGCCATTGATTGCAAATTTGTTTGATCAGTTGGGCAGTGCGAGGTACTTTACTAAGATGGACTTGAGATCTGGCTATTATCAGGTGCGAATCGCCGAGGGAGATGAAAGCAAGACTACCTGTGTGACCAAGTACGGAGCCTTTGAGTTTCTAGTAATGCCCTTTGGGCTGACTAATGCCCCAGCCACCTTCTGCACCCTGATGAATGAGTTGTTCCACGCCTACCTCGACAAGTTCATGGTGGTGTACTTAGACGATATCGTTGTGTATAGCAACACATTGGAGGAACATCTCAGTCACCTCCAAATCATCTTTAAGATACTGTGAGAAAATCAGCTCTATGTTAAGAAGGAGAAATGTTCATTTGCACAAGAGCAGATTATATTTTTAGGACACCGTATTGGAAGAGGAAACATCAGCATGGACCTTGAGAAAGTTCGTGCAATCCAAGACTGGAGAGTGCCAGAAGGCATGACCGAGTTGCGGTCATTTTTAGGTCTTGTCAACTATTACAGAAGGTTCATCCCCGATTATTCACACCGTGATGCACCACTGACTGACCTATTGAAGAAGGATCGACCGTGGTAGTGGTGGGAAAAATGCTAGAGGGCATTCGAAGATTTGAAAATGGTGGTCATGAGTGACCCCGTGCTGAAGCTACCTGATCACTCCAAGACATTTGAGGTACACACAGATGCCTCTGATTATGCGATAGGAGGAGTATTAATGCAAGAAAAGCATCCAGTGGCCTTTGAGAGTAGAAAGTTGAATGATATTAAGCGGCGGTACACAGTTCAAGAAAAGGAGATAACAGCGATAGTTCATTGTCTAAGGACGTGGAGGCACTATCTACTTGGGTCGAAGTTCCTAGTGATGACCGATAATGTGGCGACCAACTACTTGCAGACACAAAAGAAATTATAGCCGAAACAGGCTCATTGGCAGGATTTCTTGGTCGAGTTCGATATGGACTTGGTGTACAAGCCTGGCAGGACCAACCAAGTCGCAGATGCTTTGAGCCTTAAAGCAGAGTTAGCAGCATTGAAAGTTCAATTAGCAGTGTTAAAAATTGAAGAACAAATTGCAGCTAGCCGCATTAGTTCGACTATCCCCGATAAATTGCGCGATGGGTTAAAATTAGATCCACTTGCGAGGACCCTACTACAGCAGATACAAGAGGGGAGAACACGGCGATTCTGGACTGAGGAAGGACTGTTGGTGACCAAAGGAGGCCGTTTCTATGTGCCAAAAGTGAAAGAACTTATAAAGGAACTCTTAAAAGAGTGTCATGACACATTGTGGGCTGGTCATCCAGGAATTCATCGCACGCTCACCTTGTTGGAAAGGCGTTTCTATTGGCCTAAGATGGAAGAGGACATAAAGGAGTATGTCAGGACTTGCCTGATATGCCAGCAGGACAAAGTGAAAAGAGCTAAACCTTTTGGACTCCTGCAACCGTTGTCAGTGCCATCCAGACCGTGGGAGAGCGTCTCCCTTGACTTCATCTCTGCATTGCCTAAAGTAGGGACACTCGGGTCCATCCTGATAGTTGTGGATAGGTTCTCAAAATATGCTACATTCATTCCGGCATCGGTGAATTGTAATGCAGAGCAAGCTGCACGATTATTTATAAGTAATATTGTGAAACATTGGGGAGTGCCGCAAGTGATTGTTAGTGATAGAGATCCACGGTTTGCTAGCAAGTTTTGGTTATAAGTTTTTCAGCTCTTGGGGACAAAACTGAACTTCTCATCCAGCATGCATCCACAAACAGAAAGGGTGAATGCTATTTTAGAACAATATCTGAGACATTTTGTCAGTGCCAACCAAAAGAATTGGGTTCAGTTGTTAGACGTGGCACAACTTTATTATAATCTGCAGAAGAGTTCAGCCTCAAATAAGAGCCCATTCGAATTAGCAACTGGCCAGCAACCGTTAACGCTATATAAAATTACTATGGGATATACTGGATCAAGTCCGACAGCCTACCATCTTGCCAAGGAGTGACAGAGGAATGCAGAGATTGCTAGGGCCTATCTGGAAAAGGCCGCTAAGCGAATGAAAAAGTGGGCCGATCAGGGTCGATGGCCTATCGAGTTGCACGAATGCGATGAAGTTTTGGTGAAACTTAATCCTAAGCAGCTCAAATTTTTCAGAAGAAAACACGCAGGATTAGTTCGTAAGTATGATGGGTCATTTCCGATCACGAAGAGGATTAATGATGTCTCATTTCGAGTGTAACTTCCTTCTCGATTAAGAATGCATCCGGTATTTCACTTCAGTTGCTTGAAGCCATATAAACGAGACCTGAATAATCAAGGGAGAAGTTTGTCAACTCGTGTCGCCCCAGACGCCGATTTACAGTTACAGAGACAGGTTGAAGAAATCCTTGCTCATAGACGAAGTACCCGAGAAGATGACAGTCAAAATGAATTTCCTGTGGAGTACCTTTTGAAGTGGAAAGGCCTACCAGAGGCTGAAATTACGTGGGAACTTGAGAGTACCCACCCATCCTTTCAATCCGCTCTAAAGAAGTACTGGAAGCGCTCGACGGGGACGTCAATGCAACTAAGTAGGGGAGGTGTGACGTGGGTTGGCGGTGTGGCCATCTGAGTCAGTCGTAGGACACTTGTACCACTAGTGCATTAGGCATTGGTGGGTTGAAGCTGGGGCATCATCAGCGTGTCACCAAGCCATGAGGGCTTCGCCATTGGTATTCCAAGAGCTTCGACCGTGGGCCAGGAGGGCACGCGACATGGTGGCAGCTTGGTCATGATGCAATGTCAGCAGGACACGTGATGCGGTCGCGACATGAACCAAATAGGTTAATCAGTGCCAGGCGTTGCAGTATGTCAAACCAAGGGGTTTGAAGCCCTCCTGCCATTTAGGCACTTTTGATGTTTAAACCATATATATGGGGAAAGGATCTAGCAGCCACGTGACGTGTCACTGGCCTAAGTGATCCCCTACGGAACGCGTACGATAGCCTTGTGGGCTTGAGTTCCCGCATCCGGGCCTCGCATAGGTGTTAGGTCACTCATGTCGCGTCGTGCGCTAGATCCATCGTGTTGATGGTCCACGACCACCCTCACGGTGCGGACCTAGACTCTAAGTGGGGCTGCCCCTAGGAATGTCGCTGCGTATAGCTATCTGAATTGTATTCGGGAATCCGCATTGTTTCTAACCTAATGCGTTACCGTACAGCTTTGAAACACGAGTAGGCTGAGCTAGTTCGAGAAAAGCTAGTTGTCGCACGAGAGATTACGTCGCAAAGAGTAACTCCGTGACAAGCTACCGCCAATAGAATACATGAATCATTCTCATAAAACTGGTGTTGATGATTTTTTTTAGTGTTCTTTACCCTCGGTGGCCACGTCTTCCTGTTTTCTTTTTTCCCTTGCGTAATAGATTTCCACATCATCACCATTTCCCACCATCTGATTTAGATGATCAACCTTTTTCACATATGCAAGGGCCTTGTTATCCGTGCCATGTCACCTTTTTAATGGACCGTCTGCTCCTACTTGTCCCAAGAGGGTTGATAGATTTTCCATTCATATCGGTAGATTTGGCTCCATCTATAACAGCAGATTTGTTACTATCCATAACCGCATGATTCTCCAATGATTTAGGAGGTTGACTATTTGTAGCTTTCCCCATTTTCAACGTATTGAGAGAATCCAAGGTATTCACATTGACGTGGCCAAATGATTGCGGGATATTTATTTGCAGGATCTCCATTTCAGTAACCATCAGAATTGGAATTTTTGGGCTGGCATTTTCAGAAGGTATTGTAACTTCCCTTGTCTCATTTGCATTATTGACCGGATTTATCGTAGTTGTTGGATTGCACAATTGGGAACAGTTTCGTAGTCGTTGTTCTCCTGGTGGAATCAACGAGTCATTATGACTCGAAACCATGGTATCAAATATCGGCCGATACCGATACGTATCGGTTTTTTGGCCAACTGATATGTATCAGCTCCGATACGTATCAGGTATTCATCACGTATTAAACACAATTTTCCTTATCTGCAGTGACCACTTGTGTGGCCCATATTTTTGCACAAGCTTCTGCAGTGCGTCTTCTCCAAGGCTCCACAGTCCTTTGGTGCGATCATGCGATCTGATCCATTTCTTGACAGCACAAAAGAAAACAAAACCAGATATTTTTTCTCTTTAAGAAGAGCATGGAAGCGAGAAGAGAATGGAAGAGTGACTTTGCAGGTTGCTTCCATACAGCTAGCAGAGGACACGTGTTAGCAGAGCCAGCCACTTCACTGGGGATTTGGGATATTGAGGGCATGTGTTAGCACTAACTGAGGACACGTGTTAGCACTTAGCGCACCCAACCGCTTCACTTGGGGTTTGGGATATTGACTGCATCAGGTTGGATAACATTAGCTGTATGAGTATCTCTATTTGCACCTACCAATTTAAGCTATTGTAGACTAACACTTTATTAAAACGCCTACGTCCCGACTCCTTTAAAATCGTTGATTGCGTCGGATTGGATAGTAGAGGTCGTATTTTCGTTGATATTTCTCACAATAGATCTTAAGATTATGAATCACCTATCAGATGGTAAGCTTTTCATTCCATATGTCACAGATCCCTAAAATACCTCGTGAATCATATGGCACACATCACACTCAAATGCCATTTTATGGCTTTTTTTGGGAATTTGTTATTTGTGGAATTAAAAACTAACCGTTTGATATGGGAATCATGATCTCAAGATCTAATATGTGAAAGATAGGAGTTAAACACGACCTCCATCATCTGATTCGATGCAATCAATGATTTTTAATGGGTTTGGGATGTGGGCGCTTTTAGTAAACATGTGGTTGCAAACAAAGGTACCCAAACAAATTCAGTTTTTGAATTTTAAATAGTCGCTCACAGAAATGACATGACAGGTCCAGCCTGTCACACCTGCTACAAATTGCAATTGAACTGTCAGTGTTGGATTTAGGGAGAGAGTTAGTTGCTTGGTTGCAGGTGGCGGATACCAAATCACACGTGTTAGAGTGAACTGTCAGTGTTGGATTTAGGGAGAGAGTTAGTTGCCTAGTTGCAGGTGGCGAATACCAAATCATAGCAACGTATCAGTATCGGTCGATACGTATCGGTCCTTCACAAACCGATACCCGATACCCGATACTAATACCCACATTGACTCCTTGCTCGAAACATTATGATGAGTCAAGGAAAGAGCTTGACTCGGTGAGTTTGGTAGGATGATTCGGGAGAGGTAGCCAAGGTATTCCTTGATTTTGTAACTAGTATTCTTTTTCCTGCTTCTAAGATATCTTTGCTTCCTTTCCCACCTGATCTGATTTGTGTACCTTGTTCACCTGCTTGCCCATCAAAATTATCCTTGCATCACCATTGCCATTCCCGTTGTTGTTGGACTCGAAGCCAGGACCCATACTGCTCAGCATTCTCTTCTCTTTCATCATCTCCCTCCCTAGTGCACTCTCTTTCATTGTGGCCCAGGATACAATATTTGTAGCACATGTTTGTATTGAAATATGGCGTAATAGGTTCCTTGCCTTCGACATGTATCATAGTCCCCCTTCGCATAGATTTTGATATGTCAATCTCTACTCTCAAACGTAAATATTTTCCCCACGCTATGCCATCATCAGGTACTTCAACTTTTTCGACTCTACCAAAGGAGTTTTCGATCCTGATGCCACCTTCCCTATCCATTAGACTCAATGGTAATCCTGATATACGCACCCAAAATGACGCTTTCTCAAACTTGGCTTTAGAAAGAGGCTCATCGGCAATATACTCAGTGAAGACAATCAAATTGTTATCAAAACACCAGGGGCTATTCCATAGAATTCGCTTTTTTGTCTTTCATCTTGAAATTGAAACAAGAAAATATCTTTTTCCATGACAAAGATCGATACTCTTTTTCAAGATTCCAATCTTTAAGGATAGTGTCTTTAGCCATCTCCTTATTGAATTTTCGGTTGGTAAGTATTTTCCCTAAACAACATTTCCTTTGCTCAAGATTAGGGCCCTTCAAATCCTGAAGCTTGAAATAGACACCCGAACCCTCCTCATTCGTCAGTCATTTTCTTCTTCCATTCATCCATAAAACCTTCCATCATGACACAGTACGGAGTTTTTGAAGTCTCGGGCTGCAGATCAAGAGTAAAAAATAGAGAAAGGCTCTCACAAGGGAGAGAGAAAGGCTCTTCAAAGGAGAGAGTATGATCACCTACCCACTTTTCTCTTCGGCATTTTCACAAACACCTCTCGCCCATTTTAGGTGTGTACTATTGTGAGTTGATATAGTTGCCTTATGCAATACAACTCAGATCAAGAGTAAAAAACGGAGAAAGGGTCTCCAAAATGAGAGAGAAACGCTCTCACAAAGGAGAGAGAAAGGCTCTCACAAAGGATGAACAAAATGAGCAACTCATCAAGAAGTTCACCAATACTGAGGTACAAAAAGCCCTTTTTCAAATGAATTCCCTCAAAGCCCTAGGGCCAGATAGTATTCCTGCACTTTTCTATCACTAAGGTGGCCCGATCTTACCTCAATGGCTCTATAGATCTTGAAGTATTAAACAAAACTCTTGTGGTCCTTATTCCTAAAACAAAACATCTGAAATATATTACTGAATACCAACCCATTAGTCTATGTAATGTTGTTTACAAAATTATTTCAAAGGTCCTTAAAAACAGATTCAAGTTGATTTTCCCAACCCTCATTTCGGAAAATCAAAGTGCGTTTGTTTTCGATCAATTAGTCACGGATAACATTCTTGTAGCCTTTAAAATAGCCCACTACCACAAAATAAAAAGAAGGGGTAAGGTGGGAGATTGTGCTCTCAAGTTGGATATGAGCAAAGCTTACAATAGGGTGGAGTGGATTTTCCTTGAAAAGACATTGCTCAATATGGGGTTTAATCAAAGATGGGTAGGAGTTATCATGGGATGTTTTTGTATTGTTTTTTACTCTTTCATTGTTAATGGGGGTGTATGTGGGAATGTTAAGCCTTCTAGGGGTTTAAGGCAAGGCGACCCTTCATCACCATACATTTTCATTATATGTGAGGAGGTCCTTTGTTCTCTTTTTACTAAAGCTAACAATTCGGGCTCTATTAGTGGTACTAAAATTTGCAGGGGAGCTCCACGGGTATCACATCTATTTTTTGCTTATGATAGCATGGGGTATACAAAAGCAAAGAGTGCTGAAATTTGGGAAGTCTTGAACATATTATCACTTTATGCAAAGGTGTCGGGGCAAAAGATCAATATAGATAAATCCACCATCTCCTACAGCAAAAACGTCAAAGAAGAGGTAAAGACAACAATCCAGAACATGCTTGGTTTTCGAAGGTGCACGGAAAACAAATGTACCTCGGGCTGCCTACCTTGGTTGGAAAGTCAAAAAGGAGGGTTTTTGGTTTCCTCAAAGAACGAATTCTAAAGAGGATCCAAGGGTGGAAGGAAAAGATGCTTTCAGCAGGTGGCAATGAGACGCTTATCAAGGCCGTTATACAAGCAATATCGACGTATACAATGACATGCTTTAGGCTCTCAAAAATGGTTATAAATGACATAGCTTCGACAACTGCAAATTATTAGTGGAGTCATAGCAATAAGAACAATGTTATCCATTGGACTTCATGGGATAAGGTGTGCTTACAAAAAAATATTGGTGGAATGGGCTTCAAGCAACTTGAGAGTTTCAATATAACCATGCTAAGCAAACAATGTTGGAGGCTCCTAAAAAATCAACGTTCATTGACCGGAAGTGTGCTCAAACCTAAATACTAATGGAATTCGAATCGTTTGGATGCAACACTTGGAAGAAACCCTTCTTTTACTTGGAGAAGTATTATATCGGCCAAAAACACCTCTGAACAGGGCCTACTCCGGAGAGTGAAAAGGGGTGATACAATCCACATTTGGAATGACAAATGGGTGCCACGACCGATGACTTTCAAAATTCTTACCTCTAACCAAGCTTCTACTTTGTATACTATGAATCAATTCATTGATGAAGGCTCCAGGAAGTGGAACGAAGATCTAATCAAGGAAAATTTTTGGGAGGAAGACACCGACCTCATATTAAGCATTCCGCTATCACAAAATAGAAGGGCAAACGATACAACATGGGCGTATACAAAAAATAGTAAATTCATAGTAAAGAATGTCTATTACTTGGCAAGGCAACTAAAGGAGAAGGAAGAAAATCAGGCTACTACTATTCAAGTAATGGTGATAGGTTGTGAAGGGCTATTTGGCGTTATAATATTCCAAACATGATTAAAGTATTCTCCTGGAAGGCATGTCATGATATCTTGAATGTGAATCACAATTTGAGAAAGAGGATACCTATTGCTGAGACTACTTGTGATATCTATGGAATGAAGGCCGAGTCAACATTTCATGCTCTGTGTGAGTGTGAATGAGCCGCCAAAATATGGTTCATCTCCCCATTGGGCAGAAGGATACACATGGTACAATTTCCAAATATTGCAAAATGGATTACCAACTTCAACGAAAATTATGGCGAGAAGCTTCTACACATCTTACTAAGCACAATATGGGCAATATGGAGTGGCAAAAATAGTTCAAGCATGAGGGAAAGAAAACTGATCTATATCATACGACCAAATATTTTGAAGAATTTATTGAAGCCAATATAAACTATCAACAAGAAGCAACCTCCCAATGACATCATATATGGGAGCCTCCTCCTAGCGGAAATTTCAAAATTAACGTTGATGGTTTGTGGCATCGGGGAAGAAGGAAAGTTGGGATAGGGGTTACAATCCGATATCACAGGGGTCAAACGATAGCTGCTCCTGCAAACTCAAATTCAGGCGGATTAAATTCGAACTACTATGAAGCTTTGGCTATCATTGAAGCAATAGTTTTTGTTGCACAACAAGGAATCATATATATAATTTTGGAAGGCGACGCTACCTACATCAGTGCCATTACAAGTGATGAGGATGATTTATCATAAATCAACATGCTCATCAGACACATTAAAGAAATTCTCGTAAGTTTTCACTCAGTCGGCTACTCCAAAATCAGCAAGGAAGAAAAAAAAGCTGCAGATAATCTTGCAAAATATGGTACTACTGTCCCTAATATTATTGTGTGGATGGAAGATATCCCTCCATGCATTGAGGATATTGTAATTTCTGAATTTATTGAATGAAATTCTAGGTTTATTTAAAAAATATATAAAATTCGGCTGTGTGATGTATAAATAAGATTACACCGCTTAATGTTAAGGTTTGATGTTTTTCAACCCGAACTCGACTCAGTTGTTAACAACCCTTGAAGTTAGGTTGGGTAGGATTGAATTGTAATATAGGACCGAGCTTAACTAGTTAACCTGACCCATTTGGAGCTCATAATATGTATTTATGCTTCTCACTTGATTTGAATTGAGTATGGCCCCTAGTCACCAAATCGGGGTTAGGCAATAATTCGGCAAGGTTAAAATTTGAAAAAATCTGGCAAATCTGGGAAGTTCAAGGAAATATTCAGAGGGAAAATCGGTGAGAAAAATTAAAAAATAAAAAGAAAGAAATTTAAAACTATAAAATATTAAAAATTTAAGTAAGTCACAACTTTTTTTGAAAAATTCGGGAATTATTCGCAATTTTTTGTGATCAGGCGAATTTTCAAAAAATTCCTGAATAATTCAGTGGACCTTAAATTCGTGAATTATTCGCAAATTTTTCAAAAATTCGGCGATTTTTGTGACTATAGTATGGCCTAGTGTCCATGGGGCTTTGAAATCAAGCTTTATATGTCCCCAACCTTAGGTGAGAGTGGCAGGTTCAAGTAACCCCTTAACCCCATTATCGGAATACAAGTGTAAATCTCTAAATTAGGTGTAGCCTATGTCATGCTTAGGTAGGGTTGTCAACGTGTTGGGTCAGCCCGAACCTGACCGACCTGAGCTGATATTTTACTGGGTTGGGCACATAAACTACACTCGTCGGGTTGGGTTGGGCATGAGACATCCGACCAACTTTCAAGTTGGGTCAGGTCGAGCAAGAGGATGTGTTGGGTGTTATATATATTAGTTTAGTAATATATATTTTATTGTTTCAAAATTAAATTTATAATTATCATTATATATATATATATATATATATATATATATATATATATATATATATATATATATATATATATAATAATTCAATGACAAACTTGTAAATATTATCTCTCTAAAGAAGTGTCTTTTCATATTTGGATTTATCAATGATTCAGAATTCTCTCTACAAATAGAGATAAGATCTCCGTTAGAAAAACATAAGATATACAAGACAACACAAAATATTATATCTATTTCTCCTCTTCTCTTACGTTTTTTCTCTAGGAAGTGCAATCTAGAAATGAACATACGGTTCTTGACAAGACCAGGCTCTGTTGTATCGTGAAGGCAGATTCGCTGGGAATCCTATTCTATCATTGTTTATCCGACGGAGTGAGGGCGTCTATTATCTTTAAGCCAGCGTAGTGAACTATGTGCCTCGAAGCCATTATCAATACCATTTAATTTTATCAACATTGGGTTGGGTGTCAACTTGACTGCACCATCGGGTCGGGTCCGATATAGTCAGATTGGGCATTTGCAATTTTCTTATTGGAAGCAAAAGTTTTGACCAAACCTGACCAGTTGACAACCTGCTCTCCGCCAACTCCCTATCAGAGCAAGTTTTACTTGCTCTGGGGCGAACTTGGGGTGGGAAGTTGGTTTGCCAAACGAGCTCAAGGACCCTAAAAGCTACCCCCGTCAGAGCTAAAAGCGAGATTTGAGCCTCGAGGAGCTATGCCAAATGCACCCTTTATCGAAACTCAATTTGAGAGCTATTTAAAAATGGAATGATGGGACATCACTAAAGTCATAAGATTATTAAGCTTAGAAAGGGGATTTTTTTGTAATTTTACCTCGTTAATCCTGTCAAAAAAGCTAACTTTCACTGAATCACTGATATTAGGTGCCTAAAGAATCTATGAGTCACTTCTGACTCAGCTGTGATAATATGTTGGTGAGATATTGGCGATGGGAGTCAATCCCTTCAAAATATTCCATGTGTTTAACATCTAAGTGCAAATTACACCTTTGGGGTTGAAAATGCGACGCTTCATTGTATGGTCTTCTAAATGAGCCTGAGGTTTGGCATGTATGCTTAAAAGTTATTGCAGCTTTGTTTAAGCATCTGACATATATATATATATATATATATATATATAAACCTCTCGCGGCCCAATTTTAATCACCAAAATAGGCATTTTTATTTTTTATGACCATAGCGTCTTACGATACAGATGTACACAACCCGTGTTGTGAACTAAAATTCAGCTTCGGTCAGCTAGCCCAACAGCATAAAAATTAGTGTCGGTGTTTTGCCCTGAAACATATACTATAATATCGATGCCGTCTCACAGAAGTGGTCTGAAAAAATTTTGATTCAAAGGGAATGAATTGCCATGCTAAAAGTCTAAAGCACGCTTCGGTAGGTTGGCCGTAAAGTAACCCATATTTTACCCATGCTGCTATTTTTTTGTGATAAAAAATAAACCCTATTATTTTGGTAGATAAAATAGGCGCATGAGGCATTTTGGTAATTTGTTTTACATCCGTCCTCCAAGGTTCCACGCAGAATTCCACGTGACACCCGAAATAGCGTTTCAATGCTATATAGAGCTCAAGTTCATTGTTTAGATCATCTTTAAAAAAAAGTGAAAGCACATCTCCATCGTCTATTTTTTGAACCGTGAATTGTGGACCATTGAAACCCGTCTTTGACTGGTGTTTTTAAAAAGGTTTTTTCAATTTAAAAAAAAAAAAATTGATCTTAATCATCCACTTATTCTCTACGTAACACCCAAATAGTTTTTTAGGTGCCACACAGGCCTCCACGTGAACCTTGGAGGACTAAACTGGCTCCCTATATATTTATATATAGGGCAATGATAACCTGACTCAAGCTGGTGATCGTCAAATCACATCGTAGTCAACATTTAATTGCAATTTGACAGTCACCTACTTGAGTCACACATTGACTCGAGCATTACTCGAGTTGGGTAATCCTTACCCCTCTCTCTCTCTCTCTCTCTCTCTCTCTCTCTCTCTCTATATATATATATATATATATATATATATATATATATATATATATATCATCCAATATGTTTTCGGCGAGACCGATATGTACAGGCCAGAACGTATTGATCCAAGATGGACCTATACCCAATTTGATACCTTGGTAATTACTTAAAAACCTACCTCAACACAAGGATCAAGTTTCTAAAAATTGTGATGTACCCATTTTAACTTAATCGTGTGTTTCTAAAAATTGTGAATTGAAAATTTTATTTTAATTATTTACGTTATTTAGCAAGCTTAGTTTCATCTTCTATACTACTAGACATTCATAACTTGTATCATTTCATAAATAATTGGCACCATTGATTAGTGGTACGGCTATTCTCACCTATTCATTAGTCAATAAGACACTTTATCACTGACAAAAATTATTGACTGATTTGAATCAGCTGATGAAGAATTTTTTTTCCAATTTTCCTCACGATAGATCTTAAAATCATGGCACGCCTATCAAACGGTCAAATGTTGATTCCACATAGCATACATCTCCAAGAGTAACCTAGATCAAGGGCAACAGAGTTGACCTTTACATTTAGGGACATGCGTCATATGGAATCAACATCTAACCGTCTGATAGATGCGTCATAATCTTAAAATCCATCATAAAGAAGATTGGAACAAAAACAATCTCTATCATCCGATTCAAATTAATCAATTGTTTTCGTCAGTGAATAACTGTGTGGTACTCACTAATAAAGGGGTGAGAATAGCTGTACCTTTGATTAATTTGCAGCTACCATCATAGACAAATTGAAATACCCAATACTTCGCGGAAGATCTAATGTCATTCTAAGTTTTTCAATGTAAGTCTTTGACTGGTTGATTTCCCATTTTTATCATTCATTTAACCGTGATAAATCACATCCGTCCATTATTAATGACATCTATCAATCTAATAAATTTATCATGGTTAAACGAATGATGAAAATAAAGAATCAAACCATTCCCCGACCACGGTGGTAATATTGATTCCACTTCCCCCACCGCGGCCTCACTCCTCACATGGGGCCAAACCCTAGAGGAGCCACTCCTCTGGGGGAGTAGGGCTCCATCCGGCCATAGCCCCACTCCCCACATGGGGCCAAACCATAGAGGAGCCTCTAAAAGAGGCATACCACATCCTCAAAATCACCTTCAAGTGGGCTCGGATGATGGCTGCCCATCGTTGCCCCCCTCCCCACTTGGGGCCAAACTCTAGCGGAGCCTCCAAAAGAAGATGTAGACCCTTGAGGTTCCGAGCTTCCCTCCAGTCGAAGCAGAAGGTCCACACCATGGCCCACACTTCCATCATTAAATCCTCCAACTTTCTTCTGAACAATAAAACCTATTCTAACACCAAAAGCCCCTTGGGCCCCTTCATTATCTCTCTGCTGAGTACCATGGCCTACTCAGAACCCCACTAATCCCTCCAGAATCTTTTTGCTTAGCATTCAGGGCTCCGAAAACTTTACCTGTAATTGAACACACGAACGGGTTGCCTTCTTCTATTAACTCCATTTACCCATTTCTGTGCTTATTTCAGCACCTTCCCTTCAGCTTTCGATGCGTAGCTTTCATATCCTTGGATAAAGGTGTTGTCATGGTCCCTTGGAGTCCTGGGCGAGGTAATTTACCTGGACCCATGCTCATTGGTTGCCACATCACACCCGATTACGTGATCAAATTCCACATCAATGAGCGGTATTGGAAGAAAAAATTCTAATATATCAGCACAGTCAAACAGTGTCGACTGTAAAAATGAACAAGATTTGTCTCACCCTTCATATTTTATTTCTTGGATAATTAGTTTCACCGTTCATTTTTTATGTGGCCTCTTGTTGGCCATTGATCAGAACAATCCATTCAACCATGATAACAGACCACGATGGATTCACCAAGAAAATATTTAAGAAACTGAATTCAATTCAATCATGATAACATACCACAATGGATTCGCCAAGAAAATTTTTAAGAAACCGAGTCAACAATAGATAAATTCAGTTTTACTATGGCTTCACAAGCCATGACTCTAAATATTTACATTAGTAATAACAAGAGAATCATATTTACGTCCAACCTAAAAAAAACTTCTGTTAACTTTGAAATCTCTCCATATAGATTGATGATAACCAAAAGAAAGCTGTCCCATGGTCAGCTTCCATTATTCACTGCTACTTAAATATATATGTAGGGATTCTCTACTCAACCTTCTTCTCCCATGCGATGAGATCCAAGACGACCCGCTTCAGACTCCCACCGTTCTTTATCAGCAACTTCTTGTTCATTTCTTTGTCACAGAATCCCTGGAACCGAAACGCTTGTAAACGTTCAAATGCAAAAAAAACAAAGCAATAGAGAAGAACAAGATGATTTAGAAGCATATTACCATCTCTTGCAGCTCCTCCAAAATCGGGTCCCATTCAGCAATGCCACAGAGATCATCCAGTGATTGCTCCAGGTTATACTCATTCATCCTCAAGACCTCCTTGTTTAAGTCAATCTGCTTAAAACCCATCTCTTCCAGTTCCTTGAGAAGGGTCTGCTCGACTGCAGTGTCCTCAGCAATGGCACCCTCAGTGACAGCAGCTGGGACTGGTGGCGGTACATCAGCGATTGGTGAAGGTTCAGATGGGACTAGAGAAAAATCGACGGTCGGATAAGCCGCAGAGGTGGCTGGGTCCAGTGCAGCCACAGTATCACCAAGCAAGCTATCGAGAAAACCATCCTCTTCTCTCGTACCCAAATATTCATCAATCAATGGCTTCAATGAGCCAGTAGCTATGTTGGAGTTGTCGGTTTTGGCTTCACTACCATCGGCAGGCACAACATTCACATCGATTATCTCCTTACCTTTATGCTCGCTGCTTCCAGGGGGCAGGTTCAGGTTCAAACCAGCAAGAAAGGGGTTGGGAGGAGAATCCTGTAAAGAAGTGTCAACCTGCACTTGCGAAGGAAAATGGAAATAGTTGGCAATCGTAGAATGTCACCAATAAACAAAAGAAGTAATTGACAATCGTGTTTGTTGGACCTGAATGAGGACCCAAACGCGCTGCCCGAATTTCTGGCCTGAAGGAGATGCCATCCTCCAGTACGAGACATAACGACCAGGATTTGACGGTGCAGTAAAAGCAACGGCAATATCGAGTTCCTCATTTGCAGGGTAGCCACTTACTGGGATCTGCATAGGTTGAGAAATAACTATAATTAAATTGAAACAAGATAAATCCAATTACCAGTCAGTTCATCCAAAACACTAAGCAACTACTTTTGCACGTCAGCACGTCTGAACTACATCTAAGATTCTTTAAAGGATTTTAGCCATTTCCCAAAACACAGGGAAATGGCACGTCCCTAAGGTCAGACACCGACAGTTTCCCATGACTAGGTACATCTCTTGAATCCAGTCGGCATGCTATCCCTTTGTACTATTCTTTTCTATCAGTTATCTTAGTACAAAACTAAAATAAGTAACACTTATGAGAGTTGATTTTCCCACCTCCAATTCAACAGAACCTATAGTCCCAAATTGATCTCCCCCAATCCATACTAGATGTGTCCCATGGGGCCAAGCGACAGTGCCGTTGTTACGCATCCTCCATATCTTAGTAAAAGAGCTAGCCGGAGCCATCTGAGTTCCATCTAAGATGGTCACGTCTTGAATAAATCGGCTCTCGAGCTTTATTCTAGCTGGTTTCATTCCTGGACATCGAAAGTGTTGTGCTGGGCCATTATATCGAGGCTGCTGAAACTGAGAATAAAGGATTATAGAATTGGTCAACAGTGTTTTTTTATGGATCTAAAAATTTATTGGAGAATAATAATTGAGTGACAAAGATGAAGAAACACAATACAGGGTAGAACTCCTTGAATAATCGTGGAGAATGATAAGTTGCACGGTCCATTCTGGTGTAGTCGGCCTCATTTCCCATGTGTGAGAAGCAGATGTTGCAGAGATCATAGTTTTCTTCCCTGAAAAGGTTCCAAACAACTCACAAGAAGGTATTGATATTTTGAAACTCTTTAAATGTTTACTTTATTATTTTATTTATATATTCAAAAAAAACTTCAAAGAGATTTTGCATCAACAAATAAACCAAGACAGTGTTGTCCTAAGTCTTCCGCTTCATTTATTTAGGGGAAAAAACTTACATTTTAGACTTGAACCGTGGCCCCATTATCGGATACATTCCACAACCATCGCATTGAACACCCCGGTGAAATGTTCTAGGTAAATTGTCAGAATCTCCATGATCCCTTCTGAATGGATACGCAGGACAATGAAATCCAGGAGCCACAACATCAGAAGCAGATCCTTTCCTCAAATTACGATGAGTACGCCGAGGATGGAAACCGCTTTGGGGTGCAGATTGCACAACACCAACAGCAGGAAAAAGCTCGTTATTACTAGGCAAGTCATCAGAACTTCCATAATGATTAACTGAGGGGACAGGCTGTTTGGTTTTGTTTGACAGGGAGGAAGATTCCTGAGAAAAATCCATTAGATACTTGGAAGCTGCTGCATTGACGGAGGAATCAGCAGCTATAGATTTTCCACTTTGAAGCTCTCCACTACCATCCATCAGTGAGTATTGTGGGGCACTTTGAAGGCCCTGATCAGGGACCACAGCACCAATAGTTGGGGATTCGGAGGTAGCTATACCTCTGGTCATGTTATCAGTGGTATGGTCCTTGGGAATGTTTGCTATAGTTTGGTTGCCTGAATTAGCTTTTGGCAATAAGTTCAAAATGTTATCTGCGTCACTGGAAGCACCCGGCCCCTTGCTAGCATTAACATTCAGGGGATGAAAAGAAACACTGCCGGGTGTGCTTGACGGTGCACCAACAAGAACCTGGGAGAGTGCGCCTAAGTTGGGCTGTCCCAACTTTGAGAAATACTCTACAAGCTCAATGAAAGCAGGTGCAGATGATGCAGCTTTCAATATCAAATCACGAGAAAGCTTCGAGAATGCATCACGAAGTGGCTCTGGCAGAGACTTCAAGAATTCATCAACACCAGAACTGATATGAGTAGATGGTTGATTCTGGATTTGCGGTGAACTAGTTGGAGTTGAGTTCTCCCCCTGAGATCTTGGGTTAGAGCTAACAGCTCTATTGGTGTTCAACAGTACATCTATCCTCAGCGGATTCAAGCCTTGATTGATGGCATCACACAGATCGCATTCATCAACCAGTGTCACGATGTCACCATCTTCGTCAACATATGTAAGAGTGAGATCAGCATCTGGACTGAAATTGAAAAGATTAAGAATCTTTGCTTTCAGCCCTCCCATGTTGAGATCATTGGAGCCATTTCCATGGCCATAGGTGCTAAAGCGCCTGAGTGTATTACCATACTTTACCTGACAAAAGAGCATAGACCGGCAATGAATGATTAAAATACTATGTCACAGCGCAACACACAAAGACACATGAAATAAACATGAGGCAAACAATCAAATGCCAAGAGCAAAGCATGCACGCATTAAAAAAGCACTTAAAGAGCAAAAAGTCGGATGAGCCAAGGTAGCAGAAATGATTGTCCACTCGATCATCAATTTTGTAAAGCATAGATTCACACTGAAACAGAATCAACACTATTGATCATACTGGATAATGAAAGTAAAAAATGGTGGCTGTTCATTTGCGCCTAGTTTTGTTAGAGATGAAGAAAATCAAGTATACTGACAAGTTTGAATGGGTTGAGCCGCATAAATTTGATTCATCTTCCACTTCTACTACTAAATCTTCCTTTTCTACTTGCATCCGTTCATGTTTTAGCATATATGACCATTTTCACATGGCCGAGAGTTCATTAAATTTTCATAGTTTATTTTTATTGAATCATGATGGTGCAATATGGAACAGAGAATTATTTTCACAAATATGAGTGTTGGGACAAACCTAAAGTAAAAGT
The DNA here is from genome assembly GCA_021018995.1 of Chloranthus sessilifolius. Classification (NCBI taxonomy): domain Eukaryota; kingdom Viridiplantae; phylum Streptophyta; class Magnoliopsida; order Chloranthales; family Chloranthaceae; genus Chloranthus; species Chloranthus sessilifolius. The sequence goes on from CM037592.1 coordinate 122,092,163, forward strand.
ACTGTGGGTTAAAAATACTAGCTGTCAGTGCCCTTTGGCTTGGTAATTTCCATGTATTTGAATTTCAATCTTAAAAGGAGTAACAAGAAAGGATCAAATTTGGAACGAGTAGATAAGAGCAAATTGAGAGTGGCACCTATAAAGGAAAAAATTACGGAATGTCTCTTTAGGTGGTTTGGGCATGTTTGTCGGAGGCAAGTAGACCTTGTACGAAGGGTTGAGACGCTTCAAGGACAAGGCTGTAGGAGAAGTGGAAGACCAGTGACGAGCTGAAGGGAAGCAGTGAGAAGGGATATGGAGGATTGTGAAGTTACAAAAAGCTTAGCATTGATCAAAACCAAGTGAAGAAATAGGACTCGCAAAGCCGGCCCCACATAGATAGGCTAGGATGATGATGATGGTGAAAGTATATGCCCAATATCTCAGTAGCATGTCCTCATAGTACACCCCTTGTTACTCCACCAGTAGTTATGACACCATAGTTCCATCATGTCCACCCCTAATTCCAGTAATATATACTGCCCATAGTTTGTGGCCATTGATTCAATGTAGGTGAAATTGAAAAATGAAAGATTCTGCAAATATGGTAATTAAAATATTCTGCAAATATGCTGATTAAAAACTATGATGACAGCCTAAACAAAGGAAGATTAGCAAGCGAGTCAAATCTTAATGTCATGATCTTGATCAGTTAACAATTGCTAACCCACCAGCCCACCAGAAGTTGGTTGGCAACACATTGTTGGCCGAGCTTTGGTTTGCATTACCTGACAAAATGCATGACAAACTAGATTTGACTTTATACGTTGACTCCTAGAAAGAGAATGAGATCATTTTTTATGAGATTATGTATTGGTTTTGCCCTGGTAGAACCAGGTACAACATGATTGATAGCATGTGTTGAACATATACATCCAAATAGTGCATGAACCAACGCTCTGAAAAACAGATCTAATAATTTCCTAGGTGGATGGAATCATATCAGCAGCATGTTACAGTTTGTATGACAATAGGCTATTAATGAACAATTATGGCCTTCTTAATGTGATTAAAAAAAAAATGTAAATCTTAATTTAATTCATAAGATGATCTTACAATCCATTAACATAAGTTATAAATTTTGATTGGATTTGTAAATGCCAAGAATAATATGCTAAGGGTGCCTCTACCCTCCCACTTCAGAATATCATTATTCCAAAGCTCTTCAAGCAAGATAACTTATTTTCCACTTGTTGCCTCTCCCCTTTTCACATCAATACACCAATTCCTGTGGCTGGCAAATATGTTAATACATGCCCCTGTTTGAAACATGTGGTTCCAATCATAAACCATGTGCTCTTAGAAGCGGAGTAGTTTTATAATAAAGTGACATTATATTCAACTTCTATAGAAGGAATAGTGTGTATCCTTAGCACAAGCACGTAATTTCTTATGGGACTAAATAATTTTTTCTTAGAACCGTATTAAGCATGAAATTTAAATCAATTTTATCTAATAATAATTCACTGATATAAAAAAAATTCAATAAATATGTTTGAATCATAGATGATTCAAATCCTGTGGCATACAATTTTGTTGCAATTACTACAAAATTATAAGAAGCTATAATCATGTAGTGTTCTAAAAATTGCTTAAGATAATAGATTGCACAAGACCGGATGAAATTGTAACATAAAATACAACGGTAAATTTACTTATAATAAAAAAATAAAAAAAATAATAAAAATTGTAACGATAAATTATTAATTTATTATTAATAAGAAAAATGTTTGCAAATACTACAGAATTATAAGAAGCCATTCTCATGCCGTCTTCTAAAAATCGTAAGATCACAGGCTGTAAGTGACCAGATGAAATTGCCATAAACAGTAAAGATGGTGAATTTACTTATTAGAAGAAAAGAAGCTGTAAAGATAAATTCTTTGACAAAACATTCTATAACAAAAATTTCAAGCACCCAATACACAAGATAGAATTTCCCTTGATACTAATGATAATCAGAAAGTAATAGAAGTGGATAAGGGGACTTCGAGGAAGTACAACTTGGTAAACCGAGATAGAGTATGTTTATCTTACAAGAAAGTAGGTTTGGGAATATGCTGACTGAAAGAAATGTACATGGAGGAGGAAGGAAATAGGCTGTGGATAACAACAATCTGGTAACAAAAATATGATTTTTTTAGGAAGTGTGGAAATAGGCCTAGTACAAAACATAAATGGTGGTATTTTTTTATTTTTTTAAAACAGAAAAATGTTAAAATTCAGGGAGGGAATAAAATTTTGGGATGACAATGGTGAGATAAGTGTCCAGCTTGTGCTGTAGATGGTGATTTGCCAAATCTTGCAGCATATGTAAACCTATGAGTGAGTAGTGCCTTGGGAAGAAAAATGAATCATGTAGTCTCTGGTTATGCACAGGTTTAAGTAATGGGAAGTTTCATAGTTTGGTTGATCTTTTAGGTAAGTTAGGAGTCTATGTTCCCATATTAAGTCCCAATATAGCGAATGGGTAGTCTTGCATGAGTGCTTTCTGCCCAGTCCTTTTACAACTTAGAAGAGAGGAGACTCATAGGAGTGTTCAGTTTGTGCTGTATATGGTGCTCATAGGAGTGTCCAGTTTGTTCTGTATATGGTGATTTGCCAAATCTTGCAGTATATGTAAATATATGAGTGGGTAGTGCCTAGGGAATAAAAATGAATCATGTAGTCTCTGGTTACGTACGGATTTAAGTAAGGGGATGTTTCATAGTTTGGTTGATCTCTTAGGTAAGTTAGGAGTCTAGGTTCCCATATTAAGTCCCAATATAGTGAATGGCTATAGTAGTCTTGCATGAGTGCTTTCTGTCCAGTCCTTTTACAACTTAGAAGAGAAGAGACTCATAGAAGAGCAGAGAATAAAAAATATGAAGAGAGGACGAAACATGTTAGAAGCGTACCTCAATTCAACAAAATAGCATCAAAAGAGAGCATTTAACCACAATCCACAGGGGTGAAATTGGGGAGCTCCAAAATGGCAGATGGAGAGAGAAGGTTTTTTTACAAAAAACTCAACAAGGAGATTGAAGAAAGGAAGAAGAGAAGAAAACAAACCCTGGCAACGCAGAGAAGGGGACTGGCAATGTTTATGGAGCATGGAACTTAGCGTTCCGGGACCGTTGCTATCGATTCGCTTGCAAAGAGAGCAGAAGCGTGTCAAGCAACAGAGCTTTTTGGAGGGAGAGAAAACAAAAGAAGAGAAGACTGACAGACCCTTATCGCCTTCCCAAGCAAAAGATGTGCCTAAAGGATGGCACATTTGGGGTAAAAATGTACCCAAGCAGATTCCCTTAAATGGTGGCCCCAGTGTTGAGGATAGCTTTGACGCAATATCGATTAATTCTCCTGTCGCTGATGGATGGGCCAGATGGCTCAGTGACAACTGCCTAGTAGGGCTAGTGTCGAGAGGGTGAAGGAGATAGCGATGTGAAGAATGGTTTGGATACCGAGAGCTTCACAGTAAAAAAAACTGTGACCAACTTGAAAACAACTTGAACCAGATCGTGAGCAGAGGAGTCTATCGAGACGCTGAATTTCAGTACCAGCACTCACCGACAGGGAGGTGATAAACCGGAGGCCCCAAAGGAGCGCGAAGATGAGGACGGTAATTTAGTGCTCCAAATTAAGATTGTTACCAACTCGAAAACAACAATCGCTAATTCAAAGACGAGCAAGGATTGAGTGCTAACCAATGGCCATCCATGAGACACATGGTCGGAAGTGTGGATAAAGATGACCCAGCCACTTCCAGAATCTAACAGTATTGCAATCCGCCTAATAATTTTAAAGATGGAATTGAATTCGAACTAAGTCCTAAGTTTAAAAAGGCAAAATACTATGGGCTCAAATGTCTACACACCCAATCTTTTAAGTGCATGCAATGGAATTCAACCATCTCCACGAGTCGACCTGGCGAGTCAGACCTGGACCATCAAAATCCAACTATACAGAATCTTGCCAATGTTCTGAAAATCACCCGGGGTGGCCGCCTGGGCGGTTCGGGCCCCCCGGTTTAGGCCTTGGCGGACTCCGGGGCGGACCGGATTTGGGGCGCCCGCCCAAGTCGTCCCAATCGCCAATTTTATTTTTTTTAAATCTACTCTCTTTTTCTTAGTTTTTTTTCTTCTTCCTCTGTTTTTATGATCTTGCACAACACTTGTTTTCGGCAACTAAGCAATGAGCACAATCCGTTTTTTGTTCTTCTTTTCTTTTTTTGTTCTTCCTCACACACACACAGCGGCCGCCCAACGATTTCCGCCCGAACATCCCCCCAACCGATTTTAAGAAGACTAACTCTCAGTCTTCGTCCACTTTGATTTCTCATGTGTTCAACCCTTGACTCAAACGGGATGATCGGGAGATTAGAAAGAAAAATCTTCCCTACCCATAAAATATCTGGCCCTTCCTTTGTTTTCTACTAGTATGACCATCCCTGTCTTGGATCGGATACAAAAGAGAATAGAAAGAAAACTCCTCCCTCTCATCTTATGCGGGTTGGCTTTAGCTCATCAAGTCGGATCTTCATAGTCTTCAAGTATATTTGAGAATGATTTTAATGTCAAGGTCAAACATTTTTAAGGGTGTGGAATGAGTACTTCCACATCCTTCATTGAAAAATTAGCAAAGCTTGGAGTCGTCTCAACCTTTGACCAAAAGGAATACGATTGATAGTTATTTGGACATCCAAAAATTTTGAAAAATTTAACTACCAAAGTGCTTGGAAGGAGAGGTTCATCCGAATGTGGAGCGAACTAATATGCTTTGGAATTGCACTTGGATGGCTTTAAAGAAGAAGCTACTCACGGTTGAGAATATATTAAAGCGACATTACATCACCCCTTCTAGATATGTCCTATGTTGGTCGAACATAGAAGAAAGTGATCACATCTTCTTCAAGTGTTCCTACTCTAGTTGGATATGCAGATCTTCGATGTCAAATGAAGTGTACCATACACGGCAATATTTATGAGGAAGCAACTCGAGTGAAGGAATTTGACAAGACCAAGTACATTTCCGATGTGCTAAAGTTCGCTTCTCTTCCATGATCTATCACATTTGGAGAAAGAAATTTTCCGTATATTTGAAGGAGAAAGTAAACACAAAAATCATGCACTAAAAGATATCAATGAAGACTTTATTCATCAAGTTTAACAGCTATGATCACAACAACCCAACGTTGCTGGACTTCAGCATTGCAACCAATGGAGTCTTAGTTTCAAAGATAACGGTCCAATTGCATTGTAGAGGCTTTTTCTTGTTTCTTGTACCTATTATTTCATGGGTGACAGCGATGCTGGAGGTTGTGAAATGATAGTTCTTTTGTATAGTTTGTATTTGTACCCCTCATTTTTTTAGCTTAATAGAAGGGTGAGGACCCCCCAACCTCAAACCTTGCATAGAAAAAAATGTGGGGCTGTGGTCTTCTCTTGGGGGCATTGTTGGGTTTCAGGATGATCTGAATGAACTTTTAAAAACCGATATACATAGTATATGTATGAAATATGGCATCGTCTTTAACATTTTTGGGGAAGAGAACATGCTGGGGAAATTGAAAAGTGTTGAACTAAAAGGAAAGGAATATTGGAACTTAAGCAGATCCAAAAACAAAAGCCAGGTAAGGGAGGTCCGTGGGAGTTAGTTGCTTTCTGTGTTATATTTTGTGATGACAGACATCAAATTCATATCATGGAATGTTTGTATTGGGAGACCTAGACAAATGTAAGAGACCAAATGGGATTGTTGCAATAACTCCAATGTTGGAAGAACCGTACATAGACCGATTTTGGTTACAACGCAAAAGACCAAAAGGGTTTGTTGCGAACACTCTAGAGTTTAAAGAATAGTAAAGGGTGAGGACTGAATTCCTTCTGAGATGGGACAATGGGGCTGTGATGAAAACTGATTCCGCAATAGGGAGCATATTAGTCTCATTAAATGCAAGTATACTTGATGCAGGACCACACACTAAAATCCTTACTATACAATTTGCTGAAATTAAATTGTAAATTCAAAAGGCAATAAGAGATGCAAATTTAAATTTGATCAACCGATTATTGTGGAATTCAAAATGGGGAATCACAAAAGTTCAAATTAGGTGTCAGTTTGGCATGCTAGTTCATACACAATTCAAACGCGGGTACTCAAGATAGAACTTGATTTCGCATCAAATGACATTCCATGATGACATCTTTTGATTCCAGTTTAGGGTTTCAAGAAATAAAAGGATTTTAAAAAGGTCCAAGATAAAAAGGGTTTTCTGAAGGATTTTAAGAAATTCCAACAACCATGAAAGAAATAATAATTCAAAGGAAACAATTAAAACTAGATACCTTACACCGAAAAATTAAGAAGAAGATAGAATATTGGAAAATCAATTTCACTAGGAAAATTATTGGACTCGCACCAACCCATCTCGGGGAAGAAGAAAACTCCAAACAAATTCTCAAGCTTGCACAAAGTTATAAATTTTGCTAATCATCATGTCTAGAACCATAATTGTCTATACAAGGCTCTATGTAAGACTTGAAATCCTAAGCCAAAACTACCAAAAATAGAAAACTCCTAACCTAATTGGCAACCAAAAAAAAATATCGCTCAAAACTCTAACTGTTGATAGGATTTTGCGCTTCTTTGGGCGCATAAAAACTAGGCTCACACACGCGAGCTGGACAACTCACACAGGCACGAGCTATGATGTCACACACGCGAATTGTCACAGATGCAAAGACGCGTGCAACCTCGCGGGCGCAAGATCGAAACTCACGCACGTGAGATTGCACAGTCTCTTTTTCTGTGTATTGCTTCTCTTTTTCTCTCTCCTCTCTTCCTTTTCCTTCCCATGTGCATGTCTCCCAAGTGTTGGGTCTTCACGTGCTGCACTCACGTACACACGGGTCTTCAATCGCCTATCCACAAAGTTTGAGGTGCTTTAAATATCTTCTTTTGCCTCCTATATACTTTGTAAGATCATGTGATGTCCCCATCAATACTATTGATAATTGGGCAAGGGCTTTCAGTGTTGCTACGAGCTCAATCATCCCACGCTAGACACGATTTCTAGAGTGTGCTAATGGCAGTTAAGTATAGATGGCTTTTACTCTCTCCTCTCTTCCTTTTCCTTTCCAGTTAAGTATAGATGGTTGTTACTCTCTCCTCTCCAAAGTGTTGGGTCTTCACGTGCACACGGGTCTTCAATCGCCTATCCACAAAGTTTGAGGTGCTTTTTCAATATCTTCTTCCGCCTCCTATATACTTTGTAAGATCATGCGGGTGCAATGTCCTCATCAATACTATCAATAATTGGGAAAGGGCTTTCAGTGTTGCTATGAGCCCAATCATCCCACACTAGACAAGGTTTTTAGAGTGTGCTAATGGCAGTTAAGTACAGATGGAATATGTCGTGGATGACAGGAGGTGATTTCAATGCCATCCGGTTTATGGATGAGAAAAACGGGAGATCCAAAATCTTATCTCTCACTCTTATGTTTTAAAATCAGGCTTTTCTCTTCCTAGTTTCCTAGTTAAAGTTTAAAACGTAACAATTAGAAACATGCAATTCAAGAAAAAGGAGATTCATAAAGTAACTAGAGTTCTCAGCTCACAAAAGCGCAGACACACGATAAAAGCAATCACATGGTGGCTCAAGTCTCACGTTATCAGGTATCTGACTTATATGGGCTGATTTTAGTGGCCCATTCTATATCTTCTTATTTGTTTTAAATGCGTGTTTTAAAAGCCCACTAAGGTTTAGCTCAGCCACTTGTAGATGGGCTAGTTATTAGTCTTCTAGACTCTATGTGGACAGCCGCTTTTCTTTTTCTTAGGCGCCTGTTTATGATAAGCTTTTGTTGACTTGATAAAGGACCAAACACAACTAATGATAATCGGATACCATTAATGTGAATGGAACCCGATTTAGTGCAACTCAGATACCACTTGAAGTAGATCGCAGACCATGGTAAATTAAAAGATAAAAGTCCCTTTAAATCTGCTGTCACTGTAATAAAATACAGTAACAGCCTTCTAATACATTGGTATTTGATCAACAATGACAGTCTTAAAGAGGGCTGTCCTCCACCGATAAAAACCAGCACTCCATCTCCAATTTCAGTGTAAAAGACAGCCTTGAAACCACTTACGTGAAATCACATATATTTGTACTTTAAATGTAATAACAGTAGAGTCATTGTCAAAGAAAACCAGAGAACTTCAGCAGTAAATTGCAGTGGAAACATTCCCACTCCACAGATTGTTATTACAGCATCTACCAGCAGGGATAACAACCATTATCTGGTCCCAGAAGACAGCAGATCACAGCTCGATAAGCACTCTAAAAAGACCATAAGAACAGCAGTAAACAGGACTAAAAAGCCTCATGAAAGATACTCAAAAATCTGGAGTTTTCTCTAACAAAATAAGGAGCCAAAGATTTCATAAGTTATTTATGACACTCAAAACTTTAAGATAACTGTAAACTCCCTACTTTGTAGGACTTGAAAACCTCAAAAAATATATTAACTTACAATCACCGAGCGGTTCCTTGCTTTTAGGATTCAAACTCCCAGAAAAATAATGGATTTCTTTGACCGCGAGAACCTGCATCTTGGACTCGAGACTTCCAAAATTAAGAAGGATTATGGCCTTTAAATCACGAAGATTTTTAAGTGGTTCATGTGACCGCATGAATGTTCACAAGGGCCCAAGTTTAGACCCCATTGAGGCCTCACTTCAGGCCAGCTGTAAATAAATCCCCTATTAAGCACACTTTCTGTGCCCTTAATTAATTGAATTGACTCCAGGGTCTTATTTCATGTGACTTCTGAACTTCAAACAGCTCCAACACTGCCCCCTATTAAACACAGTTTCTGTGACCTATTTCAGGCCAGTTTTTAATAACAATTGTCATAGAGGTATATTTTCCTCATTCCATGAATAATGCATCAGTATGAGAATTGAGACAACTTAAGATTTGCAATTCCATAATGGAAAATTCATCATGGTTTCCACGGAAGAATATATTCATATGATACTGAAATTCGTTCATATTTTATTTCTTTCATTGGCATCGTGTAGAAATCATTGACACCACGTGTTATCATCTAAGATATTTCTATAAACCTTGAATTGCTCCCAGTTCCCCCTGTTTGCTAGCCTAGTGCTTCAATCTAAACGAATACAAGCATGTGTGTGCATATTTATTTTTTTGGATCAGTATATGTGTGCATATTACACACAGTTGAATGGGAGGGAGGAGGGAGGAGGGGGAGGATCCTAGGGTGGTCTCTGCCTCATGGTTATCCTCGCGCACTTTTTTCCCAAATTCTTCTTTTTTTGATAGGTAAGTATGGGATTTGCAACTTCATAAACGAGGCTCAGTAACAAAATATCAAATAACACATACTTGTGCTTTCATGGATAAATTTTAACTTAAACATCGCCTTTCCCATGCTAGAATCTTCCAATAAATATGATTTTTCTTCTTTTTCGACAAACAAAATCAACTTTGAGATTTAATTAATACCTTATATAAAACCAATTGCTACCCTTTTCTGTCCTCCAACAAGTTCACCAAACAGTGCAATTAATAGTCATTATCATGTCACCACATGACTTCAATTAAATCGTCTGGTAAAAATTTACAGCCAGAACCAACTCGACAGGATTACCTCCCAGTAATAGCATTATTCAACTATTTTTCTTGCATTTAAATAATGAATCTATTAGGGCACTAAAAGAAGCAAAAAAGAAAAAATGTAGTGGCTGAACAAGGCTCAGCAAGATATGTCAAATAACACTTTCTTATGCCTTCACAGGTAACTTTTGTTTAAATATCATCTTTCCCATGCTAGAAGCTTCTAGAAAGGTATCACGTATGATATTTCCTCTTTTTCTTCCTAGGAAACAATTCAGCTTCTGCCATTGAGATTTAGTACCTTTTGAAAAACCAGTTGCACCATGTTTCAGTCCTCCAAGTTGATCAAATGATCATAGTCGATTAACATGTCGTGATTTCTAATAATTATTCTGTTAAGCGAGAACTCACTAAGCAGTCTTCAACTATATTTTGTTATGGAAAACAATGACCAAAGGAAGGGAGGAAAAAACAATTGCCAGAACAAGAACAAACCAACGGGAAAACAGTGCCAACTGTTTTTTAAAAAAAAATTCCCTCCTTAGCAAGCAAGTTTGTCAGGCCCTCAACTATAAGGAAACGAAAACTAGGGTAATCAATCAAATATCTACTTTATCTATGACAAAGGAACACATATTAAAGAAATAAATTTGGTGGGAATTTGGTCAAACAAAAAAATTTGAAGCAAATTTGGTCCGTAAGTACCAAATTGGACTTAATGCCGGATCTAGAACAAGATTAAAGGAGCTTCAGAGATAATATGGTTGTCAAGGTGAGGCCATGGCATTGCCATGGGGAATGGAGAGGCAAATCACGCCATATGAATGCGCCGCCATAGCTGCTATTTTGAATTTTCCTTTATAACTTATAAGTTAGGTTTGATAAGTTATATCCATCATATTTAGGGGCTTAAGTGTAACCCTCTAGTCTGTCTGTCTCTCTCTCAACACAAGTTTGCATTTTTTTTAATCTCTCTCTCGTCTCTTTTTTATTATCAATACCGTCTCCTCTCTTTCTCTTTTTTTTTTTAATCTGATTTTTTATCCAATTAGCACATTCACAATCCATCAACACTCAAGTTCTTCACAAACCCATGCGCATGTATGACTTTTTACTATTTTTCTATTTGATTTTTTTTATGAACTTTAATACCACCAATCATCCTCATAGCACAACTGATCCTGTGATCATGAAAATATCATCATATGGTTGTTTCAATCTTTCCCGACAACTAGTTTGCATGATTAATTAGTTGAATTTTTTTCACCCTCCATAAAAATTAAAAATAGTAAAAAATTAAAAATATATATTAATTATTAATAAATATATGGCCTTGTCATGGCGTGACGAGCCTTTTCGCCATGACCTTGCCACACCGCCATAACTACCTTGAGAGATATAACACAGCTTTGGATTTTTTTGTGTCAGCTTTTGATACAATTGATTTTTTGTGGGAATTAAAACAAAATACAAATAAAAAATAGATCATATGCTAGAAGCAGCAATCAACTTTAATGAAGGTAGACAAAGAAAAGATTCTATCTTGTGAACGGCGAAAGATCAACTTGATGAAATAGATCACATAGAAAGTTAGTCTATATATTAAAGAAAACAAAGATCTTTCACCATTACCATTGGGGATGCAGACTCGGCTTACCGAATTGAAACGAAACTGATTTTAGTTTTCGGTTCGGTTCAGTTCAGTTCAGCCCAAGGATCAAAATTTCGACCGATATTTCGGTCATCGAATATATGAGTGAAATTTTCGGTCAAATTATCGGCCGAAATTTCGTTTTTCGGCCGAAATTTCGGTTTTCGGCCGAAATTTCGGTCCAAAATTTCGGTTTCGGTCCCCTCTGAAACCGAAAAGAAACCCAAAATTTTGATCCTTGGTTCAGCCTGAACCAAAATCGAAACGAAACAAATCAGTCAGCTTCTGTTCCCTTTTTTCAGCTTCCCAAACCGTAACCCAAGACACTGAAAATGGTTTTAAATAAATTAAAAAACTGAAACCGAACCGAAATGATTAAGTATTTTGGGTTTCGGTCTGGGAACCTGAAAAAAACTATTTTCAGCTTTTTTCTGATTTTTTCAGTTTTCTAATTCTAACTAATTAGTTTCCGATTTCCACCCAAATTTCGGTTCAGCTCTGTTTGGCCGGTTTTCGGTCAGGTTTGTGTTTCGGTTTAAAACTTGCATACCATCAACGAGCTCAAAAAAATAGAAGAAGAAAAAATAAATATAAAATAAAACCACAGAAAAAGAAAAAAATTCAACAGCAAAAATCTACATGAAACAAAAGGTAGACAAAGAAAAGATTCTATGTCGTGAACACACAAAGAAATCATCTTAACGAAATAGATTACATAGAACTTAATCGTTTAGATTAAAGAAAGGAACGATCTTTAATCATTGACGTAACTCCAAAAATTAGAACAAAACAGAGCAAAAAATAAAAAACACCACAAAAAAAAAAAATTCAACAGCAAAAAAATCCACAAAACACACACAAGAACAAAACCCTAAGATCCTAAAATCCATCCACAAATACACCATTCAAGTCATAATAATGCAACATCAACATCATATATCCCAAATCTCCATAAAAACAAATAAGCAAATGATAATAATAAACTAAATAACAATAAAAAGCTAACGATCGCAATCTCCAATCGAATACAGTATGACAACAAGCAGTAGAAAAATAAATAAAATAACATAAGGGAGAACAAATCTTACCTTAATCACTAAATCAGAATCCATTTTCAAAAAGTAAGCTTAAAGAGGAAAGATCGAGCGAGCGTGCCTGTAAGCCGTAGAAGCAAACCCTAACCCTAGTAAGAAGAAGCAAAAGCAAAGAGGAGAGAGTGGAAATTTTCAAATCTCTAAGCGAGAAGTTAGCCGAGATATAATCGGAGTAGAGAGAGAGAGAGACAGAGGGGGGGGAGAGGAGAGAGAAGGGTTTGGGTGGGATTGGCGATTCGAACTCCAGACCGAGGGCAATTGCGTAGCCGTGAGCCGCTATTTCGGTTTCTTCTGCTCTCTCGATCGATCCGTCGGGTTGTGTTTTATAAGCAACACCCTTCACGCTTCCCCATAACTTGCGTTTCCTTCGCCACAAAGAAACCTCTGCCGTGGAAATATCTTTCCTTTATTTGCACCCGCCGAATCTTCCAGGGATACGTCAAATGAAGACCTTTCTCCCCATCTTCTTAATCTTCATGAATGGAGTACAGTCACACGGTCAGAAAGCACACATTTTAAAACAAGTGATCTTAAATCAAGTGAAAGTACATATCATCTCCATTTTCTAATTCAAAGCAATCAAATGATTTTTAGGTAAATTTATATTATAGATATCAATCATTTTTTTTAGTTTTGATGGTTGATGTTAAAATTCATCAATCATATGATTCACATCATTCATAGACATTTTCTTTAGGCTAAGATCTGTTACAATAATAGATTGCTTCTTCAAAAATTTAAATTGATCACTATTCGTCACATAACATAATTAATCACACTTCAATACTGAGAAACTCTAAATTTAATGGTGTAAGATCATTTAAACACCATGATGTTTAAAATTCGGCTGGAGCCATAATCCCATAAAGGTGTCCTCCCAAAAATGTGCATGGCCCTTGCACGTGGCATTGACTGACTTATGCATTGGACGGTTTGCACCGTTTGATTAGCGGATACAAAGGTTATGACATACTGACATGTGTACATTATAGATGACGTATATGATAAACACCTAGAATGAACTATGAAGTTAGAAAGCAGCTAGGGATGTGGTATTGGAAATTAATATCTAATTTTGATTTATTAGTAAACATGCACGTGATTTATATGTGTTGCTCTATAAATTTATAAAATTAATAATAAATTTATAAAATAGAAAAGGTTTATGAATTCTAATGTATAGATGAACTTATGCATTCAAACCTCAGATCATATGTCATGTGACACCTAATTCCAAGATAATGCCTTTTTTGGGATCGTCTGCAATGTTGCATGTCATCTATTAAGAAATTTTTTTTTTTTTTTTGTCTAAACTTCAACCAAAGTTTGGATACTGCCTCACACATCATAGCGCATTGAATTTTTTATCTTTTGATCATATTTTAGACCGTAAATATCCACTCCTTTTCAACAGTTTTTATTCATTGAATGTGGTGGATGTAACATAAAGTGGTGTGCGGGTAACACCAACCAAAAATTATTAAGCTGGTTTGATTTCATTAGTTGACTCAATTTTTTAACCAAGTCAAGCACATAAACTTGACCTCTCGGATCAAGTTCGAGCATAAATCATTTGAAGGTTAGGTTGACAAATTTTTTATATGCAAAATATAAAGAGATAAGGGAAATTATGGGAATTGAACTGAGCTAAGTTTTGGTAAAGGCATACACTGGAACAATTGGGGTCAAATGTGTAAACCTAAAGAGCATGATGGGATTTAAATGATGTTGATGTTAATACAATCTCATAAGTTTAAATTGTTGATGATAGAGATTATTTTTCACCCTATTAATGACATTATATGGACCTCTTGAATGATTATCCTTTAAGAGTCATTACTTGCACTCTAAAACATGGCCCTTGCACCAAGTTTAAAACAAAGACCTACAAGTTTTGTGACCTCTGCTATATGAAAACTCCATCTAAACTATTTGATTTGGATCACATCATTTAAAGATATTAAGTACAAAATATTAACAAGTAATATAATCTTGGGTTTTAAATAATATTGATGTTGATGTAATTTCACAAGTTTAAACCGTTAATGATGGAGATTATTTTACACCCGACTAATGGCATTATATGGACCTTTTGAATGATTATCCTATAGGAGCCATTACTTGCACTCAGAAACTTGGCCCTTAAACCGAGTATAAAACAAAGGCCTACAAGTTTGACGACCTCTGCTATATGAAAACTCTATCTAAAATGTTTGATTTGGAGCCCATCATTTAAAGATATTAAGTACAAAAGATTAACACAAAATATAATCTTCATCATGTGGTTAAATATAGTCAAGTGATATTATTTGATTCAATGGTTGACAACAATAGATCATATGATAAATATCATATTTTGCTCCAATCTTATCCACTAAGGATCTATAGATCATGAACTTTAAATCAAACAGCCCATATTACGTTTTCACATGTCATATATCCCAAAAATACAAAGTCTTTCTTTAACTTCAGTGCAAGAGCCACATTTCCAAGTGTAAGTAATGGCTCCCTTATCCTGTATGTCATGTGTAGCTTAGAGACAAAATGAGTATCATTTAAAAGTACACAAGCAAAACACTTTATAGAAATAAATATATAGAAGTTTTAGGGAGGAGAAAATATAAGTACTCAAGTGTTTTACTTTTTAGGCTACTTAGAGGCAATTTGGTCATAATACATGTGAAAATAAAATTTGACAAAAAATATTTTTGTTTTTATATAGTAGTAAGGATGTAATGTGTAGGAGGGCATTGGAGTGTCCTTCGACTGATCAAAACCCTGTGGGTCTTGGGCCCTCTGCCAAGAGACACCTTGTTAGTTGAGAAGAGAATGAGAATAAGAAAGGCTTAGTTTTGGTCAATGACTATACTTGTAATAGCCCGAAAAATCACGCTAAACTATGACATCGGGATCCGTGCCCGATTGGTCACAAGTTTGACCAATCAGGAGATCAAGAGATAGCATAGAATGTGATGAACGGACGAGATGTGATGGGTTGAATGCCTATGTGGTGTGTGTTGTGAATGTGAAGTCGCATACACCTACCGCGGTGTATGTGCTCAACACACAAGTGAGGAAAGGGATAAAAGGGTTTAATAGCCCTAAAAGCAAGAGTTTGATGGTTGTTGAAGGAGAGTAAAGAAGGGAGAGAGAGAGAAGTAAAGAGAGGAGTAAATGCTAGTTGAGGAAGGGAGATTCGAGCAATAAACGTCGGATTCGACGCGAGGGATCCGCTAGAAGCAAAGCTGGAACCCTAGCCTTCCAACCACTGGATTGAAATCAACTTGAGATTGATTCAAGGTAAATTTTTGTGAATAAAACGCATAGATCGTAGAGTCTAAATTGTAGTTGAAAATGGTTTAAATCATAGGATAATGGTTTAGAAAAATAGAGGAAAAAGTGTGGAAAAAGATGGGGAAGAACAGCTCGAAAAGGGCTGAATCTGACAATTTCGATTAATCGAAATTGGGTTTCGATTAATCGAAATTGGCCAGGAAGTTGAAAAGTCAGTGGACCCCGATTTCGATTAATCGAATTGGAGTTCGATTAATCGACTTTGGATTTCGATTAATCGATTTGGGTATCGATTAATCGACTGGGAACCTCCAGTGGACCCCTGGGGGGCTGGAGGAAAAGACTTGGGAAAATCGACTAATCGATTTCAATTTTCGATTAATCGATTTGGGATCGATTAATCAATTTTAGGAACTCGATTACTCGAATTGAGAATCGACTTGGGAACAGAGAATTTCGATTAATAGAATTAGGATTCGATTAATCGAATAAAAATCTCGATTAATCGATTCTCAAATCGATTAATCGATATTGACTTTCGATTAATCGATTTTGGAAATGATTAATCGAATCAGATTCGATTAATCGATTTTGGAGTTCGATTAATCGACTGAGATAAGTTATGTTGACTTTTGAGTTTGACTTTAAGATTCTTGGAGGGTCTTAGACCTTCTTTATTGCATCCTTTGTGATGTGTTTCACCTGTTATGTGGTACCATAGGTGGTACGTGTGAACTAGTGCACAAGGAGCCACGTGGGACCTTGATGCAATGATCAAATGAAGACTTGAGGTAGGGAACACCTTGAACATGTACTTTATTTTATAAGAGCATGTATGTAGTGATATAGAATTCAACTCAAATGTTTTATTGCTTAAGAATTGTGAAAAGTGTGTGTGACATGGACATGTAAGAGTAATCATAATGAGCCATCCCTGTGGGATGAAGAAGTAAGAGACAAGAGCATCGTGTGATGCAAGTAAATGGATACATCCCAGGGATGTATCCAAGATTGAATCATGTTTGATAGGGCCTAACTGATATAAGATAGCACACTTACACGGTGAATAACTATATGTAAGGCACCGATATTTTTGTTATTTGAGGTTTGATAGGTTACCCCACCGACGTGGCGGGATATCCACGACTGACACGGCAGGATATCCGTGACCGATACGGCGGCGAAATCGTAGGCCAGTGCGGAGGCTTATCCGTACATAGTAAGCACACCCCAGGGGTGTTGGATTGAGACAAGTGAAACCCCGCCTCCAATCCCTAGGGGAAAGGGGCTTGGGTACTATATGGTATTCCCAGGGAATACGTTAAAAACTGTCTATATAGATGACGATGAAGGGTATCTCATCGGGGCTCGATGCTATATTGCTCGGGGACTATTTAAGTTGAAAGTTTAAGTTTTGTTTTAGGCCTTTTCAGCATCATTCATGAGTAAATGAAAACATAAGTAATCAACAGTAAAACGAAATGCTTTTTAACTGTTTTCATCAATAACTGCATAGACACATCATGCATGGCATATCATGGAATATATGTGAGTTATAATTTATATGTTCAACTGTGTTTGTTCCCTATTGAGCTAGGATGTAGCTCACCCTATAGACTATACGTCGCAGGTCCACTACTAGCAGCTGCCGAGGCTTCAGGAGACGCCGACCTGGTGAGTGGACCTCATGCACGGAGACGAGTTGGAGCCACCTCGAGGACTTCTTCTAGAGGACTCCAGCCGCTTTGAGGGCTTTTTAGAGAGATTTTGTACGGCTTGGTATGTCAAGCCTTGATTTTGTTTAAAACCATGTATATAAGGAGTTGGGATAATTCTTTTGGGACAAACCATCCGTGATGATTGCTGTCATAGATGGTTCGGATCGGTTCTCCATTCATGCAGAGGCATGAGGGTAGAACTGTCTTTTGGGGAGTTGCTTAGTATAGATTTAAATTCCAAAATTTCGTTTATTATTCTATTGCATGCTTGATATACCAGTGTTCCGTGCTTAGCTAAGGGGCACGGTCAAGATGATCGTGCTGATGGCACGGGTTTCGGGGTGCCGAAATCCGGGCTGTCACAGTTGGTATCAAAGCTAATTCTTTTACCAATTCTAACAATTATTCTTTGGGTCAGAACATGGGGGCTTCTGCTAACGAAACTTTAGTTTCAAATGCAGCCGCAAATATCATCTAGAGGAAGAGGCCGACCAAGGGGAGGCCAACAGAGGAGTCTACGTAGTGGAGATGATTACATCTCTCCTACAAATAGAGTGCCTTTAGGAGGTACTGAGGCCCCAGGGGGCAGTAGTAGTAGATAGCATAATGAGGAGGATCGAGACCATCAGGATCAAGATCTAAGAGAACAAGAGAGAGTGAGAGAAAGACAAGAAGACAAAGAAGAGCGACAAAGGATGATGCACACTATGGAGACTATGGCAGCTGCCATGGCACAACAAGCCGCATCCTTTGGCTCATCTAAGAGAAAGAGAATGACCACCTACACCACCAGGACTGCGTTACTGTGCCCTTATCCTTTACAGAGTTTAGGAGGATGAGACCTCCTTCATTTTCTGGGCAGGCAGACACAATGGCCGCTGAGAACTGGCTGATGGAGATGGAGAAAGTCTTTAGCGGCTGACATGCACGGAAGATGAGAGTGTGAGATGGGCAGCTTACATGTTGGATGGGGAGGCTGGGCCTTGGTGGAAGTCCGTGATACGGACTCGGGCTCAGGAGACCCCAGAGTTGCCTTGGACTTGGGAGGAGTTTGTTGAGGAGTTCAACAAACAATATTTTCCAGAAGTGGTGAGAAACCAATTAGAGATACAATTTTTACAATTAGTGCAAGGGAGAATGACAGTGAGAGAATATGGGGTAGAGTTTCTACGACTTGCCCGTTTTGCTCTGGATTACGTCGCTACCGAAGTGATGAAGTCCAAGAGGTTTCAGCAAGGTTTGAAGCCTGAGGTTAGGGGAGGCGTAGCTCCATTTCAACTAAGGACCTATGAAGAGGTCATGAGTAAAGCACTAGTGGTTGAAGAGGAGAATACAAATAGATATAGACAGAGAGAGCAGCAGAGAGGGGGAAATGAACAAGGAAGAACGGGGGCCTACGAACCGGTGAACAAAAAGTCGAGGTTCGTAGCCCAAAATCAGAGATCACAGTTCCAAGGGGGTTTCGGAAGACCGGCGCAACAACAACAACACCAATAGAGGTTTCCATTACTTGCGTTGGGGAGACCTTTACGCTATGAGAGCCCTGCCATGTCTACTGGCGCCACTATCACACAGGGTTCTCGTACTGTTTCTTCCGCACCTCGGGAGACTTGCGCAAAGTGTGGCAAGCCTCATACGATGGATAGATTGGGAACTAGGGGGCTTCCGATGTGGCAAGGTGGGCCACTTGATCAAAGATTGCCCGAGCGGATAAGAGAAAGACGGTTTGATTCACACCACGACCCATTCAAGCAAGGAAGCCGATTGTTCAGTGGAGAGTTTATGCATCGTCAGAAGGTGGAACGCGTGCATGACGTCATACAAGGTGAGACCCTTTTAAAATTAAAGAAAATTTTCATTTCATTAAAATTTTAGATAGAGAAGGAGCATGCATTAGAAATTGTATAGATTCTTTTCTCAAGACAAAAAAAAGGTGTATGTGAATTAAGAGTGTAAATTGATGTGTAAATTATTGTATGTATGTATACTATAGGTACTTTAAACATATATGAAAAAGGATGCTTCGGTGGATATGACGCTCGAGTGTTGATAGACCCAGGGTCTACCCACTCATTCGTCACTCCACGTTTCGTCAAGAAGATGAAGATTGTTCCAGAGACGTTGGATTTCATCCTATCTGTGTCTATTCCGACTGGAGAGTTAGTAGACACGGAGCTAGCATGCAAATCCATCATTGTAGCAGTTCGAGACTTAGAGGTGCACGAACTAGAAGCAAAGTTGATACTGTTAGACATGCAAGGGTTTGATGTGATCCTTGGCATGGACTGGTTGGCGCAGCATTGTGCAACTGTCGATTGCAAGAACAAGGTAGTCATTTTCAGACCCAACACAAGACGATCATTTCGGTTTCAAGGAGTGAGGTCGTCATCTGTGCCACTGATTTCAGCAGTAAGGGCCGAGAAAATGATCAGAAAGGGTTGCAGTGGATACTTAGCTTTCTTAAAGGAGGACAAGGAAGAAAAGAACGTCATTTCTGAGATAGCAGTTGTGCGAGACTTCGCCGACGTGTTTCCAGAAGAATTGCCTGGATTACATCCAGAAAGAGAAGTAGAATTCGTGTAATAGCCCGAAAAATTACGCTAAACTATGACCTTGGGATCCGTGCCCGATTGGTCACAAGTTTGACCAATCAGGAGATCATGAGTTACCATAGAATGTGATGAACGGACGAGATGTGATAGTTGGAGTGATTATGTAGTGTGCCGAGTCATGTCCTTGATCTCAGATCTATATATAGAAATTATGTCTGAAATTAAGTTCTGACTGTAGGGATGCATTGTGGAACCTATCTGAGTTTTGACCATTTATCTTCCATAAAAGATACTTTTCAATGGTATATCTCATAGTTTAATCCTTAGATTTGTATTATGGAAAGAACAAACCAGAGATGGGAGGATTTAGTATCTTCATCTTTACCTTTATTTTTGAATCATCAAGTAAACTTTATTTTGTAGTCTGTAATTATCATCTCACAAAACTGCCTAAATCATAATATTGGTAGGGTACTATTAAATTTTGATAGATTTCTTGAATTACTGTCTCATCTTTTCAAATCTTCCAAAATAGTCCTCGTGAGAACGATCTCGTACTCTGCACCCACTATCTATAATCTGATTCGTGCGCTTGCGAGTAAAACATCACAATTAAAAATTACATCAGATGACACGCGTCATTACACACGATCCCAAAAAAGGCACTATCTTGGAATCAGGTGCCACGTGGCATATGATCTGAGGTTTAAATGCATAAGTTCATCCATACATTATAATCAATAGACCTTTTTCATTTTATAAATTTATTATTTTTTTTTATGATTTCATATAGCAACACATGCAAAGCACGTGCATGTTTACTAGTATATATATATATATATATATATATAGAATGGTGATAGTAGTATTTTATTGATAGTGTAAAATTACACAAAAAAAAACAAGCAAAGAGCTTAGGAAAAAAATCGAGAAAGACGAGCTACAATGAAAGGGAATGGCAAGTGCTGCATCTCCTCTCCATCATCAACCCTAGTGATATGCAACGGGCGACCAATATCCTCGCTCGGCGTGGGCTCTCCAATAAATTCGGTGGGACACCTGATTGAAAGCCCCACCAAGAAGGACTTATAGCATCTCCAAGAGATATCTCAAAAGTAGCCATTTGATTATATGAACTCCCAAACGGCTAGTTTTGGGATATCCATCCAACAATGAACAAGTCCAGCGATTATCCTATATCTACGCATAAATGGAATACCACTATCACATCCCAAATTTTGAATAAATATATATTTTATTTAGTTTGGGATACATAGAATAATTTTTTATTATAATTTTGTAAATACTATAATTTTTATTTATCAAAAATTCAAATTTTGGGATACATTGTTCGAGTTAATATGTATCCGAAATTTGAGATACCTCTTGGAGATGCTCTAAGAATTAGAGAATGAAGATTTAGAGTAAGTCACAACTCTTGCTCGCTTAGAGCCAACAACTTGTTAGGAATATAATATATATATATGTTCGATGTAAGTAGATATAATGGGGTGTATATAGATTTTATTCATTTAATATATATACCTAGGCTAGTGTGGTCATCGACCAAAACTAAGCCTTTCTTATTCTCATTCTCTTCTTGGTCTCAAAGCCAGGTTGGTCCATGTTAGTTTAGGTCATTTTTCAACAATTTCTTCTCAGCCTTATTCCAGTAGTAGCTTCTTCTTCACCAATAACATCATCAGTTCTTCATCTCAGCCTTGTTCTAGCAGCAACTTCTTCAGCAACAATATCACAAGTTCATTATCTTAGCCTTGTTCCAGCAACAACTTCTTCTTCAACAACAAGTAACTTTCAATTTTCTTCCATGTTTACAACAACTTCTTCTTCTTATCTTCTTTCCCTCAATTTTTTTTTACTTTGAAGATCTCGAACAACCAAGATAGTTGTTTTTGGACTGTGTATTTTGAGATGCTCACCAAGTGTTTGGGTAAATGACTGAGTGAGATTCTGATGAACTGTTATGTATTTTTTTTTCTGTGGAAGATGGCTATTGAAGGTTAGTGTATTTATGGTAACTGGGTATAGATGTATTTTTTTTTATGGGCTACTATCTGCGACCACCTCTTGTCCTTTGTGTTCTTGTTGGCATTGATGTAGAAGACCATGTACATCATGTGAAGGTGTTCGTTGGAGCCCTAAATTCAGTTCAATTTCCTGATTTACAAAGGCTTTTGTGGCCTATAGTTGATGATTGAGGGGTTATTGCTATGATTTTCATTTTTGAAGCTTGTGAATAATTTTTTGTTGATTTCTTATGCACTTCAGTTGAAACTTCGTGTATCTCTATCAGTTTTTTATATTTATGGTATGTATCAAAATCAGTTATTGGACTCATTTTACACCCAAAACAGTTTCATGAGTTCATATTTGGAGTGATTTCTTTACCTAACCCTTCTTTGTATTATACTATTTCATTGCAATGATTGAGGGGTATAAAAATATGAGTGGTGAGAATCTTTCCACAATCATCACATCTATAAAACTGAATTTTGAAAATTAATTGGAATGAAAAACGACTATTACTCTCTACATTCAAGGTCATATGAAGATGGATTATTGACAGGGACTACCCCTAAACTTAGCACTAGTAAGCTAGTGATGCTGAGAAATGGGATGCCGATAATGCTATTATCCTTCGTTGACTTTTGAACTCTATGGATTCCTCAATATATAGAACTTTTATGTTTTATAATTCTCCTGTCAAGCTCTAGAGTAAGCTGACATAAACTTTTTTACCCTCTGTTCATGATACATTTATCTACCAACTCAAACAGTTGATTTCAGAATGTAAGTAAAGAGATTCTACCATGGGAGAGTATTACAGTTTACTTCAGAGTATGTGGGAAGAGCCTCATCACAATGAGCCTCTTTCTAAGTTTGGTGAAGAAGTTGTTGTCAAGTTAGCAAAATGTTGTAAATGTGACCAAATTTCTAGGGGATCTTCGTTCTGAATATGAGCATACATGCACAGATTCTCACTACTAGGCCTCTTCCTACATTGAGCATTGTCTATGGGATTCTCTTTATTAAGGAGCAGCGTCGTCATATTATTTCTACTAGTATTCTGATTACTTCTACTCCACAGGAGCGTGCAACTTTTTCATCTGATACTCGCTCCCCTACTGGCAGGGGTAGGGGGGTGATAGAGGAGATAGGCGTGGCCGAGGTGGTCGTGGTGGTCGCTCGTCTCTCACATGTTCTCATTATGGTCTTACTGGACATGACCGCGATCACTGTTATCACCTTCATGACTATCCAAATGGTTATCAGCCAATGTCTTTTACATCTGCTCATATTGCTACTACTGACACTCCAGAGCCTTCTGTTGGCCATTTGAGCTCCCTTCGATCCCAAGAAGCTCTTCAATCCCAGGAGGCAAAGTTATTTTGATCATATGAGCTTCATGCCTCGCAGCCTTCTTTAAATCCCCCATGGACCTCTGCTCCTACTTCTGAGCCATCATGTACATCTAATTCATCCGGTTTGCTGTGACCACTACTACTACAACTCCCAGATAGGTCATTGACTCAGGGGCTATTGATCACATGACAGGTAAGTCTCAAGGGTACTCTCTATATTCTACCTCTTCTTCTCTGGTTCAGGTTCACATAGCTAATGGTTCCTTTACTCCTATTATGAGAGTTAGAATCATTCCCATATCCTCATCTTTGTCTCTTTCTCATGTTCTCCATGTTTCTCAATTTTCTACTAATCTTCTTTCTATTAGTAGTATTGCGAAGAAGCTAAATTGTTGCATTATTTTCTATCATACTTACTATGTGTTTCCGGAGCTTACTACGAAGATGATTGTTGGTAGAGGTGTTGAGAGGGGTGGACTGTACTACCTGCAGACTGTTTTTAGTGTACCTACTGTTGTTGTTGCTGATAGACTTGCTAGTTTCTCTTCTATTTTTCCTTTTTCTATCAACATTAGCCTAGATACTTAGTCTTTGTGGCATGCCAAACTTGGACATGTCGAGTTTCAATCCTTATACACTTTAATTCTCAGTTTTAAATCCATTTGCAATTCAATTAAGTTTCAGTGTGAAGTTTAAGAGCTCTCGAAGCATGTTAAACATTCTTATTCTTCACATATGTATAAATCTGATTCTCCATTTCATATTGTACACTCTGATGTGTGGGGTCTTTCCTCAATTACTTCTATTGATGACTTTCAATATTATGTTACTTTTATTTATGATTGCACTAGGTGTACGTGGTTATAGTTGCTAAAAAATAAGAGTGAAGTATTTTTCAAACCCTAAAGATCTGCACTAAGAAGTCACTTCCGTCTCAAACTCTATTGCTTACCTCGATTAATCGAGTAAAGGGTCGATTAATCAACTTCCTATAATTCTGTAACCAAAAAGGTGCTTTTTGTGTTAGACTCCGTCACTTTCCTCGATTAATTGAGTGTAAGGTCGATGCATCGACCTTCCCAGATTTCCGTGAACTCTAGCCCAACTTTGCATCAGACACTATCTCGGTATTTTGATTATAACATTTTACTCTGAACTCGGATTGACATGATTCTTGCGGCATTAGAAAGATGACAGAAAGCTCTACAACGTTTGTGCTTTAGCAATTTCACGAATCTAACGTCTTGAAGGTCCACATTGAGCTGCAAGTCGCACTAAGTTCTCGATGACCCAAGGTTGCAGTGTTTTGACATTATTTTCGGGATTCTTGGGCTGTTTTATGCACTTGGATTGTATTTACATGAAACACTTCAAATCTAGTAATTCTCATTAGATAGCCTTCATCGTACGGCTAAATATAAGTATTTAGGGGTGAAATATCATCATATTCCACTACTCATCATCATCTATTAAAAAAAATTAATTTTTTTTGTGGTCTAAACTTCAACCAAAGTTTGGATACTGCCTCACACATCATAGCACATTGAATTTTTTATCTTTTGACCACATTTTGGACCGTGGAAATTCACTCCTTTTCAACAGTTTTTATTCATTGAATGCGGTGGTTGTAACATAAAGTGGTGTGCCGGTAATAACCAAAACATTATCAGGCTGATTTGATTTTATTGGTTGACTCAAATTTTTAATCAGGTCGAGCACATGAACTTGACCCCTCGGATCAAGTTCGAGCATGAATCATTTGAAAGTTAGGTTGACAAAGTTTTTATATGCAAAATATAAAGAGATAAGGGGATAATGTGTAAAGGCATATATTGGAATCGGGGTCAAATGTGTAAATCTAAGGAGCATGGTGGGATGGGTTTTAAATGATATTGATGTTGATGCAGTTTCACAAGTTTAAACCCGTGATGATGGAGATTAGTTTTCACCCCATTAATGACATTATATAGACCTCTTGAATGATTATCCTGTAGGAGCCATTACTTGCACTCGAAAACTTAACCCTTGCACCGAGTTTAAAACAAAGGCCTACAAGTTTTGCGACCTTTGCTATATGAAAACTCCATCTAAACTGTTTGATTTGGAGCCCATCATTTAAAGATATTAAGTGCAAAAAGTTAACACGAGATATAATCTTCATCATGTGATTAAATATAGTCAAAAGCTATTATTTGATTCAACGGTTGACAACAATAAATCATATGATAAATATCATGTTTTGCTCCAATCTTATCCACTAAAGATCTATAGATCATGAACTTGAAATCAAACGGCCCAAATTGCATTTTCACGTGTCACATATCCCTAATATACAAAGTCTTTCTTTAACTTCTAAGTGCCACATTTCCGAGTGCAAGTAATGACTCCCTTATCCTATATGTCATGTGTAGCTTAGAGGTGAAATGAGTACAGTTTTTATTTCTATTTACAAAAGAGTTATATATAGATTAATTATATACTGTAATTAGACTTCAATTAGGAGTCTAATCAATTTTTATTGGGATAAAGAGGTAATCTACGATAAATATGTAGAAGTTTTAGGGAAGAGAAAATATAGGTGCTCAAGAGTTTTAGTTTTTAGGCTAGTTAGGGGCAATTTAGTCCTTATACATGTGAAAACAAAATTTGATAGAAACTATTTTTGCTTTTATATAGTAGTAAGTATAGATAATGGATACTCACCGACATTTGACGAAGAATGGTGTTTAAATGATCTTACACCATTAAATTTTTAAGAGATTTGAGCCATCTCATCTATGTGCTCTATACTATCTGTTGTTTCTAGTTTTAATGGCCCACATTCGAATTCATAAATCGGACGGTTCACACCTACTTATAGGCATTGTTCTTAGTATGAGAAATGTTCCAATGATGAATTACTTTAACAATTTAAACTGATCAAAATATACACCACGTAGCATATTTGTACACTTTAGTAGCATAAGACCAACAGTCTAATTTTTTGTATTTTTTATAATGATGAAAACATAGTGACATATTTCGCTGAAATTCGGCGATATGTCTCTGTTTTAGTTTTAGGAAAAAAAAATCGAACCCAACCGAAAATGGTGTCGCTGGAACACGAATCTAGCCACGTTTTCTAAACGGGCCTGAGGTTGGGGCTTGGCCCAAACACAGCGGCGAGAATGCGGGTGGGCATGAGAATGGTGGCGGCGCGAAGACGAAGGTGGGCTCTGTGAGTTGCTTTCACTACTGTAGCCATTGGAAATGGAGACTTTGGAGGTGGGATTTGATTTTCATGGCTAATGAAACTTGTTTAAGAGCATGTTGGTGGAATATGGTTTTAATGGCATGTTGCAAAGTTGCAGAAAAGAGAAAGGCCGAAGGAAGAAGAAGGGTTGGGACTTGGGAGTTTAAAAGGTGAAGAAAAGAGGAGAGAGAGAGAGAGAGAGAGAGAGACTGTGGTGGTGGTAGTGAGTTTTGATTGGTTTTTTTAGTGGGTTTTTTGCAGGATTGTGAAGATGGGTTTGTGGATTATGTGGTTGAATGAGCTCTCATTTAGAATTTTTTGTTGTCAGTGATGGAATGAGAGATTGAGTATGGTTTTAATGGCATGTTGCAGAGTTGCAGAAAAGAGAAAGGCCGAAAGAAAAAGGGTTGGGACTTGGGAGTTTAAAAGATGCAGAAAAGAGGAGAGAGAGAGAGAGAGAGAGAGAGAGAGAGAGAGAGAGAGTGTTATTCGTTTAGTCTGCTGGAAGAGTCATGCTTTAATTAGAAGTATGAGATATGAGTTAAGGAGAACTTTGTTTTCGGGGTTTTCGGGATTTGCGGCTAGGAGATATGAGTTAGGGGTAACTTAGGTAAGAAAATATGATAGAAGGTATTTTTACTTTTATATATATATATACCACTATGTGAAAAAACCAAAAAAATCACTGCCCTAACTAGTTGTAAAAAAAATAGCGATTTTTTTTACCACTACATACGGCAGTGGTTTATGAACTACAACAATGATTGCTCTTAACAGTCATAGAAAAAATACCACTGCTTTTGGCAATAGTTTTTTTATATAATTTAAAAATAAAATAAAATTACGTCGACGATTTTTTATACAATTTTTTTAATGCTTTTTTTTAATGCAATTTTTTTAATGCTCTTTTTTAATGCAATTTTTCTAATGTTTTTTTTGTAATGCAATTTTTTAATACAAATTTTTTAACATTTTTTTTATAATGCTTTAAAAAAAATTATATAAAGAAAAAAAGCGATTGATCTCATATTTTAATACATCCATTCACCTTTTAGAATTAAAGTTACCGTTTGCCTTGAAAGTGCAATCCCAAACACAACCTTAATATGTTTATTTGCAGGCATTCATCAAATATGTAAATTGTTTGATAATCCAAATGTTTGATCTCCAGTCAAGCTGCATTGCAGCCTTTCATGTGGGCCAACCATATCATATTGATGCCTATTGGTGGCTATAAGGTGCTCCATAACCTTACGATGCCTCTTTGAAAAAGCCAATCTCCTAATAACAAATAGAATTCTGTTTATTAAAAAAATAATAATCAACAATTATACTACATCACACTCATAGATCATCTGTTTAGGTACAACGAAAATAATGAATAAATGAATATTTTAATAAGCAGCTTACAAATTATAACAAAATTCGCCAAAAGGGAATAGTTTGCACACCCACTGAAGACATGGTGGTGGCAGAACATTCTGGAGGGAGGCCCTTAGGGAAGCGCTTGAAGTCGCTACAGTAATTGTAGATCATGTAATTCTTTTCCACCCCTTTCAATCTTTCTGGGCTTGTGGAATCAAGCTCTTCCATCGGCCACGCATTATTATTTGAAGAAGAAGAAGATTGAGAAGAGCAAGAAGAGGTGCCAGAACTCCAAACGCAAGCGTTTTCATTGAAGCTTCTATATGAGGCTGTGAATGGAACTTTTGTCCAATCGGTTTTTACGAGGCCGCCTCTGGTAGCCCAGTCATCGGCATTCCATAAGCTCGAGTATATCCTCATTGGTTGGTTCTTTGGATAGGGAACACCAACTGACTCTGCATTTTTGAAATCTCTAATCGGAGTGCCATCCACAGAGAAGCTGATACGGAAAGAGAAAGCAAACAACTGTTAAATCAAGTCTGTGGTGTTTCATGTCATCATCACCACCCACTTTATTTCAAGGATGGTAATTGGACCAGGCCAAGATAAATGTAGATTATTTAAGGAAATATGAATGCTTACATGATGTGTTGTGGGTAAGGATGGAGTAGGTGTGGGAATCTGCAGTGGGGTCGAACCAGAGGTAGAATTGCTGCTCCCTGTTACCCTTCCCCTGTTCAAATACATTAGTGTGGAGAATGTATGGGTCTCCACTGAGATTACCCAAGAACTCAAAATCGATTTCATCATGTGTCGGCCCTTGAGAAGATAGTTGCAAACACAAATAAAGTGATAAATTTAAGAACTCAAAAATGAAATTAGAAGACCCAATCAACCTACTTTGACCTTTCACTGATTTGGCGCTCCGTAAAGAATACAGATACCCAATTAGAATTATGCTAAAAACAAAAAATCAGAAAAATATTAAGGAAAATACATACCACGTATCTTTAGTGAACCGTTAGTGAATAAGAAGATGATTAATGGACAAACATGATCTCTATCATGATCTAACACAGAGTTCAGTTTTATATTTTCTTTTACCATAAACTATGTTCTCCAGACTATTTTCAACGACCTGAGATGGTTTTGCAAGTGTTGATTCTGTCCATTGTTTTTTAGTATTTGCCTTCATGTATGCATCGATCAAAGAAAGCAAGACCTGATCTTTTGTTCAACACAAAAGGAGGATGAACACCATGAAGTTATTTCTCTTTGATCATATTTTACTTAGGAAGATCACTAAGCAAAGCGCTCTGATTGTTATGTTTAACACTGAGTTCGATAGCTTGTAACCGACTATGTACTTGATAAATGCATAGATGTTTGCTCTTCTATGCTATGATTGTTAGCAAATATCAAGGAGATCCATAGATATACCAAATCACAGATAAATGACATTGTGTGCGGTTGTTGTCCACCCAAGAGATGGGCTGTTAATGGACAGTCTAGGATTTACGATCATTGGCGTATAGAGATAGGGGCATCATCATTTTATCATATAATGCACCATATCTATATCTATACCCGACAATAAATAGGAGAGACAAACAACAAAAGTTTCCTATCCTTCATTCTAGTTTTTTGTTTCCACAATTTTGCCATTTTCACAGTTTTGCCTCAAAATTTAAATATGATGACGTGTCTGTATACACATACAAAGCCTCTATGCATATTAAAAAGGTTCTTTTGCTATTTAAATGGTTACCAGTTAGCCCCTTTCCATAGAGAAGAGTAGTTACTATTTCAACTAGACAATGCTAACAACTAGTTCAACTATTAGATTAACTGCTCTAACAACTCGAATAACACCTTCAGGCTTCGGTAACAGTCGAGGAAAGGGAAATGATATCAGCACTGACACTGAGATTTTAAATCAATATTAATACAAGTGCATAAAGATAATGGAAATACTTGAAGTTTTAGGATACTTTATTTAAGGAATTACACCATTGGCTTAGACTTAAGTCTTGAAACCTTTTCATTAAGTAAATTTTGCACTCCTTTATTGGAAAACTATGAATGTTATTTTGCGTAATACAAATACCAATCATACATAGGTTCTCCGTCGAAATTGGGAAAAGTGATTTGGATATACCTTGTTGAAGATACCAATTTTATTATTAATTTGATGAATAATAATTTTTGAATTTATTAAATGTAAATACTATCTAAGAAATATTCATATGTGAAATAAATACAGTGGTACTTCATTATTGCAGATGACCTATTGCCATTATTAAGAACTTAATTGTACATGTTAAGTAATAGGAAGACCTTCTGGCTTCTGAACAAGGGATGAAGTACAGAAAATTTGGAATAAAGATTAGCTCCCTCATGCTGCACTTTTGCAATGTCCTGCTCATCGGCCTGTATATATAAAACTCAGGTTAATTGGCAGTTAATCCTGATGCTAACGTGGGTGACATGGAAATTGCAATGATAAAGTGGCATGGAACATTTACACAAGAAGAAACTTGTGGATGAGGAGTGCGAGGAGTTTGTTAGGCTCCTTAACATGGTGAATTCCATCAGGAGAAACAGAGGTAACAGGGTTTGTGGATACTCACTTGGTAGCTTATTCCATCTCTTCAATTGGTCTTCAAACAAGGGGCTTCACCTCTGTAGTTGTTAATCAGAACTGCAATAACTAATGGGTACACGACAGAGCTGCAATTAAGAAAAAGAAGGCAATCAGCAACAGAGTTACCTAAAGCCTGCCAAGATATAGATTTCTTAAGTTATTTGGATCTACACAAATGACTTGGTTATATACAACTGGGATATTGGATGTCCAGTTGGCAGGCCATCACGAAGATGGGGTGGGCCAAAAATTATGCTAATGTGAGGATTTTAACTTAAAATTGCACACTTGCACACTTTAACCAACCATTTGCAGGCTCTTACAAGATACTGATCAATATTATCAGGATCATCCAACGTTTTGGGAATCGTCTATACAATAGAATGCCAAATGGATATTTTGTAATGCTTTTGTAATGAATTGTTAGCAATGTCAACTTAAAATTGAACATTTTCAGTATATCTATAAAGGAAGGGCATCTAATCTATCCATAAATATAAGACTCCATATGGAGTAGCTATGTCTTTCTTCCTAAATTTAAAAAAGGTGAAACGCCCTCTGATTAATCATTCCACTGATTTGTCGAATTGGCCCGCGACTAAAGAGATCCAAAGCAGCGAATTGCACTTGTATATAACCAAACCTGATATCATAATTCAGACATCATAATTCTTCTTAGATGAACAGCCTATGGTAGGTAAAGTCAGTGGAAAATGCAGAGCTAAAAGAATAATTATATAATGTTATTTAATGGGTGGATTCAGGTGTAGGGCAGGTCCATTTCTAGGTGGTCAAACCTGGCCATTTAAAAGTCAAGTCTGGGCAGGGTTTGGGTAGATCAGTTGGAGGAGATTCAGACACCAACATATTTAATAATCAGGTTGGTGTTTTGGTCTCGGATCTGACCTGAATGAGTCCAATATCAGACACAGACCCATTAATAATCAGGTCAGGCCCATCTGACACATTTGCACCCCTATATTAGTTAACCATGGATTTATGCATCGGCATGGGCAGCAATACATAATATAATGTTGTTTTCATGCAACAACAGAAGCAAGTTATGCAAACATAACTTGAGAGGTGGCTACAACGTGTCATTAAACATGCTTGCATAAGTACACACCTTTACAAAGAACCGCTAGTTCCTGCAGCTTCATATCATATGGCAAGAAGAAGTTGCCGAATGATGAACTAGCTACCTGTCTCGAACTTGAGATCGACCTTGTTGAACTGCACCGCCCACATAAACCAGCCAAAATTAATCCTTAAAACCATCCATGAACTGCACAACTCACGTAGACCAGCCACAAACAGTCCTATTCTTAAACCAAGCATAAAGTCACTACAACCTAAAAGGCAATAGAAGATCCACACAACATCAATCCTCAAAGTTCAGTAGTGTCCATAAAAATTTCATACTAGCACCCATTATCTAAAAATAATGATGAATAATATACAATAATTCGTGATTAATTCATAGAACCTTAAATTTGCAAATAATTCACAATTTTTTAAAAATTCGAAGAATTTGGTGACTATGCTTGCACCTGTAAAACGTACTTGTTCTAGGAAAAACAGAGGCCCAAATTGTATGAATGGAAAAGTCTCACCAAACTTTTATTCGCATATGGAATGGGTGGAAAATAGAAACCTAACAGTGAATCTTTCATATTTTCCTTTGAAAGTTTTAAAAAGGAACATGGTTGTTTTATAATTCTTATTCTACGTAAAAAAAAAAATGATTATTCATCCTCTCAAAAACCCTATATCTAAAATGGGACATGGTTGTTATTTCCATGTATGATACTCCTTGTTTTTTCCCAAATCAGTAGTAGAACAGTTATGTTAATCAGTCTTAGAAATCTCTTCCTTCTTCCCTTCTCTAATCTTTTAAAAAGTTGCAGATTTCCAGCAAAAGAATATATTTCTTGTGGGTAGAATAATTGGTCATTTTTCAATCATTCAAACATCATTTAAACATTCACACCACATTGTTCCATGATAGAAAGAAAGTTCACTGATTATTTCCAGATACATGAAATGGTGGGTTCACATACAATAACTAGTGCTACAAAATAATGAATTCAAGGAAAAACAGAGTTTGAAATGTAAAAGAAGCCATCTAATCGATATACAAATCAAAGTGAAAACAGAGTTTGAAATGTAAAAACAAAATCAATGGTCGTTAGATATCCTTTCCACAGTAGTGTTCATATCCAACAATTTTAAATTCAAATAATTGTAACGAATCCAAGAAGGGTACCAGTATTTGCAACCCTTAAAAGTTGGGTACACCTATTCAAATAAAAGTTGGGCCCCACTGCACTTGCAGCCAATCACGTCAACTGCCTGCACAAAACCTGCCTTTCATATAATGTTGTTCTTTTTTCTCTTGCACCGTTTTTGGAAAGGAGGTATAATTCTTCTTTCTCTTCATCTTTTTCTTCTTTTTCACAATGCCACCATCATGATCCCCTCCCACCATGCTACCAGTGGCGGAACCACTAAGGGACCAGAGCGGAACCACTAAGGGACCAGAGCGAGAGTCCACCCACACTGATTTTCTAAAATGTTAAAAATAAAAAAAAATCCATACAGTAAATAGGTGAATTTACATAGTTGTTAAAATCTATAAGGGAATCATTATCTACACCTATTTATAAAGAGTAATTCTATAGTTGCAAATAACAAAGCACATCAAGGGGATCATTATCTACTCTTATTTATAAAAAGTAAATCTATAGTTGCAAATAATAAAGCCCATCATTACTCATCTAAAAATGCGCCCTATTTTTGGTCCCTAAATCTCTCATGGGTGGGTACCTTTATTTGTGCCCATGCATTTTCTAAAAGCCATTGAAAGTCATTGATTTCTTCGGATTAAATGATGGAGATCGTTTTTCACCCCGATCTTCCACAAAATAGATATTGAGAGATCATGTCTCACCTATCAGACGGTCCGTTTTCATTCAATGTGTCACAAATCCCCAAAAAATCCTTGAATCATATGGCATATATCACACTCAAATGTGAATTAGGGTCATATTTTTGGGATCTGTAACACATGGAATAGTAAAAAACAGACCATTTGATAAGTGAGACATAATCTTAAGATCTATTGTGTGGAAGATCAGGGTGAAAAACGATTGTCATCATCTAATATGAGACAATCAATGGTTTTCAAGGAGTTTGAGACGCAATCGCTTTCGAAGAATGTGTGGGCACAAATAGACGTTCAAATCTCTCATCTCCAAAAGTAGGTCTCTTCACACATGCATTCAAGTGCTAATAGTGTTGACTTTTTTAATCAAATAATGAAAATTATTTTTTTGTCCCAATATTTAAAAAACCACGGATCTTGAGATCGTGGTCCCAAATTAAAAGTTTAGAGGAACATAGTACCCAGAAGGCGAGCGACAATTAGTACCAGATCTAGGATAATCTGCATCTATATACCCAACAATATCAAGGTGACCATGTGTGTGATATTATATCAGAGAAAATGATGGACAGCGGCAAGATGCGGAGCATGAAGACATGCATAAGCTGGCTTATAAGATTAACAATGAAGGTAATATTTGGCCGTTTCAGAGTGAGATAAAGCACTTGACTCACAAGATGCTGTTACTCATGAGGGTGTGGAAGAAGACCACCTCTACTACCACGCAGGGAAACCTTTATATCCATCAAAGAAGTAGCAGGTTTGGACCCTCTCATACCAGTTTCATGCAGAAGATCGAGTGCATACTTAAGGTACATGAGAAATACCCCATTCGTAGAAGTGCAATCTCAAGCCCAAGAAATACTTCAAAGTTCAAACTACTGAAATCCTTGACCTCAAATATATGGCCAAGCTCATGCTTCTCGTGAATGATGAAAAAAGATCACTGCCTATAAGCATAATATCATCAACATAGGTCAAAAGCTTAGTATGATCCATGACACCAGAGTAGATGAACATTGTACTCTAGTATGATTTGTAGACCCTAAATCAATAACAAAGCATAATATCATATGATTTGTAGACCCTAAATCAATAACAACGTCAAGAAGGTAGTGATGGTCTAGTAGCACAAGCAGACATAACAGTAGAAGGCTGTTGAAAAATAAACTCAGTACTAGATATCTCTCAAGAAACTGTTCCACCAAACTAATATAGCACAAATTCTGATTCCAACCCAATGATTCTCGCTTTATCAAAGCACACACAACTAAAAAAATTTGCACAAAAAATCTCTAACTACGGCCACCAGATATTGGCATAACCAGCCAAAGATCACAGACAATATGCAGCCCAAGCATTTTAACGCATGGTCACTATGTCGCCCAGACAAATTCACAAACAGCCGCTATGCATTCCAGTAACAGATGGCTAACATGCAGCCACATGATAGGCTCAATAAGGTTCCAAATAAACCAGAAAAAACACAAAAAACCTTAAAAAAATAAATCTATAATTGCCTCGAACAGTCCTCGATAGGCTAAATCCATGAGTCAAATCATTTACGTCATCATATTTTTATCAAAACTCAACCAAGAAACAGAAATCAACCTCTATTCAATCCCAGAGGCCTTTGAACATGGCATTATATGTTGCAGGTAACTATACATGCAATGAGGATAATGATCAGCTTATTTATATTAGGTCTACCAGCCGTGTAGGATCAGGTGGTACAGGGACAAATTCTCAGTCACTACAAAAATAGAGGGTTTTAGCGGCAGCTCTCCGATATGTTTCAATTTTGTTATTTATTGCTGTAGATGTTAATTTTGTTTTTAAAAATTTTGTTCTTTTACAAAAAAGATAAAAAAAAATAATAAATAAATAAATAAAAATCACAAAACGAGTTAGTCTCTCATTATTATATATATGCGTTTTTTGTGATATTTTAACTAATGTTGAATTGGAGTTTTGTGATTAAGAGGTCAATTGGATAGAAGAGTTTCTCAAATAGGTCAGCTGCACCTTCCTTATAGATTACTATTATTTTCATAAAGAACAAATAGATAGTTGGCAGTTATTTAATTAACTGCATTTATCAGCTCGCAAGTTCCAGCACCCCACTGGTTTGCGAGAAAATTTATAACTCTCAATTGGAAGCCATAATCAGTGTGCTTCTAGTGAGGTTTGAATCTAGACTTAATGAACTAAATTTAATATTATCGGTCATTAATTGCAAACCAGTGTTCGGGTGCCAAATGGCAGCCAAATTGATGGCTGTCCCAACCATCTTGGCCACGGGCACTGTCCCAAGAGACCTTTATATTATGACATCTTCAATGATATATTTCATAAATTACCCACTCAATGCAAAAAATCTCAACATCACCAAACATAAGAATCTGCTGAAAATAGCACTAAAGATTTAATTAAGGTAAATTAATTAAAAGATTATGAAAGAAGCAAGACTAGCAATGATTTAACTTTAGGAGTACAGAGTATATTTTTTTACAAATATTTTTTTAAGGTAATTTAAGAGAAGGAAAATTGCAGCAATCTAAATCCTTATCAAGGGGACATTGTTTGGCAGGTAAGCACAGGCCACAGCTACACCATTTCCCAGCTTAATGGGGTACCCAACGTCTTTGAGTATCATCTCCACACCACACAGACAACCCAACAATTGCAGCTACAAAAGGTCTAGAAATTAAATCGATTAAATCATAATTAGTTAGCCTGCACCCATAAATAAACGACCTTATTTTGTCAAAGAGAACAGATTTTCATGCTAAAATGGTATAAAAGAAGACGGCATATGTGACAGCCCGGATTTCGGCACCTCGAAACCCGTGTCATCAGCACGATCCTTCATACCGTGCCCTATGGATACGTACGGAATATTAGCATAGCAAGCAAAAATAAAGAGAAAGAAATGCATAAGAACTGATACTGAAATAAATCTCCAATTCTATACATATATACTTCAAAATCTATAATTCAAAAGATGGTTCTAAACTCATGCCTTTGCATGAGTAAAAGAACTCACCCGAACCATCAGTGACATCACTTAGTCACCCAAGATGGTTCGCCAAAAGAATATATCTATTTAATTACATTGTTTCTCAAAATAAAGGCTTGACATACCAAGCTGCATAATATGCTCTCAAAACTCTCTCTATCAAAGTATACAGCTGAGTCTCCTAGAAGAAGTCCTCGGGAGGAGGCTCTAACTCGTCTCTGGGCACGTAATCCAAATCCCCTGGATCAGCGTCTCCCGAAGCCTCTACGGCTGCAAGCAAAAGACCTGCGATGTATAGTCTAAAGGGTGAGCTACATCCTAGCTCAATAGGGAACAACACAATGAACATATAAGTCAAATCCTCACATATATTCCATGATATTCTTAGCATGATGCATTTATGAACTTACTGGGAAACAATTTAAATGATTACAATATACATTGAAGCTTACTGGTGGTTTATATGTTGTATTTATTATCAACTGTTCATGAATTACACTGAATAGGCCTAAATAAACTTAAATCTTCAACTTAAGTAATCCCCGAGCAATATAGCATCGAGCCCCGATGGAATACCCTCCATCCTCGTCTAAATAGACAGTTGTTATAAATATATCACTTTGAGTACTATCCAGATCCCTTTCTCATAGGCGACGGGGATTAATCTCATCTCAACATCCTTGGGATGTGCTACTGTGTACGGATAGACCGCATCGTACTGCATTGGTCATTGTCAGATCGTCACTTGATACCCCCGCCGAAGTCGCCGTGGGTATCTCGCCACGTCGATGGGGTATTCTGTTCAAACCTTAGATAACAAAAATATTAGGTGCTTTACATAACTATTCACCGCATAAATGTGCTACTTTATATCAATTAGGCCTTATCAGTCTTTGTTCAATCTTACTTTACAATCTCACTTACATCCTTGGGATGTTTAAATTACTCGCATCACACTGATGCCTTTATCACTTTCTCATCCCCTGGGGATGTCTCATTTTCATATGCTTACTTGGTGTCACACACACACACATATTGAGAGGATTATATGATTCATTTTATTTCTATATCACTACATACATGCTATTGAAATCAAAGTACATGTTCAAGGTGTTCCCTACCTCAAGTGTCTGTCTGTCCAACCATCAAGGTCTCACACGGCTCCTCATGCTTTCCTTAGCTCGTACCACCTATGGTACATCATAACATATGCACAACATCAATAAGAATGTAATAGAGAAGGTCCAAGACCCTCCATGAACCTCACTGTTCAACTAAGAATTCAACTAAAACAGCCAAAATCGATTAATCGATTTCCAAAATCGATTAATCGAAATCCTAAATCGATTAATCGATTCCTAAATAGATTAATCGAAATCCCAAATCGATTAATCGAAAGTCCACAATCGATTAATCGATTAATCAAAAACCACAATCGATTAATCGGTTTTCTCAAGCCTTATTTCTCCAGCCACTGGAGGTACCCAGTCGATTAGTCGATTTCTAAATCGATTAATCGAATTTCAAAATCGATTAATCGATTTCAAGATCGATTAATCGAACACGAACATTTTTACTTTTTCAACTTTCAGACCAAAATCGATTAATCGATTCTCCAAATCGATTAATCGATTTGGCCAGAACTCAGCCCCTTTTCGGGCTGCTCTTTTATATCTTTTTCTTTCTATTTTTCTTTTTTTTCTATCATTTTAATTTGATAATTTAACCCATCTATTGACTGAATTTAATCATCAAAACTCATGCATTTAAATCTAACAAAACTTACCTCAAATCAATTTCTTAAGAATGGATTGATTGGTTTAAATGGCTAGGGTTCCAGCTTTTGCTCCAATGATTCCAATCACGTTAAATCCGGCATTTATTGCTTGATCCCGTCTTAAATTTGCAACGTGCCTCAACCTCCTTAGCATTCACCATTCTCTACTCTCTCTCTCTCTCTTCTTAACTTCTCTAACCAACCAATAAGAGAAATAACTTCTCTTAGGTATTAAAAACCCTTATAACCCTCTTACTTTGGTGTTGAGCACATACACCAGAGATATGTGTACATGACCCCTAACTAACCTCTAACTCCATGCTTAGGTCACGTTTACATCACAAAACACTTTCTTTCTCAAGTCAACTGTTTGACCATCACTTGGTCAAACAGCGACCAATCGGACACGGATCTCGAAGTCATTGTTCATTGCTCAATTTTAATTATAACATATGGTGCATAATAGAGGTCATGTGTGGCTGTTCGATCCCTGATAAGCCTTAATAATTTTGTGATTTAGATGTCTTAACACAGAGAAGTAGAAAACTAATTTCAATAAACAAATTAAGTGAAGCACAACAACTGATGGTAGACAAAGTCATGTCAGTGGATCTTAATTTAATCTACAAATTATGGTTAGAATTGCATTATCTTCTAGCAATTTGGATATATTTATCTCTTAGTAATTAGAAGTGCAGATAACCCAATAATGAGAACAGAGAAGGTAAATAACCAGGAGGAGCCAGATGAGAAGAAATCAACTGTACCTCATTAAGGTTGCCAAGATGCCCTATTCGGAACACCTTTCCAACTACTTTGTTCAAACCCAAACCTAATCTTAAATTGTATCTCTTCCATCCCCTCCTAATAATTTCTGAGCTGTCAATATAAGGTGGCATGAGTGCTGCAGTTACTGTGTCACTAAACCATTCCTCCTTTTGGGTACAATTCGTAAGCTGCCACGCCTCAATAGCAAGTTTGCAGGTTAAATTTTGTAAGAAAATTATCTATATTGATCAAGTAAATTTGGTAAGCGGCTTAATTTGTTAAAATTCCTGCTCCAAAAATACACTAATTTATTATTCTACTAAGTAATTTATGTACGTACCAAGTATTTTCCTCACTATTGCCAAATATTAGTGACACCAGTTGCCGTTTCATTATGAACAATGCAAACAGCCTTTATGGTGTGTGCGCTGTCTGCTGCAAGCTTTGCCGCAAAGATATCGAGATTGGCACCTTGGCCCCACTCACTTTCCACAACATCCACATTAAATTTGAGGTGTTGTTGTTGATCAATCCACAGAAGGGTGAATTGCCCAATTAGAAAAGAAATGGTTCAATCACCGGAGATAAACTGTTTGTAAGGGCACTTTCCCATCCACCAGTCTCTGGGTCAATAAAAGGACATTGACATAAATTCTACTGCAAGCAACAGAAAAGACAATGGAAGAGAAGAGAACCAAGCAAAATATATAAGAATTACTATAAAGTACCCACCCGAGTGCCAAAGGCAGCACTCAGGAAAATCACAAACTGATAGCCTTGGTAAATGCACTGATAAAATTTAGAGCACCAAATCGGTAAAAGAGTCAAAAAGTTAACTTTCACTGATTTTCCTGTCATAAATAGCAGTGCATTTCCTGAGGCTTGACCATTTGAACAAAAGGAAATTGACTTGAGTGCCACTGCTGGCTCTCAGGTCAGGTATCTAATACCTGCTCAACGTATAATCATAACAGAAACAGGCAATACTTATGGAACTAGATATACAATAAAATCTTCGTCCCATATACTTAGGCAACATTAGTGATAAATGAGTGTATGCAACTTTTTCCTACTTACTTCCATTAGGGCATCACCTAGGATTTGAGTTGATAGGAGAACTTTTACGACAAAAGAAAAAGAGAAAAATGTCTGAATTTTCACATGAATGGAATGCAAAAGGAATTTATTATATGTTACATTAATAGTACATGGTTTAAAATATCACTCCAAATTATAAATCTTCCACAATGCATATCGTGTTTCAGGCATAACCAAGATGTGTCGTAGATACCATTATATTGGGCGATTTCACTATGATACTCTTTTTGTGACCCTATAAGTGGCCATTTTCCTGGTTTACCATTTCAGAACTTGAACCCGAGACGTAGTACTGATTCTGATACTATTTCTTAAGGACCTAAACAATACATCAAAACCACTCTTGAACCTATATGACCCGTTGACATAATATGAAATGACACGGTGAACAAAATCTGGCAATGTCAGGCCAGTATGAAGTGCTACGAACAAAAGTCGTACTGAGTCTACTAGTATCGACCTTGTTAACTTGGCCAAACCATACAAAATTACAAATGTGATACTCCTTGGAATTTGAATTACAACTAAAAGTGAATCAAATAATCTCAAAATGCCAATATGAATAATTAAATAATGAGATCCATCATAACCAAGTGGTGTAAAGAGAGAAGATCTCTAAATGGTACCTGTGGTGGGAATCAGAAACGGGGTTCCGGTGGTCATCTTAAAGATCTGCTTAATGTCCTCCAAAAGAGTTTTTGTCATTGGGGGAACAGCCGGAGATCGGTAATCCTCATTGTTGCGGGTCATGGTGCGGATCACCGGCTCCGGAATGTTCACAGGCCCTAGAACAAACAGATGGTTCCTTCCCGGTCCATTTACGTAATCCATCTTTATCTTCACAACACCACACCTATAACAACACACAAAATGAATCAAACCCAATTTTAATTATACTCATTTCAACACTGTAATGTGATCTCTATATTGAATTGTACACAGGTTCTTATTTTGCATTGATTTCAGTAATTGAACAGTAAACATGAAAATGTAGTTGGAGGAGATGGAAAATGGAAATAAATGTGTATCAAAGAATTAAGAATTGAGGCTGTCGATTGGTGATAGTGGAGATTGTGTTTTGTGTGGTTTTTAAATTAGTAACTGTGTACTGATATTGTGTAGTGAGAAGTACACAGTTGCTAATTTAAAAATAACTCTCGAAACCCTAAAAATCAGGGGGGACCGTTTGGTCTGTTTGATCAAGAAGCATCCCTTCCTCTTCATCCTCGATCTGATCTCCGATGTCTCATCAACTGTTTCCGACATTCCCAATCAGGGAATAAAGCCATACATACCTTTTCAACGGCCAATTTCTCAGCCCTAAAGTAGGAGATGAAACATGCTTAGAAAAAGATATTCTAAAAAAGGATTGATAGCTAGTTCATTTCACGTATTGCTTCTTTTTTTAAAAGTCTAAAAAAAGATACGAAAGTACAGAGTTCTAATTTTTTTCTTCTCAATTTTCTCCAAATACAAAAAAAAATAAAAATAGAACCCATCGGGGAAGCAATTAATAATAGGGGTGCCAATAGATTTACTCAAGGAGGGATGGTTTCCTTTTGTAGATGGTGCCATATTCAGCAAAGCAAAAGAGTTACTGATGGAATTTTTTGACTTGGGGATATGTAGTACCAGCTGATTACAAACTCTAATTTTGATTATTAAGACAAATGACCAATTAAATCTTGAACCCATAAGTGACTACCTTGACAGTGCTACTCACATACACCCAACACTATTAACTGTTAAGCCAATTGTTTATGTTATAAATGCACCAGGCAAGTAGGATCTTTTTATAAGCTTCACCAGGTTCCAAAGATTTGTAACCTCTACCATCATAGTAACACTCAAAACAACTTCATTGTCATCTGCTATTGAGACTATGATCATAGCAGATGTGCTTTGTCATATTAATTTTGTTTGGAGATCGAGAATAACATGTAACTATTTTATTACTCTCTACACAGAACTTATGTGTAAACTAAATATTGTTTCTCATAATGTACACAAAATTTGGTTTATAAACCACTTGCATCTGCTCCTCAAGAACATATATTGTTTTGATTTTGGTCTGGACTTTACTGTTTCTTGGATAGATCAGTTTGTTTTTCGCAATGTAGCTTTTCTTTTTAGAATTTATTCGAATCTTCCTTTGGAGAGACATTTTTACAAAGCTTCTCAATTGTTTCTCACAATTTTGATGTGCTTTAGGCTATGAAGTTGGTATCCGAAGGAACGTCGGTGAAAAGAAAAGCCATATATGCACTTGCACTTAGGGTATTTGGAAAGCAACCTTAGACTCAGGAATCTTCAAGTTAGACTAATATACCTGTTAGCAAGTAAAGGTGAGTACCTATCTACTAGAGGCTTTTACTTTAGCTATACTTCTTTTGTCTTCTTATGAGAGCATGAATGGGGAAGGATGATTTTTTACCTTTGGATTCTCAAATACACAATTATATAAAGCATCTGGGTTTTATGCAAAGATCAATCTATTAAACTAAGAGATACCAAACTAACTAATTATAACACTAGGCATGTCTACTTTTCTGGAGATCTCTCTGTTTCTCCAGTATATAGTCTCATTAAACTCAACTCTCCGAGTTTGCTAGGAAATTTTCTGATTGGCTTGCTTCCTTTCAACCTTTTTCAATAGTTCTGAAGTTTTCTATCAAGAACGTCTACAAACTATATTAGTAAAAAGCCAATTTTACATATCATATACCTATCAAGTGCTGTTCAGAAGACTGCATCACAATTTTCAATTTTGGAAATCAAATATTTGATGGAATATAAAGAACAGAAAACGCAACTTGAGAAAAATGATTCCTACAAAAGCGAGAATCCGGAAGCAAGTTTTAATTGCTGCTGGATTCTTGCCCAGTTTAGTATTTTTTAGCATTTTAAGGAATTTGATGGGCGAGAAACCTGGCATTGCCAAATGGTAATTTTGATTTTTGACTGTGTTTCTGCTTTCTGCATCCAAAAGCCGGATTCGGCACTGCAACACAATACCAAACAGGACCTGAAATCCATAAAAGAAATTGCATTTATGTTTAGTATATTAACCAGAGGCTTAGATACCAAAGTGCTTG
The DNA here is from genome assembly GCA_021018995.1 of Chloranthus sessilifolius. Classification (NCBI taxonomy): domain Eukaryota; kingdom Viridiplantae; phylum Streptophyta; class Magnoliopsida; order Chloranthales; family Chloranthaceae; genus Chloranthus; species Chloranthus sessilifolius. The sequence goes on from CM037592.1 coordinate 122,135,464, forward strand.
AGAAGATAAAAGATAAATTTTCACTCCAGGTGTTCTAAATGAGGATTTTTTTTAGAATCAGTACATAGTTTTCATAAATATTGAACTATAAAATAGCCATATAAACTGAGAATAATATGCGAAAAATTAAAAAGAAAAATTCAGATCAGTGAGGTTTTTGCATTTAAAAGCAATAATACTAATATATTTATAAAAATAAGAACAAGAGATAGCAGTAAAACAATGTATACGAACGGTGATGCTCTGAGATGATCCAGATATGTTTGAACAATCGCTTATCAAAGTCTGCAAATCCTCGCCTCTGTAAATTTTGATTGAAGATCTGAATATACACGAATGGTGGAGAGATTAGGGTTTGGTGATTGTAATTGGGAAATGGTGAGAGCAGAACAGCGAGAGGCGATCACAGATGTCGCGAGGGGGGAGCCGCGAGAAGAGGTTAGGGTTTGGTGATTGGAATTGGGGAATGACGAGAGGCGATCACAGGGCTAGGGCTCCAAAACTCGATTTCCATCGACCAAATGGTGAAACGACGTCTCTAAAACTCGATATCGATCAAAAGAAAACCTTCAACGCCGATCTTTGCTTCAATGGTGCCGTCTCCAATCTTCAACACCGATCTCTGCTTCAATGGCGTTGTCTCCAACCTTCAACACAAATCTCTTATGAGATTTTGCAATTGAATCTCTAGCTAGGGTTTGGAAGAGGGAGATGGAGGCTAGGGTTTCGAACAAGGATCAAAATATCGGTAAACCGATACGTATCGTCCTGACTTCCAGGACGATGCGTATCGGGTATCGGCGATACATTGAATGTATCGGTTTGATACATTGAATTTTTTTTATTTTTATTTTTTAAATCCCAAAAAATACTTTAAAAATTAAGAAAAATAAATTTAATGATTTTATATTTTTTTTTACTTTTTTTAAAATTTATTTAGCTTATTCGTGAGAAAAAAAAAATTATTATTATTATTTTCCGATTGTCTCCACAATCGATGGCGATTGTCTACATAGTTGCCAACGATTGTGTAGACAATTGAAAAAATATATATATTTTCTGATTGTCTATACGATTGTCTACACAATCGATGGTGATTGTCTACACAGTCGCCATCGATTGTGTAGATAATCGAAATTTTTTTTTCCCGATTGTCTACACAATCGAAATATATATATATATATATATATATATATATATATATATATATATATATATACATATTATCGGACGATACATTGAAATTAGAATTATCGTCCGCTAATTTCAATGTATCGTCCGTATCTTCAATGTATCATCCGTATCGTCCGATACGGGCGATACATTGCCCGTATCGGACAATAAGTACATTATTTTTAAGGGGGTACGATAAGTACATTATTTTTAAGGGGGACGATAAGTACATTATTTGTATCGTACCGCCCATGTCCAAAATCGATACGTATCGGATGATACGTATCAGTATCGGACGATTTTTTGACCCATAGTTTCGAAGAGAGATGAGTGAGAGGTAGATGGAGCGAGAGAAAGGGGAGACGGCAGTTTTGTTAGCAAGATAAAGAGAGGAGTTGCAAGATAACTAGAGAAGTAAGGTCCCCGATAGTTTTTAACGTGACGAGAGGATGGAGTGCACGTGATATGAGAGTTAAGGAATTAAACCACTATCTTAACATAATAAACAATCGATTTTGGCAGTGGATTATTATGCTAATGCTTGGGCAGTGAATATTACAAAAGTGATTTTCTTATCATTTTGAATATATAAGCTATAATCAAAGAAGTATTAGCCCAGTTGGTAACCTCCCTCCATTGTGAGGAAGGAGGTCATGGGTTCGATACTTGTCCTCCACGCTGTTTCCCACCCTTGTCTTTACAAGGTGTGGGTTGGATTCTGTTAGTTAACCCTCCCTCACGCTGCTCCCCAATTATCATATGTCTATGTGTGCTTGCTCCTCGATTAAGTTAAATCAAACAAAAATATTTATAAAGGCAAGTATAGTTTGTTTTTTTCGTAGGATAACTAGCCACCAGCCTTAACCTTAATTGTCGGCAATCGCTTCAATTGTTGTATCTTCACTCCGATGCTTTTGTTGAGTTACAGATCGCTATTTCGGACCCTTCAGAAACATCTAGAATAATATTTTATTGTAAATTGCTACCTTAAAGTTTTGACGTAATTTCATAGTATCCAAATGTAACCATAAGCCATCGGTTGACTATGTTGAATAGGTTTGACTAATTTGACCATTTCAACCCTTGTTCAGGATTAACTATTTGTATGTATAGTATTCAATCTACACAAAGTAGAGAGTTTGATCGACCTTCCTAGCTAAATATATCAATGAGATGAAATAAGTCTCTCTCTCTATTTATATATATATATTAGCAGAATGCACGTATGATGAATTGAGAGGAATCGGAGGTTGCACAGAGAAAGTTGTTAATGTGATTGAAATTAGTTTCCAATAGTTAATTTGCCGAAAAAAATAAGAAAAAAACAATCTTTATTGTTTTTCGTAAAAACATTCATCAATAATTGAGGATGGAGAAGGTTTTGGCGTAGGAGAGAAGAATGCTGTAGCCGGTGCTACGAGTAAAGGCCTAAAACATTAAATTAAAGGATTCAAAAAATAAAGTAAATATTTGAATAAAATTTAATTTAAAAATAACAAAGAGGAAATAAAATTATTGCCACAAAGAAATTATATTCTGTGAGATTTTGAATATAGGTAGCAGAAATCTCCAAAAGCGATCCGAGAATCACGTTTGATGTCCACCCACAATATGTGCCACTCGGAATTAATGATGTGCACCCATGATATGTGCTACTTGGAATTAAAATTTGATCATTTGAGGGGGGCCTGTGATAAAACTGAACATATATCTATTTTTTATTAGGGTAAAACAGGCACAATGTGCCACCTACAAATAAAATTTGTCTGTTTGATGGTAAGCCTATGATGGAATCAAATTTATCCCTTCTTTTTACTGAGTTGAAAAGGCACTAGAAAATTTTGCAAAACTTAAAAGAGTGTCATTATTTACACTCCCAAAACAGTGACCTCACCCCATTTCGTCCAGTTGGCATAAAGTGCCTTTGGATCGGCCGATGGAGCATTTTTTCGTCCTATTCTTTCACACATTTAAGGTCATACCATTCAACGTTCATTTCGTTGATCCATGCAGCACTCATGTCCCAACTCAAAAAGTGCCTCTAAACTCACATGTCAAACATCACACTCAATGTGATTTTAGAGTTATTTTTTGAGATGTGTGTCACGTCTAATAAAAAACTGACCATTCGATCTTACTCTCATGATCTCAAGATCATTAATGTGGCAGAGTGGGAGGAAAAAAAATTTCAATCATTCGATTCAAAAAGTTCAATACATGCCGATTGGAGGAGATGGATGAGCCCATTATTGGAAGGGGTGCAAATAATGGGCCTAAATTAAAAAGCAGGTAAATATTCTCTAACTTTCTATCTCTCTAAGAAAAACCTAAAAATTAAAATTTAAAAGGATACCATTATTTACCCCGTCATTTTGTGACCTCACCCCATCTCCATTTGATAAGCATTGACCTCTTTCGATGAGACGATGAAGCTCTTTAGATCAGACTATGGATATCTCTTTTCGTCACAATCTTTTATGCATTTGATATTTAGATTATGGACCATCTAATAGGCTAGTTATTTATTTCACGGGACACATAATAACTATTTTACTATATCAAAATTATCACCTTGCAAGTGTACAAAGAAATTATAGCACGTGTAAGGGTATCGATCCACAGCGAAAGCTTTTGAAAGAAATTTGTCTACATGTCTTAAAAAATAAGTTGGTTTTGGGTTTTTTAAATTAATTTGCAAGAAGTAATCAGGATTGATTTTTGAATTAATTAAAACTAAAGCTGAAAAATAGTGTAAAAGACTGATTAGAAAACAAGTCTAGATTTCCTGATCGCAGATTTGTAATCCTAGTTAATTATCTCTAATTCCTCTTAATTCTACAATTATTTTAAGGCAACAACGACAACATAAGAAAAAAATAAGATCAGTTTAAGATAACAACGACGACATAAACATCTCTAGCTATAATCTCGTTAATGAAATTGTCACGCCCTCACAGCCCCTGGCCTTGCCTATCGCGATCCATGAGTCGGGCCGCCGTGACGCCACCCCACTACTAAATCGATTATTCAAACTTATTTCAATTTCATAATTCATTTCCCGAACTCGACAAATCATGTTCCGGCTAGCCTCTTTTACCATATATTTTTTTCTAAAGTATTATGGGACATGTCTTTCACAGAAAAACCTACTTTTCTTTTTTAATAAATTGCCGAAGCGTCTTAATTTCACTTTCAATAAATTGCGGAAGCCTATTTAAATTCTTTTCCATTTATTTTTCCATTCTCGTTAACCTGATCGGTCAAATTCGATTTTCATGACTTTTAAAACTGATCCTACTTATTGTAGAATTGTAAGTAAGACAATTTAAAAAATGCTTCCAAAGATTTCAAACTTTAAAAAGTCAATATTTGCAAAAGTCCAAATACAAGGATACATCTGTATTTTTTTCAAAAGTATTGGACTAACAAAACAAAAGAAAGGAGAAAATTTTGTCAAAATCATGTGCGAACAGGTCACACGTGTGCAAGTGCTGGTAGCTCTATAGGCAAAATGAGCTCAAAACTATCAGCTCAATAAATGCTCATGGATCCCTCCCCGTCCAACTCCTCTAGCTCTGACTAGGTGGCTGCTGACTGGCCCTGAAATTTTTGGGTCATAAAAAGACCGTAAACTATAAAGCTTAATAAAGTCTTAGTTAATTATATTATAATTTTCAGTAGAAGTAATGTAAGAGAATTTCATATGTGCTAGTGTAAGTGAAGTTTCCAGCAATCGTAATACCACAAAAGTAAATATGTTTATCTAATCATGAGATAAACATTCACAGTACAACAATGAGAATAACATTCATGAAGTAAGAATTGCAATTATAACATGGAAATGATATTCTACAGATGATAATTAAGGTATTAACATGAATAAAGATTTACAAGGTACCTTAAGTTTTATGAATTTATTTAACTTTCAATTATTAAATTATTAAATCTTATTATTTATTTATTTATTATTAAAAAATTTTAATTAAGTTAGTGCAATACCAAACACCAATTATAGTCCAAAGTTTAAAATTCATTTGTCAATGTCGCACAAACAGAGGCTGACACTCTTTGTCATTTAGTAAATCAAGACAATGATCAATAACCCTGTTGGTCTAACGAGACCCAATCCTCAGCTAATATTTCAAAAACTCATCTGAATACGAGGTGCTCATACGTGCCTGTTCGCAAGAACATCGGTTAGCTATGCGAGGTTTCAAGTTCAAAACAGTATCCTGTTTTCACTTTCAAAGTTTCAAGATTCATATCAATTAATCGATATTCAAGATTTAATTTTCAATTTCAAATAACTTCTTCATTCAAGGTTCAATATTCATTTTTCAGAGTTCAAATTCGCGATTTCATGATTCATATTCAATTCAACATTCAGAAATTGATATTCAGTATTCGATGTTCCATATTCAAGATTTAATATTCAATAAACTCATATTCAAGGGTTCATATTCATAGTTCAAATTAAGTATTTCATATTCAAGATTCAATATTCAAAAATCTAATATTAAAGGGTTCATATTCAAGATTCAATATTCAAAAATTCCATATTTAAGGGTTCATATTCAAAGTTCAATATTCGGTAATTTAATTACCTTTTTCCATTCAATTTTATTCTATGTTTTTCATATTCGGGTTCCATATCCCATTCGATTCATGGTTTCGTATCAATTTTGATAACTTTGTCTTTTAAAGTTCACCAATCACTTTTCAATATACTCACAAGTATTTCAATCATCAATGTCAAACATCACACATCATTCAATCTATCATGATTCATATCTATCACTCAATTCCATCAATCAATCAATTCATAAATCAGAGTCTAAATTCTCAAATTCTAAGACTTGGTCCTAGGGAAGGATCTTGTCGGTTCACACTTATATTAAGTGTTATCTCAATTTAGAGTCTAATAGGGACTTATATATATTTTATCGTCTATAAAAGAAAATCAATCATCACTAATCACAATTTAAGGCATCGAGGTGCCTATTTTCTAATTATTCTACGAGTTTTCTTATCACCTGAGTCGAGTCAACCATTTGATTGCTCATCGGTGTATTAATGTTCTTTTATTTATTTAAGGATGATTCCCTACGTAAGTATCTCTTATGTGAGTATCCTTTATATGAGTATCCCCTCCTAGGATACTCACCTCTCTATTTTCAATTATCCGGTCTATCGGTCCAAGTTTAGGTCATATCCTTAGGTTTCGATCAATTTCTCATTTGAGCATCGTAAAGCTCATTAGAGGGCCAAGAGAGGTATTTATTTATTTATTCCGGATAAGGACATTGGGTCCACTCTTTTCTTATTAAAAACTCACCTTGAGCCTTTGGCCCAACGGGCTACGGTCTTACTCAATTATTTTGGGGATTAGGAATGAGGATGCCAGGCACTTGTCCATGCCTGGTAATTAAACTTAGTTAAATTCAAACCTATGAGTTCAAGGTTCGTGGTCATTTCCTAAGTATTTTGGATCTTTATTAGATCCAATTCTCAGTAGATAGGCTTTTTCAATGTCCGAGCCCATAAGCAGGTGCATTTATTTTTCAAGGGTTGCCTTTATCAGTTTCTTTAAAAAGGTTTGGGCTGGTCAACAACTTTAGAAATTCATCTAGTGCTCACCGGGCCATGGGCGGGGTAATCGGGTCTTTACAAATTTTACTTAAAAATTCTTAACATTTGGGGTTTTGGGCAATTGAAGGGTCCAGTCCATAGTTTAGTTGACCAAGTCAACCCAAATCAAGATTAAAAAGATCTCCACAGTGGTCACTGTGATCTGGTATTGCCCAAATGGTCACGGGTTTCAAGGAAAAAGTTATGATTTTGACTACATCCTTCAAATTGCAGATTTTTTCACCAGTGTACTGGACACTTTGCGATAAATCTTACTCCATTTTCAACTCCAATCTAATTTTCGAGTCCTACAAAAACTGAACAAAAGAGCATCAATAGCCACATTTTTCTCAGGTGGTGGCACTCAAAAATATGATCAGGTTTGATCACAATCGACATATTGCTAAGATCTGTTCTCCCTTATCAGGTTATTAGGCCAGATTTATGAGTCCTCAAAGTCAAGTTTGTAACTCTTAGTTCCAATATCGAAATCACACACTCAACGACTTTATGGAAAGCTCAAAGAGTCATCTTCAGCTTCGATTTATATTTTAGGGGTCAAAAGTCTAAGGATCATGATGGAATCAAGTCCATCCGAACAGGGGTCAGTTCTAGCTGCAGCCTGTGTGCCACTTGATACAATTTCGCTCCACGAAGTTTCAGATTTTCTAGCCATTAAATTACGTGAAATTATCGCATGACATTTCAACCAAGTCTAGGGGATAGGTTAAGATTTAACCTCAATTTATCTTAGATTTTTCTGAGGGGTCTTAGGCACAATAAATCTTAACCCTTCGGAGGCTCAGATTTCTTGTGCAACATGGCAGATTTGTTGCCTCGCACTTTGAATTTCGTAAAAGTCAAGATACGGAGAATCAGAGTCCAAATTTTTAACTGGGTATCGGGAAACCATTTATTTATCTAAATTAAATTTTCATGAATTTGTTAAATTTTATTCAAGGTCGTTTTGCTCTCTGGTCTGAGAGTGTTCTGCTATGGGCTGTAAGGCCTACAAGCTTGGGCCATCGATGAGGTCCACCAAGTGGTCCATCTCATGCCACGATTTTTCGGATTTTGACCCGGAATAACTCCAGATTAATCCTAGATCAATCTACATCTCTTGTTAAGGTCCATCCTATCGATCTAATGACACGAATCGTTGCCGTCACTATCCTATTCGTCAAGTACGACTCTAATCCTATATCAGGCAAGTTCGGGCTAGACTAGTTAGCCATCCGATCGATTTCAATTTTTCGAGTACGATTAAGTTTTTCAAAATATCATCTTATCCGAGATCGATCTTACAAAAATATCAATTTTCCAAATCATGTTTTGATCGAATTTCAAAGTCAATTCGCTAATGTCACTATGGCCTAATTTACCCAAATTTCTGGGGTTTATCGATAAGTAATCGATCACCGTTGATCACTCATGATCAACAGTGGTCATGAGTTTCCAATGGAAACTCATTAGGCCACAAGTCAATTAAAGTGATCACATCTCAAACATTATCCCATCTAAAGGTCCTAAACATTGCTACACAATAAGGCGAGCATACTTAATACTTTTGCACAAACATCTAATACCATTCAATTATTTCATGATCAAAACTCATAACTCATCACATACATTCCATAAATCAATTTCTAAACTAATCATATCAGTGAATTAAGCTAACTCACATGGTCAAGATCAAATTATTCATAATTTTTAAGCAAAATTACTAAGCATAGCAAGCGAATCTAGTAAGTTTAAGTGCATGCATTACTGGCCATTCGATCATATCATCAAAATAGAAATCAAAAATAAATTTTATGAGAAATTAAATCATAAATCCATCCAATCACAGCCATGAACATGCTCAGATTATCATTCTATTTTATGTAAAAATAGCAAAGTTACAAGACTACACTACTCATAGTCTTAAAATTCTAGCATGCATCTCTAACCATTCGATATATATATATATATATATATATATATATATATATATATATATATATATATATATATATTCATAAAAATAGTGATCAAAAGGTACTAATTCTAGAATCTAAACTATATAATCAAATCATCTTAGCCATTAGATTTCATATATACAATCTATTCTATCCAAATAAAATGAAATCCAAGTTCAAAGCATAAATTTCAAAACTTATCAAGGAAAATCGGTTTGATAAAAAATCATTCATTTTTCATCAAAATTCTTATCAAAATATAAATATTTTTCTCCATTTCGGAGATCATAAGGTCATCATGGTGGTATCCTATGGAGGAGTCATGTTAAGCCATGATGGCATATGTCAAACTCCAAATGTACCATGATCGCTCCAAAAGCAATCATAGATCATTCGATCGTAGTAAGAGTAATGTGTGATCATAAAAATCACACACATTACTTCCTCATCTCAGGCCATAACATCATAAACAAAAATCAGATTCGAAATTCCAAGAAAACTTCATCAACCCATTTTCAAATCATTTTTATGCAACCTCTAGACTATCAATGGACATAGTCTATTTTGGATCGATTTGGACCATTGGATGGCCATGCATGATCATCAAGATCACATGCATGACATCCAATGATTTTGGTCTACCAATGCTACAAAAATCTCAAACTTTTTCAAAAATCAAAGAAAAACTTCAATCAATGTCAAAATCCTACACTACCAATGGACAGTCCATTTTGATCAATTTTGGACCATTGGATGGCCTTGCATGATCACTAAGATCACATACATGGCATCCTATGATTCTAATATAACCAAACTACAAAAATTCCAAAGCTTCAAATAAAATAACTTCCAAAATTTCAAATCTATGAAAAAAATCCTTTTCTACTGGGTCTAGAAAATCAAAACAAAACTAAGATGTTACCTTGTTTCTCTTTGGTTCTCCTAACTGATTTGATCAAAGTTTTGTGGTGCAAAGAATTAGGATGGAGTTCAGCTTAAAGCATGTGGCTCAGGTGGAGGTGGGGAGTTGATTTATGGTCTTAGAAGAGAGTTTCAAGAGTAAGATATATAGGGCAAACTAGGGGGAAGAGAGACCTCTAATGGAGGAAATGAGAGAAAGAAGAAGATGAGAATGGAGAGGCCCATGCAAAATTCAAAATTTTCAAGGGGAGTTGCGGGACAAGGCTTTCAAGAGTTTGGACAAGTGTCCACACTTCACTTCCCAAGCAAGCTCTCTCTCTCTCTCTCTCTCTCTCTCTCTCTCTCTCTCTCCTCCTTGCTTCATGCGCATGGGCTAGTGGACCCCACATGGGTTCACTTCCCACCACACACTTAGTCTCATCTTGTCTTTTAATGCCCTCAAGGTCCTCAATTTATGTGAACTTATAATCTTCAAACTCATCTTGTGGTGCATGTGTAAAAGCTCATCTTTCACCTTAGATTTCTCCAAAGTTTTTCAATAGTCTTAGATGGGGTCAAAGTTTAGTCAACTTAATGAGTGGTTAGGATGTGCTAGAGATTAGTAAAATCCTATTTTAGAATTATAGAAATTAGAAAAATTAAATGCAAATGCTCTTGGGCTTTATTAGTATTTACAAGAATTGTCATTGCTCCATTCAAGACACATACACAATACTTAAAATATTAGTGCATCTAGTCTTTTAAGATTTATGGGTCTATGTTTGTCCCAAATCATTGACCATTACCATGATGGCCATCAAAATCTAAACCGTTGGTGATGATCCCTACATCAATACCAAGACTCAGTCTCAATTCAGGTCAAATCTCGAGTCAAGGTCAATCAATAGACAGTTCGGTCTTCTCATGTGATGTGAGATGTGGTGTGTGATTTACTTCATTACTAGCACACCCATGTGAATAAAAGTGGTGCCCTATGGATACCATTAGAAATGGTGTTATCCCATCAATCTACAGGTGCGTGCCCAACATTTTTGGGTGGACATGGCCTCAGGCAATCACCTGACACAGTTAGGTCTCAACAGGTATCAGTCAACTAGTTGACTGACACAGAATTCAAGGGAAAGTATTACAGAAACTAACTAAGGGAACAACGGCAATATAGTCGGGTGATGAAAGTCTAGTAATTCTAAACTTAAGGCGACAACAACAACAGAGTTTAGAATCATAGAAATCATGTAATCCTTTTAAACCTTATAGACAAGTTTTAAAACTCATATCGGTTAACCAATTATAATGCAAATTCAGAAGAATAAGAAATAACTAACTAATCATACATATCTTTGATATATCAGGTTCCCATACTTTAGAAACTTAGTCACGCATCTCTGTAATGACTTCCATTAATTGAAAAGAACTTACAGAAATCATCATGAAAACTTGAAAACTAAATTCTAAAAACTACGAGAAACTATTAAAACTATTCTTAAAATTTCTACATATGAACTATGCTATCTCTCTATCATCTTTTTTTCTAGCAAAAGTTCTTATATGAACTATGCTATCTCTCTATCATCTTTTTTTCTAGCAAAAGTTCTTATATATAGGTTTATAAGAGTCTTGATACATGCTAAAGTAAAAGATTAAAATTCTTATTACAATTTTAAAGAAAATTAGAATTCTACTAAAACTAAAACTTTCTAAAGACATGTGTCCTTCTCGAGTATTCCTTTGAATTTCACATCATCTCTTGAAATCGTGACTTTCTCTCAACTTGAAACAAGATGGAATGGTAGCCTTCCATCAATCGTAGCTTTTCTTCTCTTAGAATTGTGATTTTCGATCGCAGAAATCTCTCTCAGGTGACTACTTTTACGATCAATCGTAACTGTCAGAATTGCGATCGTAGTTTGCTTCTTTTTCAATCGTGAGCTTTCTTAGCCAAGTCACGATTAATCACGATTTCTTTTATGTAAATGTGACGACCCGACTTTTCCAATCCCTAAGGTATAGGAAAGGCTGGTTCATCAACTTATTGATTTCTCAATAAGCCGAAACAAACAGAAGCTGGCAGCATAACAAAGATCTAAAAACAGAGGCAAAGCATAGAGTAAGCAATGACAAAAGCTTTAACAAAAAATATATCACCCTGAGGAACCAGGAAGAACCACCAGTGATGGCCAATCCAACACCTAAAATAGTGGTTCCTAATAATGGTTCCTCGAGTGATATCAAAAGACAAAACAGTGGCCTAGGGCCCAATATTCAAGAATAATTCTAAACAAAAGTACCCAAAAAGATAATCTAGAAATCAAGAGAAAAACTCCTCTGCAGGCGTATCCAATTCGTCCTCAGGAATATAATCGGAGTCCTCCAGATCCTCAGATCCTAGGTCAGTCTCAACACCTGTGACGTATAGTCGAGGGTGAGCTAACAACGAAGCCCAATAGAGGAAGCATGTCTATTTGCATTTCATTATAAGTAAAGGTTTTCAAAGATAGAAATCGAATTAAATATAATTTTTAAAAGATGCCTTGCAAACTAAATCTCCAATTCTAATCATGAGGTCAAAACTAGTATAATTCATCTGATGTGTTCAAAAACTTCTGAATTAGCATGCTTCTTGTCTTAAAATTATAACTTAATTTTATCTCTCAAATTACATATAACATGAGAGCGGACTAAGTCACCGATGGGAAACCCTACTGACCATTGTCGTTCATGAACTCATTTTCTGAAGTGCAACAAACCCCTACGCTATGAGGGAAACTTATGCCAAAATAAATACCGTCAACATGATTGGTAGAATCTAGGGTTTCGTTCGTATGTGCCTCAAATCGAATGCAAATGCTAACTTATATCAAAGCTTGTATACATAACATATTTGCTGATTTTTCGGAGTTCTGATTCGAAGTTCACATTCAAAAATAGCTGAGGTTCTGAAGTTTAAATTTTTGAGTTCTTAGTCATAACAAAGTTTTCCAATTTCTTATTTGTATAAATATTTCAGAGTTCTTATTCATGCTGTGTTAGACAAATATTTAAGAAATTATGCTCTTTATCAAACAACCTATACTTATAATAGAATGCAAATCAAATGTAGGGTTCCCCTACCTCAACAAAGACAGTCTTAAAACAAGCAAAAATAGTCCTTACAAAGGACTCTCCAATTCAAAACCTACAAAGATTAACACTACCAGTGTTAATATTGGACCAAAAGTCAAACCCGAAAGCTTGCCAAGAAAAATCTGACAAAAATTTCAAAGGCATGAAACAGGACAAAATTTGACCCTCGATTTTCAATTCGATGGTCGAATTCCAAATTCGACGGTCGAATTCCAAATTCGACCCTCGAATTTCCAAAAGTTCATCAGGTCTGAAAAATTATATTTCGACCCTCGATTTTCAATTCGATGGTCGAATTCCAAATTCGACCCTCGAATTTCTCCAGGTCTGTGGCTGTTAAATTTGGATCTCTGGACTCTTTTTCTTTCTTTCAACCACAGTTTGTTTATCTAAAATAAAAACACCATTTTCTACTCTAAGCAAAACATAATTTAAATAACTCATGGAGGTTTAAAAGCTTACCTCTTGACGTTTAATCCATCGATCCCGTTACACCAAAATCACGCACCGGAACCAATCTTCAAGGTTTAATAGGCCAGAGTTTCCTGTTCAGTCCATTCAAGCCTTCCTTCACATGCACAGGTCAAAACCACACAGAAACATCCTCTCCCCTATCCTTCTCTTTCAATTACTCAAACTGATCAGAAAAGATATACCAACTATATCAACGGTTGGGATGGGGAGGGAATTTTCCAATCTCACAAGATCTAAGATCTAAAATCAAGTTGAGAGGTAAAAGTTTCTATCTTTAGATTCAACTGAGAGAGAGAGAGAGAAGTGTAACTTCTCTTCAAAGTCTCTCTCTTATAAAACAAAAATAAAAAGAACAGAATATCTAGATTTTTCTATTTGCAATCCTATCTACTTAACTAGCATTTGAATCCGGTGTTAAACACAAACACCTAAATCATAGTGTATGCCGACGCACACATGACTTCCACAAGTCACGAGAGAAAATCCTTTGGCCATTATTCTCATCAAACCCAAAGCTAACCATAAACTCAGAAATATCCCGTAATAATTTTTGGGCACGCTTACCGAGGTAAGCAAAAATAGGTCAAAATATCAGGGATATTACATTCTCCCCTTCTTAGAAATTTTCATCCTCGAAAATATAACACAACACACATCACAAAACTAAACCAAAAGGAAACATGGGTCACAGTGCGCTGGTCTCGCAGAGCACGCAAGTCAAGGGATGAAATCCATAGTAACTTGGATGTACTGTATGTGACACTCGAAGGGCCGTAGTGGATTGCATCCGTACATGGATGCCTACACCCCAAGGGTCACGTGCTGGGAAACAATCTCACCGTGACTCATGAAAACAATAAAAAATGAAAGTAAAACCAAAAGTAGAATCTAGAAGAAAAGAACACGATCCCACCATATGAAAGTACAAACAGAAATGACGATACAAGCCCACATAACAAAATTCAGAAGTACAAAAACAAAGTCAAAGATGACGTATGAGCTAGATGTAAAAACCATATATATATATATATAGATGTGACAAGGTCCATAACAAAAAAATACAAGACAAAACGAAACTAACTATCAGGTCAAAAGTCCAAAACAAAGATATAAAAGAGATAACAAAATTAGAACCACAAGGTTCTAAGATAATCCATGCAGTAATGAAATAAGTACATGCCCCATAATAGAACCAAAATATCATAACCACCCAACAACAAAACTAAAACTCCCCCGCAGCAGCTGGACCAGCCTGAACCTGGTCACCGTCCCCATCACCAGCATCATCGTCCGAACCATCCTCTCCGGCATCAAAAGGCATGTTGGGACCGACACCCGACGTGGAAGGGTGATGAACAGAGGCTCGTATGTCTGCCATGTACGTGGCATAATCTGTAGGGAAGGCATGCTGCATCAAGTAGGTGAGAGCCTCGCCATGAACGTCCAACTCCTGACGCATGGAGCTGGCATGCTGTGTGAGCTCCTGAATCTGCTGGCTCACCGCAGTCATCTGGCGCGTAAACTCTGAAAGCGTGAGTACGTCACTCTGTGGGGGCTGATCGGGTGCATGAACATCAGGGTCTGGGGTAATGTGCGTTGGATCCTCGTCCTCATCATCCTCATCGGGAACTACGACCCCCTTGGGAGCCTGAACAAGTCGATTGTAGGTCTGACCCCAATTGACTAGTTTACACAGTTTTAGACCATCCATGGACTTCGGCTCAGTAGGGGGAATCTCATAAGCTGGGCTCGCTAGATAAATCTCAATCATGACCGAAATCAAACGAGCATATGGGATGCCCTTTTTCGGTTTCTTGAATTGTTTGCCCATTTTCTCCCTAGCCTTAACAAGTCCCTTAAAAACTATTTTGGGGGCACTAAACCAACGCTCTTTAAAAGCTGCAAATAAAATCTGTTGGATGGGACTTCGACGCTCCGATTTGTGACCAAAAGGATACAGGGCTGCCTTGAATATCTTGTCCAAGATCCACATTGAGTCAGGCATGTGCGAACGAGCGATTGATTTACCCGACCCATGACGACCCTGGGTCATTTGGGCGATGACCTCATGACAGGGAACAGGTTTAGGGAAAGGAGGATCCAATCCCATAGTCTTGGAATGTGCATTAGGGCAGCGCATTGTCACGACAATGTCCTCAAGGTCAAAGGTATAATCGTGCCCGTCAATCGAGGTATATATTTTCTTCCCATCCTTACGGCGCATATGTTGATAAAATAAGCGCACCAATTGAGGATAGAAGTGGTCACTAAAGGCAGTACAGAGCGAGGTCAAACGGGCTTTTTTCAAGTAATCCGATTCCGACTGAGTGGTTGTTTGTTGATCAAATAGTTCGGGGTGAAAAACCCACTCAGTAGCGAACCCTTTAATGCTCCAAAATTCATTGGGCTGCTCTCGAATTTGAGGGGGCATAGGTTGAAGAATCGGCTGTGGGGGTGGCTGATCAGACTGTGGTGGCTGTGTAGGGCGGCTTGAAGACGCAGCCTTAGAAGCTGGACTTTTAGATGTAGGATTTCGGGTGGGGGTAGATTTTTTAGGTCCCATAAACAAAAAGACAACAAACCCTAAAAGATGTAAGAAATAAGGCACCAAAATACAAAATAATGAGGGTTTTACCTCAAGAAAAGCCTCCAAATTGGTTCCAAAGTGTGCAATCCAAGGTCCTTGCAAATCGTAGCTGAATCCCCCTTGATTTCGGCCAAAAATTTGCAAGAGAACCCAAGAAAATCCAAAAATCCGCAAGAACCCTAAGCCCGATCCTCTGTTTACAAAGCCCGAAATGCCAAACCCCAAAACAGATCCCAACTTAAGTCGATAAATTTGACCCTCGATTTGAAATTTGACGGTCAAATTTGAAATCGACCCTCGATTTTGAAATCGACCATCGATTTGAATTTTCAACCCTCGAATTTCGCGAGTGCAAAATGCCTTAGAAAAACAAATTTTTTGGAATTTGGTGCATTACTTTGGGTCCAAATTGACCTCCTTAGTGCCCATTTCACACCAACTGTGGAACCCGACTGTGCTGTCAACAAATAAAGCCAAAATTAATGTATAAATTTTTTATTTTTTTAAAGGAATAGCTAACAAAAACCCTATTTATTTAACAAGTCCATTAGGGAGTAACATTCCCGGGTTTGGTCTAAGTCCCAAAATATTCCGATTTCCATAAACTAGGGACTTTTAAGCAGGCAGAAAAATTTAATATCCAATGGATCACAAAAAAAATTGGATATATATATAAACAAGTACATCACCGAAAGGGCGAAAATATTATACAGTCTACACACAAAAATCTCGAAATCTAAGCCAAAAGGGTCGGAAATTGGTCTCGGAGCTCAGCTTCCCGTTCCCAGGTGACTTCCTCCGGTGTATGATTCCGCTATCGGATGAGAACCAAAGGAATCCTCTTCGTGCATAGGATCTGCTACTTGCGATTCAAAATCTGAACCGGGTCCTCAATCACCGTCAAACCATCTCGAAGCTCAATGGGTTGGTAATCAAACACGTGAGTCAGGTCGCGTATGTATCGACGCAGCATCGACACATGGAAGACGTTGTGCATGCTGGACAATTGCGGCGGTAGCGCCACTCGGTATGCAACCTCTCCCACTCGGCCTAATATCTCAAAAGGCCCAACGTACCGAGGATTCAGCTTCCCTCTTTTATCGAATTGCATAACGCCTTTCATAGGCAAAATTCAAACAAAAACATTCTCGCCGACTTGAAAAGCAATTGTTAGCGCCAATTTCCACGCGGAATATGTATCAAGTGATAAAATACATATTAACATATTCATGGCTACCTAAAAATCCACGTGTCTCCGTTTGAGATCGACGTAGCTCTTCTGACGACTCTGAGCTACTCGTAGTCTCTCACGAATTAATCAAACCGTCTCGGTCGTGCGCTCAACTATCTCAGGTCTGATAAGTAGCTTCTCATCCACTTCTTCCCAATTCAACAACGATCTGCACCGTTGTCCATATAAAGCCTCGAACGGAAAGCCATACCGATGCTAGCTTGGAAGCTATTGTTGTAAGGGAACTCGATCAGAGGTAAGTATTGGTCCCATGACCCGTGAAAATCCAACATGCAACCTCTCAGCATGTCCTCTATGATCTGATTCATTCACTCAGTCTGGCCATCCGTCTATGGATGAAATGTTGAACTGAAGTCGATATGAGAACCCATCCCTTCTTGAAACCGCTGCTAAAAGTGTGAAGTAAATAACGGGTCTCTGTCCGACACAATACTAGCCGGTATCCCATGCAGTCAAACAATCTCCTTAAGGTATAACTCTGCAAGTTTACTGGTTGTATACGTAGTAGTGTACGGTAGGAAATGAGCATATTTGGTTAGCCTATCTACAATGACCCAAATGGCATTGTTCTTCCTCAGTGTTTTAGGCAAACCCAGGATGAAGTCCATCGAAATGGCTTCCATTTCCACTCTGGTATAGGTAAAGGTTGTAATAAGCTCGTAGGATTCTGATGATCAACCTTAACCTGCTGACAAACCAAGCATTGCGATACATACTCAGCAACGTCACATTTCAAACCTCGCCACCAGAAGCTCTTCATCAAATCCGGATACATCTTGGTGCTACCAGGATGTATGGCATACATGGATTTGTGAGCCTCTTCCAGAATGGTGTCTCGAAGCTCAGTACTCGATGGTACGCATACTCGGTCGTGAAACAACAAGGTCCCATCTGCCCGGATAGAGAAATCTTTCTTGCTTCCACTCTCCACATCTCGTCTGATCGCCATCAGTTCATCATCGATCATCTGAAGCTTCCTGATATTCTCGAAAAGCATAGGGCGCAGTACAAGTGTAGCCATAAATGCTCCCGAGCCTTTCACATCGAACCGTGAGCTGCCTAAGGCCATATCTTCCAAAAGCTTCCATCTCTGTATTCGGTTGACAAGATGTGACAACTGTGCTGAAGACTTCCTACTAAGAGCATTAGCAACGACCCCGTCTTTCCCGGATGGTACTGAATCGAGCAATCATAGTCCTTCAAGAACTCCATCCATTGTCACTGCCTCATATTCAAGTCCTTTTGAGTGAATAGGTACTTGAGACTCTTGTGATCGGTGAATATATCGAATATCTCACCGTAGAGGTAATGTCTCCAGATCTTCAAGGTAAATATAATTGCTGCTAACTCGAGATCATGAATTGGATAGTTTCTTTCATGGTCCTTTCGCTACCTAGAACCATATGCAATGACCCGGTCGTGTTGATTAAGCACACAGCCTAATAAGCCATAAGAAGCATCGCTATACACTGCGAAGCCTCCACTACCGGAAGGTATAGCAAGTACTGGTACTGTGACAGCCCGGATTTTGGCACCCCAAAACCCGTGCCATCAGCACGATCATATTGACCGTGCCCCTTAGCTAAGCACGGAACATTGGCATATCAAGCATAAAATGAAATAATAAATGAAGCTGCGGAATTTAAATCTATATTAAAGCAATTCTCCAAAAGACAGTTCTACCCTCATGCCTCTGCATGAATGGAGAACCGATCCGAACCATCGATGATATCAATCATCACGGATGGTTCGCCCCAAAAGAATAATCCCAAACTCAATATATACATGGTTTAACCAAAACAAGGCTTGACATACCAAGCCGTACCAATCTCTCTCAAAAGCCCTCAAAGCGGCACAACGGAGTCCTCTAGAAGAAGTCCTCAGGAGGTGGCTCCAACTCGTCTCCGGCCGCAAGGTCCGACTCACCAGGGTCAGCGTCTCCTGAAGCCTCGGCCGCTGCTAGTAGTGGACCTGCGACGTATAGTCTATAGGGTGAGCTACATCCTAGCTCAATAGGGAACAAAACACAATTGAATATATAAATTATTACTCACATATATTCCATGATATGCCATGCATGATGTGTTTATGCAGTTATTGATGAAAACAGTTAAAAAATATTGCATTTTTACTGGTAATTACTTATGTTTTCATTTATTCATGAATGATGCTGAAAAGGCCTAAAGCAAAACTTAAACTTTCAACTTAAGTAATCCCCGAGCAATATAGCATTGAGCCCCGATGAGATACCCATCATCGTCATCTATATAGACACTTTTAACGTATTCCCTGGGAATACAATATAGTACCCAAGCCCCTTTCCCCTGGGGATTGGTGGCGGGGTTTCACTTGTCTCAAATCAGCCAGACGTATTGGGTCACGGATATCCTGCCGTGTCAGTCGTGGATATCCCGCCACGTCGGTGGGGTACCCTATCAAACCTCAAATAACAAAAATATCGGTGCCTTACATATAGTTATTTACCGTGTAAGTGTGCTATCTTATATCAGTTAGGCCCTATCAAACATGATTCAATCTTGGGTACATCCCTGGGATGTATCCATTCACTTGCATCACACCTGATGCTCTTATCTCTTTACTTCTTCATCCCCTGGGGATGGCTCATTATAATTACTCTTATGGATGTCACACACACACACACTTTTTACAATTCTTAAGCAATAAAATATTTTGAATTTGAATTCTATATCACTACATACATGCTCTTGTAAAATAAGGTACATGTTCAAGGTGTTCCCTACCTCAAGTCTTTGTTTGATCAACGCATCAAGGTCTCACGTGGCTCCTTGTGCACTAGCTCACACGTACCACCTATGGTACCACATAACAGGTGAAACACATCACTAAAGATGTAATAAAGAAGGTCCAAGACCCTCCAAGAATTTTAAAGTCAAACTCAAAAGTCAACATAAATTAGCTCAGTCGATTAATCGAACTCCAAAATCGATTAATCGAATATGATTCGATTAATCGATTTCCAAAATCGATTAATCGAAAGTCAATATCGATTAATCGATTCTCAAATCGATTAATCGAGATTCCCATTCGATTAATCGAAACCCAATTCGATTAATCGAATTTCCCTACCTATCATGTTGATTCTCAATTCTAGTGATCAAATTTCCAAAATCGATTAATCGAAATTTGAAATCGATTAATCGAAATCCCATTTCGATTAGTCGATTTTCCCCAAGTCTTTTCCTCCAGCCTCTGGGGTCCACTGGAGGTCCACAGTCGATTAATCGATACCCAAATCGATTAATCGAAATCCAAAGTCGATTAATCGAAACTCAGTTCGATTAATCGAACTCGGGTTTCTTGACTTTTCAACTTCTTGGCGAATTTCGATTAATCGAAATTGCCAGATTCAGCCCCCTTTCTGGCTGTTCTTCCCAATCTTTTCCCTTACTTTTTCCTTCCATTTTTCTAAACCTTTGTTCTACATTTCACAATATTTCTAGCCACTATTCACCCTTCTAATCCATGCATTTAAACTACAAAAATCTTACCTTCAATAGATCTCAAATTGATTTCGATCGAGTGGTTGGAAAGGCTAGGATTCCAGCCCTTGCTTGAACGGATTTCTCGCGTTGAATCGGTCTCTTTAATGCTTGAATCCCCCCTCCAATCACCCAATAACTCTTGTTTAATCTCTTTTCTCCTCTCTCTCTCTCTCTTCTTTACTCCTCTCTCAACAATCAAATAGTGATTTTAGGGTTATTAAACCCTTTTATCTCTTTCCTCACTTGTGTGTTGAGCACATACACCGCGATAGGTGTATGCGACTTCACATTCACATCATACACCATGCAGTCAGTCAAACTTTCACATCTCATCCACTCATCACACTCTATGCTAACCATTGAACTTCTATTTGGTCAAACCTATGACCGCTCGGGCACGGATCCCGAGGTCATAGTTTTGTGTGATTTTTCGGGCTATTATATCCTCCCCACCTTGGGAATTTTCGTCCTCGAAAATAACCCAAGGTTCGTCGGTCTGGGTCTCTCCCCCCCCCCACACTCTCAGGTGAGGTGGTCTAGTTGACTCAGACGTATTTAGGTATTCACAATCACCAACATGGAATTCAAATTTTTTGACGAATTAAATGATTAACACAAAAAATTGGATTTCTATTAATATCTGAAATATTTACAAGGGGCCAATAAGTTGGCATACAAAAATATACATGTACAGAACCATGACTCATTCAAAATAAAGATAAGACTCATGCGGTCCGGTCGGGTGCTCTGCTGGTGGGTCTCTGGAGCTGTGTGTGGTGTGGTGGAGGCTGTCTTTGTGGGTAGTCAGTGTGGTGAGGTCATGTGTCTCGGTCGGCGGAGCGGAGGTAGATGTGGAAGGAGCCGCGTCTGTAGTGGCTGTGGTAGGAAGGAAGACGGGTCCTCGGTGGAAGGTCAGGCGTCTGTGTCCTCCTCCCGAGCGAGGTAGTGGCTAGTCGGTGGGGTAGATGTATGAGGGTATGGAATAGAAGGAAGCCCATCCTCGGTTCATCCTTTCATTGAGGTGTGGAGGCGGCAGTGGGGTGGCGGTGTCGGTGAGAGGTGGGCTCTTTGTGAGGTGGCCCTCTCCTGAAGCTGTGGGTGTGCCCCACCCATGGGTGGGTCTTGTTGTGGTGGTGGGGGTGGGGGTGGTGCTACGGCTGCTGCTGCTGGAGCGGGACCCGGAGAAGGTCTTAAGCAGGTTGTAGCTACGGGTCCATGAAGACTTCGAAAACGTCTTCACGTGATCCGTAGCCCTCACCTCGTGAGGCGAGATGGTGTAGGAGGGATCGTTGGAGTAGCACTCCAACATGCTCGAGATGAGGCGAGCGTAGGGCATCTTCTCCTTGGGCCGGAGGTTGCCCTTCATCAACTTTCCTTTAATATATCTCATCCCCTCGAGGATGAGCATGGTGGCGTCGAACCACCGGCCACAGAAGGCCGCATACAGTGCCTGTTGCACTACATCTATCCGCTCGGTGTCGTGCCGCAACGGATAGAGATTGCACTTGATAATGGAATCAAGCATCCACATGTAGTGGGGAAGGTCGACCCTCTTTATGGAGGATCCCGACCCCTTTTTACCATTGGTCATGCGGGTCATGACCTCCTCAAAGCGGGGGTTCTCCTCGAAGGGTGGGAATAGGGTGGTCTCAGGGGTAAAGTCGAGGTAGCACTCAAGCACCTCGTGTATGTGACGACGAGTGATCATGTAGTCTCGACCCTCTATGGTGGTCTTGATCACATCGTTGGTCGGGCCGTCCACAAGCCCTTGGTAGAATAATCTCACCAATCTAGGGTAGTAAGAACCCCGGATTGGTTTGAGAAGGTTGCCGAGACCGGCGTTGTTGAGGTAGTTTCGAGCCCATTGGGTCTCGCCCGGTACATCGGGATTTGTGAATACGGTTGGGTCAATGATGTATTCGACCTCGAAGGTCTTGGCCGCCCACCACTCGTTTGGTTGCACCACGTTAGTGGGTGGTGGGGGCATTGGGGTCGATTCGCGGGAAGACTCGCGCATAGATGCACTCGTCGAACCGGAGGTGGTCTCTGATGCCAACGGTGATGGAGTCCTCACCGGCGATGGGGTAGGTGGTGGTGGCGCGGCGTTCTTACGCCGAACCGGGAGCTTAGAGGTCGCCTTCTTTGAAGACAACCTAGTCTTGGGTGGCATTTTTGGAAAATCACTAAACTAGGGTTTATCTAGTTCAATTGAAAAGGAAAGTATAAATCTAGGGTTTACCGTAGAGTTTCGATCCAAAATTGGCGATCTTGGTCCGGAATCGACGAAAGAAACCCCAAAACCCTAGCTGTCTTGACCGGTTGGAGAAGAGGAAGGAGAAAGAGGAATGGCGCCCAAGTTTGAGAATTTCGAATGGGTACCAAAACCCCAACTCCAATATATATAGACTGGCTTCGATTAATCGAAATACAGATTCGATTAATTGAGTTTCAAAATTAGGTTAAGCCGCGCAAAATCGATTAATCGATTTCCCAAATCGATCAATCGAAAGTCAAAATCGATTAATCGAAAACATTTCGATTAATCGAAATCGTATCCTTTTAAAAATTTAAGTTTTAGAGCTCACTGGCGCGAGCCAGTCGATTAATCGAAATCCATTTCGATTAATCGAAATTTCAAAATCGATTAATCGAAATTCACTTCGATTAATCGAAATCGTGCAGTAACTTCCAAAATTTTCAGGATTCTTTAAGTTATTCGATTAATCGAATTTCCACTTCGATTAATCGAATTCCACTTCGATTAATCGAAATCATTCCTCTGACTTCATATTTCTTCCAAGTCCCTTTAGTAATTCGATTAATCGAACTTCCATTTCGATTAATCAAAATCTCAAATCGATTAATCGAAACCTCCTCGATTAATCGAAATTTCATTATTTCATCCTAATTTCTTCTAACATTCCCAGTTCATTCGATTAATCGAACATGTTGTTCGATTAATCGAATACCCAATTCGATTAATCGAATTCCTAAAATCGATCAATCGATCCCAAATCGATTAATCGAAATTATAAATTGATCAATCGAAAGTGCATTCTATGTCTGTTCTAACTCTCATTCAAATTTCCAGTCACTGGCGGATGCCAGTCGACTAATCGAACAAAATCGATTAATCGAAATCCCAAATCGATTAATCAATTTGAAATTCGATTAATCGGTTTTGCTCAATTTCTGCAGATTTTCAAGTTCTTTGGTTCTTTGATTTCTTTTGGTAGTTTATGACATCAAGTGGTTCATAGTTCCATAGAAATGCACACACTTGGTCAGGTACATACAAAATCTGTTCCTTTAATCATACTTTGATCAAAACTTCCATTGAATTACAAGTATTACGGAGATTCCACAAACATGCTTGTGGTTTATATTAGATTCTCACGCCGTTGGAAACAAGGCTGGATATTGTTCTTTCACATCGGCCTCTCGTTCCCAAGTAGCCTCTTCTTTTGGATGATTGTTCTACCGAACAAGCACTAAGGGAATCACTTTAGTGCGCAGCACTTGTTCCTTTCGATCCAAGATTTCCACCGGTTCCTCTATCATGCTCATGTCCTCACACATCTCCATAGGTTGTTTTCCTAACACGTGAGATGGATTATTTACATACTTTCTGAGCATTGATATGTGGAAAATGTTATGTACCCGATCAAATAGCGGTGGTAAACCAATGCGATACGTAACTTCACCTACGCGTCCCAAAATTTCAAATGGTCCAACATAACGTGGGCTTAACTTCCCTCTCTTACCAAATCTCATTACGCCTTTCATAGGTGACACTTTCACAAACACGTGCTCACCCACTTTATAGTCGACACTAGTCCGCTTCATGTCGGCGTAACTTTTCTGTCTACTATGTGCTGACTTCAGCCTTTCTCTGATGATTCGAACGACGGTGGCGTTGTCTTCAAGTAGTTTTGGCCCTAACACAAATTTCTCACCTGTTTCCTCCCAATTGAGGGGTGATTTGCATTGTCGTCCATACAGAGCTTCATACGGTGCCATGCCAATGCTCGTTTGGAAACTGTTGTTGTATGCGAATTCGAGCAACGGTAGATACTCATCCCAGTATCCTTGCATATCTAGCATGCACGCTTTGAGCATGTCTTCTATTACTTGGTTCACTCGCTCTGTCTGCCCATCAGTTTGAGGATGGAAAGCTAAACTAAAGTCTAGTCGTGTTCCCATTCCTTCTTGAAATTTCTTCCAAAACTTGGATGTATATAGTGGATCACGATCTGAAACTATGCTGCTTGAAATCCCATGTAATCTTACAATCTCCTTCATGTATAAGTCTGCCAGTCTTCCTGCCGTATACATAGTATTGTACGACAAAAAGTGCGCTGATTTGGTCAATCGGTCCACGACGACCCAAATAGCATTGTGCTTCTTGGCAGTACGGGGCAATCCAACAATGAAATCCATCGAGATTGATTCCCATTTCCATTCTGGGATTGGTAATGGCTTCATTAGTCCCGCAGGATGTCTATGATCAATCTTCACTTGCTGACAAGTCAAACACCGTGACACGTATTCGGCCACGTCTTGCTTCAGTCCTCTCCACCAGTAGTTCTTTTTCAAATCTTGGTACATTTTGGTGCTACCAGGGTGGATAGCATAATTTGACTTATGGGCTTCATCAAGAATGGTTCGTCTTAGGTCGGCATTGTCCGGAATGCATAGACGGCCCTTAAACAATAAAGAACCATCTTCTTTAACTGAGAAGTCCAACCTGATGCCTTCACTCACGTCTTGATGAATCTTTGTTAATGTCGGATCTTTCATCTGTAGATCGTGGATATGCTCAAATATCACTGGCTTTACTGATATGTTAACCAAAAAGGATCCGGTGGCTTTTGACTCAAAGTTTGCATCATAGAATGCCAGGTCTTCCAATAATTTCCATCGGTGCATACCCAAAACCAAACAAGCTAACTGAGCTGAACCTTTCCGACTCAATGCGTCGGCTACTACATTCGCCTTGCCTGGATGGTATTGTATGGAGCAATTGTAATCCTTGAGGAATTCCATCCACCTACGCTGTCTCATGTTGAGCTCTTTCTGTGTAAACAGGTATCGGAGGCTCTTATGATCGGTGAAAATTTCAAAAGTCTCACCATACAAGTAATGTCTTCAAATCTTCAGCGCAAAAATGACTGCTGCTAGTTCCAAGTCATGAGTCGGATAATTTTTCTCGTGTTCTTTCAGCTGTCTTGATCCGTAAGCTATCACCTTCTTGTGTTGGTTGAGTACACAACCAAGGCCATTGTATGACGCATCGCTGTACACGGCGTATCCTCCACTGCCTGAAGGAATCGCTAGCACTGGAGCCGAAGTGAGTCTCGTTTTGAGTGCTTGAAAACTCTTCTCGCATGCCTCACTCCACTCAAATCTTGAATCTTTTTGTGTCAGCTTTGTGAGAAGTCCCGATATCTTTGAAAACCCCTCGACAAAACGTCGATAATAGCCTGCTAAGCCCAGAAAACTTCGGACATCGGTCACTGTCTTTGGTTGCTCCCATTTAACCACTGCTTCTATCTTTGCTGGATCTACAGTGACACCATGCTTTGAGACGACATGTCCCAAAAAGCTAACCTCTTCCAACCAAAACTCACATTTGCTGAGTTTGGCGTACAATTGGTGTTCACGTAGTGTCTGTAGAGCAATCCTCAAATGTTCTTCGTGTTCCGTCTTGGATTTGGAGTATATCAAAATATCATCAACAAACACTACGACGCAGGAGTCCAAGTGTGGTTTAAACACTCGATTCATCAGATCCATAAACGACGCCGGAGCATTCGTCAATCCAAACGGCATCACAAGGAATTCATAGTGTCCATACCGTGTCCAGAAAGCTGTCTTCTGGATGTCCTCTGCCTTGACTCGCAACTGATGATATCCAGATCTCAGGTCGATCTTGGAAAAATACTTTGCTCCTTGCAGTTGGTCGAATAGATCGTCAATTCTAGGCAAAGGGTAGCGGTTCTTCACAGTGAGTTTGTTCAATTGTCGATAGTCAATGCATAGCCGCATTGACCCATCCTTCTTGACAAACAAGACCGGTGCTCCCCATGGAGACACGCTCGGTCTAATAAACCCGTTGTCCATAAGTTCTTGCAGTTGTTCCTTTAACTCCTTTAACTCAGCAGGAGCCATTCTATAAGGCGCTTTCGAAATAGGCTCTGTTCCCGGTGCTAAGTCAATGGCGAACTCCACCTCTCTCTCTTGAGGTAATCCAGGCAATTCCTCTGGGAACACGTCGGCAAAGTCTCGCACAACTGCTATCTCAGAAATGACATTCTTTTCTTCCTTGTCCTCCTTTAAGAAAGCCAAATATCCACTGCAACCCTTTCTGATCATTTTCTCGGCCCTTATTGCTGAGATCAGTGGCACAGATGACGACCTCACTCCTTGAAACCGAAATGATCTTCTTGTGTTGGGTCTGAAAATGACTACTTTGTCCTTGCAATCGACGGTTGCACAATGCTGCGCCAACCAGTCCATGCCAAGGATCACATCAAACCCCTGCATGTCTAACAGTATCAACTTTGCTTCCAATTCATGCACCTCTAAGTCTCGAACTGCTACAATGATGGATTTGCAAGCTAACTCCGTGTCTACTAACTCTCCAGTCGGAATAGACACAGATAGGACGAAATCTAACGCCTTTGGAACAATCTTCATCTTCTTGGCGAAACGTGGAATGACGAATGAGTGGATAGACCCTGGGTCTATCAACACTCTAGCGTCATACCCAGCAAAGCATCCTTTTTCATATATAGTTAAAGTACCTATAGTATACAGACGTCCATACAATAATTTACACATCAAATTACACCCTTGATTTACATATAGATTTAGTATTGAGAAAAAATCCTATACCATTCCTAATGCATGCACCTTCTCTATCTAAAATTTTAATGAAATGGAAATTTTCTTTAATTTTTAAAAAAAATCTCACCTTGGATGACGTCATGCACATTCCCTGCTTCCTGAGCAGTGACTGCATAGGCTCTCCCCTGAACGATCGGCTTCCTTGCTTGAATGGGTCGTGGTGCTGCAACTGAAGCCATCTTTCTTTTATCCATCTCGGGGCAACCCTTGATCAAGTGGCCCACCTTGTCACATCGGAAACAACCCCTAGTTCCCGATCTGCAATCCACTGTTCTATGAGGCTTGCCACACTTTGCGCAAGTCTCCCGAGGTGCGAAAGAAACAATACGAGAACCCTGTGTGATAGTGGTGCCAGTAGACATGGCAGGGCTCTCATATCGTAGAGGTGTCCCCGACGCAAGTAATGGAAGCCTCTGTTGGTATTGTTGCTGCGCCGGCCTTCCAAAACCTCCCTAAAACTGTGGTCTCTGATTTTGGGCCGTGAACCTCGGCTTTTTGTTCACCGGTTCATAGGTCCCCGTCCTTCCTTGTTCATTTCCTCCTCGCTGCTACTCTCTCTGTCTATATCTATTTGTATTTTCCTCTTCCACAACCAATGCCTTACTCATGACCTCTTCATAGGTCCTCAGCTGAAATGGAGCTAGGCCTCCCCTAACCTCAGGCTTCAAACCTTGCTGAAACCTCTTGGATTTCATCACTTCGGTAGCGACGTAATCCGGAGCAAAATGGGCAAGTCGTAGAAACTCCACCCCATACTCTCTCACTGTCATCCTCCCTTGCACTAACTGTAGAAATTGTATTTCAAGCTGATTCCTCACCACTTCCAAAAAATATTGTTTGTTGAACTCCTCAACAAACTCCTCCCAAGTCCAAGGCAACTCTGGGGTCTCCTGAGCTCGAGTCCGTATCACGGACTTCCACCAAGGCCCAGCCTCCCCA
Organism: Chloranthus sessilifolius; assembly: GCA_021018995.1. NCBI lineage: Eukaryota > Viridiplantae > Streptophyta > Magnoliopsida > Chloranthales > Chloranthaceae > Chloranthus > Chloranthus sessilifolius. The sequence goes on from CM037592.1 coordinate 122,163,952, forward strand.
TCCAACATATAAGCTGCCCATCTCACACTCTCATCTTCCGTGCATGTCAGCACGCTAAAGACTTTCTCCATCTCCATAAGCCAGTTCTCAGCGGCCATTGAGTCTGCCTACCCAGAAAATGAAGGAGGTCTCATCCTCCTAAACTCTGTAAAGGATGAGGGCACAGGCAGCGCAGGTCCTACAGGTGGTGTAGGTGGCTGCTGTTCTCTTGATGCATGAGCTGCAAAGGATGCGGCTTGTTGTGCCATGGCAGCTGCCATAGTCTCCATAGTGTGCATCATCCTTTGTCGCTCCTCTCTATCTTCTTGTCTTTCTCTCACTCTCTCTTGTTCTCTTAGATCTTGATCCTGCCGATCTCGATCCTCTTCATCATGCTGTCTACTACTACTGCCCCCTGGGGCCTCAGTACCTCCTAAAGGCACTCTATTAGTAGGAGAGATGTAGTCATCTCCACTACGTAGACTCCTCTATTGGCCTCCCCTTGGTCGGCCTCTTCCTCTAGATGACATTTGCGGCTGCATTTGAAACTAAAGTTTCGTTAGCAGAAGCCCCTATGTTCTGACCAAAAGAACGATTGTCAGAATTGCTAAAAGAAAATAGCTCTGATACCAATTGTGACAGCCCGGATTTCGGCACCCCAAAACCCGTGCCATCAGCATGATCATCTTGACCGTGCCCCTTAGCTAAGCACGGAACATTGGCATATCAAGCATAAAATGAAATAATAAATGAAGCTGCGGAGTTTAAATCTATATTAAAGCAATTCTCCAAAAGACAGTTCTACCCTCATGCCTCTGCATGAATGGAGAACTGATCCGAACCATCGATGATATCAATCATCACGGATGGTTCGCCCCAAAAGAATAATCCCAAACTCAATATATACATGGTTTAACCAAAACAAGGCTTGACATACCAAGCCATACCAATCTCTCTCAAAAGCCCTCAAAGCGGCACAACGGAGTCCTCTAGAAGAAGTCCTCAGGAGGTGGCTCCAACTCGTCTCCGGCCGCAAGGTCCGACTCACCAGGGTCAGCGTCTCCTGAAGCCTCGGCCGCTGCTAGTAGTGGACCTGCGACGTATAGTCTATAGGGTGAGCTACATCCTAGCTCAATAGGGAACAAAACACAATTGAATATATAAATTATTACTCACATATATTCCATGATATGCCATGCATGATGTGTCTATGCAGTTATTGATGAAAACAGTTAAAAAGCATTGCATTTTTACTGGTAATTACTTATGTTTTCATTTATTCATGAATGATGCTGAAAAGGCCTAAAGCAAAACTTAAACTTTCAACTTAAGTAATCCCCGAGCAATATAGCATCGAGCCCCGATGAGATACCCATCATCGTCATCTATATAGACACTTTTAACGTATTCCCTGGGAATACAATATAGTACCCAAGCCCCTTTCCCCTAGGGATTGGTGGCGGGGTTTCACTTGTCTCAAATCAACACCCCTGGGGTGTGCTTCGTGTCTGGATAAGCCTCATCGCCTACGGTTTGCCCAGATCGATCACGGATATCCTGCCGTGTCAGTCGTGGATATCCCGCCACGTCGGTGGGGTACCCTATCAAACCTCAAATAACAAAAATATCGGTGCCTTACATATAATTATTCACCGTGTAAGTGTGCTATCTTATATCAGTTAGGCCCTATCAAACATGATTCAATCTTGGGTACATCCCTGGGATGTATCCATTCACTTGCATCACACCTGATGCCCTTATCTCTTTACTTCTTCATCCCCTGGGGATGGCTCATTATAATTACTCTTATGGATGTCACACACACACACTTTTCACAATTCTTAAGCAATAAAACATTTTGAATTTGAATTCTATATCACTACATACATGCTCTTGTAAAATAAGGTACATGTTCAAGGTGTTCCCTACCTCAAGTCTTTGTTTGATCAACGCATCAAGGTCCCACGTGGCTCCTTGTGCACTAGCTCACACGTACCACCTATCGTACCACATAACAGGTGAAACACATCACTAAAGATGTAATAAAGAAGGTCCAAGACCCTCCAAGAATTTTAAAGTCAAACTCAAAAGTTAACATAAATTAGCTCAGTCGATTAATCGAACTCCAAAATCGATTAATCGAATCTGATTCGATTAATCGATTTCCAAAATCGATTAATCGAAAGTCAATATCGATTAATCGATTCTCAAATCGATTAATCGAGATTCCCATTCGATTAATCGAAACCCAATTCGATTAATCGAATTTCCCTACCTATCATGTCGATTCTCAATTCTAGTGATCGAATTTCCAAAATCGATTAATCGAAATTTGAAATAGATTAATCGAAATCCCATTTCGATTAGTCAATTTTCCCCAAGTCTTTTCCTCCAGCCTCTGGGGTCCACTGGAGGTCCACAGTCGATTAATCGATACCCAAATCGATTAATCGAAATCCAAAGTCGATTAATCAAAACTCAGTTCGATTAATCGAACTCGGGTTTCTTGACTTTTCAACTTCTTGGCGAATTTCGATTAATCGAATCTCAATTTCGATTAATCAAAATTGCCAGATTCAGCCCCCTTTCTGGCTGTTCTTCCCAATCTTTTCCCTTACTTTTTCCTTCTATTTTTCTAAACCTTTGTTCTACATTTCACAATATTTCTAGCCACTATTCACCCTTCTAATCCATGCATTTAAACTACAAAAATCTTACCTTCAATAGATCTCAAATTGATTTCGATCGAGTGGTTGGAAAGGCTAGGGTTCCAGCCCTTGCTTGAACGGATTTCTCGCGTTGAATCGGTCTCTTTAATGCTTGAATCCCCCCTCCAATCACCCAATAACTCTTGTTTAATCTCTTTTCTCCTCTCTCTCTCTCTTCTTTACTCCTCTCTCAACAACCAAATAGTGATTTTAGGGTTATTAAACCCTTTTATCTCTTTCCTCACTTGTGTGTTGAGCACATACACCGCAATAGGTGTATGCGACTTCACATTCACATCATACACCACGCAGTCAGTCAAACTTTCACATCTCATCCACTCATCACACTCTATGCTAACCATTGAACTTCTATTTGGTCAAACCTATGACCGATCAGGCACGGATCCCGAGGTCATAGTTTTGTGTGATTTTTTAGGCTATTATAGGTACCGTAGTCAATCTATGCTTCAGCTCCTGAAAGCTCTACTCACACTACTCTATCTAATCGAACTTTACATTCTTTCTCGTAAGCTGTGTAAGCGAACCTGATATCTTTGAGAAACTATTAATAAATCTTCGATAGTACCCTGCTAGACCAAGGAAACTTCGGACCTCTGTAACTGTCGTAGGCTGTTCCCAGTTCATCACAGAATCAATCTTTGTAGGATCCACTGAGATACCCGCTTCAGAGACGACGTGGCCCAAGAAACTGACCTAATCAAGCCAAAACTCACACTTATCGAGTTTGGCATAAAGCTGATGGTCCCTGAGCGTTTGAAGAGTCATTCGTAGATGCTGCATATGCTCCTCTTTGGTTTTCGAATAGATGATCACAGATTTATCAAGATGTGGTTTGAACACTCAGTTCATCAGGTCCTTGAAAGATGCAGGTGCATTTGTCAACCCAAATGGCATCACTAAAAACTCATAGTGGCCATATCGCGTACGAAACGCAATTTTAGATATATCTTCCGTCTTGATCTTGAGCTGGTGATAGCCTGACCTCAGATCAATCTTCGAGAAGAACTTTGCACCTTGCAATTGATCAAACAAGTCATCTATCCGCGGAAGAGGATAATGATTCTTAATCGTCATCTTGTTGAGCTGGCGATAATCGATACACAGATGCATCGATCCATCCTTCTTTTTCACAAAGAGAACCAGTGCACTCCAAGGAGAAACACTCGGTCAAATGAAGCCTTTATCTAACAGCTCCTGAAGCTGTTCCTTGAGCTCCTTCAATTCCGCAGGCGCCATTCGATATGGAGCTTTAGACAATGGTTCTGTACCTGACGCTAGCTCGATCGCAAACTCAATCTCTCGATCAGGTGGTAATCTGGGTAAGTCCTCTGGCAAGACATCAGGATACTCGCAGACCACCGTGATAAGAGCCAAGTCATTCTTCTTTTCTGTAGAATCTTGCAAGTAAGCCAGATACCCGCTGCAGCCATTCCTCATCATGCGCTCGACCTTAATGACTGAAACCAACGGCGCAACCTTTGATTTAACTCCGCAGAATCGGAAGAATTTTCGCTTTGACGGTCGGAAGGTCACAATCTTCCGTAGACAGTCCATGCTCGTGTGATAGGCAGCCAACCAATCCATCCCAAGAATAACGTCGAACCCTTCCATGCTTAACGTAATCATGTCGGTCACTGTCTCGTGCTCATCAATCATCACGATGACTGACTGACATGCTGTATCTGTGCTCACCGAACTTCCCGTAGGAATCTTCATGTCTAAAATGAAAGCAAGGGGTTCGGGAGTGATACCCAACTTCTCGAAGAAAAGAGGAGTAATAAACGAGTGTGTAGACCCGGGGTCTATCAGTACTCGTGCTTCAATTTTACTCAAGCCGCCTCTACGACTCATCATAAGGGTACCTTTATTAAAAAGTTTGTTAATTATATGCAATGATTCCAATGTTGTTTAAAATTTACTTAAATGAATTTAAACTTTAAATAATAGAATCAATGCAAGAATTGACATCTCAACTTTAATGATACCTTGGATCATGTCATTTGACGTTTGGGCATCCTATGCAGTCACCGCATAAGCTCGACCTTGAACTGTAGGTCGCGTCGATTTCTGCGTAGAGACTGACGTAGTTCTTCCCTTGTCCGCCGGAGGACAATCCTTGATCATGTGACCAATCTATCCACACCTGAAGTATCCTCCAGTGTTCCGTTGGCAATCCTCCGTCTTATGTGATTTCTCACATCGTGTACATGCTAGAGTAGGAACAGGAGTAAATGCTGGTCCCCGCGATGAACCCTGAGCCACAGAAGCTCCACTCGCAGTAGTGCTCCCGGCTCTGAAAGGTCGCCCTGGTGAAGAACTCTGCGGTCTCTAATAGGAAGACGATACTGGTCCTGAAGCAACAGTCGACCTGGAATACAATGGCTTACTAGGATAGGGAGGAGGTTTAGAGAACCTCGACTTTTTATTCACCTCCTTAGACACACTCAACTGTCCCTAGCCAAACCGATTTCTATTTCCCTGCTCTCGCCTCAGGTACTGTTTCTGGATGTCATCCTCTCCAATGAGAGCCTTTTCCATGACGCCCGCATACGTCTCCATCTCCCACATCGACACCCTCTCCTGAATATTCGGCCTCAAACCTCTCTGAAATTTCTGAGCCCTCATCAGCTCAGTGGCCACGTGTAAGGATGAAAATCGGGCAAGTCTATCAAACTCTGCGCCATACTTGTGCACCAACATCTCGTTCTGCTCCAGTCTTATAAGCTGGACTTCCCACTGGCTACGCACGATCTTCGGAAAATACTAATTGTTGAACATCTCCACGAACTCTACCCAAGTCCATGGAGTATTGGGGTAGTCCTGCTCCCGCATCCTGGAGACAAATTTCCACCACGAACTAGCCTCACCCAAAAGTTTGAAGGATGCCCAATGTACCTTCTCAACATCTGTACACTGTAACACCTCAAAAATCATTTCCATCTCATCAAGCCATGCTTCGACTTCCATTGGATCTGTCTGCCCTGAGAATGTAGGAGGTCTCATCCTCCTGAACTTGACGAATCCCCCTGGCTGATGTCTGGCTGCCAGCATCTCAGTCTGTCGATCTATGACCGCAGTCTGTTGAGCCATGTTGTTGGCCAAGGCCGCCAATACCTGGTCAACATTTCCTCCTCCGCCTCTACCAGTTCCCAACGGATCAGCGTTAGGACCGGTAGCCACTCTGTCTATCCCTCTCGAGGTATCTACGCCCTCATCAATTTCCTCAAGATGAGCCATGCGAGGTCCTTCTCTACCTCGGCTTCTGCCTCTGAACCGCGGAGGCATGCTGATCTGTCATTGTTGAAAAACAATAACAATAGATCAGTATTGATTGTTAAGACAATCTAACCCTTAGTCCTAAGACTCTGAACCTAGAGCCTCGCTATGATACCAACTGTGACGAACCGACTTTTCCAATCCCTAAGGTATAGGAAAGGTCGGTTCATCAACTTACTGATTTCTCAATAAGCCGAAACAAACAGAAGCCGGCAGCATAACAAAGATCTAAAAACAGAAGCAAAGCATAGAGTAAGTAATGACAAAAGCTTTAACAAAAAATATATCACCCTGAGGAACCAGGAAGAACCACCGGTGATGGCCAATCCAACACCTAAAATAGTGGTTCCTAATAATGGTTCCTCGAGTGATATCAAAAGATAAAATAATGGCCTAGGGCCCAATATTCAAGAATAATTCTAAACAAAAGTACCCAAAAAGATAATCTAGAAATCAAGGGAAAAACTCCTCTGCAGGCATATCCAATTCATCCTTAGGAATATAATTGGAGTCCTCCAGATCCTCAGATCCTAAGTTAGTCTCAGCACCTGTGACGTATAGTCGAAGGTAAGCTAACAACAAAGCCCAATAGAGGAAACATGTCTATTTGCATTTCATTATAAGTAAAGGTTTTCAAAGACAGAAATCGAATCAAATATGGTTTTCAAAAGATGCCTTGCAAACTAAATCTCCAGTTCTAATCATGAGGTCAAAACTAGTATAATTCATCTGATGTGTTCAAAAACTTCTGAATTAGTATGCTTTTTGTCTTAAAATTATAACTTAATTTTATCTCCCAAATTACATATAACATAAGAGCGGACTAAGTCACCGATGGGAAACCCTACTGATCATCGTCGTTCATGAACCCATTTTCTGAAGTGCAACAAGCCCCTACGCTATGAGGGAAACCTGCACCAAAATAAATACCGTCAATACGGTTGGTAGAATTTAGGGTTTCGTTCATATGTGCCTCAAATCTAATGCAAATGCTAACTTATATCAAAGCTTGTATACATAACATATTTACTGATTTTTCGGAGTTCTGATTCGAAGTCCACATTCAAAAATAGCTGAGGTTCTGAAGTTCAAATTTCTGAGTTCTTAGTCATAACAAAGTTTTCCAATTTCTTATTTGTGTCAATATTTCAGAGTTCTTATTTATGCTGTGTTAAACAAATATTTCAGAAATTGTGCTCTTTATCAAACAGCCTATACTTATAATAGAATGCAAATCAAGTGTAGGGTTCCCCTACCTCAACAAAGACAGTCCCAAAACAAGCAAAAACAGTCCTTACAAAGGACTCTCTAATTCAAAACCTACAAAGATTAACACTACCAGTGTTAATATTGGACCAAAAGTCAAACCCGAAAGCTTTCCAAGAAAAATCCGACAAAAATTTCAAAGGCCTGAAACAGGACAAAATTCGACCCTCGATTTTCAATTCGATGGTCGAATTCCAAATTCAACCCTCGAATTTCCAAAAGTTCATCAGGTCTGAAAAATCATATTTCGACCCTCGATTTTCAATTCGATGGTCGAATTCTAAATTCGACCCTCAAATTTCTCCAGGTCTGTGGCTGTTAAATTTGGATCTCCGGACTCTTTCTTTCTTTCAACCACAGTTTGTTTATCTAAAATAAAAACATCATTTTCTACTCTAAGTAAAACATAATTTAAATAACTCATGGAGGTTTAAAAGCCTACCTCTTGACGTTTAATCCATCGATCCCGTTGCACCAAAATCACGCACCGGAACCAATCTTCAAGGTTTAATAGGCCAGAGTTTCCTATTCAATCTATTCAAACCTTCTTTCACATGCACAAGTCAAAACCACACAGAAACATCCTCTCCCCTATCCTTCTCTTTCAATAACTCAAACTGATAAGAGAAGATATATCAAGCATATCAACGGTTGGGATGGGGAGGGAATTTTCCAATCTCACAAGATCTAAGATCTAAAATCAAGTTGAGAGGCAAAAGTTTCTATCTTTAGATTCAACCAAGAGAGAGAGAAGTGTAACTTCTCTTCAAAGTCTCTCTCTTATAAAACAAAAACAAAAAGAACAAAATATCTAGATTTTTCTATTTGCAATCCTATCTACTTAACTAGCATTTGTATCCGGTGTTAAACACAAACACCTAAATCATAGTGTATGCCGACGCACACATGACTTCCACAAGTCACGAGACAAAATCCTTTAGCCATTATTCTCATCAAACCCAAAGCTAATCATAAACTCAGAAATATCCTGTAATAATTTTTGAGCACGCTTACCGAGGTAAATGAAAACAGGTCAAAATATCAGGGATATTACAGTAAAATAGTACCTCATGATTGTAGGGATGTTCTTCTCTAGAAAGCCTTCTTCTGTCACGATCAATCGCGATTCTCTTCTTTTGAAATCACTCTTCACAATTAGTCAGACTCTCTTCTTTGAAGTGTTTCTTTTGCATTCGCCTAGTTCACGATCGATTGTGACCTTGTTTTCTTTGAGTCCTGATTTTCATGATTCATCGTGAATTCTGGGTATTGTTTTGCACAAATTTCTCGTTAATGCTATTTTTCCTATTAAAACTTAATATTCATTCACAAGATGCTATTAGTGTCTTTAGTGTGGACTAACAAGGCTTTGTATAGGGTATCCAATCTGTATTTTATGTGAATGATCAACACACAACCTAAAAAGTGACTCTAAAATCACATGACAAGCATCACACTCAGCATGATTCTTTAGCTACTTTTTGAGATGTGTGTCACGCCTAATAAAAAATTGATCAACTAATGTTACTCCCATGATCTCAAGATCATTCGTGTGAAAGATTGAGATGAAAAAAGGTTTCCATCGTGTGGTTTTTAGAGATGTGTGAGGCCACTCTTTGAGATGCTAATTAGAGACGAGATGTGTGAGGTCACTCTTTGCCGGGTGTAAATAATGGACCCAAATTAAAATAAAAAAGGAAAATATTCTCTTGATACCTTTAAATACGCCCGTACAGAATCTTGAAAAGCATTCACACTATAAACCGTTGACTGCTTTAAATCATATATGAAGATCATGTTTCGCTCCAATCTTTCACACATTGGATGTTGACGCCATGAACGTATCATCAGACAGTTAATTTTTTATTCGACATGACACATTTCCCAAAAATGGGGCATAGAGTCATGCGACATAGGGCCACACTTTTGAGATCTGTGCCATGTGGAATCCAAAATTGACTATCTGATGGCACATTCATGGACTCAAGATCCTATGTGTGGAAGATTAGAGCGAAACACACTCTCCATCACTTTATTTAAGCAATCAATAAGTTTTAGCATGGGCATTTTTCAAGATTCGGTAGGCATATTTAATGATATCAATATTATGTAATACTAACTTTCGCTTGCTTCAACAGTGGAAAATTAGAAGATACCATTATTTACACTTGTCAAACTATTATGAGCTCGTCCATGCGGCATGCATTGACTGATTTGAATTAGACGGTGGAGAATTTTTTTTGGTTACAATCTTTTACATATTTGATCTTGAGATGTGGAGTGCTATCTAACTATCATTGTTTCATTAGACATGCTATGAAACCATGGGTCAAAATTTCCTCCGATATCGATACGTATCGGTATCAAACTTGAATGATATGATACATTCAATGTACCATATCGTTCATTTGTATGCATAAGCTCGGACGATACATTGAATATATCGTCTGGTATTGTATTGTTCCGATACGTATCGGTTTTGAGCTCGGACAATACGTATCGGTTTAACGAGATTTTGACCCTTGTATTAAACACAAAAGGTGACGCTAAAATCACAGGATTGCTATAACATCCAAGTGAGCTTTTAACTGTACATAACGACCGAACCGAAAATCGAGCACACCGAAGAGGCCCGAATCACACCGAAAACCTAACCGAACCGAACCAAACCAAATCTAATTCGGTTCGGTTTCGGTTTAGGGTGGCAAAAACCAAAAACCGAAGGGGTAGGATGAGTAAATTGAAAAATATGAAAAAAAAAACAATTGAAAAACTGAAAAAACTGAGAAAATACATTAAAAAACTAAAAAAGTAGGGAAAATATCGACACCGAACCGAATTGAACCGAAAAAATCAAAATATTTCAGTTTCGGTGTCGGTATAAAAAAAATGCTACTGAACGGAACCGACACCAATGGGTTTTGGTTCGGATTCGGTGTGGAGTGTACCGAACCAAAAACAGAAAAAAGCGGTTTCAATTCGGTTTGGTTCACCGAATTTGCATCCCTACTTGTAAGTGAAGGTGAAACCTCCCTGTATGTGTGATACATCCTAAGAAAACTCACATAACTGACAACTCAAAAACCAAAACAAAAAAAACCATTTTCGTTAGAGGATTTTTTTTTTTATTGTGAAAATAATATAAAAAAAAGTTGAGAAAATGATAAGTAAAAAGATGTTTAAGAAAAAGTATACTGTAATTAATTGATATAATGTAAAAATAAATAAATAATTCAAAAGAGAAATGATTTTGTGCCAAAAACTAATTATTAAAGAACAAAAAAAATAAAAAACTTACATGTGGCTTTGATTACTTTAAATTTGAGGAGTTGCTGCCAAAGTGGAATGGTCGCTTTAAGGAGTGATCGTTATCACAACCACAATAGCCACAAATTTAATTTTGGGCAATATTTCGGTGGGGTCGTCTCAGTTCATTTTGGATGAATTGTGGGAAAAATTTGAAAATATTTTTGGAAATTTTCGTTTTGACATCTGCTTAAGTCCCGGCGGTGAAGATTCACTCATGACCTTGTCTTGAATGAGGAACGAAGAGCGTTCGAGAAGTTAATATGAAAACTGATATGAAACAAATTTTCTTCAATGAGTCTAAAATCTAGATCATTAAATTACGGTCAAATTTTGACTTTTAATTTTAAAACTCATTTTTTTATAAAATTGATTCACGCAGGCTGTAGTAGCTCTACGTGTTACCAAAATAGTATTTGGGTGGCCATGTGAAGCTGAAATGTTGGACTACCTGCCTAGAGTATCTTCACCTTTTCATATATATATATATGAAATTACATGCTACATGGTTGATCAACCCAAAATGGGTGCTGTTTTGGGTTGATTGTTTCATGGGGCAAGTGATTTGGCCTTCAAACTAAGCATTCTATGACTTGGCCTATATATATATATATATATAGAGAGAGAGAGAGAGAGAGAGAGAGAGAAGGCCGCAGATATGCGCCAGGGCGTGGAGATATATCTATACCAATTGATTTGTGCGCGATACGTAGCACCTTTTTGTGAAGTGATAGGTGGCATGAGGCCCACTTTACTAACTAGGGAACACTTTTGAAATATTTTAAAAGTTAAATAATCTTTCGGCCGTCATTCTTGACTTTTTAAAGTCTCTTTCTTTTTTTTCATTTTTTCAAGAAAGTGTCAGACTTACTTTTTAAAATATATTTTACTCAAAAAATATAGCCCCCGCTAGCGAAGCGTCAATACTCCGAAAACGAGCCACCGACACCTCGATAGCGAGGCGCTGGCACCCCGGCGCTAGGGTCCTAGCGCCTTGTTTTAGGGGCATCGACGCCTTACTAATTATTTATTTATTTTTATTAGTTTTTATTGAAGGGCCGACACCTCGATATAGAGGCGCTGACGCCCTTGAAAAAAAAATGCCGACGCCCTATATTTTTTAGCGAAGCCCTGACACCTCGGCGCCGGGGTGCCAACGCTTCGCCTCCGAAGTGTCAGCGTATCGCTATCGGGGTGGTGGCGCTGCTGCCGAAGTGCTAACGCTTAGCTACCGGACGCTCACATTTTTTTATTAAAATGTACATGAAAAAGTAAGTCTAACACTTTCTTAAAAAAAGAGAGAAAAGATAAAAGAAATTTTTTTTAAAAAAACTTCTAAAAAAGTCAAGAATGACTGTTGAAAAGAAATATAACTTTAAAAAGTTTAACCTTAGCTAGTAAAGTAGGGCTTATGCCACCCATCCCTTTACAAAAAAAAGCGCTACGTATCGCGCCCATATCAATTTGCATAAAGATATCTCTACTCCCGAACACATTTTCCCCTTTGTCATATATATATATATATATATATATATATATATATATATATATATTTGTAAATATACTATAATTATTGTGATAATTATTGTGCATGGCCAATTTGCCACTGCGATTGATTATTATAAAGTTATTATGCTGATTTTTCAAGCCATCATTTATTATGACACAATTAGATCAAAAGGCAAAAGCCATATATTTTTATAAATATTTAAAAACAATCGTAAGGGAGAGGTGAACCGTAGGTAGGGGGTGTCACATGGGCAAAACCTTGAATCGGATCCATCTATAATTCAAACTCTAGTCTCTATCTCTTGTACTGCTTAGTCTGTTTTGAATTTGAGTTCTTGTACTGTTTAGTCTGTTTTGATTTTGAGTTGGTTACAACTTATAGTTATAAAGTAACCAATGAGTTGGAATTGATGACCTTTTAGATGTGTGCCATGTGATTACTATGTGTCTCATTTGATAGTACACCCATGATCCAAAGATTTATAATGCTGAAGATTATGATGAAAAAATATCTCTATCCTTTGATTTGAAACAGTGAATGCCCTGTAAATCTTTACAATCACGCTAACCATTGATTTAAGGGAAATTTATTTGATCGACCCTGTCAGATACACCTTATATGTTAGAGGCCCTATATTTTTATCTTTACCCAAATCGACCAGCTGGGAGTCTAGCCGACCCTAAGGATAACAAAAAGTCCAAATTACCCCTTTCTTTACAGGATCGATCAGGTAAATTTCCCTTGATTTAGAGGGTGACAATTACTTTAAATCACATGATAGATATGTTTTTTCATTCAAATCTTCAACAGTATAGATCTTTGGATCATGGGAGTACCATCTAACAGAACAAATGGTGTCTCCAAATGACACACATCCCAATAAGCGACTTTCTCCAAAACGCCTAGAATGGTCGTTACCATACGCCAAACTGTCATACGCCTAGATTCCTTCCACTACAATCATCTATCACAGCACGCTAAGCTGAATAATAACCAATCCACATCATTACATCCGGCCGCCAACCATAGGTAGGGGTGGCAATGGACCGGGCATGGGCTTCTTTTTGTCATTTTTGAATATGACCCGGCCCAAGCCTGACCACGTTTACAAAAGAATTTGAGGCTGAGGCCCAGCCCATTGCCACCCCCTAACCATAAGTACATTTATAAACATTTCACTTATATATAAGTATACAATTGTCTCTCTCTATTTCCTATTCCAATGCAAATAAATACCACTGGATAGAGTGCCAACAAATTCATTTCATCTAAAGATACTAACTCTTCTTCTTTACAAATGTTAGAGCTCTTGAAACACAATTAAGCATTTGCCGGGCTTAGATGCTAGACCTAGAATGCCATTCACGGGCTTGATAATCTTAGGCCTCGTTCGAGAGAGAAATAAAACTCAGATTTTGAGCTTTCACTCAGAAAAAAGGTAGATTTTGAGGTTTTTTGCCTAAGTCGCTCGAGAGTTTGTGTTGGAAGCAGTGCTTTCTAAGACTTTCTGAGCGAAAAGCGGCAGCCCTTCATCGGAGGATTTGGATTGGAAAGTCTCAGAATCTGAGCTAGTTTAGAGGGAAGCTATGTATACATCGCCTTAGATGAGAACTGAATAAGCCTCTCGCCCAACGACCACTTTCCAATGGTCTATTATCTGTATAGTTGTAACAGAAAGGCCTAGCATTTTGCACTGCTTAAAAATAGATAAATGAATGACGATCTCACCCTTTTGTTGATGGATTAAGTTAGAGAAATATTATTGCTAATCGATTAATTAGTAATTAAGTGTTGGATTATTCATTGTTAATCCATGGAATGAGTTACAACAGTGTTGTAAGCTGTATATGTTATGATTTAATTACTACCTTTAGTGATAATTAAAAATTGTTTTTTACCGGTTTCTTAAATCCATGATTAAGATCTTCATATGAAGCATATATTTGAAGAACGGGCGCAATTAAAATATAGAGATTATTTGTTTCACAATCTGAGATGGTCTGAGCTTTTACGTGATGTTTTACTCAAATATTTGGTCATTAATTAATATGTTAAATAATGAGTTTAGAAGAAAGTCTGAGGTGAGGAGGCTTTATGAGGCTATTTAGTTTTAAATATGTTTATAGGATGTTCCCAGAGTTGTTTCCTAGGAGGCTTTTGAATCAATCATCTAATTAATTTAATTGAGTAACTAGTTTTATGTTGAAATGTCCAAAAGAAACTTAGAAATAATCAATGTTAGATATTAATTTAGTTGAAAATGTGTGTTTGCTGAAGGTTAGTCCATTGGTAGTTAAATACAATAAATATAACAGATCAGAGGTGTTGTGACCTCCATGAAAAAACATGGCCAAATGCAGCCAGGTGCATGTTAGATACTTACTTGTGTTAGTGTACTACCTGGCCTGTGTTTAAAGAGACAACACCCTGCATCCCTTGCACAACACCTGGGTTCGTGTTGTCTTCTCCAAGGCCTTGAGAAATTACCATCTTCATATGGGCTACATGTGGAAAGGGTCCATCAAATCTGTTGGGAAATGATTTTAAACTCATGTACTTGCTAGGACTAGCCCTACTGAGAGATAGGTAGACATTAAAGTGGCATTGGTTTGGAATAATTGGGAGATTTTATTCGATCTTATACTTGCCAACTCTCTAGCTCTATAAATTAGATGTTCTTGTGCTTCTCCATCACCACTTGCACAGAATCGGCCAAGGAAGAGGTGAGTTAGTTCTGAAGTCGTACTGTTATGGTCACACCCTATCTATTTTACTCTTAATGTGGTACTGTTTGGGCTAGAAATGATACGTGTTTTTGGTTATCTTTTTCTGAATTTTTGGGGCACACTAACACTAACTGATGCATTTGTGTTTGTTGCATACCATGTTGTTCAATTGGAGATTTTACTGATGTTGTTGTTGCTCCTGGAGAATACACTCCTTAGAAGGTATGTATTAAATAGATAATTCTATGAACATCTGGAATGTATCCCCCATGAGTGGGTGCTTGGGGTCTGATGAGCACTGCAATAGGAAAAACTAAATATTTGTTTCCTACAACCAGTAGAAGTAGTACAGCTATTTTAATACAATCAGTTTGGTCTTGAATTGGTTGAATTTGACTCTCTCTCTCTCTCTCTCTCTCTCTCTCTCTCTCTCTGTATATATATATATAAAAGTTTTGTCAGTTGTGCATGTTTTTAGATTGATGGTTAGTAGTACAAGTTGAATTAGGCCAATTCAAGTAAGAACCATAGTTTGGATAACTTGGCAGATATGGTTTTGACTGTGTTTGAGGTATATGTGGTTTTCACTTTGTCATAGGGAGCTGAGGTTTTGACAGATTTTTAGAATTAATTTTATATGGTTTTCACAACATATGAGGTTTATATGATTTTCCGTGGTTTTGAAAGGATCTGAGGTTTTGATGGTTTTTAAAACTAATCTTGTATGGTTTGACAACATCAGATGTTTGGATGGTTTTTAAAACTAATCTTCTATGGTGTTGACAACATCTGAGGATTATGTGGTCGACATTCTCACTGTTAGCTGAGGTTTTCACAGCATCTGAGGTTTTTAGAACTTATTTTATATGATTTTGACAACATCTAATGAATTTATGATTTTCTATGGTTTTGACTGCATTTGACGTGTATGTGGTTTTTAGAACTAAGCATATGTTTACCCATCTAATTGTGTCTTTGTTGCATATATACACTCTGTGTTTTTTGAAAATCTAGGCCAAATTTATGAAATGTAAGGACTCGATTTTGGTTTATGGTCTTTCACAAAACCTTAGGTTTTGTGGGGTGAGTTCCCTTATCCCTCAGCTGTAATTATCAAAGCAAGTAAAGGAGGTTCTAACTGAAATGTCCAAAAGAAACTCAGAATTAGTTTCGAGGAGACTATTAGTTTCTGTTTTATGGTCTTGTTAACTACCAAATATATAATGATAGGTGGGCAATGTTTATTGTATTTTTTTTTTCTTTTAGTTTTGATCTACAAGTTAACATACATGTGTTATCTTTAAAAAAGAAAGAAATGACCGACTCATTATGGTCATTAAGATAGTTTTTTGCCGAGCATATATGCCAAGTGACTATATATGTATTATCCTTAAGATAATAATGATTTCTTATGGTAAATGACCAAATGATCCATTCTTTCAAGTGGGATTCGTCGTATACTGACATAGTTTTTAGCTCTGGATATGGTGTTTGTATACTGAATGATCAATTTTTTTAGTTTCTATTTTACAACTTTATTTTAGTATATTATAGTTTCTGATTTTTGCAATCTATATTACAGTTTTACAGGAACTAGAAGTGAATACTGTATATTAGTTTCTGTCATATTACTGGTGCAAAGTATATACTGTTTATCAAAAACTAGAGCCAGCAGGGATTTTAAATTTATTTCCCTCATCCATCAGGGATTTTAAATCTATTTCCCTCATCCGTCAGAGATTTTAAATCTATTTTGTGGTTTAGAAAAATCGTTTTCTTCGAATTTCTAACTCTCAATTATGTCCATTAGGTCATTTTTTTTTAAATTTTCTCTAATATTTATGGTGTTTTGGTTTGAATCTTATTTCTCCTTTCGTTATTAACTGTCATGCTCAGTCTTATTACTAATTTTATGCGCATAAAATATTCCTTTCGAGTAGAAATTTCGACTTTATGGATGAATTCTTTGTTATTTTAATTATCAGTATATCAACAATATTGCATGAATCAAGAATTTTTTATGTAGAGAAAGATCAAGCTTAATTGTTCTATATAATTTTCTAACTATCATCTTTTTCTTTTTTAGGGGCATTTTAGTGTAATAGAGTTATTTTCTTTTGTATTACAAGTTTCTTCTGGACTTAGGGGCATTTTAGTGTAATACAGAATAAGTTTCTTCTGTACTTATTGAAGTTAAGAAACTTTGACTAATGATGGAAAAAGGAAATTAATATATATATCATTGAATCATACTGGTTTCATTTTATGATTTTGATTTTTGCCATAGTATTGTTATTAGAGAGAACTGTATGGTCTCTGTACAGAGAGAGTATTCTTGCTTTATATATATATATATATATATATTCTGTATGACTGAAATTTGCAACTTGTAAGACATGCATGTGATGTATTCAACTATTTGGTGTTCTTCGTGATAACTACAACATACAGAGGTTGTCCTGTTATCCTAAATTGAACAAAATGGACCCTATGTGACATTGGTTTGGTTCCCCCTTGTGGCTATTGGTTTGTTTGACAATCATTAGGAAACTACATATAAGTGGTCCACTGTTATATGAGTTATCCAAACATACACTCTTATATGACAGTTTATGAAAACAGAGATCATGAGGTTTCTTAAAACTGCCATATAACTGGTGTGAATACAACAGTTAGCATAGTGCTGTTGTATAACTAATTTCTTGGGGATGTAACAAATGTTGTATAAATGTACCTTGTAGTTACTGGTTTTAGCTATCATTTAATAGTAACACATAATATTTCTATACACTGATTTACTATGAGCTGAGGAAAATTTCATTTCTGCTGTAGGCTAGTAGTCAGCAAGGTGCAACTTTTTAACTTTATATTTTTCAACCACTTTCCAGCAGGTAGGATTAGCCTCTTGGCGATATGGTTGGACTCATTTAGTATTTAATAATGTAAATACAGTAGGAAGAGTGGTAGAATTCGAATATGTTTATGAGTGTTGAAATATGATCATTATTCACACCCTAAACCTTACATTTAGTCGTCCGATAAGAGCAAGCTGATAGTTTTGTGGAGTTTTAATTGTTTCAGCAAAATCTGACCGTTGTATGCATTCGATAACGTAGAAAACCATAAAAAAAAAAACCAACGCTGGAACATTGGACCAAAGGAACTATCGGGCCCTGAAAGTCGTGCAGAATCGATCGATCGACCATGTCTGTCGATCGATCAAGGCTATATATATAAAATGTATATAGATTTTGCTCTCTGTTTTGTCTACAGTCGATCGATCGACCTACTGATTCATCGAATTTCGAATTTATGAGAAGCGAGAAATTTAAAATTAAGAAACGATCGATTGATTTTAGTGACCGGTCGATCGATTTTGAATTTTGAATTCTCGAGCAGAAACCTATTTAAGCAAATTCAAGAATTAGGTTTAGCAGCTTTTATTTTTCCTTAGCATGTTAGGTTTTCTAAGCTTTCTTCTTTCATTTTCCAAGCATTTTTGTTCATTACTTAGCTTTAAATCTTAGATCTTAGATTAGTTTAATTTTTGCAACTTGAAGAAGGATTGTACCTATTGGATTAAAGCATGCGTTAGATTTGTTGAAGCATTTTAACGGTAATTTAATGTTGTTTTTAAGTTTTATTTCAATCATGTTGTGTATTTCTTTAGAGATGTGTGGCTAAATCTTATTGAGGATGAGAATCTAATGAACCCCATCTGAGGTGTTCATTTATAAATGCAGATCTGTGGTTGAAATATTGCTTTTAGATGCCTTGAGTTTTTTATGCTTATTTATTCTTACCGATGTCGTGAATACCGATCGCCATCTAAGACATGGGAACTAGTTATACTTTGCCCATAATCTCGGATCTGTGATGTGGAATTTACACCCGAGTTCTTCAATGAAAACAATCGAGACATTTATTCATCGTGATTAAAGAAATCTTTAATACGATAAATGTTTTGCCTCTTTTCTTTTACGGTTTTGGAAGAGCATAATATTTTAGAACTATTTTCGTAGATTAAATGTTATATTTTCCATAAATATTCAATTGACTTCGGTATTTATGTGTTAGCATTTCTTGATATTCCAACCATTAGATCTGTATTTTGTAAATGACAAACCAACAATGGGAGGATTTAACATCCCAATTCTCACTTTTTATTCTCATTTTAATTCCATTTTATTGCTTTAATTTTTATCTTCTATATTGTGCTAAATTTGGTAAACTAGATCAATGTTGTGCTAAATTTGTAGTCTTTCTTTTGATTAATTGTTATTTCTTTTGCATAAATTTCTTACCAATCTTCGTGGGATCGACCTCGCACTCCATTAAGCTATCGCTAAATTATGATTCGTATGCTTGCGAGTAAAACAAAATAAAAATCACAACACATGCTATTAAAAGCATTGACCGATTTCTAACACTTTTTTTTTTTATAACCGTGGGTGTTCGGGTCAAGTTGCGCGCACCTCGACTAATCCCACGAGGCCCTCGAGCTTATGACCAGGTAATACTCCAGTCACCCGTGAGGGGACTCGAACTGGTGACCATTGGGGAGCAAACCCAAGGCCTAACCAACTAAGTTATCCCTTTGGGTTCTGATTTCTAGCACTTAATCTGATAGATTTATATGTTTGATATAATTCAAACATGCTATTGAAAACATGGACCAATTACTAACACTAAATCTGATAGATTAATGTGTTTGATGCATGTAGGTTTATACAAAATCAATCCATGCTTTCATATGACATGTCTGATTTTAAGACGAGGCTATATGGTCGTCGTATGTGAACTACCAAATATCGGGGCAAACCTAGTTTATTGATCTTATCTAAAACTATAACGATTTTTAGGACAACAAAAGTTATGAGTAGCCGTAAGGGCAATGGTGTTGCCTGCGATAAAGATGGTCACTCAAGAAATTTCACGTGGACTGAGAAATAAGACAATTGAGCAGCTTATCGACCAATACTATCTACGTCAGAAACTAGCTAACGGTTTGTGACGAAAAAATGTGTGGCCCGAGATGGCCGAAAAACTTAAAGTTTTACAAGTACTTTCAAGGCAAATTGGAAGAACTCACTAGAGAGAAGACAGTGAGGAATAATTATTGTAGGATGAAGACAATCCTTGATACTAGTGGCTTTGGTTGGGACGAGCACAATAAAATGGTCATTGCAAAGCTTAATATATAAGACAATTTCTCCAATCGGCCAGTTAGCAACTGTGAACTTTAACCTTGTAACAATAGTTAAATAATCGTACATATGATAAACATGTCACTTAACCTTAACATACATGACTTCAAGGTCTTAGATGGGCCGCAAATTATCAGGGCAGGAAGGTGCAAGGCTATGCACTTCTTTGCCTTCTGTTTGGAAACAACACATACACCGAGGCTGAGGAGTTCCACATAGGGATCGTCGACTTGTCGAACAACATGCTAATCCTTTTGGCGTTGAGGGTAGTGGGGACTCGTACCACCCTATATTTGAAAATGAGGAGCTCCCCGAATAAGAGGGACCTACCAATGCAGAGTCTCCCTTAACTGCGAAGAGTGGTACAAACCCGACAACCCGAACCCGCCCTACTAGAAACGCCAGTACAAGTGAGTCTGGAAGGAAACAAAGAGTGTAGACCTCTTCCTTGATGGTCTTATTGAGCAGTTGACCGAATTTCAAACAACTCTTGCTGACATTGCTAATCAGGCTGTCAATGAACCACCTCGTAGCCATCATTAACAATTCTTGAAAGTTTTGCAAGATATGAGAGTAAACCACTTTATTGACCACTCTATGTTTATGGAGCTCTTCGTTAAAGTTGAGCAAACCAGTTCCCGAATGGCATTGCGCCCAGAGCATCGTCAATCCTACCTCTTCACCTTAATGGTTGAGATAGTGATGGCGTTGCGCCCCAGAGCATCGTCAATCCTACCTCTTCACCTTAATGGTTGAGATAGTGATGGCGTTGCGCCCAGAGCATCGTCAATCCTACCTCTTCACCTTAACTGGAAAGCCATGGCCACCTCCATAGGCCTAATGATGTCCGATGTTGTAAAATTCACTGACTATATAAATTTGCGGGTTATGTAAAAAATTTATCGTTATTAAACTGAATGGGTTTTGTCATTTAGGTATAATGCACCCCCCCTCATCTCCGATGATGAATTTCTTGCGATGTGTACAGTGGGCTTCGTCCTTACCGCCATTGCCTACATCATAATACTGCATCCAGAAAGGCGACAACGTCACATATCGATTCTCACTGGTCCCTTATACGTTTAGGAAACCCTTCGCGGGCATCCAAACATTGCATATGAACTCCTTCAAATGCGTACGCCTGCATTTAGAAGTTTATGTGACAACTTTAGGGTGAGGGGTCTGTTGGAAGAACACTCATAGAGGATGAAGGTGGGGGAGGCAGTTGTTATATTCATATAAACTATAGCCCAAAATCAAAAGAATAGAACCATTCAAGATAGATTCCAACATTCGGGCCCAACCATTAGCTTATGTTTAAATAGCGTATTGGACGCTATCTTACAGTTGTATGACGATTTTATGAAATAGGCTACTACTAGTACTCCCTCAAAGATTACCAATCAACCATGGTTCTACCCATGATTCAAGGGTGTTGTAGGAGCTCTTGACGGTACACACTTTGACGTGATCGTTACCAGGCGGGACGCACAATGATATCGTAATCATCACAAAGCGACATCACAGAATATTCTGTGTTGTATCGTTCAACATGTTATTTCAATACGTACTCCCTAGATGGGAGGGGTCCAGCCCAAACTCAAAAGTTCTAGCTAATGCTCTCTCTAGGCCATAGAACCAATTTCAAGTGCCACTAAACAAGTATTACCTTGTGAGGTTTTCTAGCTCTCTATTGGGGGGTTCACTATCATATTAAAGAATTTAATACCTCGAATCTCCCATTGACTCCACAAGAACTTTTCAACAAGCGACATGCGTCCTTACGTAATGTGGTTAAGAGAACATCTAGGGTACTGAAACATTGGTTTCCAATATTGAAAACAGCCACGAGATTTCCATTTCAATCACAAGCAAGAATAGTCACCGCATGTTGTATTCTACACAATTTATAAAATTATACGATCCAGAAGATCCATTCTTCCAAGAATGGCCAGAGGACCGTATAGTAGAGCCCTCTAACGACTCGGTCAACGAGATAGACCCAAACTTCCATTGCACTCAAACCCCTACAAATCGCGAATGGATGAGCGCATTCCGTGATAATATAGCGAACACTATGTACGACGAACAATCATGTTGATATATTAAATGTACAATTTGTTATATGATTTTTTGTAAACTCTAATCTTGAAACTATTAAATAAGTCACTTCACACTCTTGCACTGACTAACCAATTGACGTATTTTGTAGTTATGAGTAAATATTACGTTGCCTTCGTTGGTAGAAGACCGGGTATATATCGAACCTATGAAGATTGCTTGAGGGAAGTAACCTATTTTTTTGGGGCTCGTCATTGTTCATTCCATTCGTACGACGAAACACTGAATGCGTTATGACAACACCTAAACGAACCCTCATATAACCCACCCAGATATCACCATATACCTCCAATAATCCAACAAACACAACTCATGGATAGTGGTAGATAGGGCCTCAGATGTTAGTGTGCATGCAAATTGCATGTGTGGAATGTTTGCACGTACAGTTATTATCGTTCTCCTATCCACATTGGTTATTTATATATGCCAGTCACTGTGATTTCTTCTTAAATATCAATATTATCTTTCTCAACATTTTCATATGGTACATGTCTGTATAAAATGTGCTGTAAAATTTTATTATTTCTCTTACATAATGTTTTGATGTTTTAGATGTGTTTATCAAATGTACAACAATGACAGGGAAACCAGGGACGTCCTCATCCTCCAACCATCTCAGCGGGGCCTGATTCGGCTCAGCTGCTTGGCACCGTATCGAGGTCATAGACCTAGATCCGCAGAAGGACCACCAGCAAACACACCCCATGCCCCCCCTTGGATTCGCCCCTCGAGCAGTGGCCCCACCAGCAGTTCGGGCTCATCCACCCCCACTGGTTTGAGCCTCGGCACCACCACCCGCTCGAGTTGCTATCCCCCCACAAGTTCGTGGACTCGTTGCCCCCCCTCCACTTCGGGGTCGCACCAAACAGGGACGTGGCCGTGCAACCCTCACGACCACTATCGGGTTACCATTGCATCCCGTCTACATTCGATCCGACTTATCTTCCTCCGACTCTGGCGACTCAAAGTTCATTTATCAGCTTCCTCTTCATCATCGGGATATATTCGACAACTTGGATGCGAGAATGAGCTCCCCAAGACGTACTTCAACATCATCCTACTCTTCGGAGGAGGGTGACGATGATGATGATGATGCTACCAATTACTGATTGGTAGATGTATTTTTGAATTAGACTAATTTTATTTTCAAGGCCTAATCAATATGTATATGTTTAGTTTTATTTGTAGTATTATTTAGGTTGTACATATTTTAAATTAAGCTAGTTTTGTCTTATAATCGAAATGTAATTTGTATATTTTTTGTTTTATATATATAAAAAGTGTCGTATGTGATATGTTGTGTTAATGTTCTTTGTAGGACGATTAATTGACTAACTTTTCGATTGGATATTAGTGGCCCATTTTTAAAGTAATGACCATTAAATCAGATTCGGAAAAAGACTTCGTCAAATATGTTCAGCCCCATCTCGATTGGTTGCCCGTAAAATTTGAGAGAAATCTGAGTATAACACATAAACCGATGATTAGATAACGTTTCTACAGTCATATCATAACCACCCATTGAATCGATTTTGAGGATTTTTTTAGAGGAATTTAAGAACGAAGGATTATGATCTTTTATAAGAAAAGTCAGGAATCTAAGTAACTTAAGAACGCATATGGGAACAGCCATGAATCTAAGTCTGCTAAGAATCTGCAGGAATATGAGTGTTCAAGAATCTGAGCTTTTCTATGAAAAATCAGGAAACACCTGAAAGAGGCCTTAGTCAATCCATTCAATAACTATGACATGGCTATATTTATTACTTCAAATTAATGACTACCATGTAGGTAAGACACATTTAGATGGCCTTTGATTGCTTTGAAATAAATAGAATCATCATCTTTAAATCAAATATTTTGCACTGTTGATCTTCATAGCATATGCCAACCCACACAGAACACTTCCTCGTGGCACCGAATCCAAAAAAGTGACTCAAGTATCAAGAACTGCCCTGGTTAACTGCCTAATACTAACTCAAATTTATAGGGGTAAGTTTTTTTTTTTGAAGGAAAAGAATATTCATTAAATTCGGAAAGTCCAAAGAAATAATATCGTAGATCTGTGGTGGAGCATCCACCATCCAGATCTCATTACATCCAGCTCTTAAGCCTAGTTCGGCAAAGGAATCGTCAGCATGGTTAGCTGTCCTTTTCACGTGTTTACACAAAGAGCTATCAAAGCCTCAAATTTCAAATTTGATATCTTTGATCAGTGAACCCAATGAAGAGAGATCCTCTTTATGTTCCATCACAATATTTATTACTTATAGCGAGTCTCCTTCAAAGATTATTTTGCGAAAACCACACTCTAAGGTGAATCCAACAACATTACGAAAAGCATCTGCCTCACAATGATCATGGGATGAGAGATTTTTGTAGTTTTTTGCCATTGACACTATCACTTTTCCTTCATGATTGCAGATAATAATACTGACTCCGGCAGTTCTGTTAGTACCATTCCATGCTCCATCAAAGTTAGCCTTGTAAAATTCTTCCGAGGGAGGAGTCCACCAGTTGGTAGAATTGACTGGTAAACATTGTTGTAGTCCATTCTCATCTTTGTTAGCACGAACAAAGTCCTGAAGATATCTTTCGGCATCCCTAGGAACATGAATTGGGTCTGTTGGTTTAGCCCCATGCGTGATTTTGGTTCTCTTGTTCTAAATCGCCCAAGCTACACAGTTGAATCTATCAAGATCCTTTTTTCCCAATGTGGTATAAAGCTCAATGGCCCATTCTTTAAAAGATAAATTCTAGAAGGTGAATGTCCGCTACCTAAGAGATGATAAGAACCAGATCTACTTAGTCTTTGGGCAATCTCTAATCGCATGAGTCACTAACTCAATCCTAAGATTACAAATTTCATAAATAGGGATATAGCTGAAATTTTGCTTTGAAGGCGAGACCTAGAAGGTAGGATATCGAGGTAGGCTCTCGACATGAA
Source organism: Chloranthus sessilifolius (assembly GCA_021018995.1). Taxonomy (NCBI): domain Eukaryota; kingdom Viridiplantae; phylum Streptophyta; class Magnoliopsida; order Chloranthales; family Chloranthaceae; genus Chloranthus; species Chloranthus sessilifolius. The sequence continues at coordinate 122,189,019 of CM037592.1, forward strand.
CAACTTCATTTTATTTGGGATACACAGGCTCCATAAGGCTGACCAAAACACCGATTCCGATGGCTCACTAGAAGACGGATCAGGGCCACCATCCCGCAAATATAAAGCTGCTTTGTAGGCACTACGAACAAAAAATTTACCTTTCTTATCATGGGCCCAAGCCATTTTATCGGGCTTATCGATTGTTGGAATAAGAATTTTCAAAATAGCATTGGCATCCATGTTGAAGAAAACATTTCGGATAGCATCCTCATCCCATCATCTAGGTTGATCCCGAATAAGTTTCGACACCCGGTTTAGCTGGCAATCTAGTTTAGGCGTAATAACTTTGTAAGTAAATCCCCTCAGTATCCAATGGTCATCCCACGCCATAATCAATTTTTCATTGCCCACTCTCCATATCATCCCATTTTCCAATATCAGGATTGAAGATAATATACTGACCCAAGTATAAGATGCATTCCTCCGTCTTCGAGACTCGAGAAAATCCAACCTCGAAAAATATTTAGCTTTAAAATTTTGAGTCGTGAGGGAATTAGGATTGGTTAGTAATTATCACCCTTGTTTGGCTAACATCGCAGAATTAAAAGCACCGAGATGCTTAAAACTCAAACCTCCCACTTCTTTTGGTTTGCACAAATCTCTCTACTTTTTCCAATGGATGCCTTTCCCGTTTCTGATTTTACCCCACCAAAATCGCAAAATGAGGGAGGAGATTTCCCGCATAATATTGTCGGGAAACTTAAAGCAACTCATATAGTATGTTGGCATAACTTGAATTACACTACCTTGATTAAAACCTCTTTATCGGCTCTAGAAAGAAGGTTCCCTTTCCACCCCATGAGTTTTTTCCACACATTTTCCTTGATAATATCAAAGATCACTTTCTTAGATTTACCAATAGCCATTGGTAATCCCAAATATTTATCCACAGGAGCCGTCCTCTTAATATTTAAAATATTTTGAATTTGACTTCGTAAAATATTTTGAGCATTTTTACTAAAAGAGAGTAGATTTATCAAAATTGATTTTTTGGTCAAACACTTCTTCATAAAGATTAATAATGTTCACAATTTCCCCAGATTAAGATTCTTTTGCTTGAAGATAGATTAAGCTATCAGCGGCAGAGAACAAATGGGAAACAAAAGGAGCCCCACGACATATCCTAAGACCAGAAATTTTATTTTGAGAGACCGCCGACTTTAGACGACTTGTAAAAACTTCGACGCAAAGAATGAATAGGAATGACAATAATGAATCACCTTATCTAAGACCACGAGATGAAGACACATTACCACGGATATGGCCATTAACTAGAAAATTATAAGACACTAATGTCCCACACCCCATAATTAGTTTGACCCACCTATTGCAAAATCTCAATTTAAGTAAAAAAATTTCGAGGAAAGACCACTCAACACGATCATAAGCTTTGCTGATGTCTAACTTCAAGGAGCACCACCCATCTTTTCCTTTTCTTTTATTTTTTAGAAAATGGGCCACTTCAAAGGCAACTAAGGAATATTTGAGATGAGTCTGCCTGGAACAAAAGCGCTTTGTGATTTGGAAATTAATCCAGGGAGAACTTTTTTAAAACGGTTGGCTAAAACTTTCGCAATAATTTTGTAAATGGTGTTACACAGACTAATCGGTCTAAGCTGGGACAAGTGGGTTGGTTTCTTAACCCTAGGAATGAGGACGAAATCAGTGTTATTAACAAGAGAGATTACAGGTAATACCATTTAGATAATCAAGCACAAAATTATTAACAAGAGAGATCACAGTTAATACCATAAAGATTAAGAATGTTCACAATTTTCCCACATTCAATTTTTTTTTTTCCCGAAGATAGATTAAGCTATCATCGGCAAAGAACAAATGGGAAATAAAAGGAGCCCCATGACATATCCTAAGGCCAGAAATTTTATTTTGAGAGACCGCTGACTTTAGACGACTTGAAAAAACTTCGACCTAAAGAATGAATAGGAATGGCAATCATAGATCACCTTGTCTAAGACCACAAGATGGAGACACATTACCAATTATATAACCATTAATTAGGAAATTATAAGACACCGATGTCACACACCCCAAAATTAGTTTGACCCACCAACTACAAAATTCCAATTTAAGTAAAAAAAATTTCGAGGAAAGACTACTCAACAAGATCATAAGCTTTGCTCGTCTAACTTTAGGGAGCACCACCCATCTTTTCCTTTTCTTTTATTTTTTAGAAAATGGGCCGCTTCAAAGGCAACTAAGGAATATCTGAGATGAGTCTCCCTGGAACAAAAACGCTTTGTGATTCAAAAATTAATTAATCCCGGGAGAACTTTTTTAAGACGGTTGGCTAAAACTTTCGTAATAATTTTATAAATGACGTTGCACAGACTAATCGGTCTAAACTGGGACAAGTGGATTGGTTCTTTAACCTTAGGATTGAGGATGATATGAGTGTTATTAACAAGAGAGAGATCATAGTTAATACCATTTAGATAATCAAGCACAAAATTAGAAACAAATAGACCAACCGTAACAAAAAAAATTTGAAAGAAAATAGGGCATATCATTTGGGCCAAGAGATTTCAACGGTTTCATTTGAAAAATAGCTTTACAGATCTCATCACATGAGATAACCCTCATACGCCACGCATTCTGCACATTAGATATCTCAGGCCTGATTCCAGCAACAGCGTCCTCAATCCTCAGAGGATCCAAGGTGGTAAAGAAACTTGTATAATGCGCCGATAAAACTTCCTCAACATCTTCCATCCTTTTTTTTCATAGCTCTTCATCATCGAAGAGACCAATCAATTTATTTTGCTTTCTCCCTTGGCTAGCATTAGAATGGAAAAAGTGAGTAAACTTGTCTTCATTTTTCATCCACTGATCCTTAGACCGCTGTAGCCACATTATTTCCTCCCTTTCCAATAATTCGTTGATTTTGATTTTTATGCGCTCTTTTGCTCCCCCAATTTGTTCCATTCGGCTCCAACCTTTCAATCTGAGACAGTTGGTCATGAAGGATCCATAGTTGACTTTGAACATTGCCAAAAGTGTTTTTGTTCCAAGCTTCTAGTTTTTTCGATATGCCTACTATTTTGCGACACTATGTAGACAGAGGATTAGAACCACAACACAAGTCCCAATTGTTCCCAACGATCCTTTCACATTCATCCGCACGGATCCATATGACTTCAAAGCGGAATATCTTTGGCCCCTTAGGCCAAGCTGCTACACTCGATTTTTCAGAGATTAAGAGAGGGCTACGATCAGATCGCGACGATACCAAGTGATTGACACATGTTCTGGAAGAGCGGAGACCAACTTGGAGAAGCAAAAGTCCTATCAAACCTTTCTTCTATTAACTCAACACCATTTTTTTGTTGGACCAGGTAAACTTCCTCCCATTGTAGCCCAAATCACGAAGCCTATATTTGTCAATAACAGATCTGAATACATCTGTGTGCCCTTGGGATTTAAGATTACCGCCCCTTGAAGTCACTAGCACATAGAGATCAAACGTATGACCAAAATTTTCCAGGGGAGCCCAAGTAGTATTTTTGTTCTGACTATCGAGTGCCCCATAAAAATCGGTGAACTGCAAATTTTTATTAAGAGAATCATCCAAAATCCCCACATCAATATGGTGCTTGGACAAAGAAAGAAGATCGATATTACACCCTTCTTTCCAAAGGAACACTAACCCACCCGAGCGACCAATTGCATCCACAAATACACCATTTTGGAAACCCATTTTGTATTTTGGAAACCCATGGCAGGGTAACTAATACGTGCATTGCAATTTTAAGCGAAAAAAATATAACAATTGACCATTACTGGGTAGGGTATTTGTGACCTTAGTCTCTGCAATTGATGGCTTTGAATGAGACGATGGAGGTCACTTTTCGTTCCAATCTTCAACAAAATAGATTTGAGATCATAGATCGTATATCAGACAGTCAGATGTTGTTCCTCACGAGAATATTCAAGAAAACGCTCCACTCTGAAGTTTTTTTCAAAATTTTAATTAATATGGAATATTTTGTTACATAACACTACACTAACTGAGCCACAACACCAGCACCATGACTTATCGTAACCGGAACCGATACCAAGTCGTTTCGTAACGGTTTATTGAATCCGAGGAAACGCTAACTCTTCAAAGAAGAAAACCTCTTGGACGTCTCGTGAGAAAATGAGCTATTACAAAATACATCTACGCATTACCATATACACATGTACCCTATCAACTACCGTCAATTAGCAATGTGACCGTTGATCCATACCTTCAAAAAAATGTTTAGCTCTTCTTCCTTGTAAAGGCCCCAAAAATTGCTCTGATCACAAAATTCTAACCGTTGCTTCCTATCGTATATATTGAACGGCCACGATCATCCAAATTCTACAGTTTCTGGGATCATCTACCCAGTAGTATCCTATAAAACACCAAAAAAACCCTGCAGGAAAATTAGGAATTTTTTTTTTAAAATATGGGCCAAAAAATCTGGAAAAAACAAATAACTAAAAAATATACAAAATTTCAAACAAACCCATCTTCCCCAAACCCCAAAACCCCAAATTAAACACTTACAAATCGAGATCTGGATCTCAATCATGGTTCCCATCTTCTCTCCTCCTAAACAAAGCAACAAAACTAAGAAACGCGCAAACAGCAGCGACCAAATTCCCTTCTCTGAGCACAATCTTCAAAGCGAACCCCGTTATATCAGCAGTAATCTTCCGGCCTTCGAGAACAAGAGAGCGGCGTGGCTTCCCGGCGAAGGCTAGGAGCACGAGTACAGTGATCCAGGTGACAACGGTGGCGGGGACGGCGATGGCGAGGGCTGCGGCCATGGAAATGAGGCCGAAGACGGCGCCGAAGAGGACGGAGGCGTAGATGGCAGGCCAAGAAGAAGAAGAAGAATTAGACGGTTCAGATTCGTGGTACCAGGTGAGGATGGAGGTGACGAGGTTCCAAGAAGAGGAGAGGAGGAGGGCGTAGACGAGGACGAAAAGAGAAACCCATGTTCTTCTTTTGCTGATTATTCTCTTTATTAGAGATGGTGGTTGGGTGGGGGAGGAGGTGGTGTTTAGGGTTTGAAGGTCGTCGTCGGCCATTAAAGAAGCTTGGGGAGGTTGCTTTACCCGTTTGCTTTGCTTGGCTGCTTGGTATTTGTATCTCTGATGTTCTTTGTTTGTAACCCGCTACCCACTTTTTTATTAGGGAAATTTCCGAAATCGACCCACTCACATTCACCTTTTTTCGCCAGCACCCAATATTTTCAAACTTCACTAAACCGACTCCAAGCCCGGCCCAGCCTTGCTCGCTTTTATGAAATGCCAAAATTACCCCCACGATGATAAATATAGCCATAAAAAAATTCAAATCATTACTATTTTATTTTTTTACTTTTCGTTCGAAGTCGGCAAAAGGTGGAATCGTTTCAAAGTTAATGACGCTCGATTGTTCAATCTTTAAATTATCAAATTTATAAGTTAGAAATTAGATTATCTTCAATTGTTATAAAATTTTATCTTCTTTTTTCGATGGGTCTATAGTTTGAATTAATTTTTTTTATTTTCTTATAATAATTGAGCGATACTGACTGTTTAAACAGTCAATATCGATAGTATAAAGAATCGATAACGACTATTTAAATAATCAATATCGACTTTATATACGGTTGACATCGTTATCTTAAATCTCTTAGCCTGATTATAATGTACAGTTCATTTAAACAATCTATTTTAGTGTGAGATTCATTCATTTCTTTTTTATTACAGATTATTTAAATAAGCCATTAAGATGGTCGTACAGCGGGCTATTATCAAGTGTTCCTCTACTAACATTTGGTTGCTCAATTACGTCAAAATAGACGAAAAAGGACGGTCCAAAGCCATCTTATTTAAAAAAAAAAAAAAAGATGGCTCAAAACCATCCTCACATTCATTCTTTTCATTGGCATCTTAAATATATAAGATAGTCCTAAATCGTCTTATATTTCATAAATAAAACGGTAGAAAATGACTGTTTACCACAGTCCTAATATAAAACGGTCTGAAACCGTCTTATAATAACCAATAAAGGACGATCACCGACCCTTTAATAATTGTTTTAAAAAAACTATGAGACGATTGAAAATCATCCTTTATGGAACGCTCTATTAGAGACGGTCATGAGTTGTCCTATTTTTTATATCGAACAGTCCTTTATGAGTCCGCCTATTTAAATGATAGTTGAAATAAAACAGTCTTAGATAGTTATTTTTTAAAAATCGTAATAAAAAATATATTTATAATTCTGGAAAGAGCCTGTACCTCGAAATACTCTGCTCATCAATTAAAAAATTACAAATAAACATAAAAAAATATTTTATAGTAAAACAACAAATTTATCCTGCTTATCCAACGAAAATTTACCCTGTATAACCAACAGAAAATCACTTATGAGTATAATTTACACTACAACAAAAACTACATCTTGAACAAAATTCGAAGTAAAGTTAAATATATTTAATACAAGTTACATATTACAAGTTCCTCAAGTTGCAAGCTGAGTTTATTTCATATAAGCTACATATTACAAACCACACAAAAAGACCTAGAATTTTTAAAGCAACGCCATTTTAAAAGGCCTTCAATCTCTCTCGTATATATTTCCTTGTTTGCTCCACAAAATAATCTTTGAATGGCACAAACGACAACAAGCTTTGGCTGTAATCATCGTGATTAGAGCATCAGGTCCCCTTGAGTTTGTTGGATGGGTTACCGACACACCAATGTCAAGGTTATGCCACGGATCTCTTCCCTATACATGAGGCCACTGATCTCTGTGAACTAAGTCGCGGCTATAAGGAGAACGACTCACTCCCATCTCTTTGGACTTGGCTGTGTAGATTCCCAAATTTCAAGACCAACATCTGAGTTGAGTATCGAGCTTTCGAACATTGGTTCACCACTCAGCCCCCATAGTCTCTGGTGAGTCTCCTGACTGAGAGGCATCTATACATTATATGGGCATTTTGGTAACTACAAATGTCAGTAGAATGTTAAACGGTGAAAAATTTACTAAACAAAACCACCATATGCACTTATTACTTAATGCAATTAGTCAATGTCATACTAGTACTCCATGAATGATAAAAAAAAAGAAAAAGAAAAAGAATTGATTGGTAAAATTGAGTGGTTGGATTGTTATTCCTCCATTCCTCAAACAAAGGACGAGGAAAGAATATATTTGCATACCTGAACATTCCTTCAAGCTTATTTGTAAACTGGCTCCCACATTCGGTCTTGAGCTGAAGCAGTGGAAGAAACATGAGCATTCCATAACATCAATAACTGAAAAATATATTACAAACCATCTACAGCCAATAATTGGCACTTATTTTGATCAATCCATTGTTTACCTTAGATATCATCGACTTTTCGGCATCAATAGAAGCACTCTTTCCTGGCAGTAACCTCTTTGCAAGATCCTTCTTATGGGATGCTTCAAACACATCTTTACCCTGCATTACCAGGAGAAGAAAAGATGCCCCAGTCTATTAGTAGGAAATAAGCAGAAGAACTGATAGAGAATCACTAAAATGAGTACCAAGAGGTAATGTAAACAATTTAGTAGCCAATCATATAAGAGTGAGAATGATTTTACATAAGAAAGGATGCTTGAGTTGCTTACTTGTATAAACCTAAATAAAACCAAAACTTTATCAAGGGTACCCTCCAATTCCTCTTCAGATGTACCCTTGTTACCAGCACGCAGTACTTTGCGAGAAGCTCTGCAGGTCGATTCTACTGAAAAGAACATAACAAATCATATATTTAGTCTCAATTGATAAAATATCAAGGAATCATTAAAAATAATATGAGAATAAGAGTAAGTTGATATAAACTATTATAAATAGTCGGCAAATTAAATTCAGAAGATAATGATTATTTCTGCAACAAAAAATGACTGATTGTGAGAAAAGTCCAATGATGACCAGGACTACTATCAAGAATGTAGTAGACAAGTGGATGCATTGTTTTATTCTTTTCGCAAAAGGAAGTACTTGTAGTAGTGCATCTCAATTCCTATTGGCTGACCAAGCAAATAAGTACATATTTTTATTCTTTTATTTGCCATTTGTGCTGACCAAGCAAACGAGTCAATAGATTATGTAGTCCCCCTCTGCAATAGAAATAACGAATCTCTAAGCTCTAGGAGCAGGGTGGAGGGCCTGGTTGAGCAGAATTGCAGCACAAAATTGACCATACCAGAGGTGCTCAGTGAAGAAAAGGGGGAAACTTCTCATGCGATGACAATGACTTGAGCTGAGTGTTGTTGATTTGGTAACTAAAGATGACTGATTTCTCATTACACAGACCCAATCCATCATCCTCAATTTGTATCTCTAGTTTCTACAAGATAATGGAGTTTGGAATAGCAATCATATTATCATTCAATGGAAATGAGGAAGCTATGATACTAAAAAAAAAAAAATCATAGAAAATTAAACAAAACAGAGAAAGAAAAAATGGAGCTACAACACTTGACCTCGAGCATAAATGAGGGCAAAGGTCAGCAATACTAATTGAATCCAACATTGAGACAGTTGGGGAAAAGGAGCCTTGTAGTGATCCATGAGGATTTCAATTGGGAATGTTTGGGGTCTGGGTAGCGCGGAATGAGAGGTACTATCATGGGGATGTAATGAAAAAGATCAAATGCAACAATCGTCCTATTACAAGAAAGGTAACTAAAATGCACTACCTTTGGCATTACCAGGGAGTAGGGCTACAACCAAAATATGGGCTTGAAAGAGGTGGGTGCTAACAGATCTTCATGAGGGATGATCATTATATGTGATCGCAACTCGGTAATGACTAGGGAATAGGTTCACAACCAAAACATGGGCTAGAAAAGGCGTGGATGGTATCGGATCAACAATCTTCGATGATCATGATATAGGATCGTAGCTCTGTAATGAGCAGGGAAGAGATTCAAATGTTTAACTGGGGATGAGAATGGCTACTTACAACATATATGGTCCAAAAACATCAATGCTATGTTATATTATGGGAACATTTGAACATTAGAGAAACAAATGCAAAAACAATGGATATATTGTGATGCATGCATGGATTTTCTGATTTCATGGCCACCAACGATATTATGGGGCTTGTAGTAGTGCATCTCATTCCTATTTGCTTGGTCAGCTCCAATGGCAAATATGAGAATAAGAGTTTAGCCGAGATGGTCAGCTCAAATGGCAAATAAAAGAAGAGTGACTCCAAAAATCAGAGTATGTCCTTTTGATAGCCCCTTCACTCTCGTTCCACTCAACTAAGTAGGAATCACCTTCTTTGCTTGATAGGCCCTTAACAAGTAACAAGTAATAAGTAATAAATAATAATCAGAAAATATATGATATAGAAAAATAAGTAACCATCATAACCAGTTAAACATTATATGCACTAAAAATAATTTAAGTAACTAGTAAATACGTAAGTAACAACTAACAAGAAGTAAACATTGCGCAACTTAAGCAAGTAAAACATCCATTCTAAAGTCATATGTTAAGCAAGTAAACCATCCGTTCTAAAGCTCAAATTTAAAAATATTAACTATCCCATTGGCCACAATCCATATGTTAACCAGATCAAGTTCTCAATTAATGTCAAAAGAAATCAACTAATCAAACGTCCAGTTCATATTGTAGTCTCCACCATCCAACACATAATCACATGTGTCATCATCGACGCCAACTGCATCGTCCGTATAAACTTCCAACTCCTCTATCCGCACTATTCTCATGCTAGATATAACTAAAATTTAATCCTAGCAGCAACTAAATTTCCAGTAAGCCAACAAGTTCAGATGCTAAATTTTTTGCAGGAACTAAGAATTTCCAGCGATTGTGCATGCTTAAACTTATAGTTAATATTTAAACTTGTTTCAGTAAATAATATTCAAATTGTAGAAAAGAAGAAGAAAAAGAGAAAAATTAAAACTGCATGGAAATGGTCCACATTCCTTCTTCTAAACCAAACATCAAACACATTATGTGCATTAAAATGAAATCTCAATCATGTCACATATCAAACACTTCATGTACAACCAGTCCCTAAAATTTCAGCAATCCTATGATCATTAGAGTATCCCATGCATCAAGATCAAAAGGAAAAATAAAAGCGTGTGCATGCTTCGAAATCAAAAGCATAAAAAAAATAAGTATAATAAAACCCCAATCCAACAAAACTACAATAAAAACAAAACAAAACTACAAAATTTCAACAAATCTTAGAACCTAAATCCTAATCCAAACAAAACTATGAAAAGAACACATAAATGAAGAAGAAATGTAATAAAATATCAAACAGAAAATAAGAAATCGAACCTATATGAGGCAGCCAAGGGCGGAAGCAGTTGCAGTGATGATTTTGGATGCTAGATCGACAAGGCCCAATTTGGGTCAATAGTATTTTTTGCAAATTACAAAAAACCAAAGAAACCCAGAGTACTCAACTAGAGTTTCAATAGCAATTGGGGAAAATTAGACACAGAAGTTCACAAAATAAATTAAATTTTTAGGGCTTTAGATGTACCTTTGGGGGTTTTTTTGGTTGATTGAGTAACGGTACAGGGAGAATCGAAAGGATTTGATGAAGTTTCCTTGGACCTACGACTCGATAATCGATGATACGTATCGTCGGATCCGAATAGATCTTATTTTCAGAATCGCTACCCTTTACAGCATCCTCGACATCGTCTTCGTCGTCGCTGCTGCTACTAGGGATTCCGCTTGCAATCCCTACACAGATCATAGAGGTATTGAATGATCAAATAGAAAATTAATGCCACTGATTTAGAACGATAAAGAGAGAGAAAGAGGAGGGAGGGAGATCTATATATAGAGAGAGAGAGGGCGAGAGAGAGATACAGAGAGGGGGAAGGAGGGAGATAAGGTAGCAAGGTTTTTTTTTTTTAAGAGACGGGATGAGAGAGAGGGAGAGCAAGAGGCGGTTGGGCATTTGTTTTATAGATTGGTAACCATTGTGATTATAATAAGACGTTTTTTGGGCCCGTCTTACTGACCGTCCTTGAATTTTGTTCTATTGGTTATACGTGGCTTTACTATTGCTAAATTTAAAATGACTAGTAAAAAGGCACGCGTGGATGTTAGCACATTAAATAATCGAATTTTATTTTTACATATCGATTAATTTGAACATAAAAAAATATAATATTTCAAACGTTCGTTACTATGTTTTATGATTTAGTAAAGACAAAAAAAAATATATTTATTATTATGTTTCTTATATCTTTATTATTTATAATTTAAATTTTTTAAAAAAATTAATAAAAAATATAAAAATATAATTTATATTGTCAATTATAAAATATAAAGAAAAAAAATAAAAACTAACAAATAAGTATAATATAGAAATTTCAATTAAATCGAAAATGGGCATTTATTCCTTCTCGACTTTAACTTTTTTGACGATTTTATCGTCTTCATCTTTCGTAGTCTCGTATTTAATATTTTGAGATATCTACGACCTCGTAAGATAATTTTAATAAATTGTATCTTGCACTTTGACTTAAAAAAAATACTCATTTTCGAGATATTTGTTCATTTTCGAGATATTGACACTAAATTTGATTTTAAGGTCACATTTTTTTAGATCTGTGTCACGTCAAATCAATGTCTGACCATTTGATGGTACGCCCATTATCTCAAGATCAAGTGTGTGAAAAGTTGGAACAAAAAAATTCTCCATCATTTAGTTCAAAATTGTCAATTGGTTTTAACATGGTGCCTTAATAGATTCGATGGGCATAGTTAATTAAAGGTAAAATCACATTTTGATAAAATCACCTGTCATTCGTCTCGTTTAAATTTGATTTTAAGGTTACTTTGAAATTTGTGCACGTCAAATCAATATCTGACCGTCTGATGGTACGCCTATAATCTCAAGATCAAGTGTGTGAAAGATTAGAACGAAAAACACTGTTATCATCCATTTTAAAGCAGTCAATGGGTTTTAACATGGGCGCTCTCAAAGATTCAGTTAGAATATTTAAAGGCATGTTTGGAGGTGGGATCTTAATTGGCATGCCGAGTTGCTATGGTTTGATCAGGTCTAATTGGCTGAACTTTAAAAGCGGTTCAAACATATTTGAGAAGTGCACGTGCGTTGCATGTGAAATGAAATATTTTGATCAAAGATGATTTTAATTATGAGTTAAAATTGGCTGATCGTATAAAATCATAATCGTATATTATCAGTTAATCACTAAAAAACTAATAACAATTATTGTTAAATATTATATTGATTCGAGTATTTTGTAGAACTTTTTATAGATACATGTTTCTATCTTATCACGTTCGATCAATTCAATGATATACTAATTATATATGTTTAATAAAATTTTGTTAATTGTTAATTTCTACTTTAATTCTATAATAACTAATGTAACTAAGGCTTCAAATTTTCATATCCTACGTATTTATTAATTATTATTAAAAATATGAATAGTAATGTTCACCCATACATAGCGGTCCAAGTTTTGACTCAAAACTCAAACCTCGCCTGAAAATCGGCTAATCGAACTGGTCCAAACAGACCCGAAAATCAATAATGAACCTATTCTAGACTTGTTTCAATTTTGGGGAGAAAAATTGAAAATTTATTAGGTAGTATGAGAAAACTGAGAAAGTAGCTTAAAATAATAAAATGGTGATTGTACCCCATTCAAATCCATGATTGCTTGGAATTAGGCAATGGAGATCATTTTTCACTCTAATCTTTCATAGAATAGTTCTTGAGACTATGATCTTACCCTCGTATGGGTGTAAGTTTTGAACCGAAATTCGAACCCGCCCAAAAAACCTAACTAATTGAACCAACCCCAATCGATCCAAAAATCGGTTCAGACCAAATCTGATTTCAATTTTAGGTGGGAAAAGTTGAAAACCGATTAGGTAAGATGAAAAAATTTGATTAGGGGTATATTAATCATGGCTCAAAGGTTCAACATGCCAATAAATTATTATTTGGGTAACTTAACACCCATGAAATCTTAGAGGGCATCTATGCAAAAAACCATCGACTCTTTGTATTAGTTGATGGAGATCATTTTTCTGTCCAATTTTCCACATAAGAGAATTTGACATCAAAGTAAGTCAAATATTATATGGCAAAATTGTTAATTCTCTTAACTTTGTAGGTTTTTTTAAAGGTGTTAGAAAAGATAACTTCTCAATCCAGGTGGCATCCCTCCCAATCGATGGATTTATGGCGATGGTGCTCCTGACCACCAAGTTCAGGCTGCCCGGATTTGGTGACCGGCAGTTTTTGTTAAACCCAGGTCCGTTCAATTTGAAGGAGCACGTGCTCATCACAATATTCGCCAATGAGGGTTGCGCCTTTGGTAACAGATCGGCTTATGTTGTGGGGATCGTTAACATTATTAAAGCCTTTTATAAGAGGAATATTTCTTTCTTGGCTGCCTGGATCCTTATTGTTACCACCCAGGTTAATATATATATATATATATATATACGCTTTGGAGGGCATGTGAATTTCAATAAAGTCTGGAAGATGTTTGCCTGATTTTATATATTGCTTTTATTTGGTATTGATGGGTCATGTGATTGGTGGCATTTATTTTGAAGGAGCAAAATATTTGGCTTAGGAATTTCAAGAATTTTGGTCAAATGATCAGTAAGATTTTGTTTACTGGCTTCTAATTAGAGTTAAACTCTAATTTAAGACTCCCTTTAAAGAGTTAAACTCTAATTTAAGACCTTTAAAATAGTCTTTGAGATGTACGAAGTGGTTGGTCACTGTCTAGATGAGACTGCCAAAACTTCTCAGGCAGAATAATCAAAACATCCGATTAGGGCACTTTTGTTCATATGATGTGGACCTTTACTTGAAAATGCTTTAACCACCCATTTATAGACTCCTTCCCTATCAAATGGTGGAGATATTCCAAAGGCGCATCCCAATTGGTGAAAGGGTTAGTGAGATATAGAATAATCTAATAAGTAATTAAAATTAGACGGTGACAGATTAGCCCATTTGCTAGAGCCCATTTGCTCTAGCAAATGGGTTAATCGATAGTCTTAGATGCATTTAAGTGTTAATTTAGTATAGGGACAATGGCTCCCCACTGACATTTAAACACCTAATGGTGTGTAAATGATCTTACACCATTAAAATTAGACTTCTTATTTCACACCATCGAAGTGTGATCTATCATTATGCCATGTGGCACACATCTATGATCAGTCTAAATTGCCCAAGTGGCAATCTATCATTAAAATGTGTCTCACAACCCAATGAAACATACTGATAAGTGGATGTGAACAATCTGATTGATAAACTTTAATATCAGCCATTAAAACTAAAAACAACTATTGATATTGTCATCCAAAGATCGGACGGTTAAAATCTACCTAAAACACCAGTTTTGAACTTGTTACATTTCAATCAATGATCTATCACTTTGACGGTTCAGATCACCCACATCTAAAACCATTGATGCTGTAAGATCATTTAAACAGTCGGTCCCTATATTATAAGTCAATGGTCCTTATATTATAAGTCAAGAAAAATGTAATATAGGAGAGGGACAGAGGGTGACCCCAACTTTTGGGTGTTAAAATAAGAGTTGGAAATTAGAAGCATCTTAGAAGAAGTCCAGCTTCAGGGTGCCAATGTGGGATAGTCATCAGTTTCGTGTCTCGGCTCAACGTTACATCATGATCATGTCTCGGGTCTCTTTGAAAGTGTTAGGAAAAGAAAACTTTTATGACAAAATTATTAATTCTCTTAAATTTGTGGGTTTCTTTAAAGGAGCTAAAAATAAGGAAAGAGAATTACCATTATTTACGTATTCTCATTGAAAAAGAGTGTGTTAGGGGTATTTGAGGAACGAAAATATGACAGAAATATTTGTACTTTTATATAGTAGTAAGGATTATAAATTATCTTATTTAAAAATGAAAAAACTCAATCTTACTTTATGTCTTTTTTAGATGTTTTTGACATAGTATTATACGATGACGCTAGTTAAGAGTGAAAGGAGTTGCTAAGAGAATTATAGAATATTTCATATGTCAAAAGGTGTGAATTTTTTTTGGAGATATCGTCGATGCGATGTTGAGTTATTGGGTTGAGAAGAATCACTTTCGAATCGGAAAGATAGATGTCTATCTTCGGAAGATGGACATTGTATTAATACTAGGTTTTGTCGTAGTTGAATTTGATCAGCCATATAATTTACCGTTTTATCACCCTTAACTTAGTGATGCTAGGGCTTAGTTTGCTACTAACGAGTTACTGATGTGCAGACACTAAGGATAAGCAGTAAATTAGTGTCTAAGTGTTAATCTTTATCAAAATAAACTCAAAAGGCAATAAAAAAAACGATTGAGCGAAAAAAATGATTTGTCGCTATTGAAAGCCAGAGAATCGTAATTTACGATTCTTCAAAAGGGACAAAAAGGAGAAAAACGATAAAACATAATTCAAAGAATCGTCAACTATGAGGAAGCTTTGAAGAAATAGAAAATCGTGATCATGGATCAAAATGACGGAAAACCGGTACGTATCGTCCGAGCCCAAAACTGGTACGTATCGGACGATACGTACCAAAACAGTAACTTATAGGACAATGTATCGTCTGATTATTTTCATACAAAAGCACGATACGGTACATTAAATGTACCGTATCGTCGGTCACCGATACCGATACATATCATCCGATACGTATCGGTGTCGGATGAAATTTTGATCCATGATCGTGATTAACGATTTTTCAAAGAAGCTATGAAAGAAGAAATCGTTATTTACGATTTCCTAAAAATAGAAATTTTCTTACTATTATTGTTGTTGCTGATCACGTGAGAACTAACACCGTCATATCCAGAATTAAAATACTCCTGTAATTAGAAGTCTGATGAACCACAAATTTGAGAAGATTGATAAAGATCTAAATCCGAAGGACTCTGCTGCTGCTCAATAAAAAACAATCTATAGGCGCATCAACTAAAGAACGCAAGGAAAGATAAAATTAGGAATTAGAGTTATATTAGGATATTTTTGTTTTTAGTAATTTCTATTATTAGAACTATATCTTTGTAAATCGGCCCTTTATGATTTATAAATAAGAGGACTTGGTATAAGAATAATAAGCATCGAAGAATTTCAGCATCAGTTGACATCTGAGGTTGAATTTTCTTTCGATCAGTATTGTATACCAGTTAGAGTAGATTAGATATCAGAAGTTTCTCAAGAGCAATTGACGATTGTAATTAAGTGCTGAAGATTAGTGTAGATATCTGTAATTTCTCAAGAGTAATTGACGACTGCGGCTGGCGGGTGAAGGTTATATTTTACTTTATTTTCTAGTTTAGATTTTATTTGTTTTGTAAACATCTCTAAGTTTTAATTTGAATTGATGACTCAAGTTAGGATTTATAGATTAGTGTAACGATTTTTATTTTTCCATTTTCAGTTTCCTAAAGTTTGATTGAGCCCATATTTCTGGTTGATTGTTGATTAGATTAAATCTGTATTGATAGGTTCTTAGATTTGATTGACGACCAATGCAATGAGACTAGAAATATAGTATAACGGTATTGTTTATTTTCATAAATATCTGAAAGCTGAAAATTAAGATTAACGACCTTAATTTGAAGGAGGATTAGGATTTATTTTTATGCACTTTAGTTTAATAACTCATTCTTTTATTCTTATTTCTCCAATAGATTATGAAATCTTAAAGATAAATAAAAGTTTTTAAGATAGGGATCTAGATAGAAGATAGAAATAGGAATTAACAAGATAATGAACTTCTTCATGAGAATGATCTTATACTAGTACTATACTTTTCATTGTGCGTTTGCAATAGGAATTAATAAAGATAAATAAAAGTTTTTAAGATAGGGATCTAGATAGAAGATAGAAATATGAATTAATAAGATAATGAACTTCTTCGTGAGAACGATCCTATACTAGTACTATAATTTTCATTGTGCGTTTGTAATAGGTTAAGACTTGAATTTAATATAATTATAATACACAATAAGAAGCAAGTCAGAACTCGAACAATATACCCCTTTCGTTAAACTACCGGAAAAGGAAACGATTTGCCACAAATATTTTCGTGAACCGCCTACCGGAAAAATTCTTCAGTCTCATATAGTTTTGGAATGAGGCTCACGAAAAGTGACGACGACTTCGTAAAGTTGTCTCTTCTATTTGTGTTGTGTATATTTCTTTTTCCCAGGTCCCACCATCAACTGTCAGAAGAGCACGTTGACCTCGTCGATGCCGTCGAGAACTTTAAACAAACTCTGTGGGATCTCCACGTATACCATGACTTGCTTGAGTATATAGTGAAGGGCGTGGCGAGTAGAAAGATTGCCGACAAGGATACAACCTTTAAGTCGTATAATGTTTATGGATGCATTTGTATACTTCAATCGTGGGCCTATGAGATGCTGTCAGAAATCGCACTTGAAAGAATGCCCCTGAAGAACCCTTTCCCACAATTATTAAAATGAGTAGAAAATGCACAATTAAGGACAAAAGGCTATACTCTTGGGAAGATGCTGAACAACAACGTATGATGTTTATTTAAATACTTTAAATTTCTAAAGCTAAGGACTGTAAAGAGTACCAATGCCAATTGTATAGGGGTATCGACTGCTTAAAGAATCGGTACCAACTCTTTAAATAGTCGATATCTTGCGCTAATATTCTATTTTCAATTTAGTATTATGATATTTTGGGTGTTTCTCATTTCCTTTTTTTGTAAAAGGTTTGTGCTCCCTTGAAATAGTTTCCTTCGAGTTGGAGATACCCATCATAAGAGAATATCTGCGGGGTCAATAGGTTGTTGGGAGGAAAAGAAAAGAAGTTAATGAAGAGGTCAAGAAAACTGTGAAAGTGGATGTGCCGCTGACGAAGAAAAGAAATTACATTTTGGTCAAAGATATTGACGAGGAAGAATTTGACGGCCAATCGACGTCGGACGAAGAGTCGTCATCGAAAGAAAGCCTCGTCCAATTAGAGCGGCCAAGAACAAGGGAGACCAAGAAGGTGAGCGCCAATGCACCAACCTCCTCTAATGAATTGTTGTTGAGGAGGATTGGCGGTCTGGCGCTCGAGAACTTGAAACTCACCCAGAGAGTGAGCCATTTGGACCATAAAGTGAACCATTTGGAGGAAGAGAATGCGCTCCTCGCGACATGATGCAACTCCTTGGATGATTGGCTCACTTCAAGGGATGTAAGGGATATAGAGCTGCAGACGATGACTCATGTCAACAAGTTGATCAGAAAGGAGCAAGGGATTTTGAAAGAACTCCTTCAAACGATTTTGGAAGCGATACCTAACGTATGTGTTGTAATGTAATTTATATAAGTGAATATAATTTCAGCTTTCTAATTATGTTTGTTTCGATGTTCAGGATGATGCTGTTTAGAAGATACTATCGAAGAAGCCTAGCACAACCTTCGATATCCCATCTCCTGCCGATAATGGACCACCTCCTCCCATATCTCAATCCGATAAGGAACCAGCTGACAACCAACCCGAGTCTCAAGCCGATAAGGGGGCCAGTTGGTGATGAGCAACCGTCTTCCCAACTCCAACCCGAGCAACCCTCTTCCCAAACCCAATCCGAGCAATAAATTGACACCCACTTGAGGCATAGGAAACTCACAAAACACATTGCCTCGAAAATTAGGACTAGGCGAAAGGGTCCCCCAAAGAAAAAGATTGGAATGGAAACAACCATTGAGGAGACGATGGTCATTTCTACTGTTGAGCTGACAGAGGAGCAGAAGTACATGAATGCCTTCTAGAACAGGCCTCTTTCGGAAGATGAGTAAGTTAGTTTTTCCCATAATAGTTAGTTAGTAGTAAATTTGGTTTTGAATTTCAACGTTGGCCATTATTTATGCTGCACCTACGTAAGCATAGTCGGTGATTATACTCTTCGACTGCAGTCTTTTAGATATTTGAAAGGTACGACATACCTAGACAATATTGTAAGTAACCCTAAAACTCATATTGCATGAGTATTGTTTTCTCATTTTTAGTTTTCAATCGTTCATGTTCAACTTCTATCATTATTACTACTATATGGTAAGTACCGAATAGACAATCGATTGACTATTTATACAGTCGGTATCGACCGTATAAAGAGTCGATATCGATTTTCTAAAGAATATGTACTGACTCTTTATACAGTCGTTATCGACCATATAAAGAGGCGATAACGGTTGTTTATAGAGTCACTAGTGACTCTTTATATAGTCGGTATCGACCGTCTAAAGAGTCGATATCGATTGTCTAAAGAGTCGATACCGATTCTTTATATAGTCGGCATCGACCGTCTAACGAGTCGTTAACTCTGTATTTATATTATTTTCAGATAATGGGAGCCTACCTAAGACTCCTGGAAGTCATTGATGACATTAGTCATCCTGACCGAAAGAATATATGCTTTATTATGGGCCCTACCATTTTGACCCACATAGTCTTAGACCTAAGGGATTTCAACAAATTTGTTCTTTCTGAAAAACTCTACGAGGAAGGGTTCGGGATACAAATCCAACGATGGTCTGCCCACAAGGAAAAAGTGAACCAAGGCAGAAAGGTGCTACAAATTATTATTTTTAATCGGTTGCGGGATCTGTGGGCTCACGATTATAGCATGGTACGTTACAATTGTTACCATGCTACAATGGTATGTTACATTGTAGCATGGTACATTACGATTGTCGCATGGTACATTATAATTGCTACCAATAACTTTTAAAATTTTTAAATCCCGGCCTCTAACATTATATTTTTCTTTGCAGATATTTATTACAATTCATTACATTGGGCGCTTGTGATCATGAAAGTTGTCGAACGATTGGTAATGGTTGTCAACCCTATTTTTGATGGGCCTTCTAAGGACAAATATCCTGACCAATTGAATGCGCTGGTAAGTATATATAATACGAATTGTCAAAACTTACAAATTTTCATTGTTTTCTTATCTTATCTGACATTCCACTTTTTTTAACACAACCCCAATACCTTCCCGTACTCTTATATTTATACGGAGACTCCATTGCATTGAGCACTAAGATCTATCTTTGGTCAAATACTAACTGCCGAATCAAATCCGTTCCCTGACAGAGCAATGGGTGGGACTGTGGGGTGTTCGTGTTGAAGTATGTAGAGTACTTCATAGCGGAGAAGACATTCGACTTCACGCAAGAAAAAATGAGTCAGATCAGGACAGAAATTGGTCATGCCCTTGGTACATACATTGACGATGGAGGGGGGTTAGAAACCAATGAAGAACTTGCTGAAGATGCACCACCCTTATAGTCTTTTTCATATGTAAATTAAATTATAATGTAAACACATGTCATGTAAATGATTCTATATCAAATAGATTCATTTTATGTTCAAATCTTGGTATCATAAATTTTATTTATCCAAATCCTTTCTATGGAATCTTCTGTCGGCGTGATTGAATCATCCTTAATCGAACTTGAATTACCAATCCACGATATGGTCCGTTCAAAGGACGATCATACATTTCAGGCAAATATTCTTGTTCATTCTCGTCATTGCACAAGTGAGGAATGATCGTATAGACAGTTGTTGTCGACTATCTATACAGTCAATATCGATTGTTTAAATAGTCGTCGTCGATCATTTAAACAGTCATTGATGACTGACTATAGAGTCACTAACAACTCTATATACAGTCGTCAACGACTGTTTAAACAATCTATATCGATTGGTTATATAATCGATATTGACTGTTAATATGGTCGTTCATCACTATTCTGTAATTGATTGCATACATACGTTGAAAGTTATGAGAAAATATACTTTTTGGTATTGTTAATATTAGATTCAAAATTTATAAAAATTACTAATCAAATTTGTACATTTCAAGTTTCTGAGCAAATATGAGATAGAATATGCGATTTACTATATATAAGAGGCACATACTATATCAACCCATCAGTCCCACTGCCGTATAACTCTTACGATTAGGACCATACTCACTATACCTGTCACATTGTAGGGCCCTAACTTTACCCTTAGACCGTATCCTTCTTTTCTTCAGACATTCAACTTGCTTTTGTGAATTATAGGGCGGCCTTACTTTCATATTTTCTTACAGTTGGTCAGCTTGGATTGGCCATTGACTTTTATGAGTGTAGAAACTCATTGTTTATCGTATGTTTGTCTAAAACAAGCGGTGAAAAATCACTTCTCACAAAACTTATGGTAATTATAATTTCTCCAATTGATGGCCGCAACCGCATGAAAGCAAGGAAAACCATGAATGAGCCAACGATGGCTAGTATATGTCTTATGTTCCAAGTCGATGTGATGAATGAAATTTCAAGAATTCACTTGAAACTGATCGCGCCCGTATAGTTGAGCTCTCTTTCTACCAGCCTATTGAAGCACCTTCTTCATGTGCACGTTTGCTTTTGGACAGACGACGGTGTTCCAATTCTCAAATCTCTGTTGATGCTTTTAAAAATAATCGTCAACTTTCTCTCTAATAGTTTTGATTAAGTCGATAATTGGTTTCTCCCAGGCTACTTTCAGTACGTTGTTTAAGCTTTCAGTATTATTCGTAATGAGATAATTGTATTATTTTTCCCTTGAAATGTGCCCATGCCCAATGCTTCGGGTCTATTTTTGAAATATAATCGAACGCCTGATGATCAACATCTTTCTTGATTTTATTCAGAAAATAATCAAATCTATCAGTTGAAAATACACGCACAGTGCACCACCATAGATCTAACGTACCATTCTTGGGATACTTGTATATCAAATTTTGTGTCATATGTCGCATGCAGTAGTTGTGGTATGCGTTAGAAAAGATTTGTTTCACCGCCTTTATTAAATACTTCAACCAGTCCGTGATAATAACGAAATCTTTGTTAAATTGACAGATCACGAATGTACCTACCCATTTAAGAAACCACATCTACGTATCTCTTCTTCTAACTCGACGACGACGAACGCTAACGGTAATATACGCTCATTACCCTCTTGCGAGGAGATGAGTAGGATCCCTTCGAAACGTTCCCATAGGTGTATGTCATCTACAAGTAATATGCGACGAAATATATTACAGTAGCTTCCAATACACGGGCCAAAGCCCCAAAAAAATCTTTAGAACTTAACATCAAACGTAAGTTGAAAGAACGTTCGTACATTAGGATCTACCTTCTCTATCTCCTTCACGTAGGTCGGTAGATCGACAAATTTCTCTTGCCAACTTCCTCTAATATCGTTCAGTGTGAGTTCTTTTCCCCTCAAAGCTTGAGAATATTTAATTTGTACGTTATAAGCTTTTGTAATATTAAACATTATCGACGCAGGTGTGTAGTCGAATCCTTCCATAAGTTTGTCCCGTACATAATTGGCTACGAAAGAGACCGTTGCATTACGGTGAGCGTGCACTTCGATCTTAGTGACCCCGCATATGTGAGTACTATTGAATGCCATAATTTTGAAAGAGTCAAGCCCAATAAATTTAGACACATGTGTTTGTCACAAATAATCAGATTCGTAGCATCCAACTGTCACTCGATAACTAGCGATTTTCAAGGGCTGGATTTGGAAATTTTTCTCTACCGCGTATTCTTTCAATGCTCTTTGAAATGTTTGCTTGCCTCTGAAGATCTCTTCAACTTTAAATGTCTAATTTCGGTATTCGGTTTCTACCTCTTAATCGAAAGAGTCGCCTGATATCTCTGACCCTTCGCAATCTCCATCTACTAAAGGATTATCAATGCCTCATAAAATTTCTCGGATCCTCTTTTATAAATCCATCCGGTTCACTATCATAGTCTTGGGCTTTCTCTTCTAAGTTATCTTCATTAGTGGGTCAAGGATGACTACTCCCTTCACTAACGGTGTTCTCAACTAGTTGACTAGATCCTTCACCAGTGGGGTTCTGACTAGGCCCTTCACCGAAGGGGTTTTGATGTGGTTGACTAGGCCCTTCACCATAGTGGTGCTCACCGAATAGTTGAGCTCCTCTAGTAATCCCCATTCATGGAATGGTAGAACATATTTCAAGAGTGAACCAAGTTGTGAATCCTCCAGGGATGATATGACCGAAATCGTCTTCATCCTCCACTCTTCGAGACGTGTAGTCTAATTCTTGACGACATTGTTGTGACCCATGCATATATTTTAGTGGGCATCATATGATTCAACTGGAGTTGAAGCATCATTTAAATCAATAGTTGCTTTCCTGACTGACATGTTCGCTGTAAAATCACCGTCATCGCCTAATAGGACGGTATCATATATAGGTCCATTCTTCTCAAACTTACATGGCTGGAAGGAATGGTTACTAACAAAATCAGTCCCGCCAAGAGGTACTTGTTTAATTTCAACTCGAAAGGATAACGGTTCTTTAATGATGAATACTTTTATGACATCTACCATAGCTTTATAAAACGTAAATAGGGAGGCCAAATTATCAAAGTCTAAAATTTCGGCAAGCACAGGGGTATTTACTATCTTCATAGCGAACTTTATGAAAATTGTTTTATCTATCCTCGCAAAACTGACAGCGGACATTCACCTTATGAATTGTTCATAAGAAATACTCGTCGAAATAGAAAGAACCCTCTTCTGGCCACCTTAATACAAGCCATCATCACTTACAAGAAGACCATAAACAATCGATACCGATATTATAAACGATCGATACCGATCGCTTAAACGAGTTTAAAGATAGATAAAGTCGATAAGCAGATTATAGATTATAAGCAAATCTTTATCAACTGTTTTATACAATTGATATCGATCGTTATCTATCATCGACCACTGAAACAATCGGTACCGACTATTTAAACAGTCGATATCGACTTTTTAAATAGTCGGTATCGACCATTTTTTTTTAAAAAATTACCAAGAAAATATATATCTTCTTTATACTACACTATAAGAGACGCAAAGAAACTGAAAATGAGGTTTACACAAAAAAATCTGAACATACCTCGCGTTGCAATGAAAAACTGCAGGGTCGTCTTTTCCCAATGGCAAAATATAGGGTCTTCTTTCCCAATGGCAAAATGCAGAGTCTTCTTCTCCCAAGCCTCCATTGTCTTCTTCCAAATAACCGATTGATTTGAGGAAGAAGGCGTCGTCACCTTCGTCACCCTAACTTTTTACTAACTATAGCAGATTAAAATGAGGAAGAAGGGGATGCATTTTAGGGTTAAAGAAAGTCATAGAAGGGGTAACTTCGACTTTTTACTGCCCTTAGGGTTAGCTGGGCTTGGAGCTGGTCGGTTAGGTGATTTGAACCGTTAGATAGGTAGTACATAAGAGAGTATGGAGGGTCTCCCTACTGATATTTTACCGAGAAGGTCCATGGGTCTGAGATCGGGAAGGTCAAACCTTGGCCTTTACCCTAGTCCAAAACATGTGTTGTTGCATGTGCAGTATTGTACACTGCTGCGGTTGGGGGTCTTTGACCCCAGTTTCGATGCGCATATCGACTTATTCGCTGAATCACTTTCAAACAAAAAGTGAAGGGTACTGAGTACCCTACATCGGGGTCAAAGGGTTTGACCATTGGGTCAACCTTTTGACTTTTATGGCATCTTGAAGTGTGTCAAAATTCATAAAAACCTGATTTTTAAGGTTTTTGTCAATCGAAAGGGGTCGATTAACTTTATAGAGGCCCCAAAATAGATCGGAATAGAATCGGAAGGAAACTCACTTGTTGAAGCGTGATGGCGAAGATTTCGCGAAGATTCGATGGATTCAAATGGTCTCGAGTCAGCGTAGATCGAGTTTGACGCGTCGATTTGAGTTGAAGTGGACGGCTCGGCCGTTGACGACTCTATCAAGCGCACCTTTGGTTTCTTCTTAATCTCAATACACAAAAGGTGACTGGGCAGTTTGGACTTTTCCATGATTGAGTCACACGTGGACTCTATGTAACAATTGGGGAAATGGCATCGGCTAGGGCTGGGGTTGCTTGGGTTAATTGTAAGAGGGAGAGGGGGAGAAAGAAAAAAAGGAAACGGCTGGGGCTAGGGCTGCTTGGGTTAATGGTGAAAGAGGGAGAGGGAGAGAGAGGGGAAGAGATTAAATGGGGGCTAATGGCTGCTTGGTTAATTAATGGTGAGAGAGAGAGAGAATATGGGAGAGGGAGAGACCTAGGTCTCCTACATTTTCTTTTTTGTTTTGTTTTTCTATATAAAGATCAAGGGATAGGAGAGTTGATTGAGCAAGTCAACCTGTAAAAAGAAAGAGTACAAAAGGACTACTACTTTAATAATATGGGAAGTTGCCTTGATTTAATTCGGGTGCCAGATATGGTGCCCAAATCTCATTCTAAAGCTTACTTTTCTTAAAAGTGAAAGTAGGTTGAGTTAGAGTGTGAAACACTCACATGGGGTTCGGTGCTCCACCACATCTATGACCACACAAACGAGTTTTTAAAAATCGGGTCATAACAAAAATATAGGATACTAACTTGGTATCCTATATCAACTTGGTATCTTATATCTATCTAGGATATCCATTAGAGCACACAACACTTTTCATCCATCCCAAATTAAAATCTTTATGTGACAGCTCGAATTTTTCCAACACGTTATCTCAGCTGGGATATATATATATATATATATATATATATATATATTCTTTTTTAAACCAAATTCAACTGAAAAAACTCGGACCGCCAGATTGTAAAATACAATCTGATACAGAATACTTGGTACATCTACACACATGCGAAAATCAAAGCAGATAATACATATGACATAATTAAATTTCCCAGTTCTAATATTCAATATAAACAATAACTAAAACAAACCACTAGTGATGGTCGGCCATCACCTAAAAGTAGTGTATAATATATGTATAATAGTACGAATGTACCAAGCCCAAACTTACCAAAATCCACAATGTATTAAATCTACTATCCCTGAACTAGGGTACAATCCTCAGGCGGATGATCCTCTTCTTCCTTTACGTAGTCTGAATCTTCTTCAAAGCCAAGATCCTAGTCAATACCTATACCTGTGACATATTGTAACGACCCTAAAAATTTAAAACTGAATTTGTGGTGTTAGATTCATTTTGCACAGAGCGTGGTGTTAGTGCTCCATACCGGAACCTATCCTAGTTGAAAAAGTACACATTTTGGTTTTTCAAAAAGGTTTTATATTTAAAATTATCCTTATTTGACACAAGTTGTGTGGTGGCCTAGTGGTTGAAAGACTTTGCTTATAAACAAGAGGTCTAAGGATCAAATCTTACTACGTGAGTTTAAACCTCTATTTTAAACCTTGAAATAAAAGCCTATACACCCTTATTTAGTGCGACCGCTTAACACCGAATTAATGCCCATATATTATAAATAAGAAAGCTACGGAGAACCCTAAACCATTATATTAAGAATTCTTCTTAAAAACCCTAGCCGTCACTCCATCTTCTTCTATAGCCACCTTTTTCTAAAAACACCCTAATCTCTTTTAAATCTCTTGTGTGTTCTTCCACAAGAACCACTATAGTATTTTTCTATCGTCAAATCGAGGTGAAGACAGCGTAATCGTGGACGGCCCATCGTGTGGACGCCGATCTCTATCGCCCTAACCGCCATCGATTCGCCGAGCACGCTTCAAGAGGTGGGTGCCCCTCGATCGATCTTAAAATATTCAATTTTTTTTATTTTAATAATAATAAGAATAAATATATATATATATTAAATGAATATCTATTTATCTTATTTAGGTATTCAAAAGTTAAATATATACATGTATTTCGGTGTGTATAATAACATAAATCCTATACATGGACATATAATAGTTGCCCTTAATATATATAGATATATAATGAATATATATATATAGTGTTTTGTATTGCTTATATAGGTGTTTACAGTGGAGAGAGAGAGAGAGAGAGAGAGAGAGAGCTCTTCTTCTCCACAATTTCGTCAGTGAAGATAAGATATATTTCGGGGATCGGCCCAACTAAACGCCGACAATGCCGGTGATAACTTGCCCGTGCCAACTATTGTAGTTGGGCACTTTGAAGAATTTTACCTGATATGAATATTTTGGTGCAACCATCCTTCTAGCACCATTGATTTCAAATGAAATAGATTCAAGTTGGACCTTATGGGCCCAACCCAAGAAATAGAACAGAGATGGACCATCTCCACAAATTGAAATCCTCGAGACATCTCGTGGAACTTGGAATGTAGGCATCCATGTACGGATGCAACACCTCTATGGGAGTATGGGCTGTCACACGAAGTACATCTAGGTTACTACGGAACCCGTCCCTTGGGAAGCGTGATTTTGTGAATCTTATCGCACCGTGGCTCACTTTAAATTAGTTTTAAGCAAATGATAAGGAATTATATGTAAGATAAGGTAAGATACGAATACGGATAAGTTACGTTGTGAAGGCCAGCAAAATACGAACTAAGTTTCTACACGTGCCATGTCTTGCGTGCCACCGCAAGATCTAACGTCTGCAGTCAAGACGGGTCTTAAGGACAATATGATACGACAGTGTCCCGAATGTAAGGGGACACTGATTTAAATGCATGCAACCACATCGGGCTGGATGATGGTATACGATATGATATGGAGGTTAGGTGGTTATCTACACGTGGACCTCGCGTGATAGGCTCGAGCAGCGGCCCTGGCACAGGTCGTATACGAAAATAAGGTAAGATGTGAAGTACGTTGTGTAGGCGTATGGAGCAATATTAAGTCTTAAGATATGCCACATAGGAAAAGTCGACAAAGCAGACACAAAAGGAGATCAGAACTTGATGCATCATATATATTTCATGTTATGTCAGGTCTTTTCATTTTATGTTACTTCTTGTTCTTTTTATGCTATATTTTTCAGTTTTGTTATGATGGATATGAGATCGTAGATGTTTTTGTAATCATTTATGGTTGTTTGATTTATTTCAAAATGTATCGCAACTCAAGCGATTGCACACACGATCACCTGAGTATTTTATGGTGGATCGATTGTGCAACCTGCTGAGTTTACGTGACTGAGTAAACTCACCCCCTCCCCAAAACTAACAGTTGCAGGTGAGAACTCTGATTTTTCCATCACTGAGGATGGGGATGCTGCTGTTCCTGATGCGGCTCAAGAGCGTGAAGACGTCGGCTACCATCTGGACGAGGGAATAGATCCGGCGGATTACTTTGAGCATTGAGAGATTTTTAGTCATAGTTTTATTATTTTCAGGGGAGATTTGTTATTAGATACTTTTATTTTTCAGCACCAATTATGGGTTTGCGTTGGGACTGTTTTATTCCACGTAAAACCTCTGCTTGCTTTCAATTATAGATGCATGGTTAGGATTTATCACTTAATTAACGTCATCTACGTTTTCCGCTGTTGTTTGTTTGAATAATTTATTTTTAAATGATGCCATTAAATGCCTTGATCCATATGCTAAATCGGTATAAGAATTATGTGTATGTCCGCTTATCGCCTTAACAAGCGTGCGGTGTCATAACACGGAATTCTAGGCCCTTGAGGTCGGGTATGGATTCTGGGTCGTGACAGAGTTGGTATCAAAGCCTAAGCTTTACTTCCTTGAGGACTGTGTGGCTCATGTAAGTACACTATGGTGATGATGTGATAATAATTTTGATAGACCCTAAGCTTTAGATCTTTTGTGGACTGAAGGATTTTAAGAAAGTGTGATGATCAATGACATAAGATTTGGCGATTGAAATAATTAGAGAAGATAAATCCTGACTGGTTTGATGGTCTAAATATTCATTATAGGTTGAGATGTTTACTATAAGAATAACTTATTAGAAGTGGGTTCAGATGGAGGAATAAATTATTATCATCAACCTCAGACTTATTTGAATTACTTTATGGTCAACAAGATATAATAATGATGATAACCTATAACAGAGTGTTATAAGTAATTGATGTTGAGAAGTAAGAGTATATTTTGAATAAATAATTTAAGAGGCTACGAGAATTTGATTTTTGAAAAGTTAAGGATTATAAAGAGTGGAAGAACATGAGGAACACGTGCACTCCGAGATCACCAGTTGTATGCTAAACTTAGTAAGTGTGAGTTTTCGCTTAAACAAGTGACCTTCCTTAGCCACGTGGTATCAGCAGAAAGAGTGACCGTCGATCCTTCTAAGATCAAAGCAATTACAGAGTGGAAAGCACCAGTGTTACCGGTTAGAGTTTCCTCGGACTCGCAGGTTACTATCGACGCTTCGTCGAGGGATTCTCTCGAATTGCTCTATCCCTTACAAGCCTTACTAAGAAGAACACAAAATTTGTATGGTCAGAGGAGTGTGAAAGAAGTTATCAGGAGTTGAAGAAGAAGCTTACTACAAAGACCAGCTTCTAACCTTACCTCTAATACGAGACATAAGGGTAAATTTGAATTATTCATCGACGATCTCGCCAAGGACTTGGTTGCATCGCAACAAGATAGGAGGGTCGTTGCATGGTCAAGACAATGAAGCCACATGAGAAAAACTATCCAATTCACGACTTAGAATTGGCAGCAGTCATTTTCGCTCTCAAATTGTGGCGACTCTATCTCTATGGTGAAACGTTCAAAGTATATACTGACCATAAGAGCCTCAAGTATCTCTTCTCACAAAAAGATTTGAACCTCAGACAACGCAGATGGGTCGAGTACATGAAGGATTACGATTGTTCGATTAATTATCACCACAGTAAAGCGAACGCGTCGTGGCCTCGAGAAAAACGTCAGGATTTTTTTGGCCCGATTAAAAACTTCGAGGACCCTCGATGAACTAGCAGAAGAAGATTTTTATCTCCAAAAGCTCGAAGAAGGTGTATATCTGGCGAAAATTCTGATAAATCCATTTATCATAGATGAAATCAAGGAGTTGCAGCAAACAGATCCAGAAATTCTACGAATCATTAAGGCCATGAATAAGGAATCAAAACCTGATTTTAGTCTCAGAGAAGATGGAGCATTACTCTTTAGACGGAGATTGTACGTACCTAATGACCCTAATATTAAAAAGGAAATACTCGATGAAGGTCACAAATCAGGGTACTCAGTACACCCAGGCAACACTAAGATGTATCGAAATTTGAAGAACTGGTATTGGTGGCCAAACATGAAGCGAGAAATAGCTGAATATTTATCAAAATGCTTAGTGTGCCAACAGGTCAAAGCAGAGCACCAAAAACAGGCCGGTTTCATTCAACCCTTACCCATTCCGGAATGGAAGTGGGAAAATATATCAATGGACTTCATCGTTGGCCTGCCAAAAACGTTGAAGAAGAACGATGCCATTTGGGTAATAGTCGACAGATTAACAAAGTCTGCACATTTCTTACCTTTTAAAACGACTGCAGATGGAGAAAAACTAGTAGAGACTTACTTGAAGGAAATCGTGAAATTGCACGGTGTGCCAGTAAGCATCGTGTCCGATAGAGACTCGAAATTCACCTCAAAATATTGGACTACCTTCCAAACAGCCTTGGGGACACGCTTGGATTTCAGTACTGCCTTCCATCCGCAAACTGACGGACAAACCGAAAGGGTTAACCAAGTAGTCGAAGATATGTTGAGAGCTTGTATGCTAGACTTCCGAGGGAATTGGGATGATCACCTCCCTTTGATCGAATTCTCCTATAATAATAGCTACCAGGCAAGCATCGGAATGTCTCCTTTCGAGGCGTTATACGGGAGAAGTTGTAGAACACCTTTGTGTTGGGATGAAGTCGGAGTGAGAAAGATGCTTGGACCCGAACTAGTTCAAACCACGACTGAAAAAGTCAAGCTAATACGTGAACGGCTTAGAATCGCCCAGGATCGTCAAAGGAAGTATGCCAACCCCCACCGTCGTAACTTGGAATTCGAGGTACAACTTTTCGACTCAAAAGATTGAATTTCATTAAAATTTTATTCGTATTTTGAATGGTAAAATCTTCTGTCAGGTTGGAGAACGTGTATTCATTCGTGTCTCCCCGACCAAAGGAGTTATGCGCTTTGGAAAGCGTGGGAAGCTGAGCCCCAGATACGTAGGACCTTTCGAAGTCACCAAACGTGTGGGCGAGGTTGCTTATAAAGTTGCTCTACCACCACAATACTCGGGAATCCACGACGTATTCCACGTGTCTATGTTGAGGCGATACGTGTATGACCCCTCACACATAGTGGAAATCGAGCCCATCAATATCAAAGAGGATCTTACTATCATTTCAAGGCCCATTAGGATCCTCGATCGAAAGGTGCAAGTTTTCAAAAATAAGACGATCACGTTGGTGTTGGTTCAATGGCAACATCACACGCCAAAGGAAGCAACCTGGGAGAATGAAGACGACATCAAAACAACAGATCCTGAACTTTTCGAGTAGCTGGTACGTAATTTTCGAGGACGAAAATATTATAAGGGGGAGAGAATGTAACGACCCTAAAAATTTAAAACTGAATTTGTGGTGTTAGATTCATTTTGCACAGAGCGTGGTGTTAGTGCTCCATACCGGAACCTATCCTAGTTGAAAAAGTACACATTTTGGTTTTTCAAAAAGGTTTTATATTTAAAATTATCCTTATTTGACACAAGTTGTGTGGTGGCCTAGTGGTTGAAAGACTTTGGTTATAAACAAGAGGTCTAAGGATCAAATCTTACTACGTGAGTTTAAACCTCTATTTTAAACCTTGAAATAAAAGCCTATACACCCTTATTTAGTGCGACCGCTTAACACCCCATTAATGCCCATATATTATAAATAACAACGCTACGGAGAACCCTAAACCACTATTATAAGACTTCTTCTTAAAACCCCTAGCCGTCACTCCATCTTCTTCTATAGCCATTTTTCTAAAACACCCTAATCTCTTTAAATCTCTTGTGTGTTCTTCCACAAGAACCACTATAGTATTTTTCTATCACAAATCGAGGTGAAGACAGCGTAATCGTGGACGGCCCATCGTGTGGACGCCGATCTCTATCGCCCTAACCGCCATCGATTCGCCGAGCACGCTTCAAGAGGTGGGTGCCCCTCGATCGATCTTAAAATATTCAACTTTTTTATTTTAATAATAATAAGAATAAATATATATATATATATTAAATGAATATCTATTTATCTTATTTAGGTATTCAAAAGTTATATATATACATGTATTTCGGTGTGTATAATAACATAAATCCTATACATGGACATATAATAGTTGCCCTTGATATATATAGATATATAATGAATATATATATAGTGTTTTGTATTGCTTATATAGGTGTTTACAGTGGAGAGAGAGAGAGAGAGAGAGAGCTCTTCTTCTCCACAATTTCGTCAGTGAAGATAAGATATATTTCGGGGATCGGCCCAACTAAACGCCGACAATGCCGGTGATAACTTGCCCGTGCCAACTATTGTAGTTGGGCACTTTGAAGAATTTTACCTGATATGAATATTTTGGTGCAACCATCCTTCTAGCACCATTGATTTCAAATGAAATAGATTCAAGTTGGACCTTATGGGCCCAACCCAAGAAATAGAACAGAGATGGACCATCTCCACAAATTGAAATCCTCGAGACATCTCGTGGAACTTGGAATGTAGGCATCCATGTACGGATGCAACACCTCTATGGGAGTATGGGCTGTCACACGAAGTACATCTAGGTTACTACGGAACCCGTCCCTTGGGAAGCGTGATTTTGTGAATCTTATCGCACCGTGGCTCACTTTAAATTAGTTTTAAGCAAATGATAAGGAATTATATGTAAGATAAGGTAAGATACGAATACGGATAAGTTACGTTGTGAAGGCCAGCAAAATACGAACTAAGTTTCTACACGTGCCATGTCTTGCATGCCACCGCAAGATCTAACGTCTGCAGTCAAGACGGGTCTTAAGGACAATATGATACGAGTGTCCGAATGTAAGGGACACTGATTTAAATGCATGCAACCACATCGGGCTGGATGATGGTATACGATATGATATGGAGGTTAGGTGGTTATCTACACGTGGACCTCGCGTGATAGGCTCGGCAATGACAGCTGTGTCGATATCCGAAAATAAGGTAAGATGTGAAGTACGTTGTGTAGGCGTATGGAGCAATATTAAGTCTTAAGATATGCCACATAGGAAAAGTCGACAAAGCAGACACAAAAGGAGATCAGAACTTGATGCATCATATATATTTCATGTTATGTCAGGTCTTTTCATTTTATGTTACTTCTTCTTTTTATGCTATATTTTTCAGTTTTGTTATGATGGATATGAGATCGTAGATGTTTTTGTAATCATTTATGGTTGTTTGATTTATTTCAAAATGTATCGCAACTCAAGCGATTGCACACACGATCACCTGAGTATTTTATGGTGGATCGATTGTGCAACCTGCTGAGTTTACGTGACTGAGTAAACTCACCCCCTCCCCAAAACTAACAGTTGCAGGTGAGAACTCTGATTTTTCCATCACTGAGGATGGGGATGCTGCTGTTCCTGATGCGGCTCAAGAGCGTGAAGACGTCGGCTACCATCTGGACGAGGGAATAGATCCGGCGGATTACTTTGAGCATTGAGAGATTTTTAGTCATAGTTTTATTATTTTCAGGGGAGATTTGTTATTAGATACTTTTATTTTTCAGCACCAATGATGGGTTTGCGTTGGGACTGTTTTATTCCACGTAAAACCTCTGCTTGCTTTCAATTATAGATGCATGGTTAGGATTTATCACTTAATTAACGTCATCTACGTTTTCCGCTGTTGTTTGTTTGAATAATTTATTTTTAAATGATGCCATTAAATGCCTTGATCCATATGCTAAATCGGTATAAGAATTATGTGTATGTCCGCTTATCGCCTTAACAAGCGTGCGGTGTCATAACACGGAATTCTAGGCCCTTGAGGTCGGGTATGGATTCTGGGTCGTGACACATATAGTCGGGATGAGCTAACTGTCTAAGCTCAACAGAGGAAAGCTCAATAAATTTTCACTGTTTATCATAACGAAGCATAGATTCAATGATAAAATCAAAACATGTTCATATCGAAACGGAAAACATTTTCATATCAAACAGAAGCTGATTTCAAAGACATTTTTCTTATCAAAACAGAAGCTGATTTCAAAATTTATTTTCATATCGAAACACGATTTCAAATAATATTGTCAATGGTATAATTTTTGAAGTTTCATAAGATTTTAATTTTTTATTTATTTTCTTAAGTTCTGATTTCTGATCTATCTTGATAAAGGCGAAAAACAAGGCGTAAACAAAAGCGATTGTCTAAGGTGTCAATTAGTGATCAAGATTACTCAAAGATTGTCCAAGATTCAGAGTTTGAATTTCAGAGTTCAGAACAAATTTGCAAACAATGTCGAATTTGAAACTAAAGTAGTCAATGTGTCAAAATTCAGAGTTCAGAATACATAGTTCAGAAGTTACATTCAAAATTCGCATTTCAGAAGTGTACGTAAATCTCGCCAGAGCGATTCAAGGGCGTACATATCCTGCCAAAGCGGTCCAAGGGTGTACAAAGATTTTCAGAAGTGTATGTAAATCTCACCAAAGCGGTCCAAGGGCGTACATAAATACAAAGATGTCCAAAGGTATATGTAAATCATGCCAAAGCGGTCCAAGGAAGTACATAAATACAAAGATGTCCAAAGGTGTATGTAAATCCCGTTAGAGCGGTCCAAGGGCGTACATATATCCCGCCAAAGCTGTCCAAGGGTGTACATTCACACAAGTTCAGAAGACTCAAAGGGTTCAGAATTCAAATTCAAGTTCAGATTTCTAACTCCAAGTCCAAAGTTCATATTCAGGGATCAAAGGATTCAAAGTTCATGTACCGAGTTCGAAGGATTCAGAGTATGAAATTTAGATTCAAAATTTCAAGTATGAAGGTCATATTCAAAGTTCAATGTCCAATTTCAGCGTCGAAGTTCTAAAATTCCAATTTATGGTTCAAATTCATATTCAATGTCAGAATTTAGATTTCATGTTCAAAAATCATATGCAGGATTTCAATTCATTTTCAGATTCAAAAGATTTCAAATTCTAGTTTTTTAAAGAGTTCAAATTCTATTTCAAATACCATCAAAGCATTCAATCATATCATGAAGTCTATGAATCGTAATTTAAAACGAAGATTTTGCATTGAGTTTTCCTACAGATTCTTAGAGTTTTTATTCAGATTCATAATATTCCAGTTCTAGTTTTAAAGAATTCAAACACTAGTTCATATACGGTCAAACTTATCATTTTTCAAGCAACAATATCAAAGAACTATGAATCAAAATCAAGCATGTAAGTTTGTGTTGAAGTTTCCCTACCTTAACATCGAAGTTACGCAAAGCAAAGCAAGGTTTTATCGATGGCTTCCCACCCTCAATTTATATAAAAAATTTACGATGTATTAAGGATTGACCTTAATTACTAATAACTTAGACATATTTAAGTGTTTTCTCAAAACTGAAGTGGAAATGGGCAAGTTCGTCTTAACTCAAAACTTGATCCAACTTCCTGCTCAATTTTTATCCTCAAAACTTTTGATTCATGAGTTGGTTAATTCATAAAAATTGTAGAGCTCATTGTCCTCTTTTCAACGCTATAAGAATTGCATCAATCGGAGTTCGGAGCAGAAAATTGCGACCAAAATACCGAGGCAGTGTCGGTAAGCACAGTCAAAATCAAACGATCGATTTCTACATCCGATCGATCAATTTCCAAAACCGATCGATCGATTTCCAAAACCGATCAATCGATTTCTCCAGAATTTTGACACTTTTCTGTTCTATACAATCCGATCGATCAATTTCTAAATCGATCGATCGGTTTTGACAGCATCAGAAACCCTTCGGGCTTCTTCTTCTTCAATCAAAAACACTAAAAACTCATCCACATGCACCCCAAATCCACATAAACCAACACGAAACTAATTTCATACAAATCAAACCAAATCTTACCTCTTTAGTTCGCCAATACAGGGTTTGCAATGATCGATACCACAAGAGGTTTCGATGGCGAGTGTGAATTTTCGTGTGCTCTATATTGAAATGAAGCTCCTCACTACCACGCAACGATCTTCATGTTCTCATTT
Source organism: Chloranthus sessilifolius (assembly GCA_021018995.1). Lineage (NCBI taxonomy): Eukaryota > Viridiplantae > Streptophyta > Magnoliopsida > Chloranthales > Chloranthaceae > Chloranthus > Chloranthus sessilifolius. The sequence continues at coordinate 122,225,154 of CM037592.1, forward strand.
GTGAACACCACATTTATGGTGGCCGGTTTGAGTTTGTTCGAAGTTACGTCCCCCCTCCACGATCTTCAAATGTCGAGATAAAGGTATTTCCTTGCAATGCAAAGCGGGTGAGGGGTTTTGCTTTTTAACTTGGGGGTGGCTTCGGTGTGAAGCGCACACACTGAAACGGGGTGTTAGCCTTTTATCTAAGTGTCTAAATTAAATTCTCATAGCCCACACACACACTTAGGCGGCGTACGGGTATCCGAAATCTCAGAACGTTATACAAGCTCTCCTCCTTTCGACTTTTGCAAAAAAAATCACTTAAGTACTTGGGCCATAGTTCGGTGTGAAATTCATACACCTAAGTTGGTAATTGTTACATATCTAAAGGTTCTAGTTTAGGCCCAAAATAGTCTGCCCAAATAGTTAGCCCAGTTAGTCAGCCCAAACAGTCGGCTCAAATAGTCGATGTATTCGAGTAGAGGCCCAAGTTCGAAAATTAGACCTAGATTCGTGTGCAACATGCACAAACACGCATATACTCTACATAGGGTACGGGTTGAGCTATACTGTGATTGACGCGTACCCCCAACTATAACAAATGGGGTTCAAGGCCACGTTGTCCAGGTTAAATGATTTTACTGGAGTCAAATCAGTCAAAAAGTTGCATTCTCGTCAACGATTACTGATTCAACATTTTCAAAGATTTCGGATTATTACACTTTATTAGCCATGTAAGATATAGGATATATCGTTGGGGGATGGGGACTTTGGTTTGTTACCAATAGGTCATAGGATCGAGTGTTGGCGTCTCTTTTCTGCGACAACAGGATGCCCCATAAGATATATAAATTTTGAAATACTCGTTAGGGATTAATCCAAATGGAAGCTTGGGATTACCCCAAGTTATAAAAAAATAAAAGTGTCCATATGGCATTATCGAAAAAATAAAATAAATAAATTGGGTGTCAAGCGTGCACTACAAAAAATAAGACTATTAGCGGCTATTAACAGAAAAACTGCCGCTAATAGTCTTAATAGTTTTTTAGTTAATAGCCGCAGTTTTTTACTGTAAAAAACTGTCACTAATAATCTTATTTTTATAGTGGGGTTATGATAGCTAGGAGACAACACAAAAATTAGGAGTCATCCTGACCGCCAGATTAAGAGCTCGAAAAAGAATATAAGTGGACGACTTGGCATTTGCAGTGTAAAGTCTTGACAGCCTTATCTAATAGAGTAGCTATGTTCTCACCCACCCATTCTCAAAGCACATACATCGGGGACCCCTTAAAACCCATTGATTGGGTCGGATCAGACAATGGAGATTGTGTTTCACCTTGATATTCTACACAATGGATCTTTAGACCAAGTTGCACTATCAGATTGGGACGATTTCCATCGTCTTATCCGATCCAATCAATTGTTTTGAAGGGGTTGCAACGTGAGTGCTTTTAGAGAATGCGTGGGTGTGAATAGAGCTATCCTATCAAATATTTTATGCAATTTAGGCTCAATGGACACAATCAAAGTATCAAATATCGGCCGATACCGATATGTATCGAGTTTTCGGCAAACCGATACGTATGGGCTTTGATATGTATCGGGATCGGCTAATACATGCCGATATAAGTTAGGTTCAATGGACACAATCAAGGTATCAAATATCGGCCAATACCGATACGTATCGATTTTTCGGCAAACTGATACGTATCGGCACCGATACGTATCAATATCTAACTCGGTATCGGTATCGACTGATACAGGCCCTTATGATACGTATCAGGTATCGATCGATACCTGATATATTTTTATTATTTAAAAAAAAAAAATAGTCCAATACATATCGGTATTGGCCGATTCGTATCGATCTTCCAAGGACCGATACCCGATACCGATACCAATTTTATTAACTTGGACACAATTTAAAGTTCGCCCTTGCACATAATTAAAGAGGACTTGGAAATTTTGAGACGGGTACCTTTACATGCTCCCACCCGTTCTATGAAAGCCCCCATGCCTCATACCCCCTTGCAAATCATTGATGGAGATCGTTTTTCACTCCCGATCTTCTACACAATAGATCTTGAGATTATGGCGCACCTATTAGACCCGGTTGGAATCCGTGACACGTGAAATCACAAATTGATCGTCTAATAGGTGCCCCATGATCCCAAGATCTATTGCGTGAAAGATTGGGGTGAGAAACAATCTCCATCATCGGATTCAAAGGAATCAATGATTTTCAAGGGGTCTGTAATGTGGGCACTTGCAAAGAACTCGTGGACTTGTTTAGAGGTGCCTTTTGAGACTTGTGGCTATGGACACACCATTGGATCTATATGATCTAAAGATCTTTGGTGCCAATATTAGCATAAAACACAATTTTTATCATATGATTTGAAGCAGTGGTAATGCTCTCAAGCTTGTAGCGTGTAGCGTCTGAGATCAAGGATTTAAATCCCATACTTTCCTTAATAAAGAAGTCATATGTTAAACACTGTGTTTCATGCAAATCGTTTGCACAAAAAATCTTTAAATCATGGCCTTCAATTTAAAGTGTGTGCTTGAGACAGTTTATGTGTGCAAGTAATAGCTCTTCTAAAAAACGGGTACCTCTATTCGCATCTATCTAATTATTGGGGCACCTACATATGAAAATCATTGATTGCATTGAATCAGACCATGGAAATCATTTATCACCCAATTTTCAATACAATAAATCTTGAGATTATGAATGTACAATAATCAAGCCGTCAATCTTTTATTTCATGTATCACTAATCTAAAAAAAGTAGCCCTAAAATTAGGTTTGAGTGTGATTTGTCCCACACGATTTTTAGGGCCGTTTTGACTGTCTCATGGTACACTTATGATCTCAAGATCTATTGGTGGAAGATTGAATCCGCACCCTCAGTAATCAGGCATGTCCAAATAGAGGTACCCTGAAAAAATAATCAGAAATGAGTCATATTACAAATCTAGGTCGGCTCAAATGAAAAGTTCTTATTTAGTGGATTACAACATTAATATCGTGAGCCACATGGGCCTTAAGATACGTGCAGATCTATTGACTCTTGAATTCCACGGGGAGTCAATATCTATATATGGTGGGCATCGTATATATGGGTAGATGGGTCATACACTATATCCAACCTCAAGTGGGGTAGATTTATAAAAAAGTGGGGTGAGAAAATCAAATGGACTTGACTTTTTATATTCTATTTTGGTTTCAACGTCGACTGCCCTGACGTTTCCTGAACGCCCAGAATGATTTGTCGATTTGTTATATAGATTTACCGAAATGCCCTTGTCCATTCTTTAAAATGACAGCTAGCATAAGAAGTACGAAATACCCCTTATGCTTTTTTTTGTTCTACATGATTTAAAAATTTAAAATTTTATATTTTTTTATATTTATGCGATGTAAAATCGAATTTATGTCATCTGATTTGAAGGCCATAAAATAAAATAGATGACGTCAAAGATAGACACGAAAATAAAGCGATATCGCCTATTTAAAAAATAAAAAAAAAAATTTAAATAATCGATGGTGACTCTTAAAACAATTGATGGTGACTCTTAACACAGTCAGTACCGACCATTTTAAGAGTCGCCAATGACTGTTTACAGAGTCGCCATCAACTCTATACACAGTCGTTGGCGACTCTTAAAATAGTCGGTACTGACTGTGTAGTACAGAATCGATATCGCCTTTTTTCATATCTATTTTTGGCACTATCAATTTTATATTGTGGCTTTCAAATCAGACGGCATAGATCTCGTTTTACATCGCGTAAATATAGAAAAATGTAAATATTTTAAATTTTAAATTATATAGGTATATGCTCTTCTTTCTCATTTTAATCTGCTACAGTCTCTGACGAAAAAAGTGTATCTGGATCGATCTAAATAGCAGATTGGAGTAAATTAAACCGAGGAAAAGACGTCGTCACCTTCATCACTTCTGACTTTTTAGAAACTGTAGCATATTAAAATAAAGAAGAAGATGATGCTTTTGTGCATTAAAGAAAGGAATAATTTGGACTTTTTGCTATCCTTAGGGCCAACTAAGCTCCCAGCTGCTCGATTTGGGTAAAAGTGAAAGTATAGGAAATTTCCTCTGATGGGAAAAGCGTATCTGACAGAGTCAATTAGATAAATTTTCCAAAAATCTATACTAAGCATGTCATTTAATATGTTCAAAGGCATTAGTATAAAGTAATAAGAGTACTGCTATTCTCATAAGTGCGCCATGATCCTAAAATTTATCGGAAGATTGGAGCAAAAAAATATTTTTCATCATCTGATTCAAATCAGTCAATGATTTTCGTCCATAAAAACTCTGTGGTACTTACTTTGAAAAGGGGTGAAAATTATTACTCCATATCTCTAAGTTATGACTTCCAAATCAGACGGATTAGATGGTGTTCAAACATGATATAAGTCTCAAAAATACCTACTCCACTTATTTTAAGAATTTAGATTCAACAAAGACCTCCGCAAGTTGTTAGTGAGGAAGCACCTTATGTTTACTCTTTTGTTAACCCGAACATCTCCATGGACAAACTTGGTCTATTTTGACCCTTCTGGAGGGTGTCAACGGGCTGGGCCAAGAAGACAAAACTAAGGACCTAGTAAAAGCCCAACTATTTGACTACGGCTGTCACGACTCGAAATTCTACCCCATCCTGAGGGCCTAGAATTCCGAGTTATGACCCGCACATATCCTGGATATGCTAAGCGGACATACACCTAATCAGAGTTCTCACGCAATAATGGTTCCACGAAATCTGTGAAAGCCAACATACCATAGTGGAATATAAAATAATCATAAATGCTGAATAAATCTGATAAAATGCGATAAAATGCTATTAATCCACAGGTAACATGTAAGTCAAATCGGAGACAAATCCGATAAAAATGAAAGCATAGAGTCAATGATAATGATATAAGGCAAAATCCAATACCGAGTCTACTAAATCAATATCCGGTGCTCGGATCAAAATCAACATTGTAGTCCTCCTGATAACCGGTAATGTCACCCTCCAAAGGCTCTTGGTAATCAACGTCCACTGGGTCGACGTTTCAAAGACTAATCGGATCGAGAAACCCACGCCCACACCGCTTCGGTATAGTCACCTGCAATTAAAATTATCGTGGGATGAGTTTACTCAGTCACGTAAACTCAGTGGGATACACCACCAATCCACCCCATACTACTCAGGTGCATTGTGGGTGCATCTTGTGAGTGATAAACAGAATATCTCAAAGCAGATAGCAAAAGAATAACAAAATCACATGCATATCGTAAAGCTCATATCATAAATGCAAGACAATGATCTAGACACTCATATCCTAACGTACCTTACCATATCTCATAACATATCCTACCATGTCTTATTATCATTCTCGCACATACGTCTGTACATCGCATGAGCGTAACTAACATACTCGTGAAATCCTAAACGACCTGTGCCAGAGTCGCTGCTCGAGCTACCATGGGAGGGTCAACATAGTATCATACCACCATATCATAACGCCCTCGTGTCATACTCATACTCCACCATCCAGCCAATGGGGAGACATAATGGCCAAACTCACTCATAACATACTCATACTCATAATCTCTCCTAGAGATCCGTCTTGACTGAAAGACGTTATTGCCCTTACGGTGGCTACGTAAGGAACGACACGTACAGAGACTTAAGTTCTTTATCTTTTGCTGGCCTACATAGCGATGTCATATTATCGTACTCGTATCATAACGTATCTTATTTCATACTCATATCTTATCATACTCTTATACTTAATCCTAGGACAAACTATAGTGAGGCAACTTTTCTAATTTACGCTTCCCAAGAAAAAGGTTCCGTAGTAACCTGGATGCCGATGTGATGACCCATACTATCATAGAGGCGTTGCATTTGTACATGGACGCCAATATTTCAAGTTTCACGTGATCGTAGAAGAAACTTCACCACAGCCAAAGCCTATGGTCGAACCTCATAACTTAACTCATAACTCATACTATCATATTTGAACTCGGGGTGATGGGGTCGCCATATATGCCTCCGTATACGAGGTTACACTGAATTCACACTCACCCGACTCGTCATGGGTCCCATTCCACCATGAGTTGTAAGGCATGTGAATACGGTGTATTTCTCGCCCGATACCATCTCAATGAATCACCAAAGCATAGGCATGATCTCATACACTCGTACTCATGATCTAACATATCCCTAACTCATATAAATTGATTAAGTTGCAAATACAAAAGCATCACACATACAGAACGGTTTACACTTAGATTTGGATTATGTTTATATTTATATTTATTTATATAATACACCAATATAATTATATAATAGGGTTATAAGTGTAATTTCGATAATCGTAAAAGGTCGGAGTTCGATTTCATAGAGGCATCAAGTTCTAACACTTTTTGTTATCGAAGTGGTCGCTTGAAGCGATAAAATTATATATATATATATATAGTATACTATAATTAAATGCTCAAATAAAAAGGGGTAGTGCAATTTAAAGTGGAGTACATCACGACCATCGATCGAAAATGCAAGTGATTTGGCACTTAGTTTTGGTCGTGCAAAGGTGAATTATAAATAAGGTCATCTGTTCGGACGAGAATCAATTGATTGATTTTGAAATCAATCAGTCGGGAGTATATTATTTGAATTATTTAATTCGGGTCAGAATCAATTTAAAGTGAACAATGGTTCAATTTTGTTTAGGATCAACAAATCAATTTGATGTGTCAATGGATCGATAAAAGTACAACACAATGAATCAAAAATCAAATTTGTCGAAGAAATTTCTCAAATAAATAATAATACTATATAGGTATAGTGTGAGGGTTATTATAGGTTAAAATATTACAAAATCTAAACTATATATCGATATACTAATTATAATAATATTATAATTAAAAAAAAGACAGGAAGGATTCGATATAATGAAATCTAGGTAATTTGAGTTATTAAGTAAGGTGTGGTACTTGTTTTAAAGCATGGGTCTCACTAGTCCATGTGGAATCGGTTTCAATTTGGGTACATGCATAGGTTTGTGTGGCTTTATGGCCTTAGTTATTCACGTAATTTCTCTCCAAAATAAACCTTCTTTAATAGCAACAAGTCTACAACATGTGTAGAAGGTTTCAATATTGGGTGCCGAGCCATATTTATCAATTGGTGGTGAATGGGCATTTTAGAATCGCCCAACCTTGCTTTCACCCGGTTGATATTTATATAATATTTTATATAAGTAAAGTTATACACATTACTTTACTTGATATATATATAGGTAAAGATAATATATAAATGATATAATTATAATATTCTTTTAAGTAGCATTCCATATATAACAATCATTACTTTACATGTACAATATAGTATGTTTAAGCCAATTCCTATCAAACCATATAAATATAAAACATTCTAATTTAATAATTATTTTATTAGTTCCCAAAATAATATATTGGAAACCCACATAGCAGCCTCAAAAGTGGTCACGTGCTATGCAGATGAAGTGCCATAATATATACTTTTACCTTATGCTAATGGCAATAAACGAATGTACATGAATTTGTACTTGTCTTAGTTATTTTAATTATTTGAGGTCTGATCTCCAAGTTCTAGAAAATCGACCGTTCAGTTGCTTTAGGAACAATATGCAAAGCAGATCATTAATCTGATTTTCTACTTACAAAACGAACATGATAATTATTTCAATACATTAACCAATTGTTTTAAAGGTGGAATTTGAATGTGCAGTTTTTAGGCACTCGTTATCTTTTGTTTCCTTGCAATTGATTCTTAACACTTTTTAAACAAATCTCATCTTAATCGTTTTTCATCTATTTTGGATCGACTTTCGGGTCTTATTAATATTATACTTGGAGCATATGATGACTATGCATCCAATGAACCGAGCGGCTATATATTAATTTATTGGGTATAAGGCAATGATAAATCTCAATATATAACAAAATAATTAAATAATATAAAAATGAGGATTAGTCATATTTTCAATCCTAAAGTGATATTGCATAGAAAACAAATATATGATTCATTTTATAGTCCGTCGATACGCGATCGAATCGTATCCTACGCGACGGAATTTGAGTAGAATGAGATGGATGGATGGGTACCCACCTCTTGAAGCGTGCTCGGCGAATCGACGGCGGTTAGGGCGATAGAGATCGGCGTCCACACGATTGGGCCGTCCACGATTACGCCGTCTTCACCTCGATTTGATGATAGAAAAATACCACAGTGGTTCTTGTGGAAGAACACACAAGAGATTTAAAAGAGATTAGGGTGTTTTTAGAAAAGGGTGGCTATAGAAGAAGATGGAGTGACGGCTAGGGTTTTTAAGAAGAATTCTTATAATAATGGTTTAGGGTTCTCCGTAGCTTTCTTATTTATAATATATGGGCATTAATTCGGTGTTAAGCGGTCGCACTAAATAAGGGTGTATAGGCTTTTATTTCAAGGTTTAAACTCACGTAGTAAGATTTGATCCTTAGACCTCTTGTTTATAACCAAAGTCTTTCAACCACTAGGCCACCACACAACTTGTGTCAAATAAGGATAATTTTAAATATAAAACCTTTTTTGAAAAGCCAAAATGTGTACTTTTTCAACTAGGATAGGTTCCGGTATGAAGCACTAACACCACGCTCTGTGCAAAACAAATCTAACACCACAAATTCAGTTTTAAATTTTTAGGGTCGTTACATTCTCTCCCCCTTATAATATTTTCGTCCTCGAAAATTACGTACTTGTAGTGATGAGCTCCGGATACTTCTCCAAAGTCTCGGCTTCTCGTTCCCAAGTGGCTTCATTGGTGGTGATCGACTTTGACTTTAATGACAGATTTACCCTTGATGAGCTACTCCTTCCGATCTACGATACCAACCGGCTTCTCTATGATGGTCAGATCATCTCTGACTTCAGTCGGCTCGATATCAAGGACGTGAGATGGATTGGGCAAGTATTTGCGCAACATAGACACATGGAACACATTGTGGATACCGGCAAAGTGTCTCGGAAGTGAAATTCGGTATGCTACCTCACCGATGCGATCTATGATAATGAAAGGTCCCACGTATCTCGGATTTAGTTTTCCCCGCATTCCAAAACGCATGATTCCCTTAGTTGGTGACACCCGGATGAAAACCAATTCACCAACCTCAAATTCTATCAAGCGTCTTCTATTATCGGCATAGGCTTTTTGACGGTCTTGGGCTTCTTTCAATCTTTGGCGGATAACTCTAACCTTCTCGATCGTGGTTTCTATGAGTTCCGGCCCAAGCATCTTTCTTTCACCAACCTCGTCCCAACAAAGAGGCGTCCAACAACTTCAGCCATATAGAGCTTCAAAAGGCGACATCCCGATGCTTGCCTGAAAGCTATTGTTATAAGAAAACTCAATCAAAGGGAGGTGGTCATCCCAGTTACCTCGAAAGTCTAACATGCAGGCTCGAAGCATGTCTTCTACGATCTGATTAACTCTTTCAGTTTGACCGTCGGTCTCGGATGGAAGGTAGATCAAGTCGAGTCTCGTACCCATTGCTTTCTGAAATTTCTTCCAATGATCAGAAGTGAATTTTGTGTCTCTGTCTGACACAATGCTCACAAGAACTCCATGAAGCTTGACTATTTCCTTCATATACGTCTCAGTCAGTTTGTCCCCACTATCTGTAATCTTGAAAGGTAGGAAGTGCGCCGACTTAGTCAATCGATCAACAATAACCCAGATGGCGTTGTGCTTCCTTGAAGATCTAGGGAGTCCTACTATGAAATCCATAGAGATATTCTCCCACTTCCACTCGGGAATCGGTAAGGGCTGCAAAAGACCGGCTTGCTTCTGATGCTCAACTTTCACCTGCTGGCATACCAAACACCTGGAGACGTATTCGACAATCTCTCTCTTCATATTTGGCCACCAATAATAGTTTCGAATATTCCGGTACATTTTTGTGCTTCCTGGGTGCACCGAATATCCAGATTTGTGTGCCTCTTCAAGAATTTCGTTTCGCAATGTTTCAACATCGGGGACATACAATCTATCTCGAAAAATGAGGGTTCCGTCAAATCGTATAGAGAAATCTGGTTTAGGGCCCTCGGCTCCCTGGCCCTTACTCTTCAAAATTTCAGGATCAAAGGGTTGGCCATTTCTGATACGACCAACAAAGGAAGGCTTGACCACCATACTGGCTAGGTATACTCCCTCACCAATTTTTTCAAGTCGCACATCCAACTGAGCAATCTCATCGAGCGACTTCCAAGCCTTTAGACGTGCTAGCAATCCTGAAGATTTTCGACTTAGAGCGTCAGCCACTACATTTGCTTTACCCGGATGGTAATTAATGGAACAATCATAGTCTTTCATGTATTCCATCCAACGTCCTCATCTCAAATTAAGATCTTTACGAGAAAATAAGTATTTGAGACTCTTGTGGTCCGTAAAATCTTGAAAGTCTCATCAGTATAGATAATGCCGCCAAATCTTAAGTGCAAAGATGGCTGCCAACTCAAGGTCATGAACGGATAATTCTTGTCTTGAGCCGTGAGTACAATGGCTCTCTCTTACGCCGCTCTAACAAACCTCCAAGTCCCTGGCGCGAAGCATCTGTGTAGACTTCATAATCACCGGGTCCAGAAGGTAACGTGAGAATGGGAGCTGTCGTGAGTTTCTGCTTCAATAGATTAAGGTTCTGCTCACACTGATCGGTCCACACAAATTTGTTGTTCTTGCGGGTTAGCATAGTGAGCGGGAGTGCCAAACGAGAGAATCCTTCCACAAATTTACGATAATATCCGGCTAAACCGAGAAAACTTCTCACTTCGGTGACATTCTTTGGTGTTTGCCCATTTGCAACCGCTTCAATCTTCGATGGATCCACAGAAATCCCTACGGCGGATATCACGTGACCCAAGAAAGATACTTTCTCAAGCCAAAATTCACACTTGCTCAATTTCGCGTATAATCTGTCATGGAGAGTCTCAGCAGCACAATATGAAGGTGGTCATTGTGAGCTTCTTTCGTGCGAGAATAAATGAGAACATCGTCGATAAATACCACGACGAACTTGTCTAGAAATTCTCTGAATACGCGGTTCATTAGGTCCATAAACACGGCAGGCGCGTTTGTGAGCCCAAAAGGCATAACGAGGAACTCGTAGTGTCCATGCCTTGTTCCAAAAGCAGTCTTGGGAATATCTTCTGCTCTAACTTTCAACTAATGATAACCGGACCTGAGATCTATCTTTGAAAAGTAAGTAGCGCCCTGTAGCTGATCAAATAGGTCATCGATACGAGGAAGAGGGTATCGATTCTTCACGGTAACATTATTCAGCTGTCGGTAGTCGATACAAAGTCTCATCGAACCATCTTTCTTCTTTACGAATAAGACCGGTGCTCTCCATGGTGATTCACTACGGCGGATAAATCCCTTATCAGATAGCTCACGCAACTGAATCTCTAACTCCTTTAGTTCCAAGAAGGTACCGGGCGCGAGATCAATCTTGAACTCTACTTCTCGGTCAGGTGGAAGTCCAGGTAAATCTTCCGGAAAGACATCGACGAACTCCCCAACGATAGGAATATCTGAGGGGTCCGCTTTCTCATCACGTTCACCGTCAAGTGTAGCAAGTAGGGCTGCTCCTCCCTTTTTAATGCCGCGAAATTTGAACGAAGGGCTCCCAATCGGTCGGAAGGTGACTACTTTAGAAAAGCAATCAACTGAGGCGTGATAAGCCGCCAACCAATCCATGCCGAGGATTATATCGAAGTCTTGGAATCCGAGTACCACAAGATCTGCGGGTAACTCATGTGTTCCAACTACTAGGACCGTAGCTTTACAAACTTTAGATGCCATCATCACTTCCCCTGACGGCGTGAAATATGTATTGTACTATCCATCGATACGGGCTTAGCTCGATTTGAAACAAAACTTCGGTGTAATGAAAGAGTAGGTCGATCCGGAGTCGATCAAGACCCAAGCATGACAACTGGACGAATCGATAGGTCTAGAAACTTTCATAGTTCCTGAATTACACAAGGGTTTATATGTGATCTAAGTTATACATGGCATAACATTCTCAAGAAAATAATAGATTAAACTCATACACAGAATAAGTTATAAAAACAATCATGAGGAAGTAAAGCTTAAAGAAAATTAGACAAGGAAAAATTCATACCCTGAACGACCTCATCGGTAGCTAAAGCGTCCTATTTGAGACATGGCGAAAACTCGACCCTGCGCTCGAGGTTGTTGCGGTTGTTGTTGCTGACCTCTAAAATAAATATCTGCGGCTGGGTCTCGCTCTGGGCAGTCACGAATAAAGTGTCCTGGCTTCTTACATCAACACACTTGAGTACAACAAACACTCACCGGTTTATGTTTCTTGCACTTGGTACAAGGTTGGTACGGAATAAAGTAAGGTTTCTGCTGGGTGTTAGCTGGAGCATTCTTGGGGTGTGCCGTAGATATAACACCTCTCTGAACAGCTGGGGTTGTAGTCGCCCCAGGGTGGGTGTAACCTGACGATGGTGCGACTCTCTGGTAACCGGATGCGGGAGCGACTCTACGAATCGGACGAGTGCGAGGTGCGGTCGGCGCTTCTTTGTCTCTGTGCAGTGCAAATCTAGAATGAGGTGCTCTCGGAGTAAGGGACGAAGAGCCTTCATGATTTGGTTTACCCCTCTGAGTTGTTAGGCAGGGCTACATCTTTGGTAGCGCCGTAGTTCTCCATTTTCCTGCTCTTGGATATGAGCTCGTTCTACAAGCTCTCCATAGGTCAAAATTTTCATTGCTGCAATTTTGCTCCTGATAACGGGATTGAGCCCCTTCTGAAAATGGTAACACTTTTCAGCTTCATCTGCTACCAACATGGAGGCGAATCGGGAGAGTCGATCGAACTTCGCCTCGTACTCGATCCTGAGATAGATTTCCTTGCTGTAGTGCTAAGAACTCGCTCTTTTTCTGAGTCTTGGTGGCATCGGTAAAGTATTTGTTATAAAATACTTCTACGAATCCGCCAAGTCGGTTCTTCTTCTTCTGTTTGCTAATCTTTTATGTTCACCAATTTGTGTATCGCCTTGCAAGCATCATACCAAGGCACTTTCTCATTTTCTGCTGGAGTAGAGACTTTGAAAATTTTCTCTATTTGTGTAATCCAATCGTCAGCGGTATCAGGATCCAACTGTCCATGGAAGTGCGGAGGTCGAGCCCTGGAGAAAGTCACATATCCGTTATAATAGTTATCAAATCGAGGCGTTGGTGGAGGTGTACCCGAACATCGATTGGCAGGATTGTTCGATTCTTTGAGCAATCAGGTCCTGATAAGTTTTGGCCTGTTGTTCCAGCTGCTGGTTGAACCCTTGGATCAATCTGGCAGTCTCTTGCTGATGGGCCTCATTCAACTGGGCCACATGCTGCTGTTGCGCAGCTGTCAACTCACGTAACATACGTGCGATTTCACTTTCATCTCCTTGGGATGAAGATCCCTCACCATTTCTTCGCGGTGCCATTGTAATCCTGTTTCAAAATTTCAAGGATTTAGAACTCATACTAATTTAAATCCCAAAGTCCACAGAAAGTAAAGCCTGAGGCTGTTACTGACCCGAAATTCTACCCCATCCCGAGGGCCTAGAATTCCGAGTTATGACCCGCACATATCCCGGATATGCTAAGCGGACATACACCTAATCAGAGTTCTCGCGCAATAATGGTTCCACGAAATCCGTGAAAGCCAACATACCATAGTGGAATATAAAATAATCATAAATGCTGAATAAATCTGATAAAATACGATAAAATGCTATTAATCCACAGGTAACATGTAAGTCAAATCGGAGACAAATCCGATAAAAATGAAAGCATAGAGTCAATGATAATGATATAAGGCAAAATCCAATACCGAGTCTACTAAATCAATATCCAGTGCTCGGATCAAAATCAACACTGTAGTCCTCCTGATAACCGGTAATGTCACCCTCCAAAGGCTCTTGGTAATCAACGTCCACTGGGTCGACGTTCTCAGCACTAATCAGATCAGAGAAACCCACGTCCACACCGTCGGTATAGTCACCTGCAGCTGTTAAATTATCGTGGGATGAGTTTACTCAGTCACGTAAACTCAGTGGGATACACCACTAATCCACCCCATACTACTCAGGTGCATTGTGGGTGCATCTTGTGAGTGATAAACAGAATATCTTAAAGCAGATAGCAAAAGAATAATAAAATCACATGCATATTGTAAAGCTCATATCATAAATGTAAGACAATGATCTAGACACTCATATCCTAACGTACCTTACCATATCTCATAACATATCCTACCATGTCTTATTATCATTCTCGCACATACGTCTGTACATCGCATGAGCGTAACTAACATACTCGTGAAATCCTAAACGACCTGTGCCAGAGTCGCTGCTCGAGCTACCATGGGAGGGTCAACATAGTATCATACCACCATATCATAACGCCCTCGTGTCATACTCATACTCCACCATCCAGCCAATGGGGAGACATAATGGCCAAACTCACTCATAACATACTCATACTCATAATCTCTCCTAGAGATCCGTCTTGACTGAAAGACGTTATTGCCCTTACGGTGGCTACGTAAGGAACGACACGTACAGAGACTTAAGTTCTTTATCTTTTGCTGGCCTACACAGCGATGTCTTATTATCGTACTCGTATCATAACTTATCTTATTTCATACTCATATCTTATCATACTCTTATACTTAATCCTAGGACAAACTATAGTGAGGCAACTTTTCTAATTTACGCTTCCCAAGAAAAAGGTTCCGTAGTAACCTGGATGTACTTCGTGTGACAGTCCATATACTATCATAGGCGTTGCATCCGTACATGGGCGTAATATTTGAGTTTCACGTGATCGTAGAAGAAACTTCACCTGACCAAAGCCTATGGTTGAACCTCATAACTTAACTCATAACTCATACTATCATATTTGAACTCGGGGTGATCGGGTCGCCGTATATGCTACCGTATACGAGGTTACACTGAATTCACACTCACCCGACTCGTCATGGGTCCCATTCCACCATGAGTTGTAAGGCATGTGAATACGGTGTATTTCTCGCTTCGATACCATCTCAGCGAATCACCACGCCCAAGCATAGGCATGATCTCATACACTCTCGTACTCATGATCTAACATATCCCTAACTCATATAAATTGATTAAGTTGCAAATACAAAAGCATCACACATACAGAACGGTTTACACTTAGATTTGGATTATATTTATATTTATATTTATTTACATAATACACCAATATAATTATATAATAGGGTTATAAGTGTAATTTCGATAATCGTAAAGGTCAGAGTTCGATTTCATAGAGGCATCGAAGTTCTAACACTTTATGTTATCGAAGTGGTCGTATTGAAGCGATAAAATTATATATATATATAGTATACTATAATTAAATGCTCAAATAAAAAGGGGTAGTGCAATTTAAAGTGGAGTACATCACGACCATCGATCGAAAATGCAAGTGATTTCAGTGCACTTAGTTTTGGTCGTGCAAAGGTGGAATTATAAATAAGGTCATCTGACGAGAATCAATTGATTGATTTTGAAATCAATCAGTCGGGAGTATATTATTTGAATTATTTAATTCGGGTCAGAATCAATTTAAAGTGAACAATGGTTCAATTTTGTTTAGGATCAAAAAATCAATTTGATGTGTCAATGGATCGATAAAAGTACAACACAATGAATCAAATTGCTGTCAAGAAGAAATTTCTCAAATAAATAATAATACTATATAGGTATAGTGTGAGGCGGGTTATTATAGGTTAAAATATTATAAAATCTAAACTATATAATACAGTATACTAATTATAATAATATTATAATTAAAAAAAAAAGGGGCACAGGAAGGATTCGATATAATGAAATCTAGGTAATTTGAGTTATTAAGTAAGGTGTGGTACTTGTTTTAAAGCATGGGTCTCACTAGTCCATGTGGAATCGGTTTCAATTTGGGTACATGCATAGGTTTGTGTGTTGGCTTTATGGCCTTAGTTATTCACGTAATTTCTCTCTCCAAAAATAAACCTTCTTTAATAGCAACAAGTCTACAACATGTGTAGAAGGTTTCAATATTGGGTGCCGAGCCATATTTATCAATTGGTGGTGAATGGGCATTTTAGAATCGCTCAACCTTGCTTTCACCCGGTTGATATTCATATAATATTTTATATAAGTAAAGTTATACACATTACTTTACTTGATATATATATAGGTAAAGATAATATATAAATGATATAATTATAATATTCTTTTAAGTAGCATTCCATATATAACAATCATTACTTTACATGTACAATATAGTATGTTTAAGCCAATTCCTATCAAACCATATAAATATAAAACATTCTAATTTAATAATTATTTTATTAGTTCCCAAAATAATATATTGGAAACCCACATAGCAGCCTCAAAAGTGGTCACGTGCTATGCAGATGAAGTGCCATAATATATACTTTTACCTTATGCTAATGGCAATAAACGAATGTACATGAATTTGTACTTGTCTTAGTTATTTTAATTATTTGGGTCACGATCTCCAAGTTCTAGAAAATCGACCGTTCAGTTGCTTTAGGAACAATATGCCAAGCAGATCATTAATCTGATTTTCTACTTACAAAACGAACATGATAATTATTTCAATACATTAACCAATTGTTTTAAAGGTGGAATTTGAATGTGCAGTTTTTAGGCACTCGTTATCTTTTGTTTCCTTGCAATTGATTCTTAACACTTTTTAAACAAATCTCATCTTAATCGTTTTTCATTTATTTTGGATCGACTTTCGGGTCTTATTAATATTATACTTGGAGCATATGATGACTATGCATCCAATGAACCGAGCGGCTATATATTAATTTATTGGGTATAAGGCAATGATAAATCTCAATATATAACAAAATAATTAAATAATATAAAAATGAGGATTAGTCATATTTTCAATCCTAAAGTGATATTGCATAGAAAACAAATATATGATTCATTTTATAGTCCGTCGATACGCGATCGAATCGTATCCTACGTGACGGAATTTGAGTAGAATGAGATGGATAGATGGGTACCCACCTCTTGAAGCGTGCTCGGCGAATCGACGGCGGTTAGGGCGATAGAGATCGGCGTCCACACGATCGGCCGTCCACGATTACGCCGTCTTCACCTCGATTTGATGATAGAAAAATACCACAGTGGTTCTTGTGGAAGAACACACAAGAGATTTAAAAGAGATTAGGGTGTTTTTATAAAATGGTGGCTATAGAAGAAGATGGAGTAGCTAGGGTTTTTAAGAAGAATTCTTATAATAATGGTTTAGGGTTCTCCGTAGCTTTCTTATTTATAATATATGGGCATTAATTCGGTGTTAAGCGGTCGCACTAAATAAGGGTGTATAGGCTTTTATTTCAAGGTTTAAACTCACGTAGTAAGATTTGATCCTTAGACCTCTTGTTTATAACCAAAGTCTTTCAACCACTAGGCCACCACACAACTTGTGTCAAATAAGGATAATTTTAAATATAAAACCTTTTTTGAAAAGCCAAAATGTGTACTTTTTCAACTAGGATAGGTTCCGGTATGAAGCACTAACACCACGCTCTGTGCAAAACAAATCTAACACCACAAATTTAGTTTTAAATTTTTAGGGTCGTTACATTGGCACATGATCTGCGGACCTGGTATGGAGACTTCATGTCGTGCATTCCACAGACTTGAAGATTGGCACGGACTTTAAGGCTCCTAAAATCTGAGTAGGTCTTTACTAGTCTGCCATGTGCAATGCAAGCCACATGAACCGAGGCCCACCCGTGGGTAGGGGTAACCGACCTGCTCACTGATGAGAGGGAAGGGGTCATTGACTTTGTACACATGGCACCACTTGGAAAAAAAATGTTCTGCTAAATATATTTGAGAGTAGATGAAGACCGTTTATAGCCAATGTAGAGTCTACATGTTAGATCTTACGGATTTATGTAGTCCTTAAGTCACATGTCATAGTCGATGTCAAATAGTCTAAGTTGTTAACATAGAGAAATGGTGGAACACTAGTTGTGGTAAATTAAAAGTTTTCAATTATATTAAGGATTGTGATTTTATCTTAACATAAGTGTGATAATTATAATCATTAAATATCTTGATAGATATATTTCTGACTTAATTGACTAACTTATTTAAAAGAATGTAGAGTCTTTCCTTTTACAAATAATACATGTATCAATTGAATTGGAAGATTTCAAAGGAAACTCATATCCTTTACGGTATGCAAATAAAAAAAAGGCTCTCTATAAAATCATCGATCGTCGAATTATTACTCGGATTGTTTAAGGTTAAATTCTCACATAAAAAACTTTACGATATAAAATATACTAAAGTTTCAATTAATTTCGCTTTTAATTGTGAGAAGGTCCTAATAATCTCCAACACTTCATTGATGTGCGATGACAGTGATCTTCTAGCGAACACTTTTTAAAGTTGAATTCAAACAACCTAAATGGGCTTTCCAATGAAAAATATGCGGTAATAGGAGTCTGTCTTTTGTAAAGAATAATGGAAAATGAGAAGCATTGGGAGATATCTTTTACTAGAATAGCGCGTTTTAAGTCAACTAACACATCTATTGAGCAATCTAAGTAATAATCAAAGTTGGTAGTTCAATGTAGGAGCTATTATGGACCCAAAATTACGTGCATTGGCCTACGAATCGTTGGATCCATGCATTTTAATATGAATGATTGTACACAATTTTTTATAGTCGATATTAAAGAATTTTAGTCAATACATTGGTTCTAATGTTCTCATAAACGCGATTTTTGAGCTATATGATATATGTGATCATCCACATAAAACACTTATAATGATAAAAAATGCATGCCTTGTGATCCAAACAAGTGCTTAAAAGTGGATATATGCGTAATACGTAAAGTCGTCAAAGGGGTCAGTCTCATAAAATAAAGGACGCATCTTAATTTAACCAATGGAGAGTTTGCTTTAACTAATGCTTTTTAAAAAAAAATGTTAAATAAGTAAGGATTGAACATCTTTCACAAACTGACTAATGAAAGGCACCCTAGTTGACTATAGGGAGTCCTCACAAATTTGACTTTGTGACAGGGACGACACATATATGGATGTTGGATTTGGATCACATCAGTTCTACCGACGTCGAAAAAAACACAGAGAAAATTCGAGTACCACAATTTCAAGGGAGAAAAATAAAAAAAGTGCTCACAGTGACTTGAAAACAGCCATAGCTCGCTATGGGTACTGTGACAGCTTGCTGTCATAAGACTATAGCTTGCTGTCATAAGACCACAGCTCGATGTGGACTCCACTAGTACAGTAACAAAATAGCCACAGCTAGCTGTGAATAGCACTACAACGAGCTGTGAATAGTGCCACAGCTCATCGTGGACTACTCTGCCCAATGATAGGATTTCTATTTTTATACGAAAATTATCTTTTTTTTAGTCTTTATTATTTTATGACTCTTTTATTTCGAATTAATTATTGGTGGCCTATATATAGAGGCTTGTAGAAACTTTTTAATTCATTATTGAATATTTTGAATGCTTTTATACTTGAATATTCTTCTGCCTGAGATGGATTTGGTGTGAGGCTAAGGGAGTGATTCCCAAAAGCTATTGTTCTAGTATCTATTTCCTTTGATCCTTTGCTATATTTGTTATCTGCCGATCTTTGCTTGTTTTTTCTAAATCTTAATCTATTGATTTCGATCCCAAAACACTAAAATTCTTTTGAACCCTAAATCAACAAGAGCAAAAACCCTTTTCCTAAACCATAAACCTAAACCAAATCATAAGCCTATTACATATCATAAATTAATTTCACAACCCTAGTTTGAACCCGTGGATCTATATCGAATCGAAGACAAACGCCCAAGCCTGAAAAAGCTGGAGCCCTATTTCTAGGACCGATCCTACCTCATAAATGACAGCGAGCCGTGGTTGTTTTCAAGCCAGGTTGAGTTGTCATAAAATGCGTGAATATAATTTTGATGCGATTTTTCGAAATTAAATAAAATTAATTTAAGATTAATCTCAAAACTATCACGATACCTTCGGATTCGTAGAATTCCGGTAGGTAAATCACGCGAGATTTGATATAGGATGCCCAATCCGATGCGCAAGTCTCGTTAGATTTGAGGCAGAATAGGGCTTATAGATAGGACTTTAGCTTTTTCAGGTTTGGGCGTTCGTCTTTGATTCGATATAGATTCACGGGTTCAAACTAGAGTTGTGAAATAGATTTATGGTTTATAATAGACTTATGATTTGGTTTAGGTTTATAGTTTAGGAAAAAGGTTTTAGCTCTTATTGATTTAGGGTTCAAAAGGGTTTTAGGGTTTTAGGATCGAAGTCAATAGATTGAGATTTAAAAAAAACAAACAGAGATTGACAGATAGCAAATATAACAAATGATCAAAGGAAATAGATACTAGAACGATAGCTTTTGGGAATCACTCCCTTGACCTCACACAAAACCCATCTCAAGCAGAAGAATATTCAAGCATAAAAGTATTCAAAATATTTAATAATCAATTAAAAAGTTTTTACAAGCCTCTATATATACGTCACCAATAATTAATTCGAAATAAAAGAGTCCTAAAATAATAAAGACTAAAAAAAAGATAATTTCACAATAAAAATAGAAATCTCGTCACTGGGCGAAGTCGTCCATGACGAGTTGTGAAACTGTTCACAACTCGCTGTGATACTATTCACAGCTAGCTGTGGCTATTTTATTATTGTGCTGATGGAGTCCATAGTGAGCTGTGGTCTTATGACAGCGAGTTGTCACAATACCCACAATGAGCTGTCATAAATGACATTGAGCTATGGTTGTTTTCAAGCCACAGCGAGCACTTCTTTTATTTTTCTCCCTTGAAGCTGTGGTACTCGAGCTTTCTCTGCCTTTCTTTCGACGTCGGTAGAATTGATGTGGTCCGAATCTGATATCCATGTATGTGGTGTCTCCGTCAATTCCCCTGGGCCAAATAGGTTTTATTACCGATGAAACACGCTCATGGTAGATATCAATCAAATCGGGGTTCAATCGGCGAACTTTATTCTTGTGGATCCAAGTGTTTTCGGACTCCGATTTTTTGACCCATTTAACTAGGTACTTCTGGAATCCCCCGTCATGTGTGGAGACGACATGATCACTTATTATATCCTCTATATCATCTTTTCTTTATCGGCTTGGGGAAGGAAGAGGTACAGGCTGTAAGGTTGGGTTGGGGCTATGAGGTGGCTGGAGTGAGTTTTCAAGAGGTGGGGTGAAACCCAAGTAAGGAATTAACTCCCGCACATGGAGGAAGCTCAAGTACGTATGCATTAGGACTACTCTTAGCCAATATTCTAAAGGGTTCAGCGCCTCGAGATTAGAGCTTCTTTACGGATCCCGATGGGAACCGCTTGGGCCTAACACAGACCATTACATAATCACCCACATGATATTCTTTAAAATGCCAGTGAGCATCTGCAGATAATTTATATTGACTATTGCTTGAATTAATCTTTTGTCTAATTTCGACATGCAAGTTATGAATGTGTTGTACAAATGCATCGGCAGACTTTGACACTCTATGAGATGCAGACATGGGGATCAAATCTAGGGTGATCCTAGGCCTATGACCATGTACTACCTTAAAAGGACTCATGCCTATGAACATATTGACAAAATTATTATAAGCAAACTCAGTTGTGGGTAAAATGGTATCCCATGTCCTAACATGATCACTGACAAGACTACAAAGGAGATTCTCTAAACTCCTATTGGTACTTTTGGTTTGGCCATCCATTTGAGGGTGATAGGCCGTCGAGAATTTGAGCAATGTGTCCATCATGTGCCAAAGTGTCTTCCAAAAATAGCTAGTGAATTTGACATCCCTAGCTATCAGACACAATAGTTTTGGGCAACCCATGAAGACGTACTACCTCCATGAAAAATAATTTAGCAATATGAGATGCATCGGAGGTTTTGGAATAAGGAATGAAGTGTGCCATCTTGAAAAATCGGTCCACAATAACAAAGATGGAATCGTGCTTCCTTGGAGTTTTGGAAAGTCCAAGCATGAAGTCCATAGAGAAGTCTTGCCACGGTGTGTGTGGCACGGGTGACGGGTGTTGGTACGCGCTTTTTCTGGGTTCCTTCCGGTCCCCGAAATTAGTGGCCCAATTCGATCCCAAGTGAACTCTAGTGATGGGTGGTGGAGTGATTGATCAGAAAATAAAAAGTGCTAAAATTAAAGAGGTAAATTCGTGATAAAAATATTTGGTTCATTGTGATCGCTAGCTGTAGATATTTATCGACGCTGCAGCACGTCATTGATCACGCTTGTGAGGAGGTGAAGGTTCCTTCTTTACTGAATCATCGGCCTGTCAACGTCAGCAACACTGGGTCGCTCGGATGTCTAGATAGCCTATTCTCCTTTTATTGTGTTGATTAATTAAGTTAAGTTTCCTGATTCTACTGGGGTCTAATTATGCGTAGGATTTCTAATACTATCCTGACTCTAACTATTCTTTTAGTCTTTTGCCTTTAATTTGAGTAACTCTCGTAATTATATTTGACTATTAATTAATTTCCTAATTTCGTTATGAGTTTAATTATTTCTAATGTCTTACTTCTATTAGGATCCAATTACTTTAAGTGTTCTAATTCTGTTAGGTGTTTAATTAATTTCAAGTATCCTAATTCTATTAGGAGTCCAATTAATTGTGAGATGCCTAGTACTACTCTAACTTTAGTTGTTTTTACTCTTTTTATTTTTTAATCCTAGTCTAATTAACTCTCCTAGTTCTACTAGAAATCTAATTAATATCTTAATCTAATTGAGTCTCCTAATCCTATTAGGTGTCTAATTAATTTCGGTGTCCTAATCTTATTAGGAATCTAATCAATTGAGTCTCCTAATACTATTAGGAGTACAAATATGTTAATTCTACATAAACTAATTAGGAAAATACGAATTCTATTGAAACTCTAATTAATTAAAAATTTACTAATTCTATGAAAACTCTAATTAATTAAAAGTCTACTAATTTGACTGAAATTCTAATTAAAATAAATAAATTAATTTTTATTAAAAAAATCTAAAAAAAAGAGGTTTTGGCCCGTTATGCTAAGGAGGATCGGCCTTGTTCCCGGGTTCCCTCCGTAAGCTCCCTTAGGCAAATCGGGTGGGTAAGATTAAAGTAAACTAAATTTGAATTATAAGACGATATTTTTGGATTGAAAAGTCAATGATTTTTGGATTATAATTATAGATTAAAGTTAAAATCTAGAACGATAAGAAATCAGTAAATTAGGACTAGAATCTAAAATTTAAAGACTGAAATCGGGGCCGAAATCAGAGAATCAGGCCGTATGATTAAGGACTGATTCTAGAAACTGAGAACCGGAACCAGAGATTAATGATAGGACTGAAACTGAGATAAGATTTTAAAATAGTGAATAGAATTAAGGACTGGTTCTAAAAACTAAGAATTAGAACCGAAGATTAAAATACGAATTAAAAAAAGGTATTACGGCCTAAGACTGAAAATTAAAATTAATAGTTGAAATATGAGATCTAAGAAATTAAGAACTGAGAACTAAGATCTAGAACCAAAAATTAAAAACTAGAAGAAAAATTATAACTAAGGCCGGGTCTGCAGAGAGGAATCTCGAAATCTTGAGCTTGGAGGTAGGGAACTCGAATCTCGAAGTCGTTGTTGTGTTCTTGGGTCGTGGTAAGGGGGTCTATTTATAGGTATTTTACTAATTACACGCCCTGTGGGGTGCGTGTAATTAGTCGGCCAACTTCAATTACGTGCCCAATCCTGGGTACTTAATTGAGTTGTGCGCCATGTATCAGGCTCTTAACCATTTTGAGTCGGTGACCGACTCAGTGAGTGTCCAACTGACTGGCTCAGTCGAGGTATCCCAGTTCTAGTATGACTAGACTAATTGTGCGCCCAGTGTGGAACACACAATCCGATCAAACGTTGTACTAAGTGCATTTAATCGTGGAGTTTTGGCGGTCTTAGGAGTTAAAGACCAGGTCTGAAATAGACTAATTGAGCGCCGGTGATGGGATGCTTAATCCGATTGCGCACGCTTGTTGGAGAGTGCAATCGGGTCTCGAGGCGGTCTAAAAGAGGGGAAGTTTGGTATGACAGGACTGATTGAGCGCTTGTGGTGTGGCATTCAATCGAATTGCGCGCGTGGTTCATTGCGCGTAATTCAGGATTGTCCCTGGTCTGGGTCGGGTCCGAGGCGCAAGACTATTGTTTCAACCAGCGTTTTGACTATATACTATTGTTTAAGTATATAGTCCCCGCCCCTAGGGTTATGGGATTTGAGCCACATAGCTATTGTTTCAGCTTGTGTCCAATCATATATTATTATTTCAGCCTGTGTTCAGTCATATACTATTATTTTAGTATATGGTTCCATATAGGGTCATGGGTCTGAGCCACAGAGTTATTGTTTCAGCCTATGTCCAGTCATATACTATTATTTCAGTATATCGTCCCACATCAGGGTCATGGGGCCTGAGCCATAGAGCTATTATTTCAGCTTGTGTTCATCCATACACTATTATTTTCACATATGGTTCCCCTGTTAGGGTTTCAAAACCCCCAGAGAAGGTAAGTCCTTTTCGAAGAGTCACAGTCGAGGTCAAAGGTTGATCGAACAAACTTATATACTCCAAGGCAAAGTGGGGGTGTCTACAACGGGGTGTACAAGCTTGTATTTTATTTTGTCTGTTTTAACACTTGGCAAGTACGATAATGTTTGACAACCCGAGCGACGTCTTTCATTAGGCTAGGCCAAAAGAACCTATTCTCTATGAGCGCAATAGTTTTATTATGCCCGAAATGTCCGGCCATCCTTCCAACATGTACCTCCCAAATGAAAAAGTCACTTAATGAAAGTATGTGGGATGCAAAGGAGATTACCTTTAAACAAGTACCCATCGTGGATGGTGTACACAGAGTATGTGCTGATCGGGTCACTAAGGAGAGCAGTGTACTCAACCCCAAAATTTGGGCAATCGGGGTACTCATCCTTTAATCGTTCGAACCCGACGACCTCGCTGCTCATAGAGTGCATAGTCGCCACCCGACGACTAAGCGCATCAACAGCCCTATTTTTAGCACCGGCGTTATGCTTTAACACGAATGTGAACCCTTGAAGGTACTCGACCCACTTCGCGTGTCTTGGGTTCAACTTCTTCTGTGAAGCAAGAAAGCGTAAGGCTTTATGGTCGGAGAATAACACAAATTCTTGCGGTCTAAGGTAGTGCTTCCAATACCAAAGAGATCGAACGACCGCATAGAACTTCTTGTCATAGGTGGAGTATTTTTGCTTTACCTTATTAAGTTTTTTACTAAAATAAGCCACTGGATGACCCTCTTAGCTAAGCTCTCCTCCTATGCCTACACCCGATGCGTCACATGTAACTTCGAAGACTTTGTAAAAGTTCAACAAGTGCATGACGGGTACACTACTCATCCTTTGTTTGATCTCGATAAAGGCTTTCGTTGCGGCTTTGCCCCATTTAAAGTCTCCCTTTTTCATGCAATTTGTAATTGGGGTCATGATGGTGCTAAAGCTTCTGATGAAGTGACCATAGAAAGTAGCCAAGCCATGAAAGCTACGGACATCGTGTATGTTCTTAGGTTCGGGCCACTCCACAATGGCTTTAACCTTTTCAGGGTCCGTGACCATTCCATCGACCGAGATAATAAATCCCAAGAAGACAACGGAATGTTGCATGAAGGTACTTTTTGAGATTTGTAAATAGCTTCTCGCCCTTAATGGTTTCACAAACTAACCTAAGGTGGTTCAAGTGTTGTGTCATGGTTATAAATCAAGATATTATCGAAATACATAAAGAATTTGCCTAAAAACGGCCTCAACACTTGGGTCATAAGTCGCATGAAAGTATTCGGGGTGTTAGAAAGCCCAAATGACATGACCATCCACTCATAAAGATCATCCTTAGTCTTAAAGGCAATTTTCCACTCATTATTAGGGCGGATTCGGACTTGATGGTAGCCACTCTTAAGGTCTATATTTAAAAAAATAGTGGCACCAACCATCATATCGAGCATGTCATCAAGCCTTGGTACGAAAAACTGATACTTAACCGTAATCTTATTGATTACACGACTACCCACACATATGTACCATGTACCATCTTTCTTAGGAGTGAGTAGGGCAGGTACGACACATGGGCTCATGCTCTCTTGGATGAACCCCTTTTGAAGGAGCTCATTGACTTGCCGAGTCAACTCGGTGTGCTCAACTGGATTCAACCTGTAGTAGGGCAGGTTTGGTAAGGTAGATCCGGGAACCAAGTCTATTGCGTGTTGGATATCATGCAGGGGAGGGAGTTCGTTTGGTAAGTCTTCAGAGAAGTCATCCGTAAACTCTTTTAGGATTGGCTCAACCTCCCTGGGACACTCGCTCACTGACTCGAGAGTACTCTCAACGGTGACGACTACGTACACCACACTCTCATCTAACGATGCTTTCTCGAATTCTGAAGGGCTCACAATATTAATAGATTTAGAAGACTCGCCCTTCTTCTCGACTTTGTTGGTCGATGGTGTTTGGGAAGCCAAGGTTGTAAAGTAATCTTTTTGTCCTTATGCATGAACGTGCATATGTTTGATCTACCATAAAGAGTCACATCCATGTCGTAGAGCCACGACCTTTTCAAAATGATATGGCCCGCATCCATCGCCACTACATCGCACTATAAGGTGTCTGAATAAGAACCTAACTGAATCGGTACACGACACCTTTTCGACACGAGAATGGATGAAGAGTTGACCCATGCAACTTTATAAGGTCTCGGGTGGGCTTCAGGTGTAAACCCTAAGCAACGTACCACATGAGTTGATACTATATTAGTGCAACTATCGCTATCCACGATGACCTTATAACTCTTTTCATAAAATCTGGCAAAAGTGTGAAAGATGTTCTCCCTTCGCCAGTCATCCTTTTTATCCCATTGAGATTGTGTAAGGGCACACCTCACAACTAGAGCATGGCCAAGAGCATCACCCTCCTCATCACTGGGTGTGCTAACCGACTCAATTACCTCTTCTTCAACTACTACTTCATCATCATCCTCCTCTCCCCCAACGAAGAGAGTCCTTTGAGGTTCTTTTGTACGACATTGGGTGGCAAAGTGTCCCATCCCATGACATTTATAGCACTTTACTGAAGAGCTTCCCCTTAAGGATTCTCCGACTATATATTTTTCTTTTTCAAACCTTGTATTGGTAGGGACATGTTGTGTAGGCTTGGGAGGAGGATTAAATTGTCCCCCACCGAATCGTTGACCACTATATTGTGACTCAGTTCTCTTCACCACTATAATTCTGTCAATAAGTCCATAGGCATGAGTCCTTTTGAGGTACATGGTCATAGGCCTAGGACCCCCTAGATTTGATCCCCATGTCTGCATCCCATACAGTGTCAGAGTCTATTGATGCATTTGCACAATACATTCATAACTTGCATGTCGAAATTAGACAAAAGATTAATTCAAGCAATAGTCAATATAAATTATCTGCATATGCTCACATACATTTTAAAGAATATCACATGGGTGATTATGTAATGATCCGTGTAAGGCCTGAGTGGTTCCCATTGGGATCCGCAAAGAAGCTCCAATCCCGAGGCGCTGGACCCTTTAAAATATTGGCTAAGAGTGATCCTAATGCATACGTACTTGAGTTTCCTCCAAGCGTGGGGGTTAGTTCAATGTTCAATGTGAAGGACTTGATTCCTTACTTTGGTTTCACCCCACCTCCTGAAAACCCACTCCAGCCACCTCATAGCTCCAACCCCAGCCCAACCTTGCAACCTGTACCTCTTCCTTCCCCAAGCCGATAGAGAAAAGATGAGATAGAGGATGTAATAAGTGATCATGTCGTCTCCACACATGACGGGGGATTCCAGAAGTACCTAGTTAAATGGGACGGAAAATTGGAGTCCAAAAACACTTAGATCCACGAGAATAAGGTTCGCCGATTGAACCTCGATTTGATTGACATCTATCATGAGTGCGTTTCATCGGTGATGAAACCTATTTAGTTCAGGAGAATTGACGGGGATGCCACATACATGGACATCGGATTCGAACCACATTAGTTCTACCGACGTCAGAAGAAACACAGAGGAAGCCTGAGTACCACAGCTTTAATTTTTTTCTTTTAATATTGATCTAAACTGTCCACCCGTGCTCCACATGGCACCCAAACATTGTTTTGGGTGCCACGAGTACCTCCATGTTGACCTTGGAGGACGGTGATCGTCTCCCATGGAGGACGGAACCGACTCTCTCTCTGTCTCTCTCTCTCTATATATATAAATTTATTGGTAAGCAGGGTTGTAAGGGTCCCCATCCTTTATTATTAAGAAAAGAGAAGATTACAGACATGTGTAATTATAAATCAAATCTTCTCTGAGATGGGAGAGTAAATCAAGATCGACATCACCTAAGGTTAGCCATCACACAACCGTGGATTTATTGGTGCCTTTCTTCGCCAGAAAGTCCGCGACACCATTCACTTCCCTCCAAATGTGAGAAATACTGCTTGAACAAAACCTTTTTATCAATTCTCTGCACTCTTCAATAGCAATCCAACTTCTACAAGGAATTTGAGATTTCTTTAAGATATAACTTACAACATTCAGAGTCTGATTCTACCAGAATATTCGTAATATCAAGGTCCAATGCCATCTTCAAACCATATCGAACGACTTCCACTCCAGCCCTCGTTATATCAGTAGCCACAAAAGGACCATGAAAGCTTGCAACATGATTACCATCTCCATCTCTAAACACTCCTCCAATACCAAACTTGCTATCAACAAGCGACGCATCCGCATTTAACTTCATGAATCTTGCCTTCAGAGGTGTCACGACTTGAAATTCTACCCTATCCCGAGGGCCTAAAATTCCGAGTTATGACTTGTACGCATCTCAGATACTCTAAGTGGACATATATATAATCAAAGTTCTTGCGCAGCGGAATATAAGGGCAACCATAAATATAAATAAATGCGATAAAAATCAAAGAAACATCTCACAATCAAAATGAAATAGAAATAAAAAACAAATCCACTATACGAGTCCATAAATAAAAACTAATCGTACAGAACGAATCTCAGTACCCAAACTACAACTGCCAATAGTCAGCACTAGGATCGTAGTTAACACCAAGGTCCTCCTGATAACCTGCAGCATCATCCTCCCAAGGCTCCTGGTACTCAGCGTCCACTGGATCAACGAAATCAATGTCAGCAGAATCTGGATAGCCAGAGTCAACCCTGCCAATATAATCACCTGAAATTGATAAATGCAACGAGGACTGAGTTGCTAAACAACATGCAACTTAGCGGATACTGTAAAGACCCGACCCGATTCTGCATGATATCATTTGTTTCTATATTTATTTAATAGTTGATATTAAAATACATAAAACGGGTGGTTCACAGCCACTGATAAGCATGACGTGTTGTTTTGCATGGCACAAATCCAAATCAAAACAAAATGTGTGAAAACTCATTGACGTTGTTAGGTTAGACCATGGAGATCAGTTTTGGGCATGTGTGTCACGTAACACTACGACGACTTTGATGGGCTCCATACCATGTGATCAATAACCACAAACTAACAGTCTAATGGTAAGGCGATAGTCTCAGCATTCGTTGTATGAAAGATTGAAATGAAATTAGATCACCATCATGTGATTAGAGGCAGTCACAATATTTTAGACCTGAGTTCCTACCAGTAATTTCGTTGGCGCAAATAGTGAGACCCAACTCATTGTCCCATGTTACGTGAGGGTGACAAATATAGTGTGCGTGCTTATAACATAGACGATAATCTAAGATATCAAATACTCTCATAATACTAATATAAGATACTATAATCTAATATACTAATATAAGATATAACAATATAATATAAACTAATATAATAAGAGAAGGGCTTTCTGGGCGTTTCGAGAAAAGATGAGAGCTTTGGAGGGGTGCTGAGAAGCTGAGGTTGGGTCTCTTGGGTGATTAGTGGTCTAGAGAAGACAAAACACAAAAAAAAAGAGAATAGAGAGAGAGAGCCAGAGAAGAAAAGAAAAGAAGAGAAGAGAAAGGAAAAGAGAGAAAGCTTGAGAAAGAGAGAGAACCCTAGAGAGAAAGGCAATTAGAGAGAGAAAGAGAGTGTTCATGACGAAGGCGAACCCTATAGTTGCGTGATTTATTTTGAGACAAGTACCTATTCTAAGACATCTTGGTTAAACCCATATTCAAACGGTAAATTATATTTTTTTCATCTATTCGAAATCTGCATCTGTGCGACATTTGACTTTGTTACTTCTTGTGTAATTTGGATTGGATTTGTTTTACATCTAGCTGGTGGCTTTTATTTTATTCTTGGCATATGTGTAAGTAATCCTAAATTTTAGCCTGGATGGGCATGGAACAAGTTGATTGTTCTTGTATCGGTGAAACCTTTAAAGATAAGATTTAAAACCTACAGTAATAATGAAACTTGAAAATCAAACAAAATTAAGGCAAAAGTATTAAAGCTGGATTTATGTGTTGATGGCTGGATTGATGTGTTGATGTTGTACCCTCTGGGAAACATGAAGGGATTCATGTGGTCTGATATTCTCGGTGTATGAACATTGTAAAATGTAAAATTTACACGTATTATATTTCGAAAATATAATTTGCTATGCTTGAAGGAGTCAAAATAGGTTATACCGGTTACACTAAGTGTTAGA
Source organism: Chloranthus sessilifolius (assembly GCA_021018995.1). Classification (NCBI taxonomy): domain Eukaryota; kingdom Viridiplantae; phylum Streptophyta; class Magnoliopsida; order Chloranthales; family Chloranthaceae; genus Chloranthus; species Chloranthus sessilifolius. The sequence goes on from CM037592.1 coordinate 122,256,048, forward strand.
AATTTGTTAATTGAATATGTTATATCGGTTACACCTGGTTGTGTAAAATTGTGTTAACTGAATATGTTATACTTGTTACACCTGATTGTGTAGAAATTTGTTAACTGCATATGTGCTACCGATTTACACCTGATTGTGTAAAAAATTTGTTAACTGAATCTGTTATACCGGTTATGCCTGATTGTGTGAAAAATTATTACTTGCATCTGTTATACCGATTCTATCTGATTGAGTAGTCATGTGTTAATTGAATGTGTTATACTTGTTTGACTTGAATGTGTAGAAATCCATTACCTAAACGTGTAGACATATGTTACCTATATGTGTAGAAATTTGTTACCTGACACTGACTGTGTCGGAATCTGCTACCTGACTGGGTAGAAATCTACTTAGCTATGATGTTAGACCTGAATGAGTAACTCTCGTGAATTAGATCTGTAATCTTTGTCCGTTCACGTATATATGAAAGCTTGATGTTTTATGTGTGGTTTATAGCATTTCCAAGACCATAGTATTTGTGGAATATAAATTCATATTTTCTGATATTTCTGCATTGGAGCTAAATATCATAATGTTTGAAAGGCAATGAGATAGTGCCTCTGAGTCCGAATGGGACAATTTTGAGACCCTGGCCAGGTCATAAATTTGATATTTGCTTTGTTATCTGTTCTGTTATCTGATCTCAACTAACAACTGAGTTGAGGAAAGTACTTGGTATTCGTGCTATTAGCTATAAAGTAATCTCCAACATCGATAAGTCTGCTGTGGTAGTTTTAGTATAAGCTTTTAAGTTATCTATATAGTCTGGGAATATCTGTTTGATTTATCTGTATGGTCAGGAATATCTGTCTGATTTATCTGTATGGTCTAGACATATTTGTCTGATTTATCTGTCTGTTTGGGCATATCTTTCTGACTTGTAGTAGTTTCAATGAAAGATTCATTGTCTGATTTCTAGGATGTGAATATCTGTTTGATTTGTAGTCGTTTAAGTGAATATCAGTCTGATTTATGGTCATTTATTTATCTATCTGATTTCTATCATGGGAATATTTATCACTGATTATGGTATGGGCAATGAGTTTTACTATAATAGTCACTTTAATACCAACCTGATTTCATGTAAAACACTTGATTATAACGTACCTTGATAAACAAATAAGAAATTTTGGTGTGAGTGGTTAGTCAATATGTATTAGAATGATTACTTACGGAGCATATGGATTAACTCTTACGGTGGTTTAACTACCTTGCAGGTGAACGAAAGAGATTGGAGAAAGATCAGTTGGCAGAGTTTCAGCAGTGTTATCTGGTGATTGGTACGTAGTGTTTAGTTTAATGTCATAAGGTAGTCTGATCGGTGTTATGTATAAAAAGGAAAAGTTTCTTCTGTTTATCATAAATTTGGTTGCTTGGATATCTGTGTTCAATCCTTGGTTAGAAAATTTTATTTTAGGGTTATTGTTTTCTTCTGGTCTGTCTAGGTCGCGACTCGAGATCCATATGCGTGAATTTTGGGTCATGACAAATACACCAACAATCCACCACATTCTACTTTGGTGCATTATGGGTGCATCACGTGAGTGACAATAATAATATATTAAAGCAACATAAATAAGGAAACAACAAATTCTTACGTATCGTAGAGTTCGTATCATTCTATAAATGCAAGACCATAATCTAGATACACTCATATCCCAACGTATCTCACCATATCTCATAACATACCGTATCTTATTATTCTCGCACATGCGTCTGCACATTGTATGGGCGTACCTAACATACTCATAAATCCTAAATGATCTGTACCAGAGTCGCTACTCGAGCCTATTATGTGAGGGTCACTATAGTATTTACTACCATAACATAATACCCTCCATAACATACTCATACACCCCATTCAGTCTAATGGGGAGACATGGCCAAATGTAACTCATAACATACTCATATTGTCTCCCAAAAACCAGTCTTAGCTGTAATACGTGTTGCCCTTATGGTAGTTACGCAAGGAATGACATGTACAGACTTAAGCTTTTAATCTTATATTGGCTGACACAATGGTATCTTATTATCATACTTATAACTTATCTTATCTTACTTACTCATATCATAACATACTCGTACAACTTACATCTAGGATGAGCTACAATGGATAACTTCACTAAATTATGCTTTCTAAGAAAAATATTTCGTAATAACATGAATGCACTTCGTGTAGACAGAAAGAGACCTCATTGTCATAGAGGTTACATACTACCATAGAGGTGTTGCATCCGTACATGGACACCTAAATTTTGAGTTTCACGTGATCGTAAAGAGATCTCACTACAACTAAGGCTTAAGGGTCGAATCTCATATCATAACTCATAACTTATCCTATCATATTAAAACTTAGGTGATAGGGTCACTGTATATATCACTGTATACAAGGTTATACTGAATTCACACTCACCCTACTTGTCATGATGTTCCATACTATTATGAGTTGTAAGATATGTGAATACGATATATTCCTTGCTTCGATACCATCTCAACGAATCACCACGCTCAAGCGTAGGCATAATCTCATACACTCGTGTAGATTTTGTTATATTTATACATATATTTATTTACATATCACCTCAATACAAATATAGAATATGGTAAGTATTAGTGTGATTTCAATAACGTGAAGGTCAAAGTTTAATTTTTACAAGATTATCGAATTTCTAACTCTTCGTGTTATCAAAGAGGTCGCGTTGAAACGATAAAACTGATATATATATATATATATAATACTATAATTAGAATGCATAAATAAAAAAAATATTGTCATTTAAAGGTTAAGTAAATCATGACCATTGATCAAAAGATGCATTAAAGTTTTGGTCGGGAATAAAGTAAAATTATAAGGTAAAAATTGAGGTCTGTTCGGAAGAGAATCGATTGATCGATTTTGGAATCTATCGACTGGAATTAAAAAATATATATCATTCAATTTAGGTCAGAGTCGATCGATCGAAAAGTGGAATTGATCGATCGATATTAAAATATATACGTAATCAGTTCTGTCCAGATTCGATCGATCGGACATAAGAAATTGATTGTTCAAAAATAAAGCAAGAAGGACAATTGGTTCGGTTCAGAATCGATCAATATGTCTAGGTGTCGATCGATCAAAAACGAAAGCAATATATATATATATATATATATATATATATATATATATATATATATATATAATGGTCTGTGTCCAGAATGACCAATCAAACATAATAAATTGATCGATCGGACAAAAATAATATTGCACAGATGGGTCTCAGTACAAAATCGATTGATTGGTTCTAAAATTTCCGGAATGATTTAGAGTTTCAAAAAATAAAATAAAAGACAAAAAGAACCTTTAAAACAATTTAAATAAAAATATGGCTAGGGGTTTAGCCATCTCATTCTCCTTTATTAGCAATTTTTATAATAATCATAAAATAGGGTTAATTTATTTAGCCTGTCGATACTTGACTTGTTACTTATATATGTATCTAATTTAGTCTTAACCTATTGTAAGTGCACAATGGAAATTATTGTACTAGTAAAAGATCGTTCCCACAGAGATATGTTTATATATATTAATTCAATTTTTCTGAAAACTTATACTTATCTTTTAAGATCCTACACTACTGAAGAAATATGAATAAAGAATTATTTATTAATCTAAACTGTAAAAAATAAATCCTAATCTTCAAACTTCAGATTATGATCGTCAATTACAATCTTTTGCTATCAGATATTTATGAAATTAAGCAGTATCGTTACACTATATCTCAAGTATCCTAGTGTTGGTCGTCAATCGAAATTATAATCCTATCAATACAGATTTAATCTAATCAATAATCTCCTAAAACTTGGGCGTCAATCAAATCTAGAAAACTGAAGATGAAAAAGTAAAAATCGTTACACTAATCTGCAGACTTCAACTTGAGTCGTCAATTCAAATTAAAATATGAAGATGTTTATAAAGCAAGAAATAAAAGAAAATAAAACCTAAACTAGAAAGTAATAAAATATATCCTTCACCCCTCAACCACAGTCGTCAATTGATAGAATATATCCTTCACCCCTCAACCACAGTTGTCAATTGCTTATGAGAAACTACAGATATTTACACTAATCTTCAGTTTCCAGTAACAGTCGTCAATTTCTCTTGAGAAACTCTAGATATATGATCTATAAAGCAGTAAAAACCTACTCTAAGTTAATCAGAAGAAAACCCAACCTCAGTCGTCAATTGATGCTGAGAATTTATTCGATGGTTTATTCCTACAACGGGCTCTCTTATTTATAGATCATAAGGAGTCGGTCTACAAGTTCTACTTTTAATAAAAGAAATAAAAGATTCATATTATAACTCTATTTCTAATTTTACTCTTCCTTGCTTTCTTTAGTTGACATGCTTCTGGATTGTTCCTTTTTATTGAGTAGTGAAGTCTTCTTAAGATTCTTCTTCGTCAATCTCCTAGATACATGAACAGCCAACTTCTAATTCAAGAGTTCTTCTAATTTTGTTAATGGCGGTGTTCATTCTCACGTGATCAACAGCATCAGTGGTAGTAGGAAAGCTTCTATTATCATAATTATAAATCACGATTATCTCTTTTCTTTCTTTCTTTCTTTCTTAGAAAATCGTAAATCATGATTTTCTATCTTTCATAGTTTTCTCACAATTGACGATTCTTTGAATTATGATTCATGGCTTTTCTTCTATATCATACTCTTTCTCTGAAGAATCGTAAATTATAATCTCTTATTCTATTCTTTAGTAACAGCGCAAAATCGTTATGCAAAATCATAAAACATAATTTTCCATTCTTCTGTAGGCGGTGAATTATCATTTTACGCTTAATCGTCTTTTACTGCTCTTTTTGAGTTTATTTTGACAAAGATTATTGTTATGGCTCTCTTTTACTATCTATTTTTAATATTTGTACATCATTAACTTATTAGTAGTAAACTAAGTCCTAGCATTACTAAGTTAAGGGTGATAAAATGGTATATTATGTAACTGATCAATACTCGATCAAACGTACCTTACGCGATGGGATCTGAGAAGAACAAGATGGATTGATGAGTACCCACCTCTTGAAGTGTGAACGGTAGATCTACAGCGATTAGGGTTGAGAAGATTGACGTTCAATGCGATAGCTCGTTCAAGGTTTTTTCTTCTTCTTCCTCCTTGATCTTGATGGTGAAAATAGATCACGGTGGTTCTTATGAAAGAACATACAAAAGATTTTAGGGAAGACATTAGGGAGTTTAAGAAAAGTATGGGTTAAGAAGAAGTTGTGATGGCTAAAGTTTCTTAAGAAGAAAAGAAAAGAATGAGTGGCGGCTAGGGTTTCTTAAGAGATTAGAATAAGAAAATAAGAATAGGGTTATATAACTTAAATAGAATTTTATAACATAGGGTAGGTTCCGGTGTGGAGCGCTACCACCAAGTATAGTGTAAAACATATCTAACATCATTAAATAAAGTTTAAGAAAATCAGGATTGTTATAGGAGGACTCCAATGGCAAGAAACCATTGCCTTCTTCTTGCCCACCCTAATATTCCATTTTCTCATAATCTGCTCCTCAGTCAATGTGTTAATGTAATTTTGTAAAGAGTTTAGGATATCTCTTCACCTTCCATTCGAATAACAATGTCTTCAACAATCCTCCGAAGGATAATTTTCTTGTGGATACTATCATCTTAAAAAATTTGACAGTTTCCCTCCCTCCATAGATTCCAAACACAAGCAGAAAAAAAATCTCTATCATATAGCTAATTCTTCTTTTTCCCTGAGCCTTCTCCATACAGAAAAGTAGTTCCCCTTCGAAGTTGTTAGAATGCCTATTTACAAGATGAACTCTTCCAAGGATCGACTTCCATATCCAGCTCGAATATGAACATCTAAAGAATATGTGGTCATGATTTTCCACATCAGCCCAACATAAGATACATCTTGATGGGATAATGATTCCTCTTCTACAAAGCTTATATATGGTCATAAGTTTCCCTTGGATTGCCAATCATGCACACATGAAATGTTTAAGAATTTTTGCCGAGTGCCAAATGAAATTCTTCCAACATAACTTAGTGCTAATCAATCGAAACAAACTCCCATGCTGACTTGAGAGTAAAAGCTCCAGAATAAGTATTCTTCCAAACCAGCATGTCATCGGTAAGACCTTGAGGAATTATGACATCCTGAACCACCGTCCACGCTTCCTCCATTTTCATTGTAGATGGCTAAGGGAGATTCCAACTTTGATTCTCAATCACATCAGCAACCTTGGCTTCTTCCAGAATACCAGAATGATACATGGTTCTTCTCCCATATCTCTGAATAAGGGTACCTTCTTTGATCCAAGGATCCACCTAGAATTTGGCTGACATATCATCTACAAGCACATAAAAACAGTTGGACTTTATGGTATTTCTTACTCTCATTATCCCGTTCCAGGCCCAAGAGAAAGAACTAGGCAAATTGCAGGCCCACACATCATTCGTATCAACATACCTCGACCTACTCCATTTAGCCCACATCGAATCGCCCAATGCAAGGTTCCAAAACAGTTTTGCCAACCTTGCATCATTCCAATCAACCAATCTTCTCAACCCCAAACCCCCTTCATCAACAAGTTTGCACACCCTTTTCCAACTAATTGGGTGTAGAGATTGAGCGAAAGATGGGCCCCTCCAAAGGAAATTAGCAAACAAGCTTTCAATCTCCTTTAGAGCTCTCCTTGAGAGAAGAAAAATTCCTGGCCAGTAAAGCTTAAAACTGCTGAGCACCGATTTGATAAGTTCAAGCCGCCCCACATAAGATAAAAGTTTCCCTTTCCAGCTCTTTAGTTGACCCCCAATTTTCTCCTAAAGGGGTTGACATAAAGAGTAAGACAATTTAGTAGAGAACAACAGAAGCCCCAAATATTTCAATGGCAACTCCCCCTCCTTGAATCTCAAGTTTTGAATGATATCATATTTCAAACAACAAGCCTTACTACAGACCACAGTACTCTTCATTTCATTAACTAATAAGCCAGATACTTGATAAAACTCCTTCAACACATGCCTATTCTCTCTAGCAGTATTTTCATCATTCTTCGCAAATATGAGCAAATCATTTGCAAAAATAAGATGTGAAATCATAGGAGCATTTTGAATGATATGCGGCACAATCTTCCCCTTTTCAATTTTGGTCTCTAACATGCAGGTGAATGCTTCCATGACTAGCATAAATAACAATGGGGAGATTTGGCCCCCTTGTCTTAAATCACAGGAGGTAGAGAAATATCCATGAGGAGTACCATTTACAAGTATCGAATTGTGCTCAAGCATTCTTCAATCCACACCTTCCCAAACCCCAACTGTCTCATAATTTCCAAAATAAAATCCCATCAGACCTTGTCATAGGCTTTGTGAAGATTAATTTTAGTACAAAAACCCTGGGACCACCTTTAGGATGAAGATTTCTCACCAACTGGTGTGCAAGAAGAACATTTTCCCCAATCTTCCTCCCCTTGACGAAAGCAGATTGGTTTTGGCTCACTAGACTCGGCAAAACCAATGCTAATCTATTAGATAAGATCTTCGTGATCACTTTGTACAAAAATTGCACAATGCAATAGGGTGGGGTTTTTCAATGTCGTTTGCACCAACTTCTATAGGAATTACCTTGATAAAAGTAGAATTTCGAGCAACCGGCATTTTCTTAGTGCGAAAAAAGTACTTTATAGCTTTATTAGTGTCCTTTCCAACAATGTCCCAGAACTGTTGAAAGAAATCCGTTGAAGCCATCTGGGCCAGGGGCTTTGTTTCCCAGAGCATCAAAGATCGCTTTCTTAATCTCATCATCAGCCACATCCTCTGAAAGAAAATTCGTCAATAATGGTGAGTGATCAGAGACAGAAGGGTGGTGCATGTAATCAACAGTGTCATTAGGGAATAGATTACGCCAGTCCGAGTTCACTAGCTCTCTGTTCCTGGGGCCGATCGATTTATTATTCCAGGACCATCTTAAACCAGTTGATCTCATTTCTACTCCACTATTCTCGATACAATGGTTAAAACAATTCATACTACATGTAGATGGGAGCCGCCCACCCAGCTTATCATCTATGCATCTTACCGCATTAAAATCACCACCAACAATCCACGGCTTAGAATTGCTACCAGCCATATCTTCTTCTTAAATTTTCATTTAAATTTGCCCCATACATGACAGTTAGGGTAAATTTGAAATTGTCTCGAGGTCTAGTCACATTACAATGAATAACTAGATCAAATTCTGCAATTTCTGTAATTGTATACTGATCAGAATTCCACAGTATCCAAACTCTCCCAAAATGATGAGTTTGATAATTCATAACAAATTATTTTTTGGATCTTCCCAGCTTATTTTTCACCTAATCTTGTCTCAACCTTCATGAGTTTGATAGTTATCAAAGGAATTTGAACAAAAAGAAACCATCATTTTGAAATTTGAACAAAAACCCACATCTACCAGATGCGGTGGATGATCCTCTATGACTTCTTTCCCCACAGGGTTAGGAGGCAACCCCCAAGGACCATGCAAGTTCCAAACTAAAGAGCCACCCCAAATGTCCTCCAACTTCACGGCGAAGAAGGCAAGTCACGAAAATTTAGGCCTCAAAGCAAACTCTCCACTTTTCTCTTCATTCTTTCACAAATTAGATTTCAGCTGATATCTTTCACCCTTTTCTCCAATATTTTCAATTACCAGCTTTGGAGAATATATATATATAGATAGATAGATAGATAGAAAGGGTTTTCAATGGGTTGAGTCAATCCTATGCCGCCTTCTCGCCCACCTTAATATTCCATTTCCTCATAATTTTTTCCTCAGTCAATGTGTCAATGTAATTTTGTAAAGAGTTTAGGATATCTTCACCTTCTATTTAAATAACAATGTCTTCCACAATCCTCCGAAGGATAATTTTCTTGTGGATACTACTATCTTAAAAAATTTGACAGTTTCCCTCCCTCCATAGATTCCAAACACAAGCAGAAAAAACAATCTCTATCATATAGGTAATTCTTCTTTTCCCCTGAACCTTCTCCATACAGAAAAGTAGTTCCCCATCGAAGTTGTCAAAATGCCCTTTTACAAGCTAAAGTCTTCCAAGGATCGACTTCCATATCCAGCTCAAATATGAACATCTAAAGAATATGTGGTCATGATTTTCCACATCAGCCCAACATAAGAGACATCTTGATGGGATAATGATTCCTCTTCTTCAAAGATTATCCATGGTCATAAGTTTCCCTTGGATTGTCAACCATGCACACATGAAATGTTTAAGAATTTTTCTAATTTATGAAAGAATGAAGGCTACGTTTGTGAATGAGTATTTGAATTTGAGAATTTCAAATCTAAGCATTTCAAATCAAGGACTTGAAATATTTTGAATTTGAAATCTCTTGTTTGAATGTTTAAGCAATGTAATTAGATTTGGCGTTAGGATTTGTAAATCTTTCATCAAGCTAGTTTAAGAAAATTTAGATTTAGATGACAGTAACCCAAATTTTAGTATACATAAATCACAACTAGGACGTTCAATGGGTTGAGTCAATCCAATGCCCGACTGGTCGATTTTAAATGTAACCCTTGCAAGTGCACAAGATCTATTGCAGTATGGCAAGAATAAATGTGTCAAACCCACAGGGAAACGTGAATTTTTAATTAATTCTTTCAGAGATTTAAAAACATCCCTAAGGAAGTACTAAAGGGCAAATTCAATTTTACCAAAATTTATCACACTTTTCTTAAATGCAAGAAAAATAAATTAATCTAAACAACTAATTACCGATGAATCTAAAAACAATAATTAAATGGGATCAAGGAATATGCTACCCCAGATTTGTACCCCTTTTCTACCATTAAAAACTCACAGTTTCATTAAAGCATCATTCACACCATCATTCATCTATAAAAATGATTCGAAATAAAATATGATCATCAATCCGGCATATCTTATCTAAAAACAATGACTCAGCCTATCATCGCGGTATGAGTCATGTAAGAAGCATAGCATATCTCATGATGTTTAGATCACAATAGTAAACACATAATCGCTCTATAGCCTAGATCAGCCTGTAGGTCCAAATCTAACGATTACGGCCGTTGATACGCGCAATCTACGGTCATAACAAGCATTCAATATATTTTCAATAACATAAACTTTGAGTAAAACAATTTCATGATGACAATAATTAGACTATGGTATTAATCATAAATATGGGTACTTATCTGGGGATCGCATCTTCCCCGATCTACTGATTTAGTCGCTCATCTTTGGTGTATGATCTCCTTGTTCATTCAAAGTCATTCTTCTTTTTATTTTTTCTAAAAGATCTTTGTTTATAATACCTTTTCCTAAATACAATCTATGAATGTAAAAGAGAGGCAGCGTAAATCCTAAGTACAATCTACCCAGATCAAACCCTAGAAGAAGGAGAAGAGAAGAACTCTTAAAAAGATGTCCAGAGGAGTCTAAAATAAAAAATAATAATAATGAATAATAATCCTCAAAAATTCTCTCCAAAAAAAAATCTCTATCGAAGTGTTTGATTTGGCTTTTAATAATAGCCAAGTCGCGGAAGTGTCCCAGCACGAAAAGTTAGGGTCGATTGATCGACCTTAAAGGGTCAATCGATCGACTCCTTAAAAATATGAGTTAAGAAGTCTTTTTCGTCTCAAACTCTATCATTTTGGTCGATCTATCGACCTTCCCAGATTTCCGTGAACTCCAGCCTAACTTTGCATCAGACACTGCCTCGATATTTTAGCCATAACTTTCTATCCTGAACTCGAATTTAGGCGATTCTTGCGGCGTTGGAAATATAATGACGAGATCTACAACTTTTATGTTTTAGCAATTTCCTAAATCTGACGTCTTGAAGGTCCAAATTGAGCTGCAAGTCCCACTAAGTTCTCGATGACCCAAAGTTGCAATGTTTTGACATTATTTTCGAAATTCTTGGGCTATTTTATGCACTTTGCTTGTATTTACTTGAAACACTTGAAATCTAATAATTCTCATCAGATAGCCTTCATCGGATAGCTAAATGTAGGTATTTTAGGAGTAAAATATCATCATATTGAAACTATTCATCACCGACCATACCCACCCTACCCAAATTTTTTATTGAGTCGGGCTCATAAACTTGACCCATCAAAACGGGTGGACATGAGACATCAGACTTGACCTTTGGGTCGGGTGGACTAATAGGTCAACTTAGTTTGGACAAAAAGCTAGTTTATTATATGTATAAAGATAATGAAAAATAAGGGCTTTTTATTGGGTCGGGATGAGTTTTCGGATCAGGTCGGGCATATGCTATTTTCTCCCCATACTCCTCTTTCGTTGTGCCCCCGAAACTTAGAGTGCATGATAATTTTTTTTTAAAAGAAACCGACTATCTTATCGTCATTTAAACACCATTTGATTAAACTACATTGCACCATTTATTGACTTATGATTTTGAAAATCCATACCATCAAAGTGAGATATCATCAATTGATGAGATATGGTCTAAAAATCACACTTTTTGTGAGATTAGAACCATCCGATCTTTACACTCTAATACCAACAATTGTTTTTAATTTTGATGGCTGATATTAAAGTTCTCCGATCGGATGATTTACATCCACTTAGAAGCGTAATGCTTTGGTTGGGACATGTTCCAACAATGGGTTGCCACTTGGACGGTCAGATGGCGATTCCACATGGCACACATCTGTGATCACAATGTACCATGAGAAGGGTTCTCGTGTAACTTTTAGGAATGTGTTTCACGCGGAATCAATATCTAACCGTCTAATAGGTGGGCCTAATCTCAAGATTTATTTTTTGAAAAGTTGGGACTAAAAACTATCATCATTGTATGATTCAAGGCATTCAATCGTAAGAGAGAGAGAGAGTGTGTGTGTGTAAGAGAGGGAGAGAGATAGACCTAGAGAGAGAAACGAAGAGGGCGCGGGGTAGAGAGAGGAATTGTATAAAAAAGAACTAATAAGAGAGAGAGAGAGAGTGTGGGAGAGAGAACATAGGGAGAAAGAGAAATTGAGAGATTTGGAGAGAGAGAGAGAGGGAGAACGATGAGGAGAGAGAAATAAAGAGATCTAGAGAGAAAAAGGGAGAACGAGAGATCTAGAGAAAGAACGAAAGGAAATAGAGCGTGGGAGAGATATCTATAGAGAGAAATAGCTGGAGAGAGAGAACAAAGGGAGAGAGAGCGTGTGGGAGAGAGAGGCAAGGAAAGAGGGCAAGAGTCCATGCGGTGCCCACCACTCCAAATACAAGGTTGTGGATTTCAAATAACGCTTGGAAGGGATTATTTGAAATTCCAAATTTTACCACGGTGAGTGTCTGTTTCAAATAACGCCAGATTTGGTGAAATTCATATCCTTTTCCAACAGTGTATATCCAAACGATGGATTTGAAATTCAAAGTATCAAATCCAAATCCAAACCATCAAATGATAGTTCCTAAACGCAGCCTTAGTCAAAAAGGGTAAATTTATAGTGCAAGGGGTAGCTAAAATCCGTAAAAATCAGTGTTTTAGAAGATTTGATGGTTAAATTTGCTGATTTTGGGGTCTCTGATATTTGTAAAAAACTTACTAACCAAAAATCATACTTCCGCAAACGTCAAGAGCGTAAAATTCATGAAAAATCAATTTTTGACGAGGAACCGGACACACGTCCACATAAGCAATATAATTAAAAAAACCACGATATGTAAAATAGGCAACTAAACACGTGTTTATTCTATGGCCAAGACTGAGAGTGCGCACCATATCGGACGACACAAGATGTAGTTAGAATAAACCTATATATTTTCACCCTCTGATGAGTCTCATCTGAAAGGTGTAACGTTTCGATCAAAATTCAAAACCACGTTGTGAATGGAGCTACCTTTTCACCCTTTGATCCTTCAATACACTTCACATTGCTTCCAATTTGATATGTCCTTACCATTTTGAACCAACACAAAACTTGTTATCTGCAATGAACCACAGCCTAAAAATAATGAACTCATTTTTGTTAAAGCGACAATCACTTTTCTTTTTTGGCACATGCCACCATTTTCATCAAGTTTAAAAAATATTTCAATCATGTGTTTCAAAACAATCAACAACTCTAAAATGAATTGTTGAAACTGATTTAAAGAGTTCGTTTCAATCTTTGTATAAGTCAGAGTTCGTTTCAATCTTTGTATAAGTCCTTCGCATCACATGGATGCGGCGCACCAGATCACCGTCAGGAGCAGGTTAGTGAGCCCATACAAAGTTAAAAATAATAAATCCTCTTAGGCGATAAGCTATAAAGGGTGGATGCCCTCAAATTCTTTACATGGTACTTGCCACTGCCAGTCTCCCTCCAGGATTCTCATTCCTATACAGTAGAGGATGCACTTCTAAAACCCTCCGACTCGATAGGCCCAACTCCGAGTTTGGGAATAAATCGGCTTGGAATAAATACCAAAAAATTCCAGCAAAAAGTTAAAACAAAAAATTGAAAAAACAAAAGTTCTTGACCAAAATAGGAAAAAAGTCTAAAATTTTGCGTACAATTCGCAATTTGCTATGATTTTTTTAAGAAAATCACAAATAATTCAAATTTTATTCATTTTTTTTCAATAATGCGCAAATTATTCAGTTACATTGTCAAAAAGTTGGCAAATTTCGTCACTACGCCTAGAAGGCAGGTGAGAGCCCGTTTAGATAGCTGGCAAGTGGCCAATGTAATGAAATCCTCCCGCCCAAATTCACGAATTGGCGTTACTAGCATCTTTTGCTGGCCGTCAGAAAAGAGAGTCAAACTGTCCATGTGACTTTTTGTACTTAGTCCCCAAAACGCAAATGTGAACACCCCAGATATAGGAATTTATCCCACTTGCGTTTTCAATTGAGTTGAATTGCACAACATTCAAACAGGACCTATAAAGCAGTGTTCCAGAAAACTGACAATTGAGGCAACTATGATTTGAAGCTTGTCAACCTATAAAGCAGTGTTCCAGAAACTAGGACCTATAAGGAAGTAGCTAGGCTTTGCTTCCGGACAGAATGATCCCGATGCTGCATCATATTACGATCTACAATATCGATATCAAAATAAATATTACAATCTACATTCGGTCGCTTGAAATTTTTCAGATAAAACATTTTACTTGGCAACTGTTCGACTCACATATTGTACCAAAAAATTTATGGACATTGAAATGAAGTTCAGTATGAACCAAGCCAAGTTAGCCCCGATTTCGGATAGTGGCATAGGCAAGTTCCTCAACTGTTGAAAAACAAAATGATGCATCATCACCTGTACAAACTACGCCGACATAAGATGCACAAGCAGAGGTCAGGATAAAAAGCTCACAACTGCTGATCGAGATAGGGATCTCTAGGAGACTTCTCTCCAGTTCCTAAATACCCTGAGACAGTCCCCGAAACTCCAGAAACCCAATTGTTCAACCATGAGGTGCTCCGTGTTAGCCAAGCGGTTGGTGATGATGGAACATTTTCTTCAATCATGCTCTTATGTTCTTCTGCCAACAAAATGTCAAGCCACCTCTTTGCCATGTACTCCTTGACGGCTTCAACCCCTTGATTCACTATCTCCATTGGAGGAATGACAAACGGATTCTGGTCCAAGTTTAGCTTGGTTAGCTTATCTAGTCGACCGAATGTATCAGGAAGGGCATGGATCTGGTTGTTGCTGAGGTCAAGTTCCCTGAGATTGGTCAGATCCCCAATCGTGATGGGAAGCTCTCTCAGATCGCTGAAATTACTGCTCAGATTTAGACTTTCGAGAGCTGTCAATCTTCCTATTGTCTGTGGCAGACCATGAATCTCATTGAAGTGCGCATCCAATTGGCACAAAGACCTCATCTCGCAAATGGAAGTGGGAAGAGAGCGTATTTTATTGAGGTGGACTGAGAGCTTCTGCAGATTCACTAGTTCATAACCAATGTTAGTTGGCAAATACGTCAGCCCATTGAAACTTGCGTCCAGCTCCACGAGTGATCTGGATTGATAAAATACTTAATCAGAGTTGATCGAAAATGTATGATGTTAAGGAACTTTTGAAAGATAAAACTCGATGATTGCATTACCTGCAATGGGAGATGCTGTCTGGGAGCGCAGTAAGCTTGTTTCCTGACACGTTTAGGATCTTTAGTTTAAACAACAGCCCTATTGAGTCTGGCAGGGAGACCAAAAGATTGGAAGAAAGATAAAGCTCTTCAAGACACTCTAGCCCTGCTATTGAATCAGGAATCACCTGTTTGCTCAAACACAACACGCAAATTTAGGCACAGTATGAAATAGAGCTTAGCATCCATACGTTTATAACTTTTCAAAGGATGATCAAGGAATTAGCGTATAATTTCTATCATCAATCAAAATCTTGGTTTCCGGATACTTATTGTCCACCATCAAAACTGAGACAACACTTATCGGTATCTTCCGAGATTTTGACCCATGATTGCCATTACCACAAATATTTGCATGTGAAAATAAATAAATAAAAATTCTTTCCTAGTATCTCTTTAGGAACAAGGAACAAAAAGGTCTTTGATTTTAATTTTAATTTTTGTTTATTCATCTTATGAAAAAAAAAAAAAGAGCTTCTCTAAAAAACTGGAAGGAAAATACATCCTTTGCTACATGGTGTCCAGATCCTTTCAGACAACAAAGTTTTAAGAAACTGACCTAAAATCAGGCAATAGCAGATCATCTTTCATTAGCAACGAACTCAATTGGTAATGAAATAAGTGATATAAAAATGAAATATGTAGGACTTCACTTCCATCTAAATTATAAATTTCAATTTTTGAACTTTTTAGATAGTTTAAAACTAATTCTCACTTTGAGGTATGAAAACCCAATGGAAAATCTTGTAACACAATATAAATTAGTAATTTTGGATGCCATATCAAGAGCCAGATGACAAACGAAGCAAAAGATTGTCCAAGAACAAGGTGGTGGAACTTAAAATAAGGAAAAATAACAACATTCAAAGTAACTATTGAAACAAGGAAAATGATTTTGGGATGTGTCTGAACAAATGGTCAGCACAACAGCAGGTCGAATTAACATGTCGCCAAGGTATCAGTATCGGTATTGGTCGATCTTGGACCAATTCGTATTGGCCGATACGGATACGGCATCGCCAATACCGTATCGGTTGATATATTTTTTATTTGAAAAAAAAAAAGATAGAAAACAATTTGCCTCGGTGAGTATCGGCATATATATATGAAAAAAGTGAAAAATATAGAAAAAAGATATTTGTCCCAATCAGTATTTGCCGACACCAAGACAGTATCAGCTGATAATGATACCAGTAGCACCCTCATACCTGTATTGAGGTGATATTGGTATTGGTTATCGACGAAACCAATACGTATCAGTATCGGCCGAGTTTTGATACCATGCATGTCGCTAAAGAAGAGTGAGGAATCCAAAAGAAAGAGATGCAGCAAAAGAGTGAGGTGGCAGAATGCCGAAGTTCAGTAGTCTATCGGCGAAAAGAAACAATACTTCCAAGGATTTGCTGAAAATATGGCATACTACAAATCTTGAAAAATCTAAGCAGGCAAAAAGGGAAGGTAAGAACGTTGCAAGGGTATGTATATATGACTATGTATAAGGCGCATGCAACAAATTGTACAACAAGTTTGGGACGAAGTACGAGGAAGGAAGATATTTATGGTTCTAGTTAGGATAAGAGAAATGAAACTAGAGACCTTAATCATGTAAGGTGCCTTAAGGGTGGAAATTTAAAAGGACTTGTAAAAGAAGACGAGATAATGGACAAGTCATTCGAAACCCAGAAGAAGGGGTGCCATCGCATGGATGGAATACATACATATAGAGGTCATTTTGATGAGTGCAGGGGGGCCTGTTTAGTGACTAGATTGTTCAAGAAGATATTGAGTATGAGAAAAGGAGTTCGTATTTAGGGGTGCCAAGTGCCAACAGGCAGGGACAAGGTCAGCCAGACCTGGCCTGATAGCTTTTTGGAAAATTTATACCAGGCCGACTCATTAATAGGTGAACTGGGCTGGGCCGGGTGGACTGGAGAAAAAATGTTTAAACCTGAACCCCCCAAGCCTGACTCAGTTCGGCCTCAGCCCCAGCTCAGTGCCACACATGCACGCATATAACTCGAAAGAAAACTTGATGTGGATGGCTATACAGGCATCCATCCTGTATTATGTAAACTATATGATATATCAAAGGATACAAGATAAAACATATTACAGGTATTATATAAAGTGCACTGGTAACCTGGAACACAGGTCCACACTTGAGGCTGGACCAGGCCTTCAAAACTGTGACATATGGAACCCAAAACGCGGGCTTGGTCCCATGTGAAGCAAGGAGCCATGTGTTGGTGCTACGTGAAGCAAGGAGCTGTCATACACACAGACCCACACACACACATTTAGTACGTACGATGGTGACGGTAAACCTGTTTTAGCTGTCCAATTTCTGATGCTAGAATCAGATAGTAGAGACCATTTTTTTTTTTTTTTGTAAATATGATCCATACAATGGCCCCTTTGACGGGATGCCACCTACAAGGACCTAAGTTTCAGGTCGTCCAAGGCGTACCGGCGGAGGAAGAAGCGACGGAAGGGCCAAGGAGCGTCAAGATCCACCGAGGAAAAACCCTAGAAATCAGCCCCAAAAGGAGAGCCTTTGCCTAGGCTCGCTCAAGCGAACTTCATTCTTGCTCGAGCAGGAGCTTCAGAAATTCGGCCAAAACTTTCGGGTTTTGGTCTCTCGAGCGAGAATGTGCCCAAAATCAAGGCCAAAACTATCGGCCAATACTCGTTCGAACGACTCTTAGTTGTCACTCGAGCGACCCCTTTAAAATTCCTGCTCAAGCGAGAACCAAACTCGCTCGAGCGAGTCTGGTGACGTATTTGCCCGATTTGAGGCCTGTTTATTCTTTGTTTCTGTGCTTTTAGATTACCTTAGTAACTTTGTACTTTTCTATTTTAGGGTTAGAACTTTGAATTCTTACTATAAAAGGACAAATGTAAATCATTTTTGGCAGTTGTTGAAAATTAATGAAAGTGCATTGCATTTGAGCTTGAGATGGGCTTTGAAGAGTGAGTCTTCTTCCCCATGTGGGTTTAGTGTGACACCAAGGGTGAAATGCCCATGTTGTCTTTGATCTTCTCTTTTCTTCTTGTTCTTGTCTAATTTTCCCCAATTTTATCAATCTCTTGCATCCAATTTTTCCCCTTTTAATTGATTGTTCAAATTCCTAACCCTAGAATTAGGACAACCTCGAAGTCCATTATTGTGGATTGAATCCGATCTTAGCCCTTCGATCCATGACCGTTGTTGGGCTCGAGCTTGCTCGATTTGCCTCATTAACCGCCTCAATTCAAAGGCCCTAGCAAGGAGCTACTGATCCACCGCGAGCTATGATCTAACACCCGGACCTAGACGAAGCTAGAGTTCTATCTCTAAGATCGCCTCTTCCGCATTTCCCAATAGATCTCGCGTGTCGGATTGGACACTGCGTGAGCCGAGCATGATCACTTAAGTGGAATCCCGCGAAACCCTAAGATATTGCTTTAATTTGTGATTACTTTGATCGATTACTTAGTTTAATTTCGGTAAATTAACATATCATGGTCATTCATGGATTTTAGGGTTGTTGTCCTGCATCAGTTTTTGTATCAAAGCTTAGGTTCACGTTAAGGCATTTGAGTGTTCATTTGCGTGCACATCGTGTGCTTGATAAAAAATTACTCATTCATTGTGTTTCATAGTTGTGTAGCATTTAGAACCCGTATTAGTGAGTCGTGGTCACCATGGACATGAATGTTCTTGTTGATGCTCTTAAGGGCATCCAAGCCTTGATGATTACCATGAATAAGCGGATGAATGCTATGGTCAACCGCTTAGATTGGTTGGAAGGAGATGAGGAGCATCATGACCGACGCAATGAGCATAACGGTCTGCGTTTTGAGCGTGGCGGTCGACCCAAGGGCCGGAATCGGAATCGTAGAGAAGAAGTCATTGCAGAGATGACTATGATTCGGATGAGAAACTCCTCAAAAATGTCTGAGTCGAGTTTCTGACCTTCGATGGAATAATAGACCCTAAAGTCTTCTTCGATTGGGTCTTCGATATAGATCACCACTTTCAGTGGTATGGCATAGACAATGAGAGGTGTGTTCAGCTCGCCTAAATGAAGCTTATTGGTCAAACTCAACTCTTTTGGGCCAATGTTGAGAGTATGCCAGCGAATGCAGGTCGTGCTCCCATTACCCGTTGGGAGGACATGAGGGAGCGACTTACAGAAAAGTACGTTCCTTTATCATACTATCATCGCCTACTTGATCAATGAGAAAATTTACGCCAAGGTAGTATGTCCGTGAGCGAATACATTGGCAAGTTTGAGTTCATGATGAGAGCCAATGTGTGAGTTCATGATGAGAGCCAATGTGTCGGAAGATCCTCAAGTCACTCTTTCTCGGTTTCACACCGGGTTGCGAATGGAACTACAAAAAGAGTTGATCTCTCACCCCGTTGACACCCTTGAGGAGCGTTACGCCGTTGTACAAGACCTTGAACGGTATTTGAAGATGACGGTGGTGAGACGATTTGAGCCACATACCGATGGCCATCGAGCCAGAGAGGGGAGGCCTAGTGCCGGGAACCCACCTCCCAAGCCTACACAACCCATTCCTACAAGTGTAAGGCTTGACAAATGGAAAGGTGTGGTGGGTGATTTCTCAAGGGGCGCCTCTCAAACCAAGTGTTAGAAGTGTCATGGGTTTGGCCATTTTCCCGCCCAATGCCCTACCCCAAAGGAATCTCTTTATTGAAGAGGTCAATGAGGAAGGTGTCGAAGACGAAGTGTATGAATCGGAAGTCACTCCTAGTGATGAGGAGGGTGACGACATTAATCGTGCACTAGCTTGCATCCAAGATTGCTTGGTCATGAGGTGTGCCCTTGCACAACCTCAATGTGATGAGAAGGACGATTGGCGTAGAGATAGCATTTTCTACACTTACACCAAGTGTGGTGAGAAGAGTTGTAAGGTCATCGTGAACAGCGGGAGTTGTACGAACGTTATGTTGACACATACCATTACTCGCTTAGGGCTTACACCCTAGCCCCACCCGAGACCGTACAAATTCGCATGGGTTGATTCCTCTTCTATTCCCGTGTCCGAAAGATGTCGTATGTCGATACAATTAGCCTCGTATCCGAACACATTATGGTGCAATGTGTTACCTATGGATGTGGGCCATATCATCTTGGGAAGGCCTTAGCTCTATGATATGGACGTGACCCTTCTTGGGCGGTCTAATGTGTGCACGTTCATGCATGAGGGCAAGAAGATAAAATTAATTCCCTTGCCTTCCAAGACACCATCGGACAAGAAGGTTGATAAGAAGGGTGGTCCATCTAAGACCATTAATATTGTGAGCCCTTCGGAGTTTGAGAAAGCTTCTTTGGATGAGAGCGTGGTGTATGTTGTCATCACCGTTGAGCGTGCTCTCGAGTCTATGGCGAACGCCCTAAGGAGGTTGAGCCAATTTTAAAAGAATTTGTGGATGTCTTCCCGAAAGACTTGCCTGATGAACTCCCTCCAATGCGTGACATCCAACACGCCATAGACTTAGTTCCAGGATCTACCTTACCAAACCTACCTCATTATAGGTTGAATCCAGTTGAACTTGCCGAATTAGCGAGACAAATCGATGAGCTCTTTTGGAAGGGGTTCATCCAAGAGAGCTTGAGCCCTTGTGTCGTACCCGCACTACTCACACCTAAGAAAGATGGCACTTGGCGAATGTGTGGATAGTCGGGCCATCAACGAGATTACGGTCAAGTATAGGTTCCCTATACCAAGGCTTGACGATATGTTGGATATGATAGTTGGTGCCACTAACTTCTCCAAGATAAACCTTAAGAGTGGGTACCATTAAGTCCGTATCCGTCCCGGTGATGAATGGAAAGCGTCCTTCAAGAAAAAAGATGGTCTTTATGAGTGGATGGTCATGCCTTTTAGGGTTTCAAATGCCCCGAGTACCTTCATGAGGCTCATGACCCAAGTGTTGCGACCATTTATGGGCAAATTCCTTGTATATTTCGATGACATCTTGATCTATAGTCGCGTCAAGGAGCAACACTTGACCCACCTTCGGTTGGTTTGTGAAACCTTGAGCGAAGAGAAGCTACATGCGACCTTCAAGAAGTGCATGTTCATGCAACGTTCCGTTGTCTTCTTGGGGTTCATTGTCTCGGCCAATGGGATGGTCACGGACCCAGAAAGGTCAAGGCTATTGTAGAGTGGCCTGAACCCAAGAACATCCATGATGTTCGCAGCTTCCATGGGTTGGCTACATTCTATCGTCGCTTTATTCGAAGCTTTAATAGCATCATGGCTCTCATTACCGATTGTATGAAGAAAGGGGAGTTTCAATGAAGCAAAGCCGCGACGAAGGCCTTTGTTGAGATCAAGGAGAAAATGACCAGTGCACCCATCATGTGCGTACCGGACTTTTCTAAGGTCTTTGAGGTCACATGCGATGCTTTGAGTGTGGGGGTATAGGAGGAGTGCTTAGCTAAGAAGGCCACCCAGTGACCTACTTCAGCGAGAAACTCAATGAGGCGATGCAAAAATACTCCACCTATGACAGAATTTTATGCAGTCGTCCGATCCCTATGGTATTGGAAACACTACCTACGACCGCATGAATTTGTCTTGTTCTCCGACTACGAGGCCTTGTGTTTCCTTGCTTCTCAAGAGAAGTTAAACCCAAGGCATGCGACATGGTTCGAGTACCTCCAAGGGTTCACATTTGTGTTGAAGCACAAAGTCGGCGTTGAGAACAAAGCCGCAGATGCGCTTAGTCATCGAGTAATGACTTTGCAATTCATAAGTACTGAGGTCATTGGGTTTGAACAGTTGAAGGAGGATTATCTCGAGTGCCCCCGATTTCAAGAGAGATTACAACACCCTCCTTAGTGACCCGGCGAGAACTAACCCCACTTATACCTTACAGGATGGGTATTTGTTCAAGGGCTCACACTACATTGCGTGACTTTCTCATTTGGGAGTTACATGTCGAAGGGATTGCCGGTCATTTCGAGCACAATAAGGCCATTGTGCTCGTCGAAGATAGGGTTTTTTGGCCTGGTCTCATGCAAGATGTCGCTCGGATTGTGCGACAAAGTCGCACTTGCCAAATCTCCAAGCAAAAAAGGCAAAATACTGGCTTGTACACTCCATTGTCAGTGCCACACACGCCTTGGCCAGACGTCTCGATGGACTTCGTGTTGGGTCTTCCCAAGACTCTCCGAAAGCATGACTCCATTTGTGATGTAGTGGTTGTTTTTCCAAGATAACCCACTTCATAACGTGCAACAAGACCTCCGACGCGACTCATATCGCAAAGTTATTTTTCGGAGAGGTGGTACGCCTCTACGGGTTACCCAAGACCATTGTGTCAGATAGGGATGTCAAGTTCACCAGTTACTTTTGGAAAACTTTATGGCGCATGATGGGTACTATGCTCCAATTTTCATCGACATATCACCCTCAAACCGATGGTCAAACAACAGCTGCCAATAGGAGTTTAGGCAACCTCCTTCGTTGTCTTGTCAGTGACCACATTAAGACTTGAGACTCCATTCTACCACTAGCCAAGTTTGCATATAATAATTTCGTCAATAGGTCCATAGGTAGGAGCCCATTTGAAGTAGTACATGGTCATAAACCAAGAACACCCCTGGATTTGATCCCTATGTCCGCATCTCACCGCACGTTCGAGTCCGCAGATACATTTGCACAACATATTCATAATTTGCATACCGAAATTAGACGTAAAATTAACTCGAGCAATGAAAATTACAAGTTATCGGCGGATTCCCACAAGTGTTTCAAGGAATTCCAAATCGTTGAGCATGTGATGGTTCGGGTTAGACCTGAACGATTTCCATCGGGAATCGTGAAGAAGCTCCAAGCCCGTGGTGCCGGACCTTTCAGGACTGTGGCAAAGAGTGGTCCTAATGCCTATGTTCTCGAGCTTCCTCAAGACATGGGGGTTAGTTCATCTAAGGATCAAAATTTCGGCCGAAATTTTGGACATTTCGGCCGAAATTATCGGCTTTGGTCCCCACCGAAACGATAATTTGGGACCGAAATTTTGGTCATCAAAAGTATGAGAATGAAATTATCGGCCGAAATTTTGGTTTCGGTCCCCTTCGAAACCGAAACGAAAATCGAAATCTTGATCCTTGAGTTCAACGTTCAATGTGGAAGACCTAGTTCTTTATCTAGGCTCAACCCCACCCCCTTACAATCCTTTCCAGACGTCTTCTAATCACGAACCGATCCAAACGTCGAAGCTGATACCACCTCCTCCTCCAAACGAGCCGAAAAGAGACGTAATTGAGATCTTAGATGATCATGTGGTCTCCACCCACGGCAGGAGATTTCAAAGATATCTAGTAAAGTGGGTGAGTCCATAAGCCAGAATCTAAGAAAGAGATGTAACTGAGGAAAGACCCTAAAAATCAGCCCCAAAAGGAGAGCCTCTGCCTAGGCTTGCTCGAGCAAACTTCATTCTCGCTCGAGCGAAGAGCTTCAGAAATTCGGCCAAAACTTTCGGGTTTTGGTCGCTTGAGCGAGAATGTGCCCAACATCAAGGCCAAAACTTTCGGCCAATACTCGTTCGAGCAACTCTTGGTTGTCGCTCGAGCGACCGCTTTATGATTCCCGCTCGAGTGAGTCTGGTAACGTATTTGTCCGACTTGAGGCTTGTTTATTCTGTTTTTCTAAGAGCTTTTAGATTACCTTTAAGGGTAACTTTGTACTTTTCTATTTTTGGGTTAGAACTTCGAATTCTTACTATAAAAGGAAAAATGTAAGTCACTTTTGGCGGTTGTTGAAAATTAATGAAAGTGCATTGCATTTGAGCTTGAGATGAGCTTTGAAGAGTGAGTCTTCTTCCCATGTGGGTTTGGTGTGAGGCCAAGAATGAGATGCCCATGTTATCTTTGATCTTCTCTTTTCTACTTGTTTCTTGGATTAATTGCACTACAACACTATTTTTTTCAATTTGAGGGGTACAATTATTAATAAGTTAAAAGGTGGGTGAGTTGGGGAGACAGTTTGCTAACAACTATTGATCCATCAGGACAGTTGTGCATTGTCAAAACATAAAAAATGAAAAACGTAGAGAAAAGAAAAGAGAGAAGAATTAATTAAATTATGGGCCGATAAATTGAATTTCAACATATTTCGACCGATATTGACCTCTTTTCGTTTCGGTGGTGACCGAAACTGATAAATTTAGTCCGATAACTCGAATTATCAGCCAAAATTTTGAACCGTGGTATATATATAAGCACGGGATATGCTTCCTAACGCAACCATGCACCTGGACGTCAGATCATATGCCACGTGGCATGATCAACATAAAAAATCACCCGTTTTGGGTTTGCTCAGCCACGTGGCATATGATTTTAAAAAGAAAACTTTTTTTGGACTCCATTTGATGGGTCAAACATAAGGTGATGCCTGACAAATTTGGTGCATTGATTTTGTGAACTTTGACTACATTTTCAACGATGGATATGTATAAGATCATGCCTACTTTTTTTGGGTGGTACCTGATCGATCTTTTCCAAGTTGCCATGACACCCGATTGTGATGGGTGCCACATGGTGCCCATATATATATATATGGCAATGCTAAACTCGCCCACTTTATTGTGAGGTTAGCATTTTCCATGGATAATAATACCCTTATTAAAGGGCATTTTCAGGAAATTACTAATGACAATTTAGTATAATTGAATTAAACAATAAATGAGGCATTTTCAATAAAAGAGGACATTCATTTATTGCAAACACCTCATTTATTATCTAGTTCAACTTTACTAAACTGCCCTTAACAATTTTATGAAAATATCTTTTAATGAGGGTATTATTGTTTAAGGACAACGCTAACCTCAACAATGAATTGGGGGAGGTTAGCATTGCATATATATACTTGAGGATCAGGTCCCACGGCAACGTGCCCAAGGTCCATTTTGTACCATCTAAAAAAATTAAAAGGGTATATATCCACAGTTGAATCTTTGGTCAAGGGTTCAAATTTCAATGTACCATGTTTAGGTGATGACCCCATACCTTTGACTTATGAATTGAAGACAAAAAAATCTGAAATAAATTTCCTTTTCTCAAAACCAAGGGGGTTGGGTGAACCTCTAAAGGTGTAGTGTAACCTGTAATCGCGTGCCACGTTGCATATGATCTAGCATTCAAGTATAGGGTCACTGCCATGCACCCGTGCATAGCCACATTTTCCCTACATATGTTTATAGGAAAAAGGGATGATACCTATGAAGGTAGTATTTTCACGCTACCTTCAAGTGCTAGATCACATGCCATGTGGCACATGATCGCAAGTTGCACTACATCCTCTAAGGGACTTGCCCAAGGTCAATTACGTACCATTTAAAAAAAGTAAAAAGGGCATTTATCCACCGTTGAATCTTTGGTTAAGGGTTCAAATTTCAATGTACCATGTTTAAGCGACGACCCCATAACTTTGACCTATGAATTGAAGACAAAAAAGTCAGAAAAGAAAATTTCCTTTTCTCAAAACCAAGGGGGCTGGGTGAACCCTTAAAGGTGTAGTGTAACTTGCAATTACGTGCCACATTGCACATGATCTAGCATTCTTGAATGCATCACCACATTTTACCTACATATGTTAATAGGAAAAGGGGGTGTACCTATTAAGGTAGTATTTTCACGCTAAGGGTTCAATGAGTCCATGAGGGTTTTAGAAAAAAATTATTTGAACTTTTTTTACCCTTCAAATCATAGGTCAAATATTGTAGCTCGCAGCCCATACTTGGTGCATTGATTTCCAACTTTGACCCAATATTCAATGGTGAAAAAACACTTTTTTATTACTTTTAGATGGTGTTGACCAATCTTGGGAAAGTTTCTGTGGCATCTGATTCTTGAGTTGGGTGCCACAATAGGATAGAAGGTGCCGCCCAAATGCTACACTCGTGAGTAGCATCCCTGGCTTAGAGATATCTCTACGCCCCTTATTACAGAACACGTAGCATAGAAAAAGGTAAAGTTTTCCTCTCTTACGTCATTTAACTCAGGTTGGGTTAAAACTCAGGTTAGGTTAAGTGATATTTATCCACCCTTCTTTTCTTCCTCTTTCTCTCTCTATAGAAGCAAAAGTAGGAGGTCGTCCCTTCTATCTCTATCTAACGTACTCCGGCGAAGCTCCGACAATAATGTTCCTCTAGAGGGTTGTCAGCGCTCTACTAGAGAAGGTGTCAGTGCTTCGTTGCCGAGGTGCCGACGCTTCTCTATCGGGGTGCCAACGCTTCTCTACCAGGGTGTTGGCATTTCGCTATCGGGGTGTCAGCGCTTCGCCAGATGGGGGCCACATTTTTTAGTAAAATAGACCATCTGATGGTACGCCCATGATCTCAAGATCAATCTTGTGAAAGATCAGGATGGAAAACAACTTCCATCATGAGATTCAAAGCAGTTGACGGGTTTGATTTTCGGAGGAAGAAGACTTCCTTGAAAAAAGGGAGAGAAGAGAAAAAATAAAGAGACCTCTTCCTTGAAAAAAGAGAGACAAGAGAGAGAGAGAGAAAAGAGACTTATGAAAAAGCCAAGTATGACGGCTAAAAGGGAATATAACTTTTAAAATATTTTAAAAGTTTTGACCCTAGTTAGTAAAGTGAGCCCCATGCCACATGTCGTTCATATAGAAATCTCTATGCTCAGGCGCATTCTCCCCTCAGCCTATACACACACACACACACACACACACACACATATAATATATATATATATAGAGAGAGAGAGAGAGAGGATCAGGTGCCAAGGCAACATGTACAAAATCGATCAGGTCCATCCCCCCCTCCCCCCAAATAAAAAAAATAAAAAAATAAAATAAAAAAACTATATTATTCACTATTTAAAATGTGGTCAAAGTTGGAAAAATTCAATACACCAAGTATATTGGGCATCACCCACCATTTGACCATGACTTTAAGGTCCAAAAAGTTTTTTTTAGATCACATGCCATGTGGCACGTATTACCAAAAACCGGTCTTTTTGTGGGATCACGTGATCCCTGCACTAGTGCAGCGATCAAACGCTGCAACACTAGTGCAGGGACCCTTTAACCTATGTATGTGTGTGTGTGTGTATATATATATATATATATAGAGAGAGAGAGAGAGAGAGGACCGGGACTATGCGTTCGATGCGCAGTTGGGTTGTGCATTCGAATCAGCTGGCACCATGTGGAACCCAACCCAAGGATCAGGTGCCATGGCAACTTGCCAACGTCGAACCCATAACTTTGACCATGTTTTAAAAAGAAATTCAAAAAGCATCTTGTCCACCATTTAAAACGGGATCAAAGTTGGAAAATTCAATGCACCAAGTATATGGGGCATCCCCACTATTTGATCACGATTTTGAAGGCCAATTTTATTTTTTTAATTGTTTTTAGATCACATGCCATGTGGCACGTGATCCCTGCACTAGTGCAGCGTTCAAACCCTGCACCACTAGTGCAGGGACCCTTAAACCTTATATATATATAACACTAACCTTGTCCCTGGTCTCATTCTAGGACAGCGCTATTTAAGCACATGGCACCCAAACAGAAGTTTGGATGCCACATGGATGTGCACTAGGTGAATCTAGACAATTGTGAACAACGCCAAACACCATTTAAAAAAACTTACAAAACAAAAAACTCTAGTCAACTGTGAACAACGCCATAAAAATGAACGATGAATTATGTTAATCAATGGAGCATAGGTACAACTTCTAAGCTGTGGCACATTTATTGATTGGATGCATCAGATCATTATATCTCTATTGAAGTATAGAACACAATCATTCTTTATGACAATGGCGCTCCTATCTCTATAAGCAATTAGTTTAAATTTCATTTGATGTAGTCCATCAAATGAACGGAGCATAGATATAACTTCTAAGCTGCGGCACCTCTAATTGATTGGATGGATTGAATCATTATATCTATATCAAAGTATAGATCACAAATTCACAATCATTAAAAATTATGTTAAGCACCACGAAAAACCTCTTTATTGTGGGACTATTATGTTCTCTTATACAATGATGCTTAACATGATAGAAGATGGCAACACTTCTCTGTAAGCTATTAGTGTATACATTATGTGTCAAAACTGTCAAATCGATAGAGCATCTTTATAAGTTAATAGTATGTGGGGTGTTCGAGTGGTTAAATGATCTCGATCATTACATATTTGTTAAAGAAAATGTGGAGCTCCATCATAATGATGGTTTTAAACGCCATGCAGAACCCATGATTTTAAACATCATTATCTTAATTAAAGTATAGATCACAATCATTGATAATTATGCTAAGCACCATGCAAACCATCTTCATCGTGGGTTATTGTGTGCTCTTATAAGACAGTGCTTAGCATGATAGAAGATGATAACACTTCTATGTAAGCTATTAGTGTATACATGATGTGTCAAAACTGAGAAATCGATAGAGCATCTTTTTAGGTTAATAATAGCATGATGAGTATTCGATTGACTGAATGATCTTGATCATTACAAATTTGTCAAAGAAAATATGGAGCTCAGTCATTGATGATGGTTTTAAGCACAATACAAAACCCCACTTTTGTTTAATTATAAGTAGGTGATTACCACCATTAAAAATAATTTCAAAAAGCATATTTATAGTTGTATACATTGACACACAAATTAATTTTTAAAATTTTGAACTTAAGTTGGATTTTATTTTCTTATGGATTTGCACATGCAATGCACGTACCTTTTCACTAGTGTGTGTGTGTGTGTGTGTGTGTGTTGTGTGGAAAGGGGTGCCTGGGACGTTGTCCCGGGTTTGAATGCTGGGATAACGTCCCATTGCAGTGCCACGTCGCACTGCAATGGCCACATGGCACGACTCCTCTCTAGGGATCTTAAGAAAAAAAAAATCAATGGCTTTGATCTTATGGTATAAAAGGAATGGTGAATCCTAGGACACTGTCCTAGGTTTGAATGCTGGGACAACGTCCCATTGCAGTTGTACTACAATGACCAAATGGAATAACTCCCCCCCCCCTAGGGTTCACCCTACTCGAGGGGTTTTTAGAAAAAATATTTTTAAAAAAATCAATAGCCTTGATCTTATGGTGTAAAAATGAACGATGAATTGAAATGATATAAGAGCACCTATGAAACTCCTTTTTTCTTGCCAATAGTGTTTTTTTAATAAAAATGGGGTTTGCATTGTGTTTCGCGCCATCATTAACGATGGTGATGATGGTTGAGGCAATTTGGATGTAGCATGGAAGGAGAAGAAGAGATTCAAAACAAAAATCCTGGATTTAATATAAAGGACTCACCTTTTCCAGTAAATAATCTAAGAGAGAGAGAGAACTCCCAGCACTGGGGTTCTCGGTCACCAACACAAATTCAGTTTTCACGCATAAAAACAAAGAACGATTTGTTTTTTTCACTCCACAAAAAATTCTGATTTTCTCGGCAGTTTACTAATACATATAAAAGTAAAAGTACTATAATATTATTTTGGTCAGTTTTACAATTATGTAGAGTGGAAGGAGGAGAAGAGATTCAAAAAAAAACTTCTGGATTTAATATCTAACATTGGTCAGTTTTATTCACACATATTATTTCTATTATGTACATGATTGGTTTATTATCTTGATATGGGTGATGAGTTTCTCATCTTGAGAGAATTGTGTCCTCATAGAACAGGTGTAGGAAAAGTAGTAATGATTGGATAATAATCCCACAGAGCACTGATTAATGGGCCCTATATGTAGCAGTCCACAACTGGGGGTGAGTCAGGGCAGCATTTTTTTTTGTTTGATGAGGAAAAGGGCATCTCATTTATGTTATTCTATATGATGGTGACTACCATGGGTAGCATTCAGGTTTCTCGGTCATAGGGATGAGTAAGATCTAGCCTGCATAGGAGTATGTTAGTGACATGAAATGGATAGAATCACACATTCAGCACTTGGAAAAGCTCATAAACGGATATAAAATGGTTATAACGAGACTTTGCAAAAAACCAAAAAAAAAACTCACAGACAGGTTTAGGTGTACAGAGTGGTAAACTTTTATTATATTAGTCCACCTAACTGGGGATGTAAATGGGTTCAGATTGTGTACATTGACTTACCAATCATTGATTCTTTTCGATGTGTATATCCTGATTAAGTTAGATCACATAATTAGTCTCTCCTCCTCTAATATCATCCAATTCTAAGGTGGTAGTAAGCATTCCCAGATTTTTTCATATAATTGAAAGGCTTGAAGGTCCCTCAACATATTGTCAAAGCCCTAGACATCAAATCATCTCTATTAAGCAAAAATATCATGCAAATAAGACTACTGTAAACTGATAAAATCAGTTTACAACAATAGGAAGTGAGTCAAGTGACCACGATGAAGTGAGGGGTTTTAAGCATCCCCCAGAAACATCATCAGTTCTTGCTCCAAGCTACGCTGACTGTACTATCCTGAATTTTTAAAACATGATTAATCGATGATAATGTGTTTTCCTTTCCTAATTTAAAGTTAAAAACAGTGTAAGATTTTTCTCCGTATTTTCTAGTTATTTTGGTATAAATTTTCCATTGAGGCAGTTTGGTAATTTTGATAAAAGGAGCAGGGTAAAATGGTAGTTTACCCTCATGGGCAGTTTTGGTATTTTGTAAAATATCCAGGGACGAAATGGTCTTTTCACTTAGGGGATAATCGAAATTTTCTTAAAACTTAAGGGTATTTTGGTCATTCTGGCCCTCAAGGGCATTTTTGTAAATTTAAAAGAAAGGTTTAAAGTTCATTTGTTTTATGTAGTCCATAGGACACCATGCATCAGCATGGATGTGACACGTGTGTGCATGCATGTGTGACATGTGTTCACATGTGTGTGGTACAACTGTGTGCATGCATATATGACACATGTGTGCATGTATATGCGACACGTGTCAGCATGCATGTGTGACACGTGCACGCATGCATGTGCGACATATGTCAGCATGCATGTGCAGCACATGTTGGCATATGATTGGCTAAGAAGGGAGGTGCCACTCCCTTAGAAGCCTATAAATAGTAGAGAGGAAGTAAAAGAACAAAAAAGAAATAAATGAGAAAGAGGAAGAAAATAGGAGAGTGAGCGAGAGAGAACTAGTGGGAGAAAGAGAGCTAGTGAGAAAAAGAAAGCTAGTGAGAGAAATAGAGGAACCTAGTGAGAATAAGGAGGAAAAAATAGGAGAGAGAACTAGAGAGAAAAACTTAAGAAATGGTTCTTATACTCATGCTTATAATGGCACCATTCCTAAAGGTAGGCCATTCACAGGATATTAATACTTATACTTTTTAATTTAAATTGTGTCCTTATGTATACATAATTACATATTTTTCATTTCAAGTGATGCAGACACTTTTTCTTGATACTCTTTCACGTATTTCCTGACCCTACGCTATCAGAAGATTATGCGTTATAACTCTTGTTTCTATTAGTATTTCACAGCATGTCCTATCTCCTCCCTAATTAGTAAACCTGAGAATTAAGAGAGATAGGACTTGCTGAGTTGTGGATTGTCACTCATCCCTTATTTATCTATACAGAGAACCTTTCATCTTAATGGGAAAGAAAACAGCTGAGTAAAAGGATGACTTCCGGGGAAGTCTACGTAAAGCTAGGTGCAAAAGACATAGTAAAATTTACTTTGTATTAATCCTATTGTCAAAGGAGTAGATAATTGTACTTGTTGCCGACTCCGGTTGTATTTACTTGTTGCATATCAAGTATTGAACATATTGGATTTTGAATGATATAATAATTTGTATTTCAATCAAAATTTTACTGCATTGTCATATGTAACTAATCTCTGTTGCCAGGTCCTTAAGGATAACATCCCGAAATTCGTGTGAGGATTTTGGGGCGTTACACTTACTGTGACAAAGGACCTTTCACATGCTTGTGATTTGTGAACATGGTTCAAAATCTCAATTTCCTTATACATCTCAGTCACGACCAATACCGCTACATATCAAATTATTGACTAATAATATCGAACATATCAAACGATAATTTGGCCAATCAGCCTCTCAATAAATATAACTCTCTCTCTCTCTCTCTCTCTCTCTCTCTCTCTCTCTCTCTCTCTCTCTCTATATATATATATATATATATTAATTCATATTTTTCAGAAAAAAGGTTTTATTAGTAATCTTTATACAGTAAACTATTGTTTCCATGCACGAAACAACTACAAACTATAGTCTCCATTACAGCCATGGGGTATGATCTACACATGGTCCGTAACTTATGAACCATTATTTCTAACCTACGAAGCACGGATACGGGTACAGGACACGGGTAAGATACAATACGGGTATAGCGATACGACAATTATCAAAAAATCAGGATACGATACGGGGAATATGTGTATTTAAATTTATTTATTTTTTTATATTTTTAGATAGATTTTAGGTTAATAAACTTCAGAAAAAAAAAAAAAAAAACTTATAGAGGACTGAATTCAAATAGGCAGGCTACACGCTAGTAGGCTCCCAGGTAGGCTCCTTTGATTTCTTCTTTTTATTTTCCGAAAAACCTTAACTCCCAAACTCGTTGTCTGATTTCTTCTTCTTTTAATTTTTTTTTTTTGGGAAACGCCCAGGATATGCATGCAGCCGTATATCTCAAGTATTGGAATCCGATACGAATACGATACGGGTATGTTGCGAAAAATGGAGTATCCATGCTTCCTTGTCTCTAACAGATCATACGTTGTGGTCCGTAACAATGGGGGTTTATTGTATCCATTGATCACACCTTGTGGTTTGTAAATATAGCTACATGGTTTGTAGTCTTGTGGTTTAGCATAACGATAGATCACACCTTGTGATTTGTAAATACGATTTCCACATGTCGATGATTTCCCACATTTTTAATGTCCTGCAAGGGTTGAAGAAAGCTCTAGGGTTTTTAGAGGGAGGGAGAAAGAGAAGTATTGAGAATGAAGGAATTATTGCATGGGTTGTATGTTTAATATGACTGAAAAGTAAGTGGATGAAATTGGCACTTACAAGTAAAATTATCGAAGTTACCGACAATAACTTCAATAATTTGAAAGTATCGGATGATAATTAGTACCATTCCAAATTATACAATATGTTTTTTACATTAGAAAACTTGGCAAGTACAAACAGTTTTTTATTTTTCATCAACGGAGCTCCAAGTTCACGCAGCATTCATGAAGTCAGTCAACTAATAAATGCATCAAGTCAAGTCAATCAATCCCATTCGGGACAGGCAAGTTAAGAAATTTAACTTGATTTTCTTTAAACCAAAAAATTAAACTTTGATCTAGTACTCAAAATTTGGACAACTTGATAGTACTAAATTTTTTTGATTGACTACCAAAACCATCAATTTACCAGTCCAAACTTGATGGACATGGTTACATGTATGACAGCTATTTGGAAGTGTTTTGCATAAACAAAGCTCCAAGTTCACGCAGCCAAGTTTAAAAAATATGTTCCTATACGTTTGCCAAACACTTCCAAATAACTGTCATACATGTAACCATGTCCATCACTTCATATATGAGTGAAAAAAGTAATACATAATGCACAGACCTACCCGTTTTGATGTCGTATCCAAGAAACATAATAATGCTATGTTGAAAAAAAAAAAGGCTTGGAAACAATGTACCATATTTGGAAATGAAAACTTATTTTGTAAATAATTCTCAACGACAATCGCTTGCATTTCAAATCATCAAAGAGATTACTTAAGATATAACCATAATGACATTCAAAACCAAACTTGATCCTACATGTAGTCAACTAGTGTTACAACCCAGAAAGGATCTAGAAAACAAATTAGTGCCCCAATGTTATTTCAAATTGTCAAGAGACATCAAATGAAACTACAGGCTAATTAAAATTTCTCATGACAATATTTTTTATCATTTCCAGCATTAACTCTAGCACACGATTAGTGTCCAAAGAAAGCACGTTGCTATACAATATAGATAATATCACTTCGCAAAAACACACACTCTCAAATCATTACGAGACATTTAACAATTAACCAAAATGGCATTTGAATCAAATTTGGTGCCTGATACGTGCAAGCTAATTAACAATCGAAATCAAGGTTGCCAATTCGTGTACTGTATCGTGTATCATTTTCTAGAATTGCTGTATCATGGATTTTATCGTATGATCTTATTGTGTATCTAAGATTTTCATAAATAAGGAATAATATAGAAGTATATACAAAAAAAAAAAATAGAAAATTAAAGATATAACAATCTCTGATCTGTATGTATCAAAGACATTCCTTCCATCATACATAAAAGTGGAAATTATAATTTAGATCAAGTAAATTGAACAAAATATGACACTTCATCCTATATCCCATATACTTGTATTGTATATTTGCATGATATGTGCCTTTCAAGTTCCAACTTCTACCATAAAAAAGAAATCACATAGTTGTACAATTATATCTATGCATCTATTTACTTGTTTCTTGACATTGTAACTCAATAACCCCTGAAAATTTTCAAAAATGTATTAAAACTTAAAAGAAACAGAGTCTTCATCCTTCATCTCCAATCCCAATCTCAACTTCATCAATTAAACCATCATCATTTTCTGCTTTCTCTTCATTGCCATAGACCTTTTAAGACTCTAAAGAGTCTTTTTTGTCCTTTCTCTTCTCTTCATTCTTTCATTTCTATTTTCTCGATTCATTTGATAGATACAGAAGGGTTAATAAAAGGAGATTATGGTTGGGGTTAAATAAGTAATATAAATATAAATTTATGGATAAAAAAAGTAAGTAATATAAATTTTATATTTGTTTAATAAAAGTAAAATTATGATCAAAATCACATGTATCGTGTATTGTACCATATTTTTTTATATATTGGAAGATACAGTTAAAAGAGATAAATATCAACTATATGTATAATCTTAAATCGTATCACATATCGTGTCGTGTATTGTATGATTTTGATAACCATGATCATAACAATAAAAATATACAAGACAAAATCCATTCCAAAAATCATAGGAAAAAAAAAAAAGATGAACCAATATACTCAGCAGTTGATTCACACTTCCCATATCAATCCCTACATATTTCTTCCCAACATCGAAGCCTATCAAACGAATTGTTCTCGAAGCGACTAAACTATACTCAATTTAACACTAACAAAAACTATCACAAAAACAAAGACCAATTGTTAAAAATATTAAATATTTAATATACAATAATATTTGATTTTTATAACAACTACATGCTTTATAGTCTATTGGTTAGTATTTAGCTTAGAAAAATGAAGCTTTAGGTTTAAATCTTTTAATCAACATATTCATATGTTGAAAGACTTAAGCAAGAGACAGGGCAAACCGATCGAACTAGACAGCGAACCGGTTGGATCGAAATCCAAATAAATTCGCTGCATACAGATTTGCAGTTTGCAAGAATTTCAATGAATTACTTAACCCTGGTTGATTCACAATTTCCATGTCAATGCCTACAATTTTATTCCCCACATTGAAGCCCTATCAAATGATTTATTTTCGAAACTACAATCTATTCAATGGAAAATTAACAAAAATTATCACAAAAAGAAAAAGAAAACAAGAACAACGACCTTTGGTATGTGGCCAAGCATATGATAGAACCAATTGTTGAAACCAATCCGAAAGAACAAAAGAGATAAATTCAAACCTCTAGCTGATTGTTCGACAGATTCAACACAAGCAATCCGCGAAGCCTCCCAAACGCCTCTGGAATCAACCTAAGCTGACGACCAGATAGATCAACCCTATCCAAGCACCTCACCGTCGATTCTTGCAGAATCCCCACAACTTCCTCACACACCACATCCTCCTCCACTTCCTGCTTCAAATCACCACCACCCGAACTCGTGTAAATCTTCCCCAGCCTTTCCTCAGCATCTCTCAACAGCTTCGCATACGCATTGTGCATTTCATCGAGCTGCACGATCGCTTTATAGGCGTACTTCTCCTTCTCCGAATCTTTCCTGCATTGCTTCTCTTTGTCCGCCTGCTGAGCCCGCCATTGGAGCCGATCGACCCCGTCGGGGCGTGCCGATAACACGATTTCTTCGAGCATTTTCGAGAGGTTCGCATCGATCTCTGCGATCTTCAGTTTGGCAGAATCAACGGCCTCGTGATCGGGGCGGTTGCCTAGGGTTTGGAGGACCGATCGGGTTTGAGCGACGTCCGTGATCGCATTGGTCATCGAAGCAAGAACTTGTGGGCTTTCGAGATTCGGCATCTGCTTCACCAATTCAACATCTTGGTGGATCTCTGAATTCGAGTGTTCGGTTTCGGCGCTTTCGATGTCGAAATCGGCGGAATTTGAATGAAGGCTAGGGCTTATTCGAGACATTACATAGGAAAGTATAGGGAAATTTTTAGGGTTTGGATCCATTCTTGAAGACGAGAGATTACCAGAGAGAGAGAGAGAGAGGAGATGAATATGAAGAAAAACAACGAGAAATCGTACGGACCAATTTGCGGTTATTTCAACGAAGGGGGACAGTTTAATGTGTGAAGCGATTGTGTAAATGTAAGTGAATTTCTTCTAGATGATTTCACTCATGTTATTTGCCTGTGGTTAGGCCTTTTTGGGCCCTCCCTGTAGCCCCCTTGGCCATTCAGATGGTGATTTGAATCAGACGATAGAGATTGATTTTATTTCAATCTTCCTCATGTAGATCTTAAGATCATGGTGTGCCTATTAGATGGTCAGATGTTGATTTCATATGGCCCACGTCCTTAAAGTGAAGGTTAATGCTCTTTCCCAAAATCACTTTTAGAGATGTTTGTCATGTGGAATCAACATCCGACCGTCTAATAGGCGTGTCTTAATATTAAGATCTATTATGAGGCAAATGAAAACTACAAAAAATCTCCATGTCTCATTTAAATCAGTCAATAAATTTGTCTATAAAAAATTATGTGATACTTACTAATAAAAGGATAAGAATAGCCTTACCCATAAGTATTGGCTGATCAACTATATATATCAACACTACATATGAGGATATATATCGAATATCCCTTATTGATCAATATAACAAACGACTTGACTCCATCGTTTAAACACAAAAATGATGTTACACTATCAATGATTTAGATGTATAATCATAATTGTCAAACTGATTAGATCAAATATTGAAGTACAATAACCCAAAAATCAGTATTTTAGGAAGATTTAAATCATCCAATCCGTGGACCGTAGCTTTTAGTTTTAATGGCTAATATTAATTTCATCAATGTTCACATCTACTTACAGACATTTTCTTTTGGATTGGGACATGTTCCAATGATAGATCCTCACTTGGACAATTTAGATTGATTACTAGTGTGAATCACATGGCATAATGCCAAATTACACTGAAATTGTGAAAGATACAAAATTCAATTTCAGAGTGTAAGATCATTTAAATGCCCTTTTCGTGTATAAATGTCCGTCAGGAGCCATTCCAGTGAGGACCCGGCTCTCTTGACTGTCATTTGAACATCAAAATGGTGTTTAAATGATATTACATCATCAATGGTTTAAGATGTGGGAGATTCATAGCGCCAAAGTGATGATCGTAGATTAAAGTGCAACAGGCTCAAAAATAATGTTTTGAGAGATTTAAACCATTTGATCTGTAGGCTTTAATATCAACCGTTGTTTTCAGTTTTAATAGATGATATTAAAGTTCATCAATTAAATACGATGAGCGTTTTTGTAACAACCCGAATTTTTGAACTTTCTTTTATTGGTGTTAGATTGTGTTTTATACCTTGCATGGTGTTAGTGCTCTACACCAGAACCTACCCTAGTTGAGAAAATACACATTTTGATTTTTAAGAGGTATTATATTTAAAATTGTCTTTATTTGACACAAGTTGTGTTGTAGCTTAGTGGTTGAAAGTCTGAGTTTTAAACCTTTATTTTAAACTTTGAATTAAAAGCCTATACACCCTTATTTGGT
This sequence comes from Chloranthus sessilifolius, assembly GCA_021018995.1. Classification (NCBI taxonomy): domain Eukaryota; kingdom Viridiplantae; phylum Streptophyta; class Magnoliopsida; order Chloranthales; family Chloranthaceae; genus Chloranthus; species Chloranthus sessilifolius. The sequence goes on from CM037592.1 coordinate 122,294,224, forward strand.
GCGACCGCTTAGCACTGAATTAATGCTCATATATTATAAATAAGAAAGTTACGGAGAACCCTAAATCATTATTATAAGAATTCTTCTTAAAAACCCTAGCCGTCACTCCATCTTCTTCTCTGGCCACCCTTCTTTAAAAACACCCAAATCTCTTTTAAATTTCTTGTGTATTCTTCCACAAAGAACACCGTAGTATTTTTCTGCCGTCAAATCGTGGTGGAAGAAGGCGGCGTAATCATGGACGGATCATCGTGTGGACGCCGATCTCTATCGCCCTAATCGTCGTCGATCTGTCGGTCACGCTTCAAGAGGTGGGTACCCATCCATCCATCTCATTCTTCTCAGATCCCGTCACAGTGGGATACGCTCGATCGCGTATCGACGGACTAAATAAAATAAACTTTATTTCACTCTTTATAATATTATTTTAAAATGAGTAAAGTGGTTAGCATAAATATGATTGCTTATAATCTAATCTTATTGATTTTGCCCTAGATGTGATTGCTTATAATCTAGTCCTATTTATTTTGCCCTAAATGTGATTGCTTATAATCTAATCTTATTGATTTTGCCCTAGATGTGATTGCTTATATTCTAGTCCTATTTATTTTGCCCTAAATGTGATTGCTTATAGTCTAATTTTATTGATTTTGCCCTAGATGTGATTGCTTGTAATTTAGTCATAATTATTTTCCTTAATGTTATTATTTTTTTATACTTTGTTATTTTAACAATTAAAATAACACAAATGATTAATACTCTATTCCATCATCCCTCTAGTAAAAGACATTTTATGGACATTATAAAATCGTGAATCGAGTTCAAACTAAAATCTACATAACCATGATTTAAACCTATAATTTCTTTAAAATTTTTATAATATTTTATATTTTAGAAACTAAGCATTTCTATATATATATAGACCCATGACCTATTTTAAACATATTTCCAAGTCCATTTAAAAGGTCCCATGTAGTATCTAAGACCTTGTTTTAAGGAAAGAGATATTACATATATTATTTTAACATAAGACTCTATACAATAAAAATCAAGAAGTGACTACATTTATATTAGCAGGCAACAATAAATCTTGCTGTTACTTATCAAAACAAAAAAATATATATACATATATAATTATTTCCCAAGGCTATAATTTTCAAACGATATAAATCATGTAGGCGTGATCAAATTTTAATAAGTAATATTATTATTAATATCATGAGGTCTCAATTGAGTATTGACTCTAAAACTAGAGAGCCTACCACGGGATCACCTTATAATGCCCAACGATGGAGTTTGAATTTTCTCCCATGGGAGGTAATATATATATATATGGTCGATAGAGAGGATGAGTTAGCACTAAATAAGCAACTTAAGCGTTAGACAACTTCATACTTAGGTTGCCACGTGGGATTCTGATGTTGGAGGTCTGTGACCCATCTTATGTTGGACCGTGACCCATCTGATGTTGGACTGCGACCGATCTGGTGTTGGTCCATGACCCATCTGATGTCGGACCTTGACCCATTTGATGTTGGATCTTGACCCATCTGACGTGGATCGTGACCCATCTAATGTTGGACCGTGACCCATCTGATGTTGGACTGCGACCCATCTAGTGTTGGTCCGTCACCCATCTGATGTCGGACCTTGACCCATTTGATGTTGGATCTTAACCCATTTGACGTGGATCGTGACCCATCTGATGTTGGACCGTGACCCATCTGATGTTGGACTGCGACCCATCTAGTGTTGGTCCGTCACCCATCTAATGTTGGACTTTGACCCATCTGATGTTGGATCTTGACCCATCTGACGTGGATCGTGACCCATCTGATGTTGGACCGTGACCCATCTGACGTGGATCGTGACCCATCTGATGTTGGACTTTGACCCATTCGATGTTGGACTTTGGCCCATCGATTTAGATCATATCTGATTTCATTTCATAGGATGGTATTAAATTAATTAAAATATCTTTTATAATATATTATGATATATTTAAAGAGAAAGTGATTTTAGATAGTAATATAAAATTAATAAATATTATATACTTATATTTTATTATCATATAAAATAAATATACTTGGTTACTACCTTATTTTAATATTATAAAATTATCTTATAAGATATATGAGTAGTAGTATCCCATGTCAGAGCCCAATTAGTTTCCTTTTTATCGATGGATTGACCTATTAAAATCGACCAATCAATCATGAGCCAAACGACAACTTACACCTTATTAAATCTGATCTATCGATTTTCATTTTTTCAATAGATCGATTCTCATCCGAATAGAGACACGATTCACACCAAAATTTCATTTTACGACCAAAAAAATTTAGTGCACTTGCACTTTGCGATCGATGGTCGTGATGTACTTAACTTTAAAAATAATAATATTTAATTTGGGCATTTAATAATGATAAATAATAATATATAAAAGTTTCGCTTTTATCGCTTCAACGCGACCACTTCGATAACATAAAGTGTTAGAACTTCGATGTCTTTATGAAACCGAACTCTGACCTTTACGATTATCAAAATCATACTTATAACCATATTCTATAATTATATTGGTGTGGTATGTAAATAAATATAACCAAAATCTAAGTGTAAACCATTCTGTATGTGTGATACTTTTGTATTTGTAATTTAATCAATTTATACGAGTTAGGATATGTTAGATCATGAGTACGAGAGTGTATGAGATCATGCCTATGCTTGGGCGTGGTGATTCGCTGAGATGGTATCGAAGCGAAATACAAATATTCACATGCCTTACAACTCATGGTGGAATGGGACCCATGACGAGTCGGGTGAGTGTGAATTCTGTAACCTCGTGATATCTGGTGGCATATCTGGCGACCGATCACCCGAGTTCAAATATGATAGTATGAGTTATGAGTTAAGTTATGAGGTTCGACCATAGGCTTTGCACGTGGTGAAGTTTCTTCTCGATCACGTGAAACTCGAATATTGGCGTCCATGTACGGATGCAACGCCTATGATGTATAGTATGGGTCAGCACAAGTACATCCATGTTACTACGGAACCTTTTTCTTGGGAAGCGTGAATTAGGAAAGTTGTCCCACTATAGTTTGTCCTAGGATTAAGTATAAGAGTATGATAAGATATGAGTATGAGATAAGATAAGCTATGATACGAGTACGATAATAAGGCATCGCTGTGTAGGCCAGCAAAAGATAAAGAACTTAAGTCTCTGTACGTGCCGTTCCTTACGTAGCCACCGTAAGGGCAATAACGTCTTTCAGTCAAGATGGATCTCTAGGAGAGATTATGAGTATGAGTATGTTATGAGTGAGTTTGGCCATTATGTCTCCCCATTGGCTGGATGGTGGAGTATGAGTATGACACGAGGGCGTTATGATATGGTGGTATGATACTATGTTGACTCTCCCATGGCAGCTCGAGCAGCGACTCTGGCACAGGTCGTTTAGGATTTCACGAGTATGTTAGTTACGCTCATGCGATGTACAGACGTATGTGCAAGAATAATAATAAGACATGGTAGGATATGTTATGAGATATGGTAAGGTACGTTAGGATATGAGTGTCTAGATCATAGTCTTGCATTTATGATATGAGCTTTATAATATGCATGTGATTTTGTCATTCTTTTGCTATCTGCTTTGACATATTATATTTATCACTCACAAGATGTACCCACAATGCACCTGAGTAGTATGGGGTGGATTGGTGGTGTATCCCACTGAGTTTACGTGACTGAGTAAACTCATCCCACGATAATCTAACAGTTGCAGGTGATTACGCTAGTGGAGTAGACGTCGGTCATCCAGATCCTGGCCGATTTCATTGATCCCGCGAGTGTTGAGTACCAGGAGGGCTACGGTGTTGATTTTGATCCGAGCACCGGATATTGATTTAGTAAACTCGGTATTGGCTTTTGCCTTATATCATTATCATTGACTCTATGCTTTCATTTTTATCGGATTTGTCTCCGATTTGACTTACATGTTACCTGTGGATTAATAGCATTTTATCGCATTTTATCAGATTTATTCAGCATTTATGATTATTTTATATTCCACTATGGTATGTTGGCTTTCACGGATTTCGTGGAACCATTATTGCGCGAGAACTCTGATTAGGTGTATGTCCGCTTAGCATATCCGAGATATGTGCGGGTCAGAACTCGGAATTCTAGGCCCTCGGGATGGGGTAGAATTTCGGGTCGTGACAGTTTTAGATATGCGATGGAGATTTTTTCATTTCAATCTTTCACACATTTGATCTTGTGCTCATTAATAACGGCTCTCGGCAATCCCACCTTAGTCAAGATGGATACCAATCAAATGGCTCCAAAAATATTCAAGAAGATGACCAATCTAATAGGGATTTGAATCAAAAGAAGAATCAAGAAAAAAATCCCACACCCCATGTTGATAAGGAAAATATTCAAAATTTAAAAGATGCCTAGCTAAGGTAGTATTCAGCCCGTATAAAAAATCGGTCGATACCGACATGTATCGATGATATGTATTGGTTTTTCAACAAATTGATATGTATTGGTCCTCCAACTTGATATCAATATCGGGTATCGGCCGATACATATCGGTTTGAACTAAGACGTGTATTTTTATTTTATTTTATTTTATTTTTTAAAGGGTCGATCTATATCCGTATCGGCCGATTTGTATTGGTCCCCTATGGACCAATACCCGATACCAATATAAAAGGGTTATTAAGATTATATAACAGACATCACACTCCAACATAAGTTTAGAGCCACTTTTTGCGGAGTGTGCCCGATAGAATAAATTTCGATCATTCTTTTGGAAGAAGAAGATGAATAATAAAGTCCGTCATATGATTCCAAGCAATCAATACATGCCCAGTGGAGAAGATGGTGAGGTCGGTGTGCACAATGGTACCCATATTACAAATCTAATGCTTCCCAAAAATGAATCATGTAAAATTAAGTACTATTTGGTCTAATTAATCGACATTGAACCACCAAGTGTTATGTGAACAACCTAAATTGTAAAGTGGCAATTCATCATTCAAACATGTCTCTTCTAAAACAAATCAGGATAATCCATTGGTGAATTTTGGCATCACTCATTAAATACAAAAGCAACAGCTTCTATTAGAGTGCATAGATTGGATAATTACAATATGCTAATGAGTGTTATTTTTAGGCACATTGCCCTTTAATATATGCTATATCATTATAATAATATGAGTTACCAACATCTTAAACTCATTATTGATGTAAGATCATTGGGCCAATCTTACCAACATCTTAAACTCAATATCGATGTAGTAACCGAATGTTTTAATTTAGATTTGGAAGAGGTCACTGATCTTGACCACAGAGCACTACTTTTCATTATGTGTGCCATGTTGCGAATATTGTTTTCGTGCTTTCTAAAGATATGTGGTGTTAAAGATTTTATTTAAAAACCATTTAGGTCGTCTGATTCAAAGTCATAAAGCTTTTCAATGAAGGGTTAAATTGGGTTTTTTTTTAAATATTATTTTTATTTTATCAAATATAAAAAGTTAAACATATGCTTAGAAATGTCTAACATATTAGCATCAATGACGTTACTATCTGAAAAATCGGACCTCCCAGAGAAAATTAGAATAGCTACTAAACATAGGAAACCCAAATGAGATGGGAAAAAACTATGTTGGGGTAAACTGAAATATATAGAAAAAAATAGAAAACCCCCTTGATAGGACTGAGTCCAATACAAAGACCCAATTCCCCTTTACAAAGAATATAAGAAAGGTAAAAGGTGCTCAACTTCGAATCTTCTTAAATTGAAGAATGAGGAGCTCTCTAAGCCGTTGGTCACCTTCCAAGAACAAGTAGCAACTATACTTTCTCGAATCAAATTTCTTTTTTTAAAAAGTTGTTTTAGTATTATATAGAAAGCTGATCAAGAGCCTTAGAAGGATCGATAAAAGCCCAAGCCAACACTACAAGCATTGCTACATGGAAAATCGGACGTCCCGAAGAAAAGTAGAGCAGGTACTTGGGTACAACGTAGGAAACCCTAGCACAATGGCAAAAACCTACGTAGAAGGAAACCGAAATGTCCGGAAAAAAACCTCCGAAAAAGAAAAAGTCTCGGTAAAGCAGGCCACCAAAACAAGAAAACCCAAAACTCATTACATGTTATGCAAGAAAGAAAAAAGTTGATCGACACTGAACCTTTTGACGTTAAAGAAAGAAAGAAGTTGATCGACATTGAACCTTTTGATGTTAAAGATCAAAGGGTCTTCCCTACCGGCTGCAATTGCCCAGTAGCAAACCAATATGAGATTGGATCGAATAAGATTGTCTTCAAAAAAAGAAATTCCATTACATCTAATGTCGTTGCGCAAGAGCCAAGTATTCCAAAGGATGGAAATGTGTAAGTGATCCCAAATCCATTGTTTGATCCCACTGACTGGGAGAGAGGCCCAACCGAGAATGGTACCGATTAGGCTACCGGGTAAACAGTAAGAAATGTTGAAAGATCTGAAGCATCTATACCAAACAGGCCAAATTCTTTCACATAGAGGGAAAATGTGTTCAAAGTCCTCGCAATCGCTACAGAAGAAACAATTTTGAGAGAGAGACATGCCATTTTGTTTAAATTGGAAATGATAGGCAATTTGTCTTAGCACAAGAACCAAAGAAAGAAAGAGGCCTTTGAAGGGATCTTGAAATCCCAGATTGCGATCCAATTGATCGAGGTGTAGTTTGAGAGAGGAGACCGATAAGCAGCCTTCACAAAAAAACTCTCTTTTTATTGTTATGCCAAAGTCTGGAATCAGTTTGGTTGAGGAAGATAAACATGATCAATGATTCCCGAGAGTTCACTAATTTCAACATCACTAAGTTTTGAGCCGAAAGTCGATTTGCCATTGCAAATTATTAGAAAACTCAAAAATTTTAGAGACTTTTAATTTAGGATTAGAAGCAATGCTGAAAAGATTGGGAAACTTAGATTGGAAACTAAACTCAGAACTAATCCATTTATCAGTCCAAAAGTGAATACTATCACCAGATCTGACAGTAAAGGATATATTTTTAATGCAATCCTCCATAATATCCCTAATAGATAGGGGACCATTCCACCACCATGAAGAGTTGTTGTATTTGATATTTCTTATTTCTCGACTTCTATCACATGCATGATATTTGTGAATCATAATTTCTTTCTACCATTGGTCTGAGGAATCTCGGAGAAGTCACCACCATTTCATCAACAAAGCAGTGTTCATAGCAATAACGGGTCTGATGCCAAGGTCCCCCGACACATTTAGGTTGGGTAATTTTATTCCATACTTACATCCACGTGAGCGAACTTGGGTTTCAGTGCTATGTGGCAATGATTTAATGCCAGACTAGCGTTTTTGGCTGATCCTTGGTCTACCATCCAAGGATTAAAATATCGGGTTGGATTTTGGTTTCAGGCATAACCGAAATCCAACCCGATGCCCGATAATTTGAATTTTGGCCAAAATTTTGGTCTCCATACAAATATGACCGATAATTTCAGTTTTGGTTTTGTTTCGAATGAGACCGAAACCGATGCGTTTCGGCCGAAATCTTAAAGATTTCGGCCGAAATTTTGAACTGTGCTACCATCTCAGTGCTCTCTCTCTCTCTCTCTCTCTCTCTCTCTCTCTATATATATATATATATATATATATATATATATATATATATAACACAGATACCTCTATGAGGGTAGTCGTCGTGGATTCGATTCTCCACAGTAGTTCCCTCCAAGGTGTCCAAATCGGACTAGGTATCGGGTATCGATCCTTGGAGGACCGATACAACCCGACCGATATGTATCGCCCAATTTTATTTAAAAAAAAAAGGAAAACGAAGGTATTAGCCGAAACCAATACCATATCGGCCAATACCCAATACGTATTGGCCGATACCCGATACCTATAGGTTGATACGGGTCCGTATCGGCAGATACGTATCAAGGCAGATATGCATTGGTTTGCCGAGAAATCGATACGTATCGATATCGGCCGAGTTTTTATACTATGGTTCCCTCCCTTTGTCTTTACAAAGGTTTGGTTGTCGTATCTGCAAGGGCACTCCTCCTCTGCCTTGAGGCTGTTTAGGCCAAAAAAAAAAAGACACCGTTATATCTGCAAGTGCCAAGTGGCTTGTGACCCCAAAACAAACACTGATTTTAGAATTATTAGCTATGTCATTGTATGTGATCGAATTTTTTTTTCCACTTCTAAGATTTTTGCCCCTAAAATTTGTGATCACACGAGAAAAGGGTCTATGAGTTTGAGCGCGGAGATGAACCCATGGGTTCAAACCCCATATCACATGCTCTATGGCAAGTGTTCTCAAAACATCACCCGTTTTGGGAACATATGGCACATGACATGTGATCTAAGAATAAAATCTGTTTTAGTGACTATGTTTGCCCTCCAAAATAGTGGTCAAAGTTTGTCTACCGCCTGATAAACTTGGTGTATTGAAATTGAGACCTTTGCCACATTTTGGATAGTGGATATACATCCGATTCCAATTTTTCTTAAGATAGACTTGATCTTCCTTGGAAAGTTGTTGTGGCACCCAATTCCCTAGATGGGTGCCATATGGGCCGCACCTGATTTGAACACATAGATCATCCATCGTTCGAACCCATCTCCCCGGCCCTTTATATATATACAAGAACTTTAGGAAAAATAACAATAATAAATAAAGTCTGAAGGTCAAACCCTGCTTAAGTTAGGGTTAGGGATGAGAATATCAAAGTTTGCGTAAATAAGGTCTCGCTAGGGCTTAGCTTTGGCCCCTAGGGTCGAGTTACGTTTTATGGGGACCGACCATAACCCAGCCCATTTACAACCCTACTTGAACACACAAAGTTGGCCAAGGGCACAATTTAAAAGAAGATAGCTCTATTAGCACTTATGAAAATATTGACCGCACCTCCGCTGAAAAACCAACCATTGACTGCTTTTCAAAATAAAAAGCTTTAAAATTAGCCTTTAAAAATAAAAACAAAAGTAGATATAGGGTGCACTGATTTGGACAAAGCATGCATGATACCGGTCACAAGCTCATCACATATATTGATCCAATGAGTGAATGGAGTGTCAAATATATAAAAATACAATACAAAAAATAAGATTATTAGCGATATTTTTTTATGGCAAAAAATTATCACTATTGATAAAATGGCTATTAAGACTATTAGCAATAGTTTTTGAGTTAATAGCGACAGTTTTTGACTGCCGCTAACAGTCTTATTTTTTGTAGTGATATAAGCCTCTCATCTATGTGTCGGGTTGAGAGGCCATATTTAAAATCATGACCACATCCCAAGCCCATACGTATAGGATATATATTCAGCCAAATTGGCTGATATTAAAGTACTATTTTTTATTTTTAAAATATTAAAAGTATATAAATAATTTTAAAAATTACAAAAAGAGCATTTGTAGTATTATGTCTGATTCATTAATATTAGATACATATAGACCCATATGACATGATATGGCAAATATTGACCATAATTTTAGAAATTTGGCCCCGGATAAAATCCGGGGTGTGTATTACATCTTGGCTAATATATATTGGATACGCCATATGTTTAAACTTTAAACCATGCATGCAGACTAGGGCTGTCAATGGGCTGCGCTCAGCTTGAACCTAACCTGAACCCCTTCAGGTCGGATTCGGGCTCTAATAAAAAGCTTGAGCCCGAATGCATCCGGGCTGTGCCCAACCCCATTTTATATCTGGGCAGTTTCAGGCTTATTTTTTAGGAAACAAAATAATCGGGTTGATAAACTAAAAAGCCCGAACCTGAAAAGACCTGGCCGAGCCTGGCCCAAATTTCTTTCCGAGTAAGATACAAAATATTAGGCCAACCAAAGCCTGGCTCGAAGTCGGCCTGTTGTTAGCCCTAATTCAACTATCGGAGGAAGAAGTAGAGGTCATGGAGGGATTAATTATCTGACAAAAAAATGTGATTTTAAACCACACCAACAGGTAGCAGATGAGGGTGTTACTGGTGGTTATCAAATTTATGGAAGAATTTTTAATAAAAAAATAATTAGTAATTTTCAAATTTGAGCTGAAATGATTGAAATTTCGGCCAAAATTATCAATTTTGGTGGAGAGTGAAACCAAAATTTTAGACCGAAATTTCGGTCTATTTTATATGAGGATCATATTTTCAGCCGAAATTTTAATTTCGATACCCTACGAAACCGAAATGAAACCCGAAATTATGATCCTTTGTATCTTCTATTTAAAAACTTCAATGCTTCTCAGCTAAGGCAGCATAGGATGCAGCCAAAGGTTCCATCCAGTCAAACGTTATCCTATCTTTGGGCTGTACATGAATCATATTATTTAATTATATATTGATAAATATCCGCAAACAGTTTTTGACGGATTTCACAAAGTTTCCAAGTTTATATCATGTGTGATAAAAACAAAAACAAATTGCCACCGTGACAAAAAGGGGTGGCAAATGATATTATATAGGGACGGACTCTCCTTAACTGTCATTTAAGTATCAAATAGTATTTAAATTGATCTTATACCATTTATTGACTTATGATCTTGAAAATATATATCATCAAAGTGATATAACATCAATTAAAGGGCTATAAATAAAAAATCATACTTTTTGAGAGGTTTGAATCATCCCATCTATGCACTCTAATATCAATGGTTACTCTTAATTTTGATGGCTGATCGGATGGTTTACATTCACTTATAAGTATGATCTTTTGGCCGGGACATGTTCCAATGATGGATTGTGTCACGACCCAGAATTCTACTTAATATTGAAGGCTTAGAATTTCGTATTATAACACCGCACACTTGTTAAGGCGATAAGCGGACATATACATCTTATGAAATCTTACATAAAATAGGGTTCCCAAAAATCTTAAACCAAAATTTCTTCTCATATTTAAAATTTCCTTCATTAGGCTTACATTGAAATTTAAATCCATTATAACAAATAACCAAAAATAAAGATACTAGAAAGTTTTTATAAATATTTAATACAAACCTAACATCATTTAACTAATCATCCATGTTATCACCCTTATAAATCGTATCATCTACCGGTGCATCAAGTCTATCGGGGCAGTGTAGTCTATATCTTCACCTGCAACTATTAGTTTTTCATGGGATGAGTTTACTTAGTCACGTAAACTCAGTGAGTTATACAACCGATCCACTACAATCTATCCAAGTGATCATGGGTGCAACGTTGTGAGTGGAAGTGAATTATTTATAATTTCATATATATAACATAATAAAGTTTTTATAACAATTCATAACTATAAAACTGAAAGGGCGTAACAAATTACAGTGCATATGATGTTTTTGATGCTTATCACATTTCTTACTTGTCATGTCAACTTAACTTACGTGTTATATCTTAAGTCTTATCATAGCTTCATACGCCTACACAACATATTTCGCATCATGGATATTTTACGCATATGACCAGTGTTAGGGCCGTTGCTCGAACCTATCACGTAAGGTCTACGTATAGATAACCACCTAACCTCTATATCATATCATAAACCACCATCCAACATGATAAGGTTGCATGCATAAAAATCAGTGCCCCCTTATATCGAGACACTATCGTATCATAATGTCCTTAAGACCCATCTTGGCTGCAGACGTTGTACCCTTACGGTGGCACATAATGTGTGACACATGTAGAACTTAATTCATTTTTAGTTGGCCTTCACAATGTATCTTATTGTTCGTATGTTATCGTATTCATATCTTATCATATTTTCATTTTCTTATCATTTGCATAGAACTTAAGTTAGAGTGAGCTGTGGTGCGATAAACTTCACTAAATCACGCTTTCCAAGGGACTAGTTCTATAGTAATTTAGATGTAGTTCGTGTGGCAGCCCATATTCTCATCGAGGTGTTGCATCCATATATGAATGCCTGCTTTTCAAGTTTCACGTGACAAATCTTATCATATTTTTATTTTCTTATTATTTGCATGGAACTTAAATTAGAGTGAGTCATGGTGCAATAAGCTTTACTAAATCACACATTTCAAGAGACAGATTGCGTAGTAACCTGATGTAGTTCGTGTGGTAGCTCATATTCCTATAGAGGTGTTGCATCCATACATGAATATCTACTTTCTAAATTTCACGTGACCGTGAAAGGAATCTTACCATAACGAATATTTATAAGTCGTGTGCTATATTTTATTCCTTTTTAACCTACCATATATATGCTCTAACGTATTATCTAAGTAATCTCACACAATACAGATGAAACATATAATAAGAAAACAGTTAATCATAAGGGAGTTAATATTATTCATAATATTTCGAACGATAATTCAAACAATCAAATCAATCATAGGAAGATGCTAAAAATATTGTTATCAAATCAAAATCTATAAAATGGCGAGTTAGATTTTAACTCTCAAATATTATGTTGGAGTCTAAGACCTTATAGGGTTAGAGTGTGGTTTAAGATTGCCTTCAGGCGCCTCGCTCATCTTTAAGAGTTAGAAGAAGGTGACCTATAATAAAGATATGTGAGTTCTGAAATATTTATAACAAAGTGATGTTAGACTGATCTCTTCAGATGCATTTTATCGATCTGATGAAAACGAACTGATCGTTTGTGAAGTTTGGCTAAGAATTAACTCCTGTGTGACTTAAACAAATTTCAACAGTCGGATCCTTGTTACACGATTTTTGGGATATGTATACTTTCATAGCGTAAGTAGATGATGCATTTAAATAGTTATCCTAAGCTTAGAAGGTGGGTTGGACCTATTCCAAAAGTTTGGGTTTCAACTTCTCAGGAATCTTTGATTTAAATTGAGTATTTAGGCTTTTTGGGTGCTTAGGCCCATCTAGGGTTTCAAGGTCAAATAGGTCTATTTCGTGGAATCCGTGGAACCAATTAATGTTTTGTAGGCCTTATCGGATCCATATGGTTAAGAACATGATCTATTTTAAGGTTTAGGATTCTTACGTATCAATTTGAGAATTTGGTTATAAAGTGTATACGAGCTTATTCGGATAGTTTCATGTAAGAAGGCCTTTGTGCGATTATGATGGTAGAGGGTCTTGGTGGAATCCGTGGAACCAATTAATATATTGTAGACCTTATCGGATCCATATGGTTAAGAACATGGATCTATTTTAAAGTTTAGGATTCTTACGCCTCAATTTGAGAATTTGGTTATAAAGCGTGTACGAGCTTATTCGGGTAGTTTCATGTAAGAAGGCCTTTATGCGATTAGGATGGTAGAGGGTCTTGTAACACTCTCGACTGATGTGGTCATGATCTCTAATGTATGAGTCTTAGCCCAAATATAAAGAAAAAGGTTAAGACTTAAATTTTCATTAGTGACACCCCAATAGCCATAAACTAAGATTATATACACTTCAGGAAGTGTGAAAAATTTAGATTTAATTTTTTTGGTGTAACTAGATTATATAGAGACTTTTGCTCAGACTGATATTTTTTCGGATGTAGAAAATTCTTCATAAAATGGTAGTTCGGTCGTCTTTTTTCGTAAATTTTACTCCATGGCTAACCTATGATTTCCATTATCTAGATTTCCGTGCTAGATTTTGATTTGAAATTTTTGGGGTATGTAGATCAGTGAAAAAGAAAGCTTTTTCACTTATAGAAAAATTTCCCAATTACGGAGAAATTTTCGGGAATTGATGGTTCGAATGAATCAAACCTCTTCACGCTCAACGATGTTGAGACATAGTACAAGCTCACGATAAGCGTGATTTTGGAAATTGGACACCATTGTCATGTAAGGTTCCAGGGAGGTGAGAGGTTTCTCCGGACTGCCTTCGTTGGTGCAATCATAAAGGTTCAAAAAGATGGTCAAAGCGACCCCTTTATCTTTGTTGGGTAAGAGTAAGTTTTTAATTCTATTTTTCCTTAACATTCGAGCCTTGTAAACTTAGCCCTTCACCTCAAAAAATAATTTATGATTCACTAGATCAATACGTGTCATGGCCGTGATCAATTTGGTTATGACCTTAGGGGCTAGTCTGGCCTAGTATCTCAAAGTCAATGAGTCAATAGTAACCCTTCCTCAAATGTTTAACATGAAACAAAAAAATGAGTCACAATAATCACCAATTTTGAGAGCATTAAACAATGTGTAAACAAGACTATTAAGGAAAATATTAGTCGTCGGATGATTAGATCGTCGAATTTTAAGGGGAGTCTATTGTCCACCCTACTCCAGAAATGCACGTATCTTGAGATCCGTGTAATCAAAGATAGGTCAAAGGGGTGTTTTCACCCAAGCAGTAGCAAGCAACAACCACCAGTCGATGGTTCCTCATCGACGCATAAACTCACCCGTCGATGGCTGTCCACCGATGCAGTCGCAATCTGTTGGTGGTTGTTCACTAAAGCAGACAGTCAACTATCGGTGGTTGTTCACCGACGCACGTACACACGAGTGTTGGGTGTGGCTTTCATGGATTTTCATGCCTGTAACTTATTTTTCGTTCGATCGATGCCCAAGCCAAAAACCGGCACAGTATCTTGTTCAATGTTTGACCATGGGTTAACCCTTTGACCACAAGGGCCTCAGAAATCCGTGAAGGGCGATCGGTGGCCCCTAGATTGAAACCTAGTGGTGTGACTGGATAAATTAAGATGGATAAGAAGGTACCCACACGTTGTTTCAAGATGATTAGGATGGTCTTGGATCGACATAGATCAGATTCGACGCGTCGATTTGAGTTAAAGTGGACAACTCTCCCGCTATTTGGTTGCTCCCCAATCATACAGTTTCACTCCCTTTGGTTAGGCACCGCAAGGTGTGTCTAATAATGACGACATGGTGGTGTTGGTGCTCCTGTAGTACAATTATGATGATGGAGCTTCGTAGGAGGCAGAGTGAGAGATTTCGACAAGGAAATCGAGGAGGAAACATGGCTGTGTTAGCTGCTCCAACAAGATGAAGGGGGGCCACGGCTGTGGTTGGCCAAACAAAGAGAAGAAGAGAAGCAGTGGGACAGATACTCAACAGAGACGTTGGTTGCTTGGGTATCGGTGAGAGAGAGAGAGGGAGAGAGAGAGCCCTAGCAGATTGCTTGGGAATTGGTGAGACAGAAAGGAGATATTTTGTTGGTGACTGAGATTTGGGATTTGGGTAGTTTATTTTGTGGGTCTAAAACTTGCTAAGATTGGGTTAGTTTCCAAAACATGATTATGATCAATGGAATTGGGTTAGTTTGTGGGGCACCCACACCTTGTACCACACACGGGTATTCATATAATCTGCATAGTTCTAACTAAAGAGAGACTTCTCTCTTTTTGACCACTCACACACATAAATCTGTGGGCACATCTAGTACCATACGTATACTTAAATATGCATACCCATCGTACATTTGGTTATTTAGAATGGCCTAAATTAATAAATCCTTCGGCCCAAATTTTCGAGTCGAGATCGCCTTAGGTTTGATTCTAGGGTGCATATAGTCTCACCCGATTATACACACACATTATATAATTAATTCTTTATATATTTTTAAAATAGTCCAAATAAAGTCTTGGGTTCGAGTTTATAGTCACTCATACTCGGCCCCAAATTTGATTAGATCAGAGTAAGATAATGGGCTCGGGTTTTGGTACAGGCTTGAACTTGATTTTCGTGTTTGGGTGCATACCCGAGAATGGTAAAGGTGAGTCCGAGGTGAAGTCATACGGGTCAAAAGTTTGACTAAGATTAAATCAATCAAAAGATCACATTCTTGTCAAAAGTTAATGATTCAATTTTAATGAAAAATCAGGGTAGCTACAGATTGCCACGTGCGTCATTTAGATTGATTATAGACGTGTTTCCATAGCACAATGACAAACACTTCAATGGGGTGAAATAAAAAATGACATTTTAATGGTGTAAGATCATTTAAACACCACTTGATAAGAGCACGATGTGACGGGGCCAAGACTCGAGCTTGCAGCATGGTGCGTGTGGCACGACATGTGGTTCGGAGGCGTTGCGGTATGTCAATGCATGAGGCGTTGCGGTATGTCGATGCAAAGGTGGGCTAGCGATGCATGAGGCGTTGCGGTATGTCAAACCAAGGGGCTTGAGGTTCTACTGCCATTCTGGCTGAATGACTGTTTTACCCTTATATAGGGGAAGGGAGCTAGAGAGCTATTCCCCCGCACACGGGGCCTTGCGTTGCCAGAGGGGGCGCAAGTGTCTCCTAGGCCTGAAAGGGTGGGCCTAGGACGTCGACGCAGCGATGCCGTGTGGAACTCGGGTGAGGTTGATATATGGCTCCGGACTACGCGTCGCGGTGCATACGGCTGGGCAACTCGCGTGAGAACACCAAGGCGCTGCGTGGGACTCAGTTGAGAACGACAGCATGTGGGCTAAAGATGAACGTGTGCTAGTAATTCAGAACGCACACGAAGGCAAGCTGCGTGGGACTCAGTTGGGCACGCGAGCGCGAGGCACAAGGTCGTGGGCTTGGTTAAACAGCGGCGAGGTACTAGTGCATGTGGTGAAGCTTGAGCCAAGTTTAGCAGCAGGTGCAGATTGGCGTGTCGTAAAGGGGCACGATGAGCGAATGGTAGCGTGGAAAGCAGGCAACCATGTTGGGGAGTTCTCCTCTAGGCGGGTGGTATCGGTGATGTGCGGATGGGTTGGACGCGTTGCGGCAAGCTGCGCGGGTTAAAAGCGCATCGAAGGACGCCCTCGCGCGGTTATTGGTATCGGTAGGTTGACCTGGCGAAGCGTCGCGTTGGAAGTGCTTGCGTGACATTTTGGTATCAGAGCCAAGTTCGATCCAGAAGCGATGATGCTATGAGCAAACTGGTGCGGAGGCACGCGATGTGGTGTCAAGAGGGCACGCGACATCCATGAACAAGTGGTGCGGAGGCACGCGATGTGGTGTCAAGTTGACACGCGACATCCCTGAGCTAGTTAACAGGTGAGGGCCTTGTGACAGCAGAACCAAGTTGACTCAACAGGGGTGACGGTGGGGAGCTAGTGAGAAGGTGCGGACCTAAGAAGTAGAAATGTATTGCTAACAAGCTGGGAGGAGTTGGCGGGGTCAGTTCACTACGATCATGCGTCAACGAGGACGTTGACATTTATGGAGTGGTGGAGGATGTGACGGGGCCAAGACTCGAGCTTGCAGCATGGTGCGTGTGGCACGACATGTGGTGCCATGTTGGCCTTGCGACGTGGTCGCGCTTCTGAGGGCGATGCCGACGCCGCATGGGGTAGGGAAGGTGGGCTAGCGATGCATGAGGCGTTGCGGTATGTCAAACCAAGGGGTTTGAGGTTCTATTGCCATTCTGGCTGAATGACTGTTTTATCCTTATATAGAGGAAGGGAGCTAGAGAGCTATTCCCCCGCACACGGGGCCTTGCGTTGCCAGAGGGGGCGCAAGTGTCTCCTAGGCCTGAAAGGGTGGACCTAGGGCGTCGACGCAGCGATGCCGTGTGGAACTCGGGTGAGGTTGATGTATGGCTCCGGACTATGCGTCGCGGTGCATACGACTGGGCAACCTCGCGTGAGAACACCAAGGCGCTGCGTGGGACTCAGTTGAGCACGACGGCATGTGGGCTAAAGATGAATGTTTGCTAGTAATTCAGAACGCACACGAAGGCAAGCTGCGTGGGACTCAGTTGGGCACGCGAGCGCGAGGCACAAGGCTGTGGGCTTGGTTTGACAGGCGAGCGAGATACTAGTACAGTGCACAGGGTGAAGCTTGAGCAGGCCAAGTTTAGCACAGTGGTGCAAATTGGCATGTCGTAAAGGGGCACGATGAGCCGAATGGTAGACCGTGAAACAGAGGCAACCATGTTGGGAGAGTTCCCGTCCTCTAGGCGGGTGGTATCAGAGCTGATGTACAGATGGGTTGGCTTCGTTGCACGCGGTAGCGAAACACCGCGCGGGTTAAAAGCACGTCGAAGGACGCCCTCGTGACAGTTGGTATCAGAAGTAGGCTGACCTAGCGAAGCGTGCCTTAGGTGCCACACAGGACTGAGGTTGCGGAAGTGCGACCCCATGACAACGAGCCGCAGAAAACTTGGTTTTCCAATCACTTTTTGGCATGAAATAAAGAACTTTGGCTTAAAAAAATTAGGGAGAAAAAGAATTTCTACCATTTGAAGTCGCCAAACTCCATAGAAAATTAGCTGACTGCAATGTATTCCAATATACTGTAGATTTAAAAACAAAAAAAAAACAAACAAACAAACATTGATCTCAATGAATCAAACAAAAGAGATTTCTCTCATTCCAATCTTTTAGAAAATAGATTTTGAGATTATAGGCATTAAATCACATGAAATATGTGATGATTCCATATGACACAAATCATACAATGACCCGAGTAGTAAAAGTTGGTATCATGTCAAATGATACATTAGATAACAGAAGCGTTAGGATCATCAAGATCAATTAGTAGGATCCATACAAAACAAGTCAATCAAATGCAGCCGATCAAGCTCACACGAGATATGCACACCAAATAAATTACCATGAATCTTTTTCTCGATCGATAAGTAAAGGTGGTGTTATTTGTAGTCTTTTCTTGTCAACAAGACTCGCAAGTCCACCATAACAAATTGTTGACTAACTTGAATTAGACAATGGAGATTCTTTTTAATCCCAATAATGGCACAATCAATGACACAATAGATCTCCAAATTATGACTCACATATTAGACAATCACATTCTGATTCCATATGGCGCAAATTTCCGGAAGTGATCATGATCATGGGGTAACATGAGAAAAAGGGTTCTCAATGCCACTTTTGGGGATTTTTGCCACATGGAATTAATATCTTACCGTCGGATAGGTGCACCATGATCTCAAGATCTATTGTATGGAAGCTTGGGACCAAAAATAACCTATATCATCTTATTCAGGGAAGTCAATAGCTTTCTATGGTGGAAATGCATGTGTTCTTCATAGAGAAAACAGAGGCAAATAATGCCATCCGATAAGAAAAAAATCCATTAAACGAAAAAAAAAAAAAAGATTCAAAACTAATGCTAGGAACTAAACCACAAAGGATCAGAAAAACAGAAGACAAACTAGAAAAAATGAAAGCGCTGGGCCAGGAATAAAATAAGGAACACCAGCCAGCCGTATTAAGAAGCCCAACAGAAAAACCAGCACTCGACGATCCATTACACGGCAATCTTGGCATCCCAGTGATCCCTGATACACTGCAGCCCATTCAGTCCATCAGCCTTCCCAGCTCCGACCATCTCAACTATACTTTCGGAAACAAATTTTTAGATCAGCTGCACAATCCTGTGACCATTCCGAAGTATTCTTTCATTCCTTTCTGGCCAGATCGCCAGCAAACAGGCCAAAACAGCCACCTCTCAAAACAACCTTGAAAGTTGATATCATGTCAAATGATGCATTACGTAACAGAGGCTTTAGGATCATCAGGACAGATTACTTAAGATCCATACAAAACAAGTTAATCAGATAAAGCCGAACCCCCAAAGTTGATATCATGTCAATAATGCATTACACCAGAGGCACGCAGTGGCCAGGACCACGCCTCAAAAAGTGGAGGTTTTGAGTTCGAATCTCACCCCTTGTTGCCCACTCGCAGGGATTTAACACTACTGAAAGATACGTTGTACAGACCTGGGGAGTTGGTGGGGTGTTCTAAGAGGCTGGATAACCCGTTAACGGAACTAAAAACCTTTCACTACATAACCTTAAAAGTTGGTAACATGTCAAATGGTGCATTACACAACAGAGGCTTTACGATCACCGGACCAATTATGTAGGATCCATACAAAACAAGCCAAATCAAATGCAACCAATCACGCTCACAACAGAAAGAAAAAGGCCAAGTAAATCATGCTTGGAGCATGTAATGAAGATTCAGGACAAAGGAGCAGAGTACTGTAACATCACAAAACTTTTATTTTTTATTTTGCTTAAGATATGATCGAACCTGAGACCTCAAGGTTACAATATTGTTGTTGATTCAGCAGTAAAATTGCCGTGGGCCTTAATTGGGATTCGCTTTCCTCAAATTAAGATCAATTGAGATGGCCAGCGAAAAATAATTAGTATCTGAACCGGGATTCAATTTGTATATGCAAGATCGATTGTTTTCGCAAGTTGCCTATATAATCAGTTTGTCAATCCTGTTGATATTCTTAATTTGGTTGCTGAATTTGAAAAACAATTATTAAAAAATAAAGATCACCTGCCTGATCACATCAAACACCATTCCATAGATCATCCTTCCACATTTTGGTAATCGGAGTTGGGAGATCACTCGGTTCACGCAGAAATTAACACCACTGTCCTTGGAAATTCAACTCAGAATGACTTAAGTTTCCGACAATTTGACTCAGCTCATTAGAATCAATCGTTTAAACTGTCCTTAAAATTCAATTGGTAATTGCCTAAATTTGCAACAATTTGCTAAATCAGCTCATTCGAATCAATCGGGTAAAATTTCCATAGAAATTCAAAAGAGAATGATCTAAATTTGCAACAATTTACTGGCCGATCTCCTTATAGAACCAATTCTACAAGATCTTCACCAAAGGACTCTGATCAAAGAGTGTCTCCACCCCCTCCTTTGTGCTTCTTAATGGAACTCCCAAGGGCTCTTCTCCACTAAGCGAGGACTCCAGTAAGGCGATCCAATTTCTCCTTATCTGTTCGTCATCGTTCTCGAGGCCTGTCTCCTTGCCAACGAAGTCAGCTACAACAAGATTAAGCACTGGTTGAAGTATCCTTTAAACATCTCTCATCTGATTCTGGCGGATGATTTTATGATCTTCGTGGCGGCCACTGTTTGTAATGTCAGAGCCATTCGGAAATTGCTGGATCACTTTGGTAATCTCTCAGGTCTCGCAACTAAACGAACCAAACCCAAGGTAATCTATGGGGGAAACGCAATTAACAAGCACCGTATCGCTGATATCCTTGTCTTTCAGAGAGTTGGGGTGCCGGTCAAGTATCTAGGACTCCCTTTGTTCTCTAGGACTCTACACTCAACTGTCAACCTCTTCTTATGAAGCTTCGCAAAGTCATCAGTAACTGGAAATCTAAAGCTCTCTCCTTCACTGGAAGATTCAAGCTGATCAGATCAACTCTTAGCAGCTTCCACCTATTCTGGTGTGGAGCCTTTTCTATCCCAATCTCGGTCACTAAAGAGTTTGACCGCATCTTCAGGCAGTTCCGGCCAGCTATTCTTGGGCAATGCGAGCAATTCTCAAGTGTCCATCTCTCTGTGCTCCCTATTTCAGATATCAAATTGATTGGCGAACTGCCATAATCTTCTGGCGCAATCCGTGGATGCCGGAGAGCAGTCCTATTGAACTCTTTGGAGAGAGAGTGGCCTGCGACTTAGGGATGGGCACTGCAGTCACCATCTCTGCCTTCTTGAACAATGGAATTTGAAACTTCCCGCAGCCATCTTCCCACCAGCTTATTGAAGCCTGGAACTCCATTCAATCTTTGGCTCTTGTAAATCCTCGCCTAGCAGATAAACTCGATTGGGGCCCTTCCCCAAACAAAGAGTTCACCATCTCCTCGGGTTGGAACACAATCCGCGAGATCGGAGACAAGCAAAGCTGGACTGCTATCATTTGGTTCAAAAAGCCCATTACCAATCAAGTTTGCACAACCTGGAAAGCTGCTCAAGAGAAACTTCTAACCCATGATCTCCTCATGGATAAAGGTAGTATAATCACTAGCGAATGGCCTAATCTATTAAAAAAACGTATATATTGCAACAATTTGCTAATCAGCTCCTTCGAATCAATCGGGTAAACAATCCTTAGACATTCAATTGAAAATGGCCTAAATTTGCAACAATTTGGTAATAAGCTCATTCGAATCCATCGTGTAAATTTGGTAAATACGATTTAAAATCTACAACTAAACAAGAAAAATAACAGCAAAATCCACGTAATTCATTTTCATAAATGTCAATAAAATTTACACGGAAGAAGCTTACGGAAACCCACAACTTACCACACTCCATTACAACTAATAATCTCACAATATAAAACAGAAACCTCATTTCAACAAAACCATAATTCTACACATTTGACTCATTTTTCTTTGGCAATTCAGGGATCTTCTATAAGAACTAGGCAATATCAGCAAACCTCGAATTCGACTGCGACGAAGATGAGTACCTGTGAATTTCTTTTTTTTTTCTGAAGATCAAATCAATCGTACTTCTCTCTCCAAGAGTAAACCACAAAGAACACCCAAGACGTGCCCAGGATGAGATCTCCGACCACTTGGCGCGGCAAATCGTGAGCTAAACTCTCGACTCCCCACTCGAAATAAACCCTCCAGATCGCAACCGAGATGTGAATCAACACACATCCCTTAGCGAAAAACGTCTGAAATTCGCGATCTTTAACGAACGACACCATGAACAACAGAAACCCTAGCGTGAAAAGGAGCAACCCTGCGAACGAATCAGAGATCTGGATCAAGACCTGATCGTGCGGCGTAGATCCGAGCAGCTTGCTCGCCGTCTGAGACCCGTGGCAGAAAACGAAGACCTCGTTTCTGTAGAACATCATCAGAGACCCAGAAGTGATCGCGATCAGAGAATGGAGGATACAGATCAAGAAGAAACCAGATCCCATCGAGCAAAACCTAACCTTAACCCTAGAATATTGAATTCATGGTTTCAATTGTAAACCCTAAACCCTAACCCTCGTGTGGGAGGTGGAGGAGGACGTAGACTACAAAGAAGTCTCTTAAAAAGGTAGATGGAGATTGAAGAGAGAGTAGAAACTAACAATACTACTGTTTTCCTTAATGTTCCCCAACACACAATCTTTTCTCGTGGTATACTGACACGATTTCCAAGAAAGTGTTTTGGAGGTCGAGCCCGCTGTAAATCGCCATCACTTTGGCTATTTGAATTTGAGTTCATTGGGTGGTCGACTATAAGTGTGGGAGTCAGTGCTTGGATCATCTGGATTATACACGTGACACATTTGCAATCAATGGTTATTTCCTTTTAGGGTTTTTGGCAAATACCCTAGAGTTATGCTGATATTACAAATAACTCCCAGTTATAGCTATTTGCTCTAAACCCCTTTAATTAGCATTTTTGTGTTCATAAAATACCCTCTTTAATGGATGCAATTTAAAATGGTTAATCAGCCGTTAAAAGAATAGCTAAAATATCATATTTATCTTTTTTTTAAATTAAATTACTAAATTGCCACCCTCTATGCGGGATTAGAGTTGGCGGCCCTCTACTTATAAAAAATAGTAGTTTTAAATTCACCCACCAAATCTTTGAGTTCACCCGCACTAAAAAACATTGACTGCATTGATTCGGACGATGGAGATCGTTTATCATCCCAACCTTTCACACGATATATTTTGATATCACGGATGCACCATTAGACGATTGACTGCATTCAATCAGATGATGGAGATCATTTATCATCCCAACATTTTACACGATGTATCTTGAGATTATGGTGGCACCATCAAACAATTGACTGCATTGAATTAGACGATGGAGGTCATTTATCATCCCAACCTTTCACACGATGGATCTTGAGATCATGGTGGTACCATTAGACGGTCAGTGTTTTATTTCACGTGGCACACATATCAGAAAAGTGACTTTAACATCACGTGCATGTTTAAAATTAATATTAAGGTCACTTTTATGGGTGTGTACCACATGAAATAAAAAATAGACCGTCTGATAGTACACCCATGATCTAAAGATCGATCTCATAAAAGATTGGGGCGATAAATAATCTCCATCATTTAATTCAATGCAGTCGATGTGTTTCACCATGGGTGAACTAAAAGATTTTATGGGTGGATTTAAAGGTACTCATTTTAGAATAGTAATAAATTATAATGGCATGACTTGTAAATAAAGGTGAATGAAGGGTCTTTTAGAATGGTGATAAACTTTAATGGCATGACTTATAAATATAGATGAATGAAAGACCTTTTAGAATGGAGGTGTTTTTAAAATATTGGTTTCATTAAGGGCAAAATAGACTTTCCGTCCATAAACTCACGGCTAATTAATGGCAAGGGGTTATATGAAACAGAAACACAAAAGTAGGGGTTGCAGAATAAATACTCATAGCTTAGGGGGTTTCTTATAATATTAGCATAACAAGGGGGTGTATATGCAAAAAACCTTCTTTTTAGGGGCAATGGACAAGTCGTACGAGATAGAATCGGATTTCCAGTCCTACCCCATCCAGTGCATTTGGAAATAAGAGAATCTTGACTGCACATCATGCTATGAAAAATGAAAAAAAGAAAATCAAGATTCTTTGATTTCTAAGGATAATGGATGGGATAGGATATAACTGGAAATCCAATTCTGTCTAGTAGGACCTAACCATTGCCCTCCTTTTAGATGGCATGCTATTAACATTAAGGAAAATTATAAATGGAGTACAGATTTGATGTAAACATAGTGTAGGCGGCTGATGTGGGAGGCATGAGCTTGCACCGACATGCATTAATTGAGCCCTATTGCCCATGCAATCAATTGTGTCGTGCCCCATCAGCCGCCTGCACTTTGTTTGCATAAAACCTGTCCTCTGTTCAACATTGTCCTAAAATTAATACGCCTGAGCGCACAAGATGGATGACCCGTGCGTCCGGTGGCCATATCACATGTCACGTGACTTGATCAATCATGGATTTAAAAAAAAGTTTTTTATTTTTTTTTATTTTCTTACCCTTCGTTTGATGGATCAAAGGTAAGGTAACACCGTAAAAATAATTTTGAGAGGCGTACCAATGCCTCTGAAATTAACTAAAGACAGTTACACTTACATGCGTATTTGGAATCTTATAAAATTTTAATCAGCCAATATAATAAAGGGAAATTTTTAGGACCGACCTTGTCATTTTACCTTTTTCCACAAGTGTGTGCGCCATTTGGCTTTAAGGTTACTTCATAGGAATGTTGGCAATGTGAAATTTAAAAAAATCGACAATTTGGTAGCATGCCCAAGATCTCTTGATCCATAATGTAGAAAATTGCGATGAAAAATGATCTCCATTGTGCGATTCAATGCATCCACCATCTAACTTGTTCGATTTGAAAGCCACAATGTAAAAATCACAGATGTCAAAGATCAAAATGACACTTGCTCTCTATCATTTGATTCAACACAGTCAACTATCAAATTTGACGATAGGCCCAACTAATGAATCGTTACCTATAAGTTTGCGTATTTGCAAAAGCAACCCTATAGTTTCAAACTTTGTATAATAGGCCAGCTCCAAGCCAAGCCGGTTCCACGTTTATATATATATATATATATATATATATATATATATATATATATATATATATATATATATATATATTCTTATTGCCCTTTTGATCATTTTTTTTTGTATTGCGATTTCCAGATTCAACTACAGTTGGTAGCCCAGTGAACTACAGCCAACTAGGTAAGATATCGACTACAATTTTTTTCTTAAGATATTGACTACATTTTTTTTTTTAAAGATACAGTTGGTAGACCAGTTTCGATTCTTAAGATATCAACCGCTATCTTATGATAGCGGTAGCAACCGACATCTCATGGTATCGGCCGATATCATAAAGTAGCGGCTGACATCTTAAGATAGCAATCGATAACTTATGATATCGGTCATTATCATAAGGTAGCGGCTAATAACTTATGGTATCGGTCGCTATCATAAGGTAGCGGCCGATATCTTATGTTAGCAGACGATATCATAAGATAGCGGCCACTATTTTAAGATGTCGGCCGCTAGCTTATGATAGCGGCCGATACCATAAGATAGAGGGATACCGACATTTATACTGTAAGTCAAGTATGACCTTTTTAATTAATCAATTTTTATTTTTTAAATATTATAGGCTGAAATAGATGTATCCCTTCTTTGCCATTTTAATTTCGTCCGTGTTGGTGATAATACTTACAACGGAGGACATCGGGGGATTATTACTATCACGGAGAACATATTATTTGATCAGTTTATGCAGAAAATATACAAGGTCAGTAGGACTAAATCGGAAGAACATTCTATTACACTAACAGTTTCATTACGCATAGGAAATGAGCTGGTGTTTGCCAAATTGTCGGACGTCGATGATCTTACAAACCTATTCAGAGCATATCGTATATGTGATAGTGTGATAAATATTTATATCGAAAAATAATTAGTCACTCCCGTAACAGAAATTTTATCGTCTTTAGAAGCATTTCAATTGTTCCAGGAAACAAATGAAGATCATAAAAAATGTGAGAAAGACGTCAGATTAGTAGACGATGATGGTGTGAAAACAGAACATTCGATTAAAAATCAAGAAATTCGGTTTGAAGAGGAGAACATCGCTCAACATCGCTCCAGCGATGATAGTCGACGATAATAGAAATATAAATATAGGATTTCACCCCTACCGTAGGCCTATGGAATAACCTCTTCAGACATTCGAATGAGAGAAAGAGATGAAGATCAAGGATATTGTCCTCAAATGAATCCAATGCATGATACATCTAAACTCAACTTCGAATCGAAAAATAATACATTTGACTGAAATCAGTGAGAAATATTTTTAGGAGGCCTTAATCTATATCAATGGCCTTCTGAACCAATAGCTTCGGAGCTAACGATAATCGAGCCTTCAATAGAATAGCCTCTCGCACCTCGAACATTCTCACCTCGGCCAACTTCAACCCAAACAAATAATTTTTAAATTAAACCAATAAAAATCAGTCATATTTGAGTTACGGTGAGGTGTATTGAAGTAGGATGTGTTTGGCGAATACATGCATCAAAATTGGTGGGTGTGGCCGGATACGTTTGCCGTGAAAACTTTCCGCCTGGAACATACGTGTGGAAGGCCAGCTTCGAAAGCGGACATCGCCAATATACGATATTGTTGATAACTTCATTCGTGAGGGATAAATTATTAAAGGGCTTTGACGAGACTCCTACTTCAATAATTTTTTATATTGAAAAAAATACGGTATAACAGTAGATTACTGAAAAGCATGGAGAGGAAAAAAAATGACGTTGAATGACATCCTAATGTAGCTGGAATGAGTAATTTAAGATGTTACAGTCATGTCGCCAAGTTATAGCAGATCGATCCAGACGTACAGTCCGAATTGTGTCGTGAGTCTGATAATGCATTTCAGAGATTCTTTGTAGCATTTAGATCTTACATTAGAAGCTTTCGTAATACTTTACGAAGAATAATTGCGGTAGATGGAATGCATTTACAGGGACGATACAAAAGAGTGTTGTTAATAGTTACGAGGATAGACGGGAATAGACATTTATTCCCTATAGCGTTCGGCGTTGTATCCAAAGAAAATGAAGATCATTGGACATGATTCCTTGATCTATTAGGGAGACTTATAATTTGAGACTTTAAAGAGCAGTTTGTATTGATATCAGACCGGCAGAAAGGTTTGATGGAAGCTATGAAAAAAGTTTTCCCTAACTCCTTTCACAGCTACTGATGCGACACCTAACTTTAAATATTTTTGATACATATAAGGATAAAATCTTTAGACCGCTTTTCTAGGTTGTTACTCGTGCATTATCGAAAATAAAATTTAAAAGAATTTTACGAAAAATAGAAGATGATGCCCCTCCGGAATTTACAACATGGATTAAAGAAATTGGTGACCATTTCTGAGCATGCGCTTATTTTCCAGGGAGGTGTTATGATATATTGACAATTAATATAGCTGAAAGCATTAATAATATATTGAAAATAGCCAGAGAGGAACCTGTCATGACCCGAGATCTCACAACCTCTTGATTGTAAAATCTTAGGTCGTACCTTCGTATCGTGAACCATAGAAACATAATAAGGCGATAAAAGCACCTTAAATAGCGGAAGATAAAATTTCTTTGAAACATTAATTAATTAAAATAAAACTCATGGTAATGTTCTTATTCCAATAACAAATCTAATATGATTAAAGTTTAAATAGTTTTGAAAAAATACTAATCGATCAATGTCTCATTTATTTAAAACCACTAATAGTAACTAGAAAGGAAAATAGATAATTAGGTCACGAAGCCATCAACGCCATTCAGTCCAGTTCCTGAGCACCATGTGCCGTCTCATCGCCATAGACCCATATGTTGTTATCGGCGACACCTGTCTCATCTGGTCACCCACATCAATAAGGACTGTAAGTTTATACTTGTATGGACCAGACATACAATCCATCAAAGCATAAAATATCAATCATAGCTATATGAATATTTTGGTATATTTCATGTGTGTGTGCATATGACATATATAATCTCAATAAGCTGAAATGAAGTAAACATAAACATATATATCAATGTTATATGAATGCATCATTTCTTTTAATTTCATCTTTCTTGTCATTTAATGCAGGTTAGACTCCGTCCCGCTCAAGACGTTGGGTCATAATCATGCTTATCCCTTGTTTAGTTAGACTCCATCATGCTCAAGACGTTGAGTCTAATGAATCATATCATTTATTATATATCAAACTCCGTCCCGCTCAAGACGTTGGACTTAATCATGTTTATCATTCTCTTGTTTAGTTAGACTCAATCTTACACAAGATGTTGGGTCTAATACCTTCTTAGACTCTATCATATACAAGATGTTGGATCTAATGCTCCTTAATCGTGTTTAGTTAGACTCCATCAAGCACAAGATATTGGGTCTAATACCTTCGTAGACTCCATCATGTACAAGATGTTGGGTCTAATGCTCGTTGATCATGGCTTGACATTTCATCATATTTTACGTGTCTTGATTGTGCATTATATAGATCATCATGAAATATGTAAAGTGTATGAGAGTGATATCATAATACATAAGCATTTAAGTGTATTTAATCATGGTACATAAATATTGAAGTGTACACAATCATGGTGCATAAATATTACAGTGCATATTATACGATCATAGTGTATAAACATTAACATTTAATGACATTGTTATGAGAAGAACTTGAATATAGAACTTAATTATTCACACTCCATCTATTGAATTCATGTTCAAGTTCAATCTCATGATTTTAGCTCAATGTATTGATTTCTCAATTCATTGAACTCTATTCATGCTCAATGGATTGATTTCTCAATCCATTGACATAAATTCATGCTCATGCTCAATCTATTGAGTTTTGTCTGTTATCATTTAATGTTTATCCTCAATCGATTGACATCCAATCGTCAATCGATTGATATAATTCTGTATATTTTTCTAAAATAATATAATTTAATCCTCAATCGATTGACATCCAATCGTCAATCGATTGACATAATTCTGTATATTTTTCTAAAACAATATCATTTAATAGTATCTACTTTAATGTCCATCCTTAATCGATTGACATCTAATTATCAATCGATTGACATAATTCTGTATATTTTTCTAAAATAATATCATTTAATCCTCAATCGATTGACATCCAATCATCAATCGATTGACATGATTCTGTGCATTTTTTCAAAATAATATCATTTAATAGTATTTGCTTTAATGTCCATCCTCAATCGATTGATATCCAATTATCAATCGATTAACATAATTATGTATATTTTTCCAAAATAATATCATTTAATCCTCAATCAATTGACATCCAATCGTCAATCGATTGATATAATTTTGTACATTTTTTCAAAATAATATCATTTAATCCTCAATCGATTGACATAATTTTGTTCCCAGTCTCAATCTATTGATTTCTCAATCTCATTCGATTGACTTAAATCCATGAGCACACATCAAAATACATAAAATCACATGGTGGGATTTCAACTGTAATAGCCCGAAAAATTACACTAAACTATGACCTCGGGATCCGTGCCCGATTGGTCACAAGTTTGACCAATCAGGAGATCAAGAGTTAGCATAGAATGTGATGAACAGACAAGATGTGATAGTTTGAGTGATTATGTGGTGTGTGATGTAAATGAGAAGTCGCATATACCTACCGCGGTATATGTGCTCAACACACAGGTGAGAAAAGGGATAAAAGGGTTTAATAACCCTAGAGGTGTATTTGGTTGTTGAAGGAGAGTAAAGAAGAGAGAGAGAGAGAGAAAAAAGTAAGAGAGGAGTTATTGCAACTAATTGGAGGGGGGATTCAAGAGATAAAAGCCGGATTCAACGCGATTTGGATCTGTTAGAGCCAAAGCTGGAAACCCTAGCCTTCCAACCATTTGATTTGAAATCAACTTGAGATCTATTCAAGGTAAAATTTTTGTAAATAAAATGCATAGATTATAGGGGTTAAGTTATGGTTAAATGTGGGTTAAACTCATAGGAAAATGGCTTAGAAAAATAGAGGAAAAAGTATGGAAAAAAAAGATTGGGAAGAACAGCTCGAAAGGGGCTGAATCTGACAATTTCGATTAATCGAAATTGGGTTTCGATTAATCGAAATTGGCCAGGAAGTTGAAAGGTCAGAGGACCCCGATTTCAATTAATCGAATTTGATTTCGATTAATCGACTTTGGATTTCGATTAATCGATTTGAGGATCGATTAATCGACTGAGAACCTCCAGTGGACCCCAGGGGTTGGAGGAAATGGCTTGAAGAAAAATCGACTAATCGAAATGGGATTTCGATTAATCGATTTTAGTTTTCGATTAATCGATTTGGGATCGATTAATCAACTTGTGAAACTCGACTGTTTGAACTGAGGGTCGACTTTGCGAAAAGAAGAATTTCGATTAATCGAAATTAGATTCAATTAATCGAATGAAAACTCGACTGTTCGAACTGAGGGTCGACTTTGCGAAAAGAAGAATTTCGATTAATCGAAATTTCGATTAATCGAATGAAAACTCAATTCGCTCAATCGAGGATCGACTTTGCGAAAAGGAGAATTTTGATTAATCGAAATTACTTCGATTAATCGATATTGACCTTCGATTAATCGATTTTGGAAATCGATTAATCGAATCAGGTTCGATTAATCGATTTTGGAATTCGATTAATCGACTGAGATAAATTATGTTGACTTTTGGGTTTGACTTTAAGATTTTTGGAAGGTCTTATACCTTCTTTATTGCATCCTTTGTGATGTGTTTCACCTGTTATGTGGTACCATAGGTGGTACGTGTGGACTCGTGCACAAGGAGCCACGTGGGACCTTGACGCATTGATCAAATGAAGACTTGAGGTAGGGAACACCTTGAACATGTACCTTATTTTACAAGAGCATGTATGTAGTGATATAGAATTCAATTCAAATGTTTATTTCTTAAGAATTTGTGAAAAGTGTGTGTGTGTGACATCCATAAGAGTAATCATAATGAGCCATCCCCAGGGGATGAAGAAGTAAAGAGATAAGAGCATCAGGTGTGATGTAGTAAATGGATACATCCTGTGATGTATCCAAGGATTGAATCATGTTTGATAGGGCCTAAATCGATATAAGATAGCACATTTACACGGTGAATAACTATATGTAAGGCATCGATATTTTGTTATTTGAGGTTTGATAGGGTACCCACCGAGCGTGGCGGGATATCCACGATCGACACGGCGGGATATCCGTGACCGTACTGGTAGTAAACCGTAGGCCGGTCGGAAGCTTATTCAGTACATAGTAAGCACACCCGTGGGGTGTTGATTGAGACAAGTGAAACCCGCCACCAATCCCCGGGGAAAGGGGCTTGGTACTATTTGTATTCTGTGGAATACGGTTAAAACTCTATATAGATGACGATGATGGGTATCTCATCGGCTCGATGCTATATTGCTCGGGATTACTTAAGTTGAAAGTTTAAGTTTTGCTTTAGGCCTTTTCAAAATCATTCATGAGTAAATGAAAATATAAGTAATCAACAAGAAACGAAATGCTTTTAATCGCTTTCATTAACAACTGCATAGATACTTCATGCATGGCATATCATGGAATATATGTGAGTTATAATTTATATGTTCAACCGTGTTTGTTCCCTATTGAGCTAGGATGTAGCTCACCCTATAGACTATACGTCGCAGGTCCACTACTAGCAGCTGCCGAGGCTTCAGGAGACGCTGATCCCATGAGTCGGACTCATGCCGGTGACGAGTTGGAGCCACCTCCAGAGGACTTCTTCTAGAGGACTCCGTTGTGCCACTTTGAGGGATTTTGGAGAGAGTTTTTGTACGGCTTGGTATGTCAAGCCTTGATTCTGTTTAAACCATGTATATATATATAGATGAGATTATTCTTTTGGGGCGAACCATCCGTGATGATGGCTATCATCAATGGTTCGGATTGGTTCTCCATTCATGTAGAGGCATGAGAGTAGAACTGTCTTTTGGAGAGTTAATTAATATAGATTCAAATTCCGCAATTTTGTTTATTATTTTATTGCAATGCTTGATATACCAAAGGTTGTTAGTGCTTAGCTGGGACGCAGTCAAGATGATCGTCTTGATGGCACGGGTTTTAAGTGCCAAATTGTGTCACATCAACCGTCTTTTTTTTAATTAAAATTATCAATATTAAGGATCACCAATCATAACATGTATTCATTTAATCATTCATTCATTATTTATAAAATAAACTCACTAATTTACATAAAAATCTATTTAAAAATTAATATTTTAAGTTCAATGAAAAGCATGAATTCTCCATACCTAGATCGATTGTGTCACCATGGTTAGATCGAGATCCCAACAATGATGATGATTTTAGAAGGAGGCGAAGGCCGCTTGAGAATATACTCCAACATCTCACCGATCTTTCAAAAGAAAGATTTTAGAAAGGTAGATCTAGAATTTCTTCTCTAAGGTCTCTAAGGTTTCTGATGACTCTATTCTTAAGAAGAACTCTGAATGAGTTTATAATTTAGGGTTCTCCGTAAGACACTTATTTATAATATTTTGGAGACTATCCGGTGTTAAGCTGACACACCAAGGAAGAGTGTATAAGTTTTTATCTTAAGGTCAAAAATAGAGGTTTAGAACACACATAATAAGGTTTGATCCCTAAACCTCTTATCTAGAACTTAAAGCCTTTAACCAGTAGGCTACCACATAACTTGTGTCCATAAATAATGAAAATAAATATAAAATCTTAGAAATCTAAAATATATATTTTTAGTTAAAAACTTTTAAAAAGTCACGATATGCGGGGAATACGATATTAAACACATACACATATTTTAGGTGTATCAAAATCATAAAATTTAGATCATAATATTCTTCCCTACTTATAAAAATTTCGTCATCGAAATTGAGTCATACCTCACTAGAAGAGATGGGGGTAGTCCCTCCTGATAACATCCTCGCGCTCCCAAGTGGCTTCCTCGCGAGAGTGGTGCTGCCAAATCACAAGGACCAGTGGTATAACTTTATTCCTCAGGATTTATTCTTTTCGGTTAATAATCTGAATAGGCAGCTCCACAACAGACATATCCTTATGAACCTCCAAGGGTTCCGAGTCAATAACGTAAGTAGGGTCTGCCACATATTTCTTTAACATAGATATGTGAAAAACGTTGTGCACATTGGCAAACTTTGGTGGTAGCTTGACTCGATATGCTGTTTCTCCGATTCTCTTCAAGACTTCGAACGGTTCCACGAATCTCAAACAAAGTTTTCCTTTTAGTACGAATCTCATTACTCCTTTCATAGGAGAGATTTTCACGAAGACTTTATCCCCTTCAATCAGATCCCAATTCCTACACTTCAAATAAGCATAACTCTTCTACCTGCTCTACGCGGTCCGCATTCGTTCTCGGATTAACTGAACTTGTTTGGACGTGTCTTCAACAATTTGAGGTCCTAGCAAACTTCTCACACCGACCTCATCCCAACACAATGGAGTTTTTCAACTTCTCCCATACAAGGCTTCATACGGGGCCATCTGTATAGTGGACTGGTAACTGTTGTTATAAGCGAACTCCGCGAGGGATAGATGTTCGTCCCAATTACCTCCAAAGTCTAGTACACAAGCGTGAAGCATGTCCTCTAATACTTGATTCAGTTTTTCGGTTTGCCCATCAGTCTAGGGATGAAAAGCGGAGCTAAATTTTAACTTAGACCCCATCCCATCTTAAATTTTTTTTCAAACTCTCGACGTGAAACGAGGGTCTCTATCAGATACAATATCAGCAGGTACCCCATGCAATCTGACAATCTCATGAATGCAAATATTTGTCAACTGGGAAGCTGAATAAGTCATGTGGTATGGAATAAAATGCGCCGATTTAGTTAATCTATCGACCACAATGCAAATAGCAACGTTCCTCTTCAGAGTTCTCGGCAACCCGGTGATGAAATCCATACCAATACTCTCCCATTTCCAACTCGGAATCGGTAGTGGCTGAAGTAACCCAGGTGGTTTCTGGTGTTCAGCTTTGACTTGTTGGCATGTGAGATACCTTGCCACGTAGTCAGCGATCTCTCTCTTTATATCATTCCACCAATAATTTTTCTTCAATCCTTTATACATCTTATTGTTCTCAGGGTGAATAGATAATTTAGACTTATGGGCTTCATCCAAGATCTCCCGTTTCAATTATATATTATCAGGAGCACAGTAGCGTCCCTGGAACAGTATCATCCCATCATCCCTGACAGTAATTTTTGACTTCTCACTATCTTTCAGTTTCAAAAGGGTAGTATCTTCAAGTTGTAGGTTCCTGATTCGATCAAGTAATGAAGATGTGATAACAATGTGCGAAAGCAATGCCCTTGGTCGAATCACCTGTTCTAGAACAAATCTGCTGAGGGCATCAACAACAACATTAGCCTTTCCCAGATGATACTTAATCTCGTAATCATAATCGATCAGGAATTCCAACCATCTTCTTTGTCTCATATTCAAGTCTTTCTGAGTAAAAATATATTTAAGACTTTGATGATCCGTGGAGATGATGTATTTCTCTTCATATAGATAATGTCTCCAGATCTCTAGCGCGAATATGATAGCAGCCAGTTTTAGATCGTGCGCAGGGTAATTCTTTTCATGTTCCTTTAACTGCCTGGATCCGTAAGCTACAACTCTCTTATTCTACATCAGGACACCACCTAGTCCTTTATATGATACATCGGTATTAACGGTGAAACCACCACTGCCAGAAGGTATCACTAGAATGGGAGCAGTAGTCAACCTTTTCTTCAACTCGAGAAAGCCCTTCTCGCACTCATCAGTCCAATTGAATTTCACATTCTTCTTGGTCAGCCTGGTAAGAGGTCCTGAGATCTTTGAGAAACCTTCCACGAACCTTCTATAGTAATCTGCTAAGCCAAGGAAACTTCATACTTCAGTAACACTTTTGGGACTCACCCAATTTACAATGGCTTCAATCTTAGCAGGATCAACAGTAATCCCTGCCTCAGAAATTCTGTGGCCTAGAAATGCCACTTTACGCATCCAGAATTCGCATTTACTCATCTTAGCATACAACTGGTGGTCCAATAAGATTTGTAAGACAATCTTTAAGTGTTCGGCATGCTCTTCTTCAGACTTGGAGTAGACCAGGATGTCATCGACGAAAACCACCACAAGCTGATCCAAGTAGGGATTGAAAATACGGTTCATCAAGTCCATAAAGATTGCAGGGGCATTAGTCAATCCGAAAGGCATTACTAAAAATTCAAACTGCCCATATCTCGTATTGAATGCCATTTTAGCTACTTTTGACTCTCTCACCCTCAACTGGTGATATCCAGATCTTAGGTCGATCTTAGAGAAATATCGTGCACCTTGTAGTTGATCAAATAGAACATCGATCCGTGGCAATGGATACTTATTCTTAATCGTGGCTTGGTTCAACTGTCGGTAATCAATGCACAGCCTCTGAGAACTGTCCTTATTCTTCACAAATAAAAAAGGAGCACCCCATGGTGACTGGCTCCTTTTAATAAAGCCCTTATCTTGTAGTTCATGTAGCTATTTTTTCAATTCTGATAGTTTTGTAGACGTCATTTTGTAAGGAGTTGTGGCTATCGGTGCAGTGCCAGGTACGAGCTTAATCTGAAATTCGACTTCCCTACTCGGCGACAAACCCGTCACCTCATCAGGAAAAACTCTTATAAATTCATTTACAATAGGAATCAATGATATATCTCCCTGTTTTTCCTCGGCTTTCAATAAAACAAAGAGTTTCGGAATGGCACCCTTCCGTGTGCCCTTGAATTTAAACGTCGGTCCATCCAAAGGGATAAAAATCATGATCTTGGTGAAACAATCAAGGGTAGCATGAGATTCAGCGAGCCAATCCATCCCTAGGATAACATCAAAATCTTCGAAGTCTAATTCAATTAGATCAACAACCAATGCATGGGTTCCAATTTGGACAGAACATCGAGGATAGACTCTGTCAGCAAACACACTTTTCCCCAAAGGAGTTGTTACGGTCAAAGGAATGCTCATAGAAGATGAGTCTTTATCAAGACACTTAGAGAAGTTCAAGGAGACGAATGAATGAGAAGCACCAGAATCTAAAAGTACATGAGCGAACAGACCATCGATCAATATTGAACCTGTGCATCCAAGACACGCCACGATTTAAATTATTCAACATAAGGGTATCATTCCATTTTAAAGTTTAATGTCTACCAGATAATCATTAGTTCTTAACAAATTCATTTTATTCATTTTTTGAAAACATTTTCGAAAAGCTGCTCATTTTACGCAAATTAATATTTATGATATTACTACATAAACAGGTATGAAAGAATTTAATCATAAATTTTAAATAAACAAACATACCCTAGATGGCATTGTCTGAAGCTCTAGCGTCAGCATCAGATAGGGTATACACGCAGTCATTAGCCGTAATCGTCGCAGGAGGCGTAGCCCTCGATCCAAATGACTTCTTAGGCACCTTGTACTCAACTGCTCTATGCCCAAGTTGTCCATAATTGAAACAAGCACCCGTTTCTGTAAGGCAGGTGCTGTAATGATTCTTATCACAAGTGGTATAGGTCAAAGTAGTCTTTGCAGTCGACGTCATTATAGAATTAGTCTTGCTCTGCTGCATGAAGGCTGGTCTTGAGTAAGGAGTGCCCCTACTCTCCGATCTCAAGTTAGATTTAGAAAAACACACGATCTCGGCGACCATATTAAAAGTTTTTAGCCGAGCTTTGACCCACATTACCAGTCGGCGAAGGCGCCTTCAGTTCTCTCTCGATGGTGTAGCATCTATCAATCAGGTCCTTGTATGAGTCGCACCGGTGCCCAACCACCAAGGTCCTGATCTGGGGCCTCAAACCCTTCTCAAACCTCCTGAGTCGAAAGTTCTCGTCAGAAACCAGGGTCGATGCAAACTGGCTTAGTTCCGTAAAAAGCTTGACATAAGCGTCAACAGTCATCTCTCCCTGTTGCAGGTTCAGGAGTTCCTCAATCTTCGCTTCTTGGACGCTCTGGGGGTAGTACTTATCATAAAATACTTTTACGAATTCGTCCCAGTCCCATACATAACTAGGCTCTTCAACACGAGTCGCTTCTTTCAATTGTCTCCACTAGTTCTCAGCATCCCCCTCCAATTTGTAGGTTATCAATCTCACTTTAGTTGTTTAATTACACTCCATCAGATCAAAGATCTTTTCCATCTGCTGCACCAATTTCATAGCCTCAACGGTATCTCCCGTCCCATTGAAGTATCGTGGTCGGTTCTTCCTGAATTTGTCTAATTTCGACCTAGGAGCAGGAGTAGATTGAGCATTTAGAGTTTTTGTTGCATTGATGGCATTCATAATTGCCTCGGTCAACGCATCAATATGTTTGTTCATCATCTACAATCGATCAATCTCACATTAAACTCCAGTTACATATATTCCCGATGTAAGAATCAACCTTAGGCTCTGATACCACCTGTCGTGACCTGAGATCTCACAACCTCTTGATTATAAAATCTTAGGTCGTACCTTCGTATCGTGAACCATAGAAACATAATAAGGCGATAAAAGCACCTTAAATAACGGAAGATAAATTTTTTTAAAAACATTAATTAATCAAAATAAAACCCATGATAATGTTCATATTCCAAAAACAAGTCCAACATGATTAAAGCTTAAACAGTTTTGATAAAATACTAATTGATCAATTTCTAATTTATTTAAAATCACTAATAATAACTAGAAAGGAAAATAGATAATTAGGCCACAAAGCCATTAACGCCATTCAGTTCAATTTCTAAGCACCACATGCCGTCTCATTGCCATAGACCCATACGTTGTCATCGGCGACACATGTCTCATCTGGTCACTCACATCAATAAGTTTATACTTGTATGGACCAGACATGTAATCCATCGAAGTATAAAATATCAATCATAGCCATATGAATATTTCGGTATATTTCATGTGTGTGTGCATGTGACATGTATAATCTCAATAAGCTGAAATGAAGTAAACATAAACATATATATCAATATTACATAAATGCATCATTTCTTTTAATTTCATCTTTCTTGTCATTTAATGAACGTTAGACTCCGTCTCGCTCAAGACGTTGGGTCGTAATCATGCTTATTTCTTATTTAGTTAGACTCCGTCATGCTCAAGACGTTGGGTCTAATGAATTATATCATTTATTACATTTCAAACTCCGTCCCGCTCAAGACATTGGGCTTAATCATGGTCATCATATTCTTGTTTAGTTAGACTCCATCTTACACAAGATGTTGGGTCTAATACCTTCTTAGACTCCATCATGTACAAGATGTTGGGTGTAATGCTCCTTAATCGTATTTAGTTAGACTCCATCAAGCACAAGATGTTTGGTCTAATACCTTCTTAGATTCCATCATGTACAAGATGTTAGGTCTAATGCTCGTTGATCATGACTTGATATTTCATCATATTTTATGTGTCTTGATTGTGTATTATATATATCATCATGGAACATGTAAAGTGTATAAGAGTAATATTATATACATAAGTATTTAAGTGTATTTAATCATGATACATAAATATTAAAGTATACATAATCATGGTACATAAATATTACAGTGTATATCATACGATTATAATGCATAAACATTGACGTTTAATGACACTGTTATGAGAAAAACTTTAATATAGAACTTAACTATTCACACTAAATCTATTGAATTCATGTTCAGGCTCAATTTATTGATTTTAGCTCAATCAATTGATTTCTCAATCCATTGAACTCTATTCATGCTCAATGGATTGATTTCTCAATCCATTGACATAAATCCATGCTCATACTCAATCTATTGAGTTTTGTCTGCTACCATTTAATATTCATCCTCAATCGATTGACATCCAATCGTCAATCGATTGATATAATTCTGTGTATTTTTTCAAAACAGTATCATTTAATCATCAATCGATTGACATCAAATCGTTAATCGATTGATATAATTCTATATATTTTTCTAAAATAATATCATTTAATAGTATCTACTTTAATGTCTATCCTCAATCATTTGACATCCAATTATCAATCGATTGACATAATTTTATATAATTTTTTAAAATAATATCATTTAATCCTCAATCGATTGACATCTAATCGTCAATGGATTAACATGATTTTGTACATTTTTCTAAAATAATATCATTTAATAGTATATGCTTTAATGTCAATCCTTAATCGATTAACATCCAATTATCAATCGATTAACATAATTTTGTGTATTTTTTAAAAATAATATCATTTAATTCTCAATCGATTGACATCCAATCGTTAATCGATTGACATAATTCTGTGTATTTTTTAAAAATAATATCATTTAATCCTCAATCAATTGATATCCAATCGTCAATCGATTGACATAATTCTGTGCCCAGTCTCAATCTATTGAGTCCGGCTCAATCTATTGATTTCTCAATAAATTGAATTTTCAATCTCAATCGATTGACTCAAATTCGTGAGCACACATCAAAATACATAAAATCACATGGTGGGATTTCAACCGTCTTCTTCTTAATTAAAATTATCTACATTAAGGATCACCAATCATAGCATGCATTCATTTAATTATTCATTTATTATTTATGAAATAAATTCACTAATTTATATAAAAATCTATTTAAAAATTAATATTTTAAGTTTAATGGAAAGCATGATTTCTCCATACCTAGATCGATTATATCATCACGGTTAGATAAAGATCCCAACAATAATGATGATTTTAGAAGGAGGCGAAGGCCGCTTGAGAATATACGCCAACGTCTCACCGATCTTTCAAAAGAAATATTCTAGAAAGGTAGATCTAAAATTTGTTCTCTAAGGGCTCTAGAGATTCTGACGGCTCTATTCTTAAGAAGAACTGTGAATGAGATTATAATTTAGGGTTCTTTGTAAGATACTTATTTATAACATTTTGGGGATTATCCAGTGTTAAGCTAACACACCAAGGAAGAGTGTATATGCTTTTATCTCAAAGTCAAAAATAGAGGTTTAGAACATATAACAAGATTTGATCCCTAAACCTCTTATCTAGAACTTAAAGCCTTTAACCAGTAGGCTACCATATAACTTGTGTCTATAAATGATGGAAATAAATATAAAAGCTTGGAAAATCAAAACATGTATATTTAGTTAAAAACTTTTAAAAAGTCACGACATGCGGAAAATACGATATATATTCACATACACATATTTTAGGTGTATTAAAGTCATAAAATTCATATCATAATAGAACCGATCGTGACCATGCTAGAAACTATTCGCACAAAGGTAGTCAAATTTTATCTAGATCATCAGGAAAAAGGAAATAAAATGACACATGTGTTAACACCGATGGCCCAAGAGTACATAACACGAAATTCAGGATGGGCCCATCAAAAAAATGTTATACCATATGATCGCGATATATTTCAAGTTAAACGTGGTGATTATACTCATAGTGTCGATCTAGATAAATGAATATGTACATGCAGACGTTGGGCTATTCTTGAATTACCATGTTCACATGCAATTGTCGCATTGTCGTGCCGAAATGGAGAAAGAGAGATCCCTTAAGTTTGTGAGCACTGGCTTACCAGTAACTTATTTAGAAAAACTTATAAAGAACACTTTATCCCGACCGTTGATAAGCGCTAATGGACTGCGCTAAGAGACAACATTGAAGTTTTACCTCCGCACAAGATACGTCAAGCCGATCGTCCGAAAAAAAATGAGAATAAGATCTAAAAGTGAAGTTCGACCACTATGATGTAAAAATTATAACGAATACGGTTATAATCGACGCTCATGTAAATTTATTTGAATTTGAAATAAACTTACATTATTTATAAATTATTACATCTTATATAGGGGCTATCCACCTCTTAAGATAGCAACCCCGATCTTATTTATTTATTTATAAACTATATAATAAGATAGTGCCCTAAACCTAAATCACATTATACAGTTATTTCATCTATTTGGTGCCAGAATTTATTTGGTGCTAGAATTTATTTCATCTAATCCTCATTTTTCTATTACGGGCTTGGGAGAAAGAACTACACAAAATTACTTGTTTCTGTCTAAAAAAGGGTACCATTTTATACACTTAGTGAGAATGTAATCTCACCTCATTTGAAACTGCTTTGGATCAGATGATAGAGGCCATTTTTTATCCCAATCTTTAACCTAATAGATCTTGAGATCATGGCCCTAATACACCACTAACTTAAGTTAGTGCCCGCTTATTCACCGCTAACTTAAGCTAGCGCACGCTAACTTCGGCTAGCGCCCGCTAACTTAAATTAACGGTGAGATAGAGGGCGCTACAGTCAATTAGCGGGCGCTAGCTTAAGTTAGCAGAACTGCTTTGGATCAGATTATGGAGACCATTTTTCATCCCAATCTTTAACCTAATAGATCTTAGCCCTAATCAACCGTTGCCTTTTTATAAAGTTAAAAAAAAAAATTAAACAATTACAAAAAATTTAAAGAAATAAAAATTATACAAATTAATTTTTTATAATGTTACCTATAAAATATTTACAAAAATATATAAAGAGAAAAAACTAAAATGTTTAACTCCTCCTGAACGTGGACAATGAATGTCCGATTTCGGCTCTAAATTGTTGCATGTGCTTCTCTTCGAAATCAATAGAGCGCCTTTGGGAGAAGTATTCTATATACTTCAATACATAAATACCGTAGTCCCAACCGTTTCTTTGGAGTGGGAGATCGACACTGTTAAAGACCGTTAGCTTTCACGGTTGATCGAAAGAAGACTTCAAATCGACAGTGTAAAGAAGACGCGAAAGGTGATGCAATAGACATCCTTTGTATGTTTCAAACTTCCTTGAGCACTCTCGGTCTGACGAGTCTATCAACTTAATTTCGTGATCAACTAATAAAATTATAGCCAACGCCCAGTGACTATATTTTTGACTATGCATCGAAAAAAAAATCTGTACGGAAACAGAATCGAAATCTTAAATAATTAAAAATTTAAAAAACTGTTAACATTAAATAAAGCAAAGTGCAGTATTAAAAAACGTACCGTTTTACAGTCGACCGCGTGAATTTCACGTTTATGATTGGTAAGTAGGGGTTCAAGCGGCTTTAAATTGTGACAAACTTGCCACTCGTCACAGTAGGCCTGTAACTTATCGAAGTCGTTGAGTGCTGCCAGACCTTCATTATTGATAAAATTTTCAAATTTTGTCTGATCTGCTATAAACAAGGTTTGAAAGACGATAATGCAATAAGTAAATAAATAAATTAAAAGGAGTATATTGAGAGTCATGAATGGAAAGACAGATAAATGAAATAAACGAAACAATAATTAGTTGAAACCTTACCAGGGCGGACGCAGAAGCAAACCAACTTTTTTCGACATTTTTCAGAAATATTGAATCGTTTGTAATTTCAATGACTTTCAACTACGCGTCGATAACTTCTTTGTCGAGCCACGAGTGTCCTTGAAGGACCTTTAAAATAACAACTGTGATGTCAACACCATTGATATTATTGACGATCACAGTGTCTTCATCCGCCGGCCAGTTCTAAAAACTGAGCATATATTTATGCTCCATAGATTGTGGCTCATCCTCCTCCTCTCCAACCACTCTTGGTCTTTTCACAACGACTTTAGTTGTCGGAGTCTTTCTCCTCTTCTTAGCATGCAAGTCATATTCCTTGGCTTTACTCTTTGAAGTTGATAGTTTCACTAAAATTGATTTTAGTGATGCCAGCTGTGACTCACGAGATGGTTGGGTAAGCGGAGCACTCTCATCACCCAAGGGTTGTTCAGCAAGAGGTTGAGGTGCATTGATTTCAAGGGAAGTTTGTAGGGTAGTGGGTTGAGGAGCAGTGGGTTGAGGGGCAGGGGGCAGTAGGTTGAGGAGCAATAGGTTTACGGCCAGTAGGTTTAAGGGCAGAAGTTTTTGGAGCAGAGGATTGAAGAGTAGGTTGAGGAGCAGTGGGTTGAGGAGCAGTAGGTTTACGACTAGTAGGTTTAGGGGCAGAAGTTTGGGGGGCAGAGGATTGAACAGTAGGTTGAGGAGCAATGGGTTTAGGGGAAAAAGTTAGGAGGGTAGTGTGTTGAGGAGTAGGTTGAGGAGTAGTGGTTTAGGAGTAGGTTGAGGAGCAGTGGGTTTAGGGGATGAAGTTTTGGTGATAGTTAGTTGAGTGACA
This sequence comes from Chloranthus sessilifolius, assembly GCA_021018995.1. Taxonomy (NCBI): domain Eukaryota; kingdom Viridiplantae; phylum Streptophyta; class Magnoliopsida; order Chloranthales; family Chloranthaceae; genus Chloranthus; species Chloranthus sessilifolius. The sequence goes on from CM037592.1 coordinate 122,337,787, forward strand.
GTGGGTTGAGGAGCAGAAGTTTGAGGACCTGTTGGATGAGTGGCAATGAGTTGTTTGGGAGTGAAGGATTCAAATAGTACAGAGGAAAGAATATCATCCTACATCATTGTAAAATATATTAAAAACTGTCATTATATTTTACAAAAATAACATAATTTGGGAATCAATCTCATAGATTAGCTACAGCATTATCGGTCGACAATTTACATGATTGACTGATAACTTACATGAGCGGCTGTTAACTTAGGTTATCGACCAACAACCTAAGTTAGCGGCCGCTCATGTAAGTTATCGGCCGATCATGTAAGTTGTCGATTGATAACTTAAGTTGTCAGACAACAATTTATATTATCGGCCTCCAACTTAAGTTAGCGTTAATCTATTAAAAAATTAATTTTCTTAAATTTAAAAAGAATTGGTTTAGTACCTTTGTCAAATGAGATTTGACCGCTTCAAGATCCTTCTGTATTGCTTTATTTTCATCTGTTAAGTTAACAACTCGATCTTGTTGTGACCCTACTTGATCTTGTAATGACCCAACTTGCTCTTGTAGAGTCTTCTTGTCACTCCTTAGCTATTCAAAGGTCATCGCTTGTCCTTCAATCACTGTAAACGTACGTCTAAATTCACTTTTTATCTCTTTAATGGTCATACGGAAAGATGTGCATTCTTTTCTAAGCTCGATCACTTTTTGATTAGATGTGGTTGCCTAGAGAGTTGTTCCCTAGTTGGCTGGGGCTTAATCTCTGGTTGTTTGCCCTTTGATTCTAGATATTGACGTAAAATGACCTCGTACTCGTCGTTATTATTAGTGTCATCATCGTCATCATCGTCATTTAGGTGAGGCTCTTCGGCTCTTTTTTGGGGAAGTGTCTCGTAACTTGGGACATCGTCGTATTCATGTATCTTTTCTTCATCGTTAAGCTCCTCGGATCGTTCATGCTCCCTCTCCATCTCTCTTTGTATAAAAAAGAGTCGAAATAAACGATACTGTAATTCATATTTTACAACTTCAAGTTTTAAAATGACCTTAGACTTAAGAAAATTTTCTCGATAATAATTTGAATACGGCTGAATTTTGGGCCTTCCCATTTCAATAGCCTTGAAAATGAATCTTTCAGCTGAGTAAGAGTGGTGGTGACTCCTGAAAAGTGCTCAAACGCCTAAATCTATAGGGCGATAGTGTATCCGTAGATGTTATAATGCCCATTTTCTGACTTTTTGGCCGCTTCCCTTCTGACGTTCGCTTTCGACATGCACTCTACTAAATTTTTGTAAACTATCAGGCCTCACGGAAACTCGTTAAACTTTTCAATGTTATCTACTAATTCCAAGTACTCGTGGTCCACTTCCTGGTATGTATTCGGAAGTAGGAAAGAGTATAAGAGAAACAACAACGATAGTTTCAAAAATTCATCGTTGGATCGATAGGCACTATCAACTATTTCTTTAATACGAGATCTTTTAGCCGGCTTCCTAATAAAGAATTTGTATCGAATGATTTCTTCCTCTGGCACGGCCACATGCTCAGACTCAGGTGCCGTTAATATGTTTAGGTCTAAAATCAATGATATATCGGACTCTTACAGCAGTATATTGGTGTTCCTTACTTTGAAACATTATCTTTAACTCAAAAGCTTAAAATTGTGTCAATCAAGTCTCCAATGAATCCAAATTTCTCAAAAATCCTAAATAGATGACCGAAAATTGAATCATCTAGTATCTTCTTTCTCTCTTCGTTGCAATGCAAGTAAAATTTTCTAACACTAATTCTAGAACACTTCCTGAAGGCCTTTAGAGAAATAGTCATTTTACAAACACTTGGTGGGAACTGTAAAATATATAACAATAATTAATTAATAAAAAGAGTGTGGATAAAAATATTTTACTGACTTACCGACAACTTAAGTTATCGTCTGCTAACTTATATTATCGGTCGATAACTTAAGTTGTCGTCCGCTAACTTACATTATCGGCCAATAACTTAAGATAGTAGCCGATAATATAAGTTATCGTCCGACTACTTAAGTTAGAGGATGACAACTTAAGTTATCGGCCGATAATGTAAGTTAGCGGATGATAACTTAAGTTGTCGGTAAGTTAGCGATAAGTTAGCAGGTTAGGGAAGATAACAGATGACTATATGTGTTTAAATGTAAAAAAAATTACCTGAAAATTTTCTATGTCTATTTTTTCAGCTTTGTCGCCGATATGCCGCCGCTCTCTCATTTTTTATAGAAAAGTTAAAGTTAAAAGTGAACAGTAAGGAATGAAAAGTAAAGTAAAAAGTTAGCATTTAAATAATGGATTTTAAAAATTAATATCTTTATTGAAAATAACAAGGTTGATGTTGACGTGGAACCAACTTGGCTTAGAGCTAGCCTATTATGCAAATACGTAAACTTATAGGGCCAAAAGTGTAAATTTCCCTTCTTTTTAGGTGCAATGGTCAGGTCCTACTAGGTAGAACCGAATTTCCAATCCTACCCCATCCACTGCACATGGAAATAGGAGAATCTTGACTGCACGTCGTGCTATAAAAAATGAAAAACAAGAAAGTCAAGATTGTTTGATTTCTAAGGGCAGTGGATGGGGTAGGACAGGAAATCCAATTCTGTCTGGTACGACCTAATCATTGCCCTCCTTTTAGATGGCATGCTATTGACATTAAGGAAAATTATAAACAGAGTATAAATTTGATGCAGACATAGTGTAGGCGGCTGATGTGGGAGGTGTGAGCTTGCACCGACATGCATTAATTGAGCCCCATTGCCCATGCAGTCAATTGTGTCGTGCCCCATCAGCCGCCTACACTTTGTTTGCATAAAACCTGTCCTCCGTTCAAACACTGTCTTAAAATTAAAACGCCCGAGTGCACAAGATGGATGACCCGTGCGTCCGGTGGCCATATCACATGTCACGTGACTTGATCAACCATGGATTTTAAAAAAAAGTTTTTATTTTTTATTTTATTTTTATTTTCTTGCCCCCTGTTTGATGGATCACAGGTAAGGTAACACCAAAAAAATAATTTTGAGAGCCCTACCTAGACCTCTGAAATTAACTAGAGACAGTTACACTTACATGCGTATTTGAAATCTTATAAAATTTTAATCAGCCAATATAATAAAGGGAAATTTTTAGGACCGACCTTGTCATTTTACCTTTTTCCACCAGTGTGTGCGCCATTTGGCTTTAAGGTTACTACATAGGAATGTTGGCAATGTGAAATTAAAAAACCGACAAATTGATAGCATGCCCAAGATCTCATGATCCATAATGTAGAAGATTGAGATGAAAAATGATGTCCATTGTGTGATTCAATGCATCCACCATCTAACTTGTTCGATTTGAAAGCCACAATGTAAAGATCATAGGTGTCAAAGATCAACATGACACTTGCTCTCTATCATTTGATTCAACACAGTCAACTATCAAATTTGACGATAAGCCCAACTAATGAATCGTCACCGATCGAATAATAAATCGTCATCACTCGACTAATGAATCGAAAACGATCCAATAATGAACCGATCAAATAATGAATTGTCATCGTCCGACTAATGAATCACCACCACTCTGACAGCAAATCGTCGACGCTCTGATAACAAATCGCCACCGCTCTGGTAAAAAATCGATACCTCACTGATAATAAATCGTCACCACTCTGATATTATATTGCTAATTTTTATGTTACAATATATAAAAACGATTTTCTGTGCAAATGAGAAGGTAACAAGAATCGAACTCAAGTTTTTCCCATTGAAACAAAATATCTTAGCCAACTCAACTACAATGTACAACCTAAAATGAACCAATAATTTTAGATTTGCTATCAAAGTGGGGACGATTTGTCATCAGATCGTTGACGATTAGTTATCAGAGTGATGACGATTTGTTATTAGAGCGGCGATGATTCATTAGTTGAGTGATAACGATTCATTAGTTGGACCTATCATTAAATTTGATAGTCAACTGTGAAAAAACAGATGCTAAAGAGTAAAGAGCATGTTTCGTGCCGATCTTTGGCATACTTGATCTTTACATTGTGGCCTTCAAATCAAATGGCATAGATGGTGTTTCACTTCACACAATTATCGAAAATAGCATATTTTTTATTTTAAAGTATGTAGAACAGTAACAAGTATAAGGGCTATTTTAGACTTTTTATGTGAGTTGGAATTGGCTTGGCCCTTTATGGGAAAGGTAAAACTATACGGTCTCTAGTGGTTGATCCTGAAAATTTCCCTATAATAAAATTTGGTTGTTCAATTACCAAAAATGTAAGTAATATTAAGTGGGCCCAACTCTCCTCACCATCATTTAAACATCAAATGATGTTTAAATGATCTTAGACAATCAATGGTTTATATGTGGGTGATTCAGACCATCAAAATGATAGATCATAGATTGAAGTGCAACATCCCCAAAATTGGTGTTTTAGGGGGATTTAAACCATCCGATTTGGACTTTAATACCAAGTGTTATTTTCAACAGCCAACACGATCTTCAACAGCCAACACGCTGAATAAACAAGGACGTAGTCCTTCAAAATAGAGAAGAGATATGCTAGAATATAGTAACGATTCCAACATAAGAATAACTTCAATCGGATGCTTCAATCCCCAAGCTTTCTTCAATACCTTGCTTCTCAAAGTATTCCCCAATTTTTCACTCTCTGGGAAACTCTCTTGGAACCCTAGAAAAACCTTATGTTAATAGGTTCCAACTTCTATTAGGAAACTCTAACCAAAATCTTCTCTAAAATAGCCAAAGCATCCAAATCTGCGGAACTTGTACGCTCATAATCGATGGATCGATTTCAAACAAAGAGTAGCCAAATAATTATAGTCCAGAATCGATCGATCGCTCTCAGAATCGATCGATTGTTTTCAACCCGAGACCACTCCTCAAAGTGCCTAAAAATACGCATATGGATTATACCTAACCAATAGATACAAGCCTGATGAATCAACAAAAGAGTTAGTGGAATCTTGTCAGAGGATACACCATCTTCGACAAAGATCGAACGTTTCTACTTTAAACTAACTACTTCAGTTTGATTTATCTTAGCATGACATATCAAATCTCATGACAACACAAACCGTGAAGAACTATTGCATGAACAACGTTCCTAAACTATAAGTCGTAGGTGCGAATAAAATATCAATCACATAAGAATTCAAATCATCTACAAGACTAATTTAAAAACTCATGTAATCAAATAATTTTGTTAAAATCAAAGAGTTCTCATAATCATGCAATCACCAACCATAAACCACAATAAAAAGAGTCAAAAGTAAATAAAAAAATTACAAAATTAGGGTTTCATTGAAACCTCAAACCTAGGAATTTGTCGCTCATGGTTGATGAAAAAATAACTTTATTGATAGCAATTGCCACAGTTGCTTCAAAATCCATCTTCGAAGCTTTTTCTCCCATTTCTAATCCTTCTCTCTAAAAACTAACGAGCCAAAAGCCTAGGATAATGAAACTAAAGCCCTATGAGTTTATTTATAATTTTAAGGAAGAAATCGGCTAAATTTAGAAGTCTCAGTTGCGTGGTAATTCAACAATTCGTGTTGGATTCGTTCGGGCGACTTTGCAATTCGCTTTGGCGAATTCGGGCTATTCCAAATCTTTGCCGCTGAACAATGTTGCTTGGGAAAATTTACAACTTGTTGGGCAAGTTGTCATAGAAACTTTTTTCCTCTATAGTAGTTGATTTCGCGCAAGTGAGATTGAATCTCGCTCGGGAGATTCTTGACAGAAACTTCTTCACTTGGTGCCTTCAGACTTGCGCAAGCGATCAGGGATCTCGCCCAGGTGTCTTTTTCCGAAGTTGATGGATCTATTGATCCGAGCACCCAAATATTTACCCTAGGATCTAGGCGTATGATCAATCAAAATAGTAGATCAACAATTCATAAATTGAAATATATGTGCGTACCTTATTGCGATGATCGTGATAGTTATGGTTTTATCAGAAGTTTTAAAATAAAAGATCTCTAACTCACCTTGGCTGTGAGACATGAAAAATGGGTTGACGCTGGGATCTTCAACGATCTCCTCATTCTCAATACCTCCAAGCGTAATGGAGATGCTTTCGCTTATAAGGAGGGTTGAAGTGTGTCGAGCAATCATTGGGACCAAGCATCCCTTATATTTGTAGCTAATGAGTCCTTCCCATTAAGGACTTAAATTACTAATTATATTATGATTGAAAATCACAATTATACCCTAACAAAAATACTTAATTATTAGTTCCTTATTCTCTCAAATTCACCGAATTAGCAACTATTACATCTCAAGATTGATCTTATACCATTCACCGATCAACGGATTGACCATAATGACGGTATCAAAAATAAAAACTTCTAACTATCTCCCACTTGATCATACTATGTCAATAAACTCCGATTATCAAATGTTAGCTAACTTTCTTTGAATGACAAATCCTAATTAATCTCAATCAAGACTTTATAACCAGCCGATCTAGTGAAAATGCTATCACAGACTTAATGTAGTCAATGCATCATGTCATTGACACATGACTGTTCATTAGTTACTGTATTATAATTCATCACCGACATGGATTCCAACTAGCATGATTTCATATAGATTATAAGTTTACAAACTGAATGGTGATTACATATAAACTCAATCTATTATTGATCCTACTTTGTTGCATCTATTGGCACCATATGTTCCAAAAGTTTATTTACATAAAAAATAAAAAAATAAATAAACAATCCTTATTTTAAAATCAATTAAATAAATATATTTACTCTTATATATCCACTCTCAAAGGCTATCAAAACTATCCTTTAATCTCATGCGCGCAACGTGCTCCTAAAAGAGCTTGAGAGGTAAGCCTTTAGTGAGAGGGTCTGCCAATATGAGTGTCATACTGACCTTTTCAACCTATACAATTTGTTCTAGTGATACTTAAAACATAAATAGTATCAACTAAATCCAAAATAAAACCACTATCTAAAATAAGACAGAGAGTCCCTATGGCCTCCATGCCTGCTTCTACTCCGTTTACGAGTTTGATGGTTCGTTTGTCTTTACTTAGCTTCTGGCTAGATTGAAATCTCTGCATGGAATTACTTATGTGAATAGTTACACCCGAATCTATCCACCAAGTATTGCGTGGAGCATCAACACAAAGTGATTCAAAATATATAAAGACTAGGTCATTACTTTTCTCAACTAGCCAATCTCTGTATTTCTGATAATCTTTCTTGATGTGTCCCTTTTTCTTACAAAAGAGACACTTGATGCCAGAAGTAGATCTTCTAGCTTCTCCTTGTTTGATTCCCGGTGGAGAAGCTTTCACATTCTTTCCTCTATATGATCCCTTCTTTCTCTTAAAATTTTCTTTTGATGGTCCAAGAGCGGCTTAATGAGCACTTTCAGGTTTTTCAGCTTGAAGTCTTTCTTCTTCTTGGATACAGTGAGCGATTATCTCGTTCATCTTTTATTTCTCTTTATGAGTGTTATAATTAATCTTGAATGGGTCAAATTATGCAAGAAAAGAAGTCATGATGATATGAACATGATAACCCTCAGAAAAGCCCATTTCCATTTCCTTCAATTGAGCCACCATGCAACTCATTCTCATAATGTGCTCCTGTATGCTTGTGCAACCGTGGATCTCATCGATCCGTCGTGATGAAGCACTCAAAAATGGAGTCTCCACCTGGAGCTTTTAGTATCCTGGGATACCCAAATCAATATCATAGGCACTGAAGTACTAGATTTGACTCCGATCTGGTCTACGCCAAAGCCTAGGCAAAGACTTCAGTTATCAATCAGGAAGGTGTTAGGCAACCGATTGACCCGCTCGTAAGTGGTTTCTATTATGGCCTAATATAAGAAAAAAATAAAAATTGAATAACACTTCCTCTTGCCCAAAAGCACTTTGATCCTATTTGAGCCCCTCGCAATCATCAAAATTTTGGTGGCGTAATAGCTCAAATTCTAGGATAGAGGAAAGAAAAATAAGGTAGAGGAATAGAGGGGAGAGGTGAAGCTCTCGGGCCCTTGTTGCACCGCCGTGGATCTTCACACTGATGCAAACTTTGATGAGCTTTCGATAGCAAATGGGTTAAGAAAAAGGGTCTTAGCTTCTAAGGCTTGGGCTTGGAAGGTTTTGAATGATGGTATGATGATGATCTAGGCTAAGATGTTAAAGCTTAGGAATGATGGAGATGGAAGTGTTGTGGTATGAGGGAGGAAGGCTTAAGGGATTAAAGCTTAGCAAAGAGGAATGAGAAAGATGGGAGGAGATTTTTCTAGAGTTTTTGCTTTAGGAAATGCAAAAAGTATCCTAAACAAGGAGGGGTGGGTCTCTATTTATAGATGGAGGGGTAATTAGTGAGTGGTTAGGTCACTAATGAGTTTAGAAATTAGGTAATGGGGAATTTAAGGTTTTTAGGGTTTTTAAGAGCTTGGAGAAGAGAAAAATGGGTTTAATGGTGGATGATGGGGTGATGACTTGAATGTCATAAGGGTGATACCTAAAGTTGGGAAGGGCATTTGGGTCCTAAAGAAACAAACCCCAATGGATGTATTGTCTTGAGCTACCTCAATTTGAGAAGTTAGGGCCCGCGTTGGAGAAGCCCTATGTAAAAAAATAATTTTTTTTATTTTTATTTTTACTTATGCCCAATGGATGTATTGTCTCGAGCTACCTCAAAACGATATATTATAATAACCAATCGGAGTTTTTTTATCAAAAGTTATGGCCATCGAAAGTTTGAGGGACACACAACATCATGAATCCGTGAAATGCAATCTTTTGGGGTCTCGGGCCTCCGTGGGCTGACTTGTGGGCCTAGGTTAGGTCCAAAATGGGCCTAATGGGTTCAGTTTGGGATCTATGAGGTTCGGGTTAATTTCTAAGGGTTCGGGAAGTGCTTTCGGAAGCTCGAAAGTACACCATTATTGAAGTATGGGTTAGTCGAGCCTTGGGCCAATTTTGGGTTTCTACAGATGTCTCTCTTTGGTATTTGATCATTAATGATTGTATGCCAAAGAAAGAGACATCTGAAGAGGCTTAAAGCATACACTAATCTGCCTGATCTGTGCCAAAATATGACTATATTTCGCACCCTAATATCTTTACTTAGCCATCTTATGAAAGCAATCTGACAGTTATTACATAGTTTTAGTGTTTCAGGTGTTTTTGACGGTTGGATTGTACATAAGCACAAAGGGGCATAATTAAAGACTACATAGGAGCAATTGACCATGAAGCCAACGAAAATATCGAAATCCGTGAAAAGAATTGATTGGTCCAGCCATGACTATAAGAATTGAATATATCACATGTCATCATCAATCGATTGAATTCCAAAAATCAATCAATTGAGTTTGATGACAGCTGTTTCCCTCACAAATTTGAATTTAAAGTTCAATCGATTGATTTAATAAACTCAATCGATTGATTTCAAAATTCGAATAAGTCCGCCAAATTTCAATTTTGAAATCAATTGATTGAATTTTGGAATTCAATCGATTGATCTGTATAAGGCACCAGCCCTCTCGCTTCCAAATCAACTCCGAAACTAACCCCCAAAACCGAACACATTGTCAAACACATTGCCCCACCAATCTCAAAACCAGTCCCTGAATCAATCCCTACACCTGCTTTAAGACTTGAACTCAATAACAAACTCATAACCCCACTAACCTCAGAATTAACTCCCAGATCAGTCTCTACACCTGCCTCAAAACCTAAACTCACAATCGAACTTGTCACCTCACCAACTTCAAAACGAAACCTTGAATCTAGCCCTGTCACCAAACATTCCTCCGAACTGCCCACTCCAGAATCACTCGTTGGGCTAATTTTGAAACCAACTCATGAATCAACCCCTACAGAACTTGCCACCGAACTCAGACCCACTATCGAACTTTCTATTCCACCGACTGCGAAACTAAACCTCGACCCTGAACTTATCATCAAACCGATCCTTAAACTTGAACTACCATCAAACCTAAACTGATCACCGAACACAAACCTATCATCAAATCTCAAATTATCGACAAATCCAAACTTATCGTTGAACATGAACCCATCGTCAAAATCCAGCCCATCGTTAAACTTGAACTCGTCATCAAACTTGGACCTGTCATCAAATGGGAACCTGTTATAAAAACTAAACCTACTATCAAGATTAAACCTATTATAAAACCTAAACTTATTATCAAACCTAAACCTACTATCAAAAATAAACCTATTATCGAATCTAAACCTATCCTCGAACATGAACTTATCACCGAACATAAACCCATGATCAAACTTGAACTGTCATCAGACACGAAACCAAACCGATCATTGAACATAAACCAATCGTCGTACCTAGACCTAAACCTAGCATCGACCCTACACCCGTCCACAAGCTCAAACCCACCATCAAAAGCAAACCCGCCATCAAACCCGAACCCATGGTCAAACCTGAACCTGTTGTCAAGCTCAAGTTTGTTATCGAACACGAAACCGTCACTAAAACCAAACCTAGTCCTACAATGCCAACTCCACTCTCCTTTGAGCAAACCACCAAACCTATCGAGGAGCCGATCATCGCTCCCACTTTCGAAATCAAAACAGACTTAAATCCTATGACCACGATCAACATCCAAATCAGCATATCGCAGAACTCTCACATCTCACCACAACACAAAATCGACATCATAACTATGATCGATTCTAACCACTGGATCCAAATTTTTGTAGACCTCACAATCAAAACTTTCACAGAACACCAATCGACAATGAAACCGCTATGTCGAGCAGTTGACACTAAACCTCCTGGAAAAATTATAAACAAAACTTTAAAACAAGCTCGCGATAAATTCAAAGTGCGAATTAAACAAAACAAGCAGAATCAAACAAAGCTAAAAATCCGCACGCCAAGGAAGGGACCACCACTGTCCACACTTCCTTATCTTCTCCTTTGGCTCTGCCTTTGTCTCACCTTGTCACTCCCTTTACGAAATCAACATCACACTCCCCTTCAACTGATTCCTTCTATCATATCAAAATAACATAACCCAAAAATATTCCCAAATAACCACAAACTAAAAGTGATAACATTATACAAAACCTCATGAGAAGGATCCCGTCTCGTACCTCGACTTTATAACATGCCCCATTTCATTGAGAGGCTAAAGAAGGTCCCTCCCGACAAGGAGACCCCGACCATAAAAGACCTATCGAAGGAATAAATAAAACGATGTCACACCTATTTGACAAACCCTATATCACCCAATACATGATCGCAAACATAACATCTCTTTCATCCCAAATCAATTAGATCGAGAGGGATCGAGGACCGCGAAATGGATCACCCAACTGCCACTCCGCCCATTTGACCTTCTGAGTCAGTCTCTGCTTAAGGAACTGATGTTGTATCATGATACAATAATAATAACAAAAATAAAATAAAAAATATATACAAAACAAAAAAATATATACATATGTCACCTGCCCAACAATATCTCTGGCTTATAACTCTTACTCGACCGAGAACTCGAAGTCGAGGAGCTAGTGCTAAGGAGACAATGCCTACACAACAGCCTCGCCTGGAGGAAATCAAACTCATATAGGAAGTACTTATATTATCTTGGCAACATGCCCAGGAAACAGTCACAGGGGAAGGACTTTCTGACCCTTGGAATCATAACTCAATGGCCATCATGTTTCATAGCCTAAACAAGCATACTTTTAAACTTATCATCCTCGCAGTCATCACAAGACATTCGCTAGTCGTAGGTTATTATTTTCAAAACCATTTTAGGTATCATCTGACTCATTGACCACCCTCCTATTCGGATAAGTTGATCGAAAGGATTAGTGGATCATGAAACTCTCTTTCTGAAAAATAGAAAACTCTGGATTCTCATATACCCTCTTCAATCATTGAAGTCGATGTTAGAGCAAAAAAAATGAAAATATACATCAAACCTCATAATTCTTGCGTTAGCAAGTTGTTTAATATATATATATATATATATATATATATATATATATATATATATATATATATGAAAAAAAAGCACAACCAAGCGAGAGCAATACGACGAATGAATAGTCAATGAATTCAGGGAAGCATAAGCAAACCGCGAGGGCCTCCCTGACATTTTCACACTACTAGATATCTTCGTACGATGGTGGGAGGAGGATAAAACTCCTGCTAACCATGGAATTTGAGACTTTGATGGTGTTGGACCATGACAGAGAGCTCAATTATGGCACCACACTTTCCACCTGAGAAGAAAGTAGTTGACTACTATTTCAAAATTTGGTTGCATAAGAACCTACCCTCAGATCAATAAACCTTACCTCTCCTTCACCCTTTATTTTCTTTTCGGATAATGAGTCAAACGATTCTCAAAATCTCCTTGAGAATAAAACCGAACACTTTCAAAAGATAAGCGATGTGATCACTTATTACTTATCATTCACCTCAATCCTTCTTGAAAGCTACGATACATGATGATTGTTCAACACTTATAAAATCGAGCCCGGTATATGGTTGAAATAATCGAGCTACCTCCCAATATGGGATCATCATAAACACGCTCCAGGACATCTGTGAGGCAGATGAAAGTCCTACTGTCACTTGACACTAGCGAATTTTTTTTTAAGAGCGCTAGCACGTTGGTAGCGATACTCAGGTCACAAGACTGATACCCCAAACTGGGACATTTTTTTTTTCTTTTTTTTTTTTAATTTTCAATTTAGTTTTTGATTTTCCACCTCGAATCCCCCAAACTGGGGCATTTAAATTTTTTAGTTTAGTTTAGTTTCTACTTTTCCATCATGGGACCTCAAAACGAACGCCTAAAACATAACAACAAAATACACTCGAAAAATAAACACCATACTCTGCCATTATCCATTCTATCTCCAACTTTACCCAAGAAACACACAATAATAAACACAATCAAACATCAATGAAACAAACACAATGAATAAAACACCTCTTTATTAACATAATAAAATTTTACATCTGTCCCGAACATACAATCCGAAACAAAGACCTAAAACCTAACCTACGACCTAGAACCTGACATCCAAGCCAAAAAATGTCGAATACTCTATCAGAAGCTTCAGAAAATGCTTCAGGGAGGATTGGTTGGGGAACACATCCCTCCGCTTGTAACACCTCCTTTTCCTCCATCTTCACCTCCTCCATTGTCGCCTCCTCAACACTACCTTCACTGCTCCCTAAAAGAGATTGATGTGAAGACTAACCCCCTAACCCCCTCTTTCCCAATACCGCCCATCCTTAGAATTGTGCCATCACCAAGCACTACCTTAGGTCGAAGAACGCACGAAACCACTAACATCGGAAGAAATGACATCCCGAACGGACAATCGGATCGCACAATATTACCAAAAACATGGATATCCAAGGGCAAATAAATTAGAGAAGGTAAAAAATCGAGATTAAATCTAGAGATACAAAGAAAACGAAAACCCCTTTGCTTATATAGATTACGGACTCAATCGCACGCTCAATCGAAGAACGCACCAAGCAGTCTGCGTAGAAACCAAATCACGCGCACTAATGCAAGCGCATAATAAAACCCTCGCTTGCGCCATCGGCGTGACGCTCTAGTCACGCGCCCAATACATAAAGCTTAATCACATTACCCGTACTAGAAAGCACACGGAATCCGAAGGGTCACTCGCACAGTGACCCGACGACTCTCCAATTACACGCTATCACCTAGCCACTTAATTGGATTACATGCTAGTATTCACGTGTGAAATCCAGATTGACACCCGAACACTACCACTTTACCAACCCGACGACCTTTCGATCACGCATAATTCTAGAAGCGCGCAAATACAATACGCGCATGAACCCAAACGCTTAATTTAAATCATGCACTCCCAAACGGACGCATAAATCGATTCAACGCCTTGAATCAGCCGTGTAATTCTCAACTACAACGTATGCCACCGACAAAATAAACATACCCCATCGCAATATGATATACACCTAATCCCCCTAACCCGTCATGGACCAACCAGAGATGAGTATATTCTCCCAAAAGCCCCATCGCATTAAAATTACCCCCTTTGATAACTTGCACGTCCCATTACGATAAGAATCCCTCCTTCTCTTCCGTCCCATCGCGTTACCTGCCAAACTATTCAAAAAGAGAGAGACGTTGATCATCTTCATGTCCCATCACAGCCGGACATATCAGCATAAATCGACCATACCCTACCGCGATGATGAATCTTACCACATCACCAAGACCAAAGGCAACTCCCGTCGCGATCCCAAAACCTCATCATTGCCCCATTGCGATAGTCAAGAAGTCACTAGACCAACCCTTCACCGCACACTCATAAACACGTCCCGTGGCGATACAACCACAACGTGATCTCATATAACCCAAGATCTACCAAAGAAAGAAACACCATCGTTTAAAATCTTATCACGAAATTGAAACAACTAAAGAATCGACGATGTCGCACACGTCCCATCGTAACGCCACCACAACTCAAGCGTCTTGCAAACCCGTTCTATCGCGACACTACTACCCAAGACACTCGAACAATGTCCCATCGCATATGCAGGGAGCCTTATCCTCGGAGCCCCATTACATAAGCAAAATGAAGGAAGGCTTAGCCATGTCCCGTCGCGTAAGCAGGGAACCTAATCCCCGAACGCTTCACAATGCAACAGTCACCAGACGCCATTACAACAAAAGCATAAGGACGGAGAAATCTCCTGACATCCTGCCACATCCCGTCTTAGCATGTACATCTCACCAGAGAGGGAATCCTCTAATGTCCCATCGCGACATCACCATGACAGCCGATCAAGCCCCATCGCAAGTAATGCAAAGGGCCTTCCACTCAGATCAGGTGAGTATCACCCCCTTTTCAATTACTCGATATTCTTTATAAAATATAGTTATTTATGATTAAGTCAAATATGTTCAAAACCCATCTCTCTTGACTCATGAATCATTGTAGTCCTCCCATAAGTGACCATCATCAGTATTCGTCGAGAAGGCTAGACGAAGCATCTGGCATACTAAGTGTCGTCTTGATAACCACGCAAATGATCAGGTCCACAAATCTCGTACCGGTGGATCTGCTTAGTGACGTCTTGGGAGCCACGTTTTCCACAGATTTGACACTGAATTATTCTTAAGTTAAATTCTAAAACTTTCAAAAAACAAACAAATATTTCCAAAAATGAATAAATAAAAATAAATTTACAATACATAGACTCCTATCAGTCAAAATTCACTTATTGCCCCGATATGGTCATTCCCCTGGGAAACTGAATAATGAATATATTCAACTTTGAGAAATCCCAAATGTCCACTGGAAAAGGCACACCTAATGTGCCATCGGTGTGAGCAATGACACGCCCGACCTGACATGATTTGCGAAAGCCTTCGCCATTACATGGGATTTTATTTTATTATCGGTCTCTAAACCTTGTCTATGGACATTCGTATGACGCCTCTCGATACCTTGACTGTGTCATATCCCTCTGTTTGACTGCCCCTTACAGTAGGTCGCGACACGCAGCGGAATGCCCCTTGCACCCACATATTAGGATATGGTAATTCTCCTTTCTGTTTGACTGTCACTCATAGCAGGTCGCGTCATGCGACGAGATGCCCCTTGCACCTGCGGATTAGGATACGCTGACTTCCCTCGTTGACTACTATTCACAGCACATCGCGATACGCGACGGGATGCCCTCCCACATCTAGGCCAGGAATACGCCTTTCGACAGCTACCACTGGGCCCCGGAATGCTCAATTTTAGCTTGTGCTAATAGATAAGAAAGTCAACTATGTCATATCAGCATCCCAAGTTCACATTTGTGATTTTCCAAGAAGAACGAGAAGGCACCCTTAGGAGAGGGGTGTTTACTTCTTCGATGCATTCTTACTTTACAAGAACGCGCCAAAGAGGGGCATTTGTAGACACCCCCATTTTTCCCTTTCGGAGTATATAAGTTTGTTCGGTCAACCTTTGACCTTGACTGTGACTCTTCGAAAAGGACTTACCTTCTCCGAGGGTTTCAAAACCATAACGCAGACACCATATGCTGAAACAATAGTGTATGGCTGAATGCAGACTGAAATAATAGCTCTACGGCTCAGGCCCCATGACCCTGATGCGGGACCATATACTGAAACAATAGTGTATGGTTGAACACAGGCCAAAACAATAGCTTTGTGGCTCATATCCCATAAAGGTAGGGACCGTATACTGAAACAATAGTATATGACTGGACACAGGCTGAAACAATAGCTATGTGGTTCAGATCCCATAACCCTAGGGGCGGGGACTATATACTGAAATAATAGTATATAGCTAAAACACGGGTTGAAATAATAGCCTTGCGCCTCAGACCCAACCCAGACCCAGGACAATCCTGAATTACGCGCACTGAACCATGTGCGCAATTCGATTCAGCGCCACACTACCAACGCACGATCGGTCCTCGTCAGACCAAACTTCCCCTCCCTTTGATCGCCTCGAGACTCGGTTGCACGCCCTAACCAGCGCGCGTAATCGGATTATGCACTCGATCACCAGTGCATAATTGATCCATTTCAGAATTGGTCTCTAACTCCTAAGACCGCAAAAACTCCATGATTAAATGCACTTAGTATGGCATTCAATCAGATTGTGCGTTCGAAATTAGGTGCGCAATTAGTCTAATCAGACTAGGACTGGGACACCTCGGCTGAGCTAATTTGCCGGTCACTCACTGAGTCGATCACCGACTCAAAGTGGTTAAGCGCCTGATACAGGGCACACAACGCAATTAAGCACCCAGGATTAGGCGCGTAATTGAAGTTGACCGACTAATTATACACACCCCACAGAATGTGTAATTCGTAAAATACCTATAAATAGACCCCCTTACCACGACCCAAAGAAGAACAATGACTTTGAGATTCGAGTTTCGAGCTCCCTGTCTTCAAGCTCAAGATTTCGAGATTCCTCTCTATAACCCCGACCTTAGGTATAATATTCCTTCTAGTTTTTTATTTTCGGTTCTAGTTCTTAGTTATTAGTTCTTAGTTTCTTAGATCTCAAATTTCAACAATTAGTTTTAATTTTCAGTCTTAGGCCAATGTAACAATCCCCAGTAGTAACACTGTACTGGTAAAGTATCTGATCAGGTCAGGTCAGGTCACGTCATGCGTGACGATCGCACTAGGATAGTCCATTAATGTTCGAAATAGGGACCTTAAGCTAAAGTAAAGTAACAGCTAAATAAATTGGTCTTAGAAAACCGACCATACAAATATATACCAACAGTGGTCTCTATCTTTGTAACATTCTTCCTGACTAAAATAACTAAAGTAAAGTAAAGTAACACATAGATATATATATATATATATATATATATATATATATATATATATATATATATATATATATATATATATAGATACCAACAGCAGTATATATATGCTATATATATAAGTTAAACCAAGGAATCCAAGGGCTTTACTAAATAGCCAAAGGAAACAAAGGAAAGGGCTGATTTTCGTTTTACTGTTGAACTAAAAGACAAAAACATTTTTGTTTCTTTTTGTTCTCTTGTTTTACATGAAATACCTTAGATCTTTATATAGGCTTTGCATAAAGGTTACATTTGTCAGAGTCGGTAAGCTACTTGCATGCAAAAAAACTCGAACACGACTCCAATGAGTCATGCGATCTGCGCATGCACGCAAGGTCAAGGCCTCCTATTAAAAGGCAAAGTCCCTTGCCTCTAGAGTGTTTTGATCGGAAGAAATAAATTAATAACAGAATGATAAACAAAAGTTCTTAGTCTGCTCCGGCTTTCAGTTCTACTCCTCTGCTTCATACTCGAAATCGGCAGCAAACACCGTAGAAAGGTAGGCTCTTTGTACCAGTTCTATTTAAATATATAGAGTAAAGGCAGATCTTCGCACTCCGGATAATCGGTAGATGCATAGATCTGTGGAAGAAATCTACATATATATATATATATATAGTACAAGTTATATGAACAAAAGTACAGATGTCTGCACGTCAAAATTATATAACAATATATATATCAAAAATATGTAGAAATTGTGGACGTTAGAAATATATAGATAGATATATATATACCAATATATATGAATCTGCAAACAAAAAGGAAGAAGAAAAATAGAGTAAAACAGCAAAGAAGACGACCTACCTGAAGCCCGGCAAGCCTGGCTTGCGGCGGCAACCTCAAGGGGTTGCCGCGGCAAGACCCACTGCTAAGTGGCTTGCCGCGGCAACCACAAAGGGTTGCCGCGGCAAGCACCAAATGTTGCCGCGGCAACCCTTCTTCAGCCGTGAGTTTGGGCTGTGCCTGTGCTGTGTTGTACTTTGGACCTTAGGTCCACATAAGAATTGGATGCACTATGTGTGTAGGTGCATTGTTGATGCACTGTGCATAAGCTATACATGATTATTTATTTTAAAATTAAAATCTATGTTTTTAGATTTGGTGCCACATGGAGCACTTAACCAAACTTGATGAACTGGGCATTTCGTGGTGATCTCTGATGCTTGATTATACATCAACGTGAGTACGTGAAAAACACTTGATGCACACAGGTAGGGAATGTACATTGTTTGTCATATTATGAATAGAATATCAGTTTTTATTTATAGACAATTTGATGTTATAAACAGAATAATCAAGTATGCTTTATAAACGTAAACCTGATCAGCTAAGCACTGGAAAATCTGTTTTTGTTGATAAAAAGAATCAATCCTTTATAGCATATGACAGTTCTGATTTTTGTCAAGATTATATCAAGTGTTATTTGCATAAGAAATATGTAATGTTATTCGTAAATAGTGAGAAAGCATTAGGAACCATACATGGAAATTGCATCTTGTATTCTACAGTGTTCAGTAATCAGATCCTGATCATTTGAAATATCTTTGACATGTTACGTGTTATTATTCTAGTGTACGTCAAGTGATCCCGCTAACTCGGGAGCTTGAAATTCTTGTATCAAGTGATCCTGCTAACTCAGGGAGCTTGACAAGTGATCCTGCTAACTCGGGAGCTTGTAATATTCCAGTCCAAGTGATCCCGCTAACTCGGGAGCTTGATAAGTGATCCCGCTAACTTGGGAGCTTAATCTCGTTGATTCCCTGATCTTCGTTTGCATGTATATCCTGTTTCAGCTTGATTTTGTTTATACCTGTTGCATCATGCATAAGTCATGTCATCAGCATGTTAAAATTGTCATATGTTGTAATCTAGTGATGTTTCTAAATAAGAATTGATAAACTGTCAATTTATGTTAGCAATATGATATTCTCTACTGAGCTGTGGATGATAGCTCATTCCTCGATTTAAATTTTTTAGCTGCAGAGCCCGATCCTGAGCAGGTAGCTGATCCGACTTACGTGCCAGAGGAGGGGGAGGGAGACGAGGACGACGACGAAGACGACTTTCCGGAGGAGTTCTTCCCATAGTAGGTTTGTTGATGGGGATATGGGGCATTGGGATAGAGATCGAGAGAGAGAGAGAGGAAGGAAAATATAAAAAATATTTTGGTCTGTATAAATGATATATATTGGTTTGAGATATCTGATGGGATGATAGTTGGATGTATAAGTTTCTTTTCACTGTTTAGATGACGGGCGGCCGTCATCGGTGAAAAGCTATACATCATATACAGTACTTTGTTTATCGCATATGCTATTTCTATTTGATCAGTTATTTTTGCCATCTTTGTTAATATTAGGGTTCAAATACATTGCTTCCGCAATTTCGTAATACTTTGTTGAAAACTAAGGAACCCCTTGATGGAAGGATCATATCAAGTGATCCGATGGCGCGACCTTTTCTAGTTGAGTAACTGGGAAACGTCGGGCTGTCACAGTAATACCTTTTTTTGTAATCCGTATTTTAATCTCTGGTTTTAATTCTTAGTTTTTTTAGAACCAGTCCTTAATTCTCAGTTTTAAATCTTAGTTTTATGCCGATATCTTAATTTTAAATCCTCACATTAATCTTTCGTTCTAGTTTATAGTTTTCTAGAGCCAGTCCTTAATCATACAATCTATTTTTCTGAGTTCGGTCCTGATTTCAGTCCTTAGTTTATGATCCCAACCTTTCCCAATTGTCAATCCCGTCACTTTTACGTTTGACCTATTTTGAAGCATCAAACGAGGTCGGATTGGTGTAAAATTAGTCACGTTTGAAAGTTTATTGAAGTAGCTTTCCAACAAGCCAAAAACATGCAATTCTGACATGTATCGAAGAAGTTATGGTCAATTTTCGAAAGTCGCGTAAAAAGTGACATTTTTTAAAACTCCTAATTGAATTAAGATGAGTCTATTATTTTATTTTAGAAAATCGGATTCGTTTCTTTTATTAGAAAGAGGATCAGTTCCCTTATCGTTGTAGGACTTTACTTATTATTTTAGAATTACTAGGAATTAGAGTTACACTAAGATTTTTAGTAAAAGCCTATAAATAAGACATTTATTCTCTAGCCATTGGATACACAATTTTCCTCTACATAATTTTCCCCTACACAATTTCCCTCTACACAATTTCCCTCTATATTCCTTCTATACGATTTACACGATTCTTCAGGTAATTCCTTACTTCTTAATTTTTTGGTTCTAGTTCTTAGGTTCTAGAATTAGTTCCTCTTTTTAAATTTTAGTTCTAGATTTAGGTTCTAGCCCTCTAGTTCTTAAATTTTAGATCTTAGATCTTATGTTTTAATTTCTTGATCTTAGTTTTTAGTTTCTAGAATCAGTCCTTAATTTCAGTCTTAAATTCAGTCTTAGAATATCAATTTTAGTTCTAGATCTTAGCTTCTTATTCTTATCAATTTTGACATTCTAGTTCCTAAATTTTAGTTCTAATTTTTAACTTGATTATCAAAATTCTCGATTTTCGATCCATAAATCCATAATTTATAAATTCAAAATTCATTTTTCAATCTATATTATTTTCAAAGTAAATCCTAACCAACCGATTTTCCCAAGGGAGCTTATAGAGGGTACTCGAGAACGGGGCGTATCCTCCTTAGCATAGCGGGTCAAAACCCCCTTTTTTTAAATTTTCAGTAAAATTAGTATATTTACTTTAATTAGAGTTTTAATAGAATTAGTATATTTTTAATTAATTAGAGTTTCAATAGAAATAGTATATTCCTTATTAGTTTCCATAGAATTAACATATTTACACTCCTAGTAGTATTAGGAGACTTAATTAACTAGATTTCTAATAGGATTACGATATTTAAATTAATTAGACCCCTAGTAGGATTAGGAGATTTAATTAATTCCTAGTAAGATTAAGATATTTAAATCAATTAGACTCCTAGTAGAATTAGGAGACTTTTTTAATTAGACTCCTAGTAGAATTAGGAGACCTTTTTTTCAATTAGAATCCCAGCAGAAATAGAAAAATCAAATGAGTTACATTAAAGGCAACCCACAGTTGCTGACGTCGGTCGGCCGACATTCACTAAATGAGTTCAACCTGCAAGCCCCCGCTTTCCTTTAAAGAGTGATTAGTGACATGTTACAGCGTCGATAGATATCTATAGCCGACGATCGCATCAACCCAGGTATTCTTCATTTAATATTCACCTTTTTAATTTCAGCAATTTAATATTTTCTAATTTATTACTCCATTATCACCTATTGCTAGAGTCCACTCGGACCGAATTGGGCCACTCTTTTTGGGGACCGAAAGGAACCTAGAAAAAGTACGTACCAATACATTCCACCTGAGAAAAAGATTGTTACCTATCCGTTTTGGAAATCGTTAAATAGAAACTATTCCCTCACGTCATTGAGCCTTACCTCCTCTTTCACCCTTAATTTTGTTTCTCGGGCAATGAGTCAGAACCCTCCTAAGATATCCCCAGAAATGAAATCGAAAAGTCGTGAATGACGACTGATGCGATCACTTACTATCTACCGCACACTCCCCTGATAACGACTACGGGATAGGATACTATCTACCCTAGTACATGGCCGATATGACTAGACCACTTCCTCGATTCGCTAACAATGTCAAGGAAATTTTCTCGACAATGACTTGCCAAACACGCAAGACTCCTCATAGGCCTAAGTGCTCACCAAAATCAGAAAGCTCTATTACATCTTGACACTGGGGCATTTTTATTTTGGAAAAGGAGTCACCTTGAGACCCCTGCTTATTCACGGACAGGTGCAGAATAATGATGATGTCATCACCTTAGGAAGACCGCTGGAAATACTGCACTACCTATTCCATCATACTCCTACACTGGGGCATTTTTTCTAGTTGTTTGCTTTCCCTATTGCACTATTTCTTTTCTTTATAGTAGACGAAAAAAAATGATAAAATAATCCATCTTTTATTACTAGACTTCGGTCTGAGACGCCTCCCCCCTTGACAATCAGCAAGGGGGAAAATAAAATTACTAATAACTTTGTCCTCATGTGTAGGTGCAAAGAGCAACTTTTGGCTATTACTGGGCCAACTCAGGGAGTAGCCAAGTCCCAATAGTAGATGACGGGGCCAAAAGCTGACGGCTAAACTACGAAAAGTAAACCAAAAGAGTGGACCCAGGTACATCTGGACCAAAAAAGATCTTTTATATATATCAAAATTTTTCTTTATATCTCTCATCGGGAGCATACCCCCTGTATATACAATGAATCAAAAAAAATACAACAAAAATATGAATATACACCTACCCCTACTCCCTCTGCTGCCTCTGCGAGGGATGCTCATCACCCTCTCCAACATCATCAGCTCGAGGACCAGGAGCCTGGTTCACCAAAGCCTTAGCTGAAGCCTAGGACTTAGATGGAAGCCTCCTCAAAGAGGAAGGCCTAGCAATAGAACCTCCCTCACTCGCCTGGCTAGAGGCCAGCCGAGACTGTGAGCTTAGAGGGTCAAATGCAAACATAGGCCCAAGGGTTGAGTCTACTAGAGCATAGGCCCTCATACGCTCACGTGTCCCTCGACGAATCTCTGCCAGTGAGCCACTAGCCCTCGACCCCGACCCCGGAAGGTGATCGAGCATCCCCGCACCCTCCCTCCTACCCTTGCCAGCTCATGTTGCAAGAGCTCAATCGTTAGCTGCATCTCAGCATGGACTATGGCCCGAGCACTCTCTAGCTCCGCCGTCCGGGTCCTCCGCTCAACTGCGAGGTCCATAGTCAACTACTGGAGATGACACTCAGTATGATCCGAAGGAACCTCACGGACCTGACCACGCTGCACCGCCAGGTGTGGCTGCTCCAACTCACGTACATACACATAGACATGAAGTTAAGACAAGAAGGTAGGCGTGAAAAATGAGGTAAGGATCAAGAGTAACGTAGATGTATCAGGTCAACGTGCTCCTGTAGAAGACGCTCGATGGTTGCAGCGGTCACCGGATCGATCGGCAGGACAAGCGCCGAAGGAACCTCGGACATGGATAGCTACAACACAAATGAATAAACACATCAGATGATGCTATGACTAAAAATCGGAAATAAAAATATAACTATACCAACTAAATATACTTGGGTAGGAACGGGAGTAGACTCCTGAGGAGGAGCCTCGGGAGCAGAGTCAGGAATGACCTACAAAAGAAAAGAACAAACAAACATCAAGCATGTTAGATAAAACTAGCTAAAGAAACAAAGTAAACAAATGTACACGTGAATTAAAAACATATTATACCTAACTCTTCGGGCGCAAGGAGGCAGCTGGCCCCTCCCTCATCTGGAGGTCCTCAGCAACCTGATGCTGAAATACCACACAATATTAGTAAACCATTAAGCAAGACAAAACGAAATTAATAAAACAACAGAAACTCACCCAGTTCCCCAGCTCAGCCTAAAGTTGGGCTATCACTGGATCCCCCCGACTGGACGAGGTAGCAGAAGATGGATCAAATGCCGGAGCAGATGCATCAACAACAGATAGCTTTGCCCTCTACAAGTATGACACATGGCAGACATGTCAGGAATAATGTAGAGCCATGACACTAGGACCAAACGCGAGACACTTATTAGTCGGTCAATCTTTGAACGAAGGCTGGCCTCCACCTCCCAACCAGCTTGCTGCTAACCTCGGAGCAGCTCTATCATCGCCGCCTGACTGGCGACCTCACCTCTCTCTCAGTCTGACAAAAAAGAATGAAATAGAACAACCATATTAAAATGACTAGACACCAAATGAACAAACTAACAACTAAAACAAATAGACAAACTCACAAGAGATCGTCGAGCCTCTGCTAGCTGGGCCCTCAACTCATCCTCCGCTGCCCTCACTTGAAAGACGGAGTCTGTTAGAGAGCGCAACATCTTCTCATCGGGCCGAGGAGCATAGCTCATCTGCTCCATCACCCTGTGAAGGGCATCTATCGCTCCGAGAACCCCGGAACCAAGATGGCCTTGCTCCAATGCGACCAACCTCTCCCTCAATGTCGAGGCTGACTCAGGACCGCCAACTGCGAAAGAACCACTCCCATGAAAAGGGTGTGTGAAGAGTCGGCCACCGCCAAGCTCCTGGGATCATCTCGTAAACTCTCGGGCATCCACCTCATCGAGTACCCTTGTCACCCTGGTCCCCCCGACTCTAAAATCATCGAGTTGAGCCCTCATCTTCGATGAAAAGTCCCAACCAGCGGGACAATCATAGCATCATCATGGGAATCCTCTTCGAGATAGGTGGATGCACTCCACCCTCTCGAAGCAGTGGACCTAGATGTCCACATCAAAGAAGGGACGGCCATACTAAATCACTGGATACTCAGTGTCCTCCCCGACCTCATAGGGCCTCTAAATGACCTGCCATAAAAAATGAACCCATCAGTAAAATCCAAAACCTAAACACTTTAACAACATAAACAATGCATACCTACCCGCGTGCATATCATCAAAGAGGCCTCAAGCGGTCTGTAGGTCCGAAGACTAGAGACGACGCCCTAACGCCCTCCGCCACACATGCATTCGTGGGAATGTGAAGGTGATCTCCACCGGGACCCGCGGGAGTAGAAAGGTAAAATGGTTATATGCCCAAAACTGGAAAAAACACAAGAATGATCTCTAGGACAAAGACAAGACGACTAAGGCATTATAGGATCCAATAATCAACTAAAACTCACCTGGAGGAAAGGAAGAAAGCCTCCGATGGTGGCGACGCCTCTCCCCCTGCGATAGAGCTGCTCGTAAAGGTGCACCAACGCCACTGCACTCCAAGCATAAGTAGGGCTCGGTCCAAGTCCCCTAGCAATGTCAGGAATAGACCCGTCACACAACCTCGAGCTGAAGATGAAAATAAGACTGCACTCGATCTGCCGCCACTCCCGGCTCCATCATAGGCTCCGGGAGCGCCATTGTTGCGCAGCGTGCCTGGAATACCGTCCTCTTCTCCGAGTGATGTCTCAGAGGAACGAACCCACTAGCGAAGGTATCAAAGAACCATGTGACTCGGACCACCCCTGGTCCGGATCCGCTGGGACGATATGCGACCCCGAGAATCTCCTCGCATATCGCCAGATAGTCCCCTTCCATCTGCCCGATCACTGGCTCCCCTAGAATTTGAGCCCAGTGATGCGGACCCAATCCTCCAGGGCCGGCAGTAACATCCCTACTGGTAAGAGCAGTGCCTGTTGCTCCTCCCTCCACCTCTCCAAAATAGCTCCAATCAGACCCCGATTGACCGGGAAGGGCTCCAACTCCAATATCGGCCCGGAGTCGAAGGCCACCAATTGCCCCCACTGAAACTCAGGCAGGGCATGGTACCATGCATGGGACTCCAACCATGCAGTACTAATGGCCAGCAAGGGAGGCTCCTGAGGATCAATGAAACGGAAAGAAGAGAAAATAACGAAAGTTACAACCTACAACTACGAGAAAAAGACTAACGACAACTATGATGATTAGGCCTAATCCTAATAACAATAAAATAATGATAATAACACACGATAATCACAACAAAAATTCACTACAAGAATGCAAAATATGGTAAAGATAGCACAAGGCAGTAAATAAACGTGATCTAAAACTAGATACAATTATGATGCATGGATGCGCACACATCAGTAACAAATGCAGGTTTGACATAAATTAAAAGGGGCTTCCAGATCCTAAGGAGTCTTCATTATAACCTACATGCCTAGAAAGTAATAAAAGAAGAAAATCATGCTCACGAGTACCTACCTGGTCCATAGCGAAGAACTCCTCCAATGGAATGTGCATCGGAGGCGGGGCTCGATGTGGAGTAGCGTCATCCTCGACGCCCTTGTCGCCCTCAGGTGCATCCTCCTCGACGACTATCTCAACACCCTTGACCACGGCATCAGCGCCAGTACGAACCTTAGAGGTCTTACCTCCCTCCCCCACAATCATCCACTCCACCTCCAAAGCGGTCAAGTAAAGACCGTCACTGCTCTCAGAGGCCATCTCAGAAGGAAGAGCTCAAAAAAAAGGGGGAAGAACAAGAGAAACGACACTCAAAACAGACAAACGGATCGCGAGATATCACCAAAACACGGAAACTAAGGAACAAGGAAGTAAGGAGGCACAGAAGTAGAGAAAAAAAACTAGAAAGTGTGGACCAAATGAAGACTTTTTCAGCTTATATGGGGCGTGAGCTAGTCGCGCGCCCAGAGCCTGGCGCGTAATGAAATTGCGTGACCATATACTCACCCGCAATCAAATCTTCGCCCGCCCATCATGTCTGATGGACCAATCGCGCGCCCCCCCTCGAGCGCGCAATTCCAAAGGTCACCCGCATAGTGATCGGGTTAGATCTCAATCACGCGCTATGTTTAGCGCACGTAATTGCATTACACGCGAACATACTAGCGCGTAATCACCTCCCTGACCTCTCAATCACACGCATTTCAACAGGCGCGCAATCTAATTAAGCGCTTTGTAGCTTGCACGTAGTTACTTAGTTATGACAAAAATATATATGCCTGGCTGCAACAGTTAGGGATGAGCCCATACACTTAGCCACTTCTAAAACCACACTTATAGCCCAACATTTATGTACCTACGCCCATGCACTCTGAAAGTTAAAAAATGCTCCCCATACACACCTAAACATCCTAAAGACGGCTACTTGAACTCATAACCGCATTAGAGCCTATCAAAATCAAACTGATACAATGCCAACACAAACAAAGCCCAAACTTCATCCAGGACCAAAGCAAAATTAAACTAAGACCACGCCTAAAACTAAACCAAGCCAGAATTTGAGAAGTGTAAAATAGGCTATAAATAACTAAAATCATTTCTCATAAATATGGCAAAGAAAAATTACAAATTACACCAAGGGCATACCCTTTGAATATACAAAAATTACAACCCCGAAACAAGAATCGAACTAAACCTGCCAAACGAAAGATGAATTTTAATAGGCACCCCTGAGGGAAAATGCCCAAATGAAAAAATGCGTAACAAAAAATTTTTTAAAAAGGGGGAAAGACGATGGAAAAGCCTGGAGAGGAAGCACACCCTGACCGAATTCTAACAAAAATCTCATCTTCACTTCCTTTTTCTCCTGAGATGTTGCTTATGATGCAATCTTTCTAGTTACAAGATCAAACATCAGCATCGCAGAACCCCGAGTTGGCAGAAAAGAAAGAGTGGCTCACAGAAGGCCGATCTTAGGGAAGGCCGATCTTGGAAACCCCCAAGGGAGGGCCGACTAAAGAACAACCCACAGAGCCTACCAAGGAGCAACTGGAGCGGATCACGTGAACTCTGGCGCAACTCTTTCCTTTTCTTTCCTTTCCACCACCTTTAACTCTTCCATCTCTTCCCCCAATAGGGTGGCACTTTGGGTTAGATTAACACCATCGACCCTCGCACCACTCCACATTCCCAATACCACTCATTCTCAGTAAAATTTACACAACCTCTTTTGGATTTAACACCCAAGAAACGAAATAAATAGAGAGAAAAGACATTAAAATATGCCAAAATTCTAAGAGTCAAAAATTATTACAACCCTAAAAAAAAAATAATAATAATAATAATTACAAAAAAACAAAGTAAAAAATTTAAAATAAAACCCAAGCCCCTATACCCATTTATAGGCAAAGCCCCCCTTCACCACAATGTGACAAGTGCTACATTTCCAAGCACCCTCCATCTAATTGAATCTAGACAAGGCACATACCCCCTAGAAGAACCACAATCCATGGCAAACTTAGACCGACCAATAGACACACAACACTTGCCTTTAATAAACACAAATCCTCCATAAAACGGATAAGCCAATAGCATTAAAACACCCAACACATTAATCTAGAAACTTAAAAACTCCACATTCTTAACAAGTGTCACCCCAAATTAAACCTTAAAATATTAAAAGAAGCCTATGCTCTAAACAAAACAACAACCTTAAATTCCCTAAATAAAACCCAAGTCAATTAAAACCTTAAATTTCCCAAATAAAATCAAATAAAACCCACATAAATAAAATAAAATAAAACTCAAATAAAACCAGATAAATTAAACAAATTAGATAAACGAATAAAATTCAAGTAAAATCAAATAAAATTCAAACAAATCCAAAACAAATCCAAACAAGTTCAAAAAAAAATATCAAATTAAAGCAAACGAAGCCAAATAAAATCATATAAAATACAAAACACAAAAGGGAAACACTACCCCCTCCTATAATCTCGCCTCAGATAAGTCACCCCCTGACAACCTACTGTAAATTAATGCCTTCACCGTGATCAAAATTATTTCTCGAAGTCCCATCGAGTGCTTGCAAATATACTGCTCCCCGCAGTCCCATCATAACCAAACCACTCCCCAACATCTGCTACACAAAGTAAGCCAATAAAAATGAAATAAAATCATCGCCCACAACCCCATCGCAAGTATAAAAGCCCCTTCACAACACAAAGCAAAAAATTAATGACGACAAAGTAGCCAATCATGCTACTCGTCCCATCACGATCAGAATCACTCTCCCTTATCCCATCGCGTAACCCCACACGCCGACCAGAGAGAGAAAGAGAGCCACTGACACCTCGTCACACATCCTCGCAACGACATGTCCCATCGTGACAAAGGCATATATTCGATGGTATTCCAACACCCAAGTTCATTGGCCTAAATCAGCCATGCCCTCACACCCCATTGCGATGCTAAAACCCTACCACATCACCAAGGTCAAAGGGCGAGTCCCGTCGCAACCTCAAGACACCATCATTATCCCATCATGTCGCAAAACATCTAAGGACCATCAGATCGACATCCCATCACACCTCATACCCATGCCCCGTCGTAGCCCGTCGCGTCCCATCACATCCATCAATCATCAAGCCCCATTGAGAACATCTCATTAAGCAATCCGGGCGCCCCATCATATCGACGACCATCAGGTCCTGCTACAACATATATAAAGGAGGAGAGGAAACCCTTTAATGTCCCATCGCGACACCACCACAACAGCCAACTAGTCTCATCGCAAGTAAAAGCCTCCCGCCGGCAACAAATCAGGTAAGTAAAACACCCATTTCTACTCGATATTCTCTATAAAATATAATTAGCTAAGATTAAGTCAAAAGTTTTCAAAACCCGTCTCTCCTGACTCATGAATCACTATAGTCCTCCCATAAGAGACAATCATTAGTATTCACAAGAAGATTAGATGGAGTATCTGGCATGCAAAGTGTTGTCTTGACAACCACATCAACGGTTGGGTCCACAAATCCCACTCTGGTGGATTTGCCCAACGACATCTCGGAAGCCACGTTTTTTATTATTTTTTCATCGAATTGATCTTAAGTTAAAATCTCCAAAGTTAAAAAAATAATAAAAAAATAATAATAACAAATAAATCCTCTATCTATCAAAATTTTATCTCTCATCACTCTAATCTATTCTTTCCCCTGGGAAATCAAATACTGAGTATACTCAATTCTGAGAAATCACAAATGTCCACTGGAAAGGGAAGCCTGATGCGCCATTAGTGTGAGCAATGATGCGCCCAGTCTGACATGACTTACGAAAGCCTTCGCCATCACATTATATTGCATCTTATTATCTGGTCACTTGACCTTGTCTCTAGACATTCGTATCACGCTCCCCAGTACCTCGATTGCGTTATTTTTCCTCTGTTTGACTGCCCTTTACAGCAAGTTACAATATGCGGCAGGATGCCCCTTGCACCCACAGATTTGGATATGACGGTTCCCTCTGTTTGACTGTCACTCGCAGTAAGTCGTGACATGCAGCGGGATGCCCCTTGCACCCACAGATCAGGATACACATATTTCTCCCATCTGATTGTAACTTGCAGCTGGTCGCGACATGCGACGGGATGCTCCTTGCACTCGTGATTGTGGATACGCCTCTCAACAGCTACCACTGGGCCCCTGAATGCTCCTTGTTAGCTTATGCTAATAGATAAGAAAGTCAAACATTTCATGTTAGCATCCCCAGTTCACACTTGTAATTTCTCAAAAGGAAAGAGAAGACACCTCGGAAGAGGGGTGTTTACTTCTTCGACGCATTCTTATTCCACTAGAACAGCCGAAGAGGGGCATCTGTAGACACTTCAATTTTGCTCTCTTAGAGTATACAAATTTGTTCGATCAACCTTTGACCTTTCCCATGACTTCCAAAAAGGAGTCCACTCTTTTTAAAAGCTTTAAAACCCTAGACAGGGGACCATTACTGAAATAATAGTATGTGGTTGAAGCACAAGTTGAAACAATAGCTCTGTGGTTTGAACCCAACTCAACCCCAGGAAGATCCCGAATTGCGCGCCCTGTCTAGCGTGCGCAATTAGATTGCATGCCCCATCAATAGCGTACAATTAGTCTAATTTGGACTAGGTTCGTTCTTCCTATGGGTCTCTTAGGACTTGATTACGTGTCCTGGTAAGCATGCATAATCAGATTGCACGCCCCACTGCTAGCGTGTGAACTATCCAACTTGGACTAGTCCCTACCCTTTTAGAGACAGCCTTAAGACCTGATTGTGCGTCCAAACTAGCGCGCGTAATCGATTGCGCACCCCACCACCAGCACGCAATTAGTTTCAATTAGACTAGAACTAGGTTACCTGACTGAGTCAGTCAGCCGGTCACTCACTGATTCGATCACCGGCTATGAGTGATTAAGCGTCCGGGATAGGGCGCGTAATCCAATTAAGCACACCAAATAGGACGTGTAATTGGATTTGACTGGATAATTACACGCCTCCCACAGGGTGAGTAATTACCCGAATACCTATAAATAAACCCCCTACCCATACCAAAAATAACATCCAGCAATCGAGTTTTCGAGGTCCTCTCTTCCGAGCTGAAGGATTTCGAGAATCTCTCTTCAGAGCTTAGCTTTAGGTAATTTCTTAGTTCTAGTTCTTAATTTCTTTTCTAGGTTCTAGGTTCTAGTTCTTAAGTTCTAGCTTTTAGTCCTTAAATTCCTAGTCTTAGATCTTAGGTTCTTAATCTCCGGTTCTTAGCTTCTAGAACCAGTTCTTAGTTTTTAATCCTTAAATTTTGATTCTAGTTTTTTAGTTCTAATTCTAAATTCTATTTCTCTTTCTAGTTTCTAGTTCTAGTTTTAATTTTTCTAGTTCTTAATCTCTTAATTTCTAGACCTTCGATTTCAACTCTTAATTTTTGAATTCAAATTCTTAGTGTTTTTTTTTTTTTTTAATCTCTGGTTCTAGGTCTTAATTTCTAGAACCAATTTTTAATTTTAGTCTCTAAATTCCAGTTTTAGTTCTTAATCTCTAGTTTTAGGTCTTAAGTTCTAGTTCTTAATTTTTAATTCCCAATTTTCAATATTCTAGTTCTTAACTTTAAGTTCAAATCCTAGAATATTAACTCTAACCCTTAGTTTTAATTCGCAATTCTTAAAATCTGTAATTCTGATTCCTAAATCATCAATTTTCAAACTACAGATTAGTTTTTCAGTTTATATTACTTTTAAAATAACTTTTAGCCAACCGATTTGCCTAAGGGAGCTTACGGAGGGTACTCGGGAATGGGTATGATCCTCCTTAGCATAATAGGCCAAAACCCATTTTTTTCTTTATTAATTAGAATTTTAGTAGAAGTAGAATATTTAAATTAATTAGATTGTTAGTAGAATTAGGATAGCTAGATTAATTAGATTCCTAGTAGAATTAGAAGACTAATACCAATTGGACTTCTAATAAGATTAGGATACTTAAGTTAGTCAGACTCCTAATAGGATTATCTTATTTAGAGTAACTGAACTTCTAATGTAGTTAGAAGGCCAGATTAATTAGACTCCCAGTAGGACTAGGAAAACTAAAGTAGTTAGACTTAGAGTAGGAATAAGAAAACTATATAAACTAAACTCCCAGGTGACCCAGAGTTGTTGGCATTGGACGACCGATGATTCAGTAAAGAGAACGACCCATATCTCCACCCACGTGATCAGTGACGTATTGCAGCGTCGATAAACATCTGCAGTTGGCAATCGCATCAACTCAAGTATTTTCTTCCCAAAATTTACCTCTTTATTTTCTACCCTTTATATTTCCTAGTTCACCATTTTCACGCCTTTGCCAGAGTCCACTTGGATATAATTGGGCCACTCTTTCCAGGGATCGAAAGGGACTCAAAAAAAGCACACACCAATAATAATTAGCTGGTCAAATTCAATTACTCGCCCCGCCTGATGTGCTTAACTGGATTACGTGCTCTATCCCGAGCACTTAATAACTCTGAGTCGATGACTGATTCAGTGAGTGACCGGCTGACTGACTCAGCCCAGTATCCTAGTTCCAACCTAATTGGAACTAATTGCCCGATGGTGGTATGGCGCGCAATCGATTACGCGCGCTGGTCAGAGTGCGTAATCGGGTCTTAGGTCGGTCTACAAGAAGAAGGAGCTTGGCCCTATACGGCCTAATTGTGCGTCTGTGATATGGCTTGCAATCTGATTGCGCGCTCTGTGTGGGGCGCGTAATCGACTCCTAAGGCGGTCCAACGGAAGGTAGGTCTAGTCCAAAGGGGACCAATTGTGCGCCAGCTACGGGGCATGCAATTGGATTGTGCGCGTTGGATAGGGCGCATAATTCAGGACCTTCCCGAGTTAAGTCGGGTCTGAATCACAGAGCTATTGTTTCAGCCTGTGCTTTGACCACATACTATTGTTTCAGCATGTGGTCCCCTATTTAGTATTTTAAAGCCTTCGAAAAGGGTGAGTCCCTTTCCCGAAGTCGTGGGTAAGGTTAAAAGTTGACCGAACGATTTTGTATACTTCGAGAGGGCAAAATTGGGGTGTCTACACACCCTAGGTCAGATTACAACACAAACTGCACTAGGTGACCTTCAATTCCGTAGAAAGTATATTTTTCAACTCATAATACATTGAGGAACACTTAGCAATAGGTAGAACACTTCTAGCGCAGTTTACGGTCACTCTAGGTCAGTTTGTGTCACCCAAACTGACCTAGAGCAGTTTATCTCACCCTAGGGTAGTTTCAAACTGACCTAAGGCAGTTTATCTCACCTGTTTCTCAGTAGGTTAGTTTATCTCGCCCTAGGCCAGTTTAAAACTGAGGGCAGTTTCAAACTGACCTTAGGGCAAAAATATGATTTTATGAGATGGGTTTTACTTTGGAACATTAAAATCCATCTTAGCCATGAAAACACATCTCATTCATCTGTGGGGGGTCGCTCATATGAATTTTAATCGTGAGTATTTAAGGCATCCTCTCGTTCTCCCTCTAAATCCTAACAACTCTCTTCTGCTTCTCCCTCTCCCTCTCCCTCTCCCTCTATGCTCTTTGATGCTTATAGAGAAAGGGTTTGGAAAACCAATAGAATAATCGAAGAAAGAGGTTGAATGATGGCAACCTACCAAATCATAGAGAGAGAGAGAGAGAAAGAGACTTATAGTGAGGCCAAATTCCACGAAGAAGAGCAACCTGTGGTTGGTCGGCAACGTTGGCGAGCTTTCCACGAAGAAGGGAACGAGAGGAGAAAGAGGGAATAGTATTCTTTTAACACCCCTTATATATGGAGGGTATTTTAGTCTTGAAAACTAAAATAGGCCTTCATATGGTATTATTAACTTGAGGGATTTGATTGGGATAAATTGGGATAGTGGGGGATTTTTAAGGGAAATTGGCCTTAAATTTATATTTTAAACTTTTTTAAATATTTTATAAACTATATACTTAAGTACTCCCCCAAACCTAAACTTAAGTCACCAAGTGAACCGAGTATCCTCGTCATACACGACGCGTATGACCTCAAGACTTGAGTTCCTTGTGACTTGAGTTGATAAATCATTGATTATTTTGATATTTATTTATTTATTTATTATTATTTTAATGAAAAACTTGTTGACTGAAATGAAAGTGCTAGGAAAGAGCTGATACACATGTTAGCAGTAACGTAATCCTTGGAGAGGGTTAGGTGGAAGGGTTTAATCACTACTTTGGTGGATTTTACATCTTCTTAACAAGATAAAAGCCTCTTTTATACTTTAAAAAGGCAAAAAGACAAAGGTAAGATATGGAGGATAGATATCCATCATTGTTTTGTGGCCCAATTGTAGATTTGTTTAAGACTTTGTGTGGGTCACCTGATCAGAACACGTGTGGCACTTTTTTTTGGCATCTAGTGTTATCAAATCTTTAGTGTAAAAAATTATATATAAAAAAACATATTTATGGAAGGCTTATGGTGGGCCAAATGCTTTGAACAACTAAAACAGCTTTGGAGATTTAGGTGTAGTGCTCATTTTAAAAAGCTGGTATTGCCCTTATGTTACAACCACCTCACTTAAACAAGCACAAAAGTTGTTGAGTGCTTTGAATAAGACAACATAGATTATTTTTATCCCAATTTTCATGTCACAATCCAGAAATACTAATCTTATCTTTGAAAATCTAAAATTCGTGTCATGATCCCATTCATGTTAATGTGATAAGCGGACAAGCATAATAGAACTTAACTAAATTACTTTGATACAAGTTTACAAAACTATGGGCCAAAAAAACTTCTTCTAATTTATTTACATTTGGCTAACTGATTTATTTAATTGGCTGATATAATTAAGCTCATTTATAGATGATAAATCATCATCTTAGATATGCAGAATTGATAAATTTAATCATGATTAATAACCATCTAATCAATTCATCAACAATCATGCTCTCCGCTGAATTACAATCTATCAATAATAATAAATGTCTACTATCAATAACAAATGTTTGAAATAAAATAATAAAATATTATGTCTCTTAAAAATGATTAAAAGGGGACCAGTATGTAGAGAGCTCTCAATAAAATACTCCTACAAGTCATTTGGATCTCCATAAGCATCATCAAGATCATCAGTAAAGTCTCCTTCGTAACGACCTAAAATGTTACAACCCCAAATTTTTGGGATGAGTGCACGTCATGCATTACATATAGGTATATGTGTTTCACAAGGAGACCAAAACGAACCAAAGACACTATGTGTGTACGTGGGAAACACACTAGTATTTTTCTAACTTATATGTATAAAAGTGAAAGAGAGAGGAGAGAAGAACCCTTGCGTAACTCTATTCTAACCTAAATAGAGAGAAGGAGAATATAGAGAGAAAGAAGAGAAGAGCCTAGTAAAGAACTAGGGTTTCGTTGGGACTTAAATCGGCAGAAGAGTTGGAGAAAAGGCTGGAGGAGGAACCTTGGAGGCCTGTTAGCCTAGTAGAATTTCGAATCTTAAATCAAACTTGCGCGAGACTCATCGTCAGAGGTATGTTAAAGGCATGATAGATGCTTAGGCATGTTTTAAATAATAGGAATAATGTTGGTTGAATGTTTTTTAATGATGTTAAGTTTGAATGAAGGGTGAAATTGTGTTCTCGATCTGATCGAGGAGCAAAAATCATCGCTCCTCGCTCGAGCGGTCTAAAGGGCTCGCTCGAGCGAGGATGAATAGGAAAAATATAGCTATGGGCTCGATCGAGCGGTCCCCAAAACTAAGGGGAAGCTCGCTCGAGCGAGGTCCCCAGTAATGCTTCAGTGGCTCGATTTAACCGCTCGAGCGAGGTCAGGTGACCGCTCGAGCGAGGTCAAGTGACCGCTCGAGCGAGGTCCAGTGACCACTCAGTTCTTGAAATTATAGGTACAAGAAACATGGGGGTTGTATACCCCAATGGTTCTAGTGTCCTTTCTAAGCTTATGCTAAATTGAAATATAGGTTTGACGCATGATCATGAAGTATAAACCTCTACGAGAAGGCGTGCTTTGAAATTCGTCGAGGTAGGGAATATTCTTGAAACATGTGCATTATTCCGTGAAATTCATATATGTAGTGTAACCCATTTAAATAGTCAAATACTGCATGATCCTCATGAAAAAAGGGTGTGTGAGTGAGTTTACAACGTGAAAGTCTTGAGGTCCCCAGGGGACGAAAAATCATATAGTTAAAACAAAGAAGGATGCGATGGAAATAAGGGGCATCCCAGGGATGCAGATGAAAACTAACAGAGAAACGTAAATAATGTGATAAGGCCTGATGTAATATAATTAGCATAATCACGGTGAATAACTATATGTAGAGCACATTTGATATTTTTATTATTTAAGGTTTGATTAGAATACCCCACCGACGTGGCGGGATACCCACGATTGACTCGGCAGGATATCTGTGAGCGGTACAGCGGCAGATCCGTACTTTCATAGTACATCCCAGGGATGTAGATCTAAAAATAGACCCCGCCACCTATGAGAAAGGGGCTTGGGCAGTATTCCCAGGGGATACATATAATAACTGTCTAGTTAGACGACGATGGTGGGTATTCCATCGGGGCTCGATGCTATATTGCTCGGGGACTACTTAAGTTAAGATTTAAGTGATTAGGCCAAATTCACAACTAAACTAATAAGGAGATTAAACAAAACCATGCTAAGTAACAGTCAAAATCATTAGTTTATTTCTAGTTATTTCAATTGTTGTCCATAAGTGATTACTCGATAATTTTTATGCATGTTAAACTGCTGACATATGTGTGAAGGTCAATCTATATGTTCTTTTTGTTTCCCTACGGAGCTAGGATGTAGCTCACCCCCTTAGACTATACGTCCGCAGTCCGTGGACTAGCGGCAAGAAGACTTCGGAGAAGTCGATCCAAGGGTTTCGGATTACGTGTCTGTAAGAGTCGTAACCTCCTCCTGAGGAATTCTTCTAGGAAACCCACTGCATACTTTGAGAGTGAGTTGAGAGTTTTAGGTATGGCTTGGTATGTCAAGCCTTTTATTTCAATGTTTTAAATACCGTTTCTTTGACAAAACGTCTAGGATGAACTGTTATCACTAATGGTTTGGGTAAGTTCTTATGTCCATGAATTGGCATGGGACAAGGACTGCCTTGCGATACCTTGATTATTTTTGAGATTTTATTTAGAGTAGGTACGTGTGCCTCAATTACAGTTTTGGCTTGCATATATCAATGTTTTGTAAGGAACCCAGGGCACGGCCTTGAAGGTCGTGTTGATGGCACAGATTTCGGGGTTCCAAAATTCGGGCTGTCACAGTTGGTGTCAAAGCCTTTTCTTTCTAGTTCTGGCTATCATATCGTCAGAATATAGGGACTTCTGCTAACGAGACTATGGATTCTCATGCAGACCGTTATGTTTCCTAGAGGAAGAGGCCACCAGGGTGGTCATGATAGGAATTCTGCAGAGAGATGGGTTCGTCTCACCTACAAACAGCAGTGCCATTGGGAAACAGGAGATTCCCGAGGCGTGGCTGTGAGGAGGAAACCAAAATCAAGCAGAGGATCAAGATCTAGATCGGCTGATCTAAATCGAGGAACAAGATAGAGTGAGGGAGAGAAATGAAGAAAGAGAAGAGCGACAGAGGATGATGCACACAATGGAGACAATGGCAACTGCCATGGCACAGCAAGCAGCGTCCTTGGCAGCGCATACAGTACCAGAATCACAACGAACACCTACACCTCCAGTGGGACTTACACCACTAGTGGCTTCAACATTCACCGAGTTCAGAAGGATGAGACCTCCAAAATTTTCAGGACAGGCAAACACAATGGCAGCCGAAAACTGGCTGGGTGAAATGGAAAAGGTGTTTAGCGTACTGACATGCACAGAGGATGAGAGCGTCTGCTGGAATATATATGTTAGATGGAGAAGTTTGGACCTTGGTGGAAATCCGCATGAACAAGAGCACAAGAAACTCCAAATATGCCGTGGACTTGGGACGAATTCGTAGAAGAATTCAATAAGCAATATTTTCCTGAAGTTGTGAGGAATCAGATGGAGACCCAATTTTTACAACTAGCGCAAGGAAGGATGACCGTGAGAGAGTATGGAGTGGAATTCATGAGACTGGCTCGCTTCGCCCCAGACTACGTAGTTTCAGACGTGATGAAAGTGAAGAGGTTCCAACAGGGCTTAAGGTCGGACATCCGAGGAGGGGTTGCGCCCTTCCAGCTGAAGACCTATGGAGAAGTAATGAGTAAGGCATTAGTAGTCGAAGAAGAAAACAATAACCGATACCGTCAGAGGGAACAACAAGGAAGAGAAAGCATTGATCCAAGCAGGACGGGGAGCTATGAATCGGTACATAAGAAATCGAGGTTTGTAGCACCGAATCAGAGACAATCGTTCCAGACAGGGTATGGGAGAGCTGCACAACAAGCTACTCATCAAAGTTTTCCGTTGCTAGCATCAGGGAGACCGATGAGGTATCAAGGTCCTGCTATTTCCAGCAGGGCTACAACTACACAAGGTTTTTCGAGAGCTGCTACTTCAACACCAAGGGAAACTTGTGCCAAGTGTGGCAAGTCCCACAAAACAGCGGATTGTAGGCAGGGAATGCGAGGCTGTTTCAAATGCGACAAGATAGGCCACATGATTAGGGATTGCCCTGAGACAGTTAAAGAAAAGACGGCCCCAACTTCCATGCCACAACCTATTCAATCTCGAAAGCCTGTTGTTCGAGGGAGAGCCTACGCAGTTACCGCCCAGGAAGCAGGGAGTGTACACGACATCATCCAAGGTGAGATTTCTTTTAAATAAAGAATTTCGGTTTCAATACAATGCTAGATAGAGAATGTGCTTTCATTAGGACAAATATATATATAACCGTTGTTGCGCATTAGAAAAAAAAAAATTTCTAAATAAAGTATATGTTATGTACGTATATGTATGCATTATAGGTACGTTACAAATCTATGAGAAAGGGTGCTACGTAGCACATGACGCATGAGTGCTGATAGACCCAGGGTCTACCCACTCCTTCATCACCCTAGGTTTTCAAAAAAGATGAAGATTGTTCCGGAGACACTAGACTTTGTGTTATAAGTGTCTATCCCAACAGGAGAATTAGTGGACACAGAGTTAGTCTGCAAATCGGTAGTGGTAAGCATTCGGGATCACGTTGTCTACGAACTAGACGCAAATTTAATATTGTTGGACATGCAAGGATTCGACGTGATCCTTGGCATGGATTGGCTATCCCATCACTGCGCAACAGTGGATTGCAAGGATAAAGTTGTTGTTTTCCGTCCTAACACGAGGAGATCGTTTCGATTTTGAGGGGAGAGATCGACACAGGTACCACTCATATCTCGCAATGAGCGTAACGCTTAATCGTAAAGGTGTAGCGGTTATTTGGCATTCCTGAAAGAAAATAAAGAAGAAAAGAATATTATCTTCGAGATAGCGATAGTGCGAGAATTCCTATGTATTTCCAGAAGAATTGCCAGGGTTACCTCCAGAAAGAGAAGTAGAAGTTGTGATCGACTTAGCACCAGGAACGGAACCTGTTTCAAAGGCACCTTATAGGATGGCCCGTGCAGAGTTGAAAGAGTTGAAAGAACAGTTGCAAGAGCTCATGGACAAAGGGTTCATAAGACCAAGCGTGTCTCCATGGGGAGCACCCGCCTATTCGTGAAAAGAAAGATGGGTCGACAAGTTGTGCATTGATCACCGCCAATTGAACAAAGTCACTTGGAAGAATCGATATCCGCTGCCAAGAATAGATGACTTGTTCGATGGCCAGTGGAGCAAAACATTTTTCCAAGATTGATCTAAGATCCGGATACCATCGCTAAGTCGAGGACATTCAGAAAATGGCTTTTAGAACACGGTATGGACACTATGAATTTTTAGTGATGCCATTCGGACTGACGAACGCACCAGCGTTGTTTATGGACTTGATGAATCGGGTGTTTAAACCACACCTAGACTCCTGCGTTGTAGTGTTTGTTGATGACATCCTGATCTACTCAAAATCAAAAATGGAGCATGAAGAACACTTATGAGTCGCTCTACGAACCTTGCGTGAACATCAATTGTACGCCAAGCTCAGCAAATGTGAGTTTTGGCTAGAAGAGGTTAGCTTTTTGGGACATGTCGTCTCAAAGCATGGTGTCACAGTAGATCCCGCTAAGACTGAGGCATTTTGACCGCTCGAACGAGGCCATAACATATAATATAAAGCGTCCTGGTCTCGCTCGAGCGATAACTAATAACCGCTCGAGCGAGGAGGGACTATATATAGTGAAGGGAATAACAAGATGCCTTTTCATCTTCAAGCGAAGGGAGTGGAGACGAGCGAGGGGTTAGGGCTAGCTATTTTCGATCTTTTCCGTCCGATTCGAGCCGGATTTAGACAAATCCGATCCGTTAAGACTACTCTTCTAGGTAAAAGCTACCCATCCCTGAAATTTTTGTTTTCTTTTTAAACTCTTTAAATACCAAATGGCTTCAAGCCCAAATCCACAACCTAAGAAGCGGATGGCGATTCGGTCGCCGTCGGCGCGCAACAAAGCGCCGCAAACTTCACAACCATCACCAAACCCACCCTCCACTCCGATCACACTAGATGATTGGTGGGGAGCCAAAATTTTTGAAGCCGAATGGGATATACATCCCTCCTGTTTCGGGGATCCGACGTCCACCCAATGGACATCGGACTTCCTCACCAACAACAATCTTAAGACCCTGCTTACGCCGTTCGGGGATCGTTATTACCCGAGGCTTGTGAAGTTATTTTATCAAACCCTAAACTTGAACGTGGACGAGGACGCTATCCTCGTCACAATCGATGGTAATGAGCTAATCTTCAGATGTGCCGAAATTTCATCGGTCATGAAATGTCCCCACATCTACACCCCTAGCCCACTTATCCTACCACCTTTTTCTGGGAACGTCGATTTTCCAACGATCATCTCCGACATCACTGGCGGCATGTCCGCTTCGGGACAATCTATTACTCGATCACAACTACCGCCGCGTATGTGGCTTCTAGACGTCATCTTCAAAAAGAACCTACACCCAACCGGTCATGATCAAGAACGTCGAGATGCGTTTCTACGGGCCCTACACACCGCATTCCATAATAGGTGGATCAACGCACCTATGATCATCATAAAAGGCATGGCGCATGCCTATAAAAGAAATGTAAGGGGTGATGTTCCTCCACCCATCAACCGACTACCATATGCTATGTTGATTTCCTGACTCCTAGACTCACGGAATGGGAAGGGAGGATTTAAGATCCGGGAGGACGAGTTGTTCCTCACCGATAACGTCGTCCCCTATCTCGCCCAAGACTGGAGCCGAAACCTTAAGAGTCTACAAACCAGCGTCAACAAGAAAAGAGACCGTCAGGTCTCCCGACAAACCACCCATCAAGCGCCAGCAGGACCGACTACTCCCTCTACCTCAGTTCCACAGCCCATACCCATTACCGACACTGGCATGATGCGGGAGATCAGATTG
The DNA here is from genome assembly GCA_021018995.1 of Chloranthus sessilifolius. NCBI lineage: Eukaryota > Viridiplantae > Streptophyta > Magnoliopsida > Chloranthales > Chloranthaceae > Chloranthus > Chloranthus sessilifolius. Next base: position 122,379,545 of record CM037592.1, read on the forward strand.
CATCAGAGGTTCCAAGAGGCACTACTTATCGACCTCATGGGCCAGGCTTACCCGCAGTCATACATGCAGCGCGTTGGTGCCATGAGGGATGCTATTTTTGGAGCGTCTAGCTCCGGCCCTGCTACGAGGAACGCCACAGCGGGTACCACGACCGTCAGGGTGGACGACGAGGATGAGGATGGCAAGGAATACGAGGATGATGATGACTCCGGCGACGACGACTATGAGGAGGATGATGACTAGATAGTAACGTTAATTTTGAACACATAATATGTAATATTTTATTGAGACATTTTGTAATGAGGTGGTTTCCTGGTCAATGTTCTTTTTCCAAACTATCTGACATGAATGTCACAAATTTTTGTGGATGATTAATATAACGATTGAATGAGTGTGGTGAATGATGATCCCTTTCATCTATGTGGAAATAATTTAACATGGCCAACGCATGTTGTTGCGAAATGCGACAAACCGTTTAATTACTGTTTTAGATATTCGTGGTCGAATGTGAGTGGTACCCTTTCAAGAGAATATCGTCGATTTTCGAGGACGAAAATCTTGTAAGTTGGGGTGATTGTCACAACCCCAGATTTTTGGGATGAGTGCACGCCATGCATTACATATAGGTATATGTGTTTCACAAGGAGACCAAAATGAACCAAAGACACTATGTGTGTACGTGGGAAACACACTAGTATTTCTCTAACCTAAATAGAGAGAAGGAGAATATAGAGAGAAAGAAGAGAAGAGCCTAGTAAAGAACTAGGGTTTCGTTGGGACTTAAATCGACAGAAGAGTTGGAGAAAAGGCTGGAGGAGGAACCTTGGAGGCCTGTTAGCCTAGTAGAATTTTGAATCTTAAATCAAACTTGCGCGAGACTCATCGTCAGAGGTATGTTAAAGGCATGATAGATGCTTAGGCATGTTTTAAATAATAGGAAGAATGTTGGTTGAATATTTTTTAATGATGTTAAGTTTGAATGAAGGGTGAAATTGTGTTCTCGATCTGATCGAAGAGCAAAAATCATCGCTCCTCGCTCGAGCGGTCTAAAGGGCTCGCTCGAGCGAGGATGAATAGGAAAAATATAGCTCTGGGCTCGCTCGAGCGGTCCCCAAAACTAAGGGGAAGCTCGCCCGAGCAAGGTCCCCAGTAATGCTTCAGTGGCTCGATTTAACCGCTCGGCGAGGTCAGTGACCGCCGAGCGAGGTCAAGGACCGCCGAGCGAGGTCCAAAGGACCACTCAGTTCTTGAAATTATAGGTACAGAAACATGGGGTTGTACACCCCAATGGTTCTAGTGTCCTTTCTAAGCCTATGCTAAATTGAAATGTAGGTTTGACGATGATCATGAAGTATAAACCTCACGAGAAGGCGTGCTTTGAAATTCCGAGGTAGGGAATATTCTTGAAACATGTGCATTATTCCGTGAAATTCATATATGTAAACCCATTTAAATAGTCAAATACTGCATGAACCCCATGAAAAAGGGTGTGTGAGTGAGTTTACAACGTGAAAGTCTTGAGGTCCCCGGGGAACGAAAAAAAAAAATCATATAGTTCAAACAAAGAAGGATGCGATGGAAATAAGGGCATCCTGAGGATGCAGATGAAAACTAATGAGAAACGTAAATAATGTGATAAGGCCCGATGTAATATAATTAGCACAATCACGGTGAATAACTATATGTAGAGCACATTTGATATTTTATTATTTAAGGTTTGATTAGAATACCCCACCGACGTGGCGGATACCCGATTGATTCGGCGGGATATCCGTGATGCAAATGATCCGTTACTTTCATAGTACATCGAGGATGTAGATATAAAATAGACCTCGCCACCTATGAGAAAGGGCGTATTCGGGGGGATACATATAATAACTGTCTAGTTAGACGACGATGGAGGGTATTCCATCGGGGCTCGATGCTATATTGCTCGGGGACTACTTAAGTTAAGATTTAAGTGATTAGGCCAAATTCACAACTAAACTAATAAGGAGAGTAAACAAAACCATGCTAAGTAACAGTCAAAATCATTAGTTTATTTCCAGTTATTTCAATTGTTGTCCATAAGTGATTACTCAATAATTTTTATGCTTGTTAAACTGCTGACATATGTGTGAAGGTCAATCTATATGTTCTTTTTGTTTCCCTACGGAGCTAGGATGTAGCTCACCCCCTTAGACTATACGTCGCAGGTCCAGGACTAGCGGCAGCAAAGACTTCTGGAGAAGCTGATCCAAGGGTTTCGGATTACGTGCCCACAGAAGAGTCAGAACCTCCTCCTGAGGAATTCTTCTAGGAAACCCACTGCATACTTTGAGAGTGAGTTGAGAGTTTTAGGTATGGCTTGGTATGTCAAGCCTCTTTATTTCGAATATTTTTAAATACCGTTTCTTTGACAAAACGTCTAGGATGAACTGTTATCACTAATGGTTTGGATAAGTTCTTATGTCCATGAATTGGCATGGGACAAGGACTGCCTTGCGATACCTTGATTATTTTTGAGATTTTATTTAGAGTAGCTACGTGTGCCTCAATTATAGTTTTAGCTTGTATATATCAATGTTTTGTAAGGAACCCAGGGCACAGCCTTGAAGGTCGTGCTGATGGCACGGATTTTGGGGTTCCGAAATTTGGGCTGTCACATAAAAATAAGGGCCATGTGGGCTTAATTAGTAACGAATAAATCATCATCCAGTGGGTAGCACAACCAATCCACCCCAATCTACATGGGTGAACTGTGTATGTAATGTGAGCGATAATATATATCGAAACAGTAAAATAAGGGCTAACGAAGAATCATTATAATCAAATACATATGCAGATAGGGTAGCATGAAATATGATAGGATGCATGCATGTTCATAGTATCATAAATGCAACTAACGTACTTGAACCTAAACTCTATGTCTTACAGATTACTCATACAGAATTATCATTTACAGAGTTATCCATGACTATTAAACTTTCACATATCAACACACCACATAGTCGCATTACAGTTTTAAAATTTTGGTTTGTGCCAGAGTCGTTGCTCGAATGCGACACGCGATAGGGTCGTGTCCGATTATCAACTACCGCTCATTATGGTGCTAATGACCTATCTCAGAAACAGAGTAATTCCTCACGTAGCCTAATTTGGGGAAGGGTACCCATAGCAGAAGTAGAAATAGAAACAGAACAGAGTGTTCTCACAGAGTCGGGAACCGCGCCTTGGTTGTAGGCATTGAGCCCTTACAGTGACTTGGCGTAAGGTACAACTCGTGTAGATTATCACTATTCGGATTATAATCTTTTGCTGCCTTCACAACATTCTTTTCAATATCAGAGTTTTATTCAGAGTATCAAAGTTTTAATCAGAGTATCAAAAGTTTACAAAGTTTTTAGAATCAGAAGCAGAGTAGTATTTCAATTCAATGTTTAAAGGCCAAAGTGTGATAGAGAATCATGAATCACATCTTAACAGACACGATGAGGAATTCACACTCACACCCACTTGACATAGCTTCTCATACCACCATGTCTTGTGAGGTATGTGAATACGACATTAAAGTCTTTTTTATACGATTATGATAAGTTACCACACCAATGTAAAGACATGCAGACAAACTCAATATGCTATGGTCAGAGTAGACAAAGAATGTCCTATTCTAGTCTCTATGTGATGTATGAATGCAGAATAATAATGTAATATGAATATATAAAGCTGAGATAATGAATCCAATAAACATGTAATATAACAGCAACTATTATACACAGACAGAGAGGCATAAGATATTAATGAACTGAAATATAAAATGTGATAACAGCCAATTCTTCAAGAGTTTACTCAGTAACTATTTTATATCAATCAAATATCACATAGGCACCCTATTAAAACTATGTAATATTTGTGTGACCCTCATATAATTATTTATACTTATATATATATATATATATATATATATATATATATATATATATATATGAGTATCAACCACATGGAGTTTTATTTATACATATATGACCCCTTGATCGATTTAGAATGTAACCCTTGCAAGTGCACAAGATCTATTGCAGTATGGCAAGAACAGGGGTGTCGAACCCACAGGGAAACGTGAATTTTTAATTAATTCTTTTAGAGATTTTAAAAACGTCCCTAAGGAAGTACCAAAGGGCAGATTCAATTTTACCAAAAACTTAACACACTTTTCCTAAATGCAGAAAAATAAATTAATCTAAACAATTAATTACTGATAAATCTACGAACAATATTAAAATGAGATCAAGGAATATGCTACCCTGCATTCGTACCCTTTTCTATCATTAAAACCCACAGTTTCATTAAATCATCATTCACACCATCATTCATCTAGAAAAATGACTTGAAATAAAATATGATCATCAATCCGGCATACCCTATCTAAAAACAATGACTCAGCCTAACATTGCGGTATGAGTCATGTAAAAAGTATAGCGTATCTCATGATATTTAGATCACGACAATCAGCACATAATCGCTCTACAGCCTAGATCAGCCTGCAGGTCCAGATCTAACGATTACGGCCGTTGATACGCGCAATCAACGGTCATAACAAAGCATTCAAAATATTTTCAATCACACAAACTTTGAGCAAAACGATTCCATGATAACAATAATAGACTGCGGTATTAATCATAAACATGGGTACTTATCTGGGGATCGATCTTCCCGATTCATCGATGAAGGCTCATCTTTGGTGTTTGATCTCCTTTTTCTTTCAAAGTCATTCCTCTTTTATTTCTTCCAAAAGATATTTGCAATTGTTTTTCCTAAATACAATCTATGAATTTCTCAGAGAAAAATAATGCAAATCCTAGGTACAATCTACCCTGAATAAACCCTAGAAGAAGGAGAGAAGAAGACTTGAAAAGATGAAGAAAATATTCCCCCAAAGTGAAGAGCCCTAAAAACTAAAAAGAAAGAATGAATAATATTCTAATTGCAAAAAATAATAATCCCCCTAAGAAACTCGTGGCTTCCCTTTTTATAATAGCCTAACCCTAATACCTCTCTCGATTGACATCTAAGAGTAATTTTCGTGAATTCCCGCCTAGCTTTGCATCAGATACTGCCTCGGTATTTTGCTCATAATTTTTTGTACCGAACTCGGATTGAGGTGATTCTTGAGGCGTTGGAAAGCTGACGACGAGCTCTACAACTTTTATGTTTTAGCAATTTCCTGAATCTGACGTATTGAAGGTCCAAATTAAGCTGCAAGTCGTACTAAGTTCTCAATGACCCAAAATAGCAGTGTTTTGACATTATTTTCGGGATTCTTGGGCTGTTTTAGAAACTTGGACTGTATTTACCTGAAACACTTCAAATCTAGCAAATCTCATCAGATAGCCTTCATCGGACGGCTAAATATAGGTATTTAGGGGTGAAATATGATCATATTTCCGTGCTCATCCCACCCCCAAACCTACACTTTGCTAGTCCTCGAGCAAAGAGAATGATAGAAATATAAAGCAAATCAAACTAACATCCTAAAATTTAAACTTTAAATGCGGAACACGATATTGCACTTAGCATGTGCAACAAGCCTTTAAACCCCTAGGTGATCCCTAGTGGAGGAGTTGTGTCTCCTGAGGGTTTGCAGTGAAGTTACCCACAAACTACCAAAAATTTCAAACCATCGGTAAAATTTAGTTTTCAAAACATGATTTTTTTTTATAACATATGTACTATTCAAAAAAACAAAAATCATTAATTGCTTCAGTATGTGAATCATCAATCTCAAATATTAAAGTCATGTCAATCATGCTAGTATCCATTCAAATTAATTTAATGCTCAAATTGTTAGATAACTCATTCATTCATGCCTAAACGTGAAGTGTGTGCATACCAAAACCAAGATTCATCCATCTCAGAACTAGTCCAAACGGAAAACCATCGGATCTATTGTCTCGACTCAATCCTCACTTTAGGTATACTCTCAAAATAAAATCACTCCGATGATGGGTAAGTTTTCGCACACATGTGAGAGATCAATACAAAGCAAATAAAAAGGTCTCACATGATAAATGAAACACGATGCCAATCAATGAACAAAAATAAATCCTATAAGAATGTACATCGATATCCTAAGCAGCATGTCATATCAAATGTCATAAGTATTATATATTGACTCTCCACAAGACAGTTACCAATGCAAGATCGGATCATGAAGGTCTTTTGTAGGGTCGAAATGGGCCACAGGTGGGGGTAAGAAAGAAAGGGAATTGTGACTCAAAATTCCAGAGAAATTGGAAAAGGAACTAACTTCTGATTTTTTTTTTTTTTTTTTTTTTTTCTCTTCTTTTCTTTTCTTTTTCTTTCTAATTTCTCACCATTTTTTTCTTTTCAATATTTTTCTTTTCTCATTCTTTCTTCTCTTTGAATTTCCTTTTCTTGAAGCACCTCATTTTCATTCCTTTTTTTTTTTCTTTTTTCTTTTCTCTCCTTTTTTCTTTTTATATTTGCCATACACTCTCAAGAAACACCATAACTCATTATCTCTCCACTTACTCTCTTTCGCTCATTTTTATCCCTTGTTCCTAATTTCTCAGAAATAAGAAGGGTAAAGCTAAATTTTCAGAAATTGTGAAGGGTTAAAGGTTAACGTGGCTTATCAAAGAATGTATAAGGGTAAATTTTTCTATAGGCTCAAAGGGGTACTAGAAGGATAAATTTATATGAGGTGGGGCATTTTAACAAACGAGCCAAAGATGGCCTTCAATCATTTCCTTAAAAGATGGTAACCTTGCCTATTTGTCTTGAGTAGATATCTGACGTTCTAACACAATAATATGAATTTGATATCATGCAAAGTCACAAGCCAAAATAAAATGTATGAGATTATGCAAAATAATTCGTATTCAAAGAAAACTCCGAGTTTATATATTCACTCATCAATGACGGGAAATTAGCTCTAAAGCTCGGGTTTAGTCTCCACTAAGAACCTAAGATTCAACGTTCAAAATAGTTCATCGATTTCTAAGTCTTAGCACTGGTATAAGTGCAAAAATTCTAAGCTCGAATTTCAGAGTCATCCACAAATTATCACATTAAGCTTCATCATCCTAGATACAAGTATTCAAAATATGACATCAATATTCTCAAAATTAAATTCACATGCATCATCAACTAAAGTTTGAAAACTAGTGCAAAGTAAATCATGTATGATCGTTCCAAAAAAATTTTTTTTTTCTTTTTTTTCCACGAAAATCACAAATAAGTGATGAACGCTAGATAATCATACATACCCCCAAACCTATAAATGTCAATGTCCTCATTGTTTGAAAGAAGTAGGCTCCCCCAAACCTGTAGAAAAGTACCTCAACACAAAGATCAGGTGTAGAGAATATGGACATCAAATTAGAACATGACCAAAAATAGATTGAAGGTAATGTGGCTACACTAATTTGGAAATTAAAAAAAACCTAAACTAAACTAAAAACTAATATTCTAGAACTAAACATACGAAAAGAAAGATAAATCCTAAATCCTAAACTAAACTGTGTCCAACTCCTAAATAAAACACACTGGGTTGCCTCCCAGGAAGCGCTGAGTTTAAGTGTCGACAGCTCGACCTCTTCATTGATCAAGAATCTGGATCACTAAGGTGCATCGCCTCAATCTTAAACTGGGTCATCGGCTCAAACGTTGGTTTGGGCCTTTGCCCATTCACTTTGAAAACTCGATTGTCTGAAGGCTTTGAATTTCAATTGCACTGCTCACTAATGGAAACAACTCAAACGGCCTTCCATCTAGATTTCAATTTCCCGGGATGAAGCTTAAGTCGAATTGAATAACCAAACTTTTGGCCAACATGAAACTCCTTAGAAATTAATTGATCGCAACTTTTGTACCTTTCCTTGTACATCTTTGAATTTTCATACGATCGTAGCGTAACTCTTCTAATTCACTCAATCGTAACCTTCGATTCGACCTGCTTGCATATCGAAATTAAATCGTTTGATCGCCTGAATGCCTTATGCTCCAATTGACAGAAGATGACATGCCTTCCGTAGACAATTTCAAGGGAGACATTCCGATCGATGTCTTGAATGCGACGATAGGCCCACAAAGCATCGGATAGCGGTTTGACCAATCTCTTCTATCCGGTCGCATCAGTCTTTTCTAGAATTCGCTGATTTCCGGTTAGACACTTCCACGACCACTAGTCTGTGGATGGTACGCAGAGCGACTTTGTGAGTGACGTCGTGCTTCTTCATTAAAGTGGCAAAATGGCTATTGCAAAATGCGAACCGCCATCATCGATGATTGCTCTTGGGATCCCGAATCGGTTAAACACATGTTCTCTCGTAAATTTGACCACAACCTTGTGATCATTTGATCGGGTTGCTACTTCAATCCATTTGGAGACATAGTCAATACCACGAATATATGAATACCCAAAGGATGGTGGAAAAGGACCCATAAAGTCAATCCCCAAACATCGAAAATTTCAACAATCGAATTGGATTAAGGGCATCATATTTCGTCCGTGAAATATTGCCAAGTTTATTGACACCGTTGGCATTCCTTGCGGTATTGCTCCACGAAAGATTGAGGGCCAAGAGAATCCGCTTTGAAGGATTTTACATGCGGTCTTCTCCTCGAAATGGCCTCCACAGCCCCAAAGATGGCAAAAATTTAGGACGCTTAGTTGCTGCGTCTTACACGCATCTCCTAATGATCTGATCCGAGCAGAATTTAAACAAATATGGTTCATCCCAGAAATAGTATTTTATTTGGGAGAAAAAGAGATTCTTATCATTCTTACCCCACTCAGTGGGAATTCTGCCAGTGACCAGATAATTCACGATGTTAGCAAACCACGGAACTTTAGCACCAGCTACATCAATTGCCATCAAATGTTCATCCGGAAATGTGTCACGGATGGTCTCAGGTATAGATGATTCTTCAGGCAGAATTCTAGACAGATGATCAGCCACAACGTTCTCAACCCCCTTTTTATCTTTAATCTCAAAGTTGAATTCCTGGAGAAGCAGGATCCAACGGATCAGCCTTGGTTTCGCATCCTTCTTTGCTAAAAGATATTTCAAAGCAGAGTGGTCTGAAAAGACCACTATTTTCGATCAAGCAAATAGGAACGGAATTTGTCGAGCATACACCACGACTAATAATTCCTTCTCGGTGGTGGTGTAATTGATTGGGCATCAATTAATGTCTTGCTAGCATAATAAATTACGTGAGGTAATTTATTCACCCTTTGCCCTAAAACGACTCGATCGCATAATCGGATGCATCACACATGAGTTCGAATGGTAAAGAATAATCCGTGGTTGGATTATTGGTGCATTTGATAAGAGTTCACGCAATTTTAGGAATGCCTTTATGCAATCCTCATCAAAATCAAAGGAACATCTTTGCCAAGCAAAGTGCACAATGGTTTAGCCACCTTGCTAAAATCCTTAATGAATCTTCTATAAAATCGATGCCCCAAAATGATCGAATTTGTGAACACTTTTAGGAGGTGGTAAATTTGCAATTAAGTCGACCTTCGCCTTATCAACTTCAATTCCTTCGTTGAAACAATATGCCCCAACACAATTCCTTGTTGAACCATAAAATGGCTCTTTTCCCACCGAGAACAAGTTTGGAATCTACACAACGTTGCAACACGTGAAAGATGATTCAAACAAGAATCAAATGTTTTCCAAAACCGAGAAGTCGTCCATGAAGACTTGATGAATTTGTCGATCATGTCGAGAATATGGCCAACATACATCGTTGAAGCGTGGCGGAGCATTACATAAGCCGAATGGCATCCTTCGATATGCAAACGCGTACCATATGGACATGTGAATGTTGTCTTCTCTTGATCACCGGAAAACGGGCACTTGATTGTATCCCGAATAACCATCAAGAAAGCAATAAAACTCTTGCCCATAACTTCTCAAGAATTTGATCAATGAGCGGAAGGGAAAATGATCTTTTACGGTGGTATGTTCAATTTTCGATAATCAATGCACACACGCCATCCAAGAGTTTCACGAGTGGGCACCAATTCTCCTCCGTAGTTTCTTTCACGTAATTCCGGACTTTTTAACGATTTGTCTTGGACTAACCCATTCACTATCGGAGATCGGATAGATGATTCCAGCATCGAGGAGTTTAATGATTTCCTTTAAAACGACTTCTTGCATGTTCGGATTAAGTCGCCTCTGTGGTTCCCTCGATGGTTTACTCTCATCCTCCAGATGTATTTTATGCATACATACTGATGGGTCAATCCCCTTGAGATCAGCTAAGGTCCATCCGATGGCCTCCTTGTGCTCTTTCAGCACCTTCAACAAATCATTCTCTTGTTCTTCCGATAATGTGGATGAAATTATCGGAAGTGTTTCGTCGAGGTCCCGTAAAAGCATATTTGAGGGACTGTGCAATTGTTTCAATTCCACAGTTGGTGGCTGCTCAATTGATGGAGTCAGCACATCCTTTACCTCAGTAGGTAGTGGTTCTACCTTAGTCACAACTTCACATAAGTTATCATCTTGACATGATGAATTTGACTTTTTCTCTTCTGACTGCTTCCTTTCAAGCCCTTTGTCCTCATAGATGGCTAACAAAACAGTTTCAAATTCCTCTTTGGTGAGCATTGATGGTAATGCTTCATCCACCACTTGTCCATCTGATCGATGTAAAAACATTCGACCTCATCCTCATTAGGGAAATGGTTCATCGCATGGAATATGTTAAGCCTGACTTTCATGTTTCCAAAAGACACGTCCATGACTCCCGTGCGACAATTAATGCAAGCGTTGGCAGTGGCGAGAAACGGACGTCCAAGAATAATTGGGACTTGATTGATTGATTTCGCAGGTGGTTCCATGTCTAAGACAACGAAGTCCACTGGAAAGACAAACTTGTCTATTCCAACCAAAACATCCTCGATAACACCCTCGGTCTTCTTCCGATCTATCGCGGTTGGAGTGTGACCGTCGTGGGTTTCAATTCACCCAATCCGAGTTTCGTACATTGAGTATGGGATCGATTAACACTTGCTCCCAAATCCAATAACGCCTTTCCAATTGGTTGCCCACCAATGACACATGGAACAGTTGGGACTCCAGGGTCTTTCAGTTTCTGTGGGGTTTCCAATCGCAATATCGAACTGACTTGATTTGTTAGGAACACTTTCTTTGAAACGTGAGTACGTGCCTTTCCCTTGAGCCAAAAACTTGGCGTACTCAGGAACTTGTTTGATTGTTTCAAGTAATGGAAGATTTATCTTTACTTGCTTGAATGTTTCGAAAATTTCTTCCATTTTTGTCGGTCCCTTTCCCATTCTAGATGGAGGAGTTAGGCATTGAGGGAATGGTGCCTTTGGGACATAAGGTGCAGATTCCATTTCCGATTCTTTTTCACGTCCTTGTTGGACGGTTGAAGGAAACTCTTCCTCTAATACTTTTTCTTTTCCTTTCTCTCTTCCTTGCTCTTGCACTTTTCTTATCTCTGGCTCTTTGTCTCTTTCTTTCTCTTTTCCTTTTCCTTTCTCTTTTCCTTTTCCTTTTCCTTTCTCCTTTCTTTTCTCTGATTCTTTTTCCTCTACTGCTTCTCTTTCTTCATCAGCTTCTCTGAGCATTTCCACTTGATTATCAACCTCTCGTCCACTTCTCACCGTAATGTTGACTTTCAACCGTTGACTATTCGATGGTCCCGCTTGGATGGTGCTTGGCCTCGAGGATTATTGATGGGTTGGTCGGGAGCCTACCTTCCTCACGACTCGCTTGATTGGCCAATTGATCGACTTGGTCCATTATCATCTGTTGAAAAGATTGCATGCTTCGATAAGCTTTTCTTCGGATCGAGAATCTTTCAATGCATGAGATTGATTAAGATTCGATTGAAATTTGATTTTTTCTAGTCGAATTTGGATGATAATCTGAGCATTCTGGAAATTGGAATTCATTGGAAATTAGAATTCCGGAAATTACATTTGTGGACGAAAATTTTGTTGAAAATTTGGTTGAAAAGGTTGTTGTCCACCCATTGTGTTGGCTCTATGTTCTTTGGTTTACTGGCGGTTTGAGTTCGATTCACCCCATCCTAAGTTGGGGTGATTTTTCCATTCCGGATTGTAGGTATTGAGTACATGTTTCTACCGGCCGATAAGATTGAGTCACATTTACCGCTCTTGAGGATTAGGTTCATCGGGGAAGAATGACAAGGTAGTAGGGCACTCATTAGCCATATGACTGGTGGTCACAAATTGAACACGTGGGGGTGAGAGCTTTAGCTTGCTTGGTAGCAGTGACTAACAACATGTTCATCTGCTTGGACAAGATGTCAAACTTTGTTGAGAGATCGAGGCATTATTGTTGACATCGCATAATCCGCCTTTGTCAACACATGAGATTTAGGTGCAGTTCAAGTTGGTTCGCAGTGTCTCACTTTGTATCGAAGTTTGATATAACTTTTCAAACAATGCCACAATTAAATGACTTCTTTCGTGGCACAAGATCCACCACAAGATGCATCAACCATGCGTCTCTCTTGAGAATCGATCCATTGTAAAACTTTGGACTTGTTGCCACCTTGGAACTTGATGATTTGGGCAACTCGATCAATTCCTTAAACGCGTTCCCAACATTCATGGAATGTTTCAGAGGTTGTTGGGAAAAGAACTGGATCTTCGACGCAATTCAATGGCCTTAGTCATGGGAAAATATTTTTAAGGCGACGATGCTACCGCCCAACTCGAATAGATTGTGGTTCTAAGGAATAGAACCATGTTTTGCCTTATCTCTTAAAGAGAACGGAAAGAGTGAGCTTCGCTATCTCATCGGTGACATTGTGGACTCGAACATTTTGCATACCCAGAATTCATTTAAGTGAACGTATGGATTTTCATTTGCTAACCCATGGAAAATTGGTAGCATTTGAATCATTCTTGATTTGAATTCATAGTGGTTCCACTGGAATGGGAGCAAGGAAAAGACATTCCTGATCCTCGAAAAAACCAGGATGGTTATAAAACTCGAGAGTTCTAGGGCCCTCATCAAAATTATTGTTCCTATTATTTCCATTAGAGACATTCCCATAGTTGTTAATCTCATCTCTCTTGCCTTTGATCCGCCATGGTCTCGGTTTGTTGATATTGATTCCTCCGGACTCTTGATTCTCTCTACAAGCTCTTTCGATCTCAAGATTAAGCAGTGGCGAGATGTGGGTGATGAGAACGAGTAAAGCTCATACACCAACACTCACAAACAGGGTTGAAGAATCCACAACAAACCCACAAAATTCTGCTTCAAACGATTTAAACAAAGATGATAAACAGTAGCCAATATCAGCAGGAAAGATTTCTTCTTTTTTTTTTTTTTCTTTTTTTTTTTTTTTTTTTTTTTAATTAAAATTCGAATTTAAATTAATTAATTTTTTTTTTTTTTTATATTCAAATTAAAATTAATTAATTAATTAATTAAATTTTTTTTTTTTTAAATTCAAATTAAAATTAAAATTCGAATTTAAATTAATTAAATATTTTTTTTTTTTTTTTTTTTTTTTTAAATTCGAATTAAATTTTTTTTTTTAATTTTTTTTTTTTAAATTAAATTCAAAAATTAAAAATTAAAATTAAAAATCCTATAAAATCTTTCCTAAAAGAGAAAAATAAGGAGAAGAATGAAAGATTCCTAAAAATCCTAAAACAAAAGTCCCACAAAAGTTAATGACTAAATTTAGAAAATCCTAAAAATATCTAAAAGAGGAAAATAAGGAAAAAGAGTCCTACCAAATCTAAAATAAGAAGTCCTAAAAATCTCTACTTCCTAAATTTCCTAAGGAAGGTATCCTAAAAATCTAAACTTCCTAAAAAGACTCCACAAAATCTTATCAAAGAGAGAAAAATAAGGGAAATAAATTTTATTTTTTATTTTTTTTTTAAACACTCAAAACAGAAAAATCCCTATCTGAATTAATCAAAATTTTACTGATTTCCCAAGAATGGCGCCAAAAACTTGATCGATTTAGAATGTAACCCTTGCAAGTGCACAAGATCTATTGCGGTATGGCAAAACGAGTGTCGAACCCACTGAGGAAACGTGAATTTTAATTAATCTTTTTTAGAGATTTTAAAAACGTCCCTAAGGAAGTACCAAAGGGCAGATTCAATTTTACCAAAAACTTAACACACTTTTCCTAAATGCAGAAAAATAAATTAATCTAAACAATTAATTACTGATAAATCTACGAACAATATTAAAATGAGATTGCTACCCCATTCGTTGATTCTTTTCTATCATTAAAACCCACGCTTCATTAAAATCATCATTCACACCATCATTCATCTAGAAAAATGACTTGAAATAAAATATGATCATCAATCAAGCATACCCTATCTAAAAACAATGACTCAAATAACATTGCGGTATGAGTCATGTAAAAGTATAAGCGTATCTCATGATATTTAGATCACGACAATCGACATAATCGCTCTACGCCTAGATCACTGCGGTCGTCGATCTAACGATTACGGTAGATTGATACGCAATCAACGGTCATAACAAAGCATTCAAAATATTTTCAATCACACAAACTTTGAGCAAAACGATTCCATGATAACAATAATAGATTATTAATCATAAACATGGGTACTTATCTGGGATCGCATCTTCCCGATCTCTTGATTTACTCATCTTTGGTGTTTGATCTCCTTTTCTTTCAAAGTCATTCCTCTTTATTTCTTCCAAAAGATATTTGCAATTGTTTTTCCTAAATACAATCTATGAATTTCTCGAGAGAAAATAATGCAAATCCTAGGTACAATCTACCCTGAATAAACCCTAGAAGAAGGAGAGAAGAAGACTTGAAAAGATGAAGAAAATATTCCCCCAAAGTGAAGAGCCCTAAAAACTAAAAAGAAAGAATGAATAATATTCTAATTGCAAAAAATAATAATCCCCCTAAGAAACTCGTGGCTTCCCTTTTTATAATAGCCTAACCCTAATACCTCTCTCGATTGACATCTAAGAGTAATTTTCGTGAATTCCCGCCTAGCTTTGCATCAGATACTGCCTCGGTATTTTGCTCATAATTTTTTGTACCGAACTCGGATTGAGGTGATTCTTGAGGCGTTGGAAAGCTGACGACGAGCTCTACAACTTTTATGTTTTAGCAATTTCCTGAATCTGACGTATTGAAGGTCCAAATTAAGCTGCAAGTCGTACTAAGTTCTCAATGACCCAAAATAGCAGTGTTTTGACATTATTTTCGGGATTCTTGGGCTGTTTTAGAAACTTGGACTGTATTTACCTGAAACACTTCAAATCTAGCAAATCTCATCAGATAGCCTTCATCGGACGGCTAAATATAGGTATTTAGGGGTGAAATATCATCATATTTCACTACTCATCACCCCTCAATTTAAACAATCGTAGGCAAGGGTCATTTTATTAAGTTTTTCAAGTGATATCATATATGTATAAATTATTGAATACTCTAATATAATCCTATCGATGAATTCATGTTAAGTAGTTTATATATATTATATTCATCCGAAGTCTTCAAACATATCTTGATTCTCAATAATACGGTGTCATTGGAAGGTTATTGAAGAGACCTTTCCAATGATACTCATTAATTTCTATTAAGGGTTATTCGATTAGTTGGATAACTTTCGAGGTCAAGTGGAGAGGTATTATTTTTACATGATTTATTTTCAGCTTCAAACACTGGTCTTAATATTAATTAGTTACAATTAATAGTAATAAAAGATTATATTCGATTTACTCTAAAAATTCACGGGTTAAAATATATTTTTCGTAATTTATACAAAAACCTTTCATCTATAGCACGAATATATAGATCACACTGAGCTGATTATTTTTTACTACTCATATGCGAATTTTGGTTATAAAACGACTCTTGTACAAGTAGTCAAAGTTTACACCACTAGTCAAAATCATATAACTATTTTGGGACCTTTGATCGAAATCAGGTCAATTTCTACGGTGGATGTCCATAGAACACTGATACAATCAGCTTATTAGTTTGGATCGAGACTCGGATCGATCTTTTTGACCATGAGATCAAAGGTCAACTATTTCAGTCAATTCTTAATCAATAAATTAGGGCATTTGTGCAATTTTTTAAAACACTGTCAAATAGAGTAAATCATACTATTGATTCTATAACTATTCACATCGATTGACTCCGATGGATTTATGTGAAACTTAAATATGAATAATTTTATATAAGCACCTTAGATGTGTATGAAACATGGTAAAATTTACACATCTTTGTCGATAGTGAACTCAGGGCAACGGTTCAATTTACACTGTACCCCTAGTCTATCGTTATTGAAACTCAACGAACTTTTACAGGATATTAGTTTACAGAAAATAAATGAGTATCTTTGAAACATGTTTCAAAATTAGGTTCGAAATATCATACTCCCACAGTCTTAAGTTATTACCCGAAAAGCCGTGAAAGTTGTCGTTTCTATTTTTGGGACTTTTCGGGGCATTTCTCTAGAATAATACCTAGATCTTTTTGAAGGTGGGGTGGTACCCTATCTTCATCGAAATTTATTTTGATCATTGGGCCATCATATTGATCCACACGATCAAACCCTGGAGCCCTTATTCTTGACTTTCTTAAGTTTTCTTAAATCGGTACATAAAATATTAAATTATTAATTCAATTACGGGGAAACCATGAAGATTGGAGTCAATGTGAGGGCACCTACCTCGATTTTTGAATGTACAGTATAGATCACAGGAGTGATATGATTGAACGACTACGATTTTTCCTAGTAACAGTCGCACGAGTCCGGTGGTGATCGCTCCAAACGGATGATAGATAATCCCTCTCGCGAATATAAAATGGGAGAGATCTTCTCAACGGTTGAGATTTTTCTCTTGAGTAGGGAAGAGAAGGGAAAGAATAAGAGGAAGACAACTCTAGTATAATTTCAGTTATAAAGAATGAAGAGCTCTTAATGTTTTATTTATAATGGTAATAAAAGTTTTAGGCTAACCCTAATTAGGTCTTTTCATAAAAGATTCAATAAAGTAGTTTTAGGTTATCCCTATAATGGTAGTAACGGGCCTCAGAGCCCTTATTCCTGATTTTCTTAAGTTTTCTTAAATCGGTATATAAAATATTAAATTATTAATTCAATTACGAAAAAATCATATAGATTAGAGTCAATGTGAGGGCATCCACCTTGATTATCGATCGTATGATAGAAATCACGAGAGTGATATGATTGAACGGCTATGATTGTTCCTAGTAATAGTCGCACGAGTCTGATGGTGACCGCTCCAAACGGATGGTAGATAATCCCTCTCTCGAATAGAGAACGGTAGAGATCTTCTCAATGGTTGAGATCTTTCTCTTGAGTAGGTAAGAGAAGGGAAGCAGTAAGAGGAAGAAAACTCTCGTATAATTTCGGTTGTAGAGAATGGAGAATTCTTAAGGTTTTATTTATAATGGTAATAAAAAGTTTCAAGTTAACCCTAATTAGGGCTTTTCGTAAAAGATTCAATAAAGTAGAATTTTTCTACGTAAGAAAGCATTTATGCCTGAGTGAATAGATTGTCAAACGGTTTCGTCCCAACACTTTGTGTAGGCACTGAAGCAAATGGTGTTTCTCTCCTGAAATTATAATTATAACCCTTAACCTGTTTTAACTCTTAAAATGGGCGTAACTTTTTATATTCTTATCGGAATTTGATAAATTATATATCGTTGACCGTAACGACGAGAACTTTGCAATGAGTCTAAAATTGACTAACAACATATGAATATAGGGAAATATATTAATTTATTTTTTATTAAAAGTCTTAAATTAATAGGCAACAGTTAAAAGTTGACTGGTCAAAGATTTCAATGGTTCAAAAACTCGTGAAAGTCAAAAGTCAAAGGTGCAAAAATTTGGAGTCACTACACTTCCACATAATAGATATTGAGATCATGACCTACCATTAGACGGTCCGATGTTGATTCCATGGTTGATGGTTTGGGAGGGGAGTCTCGGGGTGGTGTATAGCATGTAATTTCAATGTTACTAGGTATGGGTTTGAGAGATTCTCGACTACTAGGAGAACATTTGATGGATCTGAATCCTTCTCAGAGTTCATCAATGATAATTATCTCATTGATATCCTCATCTTTGGGGGCTCTTTCACTTGGTCGAATCTCCAAGACATTCCTTCATTATCAAAGATAGACAAAATTCTCATCTCTGAAAGTTAGGAGTCCTTGTACCAGGATTTCGTGGTGGAAGCTCTGGCCAGACCGATGTCCAATCACTACTCGCTTTTGCTAACTCCTCCGGTACATATCTCCAAACCGAAGAGATTTTCTTTTTAGATTATGTGGTTTGAAAACTCTTCATTTTTGCAAATTATTAGGGAGGCCTGGAATTCTTCAAATGAAGACGGGTGGGCAGGGAGACGGTTCATGACTAAAATCACAACTGATAGGGTCTCTCTAGGAATGTGGAACAAAAACGTCTTTGAGAACTTATTCACTACTAAAAGAAGTCTTATGGACACTATCAAAACTATTGATGCTAAAGAAGAGTGGGGCCTTCTTTCTAGAGAGGATCAGGACATTAAACTATTACTCAAGGAGGAGCTTCAAGATATTCTAAAGAAGGAAGAAATTTATTAGCAACAAAACTCGAGGGATAAGTGAGTTGCGGCTGGAGATCGGAACACAATATTTTCAACGTCTAGCTTCCAACAAACTTAGGCGCAATCTTATTTTGCAAATTAAGTCCGATATCACCACTACTTTTGATCTTCAAGAGATTGCCGCGACGTTTAATTAACACTTCAACAACAAATTCTCCACAAGATGAGACATAAAAACCTAAATTGAACGGATTGGAGTTCAAGAGCTTATATTTGGAGGATAAGAAAAGCCTCGAATTTCATTTCTCTAAATCTGAAATTAAATCCGCTGTTTTTGAGCTTGTTACCTAGAAAGCTCCAAGTCCCGACGACATTCCAATCATCATCTATCAGAAATGTTGGCATATCATCAAAGGTGATCTGACCAATGTGTTTAAGGAGTTCTATAACAAAGGGGTTATTAGCCAAGAGATGAACGCCATATTCATTGCCTTAATTCCTAAGTCCGAGGGAGCAAACGAAGTTGGTGATTACTGACCCATAAGCCTATCAATGACTTGCATAAGATAATTGCAAAAACTCTGTCAAACAGATTGAAGAGAGTTCCTCCTTCTGTTATTTCTCCTAATCAATCCACTTTTCTTCATGGCCGTCAACCCTGGACAGTGTTCTGATTGCCAACAAATATATCGATAGCTACCATCGATATAAGAAGGGTCTAATTCTCAAATTAGATCTTGAGAAGGCTTATGACAACCTTGATATAAAATTCTTATTTTACATGCTAAAGCGTCTGGGATTTGGTACCCAATGGGTAACCTAAATGAAGGGTTGTATATAGTCAGTGTGGATGTCGGTCCTCATCAACAGTTTTGCTAAAGGATTTTTTCTTATGGACAAAGGCCTTCGGCAAGGGGATCCCCTCTCCTCCTTCCTCTTCCTAATAGTTGCGGAGGGTTTGGATACACTGCTTCTTAGAGCCATTGAAACGTCTCTATTTCATTGCTTCAGCCCTTCTATTCATTCCACTTCCATCTCTCATTTGCAATATATGCGGATGACATGATGATATTCATTGATGGGGGACGTCACGGATTTCAACCAAGTTAGAAAAGTATTACTTTTATTTCAGGTGATCTCGGGTCTTAGGGTCAACTAGAACAAATCATTGCTTGTTGGTGTTGGAATGCCTCAATAGGAAATTGATAGCTTAGCAGCCGGCTCTGGGTGCAAATCGAGCACGCTTCCTTTTACGTACTTTGGTCTTCCGGTCGGTTCTCATCTCCCTAACAAGAATCACTGTCAACTTATCATTGATAGATCCCTGAAAAGGTTGGATGAATAGAAGAGCAAAACTCTCTCTTCGTGGGTCGCCTCGCGTTAATCAAATCCATTATGTCCGCCGTCCCAGGTTTTTTAATGTCCCTATTCCCTTGCCCTGCCTGGGTCAAACAAAAACTTGAGAAGATCCAAAGGGATTTCATGTGGCAAGGTATAGCTGAAAAATGAAAATATCATCTTACGGAATGGCGTTTGGTTTGCAGACGCAAGGAGGATGGGGAATTGGAGGTCACCAATTTGAGAGATTGTAATAATGCTCTTTTTTCCTAATGGCTATGGAGATGTTCTACTGAACCTGAAAGCTTGTGGCGCCAAATTTTAATCGAGAAATATGGTAATGGAGGCAGTTCTTGGGATATTTGTACAACTCTGAACAGATTAGGGTCCACCATATGGAGATCCATCGGAGATCGAAAACAACTATTCATACTTGGGGCATGCATTAGAGTTGAGAGTGGGGTCAACACTTTGTTTTGTAAGAATGTTTGGATCAGTAAGGAGCCATTGTATGCTAGATTCAAGCTCACCTATGGGTTGTCTGTCAACAAAGATGCTTCTGTTAGGGACATGATTGCTCAGGGCCCCGTGGACACATTCTGCTGAAATTTTCAATATCCCCGAAGACTCTACGATCATGAGATTCAGGAATTCGCTCATCTTTTGGAGTTTTTGCAGAGCCCGCCTTCTTTGAATTCGATCACCAATGATTCCCTCACCTGGACCTTAAATAAAGACAACAAATATTTTATCAAATCTCTTTATTCTTTGCTTGCATCAGCGGTGACTCCAAATCTCCCTAGGCTTTGGACATGGAAGTCCAAGGCTCCTGGATAACTCCCACATCGGTTGGCTCTTGGTATATTAACAACATATCTCGCAGAGGCCAGGACTATTGGAAACTCCTGGTATTAGTTACATTATAGCTGCTATGGAAGGAGCAAAATCGCAGTGTTTCACAACAAATTCGTTTCACCAGCCAAACTTAAAGATAAGATTTTGGTGAAGAACCTTCAATGGGCTCAAATCCTAAACTTTCTAGCTCCCTATTCCATTCAGGACTTCTTAAGGAACTAGGACCTTCTAGGGTGGTTAGACTCTTGTAATATATGTTAATAGGCTCTAACTTTTTAAAGTCGTTCGAGTGGGAACCAAATCCGCTCGAGTGAGTTGTGCACTCTTCAAGGCCAAATTCACGGGCGTAAGTCGCTTGAGCGAGTTTGGTTCTCACTCGAGCGGTCGGGGCATGGTTCAAAGGAGCAAACTTTCGGGTGTAAATCGCTCGAGTGACCCACGGCGACCAGCAACGACAAAGTTACATGTAAAGTCAGGGTTTTAGTAGTTTCTCTTGGGTTAGAAGTAGGATTCGGGACTTCTATATAAGGGAGAGCTCATGGACGAATTAAAGAGACTTTGTGAGAGAGAGATATCATTATAAATCTTTGGAAAATCTATCTAAGGGTTTTGAGGAGGGCTTTGGTGAGGCTTGAGTGTTCTTGTATTCTTGTGTAATCATCAATATTGTGGATTATCGTTGCCCGTGGACATAGGCATATTACCGAACCACATAAATATTGTCTCTTGTGTGTTTGTGATTATTTTATTCTACTTTGCATTCTTATTTGATCGTTCATCATGATATCGCTTGGTTAGTTTGTGAGCTTCCGCCCAAAAAATTGGTATAAGAGCTAGATTTTTGTTCTACGATCTGAGATGACATCGAAGTCTACAAAAGTTTTCAACATGAGGTTCGAGGTTGAAAATTTAGATGGAAAGATCAATTTTGGCTTGTGGAAAGTACAAGTTTAGGATATTTTGATACAACAAGAGTTGTACAAGGCATTGAAAGGGCTTTCAGGTAAGTCGACGGATATATCCAATGGTGATTGGGAAGAATTTGAACTCCAAGCATGTAGCACGATTAGACTATGTCTAACGAAGGAGATTACATACAACGTGATGCGGGAGAACTCGGCGGCCTCGCTGTGGGCCAAATTGGAAAGTCTCTACATAACAAAATCTCTGACAAGTCGTCTATATCTCAAGAAGTAACTGTACAACTTGCACATGAAGGCAGATACTTCTCTCAATGAACATCTTAATGAATTCAATAGAATAATATCTGAATTATTAAATGATAGAGAAGAGGTTAAGGATGAAGACAAAGCACTATTACTTTTATCTTCCCTCTCCTATTCCTATGAGCACCTAGTTACTATGTTGCTCTATGGGAAGGATGCTATTTAACTGGAATCAGTTACAATGACACTGCTTTGTAATGACATGAGAAAGAAAGGTTTGGATAGTGATACAAAAGCAGATGACTTTTTGGTTAGGGGGAGCAAAGGACCATAAATTTCTAAAGGGATAGATCAAAGTTCAGATTTAAATCCAAAAATAAAAAGATAATAGAATGTTAGAAGTACCACGAAAATGGTCACATCAGAAGGTATTGTCCACAGTTACAAATAAAGAGGGATGATGCTCAGGATAAAAAGCAGAAAGGGGTCGTTATTGAGGCTGGTATAGCCGAACAAGCTCCGAATGGTGATGAAAACGTGTTGTCAGTGGTTTCAAATAAATTCTCACAGAATGCATGGATACTTGATTCAAGATGCTCCTACCGCATTTGTCCATATAGGGAGGATAGTGGAATAGTTTTGATGGATAACAATATGATCTGTAAAACAGTTGGAAAGGGGAGTATAAGAATAAAGATGCACGATATGATTGTGAGAACATTGACCGATGTATGTCATATTTCGGAATTGAAGAAGAATCTCATATCGCTTGGGGCATTAGACTTCAATGGGCTCAAGTTTGTAACTCAAGGTAGAGTTTTGAAGGTGATAAAGGGATCTCTGATTGTGATGAAAGCAAAAAAGGTTGGGAACGTTTACTTTTTATAAAGGAGTACAGTGACAGATGGAGCAGCAATATCTACGTCAGATGATAGTGATTTGCCCTCTACACAATTATGGCACATGCGCGTAGGGCACATGTCAAAAAGAGGGATGACAGAGTTGAGCAAGTGCTGAGTGGTGAAATATGATGATATTTCATCCCCTAAAGCTTATATTTAGCCATCCGATGAGGGCAATCTGATATATTTGTGAAATTCTAATTATTTCAGGAAGATTTAGCCATTGGATGCATTTAGAAGCATAAAAGAGCATAAGAACAACAAACGCAGGAACATTGGAGCAAAGGAGTTGATGGTCCCTGAAATTCGTGAAATTTGATCAATTGACTACGCTTGTCAATCGATCGTTATTTTATAAATCAGAGATTTGCGAAATTTTAAATTTAAATTTGATTTTTTGAATTTTAAATCTAGAGCTGAGGACCTATGTAAGCAAACTTGGGAATTAGTTTTAGGAGTCTCTCCCTTTGGGAAGTCTCTTTTTTCCTTAGCTTTTTTAGTTTTCTTTTAGCTTTTCCCTTTCCTTTTCCAAGCATTGTTCTTCCATTTTCTAGGTTTAGATTTTAGCTTAGTTTCATTTTGTGGCTTGAAGAAAAAATGTACTTGGATTAAAGTTGTTGCAGTGGAATTGTTAAAGCATTTTTACGGTATTTTAATGTTAAGTTCTATTTATTTTTCAATTATGTTGTTCATTTCAAGCATGAGTAGCTAAATCTTTTTGAGGATGGGCTTCATTAGATCCCCATTTGAGGTATTCATTTATAATAATATAGATCTGTAATTTGAATATTATTTTATTATAGACGCCTTGATCATTAATGCTTTATTACTCCTGTCGAATTAGTAAATTCTGATTGCCATCTAAGATATGGGTGCTAGTCATGCTCCACCCATGATCTCGAATCTGCAATAAGGAATCTACTCCGGGTTCTTTATTGATAATATTTGCCGCATTAATTTATCATCATTAGGAGTCTCTCTTTTACGGTAGATGTTTTGCCCTATTTTGCGACATTAATTTATCGTCATTAGAAGTCCATTTTACAGTAAATATTTTGTCTTATTTCCTTTGCGGCTTTAGGAAGAGCATACATTAGAATTATTTTCGTGGATTAATTATTATATTTTCTGTAAATTTTTTGTTGAGTTCAATATTTGCGTGCGTTGTATCTTATGATAGTATCATATCTCAACCATTAGATTTGTATTCCGTAGATGATAAGGCAATGATGGGGGGATTTATCATCCCACTCCTCATTTTCTCTATTTTATTTTTATTCTCAATAGATTATTACTCGACAATTTTATTCTCCATCAAACTCTCATAATCATAAACTAGTTTGAATATTGTGTTAGATCTGTGATAGTTCTGATAGTTAATTGCTATTTCCTCTTAATAATTTTCTGACCAATCCTCGTGGGAACGATCTCGTACTCCGCATCCATTAACTACAATTCAATTAGTATGCTTGTGAGTTTTAAAACATTGAAAAAAATGACAAGTTTTTGGCACCGTTGTCGGGGATTAGGTGTAGAAAATTCATAATTTTTAGGAAATATATAATTAATTTTAGGAAATTATTTAGATTTAAATCAACATTTCTAGTAGTTAAAAATAAAAAATAATATTTTGAAAATTTGAAATTTTACATTTTGAATTTTGAAATTTAGAATTTATAATTTCAAAATTTGAATTTTGAAATTTAAATTGTTTGGAATTTTTTAAATTTTGAATTTGTAAGAATTTTTTTTTAGGATTGGTAGGATTTTTAGGATTTCTAGTATAGGATTTTAAAAAAAATTTAGGATTTTTTTTTTTTATCTTTAGGATTGGTAAGATTTTCTTTTCTTTCTTTCTTTTCTTATGTAGGATTTTTAGGATTTATAGGTTCCTTTTAGCTGATTGCCTTTTAGTTTATTGCCTTTTATGATTTATAAAATTTTTAGGATTTGTAAGATTTGTAAGTTTCTTTGAAGTTATTTCCTTTTAGTTTATTTGTTAGATTTTTAAGATTTGTAGGATTTTTAAGATTTATAGGATTTGTAGGTTTCTTTTAGTTTATTATCTTTTTAGGATATGAATTTTAGTTTATTGCCTTTTAGTTTATTTGTATAATTTTTAAAGATTTTTAGGATTTGTAGGTTTCTTTTAAATTATGTCCTTTTAGTTTATTTGTTGGATTTTTAGGATTTATAGGATTTGTAAGATTTATAGGTTTCTTTTAGTTTATTGCCTTTTTAGGATATGAATTTTAGTTTATTGTCGTTTAGTTCATTGCCTTTATAGGATTTTTAGGATTTGTAGGCTTCTTTTAGTTTATTGCCATTTTAGAATTAAAATTTGAAATTTGAAATTTTGGATTTGAATTTGAATTTAAATTTGAATTTGAATTTAAATTTAAATTTGAAAATGAATATGAATTTGAAATTTAAAATATAAAATTTGAATGTAGAATTTTGAAATTTGAAGTTTGAATTTTTGAAATTTGAAATTTGAAATTTTGAATTTGAAAAAAAAAATAAAAATAAAAAAATAAAAAATAAATAAGTAAAAAATAAATAATAATAAAATAAATAAATATAAAAATATAAATTATAAAATAATATAAAATAAAATTTCAAAAATATAAAATAAAATTCAAAATTTGAAATTTGAAAAAAAAAATTGTGTTATCGGTAAAGTCATGTCAATGCATGGATTCAATTTAGAATCATATGCTATTTGTGAAAACCCAATGCACATTACACCTGTGTGTCCCTTGAACAACCCAAATTATTACCCTGAATAAAGTCCACCACAATCCTGTTTGGAACACCCATGACTGGCAAAGTCAATCCAATGACATGTGGGGTTTAATCAACTTTCAATGTATGATATAATGCCTTACTCTGATCAAAGTTACTGGCAAAGTCAACCCAATGGCATGTGAGGGTTTAATCAACCTCCAACGTGTGATATGATGCCTAACGATGATCAGAGTTCTTACCCCAACAACTTTCCTTATGAGTTTTTACAGCAAACTCAATACTTTCAAGACACAGAACCATATGAACCAGCCCAAATTTCTTCTTACTCCTTAGAATATTTAAAAAGTTTGATGAACACCACAAATCAAAGACTTTCTAGGTTACAATCTCAACTTAGGCAAATGAACAAGCACTTGCAAATTGAAGATAAAATAGAAGAGTCCCTTATTAATACCGATCGGAATGAAGAACATCTTCAAGAGGACCCCTCTGATTTCATTCAGAAATATGATGACCAATTGGTCACTATGCTTGAGTGGCACAAAGAGCGTTGAGGTAGTGCGAGTGCGAGGAGAAGAGGAAATGGAATGAAGCGATTCTAATATCATGGAGGAAATTGAGAATCAATTTGAGTCGGGAGAGGTAAAAATTGACACCCTTACAGCACCTGATAAGGGAGACAACTTTTTCCGATGAATGTGAATTCTGTTTGGGGAAGAAAGATAAATTTCAAATCTGTTACCCATTCATTGAATATATAGATAATCAACAGAATGCCGAAAAAAGGTTAATTGGTTTGAATCAAGAGTGCGATCATGGGAATGTAAAGTAAAAGGTGGAGATTTTAAGGGTAGAGATGGACCATAATGATGGAACTTGGGCACATCATGGGGGTATAACCAAGTTCCTGATCAGAGAAATGCAAGGACTATTAAATAAATCACTTGTCCTGCTTAGAACAATTTTCATGAAGATTTGGAATCTTGGTGGACTTAGAATGTGTTTACACCTTGTAGATTAATTTCACAATTTTCTTTTCAAAAAAATAAAATAAAATAAAAATAAATAAATAAATAAATGCTTAGATACACTTGTTATGGTTAATTATAATTATGATAGTATTATGAGCATTTTGTAGTATTGATAATCTCCTCTCTATTGTTGACATTCTTTTTTGTGTGGTGAAGATATTTTGATATACTGGTATATTTTTATGTAGGTTTAGAGGGAGATTTTCTTACCTCTCCCCTTTTCATATACTACCACGAGCCTCAAATCATTACTCCAGGTATGTTCTCTCACCTTAGTCCAATTTTTTTTTTATTATCAACAATGAGGGCATTGTTCAATTCAAGTTTGGGGATGTAGTTTCTGTAGCATTATTATTTTGATACCCCTAAAACCAAATATTAAAAAAAAATAGAGCCTTCACACAAGTTATTTTACAATAGTTTTTGTTTTTAAAACTTTAGTTGATGATGCATGTGAATTTAATTTTGAGAATATCGATGTCATATTTTGATTTCTTATATCTACGATAATAAAATTTAATATAATAATTTGAGGATGATCCTGAAATTCATGCTTAGATACTCTTTACACTTATACCATGCTAGGATCTAGAAATCAAAGAACTAGTTTAAACTTTGAATCTTAGGATCTTAGTGGAGATTGAATCCGGAGAGCTTTAGAGCCACTTTCCTATCTTTGATGAGTGCTTACATAAACTATGATTTATCTTTGAATATGAATTATTTTTGCATAATCTCATACATTTTACTTTTGACTTGTGACTTTGCATGATATTAAATTTATATCATTGTGCTAGAATGTATCGTATGTTTGCTCAAGATAAATAGGCAAGGTTACCATCTTTTGAGGACATGATTGAAGGTCATCTTTGGATTGTTTAAAATATCCTACCTTATGTAAATTTATCCTTCTAGTACCCCTTTGAGCTTATTGTAAACTTTGCCTTTATACATTCTTTGATAAGCCAAGTTAACCTTTACCCCTTTATTATTATTAAAAATTCAGCCTTACCCTTCTTATTTCTGAGAAATTAGGAACGATGGATAAGAATAAACGAAAAAAGAGTAAGTGGAGAGATATCGAGTTGTGGTGTTTACTCAAAGTGTATAGTAGAAAAAAAAGGAAGAAAATGTAATTTAAAAGAAGAAAAATGAGTGAGAAAAGAAAAGAGAAGAAAAAAAAGAGAAATAGAAAAATCAGAAGATAATTTTTTTTTCAATTTTTCATAAACTCTAAATCTCAACTTCCCTTTTTTTCTTAGCCTTACCTGGGCCCCATTACAACCGTATAAAAGACCTTCACGATCCTATTTTGCTTTGATAACTGTCTTGTGGAGAGTCAATATACAATACCTATGGCACTTGATATGACATGCAGAGGATATACAAGTATCTTTTTATAAGATTCTCTTTTATTCATTGATTATATCGAGTTTCTTCTATTATGTGAGACATTTTTGCTTGTTTTGTATTGATCTCTCACATGTGAGCGAAAATGAACTCATCATCGGCGTGTTTTTATTTTGAGAGTATATCTATTGTGAGGATTGAGTCAAAACATAGATCGAATGGTTCACAGTTTTGATAGGTTCTGAGATAAATGAATATTAGCATTGGTGTACATGCACTTTACGTTTAGGCATGAATGAATAAGTTATCTAAAAATTAGAGCATTAGACTAAATTGAATGGATACTAGTATGATTGGTATGAGATTGATATTTGAAATTGAGAATTTGCATGTTGAATTAATTAATGGTTTTGTGCTTTGAAGTTAAATAGAATTTAAAATCATCTTTTGAAACCTTAATTTCACCGATGATTTCAAGAAAAAAAAATATTTTAAAGTTTGTGGGTAACTTTACTGAAAATCCTCAGGAGACAAAACTCCTCCACTAGGGATCACCTAGTGGATTAAAGGCTCGCTGCATGCACTAAATGCAATCGTGATTCCTACGAAAGTGGTATTTATTAATTATTTTAGGATGTTAGTTTATTTTTCAGTTTGCTTATTTTATCTTTTGTCTGAGAACTAGTAAAGTGTAGGTTTAGAGGTGTGATGAGTGGTGAAATATGATGATATTCACCCCCTAGAGCCTATATTTAGTCATCTGATAAGGGCAATCTGACATATTTGTGAAGTTCTAATTATTTCAGAAAGATTTGGTCATTAGATACATTTGGAAGCATAAAAGAGTATAAGAACAGCAAAAGCAAGAATATTGGAGCAAAGGAGTTGATGGTCCCTGAAATTCGTGAAACTCGATCAATTGACTACGCTTGTCGATCAATCAATATTTTAGAAATTAGATATTTGTGAAATTTAAAATTCAAATTTGATTTTTGAATTTCAAATCTTAAGCGACCTATTTAAGCAAACTTGGGAATTAGTTTTAGGAGTCTCTCCCTTTGGGGAATCTCTTTTTCCCTTACCATTTTTAGTTTTCTTTTCATTTTTCCCTTTCCTTTTCCAAGTATTGTTCTTCCATTTTCTAGGTTTAAATTTTAGCTCAGTTTCATTTTGTAGCTTGAAGAAGTGTACTTAGATTAAATTTGTTGCAGTGGAATTGTTAAAGCATCTTTACGATATTTTAATGTTAAGTTCTATTTGTTTTTCAATTATGTTGTTCATTTCAAGCATGAGTAGCTAAATCTTTTTGAGGATGAGATTTAATGAACCCCATCCGAGATTTTCATTTATAATAATATAGATCTGTGATTAGGATATTATTTTATCATAGATGCCTTGGTCTTTAATGTTTTATTGCTCTTTCCAAATTAATAAATTTTGATTGTCATCTAAGATCTGGGTGCTAGTCATGCTCCTCCCATGATCTCGGATCTGCAATAAGGAATCTACTTCGGGTTCTTTGTCGATAATATTTACGGCATTAATTCATTGTCATTAGGAGTCTCTCTTTTACGGTAGATATTTTACCCTATTTTGCGACATTAATTTATCGTCATTAGAAGTCCCTTTTACGGTGAATGTTTTGCCCCATTTCCTTTACAGCTATAGGAAGAACATACATTAGAATTATTTTCGTAGATTAATTATTATATTTTTTGTAAATTTTTTATTGAGTTCAATATTTGTGTGCGTTGCATCTTGTGATAGTATTGTATCTCAACCGTTAGATCTGTATTTTATAGATGATAAGCTAATGATAGGGGAATTTATCATCCCACTCCTCATTTTCTCTGTCTTATTTTTATTCTCAATAGATTATTACTTGGCAGTTTTATTCTCCATCAAACTCTCATAATCATAAACTAGTTTGAATATTGTGCTAGATCTGTGGTAGTTCTGATAGTTAATTGTTATTTCCTCTTGATAATTTTCTGATCAATCCTCGTGAGAACAATCTCGTACTCCACACTCATTAACTACAATTCGATTCGTGTGCTTGCAAGTTTTAAAACATTGAAAAAATTTACAACATCAAGCAGGGCTTGTTGAAAGGTGTAAAGGCTGACAAAGTTGACTTTTGTCAGCATTGTGTCTTCGGGAAACAGTACAGGATTAAGTTCAACACAACAACTCACACTACAAAAAGCACATTGGACTATATACATTTCGATGTATGGGGACCTTCAAAGGTTTCTTCTAAAGGTGGTGCCAGATATTTTATCTCCTACATCGATGATTACTCTTGGTATGTATGAATCTACATGATGAAGAGTAAGGATGAGGTATTGGAAATCTTCAGGAGATGAAAAATACTGTTTGAAAATCAGATTGGAAGGAAGGTCAAGCGATTGAGAATCGATCATGGTGGTGAGTACACCAGTGGACAGTTCCAGGAGTTCTATGAGGATAACGGTATTGCTAGGCACTTCAAAGTGAAGAATACACCGCAACAGAATAGGGTAGCTGATTGTATGAATAATACTCTACTTGAAAAGGCAAGATATATGTTATCCAATGCGGGATTGGAGAGAGAGTTTTGGGTCGAGACAGTCAATACAGCGTGCTATCTAGTAAACATATCACTGTCTATAATAATAGAGTGCACGACTTCGATTGAGATGTGGTCAAAAAAGCCTGCAAATTACAGTGCATTAAGGGACTTTGATTGCGCAGCTTACTATTATGTCAAAGATAGTATAATTGATCCAAGGGCTAAGAAAGCGATTTTCTTAGGGTATGCAAATAGTGTGAAAGGATACAGGTTATGGTATTCTGAGTAAAATAAGGTTGTGATCAACAGTGATGTAACCTTTGATAAATCTGTTATGCGAACTTCTAACAAAAAAATCATGAAAATTGGAAAAGAGGTGACGGAAGATCAGTTTAAGGTGGAGTTAAAAACTCCTACAGTTATTACATCAGAGGAAAGTGTAGAAATAGTTCAGAGAGAGCCAGAACAATTCTTAGCAGGTAGAAGACCCAAAAGGAATGTTAGAACACCAATTCGATACGATTACGAGGATATAGTCGCCTACGCGTTGACGTTGGATGGCAATGAGCAGTCTTTATTCAATGATGCAATCAGTGATAGATGTACACGGGAATGAAAGACCGCAATGGGTGAAGAGATGAATTCTCTTTACAATAATCAAACTTAAGAACTGATAGAATTACCTAAGAGAAAGAGAGCGATTGGGTGCAAGTAGATTTATAAGAAAAAAGAGGATTCTCCGGAAAGTAGTGTTATAAGGTATAAGGCACGATTGATAGCAAAGGGCTATCATTTCGTATGAGAAGTAATTGAAGATGGCGAGATATCTTTGAAGAAAATGAGTACGAAGGATAATCCTGCGGATATAATGACAAAGGTGGTACCAGTGTCAAGTTTAAACATTGTTTGAATTTGATCAATGTTCAGCAGGTTTGAGCGCTCTCATGGTGTTGGTGGCAGCGCTAATATAGGAATAACGATGATAGAAAAAAAAGAGTATACGATGAAGCTTAGAGCCAAGTGGAGAATTGTTAATATGCTCTAACTTTCTGAAGTCGCTCGAGCGGGAACCAAATCCGCTCAAGCGAGTTGTGCACTCTTCAAGGCCGAACTCGCGGGCGTAACTCGCTCGAGCGAGTTTGGTTCTCGCTCGAGCGAGTTTGGTTCTCGCTCGAGCGAGTGGGGCACGGTTCAAAGGAGCAAACTTTTGGGTGTAAGTCACTCAAGCGACTTTGGATGTCGCTCGAGTGACCTGCGATGACGAAGTTACATGTAAAGTCGAGTTTTGAGCAGTTTCTCTTGAGTTAGAAGTAGGATTCGGGGCTTCTATATAAGGGAAAGCTCATGGACGAATTAGAGAGCTTTTGTGAAAGAGAGATATCATTATAAAGCTTTGGAAAACCTATTTAAGGGTTTTGAGGAGAGCTTTGGTGAGGCTTGAGTATTCTTGTATTCTTGTGTAATCATCAATATAGTAGATTATCGCTGCCCGTAGATATAGGCATATTGTCGAATCACGTAAATATTTTCTCTTATGTGTTTGTGGTTAATTTTCTTCTATTTTGCGTTCTTATTTGATCGTTCATCGTGAAATCATTAGTTAGTTTGTGAGTTTTCACGCAACAATATAATAGGGTGCGGGTGTTCTCTAATTAGTTAGCGTTGGACTCCTAGCCTGGGTGAACTTCTAGCTCACTCGGAAAATTGGCTTGCCTGGGTGAACTTCTAGCTCACTCGGACAATTGGCTTTTGCTTGGGTGAACTTCTAACACACTCGGACATTTGGCTTTTTCTATTTCTTTGGGATGAGTGGGTGGAGATTCAAGGGAGGTTATGCTCCCCGTTATTCTCGTTTTTGTCCTTATGCTCTTTTTAATGATATGGGTGAGGCCCCTACAACCTCAGCATGATTCATCAAAAAAAATAACCTATGGTTGATGGTATGTCGTGATCACGATCACTTTTTAAAATTTGTGCTATGTGAGATTCACATTTGACCTTCTGATTGCAGGCTCATGATCTCAAGATCTATTGTCTGAAAGATTGAGACGAAAAAAGATCTCCATCATCTAATTCAAAACTGTCAACCATCATCTAATTCAAAGCTGTCAACCATTAGTGCTTTGCTTAAGTGAGGTGGCTATAAGATAAGTAACACCAGCCTTTAAAAAGCATCAAGTTCTACACCAGAGGCCGCGTGAGGATTGTTTTGAAAAGGGAGCATCATATGGTTGACAATATATATATATATATATCTCTTTGATGGTATGAATTTTCAAGATCATAAGTCAATAATTGGTAAATGAGGTGAATGATCGTTTAATTACTATTTGGTGCTTAAATGATGGACGGGAGAGTCGGTCTATATATATATATATATATATATATATATATATATATATATATATATAAATTATAGTGGGACTATGGGCCTATTGCATGACTTATAGGACCCCTCAACGTTATCCAAAGTTTTGGTAAAGCCCCACCCCTTGTTAGATTATGCAGCTCGGCTATTGGAAATACTTGGTAAAATAGTGTCAAGCGTCCATGTCAGCTGACCCATATTCTTTTATGGTGGTGACCCTCGACTGGCTCTTTATTTAAAGCTAATTAGTAATAAAGGTTATCCACATTTATTTTTTCCGTTCTGCATAAAATAATAAGGGATCATGAGGCCATGTAGCCGACCTCAAATGGATGAGATGATCGTGATGAGTTATGCCATTTTCTAAGATTTTAGCTTCAAATTTTTGTATTCGTCCATCCAGACTGAGCGGATAAATTGTTCATTGTTGTGACCCAAAAGTCTTATTTACTATAATAATAATTATTATTGTTATTTTATTTATTTATTATCAAGGCAGCTTATAACAAAAATGTAGAGTAAACTATTAAGTGAGAATTATTTTCTACCACGAAGTTGACCACCTCTAGTTGAAAATGGAGAAGTAGCTTGAAGACGCTATTTTCATGTAGAAATTGCTGTCTTTGAATAGAAAATGCTTTTCACCTAATATTTTATCTTGAAAATTACTTTTCAGAAGTAATTTTGCCAAACAGGACCGAAATATGTGCGGGAGCAGGAGAGGATTCTCATGGGTGCCCAAGCATATGGTCACAAAAGTCTCCGATTCTTTGGAAAAAAAATGAAAAATGCTCAAAATCTCCGAACTAAGGATATGCTAAATTTTCTCATATTTTGTAGAATTAAACCAAAATGATTCATACATATATATTTATATGATTTTATATGAATTATGTAACTACAGATGTGTCTTGCATCAAACACCTTATAGCATATTATTTTGTTAGTTAAAATATTATTTCTAACTTGTAATATATTATAATATATATTTTATTTTTTCAAATTTTGCTGAATTTTACCAATAATTTCTGAATTTTCATAACTTGACCCCTCGCCAAATTATTGTCGCATCCCGACTTTGAGACTATATGTCCAAGGTTGACCATAGTTTATTTGTTCAACCTGAAAATCTGTGAATATTAATTTTTCAGTGGATCTTGGCCTTCATTGTCAGAAAAGAGTAGGATCAGCCGATCAAGTGACCTTCAAGGGAGAAAAACAACCAATGCAACATAATTTTTAAAGGCCGATTTTGTTGAGTGGCACTTAATACCCGAGACCGATTCTGATTCGTATCGGCCTCAGGCAAACCGATACTCAAGATTGATACCGATTTTAATACCTTTCATATGACATCCAAGATCTATACCATGTGACACACCTCTTTGACCAATCTAACTATAGGTTGTCTTACTTGGAGCCCATAATTGGTCCATCTCTCAACTTAAAAATCATGCTTATGAGAAGATTGCATCAATACACTTTAAAATATATTAAACTGTTGGTGTTAAAATGGACGGTTCAAATTTTCCAATAGGTATGATTTTGTAGCCCAATTGAAGTCATCACACTTGTAGGACTTTGGAACTCTCAAAACAAGTCTCAAATGGTTTAAAAGTGTATTATTATACATGTTACAATATGCAATGCATCACTCTCACGGAAATTTGAGACGTTTCAAATCGGCGTCGCAAAATTCATTTTAAAATGCACTTTGATGTTCCATCATTAAAGTACAATTTAATGTTACGCCACAGGGCACAAATTTGTGATGAACCTAAATAGTCCAAGCGGTTGAAAAAACTTTGGACCATATCTAGTCAAAGCACGAAAGAGTATGTAAACCATCTAATTGGTGGGCTTTCATATTCGTCTTAAGAACAATGGCTGATATTGGAGTGCACAGATCGAACAACTCAAATCACCCAAAATGCATGTACCATTTTGGATCCTCTGGCGTTCAATGTATTAGCTCTCACTTTGATGACTGAGATTTCTCACATCTTAGACATATAATGTTGTAAGATCATTTAATCCCTTTCCCTAAAAAAATAAAAGTAATGTTTAAAATAAGTAGAAAAAAAAGTTAATACATTGTTCTGTGGTCGGATCACAGATCAGTGATCTCTTCGGCATTATATTGCATGCTTTTACTATTAAAAAAAAAAAAAAAAACACTACCCTTCTAAAAAATAACAAAAAAACTAAGCCAAGGGAAGGTGGGTAATGCTACTCGTTAAAGTGAGCACTTTCAGTAACCAAGTGGGCGCAAATAGAGGTTCCAATTTATTTTTAGAAACTTTTCAGCATTCAACAAGAGTATTACAAATGAAGTTGAATATAATGTCTCGCATTATCTGATAAGACTGATAATGGTGAATTCAGCGAACCGATTGTCACTACCCGACAGTATCTGATAAGACTGATACAACGAACGGCTAATTCAATGGTGAATTCAAAGCCATCAACTATATAAAGTCACGTATCTTTAATTTGGGGTCAATGTCAGCAATGCAATAGCATCCAACGATAAACCTACTTGGAATTGTGGAGCTATGACCAAGGTGTCAACTTGAGTACCGGTATCGGGTAACGAATCAGCCGATACAGAGAGGTACGTTTAATAAAAAAATAAAAAAATAATAAAGAAAATAGCGATATGGCTGACACCCGATACGTATTAGTCGATACTTATACCGATACTCAAGTTAATACCTGATAGGTATCGATTTGCCGAAAAATCGATATATATTAGCCAATATTTGATACCATAGCTACCAAACAAACAAAATGTTGAATTGAATCAGACCAGTCTCTATTGGGGGTTTGCGTTGAATCAAATAAGAAAGATAGTTTTTGTTCCAATATTTTGTAAAATAAATCTTAAGAATATAAATGTGAAAGCATACTGGAACACATGATGATTACATAGCAGCCTTCTCCAAAAGTATCAAAATAAGAAGCGTAATATTTTACTACGCTTTATAGGCCTTTGGTTTAGTATCAAAATGTTTAGGGGAGCATATGCTCCCCCAACTCTATGTGGGTGGCTACTTGGGCTCGGATAGCACCATAGAGTTGGGATGCTACGACCATCTGATGGTACACTCATAGTCTTATAAAGATCCATTTTGTAGAAGCCTTGGATGAAAACTATTCTCCATCATCTGATTCCAAGCAGTCATATTGATAAAAATTTAGCAACATGAGTAAATAGAGAGGCCTAACATTGCCCTTTTAATGTACAAACGTAGGAATGGCTTACACTTAAAAGTGAAATCTGGATAGCAGTCTGCCTACACCGGATGTTGGTGGTTTGACAATCTTCTAAAGTTGGTGGTCTCCTTGAACTCTACCAGTTGGTGCACCCCACCTGACCCAAAAATTTGTTCTGACTTGCCGCCTGACTTGAAAACCCAACCCGCCTGGTTCAAAACCCCCTATTTTCCATGAATTCATATATAAAATATCATGACGAGTCAACCCGTTCCAGAGATATGGATCGGATGCTTCATGTCCAAGCCAACCCAATGAATTATTCGGGTCGACCCGACCCGTTGATAGCCCTAGCCTAGGGCTGTCAACCGAGTCGGGCCGAGCCCGAGCTTGGGTCAGCTCTAGCCCTTCGAGTTTGAAAAGTCTTAGCTCTAGTCAGGCTCTATTGAGCTCGAGTCGGACCGAGCAGAGCTTTAAGCTAAATAAGTTTTATTATAAATTTTTTTTTCCTAATATTGTTTTAAACATCATCTTCTTTTTTTAATAGATGAAAACTTTAATAAATGAAAGCCCTAATATCTTTTCATCCTTTAGTCCTTTTGAATTTAACAGATCTGTTGGAGAAAAAGGTGTTCAAACATACTACACTAAATATTGATTAAGATCATAAATGCTAGTCGTAGGTGTTGATTGATTGGTCAATTGGTGTTGATTGGTTGGTCAATTGCCGTGTTAGGGGGTATTAATTGAGCTGAGTGAAAAGGAACTTTAATGGTTGCGTAGAGAGAGAGAGAAGATTATAAGGATTATTTTTTTATTACATATTTATTCATTATAAAGTAACTATTATTATAAGGGAAAAAAGTAAAACAAAAACTAAAAATAAAATTACATATAATATATTTTTTTATATTATAAAAGTATTATATACTATTAATCAAGCCGGGCCGGGACGAGCTTTACAAGCTCGGCTCTCGCTCAACTCTAACCAAGCTTTAAATGAAAAGCTCGGCTTTAGCTCTCGAGCAGAGCTTAAGAGAGCAAAAGCTCTTATTTTTGGGCCGAGCCGAGCCAAGCTGAGCTGTCGAGGAGCTGTAGGCGTGAATCAATGAAGGAAGTGGGAGGAGCTCCTACAGCCTGACTTCTGATCTTTATTCTCTTCTTTGAATTTTAATAATACAGCACCAGTTGGTTTTGGTGGATCAACACAAATTTCTTTTCGCTGCTTA
This sequence comes from Chloranthus sessilifolius, assembly GCA_021018995.1. Classification (NCBI taxonomy): domain Eukaryota; kingdom Viridiplantae; phylum Streptophyta; class Magnoliopsida; order Chloranthales; family Chloranthaceae; genus Chloranthus; species Chloranthus sessilifolius. The sequence goes on from CM037592.1 coordinate 122,416,913, forward strand.
GTGTTTACTGCTGACATGTTCTATGCATATGGCTGTCAATAGATCGGGTCGGGTTGGGCCAAAATTTTGGCTGCCAGACAGGTAAAAGGCATATGCCCAATATAACCTGATCCAATCCAATAGTGTACTATGACCCGGCCCGACTTGACGGCATATGCTTGACAGGTCGGGGTATTGGGCCAATCCAATCGACCTGTTGACAGCCATACTACGGCCTACCCTTGCATATATGGTAGTCAGTAATTTCGTGGCATATATAGCGTTTAAGCCTGACTTTTTTGTTTGCAGTTATTAACCCGGATGGGAATTGCAAACTGACATTATTAAGTTATATGTTTGGGCACTTTTGAAAAGCAATCTTAGAAAGGAAACGTTTTAGCTTATTATACCGGTACAAAACGTTTTAGAAGAAAAGGGTTTCACGTTTTTCTGAACTTATAATTTCTGTGAGCTTGACAAATTAGTCGCACGTGTGAATACAGTTGTCCACATGAGTTTACTAAACTACCCTTCTATAAAGGGTAGTTTAGAAGAACGAAGTTTGCGTTTCAAAGGTTTTGTCCTGCGCATTCTCGTTCCAGCTTCTTCTCCGGTTGGCGAGCGCAACTTCTTCCCCATCCCCTAAAATTGATCGCCCGCAGCTTCTTCTCGTTCAAGCTTTAAAAGCTGTCAAAGCTCGTCGACATGTGGGGTATACCTTTGTTTAGTGTGGGAGCATTAGGATCTGCACATATGATAATACAAAATCTTACATTAATTTTAAAAGTTTTATTATAATCCATTCAAAAGCTAAAAAGAAGAAGAGCAAAGGGCCAATCCAAATTGAGCGTAAACAAAAGATTGGGATGTTACATGTTGGTATTCTGAGATTAAATCAAACCAACAAGACAATATCTTCATAGATGTTGGCATCTTGCATTGTATCAGAGTTCTATTAGCAAAACTACAGTAATTTTGAATCTGTTAGGAAATGGGTTTCTCTCAAGGAAGGTCAGAAAGAGCTGCAATATCTGAGTTTTCCCCATCAAGTAGATGCTTTGTAAGAATCTCCTCTTCTTTTTCTTGGCAACCAACCCTTGAAACGCAAGTTTCCTTCTTCTAAACTACCCTTTATAGAAGGGTAGTTTAGTAAAATCATATAGATAACCTTACTAGCACGTGTGACTGATTTGCCAATCTCACAAAAATTATAAGTTCAGAAAAACGTGAAACCCTTTTCTTCTAAAACTTTCGGTTCTTACTTTCTAAGCTTGTTTCTCTAATTTCCCCTACATTTTTCAGGGGCACATGGTATGTATTTGCCCTGAAATGAATGAATTTTGCAGAATGAATATATGCTTAAATTCATGTAGCCCCATTGCTCGGTGGAAATTACTTAAGTATTGAAAATGCCCCCAACTAACTTAAACTATTGTGTTGATGTTCTACTAAATCTAACTGAAAAATGAATCCCCAAAATCTTTGATCATTAAGATTAAACTCTGAATTCGAAATCCCATTTTTACAGTGAAATTTAAAACAGGGGAGCCATTACTTGCACTCAAAAAGTTGGCCCTTGCATCATCAATATTTATATTGTGGCTTTCAAATCAGACGACATAGATACTGCTTCACATCGCGTAAATATAAAAAAATACAATTTTTAAAATTTTAAACTATGTAGAACGATAAAAATGTAAGGAGTATTTGAGACTTTTTCTGCTAACTGGAGCTGGCTCGGATTAAAGCTGGTCGGTTATGAGAAAGGTGAAACTATAGGGTCTCTGACGGAAAAGGTGAATCTGACAGCGTCGATCCCGGAAATTTCCCATATATATATATATATATATACCCTTCTTTCTAACCCTAAGATCATTCTTAATAGACAACTAGATTGGAAGGTTAATTTGATAATTTTAAAAATAGAGCTATCATTCTTTCATATAATAATTTATATTAAAAAATCTATAATAATAGGTACTAAATATAAACTTTTATAGAATAAGAACAACAAAAAAGTAAAAATAGTCATTTTCGAAAGCCCCAAGCCCAACCCCACTAAGGCTAGGGCCAACCATTCTAAAGCCCGCTTCTAGGGCTAGGGCTGACCATATTAAGGCCCGCCTAAGGTTAGGGCTAGAGCCAGGGCAATGCAAAAGCCCAGCCCGGCCCATTGACAGCCTTGAATCTGAATGAAATGGATGGACCAAATGGAGGCTTGCCCTCGATATCTAATGAAGTCCGATCTATGATTTATGGCACACTTCTCAAGGTCTTCTTGATGAGGATATCAGATTCAAGCAACTGCTAGTAATGTTTCAAAGAAGGAAGAAGATAATCAGAGGCGAGGGAAATAAAAACAACTCAAATTCGGAAAATTGAATATTGCTCAGTCGATCGATCGACTTCCTGCTTCGATCGATTGAGGATGGAGAGCGAATACATTTTATGAGGTTAAGTTATAAGCTTCAGCCTCGATGGATCGACCCCAGCCTCAATGGATCGAGATACAATGCAGATTTTGACGGAATCGTGTTGATTTTAATCCAAATTTCCTTTTTGAGTTTTAATAGTATTAGGAGTCTTCTAATTTCGTATTAGGGTTTTAGTTAGCCTATTTAAAGGCTTGTAAACACTTTTATTATTAGTTTTTAGTTAATTAAAATTGCTTTTGCAAGCTTCAGAGTTTTAAACTTACAAGGGTGTGATTCTCTCAAAACGGATAGTGATTCTTCGATTCTCGCGTGTGGATTGATGCGAGGTCAACTCTTCTTCCATCTCTATCTTCTTTAGATCTACGATTTGCGTAAGTAGAATAACCTAGTTATTTTTTTTACTAATTAAATTTCAGATCTAGCCATTTTTATATCATTAAAAAAAAAATCCAAAAGCAACCTATTTGTTCATCCCTAATTTATTGTAGCCTTTTACTTTCGTCGGTATCGAGAGAACCCGCTTGCGAGTTCGTTCGACGCCCTAAAACTATCAGAGATATAGCCGTTCATAAGAACCCTAGTCTTCTAGATCCGCGATAAGGAACATACACAAAAATAATACTATTTTAAGCCTGAATTAAAGTATCAAATTGGATTTCTAAAATTTTCCGTAATAATTTGTTATGAGAAATTGTTATTTTTAATTGATTAAATAATTTTAATCCTAATCTCAGCCCTAACATTCCATTTAGTAAGTTCCTGTATGACTTCTATTTTATTTGATACATCTTTCATGGACCTCGAGATTCTCGAATTTCTAATAAAAATCAGATAACATAAATGGTACTGAGCAAGAATCTTAACTTGGCACCTCCTCCAAACATAAATCTTCCTCTATCATTTCCAAGCAATCAACCAAAGTAACCTCCCCACCAACGAAAAATTCACCTACTATTAGGGCTGTCAAGAGGTCGGTTCAACCCATTGCCCGACCTGCCTAACCCGGTTTTTTAACCGGGTCAGGCACATAAACTTGACCTGCCAGATCGGGTTGGATCCAATATTTATATATATAAATTACAATGGGATTAGGTGGGGTTCAGGGTATTTTGAACAGGGTGGGGTTTATTCGACTCAGTTTCGGGTCTCACCGCCAGATACCATTGAATTGGTCGGAAGCTATGCCCAAGACCCGACCCGATCGATTGACAGCGCTGGGTACTATATCAGGCAACTCCAACTTCCCAAAGAATCCACCTAGCTTTGGAAGTCCCCTTCGGAATTTTATTTGATTTGGAAACAAATCTGAATAACAATCCCAGGCCTTCCACTTCAACCACAACAGTTAAAACTTCATATATATCGTAAGGGCGTTAAGTAGGTATTTTACACGAGAAGTTAGTATTTTACACTGAAGTGATGGTTTCAAATTAGGTGTTACAACCCATGTAATTTTTGACTTACGAGCCTATCACAGAGAATTTGCAATAGCTATAATTTTCAGAAAACTTTTACAACCGCCTACACAAGTCTCACACTTTTACGAGCCTATACGAGGGAGGGGGAGGAAGCAAACTTTTAGAACCAGATCAGCTGAAGTTACGCATGGAATCTTGTTAATGCCTTCCCAGCAACGATAAGCCCAGCAGAAGATTGCCTGATTTGGAAAACGTCTGATCTGCATGGTCTGCGATCAGAGAACACCCCAAAGTGGAATGTAATTTATATGACAAGCTTGATTCCCAGGGCGTAGCTTCATTGCTTAGCTCACGATCAATCAAAAACTTCTCTCTTAAAGACTGTTCAATAAAAAACTTTTCTCTTAAAGAGATTGCAAACGTGGCTTTAACATCCATTCTAGGTGTGTTCTGTGTTGGTCTGATGTTGAAACCACCTTTTTATGGCTGTAGTTATGCGTTGAATTTGGCATCAATTCTTTTGCAGTTGGAAATTTCAAAAAATACTCCAATACCTTACAATGCTCATTCCCTCGGCATTCAAAATGAAAAAAAATTTCATTGCTACTACTTACCATATTTAGAAAGCATCAGTTCCCAAAAATTTATGGGTTTTCCATTCATACAAAACATCTCCTTATGAATATTGTTTAGGATATCATTATTCGCGTGGAAGGCTCTGGCAGTGTTGATGATTAATTAGCTCATGAGCTCCTCCGTAAATGGACCTTTACTGATGATCCAACATCGGCAACTTGGAGTAGACCCGCCTACTCAATTTCTGCAACTCAATATCAATGTTTTCATTTATGCTCATGGCTCTGGTTTTGCTGTTGTTCTCAGAAATCATGAAAGCAACTTTGTCTCTGCTTCCTTTAGCTCATGCACGTTAATCAGTTCGCTGGTAGCTCACATCACGGCCATTAGATTTGAGATCCAAAAATTATAATTTGCTACTAATCTAATGATTCTCACTGATTCTGCTTCAACCAGAGATCGTCAAACTTATTGTTGTTAATTGAGCAAAAACAGGACCTTGGATCTCTTGCAATGCAATTTTTAGCCTCGAGGACAAATGAAATTGATGTCCTAGATTTGTTCTTCCTCTGTACCATCACTTGAATGATTATCCCAATTGGCCCAGACTTTCCCAAATGAAATTGATTTCCTCATTTTATTCTACTCCTCTCTAGGTTGGATACTTGGATATGTTGTGTTGCTTCAGTCGTTTTGGTTGATATGAAAGAAAGAAATGAATGAATGTCCTTTTGGGAAAATGTAGAATAATACATGTACCAAGACAAAAGCCAAAGATAAGTGTTGTAGGTGGACAAATCGAACCATACTAAGTTATCTTTCCAGAATAAGTTTCAATTATGCAAATGTGGGCTTATGGGATGAGTCTGCATCTATCAGCTCACTTTGACCTCTCTCCTAATAGAAGATAAAAACTTACTGTAATATTTTTTTGATCTTTTCAGTAATAAGGGTATGAAACCCATCAACAGCACTTATTCATCGGGATATATATATATATATACTGACCATATTTGTAGGATTCCAACTTATAGTAGTGTCAAAATGGGGGAGCTCTCAATGAGACAATATAGGTATATATATATATTGACCATATTTGTAGGATTCCAACTTATAGTAGTGTCAAAGTGGGGGAGCTCTTAATGAGACAATATGGTTCCATATCACTCAGATAATTTGCGTTTAGCCACATGGTCATTTTGTTGGACTTGGTGTCCTGGAAAACAATCTTGATCATATTTTGCTTTAGATTACACCTTGATTTCTGTCACATTTTTCACACTTCTGATTATGTTTATTACTTCTGCTAATCAAATGTAATCCTACGAATGATTAAATTACTTCATCTAGCTTTTGATTAGCGATATAAGACTGAGTAAAGTATATTTTAATTTTCCAAAATCAGCTAGGATTAGTAATAAATCCAAAGGCAAAATGATGTAGAAGTTCAGGGGACATGGATTGGACATGCTTCTGTGAGAACTGATTCTTCAGTCTTATATTAGTCTAAAATGTACGGAATCACATGATGTACCCTGTCAAGTATGTTTCTGTATGTGATTGTTACCCACTGTATTTCACTAGTGGCACATATGTAATTTTGTATTCTATAGTATATAAATATAAATGAATAACACAACTCTCATAACCCTAATCTCCTTATTACTTCTTTTCATTATCTTCTTATTTTTCCCTAATACAATCTAAACCTAGACAGTTCATCATTCCTCCTCTATTGACGTTAACCACAATCAACTGGTTGACCCCGACTATGGATGAAACTATATTTTTCAAGAGCTCTTGATATTCTTAGTTTTGTCATATTTTTTTGTGGATTTTCTTGGCACTGTTTGAGGATATGTGAAGCTGAGAAAAAAGGGTCTATTTTACATATTTCAAGGATCTTGAGATCTACATGCTGACAAACCCGCGTAAATCATAAGGATTTTGATTGGTTTTTGGTCCTTTGCACCCTGGTTGTGTTGGTACCGAAGCTGCCATGATAAACTTTGGTCCCTTGCATCCTGGCTGTGTTGGTATCAAAGCTTCCAAGAATACATCTTTGGTGCTTTCAGTCCACCTGTCATTGTGCATTGTTATACTTGTGAATTTTTTTGACTAAAGGTACTCACAACTGCTGTCTTCTTTACTTTGTTGACCATTTTTATGAGCTATAGATGGCTAAGTGTAGCTGGACTGTGTGATTGTATGGCAAGCCATGTGTGGTTGTGTACTTTGTGCTTATTTTTGGCTGTAAGCTGATCTATTGTGGTATAATTTGTCTGATTTGCAGAAGCTTCACTGTAGTAGTAGAATCTTGTCATCAATCATTCATTCTACTTTTGACTGTGATACGTAACAGTACATCTACACTAGTGTCTACGTCTACCCAGTCTCCCTTGGTCACTTGAGTTATTGATCACATGTCTGAAATATTTTCTCACTTCAACCCGTAGTCACCATTCCCTAAGCCTCGTCAAATTCACTTTGCTGATAGGTCATTGTTCCAGCTATGGGAAAAGAGACCATTCAAACTGGTTGTTTTCCTTTAGAATCTACTTCCCATGAGTCAACTCAGTATCAATATCCGGTATCGGCCGATAAGGATGCGGTATCACTGATACTGAATTGGTTGATATTTTTTTATTTGAAAAAAAGTAAAAAAAAAATATAAAAATTGGTCCTATCGGTCACTATTGATTGATAGCGAGACAGTATTGGTCCGATACTGATACTGATACAGATACAGATACCACCCTGATACCTGTGTTAGGGTGGTAACGGTATCGGTTTCGAAGAACCAATATGTATCGGTATTGGACGAATTTTGATACCATGTTCTATGAATCTTCATTATGTTTGCAGTATCACCAAGCGTCTCAACTGTAGTGTAACATATTTTCCTTCATATTTTTTCAAGATCACTCAAAGGCAAGACAATTGGCCACAGTCATGAGGAAAGTAGGCCCTACATCCTTCATCGTCGTCATCAGCATCATCATCATCACAGCTTTATTCCATCTATTTGGGCTCTACATCCTTGACAGTGGAAGTCTCCAACCATTTCTTGCTCTGCTAGTGTTGTGACTTTGGATATTGTACGTTTGTGGTTACTCATCTTTGTCATCTTCCACCGCCTCACCTATGTATTCTTTTCCTTGAGACGCTTAGATCCTTTGATATGTCTTCATTTCGGTGTGAAGCGTATCAACGGGCCAAACATTGTAAAACCTCCTATCCTGTAAGTGATAGTAGAAGCATTACTCCATTCGAATTTATCGATTCAGATGGCGGGGGCCATCTCCTTGTGTTTGTATCTAGGTTTTGTTACTTGGTTTCATTTGTGAGTAACTATCATGTATTTAATATAATCCAAAGACGAAGTTGTTTCCTTTTTTAATACTTCAGCGAGATGGTTTGCAATTACTCAATTAGGATAACGTAAATGTTAAGGTACTGTGGTCATTATTGGTGGAGTATGTCTCCTAGCATTTCCAAAATACCTTTAGTAGCAATGCATTCAACGGAAAATCACATATCCTTACACCCCACAATGCTGAGAGAAAGAATCAGCATCTTCTTAAAGATGTGTATACACTGTTGTTTGAAATGCATGTTTCTAAGCCTTCTTAGGTCCCAAGTTGTTCTTATTATTGTGCATCCCCTTAATGGATGCCCTCTTCTGTCCTAGATGGAAAGTCTCCAAAATTGTTGTCATTCATTGCAGAATTTTTTTTCTGTTTCTCCTAAGGTGTTTGGTTGTATATGCATGGTTCATATTCTGAGTTCTCGCAATACATTCTTAGGTATCCATCTTCTCAAAATAGTTATAAATGTTATGATTCCTCCACTTGGAAGCAGTTTATATCCATGGATATCACTTTTGAAATTGTTCCCTCCTTTCATTTATTGGTCGTCAATGTTCTCCTCAGATAGACAATTGAAGTGCTGAAGAGAACTCCACTTGTGTTCTTATGGTTCCAAAAGATCCTCCTGGTTTTGAAAGCAAGCCTCCAAAACACCTACAGTTGTTGAAGGAGAGAGTAGTTGACCAAAGCTTCGTCTTAAATGTGTCTACACTCAGAAAAAAGGGTGGACCCATTCTTCCTCAATACCATTGACCAAAAAAGTTAATCTATTGGTCATCCTGAAGCTTCTGACTCGGGTTTAGCTATGACATTCTGTAAGGGCTCTAGGTCTTATCATCAATTTCTATCATATCATGAACTTTATCCTTCATAGTGTTTGTTGATTTCTTCCATTTCCTCTACTAAAATTTTATCAAGTGCTTTTGATGTCCAGTCTCAGCTGGCAAAAGAATGTTGTGATTCAGAAGATGAAGGCCTTTTAATATTACAATACTTGAGCGATAATTGCATAGCCTAAAGGGAAAACAATGGCTGGCTATAGATTGGTTTATATGGTAAAATACCAGCTCACCAGTTGGATTGATAAATATAAGGCCTGGTTGTTAGCAAAAGGTTTTACTAAAACCTACGAAGCTGACTATCAGAACACCTTCGCCCAGGTTGCTTAACTGAACGTTATCTATATCATCTTCTCTCTCGCTGCTCATACGAGATGGCCTCTCAAAAATGCCTTCTTCATGGAGATCTTAAAGAAAGAGTTTACATGGCTCTTCCAATTGAATTATCTTGATTAATGGTGAAAGTTATAGGAAGAAGAAGAGAGCGATGGAGAAGACTGAGAGAAAATTAGGGTGGAGAGATGCTCCTACGGCATCCCATATCGATCTAGCTGGAATAACTCTTTTATTATAGCCGATAATCAAGATCGATCACTATAAAGGAGCATTCGATGATAACACAATATGCACAAACTTAAAGCCGTACGATTCAATAACTGTAACAAATATTAACCCTCATTTTATTACAAGCAAAACTATTCGAGAAATATGATTATTTGATTCGGCATACCCTATCCCAACACTAATGACACATCCAATCATGGCATGAATCATGCGAAAGACATAACGTATAAACCTATAACCACGACAATGATTATCAATCGTACGGCTTCCTATATCGGTTTACAAGATCGATCTAGGTGGAATAACTCTTTTATTGTAGCCGATAACCAAGATCGACCACTATAAACGAATATTCGATGATAACGCAATAAGCACAAACTTAAAGTCGTACAATTCAATATTCGTAAAAAGAAATGATTGAAATGCAAGGATTAAAATTTTGGTTTTCATTTCGGTTTCGGAGGGGACCGAAACCGAAATTTTGGAACGAAATTTCGGCCGAAAACTGAAATTTTGGCCGATAATTTGACTGAAAATATGAATCCCATACATATTTGGACCGAAATTTCGGTCCAAAGTATCATTTCGGTGAGGGCCGAAACCGATAATTTGGACTGAAATTTTGATCCTTGTTGACATGAAAATAAATTAACTACTCATCTAGGGTTCGCTTCCTCCTTGAATGAGTGGTTTTAGCCGCTCATCTCCGATCCACACACAATGCACAGATCCGAAACCATCAACGAAGTTCTTCAATTATCAAGTGTTTAGATCTTTTAGGAAAAGATCCGGCACCTCACAAAGCCTTGATTCCTAATTACAAACTAATTATCAAAAGCTAAAACTAAAGAAACTGAAAAACTAAGGAGAAAACCCTAAAGAAAAACTAATGAAAATCAGCCAAAAGAGGCCCCCAAAAGAGGACCAAAAGAGGCTCCCAAAACCCTAAACATTGTTTTGTTTATATAAGGCTCGAACCAAAAACATTTCATAAACAAGTCAATCAATTGAATTCCAAGATTCAATCGATTGAATTCAAAATCTGAAATTGACGGACTTAAGTGAATTTAAACTCAATTGATTGAATTCAAAATCCCAATCGATTGAGGTAGACATGTGACAAATTTAGCTCTCTTCAACAATGGCCGGATCAATCAGTTCTTCCACGGATTTTAGTGTTTCTGTTGGCTTCATAGTTTAATGCTCCCATGTTGTCCTTAATTATGCTCTTTTATACTTCTGAAAGATCCAACGGACGAAAATACCTGAAACCAGTAAAACTACACAACAGTTGTCAGAATGCCTTCATCGGATGGCCAAATGTTGGTATTAGGGTGCCTAATATAGTCATATTTCGGCACAAATCAACAACCTTATGACGTAATATAGATAGTTTGGATGTTCTAATCAAGAGTCCAATTACTAAAAAGATGACAAAGGATTCTAAAAAACAAAACAGTGAGAATTAGGAGACAAAATAACAACCTTTAAAAAGGAAATGAATGACCAAGAAGTACGGTAGTGGGAGGGGAATCCAAATGAGATGTGGGAACAAATGTACGAGATGTGGGAAAAAATGTATGCAATGCCTTCAACGAGTTGCTAATGAGTTGTTTAGTGAATCTAAAGGAAGAAAAGGTGTACAAAAATAAACATGGTGGTGGAATGTAGACATTCAAAAGGCAATTGTTGAGAATAAGAATTTTTTAAAGAAAGACAAAGAACAAGAATTACAAATGATCTTGAAAAATATAAATTCACCAAAAGAGAAACTAAGAAGCCATGAATGAAGTATGAAGCATACGACAATTTATATACTAGGTTGGCAATGAAAGGAGAGAAATTTATAAACTTATCAAGATAAGAAGAAACATTGATGCGGGAACTTACTAAATGCAATGCTAGGGCTGAGATTAGGATTAAAATTAATTTAATCAATTAAAAAATAATAATTTCTCATAACAAATTACCACGAAAATTCTAGAAATTCAATTAGGTGATTTAATTTCGGCCCAAAATAGCGTTACCTTCGTGTACGTTCCCTATCGCGGATCTAGAAGACTAGGGTTCTTATGAACGGCTAGATCTCCGATAGTTTTAGGGCGTCGAACGAACTCGCAAGCGGGTTCTCTCGATACTAAACGAAAATAAAAGGCTAATAAAATTAATGATGAACAAAATATTGATTTAGAGCTTTTATGAGATCAATAAAATAATTATGATTACGCTACTTATGCAAACCGTATATCTAAAGAAGATAGAGATGGAAGAAAAGTTGGCCTCGCACCAAACCGCAAGCGGGAATCGAAGAATCACTCTCCGTTTTGAGAGAATCACACCCTCACGAAAGTTTAGAACTCTCAATTTGCATAAGCAATTTTCATTAACCAAAAACTAATAATAAAAGTGTTTACAAGCCTTTAAATAGGCTAACCAATGCATAAAATTAGAAATCCTAGTATAACTCTAATTCCTAATTCAAATAAAAGAAATATCCTGATTCTTCTAAAACAATAAAGCCCTAAAACAATAAAGAAACTAATCCTATTTCTAACAAAAGAAACAACCCTTACTTTCTAAAATAAAATAATAAAAGAGACTAATCCTAATTCAATTAGGATTCTTGAAATTCATCACTTTATGTCCAGCTTCCGAAAACTGACCATAACTTCTTCAATACTTGTCGAAATTGCTCAAATTTTGGCTCGTTGGAAAGCTACTTCGATAAGCTTTCAAATATGATCAATTTTGTGTCAATCCGACTTCGTTTGACACTTCAAAATAGGCCAAACAGAAAAGTGACGGGATTAAAAGTTAAAGACCCTAATAAATTTTGAATTTTCTTCTTTCTGATCAAACGGGTCTTTAACGGGCATTTTTTTAAAAACCCATTCGTGGGTCCACTTTCACTTTTGACGTCTCTTCTTTATCCGATCACGATTCAAACAGGTGGATTTAAAATACGCATCAATCCCCTCTACTTTGAAAAAGTTCGACCTCGAACTTTGGTTGGCATGGATTTTCACGGTCGCGATCACAGATAATATATAGGGAACCTCGATCGGAAATGGCTTGAATCGGACGTCCCCATCAACTCTCCCCGAGCTAGAAGGATGTATTCCCAATGAATACTGGTTGTGATAAAGGTCCAAGAGATCCGGGTCAATCTGCTGAAACTCTTGTGTAATCCACGTGTTCTCTGAATCACTCTTGTTCTTCCACTTGACCAAATACTTTTGAAGTCCCCCTTGGTTGGTGGACACAATCTGATCTTCTAGTACATCTTCGATGATCTTACGAGTTTGCCAAGTAGGTGGGAGTAGTGGCGTGAGTAGGGGAATTATTGGTTCATCAGATGTAGAAGGCTCAAAGGGGTTGGCAGGGATGGTTGAAGAGCCATGGAATGGAACAAGGAACTCCACATTGAAAATCGTGCTAATCCCCAAATCCGACGGAAGATCTAAGATGTAAACATTAGAACTGGCATGCTTGAAGATCTGATAGGGTCCAGCATCGCGAGCTTGTAACTTCTTTGCAACTCCTTGCGGGAATCGCTCGTCTATTTTGAACCATCACAAAATCACCCTTTTGAAATTCGTTGAACCGTCTATGAGAATCTGCAGAGAACTTGTATTTTTCATTCTTTAAATTAATTCTTTTCTTAATCTCAGCATGCAACTCATGAATGCAATATGCAAAAGTGGATGCAGACTCTGATAATTCTTGTGTGAATGATGCAAAGGGCACTAATGGCTCATATACACTCGACTCGATTAACTCATGTGTACTCGCTTCAACCAAAATCAAAGACTCGGGGGTACTCGATTTAATTGACTCTAATGGTTCTTGTGTACCCAATTCGATGGACTCACATGCATTCGACTCAATGGGCACCAACAAGTTGTGTGCGCCCAACTCTACGGGTACCAATGACTCATAGGCAAGTGGCTCGATTGGTTCAAGTGTGAGTGACTTAACATCACTACTCACAAGGGAAATAGACGTCTCTTTAACACAAACTAGACTTTCATCAGCTTCTTCTATCTCCTCTTCACTCAGCACGGTACTAGGGTTGTACACTTCTTTCACTACCCTATTCTCCGGCTCCTTAGGGCTCACTCTTTTAGTCAATAAATTCTGAGTGGGAAATTTTGTGGGGCATTGGTATGCAAAGTGTCCAAACCCTTGACACTTAAGGCAATCAGGACACTTATCCGTCTTGGTTTTCAAACTCCGAAGAAGGTGACGGTGTGTTAAAGGAACATACTTTTCAATAAGTTTCACCTTCATGTCCTCCCATGTGGAGATGTGTTTATTTCGAAGAGATTCAATACGATGTTCTACGCGAGTCTAAAAAATTTTGGCACTACCCTCCAACTTTGTTTTTGCTAAACCTAATTTTGTACTCATTTGGTACACCATACCAATCAAAATATTCCTCTACACTAGACAACCACTCCACGAAGGTTTTGGGGTTCAACCATCCCTCAAAACTTGGAACCTCATTCCGAATAGCTTTAATAAACTTCTCGGCAAGGTCGTACTCGAGTTCACAATGATGAGGGTATCCCCTAACTCTAGTCTCATTACGATTTTTAGGACTTTGCCAAGAATTTGAAGTGTAGTGGTTTCCTTGTTTGGCTAGTATCCTTTCATGACGGGTAAGGAATTCACGGTGACGTGTAAGTGACTCATACACAATGCTTGACACAAACACAATTTAGACACAATACCAAAAAGACACACTATGAACCAACAATGGATGAGGACTTTTGTCAAACACTAGACGTGCACACTAATGAAATAGAATGCAATAAGATTGAAATGACATACAATTATAAAACTAAGTGATGCAAGACAAAAGTTAGACAAAAAATTTAGACGAAAGCTATAAAAAAATAAAAAAATAAAAAACTCAGACAAAAGCTAGACAAAAATTTCAGACAAAAGCTAGAAAAAAATTTACAGGCAAAAGTTAGACAAAAATTTTTAGACAAAATCTAGACTAAAATTTTCAGAGAAAATCCAGACGGAAATTGCAGACGGGAATTTTCAGGCAAAAGCCAGACCAAAATTGCAGACAAAAGCCAAACGAATCTTCTTCTTTTTTTTTTTTTAAAACCTAAAAATTAAAAAAAAAAAAAAAAAAAAAAACCTGAAACCTATATGAGCACTCAAACACTAAAACTAAACTGATGCTCTGATACCAATTTGATGTGGGAACTTACTAAATGCAATGCTAGGGCTGAGATTAAGATTAAAATTAATTTAATCAATTAAAAAATAATAATTTCTCATAACAAATTACCACGAAAATTCTAGAAATTCAATTAGGTGATTTAATTTCAGCCCAAAATAGCGTTACTTTCGTGTACGTTCCCTATCGCGGATCTAGAAGACTAGGGTTCTTATAAACAGCTAGATCTCCGATAGTTTTAGGGCGTCAAACGAACTCGCAAGCGGGTTCTCTCGATACCAAACGAAAATAAAAGGCTAATAAAATTAATGATGAACAAAATATTGATTTAGGGCTTTTATAAGATCAATAAAATAATTATGATTACGCTACTTACGCAAACCGTAGATCTAAAAAAGATAAAGATGGAAGAAGAGTTGGCCTCGCACCAAACCGCAAGCGGGAATCGAAGAATCACTCTCCGTTTTAAGAGAATCACACCCTCACGAAAGTTTAGAACTCTCAATTTACATAAGCAATTTTCATTAACCAAAAACTAATAATAAAAGTTTTTACAAGCCTTTAAATAGGCTAACCAATGCATAAAATTAGAAATCCTAGTATAACTCTAATTCCTAATTCAAATAAAAGAAATATCCTAATTCTTCTAAAACAATAAAGAAACTAATCTTATTTCTAATAAAAGAAACAACTCTTACTTTCTAAAATAAAATAATAAAAGAGACTAATCCTAATTCAATTAGGATTCTTGAAATTCGTCACTTTATGTCCAGCTTCCGAAAACTGACCATAACTTCTTCAATACTTGTCAAAATTGCTCAAATTTTGGCTTGTTGGAAAGCTACTTCGATAAGCTTTCAAATATGATCAATTTCGTGTCAATCCGACTTCGTTTGACACTTCAAAATAGACCAAACATAAAAGTGACGGGATTAAAAGTTAAAGACCCTAATAAATTTGAATTTTCTTCTTTCTGATCAAACGGGTCTTTAACGGACATTTTTTTAAAAACTCATTCGTGGGTCCACTTTCTCTTTTGACGTCTCTTCTTTATCCGATCACGATTCAAACAGGCGGATCTAAAATACGCATCAAACATACTAGAGATTCCGACCAGGTATGGTGCAATAGAGATGACGATCAATGGGTCTTGTAAAATAGGAAGATGAAAAAATAGATGGCAAGAATACTTTAAAAATCTATCAAACACGGAGATACTTAAACATGAAGAAAACGTTGAAGGAACATAGGAAGAGCATTGTGGTCCATTTTTATAAGCGCAAAGGAGACATCCAAAACTATACCAATTATCAAGGCATTAGACTCTAATGAGTCAAACTCTGAAACTTAAGGAGAGAATAGCAGATACTTGACGAAGGAAAAATCAAATAATCAGAGAACCAGATTATATCGGGAAGATCAACAATGGAAGCTATGTTCCTATTGAGGCAAATTATGGAGAAGATAGAACTTACATACGGTCTGTTGATTTAGAAAAAGCTAATGTAGAGTGCCAAGATAGATAAGCCGGTGGACGTTGAGGAAGAAATGCATCTAAACCTTCTGTATTGAGATTATCCAAGATATGTATGAGAGGACGGTAACTAGTGTAAAAATGTCATGTGGAGAGACGAGTGAATTCTCTGTTAGAGTTGGGTTGCATCAAGGATCTACTTTGACCCCTTATTTGTTTGCCTTGGTCATAGATGGGTTAACCTCAGACATACAGGAAGAGATCCTTGGTGCATGTTATTTGCGGATGACCTAGTATTAATTGCCCAAATAAGAAAAGAAATAAGAGATAAGCTGGAATTATCGAAAAAAGCATTGGAGGTAAGGTGTTTGAAAATTAACAGAACGAACACGGAATATATTGAGTGCAAATTTAGCGAGCATGATAGCCTAGAGTAGGATTTAGTTAAAATAGAAAATCATTTATAGCCACATTGCCATAGATTGCGTTATTTAGGCTGTACTTGACGGGATACGTGGAGTGCAAATTTAGTGAACATGATACCCTAGAGGAGGATTTAATTCAAATGGAAAATAACTTACTGCCAAATTGTTACAGATTTCACTATTTAGGCTATACTTTACAATTAGATGATGAATTTGAAGAGGACGTCTCAAATAGGATTAATGTTGGTTGAATGAAATGAAGGCAAGCAAGCGGAGTATTGCTCAACCCAACAGTTTCAGTTAGATTGAAGGGACTTTATATAAGATGGTTGTTTGACATATAATATGGAATGGAATGTTGGGCTACAAACAATTTACAAGAAGATAGAGTATATGTGGCTAACATACGTATGTTGAGATGGTTGTGTGGAGTAACAAGAATGGAAATAATTCAAAACGAGTACATAGGAGAAAATTTGACAGTGGCACCTATAGAGGAAAAAATTATGGAATGTCGTTTGAGGCTGTCTGAACATGCTCATTGGAGGCACGAAGAAGACGTGACGCGGGACTGCCGAAATTAAATAAAATTAAATCAAGCTTAATTTCAAAACTATCTTAAATATCTTAGGGTTCAGAGAATTCAGAATGGTAGATCACGCGAGATCCAGTTAGGGTCCAGTCCGAAGCGCAAGTACTATTAGATTTGAGGCGAGATCGGCCTAGAGATAGAACTCTAGCTTTTTCCAAGCTTGGGCGTTCATTTTCGATCCGATGTAGATTCACAAGCTCTAACTAGGGTTTTGGAAATAAGTGTATGGGTTTGTAATGGGCTTATGGTTTGATTTATGGCTTAGAAAAGGGTTTTGGGATCTATTTGATTTGGGATTCGGAAAGAGATTTATGGTTTTAGGGATCAAGAAATCAATAGGTTAAGATGTAGGAAAACAAGCAGGGATCAATAAGGCAAAAGATTCAAAGAAGACAGTGATAGATAATAGAGAAAATAACAATGGCTTTTGAAAATCACTCTCTTGGCCTCACACCAAACCCATCTCAGGCAAAGAATATTCAACCACAAAAGCGTTCAAAATATTCAATAACTAATTCAAAAGTCTCTACAAGCCTCAATATATAGGCCACCAATAATTAAATTCGAAACAAATAGTCCTAATACTAATAAAACATTAAAAAGGAAAGTTTTCGCAACAAAAAATTTAAAATTAGAAGTCCCGTCACGACGTCCACGGACGTCCGTAGTGCCCTACGAACGCCCGTGACCTACGGACAGTGAGGGGGCAAAATCACGGACGTCCGTCATTGTTTCACGGACGCCCGCCACTATTCACGGACGTCCGTCACTGTTCATCGTGAATAGTTTTTTTTTTTTTTTCCTGAAGTTGAAATTCTGTTGCGGTTCAACTTCAATGCTCTCAATCTTGACGTTCCCCGTCATTCTTCTCCACTCAAAATGTTTCATCACCGATGAAACACGCATGCTGTACTCGGGCTCGCTCTCCTCTTCTTTCGACGCCGGTAGAAACGATGTGGCCCGAATCCAAAGTCCATGTATGTGGCGTCCCTGTCAATTCCCCTGAACCAAAAAGGTTTCATCACTGATGAAACACGCTCGTGGTAGATGTCTATCAGGTCGGGATTCAAGCGGCGAACTTCGTTCTCGTGGATCCAAATGTTTTCAGACTCCGGTTTGCCGATCCATTTAACCAAGTACTTCTGGAATCCCTCGTCATATGTAGAGACAGCATAATCATTGATTATATCCTCTATTTCATATGTTCTCTGTCTGCTTGGGGAAGGAAGAGGTACAGGCTGCAAGGTTGGGTTGGGGCTGGAACTAGGAGGTGGCTGGAGTGGATTTTCAGGAGGTGGGGTGAAACCCAAGGAGCCAAGTCCTCCACATTGAACATTGAACTAACCCCTGTACCTGAAGGAAGCTCGAGCACGTATGCATTAGGACCACTCTTAGCCAAAATTCTAAAAGGTCCAGCGCCTCGAGATTGGAGTTTCTTTGCGGATCCCGATGGGACCGCTTAGGCCTAATCCGGACCATCACATAATCACCCACGTGATATTCTTTGAAATGCCTGTGAGCATCTGCAGATAATTTATATTGACTATTGCTTGAAATAATCTTTTGTCTAATTTCGGCATGCAAGCTATGTATGTGTTGTGCAAATGCATCGGCGGACTCTGACACTCTATGGGATGCAGACATGGGGATCAAATCTAATGGGGTCCTAGGCCTATGACCATGTACTACCTCAAAAGGACTCATGCCTATGGACCTATTGACAGAATTATTATAGGCAAACTCAGTTGTGGGTAAGATGGCATCCCAGGTCCTAACATGATCACCGACAAGACTACGAAGGAGATTTCCAAGGCTCCTATTGGTGCTTTCGGTTTGGCCATCCGTTTGAGGGTGGTAAGCTGTTGAGAATTGGAGCAATGTGCCCATCATGTGCCAAAACTGACGCAGGATAACAACCCTAAAATGAGTGATTATGATTTTATGTGATTTTACCGAAATTAAATAAAATTAAATCAAGCTTAATCTCAAAACTATCTTAAATACCTTAGAGTTCAGAGAATTCAGGTTGGTAGATCACGCGAGATCCAGTTAGGGTCCAGTCCGAACTGCAAATACTATTAGATTTGAGGCGAGATCGGCCTAGAGATAGAACTCTAGCTTTTTTCAGGCTTGGGCGTTCGTCTTCGATCCGATGTATATTCGCAGGCTCTAACTAGGGCTTTGGAAATAGGTATATGGCTTTGTAATGGGCTTATGGTGTGATTTATGGCTTAGAAAAGGGTTTTGGGCTCTGTTTGATTTGGGGATTCGAAAAGGGATTTATGGTTTTAGGGATCAAGAAATCAATAGGTTAAGATGTAGGAAAACAAGCAGGGATCAATAAGGCAAAAGATTCAAAGAAGACAGTGATAGATAATAGAGAAAATAACAATGACTTTTGGGAATCACTCCCTTAGCCTCACACCAACCCATCTCAGGCAAAGAATATTCAACCATAAAAACATTCAAAATATTCAATAACTAATTAAAAAATCTTTACAAGCCTCAATATATAGGCCACAAATAATTAAATTCGAAATAAATAGTCCTAATACTAATAAAACACTAAAAAGGAAAGTTTTCGCAACAAAAAACTCAAAATTAGAAATCCCGTCACGACGTCCACGGACGTACGTAGTGCCCCACGAACGTCCATGACCTACGGACATTGAGGGGGTAAAATCACGGACGTCCGTCACTGTTCATCGTGAACAGTTTTTTTTTTTTTTTTTTTTCTGAAGTTGAAATTCTGTTGCGGTTCAACGTCAATGCTCTCGATCTTGACGTTATTCTCCTCCACTCAAAATCTTTCATCACTGATGAAACACGCATGCAGTACTCGGGCTCGCTCTCCTCTTCTTTCGACGTCGGTAGAAACGATGTGGCCCGAATCCAATGTCCATGTATGTGGCGTCCCCATCAATTCCCCTGAACCAAAAAGGTTTCATCACTGATGAAACACACTCGTGGTAGATGTCTATCAGGTCGGGGTTCAAGCGGCGAACTTCATTCTCGTGGATCCAAGTGTTTTCGGACTCCGGTTTGCCGACCCATTAACCAAGTACTTCTGGAATTCCCCGTCATGTGTAGAGACGGCATGATCATTGATTATATCCTCTATTTCATCTGTTCTCTGTCTGCTTGGGGAAGGAAGAGGTACAGGCTGCAAGGTTGGGTTAGGGCTGGGACTAGGAGGTGGCTGGAGTGGATTTTCAGGAGGTGGGGTGAAACCCAAGTAAGGAGCCAAGTCCTCCACATTGAACGTTGAACTAACCCCTGTACCTGAAGGAAGCTCGAGCACGTATGCATTAGGACCACTCTTAGCCAAAATTTTAAAAGGCCCAGTGCCTCGAGATTGGAGTTTCTTTGCGGATCTCGATGGGAACCGCTCAGGCCTAATCCGGGCCATCACATAATCACCCACGTGATATTCTTTGAAATGCTTGTGAGCATCTGCAAATAATTTATATTGACTATTGCTTGAAATAATCTTTTGTCTAATTTCGGCACGCAAGCTATGTATGTGTTGTGAAAATGCATCGGCAGACTCTGACACTCTATGTGATGCAGACATGGGCATCAAATCTAATGGGTCCTACGCCTATGACCATGTACTACCTCAAAAGGACTCATGCCTATGGACCTATTGACATAATTATTATAGGCAAACTCAGCTGTGGGTAAGATGGTATCACATGTCCTAACATGATCACCGACAAGACTACGAAGGAGATTCCCAAAGCTCCTATTGGTGCTTTCGGTTTGGCCATCCGTTTAAGGGTGATAAGTTGTTGAGAATTGGAGCAATGTGTCCATCATGTGCCAAAGGGTCTTCCAAAAATAGCTAGTAAATTTAACATCCCTATCAGATACAATGGTTTTGGGCAACCCAAGAAGACGCACTACCTTTGCGAAAAATAGTTTAGCAATATGAGCTACATAGGAGGTTTTGGAACAAGGAATGAAGTGGGCCATTTTGGAAAATCGGTCCACTACGAAATAGATGGAGTCGTGCTTCCTAGGGGTCTTAGGAAGTCCAAGCACGAAATCCATTGAGAGGTCTTGCCATGGTGTGTGTGGCATGGGTAATGGGGTGTGCAAGCCGGTATTTTGTTTAGTCTGTTTTGACACTTGGCAAGTACGACAATGTTTGACAACCCGGGCGACATCTCTCATTAGGCTAGGCCAAAAGAACTTATCCTCTACGAGCGCAACAGTTTTATTACGCTCGAAATGTCTGGCCATCCCTCCAGCATGTAACTCCTAAATGAGAAAGTCACGCAATGAAGTGCGAGGGATGCAAAGGCGATTGTCTTTAAACAAGTACCCATCGTGGATGGTGTACATGGGGTGTGTGTTGGTCGGGTCACTAAGGAGAGCAGTGTACTCAACCCCAAGATCTGAGCACACGGGGTACTCATCCTTTAACTTTTGGAACCCGATGACCTCGGTGTTCATTGTGCGCAAAGTCACCACTCGCCGAGTAAGTGCATCAGCGGCCCTATTTTCAGCACCGACCTTATGCTTTAACACAAATGTGAACCCTTGAAGGTACTCGACCCACTTCGCATGCATTGGGTTCAACTTCTTCTGTGAAGCAAGAAAGCGTAAGGCTTCATGGTCAGAGAACAGCACAAATTCCTGCGGTCTAAGATAATGTTTCCAATACCAAAGAGATCGAACGACCGCATAAAACTCCTTGTCATAGGTGGAGTATTTTTGCTTCGCCTCGTTAAGTTTTTCACTAAAATAGGCCACAGGGTGACCCTCTTGGCTAAGCACTCCTCCTATGCCTACACCCGATACGTCGCATGCGACTTCAAAGACTTTGGAAAAGTCTGGCAATCACATGACAGGTGCACTACTCATTCGTTGTTTGATCTCAGCAAAGGCTTTTGTCGCCGCTTTGCCCCATTTAAAGTCTCCCTTTTTCATGCAATCTGTAATTGGGGCCATAATGGTACTAAAGCTTCTGATGAAGCGACGATAGAAAGTAGCCAAGCCATGAAAGTTGCGGACATCGTGTATGTTCTTAGGTTCGGGTCACTCCACAATGACTAACCTTTTCGGGGTCCGCGACCATTCCATCGGCCGAGATAATAAATCCCAAGAAAACAACATAGCGTTGCACGAAGGTGCATTTCTTGAGATTTGCAAACAACCTCTCACCCTTGAGGGTTTCACAAACCAGCCTAAGGTGAGTCAAGTGTCGTTCCTTGTCATGACTGTAGATCAGGATGTCATCGAAATAAACAAAGAATTTGCCGAGAAACGGTCTCAACACTTGAGTCATGAGTCGCATGAAAGTACTCGGGGCGTTAGAAAGCCCAAATGACATGACTATCCACTCATAAAGACCATCCTTAGTCTTAAAGGCGTTTTTCCACTCATCACCGGGGTGGATGCGGACTTGATGGTAGCCACTCTTAAGGTCTATCTTTGAAAAGATAGTGGCACCAACCATCATATCGAGCATATCATCGAGCCTTGATATGAGAAACTGATACTTAACCGTAATCTTATTGATTGCACGACTATCCACACACATGCGCCACGTACCATCTTTCTTAGGAGTGAGTAGGGCAGGTACGGCGCACGAGCTCAGACTCTCTTGGATGAACCCCTTCTGAAGGAGCTCATTAACTTGTCGAGTCAACTCGGCGTGCTCAACCGGATTCAACCTATAGTGGGGCAGGTTCGGTAAGGTAGATCCGGGAACCAAGTCTATTGCGTGTTGGATATCATGAAGGGAGGGAGTTCGTTTGGTAAGTCTTCAGGGAAGACATCCGTAAACTCTTTCAGGATTGACTCAACCTCCTTGGGACACTCGCTCGCCGACTCGGGAGCACTCTCTACAGTGACAACTATGTACACCACACTCTCATCTATCGATGCTTTCTCGAACTCAGAAGGGCTCACAATATTAATGGATTTAGAAGATTCACCCTTCTTTTCAACTGTGTTGGTCGATGGTGTTTTGGGAGGCAAAGGGTGTAAAGTGATCTTTTTGTCCTTATGCATGAACGTGCATATGTTTGATCGACTAGAAAGAGTCACGTTCATATCATAGAGCCACGGCCTTCCCAAAATGATATGGCCCACATCCATCAACACCACATCACACCATAAGGTGTCCGAATAAGAACCCAATTGAATCGGTACATGACACCTTTTCGACACGGGAATGGATGAAGAATTGACCCATGCGACTTTATAAGGTCTCGGGTGAGCTTCGGGTGAGCTTCGGGTGTAAGCCCTAAGCAGCGGACTGTATGAGTGGATATTACATTAGCATAACTACCGCTATCCACGATGACCCTACAATTCTTTTTACCAAATCTGGCGTAGGTGTGGAAGATATTCTCCCTTCGCCAGTCATCCTTTTCATCCCGTTGAGGTTGTGCAAGGGCACACCTCACAACTAAAGCATGATCAATAGCATCACCCTCTTCATCACTAGGTGTGCTAACCGGTTCAAATACTTCCTCTTCAACCACTAACTTATCATCATCCTCCTCTCCCTCAATGAAGAGAGTCCTCTGGGGTTCTTTCGTAGGACATTGGGAGGCAAAGTGTCCCATCCCATGACATTTATAGCACTTTACTTGAGAGTTAACCCTGGAGGAGTCTCCAACTATACTTTTTCCCTTTTCAAACCTCGAATTGGCAGGGGCAGGTTGTGTAGGTTTGGGAGGAGGATTGAATCGTCCCTCACCGGATCATTGACTATTATAATATGGCTCGGTCCTCTTCACCGCCGTAGTTTTCAAGTACCGTTCAAGATCTTGCACAACGGCATAGCATCTTTCAAGAGTTTTTACGGGGTGAGAAATCAATTCTTTTTGCAATTCAAGTCACAATCCGGTGCAGAATCTAGAGAGAGTGATTTCAGGGTCTTCCGATACTTTTGCCCTCATCATGAACTCTTCAAATTTGGCAATGTAATCGGTCAAGGGCATACCACCTTGGCGTAAATTTTGCCACTGGTCAAGGAGGCGGTGGTATGATAAAGGAACATACTTCTCAGTAAGTCGTTCCTCCATGTCGTCCCGAGGGGTAATGGGAGGACAACCCGCATTCACCCTGATGCGCTCGACATTGAGCCAGAAAAGTCAAGCTTGACCAACCAACTTCATCTTAGCGAGTCTAACGCAACGGTTGTCATTCATGGCATACCAATCAAAGTGTTGGTCCATGTCAGAAAGCCAATCGAGGAAGACGGTAGGGCCCATTCTTCCATCGAAAGTCGGAATCTCAACTCGAACGTTCTTTAGGAGTTGAACTACGGGGTCATAGTCATCTCTACGATGATCCCTACGGTTCCGGTTGTCTTGGCGACCATTACGTTCAAAGTGTGGGCATTCACGCTCTTGATGTTGATTTTCCAGCCCACCCATCGCTTCCAGTTGGTTGATTCAATCACGTAATCTATCATTACCAACTCCTAGGGATGTTTGGGCTTGCTCAATGGTACTCAAACGTGCACTAATCGCACCCAATTCTTCTCGCATACCGTTAAGGGCATTGAGAATCGCACTCGAGTCCATGGTGATCACAAGGTCTATTAGGGTTCTAATATGGAATGCAATACGGACCCACAAAGCAATGCAATAAAATAAATATGACAAGCAAAGATGCCCTAACCTAGAAAACCTACGACTCTGATACCAAAATTGACGCGGGACGACCCTAAAACGCGGAATATGATTTTCTTATGCAATTTGGCCGAAATTAAATAAAATAATTCAAGTTTAATAGCAAAATTATCTTAAGATACCTTAGGGTTGCAGAATTTTGATGAATAGATCACACGAGATCCAGGTAGGGTCTAGTCCGATGCGCAAGTACTTTTAGATTTGAGGCGAGATCGGCCTAGAGATAGAACTCTAGCTTTTTCCAGGCTTGGGCGTTCGTCTTTGATCCAACGTAGATTCGCAGGCTCTAACTAGGGCTTTGAAAATAGGTGTATGATTTTGTAATGGGCTTATGGTTTGATTTATGGCTTAGAAAAGGGTTTTAGGCTCTGTTTGATTGTTTGATTTGGGGATTCAGAAAGGGATTTATGGTTTTAGGGATCAAGAAATCAATAGGTTAAGATGCAGGAAAAACAAGCAGGGATCAATAAGGCAAAAGATTCAAAGAAGACAGTGATAGATAATAGAGAAAATAACAATGGCTTTTGGGAATCACTCCCTTGGCCTCACACCAAACCCATCTCAAGCAAAGAATATTCAAGCATAAAAGCATCCAAAATATTCAATAACCAATTAAAAAATCTTTATAAGCCTCAATATATAGGTCACCAATAATTAAACTCGAAATAAAGAGTCCTAACACTAATAAAACACTAAAAAGGAAAGTTTTCGCAACAAAAAACTCAAAATTAGAAGTCCCGTCACGACGTCCGTGACCTACGGACAAATAGGGGGCAAAATCATGGACGCCCGTTAGTGTTTCACGGACGTCCGTCACTGTTCATCACGGACATCCGTCACCGTTCATCGTGAAAAGTAAATTTATTTTTATTTTTATTTTTTTTTTCTTGGCATTCCCCGTCAAATGGGCTTATGGTTTGATTTACGGCTTAGAAAAAGGTTTTGGGCTCTGTTTGATTTGGGATTCGGAAAGGGATTTATAGTTTTAGGGATCAAGAAATCAATAGGTTAAGATGTAGGAAAACAAGCAGGGATCAATAAGGCAAAAGATTCAAAGAAGACAGTGATAGATAATAGAGAAAATAACAATGACTTTTGGGAATCACTCCCTTGGCCTCACACCAAACCCATCTCAGACAAAGAATATTCAAGCATAAAAGCATTCAAAATATTCAATAACTAATTAAAAAGTCTTTACAAGCCTCAATATATAAGCCACCAATAATTAAATTCGAAATAAATAGTCCTAATACTAATAAAACACTAAAAAGGAATGTTTTCGCAACAAAAAACTCAAAATTAGAAGTTCCGTCACGACGTCCACGGACGTCCGTGACCTACGGACAGTGAGGGGGCAAAATCACGGATGTCCATCATTGTTTCACGGACGCCCGTCACTGTTCATCGTGAACAGTAATTTTATGATTTTGGAGCAATGTGCCCATTATATATAGCAAAACTAACGCGGGACAACGACCCTAAAATGAGTGATTATGATTTTATGTGATTTTGTCGAAATTAAATAAAATTAAATCAAGCTTAATCTCAAAACTATCTTAAATACCTTAGGGTTCAGAGAATTCAGGTTGGTAGATCACACGAGATCCAGTTAGGGTCTAGTCCGAAGCGCAAGTACTATTAGATTTGAGGCGAGATGGGCCTAGAGATAGAACTCTAGCTTTTTTCAGGCTTAGGCGTTCGTCTTCGATCCGATGTAGATTCACAGGCTCTAACTAGGGCATTGGAAATAGGTGTATGGGTTTGTAATGGGCTTATGGTTTAATTTACGACTTGAAAAAGGGTTTTGGGCTCTGTTTGATTTGGGAATCGGAAAGGGATTTATGGTTTTAGGGATCAAGAAATCAATAGGTTAAGATGTAGGAAAACAAGCAGGGATCAATAAGGCAAAAGATTCAAAGAAGACAGTGATAGATAATAGAGAAAATAACAATGGCTTTTGGGAATCACTCCCTTGGCCTCACACCAAACCTATCTCAGGCAAAGAATATTCAAGCATAAAAGCATTCAAAATATTCAATAACTAATTAAAAAGCCTTTACAAGCCTCAATATATAGGTCACCAATAATTAAATTCGAAATAAATAGTCCTAATACTAATAAAACACTAAAAAGGAATGTTTTCGCAACAAAAAACTCAAAATTAGAAGTCCCGTCACGACGTCCACGGACGTCCGTGACCTACGGACAATGAGGGGGCAAAATCACGGACGTCCATCATTGTTTCACGGACGTCCGTCACTGTTCATCATGAACAGTAATTTTATGATTTTGGAGCAATGTGCCCATCATATATACCAAAACTAACGCGGGACAACGACCCTAAAATGAGTGATTATGATTTTATGTGATTTTGCCGAAATTAAATAAAATTAAATCAAGCTTAATCTCAAAATTATCTTAAATACCTTAGGGTTCAGAGAATTCAAGTTGGTAGATCACACGAGATCCAGTTAGGGTCTAGTCCGAAGCGCAAGTACCATTAGATTTGAGGCGAGATGGGCCTAGAGATAGAACTCTAGCTTTTTTCAGGCTTAGGCGTTCGTCTTCGATCCGATGTAGATTCGCAGGCTCTAACTAGGGCATTGGAAATAGGTGTATAGATTTGTGATGGGCTTATGGTTTGATTTACGGCTTGGAAAAGGGTTTTGGGCTCTGTTTGATTTGGGATTCGGAAAGAGATTTATGGTTTTAGGGATCAAGAAATCAATAGGTTAAGATGTAGGAAAACAAGCAGGGATCAATAAGACAAAAGATTCAAAGAAGATAGTGATAGATAATACAGAAAATAACAATGGCTTTTGGGAATCACTCCCTTGGCCTTACACCAAACCCATCTCAGAAAAGAATATTCAAGCATAAAAGCATTCAAAATATTCAATAACTAATTAAAAAGTCTTTACAAGCCTCAATATATAGGCCACCAATAATTAAATTCGAAATAAAGAGTCCTAATACTAATAAAACACTAAAAAGGAAAGTTTTCACAATAAAAAACTCAAAATTAGAAGTCCCGTCACGACGTCCACGGACGTCCGT
Source organism: Chloranthus sessilifolius (assembly GCA_021018995.1). NCBI lineage: Eukaryota > Viridiplantae > Streptophyta > Magnoliopsida > Chloranthales > Chloranthaceae > Chloranthus > Chloranthus sessilifolius. Next base: position 122,444,492 of record CM037592.1, read on the forward strand.
GACCTACGGACAGTGACGGGGCAAAATCATGGACGTCCATCATTATTTCACGGACTTCCGTCACTGTTCATCATGAACAGTATTTTTATGATTTTGGAGCAATGTGCCCATCATATATACCAAAACTAACGCGGGACAACGACCCTAAAATGAGTGATTATGATTTTATGTGATTTTGCCGAAATTAAATAAAATTAAATCAAGCTTAATCTCAAAATTATCTTAAATACCTTAGGGTTCAGAGAATTCAGGTTGGTAGATCACGCGAGATCCAGTTAGGGTCTAGTCTGAAGCGCAAGTACTATTAGATTTGAGGCGAGATGGGCCTAGAGATAGAACTCTAGCTTTTTTCAGGCTTAGGCGTTCGTCTTCGATCCGATGTAGATTCGTAGGCTCTAACTAGGGCATTGGAAATAGGTGTATGGGTTTGTAATGGGCTTACGGTTTGATTTACGGCTTGGAAAAGGGTTTTGGGCTCTGTTTGATTTGGGATTCGGAAAGGGATTTATGGTTTTAGGGATCAAGAAATCAATAGGTTAAGAAGTAGGAAAACAAGCAGGGATCAATAAGGCAAAAGATTCAAAGAAGACAGTGATAGATAATAGAGAAAATAACAATGGCTTTTGGGAATCACTCCCATGGCCTTACACCGAACCCATCTCAGGAAAAGAATATTCAAGCATAAAAGCATTCAAAATATTCAATAACTAATTAAAAAGTCTTTACAAGCCTCAATATATAGGCCACCAATAATTAAATTCGAAATAAAGAGTCCTAATACTAATAAAACAGTAAAAAGAAAAGTTTTCGCAACAAAAAACTCAAAATTAGAAATCCCGTCACGACGTCCACGGACGTCCGTAGTGCCCCATGGAAGTCCATGACCTACGGACAGTGAGGGAGTAAAATCACGGACGTCCGTCACTGTTTCACGGACGTCCGTCACTATTTACGGATGTCCATCACTGTTCATCGTGAACAGTTTTTTTTTTTTTCTGAAGTTGAAATTCTGTTGCGGTTCAATTTCAATGCTCTCGATCTTGACGTTGCCCGTCAAGACATATCAAGGAGACATAAAAACAAGGAAATAGGAGAAGAGAGATACCAGTGAAGACTTGGAGGAAAGACGTGAGAAGGGATATGAAAGATTGAGAAGTTACAGAGAGCTTAAAGCATAGACAGAAACGACTAGAGAAACAAGACTTGCAAAGTCGATCCCAAATAGATGGGATAAGGCTATGATGATGATGAAGTAGCCTGAGTGCCAGGTGACTTGGTGGTGGAATTGACCCTACATGACCTGACTTCCCATTGCGTAGGTGGCATGTTACTCCATAAAATAATGATTTGGCACATTTGGAGAGGATGGGTTTAACGGTTAACAATTTTATAATGGAAACAATTTTGCCAAGTACGTCTCCTAGAATGAATCACAGAATAGGAGTCAAGATGATTGGGTTGATGCAGCCACGTCTTAAGGGTTTGCCACCACCCACGGTATCCATTGGGAGTGGAACTGGAACTCTTGGACAAAGACAGTGTCTAGGGTTCTAACACATTGCACTTAGTGACATCAAAATAAAAAGACACCCTACCATGTTATCAATCAAATCCTGGCAAGCACATGTATAGATCCTAACGCCCAAGGGACTCCTCAGGCTAGATAAATGGTTGACGCATGTTTGAGATTGGTCTGATCAGATTAGAGGGACTCCCCAAGAGGTCAATGAGATGAACTTGCGCTTACTAATTCATAAGGTGATATGGATCGTTCATCGTTAGTGCATACATAGTAGATGAGTAGCACCATATCATAATATTATAGTTATTATTTTCACTACAAAAGATTTTAATGCATCATACACATACAAAATGAAATTCATCCTAAATGTAATTAATACAGGGCAAGCGCACTAAACCCTAAGTATGGGATTTGGGATTAATTTGAGATTAAATTAAATAGCGAAAATATTCAAAATAATCCAACCACATAAAATTACTCCACAAATTCAATTAGGGTAATTAGATTAATTCAAATCTAGCGTGGGTTTGCACTTGAAGTTTCCCGATTTAGAAAAATGGCTCCGATGAGGGAACTCGAGTTTCAATCTAGTTTAGGGCACCAAGCAACAATTCTAGGATTGTCTCTTGACTCCTCTAGGATTTGAAGAAATTAAAGGCCTAAAGGGTTTAATTTAATCAAAGGATATATCACTAAATAAGAAATGAGTAAAGATTCCAACAAACTACTCAACTAAGGATTTGGACTTTGGTTTTTATCAAAAGGAATAAATTTTCGATTACCTGTAAATAATCGAGAAAATAGAAGATAGTGATAAGGTTCCAAGGGTGTACGTCGGATTCGCACCAATCCACACAATAGAATCGAAGATTCACTCTCAAAGTTTGAAAGACTCTTTTTCGGGTGAAAACTCTTTACAAGTTCTCTATGGTTTGCACAAAGCAAAACTCTCGATCAATATTCATCATTAACTTCTTAAATTGCTCTTTACATGCCTTTATATAGGCTAGAAACCCTAACTAAGCAGTAAAAATAGAAAATAGAAAGTTCTAAAACAACTAAAACTCAAAATTAGCAATTTTCGAGTCAAAAATTTGTATAGCCACTAAATCATGGGCAGCCCTCTTGAAGCCATGGATGTCCATCCTTGACGGTGTGCACGAAACCCGCATGAGGTCTAAATCAGGGATGTTTGTGCTGGGACCACGGATATCCATGCTTGGGCACGGATGTCCATGCTATAATTTTCCAGAACACCCTTGTTTTCACGAACGTCCGTCGTATGTTGACGAACTTTGCTTCCTTCTCTTCTTTCTCCCATGTGTTTTTCTTCTTGCCTTCTCCTTGCACTTCCCCACGTGCGTACATTAGTCCTCACATGCTTCTTGGCATGCTAAACTGAGCTCCGAAGCTTTAGATCTCCACGTGCACTTGCCATCCGTCTTACGCGACATGTCCCCATCAGTAACATTGTGACTATTAGAATTCTATAACTTGGGAATGTATGAATCTAGTTAAGAGATCATTTATGATTGTCTTGAAACTTCTCCACATTTATTTCATTTTGGTATTACAAGTTTGAACGTGAAGGGAAGTCTATAAATACACAACACGGGTGGCCGATTGAAGTAATTGAGAGGTTTGAGGAAGACCTTCTATTACTTGGAGGAGAGCAATTCTTACTGTTCATAAGCCTTTAGCACAAATTTCAGCCTTAGTCTATTCCTTCTCTATTTTCTGAGGCGGCGAAATATTGTGTTTTACCTTCGTTTCTTCCATCTCTGTAATTTATACTTCAGATATATTTATTCTCATCAGGGAAAATTGCTAATTTTTGTGGAGATTCCTATACGTGTCTTCTATCTCCTCTCAAAAGTTGCGCTCATTTGGATCAGTAGAAATATAGTTTAAATTTATGGATTGAACTGCTGTCAGAAAATTCAGGATTTAAATTTCATATCATTTGGAAGGCTTATACTTATCAAATGACTTTATAATTATTTACGCTAATTTATCATATATTCTGAGTTCTCTCCATAAAATTTTAAATCATTTTATTGAGTATAAAAATTATTAAAAACCAATGACCGTTTCTTCTACCATGTAAATATGACCACGTCAGCAAGATTGTTTATCTGAAATATCATTAGTGATGCTCGGTCAGAATCCAATAATTTTAACACAGCTTGGAGCACCAATTCCCAACAATTTAACACAATACTGTGGCTTCCCTATGATTGGTGTTTCAAGAGTCAGTATCCAACACTTGGTATTCTGGTCCCTTTTTGGGATGTGAGCCACATGGAATCACCATGTGCATTGTATTATCTGTGCACCATAATCTGAAGATCTTTGGTGGAAAAGATTGGGACGAAAATTGATCTTCATCATCTGACTCAAAGCAGCTAAACCAGGTGACATGATACCGGTCACATTTTATGATACGTGCCACGTTGAATCATCATGTATGTATTATGACCGGTGCATCATAATATGAAGAACTTTTATGCAAAAAATTGGGAAAGAAAACGATCTCCATCATCCAAGTCAAAACATCCAAACACCATTTAAAATTAACGGCTACCATGCAAATCTAACATAACATTAATGTTAGATGGATTTTGACCGCTTGGATCAAAAGATGGAGATCGTCTTTTGACCCAATCTTTTGTTCCATAGATCTTGAGATCAGGGTTGTCAAATCACAAGATATATATGGTGGTTCCACATGGCATACATTCCAAAAAAGTGACCCAGGTATCAAAAGCGTCGGTGCACGAGTTTGGTACCTAATACCAACTCAATGGGAATTGCCTCTTGTAATGTTTGCTTAGGATGAGTTAGTACTGGGTAAGCAGCCCGAGCGCTAGGTAACTTGGTCCTCGGGTTACTTTTTGGGATATGAGGCACGTGGAGTCATCATAAGTGCAGTCAGATGGGTGCACCATAATCTAAAGATCTGTATTTTAAACGATTGGGATGAAAAATTATCTCCATCATCTAATTCAAAGCAGTCAAATGCCATCTAAAAAATGATGTCGGATTTACATGTAGGAACTAATTTAGATGGCGTTTTATTTCTTTGATTCGGACGATGAAGATTGTTTATGTCCTAATTTATGTCCTAATCTCTTACACCAAAGATCTTTTGATCATGAATCAAATGTAGACAACACATATGATGACTCAACGTGGCACACATCCCAAAAAGTGATTCGAGGACCAAAAGCAACTAGTGCTAGGTCTGCTTACCTAATATTATCTCTACTGTAAGTAGGATGCAGAAAATGTTGCATGTGATGATGCCAAAAATAAAAAGAAAACCAAGACTAGACTGCCAAAAATTCGCTAAGAGTTGGCATTAGGCACCTGAATGAACACCGCCTTCTACCAAAATGGTCAAGAAGGTGCACAACTATGTATGAGCATACAAGTCAATGAAAAGCACACTTTTAACCTTTCATTGATTTGACACTCTACTCAAAGGAGCACTGCCTTCTACTAAAATGGTTGAACAACCATGTATACAAATCAATGAAACTATAAACAACATTTTTCAACCATCGATTGCCCCCTTGGAAAAAAATCCGGGCACTGCCCCTGATTATATTATAGGTTGGCATTGTCTTTTATCTTGAGCTGCAAATTCGTTGAGGATCGAGGACTAGAAATGTTGTATGTTATGCTTGCATTTTAACCATTCTCCGTGGGCAAACTTATAATTGGCTTACAAGTTTACTCATTAAAATAAAAGCAATAATAATAATAATAATAACAACAATAATAATAATTGGCATACAAGTTTCCTGGTTGTCCAAAATACCTCTACCAGATCTGACACTCTCAATGAGAACACTTCTTCTCACCAAAATTCATGAGGGTGAGGCCCAAAATTATCCTCCTAGATGTGAGGAGTATTCTGAAGGTCAGATGTGTGTATCGAAAGGAGGCCAGACACGTGGATGACTTGATATTCCTACTAACTTTCTTCGAAGCTATCATCATAATTATCATCATCGTCAAAAATAAGGACCCAGATGTATTTCATTTAGTTTTATTTTGGCATATGCATGTCAGAAATCTATTTTCTACCCTGCTTATGATCCTGTAAATTGTTTTGCGATTGTTCATCATTGTTCTTCGCGCTAAACATTTAAAATGCAAGAGTTTTATTATTTAATAATCTTCTCTTTTCTTCACTAAGCATTTATAAATTTTGATCAATCCTCACTATATAAAAGTTTAAGTAAAAAAGGAACCTTTATTTATGTACAAACTTTCCTGCATACACATATCACTTAAATATTTAAATAAAGTGGGGGACACCTATAAATTTTCCAAATAATTGATTTTTTAAACAAATTATTTGGTTTTTAAACAAACTTTTAATTCACAATCAGTATTATAAGTTTGTATTTACAACAAATCTTAATCTTAAATTTCACTTGAAAGTCGTGTTGACCATGGTTGAATCAATTTTTTGATTCACTAACCTAGGTTGACCAATTTTGGTAAGCTAGCTAGTGAGTAAACTTATTTTGTAGTTAACTAAATGAGGTTGCTAACTTATACATTTCTTCACCAAAGTTCTATGGGTTACTTGGTTGGGTTAATGCCCAATCTAACTAGTTGGAGTACTCTGAGTCTCAGAGTATTCCAAGAGACCGTATAACTTAGCAAAAATTAAGTTTTGTTATAGGACCTACAATGTCATACAAACTTTCAATAATGTTAAAAAAAAATTGAATAAAATAATGAAGAAAGGGGAAGACATAAAGATGAATGAAGAAGAGAAGGAGAGAGAACAAAAAAGATGGGAGTAGTAGGCTATTTCTATAGCTTGAGATCTTTAGAGTTGTTTCCATAGCAATTTATTTTGTTTCTATTTTCTATTTTCTATTTTATTTTTCTTGAGAACTATGTTCGTTACTGATTCTCTGACGGAAGAATCAATTTCCAAGCTGGTGTTCAAGTTTTTTAGACATGTCTCTTGAGGTGGTTTGAACTTATGATACTTAATATGCTGTTGACCCAGTGAACAGCGGACTGGTTCAAGCGAATCAAATCGCCATTTGGCATGATGGGCGAACCGAACTGACCTCTTAGAGAGAATATTAATCGGACTGAACTCTTAGAGAGATGTTTTATTTAGTATTAAAAAATACGGCCAGGTCTTTGTGATAGGACACAGTTGGCTAACCAAGAGAGCTGGAACTCTTATTGTGTGATTAAATCTTAACTCTAAATGATTATATTATATAATTCTATGTACTTCCCCAAAAAAATAATCACTCATCCTACCCCTATCAAATTGCGTGATAGTAAGATATTGCGAACCTGAATTTGAATCGAGTGAATTAGCAAACTAAGTTACATAGTTTTGAACCTGTCTTTCGGAGGCCAGAAGCACACCATGTACAAAGCATTGAGACGCCACAAACAAGGAAGTAGGAGAAGAGGAAGGACCAGTGAAGACCTGGAGGCAAGCGGTGAGAAGGGACATGAAGATTGAGAAGGTATAGAAAGCTTAGTGCTGAGCAGCAACAAGTAGAAATAGGACTCGCAAAGCCAGCTCCAAATAGATTGGTGACGATGATGTTTAAGTTTTTGAGTGAAACACGATATATAAATGGTTTCTCAAGTTCTCTAAGGTTGTTTTTTGAAACGGTAACCTAGTTAGAGCTAGATATTTGTCCAATGTTTAGTTAAGAGATACATATTTGTTTCTGTGCTTAGTTCCATCCCAGGTACATATTTGCCTTAATCCCTTTATATATGGAAGGCTCTATCTCTCTTCAAGAGGCGTCACTTACAGTGCCTCTAAGCTAGAATCAATGGGATATTAACTAATTAAAAAAAAATATTACTTTTCTAGCCAATCCAATCCCATCGTATTCCGACATTTATAAAGTTTATACTCACCTTTTGGTAATCAAATTTCACCCACATCAGCTGAATACCCCCAAACCAATCATTCTTTGTCTTAAATTACATGATCCGAAGGTTAATGGCTAAAACCAAAGCATGTAAAGAGAACACTATTTGCAGTAGATAAGTCTAAAAACAAATGTAATAGTAACCATAATTTTTCAAATAGATTTTTATCAATGGAAAGAACATTTAGAACAGGAAATAGCTTACACTTCTTCACTGACTCAGAATTTGAAAAGAATACCACTCGTACCTGAGCGATGAATTTTTCTTTTCCTTTGCTCCCTCTTGTGAAACAAATAACATATTTTTAGGTGGTGATGAGCTTGCATCTAAAGTATTCACACATTCTGATTCCTCCTTATGTATTTGCAAATCTATAATGGGTAATTGGCTGATTGATCAAACGGTCCATACCAGGCACCTGTTCCAGTAGATGTACAATTTTTCAAAAAACGGTTAGACTATGATGTTTGCTTGCAATGAAAGGTCCTATAATCGTGGAAAATACCTTGAAATTTTGAACTTTTCACAAATCACAAGTCTTTATTGAAAGCAGTAAAAGCACATTGCATACTTCAGGTGACATGATGCTACCGCCTCGCCAAAAAAATCTCTCTTAAAGCCAGTTCAAAGATTTCCTTTATGCGACAAGCTAACTTCTCAGATATGTTTTTGGTGATCTTATCCATGAATTTGGTACTTTTCAGCCATGCGATGCCAATATAAGCCTCGCACTTGCAGGCCTTGGTGACAGAAACAAGTGTCTCAATCTGATACTTTAAATGGACCTGCAGATGGATGACGAACACAAAAACAATCATGCTTGATGACACAATACTGCATTGGAACAGGAAAAAACAGACGAATTATGGGAGTAAAAGCATACGCGAAAATGATCTCCGAATGGAACATCGTGAAGCGTCATTACGTCTTCTACGATCCATCCATTACCATCGGCGATGGGGGCTTTTTTCTGTGTGCTAGTGACTTCACCTCCAAAAATTGAGACATGGCGATTGAACTTGTAGCGGATATGACGTTCGTATGCACCAGGTCTTACAGCTTCCCACGGTGTCATTGAATAGTTGAGACAACCGGATATTGCCATAATTTTCCGCTCCAGGTCGCCACCTCCAAACATTTCCATGAGCAAGTTCATCTGCAATACCCAACAAAAAATTTCAGCACCATTGCGAAAATAACTAGATTTGGAGGACCCAACCTATACACCAAAAATGCCTAGGCATTAATGGAGCAGAAAATTAAGCCCTTATTACTTTCGGGTCATAACACACCACCACGCTCCACAGCCAATGTGTGCAGTGCCTTCCGCTCTGGTACCTCCTTTGGAGCCCCAAGTATCACTTTCCCCAGGTTGACACATCTAGGACTCAAACTTGAGACGTCGTGTGGCTCAGTGATGCGGGACAGTAACCCTAAAATGCATGAATATGATTTTATGTGGCTTGCCGAAATTAAATAAAATTAATTCAAGATTAATCTCAAAATTAACTCGATACCTTTGGGTTTAGAGAATTCAGATTAGCAGATCACGCGAGATCTGGCTAGGGTTCAGTCCGAAGCGCAAGTACCGTTAGATTTAAGGCACTAGCTTTTTCAGGCTTGGGCGTTCGCCTTCGATCCGATGTAGATTCACGGGCTCGAACTAGGGCAGTGAAAATAGCTTTATGGTTTTATAATAGGCTTATGGTTTTAGAAAAGGGCTTTGGCTCTGATTGATTTAGGGTTCAAAAAAGGGTTGAGGGCTTGGGATCAAAATCAATAGATTGAGATTTAGAAATCTTAGACAAACAAGGTGAAGGTTCAAAAGAAAACAAAGATGAATAGATAGTAGAAATAACAAAGATCAAAATAGATACCACAAGATAAAAGATAGCTTTGGGAATCACTCCTACGGCCTCACACCAAACCCATCTCGGGAAGAAGAATATTCAAGCATAAAGCATTCAAAATATTCAATTAACTAATTAAAAAGTATTTACAAACCTCCTTATATAGGCAACCAAAATAAAATTCGAAATAAAGAGTCCTAATCAAAATAAAAGACTAAAAAAGGCAATTTCCGCAGAAATTAGAAACCTCGTCAAGACGCCCACGGGCGTCGGTAGTGCCCCACAAACGTTTGTGACCTATGGACAGTGAGGGGTCAAAATCACGGCCGTCCGTCACTATTCATCACAGATGTCTGTGACACTGTTCAAGGACAGTGTTCACTATTCACAATTTTTCTTTCTCACCCTTGAAGCTGAAAATTCTATTGCGGCCCAACTCCAAGGCTCTCGATCTTGACGTCCCCGTCGTTCTCCTCCACTCAAAACGTTTTATCACCGATGAAATACGCACATGGTACTGATCAAGTGTATCGGAACTCGCACGATGGAACTCCTTGCAACTAGCCCAAACAATCTCGGCACCTGGTTTCATATGATCCTCATCTCGGTTGATTCTAGCGGGACACAAATGGTAAACCTCTCCTTGATGAACCTGATAACCCGGCTCGCCAACCCACTCTATCAAATATTTTTGAAGCTGCTCATCAACTCTCCCGGACCCAAAGGAATTCTTCCCCGATGAAGTGTGATCGCGATATCGGTCGGGAATACGAGAACTCAAGCGGAAAAGTCTATCATGACTGGCCCATGTACTCTCGGTAGTCGACGTATTAACCCTCTTCATCTCATAAACCAGAAACTCTCTGCCACAGGTGAATGCTACAAGATCATCTACCTGATATTCTTCGAAACGCCTGTGAGTATCAGCAGATAATTTGTATTAATTGTTGCTTGAATTAACCTTCTGTTTAATTTCAGCATACAATGTGAAATGAGACTCAAAAGTTGACTCACAATAAGACTCATAATGTATAGCGGTACACAACTCGAGATTATGATGTGCATGCGTGTCTATGGACTCGGTACGCTCATGTGCATGCGACGCTAACGACTTAGGCACAACTGACTCTGTGGGCTTTATCACCTCATGTGTGATCGAATTAAGTGACACTAATGGCTCATAGGGACTTGACTCAACGGATTCAAATGACTCATGGGTAAGTGACTTGATCAGCTCGGGTGTACTCGGTTCGATCAACTTCAAAGACTCAAGTGCACTCGACTCTACCAATAATTAAGACTCGGGCACAACTGACTCTACTGGCACTACCATATCATGCATACGTGACTCAGTCGAATCGCGGGTGGGTGACTTAGTTAACTCACACGCGAGCAACTCAACATCACTACTCACAAGAGAAATAGAAGTCTCTTTGACACAAATTAGACTCTTATCAGCTTCTTCCATCTCTTCACTCATCATGGTACGAGGGTCATACACCTCCTCTTCTACTTTTAATCTTTCCTGCTCGTTAGAATTCTCTCTTTTAATCAATAAACTTGGAGTGGAAACTTATGTGGTGCATTGGTAAGCAAAGTGTCCGAACCCTTGACACTTAAGGCAATCAGGACAACTATCTATCTTGATTTTCAAAAATCGTAGAAGGTGACGGTGCATGAGAGGAACATAATTCTCAATAAGTCGCTCCCTCATGTCTCCATCGTGTGATGAGCTTACGATTAGCTAACTCGCGTAGAAGCTCAACATTAGTCCAAAAGGTTTTGGCACTACCCTCCAACTTTGTTTTCACTGACCTAACTTTGTACTCATTCGGTACACGGTACCAATCAAAATACTCTTCCACACTAGACAACTACTCCACGAAGGTTTTAGGATTCATCCACCCCTCAAAATTTGGGACCTCATCCTGAATAGATTTTAGAAACCTCTCGATGGGGTCGTACTCGGGTTCACGATGATGGGGGTATCCCTCGACTCTAGTCTCATCACGACTTTTGGGACTTTGCCAAGAATTTGGTGTGTAGCGGCTCCTATTATTAATTGTACACATTTGGGCTTTGATGTCCGTAAGGGCATCGACAATCTCGCTCATGCTCATGGTGAACACGACTTACTAACACGGGTGCTAAATGTCATGCAAACACGAACCACAATGGATGAGGAATTTTGTCAAACAGTAGACATGCATTCTGTTGAACACAAATGAGATAAAATGCAATGAAAATTAAAATGACACACAATATGCCCTAACCTAGAAAACCTGCTCTGATACCAAAACTGGCGCCGGATGATAACCCTAAAATGCGTGAATATGATTTTATGCGATTTGCCGAAATTAAATAAAATTAATTCAAGATTAATCTCAAAATTAACTCAATACCTTCCGGTTCAGAGAATTTAGATAAGCAGATCACGCAAGATCCTGCTAGGGTCCAGTCCGATGTGCAAGTACTGTCAGATTTAACGCGAGATCAAGCCTAGAGATAGAACTCTATCTTTTCCGAGCGCGCCGATCGATGTAGATTCCGCTCGAACTAAATTTATGGCTTTGTAATAGGCTTATGGTTTGGTTTAGGTTTATGGTTTAGAAAAGGGCTTTGGCTCTGATTGATTTAGGGTTCAAAAAAGGGTTGAGGGCTTGGGATCAAAATCAATATATTGAGATTTAAAAATCTTAGATCAATAAGGTGAAGGTTCAAGAGAAAACAAAGATTAATAGATAGTAGAAATAACAAAGATCAAAATAGATACCACAAGATAAAAGATAGTTTTGGGAATCACTCCCTTGGCCTCACACCAAACCCATCTCGGGAAGAAGAATATTCAAGCATAAAGCATTCAAAATATTCAATTAACTAATTAAAAAGTATTTACAAGCCTCCTTATATAGGCAACCAAAATAAAATTCGAAATAAATATTCCTAATCAAAATAGAAGACTGAAAAAGGCAATTTCTGCATAAATTAGAAAACCCCGTCACGACGCCCACGGACGTCCGTAGTGCCCCACAGACGTCTGTGACCTACGGACAGTGAGGGGTCAAAATCATAGACGTGCGTCACTATTCACGGACGTCCGGCATTGTTCATCACAAATGTCCGTGACACTATTCACGGACACTATTCACTGTTCACAATTTTATTTTATTTTTTATTTTTTTCTCCCTTGAAGCTGAAAATTTTATTGCGGCCCAACTCCAAGGCTCTCGATCTTGACATCCCCCGTCATTCTCTTCCACTCAAAACGTTTCATCACCGATGAAACACGCACGTGGTATTGATCAAGTGTATCGGAACTCGCACGGTGGAACTCCTTGCAACTAGCCCAAACAATCTTGGCACCTGATATCATATGATCCTCATCTCGGTTGATTGTAGAGGGACGCACACGGTAAACCTCTCCTTGATGAACCTGATAACCCGGCTCGCCAACCCACTTTATCAAATATTTTTGAGCTGCTCATCAACTCTCCCAGACCCGAAGGAATTCTTCCCCGATGAAGTGTGATCGCTATATCGGTAGGAATATGAGAATTCAAGCAGCAAACTCTATCATGACTGGACCATGTACTCTCGGTAGTCAACGTATTAACCATCTTCATCTCATAAACCAGAAACTCTGCCACAGGTGAATGCTACACAACCATCTACCTGATATTCTTTGAAACGCCTGCGAGTATCGGCAGATAATTTGTATTGGTTGTTGCTTGAATTAACCTTCTGTTTAATTTCGACATGCAATGTGAAATGAGACTCAAAAGTTAACTCACAATAAGACTCAGAATGTATAGCGGTATGCAACTCGAGATTATGATGTGCATGCGTGTCTATGGACTCGGTACGCTCATTTGCATGCGACGCTAACGACTTAGGCACAACTGACTCTGTGGGCTTTATCACCTCATGTGTGATCGAATTAAGTGACACTAATGGCTCATGGGGACTCGACTCAACGGATTCAAACGACTCATGAGTAAGTGACTTGATCAGCTCGGGTGTACTCGGTTCGATCAACTTCAAAGACTCAAGTGCACTCGACTCTACCAACAATAAAGACTCAGGTACAACTGACTCTACTGGCACTACCAAATCATGAATGCGTGACTCAGTCGAATCGCGGGTGGGTGACTCAGTTAACTCACATGTGAGCGACTCAACATCACTACTCACAAGGAAAATAGAAATCTCTTTGACACAACTTAGACTCTTATCAGTTTCTTCCATCTCCTCTTCACTCATCACGGTACGAGGGTCATACACCTCCTCTTCTACTTTTAATCTTTCCTGCTCCTTAGAATTCTATCTTTTAATCAATAGACAAGGAGTGGAAAATTCTGTGGTGCATTGGTAAGCAAAGTATCCGAACCCTTGACACTTAAGGCAATCAGGACAACTATCTGTCTTGATTTTCAAAAACCGTAGAAGGTGACGGTGCATGAGAGGAACATAATTCTCAATAAGTCGCTCCCTCATGTCTTGCCATCGTGTGATGGGCTTACGATTAACTAACTCGCGTAGAAACTCAACATTAGTCCAATAGGTTTTGAACTTTGTTTTCACTAACCTAACTTTGTACTCATTAGGTACGTCATACCAATCAAAATACTCTTTCACACTAGACAACCACTCCACGAAGGTTTTAGGATTCATCTACCCCTCAAAATTTGGGACCTCATCCCGAATAGATTTTAGAAACCTCTCGGTGGGGTCATACTAGGGTTCACGATGATGGGGGTATCCCTTGACTCTAGTCTCATCACGACTTTTGGGACTTTGCTAAGAATTTGATGTGCAACAGCTCCTATTATTAATTGCACACATTTGGGCTTTGATGTTCCTAAGGACATCGACAATCTCGCTCATGCTCATGGTGAACACGGCTTACTAACACGGGTGCTAAATGTCATGCAAACATGAACCACAATGGATGAGGAATTTTGTCAAACAATAGACGTGCATACTTTTGAACACAAATGAGATAAAATGCAATGAAAATTAAAATGACACACAATATGCCCTAACCTAGAAAACCTGCTCTAATACCAAAACTAACGCAGGGCAGTAACCCTAAAATGCGTGAATATGATTTTATGCGATTTGCCGAAATTAAATAAAATTAATTCAAGATTAATCTCAAAATTAACTCGATACCTTCCAGTTTAGAGAATTCAGATAAGAAGATCACGCGAGATCCGGCTAGGGTCCAGTCCGATGCGCAAGTTACTGTTAGATTTAAGGCGGGATCAGGCCTAGAGATAGAACTCTTAGCTTTTCCAGGCTTGGGCGTTCGCCTTCGATCCAATGTAGATTCACAGGCTCGAACTAGGGCTGTGGAAATAGCTTTATGGTTTTGTAATAGGCTTATGGTTTGGTTTAGGTTTATGGTTTACAAACGGGCTTTGGCTCTGATTGATTTAGGGTTCAAAAAAGGGTTGAGGGCTTGGAGTCAAAATCAATAGATTGAGATTTAGAAATCTTAGATCAATAAGGTGAAGGTTCAAGAGAAAACAAAGATGAATAGATAGTAGAAATAAAAAAGATCAAAATAGATACCACAAGATAAAAGATAGCTTTGGGAATCACTCCCTTGGCCTCACATCAAACCCATCTAGGGAAGAAGAATATTCAAGCATAAAACATTCAAAATATTCAATTAATTAATTAAAAAATCTTTATAAGCCTCCTTATATAGGCAACCAAAGTAACATTCGAAATAAAGAGTCTTAATCAAAATAAAAGACTGAAAAAAGGCAATTTCCGCATAAATTAGAAAACCTCGCCACGACGCCCACGGACATCCATAGTGCCCCACAGACGTCCGTGACCTACGGACAGTGATGGGTCAAAATCACGGACGTCCATCACTATTAACGGACGTCCGTGACACTATTCACTGTTCACAATTTTTTATTTTTTTTCTCCCTTGAAGCTGAAAATTCTGTTGCGGCCAAACTTCAAGGCTCTCGATCTTGACGTCCCCCATCACTCAGATACCATTTTTTGAGGAGAATACACCTCAGCATTAACGGAGCGGAAAGTTATAACGTTATATAAACCTACGCTTACGTTGATGATCGTGAGAACAACCAGATGTATTTCTTTATTAAATGTCCTAATGTACTTCTGATGTTTAAGAGGTTTATTATTTCATTATGGAAACCGAAGGTACGTAACAAAATGGGCAAAACTGCAAAAGTGAACAAGAAAATGGACCACTCACATTAACAAGAAGTTCTGAAGAGTAAAACTTTGACATATTTGCATCTTGAATCCCCAAAAAGGATCCTGTGTCTTCAATCTGACCAGACCTTCCATCTAGATCCTGCTGGTCTTCTGCGATTTGTGCTTTATGATCAGAGCTCAGGGTTCTTGTTTTCCATAAAGCCATGATCGTCCTGTTTACCATATAGCCGATCAACACCATAATACGGTTCTTATTTGAAATATGATAACCTAAATTATAGTTTCTGGACTACAAGTGAAAAGATAGTAAGGCATCTACAGAAGAGAACTTGGTATCCAAATTTTGCTTACCTGCTTGCTACAGTAAAAGACACAAATGATTGGAAGTGAAATCTTAGCCTCCCTTCTTCATCTTGAGCCTTTGCGCCATGCCTAGCATCCAGACCTCGTCCCTTCCGTAAAATTACAATTAGTGACGGGCTACCAAATGATGCCAGGGATGGTGGTACCAATTGAACATCTTCTATGTCTTCCCAGAGAATGAAGAATTTGGTTTTATGTCCAAACAGATTCGCATAGAACCCAACTATTCTTGCGGATAAAAAAAGTCGACCCTGCAACAAGAAGCCATGTCATTCCATGCCCATTAACTATTTCCAAATTAAGTTGGTATTGCATACCCGATCCGAGTGCCAGCCTTGGCAAATGGTTCAATCTCCCTTGAACTACCTTGGGGAATGCATAGATATTGTTTTGAGTGTCAAATCAGTGAAAGGTCAAAAGTGTACTTCCATTGATTTTCTTGCTTACAAGTAACTTGGCCGTTCCCGAGGCTCGGCCATCTAATAAGGAGGTGATTGACCCGAGCGTCAATGCTGGCATTCGGAGTGCCAATGCTGGCATTCGGGTCAGGTACCTAATACCAACTCTTTCAAAGAAATGTAACAAATAATTGAAGATTGGAAATGAACACCTGCAAAGGCAGCTTTCGCTTCAAATAGCATGAGAAATCATTGATGAGAAATTCTTCAGGTGGTAATGCAAAGATCTTTTGAAATGTTGAATTCCGGTGAGGCGACCGCTGGTTTAACTGCATAGAATACAACACTTAGTAAAATAACAGAATAACATTATCAAAAAAATGTCAACCTCAAGGGGGTGATGGCTAGGTACCCGCCCCAGGAAGCGGGAGACCTGAATTCGAAACCACCACCCCCCACCAAGTTGAGGCCACCCTAGGGATTTATATCCCATTCAGACCCGGAGCTTGCTAACTTGGGGCGCACACGTCCCCTGGGCTTAGCCAGGTGCTCTAAGAGGCCCGGACACCCAGGTTATCAAAAAAAAAAAAATTATAAAAAATTGTTGGCTGATCCCTTACCTTCTTCCCTACTTCCTTTTCCATCTTTGTTAAGTATTCTCTAATTGCTTTATCTCCTTTACTATTATCCAAAAAAATTCTCAAATGCAGCTTGGTCTGAAATGCATGCGCCAGTTTACCATCGAAGGGAACCCAGATGTCTGCAAGTTCTGCAGATGTATGCTTTAGAAAATTGATTTCAGCATGCCCAAGAGAGATATCTTGGTCAAACGGACCATCAAAATCAAAAATTTCCACATCCAACACCGAGGGTGGCTCCTCCATTGCATCAAACTCTAGTATCTCTGCAAATTTAGGTATTCAATCAAAGATTCAAATCGTTGAAGAAAATCTGTACAACTTTCAGCAGAAACTACAGAAATTCAAAATACCATTCCATTCAGGATTGCAAGTTTGAAGCTTGACAGAGCTTGTTCTAGTTTTACCGTTGCAGGTGAAAACCACATACGGGTCTGATAACCCAGTTAACTCTACAGGTGCTAAGTCGTTTCCTTCAATCAAAGCTACCGTGAGCAACCATCCATCACCTTGTCCTTTGACGCCATGATCACTACCTACAGAAGAACCAATAATGTCTATATAAACTAAGTGCTCGTTAATATAATAATTTGCTGTTATGGAGTACACCCAAAGCTAGTACTATACTACTATCGTAGATAAGCTTACCCCTTTGCACTCTGGCCTGTACAAAATGAGAAACCATATAAAAAACACGCTCGACCTGAAGAACCAAAACTCCACAGGCGATCAACTCACCAAAAGTGTCGGGCAAATCAAGCCCATTAAATTCCAGTCCCTGCAGTTTGCCCGGTCCTGAAAGAATAATATGCAATAGCACATACAAGACCATGAAAACAGTAGAAACCACAGTGAAATCCCATAAGTACTCAATTGCCAACTCCCAATCTCCTTGGGGCTCCATTTGCAATGGTTCCAACATACACTTCTTGTCCAACAGGAGCTCCGCAGACTCCACGGGTTTCAAATTCTGAGCTAGCAAGTCCCCGAATTGTTCAAAATTTTCCTTAAGACCCAGTCGAGCTCCTGCTTCGATCATTCCTTTCATCACTGTGCTTTGATAAAAGTTCACATTCCACGACACTACGAGACAGGATGATTCTTCTCCTGTAGACAATTCCGGTCCCGGCATCATCTTATACAGCAATTCAACCTTGAAACAATTTCCGTAGGGAACGTCTGGTGTGGAAACAATTACTAAAACTGCAAATTCCTTTCCCTGTGCTTTACAATACATTTGCTCCTCGATGGCCTTAACCCCCTTCACCAACTTGTTTGCAGCTTTCGTGTAGGTTACCAACCTTCTTAAATACGATTTCTCCCCAGATTTTAATGTCCAAGGTCCCTCTTCCAAGTCTGTGGTTCCTTGCATTTTGGCAAGATCTTTCCTAAACTGCGAGTTGGGTGCAAAAAGGATTTTATTCAGATCTTTGGAAGCTATTATATACGTCTTATCGAGAAGAATACCACCCGGCAGATTTTCGGGCATTTCATATTCTCGTGACTGCATGCTTTCAATAGCCTCTTCAAATGAAGAACTAGATGAAGAACCATAGTCAATTTTAGCATGATCAGAATTTGTTGTGGAGCTCTGAATATCTCCAGATGCTTCATCTAAGTCGGGCACTTCAGGGTTCGTGCTGTTGGAGAATTTTTTGTGAGCACAAGAAGGGCGGATTACACAGTTGTCGCTGCTTCTTCCAGACAAAGATATGGTTAAAAGAATTTTTCCTGCATTGCCCACCACTAATCAGGTCATGGCCATCAAACAACAAACACTAATCAGGTCATGGCCATCAAACAACAAATCAATAATATTCATTTCATAGATCAAAACCTCAGATTATACCAAGACATATCAGGGGATACATCTCAGTATCGGCCACCTGAGACAAATGTATCATCCCGGGTACCACCTGATACATATACTTTTTAGTATATGTAAGAAGCGGTACCCGAGGCAATACCCGATAACCGAGATTATCTGTTTCGGTAACTGCACAAACTGATACCGAGATTAAAATTAAAACAAAGCTGAATACATGTAAAGATGCATCGGGCTCGGTTGATATGATATTATTTTGCTAAAAGATATTCTATACATGTCATAAAACTATACAACAAATTAGTCTATGATCAGCTAGTGGAATACTTCAGAGTCTCTCATGCTACTAAATAACTTTGGATTTGGCAATAATTTGGTAGGGCATTAATTCGGATTAATTCGGACTAGTAGGCACAAGCGTGTCATGAGATTGAATCAAGTTGGTAAACTTTCAAAAAAAAGGTAATGCATTTGGATTTTACTGTTGTATTAAAATCAAATATTTGTAAAACACAACATTAAAGAAACTGCAATTCAAACAAACATAAGACGAGTACACAAAGTTCCACTTAAACTCATAGCTCCTTGAATACATTTGCTTTACATGTTTAAAAAAAGACTCAATACTAACACCACAATTGTGTTTGAATTGTCTTACATCATTAAAATACACTCATGATCTTACACCATTAAAGTACACTTTATTAGTTCAGCCACATGGCTCATATATTGTTGCTCAATCTAAATAGTCCAAAAGTGAACATGGCTGCCCTAAAATCATGCCAATCATAAAAATTCGATGTGATCCATCAGATCACTGAACATTAATACCAACTGTTCAAAACTACGAACAATGGTTGATATCAGAGTGCACTAATTGGACGATTTAGCTCTCCCAAAAATGGTGATTTTCGGGCGGGCCCACTGCCGTTCAAAGTATGAGCTATCACTATGACCAAAGTGAAATGGACATGGGTTTATACGGCGCGTGAAAAAGGTTAGTAAGAAAATCCAAAATACGAAAAGTTTGGGAAAGGGGGAAAAAATCAGAAGCTAAAAAAACTGTAGAACATATAAGTTGGAAAAATAAAAAATAAAAAAGTGAGAGAAAAAATGCAATATGGGAAAATGGAAAAAGTTAGGAAAAATGGATTTGATATACATATTTGCATTTAGAATACGAAATATGCATTTTAAATTAATATACGCATTATTTCCCAAATACAGGCTTAATACATTTTACAAATAACATGCTTATTAAACACATATGTTTCAAAAAACAGCATTTTGTAACTATGATGGTTTGGATTGCCCACATCTTACACCTTTAATGGTTGTAAGACATTTAAACACCAAATGGT
Source organism: Chloranthus sessilifolius (assembly GCA_021018995.1). Classification (NCBI taxonomy): domain Eukaryota; kingdom Viridiplantae; phylum Streptophyta; class Magnoliopsida; order Chloranthales; family Chloranthaceae; genus Chloranthus; species Chloranthus sessilifolius. Next base: position 122,464,590 of record CM037592.1, read on the forward strand.
ATGCAAATGACGATCAAGAGAGAAGGGTCCTTTACATATAAATTCGAAATGACGATACAGAGAGTCGAACATGTGAGCTGTTCGGTGTATTAAATCTGAGATGCACATGGACTTCCTTGCTTTTTAAAGTTTTTGCATGCCTCAAAAGTCCATACACCATGGGCACATTCTAGACAAATTTGGCCACTAAACGAAACAACCATTATAAAAAGAGGATAACCTTTTTCATGCCCACAGCTTTTGTGATTAGCCACCAAATGAAATGGTTATTATAAAAGAGGAGAGCAACTTTCAGGCCCACTGCTATTCCCAACTTTTGGTTCTCAGTTCAGATGGGAAAATGAGGTTTGAGAGAACTATTTTCAAATTTGAGGAAGGGAGATGCATCATTTCTGATTGTTTGCACAATTTTCATTGCTCTGGCCACCCATCCAGTCCTATGACGCCATATTCGACGTATTTCCAGATGGTGAAAAGACTTTTGGCTATAAGGAGGTTAGGGCATAGATGCAGTGTTAGGTTAACGTATTAGGGTTAGGGTTAAGAAGAAGAGATTAGATAGAGAGAAATAGGAGAAAGGCTTAGGAAGACATTGTGTCTCACTAATATTTATATTATTGGCAAAAAAGAACAAAGTACAAGTATACCATATCATACATAAGACACACCACCAAACTACTACACACACATACACTCAAGCGGGAGCAAAAATATCATGCATACCCAGCTTGACAGAAATGTCCTCAAGAAGTGCAAGCCCAATACCTTAGCAAAAGTATCAGTGAGCTGCTGAGAGGAGGATACATCAATAAGCTCCAGCGTAAAAATATCAGTGAGCTGCTGAGAGGAGGATACATTAATAAGGTCCAGTGTACAATCCCAAACATATTCTCTAACAAAGTGAATGTCGACTTCCATATGCTTTGTATGTTCCGTGCAACACTGAATCAAACGCACTTTTTACTGTAGCTTCGTTATCACAATGAATAGGCATAGGTTTACCGACCGAAAAAACCAAGCTTGGACGTGAGAGAGCGAAGCCATAATAACTCATACTCCATGAGCTATTGCCTGATACTCTTCTTCAACATTAAACTTGGAGACAACAGGCTCTTTACTCTTCCATGAAACAAGACTGTCTCCAAGGAAAACACACACCAGGCTTGAGCCTGTAGCACAACGGAAGGATGACATTATTGCAATGTCAAGGTCACAAGTTCGAGCCAGCCCAACTTACCTATTAAAAACAAAAAGGAAAACACATACCCATTCAGCCTGACAGAAAGCTAGAAGCTAAATGGGGCTTTATCTAAATTGAAAGAAACCACGACAGTTTAGTATTACCAAACCCAGTTTGAGCAATTACTTAATCACACAGTTCGTCTACTTGAATCCTTCTTAATCAGGTTTTTGTATCAGGCTTAAAAGACGACATCTGACTAGGCATGAAGATGTTTCAACCAGCAACACTTGTGCACGCCTTCCAGCTAGTATCAGGGATCCAACTTGTCCGTTTCTTCTAGGAAATCCTTGTGATTAGACTCGGCTCATGCTGCCAACAAGTACGGAGGAATATCGATAAAAAGATTGACCCCAATGGAAATAAACCAACGACGCAAGCGAGGACTATGCTACAACTGTGATGCAAAGTATAGCCTGGGACATCATTGTAAAGCTCAATTAGCCATCTTTGACGGCTTTGTGGAGGACAAAAAAAAAATTTCCATTGAAGGAGAAAACTTTAACCCTTAGGTCAAGGGTTGTTTTAAGGGGAGTGAATGATCCCCATCGCATAGTGCTTGCCTATTACACACACAGGATAGTTCATTAGTAAGAACAGAAAAATTATGAATGGTTTGTTTCTATTTAGAGGTATCTCAAGTCTAGTCCATGCCATTTTTTAGTAGAAGCTAATTAGGAGTCGTCGTTTCTTTTACATAAAGATGTAATCGCAATTGAGGAAGGGAAATAGAAATTATTGATTGTTCGAGAGTTCTAGGAAACACTGGCCTTCTTGAAGGATCATCTCTTGTTTCTTTCACCTTTTTACAATACACACGGAATCTTAACAATCACTAAGGGGACTGGCCTTATCTCTTCACTGAAGAAATCCGGCTTTGCTACCCCGATTTGGCATTACTGGGGAGAGGAACCAGCTGAAAAAATGCTACTTACTTCCATGATCGGACATCATTGGAGAGAAGGAAACCATCGTATCTTTGATGGGGGGAATAACCATAAAAGGATTCTGTTGAGTAAAATTTCTTATGATGTTCAGGCCAGATATCATAGACATAAGCTGAAAGATGAAGATTCAAGCAATAATTGCATGATTGTTGATAAACAGAGGTCATTTGTAGTTCCTCACCCAAAAATCTGATAATTCATTTCAGGAAACCTCCTCACAACACTGTAAGGGCTAATACATATGGATCTCTTGCTGCTAATGATACAGGTTGTGGTGGTATTTTCGAAGATTATGATGCTTATACCATCGCTGGTTTACAAGAGCCTTCTTCCTATAAAGAAATCAACTTAGTCAGGATTCAAGCTATTAAGAAGGCACTACACATTCCTATCGAATTAAACTTCAAGCGAATGATTGTCGCTATTGGTATTTGTGATATATGTATGTTGATCTGAGTGCAGAATAATAATGGTGTGTATGTAGCATTCCTTACTTAATATAAAGTCTTGTGGAGCTTTCTTTCCCAGCTAAGCGATGCATTCACCTGTGGGTTGGTAACATCATGCTAGTGTTATCATGGATCAAACAATGACCTTGGATGGTGACGAAACTATTCTTTCTTGAGAGCTTATTACTAATGGATAGTTATCATAATTTTATGAGCTTTTTGGTGACGATTGATGAAGATTTTTTTTTTGAGACGATAACAAAGCTATAATATATTAAAACAAAAGCAAAGAAGAGACATACCTTGGTGGGTAGTAAGGAACTACCCAAGCAAAGAAACCCCAAAAAAACTCACCCTGGAACCCGAGCAAGGCCATGACGTAACCAAACCCCCATCGCGATCGCAACAACCCACAGCCCACCGGAGCTACAACAATCCCAAAGCATCATGAAGTGCTGGAACCCCTCATTAATTTTTTTCATCTTAGCGGCATTCCAGGTAACAACCAAATCAAGGATATCGTGGATAACCATCACAAACGGGTTAGCCCTTCGTCTAAACACCCTATTGTTTCTCTCCACCCAAATAGCCCAAAAAACCGCATACACGGTAAGGGACCAAAGCTCCTTCCTCTGATCCTCCACGCCAATTTCCTTCCACATTTTTGAACCGGCCAGAATGGGAGAACACAAGTAACATTGAAGATGTTAAAAATTTTATACCAAATGTCGCATGCAAATGAGCAATGAAGAAGGATATGCACCACGGATTCCCTCCCCCTCATACAAAGCAGGCATTTGTTTCACACCGGAATGTTTCTTCTGATCAACTGATCACGAGTAAGGAATTAAGGATTCTCCCCCGCACAACCGTCCAAGCAAAAAAATTTATCTTGGGAGGTATCTTAATCCTCCAAAAACCAGACCACCACCTAGCATTGATATTGTTCCTCTCTTGCTTCAAACATTGATTGTAGTAAGATTTCACCGAGAGATTCCCTTCAGCAGAGTGCCTTCATAGCCTACGGTCCCTGTTATTGTCATTGGGAGCCATTCCCCTAATGAGGGACGTAAGATTCTGGAACTCTTCCATTTCCCAATCTCTAAGGCTGCAACGCGTCATAATATTCCAAACCTGGGTGCCATGATTTGTTTGCAGAAAATCGCTAATAACCGCCTCCTTCGAATTCGAGAGCATATAAATCGTAGGAAACACAAATTGAAGAGGTTGTTATCCGACCCACCTATCCTTCCAAAAACGAATCCACAAACCATCACCCCAACTATACATGATTCCATTCTGTAGCTCCAAGCTACATCACTTCACCTCCTTCCAACAAGCAGACTTATGGGTAGAGGTGAAGTTGTAGTTCCAGGATTCCTCTGACACCCCATATTTGTTAGTAACCACCTGCCACCAAAATTTATCCCTTTCTCTTTCATCACCAATCCTCCATAACCACTTTGCCAAAAGGGCTTTGTTAAAAAGTCGTAATCTTCAGATCCCTAGTCTCCTTTCTTCCTTCTGATCACAACAGTCCCCCCATTTAACTAGATGTAGCTTCTTCCAATCCCCGCTTCCTTCCCAAAGAAAGTCTCTGGTAATCTTCTCTAACTTCTTCATGATACTAACCGGGGCCAAAAAAATAGACATCATAAACATTGGAATGGACGCTAAAGTGGACTTTATGAGAGTTAACCTCCCCCCGTTACTGAGCATCTTACTTTTCCACGTAGCCCGATTCCCAAAGGGATACCTAAATAAGTGAGAGGCAGATTTTCTTTTTTACACCCAATAGTCGCCACCACCCTCTCCGTATCCTAATGCCAGACAAGCTGGATTTATGCATGCTGATTCTCTGGCTTGATACACCTTCAAAAATAACCAAGTCAGTGACTACTTTTACTTCCCCAACACCTCGGCTCCCATGACAGAACACCATCGTGTCATCGGCATATTGTAGGTGAGTAATAGTCATTCCGTTGTCTACCACCTTAAAGCCCGTAATCAGGTTAAGATCCTCCGCCCTCTTAAGCAACCTATGCAAAGCCTCCCCAACACAATTGAATAACATGGGAGATATCGAGCATCCCTGTCTGAGGCACCCTCTTACTCCTAAAGTATCCATTCAGAGCCCCATTAATCAGCACCGAGAATCTGACCGATGCATAACATCCTTTCATCCATTTCCTCCACACCTCACCGAACACCATTTTGTAAAGCACATAATCAAGGAATTCCCACTGTACCCTATCATACGCCCTTTCCATATTGATTTTGAAGATCCATCCCTTATTCTTCCGCTTCTTAACCGAATCAATCGCTTCGGCTATCGTAATCGCAATGTCTAACAGCTGTCTACCCGGAATGAAAGCCTCATGCACGTTGGAAATCAGCATGCTGATCACACCCTTAAGACGCATAGCTAGAATTGTTGCCACGTTCTTCTAAGCGCGCCTAGTGAGGCTGATTGGTCTGAAGTCCGAGATGTTGATGGCCCCCACACACTTAGGAATGAGAGCAATAAACGTAGAGTTGACATTCTTATCCAACTTGCCAGACGTGTGAAACTCGCCCAGAAAAGCCATAAAATCAGCTCCAATGATAAGCCAACGAGATCTAAAGAATTCCATAGTAAACCCATCCGAACCCGGAAATTTGTTGCTACCTAACTTCTCCATTACGTCCTTTACTTCCTCCTCCGTGAACCTCCTTTCGAGGTCCCTAGCTTTATTTTGTCCAATAGCATTAAAGGGAACACCATCCAGCAACAGTCTACTCACCTCTTCTGACGCATACAACTGCTTATAGAACTCAACAATCTTTGCCTGCACCACATTAGGATCCGCATACCTGGTCCCTTCAATATCAATAGTCGAGATCCGGTTATGTTTCCTTCTTCCATTAGCGAAGGAATGGAAGAATTTTGTATTTCCATCTCCTTCCCGCAACCAATGAACCTTAGCTTTCTACCACCATAATTGTTCCTCCAACACTTTCGTGTTGTATGCCAATTTTAACACCAACCTGATTTCCTATCCTCATCAGAAAGTGGAAAACTTTCCTCTAAATGATCCAACATTGCTATTTCGACTACAAGACCTTCCTTCATCCAAACCGTAGACCCGAAGCTATCTTTGTTCCACCCCTTAAACTGAGCTTTCAAGTTTTTCAATTTTGACGTAAAAATGTATGACGTCGTACCAGTAATCCGTTCCTGGTTCCACCACCCTTGGAGTTTTCTTTAAACTCCTCGTCCTGGAGCCAAGCATTCACAAACCTAAACAGACCAGGGCCAAAGCCCAGAAAATGATTCTCGGGACAAGTGAGCACAATCGGTTTATGGTCAAATATTGTCGTAGGCCAAAGTCGCACAGTAGGCATGTTCATCATATCCAAAAATTCAACTCCACATAAAAATTTGTCTAGTCTACACAAGATGGGTCCATCCTGTTCATTCGTCCACGTAAACCGTCCCCCAGACATTCCCATATCAAACAAAGCACCTTGCGAAATGCAGTCCATGAATAAGTCTTTGGCCGTAAGATCTATAGGACCTATGTTTTTCTCATCCACATTACAAAGGGCATTAAAGTCCCCCCCCCCCTCGACACAAATAGGAAAATCTCATTTGTTAATGATGGCACTTAATTCAAAACAGAACTCCCTTTTGAACCTATTAACCGTAGGGCCATAAACTGTAATAGCCACCCACTGATTCCCATTCCTGCAGTCCTGAATGAGGGCCACCACCAAGAAGCTTCCAATCTCCGAGTCCACCAGCTTAAAAACGTTGGAGTCCCAAGTGAGAAGCACACCACCCCTACTTCCTACCGCGTCGAGAGCTAGCCAATCCCAAGAATTAGCTCCAATAACAAAATCACCTCTTCCCACTTTGTCTCTTGCAATCCAATCACGTCCAATTTCTGACCTCTGATGAAAGATTTGACCAGCGAACTTTTGTCTCAATCTCCCAAGCCTCTCACATTCCAGTTCAAGAACTTCATAAACAAAGGAATGGAAAAAATAGTCCACTAGCAGAAATCACTAGCAACCCTCCTGCGTACTCCCATAAAGGGAGCATTGCCCCTGAGCCTCTCCATCTGATATTCATTCTTCTCTATCTCTTCCTATGTCGTGAATAGTATAAACCCCATCTAGATCTAACCTGGACGTTTTTCCCTCTAAGTTGCTCTGCCTTTGACATTTGCTTCCCTTTCTCTAGAATCTCACAATAGATTTTGATGAGACCTTCACGACTACTGTTAAAGGAGACCCTTAAAGATTCGCCCAGCGTTACCAACCTTCCCCTTTCCAGCCCCTTATGCCCGGCCTTGCTGGCCTCAGTGGACTCACCTTCGGAAGTATATTGCTCAATAGTGGCGGAATCGTTTGAAGCATGTCCAACCACAGCAATCCTTGAGGTCTCAAAAGGGGCCTGATGCGATCGGGTGTATCACTTACAATGAGACCTGCATGCGGTTCCGCTACACCTGCACTCAAAACCCATTGACACATTAGTAAAACTGGAATTCAGCCCCGGCCCTAAAGGCCCAAGCTGTTTAACAGACTCAGCGAAAGTCAAAGGCCCAAACACCGGCCCGCAAACAGTAAAAGGAACATCGTCGTTGGGCCACACAATCCATTAGGTCAGAAATTATTCCCATGATCCATGCAGTAAGCCTCTCCAGCGGACCGAGCACATCGCTGGAATCCGTGCAACTCATGTGAGAACAGGACCCATCGTCGCATCGGTCGTCCATAGGGCCCCTAGCTCCGCCACGTGTCTGATGCAATTTGTCTGAGACATTAGGCAACGACATCCTTTCCGCCCTTTGGTCATAAATCAGATTCAGCGCATCAAGCGATAAAGAAACCCTTACTATGCTCATCTGTCGCCTTGGAATCAGGATGGGGTCCACATAGTTCCCACATGCGTCACCTACCCCCTTGCTGTCATTAATACCGCACCCCCAGCATTAAATCTTGTCGTCTTCCCTCTAGCCAGGAGTTGTCAAGACGTACTGGAGCCCATGTTCCCATCTGTCGTTCCACCACGAGTAACCAAAAGAAATGAGTCCTTCAAAGCACCCTCCTCGGGAAGCTCCTTTCCTCCAATCTGTCCCCTCCCGCTATAACTCTGTGCAATCGTTTCATGTCTCGAGAGAGCCGAATGAGATGGGTCAATCTGAGTCCTCCAATCCCCCAATCGATAGCTATAAAGCTTGCCCTGGTCCATTTGAGCTTGTTGAGCTTCGAAGAATGCCAAATTCCAACGGTCCAACACTTCTTAGCCTTTCGGTCCATTTGAGAGTGCCACGACGCTTCGATTGGGTGATGGACCCCCCCGGTGGAGTAATCCGTTATCGCAGTCGTACACCTGTCGGTATGGAGCCCGACCCTCGTGCATTGGAATTTTGGGAGCTCCGTCGGTTTTCGTCTCTCATTTCCTATCAACTCCGCCCTCCTCGCGGGTAACTTTGTTCCGTCTGATCGGCAAGTCGTGTATATCACGGACGTATCTAGCTTCAGACTCATGGTTGTCAAGAATGATATTCGTTCTCAATCCAATTCAATCCAAGACCAGAAGCGGCACCTGATGAGGACATCTCCCGCCATCGTATATAATCGCATCGTTGAGCGCACGAGATCCTAGCGTCTGCATCAAGATCCTAGCGTCTTGGATATCCTCACAGCAGATGAAGAGTCGGTCAGGAAAGTCTGCCTTGTCACCGATTCCGAGACTTAGACTTGGCTTGGCCCAAGCATGAGGGAGTAGACCGTGGATAAGCAGCCAAATGTCGGCTTCTCCATTTTGAAAGGAGGTTCTGCATATACCCTCCTCCCACCTGATGAAGCGAGCCTCCGTGCCCCCCCACCGGGCAGTGCCAACCTTTTCCAATACCTCCACTGCCATGTAATATTCCTCGGAGAATGCTAGCAAGAAGCTGGCTTTGGTTAACTTAGAAACTGTGAAACCCCTTTTGTAATGGCTGTCGAGCAACCAAAGTAAATACTCTTTGATGTTAACGCAATCAAAGATGTAAATGTCTCTATGTCCAGGGAAAGGAGGACCCACCTCTGATGATTAAGCAATTTGTTAGTCTCATAAATATCGCCCATAACCACGACAGGGAAGGCATCCCGAATTAGCCTTGGTCCACCATTAACCAAAGGGTGGCCAATAGTAGGAGCCGCTAAGCTACTCTCCCCCAGACCTTGGACCTTCCCCTTGTTTGGCATGTCGCGGACTCTACTGTGTTCTCTGGTGTGATTTTGCCGGCTCTAGTTTCCAGAAGGACCAACCTGCAATTGATGAAGATTTGATTAAAGGAAGTGTTTCCCGAAAGGAAGAAAACACAAAGAAGTAAGCTTGGAAAGGGGTGGTCGGTTTTCATGCCCCAACACGATGGATGTGTTATTTTTTAACATCTTCAAGAGCATGTGTGAGGAGCTTAGTCATTATAACCGTAATAGGAATTTGGTGAACAAGTAGTTTCAAAATTGGCTAAAAGAATGGAGAGAAATCAAATTTATGAATTTCTTTCAAGACTTCTACAGGAATATAAGCAGAATAGGACACATTTTCACAACCTTCTTCCCTCTCTGAACACTATATATGGGATCTTCTTTATGGAGAAATAGCAATATTCAATTATAACTTTTGGTTCTACATCATCTGTGACTCCTCAGGAGAGCACTATTTTGCTACTAACTCACATCTCCCGCAGATAAAGGCAAGGGGAGTGACAAAGGTTGTCATGGTTGTGGGGAAGGACGTAATTGCTCTACTGTTAAAGTTTCTCAATGTGGTATAGAAGGACATGATCATGAGCATTGTTACCGATTATCAGTCTAGCTCATCTTCTGCTCATACTACTGCTCATGGTATCAAAACTCAGCCAATACCGATACGTATTGGTAATAGGTAGTTGTTTCGTCAAGAACTGATACCGATACCGATACCACCCCGATATCAGTATCGGACCGATATAGGTCGGCCGACATTGTCTCGGTATCGGCCGATACCAACCGAGTTCGACCGATACTATCGACGATAACGTATCCGTGTCGGTCCAAGATTGATCGATACCGATACTGATACCTTGCTAGTGCTTCTAATGCACAGACAGAGACTACTACTACAACTACTATTCTATCAGAGCTATTAGTTCATTGAGAGCTCATATGGCTGAGATGATTCATGTTCGGTTGAGTGCACAAGCACATCCTATAGGCTCATCTTGACCTTCTTCTATTGAGCCTTCAAGAATCCCGATTACATCCCATATGAACCTTCTTCCGCTAAGCCTTTAGGTATCCCTGTTACATCTACCTTTTTTTGCACTACCTCATCTTCTTCTCCTCGCCTCGGTTATTGACACTAGTCAAATATGGGACGACGTTTCAGAATTTTATATATATATATATACATAAATAGCAGACTAATGACTCCCAAGAGCTCTTACCGACAAATCCGCTCGGCACCTCAATGTCAACTCATCACATCTTGAGGTTGATGAAGGCCCAAGGCTTCGGTCTCCCAAGAATCTTAAGATCTAGGAAATTACAAACATCAATACAATGGAATAGATATATATATATATATGGAGAGAGAGAGAGAGAGAATGCTTGTTTCTGTGGTCCCTGGGACCACCTTGTGAAAGTTTTGAAGAGCGAGTGCGAGAGAGAGAGAGAGATGTAAGTGGTTACATTGTGAAAATTTCATCATAATTTCATTTATAGAGAATGCCTCTATGAATAGAGATGATTGCACTTCAACTAAATCTTATAGATAAACTCAATTTCAATAATATTCTTAATATACTCTAATCAAATCAAATCTATCCCAATCACTTTCCAAAAACAATCCTAATCAATCGATTCTAATTTAACCAATTTAATCTTATCCTCCTAAATATTCTCTAACACCCTCCAGCAATCGCATGCTCCTTTGAATAAGGAATATGCGATTAGTTACAAAAATATAAGCGATTGATCTTTATAACGATATTTCTAATAGACGGTCAAACATGCCCGATCGTGCTTCATGGTGGTCACTGCCTATCTATGAAGTCCATCAATGACGCATCCCGCGTATTGTAGTCTGTCGGTGCTAGTGGCCCACTAGATCAGGTCTATCGTGATCTCTTCCAAAAGAAATCAAAGATGGATGGTGTGGGAAAACTCTCGATGGAGAGGTTCTTCAATGAGGATGATAATGAGATCATAGGGTTGTGAAGATGAGGATGAGGGAGGTGTTGTGGAAGTGGACGGATTAAAAAGATACCCAAGAATTTTTATTTTTGAGTAAAGCATGGTATCCAACACATTTAAAAGATAGGTGTACTTTCGACCATTCTTGAAAAGTACAAACGATGAATGAAACTACCATATTTGTAGGAGTAAATACTAAAACGATACTTGTTGGATCCATGTACAACCCTTGTGGGCCCAAGAGGGGGCCGCGCTCAAAACGCTCTCCCAACACCTTAAAACATTGAGTTGTGCCTCTTCCATCACCAATTGTTTTTTGTCAAAATGGTAGCTCAATGGGTATAAGATCCTACAATACTGATCATGCTTTTTAGTGGAAACTATTGCTGCTATGGAAATAGTCATTGGTCCCAATGAAATGCACGTCATAACATTGCCAACCATGATTAAGCTCTTTGTGGCTGTGCAGGAGAGAGGGCACAAACATGGCTATACCATGTACAAGTGAGATTGAGGCAAAACAATAAAAAGACATGAGAGAGAACTTTGCAAAGTAGAGTCTTACATTGGGAGGCGTGTATTTGATGTGGGGGGGAAGACTTTACATTAAGGGAAAAGGATATTTGATGTGCAGATGATAGATGTGTTGGGAAGCATGAGCAATCTTGTGTGTGGTGATCATAAGCTTCTTTGTTGGATCAACAGAAAATAAATCCTTGAACATAGGGCAGTCGTAAGCGTACAGTAGGAAAGCAACAACATCTTGGATAGCTGGCAAAGATCCAAATTCTATGAGCGAAACTCCTTCCACGTGATCAAAAGGTATGGGTCACGAGGCCTCTGATACCATGTGAAAGTTTTGAAGCAGAAGAAAGAGACGTAAGTGATTACATTGTGAAAAATTCTTTGTAATTTCATTTATAGAGGATGCCTCTATAAATAGAGACAATTACACCTCAACTAAATCTTAGATAAACGCAATTTAAATAGTATTCCTAATGTACTGTAATTAAATCAAATTTATCCTATTCACTATCTAAAGATAATCCTAACCAATTTGTTCTTATCCTCCTAAATATTCTCTAATACACCTTACACCAAGATCCCAATTTCATTTCACTCTCCACACGCCATCCAACCATGGTTTTGATTGCTACATGGAGTAAGAGGGCATTGAGTAAATCATTCCAAAAATAAAATTCAGCAAAAAAAAAAGTGATGGCATTGAATGGTCCAAATTTCAAATGGTATAAATCACAGGTGGAGATTACATTTCAATTTGTTTTTAGAATTGAACTTGCAATTCATGTAGCTCAATGTGACAACCATAACCATGTTTGGATGTTACATGTAGCATGAAATGGAGTTGGGACCACGACATAAGGTGGTCACTATATATATATATATATATATATATATATATATATATATATAACCATTGCCTACATTCAGTTCAACCATTCATCTATAAGTTTCTACAATCAATTTACATATGTTTAATCCAAGTTTTTAATTGACTCAAATCCACATGGTGCCTATCCATACCGAAGGTCTAGATTGAGTTACAGCTATGCCATGATTGTATTCTATGCTAGTCAAGTTTTTAATTGACTCAAATCCACAGTGCTCATATTCAATCACACCCACAAAATTGTACACAAACAATTTTTACGTGGAAAACCCTTTCACAAGTAAAAACCACAGAATCTATCTCAGATCCAAGGCAAACAATCAACTATGAAAATCAATGCTTACAGTGGTATGAATGAAATGACCCATCACTCAGCGTACCAACTACGATCGCGTCCCACGAACGTCCTTTTCGCAATAATAGAAGTTATCGCTTTCTATCGACGTCTCTCATGAAGGTCCACTCAAATCACACAAGCCTTCAACAAGCTTGAACTGTACAAGCTCAAACCTCAAGAGCAAAGAGGTAATATTCTCCTTGAGATTTGATCGATTGAGAATTATATTAGATTATCTCAAGAAGCAAGGAAGCTGAGGGATTCCAGAGAGTTTGATATATTCAGAGAAACATTTCTATCTGAAGCCCTAGCTATCGTTAAATAGCCGACAGGCACGGACGTATGTGAATAACTCACAGAAGTCTGTGACCACAGAAATTCGTGAGGAGGTCACGGATGTCCGTCCTGACCGACTTAGAAGAAGATCAGCTCCATCATGGCTGGAATCCAAAAACAGATTTTGACGGAAGTTGCTCTTTCCAGCTGATTATACTTGGCATTCTAACACATTTTGGAGCGTACCTAGGTTCGATCATGACTGCGACAATAAAAAAAACTAACAATCTCCGCCTTTGTCACAATCATGACAAAACCTACATTACAAGGACTCAAGAAAATAAAAGATACATCAGATCAACTCTCATCTAAGTCCTACACATAAATCTAACATGCAACGCAAAAATAAGTACAACTATATTAACTCTGCCTAACTAGTTTACCAAGTATAATCAGACGCTCTAAAAAGATAGCCTTCAAAGTACAGTGAACCGTAGCACCTTTACCTGTTACCTAAAACAGTAGAACAGAGAATCAAGCATAGTAGGGAAGATATTAAACCGAAAATGAGCATATCAAAGCTAAAATCCATGCGACAAGCCACAATCTGACTATCTTACTTCTTTTTGTCAGAGTGTGACAAAGAGGACTATTTGTACGACACATAGCCCATAAAAGTAAAACAATAATGGACACGTAAACAAAATGATTTTTATAGATATAGGCCGATTGGACTGTATACAGCAGGAGAAAACCAAAATTGGGGGTCAGAAACAGCTCATACAAAGACAACAAACCAAAAATATATACAATCAAGAAAACACCAAAGAAAATAACAAGCAACGACAAGAGGACTAGGATGACTGCAGAAGCGGAGGTAGAAAATTTTCACTGAAGCGGGCCATCAGAGACACAAAACCCAAGCGTCAGTGCTGAAAGTAGTGCAGATGTTCGTCGCATAGTAACGGACCTCCGTCAAAGACAAAGCAAGTGGTGGATCAGAGCGCATTGAAAACACGGAGCTCCGTTAGCATAGCACGGACGTCCATCATGTAAGCCACGGAAGTCCGTGAGAGGAAAACAATCTGAAAAAAGCCCTTGAAAAACACAGACCTCCATGAAGAAATCACAGACATCCATAGGAAAACAGTGCACAGTGGGCAGAGAGGTGCCAAACCACGGACCTCGGTCCTGAAGACCACAGAGATCCATGTGATGCGTTTAACAATGGGACATAACGCAAAATAAACAAGGACTTCCATCCTGATAAGGACGGACTTCTGTCCTCAAGAGAGAACAGTGCAACTGGCTGATCAAAATCACAAAGTCTATCAAATTGGTCTATGGCATTAAGCCTATCTAATTTTGAACCAAAACACACAAAAAAAGAAAGATAGTTGCTAATTAAGGAAGTAGTATCAAAACTTGATCATAGATTGTATGGTCTATGACATGATATAGCATCGAAATATAAGATAGAACATGTCAACAAAACATGTGTTAATTAAACTTGAGATGATCAAACTTCGCATGCAATTGTTCATTCCCCGCGGACATAGTATATAAAAGTAAACATGTTCTTAAAAAAAATGCGCTCACTAGTGATATGTGTCACAGCAACAGGAGAGAATGTTGCCTTGATGAAAACATGTATAAAAAATCACCGGTAGAATAAGAATATATATGTTGAGAATACAAGCACTGTGACTTGTGCAATACTCAAACCTTTTTAAGCTTTCTAAGTGACCCATGTATTGAGCTTTGGAACAATGACTCTCTACTAGATTGTTTGGGGCATTAAACGTGCAGACATCCCTACGGTTTTACTTGCTCCAGTCAAAAAGGCTACAAGGTTGAGCGAGTCACTAGGTGATTTCACTTAAAAGGATATGCATGATAAGAAATCCAAATGCCCTAACTCAACCTCACAAAATTGGCTTGTAAGGTGAGGTTTGCCCACGTTATATATAGCCCAAGACCTCCAAGCCCACAACCGATGTGGGACTATTCTAACACGCCCCTGCACATGTTGGCGGGATAGAGCCAAATCACGTGGATTGAATTGGGTGGTGTGGAGTGAAGAAGGGTCTGGCTCTGATACCATGATAAGAAATTCAAGGGGCCAAACTCATCAACCTCACAAAACCGGCTTGTAAGGTGAGGTTTGCCCAAGTTATATATAGCCCAAGACCTCCAAGCACACAACCGATGTGGAACTATTCTAATAATGTATAGACTTGCTTTGCCCTTACTAGCTTTCTATTCGACCCTGATAACGAGTGTTGGGCCAATGAATCCCAATCTAGTTGGCTCAGGGCACTAAGTATACAACTCTCCTACGGGCTTAATGACTCAAATCGAATAGGCTTGAAGTAGGCAGCACTCTGAATAGGCAATGTAATTTTAAATAAATAATACATCAGGGCGGCTGAATTTCAATGTAAAAGGGTAAAAGCAACAACATCAAGGTTCAGATTCAATAGAGTTGCAATGACACATGATCAGGAAGCACATATTTCTTCTAGACAGTATAAAGATATACAATGAATCAACAGTGAATAGATAAAAACATGGAACTAAATTTTCAAATCAGGACTAACTAACTCATATTTCATGACATCTAACCATATTAATTTCAATGAAGAATCATGTTGTATCATATAGAATCATGAACCAATTCAGATGGAGCAAAAATGTCCTTGAAAGATAACAGCAAATAAAGGCAAAAAAACACAATCGTGAAGAAAATTCAATCATTATTCATTCATTTTGTTTTTATTTTTTCTTTGAATAAACCAAACAACAGTCAAAAGACGAAAAGAAAAACAAAAAAAAATGTACACAAAAGAACATTTGACGGACTAATCTAGAATGTTGGACAAGATTTGCAGATATACATATAGCACTGGTGTTATCATAGAAAAGTGTCATAACACCTTAACAGATCTCGTAATCAGACAACATTTGCTTCATCAAGAGAAGCTAAGTACAACCACTTCCAGTAGAGATGTATTCTGCTTCAGCAGTGGACAGGGACACAGAGGCTTGCTTCTTGCTAAGCCAAGAGACTAGACAATTACCGATATAAAAACACCGTCTACTGGTATTTTTGCAGTCATCAGAATTACCAGCCCAATCAGAATCAGAGAATCCCACTATCTGAGATGAGGTATCAAAGGGATACCAAAGACTCAAATCAAGAGTTCTGTTAACATAACGGAGAACAAGTTTGAGAACAACAAGACGGGATTCCTTAAGGGCAGCTTGGAATCAAGCACACATACCTACACTAAAGGCTACGTCTGATCTACTCGCTGCCAAGTATAATAGACTACCTATCATACTCCTGTAAACTATTTCACCAACGGGTTTACCAGATACATCTTTGAATAATTTTACTAAAGTACTCGTTGGAGTGCGAGCAGGCTTACTTGATTCCAAGCCAAATTTTTTAATCAATTCCTTTACATACTTAGATTGTGTAATGTAAATACCAGAGGAGCATTGTTTAATCTGAAGACCCAAAAAACTGGTTAATTCACCTAGTAGACTCATTTCAAAAAAAAAAATCATAAGATTTTCAAAGCAATGAGCATACCAATCAAGTGTGGAACCAAATATGATATCATCTACATAGATTTGTGCCACAGTTAAGTGATTAGATTCCTCCTTTAAAAACAATGTTTTATCCACACTTCCACGTTTGAAGTCGTTATGCGTCAGACAGCTTGATAACCTTTCGTACCAAGCTCGTGGCTCTTGCTTCAAACCATACAAGGCATTTTTTAGCATAAACACATCCAAAGGTCAATGTGGATCCTCAAAGCAACAGAAACATCCTCTGAAAGGATGTCATTCATAAAGGCACTTTTGACATCCATTTGATGCAACTTGAATTTCAGTTGACAAGGCATAGCCAAAAGGATACGAATAGACTCCAGTCTGGCGACATGAGCAAATGTTTCATGAAAATCAATGCCCTCAACCTATGCATATCCTTGAACAACCAATCGCCTTATTTCTAACTATTTTACCCTCTTCATTGGTTTTATTTTTGAAGATCCATTTAGTGCCAATGATTCAGATATTTGTTGGACGAGATACCAATTCCCACACCTCATTTCTTTTGAATTGAATTAGCTCTTCGTGCATAGCCATGACCCAATGTGCATCAAGAAGAGCTTTTTTAACATTTTTAGGTTCAATAGAAGAGGTGTAGCAAACATGGCAAAGAAGATTAGTCAAACTTTTAAACTTATGTCTAGTCATCATTTCAGCTGAGGCATCACCGATGATGGTACTAGAAGGATGATTTTTCATATCACGCGCATACGTTGGCCTATTTGTAGGAGTTTCAGAGACGGCCTTAGTTGTTTCTTGTACACGAGTATCCTTTGTTCTACATGGAGGTGTAAGGGGGGAGAAGTAACATTTTCAAACGGAGTACCAATCTCCCCTTTACTATGTTCTCCATGGGCTATAGGAGCAAAAGGAGTCTTATCATCTCTTTCTAAACAAACAGCAGGGGTGGAGCTGATATCTTCAACCACAACATTGGTTGACTAGATAGGGTTCTTAAATTAAAAACCCTGTATGCATGGTTATTCAAGGAGTAACCAATAAAAATACCAATATTAGTTTTTTAGTAAATTTTCCTAAGGATTCTCGATCCCTTAAAATAAGACACACCCCCCCCCCCCCCCAAAACACGAAAGTAGCTGATTTGGGGCTTTTTCCTATTCCATATTTTGTATGGGGTCTTAGATGTGCTAGGTCTAAGATACACGTGATTAGATATGTAGCATGCAGTACTTACCGCTTCAGTCGGCAGATTACAGGCTACTTTATTGGCATTCAACATAACGCGAGTCATTTCTTGTAGCACGCGATTTTTCCTCTCAACCACACCATTTTGTTGAGATGTGTGAGGAGCACAAAACTCATGCTTTATTCTGCTAGAAGAGCAAAATTGGGTAAATGAAGCATTATCAAATTCCCTTCAATGATCACTGCGGATTTTAACAATAGATAGGTCTTTTTCAACTGGAGTTCTCTTGACGATGATGACAAACTCATCAAAAGCCTGTGACTTCTCTCTCAAAAAGACAACCATAGTGTACCTAGAGAAGTCATCAACCATAACAAGTATATATTTCTTTCCTCCAAGGCTACTAGTTCTCATAGGACCAACAAGATCAAAATGTAACAGCTCAAGAATCCTAAAAGAGGTAGGAACGTTTACCTCTTTATGAGGAACACGGGTCTGTTTACCCATTAGACAAGCACTACAGACAGACACGCCGGGTTGACTTAGTTTTGGTAGGTCTTTAACAAGTTGATCAGAGGTAAGTTTATAAAGGTCATGAGTGTTCATGTGACCTAACCTCTAATACCACAGATCAAGTTAACTTGTCTTTGCTACTAGACAAGTGATCTCGGAGGGATCCTTGAATGTGTAGCAATTATCAGTAGATCTTATCCCTTTAAGAACAACTTTTCCATCCGAATTTACAATAGTGTAAGAATTTTTGGAAAAATTTATGTGCATGTCATCATCACACAGGTGACTAATGTTAATAAGATTAGCCTCGAGTCCTTCAACATAAAGGACCTCATTCAACTTTGGGCATCTAGAAGCATCCATTGTTCTTTTTCAAGCAATCTTATAGGAGCTCTCGTTCCCAAAGGTAACATTCCCTTTAGAGCAAGTACTTATATGAGAGAAAAGGATTTTTCACCAGTCATGTGTCTCGAACAACCACTATCAAGAAACCATCTTGATGATTCGCATGCTTTGAGAGATATGTGAGCAACCTAAGCCAACAAGTCAGACTTTCTAATCCAAATACATTTATATTTAGGAATAAATGATCTCTGACTGACTTATTTCCTAACACTGTTAAGTCTGACAGGAGGAAGAGAATGGGCATAATTATCCTATGTAGGGTTACGCTAGGCATGTTTATAATTCCTCCAGTACCTAAAGTTAGGATTTGGTTGAGAATAATTTCCATAATAAAAGGGACAGTACACAAAAGTGTGACCCTCCCAACCACTAGAATAACAGATAGGAATTCTTCTACCCAAGGCTCTATGAACAGAAGGCCTAGCGATTTCCAAAACAGGTTTGGAAATCATTTAGGTTGGTTCGGTTGCTTTAACAAATTTCGGAGTACTGTTGGTCTTGGGTTTAGAAATAAGGGCGGAAGATCGATCATACCCAATGCCAAATTTGTCAGAATCAGATTGACCAATGCATAACAATCTTTCAAATTTCCCACTTCCATCACAAAAATTGAAATATTTAGCAATAGTGGAAGTAAGCTCACTTTTTAATTTTTCATTAATTAAGGTGAGAGATTTGAAATTTTTTTTTTGTTCCATACATTTAGTTTCAAGAAACCTCACTTTATCCTAAAGTGATTTAATAGACTTTTCAAGTAAAATTTTCACTTGGATGTGGGTTTCAATCTAGTAGCGATACTAACGACTCTAAAGAACTTGCTCTTTTTGTCATAAAATTTAAAAAAATTTATAAGAGCAAGAAACAACCACTCATAATCTAACAGCGATATTGACGACTCTGAAGAACTTGCTCTTTTTGTCAGAAAATTTAAGAAATTTTATATAAGCAAGAAACAACCTTTTCAGAAAGCCGAGAAGTCCGGAAAATTTAAGCCTTTGAGAAGAAGCCACAAAAGGACTCCTCCGAATCTATTCAATGTTATAAGTATCGTGGTTATGGGCACTTTGTTGTGGAATGCCCCAACCGGAAAAAGGATAAGGGCAAGTTCAAAGTAGTCGCAGCCACACGAGACCGAAAAACAGAGTGAATTATCATCAGATGAATCTTATCAAACCTCATATGGCTTTAGAGCTTTTGTGGCCACGATTGTTGAGTCGGATACTCTTCAATCTGAAAATTTTCTCCTAACAAACTTAGTTGTGTTAATTTTTCACCTTTCGATTATGATATTATGGATATGACTGATGCTCATGGTGAGTTATTATGAGAGTCTGTAGAACTCACCAAAGAAAAATCCAGACTGGCCAAGGAAGTCATTGAGTTAAAGAGGATGATCAGTATTCTAAACAATCAACTTGAAATCCGCATCCAAGTGAAAATCTCACTTGAAAAGTTTGTTAAATAACTTTAGGAAAAAGTGAGGTTCCTTTAAACTGAACATATGGAATAGGAAAATAATTTCAAATTTCTCACCTTAATTAATGAAAAATTAAAAAGTGAGATTGCTTCCACTACTGCTAAATATTTCAATTTTTGTAATGGAAGTAAGAAATTTGAAACGTTGTTAAGGGTGGTCAATCTGATTCTGACAAATCTAGCATTGGGTACGATCAATCTTCCACCCCTATTTCTAAACCGAAGATGTGCTCCTAAATTTCTTAAAACATCAAAACCAACCTAAATGATCTCCAAACCTGTTTTGGAAATCGCTAGATCTTCTGTTCCTAGAGCCTTTGGTAGAAAATTTTCTATTTGTTATACTTGTGGTAGGGAAGGTCACACTTCTGTGTACTATCCATTTTATTATGAAAACTATTCTTAACAAAATTCTAACTTTAAGTACTGGAGAATTTATAAATATGCCCAGCGTAACCTACACAGGATAATTACGCTCATTCTCTTCTTCCTGTCAAACCTAACAATGTTACGAAACAAGTCAATCAAACATCCTCTACTCCTAAATATAAACGTGTTTGGATTAGAAAGTCTGACATGTTAGCTCAGGTTACTCATACATTTGGGAACTGGAGCTCCTGTAAGATTGCTGGAAAATCCCTCATGGTCAGGACCAGCGTCTTTGGACTCCGGGTAGAGATGGTAATTTCAGCGTCAAGTCCTACTCCAAGATGCTCTCGCGACGACCGCTGATCAGATTTCAAGGCGCAACTCTATGGAAGACAACCATCCCTTCGAGAGTTAAATTCTTCGTGTGGACATTATTCAAAGAAAGAATCCTAACGGTGGACCAGCTCATCCGGAGAGGGAAGGAGATCGCTAATCAATGTATCATGTGCACAAATAGAGACGAGACCGCTGCACATCTATTTCTTCACTGCGATGTGGTTCACGAAGTCTGGAATGTGGTAGTTAAATCTTTCGGAATGAGTTGGGTTTCGCCGGCAACACCTTACACTCAATTCTTGATGTGGGAGGCAGTTAAAATGGAGGGGCAGCTGGACGATTATTCGAAGGCGGCTTTGTTCGCCGTCTATTGGAACATTTGGCGTGAGCAAAACCTTCGGATTTTCAAAAACAAAAGTCGCCCGGTGGGGATGATCATGAATTCAAATAGAGATCTAGTGTGGCTTTGGGTAGCTAGGGGCGAAAATGTGATGAGACGACCCTTATACTTGGGATCCGGGCTAATTTTGTAAGGACAAGAGTTGTTTCAGGCTTCGTTGTATTTTCCTTTTCTTTTTTGCTAGTCACATCGTTGTATTGTCCTTTTCCAGCGTCTTGCTGGTTTCAATATAACTCCCATTACTGATCAAAAAAAAAAAAAAAAATTGTTGGAAAAGGAACAGTGGATGCTCATGAATGCTCAACGTTGAATAAGGTTCTTTATGTTGAAGGACTCAAGGCTAATCTTATTAGCATTAGTGACCTATGTGATGATGGCATGTACATAAATTTTTTCAAAAAATCTTGCACTATTTAGATTCTGATGGAAAAATTGTTCTTCAAGGGATAAAATCTACTGATAATTACTACACATGTAAGGATTCCTCCGAAACTACTCTGTGACATCAGAGGTTAGGTCACATGAACACTCATAACTTTTATAAACTTGCCTCTGATCAACTTGTTAAAGGCCTACCAAAAGTAAGTCAATTTGGCGAGTTTGTCTGTAGTGTTTGTCAAATGGGTAAACAAACCCGTATTCCTCAAAAAAAGTAAACGTTCCTACCTCTTCTAGATTCTAACCCATCTTTAGAAGATTTGAAAGCAACACTTTTACTACCATGAGTATCCTGTATTTCATACTCATCGGTTTGCAATGAGCCCACAAGTTCGTCCAAATTTAAATTGTCAATGTCCTTAGATTTAACAATAGCATTGACTTTAGATATGAATCTTTTGGGTAAAGATCTCAACATTTTGCAAACAATTTTTGTATTTGAGATCGGTTCACCCAAATTGAAGGAACCATTGACAATATCATTTAGTCAAATATAGAAGTCAGAAAATTCTCTATCCTCTTCCATGCGAAGACTTTCGAATTGAGATGTAAGCATCTGAAGTTTCAAAATCTTCACTTGAGGAGTCCCTTCATAGGTGATCTCAAGTATTTTCCACGCATCCTTAGCGATAACGCAAGTGTTGATCCTACGAAACTCGGATTCAATCACTGCCCCAAAAAGGCATTGAGAACTTATAGTTATAACCAAGGTTGTTGAAATCCTCATTAGTCGACGATGACCTAGGTTTTGTTGTGGTCTTTGTGGTGTTACCGATCACAAAAGTAGTGGTAGGCAAAGACCAACCATCCTCCACAGCATACCGGATGTGAGGATCCATAGAGCTAAGAAAGGCTCTCATTCTCGCCTTTCAGTATGGATAGTTTGGCCCATCAAATAAAGGAGGCCTCATAATAGATGCACCTTCTCTAGGAAGATCATGATATCCCGAGTTGGCCATTACACTGGATTCGTGAGAGCCAACCAAGTGTACTAGCTTTGATACCAATTGAAAATTCGGGATAATCAATAATATATCTAGCGAATAAATTATGTAGACAATGCTTGTATTCAATCACACCCACAAAATTGTACACACAATTTTTACGTAGAAAACTTTTTCACAAGTAAAAACCATGGGATCTATCTCAGATCCAAGGCAAACAATCCACTATGAAAATAAGTATTTACAGTGGTATGAACGAAATGACCTATCACTCAGCTTACCAAGAACGAACAAGTCCCACGAACGTCCTTTTCACAATGCTTGAAGTTATGGCCTTAAACCGACGCCTCTCACAAAGGTCCACTCAAGTCACACGAGCCTTCACCGAGCTAATTATATTAGATTATCTCAAGGAGTAAGAAAGCTGAGGCATTCCGGAGAGTTTGATATATTCAGAGAAAAAAAATTCAAGAAGTAAAAATTTTGAAGCCCTAGCTATCCTTAAATAGCAGACAGATAGCCAACATGCACGGATGTCCGTGAATAACTCACGGAAGTCCGTGAGGAAGTCACGGACGTCCATCCTTACTGACTTAGAAGAAGATCAGCTCCATCATGGATCTGGAAATGATTATTAGTTGGCATTCTAACACATTTGGGAGCGTACCTAGATTAAATCATGATTGCAACAATTAAAAAAGTAACAGCCAATAAAAATAAAATTCACACATACGCACACGCACACACCAGAATCTTGGTTCTTGGACTTTCCAGCAGTGGGTTGAAGGGAAAACCAGGTGGGTAGCAAAGTCTGCTTCTCCTCCTCGAAAACCGACCGTAACGGAATCTGAACGCGGCCCATAGACCTGCCATTGCGGCGATCATCGGCGACGGAGACAATGAGTTCGTCGTCCATGTCGTCGGCCCGGAACACAAATTCTTCGTTCCAAACAGGGCACAAACTCTTTCTCACGACCTTGGTTTTCAATTTGTTCGTCCCCAGCTGAAGCTTAGCGTAGGCATCAATGAGCCCATCAGGATCTCGATCTCTTGGTTGCAGGTCCCTCGCTTCCAATACGTAGACGTAAAGCTTCATGGGTGACTATCTCCTGTAATTGGTAAGTCTGAAACTGAGGGTTAGAGAGAGAGAGAGAGACAGAGAGAGAAGGAAAGGGTATTGGTGCTGGTGGTGCACTGCGTGTGCCGTGTGGAGACATGGTGAAACGTGGAGAGACGAGGAAGCAACACGAAAGAAGAGTGTGCTCAGGGAAAAAACACTCCTCAGACAGTTGGTGGTTAGTCTCTTTTGAATAAGTAAGAACACTATAATCATACAAATTGCGCATCTCTTGCCGTATAATTTATTTGTTAGCTCTGTCACAAAATTCTTCGAATTAATCAAAATTTTGGCCGATAGGTGATTTACCGAACTTTTCGATTTATTCGTTGATTGTCCAAATTTTTCTCAAATTTAATGGATTTTTTTGGATTTTATCATTCTAATAATGCTTTAGCCATACTTCATATTATTTTTTATAATTATAAATTTTTAATATGGGCATAGTATGTAACAAGGGAGCTATTACTTGTCTTACACTCATAATGTTGGTCCTCGCACTGAAATTAAAGGAAGATTTGTTATTTTACAGACATGTAACATGTGAAAATGAAGTTCATTATCTATTAATTTCCAGTGCATAAAATTATATGAAAACATAATATTTATCATATGATCTATTGTAGTCAATTATTGAATCATAGAATAGAGTTTGGCTATGCTTAATCACATGATGAAGATTATATTCCATATAATCTTCTACACTTAATATCTTTAAATTATGGCCTTCAATTAAACGGTTTAGATGGTGTTTTCATATATTAAAAATCGTCAAATTTATAAGTCTTTATTTTTAATTCGGTGCAGGAGCCAACTTTCCCGGTGCAAGTAATGGCTCCCATGTAATAAACTTTTTATATTATTTAAAGATATTTTTTTAATTTTACATGTTATATATATTTTTTTGCATGTTAATATTTTATTATTATATTTATATTTTTTTGAAGTTTTCCGAAATTTTGCTGAATCTTCCCCAAATTTATCTGAAATGACATCCTACCAAATGATTGCCAAATTCAAACTTTGTTACTATGTTTGTAAGATTGGTAGTCTCATGCCTCGAGATATGTGTAAAAGCAAGGACACGGCTCTCTTGACCATCATTTAAACACCAAAATAGTGTTTAAACGATCTTACACCCAAGGTATCAAATATCGGCCGATACCGATACGTATTGTGTATCCAACTCGGTAACAGTATCGGTTGATACGTTTCGGGTATCGGCCAATACGTATCTGGTATCGGCCAATACCTATATTTTTATTTTTATTTTTTAATAGGCTGATACGTATCGGTATCAGCCAATACGTATCGGTCCTCCAAGGACCAATATCCAATATCGATTTCGAGTTTGTTACCTTGCTTACACCATTAATAATTTAAGATTGGGTTAATTCACAACATCAAAGTAATAGATCACACATAAAAGTGCTATGTGCCGTAAAATACACTTATCGGGAGATTTTAACTAATTTGTGCACTCTAATGTCAGTCATTGTTCGTATATTTTATGATTGATATTAAAACTCCCCAAACTGATCGTTCAAATCCACCTATGTTGAGACTTGAGAGTTGTTTCAATAATGGGTTCCTTAGACGATTCAAAGATGAGTGTGATGTGGCATAATAGTGTTGAAATTCTGGTATCCTAGATTTGTCTAGCGATGATATAGAGAATAAATAATAAAAATAAAACAATCACTACTGCACACGAGATTTTTACGTGAAAAATCCAAAAGGGAAAAATCACGGGATTTATGTCAGATCTAAGGCAACAAATACACTATGAGTTCAAAGGTTACAAAAAGTACCAAATAAATGCAGAAACACTAGTCCCATCAAACCTTCCAAAACCACAATGCTAGATTTCACTACACGGCCTCATAGATCCCCGATTTGTCGCCTTCAACCACCGAGTCGCACGATGGTCCAGTCGTGTTCAAACGAGCCACAACAACACCCCGGATTCAATCAAGGTCGCTCAATTCCATGAGCCAATACACGCTCAAAACCTCAAGCGCAATATTCTTCAGAAAGATAAAAGCAAAACAAAAGCCTTTGGATCACTATAAAGATTTGATCAATAGTTTCAAAGGCAAGAAGGTTTTTTTCTCTCATAAGGACGGCTAAGCAATTAGGTTAAAAGAGGTAAGTCGCAAGGAGTCCCAAGAGAAGAATATATATACCACAATAAAACCCTAAAAAAGAGATTAAAAAAAAAATTCTCTGAAGTAATCTCAAGGTTGGCCAACATATAAGTGGTGGTCAACCACCAAACCGAAGGCGGTTAATCACTTTTATTTTCATGGTCAACCATCAAAGTTTTGGTGATTAACCATGAAAGGAAACATGGTCAACCGTCAAACAAATAGCTTTTAGGAAGTAGACTCTTTGTAAAAAATAAACACTTGTGAATCAGTGTTATCGTATCATACACCATACGATCCATACATAATAGGTTAAACTTGACGACACATGGGAGTAAACTACTAGGTTATCATAGATCATGACAATCAGATCTAACAATCTCCCCATTTATCACCATCTATGATAAAACCTAGTTTACAAGGGTATAAATAAAATTACATCAATCATAAACTAATGTTATACAAATAATCTATATGTCATGCAAAAATTACAACTCAAAATACTACCCTTAAACTAGGAATGCAAACCCCAAACCAAACACCGAAACTGAACCAAAAACCGACCCGAACCACCTCGAAAACCGACTTAAATCGAACTGAACCTAATGAAATTGGTTCGATTTTCGGTTTGGGTGGCTAGAAACCGAGAACTGATTGGGTAGGTTGAGTAAACCGACCCATTATTGGGCCAACACTGGCCCGAACCAGACTCGAACCGGCCCAAACAGGCCCGAACCAGCTCCCCAAATCGAACCTACACTGAACCGAACCGATTGGAGGTTGAACCGGCGGTGACCGACCGGTTGCCTCTCAGCTCCTTTAATATACTCATATAATATTATATATACCTAAAAAGTCAAAAGATTCTTCAGTCTTTATCTCCTCTCCACCATCTCCCTGCAACTCCTCTCCACTTTCAATGGCGTCTGCGTTCGCCTCCGGCATCCTTGAAACTCTCTCTCTCTCTAAAAACACCCCCTCTCTCTAAAACCACCCAACCCAAATACCCTCGTTCGAGCGGTGTACCTATCTTAGATCTACTCGCCGAAAATTGCGCAAACGATCCGAGGGTTGCAGAGACTTGCAGATAAGAACCCAGACCGAACTGAATACCAAAAAAAAGCATTTCGACTCGGTTTCGATTTTGGTTCCTTGCAAATCGGTACACAGAACCGAACCGATTCACAGTTCGGCACGGTTTCGGTTTTGGTTTCTTGCAAATCGATACACCGAACTGATTCATAGTTCAGTTTCGTTTCGGTTTGTGGTGTACCGAACCGAAAACCAAAAATTTCGATTTCGATTCGGATCGATACACCGAACCTGCATCCTTACTCTAAACCTATGCCAGTTAACCACAAGATGATGTGAATAAAAAGATCTTCAATATCTCCAACCTGTAATCTGAAACACTAAAGGGTAAGTTAGGTTATATCTAAAATAAATAAGTAAATCACATCATATCATTGCTTGAAAAAGACCCCTTGCTAAAAACAAAAAACACATATCATTGCTAAACATCAAAACACAAAATACTCACAATTCAAACAAAATAAAAATACCCACAATCATTCATACTCCCCCTTTTTGTCATAAGGGGACAAAGGACAGTTTTTTAAGTCAAACAAACATAAACAAAACGGCTAACAATAAAGCACAAAACTAAAGAAGACTACTAAATTTTGTCATAAGCTCTTGAAATCCATTCTTCACCTCCTGCTCAACATGATCAATGCGAGAAGATAAACCCGACACCTCGGCTTTTATGTCCCGAAGAGAATCCAACACAAGAGCTTGAAAATTAGAATCAAAGGAGGAAGAAGCACCGCTACGAGGCACACGAGTATGAGAAGCAGGACTAGAATCCGCACCACTAGAGGGAACATCTGAGTATTTTGATTTTCTTCTAACAATACGATGAGTGGTAGCATAGTCAAGGATTTGCCCACGTGGAACCAATGCAGTGCTCCGAGGAATTTTAACCTTACTTTTGATGAACGTAGAGATGATAATAGGAAATCCGACAACAGATTTCTCATGCGGATGAAGAGCACAGTGAAAAATATTCTCAAAAATGATAGAGCTCACACACAGAGGCACATTATTGGCAAAGAGATACATGAGAAAGATTTCATCCCAATGAACCTCATCCTTGTTTCCTTTTCGGGGAATAAATGTAGCGTACAGAAAATGACGTAACACCTTAAAATTAGGCTTTAGAAGACGAGAAGCAAGAGCTTGTTGAAAGAGGTAATCAGGCTCCACACACACAAAATCAATGATGTCTTGCACAAAATTGAGGAGTTCGAAAGTTCTTCATTTGCATGATAGATAATCGGAGAATCGCATAATGGAACTTTGACAATGTCCGACACATCCAAGGGTGTAAAGCGAAGACTTTTTTTAAGATCCATGGTGTTAAGAAAAGAGTTATCAAACATAGAATGCGTACCGATATTCGCATAAAATAGAAATACTAGATCATGATAAGCTTCACGTGTGAGATTGCAAAAGGAAGTCCAACCCCGATTTTGAAAAAGTGGATGAGCGAAATAACTAGAGTACTCCGGAAGCTCAATCTGACGCTAGCAAAGAACAGTCCGTTTAGAAAAACCCTTAGCGTATTTTTGTCCATCTCTATACTCACAAATCGATCCGTGTCAAATAATGGAAACAGGTGGCGTTTTTTCAAACTAGAAGGGCTAGCTATGATAAGGAAGAGATAGCACTGTGAGGAAGAAGACAGGGAGAAGAAAGATGAAGAGTCAATTGACCTTCTCATAACACCAAGGGTCAATAGAAGGTTAAGAGCCCATCCTAGAATCAATTTGTTGGTTAACGCAGGAAGCCATTTGCTCATAGGATTTATTTGTAATAAACAATTTAATATGGTTATAGACTCATAGGGCTCCACCAATGCATCGACCCCTAGTACGTAGAGAATACGGTGGCAGAACCCAACACAACTCTTGGAGAGGCAATTAATGCAAAAATCTTGGAAAAACGCGAGATTAACTGCAAATTTGACTCACAGTTGACTGCGGGGAAAAACATGGTCGACCGTGGACAAGGCGTGATTAGAAAGGGCACTGAACAATTTCTAAGAAATCTCGAGGAGAGGAAGGGTGGTTCGACAGTGACCAATTCAACGGTTGGCCATAAACACCCACTCGGTCAACCCTCGGGTAAACCATATATATATAAGGAAATGAGCTAGTAAGGTTCACGGTCGAACGAGATAATAAGACGGTCAACCATATAAAATATTATAGTTCTAGGCAGAGGAAATCAAGGTTGACCAAAAAGAAAAAACACAAGAAATCACGATCGACCGTGTTTCTATTTTTTATTTTATTTTTTGTTGGAACACACCAAAATAACAAAACACATAAACAACTTATAAAAAAATAGATTAGTTACATTGGAGTAAAGAGGAATAAAAATCGATTATCACGAGCTATAGAGACTTTCAATTATTACGAACACGAGATATAGCAACGATCATACTAAGATGAACATAAGAAATCCTATGCATATATAAGCTAAAAATAAATCAAAATTAATCTACATCTAGAGTTTCAGTGATGACATGAGACCAAAAAAAAGACAATAACACTGAAAATCAGTGAAAGCACATATTTGCACATCGTGAAAAGGATGAGATAATTGGAAGATTAATTGCATTCTGCAATCTCCGACTTCCTTTTTTTTTCTCACATCTTTACACATCTTCAGAGGGATAGGTTTATAGTATGGAACCAACATAAGCACACACCCTTCTTTTTTCATTTTTCATTTTTTTTTTTAAGAAAAGAAATTGGTGGCTTTCACTCCAAACTGTGACAGGTAGCTGATCAGTGATATAATTTATCATTTTATTACCCTTAACTTAGTGATGCTAGGACTTACTTTGCTACTAATAAGTTAACGATGTGCAGATATTAAGGATAAACTGTAAAAGAGAACCAAATTATTAATATTTATCAAAATGAACTCAAAGAACAGTAAAAAGACAATTAAGCGAAAGAAGACGATTCACTACTGCTGAAAGCCAAGAAATCAAAATTTACGATTGTACGCTAAACCTGAAGACAAAAGAAAGAGAAAGTTAAGAAATCGCAATGTAAGATTCTTCAAAAGACGATTCTTCAAAAAGCGACAAAGGATGAAAAAGCGATAAAAGAAAAGCGATCATTCGTTATAGGAAATCATCCAGTAAAAAAGCTGTGTGAAAATAGAAAGTCATGATTTACGATTCTCCAGAAAAAGAAGACAATCGTAATTTACAATTGTATAAAAGAAAGTTTTTCCTCTGATATATCTGCTGCTACTGATCACGTGAGTGAAGACTATCACCGCCATGCACCGAAGTAGAAGATCTCTGAAAATAGAAGTTTGGTGAATCACAGATCTGAGAAAATTGATGAAGATAAGCTCTTAGGAAATCTCGGTTGCTGAAATAAAGAAGAACAATCCAGAAGCGTATCTACAGTTTGAAAAATAAGGAAGAATAAAATTAGGAATTAGAGTTATATTAGAAATCTTTTATTTTTAGTAGTTGCTTTTATTAGAATTAGAAGTCTTTGTAAACCGACTCCTTATGATCTATAAATAAGAGAGTTCGGTGTAGGAATAAGGGATCGAAGAATTTCAGCATCAATTGACGACTGAGGTTGGATTTTCTTCCGATCAGTAGTGTAAAATAGTTAGAGTAGATTAGATATCAGAGATTTCTCAAGAGCAATTGACGACTGCTATTGGGTGTTGGAGATTAGTTTAGATATTCTAATTTCTTAGAAGCAATTGACGACTGTGGCTAAGGGGTGAAAGACATATTTACTTTGCTTTCTAGTTTAGGTTTTATTTGCTTTATTTACTGCTTTGTAAACATCTTCAAGTTTTAATTTGAATTGACGACTCAGGTTGGAATTTGCAGATTAGTGTAACGGATTTTACTTTTCCATCTTCAATTTTCTCAAATTTGATTGATGCTCAGATTTTAGGAGATTGTTGATTAGATTAAATCTGTGTTAAAGAATTTAGTTTTTGATTGACGCTCAAATTCTAGAAGACTCCAATACGGTGTAACGGTACTGTTTATTTTTATAAATACCCGATAGCTGAAGATTGGGATTGACGACCTCAATTTGAAGGCAGATTAAGATTTATTTTATGCACTTTAGATTAAGAAACTATTCTTTATTCATATTTCTCAAGTAGTTTAGAGCCTTAAAAGATAAATATAAACTTTGAAATAGAAATATAGATAGGATAATACTTCTTCGTGGGAACGATCCTATACTAGCTCTACAATTTTCATTGTGTGCTTGCAATAGGTTAAGACTTAATTAGATACACACATAAGTAAGCCGATCAGTAGCCCTCTTCGCAAGTCTGTAGTGTCAGGTCTCACAGCCAACTTACACTTCCTGAGGTGCGTATTAGAGCTAACCCATTACAGAACCTACAAAAGCTTTCACACTATCACTAACCTCGTAGTCCTTTCCACTGTGTGCTCGGTGACAGCTTTCACACAAGTCATCTGAGTAGCCCTTTCCAAAAGAAATGAAACATTAAAAGCTCAAGAAAGGCCAACAAAGTCACTCAATGCAAACAAGGAGATCAAAAAAAAAAATTCAAAATTATGGACACTCCTTAAGTTTCATGCCGACAACATAAGAAAATAGATGTGAGAAAAATTAATCAATATGCAGGGCTTGTATACACATACTCATAACTAGACAAGATGAGTGCAATCCTATTTATATCAAGGCAAGAAGACATAAAAAGTCCTTAAGCTCGTGAAATTAATTTAAAGAGTCTTCACATTAGAATGAAACAATCTAAGAGAAGAATTTTATTTTATTTTTGAAAGAAATAATCAAATAAAAAAATAACATTTAAAACAAAAAAAAAACTATTCCTACCTACATAAAAACTAACAAATTAATTAAGAGAACATAACCCTATAGACTTTCTAAGATATTCAAATCTGACCAAGTCAAGGGGTTTTGTAAAGAGAATAGCCAATTGGAGCTCGGTGCTAATGTGATCGAGAACCAGAATTTTATCCTCCACCAATTCTTGAATGAAATGATGATGAATGTCGATATGCTTAGTTCTAGAGTGTTGAACAGGATTTTCAGAAATGCAGATTGCACTCTTATTGTCACAGAAAAGAGTCATTGTGTCTTGTTTGACTTCATAGTCTTCAAGAATCTACTTCATCCAGAGAAGTTGAGTACATGCACTTCTGGCATCAATGTTTTCTGCCTCAGTGATAGACAAGGAAACGAAAGATTGCTTCTTACAAAACTACGAAACAAAACAATTACCAATGTAAAAACACCCTCCATTGGTACCTTTTCTATCATCTGAATTGCCTACCCAGTTGGCATCAGAAAAATCAACAATTTGAGATGTGGTATCAAAAGGATACCAGAGACCAAGATCTAGAGTTCCATTGATATATCGAAAAATTCGTTTACGCAAGAGATGTGAGAAGCTTTAGGAGTAGCTTGAAATCTAGCACGCATGCCCACACTAAAAGCAATATCAGGTCGACTAGCAATTGAGTACAATAGACTGCCTATCATATTTTTATACATGGTTTCGCCAACAGACTGACCCAAAGAATCTTTAGATAGTTTAACAGACGTACTCATGGGAGTGCGAGCATGTTTAGTCGACTCAAGACCAAATTTTTTAACCAAATCTCTAGCATATTTAGATTGAGAAATAAAGATATCAGATGAGCATTGTTTAATTTGAAGTCCCAGAAAACAGTTCAGTTCACCCAATATACTCATTTCAAATTCAGATTTCATTAATTGAGTAAAATCATGAGCATATTTATCAACAGTGGACCCAAAAATAATATCATCGACATATATTTGAGCAACAATCAACGGATTTGACTTCTTTTTGAAGAATAAGGTCTTATCAACACTTCCTCTATTGAAGCCATTTGAGAGAAGATACTTAGTTAATCTCTCGTACCAAGCACGAGGGGCTTGCTTCAACCCATACAAGGCCTTTTTTAGCTTGTACACCATTTGTGGATGATAAGAATCTTCAAATCCTTTGGGATGTTCTACATACACATCCTCAGTTAGAACACCATTTAAGAAGGTACTCTTAACATCCATTTGGTAAAGCTTGAAACGCAACTGACAACCCATAGCTAAAATGATGCGAATAGACTCAAGACGAGCAACATGAGTAAATGTTTCATCAAAATCAATCCCCTCAACTTGAGTATAGCCTTGAGAAACAAGTCTAGCCTTCTTTCTAACAACATCACTTTTCTTATCCCCATTTTGTACCAATGATACGGATGTTAGAGGGACGAGGCACAAGATCCCACACCTCATTCCTTGTGAACTGGTTCAATTCATCTTGCATAGCCGAAATCCATTATTCGTCTAAGAGAGCCTCTTTAATATTTTTAGGCTCAAGGATGGAGGTGTAACATATATGATAAATCAGGTTTGTCATCTGCTTAAACTTATTTCGAGTTGAATTTCAGAAGTAGGATCTCCAATGATATGTTCATCGGAATGATTTTTCATATCTCTCGCATAAGTTGGTCGACTTTTCTTAGGACGATCAATAATTTGAATAGGAACTTGAGAAGGCTTAGGTTCATAAGGTTGAGAGACTTCAAGATTTTCCTACGAGGAGAAGATATGGAAGGAACATTTATATCAGTGGATTCAACATCCTTACTAATAGAGCTAGCTTTTTCCTTATAAAGAGAAACCATATCAATCTCATCATCATCTTCTCTAGGAATAATTGGCAAAGTGGCAATATCCTCAACCACCACATTGGATGAATCCATAATACACAAAGTACGCAGATTGAACACTCTATAGGCACGACTATTAAGAGAATATCCAATAGAAATGTTAGTATCGCTTTTGGAGTTAAACTTTCCAAGCGATTCTCGATCGCGCAAAATGTAACATCGACTACAAAAAATATGAAAATAAATAATTTGGGGCTTTTTCTCATTCCAAATTTTGTATAGAGTCTTAAACGTATCAGGCCTAAGATAAACACGGTTAGTAATATAACAAGCAGTGCTAACTGCCTTAGCCCACAAATTTTTAGCTAATCCTTTGGCATTTAACATAACACGTGCCATTTCTTGTAGCACACAATTCTTTCTCTCAACAACTCCATTTTTTTGAGGTGTGTGAGGGGAGGAAAACTCATGTTTGATCCCATATGAAGAATAAAACTCAAGGAATTTAGAGTTTTCAAACTCTTTTCCTCTATCACTTTGGATACGAATGATAAAAAGATTTTTCTCAACCTGAGTTCTTTTAATGATGACCACAAACTAATCAAAAGCATTTGATTTCTCTCTCAAAAATCTTACCCAACTGTACCTTGAAAAATCATCCTCAATAACTATAATGTACTTCTTCCCCCCAAGACTGCAAGTCTGCATTGGTCCCATGAAATCAAAATGCATTAACTCAAGGACACTAGAGGATGTGATTGAGGTAACCTTTTTATGGGAGACTCTAGTTTATTTTTCCAATTGTCAGGCACCACAAATATCTCTTGAGGATTTACCAAGTTTGGGTAATCCTTTAACCAACTGATTTGTGGGCAACTTCATCAGATCTGAAGTGTTCATATGACCAAGACGCTCATGCCACAAGTTTGTTTCACTAGTTTATGCCACAAGTTTGTTTCACTAGTTTGTGCCACAAGACAAGTGGAGTTAGGTGTCTCCTTGAAGGTATAACAGTTATCAGAGGACTTGACCATTCAAGAACTTTTTCACCGAACTTATTTCTCACAATGCAACCAGTTTTGGAAAACTTGATGTCCATTCCATCATCACAAAGTTGACTAATGCTAATTAGATTAGCCTTGAGTCCTTCAACCAAAAAGACATCCGAAAGTTTGAGACATCCAGGAGCATTAATGATTCCTCTTCCAATAATTCTACCGAAACCTCTATTCCCAAAAGACACTTCCATTCGAACACTCCTCAAGTTGAGAGAAATTTTTTTTTCTTCTCCCGTCATATGTTTGGAGCAACCACTGTCAAGAAACCATCTTGACGCTTCACTTGCCTTAAGGGCAATGTGAACCACAAAAGCCGATAAATCTTCCTTTCTAACCCAAACTTGTCTGTATTTTGGGTACAACAACTTAGAAGAGACTTGGTCCGCCACATTTTTAGGCTTTCTAGGATAGGGAAAATGAAAATGTTGAGTATGATTTCTTCCCTTACCATGAGCCAAATGAGAATGGATATTTTTCCTTTTCAAAGTGCAGTGAACATTTATGTGTCCCTTTCTACCACAATAAAAACATGTGGGCAACTTCTTTCCCAAGTTTTTGTTAATCTTCTTAGTTTTCCTAGCATAAGTAACAAAATTTGGTTTTGTTTTCGATGAAGATTCAATGCTAGTGTTAAAACCAAGACCATTTTTGTTAGAGCTAGAGAAAGAATTATCAAATATTTTACCAAGAGACACACTACTCTGAGAGAAAGAAGCAAACTTCAATTGAGAGATAGTTAGAACACGCTTCAATGTATCATTCTCAAGAACGAGACCTTTGTAGCTAGATTGATGTTCATGACACTCATTCTCAAGGAATCTGATCTCATCTTGAAGAGATTTAACAGATTCTTCAAGACGATTATTTTCAGTGATAAGATCATCAAGCTTGATGGTAGCAAATGAGTTGGCGAATTTCAAACCGGTAACTTCCTTAGATAATTTGCTCTTCTCTTTAGTTAATCATATACATTCACGGTATAATTTACCATAAGCTTCGTTAATATCAGACGCCTCACTTTCAGTATCAAATGTTTCCATCTCACTAACAACATTTCCGTCTTCCATAACACAAATAGATGATGGAGAATCAGGTATGTGAACAGTGGCAGCAAAGGCCCTGAATCCATATTCAGTGTGAGTGGATTCATTACTTGAAGAATTTTCTTGGGCATCACAATCTTGAGTGTCCATCATAGCTTTGGATTTTCCCTTGACTTTCTTTTTGTTAGCACAATCCGCAGTTATACGCCCAAAACCTTGACACTTAAAATATTGAGTTTCCAAAGAGAACTCTTTCAAAGGCTTCTTTTCAAAAGACTTTCCTTTTTCAAATTTCTTAGGAAAACTTTTGTTCCCTGTATATAGGGCTGTCAACGGGTCGGGTTTTAGCCCGAGCCCGGCTCAGCCCAGCCCGGATGGGCCGGATTCGGTCTTATATATTTTAGAAATTTCATAAACGAGCCGGGCCGGGCTAAGCTCGAATATAACCGGGTTTGGGTTCGGGCCTTGAAATGTGACATAAACAGGCTCTAATATATCTTAAACTAAACGGGCTAGTAAGCCCGGCCTGAAACCGACCCGTTTATAATTACCCTTTTAACCCCTCTCATTACCGTTCAATGGATAGATGGGGGGTTAAAAGGGTAATAACCCCTCTCATTAGCCTATAAAAGAACAAATTAGGGTTTTTAACCCTCATTTCATTTCAGTTTCAGAGCTCTTCTCCATCTCGACGGCCACCCTTCTTCTCCATCTCGACCGACGGATCTCACGTTGCTCACAGATCACAACGGTTCACGGCTTCAGTCGGTACTCAGTTCTCCATCTCCTTCTCCATCTCAAGTTCTCGATGGTTGGTTTAGTCTGTTCTCAAATCTCACCTTCTCCATCTCGTCGATCTCGATTCTCGACGGTTCAACTTCACAGTCGGCACCACACCAACCCTTTGTTTTGAGCGGTTACCTGACCCCCTAAGGCCCTAACCAGCTTTGAGCTGTCGGCCATCGCAGCCCTTGCAGCCGACTGCCGGCACCACCGCAGCGCAAAATACCTCTCTCTCTCTCTCTACGGCTCTACCTAGCCCAAGCGCCCAACCTTCTCTATTTAGCATCACAAAGTACAGAGAGCTCCTTGGCTTTCTTGAAGAGGTCGTCTCTTCTTTTATAGAAACAAGCTTGTCTCTGAGTTGGGTTTTCAATCCTCTCTCTCCTCATCTCTTCTCTGCAGACTCTGCTACTCTAAAAGCCAACCCAACCTCAAACCAGCTCCAAGCCTCCAACACAACTCTACTTTCTATAAAGCTAAAACCCCTCATCTCTTCCCATCCCGAGATCCAACCCAACCTCAATCCTCTCTCTCCTCATCTCTTCCCATCCCGAGATCCATGAGCGTCAACTTTTCAAGGAAGGAAATAGTCATTTGTAGTTCTCTCTCTACTAGTCCCAACCCCTCTCTCTCTCTACCCAGCCCAAGTGCACAACCGACCAACCCTCTATCCATTATTCCATTCTCAGTCGACAGCTAGTCCCAAATTCCAATCTCTCTCTCTCTCTACCCACTACCCAACCCAACCCTCTATCTCTACCACTTTGCGCGGTTGCACCTTGACGCCGATCTGATTAGGGTTTCTTCGTCACTGTCGATGATCTGATTGGGTCACGCACCACCGCGACACCACCAGCACGCCACGCACCACCACCAACACCATTAGTCCACCACCGGCTCCGCCATTCCCCCAATAAGCAATAAGTTTTATTTTTAATTGTAATTTTAATTTTATTATTTTATTATTTTAAAATGCTATATTGATGTGGTATGCTGCAATTAGTGATTAAATTTTATTTTAAAAAAATTAGTTATTAATTTAAAATCAGTGTTTTATTTTTTATTTAAACTCTGATTATCTGATTATCTATTTATCTGCTAATAGTGAATTAGTGATTAAACTCTAATTATCTGCCAATAGTAATTATCTGCCAATAGTGATTAAATTCTGATTATTTGATTATCTGCCAAATGCCAAAAGTGATTATCTGATTACCTGACTATAGTTTATCTGCCAATAGTGATTATCTGATTTTTTATTTAAACTCTGCAATTAGTATTTAATTTAAAATCTGATTATTTGCCAACAGTGATTAATTTAAACTTCTGCAATCTGCCAATAGTGGTTAAATTTTTTTTAAGAAAAAATCAGTTATTAGTTTAAATTAAGTGATTAATTTTTCATTTAAAATGCTGCAATTGATGTGGTATTAAAGTGATTAGTTTAATATCTGATTATATTTAAATTTGCCGTATCTAAAAAAATTATTTGAATTATATTTGCCATATGTCAAATCCCTTTGATCTATTTGAGGATTGTGGCATCGTGGAGATAAAGGGAGCGGACGATGATGTTGATATCATTAGCAGTCCTCCTCTTCAAGGAAATCCATCACCGACAGATGGTGTGGGTCCCTCTACCTCTACAATGTCTATTGATCCAACAATTCTTGCACCCTCTACCATAAACCCTCTACCTCCACAATGCCCTGATCGTAAAAAAAGGAGAAAGACATCTAGTGTCTTGAAGTATTTTAACGAAGTGACGGTTGAGGGAGTCCTCAAAGCAGAATGTAAGCTTTGTAAGACACTTTTAGTCGGTGATAGTGGAAATAATGGAACTAGCCATTTAAAAAGACACAGTGAAATTAATTGTCCAAAAATAAAAGGAGTTAATAATGATAATAAACAACAACAGTTGTGTGTGGATGGAAAAGGGGGAGTTGGTAACTATAAGTTTGACCCAATGAAATGTCGTGAGCTAGTTGCTCGGATGATAATTTTGCATGAATTACCATTTAAATTTGTTAGTCACGTAGGGTTTATTGACTTACTTTAAGGTCTACAACCCAAATTTAAAATGGTTTCTCGTAACACGGTTAAAAAAGATTGTTTTGATGTCTATAAAAAAGATAGAGTAAAATTATTTGACTTATTTCATAAAATATCAGGAAGGATTAGCTTCACTTCAGATATTTGGACTTCTAATCAGCAACTTGGGTATATGTGTCTAATTGCTCATTTTATTGATGAGAGTTGGAATTTGCAAAGCTGTGTGATTAACTTCCCTTTGATCTCTTATCCTCACACGGGTCAAGCTCTTTTTTATCATATTTTATCATGTATAATTGAATGGAAATTAGAACATAAAATTTCTTCTATAACATTAGATAATGCATCTAATAATACTGTTATGGCTAAATATTTAAGAGAACATCTTACTAGAAGGAACTTGCTTCCACTTGGAGGTAAGTTATTTCACGTTCGATGTTCCGCGCATATTCTCAATTTGATTGTGCAAGATGGGTTGAAAGACATTAAAGATACTGTTGAAAATATTAGGGAGAGCATCAAGTATATTAAATCATCACCATCCCGCCAACAAAATTTTAATATTTCGGTAAAGGCAAATGCTAAGCACATTGCTGGAGGATTATCTCTAGATGTCGCAACTCGATGGAACTCCACATTTTTAATGGTAAAATCTGCATTTCCATTTAGAGATGGGTTTTCTTGATTAAAAGATTGCGATTCAAACTATCCATTTGCGCCATCGGCTGAAGATTGGGTTAAGGTCGAAGCCCTTTTTGGGTATTTGGAAATTTTTTTCGAAGCTACAAAAAAAAATTTCGGTACAAAATATCCAACCATCAATTTATTTTTTCATCAAGTA
The DNA here is from genome assembly GCA_021018995.1 of Chloranthus sessilifolius. Lineage (NCBI taxonomy): Eukaryota > Viridiplantae > Streptophyta > Magnoliopsida > Chloranthales > Chloranthaceae > Chloranthus > Chloranthus sessilifolius. The sequence continues at coordinate 122,503,907 of CM037592.1, forward strand.
ATCGAAATTTATATACAACTTAAAAAATAAATGGTGGATGAAAAGATTGTGTGGGCCCATAATATGGCTAAGATAATGCTAGATAAATTTGATAAATACTGGAAAGAATATTCTTTACTCCTCTCAATTGCTGTGGTATTAGATCCTCAATTTAAAATAGAATATTTGGCCTTTGTTTTTGGTATTTTATATGAAGAAGATGGTGAAAAATATTATAAGGACGTGCTCGGTAATTTGACGATCCTATTCGATGAGTATAATAGTAAATTTCATTTGAATGATGATAATGGTTGTGAATTACCTCCAAGTATTCCAATTAAAGAGGGTGGTCCTCAAGTTTTTTCATTGTGGCAACAATTTAAAAATAATGGTAGGCGTAAAGGCCCGACCACTTTAGGAACAAAATCTGAATTAGACTTGTATTTAGAGAGCCCACAAGAGCCTCAAACTGAAAAGTTTAATATTTTAGCATGGTGGAAAAATAACTCAACTATATACCTGGTTCTTTCACGAATTGTGCAGGATATATTAGCAATTCCTCTTTCTACGGTTGCTTCGGAATCTGTTTTTAGCATCGGGGGAAGGGAGCTTGATCAAACTAGGAGTTAATTACATCCGAAAACGGTAGAAATGCTCATTTGCGGTCAAGATTTGATACGTCATGATTATAATAGTGTTGTCAATGTTGATGAAAATGAAGGAATATGATTTCCTTTTGAGGTGAGTTTGATCATTTATATTGAAGTGAGTTTGATCAGTTATATAATGTACAAGTTATAATTCTTTTGTTTTCTCCATTTTACAGGTTATTGAAGAAGAGGATTTTCATGAAAAATGGTCAAAAAAGGATTGAGGAGAGGATGGCTGAATGAGAAGATGGACACAAAGTTTTTTTTAAAAGAGGATTTGAGAGTTTCTAAAATATGATTAATTTTTTGTAATTTATGCTACCATTATTAGAATAGTTAATTTTTTGTAACTTATATCCGGTTTGTATTGTATATAGTTTCTAAAATATGGTTTACAGGTTGGGTTTTCAAGTTGGTCTTGTATGAAAGTGAAACAGGTTGGGTCTTTTAGTTTTTTGGTTTTTTATGAAATAGGTTCTGGTCTTGTTATGGTTTATAAGTTTAAGTTTTTATGAAACAGGTTCTGGACCTTCTGGTCTTGTATATTTTACAGGTCGAGTTTTTATAAAACTGAGTTTTGGTCTTATATGGTTTACAAGTCTTGTATGGGTCTTTTAATTTTATGAAACAGGTTGTGGACCCAGCCCGAATAGAATGCTCGCTTGGCCCGAACTACTGTTGGGCAAAACTCATAAAATGCTCGCTCGGCCCGAACCTGGCCCGAATAGAAAAAATATAAGACAAAAACTATAAAAGGCCCGTCCGGCCCAATTAGTATCGGGTCAGGTTTATTCCGATCGAGCTTGGGCTCACATATTTCATAATCGGGCGGGCTGGGCCTAGCCCGGATAAGATATCGGGCCGGGTTCGGGCTTCACTTTTATTTTAAAACTTAAACGGGCCTATGAAAAACCCGGCCCGAACTGGCCCGTTGGCAGCCCTACCTGTATAGATTTTTTTTAATTTTTTAACAAGATAGGCAAACTCTTCATGATCATCCTTATCACTATCGGGATCATTTTATTATTTAGATGAACTGAAGGCAATGCTCTTACCTTTATGAATATCTTGAATTTCATATTTATAAGTCTAAAGAGACCCAACAAGCTTTTCTAAATTAATAGTGTCAATGTTCTTGCTTTCAACAATAGCATTGACTTTCGACCTAAACCTCTTAGGAAGAGATCGCAGGATTTTACACACAATCTTGGAGTTAGCAATGGGTTCCCCAAGATTGAAAGACCCATTAACAATATCATTTACTCTAATGTAGAAATCAGAGAATTTCTCATCCTCTTCCATACAAAGATTTTCAAATTGAGAGGTGAGCATTTAAAGCTTAGCAAGTTTAACTTGTTGTGTTCTTTCATAGGTAGTCTCAAGGATCTTCCAAGCATCCTTGGCTATCTCACAGGTATTGATTCTCCGAAACTTTGAGGCAGTGACAACACTAAACAGTGCATTGAGGGCTTTAGAATTATATTCGATAGAGTTATACTCATCAGGACCAAGGGTCAAAATCTCGTTAAACCGATACGTATCGTCCGAGCTCAAAATTGATACGTATCGGACGATACGTATCGGAACAGTACAATATCGAATGATACATTGAATGTATCATCCGGGCATATACATACAAATGAATGATACGGTACATTGAATGTACCGTATCGTTCAAGTCTGATACCGATACGTATCATTCGATACGTATCAGTATCGGACGAAATTTTGACCCATGATCAGGACTCCACATATATCTGGGTTTTAGAAACATCTTAGTCACTCCATTTGTTTCAGAAGATATCATTAGGAGACACCATCCATCTTCTACCACAAACCAAATATTGGGAGCTAAGGATTTTTAAAAAACTCGCATCCTAGCCTTCCAATAAGGATAGTTGGACCCATCAAATAACGGAGGACGAGTTGTTGAAGCTCTTTCTCTTGACAGATCTAGGTTACTAGAATGAGCCATAGACACTCGATTCATGAGAACACAGATCAAGTGCATTGGCTTTGATACTAATTGAAATTCCGGTATCCTAGATTTGCCTAGTGATGATATAGAAAATAAATCATAACAAGAAAACAATCACTACTATACACGAGATTTTTACGTAGAAAACCCAAAAGAGAAAAACCACGGGATCTATGCCAGATCCAAGGCAACAAATACACTATGAGTTCAAAGGTTACAGAAAGTACCGAATGAATGCAGGCACACTAGTCCCATTAAACCTTCCCAAACCACAATTCTAGATTCCACTATGCGGCCTCATAGATCCTCGATTTGTCGCCTTCAACCACCGAGTCGCACGATGGTCTACTCGTGTTTAGACGAACCACAATAGCACCCGGATCCTACCAAGGTCACTCGATTTCACGAGCCAATATATGCTCGAAATCTTAAGTGTAATATTCTTCAGAAAGATAAAAGCAGAACAAATGCATTTGAATCACCATAAAAGAGAGGTAGGTCGCAAAGAGTTCCAAGAGAAGAATATATATACCACAATAAAACCCTAAAAAAGAGATTAATTTTTTTTTTCTTGGAAGTAATCTCAAGGTTGACAGACATATAAGTGGTGGTCAACTATCAAACCGAAGGTGGTTAACTACGTTTCTTTTCGTGGTCAACCATCAAAGTTTTGGTGGTTAACCACGAAAGGAAACATGGTCAACCATCAAACAAATAGCTTTTAGGAAGTAGACTCCTTGTAAAAAATAAACACTTATGAATCAGTGTTATCCAATCATACACCATATGATCCATACGTAATAGGTTAAACTTGGCGACACATGAGAGTAAAGTACTAGGTTATCATAGATTGTGATAATCATATCTTACAAGTGTATCACAATTTGATGATGTAAAGATCAAAAGTCTTAAATAATGATATAAAATTATTTAAACATCATTTCGGTGACTGTGCGTCCAAAGTCAGAACCATTTTCACAAAAACAAATATAAAACTTTTGTAACAGAGTGCATCTATATGCACCCACTAACTCTAGAGCACTCAAGCCAAGTGCCGACATATTTAGCTCTTGGGATATTTTTGGTTCTGCGATGCTACACCCATGAATTTAAGATCTATCACGTGAAAGATTGGGATGAGAAACAATCTCCAATATGGCCTTTGACTGCATAGAATCAATGATAGAGCTTATATTTCATCCCAATATTCCCGCACAACAGATTTTAGATTAGTGGACTTTGATGCATTGAATCGAACATTGGAGATCAATTTTCATCCCATTCTTTCATACAATAGAACTTGAGATCATGGGTTGACCATCAGATGGCCCACATGTTGATTCCACATGGCTCATATCCGAAAAAGCGACCCAAGAACCAAGACCAAGGTGGTAGTTCGAATCAATAGCTTCCTCACCTTCTTAACTATCTCATCTCTGACTTTGACTGGTCCCGAAAGCAGAGTTCTGAGTTAACATCTTCTCTCCTCGAGGGGATTACAAGGGTAACATTCCAATCCATTACCTACTTGAGTAGTTTAACTAATAGGATCCTGTATATTACCTTATATCAATTAAAGTGCATGTGCGTGTTATAAACTCCCCCCTATAGGACCTCCTCTTCAGAATCGCTCGCCTTAGACCCTTGGCTCTGCTCAAAATCAGCTTCCCTAGCTCTCCCCTTCCTATCAGTTCTCTCCCATGTTCCTTAAACCTCCTTACTCAATTTGAGTCAATTTCAAAGAAGCGAACCAACTAACAACTAATTCGGCAAAAGGATATCATTAACTGATCGGTTGCTTGGTTGGTTATCACATAACTGAAGTCAAAAGGAGTAGGGAGCTTAATTCACCTAAGCCAAAACCCTCATTCCCATAAGACAGAGCGAGAAGAATGGGGGATGAATAGTAAAGAGATTGAGAGGGTTACAGGGTTCCTCTCCTCCACTACACGACTCATGGAAAAGGTTGCGTGATTATGTCAGTATTTTGAGGGTCTCCATTAAGTGGGTGCAAATTGAGGTACCCTTTGCGAGTAATCATTTCTAAAATCATGTTAACCTCAATTACAGTGCTCTACCTCAACCCAATACCAACCCAACCCCAACCAAATTATTTCAAGCGTCCACAGAAACCAACCCAGCACAACTCGTTTAACAAAAACTCTGGGTCGAGTTGGATCAAGGTGAGTTAGAATATAATGTAGGGAATAGGATCGAGTTAACAAGTGGAGATTTCCTACCCGACTAAACTAGACAGGTTGAGGTTCTAGGTCTGAACTTAACTTTGGGGCAATTCAGATCACTCGACAACCTGTGACCCAATTGCATCCTTATTCACAAGGCAAACTCATAAACTGGTTGAGACTTTCAACCAGAATACACCTGACAAGTTGGGGCTTTAGACCTAAGCTTAATGAAAGCTTGACTCACGCGTTAATCCTAACCCATTTGCAGCCCTACTTGCAAAGCTTGCCGTAATAGATAAGATAAATGCCAGAATGGCAATAATGAGAGTATCCCTCTTGATAAAGAGTTGGTATTAAGTAGACATCCCCTTGAACCTCACTCGATGCAGGTCACCAATTTTGTGGTACAACGCTGCCATCGTTTTAGGCCATGCTTGGATATTTCTCCAATTATCTCAAAAAAGCTCAGATTTCTGACAAACTCAGATTCCTGGCTTTCCCCAAGTGTGTTCTTTTAGACCTCAGAAAAGCTCTGATTCCTGACATGTCACAGAAACGAAGGATTTTTTGTATTGTTTTAATTAATCTAAAAAAGCACAAAATCGGTTTACTATAGGGACATCGTATAATCGTAGGAATGACGGTAGATCATTTGATATCACGCTGTATATATTTTAAGGTCATTTTTGGGCAATGCACGATCCATGAGAAGTTGAATACTTCCGTCGGTGCAATTGTACAAAAATGATTCCTACAACTTTACTACCCGATCGCCTATCATACTAACATTATATCTGGGTCGAATTCGTGCAAAAATGATTCCTACAAGCCCAGCCAGATATTACATTCGAGCCGGATTCGTGCGTAAATTTTAAAGTAAAAACAATCGGGTCGATGAAATTTTGGCCTGAACCCTATCCGACCAAACCCGATTATATTACGGGAAAGGACTGGGCTTGTCTTGGATGGCCTGACCATGATCTCAAGATCGATTGCGTCAAAGATTGAGACGAAAACGATCTCCACCATCTGATACAAAGCACTCAATGATTTAATCACATAAAAACATGGGTTGGGAAGGACGGATTTTGGGCTATAAATAAAGGTATCATATTTCATTTATCTTTTAAAAAAATAAATAAAAGAAATAAAAAATATCGGAAGGAGATAGAAGACATATATAACTAATCCGTGAGATAAGAATGTAAGGATTTAATAAGGATGGTGGCAATACCAAATCACATTATGCTTCACCCACCTGACTAAAACATAGTGGAAAAATCCGTTGACTTCTTCAAATAAGATGAGATAGATTGTTTTTTGTCCCAATCTTCCACACAATAGATCTGGAGATCATAGGCCTAGATTGCACATGGCACACATTCCAAAAAGTGAACATGACCCCATTCCATCAAACATCATTCACATACAGTTTTTGGGATGTGCTCCAACTAAAAATCATCATATGACTGTTTGATGGTGGGTCCAAGATCTCAAGATTAATTGTGTGGAAGATTGAGACACCAAACTGTCACCGTTGATTTGCGGCAATCAACAATTTCCCTTTGTTTAATTGAGGTGGCTGTAACATAATAAAAGTTGGGTCTCACTTTATTATTAAATAGGGCATTAGCTGTTGCAATGTAGGTGCTTGGGGATTATAAGGTGTATATAACTGGGCAAACTATATTAACTCTATTCCAAAAGTATGTTGACTTTTACGCATCTCACTAGTCGATTGTAAATTTCACTAATTATCAATCCAAACCATTTAAAATGGCTTAGAAAACTTAAAATTAAACCAATCAAATTCTATTGACCATCTGATCATCATCAATCACGTATCAAACATATCAATACTGCCATCTCAAATACTTATTCAAACATTCTATACTTGCTAAGATGGTATTTATTAAAGAAGGAAGAGTTAACCCAAGTGGGTCAGAAACTTAACCCAAGATTAAAAACCCCAGTTAAAATGTGTGGTGAATAACGAACCCCAGTTAAAATGTGTGATAGAAACTTTTCCATCCCTCTCTCCTCTCTCATCTCTCCTCTCTCCATCTTCTGCTCTCAACCTTCCGACCGTCTCCCATCCATGGAACCAAACATCACCAAGAAAACCCAGTAGCCCAAAAACCCAAAGACAAGGGACAACTATCATCTCTCTCTCTCTCTCTCTCTCTCTCTCTCTCTCTCTCTCTCTCTCTCTCTTCATCTTCTGCTCTCAACCTTCCAACCGTCTCCCATCCATGGAACCAAACACCACAAAAACAACCCAGCAGCCCAAAAACCCAAAGACAAGGGACAACTGTAGTCCCTGCTTTTAAACATCAAAGCTAGGCCACTAGAAGTAGCCGTTGGAGGGGTGGATGGATTTTATATGGTGTGTATGTCAAAGAGAGGTATACTCAGCTGAGACTCAGAATCAGAGGTTTCCTGACTTTTTTGCTCGAAAATGGGAAAACGCCTGAAACTCGGGAATGCTCAATTTTGCTGTGGGTCCTAGCATCATTGCCAAACGCAAGAATCGCTCCTAAATAGCTTAGAAACGTTACTTTCCCAATTGCAACTTGGTTTCCTAGCAGAAACCACCTATTCGAACGAGGCCTAAGGGCATGTTTGATAACCCTCATCTTACCCGTTAAGTGGGCCGGTGGGGGCTTTGATGGCATAAAGGAAAACATGTTTTCCTATGTGGATCTCTGACACAGCCTAAAAGGTGTATGAAGGTTCGGCCTCGTAAGGCATGTGAGCGACGCGTTACTATAAAACGTTAGTCCATAGGGCAAATCAAACATGCCCTAAATCAAAGTCCACCCAAAAGTCATATTGTTGCTCGCATTAAGAGTTTGCAAATAAAGTTATTCCACCCAAAAATCATGTTATTGCTCTTATTAAGAACTTGCAAATGAAAGTTTTTAAGTTGTGTAAAGACAAGGGTCCACATTAAATGAAAAAAATCCGTAGTTAGGAGCACTTTAATTTGTTATCTAATTGTCTATCTTTGGAGGCATACTTCTTTTATAAGATAGTCCACACCTCCAAAAAAAAATGGTAGGGCTTATGTTTCTAAAGAGGAAGGTGAATGCCCCTTTTTATGACCAAAAAGTTGACTTTGTATTTGTTTTTTTGGGTCATTTTGCATAGGCCCCTCGTGTTATGCTAATATTATAGGAATCCGCCTGAGTTACGGGTATTTATTCTGCAGTCTCTATTTTTGTATTTCTGTTTTATATAACCCCCCATCGTTAATTAGTCATGAGTTTATAGACGAAAAGTCTATTTTGCCCTTAATGAAACCAATATTTTAAAAATGCCATCATTCTAAAAGGCCTTTCATTTATCTATATTTACAAGTCATGCCATTAAAGTTTATCACCATTCTAAAATGCCCTTCATTCACTTTTATTTACAAGTCATGCTATTATAATTTACCACTATTCTAAAATGAGTACCTTTAAATCCACCCACATAATCTTTGAGTTCATCCATCCTGAAACACATCGACTGCATTAAATCAAATGATGAAGATTGTTTATCATCCCAAACTTTCATAAGATCGATCTTTAGATCATGTGAGTACCATCAGTCGGTCGATTTTTTATTTCATGTGGTACACACCCATAAAAGTGACCTTAATATCAATTTTAAGCATGCACGTGATGTTAAGGTCACTTTTATGAGATGTGTGTCACGTGAAATAAAACACTGACCGTCTGATGGTACGATCATGATCTCAAGATCCATCGTGTGAATGATTGGGAGGATAAATGATCTCCATCATTCGATTCAATTCAATCAATGTGTTTCAACGTGGGTGAACTTAAAGATTTTGTGGGTGGATTTAAAGGTACTCTTCTAAAAGGCCCTTCATTCACCCATTAGATTCAAGACTCATCAGATAGATGATTCCCCCATTAAAGCATACCAACGTTTGGACGAATACTCAACCAATGGGAGATTTGTGGCAAACGATGCAATTATCCTTGAAAAGAAAACCTTAAATCTACACGTTCCACTCAAAATACTTGTCCCTCTAATTTCCTATATGATTCAAGACCCATCAAATGAAAGACTAATTGGTATTGGCCGATACTTATCGGTACAATTTTTTTTCTCGGTATTGGCCGATCCTTAGAACCCGGGTTACCAAACAAGACTGATTTTATCGGTTTATCCTCCAGCTTTGTTGTATCCAAGTGGAGTTTATTAAAAGTGACATCATAACTCATAATGCAGATTGGGTATTTTCATTGTTAGGTCATCATCGACATCAAGAGAATATCAATCTTATGAAGAGCCTATTGTGTCGAAAACTTGCTCCTTTAATTATCAAGACTTAAAAATTAGTAAAGACTAGGTTGTCAATGGGTCGGGGCAGGCCAAAATTTTGACAGCCGACCGGACTCGAGCCCCTACTTCATCTGACACGATCCGGTTCAAAACCCCTTTATTTCCTAGATTGTATATAAAATATTGTGTCCACCCAACCTTTTAGTCTACTCCATATAACCCAAGCTTTGAAGCCCAGTTATGAATTAGAAAAAATCTAAATTTGATTGGTTGCTACCATTTGATGAATCACTGGTTATACAATTGATCGGATTCACTACCATATCATCGTTGGTATAATGGTAATCATTATATAATAATGGTGTAGTGTTTCATATTATTATTCTGTATAAAAATATTATCTTTTTATTTTATTTTAGGAATTGGATTGCCTAACCGTGTTTGCTTCCATCCACCGAATCTTTGAGTTCACCCACACTAAAAGGCATTGATTGCATTAAATTAAACGATGGAGATCGTTTAGGCATATCATTAGACGATCAGTGTTTTATTTCGTGGCACTCATCTTAGAAAAGTGACCTTAACATCACGCACACGATTAAAATAAATTTTAAGGTCATTTTTTTGGGTGTGTACCACATGAAATAAAAAATCAACCATCTGATGGTGCCACCATGATCTCAAGATCCATCGTGTCAAAGGTTAGGACGATAAACAACCTCTATCATCTAATTCAATGTAGTCAACTGTTTGATAGTGCCACCATGATCTCAAGATACATTGTGTGAAAGGTTGGGACGATAAATGATCTCCATCGTCCGATTCAATGCAGTCAACCATCTAATGGTGCCACCGTGATCTCAAGATCCATCGTGTGAAAGGTTGGGATGATAAACGATCTCTATCGTCCGATTCACTGCAGTCAAAGTTTTTCAACGTGGGTGAACTCAAAGATTTGCAGCCTGGATTTAAAACTACTCTTTTTTGTGAGTGGAGGAGCGCCAACTCTAATCATGTGTAGAGGGTGGCAATTTAGTAATTTAATTTTAAAAAGGATAAATATGGTATTTAGGCTATTCTTTAACGGCTATTTAACCATTTAAAATTACATCCATTAAAGAGGGTGTTTTATAAACACCAAAATACTACTAGGGGTTTAGAGTAAATAGCTATAATTGATGAATTATTTGTAATATCGCTTAACTGAGGAGGTATTTACAAAAAAACCCTTTTTTTTTTTTTTTTTTTTTTTTGACCACTAGACGTCGAAATTGGTTGAACATCGCGTATAGGAATAAGAGAAGCGGCTGGTGTCCCATGTTGCCGTATATTTAATGTGTAAGTGGAAGTATTAAAATACATCCGCTAAGATGGTTCGGGTGGTGTCCTTTGTATCGATATTGTCTCTGTTAACCGAGATTGTCAAGGGGAGATAGATGTCAAGATGCACCAGCCTCCGCTTTTATCTTCTGGAAAATAGCTCTTCATGTGTGATTTTTTTTATCTATTTGTTTCTTAATTTGCTGTTATATCTGTGTCTGTATTGCTTGACGAAGCATCTAATTTATTTATCAGTATTTTTTTTTCATATTTTTCATGTTATGTCTATATTTTAAATACATTTTTTTATTTTTTTAATGTTATATTTGTATTTTAGAGAAATTTTCATGTGTTATTAGTATTGTATGTTTTTATTTATATTTTATATATTTTTTCAAAGTACATTTATTTATATATTTTTTATTTTTATCTTTGTTCTTGTATCTGTATTTTTTTATGGGCATTCCTATCTCTATTTTGTTATTCTATTAGTAATATTTAATTCGCCAACGCCTCCTTTGAGAGAAAGTGATATAGAGTGAAGCATAGTATATTTATATTGTTCATTTTTATTTATTTTATTTATATTTTAATTTTATATTTAATTTTTTTTATATAAAATAGGTGGTGATTTTTTTTTATAGAGTTGCTTTAAATCCCCACCCATCAAATCTTTGAGTTCACTCACGCTGAAACACATTAATTATATTGAATCGACGATGGGAATTGTTTATCGTCCCAATCTTTCACACGATGGATCTTGAGAACATGATCACATCATCACTCAAAAAAGTGACCTTAAAATCAATTTTGAGCATTCACATGATGTTAAGGTTATTTTTCTGAGATGTGTGCCATGAGAAATAAAATACTAACTGTCTAATGGTAGGCCCATGATCTCAAGATCCATCGTGCAAAAGATTGGGAGGATAAACTATCTCCATCATTTGATTCTACTAAGTCAATGTGTTTTACTATGGGTGAACTCAGAGATTTGGTGGGTGGATTTAAAGGTACTCTTTTTATACAGTGAAGAGTTGTGTACTAAAGGAGATCAATGTTATCATTGAGGTTAATAATATTATTAATCCTTTACATTGAGAATGAATATGATTTATTTTTTTTCTAATGAATGAATATAAAATATTTATTAAGTTTGAGATGTATAACATATTGGGTATTTGTGACCCACACAATAACATTACCTTTTTCCTATTTTAATTAAAACATGATTGACTAAATGACTTTGGGATTTTCTTGTTACGTGATTCCACTCCAAGCAACTTAAGGAGTTGGTTTCAATTTTATTGGTTTTGATTTGTGGTAAGCCAATCTCTATCTTCTAGTGATACAACTCTCCCTTGAATCCTTGATGGGTTAGGATTCAAGGGCATGTTATAAAAGAGGATAACGTCCCCTCTTCATCTCTACTCAATGAAATCACGCCAATCATATAGAGGGAGATAAAAGCGAGGTAATATTATTCTCAAATCCTGGTGAGCGGCATATCGGAATCATCTATTGCGGATCATTCTCTCCGGCGGCAAGGTATGTTCTACCCTTGCATCATATTATTGTGATTGAAATAAATTGTCTAATATATATTTGATCTAACAATTGGTATCAGAGCCCGGTTTAAAACTTATTTATTTTCAATCAAAAAAATATATATATATATATATTTTTTTATAACAGCCAGAATGACTGCCGAACCGTCAGTGCAGTGACGATGTGGCGGATCTAAGCCCTTTGGGATTGTTGTTCCCTGCAATTCAAAAAAAAAAAAAAAAATTGTATAATTTTGGTGATTGTGGCGCCAGAACCTTCACCTGCCTGGCACCGATCGATCGATGGCGGCCGACCAGACGGCGCATCGGACCGATTAGCGTCGGTGGCCGGTGAGGGGCGTTATTAAGCCCATCGGTGACTCTTGCTTCTTCTGATTGTCATAAAAAAAAAATATTCAGGAAGATGAACAGTAGAGGGAGGTTAGGGTTAAGGCTTCTCGAACCGGGTCGGGTACGTACCCGGCCCAATGACTCGGACCACGACGCTTAGCCCGACCCACATGACTCGGCTCACCTGGTTAGGCCTAAAACCCAAACCCTCTGGTTCGGCCCATGATCAAATTTTGACCATGTTCAAATTTTGTTTGCAACCATTTTTTGAACTGCTTCCTCCGGTTGCAGACAAAACTTTTAAACTCAGAACCTGTTTCTGCCACCAGATTGAACCATTTTCGACTCAAACTTTAAAATGCGATATCTTGAGACATACAACTCTATTTCGCGCATATGACCTATCGATTTTAGTCTACTCGACGAGATCTACACTTTAGACTAGTTTATGAGATGTTTTGACACTGTTTTAGACTTGAAAATACCACTTAAAGGTTATAAAATTGTTTTATTTTTCAAATAAATTTTTTTGAACCCTTTTGAATATTCTGTAGGAATACTCTTACACTATCATGTCATTATTCATAATTATTGCATGTGCATCTTCACTTTATGACTCTGTTTTCCCTAAACTTGGTATATGAATTTATTTAGGGTATGAAACATTGAACTAATGACATGATAGAATGTCTAGAAACTTTAGTTCTATCTATAAAGGGGTTTAGGTAGAACAGTAAAGCAATCGTTTCAGGATGCTTAGCCAAAGTAGGTTTGCGGTCTGCCCAAAGGTGACCGATCTATAGAGGACACGTTATCCTTAAATTTTGAAATCAAATTTCATTAAGATTGCATGTGCATTCCTTTATGTGAACTACTATTTCTGGCCAAAGCTGATTTAGAAAATTCATGTAGATCAAATGAGTAGAATAGTCATGTGTGTCTAGGTGAGAGAAGAGCGACACTTCTGGCCTAAGCGGATGGATAGCTTCGATCAAACTGAAAATACATCTGACTAGGTCTATGTGTGTTTCATAAACACAACTTAGGGAGACTTACGATAAGTCAAAGCTTCTGCCCAAAGTTGATGCTGAGATAATGAGTGAAGTCTGTCCCTCAGAGTGAATGTTCCTTTGCACATGCTTGTTTACACTCTGATTAATTCAACCTTGACCCTGGGTATGAATTTTTGTTTTATAAAGTTCTAATTAAATAATGTACTGATAGTTATTCCTTTTCATATCAGCTATGGACGGATCAATTTTAAATCAACAAATGACTAGCATTGAAAAACTTAATGGCACCAATTATAACACCTAGCGAATGGGTCTTGATTTGACCCTTGGATATATGGACTATGACTTTGTTCTCTCGGAGGACAAGCCAGCTTTATCGTCCAACACCACTGAAATCCAAAAGGCCCAATATGCTCGTTGGGATAAGGCAAATCGTATGACGATGATAATCATACGCGCTTCTATTACTGAACCCATTATAGGTGGTATTAAAACTACCGAAACAGCCAAAGAATTATTGAAGATCATCCAAGACCAGTTCGTTGAAATAATAAAGTCCTTACAGTACGACTATTTAGTGCAACTGGTCAATATGCGATACGATGGAAACAAGAGTGTGCGAGAATTTATTCTTAAAATGCCCATGTTAGCTATGAAACTTAAAGAACAAGGAATTATAATCGAAGAAGATGTCGTAGTGCATCTAGCTGTTGCTTTTCTTCCTAAGCAATTTGATACTTTTAAAGTGAATTACAACGCTCAAAAGGATAAATGAGATTTAAATCAATTGATCTCGATGTGTGTGATTGAAGAAGAGAGGCTTCGAGGAAACCAAGTAGAGTATGCTAATTTTGGCTACAATCCGGCTTATAAGCCAACTCATAAGAAGAATTTTAAGAAGAAGAGTCAGAAGTAGAACTACCACAATGGTAAGAGAATAAATGAAGACTCAAATCTGAATGTTGTAAAGACTGACAATGATGATGGTTGCCACTTCTGTAAGAAGAAAGGTCATATCAAGAAAGATTATTACTTATAGAAAAATATTATGATGAAACAGCAAGGAGGGGCTAATCAGCAGAAGCAGTAATGATGGGCTAATCAGCAAGAGGAGCCCCAGGTTGAATGAAAAGCTATCCTTTGGCAATGAGGAGGAATTCTGGATAAATTCTATTTATTGATGACAAATTTTATTGCTAATGTTAGACTTATTAGAGTTATTTATAGTTTTACTCCTCTAGGTGATAGTTTGACTATTACTTTGGATTCTATTAGTGTTGAATATGGTTCTCTAGTAAATAAGTACAATCGTTGAAATTAGTTATATCAATTTTCTTGAAGATGAGATATTTAGTGAGAGTTAAGAATAAAGGACAATATCAAATTCACTGATGATCAGTATATTCATTTAAATTGAGGTGGTCAGATTGAAAATATTAGAGTCTTTTGAGGACTATATTTGAGTGGGAGCTTCTGTTTCTACAATATTTTATCTTATTTTATGATATATTTATTGTATATATTATGCTTCATTTAATTGATGCTTTCATTTTGGACTATTATTATTATTATTTGTGCATATGTAATGTTATTGTCTGGGAGCATAAGTACTCAAATAAGGTTGTTTAAGCTATCGTGATTAGGCATCACGATTTGTATAGCTTTTGTCCTAATAGGTGGATGATGGTTTTCACATGGCGTATGCCGTAATATATAAGGACAACATACATTAGGGTATGAAGCAGGACGAATGAGGGGATATTGTGGCAGCCTGAATTTCGGCACCCCAAAACCCGTGCCATCAGCACGATCATCTTGACCGTGCCCCTTAGCTAAGCACGGAACACTGGTATATCAAGCATTGCAATAAAATAATAAACGAAATTGTGGAATTTGAATCTATATTAATTAACTCTCCAAAAGACAGTTCTACCCTCATGCCTCTACATGAATGGAGAACCGATCCGAACCATCGATGATAGCAATCATCACGGATGGTTCGCCCCAAAAGAATAATCCCATCTATATAAATATACATGGTTTAAACAGAATCAAGGCTTGACATACCAAGCCGTACAAAAACTCTCTCCAAAATCCCTCAAAGTGGCACAACGGAGTCCTCTGGAGGTGGCTCCAACTCTTCACCGGCCGCAAGGTCCGACTCGCCGGGATCAGCGTCTCCTGAAGCCTCGGCAGCTGCTAGTAGTGGACCTGCGACGTATAGTCTATAGGGTGAGCTACATCCTAGCTCAATAGGGAACAAACACGGTTGAACATATAAATTATAACTCACATATATTCCATGATATGCCATGCATGAAGTATCTATGCAGTTGTTAATGAAACAGTTAAAAAGCATTTTGTTTTACTGTTGATTACTTATATTTTCATTTACTCATGAATGATGCTGAAAAGGCCTAAACCAAAACTTAAACTTTCAACTTAAGTAATCTCCGAGCAATATAGCATCGAGCCCCGATGAGATACCCATCATCGTCATCTATATAGACAGTTTTAACCGTATTCCCTGGGAATACCAATAGTACCCAAGCCCCTTTCCCCTGGGGATTGGTGGCGGGGTTTCACTTGTCTCAATCAACACCCTTGGGGTGTGCTTACTATGTACGGATAAGCCTCCGCACTGGCCTACGGTTTCGCCGCCGTATCGGTCACGGATATCCTGCCGTGTCAGTCGTGGATATCCCGCCACGTCGGTGGGGTACCCTATCAAACCTCAAATAACAAAAATATCGGTGCCTTACATATAGTTATTCACCGTGTAAATGTGCTATCTTATATCAGTTAGGCCCTATCAAACATGATTCAATCCTTGGATACATCCCTGGGATGTATCCATTTACTTGCATCACACCTGATGCTCTTATCTCTTTACTTCTTCATCCCCTGGGGATGGCTCATTATGATTACTCTTATGGATGTCACATACACACACTTTTCACAAATTCTTAAGAAATAAATATTTGAATTGAATTCTATATCACTACATACATGCTCTTGTAAAATAAAGTACATGTTCAAGGTGTTCCCTACCTCAAGTCTTCATTTGATCAATGCATCAAGGTCCCACGTGGCTCCTTGTGCACTAGTCCACACGTACCACCTATGGTACCACATAACAGGTGAAACACATCACAAGGGATGCAATAAAGAAGGTCTAAGACCCTCCAAGAATCTTAAAGTCAAACTCAAAAGTCAACATAACTTATCTCAGTCGATTAATCGAATTCCAAAATCGATTAATCGAACCTGATTCGATTAATCGATTTCCAAAATCGATTAATCGAAGGTCAATATCGATTAATCGAAGCAATTTCGATTAATCGAAATTCTCCTTTTCGCAAAGTCGATCTCTGGTTCGAACAGTCGAGTTTTCATTCGATTAATCAAATCCGATTTCGATTAATCGAAATTCTTCTTTTCGCAAAGTCGACCCTCAGTTCGAACAGTCGAGTTTTCATTCGATTAATCGAATCTAATTTCGATTAATCGAAATTCTTCTTTTCACAAAGTCGACCCTCAATTCGAACAGTCGAGTTTCACAAGTTGAATAATCGATCCCAAATCGATTAATCGAAAACTAAAATCGATTAATCGAAATCCCATTTCGATCAGTCGATTTTTCCTCAAGTCATTTCCTCCAACCACAGGGTCCACGAGGTTCTCGTGATTAATCGATCCCCAAATCGATTAATCGAAATCCAAAGTCGATTAATCGAAATCAAATTCAATTAATCGAAATCGGGGTCCTCTGACCTTTCAACTTCCTGGCCAATTTCGATTAATCGAAACCCAATTTCGATTAATCGAAATTGTCAGATTCAGCCCCTTTCGAGCTGTTCTTCCCAATCTTCTTCCATACTTTTTCCTCTATTTTTCTAAGCCATTATCCTATGATTTAACCCACATTCAATCACAACTTAACCCCTATAATCTATGCATTTTATTTACAAAAATTTTACCTTGAATAGATCTCAAGTTGATTTCAATCAAATAGTTGGAAGGCTAGGGTTTCCAGCTTTGGCTCTAACAGATCCAAATCGCGTTGAATCCGGCTTTTATCTCTTGAATCCCCCCTCCAATTAGTTGCAATAACTCCTCTCTTACTTTTCTCTCTCTCTCTCTTCTTTACTCTCCTTCAACAACCAAAATACACCTCTAGGGTTATTAAACCCTTTTATCCCTTTTCTCACTTGTGTGTTGAGCACATATCCCGCGGTAGGTATATGCGACTTCTCATTTACATCACACACCACATAATCACTCAAACTATCACATCTCGTCCGTTCATCACATTCTATGCTAACTCTTGATCTCCTGATTGGTCAAACTTGTGACCAATCGGGCACGGATCCCGAGGTCATAGTTTAGTGTGATTTTTTCGGGCTATTACATCCTCCCCACCTTGGGAATTTTCGCCCTCGAAAATAACCCAAGGTTTGTTTCTCTGGGTTTCTGTCTCCCCCCCCACACTTTCAGGTGAGGTGGTCCAATTGACTCAGACGTATTTAAGTATCCACACATTCACACATACAAGCATGGAAGTAAAATTTAACAAAATTGAACAATTTACACTAAAAGTTTGATTTGTATTAAGGATTGAATATTTTTACAATGCCAATAAGTTGGCGTACAATAAAATCTACAGGTATAAAATCAAAATGCAAAATACATATAGTCTGCTCTGGCTGCAGAGGGCGACTGTGTCAAGTGGGTGGTGGCCGTGGTCATGCGTCTGCCGCTCGTGGAGCAGATGTGGATGTGGAAGGAGCCGCGTCTGTGGTGGGATGGAAGACGGGTCCTCTATGGAAGGCGGTGCGTCCGGCCGTCCACTCCTCCTCCTGGGCGAGGTAGCGGCGGTAGTCGGTCGGATAGATGTGGCGAGTGTGTGGAACATCAAAAAGTCCATCCGTCGGTTCATCCGCTCGTTGTTGGCCTCCATACGGGCCAACACCTCCTCGATGGTCGGCCCAGATGAAACGGCGGGCCGACGGTAGGATGAGGTGGGTGTCGCGGGCGCGGAGTGGGCAGGTGGCGTCGGCGAGGCTGCGGTGTGGGAGGGAACCCTCTCCACGGATGGCTCTCCACGGATGGCTCTGCGGGAATAGGGTGTGCCCCACCCACGGGTGGGTCATGCTGAGGTGGTGGGGGTGGTGGCGGTGCTCTACGTTCTTCCGGCGGGCGAGCGGGACCCGGAGCTGGTAGGGTCCGCTTTAGAAGGTTGTAGCTACGGGTCCATGAAGACTTTGTAAACGTCTTCACGCGATCCGTAGCCCTCACCTCGTGAGGTGAGATGGTGTAGGAGGGCTCGTCGGAGTAGCACTCCAACATGCTCGATATAAGGCGAGCATAGGGCATCTTTTCTTTGGGCCTCATGTTGCCCTTCATCAACTTGCCCTTGATGTATTTCATCCCTTCTAGGATGACCATTGTGGCGTCGAACCACCGGCCACAGAAGGCCGCGTAAAGTGCATGTTGCACTTTGTCCACGCGCTCGGTGTCGTGGCGCATCGGGTAGAGGTTGCACTTGATTATGGAATCAAGCATCCACATGTAGGGTGGAAGGTCAACTCTCTTAATGGAGGATCCCGACCCCTTCTTCCCGTTGGTCATACGAGTCATGACCTCCTCAAAGCGGGGGTCTTCCTCAAAGGGTGGGAAAAGAGTGGTCTCCGGGGTGAAATCGAGGTAACATTCGAGTACCTCGTGGATGTGGCGACGAGTGATCGTATAGAGACGACCCTCAATCTTGGTTATAATACAATCGTCGGTAGGGCCATCGGTTAGCCCTTGGTAAAAGAGTCTAACCAATCTAGGGTAGTAAGAACCCCGGATTGGTTTGAGAAGGTTGCCGAGTCCGGCGTTGGTGAGGTAATTTCGAGCCCATTGGGTCTCGCCCGGTAAATCGGGATTGGTGAAAAGGGTAGGGTCTATGATATATTCGACCTCAAAGGTCTTTGCCGTCCACCATTCATTTGGTTGTTCAACATTGGTGGGTGGTGGTGGCATGGGGGTGGACTCGCGGGAAGACTCACAGAGACGCCTCGAACGGAGGAGGTGGTCTCCATTCGACACGGTGATGGAGTCCTCACCGGCGATGGGGTAGGTGGTGGTGGTGCGGCGTTCTTACGCCTAACCGGCAACTTAGAAGTCGCCTTCTTTGAAGATAGACGGGTTTTGGGCGGCATATTGGGAAAATCTAGGGTTTTCTAGTTCAACTTGAAGGGAAAAACACAAATCTAGGGTTTACCTTAGGTGTCGATGCGAAAATGGGTGTGAATCGCCGGAAAATCCAAACCCTAGAGTACTCGGTTGGTTGGAGAAGAAGAAGAAGATGAAACGCCCAACAACCCCAAGCAAGAAAATTTTCGAATGGGGAATAAAATCCCCAATCTTATATATATATTCATACGATTAATCGAAATTGAATCGATTAATCGAGATTCAAAACTAGGTTAAGCAGCGTAAAATCGATTAATCGATTTCCCAAATCGATTAATCGAAAGTCAAATTCGATTAATCGAAATCATTTCGATTAATCGAAATCGTATCTAATTAAAATTTTAAATTTTTAAGCTCACTGGCGCGAGCCAGTCGATTAATCGAAATCCATTTCGATTAATCGAAATTCCAAAATCGATTAATCAAATTTAATTTTGATTAATCGAAATCGTGCTGTAACTTCTAAATTTCCAGAATTCCTTAAGTTATTTGATTAATCGAAATCCATTTCGATTAATCGAAAATTCAAAATCGATTAATCGAAATTCACTTCGATTAATCGAAATCGTCTACCTGACTTCAATTTCTTCTAAAATTCCCAGTTTGTTCGATTAATCGAACCTGCAGTTCGATTAATCGAATTCCCAATTCGATTAATCGAATTCTCAAAATTGATCAATCGATCCCAAATCGATTAATCGAAATTTTAATTCGATCAATCGAAACTGCATCCTATGCATATTCTAACTCTCATTCTCATTTCCAGTCACTGGCACATGCCAGTCGACTAATCGAACAAAATCGATTAATCGAAATTCCAAATCAATTAATCGATTTGAAATTCGATTAATCGGTTTTGCCCAATTTCTGCAGATTTTCAATCTCTTTGTTTCTTTGATTTCTTTTTGGTAGTTTATGACATCAAGTGGTTCATCCATAGAGTTGTATATACTTGATCATGTACGTATAATTCTGTTCCTCAAATCAGATTGGATCAACTTTTCCATTTAATTACACGTATAGTGAAGATTTCACAAACATGTTTGTGGTTTACATTAAGTTTTCACGTCGTTGGAAACAAGGCTGGATATTGTTCTTTCACATCAGCCTCTCGTTCCCAAGTAGCCTCTTCTTTTGGATGATTATTCCACCGAACAAGCACTAAGGGAATCACTTTAGTGCGCAGTACTTGTTCCTTTCGAACCAAGATTTCCACTGGTTCCTCTATCATGCTCATGTCCTCACACATCTCTATAGGTTGCTTTCCTAACACATGAGACGGATCATTCACGTACTTTCTGAGCATCGATATGTGGAAAACATTATGTATTCGATCAAACAGCGGTGGTAAACCAATGCGATATGCAACTTCGCCTACTCGTCCCAAAATTTTGAATGGTCCAACATAACGTGGACTTAACTTCCCTCTCTTGCCAAATCTCATTACACCTTTCATAGGTGACACTTTCACAAACACATGCTCGCCCACTTTATAGTCAACACTTCATGCTTCATATCGTAACTTTTACATCGTCTACTCAGGCTTTTCAACCTTTCTCGATAATTGCATAACGGTGGCATTGTCTTCAAGCAGTTTCGGTCCTAATACAAATTTCTCACCTGTTTCCTCCCAATTGAGGGGTGACTTACATCGTCGTCCATACAGAGCTTCATACGGTGCCATGCCAATGCTCGTTTGGAAACTGTTGTTGTATGCGAACTCGAGCATCGGTAGATACTCATCCCAGTATCCTTGCATATCAAGCATGCATGCCCTGAGCATGTCTTCTATTACTTGGTTCACTCGCTCTGCCCATCGGTTTGAGGATGGAAAGCTGAACTAAAGTCTAGTCGTGTTCCCATTCCTTCTTGAAATTTCTTCCAAAACTTGGACGTATATAGTGGATCACGATATGAAACTATGCTGCTTGGAATCCCATGTAATCTTACAATCTCCTTCATGTATAAGTCTGCCAGTCTTCCTAGTATGTAGTATTGTACGGCAAAAAGTGCGCTGATTTGGTCAATCGGTCTACGACAACCCAAATAGCATTGTGTCTCTTGGCAGTACGGGGTAATCCAACAATGAAATCCATTGAGATCGATTCCCACTTCCATTCTGGGATTGGTAACGGTTGCAATAGTCCAGCAGGATGTCTATGATCAACCTTCACCTGCTGACAAGTCAAACATCGTGACACGTACTCGGCCACGTCTTGTTTCAGTCCTCTCCACCAGTAGTTCTTTTTCAAATCTTGGTACATTTTGGTGCTACCAGGGTGGATAGCATAATTTGACTTATGGGCCTCATCAAGAATCGTTCGTCTTAGATCGGCATTGTCCGGAATACAGAGACGGCCTTTAAACAATAAGGAGCCATCTTCTTTTACTGAGAAGTCCGACCTAATGCCCTCCCTCACGTCTTGATGAATCTTTGTTAATGCCGGATCTTTCATTTGTAGATCGTGGATATGCTCAAATAT
Source organism: Chloranthus sessilifolius (assembly GCA_021018995.1). Classification (NCBI taxonomy): domain Eukaryota; kingdom Viridiplantae; phylum Streptophyta; class Magnoliopsida; order Chloranthales; family Chloranthaceae; genus Chloranthus; species Chloranthus sessilifolius. The sequence goes on from CM037592.1 coordinate 122,525,950, forward strand.
CACTGGCTTTACTGATATGTTAGCCAAAAAGGATCCGGTGTCCTTTGACTCAATGTTCGCATCATAGAGTGCCAGGTCTTCCAATAATTTCCATCGGTGCATACCCAAAATTAAAGAAGCTAACTGAGCTGAACCTTTCCGACTCAATGCATCAGCTACAACATTCGCTTTACCTGGATGGTATTGTATGGAACAATCATAATCCTTGAGGAATTCCATCCATCTGCGCTGTCTCATGTTGAGCTCCTTCTGTGTGAATAGGTATCGGAGGCTCTTATGATCGGTGAAAATTTCAAATGTCTCACCATACAAGTAACGTCTCCAAATCTTCAGCGCAAAAATGACTGCTGCCAGTTCCAAGTCATGAGTCGGGTAATTTTTCTCGTGTTCTTTCAACTGTCTTGATCCGTAAGCTATCACCTTCTTGTGTTGATTGAGTACACAACCAAGGCCATTGTATGACGCGTCGCTGTACACGGCGTATCCTCCACTGCCTGAAGGAATTGCTAACACTGGAGCCGAAGTGAGTCTCGTTTTGAGTTCTTGAAAACTCTTCTCGCATGCCTCACTCCACTCGAACCTTGAATCTTTTCGTGTCAGCTTTGTGAGAGGTCCCGATATCTTTGAAAACCCCTCAACGAAACGTCGATAATAGCCTGCTAAGCCCAGAAAACTTCGAACATCGGTCACTGTCTTTGGCTGCTCCCATTTAACTACTGCTTCTATCTTTGCTGGATCTACAGTGACACCATGCTTTGAGACAACGTGTCCCAAAAAGCTAACTTCTTCCAACCAAAATTCACACTTGCTGAGTTTGGCGTACAATTGGTGTTCACGAAGGCGTCAGAGAGCAATCCTCAAATGTTCTTCGTGTTCCGTCTTGGATTTGGAGTATATTAGTATATCATCAACAAACACTACGACGCAGGAGTCCAAGTGTGGTTTAAACACTCGGTTCATCAGATCCATAAACGACGCCGGAGCATTCGTTAATCCAAACGGCATCACAAGGAATTCATAGTATCCATACCGTGTCCGGAAAGCTGTCTTCTGAATGTCCTCTGCTTTGACTCGCAACTGATGATACCCAGATCTCAGGTCGATCTTAGAAAAATACCTTGCTCCTTGCAGTTGGTCGAATAGATCGTCAATTCTAGGCAAAGGGTAGCGGTTCTTCACCGTGAGTTTGTTCAATTGTCGATAGTCAATGCATAGCCGCATTGACCCATCCTTCTTCTTGACAAACAAGACCAGTGCTCCCCATGGAGACACGCTCAGTCTAACAAACCCCTTATCCATAAGTTCTTGTAGTTGTTCTTTCAACTCCTTTAACTCAGCGGGAGCCATTCTATAAGGTTCTTTTGAAATAGGCTCCGTTCCTGGTGCTAAGTCAATGGCGAATTCTACTTCTCTTTCTGGAGGTAATCCAGGCAATTCCTCTGGAAACACGTCAGCGAAGTCTCGCACAACTGCTATCTCAGAAATGACATTCTTTTCTTCCTTGTCCTCCTTTAAGAAAGCTAAGTATCCACTGCAACCCTTTCTGATCATTTTCTCGGCCCTTACTGCTGAGATCAGTGGCACAGATGACGACCTCACTCCTTGAAACCGAAATGATCTTCTTGTGTTGGGTCTGAAAATAACTACCTTGTTCTTGCAATCGACGGTAATAATGTCAGCCAACCAGTCCATGCCAAGGATCACATCAAACCCTTGCATGTCTAACAGTATCAACTTTGCTTCTAGTTCATGCACCTCTAAGTCTCGAACTGCTACAATGATAGATTTGCAAGCTAACTCCGTGTCTACTAACTCTCCAGTCGGAATAGACACAGATAGGACGAAATCCAACGTCTCTGGAACAATCTTCATCTTCTTAGCGAAACGTGGAGTGACGAATGAGTGGGTAGACCCGGGGTCTATCAACACTCGAGCGTCATATCCACCGAAGCATCCTTTTTCATATATATTTAGAGTACCTATAGTATACATACATACATACAATAATTTACACATCAATTTACACTCTTAATTCACATACAGCTTTTTGTATTGAGAAAAGAATCCATATAATTTCTAATGCATGCTCCTTCTCTATCTAAGATTTTAACGAAATGGAAATTTTCTTTAAAAAAAAATAAAAATCTCACCTTGGATGACGTCATGCACGTTCCCTGCTTCCTGAGCAGTGACTGCATAGGCTCTCCCCTGGACGATTGGTTTCCTTGCTTGAATTGGTCGTGGTGCTGCAACTGAAACCGTCTTTCTCTTATCCGTCTCGGGGCAATCCTTGATTAAGTGGCCCACCTTGCCACATCGGAAACAACCCCTAGTTCCCAATCTACAGTCCACTGTTCTATGAGGCTTGCCACACTTTGCGCAAGTCTCCCGAGGTGCGGAAGAAACAGTACGAGAATCCTGTGTGATAGTGGCGCCAGTAGACATGGCAGGGCTCTCATAGCGTAAAGGTCTCCCCGACGCAAGTAATGGAAACCTCTGTTGGTGTTGTTGTTGCGCCGGTCTTCCGAAACCCCCTTGGAACTGTGGTCTCTGATTTTGGGCTACGAACCTCGGCTTTTTGTTCACCGGTTCGTAGTGCCCCGATTTTCCTTGTTCATTTCCTCCTCTCTGTTGCTCTCTCTGTCTATATCTATTTGTATTTTCCTCTTCGACCACTAGTGCTTTACTCATGACCTCTTCATAGGTCCTTAGCTGAAATGGAGCTACGCCTCCCCTAACTTCAGGCTTCAAACCTTGCTGAAACCTCTTGGACTTCATCACTTCAGTAGCGACGTAATCTGGAGCAAAACGGGCAAGTCGTAGAAACTCTACCCCGTATTCTCTCACTGTCATTCTCCCTTGCACCAATTGTAAAAATTGTATCTCTAATTGATTCCTCACCACTTCTGGAAAATATTGTTTGTTGAACTCCTCAACAAACTCCTCCCAAGTCCAAGGCAACTCTGAGGTCTCCTGAGCCCGAGTCCGTATCACGGACTTCCACCAAGGCCCAGCCTCCCCATCCAACATGTAAGCTGCCCATCTTACACTCTCATCTTCCGTGCAAGTTAGCACGCTAAAGACTTTCTCCATCTCCATCAACTTCTCAGGCCATGGTGTCTGCACGCCGGAAAATGAAGGAGGTCTCATCCTCCTAAACTCGTAAAGATGAGGGCACATGCAACGCAGTCCTGCTGGTGTGGTGTAGGTGGTTTGTTCTCTTCGACGCATGAGCCGCAAAGGATGCGGCTTGTTGTGCCATAAGCGCCATAGTCTCCATAGTGTGCATCATCCTTTGTCGCTCTTCTCTGTCCTCTTGTCTTTCTCTCAATCTTTCTTGTTCTCTTAGATCTTGATCTTGCTGATCTCGATCTTCTTCATCCCGTTGTCTACTACTACTGCCCCCTGGGGCCTCAGTACCTCCTAAAGGCACTCTATTTGTAGGAGAGATGTAATCATCTCCACTACGTAGACTCCTCTGCTGGCCTCCCCTTGGTCGGCCACTTCCTCTAGATGACATTTGCGGCTGCATTTGAAACTAAAGTTTCGTTAGCAGAAGCCCCTATGTTCTGACGAAAGAACCCTTGTCAGAATTGCCAAAAGGAAATAGCTTTGATACCAACTGTGACAGCCCGGATTTCGGCACCCCGAAACCCGTGCCATCAGCACGATCATCTTGACCGTGCCCCTTAGCTAAGCACGGAACACTGGTATATCAAGCATTGCAATAAAATAATAAACGAAATTGTGGAATTTGAATCTATATTAATTAACTCTCCAAAAGACAGTTCTACCCTCATGCCTCTACATGAATGGAGAACCGATCCGAACCATCGATGATAGCAATCATCACGGATGGTTCGCCCCAAAAGAATAATCCCATCTATATAAATATACATGGTTTAAACAGAATCAAGGCTTGACATACCAAGCCGTACAAAAACTCTCTCCAAAATCCCTCAAAGTGGCACAACGGAGTCCTCTAGAAGAAGTCCTCTGGAGGTGGCTCCAACTCTTCACCGCAAAGGTCCCACTCAGGGATTAGCGTCTCCTAAAGCCTCAAATGCTAGTAGTGGACTCGCGACGATAGTCTATAGGGTGAGCATCCTAGCTCAATAGGGAACAAACACGGTTGAACATATAAATTATAACTCACATATATTCCATGATATGCCATGCATGAAGTATCTATGCGTTGTTAATGAAAGCAGTTAAAAAGCATTTCGTTTCTCGTTGATTACTTATATTTTCATTTACTCATGAATGATGTTTGAAAAGGCCTAAAGCAAAACTTAAACTTTCAACTTAAGTAATCCCCGAGCAATATAGCATCGAGCGATGAGATACCCATCATCGTCATCTATATAGACAGCTTTAAGTATTCTGGAATACCAATAGTACCCAAGCCCCTTTCCCCTGAGGATTGGTGGCGGGGTTTCACTTGTCTCAATCAACACCCCTGGGGTGTGCTTACTATGTACGGATAAGCCTCCGTGGCCCTACGGTTTCAACAGATCGGTCCACGGATATCTGCCGTGTCGGGCGTGGATATCCCGCCACGCGTGGGGTACCTATCAAACCTCAAATAACAAACATATCGGTGCCTTACATATAGTTATTCACCGTGTAAATGTGCTATCTTATATCAGTTAGGCCCTATCAAACATGATTCAATCCTTGGATACATCCCTGGGATGTATCCATTTACTTGCATCACACCTGATGCTCTTATCTCTTTACTTCTTCATCCCCTGGGGATGGCTCATTATGATTACTCTTATGGATGTCACATACACACACTTTTCACAAATTCTTAAGAAATAAATATTTGAATTGAATTCTATATCACTACATACATGCTCTTGTAAAATAAAGTACATGTTCAAGGTGTTCCCTACCTCAAGTCTTCATTTGATCAATGCATCAAGGTCCCACGTGGCTCCTTGTGCACTAGTCCACACGTACCACCTATGGTACCACATAACAGGTGAAACACATCACAAGGGATGCAATAAAGAAGGTCTAAGACCCTCCAAGAATCTTAAAGTCAAACTCAAAAGTCAACATAACTTATCTCAGTCGATTAATCGAATTCCAAAATCGATTAATAGAACCTGATTCGATTAATCGATTTCCAAAATCGATTAATCGAAGGTCAATATCGATTAATCGAAGCAATTTTGATTAATCGAAATTCTCCTTTTCGCAAAGTCGATCTCTAGTTCGAACAGTCGAGTTTTCATTCGATTAATCGAATCCGATTTCGATTAATCGAAATTCTTCTTTTCGCAAAGTCGACCCTCAGTTCGAACAGTCGAGTTTTCATTCGATTAATCGAATCTAATTTCGATTAATCAAAATTCTTCTTTTCGCAAAGTCGACCCTCGGTTGAATAAATGAGTTTCACAAAGTTGATTAATCGATCCCAAATCGATTAATCGAAAACTAAAATCGATTAATCGAAATCCCATTTCGATTAGTCGATTTTTCCTCAAGTCATTTCCTGCAACCCCTAGGGTCCACTGGAGGTTCTCAGTCGATTAATCGATCCCCAAATCGATTAATCGAAATCCAAAGTCGATTAATCGAAATCAAATTCGATTAATCGAAATCGGTCTCGACCTTTCAACTTCACGCCAATTTCGATTAATCGAAACCCAATTTCGATTAATCGAAATTGTCAGATTCAGCCCCTTTCGAGCTGTTCTTCCCAATCTTCTTCCATACTTTTTCCTCTATTTTTCTAAGCCATTATCCTATGATTTAACCCACATTCAATCACAACTTAACCCCTATAATCTATGCATTTTATTTACAAAAATTTTACCTTGAATAGATCTCAAGTTGATTTCAATCAAATAGTTGGAAGGCTAGGGTTTCCAGCTTTGGCTCTAACAGATCCAAATCGCGTTGAATCCGGCTTTTATCTCTTGAATCCCCCCTCCAATTAGTTGCAATAACTCCTCTCTTACTTTTTTCTCTCTCTCTCTTCTTTACTCTCCTTCAACAACCAAAATACACCTCTAGGGTTATTAAACCCTTTTATCCCTTTTCTCACTTGTGTGTTGAGCACATATCCCGCGGTAGGTATATGCGACTTCTCATTTACATCACACACCACATAATCACTCAAACTATCACATCTCGTCCGTTCATCACATTTTATGCTAACTCTTGATCTCCTGATTGGTCAAACTTGTGACCAATCGGGCACGGATCCCGAGGTCATAGTTTAGTGTGATTTTTTCGGGCTATTACAGATATACACAAGAAGTTACATTAAAGTGTATATTTTCTGGTATTACTAAAACCACAATGAGCTCTCAAATTTATTAATGATATTAGTGTCTTGACCATGAAACTATCATAATAAGATTTGAAGAAATGATACATTATTGGCATTCATGATCCGACATCAAGATTGTTATTGAACTTGGGAGAATGTGTGTTACATCGAAATCTTGAAAGTCAATATTTTTACAAAACTTTAAAGGATGACCATCCGTTTTAGACTAAGTCAATCATGACGTTTTTCATTGTTTTTCTTTTCTTTTATAAAAAAAATATATATATTATTATTAAAGTTATTATGTGGTTCAAGTGGGAGATTGTTGGGTATTTGTGACCCACACAATAACATTACCCTTTTCCTATTTTAATTAAAACATGCTTGACTAAAATACTTTGAGATTTCCTTGTTACGTGATTCCACTCCACGCAACTTAAGGAGTTGGTTTCAACTTTATTAGTTTGTGGTAAGCTAATCCCTATCTTCTAGCGATTCACCTCTCCCTTGAATCCTTGATTGGTTAGGATTCAAGGGCATGTTATAAAAGAGGGCACCGTTCCCTCTTCATCTTTACTCAATAAAATCACGCCCATCATATAGAGGGAGATAGAAGCGAGGTAGTATTGTCCTCAAGTTCTGGGGAGTGGCATATCAGAATCATCTATTGCGGATCATTCTCTCCAGCGGCAAGGTGTGTTCTACCATTGCATCATATTATTTTGATTGAAATAAATTGCCTAATATATATTTGATCTAACAAAACATGGGGTTGGATATTATAAGATTGAACCTATTTTAAGATAATTTGAACTAAAATATGATATTTGAATGTGTGTTATGTTTTGTAAAATATAGGTACAGATTAATGTAATTTTTGCTCCACACTTAGAGCTCTTTTTGTTATCATAAGTTACATAAAGAATAACATTCTTGGGTGTTAGGAATATAGGTAGATTCATTATAAAAATGATTCGATTTGAATGTGAAGCTTGCTTCACTTCTAAGGGATGCATGTTTCTCTAAAATGAGGTATGTTTGAAATTGAGTGGAGTAGACACTTTATCTATATACTAAAAGAAGGGAAAATTAGAAAAACTACCTTACTTTTCAAACGTTTTAGTCTTTTATATCAAAACCCAACTTTTTAGCTAAAATGGTTTTTACGCTTGTTTGAAGTTTAGAGATCAGTGAGATCTCAAATACTCAACATGTGTGGGTTTGAGTGGATTTGTGAGTTTAAAAATTTGCCCTTCTAGTTGTCTTCGCCACTCAAATCACTCAAAACCCCTTTTCATACCCTACTCAAGACCCTGGAACAGATGAAATTGGCTTCTCATTCTTACTAAGAATCAATGTTTTTCCTTTTTTTTTATTACTAATCAAGATCATATTTTGTTTTTCTAAAGTGCCCCACGGAACTAAGCCCACCACCTCTCTTCCTCCTCTCATCTCATTTTACAAGTCCCGCATACGCCCCCTCCTTGACGCCAGTGATATCTTACGAAACCTCAAAGTGACGAGCGAAGACATTAAGCTTCCCACCATCGTCGTCGTCGGTGATCAATCCAGCGGTAAATCGAGCATCCTCGAATCACTCGCAAGCATCAGCCTCCCTTGCGGCTAAGGAATTTGCACTCGGGTACCTCTTATAATGCGCTTACAAAATCACCAAACCCCTGATCCAATACTCCACTTGGAGCACCAAGGCAAAACAATTCCCACTTCAGAAAGCCCATATCACTAATGTCATTAGTTTCGCCACTGAAGAGATCGCTGGCACCAGAAAGGGCATCTTTGATGCTGCACTCACTGTTGTTGTGAAGAAGGGTGTGCCGGATCTCACCATGGTCAAAGGGCAAAAGAGTATGACACAGGGTTTTGAGTGGAGAAGACAATCAAAAGGGCAAATTTGTAAACACATAAATCCACTCAAACCCACACCTGTTGAGTATTTGAGATCTCACGGATCTCTGAACTTCAAAAAAATGTGAAAATCTTTTTAGCTAAAAAGTTTAGTTTTGATATAATAAGCTAAAACGTTTGGAAAGTAAAGTTATTTTTCTAAAATGCCCTAATAAGAATATGAGTTAATTCTTAAAGTAAAAACTTTTTAAACTATAAGACTATTGAAGAAAAATTTCCATAACACTCTACAATTTTATAATTAAACAAACAACATGATCAAATTTGGGATTGATGCTTTAGTCTGGCTATGGCACCAACAAATTATAATTTAAATTGAACACATTATAAGTGAACTACTTATCTTAATTGGCTTCATGATTTTCGCAAGTAATCTGACCTATTTGTAGATAAAATTTCAAGTTTTTCATGAAATGTAATATGAAAATTATTCTAAGTGAATTAAAGGTTATATGTGATTGGATGCTATTTACATTTTTCTTTGTTCGGTTAGCAATGCAAATTTATTCACTTGTTGATGCTATATCTGAATCAAAAGCATATTTTAATACTAATTTTATAGGCCATTAGCAAAGTACATGGTATGTCTTCCCGTGCCATTATAGTGTTCATTGTCTGTAATAATTTCATAATGTTACTTGAGATTGTTTAAACATGTCTTTGAAGGCAGAAATAGATCCTGGATTAAGACGCCACAAATACAAAAAATAGAGAGAAGAGAAAGGCCAATGAAAACTTCAAGGAAAACAATAAGAAGGGCAATGAGAGATTGTTACGTTACGGAGAACTCATTGTTAAACATAAACAAGTGGAGAAATATGACTTCCAAAGTTAGCCTCAAATATATGAAATAAGGCCATGATGATGATGATTGAAAGACATCACAATCCATTGTATCCAAATACTTTAAAATTGGTAAAACCCATCAGGAGATCATAGTGACAAATTTCGTTTTCAGTAATTTTTCGGTGGGGGGTCCTTTCGGTACATTTCGGATTAATTTCGATACCTTTCGAAAAAAATTAGGGAAAGTTTTGGGGATTAAAAATATATAAAATACATATTTAATATTTTTTTTAAAATTACTACAATATATACTAAATTAATTTCTAACATATTATTTTTTGGAAAAAATTAAACATAAAAAAAAAATACTAAAATTTCGTCAAAAAATACTGAAATTACCGAAATTACCGAAAAATACTGAAAATTTTCCGAAATTTTCATTTGACCCTCTTTTCGGCGAATTTCAGTGAAATTTGTCACTATGCTGGAGATGCATGTGAACAATAAAAGCTCAAACTTTTACGATGATCTACCAAAAACAAAAAGAAATAATTAGAAAAAAATCACCACGATGCTCAAAGTGTTAGTATCAGGCATCCAACTTGTCCACCAAAGATGGTGCATAGGTTACTTTCATGTACAGAATTCATCATATATAAATATATAGACATTGTATTTAAAAGTATATTTTTGGTAGATTTCCATGCTCATAAATATCCATTATCTGTGCACAGGTCAGAGCCTATTCCAAATCATGTTAGAAGAGTTGGTGTTAAGTACTCAGTTTGTGCACTAAGGATGATGCATAGGTTGAACCTCCTCGATCTGTCCAATTGGTCAAAAGTGGAGATAGACACAAATGGTCAAAAGTGTATTTTTGACATTCAATTGATTGAGCTTGTATAGATCGACTGACCGACTATCATGTTGGTGACGACTGACGAGTCCTCAATTTTGTACATGTGGTTCATGAGCAAGCTATCAAAAATCGGCTGATACCGATACATATTAGCGACACATATCGGTTTTCAGCCAAATAGATACGTATCGGTATCTCGTATCGGATATTGTTTCGGGTATCAGCCTATACGTCTCGGCTTCGACCAAGAGTTTGTAGGTTTTTTTTTTTTTAAATAGGCGGATACTTATTGATATCGGCTGAGTAGTATCGGTCCTCCCAGGACCCATACCCTATACCGATATCGCTTTTGATACCTTGTTCATGAGACTATTATATATATTAGATTTATTCTCCAATTACATTGAAAAACCATTTGCTCCAAATGAAGTATATAAGTGCTGAAACAATGAATGGTATTCTCTTGTTTGCAACTTTGCATGGTAAAAATGTTTTTTGTTTTGTTGTTATGCAATCTTAGGGTTGAGCATGAATTATATGAACTAGAAATGGTGCCATGAATGCAAAATCAATCACCCGATCACCAACCTTGGTGACTGGATCTTTCCCTCTACATTAACTTTGGCTAATCAGTGCTAAAAGCGAGTTGGGGGGCATTCTTCTTCAGACCAAGTGGCCTTGTTTGCAAACGCTTTTGTGAAAAAACTTGTGGGGCCATGCGGCATCTCAAATAGAGAGAAATGAAAAGGATTAGAAGCAATAAGTATGTGCATTACCCAAATGTTGAGGGGATCAATGGGCTGGGTTGGGTTCGGACTGGGCCTTAATGGATCCATACATAGCCCAATTACTAATCAAATCGGGCTAGGCCATTTCTGAATTGGGCTTACCCTATTTTAGGCAATACTCGGCTCATGTCGGATTGGGTCAGGCTGCAAACTATCCATTAATTTCTATATAAAATTACTCATTTCATAGAGCTAGGCCAAGTTCTGGCTGGGCTTAAACATGCTGATTTTTAATGAAGCTTTTGGAAGTAGCTCAGACTTTGCCTACTAATCGGGTCAGGACTGTTATATATATTAGAATAATAATATATATATTTATGTTTTAAAATTAAGGTTAAATTATCATTAATAATTCAATGACAAACTTGTAAAATAATTCAATGGCATACTTGTAAATATTTACTCTCTAAAGTGTTTTTTCAAAAGTGTCTTTTCAAAATTTGGATTTATCTTTTTACCGTTTGTTGAAAAGAAACTAGCGTCTCTTCACGGTGAAAAGACACAGATCTTTTCAAAAGTGTTTTTTCAAAAAACAAATCTCTTCATGGTGAAAAACACAATCTTTCAAGATTATCTCTATTTATTATCTGAAAAAACACAAATCTTTTCACGGTGAAAAGACACAATCTTTCAAAATTACCTCTATAAATAGAGACCAGATCCAAGTTAAAAAACACAACAGAAATAAGATATATATTTTTTTCTCTCTTTCGTTCTTATCATTTGTGTATCAAAAAATATGTGTGATAGGTTCTTTTTCTAGAAAGTGCAAACTAGAAAAAAATATACGGTTCTTGGCAAGACTGGGCTCTGTTGTATCCTGAAGGCAGACTCGCTGGAAACTCTGTTGCATCTTCATTTTATCCAACAGAGTGAGGGTGTCTATTGTTTTTAAGACAGCGTAGTGAACTACGTGCCTCGGAGCCATTATCAATACCAAATTTTATCTAACAATTTAAAAACAATAGATCATTCTAATGGTTCAAAGTATAAAGTTCATGAATCAAGATCTCATCAAACTTGACCGATTTGACGGGTTAAATTTCAAAATATGGTAGCAAAAAGTGCAATTTATCTTGCGACAATTCAAAATTGTTTACGTCCTCACTACACCATGTCCACCAGTTTCTGTAGTGGGAACAACGGAAAGTACGACTAGTGAAGGATCGAATGCTCGACTCAAATGGCTAGAAGATGATCTAGATTGTCGGGACCACATCCTCAATGTATTAAGCGATAGGTTGTTCAATACTTTCTGTAAGTGCACTACCTCCAAAGATTTATGAAATTCTTTAGAAAAGAAGTACTTAACTGAAGATGCCGGAACAAAGGCCTTTTTAGTCTCTAAATATTTTGATTTCAAGCTTATTGAGGATTAACATATTTTGGAACAAGTTCAAGAATTACAGTTTATCGTCACTGAGATGGAAGAAGAGAACATGAAACTTCCTGAAAGTTTCCAAGTGGGTGTCATTCTTGCGAAACTTCCATTTAGTTTGAAAGATTATCGAAAATTTATGACCCATAATAAAGATCTTCATACTCTAGATGAGATTTTTAAGGGTCTTAAGATTAAATAATAGAAGAAAATTAGAGATAAGAATGTTATTGTTTCAGAGCCTCCGAGGGCTCGCTTTGTTGAATCGGTATCTGAAGAGAAGAAGAAAGATAACAGATTTTCTACTAAAAAGAAATTTTTTAAGAAGAATTTTCAGAAGAATGGTCAGTTAAAGATGAATGAAAAGAAAGGAGATTAGTATGTCTGTAGAAAAATGGGACACTTTGCAAGAGAGTGTAAATTTCGTAAAAAGTCGAAATCAGAATCTAACATGGTCGAAGATATAGTTGTTGCAGTGGTATCAAAAGTCAACATGGTTGAATCTAAAGGCCATTGGTGGGTCGACTCTGATGCTACTCGACATGTCTCTTTTGACAGGTCTGCCTTCAAAACTTACAAACCTCAAGGAGAAGGGCAACAACTATACATGGGAAATTCTTCTACCATTGAGATTGCTGGAATCGGAATAGTAGAGTTAAAATTATCTTCGGGAAAGACTCTCTTGTTGAAGGATATGCTCCATGCTCTACAGATTAGAAAAAATCTTATTTCTGCATGTCTCTTGGACAAGAATGGATTTAAATTAGTTCTTCATTCTGGGAAGATGATATTATCCAAGAATGATGTTTTCATTGGGAAGGGTTATATTGTAAACAATATGATCAAGTTGAATGTTATCAATGAAAATGGTTCTTCTGCTTATATTGTAGAGTCTTTTGATTTATGGCATGCTAGATTAGGAGATATTAATTCTCAAGCAATGAAAAATATGATGAATTTAGAATTAGTTCCTCAATTTTTAAATGCCAAAAATGAAAAATGTCAAATATGTGTGCAATCTAAAATAGTGAAAAAGTCACATAATAGTGTTGAAAGGAATACTACTATCTTAGAATTAATTCATTCTGATATTTGTGAATTAAATTGTGTGCTTACCAGAGGTGGTAAGAGATATTTTATAACATTTATTGATGATTATAGTAGATATTGTTATATATATTTACTTAGATATAAAGAAGAAGCTTTTGAATTATTTAAAACTTATAAAGCAGAAGTTGAATATCAATTAGAAAATAAAATTAAAATATTTAGAAGTGATAGAGGAGGAGAATATCTTTCTCATGAATTCGATAACTTTTGTGAATAATATGAGATTGTTTATAAAGTAACAGCCCCTAGGACACTACAACAAAACGGTGTAGCCGAACGTAAAAATAGAACTTTACTAGAGATGATTAACTCTAGATATTATATTCAAGCTTACCTATGAATTTATGGGGTAAAACTATTTATACTGCATGTCATATTTTAAATAGAATACCTTACTACAAGAAGAATATGACTCCGTATGAGTTATGGAAGAATAGAAAACCTAACTTAAAATATTTAAGAGTATGGGGTTGCCTAGCCTATGTTAGAAAATCAGATGACAAAATTAAAAAGTTAGGATATAAAACTTATAAGTGTTAGTTTATTGGATATGCTCACAATAGTAAAGCATATTGCTTCTTAAACATAGAAGACAATGTTATATTAGAGTCTATAGAAGCACATTTTTATAAAAGCTTACAACCTAAGGATAATGTTTTAGATTTTAGAAATTCTAACCAATTGAAAATAGAAGATGAAACTTATTTTGATCAAATCAAAGGAAAAAGACCAGTTGAAAATAATATAGAATAAAGACGCAGTAAAATAACTAGAAAAGATCCACATTATAATTTTGGATCAGATTTTTATACCTATGTTTTAGAAGCAGATCCTAAAACTTATAAGGAAGCTATAACATCTTTAGATAGTAAATTTTGGAAGGAGGCAATCGATGATGAAATAGAATCTATTAAAACTAATCATACATGGGAGTTAGTAAATTTGTCATCAGGTTCTAAGACTATAGAAAGTAAGTGGGTATTTAAGAAGAAACTTAAACCAGATGGAAGTTTAGATAAATTTAAAGCTAGATTAATAGCCAAAGGGTTTAGACAAAAGGAAGGAGTAGACTATTTTGATGTTTTTTCTCCTGTTACACGAATGACATCTATTAGACTACTAATAGCTTTAGCATCTATATATAATTTATATATACATCAAATAGATGTAAAAACCACCTTCTTAAATGGAGATTTAGAAGAAGGAATATATATGGATCAACATGAAGGATACATAGAACCAGGAAAAACACACATGGTATATAAACTAGTGAAATCACTATATGGTTTAAAACAAGCACCAAAACAATGGCATGACAAATTTGATAAGAAAATAAAAGATTTTAGCTTTAAATCAAATGAAACTGATAGGTGCATATATAGTAAATTTGTGCAAAATAGAGGAGTTATTATATCGTTATATGTAGACGATATGTTGATATTTGGTACACATCTTGATTTAATATTAGAAACTAAAAAATATTTAAAATCAAATTTTAATATGAAAGATATGGGAGAAGCGAATATTATTCTTGGAGTTAAAATAATAAGAGACGATAAATGTATCTTTTTATTTCAAGAACATTATGTCGAAGAAGTTTTAAGAAAATTTAATATGTTTGATTGTTCACCTTCTCCTACCCTAAGTGATCCAAATAAAAAATTAATAAGATATTCTGGTAGAGCAGAATCTCAATTAGAATATTTTAAAATTATTGGAAGTCTTATGTATTTAATGAAGTGTACTAGACCCGATATAGCATTTATAGTGAGGGTATTGAGTAGATTTACTAGCAACCCAGGGTTAGAACATTGGGAAGCTATTCGTCGAGTATTGAGATACTTAAAAGAAACTATGAATTATAGTTTAAAATATATTGGTAAACCTGAACTCTTAGAGGGATTTACTGATGCTACTTAGATTTTTGACTCTTCTGATTCAAAATCCACAAGCGGGTGGATTTTTACTTTGGCAGGAGGAGCAGTATCGTGGGGGTCCAGAAAACAAACATGCCTTTCTGACTCAAGTATGGAATCAGAATATATAGCACTGTCTGCGGGAGCAAAAGAGGCAGAGTGACTTCAAAGCTTTATAAGACAAATTCCTTTGATTCAACATACATATGCAATTAATATTTATTATGATAATAAAATTGTTTTACAAATTTCAGGTAATAAGAAATATAAAGGAAAATCAAGGCATATAGGCCTTTGATATAATATCATTCGAGAGATGTTGAGTGATGGGGTAATCGCGTTGAACTATATACTAACTTATGAGATGCTTGCGGATTCGCTTACAAAAGCACTACCCAGAGATACAGTATTGAAAACATCGAGGGAGATGAGCCTAAGACCGATATCTTTAAAGGCACAGTAGTTGAACTTCAACTTAGTAGAGTTGGAGATCCAAAATCTTAAGTTCAACGAGATAAAAAACTACTTCGTGATCTTTGAAAGTGCACAAAGGTATGTTACCTATTGGTCATCCCTATGATGCTAAATTTTGTGCACATATCTTGTAACGTGAGAGGGTGAGTTTAACTCTTAATGATTCTGTAGGCATTCATTTGCTGGGGTGAGAAAGTAGTTACAATAGCACCCATGATAGATTCACCTATATGAGTATGGAAGTGAAGCCGCTTCAACAGAGATTCGGTCCTCTCTCTGAGATACTCATGAAATCAGGATTTTAGCGCATGACTATAAAGCGTAGGCCTTATGCCACTAATGATTTAGGTCATAGTAAGTGTATATATAATTCCGGTTTGTTAGACAGGTTTTAAGTTTAAAGCTATAAACTACTTAAAGCCCTTACAAATTTTGAGTTGTATGTATTAGTCAAAGATTCAAACCGATCGGTATCTCTGATGATGTTTAGTATGATTGCTCTGATACACAATTATTTATTTATTTATTATTTTTAAACACGTGAAGGATTGCTATATATATTAGAATAATAATATATATTTTTATGTTTCAAAATTAAGGTTAAATTATCATTAATAATTCAATGACAAACTTATAAAATAATTCAATGACATACTCGTAAATATTTACTCTCTAAAGTGTTTTTTCAAAAGTGTCATTTCAAATTTTGGATTTATCTTTTTACCAAAAAGACATTGGCATCTCTTAGTGTTTTTTCATCGTAAATCTGAAAAGACAAATCTCTTCATGGTGAAAAACACAATCTTTCAAGATTATCTCTATTTATTATCTGAAAAGACAAATATTTTCACGGTGAAAAGACACAATCTTTGTGATAGGTTCTTTTTTTAGAAAATGCAATCTAGAAAAGAATATACGGTTCTTGACAAGACCGAGCTCTGTTGTATCCTGAAAGCAGATTCGCTGGGAACTCTATTACATCTTCGTTTTATCAAACGGAATGAGGGCGTCTATTGTCTTTAAGACAGCGTAGTGAACTACATACCTCGGAGCTATTATCAATACCAAATTTTATCTAACAAGGATGGACTACCCCATTTATGCATAGGGCCTATACACCTTACTCTATACCCATTGTTGGCAGGGCTTAACTGCTGAGACTCTTACAAATGTTGGCATTGTGAGATTGACTCGTGTGTGCTGTCCGTTCCACCGGAGTTGAGTAACTTATACCAATATGTGCAATTCTCGAGGTTGCTGGAGGGAGCCGGACTTCCAATAATAAAATAGCAATTGCCCGATTCGGCCCGACCTTGAGGTGAGCCTGACCGAACCCGATGGCGCACTGAAGTAGACTCTACATGACTTGACCTGAGCCGACTCTATAAAAAAACTCTTATTTTTTGTACATATTAAGTATCCCGTCAGGTCGACCCGGCCCAACATGGCTTCTTGGTTGACCTGACCCGACCCAATCTGAAGGTCGGGTAAGGTGTTTCCTGCCCGGCCCGCCCCAACAGGTCAAGTTTTTGTACTGGATTCGGAATAATTTTCGGTCGGGTCGAACCTTTGACAGCCGTCTAGACCAACTGAACATCCACATTTCAAACAGAAAGATCTCAGAAGAGAGAGAGAGAGAGAGAGAGAGAGAGAGAGAGAGATGCTTCAGTTCCCAGCTTTCATGCCACAGTTCCCTTCGTCTTCACTAATCCCTTCTTCAGCTTTGCTCCCATCCCAATGGCCTCTCTCCCACAGCGAAGAAATTCTCCTCGCCATGGAGGAATCGGATCTCGAAGACAAGGTACCCCCTTTCACTCTCAGTTATTTCATCCTTCTCTCATCAGATTCGATTTTATTCCTAGATACCTTTGTTAATCTAGGGTTTTTTATTGGTCTCATGTGTGCTCTGTTCAGTATACCAATAGAATATCTCTTGATCCCACCTGATATTTTACCATAATTTGAGGAATGCAGCTCATCAAAGTCATGGTGACCTTACACTTTTTTTTTTTTTCCGAATAGGGTATCGTTACTGTTGAAATAAATTGAAGCTATATAATAAATCTGAACGGTAGGAGATAGCTGTTACCTGTGAATCGTTGTGCAAAGAAGAATAACTGAGGAGACGAATCCGTGAGATGAGGCGTGAACTAGGTTGCTCCCTTTAAGACAATTCGCACCCCCACTATCGATCAATCCGACGTGCACAGGGATTCACGATGCGTCGCCCCCAGGATGCAACAGCTCACAGATAATGCGAACAAATCTGATCCTCGATCGCGCACTGGTAAGGATCGTACAGCACCCTGTTGCTTTGCCCAAAATAATTAAACAACAGAGGAGAAGAAGACTGTTTTTTCAGAGGAGCAAACTCTAGAGAAAAAAAATATGTTAGGATTTTTTTTTCTTTTGCGTGAAGGCATTTTAATAAGATAGGAGAACGGTAAAAATCGTGTGCACAATTTGTGCCCACAACGGAAATAAAATCCCTTGAAAATCGGATTTAAGTTAAATATCGGCTAAGAAAAAATTAAAGAAGAGATTGCAAGAAAGCTATGTTCAATCAATCTTACCATATGCGTTCAAGTGGGACCACCGGAGTGCCATGACCAAGGCAGAACATTGTCTAATTTCTGAAATTTCAACCTTGAGGACAAGGTTGATTTCAAGGAGGGTGGAATGATGCATTCCCTAAGTGCAATACACACAACTGTGGTGGGCATGATTTACATGGAATAATTCCCTACTTTAGTTATTTCCGTAGAGTACTAGATAAGATAGGGTAGTTTCAATTTTGAATTTGAATTTAAATTTCAGATGTTTAAATTTGAATTGTATGGAAAAGTTGTAAATATCTTCACATGTAATCAAATTATTAGGGAATGAAATATATGTCTAGAGTTTGATTCACTCCACAAATCCCAAGGGGGTCCACCACCCTCAAAGTGGGTTTTCCTATCTATGTCTTTCTTTTATTTATTTATTTTTCATAAAAATTCGTAGTTCGGTCAGGGATCGTATCACTAAATCCCTAATCCCTAAATTCCTCCCTCAATCCCTCTCTAAATCCCAAAATCCCCAAATCTCTAATCCCTAAATTCGTAAATCCCTAATCCCCAAACTTCTAATCCCAAATCGTAAATCCCTAACTTCCTAACCCCTGATCATGTTGTAGACTTGCAGGTCATCCCATATATTCATAGTCACCAAGTCGGGTTTTGGGAATCTACAAGAGGAAAATCCTGAAAAAATTTGGTGAAAAATCAAAATTTTCGGGACAAAGTTGGGAAAAAATTGAGAAGAGAAATAAAAAAAATTTTAAAGTGCGAAAAAAATATGGAACAACCCACAATTTGTTGAAGAATTTAATCATGGAACTAGCGACTTTCGAAAAATAAAGATTTTTTAAAAAAGTTGTGATTAAAACGTGATTTATTCGTTTGTATGAATAAATCGCATTCTATTCATGTTTCGCCCTCCTGTAGAAGAAATCCTGGGTCCGCCACTGCATGTGGCACTATTTTGTGCATTGTTTTGATACCATCCTAGGCTGTATCCAATCTATGTGATGGCTCCATAAATGGCTATCATGCTCAATGTTGTCAAATCATATAAGCCATGCTAAGCCATTTGACTACATTTCGCTTAAGCGAAATTGCTTAAGCTATGACTTAATGATTTTTTTATTTATTATATTTTTTTATAAATTAAAAAAAAAATTATATAATAAGAAGTATCTAAGTCTAACAAGTAACACTAACAAAAATCAATCAATGACAAAAAAGAGAAAAAATATACATTCTTATATATTTTTTTAAATGTCATACATACTAATAAGAGGAGATTGAGTCTAGAATGGAGATTAGAGAGGAAGAATGAGCCAAACTAGTTTTGTAAAGAGTATAGGACCCAACACATCCTTTTATAGAGTTAATGGGACCCCAAAAAAGAATTTTTTTTTTTTAACAAAGTGCTCCAATGGTCATATTTATGACCATTGGAGCATTATGCCATCGCATACTGAGTTTGCGATAGCATAAGGAATAAAACATGGCTTAAGCGAACGCATACATCAGTATGCAATCACTTAGTCTCCTGCATCTCATAAGCCAAGATGGCTTATGCGATTTGGCTGCTCTGGATTGCTTAAGCGATCGCTTATGACAACACGGATATTCATGCTTTTTCCAAATCTATACACTCTAATATCTTGCGCTGTTCTTATTTTTTTAACGGCTAACATTGAAGCTCATTGATCTGATGACTTGCATCATTTTATTGGCATGATTCTTTAATTGAGAAGTGTACTCTAATCGTGTAAGATCAAATCATATTTTAATGGTGTAAGATCATTTAAACACTATTTTTCATATCAAGCCGTATCGAACCGTCTCGCCGAGACGTGAGACGTCTCACGTATCAGTCCAATCCGATGCGTCTTGGATTTTCGAGATTTAAACTATGCCTTTGACTTCTTTAGGCCAAGCCACTTCCATGTTAATTCAAATTTCTATTGATCCACTTCTTTGGATCTTCTTAGTCACTGTGGTTATCATCTTTAATGAAAACAAAAAATAGAGGACCTTTTAAAAAACAAAGAATTAAAAAGTTCTAGAGTATTATACAAAAAAAATTACAAAAAAAGGATTGACACAGGTTTTCAGGTTTTCAAAAAAGGATTTGGTCCATGTGGAAGGAAAAGCTATACTTGAGATTATCAAAACACCCTTTTTTTCTCTCTCTCTCTCTCTCTCCCTCTCTTGTAGGCTTGTAGCTGGAGAGAGCTCCATTAATGGCTTCTCAATTCAAATCTTTAA
This sequence comes from Chloranthus sessilifolius, assembly GCA_021018995.1. Taxonomy (NCBI): domain Eukaryota; kingdom Viridiplantae; phylum Streptophyta; class Magnoliopsida; order Chloranthales; family Chloranthaceae; genus Chloranthus; species Chloranthus sessilifolius. The sequence goes on from CM037592.1 coordinate 122,546,290, forward strand.
TGTCAGAGGATAATGGCAGATTGCAAAGAGAGGAGATTGATCGTTAATGGAATTTCTCCCTTTGCTTGATTCAGGTCGTTAATGGAAGATCTCCCTCTGCTTGATTCAGGTCGTTAATGATAGATTGCGGAGAGAGATGACGCAGGACGGGAACCCTAAAATGCATGAATAATGATTTAATGGAGTTTGCCGAAATTAAATAAAATTAAATCAAGCTTAATCCAAAATTATCTCAATACCTTTGAGTTCTGAGAATTCTGATAGGCAGATCACGTGAGATCCGAATAGGGTCCAGTCCGATGCGCGAGTCCTGTTAGCTTTACGACAAGATCTAGGCCTAGAGATAGTACTCTAGCTTTTCCTGGCTTGGGCGTTCGTTGTTAATCCAATGTAGAGTGATTAGATCTCACTAGGGTTGTGAGATTTAGTAGATTCAAGGGTTCGAATGAAAACTGTGGTTTTGAATGAATTAGGGTTTTAGTATTGATGAACAAAAATAGATTAGGGTTAAAAAAAATAAAATAGAGATAGGCAAATAGAGAAATAATCAGAGATAAAGACGAAGATAAATATGTGAGAATCACTCCCTTGGCCTCACACCAAACCCATCACGGGGAAGAAGAAGAATTTCTCTCCATTCAAGCAAAAAGTCATTTAATATATTCAATAACTAAATAAAGTGTGTTTACAATCCTCTTTAAATAGGCAACCGCTAATTAACTATAATTAAAAGAGTCCTAAAATATTAAAAGACTAGAAAAGGAAAATTTTTGCAGAAAATAAGAATTTTCGTTGCTGGGCGGAGATCTCTACGGATGTCTGTCCTGGAGCTCACAGACGTCCGTCACCAGCATCACGGATGTCCGTGAGGGTCATGGATGTCCGTGAGGGTCACAGATGTCCGTGCTAAAAAAAAGTTGTATCCTTTAGTTCCGAACGCCCGTCCAAAACCTACGGACGTCCGTCGCCTGATGACGGTTTTTGCCTCCTTTTCTCCCTTGAAGCTGTAGTACTCGGGCTTCTTCTTCGTTTCTTTCGATGTTGGTAGAAGTGATGTGGTTCAAAACCGATATCCATGTATTCGTCGTCCCCGTCAATTTCCCCGGACCAAATAGGTTTCATCACCAATGAAGCACGTTCGTAGTAGCTATCGAGCAAGTCGTGGTCTAATCGGTGAACCTCATTCTCATGGATCCATGTGTTTTTAGATTCTGGTTTTCTGACCCATTTAACTAAGTATTTCTGAAATCCTCCATCGCGTGTGGATACGACATGATCATTTAATATTTCTTTAATCACATCTTGTCGCTTTTTGCTTGGAGAAGGGAGAGGCACCGGTTGTAAGGTTTGGGTGGGGTTGGGGCTATGAGAGAGCTGGAATGGATTTTCAGGAGGTGGGATTAAACGCAGGTACGAAACTAGGTCCTCCACATTGAATGCTGAACTAATCCTCGTACCTGGAGGAAGCTCTAGGACATATGCATTAGGACCACTTCTTGTCAAAACTCTAAAAGGGCCAACACCTCAGGGTTGGATCTTCTTTGCGAATCCCGATGGGAATCGTTCAGGCTTAATTCGGACCATCACTTGATCACCCACTTGATATTCCTTGAAACGCCTGTGAGTATCAGCAGATAATTTATATTGATTGTTGTTTAAATTAATCTTATGTTTAATTTCGACATGCAAGCTATGAATATGTTGTGCAAATGCATTAGTAGACTCAGATACTCTATGTGTTGCTGACATGGGGATCAAATCTAAATGTGTCCTAGGCTTATGACCATGTACAACAACCTCAAAGGGGCTCATGGCTATGGATCTATTGACAGAACTATTATAGGCAAACTCAGCTATGGACAAAATGGTATCCTAGGTCCTAACATGATCACCGATAAGACTATGAAGGAGGTTCCTTAAACTCCTATAGGTGCTCTTAGTTTGGCCATCTGTTTGAGGGTCATAGGTCAACGAGAATTGGAGCATTGTGCCCATCATGTGTCAAAGGGTATTCCAAAAATAGCCAGTGAACTTGAAGTCCCTATCAGATACAAAGGTTTTAGGCAATCCATGAAGATGTACGACCTAGTCGAAAAACTACTTAGCAAGTCGAAAAACTACTTAGCAATGTGGGAAGCGTCGGAGGTCTTAGAACAAGGTATGAAGTGGGCCATTTTGGAAAATCGGTCCACTACAACAAGAATGGAGTTGTGTTTCCTCGGAGTTTTGGAAAGTCCGAGCACGAAATCCATGGAGATGTCTTGCCACGGTGTGCGTGGCACTGGTAACGGGGTGTACAAGTTGGTATTTTGCTAACTCTGTTTAGACATTTGGCAAGTACGACAATGTTTGACCACGTTTTCATCCAAAGAAGCCTTTTCAAACTCTGAAGGACTCACTATATTAATGGATTTAGATGTTTCACCCTTCTTCTTGACTTTGTTGGTCAATGGCGCTTTGGGAGGCAAAGGGTGTAAGTATTTTTTTTGTCCTTATGCATGAATGTGCATCTGTTTGATCGACCAAAAAGGGTCACGTCCATGTCTTAGAGCCATGACCTACCCAAAATGATATGACCCACATCCATCGATACCACATCACACCATAAGATGTTCGAGTATGAACCTAATTGAATCGACACACGACACCTTTTCGACACGGGAATAGAAGAAGAGTCAACCCATGCAACTTTATAGGGTCTTGGTTGGGCTTCGAGTGTAAGCCCCAAGCGGCGTATGGTGTGAGTTGACACTACATTGGTGTAACTACCGATGTCCACAAAGACCTTACAACTCTTTTCGCCCAATCTGGCAAAGGTGTGGAAGATGTTCTCCCTTCGCCAGTCATCTTTCTCATCCCTTTGAGGTTGTGCAAGGGCACACCTCACAACTAAAGCACGACCACTATCATCACCCTCTTCATCGTTGGGTGTGACGTCTAGCTCAAACACTTCTTCAACCACTATCTCACCTTCATCCTCTCCCTCAATGAAGAGATTCCTATGGGGGTCTCTCGTAGGATATTGGGCGGCAAAGTGTCCCATGACACTTATAACATTTAACTTGAGAGTTACCCTTAGAGGATTCTCCGACTACACATTTTCCCTTTTCAAACCTCGTATTGGTAGGGACATGTTGTGTAGGTTTGGGAAGCGGGTTTCCAACATTAAATCGTCCCTCTCCGGAGCGATGACCAATGTGTTGTGGCTCGCTTTGCCTCAATACCGTTCAAGGTCTTGCACAATGGCGTAACATCTTTCAAGTGTTTCCACGGGGTGAGAAATCAACTATTTTTGCAATTCAAATCGCAACCTAGTGCAGAATCTAGAGAGTGATTTAAGGATTTTTCAATAACTTGGCCCTTATCATGAACTCTTTGAACTTGCCAATGTATTCGGTCACAGGCATAACCTTGACGTAAGTTTTGCCACTGGTCGAGGAGGCATTGGTGGTATGATAAAGGAACATACTTCTCAGTAAGTTTTTCCTTCATGTCGTCCTAACGGGTAATGGGAGGACAACATGCATTCGCCCTTATGCGCTTGACATTGATCCAGAAAAGTCGAGCTTGACCAATCAATTTCATATTAGTGAGCCTGACACAACGGTCGTCATTCATGTCATACCAATCAAAATGTTGGTCAATGTCGGAAAGCCAATCGAGGAAGACTGTAGGGTCTATTATTCCATTGAAGGTTGGAATGTCAACTCGGACATTCTTGAGGAGTTGCACTTCGGGGTCATAGTCATCTCTACGATGATCTTTACGGTTCCATTGCCGATCATCTTGGCCATCATTGCGTTCAAAGCGTGGACCTTCACGCTCTCGGCGCTGATCACCATGCTCATCAAACCCATCTAACTGGTTGATTCAATCACGCAACCTACCATTAGAAATCCCTAATGCTGTCTGGGTTTGCTCTACGGTATCCAATCGCTCTTTAATTGCACCAAATTCTTCTCGCATACCTCTGAGAGTATTGAGAATCTCACTTGAGTCCATGGTGATCACAGATGTCTATTAGGGTTCTAAATGGAATGCAGTATGGATTGACAAAATGAAATATGACAAGCAATTATGCCCTAACCTAGAAAACTAGGTCTTTAATACCAAAACTGACACTGGACAGGAACCCTAAAATGCATGAATAATGATTTAATGGAGTTTGTCGAAATTAAATAAAATTAAATCAAGCTTAATCGCAAAATTATCTCAATACCTTTGAGTTCTGAGAATTCTGATAGGCAGATCACGCGAGATCCGAATAGGGTCCAGTCCGATGTGTGAGTCCCGCTAGCTTTACGGCAAGATCCCGACCTAGAGATAGTACTCTGGCTTTTCTGGGCTTGGGCGTTCGTTGTTAATCCGATGTAGAGTGATTAGATCTCACTAGGGTTGTGGGATTCAGTAGATTCAAGGGTTCGGATGAAAACTAGGGTTTTGAATGAATTAGGGTTTCAGTATTGCTGAACAAAAATAGATTAGGGTTTAGAAATAAGAGCAGATAGAGAAATAATCAGAGATAAAGGCGAAGATAAATAGATGGGAATCACTCCCTTGGCCTCACACCAAACCCATCATGGAGAAGAAGAAGAATCTCTCTCCATTCAAGCAAAAAGTCATTCAATATATTTAAAAACTAAATAAAGTGTGTTTACAAGCCTCTTTAAATAGGCAACCACTAATTACCTGAAATTAAAAGAGACCTGAGATTAAAAGCTAAAAAAGTAAAATTTTCGCAGAAAATAAGAATTTCTGTCGCTGGGCGGAGATCTCCACGGACGTCCGTCCTGGAGCTCATGGACGTCCGTCACCAGCATCATGGACGTCCATGAGGGTCACAGATGTCTGTGCTCAAAAAATAATGGTATCCTTTATTTGCGGACATCCATCCAAAACCTACGGACGTCCGTCACTTGATGGCGGTTTTTATCTCATTTTCTCCCTTGAAATTGTAGTACTTGGTCTTCCTCTTCGTTTCTTTCGATGCCGGTAGAAGCGATGTAGTCCAAAACCGATGTCCACATATTCGGCGTCCCCGTCAGAGGATATCGATCGCTAATGGAAATTGAAGATTGTAGACGATCAATCTTGATCATTAATGACAGATTTCTTCACGTTAGTTTGGACAATGGATCGAAAGTTAATGGCGGTCAATCTACCATTAATCATTTGTGGTTTTTAGGCAATGTGAAGAGGGAAGTTATAAATCTTGATCGTTTGAAGAGAGAGGAGATTGCAGATCGGATCTTTCGTGCGAGCTGTTGGTGACGACCTCCATTAATGGTGAAGCCCAATCAAAAACTGAAGAGGAAGAAGAAAATTCAGAGACGACCCATTAATGATGATTAATGAAGCTGTTGGTAACGACCTCCATTAGTGGTGAAACCCATTCAGAAACCAAAGAGGAAGCAGAAGATTTAGAAACGACCCATCAATGGAGATCAATCTGCCATTAACGATCCCTGGTTTGTAGGTAATTTGAAGGGGTAAGCCAGAAATTTTGATCATTTGAAGAGAGAGGAGATTCCATATCTGATCTCCTGTGCAAGCTGTTGGTGATGACCTTATCCAAATGTCTATTACAGAGCAATAATATCACAAAAACAGTGGATTGATCCCTGAAATTTTTTCTTTGAGAGACGAAATGCTTTCAGATTTAGCAGTCACAAAACATAGATCGAAAAAACAGTAAAACGACACCACCGTGTAACTACCCGGAGGGTGCTACGTAACGAAAATGGAGTCGCCACCCAAAACGTACGGTGTCCCGGGAAACCAATATCGAATCAAATTTTTGACTCCGGTTACCAATCTACACCACACGTTCCGGATAAGTGCTCTGGTTATCGATTGGGAAGGCGTGAGGCATCCAACCGGCCCACTCTAAGGAGGGGTTTCTACAACGACCTAAAAGAAAAGAAAAATGGGGATTACGACCTAGCCTGAAGGCAATTTGATGATTTTGGAAACCCTTTTTGTTCTAAGCAAAAAGACTCCCTAGAATCTAGTGGATACTAGGGCAAATTTTTAGGCCGAATTTCCTCTTGCCCGAAGGCAATTGGACCCTATTTCGAAAGAGGAATCAGGTAGAATTTCTCTTGCCCGCAATTTAGCCCCTAATTCTACACAAAAATGGGCAGCACTTCCTTTTGCCCGAAGGCACAAAGACCCTATTCCAACACCCTGCGCTATTGAAAATTCGGCGGCGTAATGGCACGAGCCCTTGGGTAGAGGAAAAACGTAAAATAAAATGACATAAAATGAAACAATAGAGAGGGGAAGAAGGGAAGTGGAAACCCCCTCTAAGGGCCTTGATTCTTGCTTGAGGACTAGGATTGAGAGACTTAGATGAAGGGTTCTTAAGTTGGGGTAAATAGCATTCTTAAGTTTGGGAAGAGATGGGAGGAAGTCAAAGATTCAACGGCTTGAAGGGTGTATGGGTAATGACTTGTAGGAGGGAAATTGGGTATTGAAACTAAAGTGGAGGATAATGGGCGAAATAAGCAAGATTCGCAGCCTAGGGGGACCCACATCACATGGATAAAAATTTCTTAGTTGCACACGTGGTGTGCAACTAAAACGGTTTTTGTCCCCGGCGCAACTATTAGTTGCGTCAGTTTTAAACTTGGCTCAACTAATAGTTGCGCCAGAGAAAAAACTAGAAAAAAGGAATGCAGCCCACATGGGGCTTCACTCTCGCAGAGGTTCACTGGAGGTTTTTATCCCTGAGATCAAGGAATCAGTGGATCCCTGATCCCAAGGTGATGAGGTCAAAGTTTTAACAAATTGGGTGTCTACACACCGAAATCCACCGAACTCGCTCAAATCACAATGGATTGTCACCAAACTGGATTCAAAAGATTGCTATACTATAGCCATATCATTTCTATACCTTAAGGGAGATCAACTTGCTCAGGAGGCTCTAGATCTGAAGATCCGAGAAAAACTGTCAGAAAAAACTACAACCAAAGATGCCTTCAGAACAAAGGGTTAGTGTAACAACTCTGATTTTCGTAGGTTGACTATTTGACCTTTGAGAGTGTTTGACGCGGTCAAACTTAGGACCTTGATCCTAGAAGTCTTCCACGAGTCTTTAATGTGCCTTCAATGATCCATTTGTACATGCTTTTGAAGCCATTGACGCACCCATCAATGTTCTAATCGATTGCAAGGCTTGAATGAACTTTTGACGACTTCGATCTAAATTAACTACATTGACTGCTACAATACACTATGAATTGATTCATATCGTAACCCGGCCTGTGATAGGCTTAACGCGATCCTAATAACTAACTTGAAACCTTCATTGAGGATTATTAATATTTCAAGAGTAATGTTATTTAATCGAATTTTTTTATGACGTCATCAATTTTTACCATAGATACCAGACGTCGATTCAATTGTAGTACCCGTACTCAGAACCATAGTCTCGGATGTCTCATCTCAGTTTTTGATGAGCCGTATATACGTGTATGATATAAATTATTATAACTATTTTTTTAATCATAATTAATTGGTAAAAGTGTAGTAGCGGCCCATTGGCTAGTCACTAGGGAGTTGTGCGATGTTTTGGGTCAAAACTCAAAACTAAAAGGCCTTCCCCCCTCAAAAAAGAAGAAATTATTATTATTTTTATCTCCTCACTCATGCGTAAAGAAATAGATACATATAGACGTGGTTGTGTGTGCGAGTTTAACACACCAACCCAACCTTGTTCTTAAATTCCCATGGCATCTCATGCGATAATTATTGTGGGTTTAATAGGAAAGAAGAAAAAGAACGGCAATTGATAAGTAGGACCAACCTGGGACTCTTATATTGTATGTCCTCTCTCTCCCTTCTATATGAACTTTGAAATAGGAAGTAAAGTGCTACATGGACCTCCAACTATGTATTATATTTACATGCTTATTGTTGTGAGTGTCTTGTAACTTAAGCAAGCCCTCCCCCCCTATTTTCATTCTCTTTTCAAAACGGCGCATTGAGTAAGGTCCAAAGATCTTAAATTTAGGTGAGTAAGATAGGAAAGACTTACAAATGTCCATCTCAGACCTCCCATTTAAGCCATAAAATCTATCCTCCCATTTAAGCCATAAAATCTATCGAGTGCTTTCTCTTAGTGGTGACTCATGAAACCCTAAAGACCCAAGAATTCCTCTCTCTCTCTCTCTCTCTCTCTCTCTCTCTCTCTCTCGTGTTCCTTTAAAAGACAAGCACCCATGCGAATCCCGTCTCTCGCTGGATTTTAAGAACAAGAAGAATATTTTAAAGTAGCATCAGCCCAACTCTTCTACTTGGTCAGTGGTACAATGCCATAGGAAGCAAGCAGCCAGAATCTATGCGCCTACTACAAGGATAAGTGTGAGTGTGTCGATCTAATCATCAATTCATCATTATGAATGAGAAGAGGCGATCGACAGTTGAAAGTGCGCAAGCCCACTTCCATCCCTCAACCTTCATGCGACATTTGGACCCGAGGTAGGGGAAAATATTGTGCCCATCAGATTAGGTTTTTGTCATAAGAAAACATATATAGATGATTTATATCTCCAATTGTCATCTTCATCGATTCGGCGGCTCAATCCATCGATGCCAAACCGATCTGCGTAGTTTGCCCATCACTTGAGGGTTCTTTGCATTGAACCGGGTGGTGCTTTATCTTTATGCACCAGCCGTAGTTCATATCACACTGATGTTTTGTTGAAGGTGTTGGCTTCTTAGGACGATTATCAATTAAAGCCGTTAAAAATCCTTGTTTTACGTACTTTGTGTTTGTCTTCCTTATTCTGTTGATTTGGTGCAATGAAGAGTTGATGCTGTATTCGGTTTAATTGATTTGTTTTATCTTTCTGGGTTTTTTGTAGTGACAAAAGAGTATTACAACACTTCGATTTTGTCTTAAATTTTGCGTTGGCATGAACATACAAGTTTAGAAAACAAAATGAGATAATAAATTCAACTCCTTGATTATATGTTTTATTATTTGTTCTTTGATTAGTTTGGTTGATAATATAACAACTTATTTTACGTATAAATTTCCAATAGTGATAATAATCTCTCTCTATATATATATTTCCAATAATGATAATAATAACTATATATATATATATATATATGGACTTAAAACCCGATTAATATAGGAAATCAAGCGACCTTCATTTTAACTCAAAATGGGTTGAAAGCTCGTTTACTCATTTGAAATGGGCTCGATGCCTCGTTTACTCATTTGTCCGAGGCTCGTTTATTTATTAGAATGTAACATGATTTGGGCCTGAGGGCTCTTTGCTTTTATGCACAGACCCGAGACCCTTTTTAACCATATGAAGTGAGCCTATTGATGGGGATTTCAGATTCAAACAATCGCTAGTGACATTCCGAAGGAGGAAGAAGATAATCAGAGGCGAGGGAAAGAAAAACAACTCAAATTCGGAAGACTGAATATTGCTTAATTGATCGATCGACTTCCTGCTTTGATCGATCGAGGATGGACAGCTGAGGCTAAGTTATAAGCTTCAGTCGATCGATCGACCCCTACCTTCGATTGATCGATTTGGGTCAAGAGTTAATAACGTTTTCGAAGAGCCTCTGGACAAGTAAATATTTATATACTCGATGGATCGACCTAGGCCTCGATGGATTGAGCTATAGTGCGAATTTTGATGGAATTGTGTTTATTTTAGTCAAAATTTCTTTTTAGAGTTTTAGTAGTATTAGGAGTCTTCTAATTTCGTATTAGGGTTTTGGTTAGCCTATTTAAAGGCTTGTAAACACTTTTATTATTACTTTTTAGTTAATGAAAATTGCTTACACAAAATTGAGAGTTCTAAACTTTCGTGAGGGTGTGATTATCTCAAAACGGAGAGCGATTCTTCGATTCCCGCTTGCGGTTTGGTGCAAGGCCAACTCTTCTTTCATCTCTATCTTCTTTAGATTTACGATTTTCTTAAGTAGCGTAACCCTAATTATTTATTCATCTATTAAATCAAAGATCTAGCCTATTCATCTCATAAAAATCCAAAATCAACCTATTTGTTCATCATAAATTCATTATTAGTCTTTTATTGTTCGGTATCGAGAGAACCTGCTTGCGAGTTTGTTCGACACTCTAAAACTATCGGAGATCTAGCCGTTCATTAAAACCCTAGTCTTCTAGATCCGCGGTAGAGAATGTACACAAAAGTAGCGCTATTTTGGACCGGAATTTAATCATCTAATTGAATTTATTGAACATTTCATTGATAATCGTGTGGAGAAATTGTTATTTTAAATTGTTTGAATTAATTTTAATTTTAATCTTAGCCCTAGCATTGCATTTAGTAAGTTCTCGCATCAAATTGATATCAGAGACAAGTTTAGTTTTATGGTTTCAGTGTTCATATAGGTTTTAGGGTTTATTTCTTTTATTATTTTGTTTACACCATTTTAGATTCATTATGTCAGATCTGTCTAGCTATTGTCTGGTTTTCGTCTAGCTTTTGTTTGAAATTTTTATGTAGCTTTTGTCTGAATTTTTTGTCTAGCTTTTGTCTAGCTTATATATATATTTTTTTGTTTAGCTTTCGTCTAGCCTTTGTCTAATTTTGTCTTGCACCTCCGTGGATCCCAACAAGATAGAAGCCTTACCTAGAGACCTTACGTCTAAGTTGACCTCGCGGATGGATGAACACCACAATTAGGTGCAATAATAGTTGCAAGATCTACAAATCAGGCATGAAGGTTTAGAAACCCGTGTGGAAGAAATCAATGAGCTCATCGCCGAAAACCCCAATAGAGTCCACACCCATGTACGTAGGAGGGAAGTTCCTCATCGTCGCGAAATCCACACCGATCAGGACGATAAAATCATAAAATCGGTAAAAATGGGCACTCCTACTTTTGATGGGAAAATACAACCTAAAGTCTTTCTCGAGTGGGTCACCTACATGGAAAGCTACTTCGAGTGGTATGCCATGTTCGAAGAGTGAAAGGTCCGCTTTGCAAAGGTCAAACTTACAGGCAAAGCTTGACTTTATTGGATGAGTCTAGAGTGCCAAAGACAGTCCAACGACCTTCCTCCCATTTCCACTTGGGAAGCAATGAAGGACTAGTTGAGTGATAAATATGTTCCTATACCCTACGAGGAACGCATTCTTGATCAGTGGCGTTCATTGTGTCAAGGAAATTCACCGGTCACTGAATACATCGATAAATTCAAAGAACTAAAGACCCAAGCTGATGTAACTGAACTGGAAAAGGTTACCCTATCCCGATTTCAAATGGGCCTTCACTCAGAACTGCAAAGGGAACTTATTCCATACCCTGTTGATAATCTAGACAAATGTTTCTCTAGAGTCAAAGAGTTAGAGCGATACCTCAAGACTAGTACTCCGTCTAGTTATAGGTTCAACTATAGGTCTAGCCTTCTATAATCAAAGAGGTCAAACCAATCATGAATGAGTTTGAGGATGTCTTTCCCGAAGACCTTCCAAATGAATTACCACCTCTACGGGACATCCAACACGCCATTGATTTTGGTCCCTGGAGCTATCTTATCCAACTTGCCCCACTATTGTATGAATCCATCCGAGCACTCGGAGTTAAAGATGCAAGTTGATGAGCTTCTCCAAAAGGGGTTTATAAAGGAAAGCTTGAGTCCATGTGCCGTGCCAGCGCTGCTCACACTCAAGAAAGCTGGAACTTGGAGGATGCGTGTGGATACCTGTGCGATTAACAAGATCACGGTCAAGTATCGACACCCGATTCCAAGATTGGACTATATGTTAGACATGATGGTAGGTGCCACAATTTTTTCGAAGATCGATGTGAAGAGTGGGTACCATCAAATCCGAGTTCGTCTCGGGAACGAATGGAAAACTGCCTTCAAAACCAAAGATGGTTTGTACAAATGGTTTGTCATGCCTTTTAGGCTTTCGAACGCCCCGAGTACTTTTATGTGTATCATGACGCAAGTGTTACGACCTTTCATCGGCAAGTTCCTTGTCGTTTATTTTGACGACATCCTCATCTACAACCACAAGGAACAACACTTGGACCATTTGAGGCAAGTTTGTGTGACTCTTCGCGGAGAGAAGTTGTATGTGAACCTGAAGAACTGCATGTTCATTGCGTTGTCTTCTTAGGGTTCGTTGTGACCTCTGATGGAACTCGAAAAGGTCAAAGTTATCGTTGAATGGCCCGAACCTCAGAACATTCACGAAGTCCATAGCTTCCATGGGTTAGCCACGTTTTACAGGCGGTTCATCTGTAACTTCAGTACGGTAACTTCCCCTATCACCGAATGCATCAGAGAGGGGGAGGAGTTTAAATGCACACCTGTTGCGGCTAAGGCTTTCAAAGAGATTAAGTCTCGAATGACAGAAGCTCCTATCATGCGCCTTCTTGACTTTTCTAAGGTCTTCGAAGTTGTGTGTGACGCGTCAGGCGTAGGTATCGGAGGAGTATTGAGCCAAAAGGGTCATCCGATAGCTTATTTCAGTGAAAAGCTAAACGAGGCCAGACAAAAGTACTCGACCTACGATAAATAATTCTACGCGGTAGTCCAATCCCTTAAATATTGAAAACACTATCTACTACAGCATGAATTCGTCTTATTCTCGGATAGCGAAGACTTGCGAATTTTAAGTTCCCAAAATAAGTTAAACCCGCGACATGCGAAATGGGTTAAACAACTTCAAGTGCTCACCTTTGTGCTGAAACATAAGGCTGGTGTGGAGAATCGAGCGGTTGACGCGCTTAGTCGTAGAGTGGCGACGTTGCACTCATTAAGCATTGAGGTAATCGGATTCGAACGCCTTGTGGAGGATTACCCCACATGTCCAGATTTTGGCGAAGAGTATGCCTCACTTGTGAGTGAACAACCTGTCAGAGGGAATAAATATACCCTATAGGAGGGATATTTGTTCTTGAAACACCGATTGTGTATTCCCCGCACTTCTTTGCGAGACTTTCTCGTTTGGGAATTTACGCGTCGGAGGGATTGCTGGCTATTTTGGTCGCAATAAAACTGTCGTATTGGTTGAAGACCGATTCTATTGGGCCCAATCTCACTCGAGATGTTGCCAAAATTATCAGCCAGTGTCATGTTTGTCAATTGGCAAAGCAAAAGAGGCAGAACACTGGATTGTATACACCTTTATCGGTGCCACATATCTCGTGGCAAGACCTATCAATAGACTTCGTATTAGGCCTCCCTAAAACCCTCCGAAAGCACGATTCGGTGTTTGTTGTTGTGGACCATTTTTCAAAGATGGCCCACTTCATTGCGTGTTCGAAGACCTCCGATGTAAGTCACATTGCTACCCTGTCCTTTAACGAGGTCGTTCGTCTACATGGTTCACCTAAGACGATAGTGTCTGACCGCGACGTTAAATTTGTCAGTTATTTTTGGAAGACATTGTGGCACAAATGGGGACCCGACTACAATTCTCATCTGCATATCATCCCCAAACTGGTGGGCAAACCGAGGTTGTCAATAGGAGTTTAGGAAATCTGTTAAGGTGTCTAGTGGGCGAGCACATTAGGAATTGAGATTTCGTCTTACCTGTTGCTGAGTTTGCATATAACAGTTCTGTTAATAGAACCACAGGCATGAGCCCATTCCAAATTGTGCATGGGTATAAACCTAGGACGCCATTGGATCTCATTCCAGTGTCCATTCATCAAAGGTCGTCAGAGTCTGCATCTACATTCGCACATCGCATTCATGAGTTGCATGCTGAGATTAAGAAAATAATTAATTTAAAGAATGAAAAATACAAGTTCTCTACAGATTCTCACAAACGGTTCAAACAATTTCAAGATGGTGATTTTGTGATGGTTCGGAATAGACTCGAGCAATTCCCGCAAGGAGTTACAAAAAAGTTACAAGCTCGTGGTGTCGGACCCTATCAAATCATGAAGCATGCCGGTTTTAATGCTTATGTTTTAGATCTTCCACCGGAATTAGGGATTAGCACGACTTTCAACGTGAAGGACCTTGTTCCATTCCATGACCCTTCAACCATCTCTACCAACCCCTTTGAACCTTCTACATCTAATTAACCAATTATTCCCCTACCCATACCGTTACCACCACCTACTCGGCAAACTCGTGAGATCATTGAAGATGTGTTGAAAGATCAGATTGTGTCCACCAATCACAGGGGATTATAAAAGTATTTGGTCAAGTGGAAGAATGTAACAACCCAAATTTTTTTGACTTTATTTAACGGTATTAGATGATGTACCACACAGTGCATAGTACTAACACTCCACACCGGAACCCACCCACCTTTAGAAATAGTCTAATTTTTTATATCAATATTACTCATTATGAAGTACTCGCTGATACGATTCCAATGATATATAATTTGTCGATTTTCGACAAGAATATAAAAAGTTATGCCCGTTTGAAGAGTGAAGCAGGTTAAAGGGCATAATTATAATTTCGGGAGAGAATCACCATTTGCTTTGGTGCTTACACAAAGCGCTGGAACAAAACCTCTTCTCAAGCTATTCAAGTCATGTATGAATTCTACTTGCGTGGAAAAATTACTATTTTATTAAATCATATACGGAAAGTCTTAATTAGAGTTAACCTAAAAAGAGAACTAGAAATATATTTACTTCTTCTCTCAGTTGTCTCTCTCTATTCTCTCTTCTCTGCAAAAGCTCCGACAATCCCATCTTTCACAATTCCTCGTCGGATCTCCATCGATTTTTCGATCTTATAAGAGAATCTTCCACCATCAAAGTTCATCATCACCGCGACCGATCTATCGTAAGAAAGGAATTCTCGCGAAAAGACTCGGGCATATCGTCTCTCGAATTCGATCTCTATTAACCCAAATCATCGTAGGATTCGAATCACGCTTCAACAGGTGGGTGCCTCTAAATCCATCTTAAATTATTCAGTTATTTCTTAAAATGAAAACCCTAATTTTTTCCTAAATTTTGATAAATTTCGGGTCTTAAAAACATAAAAATTCGGCCCAAAATCGATAGGATCATTTTTTCCAAAATTTCGTGAAATTCGGCCAAACTCTTCAACATACACAACCTCGGTAGTTTAGCCATAACTTTTTACTCCGAACTCAGATTGATGTGATTCTTACGGCATTGGAAAGAAGACAACGAGATCTACAACTTTATCTGAAATAGCAATTTCACGAATTTAATATTTTAAGGTCAAAATTGAGTTGCAAATCGGGATATGTTTTAGATGATCCAAGGTGCACGGGTTTGACATTATTTTTTTTAAACTCTTGGGCTACCTTATGCTTAACTTATTTCCTGACTTATAAATCGCTAAAATTACATAAAATATATTAAATAGCTTGCATCGAATAACAATCTATAAGTTTAATGGGTCAAATATTAACGTTTTTCAATACTTACTATTCTATTACCTCTTTTAAGCCTCATACAATCCTTGAATGGACACATGTGTTCCTTTAGAATTTTAAAATATGTCGGATCGCTATACCAGTCAATCACCAAATTTCATGGATACAATTAACCCTAATGAAGTATATTTTCAACTCTATTGCAAAATAAATGTAGTTAAATATTTCTTAATTTCTGTTTTACTTTAATATTTCGTGTGTTATGCTATTTATTTATTTTCTTTAAAAATATGAAATGCTTAAGGTTTATGTTATAATTCATTCTTATATATGTTCACTATTATCATATGACATTCATCATGTAGAAAATCACGGTAGGACATACGCATATAAGTTAAAAATAAGATATGACACATGATATAAGCCCTTGTCACGGTGGGGTTTCTTTTACGGTCACGTGGAACTTGAAATGTAGGCATCCATGTACGGATGCAACCCCTCTATGGTAGTATGGGATACCACACGAAGTACATCCAGGTTACTACTGAACCCGTCCCTTGGAAAACGTGGTTTAGTGAAGCCTATCGCACCGTGGCCCATTCTAATTAAGTTTTAAGAAAAAATGAGAAAAGAATATGTTAAGACACATGTATGTTAAGAAAGTGGGGACTTAAGCCCACGCAAATATGAAATTGGGGCGGAGACCTAAGCTCAGAACCGAATAATATTATGATATGTTAAGATACACTGTGAAGGCCAGCTAAATATAAATTAAGTTTCTACACGTGCCATATCTTACGAGCTACCGTAAGGGCCTAACGTCTGCAGCCAAAACGGGTCTTAAGGACATTATAGCCTTGTCTCGAACTAAGGGGACATCGTGGTTACTATGCCGGTAACCTCATCTGGCTGGATGGTGGTTTATGTTATGATATCGAGGTTTGGTGGTTATCTACACGTGAACCTCGCGTGATAGGCTCGAGCAGTGATCTCGGCACAGATCGTTTAAATAAGATAAGATGCGAAGTATGTTGCGTAGGCGTATGGAGTAATTAATAAGACTTACGATATGTCACGTATGCTAAGTTGATGAGACAAATAGGAAAAGAGATAAGAAAATTAGAAGCATCATGTACCCTTCATGTTATAATATGCTTTCAGTTGGATTATGATATGTTATGAGTTATGGATAATTTAGTCATTTCATTTAAATGCTAACTTTAGTTTCAAAATACACAGCAACTCAAGCGATTGCACACACGATCACCTGGGTAAGTTATGGTGGATCGATTGTGCAACCCACTGAGTTTACGCGACTGAGTAAACTCACCCCTCTCAAAATCTAACAGTTTCAGGTGAAGATTCTGCTTATCCCGTCCTTGATGATGCGGAAGCTGTTGATCCGGAGACGGCTCATATAAACGAGGATGTCGGCTACCACCTTGATGAGAATGTAGACCCGACAAATTTTTATCAGCATTGAGAACCCTTTTAATCTAGTTTTTCCTTTAATTCTTGAGGGACATATTTTAGCCTTGATACATTTTTGTGAGTTTACGTTTGGGATTATTTTACCCTACGTGAAACTGGTTTGATTTTTTTATCCTAGATGCATAATTAGGATTAAGTACTTTATTATTATTGTCTACGTTTTCCGTTATTAATTTATAAGTCATTTATCGTTTAATGCTATCTTAAATGCCTCAATCCATATGCTAAGTCAATTTATAGATTATGTGTATGTTCGCTTATCGCCTTAACCAGCGTGCGGTGTCAAAATACGGAATTCTAGGCCCTTGATATCGGGTAAGGATTCTGGGTCGTGACAAAGAATAAGGTCGATTCAGAGAATACTTGGATTACACAGGAAGAGTTTTAGCAGCTGGACCCAGATCTCTTGGACCTTTACCACACCCAACATTCTTCAGGGATGAATCCTTCTAACCCGGGGAGAGTTGATGGGAATATCAGATTCAAACAGCCGCCAGTGACGTTCTGAATTATGTTGCTCTTTTTATGCACCTGATTATTATTGTCAAGCTTAGTAAAAAAAATTGATCATAATTTTCAAGTATCATCAATCTTAATAACTGCTGTAAGTAATTGATATTTGAAGCGACTTGAAATTCCACTTGTATCCTTAAGGGAGATTTCAGGTCGTTATAGTTAGAGACCTCTGATGAACTTGCTCCAAGAGAGGAAAAGAAGTAGGAGGAAAGTCCAATTCAAACCCTAGTCTTCCCAAGTCGGATGAAGGTCAACAGTTTTGAACCCCATGACATCAGCATGTCGTTAGGGGTCAAAACTGTTGATGTGGCGGTCCTTAAAAGTTGACTCTGATACCAAGTAGAAGTCTAGGGTTGATGATAGGTGGTATAGGTTAGTGGTATTAGGGTTAGGAACGTGGTGTTAGGGTTTGATAGACGGTATTAGGTTAGGGTTAGAGAGAAAGACAGAGACAATATGTCTCTCTAGGATTTATATTATAGGGAAAAGATGACAAAGTACAAGTATACCCTCCAATACATAAGCCACACCACTACATTACTACAAACACACCCATACTACTAATCACATTTTACATACTCTTACAACTGCAAGTCTGCAACCCATCTAATTAATCATACCCCAAGTCGAGTTTGAAAGGCCAAACTCGTTTCCATCTTCTTAGGCTTAATGTTACTTTATTTGAGATTGAGCCCAAAAATTTTGGATACAATTGTTTGTCCAAGATCTTCTTCCCCGAAGACATAAACTTGATGACAAAGCTATTTGTTGTGTTTTTCTTGGGAACTTTACGTTATCTAAAGATGTCAGTGCTTTGATTCTAAGACCCAACGATTGTTTATTTCAATGGATGTGATCTTTTTTAAGGATGTTCCATATTTCTCTAATGCTTCTCATACGCAGCTAACTTGTTCATCCTCTACTCAAAAAGAACAATCTGTTGTTTATCCTCTTCCTCTGTCTTCTCCGCCTACATGTTTTCTCCCAATTCCTCCAACACCTACACATGGTCGTCTTCCTCTCAAGCACATCTATCAACGCCGAAGAAAGTGTTGGTATGTCCATAGAGTTATTATTAAGTTGGTATGTGAGTATAATATTGTAAATGAGTATATGCACTAATGAAAAACGGTATGAGGTTATTTTCCTCATAATCTTCATTTCCTCTATCTCTCTCTTCTCCCCTTTCTTCTTCTCTAACCTAAACCCTAATACTAATTACTCCTAAAATTTTAAGTTTGCGTCTTAGCAAAATCTTGTGCTGATATCATCTCACCTGTGCTGATGCCAACACAACTCTTTGACCTCAGAATGGAATGAAATTGATGGGGTTCTGATTGTTTTCTTAAATCCTACAAATTCAATTCTTGGGTCGTTTCTTTTTGGTGGCAGGATCTGGTGTTTCAAAGGAATTTCTTCACGGCGACTTCAAATCTAGATATCACTGTAAGTGAGGCTCGTGAGCAATCGACACCTAACCTGGGATGATCTGAACCGGATTTCAGTGCAAGGCAAAGATCTGGTGCTCCCTAATGATTTCAATGAAACTGTAAAAAGTTAAATTGTTTTTTCTGTTTCTGCCATAAGTGGTACCAATCACGGTTTTCTGGGCTCTTTGAGTTTTTTGGGCCATTTTTGAGGGACGAAGGTGCACAATTCTTATTCCCGATTTTTTGCAACTGGTCTCATGTCATTTGGAGCCCTATAGAGGAAGTTATGATGTTTATGTTTTGGGTATAGTTTCAGCTGACATGTGTGGACCATACAAAGATCGTATGGTGACTGGAAGTGTGCTGGGTTGCTAACAGATTCAGTGTGGGAATCTGGAGCTTAAGGGGGGCTGTGTGTACAATATTCCTAGGTAGAATTGCTATGTATACAACTGTGTTAGAAGTGCCTTTGTGGTGTGTTTATGACAGCTGGTATCAATTTCTTTTTTTGTCTTCTTTTATATTTATATATATATATTGGCTTAGCACTTTTCTGGAAATAGATGAGCTGTTTATGGTTCGGCACTACTGCTGAAGATAGTGGAGCATTGCTGTGTATACAACAGTTCGTGATGTACTGGCAGCTGTTATTGGTTATTGACCGCAGGTTCAACACTGTTTATTGTCTATTGATGTTGTGAGATTGCTGGGATTGGTATTGTACTTGGTGTGACTGCTCAATTTTCTTTTTGGGCTGCAATTGGTGGTTGTTTGGTGCTATGTAGACAGCTCCATCGTTGGGGTATCTCAGGTACGGAAGGAAACCAGGTGGTGATTGGTGGTAGATTTATTGACAGTGGTGCTAAGAAGGGTGTTCCTGGTTCTGCACATGCCTCTGTTTCTTCTTCTATCGTATGGATCATTGAATTTGCTACTGATCATATGACAGGCCTATTATCAATGTTCCATACTTTGTCCTCTTTTCCAAGACAATGTCTCATTCGGGTTGCTGATGGATTATTGGTTCCTGCTGTTGGTAAAGTGGCTGTTCAAGCTGGTCCTCTTTCTTTACAGTCTACCTTATATGTTTCAAAAATGTCAATCAATCTTCTGTCAGTTAAAAGTCTTACAAAAACCCAAAATTGGAGTGTGATCTTTTTCCTCTTATTGAGTCTTTTGGGACTTGTCAACAAGGAAGATGATTGGTCATGTTAGAGAGGACAAAGGGCTCTATATATTTACAGATCAGAGCGTTCGTGATGTTTACATATTTCAGAAGTTTGTTACTGTCGTTACCTTTTTGATGGGATACATTTGTGGCATGTCCGTTGTGGCCATGTTCCTCTTCCGATGCTGAGGATTTTGTTTCCTTCGAAGTTCAAAACTTTTGAAAACAATCTCTTAAGATGCCAAGTATGCAAACTTTAAAAATATAAAAGAGTTCCTTATCCTCCTAGTAGTAATCAAAGTAGTGTACCCTTTGAGATTGTTCATTCCGATGTGTGGGGACCTTCTCCTGTTGTCTGTTCATGGTTATTGTTACTTTGTCTCCTTTATTGATGACCACCCTCCATACACTATGTTGTTCTTGATGAAGTCCGAAGATGAATTTACTACTTTTTTCCCCACCTTTCATCAGCTGGTTTGCACCCAATTCCATTCTCATGTGAAGGTTTTACAATTAAATAGTGGTGATGAATATTCTTCTCACAATCTCCAATCATACCTTCACACTCATGGGATTGAGTGACAAACCACCCATCCTTACACCCCACAATAAAATGGGGTGGCTGAAAGAAAAAAATGTCATCTTTTGGAGGTGGCCGGTACTCTTCGAATTGGTATGAATGTTCCAAGTTTTTTGTGGGGAGATGAGTTCTTACCTTTGGTTATTAGATAACCCTTATGCTTACTCCCATTCTAGGGTGTAAGTCTCCCTTCCAATTATTGTGTCTTACTAAGAATCTTATTCTCGTGCCACCTCATGTGTTTGGGTTTTTGTGTTTCGTCCATGTTTTGGTCGTTCAGCGTAATAAGTTGGATCCTAAGCTAATCGTTGTATGTTCATTAGGTACCCTGCTACACAAAAAAGGTATAACTTGTTGACCCCGTGACTCGTTGTTCTTTTGTGTCCATGGATGTTACCTTCTTTGAGGATACCCCCTTCTCCAAGCTTCATGGGGAGAGTTCTTAGTGTCCTCTTCAAGGGGGGAAAGAGGCTGTTGAAGAGGCCTCTGGTATGCTGCTTGTTATGGATGTTGTAGAAGAATGTGATGAAGAGATATAAGAACATGATAAAGACGTGGTTGTAGAAGAGAAACCCCAATCTGGCAAATATGAAAAAAGGCAAGAAGGAAAATTCCAAGGAAAAGTTTTTGTGCGAAAGAAGTTTAAGAAGACAAGTTCAGGATGAAAACGCATATCAAAACGAGCCTCTCTCCAGACCATTGACCAGGACCCTTCAGCAGAGACAAGTCGTCCATTTTCTGACATTGACCTTCTTATTGCACTCGGAAAGGTTCTTCAACCTTATACTCGACATCTCATTGGTAATTAAATCTTACGCTTTTTCTCCATCGCAAAAGTCATTTATATCTTCTTTGGGCTTTGTTTCTATTCATGCCCTGACCCAACCTCAGTGGAAAGAGGCATGATGCAAGAAATGAGGGCTCTAAACTAAACAAGAATTGGGGTTTTGTTGAACTCTCTGCAGGGAGGAAACTTGTTGGATGTATGTGGTCTACACTGTGAAATACAGACCAGATGATGAGATAGAAAGATATAGAACAAGTCTTGTTGCAAGGGGTTTACTCGAACTCAAGCAGTTGATTATCAGGAGACTTTTGTTCTTGTGGCAAGCCAAAACAATAAGGGTTCTCATATCATTTGCAACGTCTAAAGATTGACCACTATACCAAGTAGATGTGCATAATGCATTCTTACATGACGATGTGAAAGAGGCAGTTTACATGAACTTCCCTCTTGGGTTTACTCGTGAGGGGGAGAAAGATCAATTGTGTAGGCATAGCAAAGCCATCTATCGATTGACCAGTCGTCGATGGCATGGTTCAAAAAATTTAGTGAAGCTGTGATGAGTTATGGCTATCAAAGGAGCCACTATGATCGTACCTATTTGTAAAGAGGGTTGTGAAGGGTTCCTTGTGTATGAAGAAGATATCATTGTCACAGAGGATGACAAAAGATGATATCATTGTCCCCTCCCTCCCTTGAGGCCACCCTAGGGATTTATATCCTGTGCTGACCCGACATGTGCTGAATTTGGGGTGCGCATGTGCCCCTGGGTTAGGCGGGTGCTCTAAGAGGCCTGGATACCCAGGTTTTCAAAAAAAAAAAAAAAAAAAGACAGTGAAGGAATACGAAGACTGAACGGTTACTTGAATAAAGTTTTTGATATCAAAGTCTTGGGCGAAGTATTACTTAGGATTTGAATTGGCAAGATCGAATAAAGGGATAGTCTTATCACAGATAAAGGATACCCTTGATGTTTTGAGTCAGACATGGATGTTGGGCTGCAGGCTTGTTGTTACTCCTATGTAACAAAATCTTAGGATTGGTGGAGAAGAGGGTGAGTTCTTGAAGGACATTAGAAAATATCAACAGTTAGTGGGAAAAGTTATCTACCTCACTATGACACGACCAAATGTCGCATTTGCAGTGAGTAGTGAGCTAGTACATGCATTCTCCTAGGTCTATTCATCTTGATGCAGCTTACAGAATTCTGAGATACTTAAAGGGAAGCCTAGGCAGAGGTCTACTCTATAGAAATCGAGGTCACCTAGATGATAAAGTGTTCACAGACTCAAATTGGGCTGGTTCACCCACAAATAGAAGATCTACCACAGGTTATTGCACATTCTTCGGGAGAAATTCGATCTCTTAAAAAAGTAAAAAATAACATGTAGTTGCAATTTCGAGTTGCGAAGGTGAGTATAGGGCAATGTCCCAAGGTGCAAGGGAAGGAATGTGGATTCGATTTGTCCTTGCGGATCTTGGCATCAATGAGACTCTCCTGTGTTGTATGAAGATAATGAAGCTGTAAAGCACATAGCTTATAATCCTGTCTATCATGAGCGGACTAAGCATATTGAAGTTGTCAATCACTTAATAAAAGAGGTGGAAACTCATGAATTCAGCATTCCTCAAGTCAATACAAAAGATCAATTGTCACTTGTCAGCTATTTTAACTAAAGCTGTAGGAAGAAATTGTCTGAATGATATCACTCGAAAATTGGGCGTGACTGACATGTATGCTCCAACTTGAGGGGGAGTGTTGGAGTGTCCATAGAGTTATTATTAAGTTAATGTGTGACTGTTAATGTTATTCGTTAATGGATCTGTGATTATAATTTTGTAAAATGGCATATATGCTAATGAAAAAGGGTTATGAGGTGACTTTTCTCATAACCATAATTACCTCTCTCTTCTTCTCTTCTCCCCTTTCCTTCTTCTTCTTTAACCTAACAAATCCCTTACCTAATTACTCCTAAATTTTAAGTGCAAGGTAGTTGCCTCTCATTCAAACTCCTGTGCCTCATGACCACATAGACTTGGGTCCTTCAGTTGTACCCGTCTCTTCTTCTCCTTTACCTTCTCCTATTATTATGCCCTCTTCACCCACTGCCAATGACCTCTCCTTCCCTGTTGCTCTTCTTAAAGGCCGACAGAGTTGTGTTACTACTCATCCTAGTGTTCAGCTTATTTCTTATCAGTCTCTATCTCCTTCATATTGCGCCTCTTTGGCCAGAGCTTCCACGACTTCTGTTCCCCACTCAGTTGGCGAGGCTCTTCAACACTCCTACTGGTCAGTAATGTATGAGGAAATGAAGGCTCTTTAGAAGGATTAGACATGAGAGCTTGTTAATTTTCCTCATGACAAACACCCAGTTGGTTGTAGATGGGTGTTTGTTGTGAAATACAAAGAGGATAGTACTGTAGAGCGGTACAAAGCTCTTCTTGTGGCCAAAGGCTTTACTCAAATGCCTGGGTTGAACTTTTTCAACATCTGCTCCGGTTGCTAAGCTCACTCCGTTTGAGTTATTATCTCTTTAACAATTTCGTATCATTGACCCTTATATCAATTGGATGTTTAAAATACCTTAGGTTAGGAGATCTGGCGTGGAGTATTCTGGGAAGCTTGTCACCGGAGGAAAGCAATTTATGGGCTGAAACAATCTCACATGGCTTGGTTTTAGAGATTTGGTATTGTTGTGCTTACTATGGGATTCATCTGATGCCATTCAGATCACACATGCTTCATTCATACTGGATCCCGAGGACCGATAACTATCTTTGTAGTGTATATTAATGATGTTATAGTCACAGGTGATGACTCTACCTTTATCACTCATGAGTAAGTTGGGCAGTTGATGGGAAAGATTTGGGTAGTCTCAGATTTTTCTCAGTATAGAGATTGTTAGGTCTTCTCTAGGGATATCCCTTTCACAAATGGAATATGCTATTGACTTGTTGTAGGACACTGGCATGCTATGATGTAGACTCTCCAAATCTCCCATGGTTCTCAAATATCATCCTCACAATGACATTGGATAGCCACTTTCCGATTTGTTTGATTATCGATGTCCTGTTGAACACCTTATTTATCTTACTAATACCTGCGAGACCTTACATTGTTGTGTCGGTTGTTGCTCAGTTTATGATTTCACCAAGGGTGCCACATATGGATATTATGCATCGTATATTACGCTATATCAAGTCTTCTCCTGGAAGAGGACTACTTTACTTTGATGCCAGCCATTCTTCTATCAGTTGCTATAGTGATGCCGATTCTGTTGGTGCTTCTACTTATCGTTGTTCCACCTTTGGAACTGTGCTTTCCTTGGAGGTAACTTGGTGATGTGAAAAAATAAAAAAAGCAAGATGTGGGCTCCCAATCTAGTGATGAGTTGAAGTATATAGCTATGGCCCATGCTCCGTGTGAGCTCTGATGTGTTTGTTCCCTTCTCACTGAGCTTGGGTCTCCTCCATCCATGTCTATGCCTGTGCATTGTGATAATCATTGATTATTGATATTGTGGCTGATACTGTTCTTCATGGGATAACTAAGCATATTGAAGTTGATTTTCACTTTATTCGGGAGAAGATTCAAGCTGGCATCATTGACACTCCTAAGGTTTCTGCTTCAGATTAGTTGACATACATTTTCACTAAGGCACTTGGTCCCTCACAACTCCAAATTATTCTATCAAGCTGGGCATAATAGATATCTATGCAACGGCTTGAGTGGGGACTATTAGGGTGCGTATAGATTATAGTGGTGTGCTAGTCTAGATATTGGGCGTGTATGTGTCTGTTTTAAGGGTATTCTTGCCAGCAGAGACTCTAATCGTAGAAATGTCATTTCTCTCTCTCTCTCTCTCTCTCTCTCTCTCGCTCTCTCTATCTATTGCTCTTCTTCTTCTAGTTCATCTTCTTCCTTCTTCTACCTAACCCAAAATCTAATTCTTTCATCCTCGAACCATCTATCAACGCTATAAAGTCAAGTGATGTGAAACTTATAATAATTTTCCTCTGTTGTTTGTGAAGAATTTCACTATTCATTCAAATATTTTGTTCTAAATTAAAATTGCTACAATGCCTCTATAACTTGGCGAGCTTCTGGATTTTATATTAGTGTGCAAAAATTGAGTATTTCTTCTCTTTTTAATGCTGGAGATTTGCTTGAGGATCTTATTTTGCAGTTGAGCGAAATCAGAAAGGCAAATGCAAACCTGGTTGTGATTGGGAAAGCAACTCCAGATAACGACAAAGAAG
Organism: Chloranthus sessilifolius; assembly: GCA_021018995.1. Taxonomy (NCBI): domain Eukaryota; kingdom Viridiplantae; phylum Streptophyta; class Magnoliopsida; order Chloranthales; family Chloranthaceae; genus Chloranthus; species Chloranthus sessilifolius. The sequence goes on from CM037592.1 coordinate 122,571,845, forward strand.
ACTTTGATCCTGATGCAGACGACGATGATGCAGATAATGTTGAGGAGTCTGAAGGTGAAGAATTTCAGCAGGAAACTGGGTGATTAATCCTTGAGACTCTGAACTAGTTTGACATCTTGGTTGGAAAGTGTAGGACTTAACTCATGTATTAGATGCCTTGACACCCGCATGTTTGGGAATTTGTAGCGGAAAATGTATTTGTCGGGAAAAATACATATTTTCATTTGTAGGAAAAACATATTTGTAGGACTTAAGAAAATCTCTAAATGTTGTTTGCCAAAACATGCGGGTGAAAAAATTCATCCCTATTCAATATAGTTTGAAAAATAAAACTTTGGGACCCAAGCATATTTGTAGTGCATGCGTAAAATTGATTTTCAGTGAAAAATTCACTGAAAGCTTATTTTATGCAAATGGAGAAAATTGCACTTTCGTGTGGGCCCCACAACAGTTGCCAAACAACGGAAAATGGTGGAAAATGTATTTTCAGGGAAAATAAGCCATTTTCCTTGTTACCAAGGGCAATATCTTGCCACTTCAATTCCTAAGTGGATTCTATTGGTTTGCTTTGTTTTGCTTCATCTATGTCACTAAAATTAGCAGGCGAATCTGCCATGCAAGTAACAAAGTGCTTTAATCCCAAGTGATTGGGGAACTGAACTTGGGATGCTAAAACATAAAAAAAATATTGCATGAAAGTTACACGAGAGGATCTGTAGGGTCTATTTGGACGTCTTTTATTGAAAATTGCATTTTTTTCGATTTCAAAATTTTTGGAAATTTATGAACTCTGTAAAACTCAAATTTGAGCATTTGGGAAGTGCAAATGAGCTCTCTAATGCTATTAGTCATCATATAACACAAAATTGGTGATTTCTGTTTTTCTTTGTGCTAACTAAGTATTAGTATTGAGGAGAATAATATTACAAGAAAACACAGGAGAAGCAAGCAACGACTGGCCCATGGTATTTTATTGATGATGTCCAAGTACCTGAAGTGAGTTATAATGTTAGGGTTGAATAAGTTCTGCAACAATGCAACCTGTTGAAAAGAATGCACTATGTTTTTCTCAGGGAATTGTGTAACTGCTAGTTTCAACGGAATCGATACTATATTAATAGAGAAGCCGAGGGTTTTCCAATTTTTTCTTCATGCTGTAAGTTCACTCATTCATTTGCAAATTGAAGATGTCATAGATTTCTCGTGAGATATATTAAGATGTCATAGATTTCTAACTTCATCATATTTTCTGCATCCCTGTTCAAATTGAAGGGTTCACTTTAAATAGTTTTTGTAAAGAGAGACCATGGAGTAGAGCTAGGAATGGGACAATTTTTTAAATTTTTTATTATATATGTTTTATAGATAAGCTAGGCTTGAACCTGCAACCTTGAGGTTACAATATTGTTAACCTTCCATTGTGCTATAGGCCGAAGCGGTAGATGCACAAGATTGCCCGTGCAGTCCTTATATGCCCTACTAAAACCTTCTCAATGCGGTCTCTAAAGTCTAAACGGCCCTCCAAAACCAGTTTTCCTTGGTTACCTGCACTGCAGCAGCTCCATCAAAATTGAGTAACGTTGATCCAACTTGGTTATGGCCTTTACCAGTTTAGAAGTATGAAAAGTTGGGATATTGATCGAGAGAGAGGACGGGAGATGGTCCATGGAGGAACCTGAGTCAGGAACTCTACTGTGCAACACACTTAATCAACCAATCAACAATGCCACAAAACGTTCTTACGTGCCTACACCAGGCCATGCCCACGATGACCCTAAAGTGCGCCCACGTCACAACACGCATAACCATTCCGATTAACAAGCCTCGTCCGGAAAATACATAACTCCAACATAGAGGAGCTCTAAGATAGTTGGAAGGCAGTGATGAGGATTGCTAATGAAAGATGTTACAAGTTTGGGCTTCTCTTGAACTGTCATTTTGCCAAAGATCGATACCCCTTCAACTAGTTTATAAGTGACCCGAAATTTGTCGGTAGATTTCAAACAACTTGAGGAGTTCGTGAGTTCGATACTAATGAAGATATCATCGACATAGAGAAGGTGCAAGGTAGAATGAAGTTGGGATTAAAAAGAGGCTCAAATTAGCTCGAAGGCATTAGGGCTTGTTTCGATAGGCTTCTCCCTCCGAAGCTACTTCCCTCAAAATGTCAATGAGAAAAAGAAAATGCAGGTTGTTTTGGGCGAGATTTTCAGAATTTCAAATTTCAAAAAGCATTTAGCTCTCACATATGAGCCGTTGGAGAGGATGAGCCGGAACTTTTTCAAAATAAAGCTGCCAGCTACCCTCGCTCCAATGTTCCAACAAGCCGTTTTGACTTTTTGTCCTTATCTGAAGGTACTTCTAAAAAGTGAGTTCAACCAGATTTCCTTAAGGATATGGAGATCAAAGATAGCCAAGGCCTCCTACCTGCTGTTTACTTTGGAAGGAAACACTAGGGACCATATTGGATAAGATAGCGAATGTATTTCTGTACTCTGCTTAGAAATTGAGGTCAGTATCAATGCTGGTAAGCCTAGAACGGACGATATAAATGAGGTGGACATTGACGATGGTCCTACTGTCGCCCCAAAGAGCCAAGTGACACCTATTTCTAGGAATCTGGTGGTTAACTGCCTTGAAGAGGAGTTTAGAGCCTTTAGTTCTATAGAGTTGGATGAATGTAGCAACAAGACATCGAATACAGATTTTGGCCCTGAGGTGAAACCGACTAAGCCATCAGAGCCAGACACGATCAACAACTTGATCGAATTGGCTAAGAATTTTGGAATGACCTTTTAAGGATCCAATGAGAGATTACAAGCGGTATTCGACGACATTATTAAGAATAGAAATAATCGAAGGGAAGATATCGAAGTCAGAAAAAAGAGAGAGCTCAGGAAACTTCATTGGGAGTCTCTCATATGACAAGGTCAAAACTAAGTCTAAGATGGAGAGACGGAATAATGACGATTAATGACTTGGGCTTCTTTGAGGGTGGCATGTTGACGATTATCTTTCAGAGGCATCATTTTTGGGGTTTCTTGGCTCTTAAGAGTGGAAGTTGTGATTTAATCACACCTTTTCAGTCAGATAATTAAATACCTTTCAAATCACAACCTCTTGGAAAAGTCATGACTTTTTAAAAAAAAATTGGGGAACATGAGTTTTTCGATCCTCCCCCTCCCCCCGGCCCTTTTTCTCTAATTTATCTCAAAATATTTTTCTTCCCGCACCCACCCCACCCCACCCCACCCCACCCCGATTTGGTCACTATGGTCCAAATGTACAATATTATAAAACGTGAAAAATGGGCCCCCCCATTAAAACGGATATTCTTCTTTTTGTTGTTATGGAATATTCAGAAGTCATGTTCTTTCAGCGAAGCACCATGTTTTGCGATTTTTGTGATTTTCTTTTATCCAAATGCACGTAAAAACCCTGCTCTAGGAGTACTTTTGGCATTTTAGATTTTTGGGCGACCGCTCCCGCTTGCAGCTGATCGGTTAGGTGAAAGGTGAAACCATAAGGCCCGGACCAAAAAAAAGGTAAAATGACCCTAAAAATTTTCCTATTTTTATTCAATACATCCATGCCTCAAATGCTTGCAATACATCATATAGGTGACGATATTTTAAAGATGGCTGGTACGGGCATGTCACTTTTTTTCTTTCTACACACAATTTCTAGTTGCACACTAATTAATTAAAAAAATAAAAATTTTTGCTTTACTGTTGCTAATAAAGATTGAAGCAATATATCTCACTTGTCAAAAAGTGCGTTCATAGCAGCTTTTTGGTGCACACAAAATTTTGGGTCTCTTTCTATTAAATGAAATTCATTTTTTTTTCTCCGTGTGCACACCAACTATTGCTATCTCTGCACCAGTTTATATTCTTTTTTGGTGTGTGCTTAGAAGTTAGAAACCTCTATTTTAAACCATCGGTCCATGAATATTTTCAGTGGCCATCTAGACTGCAAATTATAATTATGGGAAATTTCCCAAATCGATCTTGTCAGATTCACTTTTTTCCGCCAGAGACCCTATGTTTTCACATTTCACCAAATCGATCAACTCCAAGCCGAGCTGACCCTAAGGAGAGTAAAAAGTCGAAGTTATCCCTTTTATGACTTTCCTTAACCCAGAAAAGCATTCCCTTCCTTATTTTAATCTACTATACCTAGTAAAAAATTAGAGGTGGCGAAGGTGACAACGTCTTTTTTCTCAGTTCGATCGGCTATTTAAAAGAAGAAAACGTGAAGCTTGAGAGAAGAAGACTCTGCATTTAGCCATTGGGAAAAGAAGACCTGCAGTTTTTTATTGCAACGCAAGGTATGTACAAATTATCCAGCTTAAATCCCATTTTCAGTTTCTTAGGGTCTCTTAATGGGGCAGTATAAAAAAGATATATATTTTATTGGTAAATTTTTTTTAAGAAACGCCATCGCATTCCTAGACAAGACAGCTGATACCGATTGTATAAACGGTCGATACCGATTGTATAAATGGTCGATATTGACTGTTTATACAATCTGTATCGATTGTATAAACAGTCGATATCGACCATTTATACAATTAGTATAGACTGTTTATATAGTTGATATCGACCGTTTATACAATCGTCATCTCTCTTTTATGTCATCTGTCTTATGACCCCTTCCTTCACATTCTTAAACAAGCGATATCGGAGGTGGTCATTTATCTTCTCTGTCACTATGATGGTCTTCTTGTAAGCGATGATGACTTGTATGAAGGTGGTCGGCGGAGACTTCTTTTCATTTGGACGGGTATATCTTATGAACAATTCATAAGACAAATGTCCGTTGTCAGTTTTGCGAGGATGGATGAAACAGTTTTCATAAAGTTTTTTATGAAAATAATGAATACCATTGTGCTTGTCGACATTTTGGACTCGAATGATTTGACCTCTCTATTTACGTTTTATAAAATTGGGGTGGACGTCATAAAAATATTCATCATTAAAAAATTGTCATCCTTCCTAGTTGAAGCTGAATAAGTACCTCTTGCCGGGACTGATTTTGTGAGTAATCATTCCTTTCAACGATGTAAGTTGGAGGAGGATGGACCTATATACGATACCTTCCGTTTAGGCGATGACGATATTACTGCGAACATGTTAGTCAGGAAAGCAACTATTGATTTAAACGATGCTCCAATTAAATCATATGATGACCCACTAAAATATATTCATGCGTCACAACAATGTCGTCAAGAGTTAGATAACATGTCTCTAAGAGTGGGGGATGAGAACGATTTCGGTCATATCTTCCTCGGTGGATTCATAACTTGCTTGATTCGCGAATTATGTTCTACCATTCAATTGATGGGGATTACCGAAGAAGCTCAACCATTCGGTGAAGGGCTTAGTCAACCACGTCAGAACCCCTTCGACGAAGGGCCTAGTCAGAACCTTACTGGTGAAAGATCTAGTCAACCATTTGAGAACAGTGCTGATGAAGGGCGTAGTCATCCTCAACCCACTAATGAAGATAACTTAGAAGAGAACGCCCAAGACTATGATAGTGAACTGGATGAGTTTATAAAAGAGGATCTGAGAAATTATATGAAAGACATTGATAATCCCCTAGTAGACGGAGATTACGAAGGGTCAGAGATATCAAGCGACTCTTCCGACCAAGAGATAGAAATCGAATACCGGAATTGGACGTTTAAAGTTGGGGAGATCTTCAGAGACAAGCAAACATTTCAAAGAACATTGAAAGAATACGTTGTAGAGAAAATCTTTCAAATCCAACCCTTGAAAATCGCTAGTTATCGAATGACAGTCGGATGCTATAAACTCAGTTGTTCATGGCGAATACATGCATCTAAATTGACTAGGCTCTACTCTTTCAAAATCAAGACGTTCAGTAGTACTCACATGCGGAGCCACTAAGATCAGAGTGCACGGTCACGGTAATGTAATAATCTCCTTCGTAGCCAATTATGTACGTGACAAACTTATGGAAGGATTCGACTAAACATCTGTGTCGAAAATATTTGATATTGTAAAAGCTTATCATGTGCAAATCAAATATTCTAAGGCTTGGAGGGGGAAAGAACTTGCCCTGAATGATATTAGAGGCAGTTAGCAAGGGCAATTTGTGAATCTACCAGCCTACGTGAAGGAGATAGAGAGGGTAGATCCTAATGTACGAACGACTTTTCAATTTACGTCTGACGGTAAGTTTCAAAATTTTTTTTATAGTTTTGACCCGTGCATCGGAAGCTGCCGCAATACACTTCGTCGCATATTGCTTACAGATGACACCAATGTTCTTAAAATCGTCGGACGGGTTCGAACGATTGGGGGGATGTTCAGGCAGAAATACGCCCGGGCGGGCGCTTTAAGATCGGGGCGGCCGCAATATATATATATATATATATATATATATATATGGAACCGTCCTCCAACCTTTCACGTGGACCTTGGGTGCATTGCTTCGATCATCTTTGAAAAACAATAATTAAAAACTCATCACCAATGTGTATATTTTGAATCGTGAAATATTGATCAATGAAAATCGTCAAACTTTGACTTGTTGGTTTTAATATATATTTTTTAATATTAATCTAAATTGTCCACCTGTGCTCCACGTGGATCTTGGAGGACGGTCCTCCATTGGAGGACTTAACTGGCTCCCATATATATATATATATATATATATATATATATATATATATATATATACCCAAAACACTTTTTGGGTGCCACGTAGAGCACAGGTGGACAGTTTAGATCAATATTAAAACAAAAAAATTCGAAAAATAAATGTTAAACTCACAAGTCAAAGTTTGACGATTTTCATTGGTCCACATTTCACGGTTCAAAATATACATGGTAGAGATGAGTTTTTAATTTATTTTTTTTCAAAGATGATCTAAGCAATGCACCCAAGGTCCACGTGGCACCAGTGTTTTGAGTGCCACGTGGAGCTCCACGTGGAAAGTTGGAGGACGGTGACTGTCCTATGGAAGCTCAGAGCAACAAAATAAATGATTATTTTTCAAAATAAAAAACATTCATGATTCAAGTTCAAACATACAATCACTTAGAAAAAAAAAATTTAATCGCACAATTTCACAATCACTTAGCCCAAAATAAAATCACTTATACAAACATTCAATTTTATATCTTGCACAGTCTTTTCAAGTGATTGCACTCGATTGCACCAAATTTAAAAGAAAGACTTGCAAGTTGCAAGTTTGGCGACCTCTACAATGTGAAAACAGTCAAAACACCATCTAAGCCGTTTGATTTGAAGCCCATGATTTAAAGATATCAATTGCAAAATATTAGAACAAAATATAATTTTCATCATTTGATTAAATGGAGTCAAAGGCTATTATATAATTCAACAGTTGACTATAATTAGATCATATGACACGTATTGTGTTTTGCTCCAATTTTATGTACCAGAGATCTATTAATCATAAACTTCAAATCAGACGACCCATATTACATTTTTACATGTCACATGTTCCTAAAATACCAAGTCATTCTTTTATTTCAGTGCAATCACTTGAAAAGCATGTGCAAGTAATGGCTCCTATATATATATATACACACACACACACACACTACTCATTGGCACTGTAGCACAGTCACACACAGTCTCACATATATTATATATATATATATATATATATACACACACACACACACACACACACACACACACACACACACACACACACACTGTACTGTGTAGGAAAGAAGAGAAAAACAAAATGCAGTGCAACCAATCAATGAAGGATCAAAAGATGAGAAGAAGAAAAAAAAAATGATGCAAATCAAAAAATAGAAAAAAGAAGAAAAATCAGAAAAAAAAAAAAATCTGTCGGAGGGTGTCGCCGCCTTGCCAGAGCTTTGAAGAAGAAGAAGAAGAAAAAATCGCAGCTGAAAAAAAAAAAAAAATTAGTACACAGAAGGCACAGAAGAAGAAAAAGAAAAAAAAAAGTACTTACCGGTGCCGGAGCCTTGATATGCGCCGGCGGGAGGATCACCGGATCCCTGTCGGGGAACGGATTTGATTCGACAGCCAGTACATAACTAAGGATAGAGCTTAGTGTTTAGTGTAGTGGAGTTTTCGTATAAATATAAAAGTGCGAAAAAGTAATGGATCTGTTTCAAAAAAGTGGAATGTCAGATAACATAAGAAAACAGTGAAAATTTATAAGTTTGGATAATTCGTATTATATATACTTACCAATGCTTTCAATTGGTCCAGATATTTGTCCTTAGAGGGTCTATCAAAAATAGGGTTGTTCATTGTTACTGATCGTTCGACAACCTTCACGATCGCAAACGCCCAATGTAATGGATGGTAAAAATAAATTGAGACAAATATCTGAAAAGAAGAATATAATGTTAAAGGCTACGATTTGAAAATTTTAAAAGTTATTGGTAGCGATCGTAATGTATCGTGCTACATTCGTGAGCCCACAGATCTCACAACCGATTGAAAAAAAAGTTCTGTAGCACTTTTCTGCCTTGTTTCGCTTCTTCCTTATGAGCAGGCCACCGTTTGATTTGTGTCCCAAACTCTTGCTCGTAGAGTTTTTCAGGTTCAGAAAGAATAAAGTTGTTGAAATCTCTCAAGTCTAAGACCATGTGGGTCAAAACGGTGGGGCCCATAAGGAAGCATTTCTCCTTTCGGTCAGGATGACTAGTATCATCAATGACTTCTAGGAGTCTTAGGTAGCAAGGATCAAAATTTCGGCCAAATTTTCGGTTTCGGGCATAACTGAAACCGAAACCGAAATCCAATAATTTGTCCAAATTCAAAAATTTGGCCGAAATTTTGATCCCCATACAAAAGTGACCGAAATTTCGATCCAAAATTTTGTTTCGGTGGGGACCGAAACCGATAATTTGGACCGAAATTTCGATCATTTCGGCTGAAATTTTGATCCTTGTTAGGTAAGCTCAAATTATCTGAAAGCAATACAAATATAGAGTTAACGACTCATTAGACGGTTGATGCCGACTCTATAAAGAATCGGCATCGACTCTTTATATAATCAGTAACGACTCTTTAGACGGTCAAAATTGAATGTATAAAGAATCATTATCTACTCTTTAGATAATCATTATCGGCTCTTTAGATGGTTGATAACCACTGTACAAAGAGTTGGTAATGATTCTTTAGACAATCGGTAACGACTCTTAATACGGTCGATTCCGACTGTATAGACGGTCGATACCGACTGTATAGACAGCCGATCGATTGTCTATTCGGTACTTAACTTATAGTAGCAAAAATCGAAAACTAAATATGAAAAAACATCACTCAAGCAATATGAGTTTTAAGGTTATTTATAATATTGTGTATGTATGTCGTGACTTTTAAACATCTGAGAGATTGCAGCACAAGTTTATAATCACTGACTGTGCTTACGTAGGTGCTGCATAAATAATGGCTAACGTTGAAATTCAAAACGAAATTAACTACTAACTAACTATCATGGGAAAAATGAACTTACTCGTCTTCAGAAACAGGCCTGTTCGAGACGACCATCATGTACTTCTGCTCTGCTATCAGCTCAATAGTAGAAATGGCCATCGTCTCCTCAATGGCCCTCTTCGTTCCAGGGTTTTTCTTCGGGGGACCCTTGCGCCCGATCCTAAGTTTCACGGCAATGTGTTTTGTGAGTTTCCTAGGCCTCAAATGAGCGTCAATTGGTTGCTCGGGTTGGGAAGAGAGTTGCTCATCACCAGCTGGCCCCTTATCGGCTTGAGACTCGAGTTGGTTGTCAGCAACTGCCACCTCCTCATGCAGGGGAGGAGGTGGTCCCTTATCGACTGGTCCCTTAGCAGCGGAAGATGGGATATCGAAGATTGTGCTAGGCAACTTTGATAGTAGCATCTTGAACATCGAAACAAATATTATTAGAAAGCTGAAATTATATTCACTTATACAAACTACAGTACAACACTTACCTTAGGTGTCACCTCCAAAATTGTTTGAAGGAATTCTTTCAAAATCCCTTGTTCCTTTCTGATCAAATTATTGACGTGATTCATCGTCTGCAGCTCCACATCCCTTGAAGTCAGCCAATCATTCAAGGAGTTGCATCATATCGTGAGGAGCGCATTTTCTCGCTCCAAATGGCTCACTCTCTGAGTGAGTTTCAAGTTATCGAGCGCCAGACCGTCAATCCTCCTCAACAACAATTCATTAGAGGAGGTTGGTGCACTGGCGCTCGCTTTTGTTGCCTCCCTTATTCTCGGCCGCTCTAATTGGATGTGACCCTCTTCCGAGGACGAGTCTTCGTCTGAAGTCGATTGGTCATCAAATTCTTCCTCATCAATATCTTCGACCATAATGTAATTTCTTTTCTTCTTCAGTCGCACATCCACTTCCATAACTTTCTTGACCTCTTCATCAACCTCTTTCCTCTCCCCCCCAACAACCTTTCAATCTCGCAGATATTCTCTTACGACGATTATCTCTAAATCGAAGGAAATCGATTCGAGGGGAGCGCAAACCTTTTACAAAAAAAAGAAAAATACCCAAAATATTATGATATTAAATCGAAAATAGAATATAAGTTCAAGATATCGACTCCTTAAACAGCCGGTATCGACTCTTTAAACAGTCGGTATTAACTCTTTAAAAAGTCGATATCGACTATTTAAGCAGTCGATTCCCTTATACAATTGGAATTGGTACTGTTTATAGTCTTTAGCTTTAGAAATTTGAAGTATTTAAATAGATATCATACCTTATTTTTCAGTATCTTCCCAAGAGTGTAACCTTTCGTTTTCGATTGCACCTTATCCACCCATTTCAACAATCGTGGAAAATGATTCTTCAGGGGTGTTCTTTCAAGTGAGATTTCTGGCAACATCTCATAAGCCCACTATTGAAGTAGACAAATATATCCATAAACGTTGAACGACTTAAAGGCTATATCCCTGTTGGCAACCATTTTACTCCCTACACCCTTCATTATATACTCGAGTAAGTCACGATACACACCCTAAGGAGTTTGATTGAAGTTCTCGATGTCATTGATGAGGTCGGCGTGCTCTTCCGCCAGTTGATGGTGGGACCCGAAAAAAAGAAATGTACACAACACAAATAGAAGAGACAACTTTACGAAGTCGTCGTCATTTTCCACTCGCCTCATTCCAGAGTCTATATGAGACCAGAGAATTTTTCAGGTAGACAGTCCACAAAAATATTTGTAGCAAATTGTTTCCTCTTCCGGTGGTTTAACGGAGGGGGTATACTGTTCAGGTTCAATCACGACAAGGCCCAGTATTAATGCAATATCTATCTTCCGAAGATAGACATCACTCTTCCCGATTTGGAAGTGATTCTTTTCAACCAAAAAATTCAGCATCGCATCGACGACATCTCCAAGAAAACTCACACCCTTTGGCATTTAAAATATTCCTTCGAAAATTATTGCTCTCAGCAATTCCCTTCACCTCGGGCTAGCATCATCGTAGAGCTTCCAAATGCCAGTAGGGGAATATTTGGCAATAGCTCGTTGTATAACCATCTTGACAACTTGTTTAAATGAACTGTAATTAAAAGGAAAGGAGCAAATCTCATACTAAAACAGATTGTTTAAATGAACTGTATATTATAATCAGGCTAAGAGAAGCCAAGAGAACGATATTGACCGTATATAAAGTCGTTATCGACTGTTTAAACAGTCGGTATCGCTCCGTTATTATAGGGAAATTAAAAAAAAAAAAAAATTTAAAATATAGACCGTCAAAAGAAGAAGATAAAATTCTACAACAATGAAAGATAATTTGACTTATAACTTACAGATTTGGTAGCTTGAAGATTGAACAATGAAGCGTTACCGACTTCGAAACGACACCGCCTTCAAATGAAAAGTAAAACATAAAAACGTAAAACAATATAAGGCAGTAATGATTTGAATTTTTTACGGCTATTTATTACCTTGGGGGTAATTTCAGGATTTCATGAAGGCGGACGACGGTTGGGCTTCAAGCTGGTCGGTTAGGTGAAAGGTGAAACTATAAGGTCTCTGGCAAAAAAGGTGAATCTGATAGGGTTGATTTGGAAATTTTCCCTATAATTATTGAGATTCTCCTCTCGTAAGTTAGCAAATTTTATGATTATGCTTGTTCATCCCACCAAAGCTATAATTGCACTTTTTATTTCAAATAATAATAATAGGGATGTAGAGATCCTGCAAGAGCGATCTAGACTTCAATCATGCACTCAATCCATTTGAGTGTCAAGTTGCACCTAATCCCAAGATCAGATGCCATCACAACATGCACAAGATCGCTACAGCTTCCTACATATATTAGAGCTAGTTGTGGCTGCTTCGGGCTTTTTCTCATTTCTTTTTTGTGAGAAGTTGTTTTAAGTGAAATCAGAGTAGGAAGCTGTGTTAAGAAAAAACCACCACAGAGCTCCCCATAAAAATGGCAGCCGAGAGCTGTTTCTGAGAGTCATGACCTGTGTCATAAGTATAATAAAATAGAATGAAAACTAAAGGCCTTATTCATCTTTCACATTTGTAAACAAGGGTTGGTATAAGGCGCACGGGCCTTGCACCACAAGTTAAATCGTCCACAGCTATCCTAGAAATTTAGGCTGCCTATGACATAGCTCTCTATTAGTCCTGTTATAGCAGAATTTACTTTTTGTCAGAGCAAATTTTATTTGCTTTGGTAAATAGGCCGATTCTAGTTATTTTAGTGTATAGTCCCCTTCGAAAGTATACAGGAACAAAGCCCTAAGTTATCTTCCCGTTGGTTATAAAAGGGGATTTAAGCCACTCCAAGGCACACGGAATCTCGTAGCTCATGACTCCCTTTTTTCTCTCCTTATTAACAGGTTAGTATTACTACTAAGGATTAAAATATCATAAAATCGATACGTATCGCTCGAGTCCAAAACCGATACATATCGGACGATACGTATTGGTATCGGACAGTACCAGATGATATATTGAATGTATCATCCGGTAAATGTATGGGAACCACTGATATAGTACATTCAATTAATGTACCGTATCGGTGAGTCTCGATACCGATACGCATCAATATCGAACGAAATTTTGATCCATGGTTACTACGCCACTATGGTTTGTTATAGCCACCTCACTTAAACAAAGGGAAAAGCCGTTGACTGCTTCAAATCAAATGTTAGCGGTCACTTTTTATTTGAATCTTTTATGTAACAGACCTTGTGATCTTGGGCCTACTATCAAACGGTCAGATGATGATTTTCAGTTGGCAATTTTCAATTGGCGCACATCCCAAAAATTGTATGTGAACAATGTTTGATGGTATGGGATCACACTCACTTTTTGGGATGTTCGCTACGTGGAATCAACATTCGACTGTTGGATGGTAGGCCTATGATCTCCAAATCTATCATGTGGACGATTGGGACAAAAGTGATCTGTAGCGTCTAATTTGAAGCAGTCAACGGATTTTTCCTTTCTTTAAATGAGGTGGGTGATCATAATGTGGTTTGGTATTAACACCATCCTTATTAAATCCTTGCATCCTTATCTCAAGCATTCGTTATGTCTTTTTATCCATAGTGGCAAACATTGTTTTGGGAAATTTTTCGGTGGGGTCCTTTCTGTACATTTCGGATTAATTTCGATATCTTTCTTAAAAAATTTGGGAAAGTTTCGAGGCTTAAAAATATATTTAATGTTTTTTTTAAAAAAATTATTAAAATATATACTAAGTTACTAACATATTTAAAAAAAAATTAAAATATAAAAAAAATTTACTGAAATTTACCAAATTTTTTGAAATTTCATCGAAAAATACCAAAAATACCGAAATTTTCATTTGGCTCCCTTTTCGATGAATTAGGATCATGTGACAGCAGTGAATTGCGAATTTTGAACCTGCATTCAAATTGAGCAAACTAGCGAACTAAGTAACATAGTCTTACACAACAGTTTAGACAGTATTACCTTAAACACATAATACTATTAGCAACTATTGTTGTAGACCCATGCATACAAACAAGTAGTGTATAAGCAAGTAGTGCATAATATTGTTATAGGCACTATCATCATACACAACTATAGGAGTGAACTACTAGACGAAGGATTGAAATAATAGACCTAAATCCTCCGGATCAGGAGCCACAATCGCATCGACTCCCCCAACGCCCTCAATTTGCACCTGTGCCTTGTGGGATTAATCATCGAGTTTGGGCACCAGAAATTTGAGACCCTTTCCAAAACCCACTAGCCTGACTAGCCTATTGTGCAACACCAGTCCGGTAAGTACCGCGGGTAATTCGACCACCGAGTCTCGCAACTAACCCAGTGCTTCTCAGTTCGGACTCAAAGTTCGATACTCTCGACCATATGATGAAGTCGGAGGATAAGCTGGATCCGATTGAGAGCTTTCCTTATTGCATGTTCGCGACAATAGTTGGGACGATTATACTGGTTCTCCCAGATAGATAGATGATGACTGCCTCATACTCTTCCCAGGATGAGGATGGCGACAACGCTACCTCATAGTCATCTTCAGGGTTATATATCGCTCTTCCTAGGTTCTTACTTATGTTGTATATTTGTATTTTTACTTTTCGATTAAGTCGATTTTGAATGTATTGGGCTAATGAACCTCATCATTTGACATTAACGATATCGGCAAAGACACTTTCGTGAGTTTATAATTTTCATTATATATATATATATATATATAACGTTTTTGGTGTTATAAGTATGTATTGAGAAATTATATTAAAAAATAAATCCGTTATATAAGTCGAACGTTACATGGATTGGTTGCCTGAAATTTTTTAGCTAAATTCGAGTACGACAAGTAGTCTGATGATTAACATTCGTACGATGGTAGCACAATCACAGGTCCATCCGATTTTGAGCTTTTCAGAGAATAACTTAAGAACAAATGAGAAATTAGCTTTTCTAAGGAAAAATAAGAAATCAAAACAACTTAAGAACACATCTGAGAAAAGACAGGAATCTGAGTTGCCAGGATTCAGAGCTTTTCTGAGAAAAGCCAAAAATCACCTAAACGAGGCCTTAGAGTCCTCTAAATCTTAAGAAGTCTACTTTTGACTGGTTTAGCAATACATGAGTGACTCGTGGAACATGCACCATGTAGCTAATACGAACTTTTGTGATTGGCCAAATCCTGAATCTGGTCAAATAATACGTTGTTGACCTTAAAAATTAGGCTATGTTTGGGAACGTGGATTTGGATTTGGGAATTTCAAATTCAAGTATTTCAAATTCAGGCATTTCAAATTCAGAATTTGAAATATTTGGATTTGTAAATCTCTTGTTTGGATGTTTAAGCATTGCCTTAAACATTTAACCCAATGATTTATAGATACTTCATTTGGCTATTTTTTTTATAAAAAGAATTTATATTTCATTGGTTTCCTTTATATATTCTATGTAAGTAGGGATGCAAGTTCGGTGTACCGAACCGAACCGAATCCCATTTTTTCGGCTTTTGATTCAGTACACCACAAATCGAAACCCAACCGAAATATATCAGTTTTGGTACACCAAATTCCTCCAACACATAAACCGAATCGAAACCGAATTCTTCGGTGTTTGATTCAATTCGGTTTGCTTCGGTTTTGGTTTAAGGGGGAAAAATTAAAAATGGGTGCAACCAGCAATTTATTATTATTATTTTTTTCTGAACCCAAACCGAGTCGAACACCAAAAAATTCAATTTTGGTATACAGAATTCCTCCAACACAAATTGTTCCCGAATTGAAACCAAATTTTTCGATGTTCGGTTCGCTTTGGTCTGGGTTCAAAAAATAAAAATGAAAAATGGGTGCAACGAACAATTTTTTATTTTTTTTTCTAAACTCAAACCGAAGCAAACCAAACTGAATCGAACCGAACACCAAAAAATTCGGTTTCGGTACATCGAATTCCTCCAACACAAACTGTTCCCAAATCGAAACCGAATTTTTCGGTGTTCGGTTTTGTTTGCTTCGGTTTGCATTCAGGAAAAAATAAAATAAATGAAAAATCGAAAATGGGTGCAACCAGCAATTTCTTGGTTGTACTCAGGGTGCACTATCCAAAGGTGGGCTGCAACGGCCAAAAACTAGCCGTTGTAGGCCAACGGTGATTGCAACGGCTAGTTTACGTAAGCTTGGGTTGGGTTAGTTTAGGTTGGATTGGGTCTGGTTCAGTCTAGTACCGTTTCAATCCGGTCCATTTACCATTAGTTCAACCTAGTTCGATTCGATTTAATTCGGGTTGCCTTATGCCCAACCCAACCAAATCGATTAAGCTTAAAAATACTCGGCTCAGGCGGTCGAGTATCAGGTCGAACCGTACCTATAATAACACTGAGTAACAATTTTTTATTTACTAAACATAGCCAATATTATATGTTGGTGTAAGATTTGGATTTTCAAATAACGCCTAGGAGGTGTTATTTACAAATCCACTATTTTACAATACATACTTGGATTTACCAAATCCAAACACTAAAAGGTGGTGCCAATCGGTGGATTTGAATTTAGGAGATCTAAATCCAAACGTAGCAGGTGATCACAAAACAACACCCGTTTTCGGATCATGTGCTATCTGGCATGTGATTTAGAAAATAAAAATAAATTAAAAAGTGTTTTTAGTGGTCAAAATCGTGGTCAAAATTTGGGTATAGCCCCACATATTTTGGTGTATTAAAATTTTCCTTTTATATCGCAGTTTTTTATCGTGGATACGCAACGGCTTATAGCCAAAGTTTTTGATTGATCTCTGATCATGAGCATGGATCAAAATATCGTCCGATACCGATACGTATCGGACGATACGTATCGGTATCGGACGTGAACGATACGGTACATTAAATGTACCGTATCGCTCATTTGTATTGCAAATACCGGACGATACATTCAATGTATCGTCCGATATGTACCGATTTTTTGACCGGACGATACGTACCGATTTTCCGGCATTTTAACCCATAATCATGAGTGAATAAGTTTCCGTTTATCCCGTTCCTATTGATTGTTTCCAGAAGGACCCCACCAGATTGGAATGCATGGCTCTACCAATCATTCCAACCCATATCCACCGGCGATATTATTATTTTAGGCCAATTGATTTGTAATCAAAGTGAACAAGTAGCGGGGTTTCAGGAAATTACATTGGCTTCGAAAAAATGGGGCAAAATTAGTCAAAGTCAAGAAAAAATGGTCAAAATTTTTTAAAATGTAAAAGAACAATTATAATAGTATATAATTAAAAATTAGGGATATTCAGGAAAAATTCTGAAATAATTTGGAAAATTCGTGAATAATTCAGAAAATTCACAAATAATACATGAAATTCGTAATTTCAAAAAAAAGACGTGAATAATTATAACTTTATCATACGACTTCATATATATATATATATATATATATATATATATATCCCATCTTAAGGCTGATATTTGTGATTGTCAGCTTTTCATAAAGTTGGATGGTTACAGAGCGTTGTGGCTGGTGTAGCTTTTATATGGATAAGTTGGTATCAAACCTCAAGGTTGTGCTATCAAAATACTTTTTGTTTTTTTCCGCAAACCATCGATCGTTCAATTGCCTGTTTTTCGATAAAACGTTGGAAACACGTTTAAGTATTTTTTAAAGGGCACTTTAAAAAACAATGCCTCAAAAAACAAACTTTTCAACAAAAAAGACCCGACTTCAAATGTTTTAGAAAAACAGTATTTTCACGGATTTTAAAACTTCAGAAAACCGTGAACAGACTATTTTTTTACAAACATTTTAGAAAAAAAGTGCTTTCACAGTTTTCTAAAATTTCAAAATCTGTGAAAGCGCCGTTTTTCTAAAATGTTTGAAATCGAGTCTTTTTTGCTAAAAAGTTTTTTTTGAGGCACGTTTCTCTAAGTATCCCATTTTATTAAAACACTTGCCTTTTTACATTTTAAGCCCATTGTTTCAGGAAGTTTTCTCAAAATTTTCCTTATTTTGGTTAAAAATATATTTAATTTGTAATACTTTTAAATTCCATTACTTCTTCCAAATGCTTCCCAAATTTTACTGAATTTTATCGATTTTCTTTTTTTTTTCCAATTTTTTGCCTTGGCAAATTTTTTTTCTGAATTTTGACTTGGTAACTATGGTTAGGAGTAAAGTATAAAAATTTGGCCGATACGGATCGATTTTTCGGTAAAGCGATATGTACCGGTCCTCCAACTCGATATAGGCACATATAGGCAATTACATATTGGTTTGAGCCTGAGAAATGTTTTTTTTTTTTTTTTTGAAGTTTCCGAGTTATATCAGTATCTGCCGATACATATTGGCCAAGTCGTATTAGTACTGATACCCAATACTGAGTTTGACACCTTGGTTAGAAGAATCATTAGCCTCATTAACTTATGTTTGATGGCTACAACCACCAGCAGCTAGGGGCGGGGCAGGATTTTCCTCTAGGGGGTAGAAAGTGAGTTAATACCATAGTCACCAAATCGGAGTTCAACAAGGTTTAAATTCAACAAAATTCAACAAGTTCTGGGAAAAATTCGGATAAAAATCAGAGAAGAAAATAAAAATAATAAGTTTCAAAAGTAAAGAAAATTTAAAATATTAAAAATCACAATTTATTGAAAAATTGTGAATTATTTGCAAATTTCATAATTTTAAAAAAAATAAGCAATTCATTCAAAATTTCACTAATGATTTATGATTAATTCATATAATCTTAAACTCGTCAAATTTAGTGACTACGATTAAAACTAGTTTTATACTATGGGTGAGATATTAATATATTTTGAGTTATAACATTAAGAAGTTCCTAGCTTTGATAATGTTTATGTTAGTGGTTGAATCATGAAAAGTCATCACCCACTATAACAAAATGACCCAACGTAGCTGCAATGAGTAAGAAAAATACCACTGCTGAAAATAGCTGCAAGCCACTTACCCAATGCCTACATAAAGGCTTTCGCACAACTCTTCCGAAAGTGGCCAATTGATTGTTTTTTTATCTCTCGTTCTCCCAAACTCAAAAAGCAAAACCCAAGGAAAACCCTAATCGTTCGTTCTCCAAACCTCTTTAATCTTTGAAGTGCTCCATTCATTTTCCTTATCTTTCTCTCTAATCTCTCTCAATCTCCCGTTCTCTCTGCTAGTTTGAAAAATTGCTCAAATCTCATTTGATTTAAGGCTCCATCGATTTTTATCCATAAAATCAGCAAACCCTAAAGCTACAACTAATTTCAGAAATCTTCTAACAAGACCATATGGATCGCCTCAACAGGTTGAGAAATTTGAGCTTTGTATTTGGGGATTGACATCCAAAATGTAAGATTTGAATCTTTTGGCTTTTTTGGGGGTTTCTAACTATATATTTCATATTACTTAGATTTTCTTGTATTTGATTAAAGTTAAGAGATTATGAAGATTATATATAATTTATTTTATTATATATTTCATCCACTCTATTTGGTTGTTGATTTTTGATTTTTTGAATTTTTTTCCACCCTACACAATGCTATGACCCTAGAACGCAGTGGCATCAATTATGAGATTGAGTGGTGTATACGAATGTAGTTTATACTAAATTAGTTTTACTTTATAGATGTTTTCTACCATCAATGGGCTATCAGCACATTCTTGACCAATACAAGTCATTGAGTTGGAAATCATCATCTCAAACCACTATCCCTTTCAACTCTTTTATGAAAGAAGCTGTAATTTTATTTAAGATATAATACATATTTGTCTATACCTCTTATGTAAGTAAAAACTCATCCTACTCTTAGCATGCCGCTGTTTGAGACGTCTCAGTATGCCGCTGTTTGAAGTGTCTTGTCTTTTCGATATATTGCCCATCAGATGTTTGATATATTACCTATAAAAGCCCCTAATTTTTTGTAGGCCCATTGTTTTAAGTAGATGACATGTTCAATATCTAGGTGAGGTCAAGCCATTGAAAATCGTAGCTATGTTGACTCACAAATCTAAGTGAGTGAGTTTAAATTTCACCTAGACTTCAATTATTTTACAAACTATGTGTATAATCAGCCACCAATAAATTCGATACATGGTTACATCGTCAATCAATTTTTCATTTCATAATCTTTGCTGTTTTGTTATACTAAAATCATAAGCCTCTTTCCATTATTCCTGTACTGTCAAGCATGTTACACTACAAAAAATATAGGGTTTGGTGACGGCTGCCTAATTCCAGCCGTCGGCGTACACTCAAATTAGATGGGCCAACCCACAAGAGCCAACCCGGCGACCCACTGAATCGGGCATCTATATTTGTTTCTTTTCTCGATGCTCAACCCATTTCTTCGCTGGCCGTCCCTCTCGCTTAACCCATTTTCTCTCTCTAGATGGGTTGGCGTAACACCATCGAAGAGATGGATTTCTTCTCTGAAAATCGAAGACAAGTCAAAGCTCCAAGATCTAAAAAGCAGGTTGGGTCGGTCCAAAATCCCCCCAACCCCCCTTAACCTTTTACATTATATATAAAATATCAGGTCAGGTCAGGTCAGGTTGGGTAGATTTTTGTCTGACCAGGACCTTTGAGACAACCCAACCCGACCCAACTCAATGGGTCAAGTTTATGCGCTCAACCTGGTTAAAAAACAGGTTGATCAGGTTGGGTAACGTGCTGACCCGACCCGTTAACAGCCCTAGTTGCAATTCACTTTCAGATGTACATTCTTCCACCAATGGAAAATGAACAAAATTGTAAAACTTGGGGCATCTATCAATTTTTCAAGGGTATTAGTATCTTATGCATTTAGGACAATCAATTTCCAAAAATTTACGGCAATACAATCATCTTAGGAATGGCTTCTTTACCTTGCCCCCCACCCCCCCAATCACTAGAATAACAAAGTTGAGGCTTACTTGTCATACATATGAAACTGGAGGTGGATTTTCCATTTTTGTACAAGATCAAGGAATTTGGACTACCTTTCCAACGATGACACCGACATTCCTTGCATAAAAGAACATGAAAATGCAAGCCTTTGCTGTGCTGATTTCAAGGATTCGATCATTTCTTTTCTTTGATTTGTCATCATGTATACCTCATCAACTTGACTCTTGGTCGTCCATTCCTCTAATATACTGCATACCAATATAAATTTGTAATTGTTATATATAAAAAAGACAAGGAAGCTCACAAGTACATTGCACTTGAGGGTCAGAAAGGAAACTGTATTCAATATACATAGTAATAAATATAAATATTAGTGAAAACTTTTCTGATCCTTGATTGATCGTCACAGAGTTATCTTATGCATAGAAGGAATTGAACTTTTGTACTTCTGTTGGACATGACCCTATCATAAGAGTAGATAGTGGGTGTTGTCTTTGTTATCATTTAATTTAATGCATAGAGGTGATTCAATTAAAAATAGGAATTTGAATAATTGGTAGATGCAATCACTGATGAAAATAGACATTAGCAATTGCCATGCGATGACGGGAATCATCCTTCCATTACTTTCTTCATTAAGAAAATGTGGAGTTTTATTAATATGAAAGCAGCAGATTACGAACCAAACAAATTGAAATAGGGAGAAAATTAATTGAAAATAGAAAGAAATATTGCTAATTAATTGCATATAATCAGAAACTAAGATCTTGAAACACCATTTGACTATTACTCTGGTCATTTTTAAAACACCAGATCAAAGCCCATCCAAAATTTTCTTTTTGAGACCAACTCTGCTGCCCACATTTATATAGATTAGGGCCATGACAACATACTTTTTGGCCATTTGGAACGCATTTCAATCCATGTAGTCCAACTAGCAGCCCATCATGTCAGATGTCTTATTCAAAGAATTAAGCCTATAAGAGCTTTGGAACCATCCATCAGTGTACTTTGAGCAACCATTTAAAAAAAAGCATAAGCATCTATATTAGAGTGCCTTGATTGGACGGTTCAAATCCTCTAATGAGTGTGATCTTTGGGTCTATGGTAGTTTCCAATTTTTTTTTTTATGATTAAAATATGGGCAGCTCACAGGTTTAATCTATATGCTTGGTCCTCTCCATTTATAATTGTATTTAACTTGAATCTTACATGAAGTATTTGACTTTTAAGGAGTTCCACGTGAAATTTTATCAACAAAACATATGCTCATATATTAGTCATGACCACGACTCGTTCTTTGCATAATTGTAACGAGAAATAGTTAATTCTATCTTTATGCACGGCCAATTTAGCAATTGCAATTATTCAACTTTTTTTCAGCAAGTTTTAAAGTAGGCTGCAGCTAGTACTCCCTCTCTCCCTCTCTCTCTCTCTCTCTCTCTCTCTGTGTACTCTTGATCTAGAAAACTGAAGCATCTTATTTACAGGTTGTAGATTCCATGGTTGTCGAAAGGGCTCGTGGGGAGTCTCAAAGCACATCTGGATCTCTCCAGTCTTTATGTTGGGGATCTTCAGCTTTTGGGGGGATAGTAAGTGCTTACTTTAGTGGCTCACTTGTCGATGCTTATGGAGTAAGGCATGTTTCACAGGCTAAGTTAAATATATATTATTGCCTATAACTGGAAAATAATTAAGTGTTTATACTACTTTTTCAATCTTCCTGAATTGCAAGTTTGTTTTTGGCGTCACAACATTTCTTCCACTGATGACATCTGTAGTTGCTATTCTTGTTAAAGAGCAGGCCATGGGCCCCACCACAAGAGGACATAATCTTCCTCAGATAGGTCTAGGTTTTTAAAAAATCTCAAAACGGAATATCATTCACTTGTGGAACGCTATTAGGCAGCCCAATATCCTTTTGCCTACCTTATTTATATTCTTGTGGCAACCAACACCACAGTTAGACTCCGCAATGTTTTTTTTTATGTAAGTTTTATTCTCAATCGTTGTTATGTAATCACTTACTTTTAAATGACATTTATTGAAGGTACTCAAGGTACCATCGATTTTGGATATTTTATTTGAGACAATTCCCAAGTTGTGCCAATTTAGAGTACAGAAACATAGACTTTTGAAAAAGTTGTTTCTTTTTCCTCCTTTTTTCACAAGTTACTGATAAATGGATACGAGAACTTCAAATTACAACCTTTCTGCATTTTAATTCATCTATTTTTTTCTCCAATTGGTAATAGAGGGAAGCACAACTGGTGTGTTGGCTAAAGCATGGTGGAGATCCTTGTCCGAATGCTTGTGATCGTAAATGGTCGTAATAAGGAAGAGTGATGTGTCCTATTTTCCCATGGACCAGGCATGTCAAATGGTTGGTGTGAGGTTGTGGTGATAACACTAGAGAGTGATGTGCCCTGGTTTCCCATGGTCATGGCATGCCAAATGGTGGGTGTGAGTTTGTCATCAGGAGGGATCTGCACTCTTGCTGATATGATTAGGGATGTTGTTGCAAGTGGTTATAGTTGAAATAGAGGTCCACATCCACCAGCAGGGTCATGGGTGATCCCCTAGGCAATAAGGTTTGGGCTCCCTGCCTAGGCTATGGTTACCTATGGTTTCACGGACCTAGGTGATTGTTTGACTTTATGCCTAGGCATCACGTAGGCCCAAGTGACCAACTCTGTCCGGATGCAATGATTGCTAACTTGGGCTAAATTAAACCTCCTTTTTTTTTGTACTTTATAAATGAAAATTTTAATCAGGTTTTAGGTCAATAACCTTTAAAATCCCAAAAACACACTTCTCTTTAAACTTTATTGAAGCATGCAGATAAAAAATCATTTCATTTTCTAAAACATCGAAAATATGAGATTTAGATCATTTTGAGAAATTTTTTAACACACTTTAGAAATATTTTGAGGAACAAGAAAATTGTGTGAACAGTATAAATATCTGTGAATTTTTTTTCTGCAAGAATTTAGTATTTTGGATTTTTTTCTCTCTTGTTCGTGTTTTTTTCATTTTGTTGTTATTATTATTTTCTTTTTCTTGTTGGTATGCTGTTTGGTGCCTTTCAAATAGTACTCTTTCACAACCAAAGTGGTCAGGTTTTATGTTGGCGAATTTGAATGATAAATAGTCGTTGAATGTGATTTTTGCCTTGGTGGGTTATGGTAGCCTTTTCTGGCACAAAAATATTTAGTTGGTTTATGAGGAAATGCTCATCAATTTTAGGTCTCCTCGAAAAAGGAGTAAAAACTATTGTTGAAATATGGAAATTAAAAGCAACGAAATGACTGACGTGGAAGTACAAATCGAATGGGATCCATGGTATATTGCCTTCATTGGGGATCAAGATGATGGTGGAGTGGTCTTATTCCTCGAGCGATTGAAAGTAGACCAATAATCCAAATAGGTGGTTCACATAAAACACTTGAATTAGGGACTGATGGGAGTGTATTTATACCAAAGCCGAAGGGCATATTGCAAAGGGGAAGAGGAAGGTATAAAAGATGATTGAAGACTGATACAAAAGGAGGAAAGGAAAAACTCCAACTTGAACGCTTTTTGCTTGATGTATTAAGCTGGTATTTCTTTTAATTTTGAGCTTCTGGCTTATCTAAAAGCTGTTGGACACTATGGGTCGAGGTTGGATGCCCTCTCGTCATTACTGGAGGGAGCCTCTCTGTGAAGAAGTGTAGATTACAAGAGCTTGGCATAACATGAGGACTCTAACAAGATTATGTAGATCGAAGCAAAAAAAGCAATACATGTTTTTCCCAATGCATTCAAGTCTACGTTCACTTGGCATAACATAAGGACTCTTCAGGTAGGAGGATTACATATAGCTTAATAGCTATGGATATTGTCTTCTCCGTGGCCATTATTTTTACACCAGTTTGATAAATTTTTGTTAGGAATGTCGCGAAGCTTGTTGGGGGCAAGGTTTGAAGACATAAAACCGTCTGGGTCATTTAGAGGGTGAATTCGATGTATAGTCCACATTTGAGGGTGACAATAATGTATTGATGCAATAGGTAGTATCAGCTCATTTTTCATTTAGATGCATTCTCTTCATGGCCAAGAAGTGTGAAGATATATGTGATTTTGATATTTGAAATCAAGCCAACAAAGCACTCTTGGCAGAGTATATGGAAGCTCACAAGAAGAAGAAACCATTTAAGGTATTGGGATTAGAACATATGAACAATCCTTGCCTGTTATTCCATCTCAGGTTACAAGCTCTATTCTAAGGAGCAGCCGATTACAAGCTTTATTTATTACTATTATTATTTTTTGTAGTTGAAACCACTTTCAGTCAAATATGGTCTTAGCATGCTGGATCATGATAGTGAGGGCTGACTTGTGACAGTGGAGTTTGATACATTCTATCTAATAAGTGGATATGTTCCTAACTCTGTAGAAGGTTTGAAGATGATGGTAAGTGTTTTTTTCATTTTACATGGTCTTCTATTCATTAGAAGTTTAAGATTATCTTTATATTGCTATTATTGTGACATAATTTTTTTCAACAGCAAGCTGCTCTACGCTCAGGGGCCGGGTCTTCTTTTGATGCTAGACATATAGGGTAAAACAATGGGATCCATCTCTCAGCAATTTTATGAAAGTAAGTACAATCTTGCCACTCTTATACCTTGTATTAAAATTCATCTATATCAAATTTACCCTATTCTTCTGTTTCAAGGCTTTCATTCATACTGGATAGTATTCTATCTATTATACAAAATTATGATTTTAGTTTTTGCTTGGGATGCATTCTGGTTTACCTAATTGATTGTAAGAAACATTGTTGCCACTGTTAGAAGCAATTGATTCGTGTGATCCACTAAATCTCTCTTTAGAAGCCATTGCAATTAGGATGATGTACCAACTTCTATATAGATCAATGAAAACTTCACATGGCACGATCTGAATGAACTGGTTCAATGTTACAAGGCTGATTGGGTAAAGGATGAAAACAAGTATGGTCATTATGAAAACAGTAGTTACAATTAATTTCAAAGTCAAATATTTGAAGGGCTAGATAATGACATTGAAACAGGTGATGGAGGGAAATGTTACCACAATTAAATTTTTATTCATAGTATAAAAACTAATTAAATTAAATCTCTGCCTGTAATATTGGTTATGAATGCTAATTTATTTTTGTTTTATTTTCCCGTAAAAGCACGTCTTGCCAATGCAAGGCATTCCAAGACCGAAGATGCTACTGATGATGATGCATCCAACACCTCGAGAAGGTAGTCACTGGAGACTGAAATATTGTTTTTTTTTTTGTTTTTTTTTTCCTGACTAAAAACATTTCTGAATGTTTAGGTGCTTTTCACGTCATCCTGCTGCTTCTGTATTAGAAGAATGGATTAGCACAAAAAATTATCAGAATGAGGATTCTTCTTTGTGCCCTAAATGGCACATTCCTAGTGATGATGAAATATTGTTTGCAAATAAGCTTAGACTTGCACTTTCATTCACCATTGGATGATCTTCTAAAAATATGTCAATCCAAAATTCATATTGATCCTGGTAAGCCACGTACATAGACTTTCCAGTTAGCAGATGTGGTTATTGAAATTGGCAGATCTAGTTATACCCAGACTTTCTGCAGGAAACCTTATTTTCATACTTTACTGAAGACGACAATGAACACTAAGTAGACTATTGTAGTATGCTCATTGTTTATGTTTTACATCAAATATCTTTCCAAGTTGAATATATTATAATTTGTATATTGTTTCACGGGAAAGGATCCTTTGTGATACACTTAGGTACAGGCTGCAAACCTGGCAATGAAAAAATAGCTAGGTTTGTCAGGGATGCTTTAGTTGTTTCCCATCTTATTTAAAATGACAAATAATGCTCATAAACCTACCCATTTTTCTTGGCCAGTTCATCTCCTATAAGCTAGATATTAGTGTCATCAGTCACAAGGGATCCTCACCCTTCTTTTATTGATCTGAGTCTGCTAACCATGCCTTTTATTTTGTATTTGTTAGTTTGGTCTGACCACTGTATATAATTTTCTTCTTAGGAAATGAAAAAGAGCATTTAAAAGTGACTCTGTTGCACAGTGAATCCTCATTACAAGGTGTTCTATCATGCTTGCCTGATTTCCAGCCATCCTTAATAAATTGGAAGGCCACCAAAGATCTGCTTGATCATGGTGCGCCCGATGGTAATATTGCTGCTCTTGCATGTAGATGTCCTCTGTTCTACCTTGGTGCCTAAAAACCCAACTCAAATGAAATCATAATACACTTTTCGGATTATTCATGAGCCTTTTAGGCCATCAACCCTGTCAAAAGCTGTCATTTACAAATGTCAAAGTCCCTAAAAATTAGTGAAAAGTTTTTCTTGATATATATATATATATATATCAACTTAGAAGGTAGCCAAACCGCATGGTAGGTGAAACAGCTTGTACTTGTAAAAACTGCTCATGTTTAGTAAAGCCTTAGACCAGATAAGAAATTATGGGCTTTTAGTCAAATGGTCAACATTTCTTTTCTAGCTAGCCTTCCATCAAAATTCAAAAGTTCTACTTAATTAGTATAAGTAAAAAACAATGGTTTGGTTTTTAAATTCATCATATTGCTCTTTACCGTCTCTAGTCATGTTTTGGTTTTAACCTTCATAGATGTGATTCTTATACCATTTTCTTATATATATATATATATATATATATATATATATATATATATATATATATATTGTGGTTGTTGCCCTTTCAACAAGTGACTCTTCGATTGGACTGTTCAGATTGATGGGCAACGCCTTGACTGTGGGTGGAGATGGATGCAAGTTGTTTGTGTAGAGTTCCATGGGAAAATTTTCCTTTATGAAATTCAGCTAAGCATGCTCCTGTTTCATATTCACTACTATTTTAATTGTATGAAATTTCCAGGTATTTCAAAATGCATCATACCACCCGACTTGCTTTCTATAGGAAAAATGTTGGTTACGTGTACTTGCATTTTGACATTGTAACAATTGCATTTTGAATTTTTTTTTTAAAGTATTCTATTACCGCCCTTAGCTTGAGTAACATATTATTTCATTTGCTTTCTCTGCAGAAGACCTAAAACCATAGCTTTAAAAATAAATCAGAGGTTCAAAATTTTAACTCAACAGTAACTGTTCAGCATTTAGACCATTTTTTGTAAACTTTATCTCCAGTCATGCCACAGTTGGGAAATCTTATCAATGATAATATAAGGCACTCAAGGAACAAGAACTACAGCCGAAGTGCTAAAGTGTTATGGTGCTATAGTCTAATATACCACAAAGTGACCGTATCACAAATAACATAATTATATCTTGTTTATTATTTGAAAATGATTTTTTATTTTCAAATGAACAGGCTCTTTGGATGGAAGAGGCCTGTCCATAAAGTTTTGAGTGGTGGGAAATGTAAGATTTTCCCCTCAAACTTTGTTTAAACTTTTATATTATTCTCTTCTCAGTACCTGATAAATTTCACTTTCCATGGGTGTGTAGCTGTTTAAACTTTTATATCACGTGATAAATTTTTATATTATTCCCTGTTTAAACTTTTATATCACCTGATAAACTTTTATATCACGTGTGCAAATCCATCTGGTAGAGTCAGAAATTGTATGACGTATCTTAATTACGTTTTCTTCCTGATTGCAGATATGAACTTTCAGATTCACATTCTCTTACAAGGGTGGTGTTCCAAAATTCTTGGCCTGGTGATTCGTAACCGCCTCGGGTTAGATGTGGAGCGCTACATGAGGCGTTTTGGGCTGGCGCGCCCGAGGCGGCACTGGCCCAAAATCGAGCAGGTCGGCCGGGCGGGGATATAAAATAGAAATTAGGTTTTTTTTTTCTCATTCAATGCCTCCTCTCTTAACTCTCTTCCTCTTCTCTCTTGACTCTCTTCCTCTCCTCTCTTCTCTTCCACCGTGACTCCAGTGACACGCGAGGCGACCACCGTGACCAGGCGACCACCGTGACCACTGTGTATGAGTATTTTTTTTTCCATTTTTCATTTCTTTTCATCGCTTTTTATGTTCTTTGCCTATTTTATTCATTTTTTTTTTTTGCCTTCCTTTTCTTCTTCAAAGCTCCCGTGAACCGGTAACGATCAGGGGGGCTCGAAGCGGCAACCATGGTGAGCCATGTATGGGTATTTTAATTTTTTCTCTTTTATTCTGTTTTTTCTTCTTCAACAACATGACCATAATTTTTTCTCCTTTTCTTCTTCTTTTTTCTTTTTTTCTTTTTTCTTCTTCCAACGCGACATGATTTTTTTTCTTCTTCTTCTTCTTCTTTTCTTTCTCTTTTTTTTTTCTTCTTCTTCCAACGCAGCCCCAACCATGGTTTTTTTTTTTCTCAATTTTTTCTTCTTCTTCTCGGAATCTCTATTTTTTTCTTCTTCCAATGCAACGATATGACCACGATTTTTTTTCTTAGTTTTTTCTTCTTCTCAAAATCTCTATTTTTTTTTTTCTTCTTCCCATAGCAATGACCATGACCACAGTTTTTTTTTTTCTCATTCTCATTTTTTTTTTTCTTCTTCAGCATAGCAATGACCAATAGCCATTTTTTTTCTCTTAGTTTTTTCTTCTCAAAATCTGCTGTTTTTTTTTTCATTCTTTTTCTTCTTTTTCTTTTGCTTCTTCTCCATTTTTTTTGCTAGCAAATTTCTTCTTTTTTCTGTTTTTCTGTTGTTTTTTTCTTTCTTTTTCTTCTTCTTCTCCTTTTTCTTCCCCTCTGCTTTTCGATTTTGTCCCTTCTTTTTCTGTTTTTTTTTTTCTTCTTTTTCCTGCATCTGCATTAGCATTTCTTTTTCTGCATTTCTTTTTCTTTAATAAAGCAATTATTTTTCTGCATTTCTTTTTCCTGCATTTCTTTTTTGCTGCAATTATTTTTTCCTGCTTGTCTTTTTGCTGCAATTATTTTTTCCTGCATTTCTTTTTGCTGCACAACAGCACAAGTGCACACACTGCACAGTATATATATACATATATGTTATATTTAAATAAATGTGTGTGTGTACTGTGAGCCTGTGTATACTATACAGAATTACAGATTACAGTTTATACTTTTATATATGTGTATGCAAATGTGTATATATATATATATATATATATATATATATATATATATATATATATATATATATTATATGTGGCTACTGGCTTATGTGCGAACAAACGTGTATATTTAATTATATATCTAAATTCTAATTGTTATTTGATATTTTTTTTGGATGTGTAGTTCACTGGTTTAAGAGGTTGAGCTTTAAGGGTTCAAATGTCAGTCTTCTTGTGCATCATGGGTGCATCCAGGAAAGAATAGTGGGGATCTGGTTGGAAATATTGTTTTGAAGGATCCATCAAATCCAAAGAGAATAACATGCGATTTTGTAAAAAGGAATGGCATTCGGCATTAATCGGTTGAAGAAACATCTAGCTGGTGTTCAGGGGGACATAATCCCTTGTAAAGATGTATCAATAGAAGCTAGGGATGAGATGCTACGCGCTCTCAACGTGATCAAAGAAAAGAAATTGACTAAAGAAAAAGAAACTCGTGCAATACGGAGTCTGTATGCGGATTGTTAGTGATGATGAAGATGAGAACTTAGGTTCGGTGATGAGGGTAACGAGGGTAATTAGAGAAAGTCGACGCTACTTATCAAAGAGACCACGCACTTTTCGGGGCCGATGGATTCTTTTGTGCGTATAAACCAAATGATGAAGTGAAGGAAAGGGAAAATGGCAAACCGTCCTCCCGAACACTTATCGAAAGAGATAAAGGACGTATAGACCAACACGTTGCTAGATGGTTCTATGTCCATGGCATCGCTTTTCACACCATTAGAAGCAAATATTTTTGAAAATGTGAAGCAATTGGCCAATATGGGCGATATAGTCCTCCTTGATTATGGGTTGGGGGTTCCTTTGTTAATGGATGAGGTTGAGATAAAAAGAGATTAATCCGCATAAAGAGGCATGGGATACTTATGGTTGTTCTATTATGACAGACACATGGACAGATAGAAAGGCAAGGAGTATAATGAATCTCTTAGTGCATTGTCGGGTGGGAACAACGTTTTTAAGATCAGTTGATGTTTCTTTGGAAATTCATGACGCACAATTCATCTATGAGTTGGTTGAGCAGTGCATACAAGAAGTAGGGGAAAAGAGAGTGCTCCAAGTGGTCACTGATAATGCTGCAAACAATATGGGAGCTGCAAAAATATTAGAGATTAATTATCCGAGTATTTATTGGACTCCTTGTGCGGCGCATTCGATTGATCTTATGTTTCACGATATGGGTAAGCTAACGCAGATAAAAAGGGCCGTTGAAAAGGCAAAAACTGTATCCACATTTATATACAGTCATATTAGAGTGTTGGCTTTGATGAGGAAGAAGACAAAGAAAAAAGATCTTGTTAGAGCCGGGGTCACACGGTTTGCTACTGCTTTTCTTAGTTTACAGAGTTTTTTTACGTTGAGGCTCCCATTAAGGGACATGTTCTCCTCTGAAGATTGGAAGAAATCTAGATGGTATAAAGAGAGGATAGGGAGGAAAGTAGAGAGTATCATATTGAGCAATGCTTTCTGGAATGACGTGGTTTATGCTTTGAAGGTTTTCCAACCGCTCGTAAAAGTTCTAAGAATGGTTGATTCAGATGCCCCTGTCATGGGACACATCTACGCATCCATTGAAGAGGCAGAAAGAGAAATTAAAGTCTCTTTCCAAGACAAGGAAGCCCGAATTCAGAAGGTATTGGAGATCATCAAAAGGAGATTTGAAAAGCACTTAAAGCATCCATTGGTTGCAGCGGGACACCTCTTGAATCCTTTCTACTACTATAAAGAAAGAGATAAATTCAGAGAGCAATCGTGGTTTATGAATGGTGTAAACAATTGCATTAAGAAGTTGATTGATCACGAACTCCAAGGTCAAATTTTCAAGAGATCGTTGTTATATGAATTCGGAAAAATCTTTTGGAGATTCCTTAGCGATCAAGCAAAGGAATGTGGATATGAAAGTATTGCATTCAGATAAGAGGCCTGACCCAGGTAATTTATAAATAATTATTATTTTTATTATAATTTATATTTTAATTTAGACGTTTCAATTAAGTAATAATTTCTTAACTTAATTTTCTTTCGAAATTAATTAACAGCTACTTGGTGGGAATTGCATGGTGCGGAAGCTCCTAACTTGCAAAAGATGGCACTACAAATATTGAATTTAACATGTAGTTCTTCTGGATGCGAGAGAAATTGGAGCACGTTTGAGATGGTAAATACTAAATAAATTTATAGAATATAAGCATATATTTATGTTATTGTATTTAATTATTTATAAAATTATGTATATATCAATTAAAATATTTTTGTTTTATATAGATCCATTCAAAAAAAAATAGAATTGGGACCCCAAAGTTGAATGATTTGGTATATGTCCAATTCAATACCAAGCTATTAGATCGCGGGTCTAAAAGAAAGGGGAAAGAGGATATCTTGCTCTCTGAAGACAAGGAAGGGATACTCGAATGGTTAGTCGACCCTAATGAAGAAGAAGTATTTCCCGGCGAGTCCTTGACTTGGGGTGTTGTTGGCGAGGCTTCAGGTGCAAATGAAGAAGCACAACCAAGGAGGAGCACGAGAACCGTCACACAACTAATGAGAGAAATTAATGAGGAGGAACTTGATGTAGAAGAGAGAGATGAAGGGGATGATGATATCGAGTTCATTCCTTCTGATAATGATGAACTTGATTTGCAAAACGAAGAAGATGAAGATGAGGAGGGACATTCAGAATGAACAATTATGTGTTTTAATATATGTTATATTTTTTGGCTACCTGATTATGTGAAATTGTGATGGACTGATGGTTAAAGTTGAACTTCATATTTAGTACTTTAGTAGTAATGTAGTATTTATTTGAATTGAATTCAATTGTGTTTAAATATAATTTCTAAACCTTCAATTTCCTCTTATGATATATATATATATATATATATATATATATATATATATATATATATATATATATATATATAGTGACCTTGGTTCTTGAGGCGCCTTGCCAGCGCCTCGCCTCGATCATGAAATTCCACCCAACCGCTCGAACCCGCCCGCCGACTTTAGGAACATTGGTTAGACCAAAGGGAGCGTGATGATCCATGCCCATACCTACTTGCCATATGGACATCAGGTATGCACAAAACCTGACTAATTAACTTTAATATCACCCATTAAATTAAAAACAATGGTTGATATTAAAGTCCACAAATAAGATGGATTATGTCTCCTTACAACACCATTGTTGGACCTGTCAATCATTGATCTATCACTTTTACAATACAGATCACCCACATCTTCAACCCTTGATGGTGTAAAATCATTTAAATACCAGTTAAGCACCTCCATAATTGTCCTTAGAACTCACTGATTGGAGTTTTTTAATATATTAGTATTTTCTATTTTTTAACAAGAAAAAAAAGTAAACTGTCTGAATATATATATATATATATATATATATATATATATATATATATATATATATATATATATATGATGGTATTTTTGTCCTTTTAAAAATATTTTTTTACTAGTAGACACCTAGTAACATGGCGAGTTGGCGACAGGTGCTTACGAGGCTATGAGCTCGTTAGGGGTCTCAATGGGCCGGGTTGGTTTTAAGATGGGCCTTAAATGTGCCGATCATAATGGAGCCTCTTGGAGCGAGCCCACACTCAGTCCGTTTACTAATTGGGCCGGATCAGGCCTACTCATTTATTTTGTCACTTATATTTTTCAGATTTTAGGAAAATAAATTGCATGAGTTAATGCATCATGGCCTAAACTTTAATGACGTTCTCCTTTTGATTTCAGGCGACCGATTTCAAGCTCATCTCAAACGAATCACTAAGGGTCGGGGACACTTGGAATGAGAGGCGAAGCAAGTTTTTTTTTTTATTCTTTTATTTTAAAAATGGGCCATGGGGTTCTCAGATTGTAAACTCTCTTTCTTTTCTTCTTCTTTTGTTTGAATAAAAGGATTGGACATGTAGAGTTTAAAATATTTGACTGATTTGAAAGGTTGGATCATAGGTTGAGATGAAACCTTTGTTTAAATAAAATAATTGGGCTTCTATTTTTTTTATTAATGGCATTGAATTATTTGCATTTGAGTTGAATGGATGTGTTGAAATATGAGATTAATGACTTTTTTTCTTTATATAATTTTTTTTAAAGCATTAAAAAAATTGTATTAAAAAAAGCATAAAAAAATTGCATTAAAACAAAAGCATAAAAAATATTATTTAAAAAAAAATTGCATAAAAAATCGAGGTAATTTTTTTTTTTTTTTTAAATAGTATATAAAAATCATTGTCAAAAGCAATGATTTTTTCTATGACTGTTAAGAGCAGTCGTTGTTGAAATTCATAAACCACTGTCTTGTATAGTGGTAAAAAAAATTACTGTTTTTTTTACAACTATTTGGGGCAGTGATTTTTTCAAAAAAACATTGTCAAAGACAGTGATTTTTTTGGCCTTTTCACGTAGTGACAGTCATCATCAACACAACATAATAGCCTTATTTTATCTATTTGGGTCGGCTTTCAGAGTCCTATTTCTCTACTTTTTTCTGATTAGTGCTAAGCTTTTATAATTCTACAATCCGCCATATCACTTCTGACTGTTTTCCCTTAGGTCATCATTGCTCTTTCTCTTCTCCTACTTAGGCATGGAATGTGTTAATATTTCCTACAAGGTTTGTTTCTAACCCCCGAAGGATATGTCTAAGCCATTGTAAGCGAATTTCATATTTTTCTTTTATAGATATCACTCTCAAATTTCATCTTAATACTTAGTTCTTAATTTTATTCTTTTTTGTCCCTCCACCTATCTTTCCATACACATCTTAGTCCCATGTGCTTGATCTATGGATCAAAATATCGTTTGATACTGATACATATCGCCCGATACCGATACGTATCAGTTTTGAACTTGAACGATATGATAAATTGAAATTTTCTCGCCTCCCTTAAAAAACAGTCAAATTATCGTTCAAATTATCGTCTGTATCGTCCAATAATTTCAAATTATCGTTATCATTTTAATTTAATTTAATTTTTTTTTTAAAAGTACCGAAATGTGACACTAAATAATTTTTTATTTTAACTAAATTACTAATATTGCTCTCAATATATTCAAATAAAATATAATAATAATAAATTATGAATAATTTTAATTAATTTTTAAAATTTTAAAACATTATCTTAGATTATATTGATCTATAAATTTTTTATTATCATGCTTTCATTTGTTAGTTTAAGTGCTACCCTAGCCAAACTTGATTATGTCAAGGCAAACCCTTGACATAACCTAATTCTCTACATCTCAAATTTAAGATTAAAAAATAAAAATAAAAATTGAATGTACCATCTAATAAGTCAAATCTAAATTTGCAATTTTATATCTTATAACAAGGTATAACTTTGGCCTCTAAAACCTCTAAGTTTAAGAAATTATTATTATTCAAATAAAAGATAATAATAAAAATTATGAGTAATTTTAACTAAAATTTAAAATTTTAAACATTATTTTAGATTATTTTGATTTATAATTTTTTTATTATCATGCTTTCATTTTTAATTTAAGTGCTACCCTAACAAAACTCTCAATTACTTGATAATGTCTTTTGTTGTAGAGATTGACTTGTTGAGGTAAATCTTTGAAAAAGCCGTAAAGTTAGTAGAGATAAGATTAAGTTTAAATTATGATAAAAAGATATGATCAATTTAAATTATAATAAAATATGATTACATTGGATTTAGTTATATGGATAAGAGTTAGTAATGAACGTACTTGCTTATTTAAGCAACTCTAAAGTATAGAATTAATATATCAAAAACCCTTCAAGAATCAAAGAGGCATTAGCCTCGTTGGTGCGCTCCCTCCAATGTGAGGGAGTAGGTTGGGAGTTCGATTCTTGTCTTCGGCGTTATTTTTCACCATTGTGTTTACAAGGGTTGGGGTTGAGTTCTATTAATTAACTTTCACCACTATAGTTGGTACTCTTTCACGCAGCTTTTCAACTCTTACATGTGTATGCATGCCTGCTCCTCACGGGTTCTCTCATGGTCAGCTCCAATCTTTTGATCAAGCTAACTATGATCTTGTGATGTAGTATCTCTATTTTGCTATCGTACCACCTCCATTAATCGCCACATTCGACTTGTTGATTGCCAGATCATTACTATTGCCAATATTTTGATTCATCATCACCAAGGTTCTCAAAGTCTCTACAAAGTCCAAAGTTTGTCATCTCATCTTATTTTATTGATGACCTCTCCAACAAAAACTATGCCACATAATCCTTTTTCGTTTGCTTTTGGAATAGATCAGCAAACCTGACTTAAGGGCCTACTAGGACACTCAAAAATAGTGATGGACTCCATAAATTGGCAATTAATCCATCAATGAATACTTCATCATATCAAAGTTTATATTCATAGTAACCAATCACATGTTCTTTATTCAATAATTAAAAAAATTGCGAGAGAATAATAAAGGTAAGATTAAGTTCAAATTATGACAAGGAAATATGATCAATATAAATTATAATAAGATACGATTAGATTGGATTTTACAAGACGGCGGCAACCTTAACGTAATCATATCCGTTGCTATTTCAGCTCTACTTTTACAATCAGATGATGAATTTGTAGATGATGTCTTAAATAAGATTAATTCAGGTTGGATCAAATGGAGGCAAGCAAACACAGTATTGTGCGACCAAAGAGTTTTACTTAGATTAAAAGGACGTTTTTATAAGATGACAGTCAAACTTGTTATATTATATAATACGAAATGTGAGGCTACAAAAAAATGACAAGAACATAGAGTATATGTGGCTGAAATTTATATGTTGAGATACATGTGTAGAGTAATAAGGAATGACAAAATTAAGAATAAGTACATAAGAGAATTTGAGAGTGACACCTATAAAGAAACAAAATACAGAATGTCAATTGAAATGATTTGGACATGTTCATCCAATGTCAACAGTAGATCTTGTACGAAGAGTTAAAATGCTACGAGCACAAGGAAGTAAGAGAAGAAGAAGTATTAGAGTACACCTTATTTGATAACTACCACAAGTCAATTATCTTGTACTTATAATCTTAGCGTGAACCTATTTTTGATAAGTACCCATGTCAGTTATCTAAACCAATTGTAACTACTCACAATTATATTTGTGATCTTATTTATATACACTTTTTGGGGAAAATATTGTAACGCACTGTAAAGCAATGTAATCCATTTGTGGCAATTTGTGTTTTCTATATTTCTATCTACTTCTTCTCTTTTTCATCTTCTTCTTATTTTGTTATGTATTTTATAATTTTAACAAGAAGACTAGCGAAGACATGGAGGAAAATCGTGAGTAGAGGTATAATGATCTGTGAAGTTACAAAGAATTTAACAATGATTAGAAACAAGTGGAGAAATAGTATTCACAAAGCTGACTCGGCTTAATCTGAAGTCATCTAGAGCTTAGCACAACACAACTAGAGAAGGCAATGAGGATCCAAACCTACATTAGTTCACAATTCGCTATATTCACATTCGAATCTGTAAATTCGCAATTCGTTACTTATGGTGCAAACCAAATTCGATAGGGTAGGATGAGTTTATAATTGTTCACCATTTTTGTTTGATAAGCTAATAAAAACATGAATATACTTATTGAGGTTATAATTTATACAGAAAAGTTGTTTAGTAACTTGGTAAACCAGGTGAAAAACCTTGGCACAAGGTGATTGAGGTCGTGAGTTAACTCTCATGATCCCCAATTTCTTTTATATATTAAGAATTTTTGTCCAATTCTCCCAATCATGCCGAATGAAACCTAATTGAATGCCGAACTGGTTTGCTCCAAACGACTTCGCCTAGTAGAATAGTAAATTTAGTATCATAGATCCAAACTACAAAATTAACTTTAATTGAAAACCTCTCCAAATATAATTTTTAAAAGGGTCCAAGCACATATGTGCGGATGGGATTCCTACCTATAATGATCGGACTATTCATCAAAGACAAAATTTGTAACGGCCTGAAATTTCTGAACACAAACACGCCTAATTAAGTGTTTGTGTCTGACAAGGTATACGCCACACACCTTAGAATTTCGAACCATTTCTTTTTATCCACTTCTGCATGTGCATAGTTGTTGTGGTTCTATGATTTGCTGTAAATCTGGAGTACAGGAAAGAACGGAAGAAATAGGTTTAAAATGATCAAACAGTCCACGAACCATTTCGACAACAAGGAGACAGCTGAACGAATTTGCTTGAGCGACCTTAATTTGCTTGAGCGATTCCTTCAGAAAACCCCTTCTTAAACCAAACTGGAAACACTCGCTCGAGCAATTTTTTGACCGGCCCTTTAAAAATTGTAGATCACTCGAGCAAATTTGGTTTTGGCTCAAGCAACCCTTACACTATATATGGGTGAACGCCCTGTGACGGGGGCACGCGGCGTGGCCATCCAGGTCAGCCGTAGGGCCATTTTTCCTCTCCATGTTTTGAGCATCACTAGTGCATCAAGGCCATGAGGGCGGCACCGTGTGTACTGGGCATGAGCCACAATGGCGTCGCGACACGTTGGGATGGAGGGTGAAGACTTGTCGCGACACGGACGAGACATGGTCAGCTAGGCTAGCGTTGCGGGGTGAATAGTAAAGTATGTCAAAGCAATAGGTTTGAGATCCTCCCTCCATTTAGCCTGAATTACTATTTTACCCTTACATAGGGGGACTTGAGTTGGGATCCCCCGACCCTACACGTGCACTAGCCTCGTGGGCTTAAGGATGTGAACGAGGCACGCGGCATGGCCATCCGGGTCAGCCGTAGGGCCATTTTTCCTCTCCATATTTTGAGCATCACTGGTGCGTCAAGGCCATGAGGGCGGCACCGTGTGTATTGAGCATGAGCCCACGAGGGTAGTGCACGTGTAGGGTAAAACAGTAATTCAGGCGAAATGGCAGGAGGACCTCAAACCTATTGGTTTGACATACTTTACTATTCACCCTGCAACGCTAGCCCAGCTGACCATGTCGCGTCCCTGTCGCGACAAGTCTTCACCCTCCATCCCAACGTGTCGCGACGCCATCGTGGCTCATGCCCATTACACACGGTGCCGCCCTCATGGCTTTGACGCACCAGTGATGCTCAAAACATGGAGAGGAAAAATGGCTCTACGGCTGACCCGGATGGCCACGCCACGTGCCCCCATCACAGCCCGCTCCTCTTCATTTGCTTTTCAAAATCGTTGGAAGAAGAAGCCCTAGCTCCGTTCCTCTTTTTCTCCTTCAAAAACCCCAACCTTTAATCTCCATCTCATCTTCTTCTTCACTCAAGGAGATCCTTGGTCTACCGTATATCCCAAGAAACATCAATCTTGGACACCGTTATGATCAAAGAGAGAGTGAGATTGAATCATGAAAGGAACGGGGAGTTAGACGCAGATACCCTTCAATACCGAATATCGTGAACACCGCATGCATCGATAGAAAAGGTATGATTTATGTTTTAATAGTGTGGAATAAGTTTAGATTCAATTTGTGGGTGATTTGGGATTTTATGCAAGGATTTTGGGGAGTTCGGACTGAGGAAGAAGAGTCTCAATCGCATGCAGATCGCATGAATTCGCTCAAGCGAGACCCCTTCGGACTTAAGGGATATTCGCATTGTGAAATTCGCTCGAGCAAATTTTTCTTTGAAATCAGGCCAAAAAGTTCGGGTCAAACTCGCTCGAGCGAGTTTGAGTGTGCCACATGGAATTTGATAAAATCGCTCGAGCAATTTTGGAAATCGCTCGAGTGAATTGTGCAGTCTTGGATGCCTTTAGTTTCGTTTGGTGAAACATAAGAAACTTCGACTCATTTTAATCCGTCAGTTATTGATACACAGTTTATAAAATAATGTGATATAGATTGAGACCCGGAGGCCATCAATAGGAGCCTTCGCATTGCTTTCGTGCGACTTCAAAATCGAG
This sequence comes from Chloranthus sessilifolius, assembly GCA_021018995.1. Lineage (NCBI taxonomy): Eukaryota > Viridiplantae > Streptophyta > Magnoliopsida > Chloranthales > Chloranthaceae > Chloranthus > Chloranthus sessilifolius. The sequence continues at coordinate 122,611,778 of CM037592.1, forward strand.
GTCGAGAAAACTCAATGCACAGTTACATGTTGATTTTTGAATTATAGATTCATGTGAGATAATTAGATTGGATTTGATCATGGAAAATTCAAACTGTGAGCTCTCTTGAACTTCTAACTTAGAATTTGAATATGAATTTGAACTCCGAATTCTAAAATTAGAACATCAAATTTTGTATATGAACTCTGAACTCTGAATAAGAACTTTGAATCCAAACTTCGGACCTTGAATATGAACTCTGAATGCGAATGTGAGCTTTCAACTCTAAATAAAAACATTTTAACTCCAAACTCTGAATCTGAATGTGAACTCTAAATCTGTGACTTCGTAATTTGAACCGATGCGACGGTGAATCCATAATTTGGACTAGTGTGGTGGTGAATCCATAATTTGGACCAGTGCGGCGGTTAATCCGTAATTTGGACCGGTACGACGGTTAATTTGAAAATGTGAATATGAATTTTAACTTTAAATGTGAATATTGAATCATTGAACTTTGAACTGAATTAATATGAAAATTTGAATTAGTACGGCTAATTAAGAAACTGCATGTAATTGGGGAAAATGAATAAGTGAATCCGGAATTATGTTAAATGTGAAACTTGGAACTTAAATTCTGAATTTGAATCCGATAATTGAACTCTGAATCTGAACGCAAAATTCAAAATTCTAAATCTTGAACTCTGATTGTAAACTGAAGATCTCACAAACTCAGTTTTTTATATGAATGTCTTTGAAATCAGTCTTTGTTTTCAATATGAAAAATGTTTTCCGTTTCGATATGATAAGTGTTTTTCATTCTGATTTTAAAATGCCTCTGAAACTTAGTCTTAATTTTGGATACGAAAATGCTTTTGAATTATAATCATCGAATCTATGTATTGATAATATGAAATGTAATTGGTATTGATCATTTCTCTACTAAGCTTACACTGTTAGCTCATCCCGACATTATATGTCACAGGTGTAGATACTGAACAGAATCTCAAACTTTAGGTTGATCCTGATTACATGCCTTAAGAAGATCTTCCGCTAGAGAATTTCTATCTGTAGTCCATTAGTTTAGATTTGGTATGGTGTGGACCTTGGTACTTGAGACTTGATACATTTTCATCAATGGTCTCTGTATATATTTCTTTTATAGATTATACCACTGTTTAGGTGGCAGTCGATCGTCACTAGTGATTTATTTTTATTTTAGTTATGCTCTGTATATATAGGAATCTTAGTTTAATGTCATATCATATCTGTTCTGATTTTCGCACATCTGCATAAGAAATCAGCTTTGATTTTATTTTTGGACGGTCAGATTTTTCCTAAAAATCCGTGCGGGAAAATCGGGTCGTCACAGATGGTATCAGAGACTTGGTGTTAGGTCTCGTGTCACACCATAAGAGTGGGTCATCTGTGACACCATGTGTCACAGATGGTATCAGAGAATTAGTACTAGATTCCATCTACGATATCAGAGCGGGTCAACTATGACACCAAATGTCATAGTTGGTATCAAAGCTATGACTTTAGATTTTATAGGACTATGGGCTAAATTTTCACGACCAATATTGATTGAAACTTGTGTTTGATCGTGACAGATCAGTATGGCCCCATGCGGTAGGCCTACAGCAATAGAGGCACCTTAAGCGGCGAGGGGACATCCGGTGGTGAAGGAATCGCCACGGGTGCGAACCATACCCCTTTAAAAGGAGGAAACAACGATGAGTTAACTGGGCAACTGTTAGAAACAATAGTCAACACGATGGTCCAGCTTGTAGCAAGTCGCCCACCTTCTGGATTCCAAGAGTTTAGGAGAATGAATTCTTCAAGCTTTCACGGTCAAGCTGATCTACTCGAAGTGGAAGAATGGTTGAATTAGATGGAAAAGTTTTTTCGTGTGATTCCGAACACTGAAGAAGAAAAGGTTAACTGGGTTGCCTTTCAACTGACAGGAGCAGCAGACTCTTGGTGGAAGTCTATGGAAAGGACCAAGATACAAGAGGCACTGAATGCCCCCTGGACCTAGGCTTGGTTTGTTGAAGAATTTAATGAACAGTACTTCCCGGATGCAGTCAGAGAGCAGTGGGAAGTTAAATTTGTGGCATTAGAGCAATGAGGAATGTTTGTGCGCAAATATGAGGTCGAGTTCATTAGGCAATCCTGATTCGTACTCCAACATATTGCCACGGAATTAATGAAAGTCAAGAAATTTGAGCGAGGCCTGAGACTTAATATTAAGGAGAGACTCTCGTTGTTTAGGCTGACGACCTATGTAGAGGTCATGAAATTGGCCATTATCGCAGAGGACATTGAGAACATGAAAAGGAGAAGAGAGCAACAAAGTTGGAGTAGGACAGGCCGAATGCAGTCCTATGCCTCCGAGCAAGCGAGTAAGAGGCCGAAGTTAATGATGTCAACGCCAAGTCTACCTGCTCAGACCACCTACTCAAGACCGGTTGTGTCTGCACCCACAAGGCCTCCTCGTCCTTCAAACCCTACTGCGACGCTCTAGTCAAGGGTTCAACCAGCTTTGCGTACAGGTTCTATTGCGTCGGTTGAGAAGTGCACACAATGTGGAAAACCACATAAGGCGGAAGAGTGTAGGTGGATTTCGGGTGCATGTTTTAGGTGTGGTAAATAAGGGCATCAGATAAAGGATTGTCCTGAGATGCAAAAAGGGCCAACAGAAACAACACCTACAGTGAGGCTCTCTCGACCTATAGTACAGGGTCGCACTTTTGTTGTCTCAGCGCACGACGCCCAAGCAACCAACGATGTCGTCCAAGGTATGTATTACATTACAGTCTTAAGATATTCATTGTTACTTTCAACTAGTGAGTATCTTTAGAGATTAAACTAAAGTATATTATTGTATACTCACCACCAATTGTGCACCCTTTATTAGTTGAAATGTGTGAACTCTAAGTACCTTGCGTATGTACCAAGGATGCGACATTTGTCAGCACAAGGCACTAGTATTGATAGACCCAGGGTCTACTCACTCTTTTATAACTTCTCAATTCGCTGCTGAATTGAGTATCACTCCCGAATCGTTAGACTTTGTCCTAGCAGTGTCAGTCCCTACAGAGAATTTAGTTAACACAGACACAATCTGTTGGTCAGTCATCATTCGGATTGAAGATAGCGAGATGATGGCAAATCTGATTCTTTTGAATATGGAAGGGTTTGACGTAATCCTCGGTATGGATTGGCTATCCGCCTACCATGCGAGCGTTGATTACCGTCGAAAGGTGGTTATTTTTCTCCCTTTAAAGGGAAAACCCTTCCGATTCTGCGGTATCAAGTCCACCATCGCACCATTTATTTTCGCCATCCTAACATAACGCCTGATGAAGAATGGATGTTATGGATATCTCGCGTTCGTATAGAGTCAAGCGGAAGAGAAGAACAACACCAATGACATTCTCATTGCGTGCAAGTATCCGGATGTGTTTCCTAAGGAGTTGTTGAGCTACCACCGGACAGAGAAGTTGAGTTCGCAATTGACCTGGCTCCAGGCACCGAACCGGTATCAAAGGCACCATACCTTATAGCGCTAGCAGAGTTAAAGGAGCTCAAGGAGCAATTACAAGAGTTCCTGGATAAGGGATTCATCAGACCAAGCATTTTCCCATGGGAAGCACCGGTTCTGTTAGTCAAGAAGAAAGACTCTTAGAAAAGGCTTTGCATTGACTACCGTCAATTGAGCAAATTAACAATCAATAACTGTTATCCACTATCCCAAATGATGATCTCTTCGATCAGCTTCAAGGCGCAAAGTACTTTTTGAAGATCAACCTAAGATTAGGCTACCATCAATTGAAGGTTAAAGCCGAAGACATCCTAAAAACTGCATTCCGAACGAGCTATGGTCATTATGAGTTTTTGGTGATGCCATTTGGGTTGACAAACGCACCAGCGTCATTTATGGATCTGATGAATAGATTGTTCAAACCATACCTAGACAAATGTGTGGTTGTCTTCGTAGATGACATCCTCATTTATTCGAAGACAAGAGAAGATCGAGCAACACCTACGCATCGCTCTCCAGACACTTCGTGATCACCGACTGTATGCAAAGCTAAGCAAGTGTGAGTTCTGGTTAGAGGAAGTGAGCTTCTTGGAACATGTCATCTCTGAAGCAGGCATAGAAGTCGACCCAGCTAAGATTGAAGCTATCATAAAATGAGAGCAACCAAAGGCCGTGACAGAAGTTCGTAGCTTCCTCGGTTTTTCTAATTATTACCGAAGATTCGTAGAGGGCTTCTCCAAGATTTTGGGACTGCTCACACAACTCACAAGAAAGAATGTCAAGTTTGAGTGGACCAAAAAGTGTGAAAAGAGCTGTCAGGAGCTCAAGAAGAAGCTAACCACCGCGTCAGTGCTTCCCATACGGTCAGGAAATGGAGGTTTTGTGGTGTTCAGCGACGCATCACACAACGGATTGGGCTGTGTGCTTAACCAAAATGAACGTGTCATTGCCTATGGTTCGCGACAGCTCCAAGATCATGAGAAGAATTATCCGACTCATGATCTCGAACTGGCAGCAATCATTTTTGCCTTGAAGATCTGGAGGCATTAGCTCTACGGTGAGACATTCAAAATACTCACCGATCATAAGAGCCTCAAGTATCTTTTCACGCAGAAAGATTTGAACCTAAGGTAGAGAAGATGGATAAATTTTTTTAAAGATTATGATTGCTTCATTCAATACCACCCTGGAAAAGCCAATGTTGTAGCAGACGCTTTGAATCGAAAGTCCTCTACTCAGTTGTCACATCTCATCACGAGAATACACCGATGGCGGTAGATGAAGATATGGCCTTATGTGACACAAGGTTTATCGTTAAGGATTCTGGAGCCTTGATGGCTAACATTATTATTTGATCAACACTTCGAAAACATCCACGATCTACAAATGATCGATGAGGACCTCATGACCATTAGACAGGATATGATTAGCGGGAATCGGCCCGATTTCTCCATCAGGGAGGACGAATTATTGCTATTCAGAGGCTGAATGTGCGTACTGGCCAACGCCGATCTTCGACACACAATCCTAGAGGAAGCTCACAAGTCGAAATACGCTATCCGCCCTGAGAGTACCAAGATGTACTAGGATCTGAAAAAGAACTTATGGTGGAGGTTTGAAGAAAGAGGTTACAGAGTACGTATCAAAATGCCTAATTTGTCAACAAGTAAAAGTAGACCATCTGAACCCTTCGGGTTTATTACAGCCCTTGTCGATACCGGAGTGGAAATGAGAAGTCATATCCATGGACTTCATTCTTGGATTGTCGAGAACAGTGAAAGGGCACAATGCTATCTGGGTAATCGTTGATCGATTGACCAAGTCCGCCCACTTCCTATCATACAACACGAGGTATACAGCCAGCCAGCTTGTAGAGTTATATCTCAAAGAGATTGTCAGACTGCACGACATACCTACTACCATGGTTTCAAATAGAGACTCATTGTATACCTCGCAGTTTTGACAATGTTTCCAAGAAGGAATGAGTTTTAGGCTAGATTTTAGTTCAACATTTTACCCTCAGACCAATGAGCAAACCGAAAGGGTGAACCAAATAATTGAAGACATGCTTCAGGCCTGTATGTCTGACTTCCAAGGATCAGTGGACAAGCACCTACACTTGATCGAGTTCGCTTATAATAATTGCTATCAAGTGAGCATTGGAATGACCTCCTTCGAAGCATTATATGGTTGGAGATGCAAGTCTTCACTCAATTGGGAGGAAATCGGAGAGAGACTCTTATTGGGCTTGAAGATCGTTGAAAGAAGGATCGAAGCAATTCGGTTTATCCGTGTGAGGTTATGAGTCGCACAAAGCCGACAAAAAAACTATGCCAACTTCAACAGGACAAATGTCGAGTTTCAAGTAAATTCGATTAAAATTTATTACTTTATTTCTCCATTGTCCATGTGAAATACTGACACCACACATTCTTTACAGAATAAGACAACGTTTTCATCAAGATTTTTTCGACTAAAGGCATGATGCGTTTTAAGATCACATGTCATGTAGCATGTGCTCATGAGTTCGAACACTTGGGTTGATTTAGGCGTACGAAATATATGCTAAACCCATTTTTCGACTTTTTTTCTAACTTTTTTTTTTTTCTCCTGAACTTATACATTTTAAAACATCTCCAACAAAGATAGCTAAATTTGAATAGTTAAAACCCCTTTTGAGCCTACTCTCTATTTTAATTATTATTATTATTATTTTTTTACGTTTCTAGCAAGGATTGCTATTTTAACTACTCCTTTAAAATAATATTTTTTATTTCTATTTTAATATATATTTAAAATATATGACAAGTAGAGAGAGAGAGAGAGAAATTTAATTATATTTTATTAAGAGTACTTTTATTTTCACCCACCAAATCTTTGAGTTGACCCATGCGAAAATACATTGACTGCATTGAATCAGATGATGGAGATTGTTTATTATCTCAATTGTTCACATGATGGATCTTGAGATCATGGGCGTACCATTAGACGATCGATTTTTTATTTCATGTGATACACACCCAAGAAAGCGACCTTAAAATCAATTTTGAGCGTGCATATGAAATTAAGGTCACTTTTCATAAATGTGTGCCATGTAAAATAAAATACTAACCGATGGTAGGCTCATAATCTCAAGATCTATCATGTGAAAGGTTGAGACTTAAGAGAATAATGATCTCCATAATCTAATTCAACATGATCAATGTGTTTCAGCATGGGTGAACTCAAAAATTCAGTAGGTAGATTTAAAGGTACTCTTTTATTAATAGCAAATAGAGTAGGATTCGCCATTATTAGCTAGTGAAGTGAGGCTCGCCAAAGATGATTGAGTCTCATAGAAATTTGCGGGATTATGATTTTGGTGTTTGGATTAGGATTTTGGTGTTTTCAATCGCCTAACATAGTGACTTTGGGTTTTTTTTTTTTTAATAAAGAGAGAGATGCTTTTTTTAACTTGAACTTTGTTCGTACTAATAGGGCACAAATCTCGTGTGCAAGTAGTTACCCCCTTTTTTCTAATGAGGATATTCATGGAAAAAAAAAAGTCAGGTTAATCGAACCAAAACTGAAATTTCGGTTTTAGTGTCAGCTCACCTAAAATAGAACCCAAACCGAAATTTTTCGGGTTTCAGTTAACCGAACTCTTCACCCGTGAACGAAAACTGAATCACACGGATCTGGTTTCGGCTGGTTCAGTTTCCAGTTTATTCCAATTATTTTAATTTTTTTTAAAGATAATTTCTTTAATTTTGTTCCGTTTTTCAAGTATCTCAAATTTAGGGTCATTTTTCTCGATTTTAGGGTCAATTTTCGGTTTCCTGCTCCCAATCAAACCGAACCGTTCCAAAGCCAGTTTCGGTTTTGGATCACTTTTCGATTTTTCCATAATAGTTGTAAAGATGTGTTCATTTGTTGGTTCCGTTAATAGTTGTAATGGGCCTGGGCCATGTGAAAACGGCCCACTTTCGACCTGTCCATAAACTCGCCAGCCTTGTAACTATATATATGATATCTGGGATCTACAATGTAGCCACAAATGCCGTCCGATCATCATCATTCAAAGCCAAGAATCTTCTCTCACTAAAAAAATACAACATGTATGTATTTGATATCAATATGTGCATTACAAGTGATATCAACTCATGTAAAAAGGAAGGGTTTGTTTCCGGTATCTTCACAAAGATCAACCTGCACGCAATCACGAAATACCGTCAGAATAACAATACACGTGTCTCTATATATCAAACAGATAGCCACGTGTAAATCTCTGATTGGACAGACCAAAGACACGGAGACGTAAGAACCAACAAACGCGGCAGGCCGACACGAATCTGACGGCGAAAAACTGCACGTAATTAAATGAATTAACGGACAGTAGCATCTAACGGAACCCTAACGGCAAAGATAACGGTAACGGAGATTTTATGGACTAATGATACAGAGCTTCTCAACTGACAAAAAAACGTAGAGAGAAGAAGGGAAATGGCGCCAAAATCAAGAACGAGCAAGATGACCCCAATTTGGAAAAAATAAAGAAGAGAAATTGGAACGAAATGCATTAATTAATGGGCACCAAATCTGTAATCAATTCAACGAGTTCTACAGCCCAGTCCGATTACATCGAAATCGATACTCGTTATCGCTTAAGTTCCCCCTATTTACTTTATATATTATTTTGATTTGATTTTTTTTTTTTTTTTGGGTTCTCTTTGTCTCAGTAGATAGATAGATCATCAGATCTGTTCTTCGACTGGGGGTTATTGCCAGTGATTCCCGTTGTGTACAAGGTAGAAATTCTTAGGGTTTGTGTGTTGCACAACGCAGCGGAAGCGACTGAGATTTCCCACGGATTTCTGGATCCGAACCGGAAATCCAACGGGCGGAGACATCTGATGGACGAATCGATTGGCCGCCGTAGCTGGAGATCCGACGGCTGGGATGGCGACTGGTGGTGGCGGAGACGAGGGTTTGGGTTTTGGGGGGAAAAGAAAAGCTCTGATCTTTAACGGAGAAGGCTTTTCTCGGCTGGCTAAATCGTATTCTTCGATGAGATTGAGGAGGTCCTCATCGGAGGTGATCGACACCAAGGCGTCGAGATCTTCGGTCGGTAACTGACATCGCAGATTCACCGCCGATCCGCATAACTCTCCAAGCTTCAACAAAAGCTCTGTACAAACCGAAACGGGAACACCGAAAAAAAAAAAACCGAGACTTTAAAACCCGAGAAAGGGTAACGGAAACTGGAATTAAAAGAAAGGGTGAAATGAAAACACACCTGAAAAGAGGACGGAACGATCGACGGCAAGAACTCTGGTTTCTCCGCCAACGTAACGGAGCTTGCCGTCGGTGGGACGGGGGAGGATCTTGCCGGCGTAGCTGCAGAGGAATTTGATGGTGTGATCAGATTTGGGGGAATTTCGGACCATGCTTTTAGGGTTTTTTTGAAAAATAGTGGTTGATTTTGAGGTTTGAATGAGGACGAAAGACGAAAGACGAAAGACGAAAGAAGAGAGGAGGAGATTGGGTGAGTCCTTCAAGCCTCATCTTAGCAAGGTGGAAGCTGTATTTATAGAGTTAGTGGTGGTGTGAGAGGAGAGAAGTGGGTGACGTAGACAAGGAACCCACACGTTAAGTTTCACACTCAACCGACTCGGCAGCCGTTTTACCTTTAGTTTTCAGGTTTATTATTATTATTATTATTATTATTATTATTATTTAAATAATTTATTGAGAATTTTGTTTATTTGTTTAAAGGTTGCTATGCCCACACTACCTTTTCTTCTTGCACCCATTTCTAATTGCACACTAAGATATTGCTGCACGCATATCAATAATATATATATATATATATATATATAACAAAGTCACCGTATTACATAACAGATAAGTTTTGTATAGGCAGCTGATGTGGTGTGACACAATTACGTACAAGTGCAATAGGTCTTTAGATCATGAGCAACTGGCAAAATGTTATCCTAAAATTGCGCTTAAAATTGATGCGTGCTACGTTATTATTATGTCACATTTTTATGATTTGTGCCACATGACCTTCTCAAATGACATCCCACATAATGTTTTTACTTGATAGTTGTACTTAAATTCGAATTCTATATATTTTTTTTTTAGTGAAATAGATTGCATCGTAAAAGGCTTCTATTTTGTTATTTATAATGGAATGGTGTTTTAAAATCAAGATTTTATTTTTCTCAATGCAATTTTTCACCCAACAGGTCAGTGATTCCCTACCAACTCATAAACATATCCCTAAAAGACATGAAAATAATCTTTCATGAAACAAAATTAGGAAACACTTTGAAAGGGAATATAGCTTGAACCCAAGTGGCGGATGGTTACAAATGGATTAGAGTAACCGAAAGTTTTAGCATTGAAAAGAAATGTAATAAAGACAAATCAAGCAAATAAGATGAGATAAGCGATGATAAAAGGAGAAATCCATAATATCAAATATGGATTTTTCCATCAAATCTTTGAGTGCACCCACACTAAAACACTTTGACTGCATTGGATTATAAGATGAAAATAGTTTTTCGTTCCAATCTTTCATACAAAGGATCTTGAGATCATGGGCATACCATCATACGGTCATTTTCTTATTTCACATGGTACACACCCAAAAAAGTGACCATAAAATTAATTTTAAGCTTCCACGTGATGTTAAAGTACTTTTTTGAGATGTGTGCCACGTGAAATAAAGCATTGATCGTCTGATGGTACACCCATGATCTCAAGATCCATCATGTGAAAAATTGGGAGGATAAACAATCTCCATCATCTGATTCAAAGTAGTCAATGCATTTCAGTGTGAGTGAAATCAAAGATTCGGTGGGTGTATTTAAAGGTACTCATCAAATATCGGTTGATATTGATACGTATCAGTTTTTCAGCAAACCGATATGTATCGGCGTTGATACATATCAGGTATCATCACTTTATCTGAATTTAGTTTTTTTAATCTTAAAAGGTATCGATATAACTCGTTATCGGCCGCTTCGTATCGGTCCTCCATGGACCAATATCCGATACCGATTCCGAGTTTGACACCTTCGAAAAATCAAATAAATAAGATAAGATAAAGTGATGATGATAATAAAAAATTGAATGATGATTATTTTTTAATCAAATGGTAGGAACGAATTATTAAGTGACGTGCTCTTGGGACCATGATATCGAATATCGGTCGATAACGATACATATCGGCGATATGTATCAGTTTTTTGGCAAACCGATACGTATCGAGTATCCAACTCGGTATTGGTATCAGTATTGACTGATACGGTCTCATATCAGCCGATACGTATAAGGTATCGGCCGATACCTATATTTTTAAATTCTTTTGTATTTTTTTAAAATGGGCCGATCTGTATCGATATCAGCCGATACGTATTGGCCAATTTGTATCTCAGTCCTCCAAGGACTGATACCCGATACTGATACAAGTTTGTTACCTTGGTTGGGACTGAATTGGAGATCGTTTTTGGCCCATTCTTCTATGACCTTTTGATTATGGATCACTTATCATACGGTCATATATTGATTCATGTGACACACATGCTTAAAAACCTGAAAACCTCTTCTCATGGTATGCCATGATCATAATCATATTTGGGGATTGTAACACTTGGAATTAACTTCTGATCGTTTGATAGGTGATCCATGATCTAAAGATCAATTTTATAAAAGATTGAGCCCGAAAACGATCTCCATCATCTGATGCAAGGTAGTCAATGGTTTTAACGTCCAAAATCCCTACTTGCATTTACCAAATCTCCAGTTCCAAAGGTACCCTAATATAAATTAGGAAAATTTACCTGACCGGCCCTGTCAGATACGCCTTTTACGTCAGAAGCCTTGTAGTTTCACTTTTACCCAAACAAACCCGCTGCGCGCCGAGCCGATGCTCGCTTTTAGGAAATGCCTAAACTACCCGCAATGTAATAAATAGTCGTCCTCTTTTCAAATCATTTACTGTTTACATTTTTTACTTTTTACTTTTTCGTTCGAAGTCGGTGGAGAGTCGTTGTCGCTTCGTAGACGCTAGCGTTCAGATCTACAATCTTCAAGCTTCCAAATCTGTAAGTTGGAATTAAAATTACCTTCCATTGCTTTAGATTTTTTCTTTCTCCTCTCTTTGGTGCACATTTTGACATAAATTTTTAAGGTTTTCCCATGTATAATATATATCGATCTTATATGTAATCGTTAACGATTACATATTGAGTCGCTATCGATTACATGTAGAGTCGATAACGATTACATATGTAGTCGTAATCAACTATATAAATAGTCGATGACAACTCTATAAAAAATCGATATCGACTCTCTATGAATATAAGTAATACCCATCATATGAATTAATTTTCCTATAATTATTACCCTCGATGTCATAACCCATAATAAATCATACGAGGTTTTATATTTATCTTAGCCGACGTTTAATTTATTGCCAACTATCCTTTTGTAAAACCATTATAGCAAGTAAGCTAGGAAGAATGAGAAAATTTAATACAACGATTCGTATTCCATCATCTAGGAGCTTTAAATACAGGTTTAGTTCGTCCTTAGCAAACCTATCATCCCTACCAGCCCATATTTTTTCCAATATCAGACGACGAAGAAAAGACCTACTATAACCCAATCAAGTTCGAGCCAGTATGAGGGGACCCACCACCACCACCAGAATCAGATCCTCTGCAGTTCCTGTGGGACGAGTACGATGAAGTAATGAAAATTTTGGCGAAGGAAGAAAAGAAAAAGAATAAAAGAAAGAAAAAGAAACTTAAGACAGAACCACCTGCTCTTCATCCATCTTCCTAAATTTTGGTTAGAAGCGCAGGACTGCTTTTATTGAAGAATCTTCCTTAGGATGTTGCTGTAAGATTTTATTTTCATTTTTAATTGTGAATGAAATATTATGAATGTAATTGAAAATTTTTGAAAATAAATGAAACATTTTGATTTAATAGCGACTTCATGAAATCTTTTGAGTTAGTAAATTAAATATTTTCAATGTAAATAAACATTTTGAGATTATTGCGACTTTATATTGAGTCGATACCGACTGTATAAACAGTCGATGGCGATTTCTTATCTAATCGATGACGACTATGGAGTCAATATCGATTACATCTAGACTCGATAACGATTATATGTAGACTCGATATCGATTACATCTAGAGTCGATATCGATTACATATAGGATCGATATCGATTACATATGTAATCGCTATCGACTCTATATGTAATCGATATCGGTTTTATATATTACATTTCATTCAACATTTAAACTATCCTTGTTAGTATGGGGCTCAGTCCTTTCTTTTTTATTACAGTTCATTTCAAAAGGCTGTCAAGATGGTTGTACACCGAGCTGTTTCCAAGTGTTCACCCAGTGCCATTTCGAATCTCTACGAAAATGTTACCCCAGCTCGGAAGAAGTTGCTCAGAGATTCAGTTTTTGGTGAAATATTTCAAATGCCTAAGGGTGTGAGATTTCTTTCCGATGTGGTGGATGCGATATTGACATTTTGGGTTGAAAAAAATCACTTCCGAATTGGGAAGACTGATGTCTATCTTCGGAAGATAGACATTACATTGATATTGGGTCTTGCCGTAGTTGGCCTAAAAAAGTATACCCCATCGGTTAAACCATCAGAAGAACAAACCATTCGATACAAATACTTTCGTGGAACGCCTCCTGAAAAAATTCTCCGGTCTCATATAGATGCTGCAATTTGGAGAGCGAAAAGTGATGAGGACTTCGTAAAGTTGTTCCTTCTATTTGTGCTGTGCATATTTCTCTTCCCTGGGTCCCACCATTAGATTTTGGAAGACCACATCGACTTCATCGATGATATGGAGAACTTTAACCGAACTCCATGGGGTCTGCACGTCTACCAAGACTTGATCGAGTATATAATGAAGGGTACGACGAATAGAAAGATTGCCGAGATGGATAAAACCCTGAAGACGTACAACACATATGGATGCATATGTGTACTTCAATGGTGGGATTATGAGATCTTGCCCGATATATCGTCATCCCAGCTAGGCCTCGAGGACCCTTTCCCATGACTGCTGAAATGGTTGGATAGGGCGCAGTCAAGGATCAAAGGTTACACTCGCGGACAGATGTTAGACAACAAGGTATGAGGTCTATTGCCAATTCAAAAAGCAACTTACCGATTCATTCTAAATCGGTAACGATTCATTACAAAATCGATAATGACTTTTTAAGAAGTCGATAGCGACTCAGTATAGAGTGGGTATCGACTTCTTAGTAAGTCGATAGCGATTCATTTCGGAATCGATAACGACTTACTAAGTAGTCGATACGGATTCATTAAATAATCGATACCGATTCAGTACAGAATCGATAACGATTTATTAAATAGTTGGTACCGATTCTTTACATAATCGAGAATGATTTATTATATATATGATCATTTTATTCTGTTATTTACCATGTTTTCTTTTCTTTCAAAAGGTTCGCGCTCCCCTCGTGCCTCAGGGCTTTGAATTAGAGATACCCGTGTTAAGAGAATATTTACGGGTTCAAAAGGAGGTTGGGGGGAAGAGAAAAGAACCGGTCAAGAAAGCTGTGGAAGAGATGCGGCCAAAGAAGAAAAGAAATTACATTCCGGTCGAGAATATTGAAGAGGAAGAATAGGATGACGCATCGACGTCAGAAGAAGAACCTCCCTCGAAAAAGGGCCCCGTCCATGTGGGAGAGGGTCGATCAAGAACTAGGGAGGCCACCAAGGAGAGCCTGGCAGCGAAAGATAGCCTAGCTGAACCGTCCACCTCCAATGATTCTTTGTTGAGGAGGGTCGACCATTTGACGCTGAAGAACTTGAAGCTCACCCAAAGAGTGAGCGATTTGGAGGGAGAGAATAAGGCCCTGGCTAAACGTTGCGCTTCTGTAGAGAAACTATGCAACTCCTTCAAAGAGCGGCTGAATTCAAGAGATGCGGAGTTACAGAAGTTAAATCACTACAACTTGTTGGTCAGAAAGGGCCAGTCTAATATAAAAGAACTCCTTAAAAATTTATTGGAGGCGAGACCTAAGGTATGTGTTAAAATCTGATTTTATATATTCAATTTTGTTAACATAAATCGATATCGACTGTATATAGAGACGATAACGACTATATACACAATCGTTATCGACTGTATATAGAGTCGATAACGATAATATATACAATCGTTATCGATTATATATAGAGTCGATATCGATTATATTTACAATCAATATCGACTCTATATACAATCGATAACGATTGTTAATAGAGTCGATAAGCATCATATATAAAATCGATATCGACTATATATACAGTCGATAACGATTATATTTAAAATCGATTTGGACTTTTAAAAATGGAGACCAAAAATTAATTCTTATTTTACACCATTATTTCAATGTACAGGATGTGGCTATTGAGGAGCTGATATCGAAGGTGTGCGACACAGCCGTCGATAAGGAACCATCAGCTCCTGTGCATCAGGTTCCTCCTCCTCATCCCATTGATGAGGTGACGGCAGCTGCCGACGAGCAGCCTGAGACTCAAACTGATAAGGGTCCTGCTGGTGAAGAGGAAACCTCTTCCCAATTGCCTCACTAAAGAGCTGAGCCTCGCTTAAGACCTAGGCAAGAAAACCTCAGCAAAGTAACTGTCGTCAAACCTAAGGCACAGCGAAGGGTAGTGGCTGTAAAGAAGCCTACCGAGAAGGCCAATGAAGGACCAACTGTTGAGCTTGGACCAGTGGCACTCATTACCACTGGTCCTGGGTCTACAGCTGAAGATGCTCCTGTTGAGCCTCCACCTGAGCTGACAACGGAGCAAAAATATATGCTAGACATATGGAACAAGCCTCTGAAGGAGGACGAGTAAGTTATTCTTCCCTGAATCCTTAACTTTATTATTATATATTTATTGTGAAGATTAGTTACGTTGGCCATTATTTATGCAGCGACTATGTAAGCACTGTCGGCAAGTATAAGCTGGAGGTGCAATCCTTCAGATGTCTGGCGGCCACGCAGTTCCTGGATGACTTTGTCAGTTTAACATACTGTAAGCAAAAACAAGAATAGTTAAAGATGTTGACAACTCGAAATAGAGTTGATATCGATTCATTATATAATCGATATCGATGGCTTTTAGAGTCGATAATGATGGCTTATGTAATCGTTATCGGCTCTGTAACTCATCGATATCAATTCATTGGAGAGTCGATAGCGATTATGTATTTAACTCTAACTGCATATTTTAATCTAACTGCATTGGTTTCAGGTTATGGGCGCCTACCTGAGACATTTGGAAGTAATTGATGATAAAATTCATCCTGATAAAAAGCTCAAAAACTTCCTTATGGACCCTACCGTGCTGACGTTCATGGGCTATGAACTGAGATATTTCAACAAGTTCCTGCTTGCTGAAAAATTTTATGAACAATCGTTCGAGGTTCAAGTTGAACGGTGGGCTGCCTATAGATAAAAACAGAGCGAAGGGAAGAAGCTGATGGAAACTTTCTTCTTCAATGAGTTTCGAAATCTGTGGGCAGCGTAGTATGCTTTTATCTTCTTTATAATTATTCTTTTTAATTTTTCTATCATATCCTTTAAAATTATATTGCTTTTTTATAGATATTTATGCCAATACATTCAGAATAACCACTACACTGGGCGCTTGCGATCGTGAAGGTAGTCGAACGATCGATAATGATCGTCGACCATATATTTAATAGGCCCTCCAAGGAAAGATATGTGTCTCAGTTGCAGGCACTAGTAAGATATTTTGCTTAGCATATCTTTTATCATTATTAGCTTAGCATATCTGACACTCCTCTCTATTATTTCGAAACAGACCCAATACCTTCCCGTAATTTTATATTCGTATGGTGACTCCACTGCACTGATCGCGAAAAACTATCCTTGGTCATCTAGTGACTGCTGGATCAAAGCCCTCCCCCGATAGACCAACATGTGTGATTGTGGAGTGTTTGTCGTGAAGTATGTCGAGTAATTCATGATGGGAAAGAATTTTGACTTCGCTGTCGAGATATAGATAGGATCGAGCGAGAAATTGGCCATATCGGCTACATATCTGAGCGATGGAGGAGAATCTTGGCGAAGGGCGACAAAAGGAGAACGCTATGATGAGTGTGGTTGTATTGTAATATTTTTGTAAATATAAATGAAATATTTTTTGTTAATAAAATTTTTTGAATATAATTGCACCATTTTTATGTAGTTGTGGTTAAAAAGTAGAAATCGCAGCCATTATCGACTACATATAGAGTCGTCATCGACTATATAAATAATCGATTGACTACTCATGAAGTCATATATAACGTCGTCATCGACTATATAAATAATCGATAACGACTCTATATAGAGTTACTATCAACTTTATATAGAGTCGTTATCGACTATATAAAAAATCGATAACGACTTTATATAGGGTTGTCATAGGCTATACAATTGATATCGACTTTATATAGGGTCGTCATTGACTACATAAGTGATCGATACCGATTCTTAAATGAATTGATATCGACTTTATAGATAGTCGATGGCGACTCTGTATAGAGTCGATATTGATTATATATACAGTCGATGGCGACTCTATGATTAATCGATAAAGACTATATTACAGTAAAAAAATATGGATTCTGAATTTCTTAGTAAATATATATTCTTGTTTACATTCAATCTATCATTATTAAAAATATACACTATCAATCCATCGGCCCCATTACCGTGCAGCTCTTGCGATTGTGACCATATTCACTGCATCTGCTACACTGTAGTGCCCTAACCTCACCCTTAGACCTTATCCTTCTCTTCCTCGGACGGTCGGCTTGCTTTCAGCAATAATAGGGTGGTCTTATTTTCATATTTTCAGGGAGTTGCTATGCTTGGAACTCCCATTGACTTTTATCGAGGGTGGGAACTCATTGCTCGTCGTATATTTATCTAAAGCAAGCGGTGAAAAACCATTTCTCACAAAAGTTATGATAGTCGTAACTTCTTCGATTGATGGCTGCCACGGCATGGGAGCAAGGCAAGCCATGAATGTGCCAACGGCGGTAACTACAGGTCTTGTGTTCCAAATCGACGTGATGAATGAAATTTTTGGAATTGACTTGGAATTGATCACGCCCGTTGGTTGAGCTCTCTTTCTACCGGTCCATTGCAACACCTTCTTCATGTGCGCGTCTGCTTTCGGGCAGAGGAGGGTGGTTCATTTCTCAGATATCTCTCTGCGTTTTTGAAAATGATCGGCGACTTTCTCTCTAATAGTTCTGATTAAGTCGATAATTGGTCTCTCTCGAGCTATCTTTAGTACCTTCCTTCCATATGTGCGCGTGCCCAATGCTTCGGATCTATTTTTAAAATATATTCTACGGACTGAGGATCAGTAGGATCTTTCTTTATTTTGTTAATAAAATAATCAAAATTTTCTTTCGAATATGTACGCGCGGCACACCACCATAGACCCTTCACATTGTTCCTAGGATACTTGTGCTGCAGATTTTGTGTCATATGCCTCATACAGTAATTGTGATATGCGTTAGGGAAGATACGTTTCACCGCATTTATTAAACCCTTCGACCTGCCCATGATAAATACGAAATCTTCGTTAAACCCATCGATTACGAACGCACCTACCCGTTAAAGAAACCACATCCACGTATCATCTTTTCTAACTCGACCACGGCAAATGCTAACGGTAATATATGACCATTACCGTCTTGCACAGAGGCGATAAGTAGGATCCCTTCGAAACGTCCTCGTAGATGTGTGTCTTCTACAAGCAATATGCGACGAAGTGTATTGCGATAACTTCTGATGCATGGGCCAAAACTTCAAAAAAAAATTTGAAACTTACCGTTAAGAGTAAGTTGAAAGGATGTTTGTACATTAGAATCTACCCTCTCCATCTCCTTCACGTAGGCCGATAGATCAATAAATTATCCTTCCCAATTGCCTCTAATATCATTAAGGGCAAGTTCTTTTCCCCTCCAAGTCTTTGCATATGAGATTTACACATTATAAGCTTTTATAATATCAAACATTATCGACGCCGGTGTGTAGTCGAATCCTTCCATAGGTTTATCCCGTACCTAGTTCGCTACGAAGGAGATTGTTGCATTACGGTGACCGTGCGGTCCGATCTTAGTGGCTCCGCATGTGTGAGTACTATTGAATGTCTTGATTTGGAAAGAATCGAGCCCAGTCAATTTAGACGCATGTATTCGTCACGAACAATCGGCTTCGTAGCATTCGGTTATCACTCGATAACTAGCGGTCCTCAAAGGCCGAATTTGAAAGTTTTTGTCCACCGCACGCTCTTTCAATGCTCTTTGAAATGTTTGTTTGTCTCGGAAGATCTCTCCAATTTTAAATGTCCAATTCTGATATTCAATTTCCACCTCTTCATCGGAGGAGTCGCCCGATGTCTCTGACATTTCGTAATCTCCGTCTACTAGGGGATTGTCAATGTCTCTCACAAAAATTTTCGGATCCTCTTTGATAAACCCATCCGGTTCGCTTTCATATTCTTCTTCTAAGGTATCTTCATTAGTAGCTTGAGGATGACTACGCCATTCACTAGCGGTGTTCTCGGGTGGTTGACTAGATCCTTCACAGAAGGGGTTCTGATGTGATTGACGGGATCCTTCACCGAATGGATAATGGCGTGGTTGGCTAGGCCCTTCACCGAATGGGTGCTCATGTGTATGGACATGGGGTTGAGTTTCTCCGGTAATTCCCATCGATGGCATGGTAGAACATAATTCTTGAGTAAACTAAGTTGTCCATCCACCATGGAAGATATGACTGAAATCGTCGGTATCCACCACCCTTTCTGAAGTGTAGTCTAACCATTGAATACATTGTTGTGACCCATGCATGTATTTTACTGGGTCATCATACGATTCAATCGGAGCATCATTTAAATCAAAAGTTGTTTTCCCTCTGTCATCGTTCGCCGCAATATAACCGTCATCGCCTAACGGGACAGTATCGTATACAGTTTCATCCTCAAACTTTCATGGCTGAAATGAATGAGTCACAAAATCAGCTTCGACTGGAAAGGATGACGGTTCCTTAATGATGAATACTTGTATAACGTCCACCGCGGATTTATAAAACGTAAATAAGGTGGCCAAATCATCAGAGTCCAAAATGTCGGCAACCACAGGCGTATTCACTATCTTCATATGAAACTTTGTGAAAACTGTTTCATCCGCCTTCGCAAAACTGATAACAGACATTCATCTTATGAATTGTTCATAAGAAATATCAGTTGAAATGTTAATAACCCTCCGTCGGTCACCTTCATACAAGCCATCATCGTTTACAAGAAGGCCATCATAGTGACAAAGAAGATGAATTCTCACGTCCGTTATCGTCTGTTTAAGAATGAGAAGGAAGGGGTCATAAGACTAATGAAACAAAAGAGAAACGACTACATATAGAGTCGATTGTATATAGAATCGATAACAACTACATATAGAGTCGATATCGATTGTATATATAATCGTTATCGACTCTATATACAATCGATATCGACTCTATATGGAGTCGATGACGATTGTATTTGCAATCGATATATATTTTAAAAAAAACGATCGAAGGATATAAAGACTTTCTTATACTGCACGAATAGGAGATACTGCATCATTAAGAGACACTAATAAACTGAAAATAGGGTTTAAGTAGGATACCTCGCGTCGCAAGGACAAACTGCAAGGTCTTTTTGCCATAATGGAGAAATGCAGGGGCTTCTTCTCCTAAGCCTCTGTTTTCTTCTTCGAAATAGCAGATCGGAGCAGATCAGACTAAGGAAGGAGACGTCGTCTAGGGTTTTGCACCTCTAACTTTTTTACAGGATAAAATGAGGAAGAAGAGGATGCTTTGTTGGTTAAGGAAAGTCATAGAAGGGGGTAATTTGGACATTTTACTCTCCTTAGGGTCAACTAGGCTTGGAGTTGATTGGTTTGAGTAAAGGTGAAACTATAGGGCTTCTGACGTAAAAGGCGTATCTGACAGGGCTGATCAGGTAAATTTCCCTATAAATTATGCTACGTGTAGAAATGATGACACATTGACTTTTTGACTACACTTTTGGTAATTTCTTTATATATAACAAAACGAATAGCTCCAAGTGACATTTAAACTTTAAATAGTGTTTAAATCATCTTACACCATTAAAATGCCACTTTTTATCTCACACCATTGAAGTGTGATTTATCATTGTGCCATGTGGCACACATTTATGGTCAATCTATATTCCCCAAGTGGCAATCTATTATTAGAACATATACTAGTGAAAGGATCATGCTTCTAAGTGAATGTAAAGCATTCGATCGGTGAACTTTAATATCAGCCATTAAAATTAATAACAACTGTTGGCATTAGAGTGCATAGATTGATGATTCGAATCTCACAAAATGCGTGACTTTTTTACCCATAGCCCTTCAATTAATTATATATCACTTGACTCTATGAATTTCCAGGATCATAAGCCAATAAATCATATAAAATCGTTTAAATGACTGAGTCGGTAGCATAACAAAATGAATGAAGTGCTTAGTTATTAAAAGAGTAAAGGAGTAAAGGTAGCCTTGTTCCATAGACCATGAAACTTGGTTCCACACTAATTTGCAGCCACTCAGCACCCAATCTCGTGAATGGCTGTCATAGATAGGAGCTGCTCGATGATAATGATTGTTTTGTGAAAAAAAATTAAACAAAAAAAAATATAAAACTATAAAATCAATGGCATCAATCGTGACGAAAAATGAACAGTGATTTTACTTTTCATTTTACATACAATTGACTATTTTGATAATATATTTATATATTTTGTATGTTATTTTTTCTATAAAATAATTGTGA
Source organism: Chloranthus sessilifolius (assembly GCA_021018995.1). Classification (NCBI taxonomy): domain Eukaryota; kingdom Viridiplantae; phylum Streptophyta; class Magnoliopsida; order Chloranthales; family Chloranthaceae; genus Chloranthus; species Chloranthus sessilifolius. The sequence goes on from CM037592.1 coordinate 122,633,227, forward strand.
TCATCTAGCCAATCCTATCCATGACACCCGATCATGTGATGGGGAGCCACGGATCTACAAATTAAGTTACCTAGTCCATGGTACCTGACCTTATATCCAAAATTTTAATATTTCTTCTATCTTCCTAGAGCTTTGGAGTCTTTCTTCTCTCCAACACAATTAATCTTATTAAATAACTACCTCAGTTATTTCAACCAATTATAATTATTTAAACCAACAGCCAATTGCGATTATCTAAATCAAACAGTTATATTTGTAATCTTATTTATACATTTTCTTATCATAATTATTGAAAAACACCGTAAAAAATGTAATTTATTGTGAAAATCTGTCTATTCTATCTTTCTATCTTCTTCTGTTGTTTATCTTCTTCTTACTTTTCTTCTTTATTTTATAATTTTAACATAGTATTAGAAATAGGATCGGCTCTTTGCATTTAAGCCGATTATGCTAATGACATTGCTTCCGCTATCATATTTTATTGAAGTTCCTTAATTCATAAACCTTTCATTTTTCTTTCATCTCTTTTACATGAAATTGATTCATGTAATTTTTATTTTTTTCTCTTCATCTCTTTTATATTTAGTAAGAAGTACATTCTTATTTATGTGAATGCATTTTCTACATTAATTTGCTTAATAGATATATATTTTTCACTTTGTTCTTCAATGACCCCTGCCTTAGAATCAAACTTTTCATATTAATCAATAAAATTGGAAGGACCTGCCTTAGAATCAAACTTTTCGTATTAATCAATAATATCAGAAGCTTCGTTTTCCCAAATTGTTAAGTCTCTCTCTATCTTGACAAGAATGTGGTTGTCAAGCTATGGATGTTAAAAGGTGAGGTGCCAATTTTCTCTAAGGCCGAGCATAACTCGGGCGTTCTTAACAAATTTCTCCGAAATTCAGGGTCAGATGAAACCTTCAACGAAATTTCTTCGAAATTGCCAAAATTTCTTTAATTTTGGCGAAATTAATGATTTTTTCTTTTTAATATTACCCATTTAAAAATAATAAATTAAAATTTAGATATTTTAAATATAATTTTAATATATATATATATATATATATATATATATATATATATATATACATGCTTGGAAACTTTTCCAAATTTTTTTCAAAATTTTCTCGAAATAACCCCCTACTAAAATATTACTAAAAATGAAATTTGTCACTGGAAGAGGGAGTTGGATAAAATGGACGAATTTATTAAGTTTTTGTTTAAAATAACAATAAAAATATAAACAACTGATTAGGATATTTTCACCATAACCTGCGATTTTTCACCGCCAAAATCATTACTGCCTTGAGTCAGCTGATTTAGAAAAACTTGCATTCCAATCTTTAACATTATAGATCTTGAGGTCATGGCCCTATAATATTCCACGTGGCAAACATATCCAAAAGTGAATGTGGTCACGTTACAGTATGAGTAGGGCTTTTGGATTACTTTTGGGATGTGTGTAATGTGAAAAAAATTATATTTTGATATATAAAAAATTAAAAAAATCCAACCATCTAATAAGTGTTACGTGATCTTAATATATTTTCTATAAGATTGGGACGAAAACCGATATTTTAATTTAAAGTAGTTATTCTTGCATTTAAATTTTGGAGCTTATGGATAGGAGAAAGATTATACAAGAAACATATTTTTGTTTATTTTCAAAAGTTAAATGGGGTAGAGTCCCATAAGCCAACCTTAGCCATATTGGTTGACGGCGCCACGTTGAAAAATCATTGAGGCTTTGAATGAGACGATGGAGATCAATTTTCTGCGCAATTTTCTACACAAAAGATCTTAGGTATACCGTAAATTATCAAATGGCTAATTTTTGTTTTAAAGTGACAGGTATCTCAAGAAGTGACCCTAAAATCATACTTGAGCATGAATTATGCCACATATTCTTTGAGTTACTTTTTTGAGATTTTTGTTCCATTTGATGGAACTAGGGATGCAAGCTTTAAACCAAACACTGAAACCGAACCGAAAACTAAGGGTCCTGAATCGGATCGAATCACACCGAAAACCGATTGAAATCGAACTGAATTGAACCCCAATTTAGTTCGGTTTCAGTTTAGGGTGGCAAAAAATCAAAAATCGTGGGAATAAGATGGGTAAACTAAAAAAATAAATAAAATAAAATAAATTGAAAAAAAAAATACATTAAAAAATTAATAAAAGTTGGTAAAATACCCACACCAAACCGAACCAAATTGGCTTTGGTGTTGGTTTTAGAAAAAAAAAAAAAAACCAAAAAAATCGGTTTCGATTCGGTACATCAAATCTACATCCCTAGATGGAACACATATGGTTCACATCCATTTATAGGCATGTTTCTTTGGGTTGAGACATGTTCCAATGACAGATTTTTACTTGGACAATTTAAATTGATTACAAATGTATATTACATGGTATAATGATTAAGCTACTTCCATAATGTGAGACAAAGAAGGCTGATTTTATAGCGCAAGATCATCTAAACACCATTTTGGGGTCTAAATGTTGGTCAGGAGCCATTATCCCTACATTATTAAATGTTAGTATGCTCGAAAATTATACATTTTGAAAGATTTGAACAATCTAATTTATGCAATCTAATATTAACATTTGATCACCAATTTGTGATCGAATGTTTCTAATCAATGATTAAAATATCGGAAAACCGATATGTATCGTCTAAGCCCAAAACCAATATATATCAGACGATACGTATTGATACCGGACAATACCGGAAGATACATTGAATGTATCGTCCGATAAATGTATGGGAACTACCGATACTGTACATTCAATGTACCGTATCGGTGAGTCCCAATACCGATACATATCGTCTGATACGTATCGGTATCAAATAAAATTTTGATCCATGTTTCTAATATTTAATATTTGTAATTATCATAGTCATAAAAATAGTCGCTTTTTTGAGAAAGTTACGAATAATTCGCAAATTTAAGGTCCTCCGAATTAATTTCGAATTATTCGCGAATTTTTCTAAAATACACCTGATCACAAAAATGTGAATTATTCCTGAATTTTTCAAAAAAAATTGTGACTTAATAAAATTTTAATTTTTTAAATAATTTTAAATATATTTTTTTTTATATTAAAAATTCTCTCACCGATTTTTCCCTCGAATATTTTTCTGAACTTTCCGGATTTGTCAGATTTTTCTAAATTTTCACCTCGCCGACCTATTGCCAAACCCGATTTGGTGACTTATGGTGATTATCACTTTATCAGTTTGACTGTGATATAAGTGATGACCATCAGTAAAAAAATAAAAATAAATAATTAAATAATAATAATAATAAAAAGATGACATGCGGCTTAAAATGAGTGCCTCTCTAGTTAAAATATGTATTACTGCTTCTCCTATCAGTATTCCTGTGGAAAGAATGAGAAGGTCGTCTTACATGCATCTCCAGCTGGATCTACCGTTTAGTTTGCAGGCCCAATCAGAAGGGATAGCGTTTAGGTCATCTGCCAGGCACATGGCCTTGTGGGAATCCAATGGCCAGTCTAAAAGTAGCATTAGTCAAACAATCTGGACCACTCATTTGTTACTCCATATGAGTTTGTAACTGAATTAAAGATTTCACTGATCAAGCCATTAAGGTTTTTGTTTGCAGCCAATACACATGGTGGTTTCCCACTTGGATGGTCAGGATTGGGACACACTGATACCACGTATGTTGGTTGTGTTTGGGATTGTTCTTTGGAGGCAAAGAGCAATTTTAAATTGCTCTTTTAAAGAGATCCAAATTCTACTCTTTCACTTTACAAAAGAGTGGAGAATACTTCCAACCAAACACATTCCCGTGCTAAAGTGAAATGCACCAGAGCAGAGAGCTGCTCTTCGCCTCCAAAGAGCAGTCCCAAACACAGCGTATGAGTTACTGACAAGTGGAAAATGGGCCCATATGAGATTTAAAAGTAAAAATAAAATAAATACAGGCATCGGCCCATACCCAATAAGTATCGATTGATATGGGCCCGTATCGGCCGATACCAATACCGAGTTGGATACCGATACATATCGGCGCTAATACATATCGATTTGTGAAAAAATCGATACGTATCGCCGATAAGTATCGATACCGGCCAATATTTGATACCTTATGTCCGAGCTTGAAACGTTCCTTAATCGGCCTTAGATTTTCCAAGAAAACCTTTCCCATAAAGTTAAAATCATCATCATTATCATCATTAGGTGCGGAGCAACATATATCAATGTAGGGCTGTAGCCCGATTTAATAAATAAATTATTAAAAAATAAATTATTTATATATATATTACCTTTTTATTTTATTTTATGTATTAGCCCTCAAATATATAGTAAATTAGTAACATATATTAACATTTGTTGACATCGCTAGCCTCACCAAAAGGAAATCCTAGTTACGCCCATCAGCATCATCATCATCATTAATCATTATTATGATGCCCACTTATGTGGGAGATGTCCTTTGGAGTTGGAACCCCTTTCTCCATATATAGCTTAAGGCACTGTTTAGCAAAGTTGCTTCCCCATAGCACCTTTTAAGATAAAATATTGGGTGAGAAGCAAGATAATAAACTCGAAATTAATATTGATATCGGGTATCTGTCCTTAGAGGACCGATACAAATTGGCCGATACCGATACATATCGACCTAAAAAATAATAAATAAATAAACTAAACTAAAGCTATAGGTATCGGCCGATACCGATATCAAGTTGGATGCTCGATACGTATCGGTTTGTCGAAAAATTGATACATATCAGTATCGACCGATATTTGATACGTTAGTGAGAAGCACTTTCCTCCCAAAGATTTGGTCACCTCTAGCTGAAAATGAAGAAGCAATCTCATAAGGACACCATTTTCAGCTAAATGTAGCCATATTCTTGGATAGAAAATGCTTCTCATCACCCAATATTTTATCTTGAAAATTGTTTTACCAAAGCAAATTTGTCAAACATGGACTAAAAACTTCCTGTCAATTTATGAAAGTGGAAGCTTTGAAAGTCGGCCAGGATCTAACTTGCATAGGTAATTGGTTTGGCCGAACCAACCCATTCATATGAATAGGTCTACACCACTTAGCTCATAGAAGGCCCGTAACATGCTGAATCAGGTCGGGCCGTCGACCCACAAGTCTCATGAAATACTTTTTCTATCAGTGTCGGGTCTTAAATGGGCCAATTCCTAATCAGGTAGTAGGAGAGTCGGGCCGTACCTGGCAAAGAGAGCTTATTAGAACGGGCTTGCCTAATTATGAAACGGGCCTACACCACTTTAACCCATACCCTGCACATGGTGGACTGGTTCAGGCTGAAGCGCAGCCCATTGATCCCTGTAGACTTGACTAGATGCGTTCAATAAAACGTTTTATAAGGATTTGACAAAAATTTTATAGTTGACTGTCAAAATAATACTAGTCACCCTCCATTTTCATCGAGACGTTTCCGTTAGGCCAAACATCTAGATCAGGTGTGGCCCATGGTGGACCAGATTGTATGGCCCCCATCCCATATGCATCCCTGAAACCGACTCCCATATTCGTTTCTAGTTAGGGCATAACAATATTTGTAGGACCTCCTGTTTTATCTAGTTTTGGAGTCCAACTGATACCTAAAGTTGACACTAGATGATGGCCATACCTATTTCAGTGCAGAAGAGACAGACCCTGAGCCATGCATCTTCGGATCACCCTCATCACAATTTGTTTAAGTGACTGAATATCCATGATTCATGGTTACCTTCATGCACACACACAATATATATATATATATATATATATATATATATATATATATATATATATATATATATATATATATATAATGATCTTCTCACTCGAGTGATGAGACATAATACCATGACTCGAGCTAACATCTAGTTGACTTTTAAAGTCACCTGATGTGATATACAACTACTAAGAGCTCGAGTAGTTGCTCGGGTGCATTGCTTAGATCATCTTTGAAAAAAAAAAACTGACAACTCATTTCCACCGTGTGTTTTTTGAACAGTAAAATGTGGACCAATGAAACCCGTCAAACTTTGACTTGTGAGTTTAAAAAATTTAAATTTTTTTTTTTTTTTTAATATAAATTTATACTGTTCACTTGTGCTCCACGTGACATTCAACGAGTGTTTTGAGTGCCACGTGGAGCTCCATGTGTATTTTGAAGGACGGTCACCGTCCTCCATTGGAAGACTTAACTAGCTCCTTATATATATATATATATATATATATATATATATATACACGGTCACCGTCCTCCATTGGAAGACTTAACCAGTTCCTTTTATATATATATTAGGTGCCAATGCAACTTGCAACTTGTCTAAGGAAGAGCAAATTCGTTTAAAAAAATATAATCGTGTGTAGATCCACCAAAATGTGATCACATGCCTTATGGTATGTGACCATAAGTCTAAACTTTCAGGACACTAGGTTTCCTAGTCAGTACGTATATGAACTTTGTCTATGGCTTTGGATCCCATGCCATATGGTATGTGATCCCAAAACGCGTGTAGTTTTGAGATTAATGCCACCTGGCATGTGATCTCAGATTGAAAAGCATGGGTCCGTTCATGCATTTGAACTTAGATTCGCTTCTCTCTCTCTCTCTCTCTCTCTCTCTCTCTCTCTCATGCACACATAATAAGAGGGTTGGTACCCACCCATCGGTGGTTGGCGCAGGTGGTAAGGGACTTTAGTTTGTTACCAATAGGCTATAAGATTGAGTATTGGCATCTCTCTTCTGTGATAACAGGATGCCTCATAGGGTGTGAAAATTGTGAAGCACTCGTAACATGGTGGGGGCGAGGCATCCCTTAAGGATTAGTTCAAGCGTAAGGTTGGGATTACCCTAAGTTATCCGAAAAAAAGAGGATTGGTACTTATGAGTAGGGCTGCAACAGAGCCAAGCTAGCTCGACAACTCGGCTCAGCCCGGAATTGAGAACTTTTACTCTCTTAAGCTCGGCTCGAGAGCAATATCAGAATTTTTTATTCAAAGCTCGATTGAAGGAGAGCCGAGTTAGAGCTGAGCTAGGATAGCTCGGCTCTGCTCGACTCGGTTCATTAATAGTATATCATACTTTTATATGATAAAATATATTATATATAATTTTGAATTTTTTTTTCTTTTTTTTTTTTTAACTTTTTTCCTCTTATAATAAGATTCATCTAATAGTTACTTCATAATGGATAGATATGTAATTAACATATAATCCTTATGATCCTCTATTGAAGTTTGCGCTTTTTTTTTTTCTCTCTCTCTGCAGCCATTAAAGTTCTTGCTCACTTGCCTCAATGAAGAACCACTAGCATGACAATTGACTAATCAATCAATATCTGCGACCAACACCTATGCTCTTAATCAATATTTAGCACATTAAATTTAAACGCATTTTTACTTTTCGAAATTTAAATACATCTTTCTTCAATTGATCCGTTAATTAATCCAAAAAGCCTAAGAGGTTAAAAGATATTAGGCTTTCATTTATAAATTTTATTAAAGCTTTCATCTATTAAAAAAAAAAAATAATGTTTAAAACAACAGTAGGAAATTTTTTTATAATAAAACTTATTTAGTTTGAAGCTTGGCTCTACCTAACTCGAGCTCGATAGAGCTGAGCTAGAGCTCAGACTTTATAGGCTCGAAAGGCCTATAACAAAGTTCCAACTCGTCTCGTATAAAGTAGAGCCGATCTAGAGCTCACCCAAGCTCGGTCTCGGCCCGACTCGATTGCAGCCCTACCGAGCAGGGTAGCGTCCAAGTAGGGTCAGCCGGGAGCATAGGCAAGCGAGGCAGCCCCCTTGAGGCTCCTAATTTTAGGTCCAAAATGGGGCCGCTTTATCAGTCAGTTGTTCAAAGATCCGTGATCCAAGAAAAAAATAGGGCTTCATTTTCGTTCTCATTTACTAACTTGCCTAAGGCCCCCAAAATCTTAGGGCCGGCCCTGCGCCCAAGTAATACCTTATGGACTGGATCACATGGCATGCGTTCCTAAAAAAATTACTTTTGGGCAGTAAAGCAATGGGGATGTGATTCACAAAATTAAAAAAATAAAATTAAATAAATAAAAATGAAAAATAAAAAAAAACCTCTTAAGACTCTTTGCCTGCCAAATTATGGGTCAACCTTGAGGGATTCGACTATTATCAAAGAGCAATCATTATTTTTCTAATCTTGATCACATTTTTAAAGTCGTCTCTACGTCCGATCTTCGAATTGGGTGTCAAGTGGCATCCAGTAGACTCGTGGCTAGCGCCAAAACGGTACCCTTGTTGGTAGCCGGGAATCACATGATGGAAATACTCTTTATTATTATTATTTTATTTTGGGCCACAATGATAAATGCCATAGATTCTTAGATGCATGATCTGATCATAGTTCTCAAATAACACGCCACTTTGAAGTGCCCCTTGTCCAGAAAAGTCACTTGTGAGTTGTTAGCTATGGTTCCGGTTGTGATGCACACAACACGTCAGATCTTGATCTTACAACGTTGAGTAGTTTGACCATTTGTTTTACGTGCACTTTAACCCTATATGTTACTATAGGGTTATCAATGAAAAATATCCTCATCACTGTTTTGTGTTTTTAAATAATAAAAATAAATATAAATAAATAAATAAATAAACAAATAAAAGAGCGTTATCCCAGAGTTTTTTCAAGAAGAAACTCGTTGACTGATTTGAATCAGACGATAAAAATTCACTACCAAAAATAAGACTATTAGTGACAACCAAAAACTATTGTTATTAAAAAAAATAAAAAAATTACTGTTAATGATCTTAATAGCCTTTTTATTAATAGCAGCTAATAGTCTTATTTTTTACAGTGATTATTTTTTGTTTCAATCTTTCTTACAATAGATCTTAAAGTCTTGGCGTGCCCTATTAGAGGGTTTAATGTTGATTTCACATGGCACACATCCCAAAAGAGACCTAGACCTGAGAAAGAGGAGTTGACCTTCAATTTTAGGGATATGTGTCATATGGAATAAACATCTGACCATCTGATATACGTGTCATGATCTTAAGATCTAACATGAGGAAGATTCGAATAGAAAACAATCTCCATCGTCTAATTCAAATCAATCAATTATTTTTATCCGTGAAAACTGTGTGGTACTTACTATCAAATGGGTAGAATAATTGTACCCATATATAAATACTTAAACTGCTCCCCAACATGGTTTTAAATATCCGCCACATCCATGCCCTGATATGTGTGGCTTAGGCCCCCACTGCCGCGCCACTGTATTTGATTTCTTTGAGTCGGTTGATAGAAATATTTTTTTAATGCAATCTTACACAACCAAATTTTTATGTTATGTCCTAAGATAAAATATAGTTTAATATTTATCCAATTAGTGAATTGCTTCATTATAGATTAATTAGGAACGAGACTACCTAAGAGGCCTCACCCTTGTCTTTACAAGGTGTTAGTTAACCCTCACCATTGTAGTTGGTGCTTCCTCGCGTTACTCCCCAACTGTCATATCTGTATGCGTGCTTGTTCCTCAGTTCTCGAGACTGTCTTGGCCTAAAATAGCTGTATGAAAAAAAAAAAAAAAATTAAGAACGGGACTACCTTAATTTTTTTAACACCTATTAAATACCATGCAAGAATTTACATTTATACCTCTAGTTTGATTAATTGAATTTATGAATATATCCACATGATTATACCGATAAATTTTGTTTTCCGCAATATTTTGGTAGGACATTTTGGTTCATTTCGGAAAAATTTAGGCCAAATTTGAAAAAGTTTCGAAAAATTTCGGGGAGTACATTTTTTTTAATATACCTTATATTTAATATTCATAAAAGTCTTATTTATTATTTAAATATTAGTAAAATTGAAAAAACATTCATTAATTTCATTAAAATTTTGTTAATTTTACCGAAATTAATGAAATTTTAGCTATTTCGAAGAAACCATCGAAATTTCACCGAAAGTTTCGGCCAACCTTGTTTCAGTAAATTTTGAAAAATTTTCAAAAAAATTTATCATTATACACATAACACACAATCCTTGGATTGACTATTATTATTATTATTATTATTTTTTCTCCAAATTAGAGAAACGAAAGTCAGAGAAGCTAGACAACTTTTGGACAATCATTAGAATCCAAAAACTTTGGTTTTAGCTCCTTGCGTAACAAACCTAACCATATCCATGCCCATGGCCAACCATCTCGGTTTTTATTTTATTTTATTTATTTATTTTTTTATTTTTTTTGTAAGCAACAATTTTTGCAACCAAAGACACTTACACTGCAACTGCTGGTTCTACAGTTGACAGCCTTGAATCAGTTGATATTAGTCATTTTTTATCCTAATCTTTATATATTATATCTTAAGATCATTACTCACATATCATACAATTAGATATCGATTATACGTGACACACATCTCAAAAGAAGTCGTGCTCATGACCTATCATGGATGTGGACAATGAGGAATGTTGAAAACGAAAAGCTCCCTCTAGCATATGATATGACTCAAGGTAGTGTTTTTTTTTTTTAATAAACTCAAGGTGGTTAATTGAGGGAATCATCAGTTGTGTCAGAAGAATCTTTGACTGCAAAAAGCAAAATCTGTTTTCAAAAGCTGGTTTATATTAGGCCACCTTACTTAAAAGAGGAAGAATCTTTGATCTAAATCAGACGATTTAGATCAAACGGTGGAGATCGTTTGTTGTCTCAATCTTCTACACCGAGAGATCTTAAGATCATGGGTTGCTAGTTCAAAAGATTGACATGAGTTATCTGTCTTATGGAGAGAAAAGCTACACCCTCATTTTGTCCTTATTATAATAATTTCATGCTCTAATATGTCGTTTCCCAAACTCTGATATTTAGTCATATTCGCCACTCGCGCCACCTCTATTCGACACGTCGCATCCACGCACATCTATCCTACTTGTCCACGTTGCACCCCAATCTCACACTCCGTGTTTCATGTCGATTGGATAATTCCAACGGTCCGATCAAAGCAATAATCTGTCTCCAGTCGGTTGAGATCATCCGCGCCATAGCACAAATAGCACAATGCATCATAACATCCGAGAGCTGCAACTCGAATTAGTTATATATCTAATTGCACACCAGCATTTGCTATTCTGACCTTAATCAAAACTCTGACAGCACCCACGTAGCCTCACGAGCTCACGTCTAGGTGATTGATAGGTGGAGCACTTTCAGAGGCTTGCTTTGAATCGAATCCCAATATCAAATCGAAAATCAACAATCCCGAACCGGCCTGAAAAACAAAAAAACCGAATTGATTTCAGTTCAGTTTCGGTTTAAGGTGGTAAAAATCGAAAATCGAGAGAGTAAGATGACAAAAACGAAAAATATCAAAGAAAAGCCGAACAAATTGAGAAAATACATTTAACAAATAGTAAAAATATCGAAATTGAACCAAAAAATCGAAATATTTTGGTTTTGGCTCGATTTCTGTTTCATGAAAAATATTTCTGTTCGGTTTCGATTTGGGATTTATCGAACTAAATACCGAAAAAATTGGTATTGGTATATATAGTTCAGTGCATACTATAAAAATTAAGACTCTTAGCGGCAGTTATTTTAATTAAAAACTGCTGATATTAATCCTGTCACTATTAAAAATTGCCGTTATTAATTAGTGCTGCTGCTATCAAAAACTGCCTTAACAGCAAGTGCCGATGAAACACGTTATTTTTGTAGTGACACCAAACTTGCATCCCTAGGTTTGGTGTCTGCTAATGGAGCTATCCTTTTAAAGGAAATGGTAGAAACAATTAGGTTGGACCAAATTTCAACTTTAATCGGCCCTTGGATATGGGAGAATCTTGACTTTCATAGTTTTTATTTTGTATAGGATGACATGCATTCAAAATTCTCTGGTTTCCAGGACATGGTTGAACCCAAAATCCGGTTCAATATGGTTAGACCTAACAATTGCCCTATATTTTTTTATAGGATGATGTGCATTCAAGATTCTCCTATTTCTAAGGACATGGTTGAAACCAAAATCCGATTCAACTTGGTTGAGTCGGGTAACTGCTTTAATATAGCATCTATTCGACTAGAGGATCAAATTCAATGTCTAAGATGAATATCATTAATTCTTTCTCGGGCGCCTACACTGTAAATCCGATTTAACGTGGTTGGACCTGACAATTGCCCTATATTTTTTATAGGATGACATGCATTCAAGATTCTCTTATTTCCAAGGCCGTGGTTGAACCCAAAATCCGGTTCAACCTTGTTGAGCCGGGTAACCATTCAAATATTTCCACTAGAGGAATTGAATGTCTAAGAAGAATATCATTAATTCTTTCTCGGGCGCCTACACCGTAAACCGCTGATTGCGTTGAATCGAACAACGGAGATCGATTTTCATCATAATCTTCCACACGATTAATCTTGACACCATGGGTCAGACCGTCAATTTTTTATTTCAACTGGCACAGATCCAACTCAAATATCATGTAGGACACATTACTTTCAAACGTGATTTTATGATCACCTTTTGGGATTAGTTCCATAGAATACAAAAGTGACAGTATGATGGTACGCCCATGGTGTCATTATCAATCCTGTGGAAGATCGAGATGAAAATCTCTCTCCATCATCTGATTCAACTCAATCAATAGGTACCCTTTTGAAAGAGGTAGCTCTATTTGCGCCTATACTAAAAGTTCATTGATTGCTTTAAATCAGACGATGGAGATAAAATTTCATACCAATCTTCTGCACAAGGAATGTTTAGATCATGGGCATACTATCGTACGATTGGTTTTTGTTTCCACATGACATAAATCCCAAAAAGTGACCTTAAAACCATGTTGGGCGTTATGCATGCTACGTGTCTTTTGAGTCACTTGTTTTAGAATTTGTGCCATGTGGATTAAAAGATTGACCATTTGATTGCCCGTACATGGCCTCAAGATCCTTTGTGGACGATTGAGATGAAAACCCATCTCTATTTTCTGATTTCACATGGTCAAATTTTTTCAGTGTAGGCCCCCTCAATAATTAGGTAGTCAAAATTTTTTCGTAGTGCCATCATAACAAAAATCGTCAAATTTTTAAGAAATTGTTGTATCAAGTTAATTATGAATTATTTCGTAGATTTTTAAAAAAAATCATGAATTTTGCAATTAATATGCGACTAGCTCACAACTTTCTTTAATAAATCATCATTTTAAACATTTTTTAAAATCTTTAGTTTTTAAAATTTTCTTCTTCGAATTTTTTGTTATTTTTCTCATACTTTTCGATTTTCCATCTTAACCGGACTTTGTGACTATGCCTACGGCTCATAAAGATTTAAATTGGCTCGTTTTACTGTCACATCACTTTGTGTTATATCCATCTCACTAAAATAAAGAAAAAATTTGTTAATTACGCGAATCTTCCCTAAAATGCATGTTAAGATCATGGCTTTATTATCGGACGGTCAAATGTTGATTCTATCAAACTACATTTGATGGTATAATAATTACGTTCACTTTTTTGGATGTGTGACACATGAAATCAACATCTAACTCTGTGACACTAGGTCAATAAGCTCAAGATCTCATATGTCAAAGATTGGAATGAAAAACATTCTCTATCATTTGAATTAAAATAGTTAACTTATTTTTCTTTTTTATAATTTTTTTTAAATGACAAAATAAGGGTATTTTAGTTTCCGATCAGTTTTCGCTATCTGCACACCAATAAGAAGAGTGTGCCAAGTGTACAACAAAGATGACTTAAACAGTGACAGTTGGTGACTTGGTGCACCTAATACCAACCCCAGCCCAAATAATAGAGCCAAAGATGCATGAATAGGCCATGTGGGTCTCCTTGGTTGAGTGCACATCGGACCCCACCTCACCATGTGGGTCTCCTCAGCTTGGTGCAAATCTGACCCCACTTCTCTTCTTTAGTTCTTTTATGTGGTATATATAAAAGGTGCAGAGTATTTCTCCTTGTCTTTAGAGAAGAGAATAATGAAGCTCCAATTGAGAAGTCACATATGTACCTAGATGGCTGCTAAAAAGACTAAAAGAGATTAACTTTAAAAAAAATAAAAATTATTATTATTAATAAAAAACCCTTCCTTTTTCTCTCCTTTATAAGATATCATTATTTGCACTGTCGATTCTCTGAGGAAACCTTCACCAAAAACCATGGACCATCATACGATCAATTTTTTAGATGTGTGCCACATAATCCTAAAAAGTTGACCTCAAAATTACTTTTTCAAAGAGTGGGGCGAAAAATAATCTATATTAATAAATTCAAAGCAGTCAATACTATTCTCTTTAGGATAGCTCTATTTGCACCCATCAAAACTCTTAAGTCTAGCCACCTGCCCTTGCTCTGTCAAATCATATACAGGTGCTTCTAGAGTTTTTGTTGGTGCAGCTAGAGATATTCTTCTCTTTATTGCGTTATAATCTAATGAATATACTTTTATTATTGTATTCTAAACCTCGCATTAATTAACAAGTGTCATGGAATGCACATGGCACTTGTCGACTTATACCCATCCAAGTTGGTGGCTTCTGTACACATTTTCAAATGCCGGTGTATTGACACGTGTCAAGACGGTGGATGAAACTAACTAGTTCGGCAAATTAGGCTTAGTCTTAGGCTGGCAAGGGCTAATTAATTCCATCACCTCATTGTTCGCGTCCCATGTATATGGCGTTGGGAGGAGTGGACAAAATATAGACCTAACCCTTATCTTTTTAAGCACAATATGACTGCACACATGTTTACCTTTTTAAACATGTGTCTTCACCCGTAACACGCCAACCTATGACCCCGGCAGCGCCTTTAATAAAAATTGACATTCATAATTTGAATTTTTCTCCATTTTAGTGACGTTACGTGAAGAATAACTCTATTTGCATCAATTAAATCTCTAAAAGTACTCACCTATTATTTACATATATTTATTACTGAAAAAGTTTTAGTTGCACTTACCTATATTTTATCACTTTTATAAAATATTTACACATTCGAAGAATATCTTCTTTTCAACCCTAATAAATCATAATAATGATGATGACATTATCTTGAATGATGGCACTCCTTTGATCGCATCGCATCAGCATGTTGACTACAATGACAAATCATATCGTGGGTTTCATGTTCAAGCGGGTTTCATGAATTTCATTCTAGTAAATTTCATGAGTTTCATAGTGGGTTTCAAGAGGGTTTTTGGTTGATTTAAGGTGAGCTTCAAGAGCATTTTCGGTTTTTAGTGGGTTCCATTTCAATAGGTTTTAGGTGGGTTCCAAGTAGGTTGATGATGAGTTTTCGATGGGTTTCATTCCAGTTGATTTCAGGTGGATTTTCGATGGAATTGAAGAAGTGGGTGCACTAATGAGGTGTGAAATATGAGAAGTAGGTACACTAATAAGATGTGAAATATGATCATATTTTACACCACAAAATCTATATTTAGCTATCCGATGAAGGCTATCTAACGACTATTGTATAGTTTTAGTGGTTGCAGGTGTTCGTGATCGTTTAATCTTACAGAAGCATAATTGAATATAATTAAAGGCTATATGGGAGCATTGAACCATGAAGCCAACGAAAGCACCAAAAAACGTGAAGAAATCGATTGATTCAGTCAAAGATAAAGAGAACTAAATTTGTCACATGCCCAAATCAATCGATTGAGATCTATATTTCAATCGATTGACTCTTTGACAACTGTTTGCCGCTCAAGATTTGAATTTAAATTCACTCGATTGAAATCTGAAAATCAATTTATTGATTTTTAAATTCAAATGAATCCGTCAAAACTCAGAATTTGAATTCAATCGATTGAATTCTGCAAGTCAATCGATGGACCCTTAAATAGAAGTTTTCTTGTTCGTACTCTATTTAAACAATGATATGTTTAGGGTTAGGGAGAGTTTTTTTTCCTTTTCTTTTTGAGCTGAATTTTCTTAGTGTTATTATGATTCCTTTAGCATTTTTAGCATAGTTTCCTTTCCACTTTCAAGCATTGTTCTTCCATTTTCTTAGATCTATATTTTAGAATAGTTTTAATTTTTGCATTTGAAGAAGATTGTACCCGCTTGGATTAAAGATTTTGTGAATTTTTGTGGAGCATCTTTACGGTATTTTAATAGTATTTTTATTTTATTTTTCAATTATGTCATTCATTTCTAGTATGTGTGGCTAAATCTCTTTGAGGATGGGGATCTAATGAATCTCATCCAAGGTTGCTCATTTATAATAATATAGATCTATAGTTGCGATATTATTTTGAATGCCTTTCGTTGACCCTTTGATCTGTGCCGAAATATGGCTATATTTCACACCAAAATACCGATACTTAGCCATCCAATGAAAGCTATCTGACGGTTGTTATGGAGTTTCAGTGGATTCAAGTGTTTTTGACTGTTGGATCTTAGAAGAGCGTAATTGAGTGTAATTAAGGGTTACATGAGAACATTGGACCAAAGGGTCAGCGGAAGCACCGAAACCCATGAAGAAATCAGATTGATCCAGCCATGTCTATGAGAATGAAGATGTCACATGCTGTCATCAATTGATTGATCTGGATGACAACTCTTTCCCCCTTAATTTGAATTTGAATTAATTCAATCGAATGAGATGTGTAAATCAATCGATTGAATTTAAATTTAAATTAATCCGCCAAAATTCAAATTTGAAGTCAATCGATTGAAATTGGAAATTCAATCGATTGAGCCTTTAATGAAAGTTTTCCTATTTGCACCCTATATAAACAAAACTATATTTAAGGTTTTAGGGACTTCTTTTTGGCAGATTTTTTTAGGATTTTTATAAGTTTTTTTTAGTATTCGTGGTAGTAGATTGTAATTATGATTGAGGGGTTGTAAGGTTCTGATCTTTTCTAAAAAAATCAAATGATTGATAAATAAAAGAACGTTTGTTGATGATTTCGATTTTGCGCATTGCGTGTGGTTCAAAGATGAGCGGCTAAACCCTCGGCGCATGAATCGAGATGTGGCTAGTGGGTGCAGAGTACTAGATAGTTCCCACTAGCCACATCTCGATTCATGCACTTGCAAGTTTTAAAACACATTAAAAAAATCATAACATGCACGACTAAAATTAGTGAGTTAAGAGACTTGTCAGGACTGATGAAGAAGAAGAAGAGGTGAGTGTACAAATGAATTTTGTGGGATTTGATTTCTTTTTTACCCATAGCACAATAAATTATGCCTTTTTTTCTACAAAAGTGAGAAAGTTGGTGCTTATAAAGATGCGGTTGATGCGAAGAGCTACTCTTACGTAAATGCCCGATATATTTCTTGGAAGAAATTGAGCTATAAATTGAACATATTGCAATAAAATATATTTTTATAATAATATTAGGATAATATATTTAATATCACATCGCAATAAAAATTATTTTCCATATTTTATAACATCTAAAGAAATATGATATATTAACCAATTGAGCAATATCTCAATTGGTATCCTCCCCCCTTTGTGGGGGATAATGTCGTGGGTTCTAGAGTTTACGTTTGCTTCCTCCCTTTGTATTAACAAAGGTGAGTGATTTATTGTGTGAAATTTATTCCCCAAGGGTTATCCTCTTATTGTGTTGCGCTACAGACGGATCTTATTTACATGCAAGTGGCACTACATCTAGGCAGTTTTATACCCTATGATATTATAAAAAGAATAAAAATTAAAATAAATATAAGTAAAGTTAAGTTGTAAAAAAATAAAAAATAAATAAAGTTCCATTTTATCAACTTGATAATATTTTACATAAAAAGTATTATTCTATTACTAGTAAATGAAGAAAGGAATTACTGGGATGATGTTGGCATCATAAAATTATTTAGATTATTAAAAACCTTTTACTCTATTATCAATCATGTCAAAATTTAATTTTAAAAATTTTTTGGCCACTGGATATATAAAAGTAACCTTGAGCATGATTCAGTGTCAAATTACTTTTCGTAAGCTTAGTACAAAATTTTACAGAATTTTACCAAGGAAATTTTGCAAGATCCCTCATGTGGGATTCATAAATCACAAAATTTCTCATAAGCATTATGTATTCACAACTTCCCTCGCATAATAAGGGAAATCTCCAGAATTGGCCCTATCAGATTTGCCTTTTCCGTCGGAGACCCTATAATTTCACCTTTTACCAAACCGACCAGCTTGAACTCCAGCTGACCTGAGAAGAGTAAAAAGTCGAAAATTCTCCTTTTATGACTTTCTTTAACCCACAAAAGCATAAACTTCTTCCTCATTTTAATCAACTCCAATTAGTGAGAGATAGAAGAGGTGAAGGTGAAGACATCTTCTTCCTCAGTGCGATCAGCGCTTTGGAAGTAGAAAACACAAGCTTGGGAGAAGAAGACCTTGCATTTTGCCACTGGGAGAAGAAAATCAACAGTTTGCCATTACAACGGGAGGTACGTTTAGATATCGATTTTCTACACAGTCGTCATCGATTATATAAACCGTCGATATAGCCTTTTTAAACAGTCTATATCAATTTTCTAGGCAGTCTATATCGATTGTCTATGCAGTTGGTATCGATTGTCTATGCAGTCGGTATCGATTGTATAGACGATACCAATTGGGAAAATCTAAAAAAATTAATTCAAATAATAGATCGTTGAAAGAAGAAGAAATTTTTTTACAACAGTGGAATATAATTTGATTTAAAACTTACAGTTTTGATAGCTTGAAGATTGAACAATAGACCGTCAACCGCCTCCGAGACGACGTCGACACCGACTTCGAATAAAAATAATGATTTGAAAATTTTGACAGCTATTTATTACCTTGGGGGTAATTTCAGGAATTAATAAAGGCGGGCGTTAGCTTGGCTTCAAGCTGGTCGGTTTGGTGAAAGGTGAAACTACATAGTCTCTGACGGAAAAGGTGAATCTAATAGGGTCAATTTTGGAAATTTTCCTTTTTTAAAAGAAAATTATTTACTCCGAAAAAGGACTGAAGCGAACAGATAAAGATAGAATCGATCTTAAGACGCTTGATTCAGTCTTATCGAGCCTGAATCGAGCTTTTTAAGACCGATTCGGTGTATCGTGCAGACATCTCGCGATTGATTCAATACATGAGTCAACCTCATGTAGCATGTTCATTCATTGGATTTCTCAAGACTACATCGGGCAATCAGCCCTTGATTCGACCTTTTAGTGTCCGAAGCGGTTTATGGGAAGCCTGATTTGGGCTAAACTTTGATTTTTAAGATAAAAAAGGAGAAAAAAATTTCAAGCTTTGGAAGTTTGAGCCGGGCTTTTAAAGTTAGAATCGGGCTTTTGATGATCATATCGGACTTTTGAAGATCAAATCGGGTTTTGAAGTTAGAATTGGGCTTTTGATGTCCAAATCAAGTTTTTGAAGACTGAATTAGGCTTTTGAAGACTGAATCGAGCTTTTGAAGTCAGAATTATATTGAGCTTTTAAAGCCCTCTTTTACTTATATTTAGTATTTCTTTTATAAATCAATTGGAAGGTTTGATCCGGATGATGGTTTAGTTACCAACCGAACAACCTAGTAGTCCTTTTGATCCTGATTGCTTATCAATCATTCTTCTTCCATTTTTTGAACCTGATCAGTCGATCGATCGGTCTAATGGAGCTCGATCGATATCTTTTAGTCATCGATTAATCTCTAGATACATTTTTTGACATGCCCATGTGACAGACCTAGACATATTGAGATTATTACAAGGTTTGGCATGGCCGGTGATAGGATCTTACGCTATGTTACCTTATTTGGTGTTCTTTTAAATGATATATTTAGGTGCTAACTTTCAAATACATACACAATTTGGAAAATTTTATATAATTTTTTATGTTGATGAGAGAGCCAATCCATTTGTAATAGACCGAACTTGTTGACAATATTGAGATGAAAATTTCATATAGGTTTGGCATGGACAGATTTAAACGTACTCATATGTATTGGCCAATTTTATTTTTTATTTTTAAAAATAGAGGTTTCAAGCGAAATCGATATCGTATCGATTGATACCTGATACATATCAGCCGATACAGGCCTGTTTCGACTGATACGTATCGGGATACCGAGTTGAGATACCGAATCGCATAGGGGAGCGTGACCCTTAGCCTCTTTTAAGGAAAGGAAAGTAAAACCATCAATAATGGCTGTAAAATGATGATGATGATTATAATAAATAATTATAATCAATTTTAACGGTTAAAGTTTTGAGCGACAGTGACTAATTTGGGTAAACTAAATCATACCAATTGTTGCCTTTGAAATTTGAATTCATATTTTCTTTGGTTATGCATATTCCCACTTACGCGCATGTTGGTAAGACCAAGTCCTTTTAATTATGCATTCTCAACAAAGAAAAAGGACCTTTTAATTATGAGTTTATATTGGGTGATTCACCCCATCATCCGAGATGGTGATCAGATAATCTGTGACACAAATTTGGAATGTACCTCAATCACGACCATCCATATTTGAAGGTTGCCCCATCAAATGGATATCTTGCAAATTCTTAAATATGGCAAATGATTGGTATCTAACGTGCAAAATCAAGCCGATCAGATGGTTGACCCTATTTGACCAATCCATCGGCTTAAAAATTCTATCACGCGGACAATTTTATTTGCTTGCACCTAATCCACTTGTGCATTGGATATAACCCATGCGCCGTCTCTTATGCTCGTACCCGGCAAATATGCTAACTCTTAAAGTATATTCACTTTAGGTGGGCAAAAACATGCCCCATAACATGGCGTGTTGGGTGGGTATTCTTCGAAAAAGTCTGTATCCCAGGGTACATGTTATTCTCACCCACCACACTGCTTTCGGCCTTATCTCTCCTCCATCCGACATCCGATATGCATTGATTGCCTTGAAATCAAACGATGGAGATCACTTTTCGTCTCAATCTAAATTATGGGCATGCCATCATATGGTCATTTTTTAATTATATGTGGCACATATCACAAAAAAGTGATCTAGAATCATGCTTGAATATGATGTATGTCACATCATTATTTTAGAGTTACTTTTTAGAATGTGTGCCACGTAAAATAGAAAATTGACTGTTTGATGGAACTACCCATAATCTCAAAATCTATTGCGTGAAAGACTGAGATGAAAAATATGTTAATAAAAATTTGGTATTGATAATGGCTCTAAGGCACGTAGTTAACTGTGCTGTCTTAAAGACAATAGACGCCCTCACTCCGTTGGATAAACGAAGTTCCTAGCGAATTTGCCTTCAGGATACAACAGAGCCCGGTCTTATCAAGAACTGTATGTTCTTTTCTAGATTGTACTTTCTAGAAAAAGAACCTGCCACACAGATTTTCTGAAACACAAATGATAAGAACGAAAGAGAAAAAAGATAAATATATCTTATTTGTGTTGTATCTTTTAACTTGGATCTGGTATCTTTTTCTAGAGATAATCTTGAAAGATTGTGTCTTTTCACCGTAAAGAGATTTGTGTCTTTTCGGATAACAAATAGAGATAATCTTGAAAGATTGTATTTTTTCACCATGAAGATATTTGTGTATTTTCAGATTTACGGTGAAAAAACACTTTTGAAAAGATCTGTCTATTCACCTTGAAGAGATGCCAGACTTGTGTCTTTTCAACAAACGGTAAAAAGACAAATCCAAAATTTGAAAAGACACTTTTAAAAAAACACTTTAGAGAATAAATATTTACAAGTATGCCATTAAATTATTTTACAAGTTTGCCATTGAATTATTAATGATAATTTAACCTCAATTTTGAAACACAAAAATATATATTATTATTCTAATATATATAACGTTCCCCTACTTGTTTCAAAATAAAAAATAAAAAAAATTTGTGTATCAGAGCAATCATACTAAGCATTATCAGAGGTACCGATTGATTTGAACCTTTGACTAGTACATACAACTCAAAGTTTGTAAGGACTTTAAGTAGCATATAGCTTTGAACTTAAAACCTGTTTAACAAACCAGAATTATATATACACTTACTATGACCTAAATCATTAGTGACATAAGGTCTGCGCCTTACAGTCATGCGCTAAAATCCTGATTTTATGAGTATCTTAGAGAGAGGACCGAATCTCTGTTAAAGCGACTTCACTTCTATACTCATATAGGTGAATCTGTCATAAGTGCTCTTATAACTACTTTATCACCCCAGCAAATGAATGCCTACAGAATCATTAAGAGTTAAACTCACCCTCTCACACTCCGTCGAAAATCAATTTTACGGTATAGACGCTTATGACTTCCCCCTCTATGCCAAGAGATGTGCACGAAATTTAACACCATAAGGATGGCCAATAGGTAATATACCTTTGTGCACTTTCAAGGATCACAGAGTAGTTTTTTGTCTCGTTGAACTTAGGATTTGGGATCTCCAACTCGACTAAGTTGAGGTTCAACTACTATGCCTTTAAAGATATCGGTCTTAGGCCCATCCTTCTCAATATTTTCAACACTGTATCTCTGGATAGTACTTTTGTAAGCGGATCCGCAAGCATCTCAGAAGTTGGTATGTAGTCCAACGCGATTACCCCATCACTCAACATCTGTCAAATGATATTATATCGAAGGCCTATATGCCTTGATTTCCATTTATATTTCTTATTACCTGAAATCTGCAAAACACCTTTATTATCACAATAAATATTAATTGCATATGTATGTTGAATCAAAGGAATTTGTCTTATAAAGCTTCAAAGCCACTCTGCCTCTTTTGCTCCCGCAGACAATGCTATATATTCTGATTTCATTCTTGAGTCAGAAAGACATGTTTGTTTTCTGAACCCCCACGATATTGCTCCTCCTGCCAAAGTGAAAATCCACCCGCTTGTGAATTTTGAATCAAAGAAGTCAGAAATCCAAGTAGTATCAGTAAACCCCTCTGAGAGTTCAGGTTTACCAATATATTGTAAACTATAATTCATAGTTCCTTTTAAGTATCTCAATACCCGACGAATAACTTCTCAATGTTCTAACCTTGGGTTGCTAGTAAATCTACTCAATACCCCCACTATAAATGCTATATCGGGTCTAGTACACTTCATTAAATATATAAGACTTCCAGTGATTCTAGAATATTCTAATTGAGATTTTACTCTACCAAAATATCTTATTAATTTCTTATTTGGATTACTTGGAGTAGGAGAAGGTGAATAATCAAACATATTAAATTTTCTTAAAACTTTTTCGACATAATGTTCTTGAGATAAAGAGATACATTTATCACCTCTTATTATTTTAACTCTTAGAATAACATCCGCTTCTCCCATATCTTTCATATCAAAATTTGATTTTAAATATTTTTTAGTTTCTAATATTAAATCAAAATGTGTACCAAATATCAACATATCGTCTACATATAGCGATATAATAACTCATCTATTTTGTACAAATTTACTATATATGCACCTATCAGTTTTATTTGGTTTAAAGCTGATGTGCAGTGAAATATGATGATATTTCACCCCTAAAGACCTACATTTAGCTATTCGATAAAAGTTATTTAACATGTTTTATATAGTTTTAGTGATTTACAGGCCTGAAGATGTGTTGAGCATAAAATAACCCAAAAGTTCAGAATATAACGTCAAATTCGTGCTACATTGGATCATTCGGAACTTATCCCGACTTGGATCTCAATTTGAACTTTCAAGATGTTAGATTCAGAAAATTGCCAAAACACAAAAGTTGGAGAACTCGTCGTCATCTTTCCAACGCCGTAAGAATCGCCTCAATCTGACTTTGGGATAGAAAGTTATGACCGAAATACCGAGGCAGTGTCTGAATGCAAAGTGTAGCGGGAATTCATGAAAATCTGGGAGGTCGATTGATCGACCAAATTTGAATTTGAGTTCGGAATTTTGTTTGGCCGCGAGAATCTCGGTACTCTTTTCACGGAATAAAATCTTGGAGGAAAAAGCGGCTTCTTTTTTGACAATTAAGGAAAAAGATATTCTTGGAGATATATTCATTCGGGGAGTCCTTCGGAGATAATTCTGATTCTTATTATTTTTCTGCATTCTTCTTTTTAGAGAGTTCTGTTTTTTAGAGAGTTTTCATTTTTCTGCATTCTTTTATTATTTTTAGTTTCTTCTGCGTTTCAAAGTGTGAAGGGCATTGAGTCCCATTTTCTTGAACTATCTTTATTATTCATTTTGAGAAGGAAGATAAGTCTTAGTTTTCTGATTTGGATCCACTTTCAAGAAGGAGGTGTACGTACTTGGATTAAAGCTTTTTGTGGATAATTCTTTACGGTATTTTAATGACATTTTCAACTTTTGCATTTATTTTATTGCTTATTTCAGTTCTGTGTGGCTAGTTTCATTAAGGATGGGAATCTAATGAACCTCATCCGAGGTATACATTTATATTAATATAAATCTGTGATTGAGATGTCAGATGTTGTTAAAGACCCTAATATTCATTGAAAATGGTAAAATCATCATTTCAGTCCGAGATCTAGGAGCTAATCATGCCCTATGATGTCAGATTTGCAATAAAGATTTTATCCTAATTATCATCCATCTCGGGGTGAAGTTTTACCATCATCTGAGGTGTGAGTGTTAATCATACACTCATGGGGTGTTAATCATACATCTCCTTGATCTCGGATTGATAGTATGACTTTATCCGAGTGGTAAGTTCCAATCACGATCTGAGGTATGGGTGTTAATCATACACCCATGGGGTGTTAATCATACATCTCCTTGATCTTAGATCGTACTTTAGAAATTACCCTAGAGATTGGGTTCTAAATATTGTCCGAGGTGTGAGTGTTAATCATACACTCATGGGATGTTAATCATACATCTCCGTGATCTCAGATCTATATTTTAGAACTCACGTGTGTATAGGCAGTGCTTCTTTTGAGAAATCTGTTAAAGATCTCACATCTCAATCCACAGATTAATATTTTGTAAATGATAAATCTACGATGGGAAGATTTAGCATCCCAATCCTTATCTTTCATTAATTGTTTAAATCTCGTAGATTTCGTTAGTATTTATCTGTTTTATCAAAAGTTACCAGAATTCTAGGTTGTTAGTTACTGTATAAGATATGTGGAAATTCTTTTAGTTAATTGATATTTCTGTTTTTACATTTTCTAACCAATCCTCGTGGGAACGATCTTGTACTTTGCACCCACTGACTACATCACGATTCATGCACTTGCGAGTACAAATTTTAGGACACATCAAAAGCCAAAATATTTTATTTTCTTATCAAATTTGTCATGCCATTATTTGGTGTTTGTTATAAATCATATAGTGATTTCATTAGTTTATATACCATGTGTGTTTTTCCTGATTCTATGCATCCTTCAGGTTGATCCATATATATTTCTTCTTCTAAATCTTCATTTAAGAAGGTGATTTTTACATCCATTTGATGTATATATAAATTATATATAGATGTTAAAGTTATTAGTAGTCTAATAGATGTCATCCGTGCAACAGGAGAGAAAACGTCAAAATAGTCTACTCCTTCCTTTGTCTAAATCCTATGGCTACTAATCTAGCTTTAAATTTATCTAAACTTCCATCTAGTTTAAGTTTCTTCTTAAATACCCACTTACTTCTTATAGTCTTAGAACCTGATGGCAAATTTACTAACTCTCATGTATGATTAGTTTTAATAGATTCTATTTCATCATCCATTCCCTCATTCCAAAATATACTATCTAAATATATTATAGCATCTTTATAAGTTTTAGGATTTGCTTCTAAAACATAGGTATAAAAATATGATCCAAAATTATAATGTGAATCTTTTCTAGTTCTTTTATTGCGTCTTTGTTCTATATTATTTTCAACTGGTCTTTTTTCCTTTGACTTGATCAAAATAAGTTTCATCTTCTATTTTCAATTGGTTAGAATTTCTAAAATCTGAAGCATTATCCTTAGGTTATAGGTTTTCATAAAAATGTGCTTCTATAGACTCTAATATAACATTATCTTCTATGTTTAAGAAGCGATAGGCTTTACTGTTGTGAGCATATCCAATAAATGCACACTTATAAGTTTTATATCCTAATTTTTTAATTTTGTCATATGATTTTCTAACATAGGCTAGACAACCCCATACTTTTAAATATTTTACGTTAGGTTTTCTATTCTTTCATAACTTATACGGAGTCATATTATTCTTGTAGTAAGGTATTCTATTTAAAATATAGCATATAGTATAAATAGCTTCTCCCCATAAATTCATAGGTAAGCCTGAATATAATATCATAGAGTTAATCATTTCTAGTAAAGTTTTATTTTTACGTTCGGCTACACCGTTTTGTTGTGGTGTCCTAGGGGCTGTTACTTCATGAATAATCTCATATTGTTTACAAAAGTTATCGAACTCATGAGAAAGATATTCTACTCCTCTATCACTTCTAAATATTTTAATTTTTTTTTCTAACTGATTTTTAACTTTTGCTTTATAAGTTTTAAATACTTCAAAAGTTTCTTCTTTATATCTAAGTAAATATATATAATAATATCTACTATAATCATTAATAAATATTATAAAATATCTCTTATCACCTCTGACAAGCACACCATTTAATTCACAAATATCAGAATGAATTAATTCTAAGATAGTAGTACTCCTTTCAACATTATTATGTGACTTTTTCACTATTTTAGATTGCACACATATTTGGCATTTTTCATCTTTGGTATTTAAAAATTTAGGAACTAATTCTAAATTCATCATATTTTTCATCGCTTGAGAATTGATATGCCTTAATCTAGCATGCCATAAATCAAAAGACTCTACAATATAAGCAGAAGAATCATTTTCATTGATAACATTCAACTTGATCATATTGTTTACAACATAACGCTTCCCAATGAAAATATCATTCTTGGATAATGTCATCTTCCCAAAATAAAGAACTAATTTAAATCCATTCTTGTATAAGAGACATGCAGAAATAAGAGAGTCTTTCCCGAAGATAATTTTAACTCCACTATTCCAATTTCAGCAATCTCAATGGTAGAAGAATTTTCCATGTATAGTTGTTGCCCTTCTCCTTGAGGTTTGTAAGTCTTGAAGGCAGACCTGTCAAAAAAGACATATCGAGTAGCACCAAAGTCGACCCACCAGTGGCCTTTAGATTCAACCATGTAGACTTCTGATACCATTGCAACAACTATATCTTCGATCATGTTAGATTCTGATTTCGACTTTTTACGAAATTTACACTCTCTTGCAAAGTGTCCCCTTTTTCCACAGATATAACAATCTCCTTTCTTTTCGTTCATCTTAGACTGACCGTTCTTCTGAAAAATTTTCTTTTTAGTAGAAAATCTTTTATCTTTCTTCTTCTCTTTAGATACCGATTCAACAAACTGAGCCTTCAGAGGCTCTGAAACAATAACCTTCTTGTCTCTAATTTTATTCTCTTTTTCAATCTTAAGACCCTTAAAAATCTCATCTAGAGTATGAAGATCTTTATTATGGGTAATAGATTTTTAATAATTTTTCCAACTAGATGGAAGTTTCGCAAGAATGACACCCACTTGAAAACTGTCAGAAAGTTTCATGTTCTCTTCTTCCATCTCAATGATGATAAACTGTAATTCTTGAACTTGTTCCAAAATAGGTTTATCCTCAATAAGTTTGAAGTCAAAATATTTAGAGACTGAAAAAGCCATTGTTCCGGCATCTTCAGTTAAGTACTTATTTTCTAAAGTATTCCATAAATATTTGGAGGTAGTGCACTTGCAGAAAGTATTGAACAATCTATAATGTATTGAGGATGTGGTCCTGACAATCTAGATCATCTTCTAGCGATTGGAGTCGAGCATTCGATCCTTCACTAGTCGTACTTTCTGTTGTTCCTGCTACAGAAATTGGTAGATATGGTGTAGTGAGGACGTAAGTAATTTTGAATTGTCGCAAGATAAATTACACTTTTTGCTATCGTCTTTTGAAATTTTACCTGTCAAATCGATCAAGTTTCATGAGATCATGATTCATGAACTTTATACTCTGAGCCATTAGAAAGATATATTGTCTTTAAATTGTTAATAAAAATTTGGTATTGATAATGACTCCGAGGCACATAGTTCACTATGCTGTCTTAGAGACAATAGATGCCCTCACTCCGTTGGATAAACGAAGATGCAATAGAGTTCCCAGCGAATCTGCCTTCAGGATACAACAGAGTTCGGTCTTGCCAAGAACCGTGTAATAGCCCGAAAAATTACGCTAAACTATGACCTCGGGATCCGTGTCCGATTGGTCACAAGTTTGACCAATCAGGAGATCAAGAGTTAGCATAGAATGTGATGAACGGACAAGATGTGATGGGTTGAATGCCTATGTGGTGTGTGTTGTGAATGTGAAGTCGCATACACCTACCGCGGTGTATGTGCTCAACACACACACGTGAGGAAAGGGATAAAAGGGTTTAATAACCCTAAATGTGTGTCTTTGGTGGTTGAGAGAGAAGTAAAGAAGAGAGAGAGAGAGGAAGTAAAGAGAGGAGTTATTGCAACTGATTTGGAGGGGGGATTCAAGCGATAAAAGTCAGATTCAACACGGTTTGGATCTGTTAGAGCCAAAGCTGGAAACCCTAGCCTTCCAACCATTTGATTTGAAATCAATTCGAGATTGATTCAAGGTAAATTTTTGTAATCAAATGCATAGATTATAGGGGTTAAGTTGTGGTTGAAAGTGGGTTAAACCATAGGATAATGGGTTAGAAAAATAGAGGAAAAAGTATGGAAGAAGATTGAGAAGAACATTCGAATTGACCGACAATTTCGATTAATCGAAATGGGTTTGATTAATCGAAATTTGCGAAGTTGAAAGGTCGAGGACCCGATTTCGATTAATCGAATTGGAGTTCAATTAATCGACACAGGATTTCGATTGATCGATTTGGGTATCGATTAATCATGGGAACCTCCAAAGTGGACCCTGAGGGGTTGGAGGAAAGGACTTGAGGAAATTGACTAATCGAAATGGGATTTGATTAATCGATTCGATTTTCGATGTCGATTTGGGATCGATTAATCGATTTGAACTCGACTACTCGAATCGAGAATCGACTTTCTTGGCCGAGAATTTCGATTAATCGAATTAGGATTCGATTAATCGAATGAAAACTCGACTACTCGAATTGAGAATAGACTTTGCGAAACTGAGAATTTCGATTAATCGAATGAAAATCGAACTACTCGAATTGAGAATCGACTTTGCGAAACAGAGAATTTCGATTAATCGAATGAGATTCGATTAATCGATATTGACTTTCGATTAATCGATTTTGGAATTCGATTAATCGACTGAGATAAAATATGTTGACTTTTGGGTTTGACTTTAAGATTCTTGGAGAGTCTTAGACCTTCTTTATTGCATCCTTTGTGATGTGTTTCACCTGTTATGTGGTACCATAGGTGGTACGTGTGGACTAGGGCACAAGGAGCCACGTGGGACCTTGATGCAATGATCAAATGAAGACTTGATGTAGGGAACACCTTGAACATGTACTTTATTTTACAAGAGCATGTATGTAGTGATATAGAATTCAATTCAAATGTTTATTTCTTAAGAATTTGTGAAAAGTGTGTGTGTGTGACATCCATAAGGGTAATCATGATGAGCCATCCCCAGGGGATGAAGAAGTAAAGAGATAAGAGCATCAGGTGTGATGCAAGTAAATGGATACATCCCAGGGATGTATCCAAGGATTGAATCATGTTTGATAGGGCCTAACTGATATAAGATAGCACACTTACACGGTGAATAACTATATGTAAGGCACCGATATTTTTGTTATTTGAGGTTTGATAGGTTACCCCACCGACGTGGCGGGATATCCACTACTGACACGACAGGATATCCGTGACCGATACGGCGGCGAAACCGTAGGCCAGTGCGGAGGCTTATCCGTACATAATAAGCACACCCCAGGGGTGTTGATTGAGACAAGTGAAACCCCGCCACCAATCCCTAGGGGAAAGGGGCTTGGGTACTATATTTGTATTCCCAGGGAATACGTTAAAACTGTCTATATAGATGACGATGAAGGGTATCTCATCGGGGCTCGATGCTATATTGCTCGGGGATTACTTAAGTTGAAAGTTTAAGTTTTGCTTTAGGCCTTTTCAGCATCATTCATGAATAAATAAAAAACATAAGTAATGAACAGTAAAATGAAATGTTTTTAACTGTTTTCATCAATAACTGCATAGATACATCATGCATGGCATATCATGGAATATATGTGAGTTATAATTTATATGTTCAACTGTGTTTGTTCCCTATTGAGCTAGGATGTAGCTCACCCTATAGACTATACGTCGCAGGTCCACTACTAGCAGCTGCCGAGGCTTCAGGAGACGCTGACCCCGGCGAGTCGGACCTTGCGGCCGGTGACGAATTGGAGCCACCTCCTGAGGACTTCTTCTAGAGGACTCCGTTGTGCCACTTTGAGGGCTTTTAGAGAGATTTTGTACGGCTTGGTATGTCAAGCCTTGATTTTGTTTAAAACCATGTACATAAGGAGTTGGGATTATTCTTTTGGGACGAACCATCCGTGATGATTTCTATCATCGATGGTTCGGATCGGTTCTCCATTCATGCAGAGGCATGAGGGTAGCACTGTCTTTTGGGAAGTTAATTAATATAGATTTAAATTCCGCAAATTCGTTTATTATACTTTTCGATGCTTGATATACCAGTGTTCCGTGCTTAGCTAAAGGGCACGGTCAAGATGATCGTGCTGATGGCACGGGTTTCGGGGTGCCGAAATCCGGGCTGTCACAAACCGTATGTTCTTTTCTAGATTGCACTTTCTAGAAAAAGAATCTGCCACACAGATTTTCTGATACACAAATGATAAAAATGAAAGAGAAAAAAGAGAAATATATCTTATTTCTTTTGTATCTTTTAACCTGAATCTGGTCTCTATTTATAGAGGTAATCTTGAAAGATTGTGTCTTTTCACCGTGAAGAGATTTATGTCTTTTCGGATAACAAATAGAGATAATCTTGAAAGATTGTATTTTTTCACCATGAAGATATTTGTGTCTTTTCAGATTTACGGTAAAAAAATACTTTTGAAAAGATCTTTGTCTTTTCACCTTGAAGAGACGCCAGGCTTGTGTCTTTTCAACAAACAGTAAAAAGACAAATCCAAAATTTGAAAAGACACTTTTCAAAAAATACTTTAGAGAGTAAATATTTACAAGTATGCTATTGAATTATTTTACAATTTTATCATTGAATTATTAATAATAATTTAACCTTAATTTTGAAACACAAAAATATATATTACTATTCTAATATATATAACAAATTATCTCCATCGCTTGATTTAGAAGCGATTAATACATGCCGGCTGGAAGAGGAGTGAGAAAGCAGTGTCGTGAGGTAAGTATAACGGTTATGAGAGTATGTGACACACCTATAATTTTATATAGAACCCATCTAATATCCAACCTTTAATTTGCCATCTAAACTCCCACCTTTATCTATTATTCTTGTGATGAAATGCCACTCACTTTCTCAATTAGGTAACCTTCTAAGAAATCCTAAAATCCTAATTACCGAAGAAATTATCTTGCCTAGTTATGCATAAGGTTGCTATAACTTGCACACTAAATTTTGAGACATCTGATTTGAAGAACACAATGGAAAAGACCCGTGAGGCGAAGATTGGCACGTAATTCGATCTTTATCATTTGATTGAATACAATCAAAAGCCATCATCTGATTCAATCATTGACTCTGATAAATCAAAAGATTTAAATAATGTTTTGTGTCAATTTTTAGCCTCAACGATCTTTCGAGCTTGGTCTTCAAGTCAAACAGCCCAGAATGTCTTGAAGACAGCCTTGATTGTGTTCAATGTGGCACATATTCCAAAAATAATGAAGTCTTTTTTTTCAAGCATGTGCCACAGTACAAATCTCGTGTGCAAGTATTAGCTCCCAATATATAATCATAAACAAAACAATGCCTCCTTGCACACATGTAGTCATGTGGCAACTTGCAATGAAAGATATAAAACTACTTAGAGATTTCCTTTATGGGGCAAATTTGTCATTTTAAGTGGCAACCATGCCTTTAAAAAATGTGTCAGTAGCATGGGATAATTACGTTCCAAACTAAGAAATAGGATGATATATTTATTTCATAAGTATTGTTCATTTCCCTCAAAAAAAAAAGAAAAGAAGCGTTGTTCATTAAAAATTTCAAAAAAATTGCCAAATAGGTTAAATAGGTTATATATGAGAACTAGTAATTGCACACGAGAAGTTGGCCCTTGCACATAGTTTAACAAAAAAAATTTGGTATTTTTGGGACCTCTCTCATGAAAAAATATAATTTGAGTCATCTAATTTGAAGATCATGATCTAAATATCTTAGGTGCAAAAAATTAATACAAAATAGATCTCTATTGTATAATTCAATGCTGTCAATGGACATTATTTAATTCAACAACTGACTGCGTGTAGAATCATATGATAGAAATATTGTTTGTGCACATGCCAACGCTGTGCAATAAAGATATTTAGATTATCAGATTCAAATCTCACAAGTGAGATGATTTTTCATTTGGCACAAGTCCCCAAAATAACAAGTCTTTCCTCTATTTGAATTTTTTTTGAAAAGTTTTGAGGCATGTACTCTATTTGATGTATATATTTTTTTAAATGGTAAATTTCTTATAACTTTTTATGGCATTGAGAGAGTCAATACCATTTGTAATAAACCAAATTTGTTGATAATATTGTAATAAAAAAATCCTAAAAAAAAATAAAAATTTGTAATACAAATTTCTAAATAATAATAATTGCTTTTATATTTAAGTTTTGCAAAATTTCCTAAATCAACCCTGTCAGATACACCTTTTCTGCCAGAGACCCTATATTTTCACCTTTCACCTAACCAACCAGCTCTAAGCCAAGCCGACCCTAAGGAGAATAAAAAGTCGAAGTTACTCCTTCTATGACCTTCTTTAACCCTGAAATGCATTCCCTTCTTCCTCATTTTAATAAGCCACATTTAGTAAAAAGTTAGGGTTTTGTTGGTGATGACATCTTCTTCCGTAGTTTAATCCTGTAGTTTGCTATTTGGAAGAAGACAACATAGGCTTGGGAGAAGAAAACCTTGTATTTTGCCATTAGGAAAAGAAGACCCTTCATTTTTCTATTGGGAAAAGACCACCTTGTAGTTTGTTATTGCGACGCGAGGTATGTTCAAATTTTCCAGTGTAAACTCCATTTTCAGTTTCGTTCGGTCTCTTACTAGTGCAATATGATAAAAAAGATATATATTTTCTTGGTAAATTTTTTTTTTTAAGAAACGGTTGATATTATAAACGGTCGACACCGATTCCATAAAAGGTAGACACCAATTATATAAACGGTTGACACCGATTCCATAAAAGGTCGACACCAATTATATAAACGGTTGTTATATCGACCGTTTATATAGTCGGTATCGACCGTTTATACGGTTAATAACGATTGTATAAACAGTCGATAATGACCGTTTATATAATAGATGTCAACCTTTTATAGAATCTGTATCGACCGTAGATACATTTGCTATCGGCCGTTTATACAATCAGTATATCCATTTTGTGTCATCTGTCTTATGATGGTCTCCTCTTCTCTTAAACAGGTGGTGTCGAAGTTGAGCACTCCTCTTCTCTGTCACTCTGATGGTCTGTTTATAAGCGATGATGACTCGTATGAAGGTGGTCGGTAGAGGGTTATTATCATTTCGACCGTTATTTCTTATAAACAATTTATAAGGCGAATGTCCGTTGTTAGTTTTGTGAGGGCAGATGAGACAGTTTTTATAAAGTTCTCTATAAAGATAGTGAAAACTCTTGTGATTGCCGACATTTTGGCCTTGAATGATTTGGCCACCTTATTTTCGTTTTATAAAGTTGGGGTGGACGTCATAAAGGTATTTATCATTAAAGAACCGTTATCCTTTCGAATCGAAGCTGAACAAGTACCTCTTGGCGGGATTGATTTTATGAATAACCATTCCTTTCAGCCATGTGAATTTGAGGAAGATAGACCTATATATGATACCGTCCGATTAGAGGATAACATGGATTTTACGACGAACATGTTAGTTAGAAAAGTGACTATTGATTTAAATGATGCTTCAGTTAAATCATATGATGATCTACTAAAGTATATGCATGGGTTACGACAATGTAGTCAAGGGTTAGACTACACGTCTCTAAGAGTGGGTGATGAAGACGATTTCGATCATATCTTCCCCGGTGGATTCCAAACTTGATTGACTCGCGAATTATGTTTTACCATTCCATCAATGGGGATTACCGAGAGAGCTCAACCATTTGCTGAGCACTGCTACTGTAAAGGGCCTAGTCAAACACATGAGCACCCCTTCGATAAAGGGTCTAGT
The DNA here is from genome assembly GCA_021018995.1 of Chloranthus sessilifolius. Lineage (NCBI taxonomy): Eukaryota > Viridiplantae > Streptophyta > Magnoliopsida > Chloranthales > Chloranthaceae > Chloranthus > Chloranthus sessilifolius. The sequence goes on from CM037592.1 coordinate 122,667,658, forward strand.
CAACCACGTCAAAACTCCTTTAGTGAAGGGCCTAGTCAGAACCTCACTAGTGAAGGATCTAGTGAAAGGCGTAGTCATCCTTGACCCGCTAATGAAGATAACTTTGAAGAGAATGCCCAAGACTATGATAATGAACCGGATGAATTCATAAACGAGGATCTGAGAATTTTTGTGAGAGGCATTGATAATCTCCTAGTAGATGGAGATTACGAAGGGTCAGAGACATCAAGCGACTTTTTCGATCAAGAGGTAGAAATCGAATACCGGAATTGGACGTTTAAAGTTAAAGAGATCTTCAGAGACAAGTAAATATTCCAAAGAGCATTGAATGAATACACGGTGGAGAAAAACTTCCAAATCCGGCCCTTAAAAATCGATAGTTATCGAGTGACAGCCGTATGCTACGAATTCGGTTGTTCATAGCGAATACATGGGTCTAAATTGATTGGACTTGACTCTTTTAAAATCAAGACGTTTAATAGTACTCACACATGCAGGGTCACTAAGATCGAAGCGCACGGTCACCGTAATGCAACAATCTCCTTTGTAGTTAATTATGTACGGGACAAACTTACGGAAGGATTTGAATACACACCTGCGTCGATAATGTTTGACATTACAAAAGCTTATAACGTACAAATCAAGTATTCTAAGGCTTGGAGAAAAAAAAAATTTGTCCTGAACGATTTTAGAGGAAGTTGGCAAGGGCAGTATGCCGATCTACCGGCCTACGTAAAAGAGATGGAGAGGGTAGATCCTAATATACGAACGTCTTTTCAACTTATACTTGATGGTAAGTTCTTTGGAGTTTTGGCCCGTGCATCGGAAGCTTTTGTAATACACTTTGTCTCATATTACTTGTAGATGGCACACACCTACGGGGGCGTTTGAAAGGAATCTTACTTATCGTCTCAGCGCAAGATGGTAATGGCCATATATTACCGTTAGCATTCGTTGTTGTCGAGTTAGAAGAAGATGATACTTGGATGTAGTTTCTTGAACGGGTAGGTGCGTTCGTGATTGGTTAGTTTAACGAAGATTTCGTTATCATCACGGGATTGTTGAAGGGTTTAATAAAGGCAGTGAAACAAATCTTCCCTAATATACAACGCAGTTACTGTATGCGACATATGACACAATTTGGGAATCAAGTATCCCAAGAATGATGCGTTGGATTTATGGTGGTGCGCTGCGCATGCATTTTCAACAAATAAAATTGATCATTTTATGAACAAAATCAAGAAAGATGTTGATCTTTGGGCCTTCAATTATATTTCAACAATAGACTTGAAGCATTGGGCAAACACAAATTTCAAGGGAAGGAAATACGATTCCCTCACTATAAATAATGCTGAAAACTTGAACAATGTACTGAAGGTAGCTCGGGAGAAATCAATTATCGACTTAATCAAAACTACGAGAGAGAAGGTTGCAGATTATTTTCAAAATCACCGACAAATTCTGAGAATTGGAACACTGCCTCTGTCCAAAAGAAAATAAGCACATGAAGAAGGTGCTTAATTGGGCTGGTACATAGGACATGCACTTGTCGTCGTTGACTCATTCATGGTTTGCCTTGCTCGCATATAGTTATCAATTGGAGAAATTATGATTACCATAATTTTTGAGAGAAGTAGTTTTTCACCGCTTGCTTTAGACAAACAAACGACGAATAATTAGTTCCCACACTAGATAAAAGCTAATGGACAATCTAAGTTGATCAAATGTGGGAAAATATGAAAGTGAGACCGCCCTATAATACACGAAAGCAAGCTGGACGTCTGAGGAAGAGAAGGATTCGGTCTAAAGGTGAAGTTAGGGCCCTACAGTGTGGTTGGTGCAATGAGTATGGTCACAATCGCAGGAGTTGCACACAGTGGGACCAATGGATTGATACAATATGTGCCTCCTTTATATACTAAATTGCTCTCTAATCCCAACAATGAGTGCGAAAGCGTTTCATTAAGAGTTTCATAACTTGCATTTTCTAACTTGTATTTTTTGGTAACTTGCTTATTGACATAGATTGGTTTGTATTTTCCATTGTGAAGATATGTCGTGTCCCGAAATGCAACCCAAACGATAATTGTGGGCTTGCACCTCCGGCGGGGGCAAGACGATGTTTTCGCACTAAAACTTCCGAACTAGTGGACAAGGGAAACCGTCAGACTAATTTCTCTTCCACTAGGTACCGCTTTTGTTATATGAAAATTTTTATTTATTATATGATCGCCTTGATAACTATTTTAAATTTCAGAAATGAAAAGGAAACCTCCGATACAGAATCATCCTCCGAAAGTAGGGCACCTTAGTATAGATTTAACACCAGTCATTTACCGATGGATGATAGAATTGCAATTCATGCGCTGTGAATAGAGATAGATCGCATCCAGAAATAGCATAAGAAGCCGACTAGATCGTAAAAGGAACATTATGAGACAAAGTTTGACCGCAAATTCGGTTCTTAATAATTATAAATTTGGAATGTAGTATATACGATAAATTACCATTTTCGATTGTACATTTTCTCAAAAAATAGGAATGAACAAATTTGATTAGTAATTTTTATAAAATTTGAATCAAATTTTAACAATGACAAAAAGTATATTTTCTTAGAACTTGCAACATTTGCTTAGAAATTGCAATATTTTCTCAGAACTTTTAGCAATAGGTCTGCAACCGATTAAAAAATAACGATGAACAACTGTATAAACAATCATTGACGATTGCATAAATAGTTGTTATCGACAGTTAAAACAGTCGTTATTGATTGCATAAACAGTTGTTGGCGATTGTGAAAATTGTCGATATTGATTTCATAATCAGTCATCTACGATTGTTTACAGTGTCGACATCGATCCTCTATCCAGTCGCCAACGATTATATATAAAATCGATAACGACTCTTTTAACAATTGACTATCAATTCCGACTGTCTATATAGTCGCTCACATGTCCATAACCAGTCTAATATGGAATAGTTACATATATATTTGTACATATTTGAGATTACAAAATTTCGGCTTTCGAATGTATTCACATATAAATTTCTACATACTTGAGATTACTAATTTATTGACAAATTTAAATGTACATGACAACTTAATTTACATCTGAAAAAAACTACGAAGGTGGTGCATCTTTAGTAAGTTCCTCATTACTTTATTCCTCTCCTCAATCGCTAGTGAATGTAGCAAGGGCATGGCCAATTTCTGCCTTGATCTGATTTCCCCGTTATGAAATACTCTACATACTTTAACACAAATACCCCATAGTCCCACCCATTGCTCTGTCGGGGAAGGGATTTGATCCGACAGTCAGAACTTGACCAAGGATAGATCTCAGAGCTCAGTGTAGTGGAGTCTCCGTATTAATATAAAAGTGCGAGAAGGTAATGAGTGTTTCAAAAAAGTGCAATGTCAGATAAGATAAGCATATGGGTCCAAAACTTGTAGGTTTGGACAATTCGTATTATATATTCTTATCAGGGCATTCAATTGCTCCAGATATTTAACCTTAGAGGGCCTATTAAAAATAGGGTCGACGATCATTATCGATCATTCGACAACCTTCACAATTGTAAGCACCCAATGTAATGGATTATGAGAATGAATTGGGACAAATATCTTAAAAGAATAGTATAATGTTAGAGGATACGATTTAAAATTTTTAAATATTATTGGTAGCAATTGTAACATACCGTGGTACATTGGTGAACCCACAGATCCCGCAGTCGATTGAAAAAAAAGTTATGTAGCACCTTCCTGCCTTGGTTCACTTCTTCCTTATAGGCAGACTACCGTTCGATTTGTATCCGCAACACTTTCTCGTTGAGTTTTTAAAAAATAATAAATTGGTTGAAATCCTTAAGGCCCATATAGGTCAAAATGGTGGGGCACATAAGGAAACATTTATCCTTTAGCTCAGGATGAACAGTATCATCGATGACTTGCAGGAATCTTAGGTAGGCTCCTATTATCTGAAAGGAAAAAATAGTGTTATCGAGTTTATATACAATTATTATCGACTCTATAGACAATCGGTATCGACCCATATCACAATCGTCATCGACTTTAAATACAATCGTTATCGCATTTTTAGACAATCGTTATCTCCTTTATAGACAATCGTTATCGCCTTTATAGACAATCGGTATTGACTCTTTATACAATCGGTATCAACTGTTCATACGATCGGTATCGACTATTCATACAATCGAATTTAATTTCATGAAAAAAATGAACATCACTTAAACAATATGAGCAAATTCGGTTACTTACAATATTGTCTAGGTATTTCGTGCCTTTCAAATATCTAAAAGAGTGCAGCCAGAGCGTACAATTACCGACTGTACTTATATAGGTGCTGCATAAATAACGAGCAATGCAGAAATTTAAAACGAAATTAAATACTAACTAACTATCATGGAAAAACTTACTTGTCATCCGCAACAGGCCTGATCTAGAGGGCATTCATGAACATTTGCTCACCTATTAGTTCAACCGTAGAAATGGCCAACCTCTCCTCAATGGCCGTCTCTGTTCCTGGTGTTTCTTTTCTGCTGACCCTTTCGTCCGGTCCTAGATTTCATGATAGTTTGTTTTGTTTTATTCTTAGGCCTCAAGCGAGCGTCAATTGGTTGCTCGGAATGGGAAGAGGGTTGCAAGGGTTGGGAAGAGGGTTACTCATCACCAATAGGACCTTTTTCGGCTTGAGACTCAGGTTGGTTGTCAGCAGCTGGTTCCTTATCGACTGATCCCTTAGATGGGATATCGAAGGCCGTGCTAGGCACCTTCAACATCATCTTTGAAATAGCACCAACCTGAATATCGAAACAAGCTTTATTAGAAAGCTGTAATTATATTCACTTATACAAACTATAGTACAACACATACCTTAGGTGTCACTTCCAAAATTGTTTGAAGGAGTTCTTTGAGAGTCGCTTGATCCTTTTTGATCAACTTGTTGGCGTGATAATTCGTCTGCAACTCCACATCCCTTGTAGTGAGTCGATCATCCAAGGAGTTACATTGTTTTTAGAGGAGCGTATTCTCTTCATTCAAATGGATCACTCTCTGCTCCAAATGGCTTACTCTCTGAGTGAGTTTCAAGTTGTCGAGTGCCATATCGTCAATCCTCCTCAACAATACTTCGTTAGAGTTTGTTAGAAGAGGTTGGTGCACTACTGCTTGCCTTTGTGGCCTCCCTTATTCTCGATCGCTCCAATTGGGCGGGACCCTCTTTTGAGGATGAGGCTTCGTACGACGTCGATTGACCATCAAATTATTCCTCGTCAATATCTTCGACCGGAAGGTAATTTTTTTTCCTCTTCGATCGCAAATCCACTTTCATAACTTTCTTGACATATTTATCAACCTCTTTCCTCCTACCCCCAACGGCTTTTCTACCCTACAGATATTCCCTTAAGACGAGTATCTCCAACTCGAAGGAAACTGGTTTGAGGGGAGCACAAACCTTTTACAAAAAAATGGGAAACACCTAAAATATCAAAATACTAAATCGAAAATAGAATATTAGCGCAAGATATCGACTGCTATCGACTTCTTTTTCAAAATATAGTCGGTATTGACTTCTTTTTCTTTAATAGTCGATATCGACTTCATTACAGTCGATATCAACTTCATTATAGTCGATATCGACTATGAAAGAAGTCGATATTCCTATACAATTGGTATTGGTACTCTTTACAGTCTTTACCTTTAGAAATTTGAAGTATTTAAATAGGCATCATACTTTGCTGTTCAACATCCTCCTAAGAGAGTAGCCTTTCGTTCTCGTTTGCTCATTCTCTGTCCATTTCAACAATTGTGGGAAAGTGATGTGCAGTGAAATATGATGATATTTCACCCCTAAAGACCTACATTTAGCTATCCGATGAAAGCCATTTAACATATTTTTAGATGATTTTAGTGATTTACAGGCCGGCAGATGTGTTGAGCATGAAATAACCCACAAGTTCAGAATATAACGTCAAATTCGTGCTACTTTGGATCATGCGGAACCTATCCCGACTTGGAGCTCAATTTGACCCTTCAAGACAGTAGATTCAGAAAATTGTCAAAACACGAAAGTTGTAGAGCTCGTTGTCAGCTTTCCAACGCCACCAGAATCGCCTCAATCCGACTTCAGGATAGAAAGTTATGGCCGAAAGACCGAGGCAGTGTCTGAATGCAAAGTGCAGCGGGAGTTCACGGAAATCTGGGAGGTCGATCGATCGACCCTTTTTAGTCGATCGATCGACCAAAGACGAATTTGAGTCCGGATAGAGTTTGGCCGCGAGAAAATCTTGGAACTAAGAGTGGCGTACGTTTTGGCAATTACGGGAAAAAAAGATATTCTTGGGGGATATATATATTCATCCGGGGAGTCCTTGAGGATTAGGAGGATTAGGAGAATTAGGAGCATTCTGTTTTATTCTGATTAGTTTTATTTCTTTATTTTTCTTTAGAGAGAGTTTTGTCTTACAGAGAGTTTATTCATTTTTTCTGCATTATTATCATTCTTCTGTGTTAGTTCTTTCTGCTTTTCTAAATCGACGCATCGGGAATAAAAGCTCTTTGTGGAAATTGTTAAAGCTCTTACGATTTTTATATTGATGTTAGTGTTTATTTATATTTTAATTATGTTGTTTACTTACTATGTGGCTAGTTTTATTAAGGATGAGGATCTAATGATTCCCATCAGGTATTTATTTATACTAATATCAACTGTGATTGAGATGTCGAGATGCCTTTAAGACCTAATATTTATTGAATATGGTGAAATCATCATTTCATCAGATCTAGGTGCTAATCATGCCCTATGATTTCAGATCGTAATAATGATTTTATCCTAGTTATCACCCATCTCGGGGTGAAGTTTTACCACAATCTGAGGTGTGAGTGTTAATCATACACTTATGGGGTGTTAATCATACATCTCCTTGATCTCGGATTGATGGTGTGACTTTATCCCAGTGGTGAGTTCCAATCACGATCTGAGGTGTGGGTGTTAATCATACACCTATGGGGTGTTAATCATACATCTCCGTGATCTCGGATCTATATTTTAGAACTCACGTGTATAGGCGTTCTTCTTTTGAGAAATTTGTTAAGGATTTCATATCTCAAACCACAGATTGGTATTTTATAAATGATAAACCAACGATGGGAGGATTTAGCATCCCAATCCTTATCTTTCATTAATTGTTTAATCCTTTAGATTTCGTTAGTATTTATCTGTGTTATTAAAAGTTACCATAATTCTAGGTTTTCAGTTACTGCATAAGATCTGTAGAAATTCTTTTAGTTAATTAATATTTCTGTTTTTTTATATTTTCTAACTAATCCTCGTGGGAACGATCTCGTACTTTGCACCCACTGACTACATCACGATTCGTGCACTTGCGAGTATAAATTTTAGGACACATCAGAAAGGATTCTTCAAGGGCATTCTTTTCAGGTGAGATTTCTGGTAGCATTTCATAGGCCCACCATTAAAGTACACAAATGCAGTCATAAATATTATGCGACTTAAGGGTTTTATCCTTGTCAGCAGTTTTTCTATTCGTTACGCCCTTCTCTATATACTCCAGCAAGTCATTGAACACGTAGAGACCTTACGGAGTTTGTTTGAAGTTTTCGACAATATCGACGAAGTCAACGTGATCTTCAGAAAGTTGATGGTGGGACCCGAAAAAAGAAATTACACAATACAAATAGAATAGCCAACTTTATGAAGTCCTCGTCATTTTGCGCTATCCTCATTCCAGAGTCTATATGAGACCGAAGAATTTTTTCGGTAGGCAGTCAACGAAAATATTTGTAGTTAATCATTTCCTTTTCCAGTGGTTTAATGAAAAAGGTATACTGTTAGGATTTAACCACAACAAGGCTCATTATTAAGGCAATGTCTATCTTTCGAAGATAGACATCTCTTTTCTTGATTCAGAAGTGGTTCTTTTCAACCCAAACACTCAACATCTCATTGACGACATCTCCAAGAAAATTCATAACCTTTGACATTTGGGATATTCCATCGAAAATTGATGCTCTCAGCAACTCCTTCCACTCCGGGCTAGCCTCATCGTAGAGCTTCCAAATGCCAATAGGGAGCATTTGGCAATAGCCCGTTGTATGACCATCTTGAAGGCTTGTTAAAATAAATTGTAGCAAAATTGAAAAGAGTGACTCCCATACTAAAACAGATTGTTTAAATGAATTGTATATTATAATCAAGGTGTATAGAAAGTCGATATCAATTGTAGATAATATCGATAATGACTGTTTAAACAAGCGATATCGATTGTTTATGCATTCGATATCAATTTTCTATATAGTCGATATCGCTTGTTTAAACAGTCGTTATCGCTCCATTATTATAGTGAAATAAAAAATAATAATTCAAAATATAGATCGTCGAAAGAAGAAGATAAAATTCTACAGCAATGGAAGCTAATTTGGTTTCTAACTTACAGATTTGGTAGCTTGAAGATTGAACAATCGAGCGTCACCGACTTTGAAACAACTCCGCCTTCCACCGACTTCGAATGAAAAGTAAAAAGTAAAAAAGGTAAAACCCTAATGAGTTTATATTTTGACGGTTATTTATTACCTTGGGGGTAATTTCGGCATTTCATAAAGGCGGGCAATGGCTTGGCTTAGGGTTGGTCGATTAGGTGAAAGGTGAAAATATAGGGTCTAGGATAGAAAAGGTGTATTTGGCGGGGTTGATTTAAGAAATTTCCCTTAATTTTTTATTTTGCGTTGTGTAAAGAATAAGCGATATTTCTAATGAAGAAAAAAAGGAAGGTGAAAAGGTTTTAAAGTTTAAACCCTTAGCCTTTTTACCGAAAGGAAATCCTTACATGAAGCCTTTAAGATGACAAAGAAATTAATAATAATAATAAAACTAATTAATAATAATAGTAACAATTAATTTTTAAAGGTTAAAAAAAATAAAGGCTAACAAAATAAAACTTAGAGGCTGATCTCTCATGCTCGATCAATTAAATAATATTGTTGACCTTGTTTGACCAATCCATTTTATAGGCTGATCAATATACGAGATATCCTACCACGTGGACGTTTTTTATTTGCCTACACCTAATCCACTTGTGCATTAGAGATAACCCGTGCGCCGTCTCTCATGCTCGGGCCCGGCCAATATACTATAACTCTTAAATAAATTATATTTACATTAGGTAGGCAATTACACATGACCCACAACATGGCGTGTTGGATTGGTCTTCTACCAAGAATATATACTATACAACACGCGTATAAATTCCATATAGAACCCATCTAATCTCTCACCTTTCTTCTATTATTCTTGTGATGTGATGAAATGCTACTCACTTCTGACTTTCTCAATTTCGTCTTTAAGAGTCAAATTGGATCTTGGGTTTTATTGTAAATATAAATAATTAAGGAAGCTAAGTAAGAGTCTTGTCAATGATAGAATATACTTAGGATTCATTCAAAAGATGAAAAGGGAACCATAACAATGACTCCAGTTGTGATAAGGACATGGGTCCCTAAAATGGAGGGACACCTCGTTGTTGTGGTCCTCGTTTCTTTCTTTGGCCACTCAACTTTTCTCCAGTTTACAACTTCAAATCTCTTGGAAGGAAGGAATCTTAAAAGGCTGATGTTACTGTCATACCACTTTATGTTAAATTATATTCGTTGACTATTGTTAATTGGATGATCGAGATTTTTTTTTACCTTATTTTTTTGATACAGTAGGTCTTGAGATTATGGACCTATCATCATACGGTCAGATGTTGATTTCACGTGGTACATATCTCAAAAAGTGATTGTGAACCACATCTGATGGTTCTTTGTGATCACGATCACTTTTTGAGATGTGTGCCATGTAGAATCAAAATCTAATCGTTTGATGGGATGCCAATCATCTCAAGATCTATTGTATGAAAGATTTGAAAAAAATTAGTCTTTTTCGTCTAATTCAAAACATTAAACATATTTTTCCTTTGTTTAAGTGAGGCGTTACAACAAAAAGTGGTGTGACAGTAACACCAACCTTCTTAAAGAGTTATCCAATTCAAGGATCAAAATTTCGGTTTTCGTTTAGGTTTTGGTCTTCCCCGATATCGAAATTTTGAGGATTAGGCTGATTTTTTTTTTTTTTTTTTTTTTTTTTTTTTTTTTTTTTTTAAATTCGAATTATCGAAGTAACAAAATATCGACAAATAATTTAAAATTATCGGCCGATAATATGCTATCTTGATACCGAAACCAAAATTTTTGAGATTTCGTTTCGGGGGCCATTCATTTTCTAAAGTGAAAAGATATCAGTACTTGCCCTCTCTAAAAGGTGAGTAGAATCATGTCGAAAATTATTGACTGTTTTGAATTAAATGATGGAGATTATTTTTCATTCCATCTCCCACACAATGGATCTTGAGATCATAAGTTACCATCATATAGTTAATTTGTTACACACATCCCAAAAAGTGTCTTAAAAATCATGTTTGAACTTAAGGTGTGCACGTGGTTTTCTGAGTACTTTTTTGGCATGTGTGCCACTCGGAACAAAAATTTGGGTTTGATGGTCTGCCTATGAGATCAAGATCGATTATGTGAGAGATTGGGATGAAAAATAATCGCCACCGCCATCATCTGACTCAAAGCAGTCAATAATTTTTGGCCTGTGCAACCCTACATTTACATGTTATAAAAGGATTCGGCCTAAAATAGTGACGATTGGACGATTTCTACAATCAAATCAAAATCCTACACAAGCCTCCGAAAATAGATGACTAAACAATGTACTGAGTATTGGTGACGTTGAGCCACAAAAAGTACCCTTATTATATGGTTAAACTATTTTTAAGGATAATTTGATTTGGGCTGACCTCAATATGCAAGTTGGCCAGCCACCTTCACATCTCGATTGATGATTAGGGTTGCTACAGTCAACCGATTGATATGACCACTGTAGCGCCGGTGATGGAGCCCATATACCTGATACCAGCCTTATCCAAAATTCTCCAAGCCACTTGGATCATTCTTGAGTTGGCCTTCTCAACTTGGACTTTAACATGCATCAATTTTAGCATGAGAAATTTGGTATAAATAGTTAGGCCCTATTTGCCAATCGTTTTCCAAAGAGCACTTTTTAAGGGAGAAAATATTAGGTGAGAAGCACATTTTATCGAAATGTATCACCACTTCTAATTGAAAATGGTATTATATTGAGAAGCTGTCCAATGCTACTTTTCACACAACGTCATTTTAAATACGTGATAGACTATTTTGAGAAGCAATATTTGAGAATTAGCGTGTAAACAACCTCTTCACGACACTTAGAAAGTGTTTTTCAGAGAAGGGTTGCCAAGTTAATGTTAGGTGTAGTGCTTTTAGCTGGCTCGGATGGCCTGTTGGGAATCTGGGTCGAGCCCATGTATTGGCCGGAGCCTGAATTATGGTTTTGGTGGGCTAGGTTTGGGCTAAAGCTTTCGAGATTGGATAATAATTGAGTTGGGTTTACGATAGGTTCAGCCTCAGCCAATCAGGTGCAACCCATTTATTCAATTCTAGATGGGCTCGGGCCTAGAAATTTAGACCCGTATATGAAACAAACTAGGCTCAGAGTAGGATTTTTCCGGTCCCACACCTGAATATGGTTCTCCCCAGTCTTGACTCAGCCCATTCGCATCCCTCCATTGCACCAAATCAGGTTTGAGTTCAAAGAGCAGCTACTTTGCATTAAAAAGCAAAATTTAGGTTTGAATCCCGTCCAATCCTCTCACCACCTCGTACATACGAGACCAACAGCAGATAATGGACCCCTTGATATATATATATATATATATATATATATATATTATAAATGTGGTGCAATTATTAATAGGTCTCTTGTCATTAACTTTGTACATATATAAACTATTTGATGGGAGCGATTTTGACCATTAAAAATTTGCTACATTTAAGAGTGTGGATTAGATGGTTTTGGAAGGAGCTGGTATTAGGTGCTGGGCCCATCGACCACCTGCAGTACACAGCGCATGTGAATGGGTTCCCTCTAGCCATCCTAATCACCTATTGAAATATCAAGATAGCTGCCCAACATGCACATATGGGGTTCTGTTAAAAATTTACTATTGGGTAGCTATATTTGCAACTACCGAATCTCTAAGGGCACCAATGCACAAAACCATTTGACTGCTTTGGATATGACGATGAAGATTGTCTTTTGTCCGAATCTGACATGGAATGGATCTTGAGACCGTGGATGTAACAACTGAAGGTGCCATTTTGATTCCATATGGCAGACATCCCAAAAAGTGATCCGTGAATGATAGTCCGATCAAATGTAGTTCTCGATCGGACTACATTTTTAGATGTGTGTCACATAGAATCAAAATCTGACCGTCTGATGGTACACTCATGCATGGTATCAAAATCAATTGTGTGGAATATTGGGACGAAAGATGGTCTCCCTTGTTTTATTCAGAGTAGTCAATGATTTTTGTCATTGGTGCCCTTAAATATTCGATAGGTGCAGATATAGTTACCTTTTTTTTAACCATCTAATCAAAGTATTTTTTTTTGCGTCAATGTGGATAATTTCTCATTTGTTGCTTAACGTCTATTTCAATGCTCTTGATCAAACAATAGAGATTAGGGGTACAAATGGGTCTAGTTTGGAATGCGTTTAGAGTCAAATGAAGGTGACATCTAAAGCTATAAATCTTCACTTGAACTTAAACCGGACTTTTAAAAAATACCTAACTTTGGGTCTCACTTTCCCCTGATCAGCTAGTTGGGCCTGGACTAAGACTAGACCGGGCCACTCAACATAAAACTGACCTAGACCCGAAATAATTGCATTTTTAGGTTTGTACTCTTGGGCCTCATCTGGACCACCTGTTAAAAAAACAATGTATGATATCCTATAGACTGCGTTTGGGTTCGCTCTTTGAATCCAATGGGGACTGCTTTACATTTGGGAACACAGCTCTTCACCGCATTTGCTTTGGCGGGGAGCTAGTTTAAGTGATAAAATTGCTCTCATCCAGAGCATATAAAATCTGCTCTAACGGAAAGTATGCAGAGAGCTACGTCTGCTCTTCTAAGAGCTAAACTAAATGCAGCCATAGTAAACAGGTATCAGGTTAGGTTTGCGACTAACTTGAGCCCGACCGGATTATGTACATGTTGATTTACCCAACTTGTTTATGTAACAGGTCGAGATTTTCGACCTGACCTGACCCGCGGACAGATTAAGTTTTCAAAACATAAACCAAACTTGAAACAAGTCGGGTCTGCAAACCTTGCCACGTCAACCCGATCCATTTGCATTCCTGGTAAAAATCGTCCAATCAAAAATTTTCAGCTAAATCCATTTTAAAAATGGCCCCTAATAATGTAGTTGAAATTATGACCAGTGCACAACAGGTGCACTGGTCATCGTTCCAAGAGATTGGCAAACTCCTCGAAGATATGAATGAACCCTATAAAAGTTAAAAGAGTGGGTGAGGAAGAAAGAAGGACCACAATCAGCTGAGCCCACAACAGGAAGAGCCCATCTTCTTCTGACAATTGGTCCCATTGTCATGGACTCTTTTTCATCTTCTATTGATTGATAAAAGGTCCCTCCAACCTTCCTTAATGTTGGTAGGGATGCAGATTCGGTTCACCTAAGCGAATCAAAACTGAAAATTTTGGTTTTCAGTTTGTTTCAGCATGAACCAAAATCATTATTTTTTATGAATGTTCTTTCTTTTTTTTTTTTTTCCAGAAACCTTGAAGTTTAATCCCACATGGAGTAAATTATATTATAGCCTTGTCTCCCTTCTAAGTATCCTCTAGAAAACCCCTCTAAAATCCCATTTACATATTGTTTGTATTAGATAGAGGGCCATGATACTGACCTTATTACTCTTTCATGCGGTCTTAGAACCGGCAATTAATGAGTGACATGGGAGTGTTGGGGGTGGTGGGGGGGTGGTGGTGGTTCACCCCTGCCGGATTTAGCCTACTGGCAAGCGTGGGATACCCTATGTTAAGGGAGCCATTACTTGGTATCCGAAAATGTGGCCCTTGCACCGAAGTTAAAGAAAAACTTTGTATTTTAGGAACATGAGATATGTGAAAACGTAATCTGGGCCGTCTGATTTAAAGTTCATGATCTATAGATACTCCGTAGATAAGATTGGAGCAAAACACGATATTTATCATATGATCGATTGTTATCAACTGTTGAATCAAATAATAGCCTTTGACTATTTTTAATCACATGATGAATATTATATTTCGTGCTAATCTTTTGCGCTTAATATCTTTAAATGATTGGACTCCAAATCAAACGATTTAGATGGTGTTTTCATATAGCAGAAGTCGCCAAACTTGTAGGACTTTGTTTTAAATTGGGTGCAAAGCCAAATTTTCGACTACAAGTAATGGCTCCCCTATGTTAATTGTAAAATAAAAAAACTTAAACTTGTAACTAGTCACTAAATTATAAGTTTTCTAAAATACCCTCTTAAATTAAAAAAGAAGATTCTTAAATTAAAAAAAGAAGATGATAATCAATAATCAACAAAGCTAAACCTACAAATCACATAAATTACTCAGCCTAAATTCCACAACCAAATACCTCAACCACCAATCTAGATAATGAATAAAGTCTTACTACTTAATAAAAGCACGAACAACCCTCCATTTTTGTCAATTTTGTATTTTCATACTTTAGGTATAAAATACCCCTCTATAAAATATTTACCCCTAAAATATCCAATATACCCTTAATTTTCTTAAATCAAGTATAACTTTAAATTCCCAAACAAATCAAATCTCTTTATTAAATACAAATCTCTCCTAGATTATAGGATTTTCCTAAATTAAGTAGAACTTTAGATTGTCAATCAAACCAAATCTCTTTATTAAATACAAATTTCTCCTAGATTACAGGATTTAGGTGAATTTTTTCGTATTTTTTATCTCTAAATTTTTTTTATTTTTTCTCCCTTTAAAATACATTTCTCACACACGCCTCTTCTCTTTATAGCAACGACTAATTTTCTCTTATTAAATCACAACCTCTTTCTTTATGAATACGGCTTGGGTCGGATTAAGTAATCATAAATGCTCGACCCAAACCCCGATGGTGTACTCAAGCCAATCCGATCCAACGCCTGACCCCAAAACCTGACCCCAACGCCTGACCCCAAAACCTGATAAAATGCTCCTATTTTTTATGGGTAACTTTAGTAACACCCACGAAATCTTGTTGGGCACCTATACCAAAACCATTGACTGCTTTGAATGAGATGATGAAGGTTATTTTTTGCTCCAATCTTAAATACAAGGTATCTTGAGATCATGAACGTACTATCAAATGGTCATTTTTTTATTCCACGTGGCACAGATAAAAATATGGCCCTAAAATTTTGGGTCGACTCGACCTAACTTAACCCAACCCGATACCACATCTTACTCCAATTGTGGGAATTTAATA
Organism: Chloranthus sessilifolius; assembly: GCA_021018995.1. NCBI lineage: Eukaryota > Viridiplantae > Streptophyta > Magnoliopsida > Chloranthales > Chloranthaceae > Chloranthus > Chloranthus sessilifolius. The sequence goes on from CM037592.1 coordinate 122,683,143, forward strand.
GTCAATGCTTGGAAGTCTGTGCACGTCACACAGTTACACTTTGATCAATAAAAGTTGATTATGATTAAATGATCAACAAGAATGTACTATACATTAAAAATACAAAAATTATAATAACTTCAATTTATTTGTAAAGCTCCTTCAAAATTTATAGATTGTTAGTTTATTCTTTATTTGCATATTAATATTAAATTTTAATCGTAGAATATCAAATATTTTATCTTTTAGTAGTACATTTAACAAAAAAATTAAAAACATTAAATAAAGTGAAATAATAAATAACAGAACTTACGAGTCAAATGTGATCTGTGAATCACATATGCTGTACGCACGTGATCATGTTCATATTTTGGGATGTGTGCTATGTGGATCAAAATATGACTGTCTGATGGTAGAACAATAATCCCAAGTTCTATTATGTTGAAGATTAATATCTATCGTCTCGAATATTGTGATGAAAATGATCTCCACTGTCAAGTCAGAGCAGCCAACGGTTTAACCATATGAAATCTGAGTTGAATCAGACAATAGAGATTTTTTTCGCCCAAATCTTCAATATAATAGAAGTTGGGATCATTGCTCTACCATCAAATAATCATATTTTGATCCATAATATGAACATGATTGTGGGCGTACATCAAATATAGTTCATGGATCACTTTTTTAGATGCTAATTTGTCACATGGAATCAAATCTTATACGTATGATAGTAGGATCATGATCTCAAGATTTATTTTGTCTCACATTAAGATAAAAAAAATAATTATTTGTAGAATTATCTGTAATGTTCATAAAAAAAAGAAAAAAAAAAGAAAAGTATATATATAGCACGTGCAACGCGCACATGTACTTTTACTATACTTCTATTAAAAACAAAAATAAGAGAAAGTTTATGTCTAATTGAACACTTTTTTTTTTAAACTACCCCAAACTAATATTTTCTACCCTTAAATCACCCTATCTATCATTATATTTTATATTTAGAATTTATATCTAATTTATGATAAGAACCATTACAAAAATCGATCTCTTGTTTATACAAATAGGACTTCTTTTACTCATACAGTTGAGGATATCTCTAGGTCAATTCAACTTAGGGTGATGGTTTTACAACCAAACTTTCTTCCAGTGCAACTGAATGTTCTTGAATCAGACGATAATGATCATTTTACATTACAATATTTTAACTAATAGATCTTAAGATCATGGTTTCCACACCAGACAGTCAGATGTTGATCCCACTTGGCACACATCTCAAAGTGATTGTCATCATGGGTTTCCTATGAGACGATGAATATCATTGAAACAAAAATCAATCCATCTATAAAACTTATGGTGGTATACAATTAATCTCGAGGTCCATTTTTTTAAATCAGTCATTGACTTTCGACTATGTTACCCTTAGAGATCTGGTTGGTGTAGATAGAGTTATCCTTTAAAAGAAAGTCTTGATATTTTGGAGACTTATGCTGTATGGAAACACCCTCTAAGCCATCTAATTAGAAGGTCGTGATCTAAACATCTCTAATGCAAAAGATTGACACCAAATATAATCTCTAATATATGATTCAAAGCGATCAACTATTAAATCTGATGATAATAGTTATTCATTGTGTTGAATCATATGATTGAGATTTAAATATAGTCTCTCCATATTTAAGTCAACACGTGCAATACGCGTACAGTTTTACTAGTACATATGTAAAAGTCATCAAACTCCAAGAATTATGAAAATTCAATGAAATTTAAAGCTCCCAAATCAAGCAAAAAGATAATAAAAATAAATAATTAAAAAATGAGAAATAACTCAAATCATTGAAAATAATGCAATCAAACTTCCAAATTATTCTGCCGAAACCCCTAGAAGATTATCCTCATTAATAAAACCACATCAAACTCTGAGAAAAAAATATAGAATATATTAACAAATAGTGAAAGCCAAAATCTTTTCAAATAAACAAATAATGAACATCCGTTATAAATGACAAAACGAAAGGTGGAGCCAGGATTTACCTCCTAGAAGATAAGTTATGGTCATTAGAGAGAATGAGCTAGTATTATTATTTAGTGTTAGGTAAGCGGTAGCAGAGCTAGGTGACTTGATACTCGAATCACCGTTTGGGATGTGTGTTATGTGACATTAATATACGTAGCATTTGATAGATATACTATGATCTATAAATCTATGGTGCAAATTAAATATTAGAAAAATGATTAATATGTGTAGCATTTGATAGGCGTGCCATGATCTAGTGATTGTGAATTTTGCCGTATAATTTGTCTTTAACTTCAAAACCACAGAAAATGACTTGTGAATTACAATATGGGTGGTTCTATTTGTGCCTACTAAAACTCTAGAGCACCATAGCTTAAAGTCATTGACTACTTTTAATGATATGCTAGAGATCATTTTTGGTCCCAATCTTCCGCACAATAAATCTTGAGCTCATGAGCGTAACATAAGATGGCTCAGATGTTGATTACAAGTGGCGCACATCCCCAAAAGGCCGTATAAATGCGCTTGGTTTGTATCACTTTTTGAGATGTGTGTCATATGAAGGCCGATATCACAGCCCAAAATGAGCACAAGCATTCGTTCCAGCAATCCTCAATATCCTTGGCCTCGCAACGCTTGAAGGGTTTGGATAGAGCAGCCAAGAAAGAAGATAGCTAATTGTGTGGCCGATCAACGTTTGAACTGTCTCCTTGTGCCCCTTAGAGAGTCCACGATTTCACACCCTCCAAACTACCGACGTAGGCATCAGCACCAGCGTTTGCTACTACAGAAAATAAGACTGTTAGGGGCACCAAAAATTGCGGCTACTGAAATAACATGCGTTTTTATTAAGGATAATTAGAGAAATATGCCTCAAAAATAAACTTTTTAGCAAAAAGGACCTGACTACAAATGTTTTAGAAAAACGATGCTTTCATAGATTTTGGAACTTTGGAAAATTGTGAAAGCATTGTTTTTTTACAAACGTTTTAGAAAAAACAGTGCTTTAACGGTTTTCTGAAGTTCCAAAATCTGTGACAGTACCATTTTTCTAAAACGTATGAAATCGAATCTTTTTTGCTAAAAAGTTTGTTTTTGAGGCATTATTTTCTAAAGTGCCCTTTTTATTAATAGCGGCAGTTTTTGGTGCCGCTAATAGTCTTATTTTTGGTGGTGTGCTCAGTTGAAATTTAGTTCCACATTGGGTAAATGATAGCCTTGTCTCTCCCCTTATAATAATATCTTAGGCCCCTCAGCTAAAAGCTAATTAGTTTTGAGTCCGGGCGACTATGATTTATTATTTTAAATAATTATAACATTGCATTTCCCTTTTTTCATTCAACATTTAAACCATGAATTTAATATATAGTGACATTAATTTCTTTGGAAAACATCAAATTAAAACCTAAATTCCATTGACATGACTTAGGCATTGATGTTTTCCAACATATTTTTGCTAGAGAACTTTGTCCAAATAAGTTTGGCATTGAAAAATTCAGTTGGGCTCAATCAATTTTGAGAAATGATACTATTGATTTCAAAAAAGATTTGGCCAAATTGCTCTACGCAGGGCACCCAAACACCATCCATCCTTTTCCATAAAAGTGGGGATAACTTGACAGGGATGGAAAACTGATACATATCCGGCATAGCGACCCGATTCCAAGCCAATACATATCATGCCAAACCGGCTGATATTAAAGCACCCTAGTTTTTGTTTAAAAATATTTTTCAAATGTATTAATAATTTAAAATAATTTTATTTTTCCTATTCGACTTCCACCCCTTATTGGGCACTCACAGAAATTTATCCCCACTAACTGGTACATATGATGTGCGGTTGTTGCACGTATTCAAGGACTTAGTTGGGTGCTCTAAGAGCCAGATACCAATTATAAATACAAAAAATACTTCAATCCATATATCGGCCATATCAGCCAAATATGAATATCTATCAAGCATAGGCCGATATTTATACTCATATCGAATTGAGGGGTAATATTGTGTCAGGCCTATCAGGCCAAGCCCAATCCAATACATGTCTTCCAATATATACTGGATATGACCTATATTTTATAAAACTATAGGACATTTTTTTTTTGATACGTTAAAAGTTAAAAGTTAAAAGTTAAAACCATAGGACTTGGTATAATTAGTCAGTGTTTAAACTAATTGCAATAAAGTGTATTTTTATAATATCATCAGGATCATAGATCAAAATTTCGGCCGAAACGAGATTTTGAGCACTAACTAATTATAGTTTCTGTTCTCAAATGTACTAAGGGACCGAAACCGAAATAGAGAACAATAGTTTCGGTTCTCAAATGTACTAAGGGGAAGATTTCGGCCGAAATTTTGTGTTAAAATTTTGGTTTCAATCATGACCAAAACCAAAACGAAATCCGATATTTTGATCCTTGATCAGGATAATTATTTTAATGTTATGTTAAAATCATCATAATAAAACTTATTTATCATATTTGATAACATCTACATTTTATAAACTAATAGTATTTTACATAAAAACTATGGTAAATGAATTAGGGAATTAAGGGGGTGTCAACGGCATCATACGATTATCTATATTACAGAAAGCCTTTTACCCTATTATCAACCATCTAAAAATTTGGTTTTGACAAATTTTCGGCCCATAGATCTGTAAAAAAAAAACTTTTAACATGATTTAGTATCTAAATTGCTATGCATAAGTTTGATAAATTAATGAAGGAAATTTATGAAATAGGCGGTGTCCTAATCATGTTATCACAAATCGGCCGATACTGATACGTATCGGTTTCTTGACAAACTGATACATATTAGTATCCTATCTTGGTATCGGTATCGACCGATACCTATAGTTGTTTTGATGTTTTTTTTTGCTTTATTTTTTTTTTAATAAAATAAGCCGATACGTATCGGTATCGGCCAATATGTATAGGCTGAGTTGTATCGGTCCTCCAAGGACCGATACCCGATACCGAATACGATTATGTTACCTTGGTCCTAATTTGAGTAAACCCAAATTTACCTAGACTATGAGTTTCTTAGATTTCTAACTCAAAATCTAAGGAGCCCAAAAACGTCCAATTGTGCCTCAGATTCTGAAGTTTTCCTTGGTCAGAATATGAGTTGCAAAATTGAGTACCGATGTTTTTGCTTAACGAAGTGTTTTTTGAGAAAAACACTCAGATTCTTAGCATTTTTCCAGAACCAAACAAGGCTATAGAGTATGCTATTTGAAATAATACTAAATTGAGATTTTTACCAGACAATGCTTAGTTGCGATTTTTATTACCTCAAACCCTAGTTATCAAAGAAATTATCTCATAGAGCCTAGTTATGCATAGTTATAAAAATACAATTCTCTTTGCACACATGCAATTATGTGCCAACTTGCACTGACAAACCTTCTTTATTCTTAAAATTGGCACCTCTATTTGTGCCTACACAATCTCTGAGGTCGCCTACGGGTTAAACCCACTTAAATAGGAAGATTGAATCGAATCATATGATCTAGATCGTTTTTCACCACAATTTCAGAAGATGGATCTTGAGACTTGTTTTTATTTCACGTGGTACAGATCTCCAAAAACAAAGATCACCTACTTGCACACGAGACGAAATTCCACATGACACACATCACGATCAAACGAGATTTTTTGGAGATTTATATCACGTGGAATAAAAAATAGACCGTCGATAATGCGTATGTTCACGGTCTTAAGATCCATCATATGAAAGATTGGGGTGAAAAACAATTTAAATCGTCTGATTGAAGGAATCAATGTGTTTAGGGGTTTCGAAGGTAGGGACCCTCAGACACTGAGTGGGCGTGAATAGTGGTTCGCATATATAAATTACTTACAGATTTTATTTATGCATCAAATTAGGTAAAGGTTCCAAAAAAATTGCTAATAGATTATATCTCCTAAAACTTTTCAAAACAAATCACCAAAAAAGGACCCCACAACCCTCTATGACAGAATTTATATTCATCAAGTTTCTTTTGCAATAAAAATACTTGCATTTATTAAATTTAATTTGGTATACAAATTGTTGATAAAAAAATGGTATAGAAATTAGTTTCGAGGCGCCTAGTTCACTATGCTATCTTAAAGACAACAGACGCTCTCACTCTATGAGATAAGCAAAGATGTAATTGGGTTTTCAACGAATCTGCCTTTAGGATACAACATAGCCCGATTTTGTTAAGAATCATATGCTCTTTTCTAAATTGTACTTTTTAGAAAAAAAATATGTCACATAGATTTTTTGATATTCTTAGACAAAAAAAAAAAAAACGTAATAGAGAAAGATTATTATTTCTGTTGTGTGTTTCTAATGGATCTTATCTCTGTTTATAAAGAAAAATTTGAATCTTTATTTCTTTTCGTGAAGAAATGTTCCAAAGTTTTAATAGACACTTCTCCGCAGAGATATGTGAAAATATACTAGAAAAAGACAGTTTAAGATCTTTTAGCCGGTGTGGAGCACCTCTTTGACTTAAAAGCCGTTGGAGGCAACCGTTAGGCTTAATATCCATTGGAGTTTACCCGCTCATTGGGCTTAAATTCGTTGGACCTTTTGGCCCATTTCTCTTGGGCATCTCTTTCTTTCTTTATTTCTTATATATATATATATATTATAATTTATTTGCATGCAAAGGAAATCATTTTTTTTAAGTTTGTCATTGAATTATTATCAATATATATATAATAATAATTATAAACTTAATTTTGAAATAATAAAATATATATTACTACACTAATATTATATATAGCATTTAAAAATTTCATAAATCAGGTCCCTTCTAAAATAACATGTTTTGAAAACTTGTAAGAGGTGTACACTGTTTGATGGTTTAAAAAAAACAAAAATATATATTTGGGGTGTTTATTTCCAAATATATACACAATTTGGTAAATATCTTATAATATTTTATAGCTGCGAGAGAGCCCATCCCCAATTTTTTTTTTAAGGATCAAATCCCCATTTATAATATACCAAATTTGTTGATAATATTAAATTAAAAATCCTTATTAATTATGTAATGATATTAATAATAATCTTATTTTTTTTCTTGGGTTTGAAAAATAAGCGAAATTTCTAATAAAGAAAACAGGAAGGGAAAATGGTTTAAACCAATTCATCAAAACAAAGACGAAGATAGGTTTTAACGGAAGCTAACAAACTTACACATGAGATTTGTACCATAGCATATCGCTTAAAAAGAAAGACTTAATATTTTGGTTACCTCTGTTTGCAGCCACCTATTTTCTAAATGCACCCACGTCTCAAACCCCTTGAAAACTATTGATCCTTCTAACCAGTTGATGAAGATCGTTTTGCCCATATCTTCCACAGAGTAAATCATGAGATCATGGTGCACCTATTAGACGGTCAGTTTGGGTGTGGCACAAATTCCAAAAAAATGCCCATAAAATCACATTTGCGCTTAATGTGTGCCATATGATTAGAGGGGCTTTTTTGGGGGTCTGTGACACATGCGTCTGATAGGTGTGCCATGATCTCAAAATCTATTCTGTGGAAGATCGGAGTGAAACATAATCTCCATCATCTAATTAGAAGGAATCAATGATTTTCGAGGGCTCAGAAACGTGAGTGCTTTCAGAGAATACCTTGGGCGCAAACATAGGTACTCTAATGTTTTTGGCATATGTGCCATATGGAATACCATCTTAGGTAATTTGAAGGTTATGATGTAAAAAATTTTAAGGCCAAAGATTGGGACCAACCATGATCTCCATTATGTGATTCATCATGGCCAATAATCAAATCCAGTGATGGTCTTTGACTATGTTAAAATAGATGATAGATATTTTGTTTTGTGCCAATCATTGGCACCATATATCTTTGCATCATGGTCTTCGAATAAGATGGCTTAGATGGCATTTTATGTGACACAAATCTCCAAAAAATTAAATCTTTTATTTTTAAACTCTATGCCAAATTACAAATTTAGTATGCAAGTTGTACCTCCCGGTTTTAACCATCTCTTTGAGGAATGGGAAGCCTTATATCAAACTTTGATATATTAATAATCAAAGGCTTAACCCTTAGCCTTTGATAATCAAAAGGCTTTAAAATAATAATAATAATAATAATAAATTTTAAAGATTAGAAAAGTAAAGCCTAATAAAATAAAACTTAGAATGGTCAACAAATAGCAAATTTACACTTGGGTCAACTAAATGTATAAATCACCGTTGAATTCAATTATTCTTTTGTAATGCATATTCCAATGGTTCATGGTTGCTTCTTGAGCGCATGATAGTAATACCAATACCTTTAAATTGGCAGTTTATATTCGGTGCTTCAGCCCAGCACCCGAGTTGGTGCTCAGATAATCTATGAAACACACTTACCTCAATCCTAATAATCCATAGTAGAAGGTTGCACCATCAGATGGATATCTTGTAAGTTCTCTAACAAGGGACATGATTGGTATTCAAAAAATCAAATTGATCAGATGGTTGACCTTATTTGATCAATCGAATTTATAGGCTGACCAATCTACAAGATATTCTACCACGTGGACATTTTTTATTTGCCAACACCTAATCCACTTGTGCATTGGAGATAACCCGTGAGCCGTCCTTGATGCTCGGGCCCGACAAATATACTAACCCTTCAATTATATTAAATATGACCCACAACATGGCGTGTTGGGTGGGTCATCTTTCAAAAATATATATACTACATGACGCACCTATAATATATATAGAACCCATCTAATCTCCTACCGTTGGCATCTAATCACCCACCATTTATCGATTACTCATGTGATGAAATGCTACTTACTTTCCCAAATTTGTCAAGTTTCAAGAGTCAAATTTGATCTTAATCCAACGGCGTATGAAGGGTATTATTGTAGAATAACATTGTATTATATATTCTTATAAAAAATTAAGGAAGCTAAGGAAGATTCTTGTCAATGATAGAATATTCTTGGGATTCATTCAAAGATGGAAAGGGAAGACAATAACAATGACTCCACTTGTCACAAGGACAAGGGTCCCTAAAGATGAGGGTCTACCTAGTTCTCGTAACCACCCAACTAATTGACAAAAGCAATTTTATTACTTAAACTATCGGAGAAAGTACAACGAGGAGTAGTGTCACCAAATGTAAAAATAGTTCCTTGTTAAAGCTAAAGATCGAAAGAGCCGCTCTTTGAACCATATTCGATCTGACAATGGATTTCTCTCCTCTCAAAATACTATCGCTGAAGTGTTTGTACATCATTTCACTTCTCGATTCTCTCGGGAAGAAGGAATTAGGCCAAAATTGGACGATTTATCCTTCAATTCCATCTCTCATGAAGAAGCTGCCTCGCTGGAGTCTAATTTTGCAGAAGAGGAAATTAAAAGGGCAGTTTGGGAGCTTAGCGGTGACAAAACTTCGGGGCCGGATGGGTTTCCGATTACATTCTACCAAAGATGTTCGAACATCATCAAACCAGACATCTTAGAAGTGTTCCAAGAGTTTCACCAGCGTGAAATTATTAGTTGGGAAATGAATGCTACTTTCATCACATTGATTCCTAAATCTGAATGAGTAGAGGAAGTGGGTGATTTTAGGCTAATAAGTTTGATTAATGGCTTATATAAAATCATTTCCAAAACCGGCTGATGTTGAAATTGGATTTAGAAAAGGCATACAACAACGTTGATTGGGGCTTTTTGACGTACATGCTTCGGCGATTGGGATTTAGATCCAAATGGATTAAATGGATGGCGGGGTGTTTATCGTCGGTATGGATGTCCATTGTGATTAACGGAGTGATCGAAGGTTTTTTTCCGGCTAAGGAAGGCATTTGCCAAGGAGACCCTCTCTCTCCTTTCCTCTTTCTGGTTGTGACCGAAGGCCTTAGTGCTCTTTTGCAATGTGCGGTAGAGTCAAACATTTTCAAAGGATTCAAACCTTCTACCCTCGACGCAGAGATCTTGCATCTCTTATACGCTGACGACGCCATCATATTCATCAATGGGGACTTAGGTGCTTTAATGGCTGTTAAAAAAATCATGCTTCTATTCCAAAGGATTTTAGGTCTCAAGGTGAACCTAAGCAAATCTATGCTTATCAGTATCGACTACAATCAGATTCAAACAACATACTTGGCAAATTGTGTCGGCCGCAAAGTTGGTCCCTTTCGTTTGTTTACCTTGGCCCCGGTCGGGCCTTCTCTCGCTAATAAGAATTTATGGCAACCCATTGTGGATAGAACCCAAAGAAGATTAGAAGGGTGGAAAGGCAGATGCTTGTCTTTCGCCGGCCGCATCACCTTGATCAAATCTACGTTAGCTGCTCTTCCAGTCTTCTTTATGATACTTTTCTTGTGTCCGACTTGAGTTAGAGAAAGGTTAAAAAAGTTGTTTCGTGATTTTCTGTGGCAAGATGCAATCCACAAAGGCAAAATCCATTTGGACGATTGGTGCTTTCTATGCAGAAACAAAGAAGACGGCGAATTGGGAATTGTGAATATAAAAACTTTCAACGATGCTTTACTCGTGAAATGGCTTTGGAGGGTTTCTTCGGAATCGGATTGCTTATGGGTCATAATTTTGATTGAGAAATATGGTAATGGTGGGAGTCTATGGGAGATTAACGGGCCCCATGGAAGAGTAGGATCGGCTATTTGACGAGCAATCTCCAATCGTAAACACCTTTATAGGCTAGGAGCCCATATTAAAATTGGAGACGATACTAAAACTCTTTTTTGGAAGGATGTTTGGTGTGAAAAATATCATTTTTGTGACAAGTTCAAAGGTCTTTTTAAAGTGATGACTAAAAAGAACGCCTCTGTTAAAGACATGACAAACAGAGGTCCGGCAGGCGATATTACCTGGAATATTGAAGTCCCGCGCAGAATGTACCACCACGAGATCAGAGAGTTTGTTGAATTGCTAGGAATATTAGCAACTATTACTGAGTCAAGCGCGAATCATGAGGATCGCTTGATCTTGACTCTAAGCAAAGATGGCACATTCTCTGTCAAATCCATGTATAAACTTCTTGCCTCGGCGGTGGTCCTTGATCTTCCGTGGTTATGGATATGGAAGTCCAAAGCCCCATTTAAAACCATTTCCTTTGTTTGGTTAGCTGTTTTGGATAAAGTGCTTACAGTCGAGAATTTATAACATCGTAGGTTCTCTTTGCCTAACAGATGTGTGTTATGTTGCCAAGACCAGGAAACTAACGCCCATTTATTTTTACATTGTCCTTTCTCTTCCGAGGTATGGAGTTTCATTATTAGCTAGTTTGGAAATCAATGGGTTATGATGTCATCTGTTGATATTTTCGTAGCCTCCTGGAATCAAGGTAAGTATAGAAAGAGGGAGAAAGATTGTTAGACTCTATCCCTGTTTGTAGTTTTTTGGCTGATTTGGAAGGAAAGAAATAACAGAATTTTTTACTCTAAGGCGAAACCCCCCATCTGCTGGTCGATAAAATCAAAGGTAAGGTTCTTCAATGGGCTAAGGGTTTAAAGTTACTCGGGCCTTACTCGATTCAAGATTGCTTGAGAGATTGGGTCTTTGTTTGTAAAGGTTAAACTGTTTCCTTCTTAGCTTGTTGGAGTTGGTTCTATTTCTCTAGGGGGCTATTTTCCTATTGGGTAGGGTCCTTTTATGTTGTGCTTCCTGTATCGTGTTGGTAGGTTCTTTTTTGTTTTTCGATTTTCCTATTGAGGTGGTTGTAGATGACCCCCTTGTTCATCTGTTCCCCTCCCAGCTTTTTTGTATCTTTCCTTTTGGTTTCAATATAATTCTTGATGATTTATCAAAAAAAAAAAAAAAAAAGAACCAACCAAAGCGCAGCCTAATTCTTAAAAGAGTTCTTGTATTTGGTGCATGTCCAACACCACTTATACTGTACGGGTCACAAGTCCTAACAATACGCCTATAGCATGCATGCATGACTATCGTAAATGGATTCGGCCTATATTATGCATTGATGATTTCTACTTTCTAAGTAAAATCGTTACTACTTCTAGCCCAGCGTTGTAAATGTTTTTTTGGCTCAAAAGTCTTAAGATCAAGATACATCTATTAGATGGTCAGATGTTAATTTTACATGACAGACATTACTAAAAGAGGCTCTTTTCACAGATCACCCATCACCACAGTAATTTTTGGGATGTGCGTCACATAGAATCTACATCTTATATCTTATTATTGCGCCATGATTTGAAGATCTCATGTAAGATTTGAATGAAAAGTGATCTTCATTGTCTGATTGCAGTCAACAATTTTCACGTGTGAAAACCCAATGTGGATTCAAGATATTTGGTAGCAAATAGCGGTACCTAAATACTTATTTTGAGAATAATAAATTTTAGGGTGACTCCCATTGCAAGTTGGCCAACCACCTTGACATCTCAATTGATGATTAGGGCTGCTACAGTGTGCTGTTTTATATGAGCAGTGTACTGCAGGCAATGGAAGGGCCATGCATCTAATACTACGTCTGTCCAAAACTCTCCGAGCCACTTGGACCATTCTTGACGTGGCTTTAATTTGTCAACTTGGACTTCCATATGGAAAGGGCAAAAAGAATAAAAGTGGCATTGATGAACATGACTCCAATTTTAGTATGAGATGTTTGGAATAATTAGTTAGTCAAAGATGTAGGACTTCAATGGGCCAACCCATTTAGCATCTGGGTCGGGCTAATGTATGGGCCGGGCCTGAATTATGGTTCTTGCTTGGTGGGCTGGGCTTGGGCTAAAGCTTTCGAGCTTTAAGTTTGGCCTAAGCTCATTAGGTGTAACCCATCTTTACCATTATGGATGGGCTCAGTCCTCATATTTTTGATCCAAGTATTAAAAATCCGGGCTCGGGTTAGGATTTCAGGTCCAAAGCCTGTTATGGCTACACTCAGTTTGACACAACCCATTGACATCTCTCCATTGCACCAAATCCATATAGCTATGAGTGTTGATCGAAAATATTTCTTTTGCAATGTAGAAGAAGAGGATACCAACCACTTATTCATTCACTGCAGCTCTATTTGACACATCTGGGGTAAGATTTTCTATGCTTTCGGAGTGTCTTAGGAATTCTACCCACTCTATCGAACTCCCTATCGCGATGAATGCGAAAAAATGAAGAAGATGCAGGAAAGAACAATCACATCACACACACAACACAAAGATTTACATGATTCACCCAATCGAGGGTTACGTCTACGAGAATATATGCACTATTTATGAACGTTTACATCGCACACACTCTCTTATCTCTAGTGCACTCTCAATCAAGATCGAAAACAATCTGACACAGCCAATACATTATAAAAGCAAGGACGCAGTCCTTCACATAACAGAGAAGAGATCTGTCGGAATATAATAACGATTCTGACACAAGAACGGCTTCAATCGGATCTTCAATCCCCAAGCAATTTTTCAATACTTTTTCTCTCAAAGTATTCTCCATTATTTTTCTCTCATAAAAAAACTCTCAAACAATGCCTGGAACCCCTAGAGAGAACCTTCTGCAAATAGGCTCCAAACTCTTTTGGAAACATGACTCACAAATCTTTAATCCCCAAACAATTCTTCAATACTTTTTCTCTCAAAATATTCTCCATAGTTTTTCTCTCATAAAAAAACTCTCAAACAATGTCTGGAATCCTTAGAGAAAACCTTCTGCAAATAAACTCCAAACTCTTTTGGAAACATGACTCATAAATCTTCTAAACTTTGCAAGTATTCAAAACACTTCCAAAAAAAGCCAAAATTCAAACCTACGGATCTGAATCCGCCAAGAAGTAAATCGATTGATTTCTCAAACTCAATCGATTGGTTTTCTCAAGCTCAATCGATTGATACCTGTAGTTGGGATTAAACCTTATTCAACAATCTCTACCAAGGTTTCATTTCCAACCACGTTACCGCCCCAACGGGCATCAACATCTTCGACAAATGTTAATCAAATTTAGGCAATGCCTAAACTTATTCTGCATAACCGGCTTGGTTAACATGTCCACTATGTTTTCTTTCGTATCAATATTCTCAACCGATATTTCTTCATGTTCTATCATATCCTTGATAAAATGAAACTGAACATCTATATGCTTTGTTCTAGTATGAAAGACTTGGTTCTTTATTAGGTGAATGACACTCTGACTGTCACAGAAGATATCGATGCTCTCATCAACCTCACCAAAGTCATTGACCAAACCTTTAAGCCATGAAGCTTCTTTAGCCTCTTTCGTAGCCGCTATATACTCGGCCTCTGTAGTTGACAACTCAACTATCCCTTGAAACATATACTTCCAACTAATCTCTTCACCTGTCAAGATGAACGCGTACCCCATGGTAGACCTTCTTCTATCAAGATCACCGACATAGTCAGAATCGACATACCCGTAGAGATCCAACTTGCTTATATCTTCACCTTCAAATATCAAACCATGTTCGACTATACCTTTCATATATCTCAATATCTATTTTACTGTAAGCCAATGTTCTTTACCCCGAATTCGACATATACTTGTAAACCACACTCAAGGCATGCGCTAAGTTTGGGCGTGTACTCACCATGACATACATCAACTCCCAACGACATTTGCATACAGAATATTTTTCATGTATTTCCTTTCTTCAAGTGTGGACGAACTCATCTTCTTTGTGAGTTTAAAATGCTCTGCTAGAGGAGTTGATACAGGCTTGGCATCAGTCATATTATACTTCTCAATGAGCTTTTGGATAAAGGTCCTTTGAGTAAGCCAAAGCTTCTTCTTCTCACCATCCCTTGTGATTTCCATACCTAGGATCTTATTTGCATAACCAAGATCCTTCATCTCAAACTTCTGGCTTAATGATTGCTTCAGTTTATTGATTTCAACCTTGCTTCTTGCTGCTATCAGTATATTATCTACATAGAGAATTAGGAAGATTCTCTCCCCTTTAGCATACTCTTTTCAGTAGATACAATAATCATACTATCCCCTGTGATATCCTATGCCGAACATATATAAATCAAACTTCCTGTATCACTGCCTGGGTGTCTGCTTGATACCATACAAGGATTTCTTCAATCTGTAAATGAGTGATTCTGGCTCTTCTGCTTCAAATCCTTCTGGCTGTCTCATATAAATCTTTTCCTGAAGATCTTAATGGAGGAAAGCTATTTTCACATCCATCTGTTCTAGTTAGAGATCTTTCTAAGCAACGACTGCCAACAACGTGCTAATCGAAGTGTGTTTCGCAACCAGAGAGAATATCTCATTATAATCGATACTCGCTTTCTAAGAAAACTCATTTGTAACTAGCCTTGCTTTAAACTTTGGAGTTTCACTCTTATCACCTTCTTTATTTTGAAAGACTCATTTACAACTGATGGCTCTCTTCCCTTTAGGAAGTTCCATGAGATCTCAAGTCTCATTCTTCAAAAGTGACTGTCATTCTTCTTCCATAACTAACTGTCATTTTACTGCATCTGTATCCACCCGAGCTTCTGGAACTGTGCTTGGTTCCCCATTCTCTGTGATAAGTACAAGTGTTTAAGGAACCATATCCTTAAAATTTTAAGGACGTTTCTTCATCCTCTCTGACCTTCTCAAGGTAGTCTAAACTGGTACCTGGGACTGCAAGTCTTGAGAAATTGTGTCATCATGCTCTATCCCATAGTCTTTATTATCTTTCTCATCTTGCTCACACTTTTTAACATCAACTTGTACCTGAGGTTCACCAGATGACTGAGGTTTATCTTCCGCCTTTTTCATCGGAAACTTATCTTCATTGAAAGTAACGTCTCTTTCAACTATCAGTTTGTGAGATTGTGTATCTCACAAATAATAACCCTTGACTCCTTTGCCATAGCCAATCAAGATACACTTTTTAGATTTTGGATCCAACTTGGATCGTTCACTTCCCTGAAGTAAATGCATAAGCTGCACATTCAAACACCCTCAAGTGATAGTAACTCTTGTGTCTTCCATACTAAACCCCATCTTCAGTTTTCGAGTTCAAAGTCGCTGAAGGCGATCGGTTGACCAAGTAACATGTCGTGTTCACAGCCTCTGCATAGAACCTATGACTCAAGCCGGAATGGTTCAACATACACCATGCTTTTTCTAATAGTGTTCTGTTCATCCTCTCTGCTACACCATTTTGCTGAGAATTTTTATGAATTATTAAGTGCCTAACAATCCCTTGATTATCACAGTAAGCTTTGAACTCTGATGACAAGTATTCCCCACAATTTTCTGATCTGAGAATCTTTACCTTTCTGTTTGTTTGCTTTTCAATCATACTCTGTCAATGCTTGAATTTCTGAAACACATCCGACTTATTTCTTATCAGATACACCCAAACTTTTCGGGAGTAGTCATCTATAAATGACACAAAGTAGTTGGTTCCACCTATTGAAGTAACTTTAGCCGGTCCCCATACATTTGAATGTATGTAATCAATCAGTCCTTCGAAGTATGTTTTCCTGTGAAAAAATTGATTTTCTTTTGCTTTTCGAAGATACAATCTTCACAAAAATTTAGTTTACAAGTTTAAATGCTAGAAATTGTATTGTTCTTTATGAGCTATGTCAGCCCACGTTCACTCATGTGACTAAGCCTCTTGTGCCACAAATATGAGAAATCCATGGAATCTTTTATAACTGCACTGCCACTGCCACTGATTGTGTGGCCTACTAAAGTATACAGATTCTCTCTTTTCACCTTTCACCAAGGTCATAGCACCACATACAACATTTAGCTTTTCAGATTCTAGGATGACTCGACATCCTATCTTATCCAATGCCCCCAATGAGATTATATTTTTTTTCAGATTAGGCACATGCCTAATCTCAGTAAGAGTGCGAACACAACCATCAAACATCTTGATTTTGATAGAACCGATACCCACTGCTCACATACACTGTCATTTCCCATCAAACTAACTGGAGCTTAACAATGCATACAATAGGTCTTCACCGGAATCTGACTTAGCAACACTAGCCTATTGCGAAGTCCATTCATCACCCTTATTATTATTCAATCCCTGCTTGTAATATTTGTGAATATGTCCAGATTGGTTACAGAAGTAACAGATAATATCCTTTCTGTCACCCATAGATTTGGACCTGTTGTTTCCTCTTGTTGATTTATTGTTTCCTCTGGACTTATCTCTTTTGCGATAATGGTTTCGACCAATTTTGCTCAAGAGATTAATCCCTTCGGAGTTAGATTCAGACAGTTTTCTCAATTCGTAAAAAAGAAGTGCAGTAGCAGTCACTTCTTCGACGGTAATAGTATCTTTACCAAATATTAATGTAGTAATAAGGTGCTCATAAGATAGTAGCAATAAGTTGAGCAAGAGAAGTGCGAGATCTTCTTTTTCAAGTTTCACCTTAATGCTCAATAGTTCACTAACTATTTTATTAAACCAATTCAAATAGTCATGAATGCGCGTACTAGCCTTCATACGAAGGATGTAGAGTTGCTTATTCATGAAGAGTCTGTTGGACAACGACTTTGTCATGTAGAGAGATTTTATCTTCTTCCTCAGAGCCACGATCGTGTTCTCGTGAAGAACGTTGTACATAACTTCATTGGACAAGTACAATCAGATAGTGCTTACGACTCTCTAATCAATACAGTTCTACTCTTCATCGGACATCTCTGCCTTCTTTCCCATCTCCTTTCCAAGTAGAGCATCATCAATGCCATGTTGGACAAGGAGATTGATGACCTTGACTTGCCACAAAGTAAAGTTATTCTTCCCAGAAAACTTCTCCACCTCAAATCGTGCATTTGAGACCTTCATCACCATTGTAGCGTAAAACTGGCTTTGACACCACTTGTTAGGAATTCTACCCAGTCTATCGAACTCCTTATCGCGATGAATGCGAAAAAATGAAGAAGATGCAGGCAAAAACAATCATACACACAATACAAAGATTTATGTGGTTCACCCAATCGAGGGCTACGTCCACGGGAGTATATGAACTATTTATGAACATTTACAACGCACACACTCTCTTCTTCTTTAGTGCACTCTCAATCAAGATCGAACACGATCTTATACAATCAACACACTGTGAAAATAAGGACGCAATCCTTTAAATAACAGAGAAGAGATCTACCGAAATATAATAACGATTCTAACACAAGAATGACTTCAGTCGGATCTTCAATCCCCAAGCAATTCTTCAATTCTTTTTCTCTTAAAGTATTCTCCACAGTTTTTCTCTCATAAAAAAGCTCTCAAACAATGTCTAAAACCCCTAGAGAAAACCTTCTGCAAATAAGCTCCAAACTCTTTTGAAAACATGACTAATAAATCTTCTAAACTTTGCAAGTATTCAAAACACTTTCAAAAAAAGCCAAAATTCAAACCTACAGATCTGAATCTGCCCAGAAGTCAATCGATTGATTTCTCAAACTCAATCGATTGATTTTCCTAAACTCAATTGATTGACACCCGTGGTTGGGATAAAACCTTATTCAACAAAGTGTCCAACTGTCTGCAAGGCTCAATAAGTGATTTAATCAACAATTTGGTTACTTATCATAGAGGAGGGTTGAAAAGCTGGTTGTGGGCTCATTTTAACATCTCTCTAATTTGGAATATATGGATCATGAGGAACAAAATCAGATATAGAGTGGACGTATTTTTTGCTGACTCTCTCACCTGTGAAAGTATCATTATTGTTTGCAATTGGGCGGTTGTGGCCGGGATAGACAATTCCTCCATTTTCAGTTTGCGAAGATTTGAAGTTAACCAATTACTATCTTCTTTACGCTCTTTTCACTCAGGGAGAATTTGCCTTTTTTTTGTTCTTTTTTTTTTAATGTATTGGAGGTTTTTTTTCGGACATTTCGGCTTCCTCCGGACGTAGGTTTTTTTCCTTTGCTCTTGGGTTTTCTATGTCGGCCCTGATAGCTATCTTGATTTTTTTCGGATGATACGATTTTTGAGACAACAATACTAGTGGCGCTAACTTGTATTTTTATTGGACTCTCCAAGGCACTAGTTTAGCTTTCTATACTTACTACAAAACAATTTTCAAAAAAAATAAAATCCATGTAGCTATGTGGTGCACTTGGCAAGTGTGAAAATATGGGTTCTTGTCTGAGGAGTCACTTTATTCCCTAAAAAGTCAAGGATTCGGTCCTTTTATCTTATCCACCCGTCCCAACACTCGTACATACGGGACCAACATTGGATAATGACTTTTTTATGTTGCGCACTTGTCGGCGGCGCACCTTTCGACTGCGTTCGAGAGTTTTTTCTGGCTAGATTCTGCCTAGATTTTGAGATAAATTGCAAAATCTGATGGAAGCCCATGTTCAGGAGTTTTCGTTGAGAGATGGGAATCAGAGCATTTTCCGAGTGAAAGCGACGTTTGAACGTCCGAGCAAATTGTTCGGAATAGCTTAGATTTTGGCTGTGAAGTATACTTCACTTTAGTATATACATGTGATCAGAACTCACCTCTCAACGGTCAAAAAATGAAACTGCTATATATTGTCTTCTCCAAATTACTTATCTCCTGGCAGGGGCTAGATTTGGGGTTTTTCCGTTTTTATTAGAAAAGTTAGAGAAGACGAAGAAAGGGGAAAAAAAAAAAGAGGAAGATTTACCTGACTGGTTTTTTTTTTTCCTTCCTTTGTTTCTTCTTCTTCATCTCCTCTGTTTGTTTTTTTTTGGCAAATGTGAGGAGGGTTGCTGCAGTGATAGGAACCGTCTGAAAGGTAGCCCATATTAGCTATTTTCTTAGATAGAGATGGCATTTATTTGAGCAAAGATATCTTGTTAGAAATATAAGTTTTTTATATATGTATATGTATATTTATGGCGAGATTGACTTCTTTTCTAGGAAATCAAGGAGCCTTTGTTGCTGTGACACTTTTTCTTTGTTCCAATTTATGTGATGCAGCATAATTTATATGGATATCAGCATGCCATTTAAATAAAATATTAGTGTTTTATAAGTGATATTTTGTCCTCTTTAAGTATGGGATCCAGATAAGCTCGTTTGGGTAACAGATGCCACGTCATCAGACATCTAGAAGGGGATGTGGCGACTTTCCTAAGGTTCACACTTTTTGATGACCCTGATGTGTGGGTTATTATTAGATGTTTGTTTAGGACCACTGGAAATTGTAATATGTATATCAATGTTATAAACTTGGCATTGGTTTAAGTCAATTTAGATCGTTGATATGGAAGTTCTTGGCTTGGATTAGAGGAAGGCTGAAATTTATGTTAGTTGGGAGATTTTAGGGACATGTGTGTGATATGTAAAAATGCAATATGGGCCGTCGGATTTGAAATTCATGATCAATAGATCTTTGGTATATAAAATTGGAGCAAAACACGATACTTGTCATATGATTTATTGTAGTCAACTGTTGAATTATATAATAGCCTTTGACTCCATTTAATCAAATGATGAAAATTATATTTTATTCTAATCTCTTGCAATCGATATCTTTAAATCATAGCCTTCAAATCAAATGACTTAGATGGTGTTTTTACATAGTGGAGGTCGCCAAACTTTCAAGTCTTTCTTTTAAATTTAGTGCAATCTGGTGCAATCACTTGAAAAGCTTGTGCAAGTAATGACTCTCGATAAGAAGCAATCAATGGGTTTAAAGGGGTTGACATATGGGCACTTTCAGAGATTGCATGAGCGGTAATAGAGGTATCCATATATATAAATGTACGTAATATTTCACACAATAGATCTTGAGATCATAGCCCAACTAGTAGACGGTCAGATCATAGTCCAACTGACCATCTGATATGTTTTGCTTGAGCTCAAGATCTATTGTGTGAACGAAAATTAGATTCACTAGTGTAAATATGTATTCTAACAATGTTAAAGAGTTTAAAAAAAATTAATAAAATAAAGTTCGGCAAAGTTCAGTAAAGTTTGGAGCATATTTTCAAAAAAATTCGAAATTTACCGAAATTTTGATCGAAATTTATTGAAAATTTGTCCAATTTACGGTTCATGTCATAAACAAAACCGAAACCGAAATCGAAATCGAGATTTTGATCCATGGTAGGGCCTCAATTGCATAATATTGGAATTAAAAATAGGCCTTCTATGGGTTTGACTTGGGTCACCCCATTGTTGAAAAGTTTGCATCTTTCACTAGCACGTAGGGCCTTATCAAGGATTAAAATTTTGGTTCAAATTATCAGTTTCGGTCCTCACCGAAACGATAATTTGGATTGAAATTTCTGTCATATTTTGTATGGGACTCAAAATTTTGGTCGAAATTTTTGCCAAATTATCGGTTTTCGGCTGAAATTTCGGTCCAAATTTTCAGTTTCGGTCATGCCCAAAACCGAAATTTTGATCCTTGGGCCTTATTGAAATATAATTGACTACGGCTCTCAATGGGTCGGGACTCGGACCAACCCAACAAAAATGGTCATTTCTATCAAGCAAATCCGATACCCAGATCGAGTTAAACATGTTGCAACTTGGATGAATTCGGGCCAAGGTTGGGTTGAGTGTTCCAACACCCAGCTCGCACCGGATCAGGATATTATATATATATATATATATATATATATATATATATATATATATATATATATATATATATATATATCATTTTAAAAGTAATGACCATTAAATCAGATTCGAAAAAAGATTATGTCAAATATGTTCAGCCTCATCTCGATTGGTTGCCCGTAAATTTTGAGAGAAATCCGAGTACGAGACATAAACCAATGATTAAATCACGTTTCTAGGATTATAGCATTATCGTTGATTGAATCGATTCTGAGGATTTACTGAGAGAAATTTAAAAACAAAGGATTTTGAGTTTTATAAGAATCTGTGTAACTTAAAAACACATATAGAAAAATCACGAATTTGAGTATGCTAAAAATCTATCAGAAATCTGAGTGTCCAAGTGTATAAACTTTTATGAGAAAAACAAAGAAACACCTGAAGAGAGCCCTTCTACATTTATGGGCTGTTTGATGGTAGTAATTTTGACGATTAAAAATTTGCTACATATAAGAATGAGGATGATTCAAGTGGTTTGGAGGGTTTTGGAAGTAGCTGGCATTAGGTCCGGGGGCCCGTCCACCACCTGTAGTACACTGCCCATCCAAATCAGTTCCCTCTGGCAATCTTAATCATTGATTGAGATGTCAAGGTAGCTGGCAAACATATAAATGGGTCCCTTCACAAAGTTTATTCTTATCATATTTTATTAACCATCCGATCAAAGTAATTTTGGTGGCCTAATGTAGATTGTTTCTCATATGTTCCTTCACCGTCCATTTGAATGCTCCTGATCAGATGGTACAAGTCGTACGATAGCACAAATTTTTTACTGAATCCATTTTGGAAGACGGATGCATTTATTTACATGGGTACCAATACCAATACCTGCACCTATACCCCTAAAATTATTGACTTCTTTAAATTAAATGATGGAAAGTTTTATTTTGTCCCAATATTTCAAATAATAGATGTTAAGATAAAAAGTGTAACGTCAGATGATCAATTTTTCGTTCAATGTAGATTATTTCTCGTATGTTAGCTTAACCGTTCATTTGATCGCTATTGATGCACGTTAGAAGTTCCACTTCGGCACAATTTTTCGGCTCAATCCAGTTAGGAAGGATACATTTATTTACAGGGGTGCAACTAGTTTTGTCCATGAAAAGGTAGGTGCATTCATGGCCAAAACCATTGATTGCTTGAATCAAATGTTGGAGGTTTTTTTTATCCAAATATTCCACATGATTGATATGGAGATTAGGAGCGTATCCACTTGGCAAAAATCTCAATAAGTGACTTCAAAATCACATTTGAGAATGATTTTTCCATGAATTTTTTTGTTATTTTTTTGGGATGTACAACTAATGATCCATTATGTGGAAGATGTTAGTATATTGCACAAAGATTGACAGAAAGTAGACCAAAAAATTGCTTCAAGGCGCGATTAGATCGCTGTCTTTAAGACAATATTTGCCCCCTATATGCAACGGGATATCGGCAAATTCGCTTTCAGGATACAATGAAGCATCGGTAAAGAACCGATCTGTCACACACTACGTTGCACTGTAGTGTGTGACCCAACGAAACGAAGACGCAGAATGCTCTGGTTTGCACACGAATTCTAAGGGCTCAGATGTAGGATTCAGAGATTGCAAGTGTATAGAATCCCTCCTCTGGCCTCTATTTATAATAACAAGTCAACCGATCGTCGTGCGAAGTGCAAAGTGCGCCTTAAAAGCGCTTATTGCATTATCGCACAAACCAAATAATATGGAAGGTAAGTTCTCATATATAAGCCATGAATATTTCTTGTAAAATAGTGAGGTGGGACAAAACATTTACAACACTTTTAAACTTGTGGTGGGAAAAGTTTCCCTCCTCCAATATTAATTCAAAATTCAAGTAATTTTGACTTGAAGATTAAAAGCATCCTTTTAATATAGAACCAATCACTTTAAGGAACCATTTAAAAATAAATAAACATTATTAAATTAATAATAGATAAATATTATTAAAGTAATAAATATTTATTTGGTAAATATCCAACAAAAGATTGAGACACAAATATTCATTTCCAATCGCCTGATTCAAGGAAGTCAACATTTTTGGGCATGAGTGTGCCTACCTTTTCACGAGGTTCAAATAATGGTACCCTTATTTAGAAATCAAGATTTTTTTCTTCTCAACCCCTGTTTCATGTGCTTAATTCATTGGTTGCTTTGAATTAGACGATGAAGATTATTTTTCGTGTTAATCTTTCACAAAATGAATCTTGAGATCATGAGCAACCATTTTAGAGTCAATAGTGAAAGATAATAGTGTGTTAAAAGATTGGGACGAAAGATCATCTCTCCCATTTGATATAGTGAGAGATAATAATGTTTTGAAAGATAGTGACGAAAAATGATCTCTCCCATCTATTCAAACCAGTCTACGATTCAACCATTTTACAGTCAGATTGTGAAAGATAATAATAGTTTTTTGAAAGATTGGGACGAAAAGTGATCTCTCTCATCTCATTAAAACCAGTACGATTTAAACTTGTGAAAGCCGGATTGAAGAGAAACGAATCTCGAATTGTAAATAAAGGTACTCCCCTCTCATAATATAACACGACTGCTGCACTGGCTTTGCACCAAATAGAAGAAACCTATTTAAATTTCATCGGTCCAAGAAAGTGGAAAGGCCTCGAAGTTTCAACTATAGAGAAGTTGAGAAGGACCACAATTTGGAGGGCCCACAACAGTAGGAGCCCATCTTCTTCTGCCAATTGGTCCCATTGTTATGGTCCCCTTGAATCTAAGCATCTCCATGATTGTAAAAGGGTCCCTCGACTCCCACCAACCTTGTTTAACAGTGGTAAGAATAAATTGTTATTATAAAGAAAAACCCATTTATATGCCGTTGGATTTTATAGTCAACTGTCATCACGAGACTGAACTTATTTCTTTTTCATCTAGACTTTGAACCAATGCCACAAAGTGAGTTGAGGGAATCCATAGAACGACATTAAACTCAAACATATAACACCCCTCCAAATTATTCAGAGGGACTCATTAATTGCACAAGCTTTTCAAGCGATTACACCGGATTGTACCAAATTTAAAAGAAAGACTTGTAAGTTTGACGACCTCTACCATGTGAGAATACCATCTAAGCCATTTGATTTGAAGGCCATAATTTAAAGATATCAATTGTAAAAGTTTAGAACAAAATATAATTTCATCATTTGATTAAATGGAGTGAAAGACTATTATATGATTCAACAGTCGACTGCAATAGATCATATGATAAGTATTGTGTTTTGCTCCAATTTTATATACTAGAGATCTACAGATCATGAACTTCAAATCAAACTACCTATATTGCATTTTTACATATCACATGTCCCTAAAATACCAAGCCTTTCTTTAAATTCGGTGCAATCGCTTGAAAAATGTGTGCAAGTAATGGCTCCTTTATTCAAAAAAAGATAGAAAATAAGGATCTAATACATGGATCAAAATTTCGTCTGATACCCATACGTATAGGACGATACGTATCGGTATCGGAGGTCACCGATATAGTACATTGAATGTACCGTATCGGTCATATATATGTATTAGCCGGACAATACATTCAATGAATCGTCCGATACCGTCCAATACCGAAACGTATCGGTTTTGAGCTCGGACGATACGTATCGGTTTTCCGACATTTTGATGCATGATTTAATATTCCTACTAAGGGCTTTACTCATTAGAAAAGAAAAAGAAAATAAGGATCTAATTTGAAAAGTACAGAGTATTATGTCATTGGATTAAGGTAAGAAACCCGGCCCGAACCAGGCTTGGATAGCTAACCGAGCTGGGTTCGGGCCGCAACATTTCAAAATTGGGCTAGGCCTGGCCCGATTAGCTTTCGGACTGGGCCCGAGCCCAAAATTTATCTTTTAAAAAAAGCAGGTCGGGTGAAAAACCCGACCCGTCCCGTTGACAGCCATAGTTGAAACTTAAAAATATAAAATCCCACAAATTATGAAAAAAGGGCTTTTTATAAAACAAGGATCTATAATCAAATTTCTTTCCGACTGATTTAAATTTTTTAGCGAAACAAGATTTCAAAAACTGTAGCAAAGATATAAAATTTCACCATTTTTTCTATTCCAGAGAGAATTGTGAATTCAAAATTTCCGACGATAGCACCCGGTGACTAATTAACTAGTCAGTGAAATGTTAAGTTTCCAAAATACCATCTTAAATTAAAGAAAAGAATGATTAATAATCAACAAAGCTAAACCTACGAATCACATAAATTACTCGGCCTAAATCCCACAACCATCAATAGCTATGATTTTTTTCTTTTTACGAATGAGAAAATTGATTATACAAAAAGGGTGGAAGGAAGAAATAAAAAAAACATAGGGGGCAGTTCGCATAAGTAAATTGGTTAGCTAGTCTAGAAAGAAAAATTCCAATTCCATGGTCTGTGACCTGAATCTCATGCTGGTGCATATTGATAATCGGGTATCTTGACCTCTTAGAGCACCTGTCTAATCTCAGAGGCACTTGTGCATTCCAAATTAGCACCAGGGCCGGCCTTGGACTAAGGCAAGCCAAGCGGCTGCCTTGGGCCTCCGATTTTTAGGGACCCCCAAATCCAAAAGTTGTTTTAAAACTTAGGTTAAAAAAAAAAACAAAACAAAGTATATATACATATAAAGGGGGCCCGTCTCCTCTCTCCAGCGCCTATCCAAATTCCAAACCCTCTCCTCTCTGGTCTCTCCAGTGATTCTCTCTCTCTAAACTCAAACCCTCTCCTCTCTAGTCCAAAAGACCAACCCCCCCCCCTCTCTCCCCAGCGGCCAACGCCTCTCTCTCCAGACTCCAAACCCTCTCTTTTCTCTCCTGGTCTAGCGCCTCTCTCTCTCTCTCTCTCGTTTACTTACTTGAAACGCTGTAAGTTCCATCGATTTTCGTGATTGGAGGGTTGGAGCTGATCATAAAACCATCAGGTATCAGCTTAGCTGCTTAGAAGTAGTCTTGTGTTTCTACCTCTGCTTTTATTGGGTTGCTGATAAATTATTTTCACTTTCTTTGAGTTGATACTTGATAGCTTCTTCATTTTTCCCTTGATCCCCATTATATACTGCTACAATGAGGGAAAAACATATTTTTTAAATATTTTTTCCATTTAAAACTTAAAAGCACAAATCTGAGTAAATATTTTTTCTATTTAGATGATCCTAAGGTGTGCTTGGCTAGTATGCCATCTTTGCATAAGAAATTTGATGTAATCAAACCTCTATTCTTATATCCAACGGTACTATGACAGGTCATATACACTCCAAAATGGGAAAATTAGAAGTCTTTTTTTTTTGTTTACATTGGTATGAGTATTTTATTAGCAAAACAAAAGCGGCATACAAGAGAGAGACAGAGAGCTGCTTACAGCCAACTCAGACTCAGAGGGCTACATCATCAACCAGAAAGTTGTACTGTGCTGACTTTTTTTTTTAAATTGGTTATATTGGGTTTGTTAAGACACTCACCCCATATCATTACCGCCAAAAGAAAAAAAATTGTCGAAAAAGTCTACGATCAACCATCGATGGCAACTAGTGCCAACCTATCAAAGGTATCAAGCTCATACCTCTAGTTAGATGGCCTATTAACCTTAGCCATTCAATCAATACTCGAGCAATAATGGCAATACAACTCAATCTGAGCCTTCCGATAGTCTCCGATCAACCATCAATGGCAACAAGCGGCAACCGATTCAAACTATCAAGCTCATACGCCTAGTTAGATGACCAATTAATCCTACTCATCCGATCAATTCTCGAGCAATCATTGCTATTTATGTTTTTGTATACATGTTGTGGATTTGACAAAAGGCAAAAATCACACAGAAAAAACAAAAGAAATTAACAATACCAAAAGCTAGAAGCGATTATCAAGTCTCTTTCGAATTGCAAAATAGTGAGTGAACTAAAGATCCTGAAAGATAGATCCACCATTGGCAAGAAAATCAGCGCTAAGTATTAACTTCCCTGAAGGTATGACTCACCATTTTTTCTTTATAGGTAAGTTGGGCTTGTACCTGGAATTCTCGAATTTAGAATGAAGATTTTGAATAGTAAGAAATTGATTTTTGACCTTCTAAGGGAAATCAATTTTACCCATGATCCAATCAGCTACAATCTTTGAATCTGATTCTGCCTAATAATTTTTTTATGCATTCATTTCTTGGAGTTTGTAAATCACCTACAACTTGATACTGTGGGGTATTGAAAAGGAAAATCACCTACAGCCAATCACGGAACCATTGTCAGTTTTTGTTATCATCGATTTTGATCTTCATTCAATCCAATGACGATAATCATTTCAAATAAGGGAACAACCCAATTTTCTCATAATTTCCTGGCTTTCATAAGTTTTATTTTTACTTTTCGTCCATTGAATCAATATGGATCCAAATTTAACTGTTGATTATTTAGGGATCTGTGCTTTATATATTTGCTTTCAAACAGTCATTGGATCTTTTCTGTCCATAGTTGATAAGATGTGGCAGCAATAGCGAGTCTTGCCAGGGTGGCAACGCGTCACCTATCGATTGAACTTGTTACTGGCAATGAGTTACTGTTGCAAGTTGCTCGATCAAGCTTTTTCTTATTCCTTGGCATCCCAAGGCAGCCGCCCGGCTTGCCATGGTTCAGGGCCGACCCTGCCCATTATATACTGCTACATTGAGGGGAAAAATATGTTTTTAAAATATTTTTTCTATTTAAAAGAACAGATTTCAAATTCTCAGTAGAGAGGATTTTGTTTTTCTATCTGTTTTGTCTTGTTAATTGTCAATTGATTTCTCTTGGATTGTTTTATTTTATTTTGATGGGTGAGCT
The DNA here is from genome assembly GCA_021018995.1 of Chloranthus sessilifolius. NCBI lineage: Eukaryota > Viridiplantae > Streptophyta > Magnoliopsida > Chloranthales > Chloranthaceae > Chloranthus > Chloranthus sessilifolius. Next base: position 122,711,521 of record CM037592.1, read on the forward strand.
GGGTTTGATCATTTGGACATCAGAACATGCTATTATTAATTTATTATATAACATCTCAACTTCTGTGTTTTTAGTTTCTACCTTTAAGTCTTTAGCATCTCAACTTCTGTGTTTAGATGAGATCATAGGATAAAAGATTTCTGTACATTGGAGCCTTGGAGGTTATATAGGTTGCGTATGGCATAGCTCTTTGCTAGCCCCCACCACAGCGGAGTTCACTTGCTTTAGGTGACTCCCATTTTCTTTTCTAACTTCTTTGAAAAGAAGGATTTACCTGCTCTAGCAGTAACCTCCCTGCTCCCTACTAACTCCCTACTAAAGTAAATAAAATCTGCTCTTACAAGGAGTGAGTAGAGAGGAGTGTAAAACTGCTGAACAGGTAAATCTTGCATAAAATCTTGCTATGCAAGAAATTATCAAGGAGAAGGGATACCTGCTAAAGAAGGTAGCATGGTTTTAGCAAAGAGGATGGGAACTTGCTAAAGCAGGTGAACTCTGCTATGGCTGGGGCTAACAAAGAGCTATGTCAGACGCATCCATAGTGTTCAACTTGCTCTCTCTCCCATGCTTGAGCAATGAGCACTCCCTCAGGCCGTCGGCCCACCGGCGATCGTTCAGTAAGCCCCCTTTCTTTTTTCTTTTTTTAGAAAATTAGATTTGTTGGTTAATTTATAATTTGATTTTGATAGAAATTTTGATGATTTTTGTGCTTGATTTGTTGGTTTTGTTGCTAAATTTTGATGCTTTTGTTGCTAGATTTGATGGTTTTGATAGAGTGTGTGTTGTTATTGCTAAATTTTTAGTGGCTAACTAGTAATTTCTGATTAGCAAGTATTGAACAAGTGTGTGTTTGATAGGGATAAAGGTAGAACAGCGGCAATTAAAAAAATAAGATAAATTAGGGCAAAATGGTAGAATAGTGACAACTTTGAGCTCTATAATAGCTTTTGTGGTGGCATGGTCTCACCACATTTTGGATCATAAAAAAATTTACTAAAAGTAACCCATTGTTTAGTCTGCAAAGGGGCAAGATAGCCTAGTATTGCTAGCCAAATAACACTAACAAATTAGACTATTGACTATCATATATTGATTGGTGAATGGGTGAATGAAATTTTTGAGAATTGCATTTTCTTGTCGTATTGCATTTTCTTTTAATATTTACTTGTATTAAATTCTTAGTTGCATTTTCAAATTATATATAGTAAAATAGAATATGAGTATTATTTAATTTGTCAAAAAAAAATTATGATAAATTTTTTATATATTATAAAATAATATGAATTAGGGGCCCCATTTTAAAAACTCGCCTTGGGCCCCCAAAATATCAGGACCGGCCTTGATTAGCACATACGGGTCCGCACCGAATATAAATCCTTAGGGTGAGGCCCCAATGAGAGAGGGTATATATGGCACCCCTCCTAATTTGAAATTGCCCCACCTCCACTGGCTGGGCCTATCGAGATTATCGAAGTTACACTCGTCAAAATTTAATTTCAAGCAGGAAGTTGGGACTTAACCAGATTAAAACACAAATATGTAAAGGTCATCAAATATCAACAGTGATGAAAAATACAATGACACTCAAAGCTCCCAAATGAAATAAAAAGAAGATATATAAAAATAGACAAATTGAAAAAAGAGAGAAATAACTCAAATCAAGGAAACTAATTAAACATGTAATCTTTCAAATAATCCGAAGTCGCCAAATGCAATATAAAGTTAACGGCTATCATGTAAATAAATCGTATCATTAAAAATAACGAGCAGCTCTATTGCACCTCTAAGAACAAATAGGGGTGGCTCTATTTGCAACTACTATTTACCTCAAAGTTGCAAGAAAAATGATATTTTGTGAAATAAAATAGCGGCGGTTCTATTTGCATTTACTAACACTATAGAGGACCCAGGCTGAAAACCATTGACAGCTTTAAATCATATGATTGATATCAAATTTTCCCAATATTCCATCCAGTAGATCTTGAGCTCATGAGCATTAGACGGCTCGGACGTTAATTCCACATGGCACACATTCCAAAAAGGCCATATAAACATACTTGATTCCAAGGTTACTTTTTGAGATGTATGCATGGATCAAAATATCGTCTAATACCGATACGTATTGGTATCGGACGTGAACGATATGGTACATTAAATGTACCGTATCGTTAAAATATATGTTATGTATCGAACGATACATTCAATGTATCGTTCGATACAGACCGGTACCGATACGTATCGTTCGATATGTATCGGTTTTTTGCTCGGACGATACGTACCGATTTTCTGGCATTTTGATCCATTGATGTATGCCCTGTGAAAACAATATTGATGCGTACAGATCAGCTGTGTGAGGTTTGGGCCATCAATAGTTTTCAATTGAGGTGCTCTCCAGTTTCAGTAGCTGCAAATAGGGATGCATGTTTTAAACTGAAAACCAAAACCGACGGAAGAATTGTTCTATTGAACTGGACTGAAACGAACTAAAAAATATAAAAATAAAAGGTGACTTCCAATCGGTTCAGTTTCAGGCTGAAACCAAAAATCGATTGGGTAGGTTTAAAAAACAAACCCAAAAAATGAAAAAGGTAGCAAAAATTGTAAAAACAGACAAAAACCAAAAAAAGGAAAAAAATTTAAAAGATACGAAAAACCAAAACCAAGCCGAAATGATTTTTTTTCAACTTCGGTTTGGAGTTTCAGAAATTTAATAGAACCAAAATTTAACAGAGCCGAAACTTGAACCCAAACTCGTTTCGATTCAAGCTAAACCAAACTGAAAACTGAATTTTTTTACTTCGGTTCAATTATTACCCGAGAATGTGTTAGAAATTCTACCCATACTACGAATTCCCTATCGCGATGAATGCGGAAAAATAAGAAGATTCTGACAATGAAACAACACACACACAACACAAAGATTTACGTGGTTCACCTAATCGAGGGCTACGTCCACGGAGTATATGCACTATTTATGAACGTCTACAACATACATACTCTCTTCTTTTTAGTACACTCTCAATCAAGATCAAACATGATCTTACACAGCCAACACGCTGTAAAAATAAGGATGCAGTCCTTCAAATAACAAAGAAGAGATCTGCCGAAATATATAAACGATTCCGACACAAGAATGACTTCAATTGGATCTTCAATCCCCAAGCTTTTCTTCAATACTTTTTCTCTTAAAGTATTCTCACCAGTTTTCCCTCTAGAAAACTTTCTCCAACAAATGCCTTGGACCCCCTAGAGAAACCTTCTGCAAATAGGCTCCAACCCTTTTGAAAACTTGACTCACAAATCTTTTAAACCTGTCAAGTATTTAAAACATTTCTCCTAATGAGCTTCAAACCACATTAAGAAAAATTTGGCTAAAGCAATCTTCCAAAATAGACAAATATTGAAACCCACGGATTTAGATCCGCCTAGAATCAATCAATCGATTTCCCAAACTTAATCGATTAACACTTGTGGTTGGGATTAAACCTTATTCAACAATATGCATCCTAAGTTGCAAATAGAGCAACCCTTAAAATACGTGAAAATCAATGATTGAGTATAATTATAATAGCCTGAAAATTTTGAACAAGAACCTAATTGCATCGATATACGTGCCCGACACAAAAATCGAGATAAATTTAAAAATTAAAAATTAATATTATTTGAAATAATATTAGCCTGTAGTTAGATGAAGTCATGTGTGACTTCTCACATGAATCCGAGACTAGTAGAGCCTTGGTAAAGTGTGTTACGCCAAAGAAATTGTGTGAGCGCTTCACATCGGAGAGTAGTTAAGGTAGAAACAGAAATATCCAAGATATTTATGTTCCATTAGCTTATAAGAGAAGGAAGAGGGGTTGGGCAAACCTATCTTCATCTGCACCCCTTGTTTCTGAAGAGTTTAGAGCCATTTCTAGAATCTTGAAGCCACGCCCTTGAAAAATCGCAGTTGAGCGAGAGATCTAGATTAGAAATTCTTCGATTTGAGAGCGTATAATCGACGACGGTTTGTCGAGTGTCTTACGAGGGCGTGATTTAGTGCTAGGAGTTGAAACAAAGCCAAATATCAACTGTTCTGGGTCGCGTTGGCGACGGAGCTGGGAGTTTAGATCCGAAACCCTATTCGGATTTCGGTTGCTGAGACCCCGAAAGGGCCCATTTAGAGGTGAGCTTTTACGCTTAATAAGGGAAAGATTAAAGCTTCATGGGTATGTGTATAGAGGTGTGTTAATGGTTGTTGGGAACCATTAAAAGAAAAAGGTCAAAATAAGAAGAACAAGTGACCGCCATTAATGACAGAGAACTGTTATTATTGATCGATCAATCCTGAAGATTGATCGATCAATGCTGGGGTGAACGATCAATAAGAGGCATTGATCGATCAATTTTTATAAGAATTAAGTGGGAACAGTAGGAGCATTCTCTGGAAGTTCGGGGCTCGAGGGCATTGATCGATCAATAAGGTAATTGATCGATCAATTCTAAGGGTTGATCGATCAACAGGAAGAGTGATCGATCAATAAGGGCATTGATCGATCAATTTTTATAAAGATAGTGTGGGAACAGGAAGAGGGAAATTTAAAATTTAGCCTGGTGATTGATCAATTGAAGCATTGATCGATCAATGACATGACAATCACCCCCTATTTTAGGTCGTCTGGGTTTTACAAATTTAACGTCATTTGGACACATTGATGCGATTAATGGTCTGATATACCTGACACCTAGTGTACTATATTTCTGGTCTAGAATCAGACCATGACTCCCTGAAGAGCTTTGAATTTGCTTAGAAAGGTCTGAACTGAGGTAGGAGAATTCAACTGAAATTATATTTATTCTTGATCTCATGGATTCCAAATTTTCTGCATTCGACTGCATAGTCTGATTTTACTTTCCAGTCATGTTTAGTATATGTGTGAAAACTCTATTATATCTGACTCCTGCTATCTGACACCTGTCACCTGTCACCTGTCACCTGATTTCCGTTATGTATAATATGTCTACATGTGATTTGAGGTTTAATAATATGACGAATCCCACTAACTCGGCGGTATATCCGTATCTGGCACAATCGTGCATCTGCTTTAAAATCCTCTGCACAATTGCACTCCATAGTAGAGGCATTGTTGCATTCCTGAAATTGTTCATGTGAACGACGATGGTTGGGATTACCCATCGAACAAAATCTGGCTACCACGTGCTATACTCACGGGAGTTACTTAAGTTTACTATTCTAAGTCATTAAACACTGTATACATAACATTCTGTAAACTCTAATAAGTTCTGCCTGCTTTGATAAATTCTGCATATCTGAAACATCTGCTTGCATCTGTTCAATTCTGTCAATATTTTCTGCAACCATGTTTTACAATTAAGATGTAATTTTAACTAAAATTCTTCTACTGAGCTTAGATGATTAGCTCACCCTATTTTCTACAACAATTATAGGTTCTGAGGCTAGAGCTCCCGGCCTTGAGAGCGATCCCGACTACCAGCCTGATCTAGAGGCTGAGGCTGAGGAGGAGGATACAGATACCCCAGCTGACGTGTTCTATTAGTTGTCTGGGTACTAGTTTGTCGTTTATTTTGGAAATTTTTGTATGATACTATGGATTATTGTGTGCCTAGTGGCCTCTTTTTGTATTTACTTTCTATAGATATTTTTACTTGTATTATTATACATTCTATAGGAACCACTATCAAGAACCATTGTTTGGGTGATTGATGTCTATCACTAGTGGTTCTTCTTGGTTCCTTTTTGAGGATGTATATTCTTTTGATATATATATATATATATATATATATATATATATACATGCATTGTTTATTTCTTCTCTCTTTTAAAGCCATATATGATGACTCGATCTGTCACTACTGGACAGTGTCTGCTATGATTTTCGCTAGATGAGCAGACACTCTGTGATTTGTCTTGGGGATCATCCAGAGCATGATCCTGTTGGCACGGATTTTCGACGCGAAATTATGGGCTATCACAGTTGGTATCAGAGCCTAGGCTTTAGGTTGAACCTCAGGTTCATATTGGATTGTTTTCACAATCTATGTACTGGTCAGTGTTATGGTTTTTACAATGACAGACCAGTATGGGCCCTAGGTTCAGAGGCGGACACAGTGGAGGCAGAGAAGGACAAAGAGAGGTCCCTTTGTAAGACATTTTCGATGTTGCTGGGACATCTAGGGGATTGGGGTTCCTAGCGGGTGAAAATGCCGTTTCGATTGGACCGAGAGGAGAAAGAAGAAGAGGCAACGAGGATAGAATGGAGCAGGTGTTGGAAGCTTTGGCTACCAACGTCGCTCAACAGATAGCTGCTTTAACTCAACAGGCAGCTAGACCACCTCACCAGCCAAGCAGATTTGCAGAGTTTAGGAGAATGAGACCTTCTAACTTCTCGGGTCAGACTGATCCCATAGAGGCCGAGGGTTGGATAGAGGAGATGAAGAAACTTTTCGAAGTGCTCCAATGCAATGACGTAGAGAAAGTGCGCTGGGCCACTTTCAAATTGGATGGTGATGTCGGACCCTGGTGGAAGTCGGTGTCACAAAATCGAGCGAGAGAGTTTCCTCACACTCCATGGACTTGGGAGGAGTTCACGAAAGTATTTTACTACAAGTACATTCCAAAAATAGTGAGGCACCAGTGGGAGGTGAAGTTCATAGAGCTAAAGTAGGGTGCGATGTCAGTGAGAGAGTACGGTGTTGAGTTTGATCGACTGGCTAGGTTTGCACCCCAGCATGTAGCCACTGAACTGATGAGAGCATGGAAATTTCAGCTCGGCCTGAGGCAGAACCTACAGAAAGATGTCGCCATGTGGGAAATGGAGACATATGAGAGAGTTATGGCCAAGGCTCTCATAGCAGAGGAGGAAAACCAGAAGCAGTTTGCTTGGAAAGACAAGCAAAGCCGGGAGAGGTCTTTTCAGGGGCAATCTCAGGACCCTAAGAAAAACAAGAGGGCTAGATTCTCCAGACCTCCGAGATACCCTACTCACTCTCGACCAGTGATATCTTCAGGTCCGAGTTCGTATCAGAGGCCAGTAGGGCCTACATCTTTCAGACCTTTCCAACCATCTGTTTCTTCCGGTAGTGGGGCCTCTATAGCGTAGGGGTATTCAAGGGTCTCTTCATTTACTCCGACTGTGATAGCCTGAATTTTGATACCTCGAAACTCATGCCATTAGTACGACCCTCAAGGCCGTGCCCTGTAAATCTATACGAAGCATTAGTATGTACAAGCACAAGACTACAATAAAGATGCATCTATTCTAAACAAGTACTCATGCATTCAAGGTAAAAGAGTCTCTAAGGATAGTTCTTGTCCCATGCCAATTCATGGGCATAAGAACTGACCCAAATCGTTGGTGATAATTTTCCGTCCCAGATGGTCTGCTAAAAGAATAAAGAAACTTAATTACATTAATAAAAGGACTTGACATACCAAGCCGTACCTAATACTCTCAACTCACTCTCAAAGTACGCAATGGGTTTCCTAGAAAAATTCCTCAGGAGGGGGTTCTGACTTCTCAGTGGGCACGTGGTTTGAATCTCCTAGATCAAAGTCTCTAGAAGTCTTCGCTGCCGCTAGTCCTGGACCTGCGACGTATAGTCTAAGGGGTGAGCTACATCCTAGCTCCATAGGGAAATAAATTGAACATATAGATTAATCTTCACATATATATCAGCAGTTTTAAAAGCATAAATTATCGGACAACACTTATGGAAAACAATTGAAATAACTGGAATAAAATAATGATTTCAATTGTTACTTTGCATGATTTTATTTATTCTCCTTTCTGGTTCAGTTGTGAATTTAGCCTAATCACTTAAATCTTAACTTAAGTAGTCCCCGAGCAATATAGCATCGAGCCCTGATGAAATACCCACCATCGTCGTCTAACTAGACAGTTGTTATATGTATTCCCTAGGAATACTGCCCAAGCCCCTTTCTCATAGGTGGCAGGGTCTATTCTCAAATCTACATCCCTGGGATGTGCTATGAATGTACGGATTGGCCACCGTATCGGTCACGGATATCCTGCCGAGTCAGTCGTGGGTATCCCGCCACGTCGGTGGGGTATTTTAATCAAACCTTAAATAATAAAAATATCGAACGTGCTCTACATATAGTTATTCACCGTGATTGTGCTAATTTTATTACATTAGGCATTGCCATTTTACTTTTGTTTCACTGTTAGTTTTCATCAACATCCCTGGGATGCCACTGGTTCAATGTACCATCTAAATGTCCACTTTATAATTTTTACGCCCCCTGGGGACCTCATGGCTATCACATTGAAACTTACTTACACACCCTTTTTCATAATGATCATGCAATACTTGACCACTTAATTGAAATACACTACATATATGAGTTGATGAAATAATGCACATGTTTCAAGAGTATTCCCTACCTCAACGCAATTCCAATGTACACTTTTCTCGTAGAGGTTTACACGTCATGATCTTGTGTCAACCTATATTTTATGTGTTTAGAATATGTTTAGAAAGGTCACTAGAATCATTGGAGCACATAGCCTCCATGCAATTCACTAAACTATAAAAATTTGTGTGGTGCCTCGCGCGAGCGAGGACAACTCCTCGCTCGAGCGGTCACATGACCTCGCTCGAGCGGTCACATGACCTCGCTCGAGCGGTCACTTGACCTCGCTCGAGCGGTTAAATCGAGATCACTCGAGCGGTTAAAGCGAACCGTCTAAAGCTTTACTGGAGGCCTCGCTCGAGCGAGCTTCCCCTTTATTTTGGGTCTCGCTCGAGCGAGCCCAGAACTAAATTTTTATAATTTGTCCTCGCTTGAGCGAGCCATTTAGACCGCTCGAGCGAGGAGCGATAATTTTTACTCCTTGATCTGTTCGAGAAACTATTTCTTCCTTCATTCGGACCTTAATATCATTAAAAGTCATTCAACCAACATCCTATACATTATTTAAAACACGCCTAAGCATTTATCATGCATTTAACATACCTCAAACGATAGGTCTTGCACAAGTTCGATCCACGATTCAAAACTCTACTAGACGAAGAGATCTCCAAGGTTCCTCATCCAACCTTTTCTTCAGATCTTCCACCGATTTAAGTCCCAACAAAACCCTAGCCCTCCTTTACTAGGCTCTTCTTTTCTTTCTCTCTATTTTTCCTTCTCTCTATTTAGGCTAGAATTAAGTTACGTATGGGACTCTTCTCTCCTCTCTCTTTCACTTATATACATATACGTTAGGGAACACTAGTGTGTGTATGTGTTGCCCACATACACACATAGTATATATATGTTAGTTTTGGTTCCCTTGTGAATCACACATACATGTGTAAGGTGCATGATGTGCACGGTTCCCAAAAATTTGGGGTTGTGACAATCACCCCATCTTATAAGATTTTTGTCCTCGAAAATCGACGATACTCGCGTAACTAGGTACTACTACTACTACTAGGCCATGAATAGGGTAGCTTCATACATCATCAGGTAATTGAACAAATGGTCTAATCTCGCAATGACTTGCGTTAAATCATGTCTACTTATACCCATATAGTCAAGAATGATGATGATATCAAGAATAATGATGATAAAATTTTATACTATCAGGTAATTCCATCAGCATGACACTAATTGATCATATAATAACACTAAAGAGCTATACAATCATTACGTTAACCGCCCACAAAAATTGTGACATTCATGTCACGATAGTTTGTAAATAAACTGTCTAAAAACCACCTCACCACGAAATGTCCTAGCAAAATATTACATTTCCATTTTCCAAAAGAAAATATATGACTACCTAGCCATCATCCTCCTCATACTCGTCATCGTCGTCGCCGGAGCCATCATCATCCTCGTAGTCCTCGTCATTCTCATCCTCGTCAACCACCCTGGCAGTAGTGGTACCCGCTGTTGCGCTCCTCGTAGCAGGGCCCGAGCTAGACGCTCCAAAAATAACATCTCTCATAGCACCGACGCGCTGCATGTATGACTGCGGGTAAGCCTGACTCATGAGGTCTATGAGTAGTGCCTCCTGAAACCTTTGGTGCAACCTGATCTCCCACATTATGGCAGTGTCGGTGGTAGGTAGGGGCTGTGAAGATGAAGTAGAGGGAGCAGTTGGTCCTGCCAGTGCTTGTTGCGCGACTTGTCAGGAAATTTGGCGGTCTCTTTTCTTGTTGATGCTAGTTTGAAGGCTCTTTGAGTTTCGGCTCCAGTCTTGGGCTAAATAGGGGACGACGTTATCGGTAAGAGATAACTCGTCGGTTCGGATCTTGAATCCTCCTTTTCCATTTCATGAGTCGAGGAGCTGGGAAATCAATCGGGCATAAGGTAGTCGATTGATGGGTGGGAGAATAGCACCTCTTACGTTTCGTTTATAGGCATGCGCCATGCCCTTAGTGACTATCATAGGCGCGCTAATCCACCTATTATGAAATGCGGCGTGTAAAGCCCGCAGAAACGCGTCACGACGTTCTTGGTCATGGCCGGTCGAGTGTAGGTTTTTCTTAAAATAATATCCAAAAGCCACATACGTGGCGGTAGCTGCGATCGGGTGATAGATTGACTCGAAGCGGACGTACCGCTAGTGATGTCGGAAATAATCGTTGGGAATTCTACGTTCCCAGAAAAAGGTGGTTGCATGAGTGGGCTAGGGGCATAGGTGTGTGGGCATTTCATAATCGACGAAATCTCGGCACAGTTAAAAATTAATTGTTTTCCTTCGATCGTGACGAGGATGGCGTCCCCATTCATGTTCATGTTAAGGGTTTGGTAAAATAGTTTCACGAGTCTCGGATAATACCTATCTCCGAAGGGGGTAAGTAAAGGTCTAAGGTTATTGTTGGTGAGGAAATCTGATGTCCATTGGGTAGACGTCGGATCCCCAAAACAAGAGGGATGTATCTCCCATTTGGTTTCAAATATTTTGGCCCTCCACCAATCGTCTAGTGCGATTGGGGTAGGAGATGGGGTTGGAGGTGGTTGTGGGGCTTGCGGTGCTTTGTTGCGCGCCGACGGCGATCGAAGCGCCATCCTTTTCTTTGGTTGGGGATTTGGGCTTGAAGAAGCCATAAGATATCTAGAGCTTTTTGAATGCAAAAACTTTAGAAAAGGGGTAGATTTTACCTTTAAAAATGTTTTTGACAGATCGGATCGTTCGAATACGGCTCGAATCGGACGAAAAAGCTTAGAAGTCGAAAACCCTAAACCCCCCTTCCTCGCTCAGTCTGTCGCTTGAAGATGAAATGGACGTTTAACATTCTGTCCACAATATATAGTTTGTCTTCGCTCAAGCGGTCGCTAGACCTCGCTCGAGTAGTTAAAAGACCTCGCTCGAGCGGTTAAAAGATCTTGCTCGAGCGGTTAAAAAGGCCTCGCTCGAGCGGTCACTAGCCCTCGCTCGAGCGGTCCAGAACGATTTGAAAGTATTATTTTATGTAGCTTCGCACGAGCGAGCATAAGTGTTCGCTCGAGCGAGCCCAGAAATATTTTTCTGGTTCTTCTAAGCTCATATTTCCTCTAGTCTCTTCCATTATTAGGACATCTTCACACATGATTTCCTATGTTAGGCAATTGAGATTTATTCACACGAATCGATCTTTCTGGCCAAAGTTTAAGCTAAATGTTTGGATTTTTAATCTCATTCGTTTACTTGTTTCAAAATAGGAATCGATGCACTGTCAAAATATTACATATTATCAAGAACAACTAGCTAACGTTCTCAAACAAATTGGGGTATTGTTCTTTGACATCTGCCTCTCACTCCCATGTTGCTTCCTCAGCCGGATGGTTATTCCAGCGTACAAGCACTAAAGGAATGACTTTGGTGTGTAGCACTTGTTCCTTTCGATCCAAAATCTCTACTGGCTCTTCGATCATGCTCATATCTTCATGCATCTCGAATGATTTGCCGCTCAACACCTGATCAGGGTCATTAAGATACTTCCTGAGCATAGATACATGGAATACATTGTGTACCTAATCAAATAATGGTGGCAATCCAACACGGTAAGCTACTTCCCCTACTCGACCCAAAATTTCAAACGGTCCAAGATAGTGGGGACTTAGCTTTCCTCTCTTTTCGAATCTCATCACACCCTTCATAGGTGATACCTTCATGAAAACATGTTCTCCCACCTTAAAGTCCACGCTCGTTCACTTGATATCCGCGTAGCTTTTCTGTCTGCTTTGAGCCGTCTTTAGTCTTTCTCTGATCATGCAGACAATAGCTACGTTATCTTCAAGTAACTCGGGTCCCAAAATGAATTTCTCGCCAGTTTCCTCCCAATTGATTGACGATTTGCATTGTCTCCCATACAAGGCTTCATACGGTGCCATCCCAATGCTCGTCTGAAAACTATAATTATATGCGAACTCAATCAATGGTAGGTGTTGATCCCACAATCCCTGTAATTCCAACATACACGCCCTAAGTATGTCTTCAATGATTTGATTGACCCTCTTAGTCTGTTCGTCGATTTGTGGATGAAACACCGTACTGAAATCCAGTCGCATTCCCATTCCTTCTTGAAATTTCTTCCAAAACTTTGATGTATACAATGGGTCATGGTCTGAAACAATGCTACTCGGAATCCCATGTAAACGGACAATCTCTTTCATATAGAGCTCTGCCAGCCTTCCCGTCGTGTACATCGTGTTGTAAGGCAAGAAGTGCGCTGACTTAGTCAATCGATCGACCACTACCCAAATGACATTGTACTTCTTTGCAGTTAGCGGTAGACCGACTATGAAGTCTATGGAGATCGATTCCCACTTCCATTCTGGTATAGGTAGGGGTTGTAATAGGCATGCGGGGTGCCTATGATCAATCTTCACTTGTTGGCATGTCAAACACCGCGACACGTACTCTGCCACGTCTTGCTTCAAACCTCTCTACCAGTAATTCTTTTTCAGATCTTGATACATCTTCGTGCTTCCCGGGTGGATAGCATAGCTTGACTTGTGGGATTCATCAAGAATCGTCCGTCGTAAATCGGCATTGTCCGGAATGCAGAGACGGCCCTTGAACAGTAAGGAACCATCCTCCTTGATTGAAAACTCCGATCTAATGCCTTCAGTTACATCTTGACGTATCTTGGTTAGTATTGGGTCTTTCATCTGTAGTTCTCGTATATGTTCGAATATCACCGATTTCACTGATATGTTGGCTAAAAAGTTTCCTGTAGCTTGTGGCTGGATGTCTGCACCACATAGTGCTAGATCTTCCAACAGCTTCCATCGGTGTATACCCAAAATTAGACTAGCCAATTGGGTTGAACTCTTCCGACTCAAGGCATCGGCCACCACATTAGCTTTGCCTGGATGGTACTGTATGGAGCAGTCATAGTCCTTGAGGAACTCCATCCATCTGCGCTGCCTCATATTTAGTTCTTTCTGTGTAAACAGATATCTGAGGCTCTTATGGTCAGTGAAGATTTCAAACGTTTCTCCGTATAAATAATACCGTCATATCTTTAATGCGAATATGACCGCTGCTAGTTCCAGATCATGTGTCGGATAGTTCTTCTCGTGCTCTTTCAACTGTCTTGACTCGTAAGCTATTATCTTTTTATGTTGGTTTAGTACACAACCCAAACCGTTATACGAAGCATCACTGTAGACCGTGAATCCTCCACTGCCTGTTGGAATGGCTAACACTTGAGCTGAAGTGAGTCTCTTTTTGAGTTCTTGAAAACTCTTCTCGCACGCCTCATTCCACTCAAATCTTGAATCCTTTCTTGTAAGCCTCGTAAGAGGTCCCGATATCTTTAAAAACTCCTCAACGAAACGTCGATAATAACCTGCCAATCCAAGGAAACTTCGGACATCTGTCACGGTCTTTGGTTGCTCCCAGTTCACTACTGCTTCGATCTTAGCGGGATCTACTGTGACACCATGCTTTGAGACGACATGTCCCAAAAAGCTCACCTCTTCTAGCCAGAATTCACATTTGTTGAGCTTGGCGTACAATTGGTGTTCATGCAAAGTCTGTAGAGCGACTCGTAAGTGTTCTTCATGCTCCGTCCTTGATTTTGAGTAAATCAGGATGTCGTCAACAAACACGACAATACAAGAGTCTAGGTGTGGTTTAAATACCCGATTCATTAAGTCCATAAACGATGCCGGTGCGTTTGTCAATCCGAATGGCATCACCAAAAATTCATAGTGTCCATACCGTGTTCTGAATGCCGTCTTCTGGATGTCCTCAGCCTTGACTCTTAACTGATGGTTTCCAAATCTCAGATCGATCTTGGAAAAGTACTTCACTCCTTGCAACTGATCAAATAAGTCATCTATTCTTGGCAACGGGTATCGATTCTTCACAGTGAGTTTGTTCAATTGTCGATAGTCAATGCACAACCGCATCGACCCATCTTTCTTTTTCACAAACAAAACTGGTGCTCCCCACGGAGACACGCTTGGTCTTATGAACCCTTTATCCATGAGCTCTTGCAACTGTTCTTTCAATTCTTTCAACTCTGCAGGAGCCATCCTGTAAGGTGCCTTTGAAGCAGGCTCCGTTCCCGTTGCTAAGTCGATAGCGAATTCCACTTCTCTCTCTGAAGGTAATCTTGGTAATTCTTCTGGAAATACGTCTTTGAATTCTTGCACTACAGCTATCTCGGAGATAACATTCCTTTCTTCTTTGTCTCCCTTCAGAAATGCCAGATAACCGCTGCATCCCTTTTTGATTAAACATTCTGCTCTGACTGCAGAGATGAGTGGCACTTGCGTCGATCACTCTCCTCGAAATCGAAATGATCTCCTCGTGTTAGGTTGGAAAATAACTACCTTGTTCTTGCAATCTACTGTTGCACAACGACGGGACAACCAATCCATGCCAAGGATCACGTCGAATCCTTGCATGTCCAATAATATTAATTTCGCGTCTAATTTGTAGACAACGTCATCCGAACGCTTACTACTACCGATTTGCAGACTAATTCTGTGTTCACTAATTCTCCCGTTGGGATAGACATTGATAACACAAAGTCCAGTGTCTCCGGAACAATCTTCATTTTCTTTGCAAATCTAGGGGTGATGAAGGAGTGGGTAGACCCTGGGTCTATCAATACTCGTGCGTCATGTGCTACATAGCACCCTTTCTCATAGACTTGTAACATACCTATAACACACACCCATACATACATAGCACATACTTTATTTAAAATTATCTAACGTACAAACACGGTTCTACACACTGTTCTAATGAATGCACATTCTCTATTGTATTAAATTGAAATTCTTTATTTAAAAGAAATCTCACCCTGAATGACGTCCTGTATACTCCCTGCTTCTTGGGCGGTAACTACGTAGGCTCTCCCTTGAACAACTGGCTTCCGAGATTGAATAGGTCGTGGCATGGAATCTGAGGCCGTCTTTCCTTAATTACCTCAGGGCAATCTCTAATTACGTGGCCTATCTTGCCACATTTAAAACAGCCTCGCATTCCCTGCCTGCAATCTGCCGTTTTGTGGGACTTGCCACACTTGGCACACATCTCCCTTGGTGTTGAAGAAGCAGCTCTTGAAAAACCTTGTGTAGCTGTAACCCCGTTGGAAATAGCAGGACCCTCATACCTCATCGGTCTCCCTGATACCAGCAATGGGAAACTTTGATGAGTAGTTTGTTGTAAGGCTCTCCCATACCTATGCGAGCAGGTTGCCTCGATTGATTGCTCTGAACCTCGACTTCTTATTTACTGATTCATAACTCCCAGTCCTGCTTGGATCTATGCTTCCTCTTCCCTGTTGTTCCCTCTGACGGTATCGATTATTGTTTTCTTCTTCGGCCACTAATGCCTTACTCATGACCTCTCCGTAGGTCTTTAGCTGAAAGGGCGCAACCCCTCCTCGGATGTCCGACCTTAAACCCTGTTGGAACCTCCTCGCTTTCATCACATCCGAAATTACGTAGTCTAGAGTGAAGCGAGCCAGTCTCATAAATTCTACTCCGTACTCTCTCACGGTCATCCTTCCTTGCATTAGTTGTAAGAATTGAGTCTCCATCTGATTTCTCATAACCTTTGGAAAATACTGTTTATTGAACTCTTCAACGAATTCATCCCAAGTCTAGGGCATATCTGGAGTTTCTTGAGCTCTAGTCCGCGAAACAGATTTCCACTAAGGTCCAGCTTCTTCATCTAGCATATACGCAGCCCAACGGACGCTCTCATCCTCTGTGCATGTTAGTACACTAAATACCTTCTCCAATTTTCCATTTTGCCATGGTGTCCGCTCAAAAGCTAGGAGGTCTCATCCTCCTGAATTTGATAAATACTGAAGCCACTGGTAGTGTAGGTCCTACTGGAGGCGTAAGTGTCTGATGTGGTTCTGGGGCTGCATGTGCTGCCAAGGATGCTGCTTGCTGTGCCATGGCAGTTGTCATGGTTTCCATTGTGTGCATCATCCTCTGACGCTCCTCTCTTTCTTCATTTCTCTCCCTCACTCTATCTTGTTCCCTTTGATTTCGATCCTGACGATCTCGATCCTGATTTTTTGCTTGATTTTGGTTTTCTCCTTGGCCACAGCCCTCGGAAATCTCCCTATTTCCTAATGGTACCCTGTTGGTAGGCAAGACAAACCCACCTCTACTGCACAGATTCCTATCGTGACCACCCCTGGGTCGGCCTCTTCCTCTAGGAAACATAACGGTCTGCATGAGAAACCACGGTTTCGTTAGCAGAAGTCCCTATGTTTTGACAAGATGATTGCCAAAACTAAAAAGAAAGGCTTTGATACCAACCAGGATTAAAATTTCGCACTCAAACCTGCCATATCAAGACCCTCAAGGCCGTGCCCTGTAAATCTATATGAAGCATTGGTATGTACAAGCACAAGACTACAATAAAGATGCATCTATTCTAAACAAGTACTCATGCATTCAAGGTAAAAGAGTCTCTAAGGATAGTTCTTGTCCCATGCCAATTCATGGGCATAAGAACTGACCCAAATCGTTGGTGATAATTTTCCGTCCCAGATGGTCTGCTAAAAGAATAAAGAAACTTAATTACATTAATAAAAGGACTTGACATACCAAGCCGTACCTAATACTCTCAACTCACTCTCAAAGTACGCAATGGGTTTCCTAGAAAAATTCCTCAAGAGGAGGTTCTGACTCCTCAGTGGGCACGTAGTCTGAATCTTCTGGATCAAAGTCTCCAGAAGTCTTCGCTGCCGCTAGTCCTGGACCTGTGACTTATAGTCTAAGGGGTGAGCTACATTCTAGCTCCGTAAGGAAATAAAATGAACATATAGATTAACCTTCACATATATGTCAGCAGTTTTAAAAGCATAAATTATCGGATAACACTTATGGAAAACAATTGAAATAACTGGAATAAAATAATGATTTCAACTGTTACTTTGTATGGTTTTATTTATTCTCCTTTCTGGTTTAGTTGTGCATTTGGCCTAATCACTTAAATCTTAAGTAGTCCCCGAGCAATATAGCATCGAGCCCCGATGGAATACCTATCATCGTCGTCTAACTAGATAGTTGTTATATGTATTCCCTAGGAATACTGCCCAAGCCCCTTTCTCATAGGTGGCAGGGTCTATTCTCAAATCTACATCCCTGAGATGTGCTATGAATGTACGGATTCGCCGCCGTATCGGTCACAGATATCCTGCCGAGTCAGTCGTGGGTATCCCGCCACGTCGGTGGGGTATTCTAATCAAACCTTAAATAATAAAAATATCGAACGTGCTCTACATATAGTTATTCACCGTGATTGTGCTAATTTTATTACATTAGGCCTTGTCACTTTACTTTCGTTTCACTGTTAGTTTTCATCTATATCCCTGGGATGCCACTGGTTCAATATACCATCTAGATGTCCACTTTACAATTTTTACGTCTTCTGGGGACCTCATGGCTATCACATTGAAACTTACTCACACACCCTTTTTCATAATGATCATGCAATACTTGACTACTTAATTTAAATACACTACATATATGAGTTGATGAAATAATGCACATGTTTCAAGAGTATTCCATACCTCAACGCAATTCCAATGTACACTTTTCTTGTAGAGGTTTACACGTCACGATCTTGTGTCAACCTACATTTCATGTCTTTAGAATATGTTTAGAAAGGTCACTAGAATCATTGGAGCACATAGCCTCCATGTAATTCACTAAACTATAAAAATCTGTGTGGTGCCTCGGGCAAGTGAGCACAACTCCTCGCTCGAGCGGTCACCTGACCTCGCTCGAGCGGTCACTTGACCTCGCTTGAGCGGTTAATTCGAGATCGTTCGAGTGGTTAAAGCGAGCCGTCTAAAGCTTTACTGGAGGCCTCACTCGACCGAGCTTCCCCTTTATTTTGGGTCTCGCTCGAGCGAGGCCAGAACTAAATTTTTATAATTTGTCCTCGCTCGAGCGAGCCATTTAGACCGCTCGAGCGCGGAGCGATAATTTTTACTCCTCGATCTGTTCGAGAAACTATTTCTTCCTTCATTCGGACCTTATATCATTAAAAGTCATTCAACCAACATCCTATACATTATTTAAGACACGCTTAAGCATTTATCATGCATTTAACATACCTCAAACGATAGGTCTTGCACAAGTTCGATCCACGATTCAAAACTCTACTAGACGAAGAGATCTCCAAGGTTCCTCATCCAACCTTTTCTCCAGATCTTCCACCGATTTAAGTCCCAACAAATCCCTAGCCCTCCTTTACTAGGCTCTTCTTTTCTTTCTCTCTATTTTTCCTTCTCTCTATTTAGGCTAGAATTAAGTTACGGATGAGGCTCTTCTCTCCTCTCTCTTTCACTTATATACATATACGTTAGGGAACACTAGTGTGTGTATGTGTTGCCCACATACACACATAGTATATATATGTTAGTTTTGGTTCCCTTGTGAATCACACATACATGTGTATGGTGCATGATGTGCATGGTTCCCAAAAATCTGGGGTTGTGACACCGGCCCTGTCATGTGCTAAGTGTGGGAAACCACACAAGACAGAGGATTGTAGGAGAGATATGGGGGCATGTTTTAGATGTGAAAAGATGGGTCACCTAATCAAGAATTGCTCAGAGGAGAGTAAAGAGAGCAAGGAGCGGTCGGGATCAGTGTCTACACAGAGATCATCCCGACCTGTGGTTCAAGGTCGAGCGTACGCTGTTACCGCGACTGATGCTCTGACATCGGATGATGTCATACAAGGTATGATTAAATTTCAAAGTAAGATTAATTCTGTAGTAGGATGGATTGGAAATTAGTAAAGTAGAATTATTTTGATTAAATATTTATGTTGATAATACACATTATACATACACATCATAAGCACTTGATCTAATTGTGTAACTGAATTATAGGTGAGCTGAAGGTATATCAGCGTTGTGATATTTGTTTTCATCGAGCACGAGTTTTGGTAGACCCAGGTTGTACACACTCATTTGTTAGGCCTCAATTTACGAAAGAATTGAGCGTCACTCCTGAGCACTTAGAGTTCATATTGATGGTGTCTATTCCTACAGGAAGTTTTGTGAATGCAGTCACAGTGTGTAAATCAGTGATTGTGTTGATAGAAGATCACAAGACGCTGGCAGATTTAATTTTGCTAGATATGAAAGAGTTTGACATCATTCTTGGAATGGACTGGCTATCCGCTTACCATGCGAGCGTCGATTGCCTTCGGAAGGTTATAATTTTTCCCCCTCCAAAGGAAAGGTCATTCAGATTTTTCGGGGTGAAGTCTAAGGTAGCTCCGTTGATATTAGCCATTCGAACCAAAAAGATGATGAAGAATGGATGCAGTGGCTATATGGCTTTCCTACAAGAGAAACGAGAAGAGACTAATGTGATATCCGCTATTCATGTTGCATATGAGTTCCCCGATGTATTTTCTGAGGATTTACCAGGATTACCACCAGCTCGGGAGATTAAATTTGCAATAATTCTAGTTCCGGGTACTGAACCAGTATCTAAGGCTCCTTATCGGATGGCTCTAGCAGAATTACAAGAATTAAAGGAGCAACTACAAGAACTGCTTGATAAAGGGTTTATTCGACCTAGTGTGTCTCCTTGGGGAGCACCAGTACTATTTGTCAGGAAGAAGGATGGTTCAATGCGTCTGTGCATCGACTATTGGCAGTTGAACAAGTTGACAATTAAGAATCATTACCCGCTCCCAAGAATCGATGATCTGTTTAATCAGTTACAAGGAGCGAAGTTCTTTACGAAGATTGACTTGCAGTCGGGTTATTATTAGCTAAGAGTCAAAGTAGAAGATGTCGAGAAGACGACATTCATAATAAGATATGGGTACTATAAATTTTTGTTTATGCCATTTGGATTGATGAACGCACTTGCGTCTTTTATGGACCTAATGAATCGAGTGTTTAAACCGCATTTGGACAAGTCCGTAGTCGTCTTTGTGGATGACATTCTGATCTATTCCAAGACAAAGGAAGAACATGAAGGACATCTGCATGTGGCTTTACAAACCCTTAGAGATCACAAATTGTATGTAAAGCTCAGTAAGTGTTAGTTTTAGCTTGATCAAGTTAGTTTCTTAGGTCATATCGTATCTGCTAAGGGTATAACAGTCCAACGAAGATTGAAGCGGTCGTAAATTGGGAACAACCTAAAATGGTAATCGAGATTCATAGTTTCCTTGGTTTGGCAGGATACTACAGGTGATTTGTAAAGGGGTTCTCCAAGCTATCAAGTCTGCTTACTTAGCTCACAAAGAAAAATGCTAAGTTTGATTGGACTGATCAGTGTGAGAAGAATTTCTAAAAACTCAAGACGCGTTTGACTACAACACTAGTGCTAGCTATACCTTTTGGCAGAGGAGGTTTTGCTATATACAGTGACGCATCTTACAGTGGTTTGGGTTATGTCCTCAACCAGCACAAGAAGGTTATCGCGTACGGCTCTAGACGACTTAAGGAACATGAGAAGACTTATCTGACTCATGATCTGGAGTTAGCAGCGGTGATCTTTACTTTGAAGATCTGGAGACACTTCATATACAGTTAGACATTTGACATCTTCACCGACCACAAAAGTCTTAAGTATCTATTTACTCAGAAGGACTTGAACATGTGACAGTGCAGATGGATGGAGTTTTTAAAGGATTATGATTGTTCCATCCAGTATCACCCTTGGAAGGCCAATGCTGTGGCAGTTGCTTTGAGCAGGAAGTCTTCAGCTCAGATGTCCCATCTTATCACAAGAGTACAGCGGTGGCATCTACTTGAGGACCTGACCTTGTACTATACACTGATAGATGTCAGAGGTTAAGGGGCATTGATGGCTACTATTGTGATACAGCCCACGTTGTTTGATAACGTGCGTAAGCTCCAGATGATTGATGATGAGCTTATGGCCATTAAAAAGGATGTGATCAACGGATCAGACCTGATTTCTCTATCAAGGATAATGGTACTTTCCTATTCAGAGATCGGATGTGCATACCTGATAATAAAGATCTGAAGGATACCATTCTGGAAGAGGCATATAAGTCGACCTATGCTATACATCCTGGGAGTACTAAGATGTATCAAGATCTCAAGAGAAGTTTTTGGTAGAGGGGACTGAAGAAGGATGTGGCAGAATACGTTTCTCGATGTTTAGTTTGCCAACAGGTGAAAGTAGACCATCAGAATCCAACAGGACTATTACAACCGTTACCAGTGCCAGAGTGAAAATGGAAAGCCATTTCTATGGATTTTATCTTGGGATTGCGTAGCACATTGAGGAAGAACAATGCCATCTGGGTCATTATAGATAGACTGACAAAGTTTGCACATTTTCTGTCGTACCGGACTACGTATACAGCCAATAAGCTTGTCGAGTTGTACATGAAGGAGATAGTTTGCTTACATGACATACCAGTCAGCATCGTGTGTGATAGAGATCCACTCTATACATCGCAATTCTGGTGGCATTTTCAAGAAGGCATGGGTACTAAATTGGAGTTCAGCTCAGCGTTTCATCCTCAGACAGATGGGCAGACTAAGAGAGTGAACCAGATCAAAGAGGATATGTTGCGTGCATGTATGTTAGACTTTCATGGTTCATGGGATCAACATATACCTCTGATTGAGTTTGCTTACAATAACAGCTATCAGTCGAGTATTGGGATGGCGCTTTATGAAGCCTTGTATGGACGACGATGCAGATCTCCTTTAAATTGGGAAGAAGTCGGTGAGAAGCTTGTTTTGGGACCTAATATCGTGGATAGTACCACCGTGACAGTTCGGTTGATCCGTGAAAGATTGGGGGTTGTTTAAATTCTCCAAAAGAGCTATGCCGATCTCCATCAGACGAACGTCGAGTTTCAGGTATACTTGGATGCGTTCGCGAAATTTACTATTCTCTAGTTAAAATGATTAGCTATGGAATTAATCATTGTTTTCAGGTCGAAGATAAGGTCTTTGTGAAGATCTCGCCAACTAAGGGCATCATGCGCTTCGGGAAGCGAGGAAAGTTGAGTCCTCGATATATCAGCCCCTTTGAGGTACTCGGACGGGTTGGCGAAGTCGCTTATCGGATTTCTTTGCCACCACAGTTAGCGAGTATACATAGCGTCTTCCATGTTTCCATGTTACGACGCTATGTGCGCGACCCGACGCATGTATTGGATTTCCAACAGATCGAATTACAAGAGGATCTGACCGTTGTAGAGGAACTGGTTGAGATTTTGGATCGTAAGGATCAAGTTTTGCGGACCAAGTTGATTCCACTGGTACTCGTAAAGTGGAGAAATCATTCAGCTTCGAAAGCTACTTGAGAATGCGCAACTGAAATCCGCGAGCAGTATCCGCACTTGTTTACCTGACATGACAGTTAATTTTATGAATTTCGCTTAAAATTCATCATCATAATTGTGTATTTCTCATGTGTAAGCAAGCATATTTTGACTCGTATAATCTACTATTACGGGTTAGGTATGTGAGGTACATATACCTTCACTTTTGAGGTGCGATCCATTCGCATCAAGGAAGTGGCTATGTTAAGAAATTGCCTCACATTCTTGATTGATCGACCAATTTAGTGATTGATCGATCAATTTCGTGATTGATCGATCAATTTCGTGATTGATCAATCAATTTCGTGATTGATCGATCAACACAGTGAGGTGATCGATCAATGATAAGTGGAGCCTTATGCTCAGTTTTGGAGATTGATCGATCAATTTTGTGGATTGATCAATCAATGGAAGTGCATTGATCGATCAAGGCTATTAAACATGAGCCTTAAAATTCAGTGTTGATCGATCAATAAGATGAATATTGATCGATTAATGCTATCGGGTTAGGGCATTTTGCTTAAGAATTGATCGATCAATTTCAGCATTGATCAATCAATCACGTCGTTTTAAGTGACGCTTGGGGTTTTAATCCTCACTTTGCACGATTGACACCATTGATCGTTCAAGAGGATTTTCTACTCCTTGCATTCAAGCTACCCTCCGACGACATTCCGGCTACCTGAGTTCCTTCCCGCATGACTTTAGCTTGTGTTTCGCTTGGCCAAATCGGTAAAACCCTCCCTTTTTATTCTTTTGGGTTCTTTTTATCCATTTTTTTTAGATTTTTAGCCATGGGACCGGGAACGAAGAACGCTTCGCGTGAAGTACCCACTTCCCGGGCTTGTACACCTGTACTGCCCGATGATTCTGTACTACAAACCTCTGTGCCACCCGTGGCACCTCTTGGGGACGTGGTTCAACCCGTCCAAGACCCCATATCGACCCAAATTAAACGCAAAGTCCCCAACCAATGGTGGACTTCCAAAACCTTCCTCCCCGAATACGTATTCACCTCTACGCTTTATGAGGATCAGCTCGGGATGACTTGGGCCATGGGATACATTCAAAAGCTCCGGTTGAAACCCCTACTCGAGCCGTTTCACGATCATTATTGTCCTCGGATCGTGTGACTATTTTTCCAAAATCTTCGTTGGGGCGACAGCAGATACCGACTCGTCACTTCGATTGACGGGTTTGAATACAAATTTAACCAATTTCATGTAGCGGCTGCCCTACAGTGCACGTCGGTCTACATTGAAACCTGTGGCTTAGGGCCCCCTTACATTAAAGACGTCCCTTTTCTCGACGTGGTCACCAAGATGACCCATGGTCAACATGGAAAGGGGCAATCCATCACCCGTGCCCAACTACTTGACTAGTTGTGGATGCTTGATACCTATATCAAGTGTGCCCTCAACCCGTTCTTGCACAAGTCCTAACGGCCTGATGTCGTGCAACAGGCACTCTTTTTCGCCTTTGAGAACCGTTGGTTCTCTGTTGCGGATTTGGTCATCGATGGCATCATAAACGCAAGGGACCTGATGCCAGAAAAAATAAAGACCGGGGCCAAAAAACAACTTCCCTATGCTCGCCTGATCACAAAGATGGTGGAGCAATACGTTGCTCTATGCGAGGCGTATAGTTTGACTCCCAGTGAGCCACGGATGACCAACAACACGAAGGTATTTCACCTCAAGGACTGGACCAAGAGTTACAACCTTCTGGTCAG
Source organism: Chloranthus sessilifolius (assembly GCA_021018995.1). Lineage (NCBI taxonomy): Eukaryota > Viridiplantae > Streptophyta > Magnoliopsida > Chloranthales > Chloranthaceae > Chloranthus > Chloranthus sessilifolius. Next base: position 122,736,043 of record CM037592.1, read on the forward strand.
GCAGTTACCAGAAGGAGAGGAGGGGGCCGCCGAGCCCGTTGAGCCTGCCGTTGTGGAGGGTGCGGTGCCCGCCGAGCGAGTACTTGGAGAGGGGGAGGCACCACTTGAGGAGCCACCTCAGCCAGAGGTGTCTACTCGACCTATCCCCACCACACCACGTCGGCCACCTCGTCCTACCACGTTGCGTCGACCTGCTCCTTCCACCGTGGACGTGGAAGCGATGCTTCGTGAGCTTGTGGAGGGTAACCGACGTATCCGAGAGAGGCTGGATGGGATGGAGGCGTTCCAGCGTCAGATTCATCGTTGGCTGGATTACCATGAGGGCATGCACGAGCTCGTGATGCAGCACTTGTACGCCACCATGTCGACACCGATGATTGCTCATGCGTCGCCAAAGATGTGGATCCTCGCGACCATCATACACCGCCACCCCGCCCACGACCGCCCCGACGAGGCCGACCATCCGACGTGTGTATTTACTATGCTATTCTCTGTATCTTTTTGTTTTTATAATTGTATTTGTATCTATATTACTCTGCTTTCCATCCAAATTCTGTTCTGCCTGCCTCTTTATTTTTCGCATGATATATTAGTCTGCTTGTTTTCGCTAACACATGATAGAACCTCCTTGACATTTTTGAGGATGAAAATTCCTAAGGGTGAGATAATGTAATAGCTTGAAAATTTTAAACTAGAACACAACTGCATCGATATACGTGCCCGACACGGAAATCGAGATATATTTAAAAATTAGTAATTAATATTAATTAAAATAATATTAGCCTGTAGTTAGATGAGGTCATGTGTGACTTCTCACGTGAATTCGAGACTAGTATAGCCTTGGTGAAGTGTTTTACGCCAAAGAAATTGTGTGGGCGCTTCACACCGGAGAGTAGTTAAGGTAGAAACAAAAATATCCAAGATATTTCTGTTCCATTAGCTTATAAGAGAAGGAAGAGGGGTTGGGCAAACCTATCTTCATCTTCACCCCTTGTTTCTGAAGAGTTTAGAGCCATTTCTAGAATCTTGAAGCCACGCCCTTGAAAAATCGCAGTTGAGAGAGAGATCTAGATTAGAAATTCCTCGATTTGAGAGCGTATAATCGACGATGGTTTGTCGAGTGTCTTACGAGGGCGTGATTTAGTGCTAGGAGTTGAAACAAAGCCAAGCATCAACTGTTCTGGGTTGCGTTGGCGACGAAGCTGGGATTTTAGATCCGAAACCCTATTCGGATTTCGGTTGCCGAGATCCCGAAAGGGCCCATTTAGAGGTGAGCTTTTACGCTTAATAAGGGCAAGATTAATGCTTCATGGATATGTGTATAGAGGTGTGGTAATGGTTGTTGGGAACCATTAAAAGAAAAAGGTCAAAATAAGAAGAACAAGTGACTGCCATTAATGACAGAGAACTGTCATTATTAATCGATTAATCTTGAAGATTGATCGATTAATGCTGGGGTGATCGATTATTCAGAGGCATTGATCGATCAATTTTTATAAGAATTAAGTGGGAACAGTAGGAGCATTTTCTGAAAGTTCAGTGCTCGAGGGCATTGATCGATCAATAAGGTAATTGATCGATCCATTCTGAGGGTTGATCGATCAACAGGAAGAGTGATCGATCAATGACAAAGGTTGATCGATCAATAAAGGCATTGATCGATCAATTTTTATAAAGATAGTGTGGGAACAGGAAGAGGGAAATTTAAATTTTAGCCTAGTGATCGATCAATTGAAGCATTGATCGATCAATGAGATGAATTGATCGATCAACTAAGGTGTTGATCAATCAATTTTCCTCTGTCAAGTGTGATGAGTAAGAAGCTATTGATCGATCAATTGAAGCATTGATCGATCAATGAGAAGAGGTGATTGATCAATAGAGGCTATTGATCGATCAATTGGCCTTATCACCTGTGAGTATTTTGACGGGTTGATCGTTCAATGAGGTCATTGATCGATCAAGGAGGAGGATTGATCGATCAATAGGGGCATTGATCGATCAATCACCCCTATTTTCAGGCTGTCTGGGTTTTGTAAATTTAACGCTGCTGGACACAGTGCCAGTTAATGGTTTGACATACCTAACACCTAATGTATTATATTTCTGGTCTAGGATCAGACCATGACTCCCTGAAGAGCTTTGGATTTGCTTAGAAAGGTTTGACCTGAGGTAGGAAAATTCAACTGAAATTGCATTTATTCTTGATCTTATAGATTCCAAATTTTCTGCGTTCGACTGTATAGTCTGATTTTACTTTCCAGTCATGTTTAGCATATGTGTGAAAACTTTATTATATCTGACTCCTACTATCTGACACCTGGTTTCCGTTATGTATAATATGTCTGCATGTGATTTGAGGTTTAATAATCTGATGAATCCCACCGATTCGGCGGTATATCCGTGTATGGCACAATCGTGCATCTGCTTTGAAATTCTCTGCACAATTACACTCCATAGTAGAGGCATTGCTGCATTCCTGAAATTATTTATGTGAACGATGATGGTCGGGATTACCCATCGGATCAAATCTGGCTATCACGTGCTATACTCACGGGAGTTACTTAAGTTTACTATTCTAGGTCATTAAACACTGTATAGATAACATTCTGTAAACTCTAATAAGTTCTGTCTGCTTTGATAAATTCTGCATGTCTGAAACATCTGCTTGCATCTGTTTAATTCTGTCAATATCTTCTGCAATCATGTTTTACAATTAAGATGCAATTTTAATTGAAATTCTTCTACTGAGCTTAGATGGTTAGCTCACCCTGTTTTCTACAATAATTATAGGTTCTGAGGTTAAAGCTCCCAGCGCTGAGAGCGATCCCGACTATTAGCCTGATCCAGAGGCTGAGGCTGAGGAGGAGGATACTGATACCCCAACTGACGACTTCTATTAACTGTCTGGGTACTAGTTTGTCGTTTATTTTGGGGATTTTTGTATGATACTCTGGATTATTGTGTGCCTGGTGGCCACTTTCTGTATTTACTTTCTATAGATATTTTTACTTGTATTATTATACATTCTATAGGAACCACTATCAGAAACTATTGTTTGAGTAATAGATGTCCATCACCAGTGGTTCTTCTTGGTTCTTTTTTGAGGATGTATATTCTTTTGATATATATATATATATATATATATATATATATATATATATATATATATATATATATATATATATATATACATGCATTGTTTATTTGTTATCTCTTTTAAAGTCATATATGATGACTCGATCTGTCACTATTGGACAATATCTGCTCTGATTTTCGTTAAATGAGCAGACACTCTGTGATTTGTCCCGCGGATCATCGAAAACATGATCCTGATGACACGGATTTCCGAGCGCAGAATTCCGAACTGTCACAATAATATTAGTCAATTGACCCTAACTTGATGCCCAGACATTGAAATTGGAAATCGTAAAAAGCAATAGACTGGCTTTTAATGAATTATTGTTTATTTATTTGTATGAGTCATAAAAGCATTAGAATCTAGACTTCAAATTATTTTAAATGATTATAGTGCCATTTTCGATTTTCAATTAAACATTTGAACCTCCCATAAAAATAAAATAAACATTTGAACCATGAAGAAAACATCAGATTGCAACCTAAACTCCTTGACATGAGTTAGGCATTGAAATTTCCAAAGATATTTTGGTAAGAAAACATAGTCCAAATAAGTTTTACATTGCGGAAGGCTGTATATGACATTGCTCTTTGGTAGCTTTCGCTTAGCGAGCTCACTGCTGAGTTATCACCTCTTTGTTAATATTCGATGCACGCTAGCAGTATTTCTTGATAACTTTCAGATAGCAAGATTTTATGTATGATTTATCTGCACGAGCAGTTCTACCCTCCTCTCTACTAGCTCCCTATCAGAGCAAATAGAATCAGCTCTGACAAGGAGTGGGTAGAGAGGAGGGTAGAATTGCTAAACAGGTAAATCATGCATAAAATCTTACTATGCAAAGAGTTATCAAGGAGGAGGGGTACCTGTTAAAGCAAGTACCGGAATGTTAACAAAGAGGATAGTAACCTGTTAAAGTAGGTGAGCTCTGCTATAGCAGGGGCTACCAAAGAGCAATGCCATACCCAAAGATTTGGCCAAACTACTCTAGCAGGGCATCCACCCTTTTTCACAATAGTAAGGGATGACCTGGCAGGAATATTTAAAACTGTTATATGTCTCGCATATCGTCTGGATTCCAATCCTATACATATTGGATATGCATCGGCCAAACCAGTTAGACATTTTCTTTTTTACCAGTGTTTGAAATATATATAAATAATTTAATATAATAATAATTTTCCTAAAGGGCATTTTAATATTATGTTATTGGCCGATCTATCAGCTGGGACTGAATTATAGTTATCGGCCGGCGCGCTAGGTTTGGGATAAAGGTTTTGTACTTCAATAATAATAAACGAGCCAGCTTCGGGTACACCTTTTTTAACATTTAACATGTGGTTTGGCCCATCTATCAGGCCCAATCAGCTTGACCCGGTTCTAATATTTAGGCCCAACTATAAAAAAATCCAGGCTCGGGTCAGGATTTCAGGTCCCATACCCAAATTGGGCTCCATGTGGTCTGACCCAGTCCATAGACAGCACTCCGTTGCACCAAATCCATGTGTTCATGCCATACGCTTGTTGTAGGCCTTTTGTGCTTAGAGAGTTATGGACAGTTTGATGGGAGTGATCATGACCATTAAAAATTTCTACATACAGTGTGGAAGGTGTGATGTGAAAAGGTTATTTGGACCAGATGGAACTTGGCACCATTTGGGTCTTATGGGTCCAATTGCGTCCCACAGTTGAGCCTGATTAGAAGATGGACGAGATTTTTAGTCAGAATTTATGTATGAGATAAAAAACTATGCTTAGAAAGTAATACGTGATTAATATTAGAGTATATGGATCAGATGGTTCAAATCCCTTAAAAACCATGTTTTGTATGAGCTATGCCTTTAGCTGCTTAGATAGCTCATATCTTATACCCTTAAGAACTTAGAATCATTTAAACATGGCCCGGAGAGGGGGTCTAAAGACCTCCACCCGTACCTTTTCAATTAAGGAAATTTACCTAATCGACCCTATTAGATACATCTTTTCTGTTAGAGATCCTATATTTTTATTTTTACTCAAACCAACCAGCTTTCAGCCAAGCCAGTTCCAGCTAACACAAAATGTCTCAAATACCCTTTCCTACACTTTTTATCGTTCTATATAATAAAAATTTTAAAAATTTGCACTTTTTTATATTTACGCGACGTGAAGCAGCATCTATGCTGTCTGATTTGAAGGTCATAATATAAAGATCGATGGTGCTAAAGATTGATACGAACAAAGGCGATATTACCTCTTTTAAAAAAAAAAAAAGTCTGTTTACTCAATGTGAAGCAGCATCTATGTCGTATGATTTAAAAGTCATAATATAAAGATGGATGGAGCCAAAGATAGATACGAAAAAAAGGTCAATATCGCCTCTTTAAAAAGAAAAAAAAAAAATTATTTAAAGAATCAATATCGACTCATTAAACAGTTGATATCGACTCACTAAAGAGTCGATAACAACTCTTTAAAGATTAAAGAGTCGTTATAATTTTATTTATTTATTTATTTTTTTAATTAGTCAATAATGACTCTTTAAAGAGTCATTATCGACTGTTTAGTGAGTCGATATCGATTCTTTAATAAGTTGATATCGACTCACTAAAGAGTCGATATCGATTCTTTAAACCAACAAGTTTTTTTTTTTTTTTTTTAAAGAGGCGATATTGACTTTTTTTTGTGTCAATCTTTGACACCATCGATCTTTATATTATAATCTTGAAATCATACGACATAAATGCTGCTTCACATCGCGTAAATAGGCGATTTTCTTTTTTAAAGAGGTAATATTGCTTTTTTTTCGTGTCAATCATTGGCACCATCGACTTTTATATTATGATCGTCAAATCAGACGGCATAAATGCTGCTTCACATCGCGTAAATATAAAAAAGTGAAAATTTTTAAAAATTTAAATTATATAGAATGATAAAAAGTGTAGGAAGGGGTATTTGAGACTTTTTGTGCTAGCTGGAACTGGCTTGACTAAAAGCTGGTCGGTTTGGGTAAAGGTGAAAATATTGGGTCTCTTATAGAAAAAGTATATCTGACAGGGTTGATAACGTAATTTTCCCTTTGAATTATACAATGAGCTTTTTTTTTCTTTTTCTTTTAAAGTTAGGAAATGGTTTTCTCCACTTCTACCTTTTTGAAATTCCAACTCAAAAGTCGATTGCGCCCAAATGAATTTTTCGATGTCCATTTACAAAAATGAACCACTTGCACACAGAACCTGACCTTTTGCAAGGAAAATTTTCACATTCTCATGTGCATATGTGCAGTTTCTGTGCGCAAGTATGTTAGAAATGACACACATTACTTATGAGAGAATCAACAAGAATAAAGTAAAAATATCATGATCAAATTAGACGATTCGTTCTTTAACAAGAAGAAAGTAAAAATATGGATTACTAACATTGTTTCAAACAGATTTTGATTAGGGATTTCTAAATCCCTTCACTCTATGTGTGCCTAATTCAAGAATCCTGTAAACAAAGTAGTCTCTCTGTCTACATATATTTTATCAAAAACATAAAAAAAAATATAAATTAATCGCTTCTCTCTCTATCTCCCCCGCACTCCCCTCTCCCTCTCAATCAAGTTGACACTCGACAAGCATTTTAAACATTTTCAACATCCTTTAAAAGCTAGTTTTTGAATTCCAGTCATAAATATAAACCAAGTCATAAAGACGAATTGCGAATGATTGAATCGGTGTGATTGATTGATATTTTCCTCATGTCACCCATAAGTTGTTGGTAAATAATGACAGGATCATATGATTAGAAATCTGAACTGAAAAGTTACCTATGTCCACCGAAAACAAAATTCCTCATAATGCGAAGAAGCAAATTCGTTAGATGAGGCACGAATTAGGTCACTTTCATTAAGAAAATTCATGCCCCTAATTTCAAACAAATGACAGTAAACTAGGATCGGCAACATGTAACTGTTAGAAGTTTCTATTTTAATGGTCGTCACTATGATCAGCCCGTTGATCAGTAAATAGTGTAAGATCAATCTTGAGATGTGTAATTGCTAATTCGGTGAGTTTGAAGAGAATAAATAAGTAATAGGTAAGTCTTTTAGTTATGGTATAATTATGATTTCTAATCATAATATAATTAGTAATTTAAGTCGTTATTGGGAAAGGACTCTTTGTTTATAAATATAAGGGGTGTTTGATCCCAATAATTGCTCGACACAATTCAATCCACTCTATTAACAAAAGCATCCCCATTGTACTAGAAGATATTGGGAGCGAAAAGATCGTTGAAAATCGGTAACCCACCATTAATAGCTCACACTTAAAGTACGCATATATATTTAATTTATAGATTATTGATTTATTATTTTTGATTAATCATGCGCTTAAATCTTAGGACTTATTTTGAATGGTCGAATCGATAGATCTATACAGATCCATCAATTGATATCAGAGCTACGGTCGGCATGCGATCAATCAAAACATCGTATTTTATGTTTACATCTTAAGCCTTAAGAGAACTATCGTTCCAATCGTTTGGAGTTGATATGTAATAGGCAACAATTAATTTTATGAATGAACTACTAATGGCTGGGTTTTCCAACGAGGATGTTTGAGTGCCTTTAACTACAAAATAATATTGTATTGTAACCGAATGCCGCCAAACATCGTGACTTCATCAAGAGCATGATTCCGTGGAACCTCGCCTGCGGATTATGCAGTCCTCCTTATTGACTCCACGTCTCCTCAGTGTGGTTTAAAGATTGGTTTCACTTTCCCTTTATTATTTTTCTTATTTTTGTTCTTTGTAAAGGTCTTTGGTTCCCTTCACTTTATTTTATTTTCGAGACAACTATAGAAACCCACTTGATTAGTCTACCTTCAAATGCACGGCGGGCCTTATACGCCTTTGCGAGCTGACCCATCATATTGTCCGCAAGCCTGATGAGGCCTATAGACCCATATTAAGGCTCATATCTGACCTGATTTATGCCTTGACTCAGTCTTTGACCCGGCTCGATCGATTACTAGACTCGGGTCATGACCCGATAAGCCTATAGTCTAGTCCATTACTCAACCCGGCTCATAATTTATAATCAGATTCGGCCTAATTTTGACCCGTATTATTCCTTATTCTTTTCGGACAATTTCTGGGTTATTTATAAGTCTGATTTTCGAATATTATATATGATTTTTGACTTTCTCGGACATTTCGGATCTGTTTTTGAGGTCAAGTTTTGAAAATGAGCTCTCTGTTGTGATGTTTGACATGACCTGATGTTCCTTTTGATTATTTTTCATTAAATAATTATTATATATTTGAGTGCATTTAATTAAAGTTGGGTATTGGAGGTTGTGCACTAGCACTAAGGCTACTACTTATATATTGTTATCCCTGATTATTATAATTTTTCGATACTCACTTACAACATGAGCTAGATTTGGCTATTTACATATCTTAAGTGACTTATTTTTATCATTGGTTAACCACTTTTGTAACAATCTAAAATATTATCTAATCGAAATTGAGAACATGACTTGAAAAGATTCTTCTGCCCAACGGTGATAATCTTTTCTAGTATTGTGGTTTTCAAAGAGGAATTTATTTTTATAAAAGACAAAGTTACAAATTCAGTGAAAGTGTGTAGTGAACATTGACATCACAATTTAAGAGATTCTTCTGCCCAACGGTGATGAATCACTTAATGTTGTGTGATGGTTGTATTTTATTATTCATTATTTTGTGTGTGGGTGCTGTTAGCGTGTTGTGACTCGACCCAACGGAGGGTCACAACAATGCAATTGGTTCCATAATCAATAATATCGATTAAGAAAGCGACCAGTGTGTTATAACTCGACCCAACGGAGGGTCATAATGATACATATTGTTTCTCAATAAAATCATATTAGTTTATTTATTTCTTTATTATATTCCTCACCATAAGTAAATCACTTTAAATATATCCTTGTGGAATGGATCGTTGTTATAGTTGTATGTGAACATAATAAAGCCTTTAATTATTGTGCAACATTGAACCCGTCTTCTATTACTAATACGATTGGTGAAATTGAACTTCTAAGTAGCTCAAATTATGGAAAATGGAAGGAACAAGTTACAATTGTTCTAGGCTACTTGGATCTTGACTATGCTATACGATCTGATAAACCCAAGGTGCTCACCGCTGATGTCTCAGCTGAGGATCTGGCGGTGAACAATACGGATTTTAAAAAATGAGATAGATCAAATCGTATGAGCCTCATGATCATAAAAAGTTTCATTACTGATGCGATCCGGGGAGGTATTCCTGACTCGCATAATACAAAGGAATACATACAAGCCATTTAGAAATAATTTCAGGGGACTTTTAAGGCACTTGCCAGTAGTTTTATTGTTAAAATAAGAATCATGAAATATGATGACCATAGTGGCGTACAGGAGCACATTATGAGAATGAGTGGTATGACGACTCAATTGAAAGAAATGGATATGAGTTTTTCTGAGAGTTATCTTGTTCACTTCATTATGACTTTTCTTCCTGCACAATTTGACCCGTTCAAAATTAATTATAATACGCAGAAAGAGAAATAGAAGATGAACGAGCTAATCGCTCATTGTGTCCAAGAATAAGAAAGACTTCGAGTTGAAAAATCTGAAAGTGCTCATTACATCGCTCTTGGACCATCAAAAGAAAGAAGAGATCATATAAAGGAAAGAACATGAAAGCTTCTCCACCGAAAATCAAACAAGGAAAAGTTAGAGAATCTACTTTTGACATCAAGTGTCATTTCTATAAGAAGGGACACATCAAGAACAATTATAAGAAATACAGAGATTGGCTAGTTAAGAAAGGTAATGACCTAGTCTTTGTGTGTTTTGAATCACTTTATATTAATGCTCCACGTAATACTTGGTGGATAGATTCTGATGTAATTATTCACATAAGTAATTCAATGCAGGGATTTCGATCCAGCAGGAAGCTAAGTAAAGGCGAACGAACCATCAAACTCGAAAATGGAGTAGAAGCAGACGTGGAGGCCATTGGGACTCTCCGTCTTATTTTAGATGGTGATTTCATTTTGGATTTAGTTGATACTATTTACGTTCCAAGTATCACTAGAAACCTTATCGCAATTTCTAAATTGGATTCATTAGGTTTTGAATTTAAATTTGGACATAATATTTTTACTATATTATTTGATTCCAATATTATGGGTGGTGGCTCATTAGTGGGCAATCTTTATCAATTGAACTTGGATTCATCTTATGCCAAATCTTTAGTTTCTATGCATGTGGATAATAAAATAAGAAAATAAAACGAGCAATCGATAACTCCATCATTTTATGGCATAAATGTTTAGGCTATATATCTAAGCATAGAATGGAGAGATTAATTAAAGATGATATAATTGATGTGCTTAATTTCTCTAATTTCAATACTTGTGTTGATTGCATTAAAAGAAAACTCACAAAAACTAATAATAAATGAGTTATCAGGAGCACGAGTTTGTTAGAAATAGTCCATATTGATATTTGTGGACCGTTTTTAACTCTTGCAATTGGTGGTCAAAAGTATTTTATTACCTTTACTGATGATTATTCTCATTTTGGTTATATATTTCTCATTCATGAGAAATCTGAGGCCCTTAATATGTTTAAAATCTATAAAGCTGAAGTTGAGTTACAACTCAATTCAAAGATTAAAATTGTGAGATCTGATAGAGGGGGAGAGTACTATGATAGATACTCTGAAACAGGTTGTAATCCAGGACCATTTGCCCTATATCTACAAGAGCATGACATTATTGCTCAATACACCATGCCGGAAACACTTGAACAGAACGGTGTAGCTGAACGATGAAATCGTACTCTTATAGATATGGTGAGAAGCATGTTGTGTAATTCTAAGTTGCCTATGTTCTTGTGGGGAGAAGCCTTGAGAACAACGATGCATATCCTGAATCGAGTTCCTAGTAAGGTTGTTCCCAAAACTCCTTATGAGCTATGGGTAGGAAGAAAATAGACTTTAGGATATTTACAAATTTTGGGACTTTTTAGCTGAAGCAAAGGTTTATAATCTACAAACAAGAAAATTAGATTCTAAAACTATAAGTTGTCATTTCATTGGTTATCCTGATAGGTTAAAAGGCTACAGATTTTATTACCCCACTCATAGTACCCGGATTGTTGAGACTAGATATGCAAAATTCTTTGAGGATCGTGAGAACAGTGGGAGTGTTGAGCCTAAAAAAATTACTTTTGAGAAGAATCAGGTTATAATTCTTATATCTTTTATTCAAGAAAAAGTGACACCAACACCAGTTATTCAAGCAAGTGTTGATACACCTGTGGCTATGCCTATTGAAACACCCCACATTAAGGAGGCTCTTACTCCCTTGGCAACTGTCAATGATCAATCATTGTATAAATCAGAGAGAGCAAAGAAGCCAGCCATTTCTGATAACTATATCGTCTACCTCAATGAGAGTGAGTATGATTTTGGAAAGGAAACAGATCCTGTTTCCTTTAACCAAGCTATGAAGAGCGACAAATCCACTCAATGGCTCGAAGCCATGAAAGATGAGTTAGAATCAATGAAACATAACTCGATCTGGGATCTTTGTGAGTTACCTGAAGGAGTTAAGCTTTTAGGCTGTAAATGGGTATATAAAACTAAGCAAGATTCTAAAGGTAATGTAGAAATATACAAGGCCAAGTTAGTCGCTAAAGGTTTTACTCAAAAGGGGAGAATAGACTATAAAGAGACATTTTCTCCTGTCTCTAGAAATGAATCCTTTCAGATAGTCGTGGCATTAGTAGCTCATTTTGATTTAGAATTGCTTTAAATGGATGTTAAAACTACTTTTTTGAATGGTAACTTGTATGAAGATGTCTTTATGACACAACCTGAAGGTTTATAGGTTGAGGGAGAGAGTCATTTAGTTTGTAGACTCAAAAGGTCTATATATGATTTAAAGCAGGCATCTCGATAATGGTACTTAAAATTTTACGAAGTCATTTCAAATTTTGGTTTTAAAGAAAATACTGTGGATCAATGCATATATTTTAAAATCAGTGAGAGCAAGTTTATCATCCTTATTTTATATGTTGATGATATATTACTTGCGAGTAGTAATTTGAGCATATTACATGAGACAAAGAACATTTTATCAAATAGTTTTGATATGAAAGATCTTGGTGAAGTTTCTTACGTGATAGGAATTGAGATTCATCGAGATAGAACCAGTGACATGTTGGGATTGTCTCAAAGAGCTTACATTGATAAAGTTTTTAAAAGGTTTAACATGCATAATTATTCTGCTATTGTTGCCCCTGTCATTAAGGGTGATAAATTTAGTCTACTTCAGAGTTCGAGAATCGATTTGAAGAGAAAGCAGATAGAGAGAATTTCCTTTGCATCGATAGTTGGGAGTCTCATATATGCACAAGTCTGTACTCGTCCAGACATAGCATATATAATTGGCATGCTTGATTGATATCAATGTAATCCTGATTTGGATCATTGGAAAGCATCCAAGAAGGTTTTTCGTTATTTACAAGGGACTAAAGGATACATACTCACGTACAAAAGGTCGAAAAACCTTGAAGTTATTGGTTATTCTGATGCAGACTATGCTGGATGTCAGGACACCCGTAGGTCCACATCAGGTTATATATATTTATGCTTGTAGGTGGACCTGTATTTTGAAAGAGCGTGAAGCAAACACTGACTACTTCGTCTACTATAGAAGCAGAATATTACATATTTTAAGGCAACAAGTGAGGCGATATGGTTGAGAAATTTTATCTCAGGGCTTCGAGTTATTGATACTATTTCAAGGTCACTGAGAATCTTATGTGATAATTTTGCTGCGATAGCTATCTCTAATAACAACAAGACTAGTGGAGGCTCCAAATATATTGATATTAAATATCTTGTTGTAAGGGAGAAAGTTCAGAATCAAATTGTATCTGTTAAAAAGATCAGTATGACACTTATGCTAGCTGAGCCTCTCACTAAAGGCTTACCTCCCAAGCTCTTTTCGGAGCATGTTGCGCGCATGGGAGTAACGAATAATTTTGATAACCTTTGAGAGTGGATATATAAGAGTGAATATATTTGTTTAATTGATTCAGAAATAAGGATTATTTATTTGCTTTTTCATTTTATGCAAATAAAATTGTAAAATATATGGAGTCAGTAGATGACAATAAAGTAGGACCACTAATAGATTGAGTTTACATGTAATCACCATTCAGTTTGTAAACTTGTAATCTATGTGAAATCATATTAGTTGGAATCCATATCGGTGATGAATTCCAATACAGTAACTAATGAACTGTCATATATCGATGACATGATATATTGACTATATTGATTATGTGTTAAATTTTTTATTGAGCCAGACTGATTATAAAGGCTTTGATTGAGATTGATTAGGACTTACTATTCAAAGAAAGTTAACTAACGTTTGGTAATCAGAGTTTATTGACATAGTTTGACCAAGTGGGAGACTGTTAGAAGTTTCTATTTTGGTGGTCGTCACTATGGTCAACTTGTTGACCGGCGAATGGTGTAAGATCAATCTTGAGATGTGTAGTTGCTAATTCGGTGAGTTTGAAGAGGATAAGCAACTAATAGGTAAGTCTTTTTGTTATGGTATGATTGTGATTTCTAATCGCAATATAATTAGTAATTTAAGTCCTTAATAAGAAAAGACTCTTTGGTTATAAACATAAGGGGTGCTTGGTCCCAATGATTGCTTGACACAATTCAATCATTCCTATTAGCAAAAGCATTCCCATTGTGCTAGGAGATATTGAGAGCGAGAAGATCGTTGAAGATCGGTAACCCACTATTAATGGCTCACACTCAAGGTGCGCACATATATTTAATTTATGGATGATTGGTTTATTGTTTTTGATTGATCATGCGCCTAGATCCTAGGGCTTATTTTGGATGGTCGGATCGATAGATCCATACAGATCCATCAGTCACCCCTTGGATAAAACAACTCTCAGATTATATAAAATTGACCCTCGATAGTGGATGGATGAAGGCTGCAGGCCACACTGTTACATCGCCCATTATAAAAATATAATAGTCGAAGAGAGAAGTGACCGGTAATCCCACATTGCCTGGGTATCATGGGCTTGAGCTATATTTAAACTTGGGGCAATACTCACCTTACAAGCCGGTTTTGTGTGGTTGAGTTAGGCTTATAGGATTCTACTTGGCATCACCATAGCAGGTAACCACATGGGATGTAGAGAGATACGTTACACGTGACCCACATCGCCTGGGTATCGTGGCCTTGAGCTATATTTAAACCTGGGGCGATCATCACCTTACAAACCGTTAAATGGTTTGTTGTTTCCGGTCTACCATATACCCTGCAGATTTTATAAGTCTATTATTTTCTAAGCGTAGAAAGCAATATGTCTTTATTATAGCGCATATCTAACAAAGACAAATGAAGTGGTTTTGGGTCCTAGCCTCGGTCTCTCAGAATTACATAGTCCAGCATTAATCAAACATCTCCATGTTCTAAGTAGTTTAAGTTGAGCTTTCTTCCTTTTCATATCTCATAAGGAGTTTAAGGAAGACTATATACTAGGTTTTCGGTTTAGCATCAATATACCAAGCAGTAATAGGAGGCTTCTCCGAAAAAAACTAAAGGGCAGCCTCGTGCTAATTAACATAAAATTAATCATTTAAATTAAAGTCTAATTTTTATGTTTCGCTACTCTGTTTTAGTGTGGGGTATAAGGTGGACCAAACTCATTTGAGGTATATTCATCTCTCCCATTACCTTTAAGAATTTCTATTCTCAGGTTCAAATTTTTTAAATCGTAAAAGTTTCATTCTTAAATCTAGTTAGATAGAAACAACAATAACTTGAGTGGTTATCTATAAAAGTAATAAAATATTTCTTACCATTTTTAATAAAAGTGTCTTTTAAATACACTAATAAAAGTGCAAGTGTGTTGCACGTTTTAATATAAATGTGAAGACACCATAAAATTCGTCTGATTTAAATGTCACATTCTAAAGATTTTCTATCTCTATAGTATGATTCAACACAATAAATGGTCCTCATCTTATCCATATTTGACTCTTATCCATATTTGACTGCTTTGAGTCATATGATAGAGATTTTTTTTATACTAATCTTTTGTATTAAATATCTTTAGATCATGACCTTCAAATTCGATGGCTAAGATAAAGTTTCCACTTGGCCTTAGTCTTTCAAATACCAAGTCTTTCCTTTAAAGGATAGCTCTAATTATGCCAACAAGTTATCTAATTGCACTACATTCCAAAAATCAATAACTGATATGAACCAGATGATCTAGATCAATTTTCTTTTCAAAATTTCACATAATGGAGCTTGAGATCAATGGTGTACCATAGGCAGTCAATTTATGGTTCCATGTCCCATACATCCCAAAAAACGAATCGAAAATCATGTGGCACACATCATACTCAAACGTGATTTTCGATCACTTTTTGGGATGTATTATTTGTACCACGTGCAATAAAAAATTGACTGTCAGTACACTTATGATCTCAAGATCTATTATGGGTACGACTGGGACGAAAACGATCGTTATTACCTAATTCAAACAATCAATGGTATTCAGCTATGGTGCCCTTCCACACGATGACCCTGAGGTGAATGGTGTACCAGTAGACAGTTAATTTTTAATCCGCGTGACACACATCCCAAAAAAATAATTGAAAGTCATGTGGCAGACATCATGCTCAAATATGATTTTCGATAACGTTTTGAAACGTGCAAAACTTGAAATAAAAAGTTGATTGATGGTACACCCATGATCTCATACATTATGGGGAAGAGTGGGTGACAAACGATCTCCATCGTCTGATTCACAACAGTTAATGGTTCCAATTTCTTTTATACAATGGATCCTTACATCAATGGTGAACCATCAGAGGCTCAATTTTTTTATCCCACCTGACACACATTCCACAAAATTAACTGAAAATCATGTGGCATGATGAGTACTGAAAAATGATGATATTTCACCCCTAAATACCTATATTTAGCTGTCCGATGAAGGCTATCTGATGAGATTGATTAGATTTGAAGTGTTTCAGGTAAATACAAGCCAAGTATAGAAAACAGTCCAAGAATTCTGAATATAATGTCAAAACACTGCAACTTTGGATAATCGAGAACTTGGTGCGACTTGCGGCTAACTTTGGACCTTCAAGACGGCCGAATTATGAAATTGTCAAAACATAAAAGTTGTAGATCTTTTCGTCAGCTTTCCAACAGCACACGCATCACCTCAATCTGAGTTAGGGACAGAAAGTTATGGCCAAAATACCAAAGCAGTGTCTGAACCAAGAAAAAGTGCTGAATTTCACGGATTTATGGGGTCGATGCATCGACCCTATAGGTCGATTAATCGAGGATGAGTCAGAGTTTGACACGCAACTGACACTGTAAAGCAGATTTTTAGGACTTTTTGGCGGCTCGATGCATCGACCCTCCCTGGTCGATTAATCGACCCTAAAACTTTGGCTTGGGAGACTTCCGCGAGGAGGGTCTATTTAAAGCAACTCAAACACTTCGGGAGAACAACGTATGAATTAATTAGATAGAATTAATTTGAGGAAAGAGTTTTAGTTTTAGAGTTCTTAGTTTTTAGCCATTATTTTTCATAGTTAGACATAGAAATAGGGAAATTTTATTATTCTTTTGAGAGCTTTGTTCCCTTTAATTTTTCAGTACTCATTCCTAAATTTTGTTCAAAGTTTATTCCTACATTAATTTCGTTTCTGAAGATCATCGTACTTTTGGATCAAAGTAAGTTCTTTTGAAGTTTGAGGTAATTTTAATTTATTAAATTAATGTTATTTTCCCGTCTTTATTTATTTATGTCATTTAATTACAATATGTGTGGCTAAATTTATAGGGATGGGGATCTAATGATTCCCATCCGAGGGATGTACTTTTAATAATATAAATTTAGGATTAAAATATGAGATTTTATTTTATGGTTGTTGTGCTATCATGAACGGATGAAATCCCCGCCACTAACCGGGATCGCGTGTGCCTAGCCATGCCCGGGATCTCAAATCTGTGACGGTAATTTTACCCAATCATTGTTATGGTCTTTTTGCTTTCATCGTGTGGATCTAATTACGATTATGTTCTGGGATCGAGTGTGCCTAGCCATGCCCTGGATCTTGGTTCTGTAATGGTAATTTTATCTTAAATACTCCATAATCTGAATAAAGTGTGCCTAGCCATGCCCTTGATTTCAGATTTATAAGTGGTATTCTTGTTAGAATTTTCACCCACTTTGGGGATGATTTTTATTTGAACCTGAGATCATGTGTGCCTAGCCATGCCCTTGATCCCAGATCTATATATGAAAATCATCTAAGTCCTGATTGGAGGGATGCAACGTGGAGCCTATTAGGGTGTTGGCCATTGATCTTCCATAAAAGATGTTTGTTACCAATGAAATATCTCATAATTTAATCCTTAGATTTATATTATGGGAAGAACGGACCAAAGATGGGAGGATTTAGTATCTTCATCTTTATCATCATCTTTACCTTTACTTTTGAATTATCAATTAAGTTTTATTTTTGTAGTCATTAATTACCATCTCATCAACTGCTTAAATCATAAAACCGGTAGAATACTGTTAGATCTTAGTAGATTTCTAGAATTGCTTGTCTCTTTTAGGTCTTTCAAAATTAGTCCTCGTGGAAACGATCTCGTACTCCGCACCCACTATATACAAACCGATTCGTGCACTTGCGAGCAAAACATTACAGTAAAAATATCACAACAAGTTTTTGGCGCCGTTGCCGGGGATCAAATTAAGAAAATCTAAATTTTTGGTAGACAGTAAATTTTAGGAATTTTCGAGGATTAAAATAGTATTTCTGCTTAAAAAAAAAAAAAAAAAAAAAATTTGCTGGGAGTCGATGCATCGACCCCCATTGTTGATACATCGACCTTCCTCGATTGATCGAGTGTGACTCGATCAATCGATCTCTAAAAAAAAAAAATAATAATTTCGGAAATTTCAATTTTAAAATTTTAATTTAAAAAAAAAATAAAAAAAAAAATATTTTGAGGTTTTCCTGCCTGAAACCTCCACTCTGTGCATCATTTGCATGCACACTAGGTCTTCTAAAGAAAGAAATTTAGAACCGTTAAATTCTGAGATCGAACGTGCTTGCGGGTCAAATCGTAAGGACGCTAGATCAAGGCAGAAATTTTTAAGTGATTCATCCACTGAAGTCAATATGACTGACAACATGAATGGACAACTCGAACAAGAGGAAGAACCAACATTGAGAGAACTGTTTTCTCCGATAACTACAAATACCCCATCATGCATTGTATACCCCGCCACACCTGGTGGCCGGTTTAAAATTCGGACAAATGTCATCCAAATCCTTCCAATCTTTCATGGCATGGAGCGAGAAGATCCATACCAGAACGTTAAAGATTTCGTCGAAGTCTGCTCATCTGTTTACCAAAATTTCAGCGAAGAATTTGTTAGGCTGCGCTTATTTCCTTTCTCTATAAAGGATAAAGCAAAAGTATGGTTAAATTCTCTACCATCAGGATCCATAACCACCTGGGATCAGATGGTCAAAAAGTTTCTGTCAAAGTTTTTTCCTATGGCGAAGATGAATGTCTTTAGACGTGAAATCACGGATTTCACGCAAGAGGAAGATGAGAGATTATATGAAGCTTGGGATAGATTCATGGATCTCTTACTCAAATGTCCGCACCATGGATACTCAAAGTGGAGACTGGTCCAGTGTTTCTACAATGGATTAAATCAACCAAATAGACATTTGGTGGAGTCAATGAATGGAGGAGGATTCCTGAGCCTTAAGGAAACCGAATCTTATGCTTTCTTAGAAAAGTATCGAGGATTCTCAAGACTGGATTTCACAAAGACTAACAACCAAATAAAGGCCGTGATCAAGCCGGGAGTTCAACCAAGAAAGGAGGACTATATGTAGTAAAGGATTCCCCTGATCTGATGGCTAAAATTGATTTCCTCACTCAACAAGTGGAGGAATTGAAAGTAAAGAAGAATGTGCATATGGTCAATACACAACTTGAGCCATGTTCAATTTGTGCAAGTCCAATGCATATGGTAGATGATTGTCCTTCAATGCAGAACTATCATGAAGACACATCTGAACAGTTAAATGTTGTGAATAATTATGGGCGGAATCAAGGAAACGTTTTCAATGAGAATAACCCAAATAGCTGGAGATACCACCCAAATTTCTCATGAAAATAAGATAATCAAATAATACAACCCAGGAAACAGGGGACGAACTTTTATCCCCAACAGAATTTCAATCAAGGACCGCAGCAGAACTACGGTCAAGGGCAATTTCAGCAGCAAGGGTTCAATAACCCAAATCAATTTCAATACAACCACGGCAAATGAACCAGAATTTTCAGTTTACACAACCAATGGGAGGTTATCATAACCAACCACAACAAAATTTTGTGCCGACATTTCCACCACCTGGATTTAACAACCCACAGGGAAATCCTGCCCAACGTCCTCATACACAAACTCCTTCTACTGAGGACCTGATGAAACTCATTCATTCTCACACGTCCTCAATCTCTAAAATAGAGATCCAAATTGGGCAATTGGCATCCTTTCTCTGTGAAAGAGAAAAAGGTTCGTTTCCAAGCCAATCTGTTCCTAACCCAAGGGGCCAAATGGTTGTTGAACAAACATCAACTTCAACAGAAGAGGAGAATCAACAACGAATTCGGGCAATCACAACGTTGAGATCTGGAAAGCAGGTCGATAACAAAGTAATGTTGCCAGAGGAGGAGGAAGAGTCTAATAGAGAGACGCAATCTGAAGAGAGAAAAGAAATTGATGACAAAGTACAAGCAAAAGAAATCTTAGATGACGAGAGTGAACAGAAGAAAAGTTTTGTTCCGAAAGCACCGTACCCGCAAAGATTGATGGCACCACTGAGAAATCGCGATGTGGAAGGAATAAATGAGATTTTCAAGCAATTAAAAATTAATATTTCCTTTCTGGATGCCATCCGTCAAGTACCTGCTTATGCTAAATTTTTGAAGGAATTGGTCACAATCAAAAGAAAGACTAATATTCCGAAAAAGGCTTTCTTAGCCAAGCTGGTTAGTTCAGTGTTGCAAGCAAAGCTCCCAATTAAATACAAGGACCTAGGTTGTCCTACAATCTCGATCATCATCAGCGATAACCGTATTGATCAGGCCCTTTTAAATTTAGGAGCAAGTGTCAACTTGTTGCCTTATTCTGTGTATAAGGAGCTCGAATTGGGAGAACTTAAGACCACTGCGATGACTCTTCGCTTAGTGATCGTCCAGAAGATCCCTCGAGGAATTGTGGAAGACGTCCTCATCAAGGTGGATTCTTTCTACTTTCCTGTAGATTTTGTTGTTCTAGACACTAAACCGGCATCAAATTTGAAGAATAATATTCCAGTGATTCTAGGAAGACCATTCCTAGCAACCTCCAATGCGCTGATAAATTATCGAAACGGGATCATGAATCTGTCATTCGGGAATATGACAGTGGAACTCAACATTTTTAATATTGCCAAGCAACCCATGGAGGATGATGAACATGCACAAGCATGCATACTCGATGAAATTGTAGAGGAAATATTTCATGCATCTGAATCTGAAGATCCTTTAGCAGCTTGCCTTGCGCATTTTGGAGAAAATTTCGATGTGGATCAACTAGTCTAAGAAGTAAATCACATGTTGGACTCCACACCACGTCTGGGTGAAGAACAGGAAATAGAGTGTGAAACTCAAATTGAATTAATCAAGGAAAAGCCGAAAGAGGAGGAGAAAGTGTCCTTAGAACTTAAACCTCTTCCGGAAAATATCAAGTATGCCTACCTGGGGGAGAATGACACTCAACCCGTTATAATATCATCAACACTGGATGCGAATCAGCAAGGCCAACTCATGAATGTACTCAAAGAGCACAAAAGTGCCCTCGGTTGGTCGATAAAAGATATCAAAGGCATTAGTCCGACGGTGTGTATGCACCGAATCCATTTGGAAGACAATGCTAAGCCTTCTAGAGAACCACAGAGGAGACTGAACCCTATAATGCAAGATGTGGTCCGAAATGATGTAATCAAACTTTTAGATGCTGGAATCATATACCCCATCTCGGACAGTAAATGGGTTAGCCCCACACAAGTGGTCCCTAAGAAATCGGGAATCACAGTGGTGAAGAATGAAGAAAACATACTGGTCCCTACAAAAATTCAAACAGGGTGGAGAGTGTGCATTGATTATCGGAAGTTAAATTTGATGACGAGGAAAGATCACTTTCCACTTCTGTTTATCGATCAGATGTTAGAAAGATTGGCCGGGCATGAGTACTATTGCTTTCTCGATGGCTATTCCGGGTATAACCAAATAGTCATTGCCCCGGAGGATCAGGAGAAGACCACTTTCACATGTCTTTTTGGTACTTTCTCCTACCGACGAATGCCGTTTGGGCTTTGTAATGCACCAGCTACATTCCAAAGATGTATGCTGAGTATTTTTTCGGATATGGTCGAGCGATTCCAGGAAATCTTCATGGACGACTTCTCGATACATGGAAACAACTTTGCTGACTGTTTGAATCATTTGTCGCTAGTGCTTGCACGATGCTAGGAGAAGAACCTTGTTCTTAACTGGGAAAAATGTCACTTCATGGTTAAAGATGGCATTGTTTTGGGACACATCAGATCGTCCCAGGGTATCGAGGTCGATAAGGCTAAAGTTGATTTAATTGCCGACCTACCACCACCGAGGACAGTGAAGGAAATCAGATCTTTTCTGGGCCACGCCGGTTTTTACAGACGTTTTATTAAAGATTTCAGTAAGATAACACGGCCGCTCTGCAACTTACTTTCAAAAGATGCCCCATTCATCTTTGATGATAAATGTTTGCGGGCCTTTGAAACCATTAAGGCCGAATTGATAAAAGCTCCAATAATTCAATCTCTGAACTGGGCCTTCCCGTTCGAAATTATGTGCGACGCCTCTGATTATGCAATTGGAGCTGTTCTGGGACAACGAATAGAAAAATTACCGCATGTAATCTACTATGCGAGTCGCACTCTCAACGATGCCCAGTTGAACTACTCGACCACTGAAAAGGAACTTTTGGCGGTTGTTTTCGCGTTAGATAAATTTCGATCCTATTTATTAGGATCTAAAGTTGTGGTATTCACAGATCACGCTGCTCTGCGTTATCTGTTCGCTAAGAAAGACGCTAAGGCACGTTTAATTAGGTGGATCTTGTTGTTACAAGAGTTCGATTTGGAGATCAAGGACAAGAAAGGTTCAGAAAATGTGGTGGCCGATCACTTGCCACGAATAATTATTGAGAAACCTGACGAGCCTGTTCCGATCTTGGAGCACTTCCCGGATGAACAGTTGTTCAGGATTGATTGCCCACCTTGGTATGTGGATCTTGTCAATTTCCTAGTCACCGAGAAATTACCTCACCATTGGTCGAAGAATGAGAAATCTATTTTCTTAGCTCGGGTGAAACACTATTTTTTTGAAGATCCGTACTTATTCAAATCATCTGATCAAATCATACGAAGATGTATTCTCGAATCGAGCAACCACGAATCATCTCGATTACATCATGAGTTAGCTTGTGGAGGTCATTTTAGATCCAAAAAGACTGCAACAAAGATCTTTCAAAGTGGTTTTTACTGGCCGACGATATTTAAGGATTGTCACCAACATTGCAAATCCTGGCCACAAATCATCAAATGTGGGTCAATCTCAAAGCGCAACATGATGCCGCCAATCCAATTTTAGAAGTTGAATTATTTAATGTTTGGGGATCGATTTTATGGGTCCTTTCTAATTCGCTTTGGAAATACGTTCATTCTTGGTGTTGACTATGTTTCGAAATGGGTAGAGGCCGTGGCTTGTAAATCTAATGATCACAGAGTAGTGATCAAATTTCTCAAGGATCAAGTGTTTTCACGTTTTGGCATTCCAAAGGCGATAATCAGTGATGGTGGAAAGCACTTTTGCAATAAAGTGTTCACCCAATTAATGAAGAAATATGGTGTCACACACAAAGTTGCTACACCTTACCATCCTCAGACAAGTGGCCAAGTTGAAGTCTCTAATCGGGAACTTAAGCGGATTTTAGAAAAGACAATCAATCCGAACCGTAAAGACTGGTCGTTAAAGTTGAATGACGCTCTATGGGCGTATAGAACTGCATTTAAAACTCCGATTGGCATGTCGCCGTATCGGTTGGTCTTTGGTAAAGGATGTCACCTCCCGGTTGAATTGGAACATCGAGCATTTTGGGCCGTTAAGTCATTGAATTTCGATCTCCTGAA
The DNA here is from genome assembly GCA_021018995.1 of Chloranthus sessilifolius. Lineage (NCBI taxonomy): Eukaryota > Viridiplantae > Streptophyta > Magnoliopsida > Chloranthales > Chloranthaceae > Chloranthus > Chloranthus sessilifolius. Next base: position 122,759,565 of record CM037592.1, read on the forward strand.
ATCTGGTACCCAAAGGGGTTTCCAAATAAATGAATTAGAAGAAATCCGTGCTGATGCATATGACTGTGCTAAATCGTACAAGGACCGTATGAAACGGGTTCATGATCAATCTATTCTGCGGAAATCGTTCGTTGTTGGTCAACAGGTTCTACTCTACAATTTCCGACTTCATCTATTTCCGGAGAAACTAAAAACCACCCGTTGGAATGGTCCTTTCAAAATCTCTCGAATACTCCCCAATGGGACAGTAGATATTATCAACCCGAAACACGGGAATGTTTTTCGAGTTAACGGTCAGCGTTTGAAACCGTTCCTTGAGAATGCGATTGCATTCTCTGACACTCTTTCTTTGAGTGAGCCACTGGCTCACCCTGACTGAGCGCTTCCCAAGGTCGAGCTATCGACTTTAAACTAGCGCTCATTGGGAGGCAACCCAAGTGTGTACTTTCCGTTTGGTTTTGTTTTGTAAAAAAAAAAAAAAATAAATAAATAAATTTTTGGGAGTCGATGCATCGACCCCCTCTGTCGATTCATCGACCTTCCCAAGGTCGATTAATCGACCCTTTTGGTCAATTAATCGACAGCTTTAATGCAGTGCCCTTTTTCAAGGAGACTGCATTTATGAAGGTTTTGACTTTTTCTTTCGTTGATTAATCGACTCCTTGAGTCGATGCATCGACTGCTATTTTGAAAATCGTGCTGTTTTGAAAATCTGTCCGTTTTTGTTTTTATTTGATGTCGATTAATCGACTCTTTATGGGTCGATTAATCGCCTTTTATTTCGGGACATGCGTTTTTGGTTTTTATCTGCCTCGATTAATGTCGATTAATCGAGGAAGTACGTCGATTAATCGACTTTTCCACTTCCGGACGTTGCGTCTTTTCACTTAAAGACGTTGCGTGTTTCCATGCGTCGGGACTTATGACGCGCCCGTTTTCAATGGAGTCGATTAATCGCCCCTTTTGGTCGATTAATCGATTATTTTGGGTGTGTCCGTCCCGAGAGGACGCCTTTGCGCCTATTTAAATGGAGGAGTCTCACTCCGATTTTCATTCCATTTGTATCCTGTTTTTCCGACCGCCTACATTCGGACAAAGGTAATCATGGCTTCGACCTCTGCCGCGCCGCAAAGACTTGTACAACGCCCTGCTGGTCATCCACGTGATCAACCAAGTGGTCGCTTCGCGACCCGCGACCTATGTTCTGAATATGTTTTTGATCTCGCGGCTTTTCAAGCACTGCCTATCTGCGCCGTTTCCTTCGCCTATGCGATGGCTCTCAATGCCCATTTTCTCCTCACTCCACCCGTGATCAAAGTGTCCGAACGCGTTGTTCGGTTATTCTATCAGAATATGGCATGGGTGCCCGCCTCCATCGAGAATCAAGTCGCCGCTCACTTCACTGTTACAATTGATGGGTGGTCGCGCCCGATTTATCCGCACACCATTGCGGAGGTCTTTAATGTTTCATGCTAGCGCCCTCACAATCACATTTTGGGTGAGGAACTCGACGAGTCTCAGGAGGATATAATCAACGAGATGTGCCGCAGCATATTTTCTTCTGGGATCACCACTAGGCGATCGGCGTTGTCGCGCCCGCTTTTATTTTGGGATAGTGTGGTCAGTAGCAATCTCTGCCCCCGTGGCCACATTTCTGAGCGCACCGGTGATCGGGTTCAAGCACTTTATGGGGCCCACCGCAATTCATGGATCAACGTGCCCAGGATTATTCATGATGGCATGTGGCGATGCCATGACGAGCTCACTAAACCTACAACTGGTGAAGCCCCGTTGGTCTACTTCCCCCATTATGTTATGAAATTGCTTAATTTCCTTCGTTTCCTGTTCTACGGGGATGATGATATCGGGGACCTTGCATTCTATCGTTATGGTGCGTCCCAATGGAACCACAGTATGCGTCTCTTGGGAAATATCCCTGATGCCCCTGCTGATGCACCAGCCCAACCGGCTCCCCCACGCCAGCGTTGCCGCGTCCGCCAGGATGACCATCATGCACCTGATCAAGGACCCAAGGAGGGTGTGTCGCTCGGTTCGCTCCAAGCTCAAATTCACTCTTTACAAGAGGAGCAGCAGCGACAACATAGTGCACTCCTGCGCCGTAGCCACTATGATCGTTCCTTCCTCCATCAGATCGGGCAGCGCATGTGGCCTGATAGTTATGATGAGATGCGCGCCAGGGCCCGCCAAGCCGAGGAGGATGGAGATGATTAGTTTGATTAGTCTAGGATTAGGATTTTTCGTTTTGTGTTATTTTTCTTTCTTTTGTTTAGGCTGTTTATTTTAGGAGTCAAATCAGAAGTGTCCTTGTAATCATCGTATTTATCAATGAAAGAGTGTGTTTTCTAATCTGTGTGGGATTGCCAAAATTTTGCAAATTACCGGTTGCTTTTAGAGTAGTTGAAAAGCACCATTAAAATGCCATTTAAAAATTTTTTTTTTAACTCTCTGCCAAGATGGTGTCGATTAATCGAGGGTTATACTCGATTAATCGACCCAATGTTTGCGAAAAAAAAAAAAAAAAAAAAAACAAAACAAATTTTTTTTTTTTTTTTTTAGGAAGTCGATGTATCGACCCCTATGTCGATTAATCGACCCCCAAAAGGGTCGATGCATCAACCTATTAGGGATTGATTAATCGACCCTATGTTTGAAAAAATAAATAAATAAATAAATAAATTTTTGGGAGTCGATGCATCGACCCCAATGTCGATTAATCGACCCCCAAAGGGTCGATGCATCGACCTTCAGGGATCGATTAATCGACCCCACCGTTTTTTGGTTTTTTTATTTTGTTTGCGACGACCCTCCTATTGGACCTCTCATTTGCCACTTTTCTCACGACCGTGGACTCCCTTAGCCGTACTGCCACACTTTTCATTGTTTCTTTTTTGGAGGACACCTCTTTCCACTCCTACTCCAACTCTATATATTTTTTCCCTTTATATTCACCTTTAGGCTCACTTTTCATTACCTCTGCACAATCTTTCTTATGGCCCGACGATTATACATCACCAGAGCACGATTATCAAAGATGGAGGAGACTGCTAAAAAGCGGGAGCGCCGCTCTCATCGGACGGTCCCTTTTGTGTCCAACAATGTTGAATTCATCGACCTCGATCCGATGATCATTCCTTACTGGGGAGAACCATCTAGAAAAAAGGTAAATCGCTCCAAATCTCCTACACCGTGCATTAATACTGATATCGAGATAATTGATGTGATGCCGTCACCATCTCCCCCATCTTCATCTCCTGCTTTCGCCTCCCCACCTCCATCCATATAGTCGGCGATGCCTCATCAATTTCCCCTTGATCTTTGAGAGAAATTGTTCCCTGTGCCTAAGAATATAAATTTCAGTGACCCGAGGTGGATGGGTTCGCCTACCAATGATTAACAGAGTTGGATTCATGATTTGTTTAGGATTTAGGATTTAGGGTTTATTAGTTTTTTTTCTTCTTTCCTTTTTGTTTTGTTTTGTTTAGTTTAGGTTGTTTTTAATTCCCTAAATAGTGTACTCATATTCCCTTCAATATATTTTTTGTCATGTTCCAATTTGATGCACATATTCTCTGCACCTGATTTTTGTGTTGAGGTACTTTTTTCAAACAGGTTTGGGGGTGCGCTACTTCTTTCAGTCAATGCGGACATTGTCATCTTTAGGTTTGGGGGTATGATTATCTATTTTACGTCACTTATATGTTTTATCTGAAAAAAAAAATTTAAATTTTGAAGTCATCATGCACATTATTTTACGATTGTTTTCAAACTTTAGTTGATGATGCATGTGAATTTAATTTTGAGAATACTAGTGTCATATTTTGATTACTTGTATCTAAGATGATGAAGCTTAATGTGATATTTTATGGATAATTTTGATATTCATGCTTAGAATTTTTACACTTATACCAAGCTAAGACTTAGAAATCGATGAACTGTTTTGAATTTTGAATCTTAGGATCTCAGTGGAGACTAAACCTAGTGAGCTTTAGAGCTAATTTCCTGTCATTGATGAGTGAATATATAAACTCGGAGTTTTCTTTGAATACGACTTATTTTGCATAATCTCATACACTTCATTTTGACTTGTGACTTTGCATGAAATCAATTTCATATCATTATGTTAGAATGTACTGTATATCTACTCAAGACAAATAGGCAAAGTTACTATCTTTTAAGGACATGATTGAAGGCCATCTTTGGCTCGTTTGTTTTTAAAATGCCCCACCTCAAATAAATTTATCTTTCTAGTACCCCTTTGAGCCTATTGAAAAAATTTACCTTTATACATTCTTTGATAAGCCACATTAACCTTTAACCCTTCACCATTTCTGAAAATTCAGCTTTACCCTTCTTATTTCTGAGAAATTAGGAACGAGGGATGAGAGTGAACGAAAAGAGAGTAAGTAGAGAGATACTGAGTTGTGGTGTTTACTGAGAATGTATGGCAAAAATAAAAAGAAAAAGGGGGGAGAAAAAGAAAAAGAAAATTGTGAAAAATAATGAAAAATCTGAAGTGCTTCAAGAAAAGGAAATTCAAGAGAAAAGAAAGTTGAGAAAAATAGAAAAAAATTGAAAAAAATAGTGAGAGATTAGAAAAGAAAAAGAAGAGAAATAGAAAAAAATAAAAAAGGAGTTTATTCTCCAATTTCTCAGAAACTTTGAATCCCAACTTCCAATTCTTTCTTACCCTTTCCTGAGCCCCATTACAACCCTAAAAAGACCTTAATGATCTGATCTTGCATTAGTAACTGCCTTGTGGAGAGTAAATATATGATACTTATGACACTTGATATGACATGCTTAGGATATACAAGTATCTTCTTATGAGATTTATTTTTGTTCATTGATTGCATCGTGTTTCATTTATCATGTGAGACCTTTTTATTTGCTTTGTATTGACCTCTCACATATGTGCGAAAACTGATCCATCATCGGTGTCTTTATATTTTGAGAGTATACCTAAAGTGAGGATTGAGTCAAAATAACAAGTCCAACGGTTTTCCGTTTGAACTAGTTCTGAGATGAATGAATTTTGGTTTGGTTATGCACACACTTCACGTTTAGGCATGAATGGATGAGCTATCTAACGATTTGAGCATTAGACTAATTTGAATGGATATTAGTGTAGTTAGTATAACATTGTTATTTAAAATTGAGAATTAGCATGTTGAATTAATTAATAATTTTTGTTTTTGAATGGTATATGTGTTATCAAAATCATGTTTTGAAAACTCAATTTTATCGATGATTTCAAAAATATATTGAAGTTTGTGGGTAACTTCACTGTAAACCCTCAGGAGACACAACTCCTCCACTAGGATCACCTGGGGGTTTAAAGGCTTGTGGCACATGCTAAGTGCAATCGTGTTCCCTACGAAAGTGGTATTTATTTTCTTTAGTTTGCTTTGCTCGAGGACTAGCAAAGTGTAGGTTTGGGGGTATGATGAGTACTGAAAAATGATGATATTTCACTCCTAAATACCTATATTTAGCTGTCCGATGAAGGCTATCTGATGAGATTGATTAGATTTGAAGTGTTTCAGGTAAATACAAGCCAAGTATAGAAAACAGTCCAAGAATTTTGAATATAATGTCAAAACACTGCAACTTTGGATAATCGAGAACTTGGTGCGACTTGCGGCTAAATGTGGACCTTCAAGACGGCTGAATTATGAAATTGTCAAAACATGAAAGTTGTAGATCTTTTCGTTAGCTTTACAACGGCGCATGAATCACCTCAATCCGAGTTTGGGACAGAAAGTTATGGCCGAAATACCGAAGTAGTGTCTGAACCAAGAAAAAGTGCTGAATTTCACGGATTTCTGGGGTCAATGCATCGACCCTATAGGTCGATTAATCGAGGATGAGTCAGAGTCTGACACGCAACTGACACTGTAAAGCAGATTTTTGGGACTTTTTGGCGGCTCGATGCATCGACCCTCCCTGGTCGATTAATCGACGCTAAAACTTTGGCTTGGGAGACTTCCGCGAGGAGGGTCTATTTAAAGCAACTCAAACACTTCGAGAGAACAACGTAGGTATTAATTAGATAGAATTAATTTGAGGAAAGAGTTTTAGTTTTAGAGTTCTTAGTTTTTAGCCATTATTTTTCATAGTTAGACATAGAAATAGGAAAATTTTATTATTCTTTTGAGAGCTTTGTTCCCTATAATTTTTCAGTACTCATTCCTAAATTTTGTTCAAAGTTTTTTCCTGCATTAATTTCGTTTCTGAAGATTATCGTACTTTTGGATCAAAGTAAGTTGTAATAGCCCGAAAAATCACACAAAACTATGACCTCGGGATCTGTGCCCGATCGGTCATAGGTTTGACCAATTAGGAGATCAACAGTCAGTATAAGGTGTGATGAACGGATGGGATGTAATAGACTGAGCGCCTATGAGGCGCATGATGGATGTGTGAAGTCACGTACACCTAGTGGGGTGCATGTACTCAACACATGAGCTAGAAGAGGAATAAATGGGTTTTAATGAACCCTAAAATCAATGCCTTGAGTTGTTGAAAGAGTAAAGAAGAGAGAGAGGAGTGAGAAAGGGAGGATTTAAGAGGAGTTATTGCAAGTGATTGGAAGAGAAGATTTGAGCATTCAACGCCGGATTCGACGGCGTGAATTCGCTAAATGAGGAGCTGGAAACCCTAGCTTTCCAACCACTAGATCTAATCAAATAGAGATTTGATTGAGGTAAATTTCTTGTGAATTAAATGCATGAGTTATGGGTGAATTATTGTAGTTAGGAATAGTTAAAATTATAGAAAAAGGTTTAGAAAATAGAGGAAAAGAGATGGGAAAAGATTGGGAAGAACAATGAATGAAGTGACTGCAATTTCGATTAATCGAAATGGAGATTCGATTAATCGAAATTCGCCAGAAGTTGAAAAGTCAAGGAACACGATTTGATTAATCGAAATAAAGTTCGATTAATCGATTTGGACTTCGATTAATCGATTTGGGAATCGATTAATCGATCGGGTACTTCCAAAGGGACCCCGGAGGGACCGGAGGATGAAAAGGGGAAATCGACTAATCGAAATGGGGATTTCGATTAATCGATTTTAGACTTCGATTAATCGATTTGGGATCGATTAATCGATTTGAGAACTCGATTACTCGATTTGAGAATCAACTTGCCAAAGTAGGGAAATTCGATTAATCGAAATGGGATTCGATTAATCGAATGGAAATCTCGATTAATCGATTTAGAATCGATTAATCGATATTGGATTTCGATTAATCGATTTTGGAAATCGATTAATCGAATGAGATTCGATTAATCAAATTGGAGTTCATTAATCGATCGATACTTTTTGTAAGCTTTTGACTTGGACTTTAAGACTCTTGGGGTCTTGGAACCGTTCTTTACATCCTTAGTGATGTGTTTCACATGTTATATGGTACCATAGGTGGTACGTGAGAACGAGTGCACAAGGAGCCACGTGGGACCTTGATGCATTGATCAGCTAAAGACTTGAGGTAGGGAACACCCTGAACATGTACTTTATTTTACAAGAGCATGTATGTAGTGATATCAATTCAAATTCAAATGTTTTTACTACTCAATGATTATGAAAAGTGTGTGTGTGACATTCATAAGAGAACTTAAATGAACCATCCCCAGGGGATGATGAAGTGAAGAAGTAAAGGCATCAGGTGTGATGCAAGTGAATGGATACATCCTGTGGATGTATCCATGATTGAATCATGCTTGATGAGGCCTAATCGATATAAGATAGCACAATTACACGGTGAATAACTATATGTAAGGCAATCGATATTTTTGTTAGGTGAGGTTTGATAGGGTACCCCACCGACGTGGCGGGATAACCACGCCTGACGCGGCAGGATATCCGTGACCGATACGGCGGCTAATCCGTAGGCCAGTACGGAGGCTTATCCGTACAGAGTAAGCACACCTCAGGGGTGTTGATGAGATGTGAAACGCCACCAATCCCTGTGGGAAAGGGCTTGGTACTATTAGTATTCCTGTGGAATACTTTTAAAACTGTCTATATAGATGACGATGAAGGGTATCTCAGCTCGATGCTATATTGTCGGGATTATTTAAGTTGAAGTTTAAGTTTTGCTTTAGGCCTTCTCAAAGATCATTCATGATTAACTAAAAGACATGAGTAATCTACAAGAATTGAAGTGTTTTTAATCGCTTTTCATCAATAAATGCATAGACACATCATGCATGCATATCATAGAATACATGTGAGTTATATTTTATATGTTCAATTGTGTTCGTTCTCTATTGAGCTAGGATGTAGCTCACCCTATAGACGCCGAGTCGTGAGTCGGACCTGCGCCGCATGGAGTTTGAGCCACCTCCAGAGGGCTTCTTCTAGAGGACTCACTGTATGTAATTTTGAGGAGTTTTAGTTGGAGATTGTACGGCTTGGTATGTCAAGCCTGGTTTTTGATTAAACCTTGTGCATATGGATATTAGAGTATTCTTTTGGGCGAACCATCCATGATGATGGTTATCATCGATGGTTCGGATCGGTTCTCCCTTCATGCAGAGGCATGAGGGTAGAACTGTCTTTTGAGAAGTATTTCTATGTAGATTTAAATTCTGCAAGTTGTTCTTATTTATTTTATGCTTGATATACCAGTGTTCCGTGCATAGTTGAGGGGCACGGTCAAGATGATCGTGCTGATGGCACGGGTTTCGGGGTGCCGAAATCCGGGCTGTCACAGTTGGTATCAAAGCTATTTTCTTTAGCAATTCTGACAAGTGTTCTTGGTCAGAACATAGGGGCTTCTGCTAACGAAACTTTAGTTTCAAATGCAGCCGCAAATGTCGTCTAGAGGAAGGGGCCGACCAAGGGGAGGCCAACAGAGGAGCTTGCGTAGTGGAGATGAGCACATCTCTCCTACGAATAGAGTACCTTTAGGAGGTGCTGATGCCCCAGGGGGCAGTAGTAGTAGACAGCAAGGGGAAGAGGATCGAGATCGTCAGGATCAAGATCAAAGAGAACAAGAAAGAATGAGAGAGAGACAAGAGGATAGAGAAGAGAGACAGAGGATGATGCACACGATGGAGACCATGGCAGCCGCTATGGCGCAGCAAGCTGCATCCCTTGCAGCTCAAGCATCAAGAGAGCAACAACCACCTACACCACCTGTAGGATCTGCGTTGCCTGTGCCCTCCTCATTCACCGAGTTTAGGAGGATGAGACCTCCTTCATTTTCCTCAAAGTGCATACACCATGGTCACGAGAATCGGCTTATGGAAATGGAAAAGTATTCAGGTCGACATGCACCAAGACGAGAGCATGAGATGGGCAGCCTATATGTTGGCTGGGGAGGCTGGGCCTTGGTGGAGGTCCGTGATAAGGACTCGGCTCAGAGATCCTGTGGTTGTTTTGACTTGGGAGGAATTTGTTGAGGAATTCAACAAACAATATTTTCCGGAAGTAGCGAGGAACCACTTGAGATTAGCCTCACCTAGTACAAGGAGGAGGATGACAGAGAGTATGGGTAGAGTTTCTACGACTTGCCTGTTTGCAGGACCACGTCGCCATCAAGTGATGAAGTCCAAGAGGTTTCAGCAAGGTTTGAAGCCCGGGTTAGGGGAGGAGTAGCTCCATTCCTATGGACCTATGAAGAGGTCATGAGCAGCAAGGCAATCGGTAGTGGAAGAAGAGAACACAAACAGATATAGACAGAGAGAGCAACAGAGAGGACTCGACCAAGGAAGGATGGGGAACTGAACCGTGAATAAAAGCCGAGGTTCGTGGGTCGAGTCGAGACCACAGTTTGGGGAGGTTTTGGAAGGCGCAATGTAAAGAACACCAATAGAGGTTTCCATTACCGGCTTGGGAGACCTTTTCGCTATGAGAGCCTCGCCATGTTCATCGGCGCTCTTGTCACTGTGGTTCTCCACTGCATCTTCTGCACCTCGAGAGACGTGTGCCAGATGTGGCAAGCCGCATAGGATCAGAGACCGCAGAATCGAACTAGAGGTTGTTTCGATGTGGCAAGGTGGGCCACTTGATCAAGGATTGCCCCGAGATGCATAAGGGCAAGACGGCTTCAGCTAAAAGACCACGACCCATTCAAGCAAGGAAGCCGATTGTTAGGGGAGAGTTTATGCATCGTCAGAAGGTGGAATGTGCACGACGTCATCCAAGGTGAGAAATTTTATTTTATTAAAGAAAAATTCGCTTCATAAAGAATTTTAGATGGAAAAGGTGCATGCATTAGGAATAGTGTAGATTCTTTTATATAAACTGAGAGTGTATTTTGATGTGTAAATTTCTGTATGTATGTGTATATATATTATAGGTACTTTAACTATGTATGAGAAGGGAAGTGTATTTAGACATGACGCCGAAAGTGTTGATAGACCTGTGGTCTACCCACTCATTCGCTCCACGTTTCGTCAAGAAGATGAAGGTTATTCCAGGCGTTGGACTTCGTCTTATCGGTGTCTATTCCGACTGGAGAGTTAGTAGACACGGAGCTAGCTTGCAAATCTATCATCGTAGTAGTCCAAGACTTGGAAGTGTATGAATTGGAAGCGAAGTTGATACTATTAAACATGCAAGGGTTTGATGTGATCCTTGGCATGGATGTTGGCGCAAAGATTAAAGCATCGTTGATTGCAAGAACAAGGTAGTCATTTTCAGACCCAACACCAGAAGATCATTTCGATTTCAAGGAGTGAGATCGTCATCTGTACCACTGATCTCAGCAGTAAAGGCCGAGAAGATGATCAGAAAAGGTTGCAGTGGATACTTGGCTTTCTTAAAGGAGGACAAAGAAGAAAAGAATGTCATTTCGGAGATAGCAGTTGTGCGAGACTCCGCCGATGTGTTTCCAGAGGAATTGCCTGGATTACCTCCAGAAAGAGAAGTAGAATTCGCCATTGACTTAGCACCAGGAACGGAGCCTATTTCAAAAGCACCTTATAGAATGGCTCCTGCTGAGTTAAAGGAATTGAAGGAACAACTACAAGAGCTAATGGACAAGGGGTTTGTTAGACCGAGCGTGTCTCCATGGGGAGCACCGGTCTTGTTTGTCAAGAAGAAAGATGGGTCAATGCGACTATGCATTGACTATCGACAATTGAACAAACTCACTGTGAAGAACCGTTACCCTTTGCCTAGAATTGACGATCTATTCGACCAACTGCAAGGAGGTATTTTTCCAAGATCGACCTGAGATCTGGGTATCATCAGTTGCGAGTCAAGGCAGAGGACATTCAGAAGACAGCTTTTCGAACGCGGTATGGACACTATGAATTCCTTGTAATGCCGTTTGGGTTGACAAATGCTCCAACATCGTTTATGGATCTGATGAACCGAGTGTTTAAACCACACTTGGACTCCTGCGTCGTAGTGTTCGTCGACGATATATTGATCTATTCCAAATCCAAGATGGAACACGAAGAACATCTGAGGATTGCTCTACAGACGCTACGTGAACACCGATTGTATGCCAAACTTAACAAATGTGAGTTTTGGTTGGAAGAAGTTAGCTTTTTGGGACATGTCGTCTCCAAGCATGGTGTCATCAGAGATCCAAAGAAAGATAGAAGCAGAGTTAAATGGGAGCAACCAAAGATGGACCGATGTCCAAGTTTTCTAGGCTTAGCAAAGCTATTATCGACGCTTGCTGAGGGGTTTTCAAAGATATCGACCTCTCACAAAGTCGACACGAAAAGATTCGAGGTTCGAGTGGAGTGAGGCATGTGAGAAGAGTTTTCAAGAACTCAAAACGGGTTAGCAATTCCTTCAGGAGGATACGCCGTACAAATGATGCGTCATACAATGGCCTTGGCGTACTCAACCAACACAAGAAGGTGATAGCTTATGGATCGAGACAAAAGAACATGAGAGAAATTATCCACTCATGACTTGGAACTAGCAGTCATTTTTGCGTGCTGAAAATTTGGAGACATTACGTATGGTGAGACCTTTGAGATTTTCACGACACATAAGAGCCTCGATACTTGTTCACTAAAAGGAGCTCAACATGAGACACAGATGGATGGAATTTCTCAAAGATTACGATTGCTCTATACAATACCACCCAGGCAAGGCAAATGTAGTAGCCGATGCATTGAGTCGGAAGAGTTCAGCTCAATTAGCTTGTTTGATTTTGGGTATGCACCGATGGAAATTGTTGGAAGATCTGACACTCTATGATGCCAACATTGAGTCAAAGACTCGGATCCTTTTGGCTAACATATCAAGAAGCCAGTGATATTTGAGCATATCCATGATCTACAGATGAAAGATCCAGCATTGATAAAGATTCATCAAGACGTAAGTGAGGGTATCAAGTCGGACTTCTCAATTAAGGAAGATGGTTCTTTATTGCTTAAAGGCCGCCTATGCATTCCGGATGATGCCGATCTAAGACGAACGATTCTTGATGAAGCACACAAGTCGAATTACGCTATCCACCCTGGTAGCACCAAAATGTACCAAGACTTGAAAAAGAACTATTGGTGGAAAGGATTGAAACAAGACGTGGCCGAATACGTGTCACGGTGTTTGACTTGTCAGCAAGTGAAGATTGATCATAGACATCCCGCAGGACTAATGCAACCATTACCAATCCCGGAATGGAAATGGGAATCAATCTCGATGGATTTCATAGTTGGATTACCCCGTACTGCCAAGAAGCACAATGCCATTTGGGTCGTCGTAGACCGATTGACCAAATCAGCTCACTTTCTGCCGTACAATACAACGTACACGGCAGGAAGACTGGCAAACTTATACATGAAAGAAATTGTTAGATTACACGGGATTCCAAGCAGCATAGTTTCAGATCATGATCCACTATATACGTCTAAGTTTTGGAAGAAATTTCAAGAAGGAATGGGAACACGACTAGACTTTAGTTCAGCTTTCCATCCTCAGACTGATGGACAGACAGAGCGAGTAAACCAGGTGATAGAAGACATGCTCAGAGCGTGCATGCTAGATATGCAGGGATACTGGGATGAACATCTACCGTTGCTTGAGTTCGCATATAATAACAGCTTCCAGGCGAGCATTGGCATGGCACCATATGAAGCTCTGTATGGACGACGATGCAAATCACCTCTCAATTGGGAAGAAACTGGTGAGAAGTTTGTACTAGGACCAAAGCTACTTGAAGATAATGCCACCGTCGTTCGAATCATCAGAGGAAGGCTAAAGTCAGCACAGAGTAGACAGAAAATTCACACAAAACTATCGCGTACTTGCAAGTTTCATTTAAATTCACACTCTACTCGTAACTATCAGTACCTCAACGCATCTAAGTCGAATGATCCACCTCACCTCAGAGTGTGGGGGGGGGGGGTTGAGATCAGACCACGAACCTTGGGTGATTTTCGGGGACGAAAATTCCCAAGGTGGGGAGGATGTAATAGCCCGAAAAATCACACAAAACTATGACCTCGGGATCCGTGCCCGATCGGTCATAGGTTTGACCAATTAGGAGATCAACAGTCAGTATAAGGTGTGATGAACGGATGGGATGTAATAGACTGAGCGCCTATGAGGCGCATGATGGATGTGTGAAGTCACGTACACCTAGTGGGGTGCATGTACTCAACACATGAGCTAGAAGAGGAATAAATGGGTTTTAATGAACCCTAAAATCAATGCCTTGAGTTGTTGAAAGAGTAAAGAAGAGAGAGAGGAGTGAGAAAGGGAGGATTTAAGAGGAGTTATTGCAAGTGATTGGAAGAGAAGATTTGAGCATTCAACGCCGGATTCGACGGCGTGAATCCGCTAAATGAGGAGCTGGAAACCCTAGCTTTCCAACCACTAGATCTAATCAAATAGAGATTTGATTGAGGTAAATTTCTTGTGAATTAAATGCATGAGTTATGGGTGAATTATTGTAGTTAGGAATAGTTAAAATTATAGAAAAAAAGGTTTAGAAAATAGAGGAAAAGAGATGGGAAAAAGATTGGGAAGAACAGCTCGAAATGGGCTGAATCTGGCAATTTCGATTAATCGAAATGGAGATTCGATTAATCGAAATTCGCCAGGAAGTTGAAAAGTCAAGGAACACGATTTCGATTAATCGAAATAAAGTTCGATTAATCGATTTTGGACTTCGATTAATCGATTTGGGAATCGATTAATCGACTGGGTACTTCCAGTGGACCCCAGAGGGACTGGAGGATGAAAAGGGGGAAATCGACTAATCGAAATGGGGATTTCGATTAATCGATTTTAGACTTCGATTAATCGATTTGGGATCGATTAATCGATTTGAGAACTCGATTACTCGATTTGAGAATCGACTTGCCAAAGTAGGGAAATTCGATTAATCGAAATGGGATTCGATTAATCGAATGGAAATCTCGATTAATCGATTTAGAATCGATTAATCGATATTGGATTTCGATTAATCGATTTTGGAAATCGATTAATCGAATGAGATTCGATTAATCGAAATTGGAGTTCGATTAATCGACTGGGATACTTTTTGTAAGCTTTTGACTTGGACTTTAAGACTCTTGGGGGGTCTTGGAACTGTTCTTTTACATCCTTAGTGATGTGTTTCACATGTTATATGGTACCATAGGTGGTACGTGAGAACGAGTGCACAAGGAGCCACGTGGGACCTTGATGCATTGATCAGCTAAAGACTTGAGGTAGGGAACACCCTGAACATGTACTTTATTTTACAAGAGCATGTATGTAGTGATATCAATTCAAATTCAAATGTTTTTACTACTCAATGATTATGAAAAGTGTGTGTGTGACATTCATAAGGGAACTTAAATGAACCATCCCCAGGGGATGATGAAGTGAAGAAGTAAAGGCATCAGGTGTGATGCAAGTGAATGGATACATCCCAGGGATGTATCCATGATTGAATCATGCTTGATGAGGCCTAACTGATATAAGATAGCACAATTACACGGTGAATAACTATATGTAAGGCACCGATATTTTTGTTATTTGAGGTTTGATAGGGTACCCCACCGACGTGGATAACCACGATGACGCGGGGATATCCGTGACCGATACGGCGGCTAATCCAGAGGCCAAGACGGAGGCTTATCCAGACAGAGTAAGCACACCCTGTGGGTGTTGATGAGATGTGAAACCCGCCACCAATCCCTGTGGGAAAGGGCTTGGTACTATTAGTATTCCTGTGGAATACATTTAAAACTGTCTATATAGATGATTTATGAAGGGTATCTCGTCGGGGCTCGATGCTATATTGCTCGGGGATTATTTAAGTTAAAGTTTAAGTTTTGCTTTAGGCCTTCTCAGCATCATTCATGATTAACTAAAAGACATGAGTAATCTACCAGTAATTGAAGTGTTTTTAACTGTTTTTCATCAATAAATGCATAGACACATCATGCATGCATATCATAGAATACATGTGAGTTATATTTTATATGTTCAATTATGTTCTGTTCCCTATTGAGCTAGGATGTAGCTCACCCTATAGACTATACGTCGCAGGTCCACTACTAGCAGCTGCCGAGGCTTCAGGAGACGCTGACCCCGGTGAGTTGGACCTTGCGGCCGGCGAGGAGTTAGAGCCACCTCCAGAGGGTCTTCTAGAGGACTCTGCTGTGCGACTTTGAGGAGTTTTAGTTGGAGATTGTACGGCTTGGTATGTCAAGCCTGGTTTTTGATTAAACCTTGTGCATATGGATATTAGAGTATTCTTTTGGGCGAACCATCCATGATGATGGTTATCATCGATGGTTCGGATCGGTTCTCCCTTCATGCAGAGGCATGAGGGTAGAACTGTCTTTTGAGAAGTATTTCTATGTAGATTTAAATTCCGCAAGTTGTTCTTATTTATTTTATGCTTGATATACCAGTGTTCCGTGCATAGTTGAGGGGCACGGTCAAGATGATCGTGCTGATGGCACGGGTTTCGGGGTGCCGAAATCCGGGCTGTCACATAAGTTCTTTTGAAGTTTGAGGTAATTTTAATTTATTAAATTAATGTTATTTTCCCGTCTTTATTTATTTATGTCATTTAATTACAATATGTGTGACTAAATTTATAGGGATGGAGATCTAATGATTCCCATCCGAGGGATGTACTTTTAATAATATAAATTTAAGATTAAAATATGAGATTTTATTTTATGGTTGTTGTGCTATCATGAACGGATGAAATCCCCGCCACTAACCGGGATCGCGTGTGCCTAGCCATGCCCGGGATCTCAAATCTGTGACGGTAATTTTACCCAATCATTGTTATAGTCTTTTTGCTTTCATCGTGTGGATCTAATTACGATTATGTTCTGGGATCGAGTGTGCCTAGCCATGCCCTGGATCTTGGTTCTGTAATGGTAATTTTATCTTAAATACTCCATAATCTGAATAAAGTGTGCCTAGCCATGCCCTTGATTTCAGATTTATAAGTGGTATTCTTGTTAGAATTTTCACCCACTTTGGGGATGATTTTTATTTGAACCTGAGATCATGTGTGCCTAGCCATGCCCTTGATCCCAGATCTATATATGAAAATCATCTAAGTCCTGATTGGAGGGATGCAACGTGGAGCCTATTAGGGTGTTGACCATTGGTCTTCCATAAAAGATGTTTGTTACCAATGAAATATCTCATAATTTAATCCTTAGATTTATATAATGAGAAGAACGGACCAAAGATGGGAGGATTTAGTATCTTCATCTTTATCATCATCTTTACCTTTACTTTTGAATTATCAATTAAGTTTTATTTTTGTAGTCATTAATTACCATCTCATCAACCGCTTAAATCATAAAACCGGTAGAATACTGTTAGATCTTAGTAGATTTCTAGAATTGCTTGTTTCTTTTAGGTCTTTCAAAATTAGTCCTCGTGGGAACGATCTCGTACTCCGCACCCACTATATACAAACCGATTCGTGCACTTGCGAGTAAAACATTACAGTAAAAATATCACAACATGGCACACATCATATTCAATCGTGATTTTCAAATTTTTTACGATGTATACCATATGAGGTAAATAATTAATTGCCAGTACTCTCATGATCTCAATATCGATTATGCAAAATATTGGAATGAAAAATGGTCTCTATCTGATGATTCAAAGCAATTAATGGGTTTTGGCTGTGGTGTCGTTAAAAATTCGGTCACTGTAAATAGAACGGTTAGATTTTTGTTTTAATCTTTCATCCCAAAAAATAATTGAAAATCATGTGGCACACGGTATTATATCCAGTTAAAAATTATAAAAATGAAACGATAAAAGATTTTGACTAAATTCGGGAAAAAAAGTCGTAAAATTCGCATATAATTTGGGAAATTCGTGAATTATTAAAAATTTTAGATTTTATTTATAAATTCACAAATAATTAATTAATTAATTTTTTAAGTCAACGAAGTTGGCCACTACGGTTGTAAGCAAGGTATCAAATATTGGTCGATACCGATACGTATCGATTTGTTGGCCAACAGATATATATCGGCCCTGATACAATATCGGGATCGGTCTCGGTATCAGCCACATGGAATCAACATGTGACCTTCTAATAGGTGTGCCATGATATCAAGATCTATTGTTGGAACATTGGGACGAAAAACGATCTCCATTATCTGATTCAAGGCAATCAATGATTTTTTACTATGGTTGCAAAGAGGACGAAGAAGTGGTGAAGGAGAATGAGATGATAAAAATAAGAGAAAATCTGACTTGGCTCTATGTAGCCTCTGAGGGTGAAGAAGATGAAAGAGAGGTTTATTAGTGTTTCTAGTTTTGTTGTTAAAGCTGTTTTTGAATGTTTATTTTCTTGATCTTAAAGTTGATTTGGCAGAGTAGAAAAACTATATGGAAGATGACTTTGTTTGCAATACATGATTTTTTTAGTTTGATTATTACTATTATTATTATTTATTTTTATTACTAGGTTATGATTTTTGCAACCCACAATTCGATTTTTGCAAATGATGGTTCCACCGTTAAAATTGTTGACTGCTTTGAATCAGATGGTGGAGATCATTTTTCATTTTCTGTCCCAATCTTTCAAACAATGTCTTAAGGTTATTGCCCACTTATCAGATGGTTAAATGTTATTCCACATGGAATACATCCCCAAAGTGACCTAAGAACTCTTCTCATAGAATGTCATGATCACAATTACTTTGAGATGGTAAAGGTGAAATTAGAGGTCCATTGTCGGAAAAATGCGAAACAATGGTAGTCGATTCACATTTTTTAAACAAGGTACCACGTGACTGGACAACTCATTTTTTAAACAATGGTGGTCGATTCCCATTTTTTAAACCAGGTATGGTTATTAAAATTGACATTTTTTTAAAGTGCATTTTAATTGTACTTTTTTTTAAAAGGCTTTGGGGAGTATACGCCCAATCGCACGGGATGACCTGTGCGCCCGGTGGCCAGATCACATGCCACGTGGCATGTTCAATCGAAAACAAATCTCATTTTGGGTTGATCATCCATGAGATATGTGATTTAAAAAAAAAATTATTATTTTTTAACTTTTTTGCCCTCCGCTTAGGGTCAAAGATAAGGTAACGCCCTAAAACTTTGGTGCATTGATTTTTGCAACTTTAACTATAGTTTTAATGATGGAAAATTCATAAAAAGAAAATTTTCTTTTTTGAATCAGATCTGATTTATCATGCCTAAGTTGCCATTGCACCCGATCCGTGCGATGGACACCACATGATGGCTACCTGATGGTGGGCGTATAGTCAGTGCCCTCTTTGTAAATGACAAATTCCTACTTTTTTTAAACAAAACATTAGTAATGTGATTAAAACACCTTTTTTTAATAATTTTCTGTTGTAAACATGATTTTTATGATTTTCTTCCTATTTTTATTAAATTATTTAAAAATATATGTAGACTAAAATTTCATGGGGATTGGTATCCGTTCAAAATCTACCGTAGGGAAGTTTCTTATATTGTTCCACTAAATGTGCATTCACGTATAAGCAAATCGAAAGTGTTTGCTGAGAGAGGAAGAATACCAAGAGTTATTTTAGAAGTTTTATTTTAAAGAGATAGATGAAGAATATCGGTTAGATTAGGAAGTCTCTGGGGATATTTTAGGGGTACATCGGGTAATATAGGGGTATTTTGTTCCTAAAAGATATGGAAGCACCAAAATTGACAGAAATATAATGACTTATCGTGCTTTTACTAGTAGTAAGGAAGAAAACATGGGAAAGGGTAGATAAGGTGAAAGTTAGGGGTACATGGGGTAATATAAGGGTATTTTGTTCCTAAATGATATGGAAACACCAAAATTGACAGAAAGATAATGACTTTCGTATAGTAGTAAGGATATAGCAAAATATGTGCCATATGGGACCATTATGTGTTCTAGGTGTTTTAACACACATGATGTCGATATCTATTGTGAGAGATTGGAACGAGAACTGATCCCCATGGTTTGATTAAATGTGGTCAAATGCCATCTAAATTAATTGTACGTTGGATTTGCAATGTAGCCATTAATTTTGGAGGGCCACTGTTTTTTTTTTTTTGATAACAGTACCAAATTTCATTAGAGAAGATGGTGAATTACAGCAGTTTCAATAGAGAGAGGAACTTCCTCCATCCAACCATTTTTATCCTGACAATTTTTACCCATCTTAGCTAGTAAATGAGCAACACTGATTGCATCCCTTCGAGTGTGTTTACAGCAACTATATGTGAAGTCTGATAAGGAGGTTCTGATATCCTGGACAATCATGGAGTACGAAGATCGGTCTTCCTCTGATTATGGGAAGGCCATACAGCACCAATCAAAAAAGTTTGCAGCCCAATGTTCTCTACTACGAAGCCCTAAGGATGATATTAACCAACACCTCTCAGCTGATGGGCATTCCTTTATGGCATGAATTGTTGTTTCCGGTTGTTGACCACATATTGGATAAAGTGGGTCATTCCCTACCATCTTCTTAATTAGATTTTGCCGCACCGGTATGATGTCCTTGCTGACCCGCCATGCCAAAAGCTTACATTTGTTGGGAATGTTACATTTCCATATCATTTTCCACGTGAAGGCTTGATTGGTGTTGCTCGGTCCGGCCGAAGACGAATGAGGTTCCATTAAAGATATAGCCACATAATAAGCACTTTTGACAGAGAAAAATGCCCATTATGCTAGAAAGCCCAAGCTCTCTTATCTTCACAAGCCTGACTTAGGAGTGGTATCTGGAGAATGGTTTCGACATCTTCAGGCAGAAATTGTTCTTTGATTAAGTCAGTCTTCCAATATTGCGGCTGGCCTTCTATCAATTCTTCAACCAATGTTCCGAGTAATCCCAGCGAGTAATCCCAGCGAAAGTGGTTTCCCTTGGAATCCATTTGTCCCCCCATATTTTAATTTGCCTTCCATTACCGACCCTCTTGATAAGGCCCTTTGCCAATACATCCTTTGCGCCCCATATGCTCTTCCATGTAACAGACGGATTTGATCCTAGTTTTGAATCAATGAAGGGTATTGAATGGAAATATCTTGCGTTAAGAACTCTTGCCGCTAGAGAGTGACGACTGGCTATGAGCCTCCAACTTGTTTAGAGAGCATGGCTTTGTTGAATGCATTCATATCTTTGAAACCAGGCCTCCATTCGATTTAGATGCACACATCTTCCTCCATGCTAGCCGGTGTATTTAATGCGGGAACTTACTAAATGTAATGTTAGGGATAAGATTAAAATTAAAATTAATTTAATCAATTAAAAATAACAATTCTCATAACAAATTATCATAAAAAATTATAGCAATTCAATTAGGTGATTTAATTCCGGCCCAAAATAGCGTTGCTTAAATATGCGTTCCCTATCGTGGATTTAAAAGACTAGGGTTCTTATGAACGGCTAGATCTCCGATAGTTTTAGGGCGTCGAATGAACTCGCAAATTGGTTCTCTCGATACTAAACAAAATTAAAAAATTAATAATGATTTATGATGAACAAATAGGTTGATTTTGAATTTTATGAAATAAATAAAATAACTAGGGTTATGCTACTTACGCAAACCATAGATCTAAGGAAGAGAGAAATGGAAGAAGAGTTGACCTTGTACCAAACCGCAAGCGGGAATCGACGAATCACTCTCCGTTTGGAGAGAATCACACCCTTACGAAAGTTTAGAACTCTCAATTTTACATAGGCAATTTTCATTAACCGAAAAGTAATAATAAAGTTGTTTACAAGCCTTTAAATAAGCTAACCAATGCATAAAATTAGAAATCTTAGTGTAACTCTAATTCTCAGTTCAAATAAAAGAAATATCATAATTCTTTTAAAATAATAAAATAAAGTTTTAAAATAATAAGGAAACTAATTATATTTCTAATAAAAGAAACAAATCCTAATTTCTAAAATAAAATAATAAAAGAAACAAATCTTAATCCAATTAGAATTCTTGAAATTCGTCACTTTCTGGGCAACTTTCGAAAACTGACCATAACTTCTTCAATATTTGTCGGAATTACACGTTTTTTGGCTCGTTGAAAATCTACTTCAATAAGCTTTCAAATACGACTAATTTCGCATTAATTTAACTTTGTTTAACACTTTAAAATAGGCCAAACATGAAAATAATGGAATTGAAAGTTGAAGACCTTAATAAATTTTGAAGTTTCTTCTTTTTATCAAACGGGTCTTTAACGGACCTTTTTTAAAAACCCGTTCGCGAGTCCACTTTCTCTTTTTAAGTTTTCTCTTTATCCGACCATGATTCAAACAGGCGGATCTAAAGTTCGCTTCAATCTCCTCTACTTTGAAAAAGTTCGACCTCGAACTTTGATTGGCATGGATATTTACGATCGTGATCACAGACAATATATAGGAAACCTCGATCAGAAGTGGCTTGAATCGGATGTCCCCATCAACTCTCCCCGGGTTAGAAGGATACATTGTCGATGAATATTGGTTGTGATAGAGCTCCAAGAGATCCGGGTCAATCTGCTGAAACTCTTGTATAATCCACGTATTCTCTGAATCGCATTTGTTCTTCCACTTGACCAAATGCTTCTGAAATTCTATTTGGTTGATGGACACAATCTGATTGTCCAACACATCTTCGATGATCTCACAAGTTTGTCAAGCAGGTGGGGGTAGCAATGTGGGTAGGAAAATGATTAGTTCATCAAATGTAGAAGGCTCAAAGGAGTTGGCAGGGATGGTTGAAGGGCCATGGAATGGAACAAGATCCTCTATGCTGAAAGTCGTGCCAATCTCCAAATCTGGTGAAAGATCTAAGATTTAAGCATTCGAACCGACACGCTTTAAGATTTGATAGGGTCAAACCCCGGGAGCTTGTAACTTCTTTGCAACTCCTTGCGGGAATCGCTTGGGCTTATTCCGAACTATTACAAAATCACCCTCTTAAAATTCTTTGAACCGTCTGCAGAAAACTTGTATTTTTCATTGTTTGCATTAATTCTTTTCTTAATTTCAGTATGTAACTCATGAATGCAATATGTAAAAGTGGATGCAGACTCTGATAACCTTTGATGAATGGACATTGGGAAAAAATTTATGTGTGTTCTAATATTCGGCTTACCCTTTCACTAGATAAGGTATGCCTAATGTTTCTCAGATTGCGTTTTCCTTCTAGTCAAAGTGTTGTCAAATTTTTATTTACCTTTTCACTTCAGAAGATACTCTCGATATGCTTGCTATGTCTTTACCTTGGTAACAAAATATAGATCTCCTAAAAATTTTCCATCTAACCTCTTCACATATTGTTCAGGCGGGTATTTGGAAATCAATGAGTAGATATGATCAGGCTCAGGTGGATGGGCATCAAGGAATGAGTCTGAAGGTTTTATTGTTGGGCCTAAAAAAGGTGTATGTGCATCTACACTCGACTCGATTAACTTGTGTGTACTCGCTTCAACCCAAACCAAAGACTCTAGGGTACTCAATTCAATTGACACTAATAGTTCTTGTGTATCCAATTCGATGCACTCACGTATACTCGATTCAAGGGGCACCAACAAGTCATGTGTATCCAATTCGATGGACTCACGTGTACTCGATTCAAGGGGCACCAACAAGTCGTGTGTATCGAACTCTACGGATACCAATGACTCATAGGCAAGTGACTCGATTAGTTCATGTGTGAGTGACTCAACATCATTACTCACAAGGGAAATACAAGCCTCTTTAATATAAACTAGGCTTTCTTCAACTTCTTCTATCTCCTCTTCACTCAACGCGGAACTAGGGTCGTACGCTTCTTCCACTTCCCTACTCTCCGGCTCCTTAGGACTCACTCATTTAGTCAATTAATTCGGAGTGGGAGATTTTGTGAGGCATTGGTATGCAAAGTGCCCGAACTCTTGACACTTAAAGCAATCAGGACACCTATCTGTCTTAGTTTTCAAATTTCGTAGAAGGTAACGGTGTGTTAAAGGGACATACTTTTCGATAAGTTTTACCGTTATCTCCCATGTGGAGATGCGTTTATTCCAAAGAGATTCAGTACGACGTTCTACGCAAGTCCAAAATTTTTTGGCATTAACCTCAAACTTATTTTTGCTAGCCTAATTTTGTATTCACTTGGTACCCCATACCAATCATAATACTCCTCTACACTAGACAACCATTCCACGAAGGTTTTGCGATCCATCCATTCCTCAAAATTGAGAATCTCATCCCGAATGGATTTTAGAAACTTCTCGGTGGGGTGGTACTCGGGTTCACGATGATGATGGTATCCCTTAACTCTATTTCCATCCAATCCTTTGAAAGTCTGACTATGATTTTGAGTATGACGATTTTTTAAATCCTCCTTCTGAGTTTGCAGTTGGGCCTGAAAGGTGTCTTGACTCGTGGTAAACTCGGTCATAAAATCATTAAGAAGGGCTTCTATCCTATCGAGATCCATGACTATATAAGACAAGATTAGACTAAGGCTTGACGGAAGCTAGACAAAAAAATTAGACAAAAGCTAGACAAAAAATTCAAGTAAAATTTAGAAGAAAATTTTCAGATAAAATCTAGAAAAAATTTTAGACAAAAGCTAGACAAATCTGAAATGATGTATGTAAATAAAATAATAAAAGAAATAATCCCTAAAACCTATATGAACACTGAAACCCTAAAACTAAACTGACTCTTTGATACCAATTTGATGTGGGAACTTATCAAATGCAATGTTAGGGCTGAGATTAAAATAAAAAAATAATTTAATCAATTAAAAATAATAATTTATTATAACAAATTATCACGAAAACTTTTAGAATTCAATTAGGTGATTTTATTTCGGCCCAAAATAGCGTTACTTTAGTATGCGTTCCCTGTCGCGGATCTAGGAAACTAGGGTTCTTATGAACGGCTAGATCTCTGATAGTTTTAGGGTGTCGAATGAACTCGCAAGTGAATTTTCTCGATATCGAATAAAAATAAAAGGCTAATAATGATTTATGATGAACAAATAAGTTGATTTTAGATTTTATGAAATAAATAAAATAACTAGAGTTACGCTACTTATGCAAACCATAGATCTAAAGTAGATAGAGATGGAAAAGAGTTGGCCCCACACCAAATCGCAAGTGAAAATCGAAGAATCGTTCTCCGTTTTGAGAGAATCGCACCCTCACGAAAGTTTGAAACTCTCAATTTTGCATAAGCAATTTTTATTAACCAAAAAGTAATAATAAAGTTATTTACAAGCCTTAAATAGACTAACCAATGCATAAAACTAGAAATCCTAGTGTAACTCTAATTCCTAGTTCAAATAAAAGAAATATCTCAATTCTTTAAAAACAATAAAATAAAGTCTTAAAATAATAAGGAAACTAATCATATTTCTAATAAAAGAAACAAATCTTATTTTCTAAAATAAAATAATAAAAGAGACTAATCCTAATTCAATTAGGATTCTTAAAGTTCGTCACTTTCTGTGAAACTTTCGAAAGCTGACCATAACTTCTTCAATATTTGTTGAAATTGCACATTTTTTAGCTCGTTGGAAAGCTACTTCGATAAGCTTTCAAATATGACCAATTTCGCATCAATCAAACTTTATTTAACACTTCAAAATAGGCCAAAGATAAAAGTGACAGGATTGAAAGTTGAAGACCCTAATAAATTTAGGATTTTCTTCTTTTTAATCAAACAGGTCTTTAACGGGCCTTTTTTAAAAACTCATTCGCG
The DNA here is from genome assembly GCA_021018995.1 of Chloranthus sessilifolius. Classification (NCBI taxonomy): domain Eukaryota; kingdom Viridiplantae; phylum Streptophyta; class Magnoliopsida; order Chloranthales; family Chloranthaceae; genus Chloranthus; species Chloranthus sessilifolius. The sequence continues at coordinate 122,784,698 of CM037592.1, forward strand.
GGGCTACTTTCTCTTTTGAAGTCTCCTCTTTGGCCGACCATGATTCAAACAGGCGGATCTAAAGTTCACGTAAGCTTTCCAATATGACTAATTATGCATCAATCCGATTTTGTTTGACACTTCAAAATTGGCCAAAAATAAAAGTGACGGGATTAAAAGTTGAAGACCCTAATATGTGACAGCCCGAATTTCGGAACCCCGAAATCCGTGCCATCAGCACGACCTTCAAGGCCGTGCCCCGGGTTCCTTACGAAACATTGGTATATACAATCCAAAACTGTAATTGAAGCACTCATAGCTACACAAAAAAAACTCAACAAAATAATCAAGGTGTCGCAAGGCAGTCCTTGTCCCATGCCAATTCATAGACATAAGAACTTACCCAAATGTTTAGTAATAACAGTTCATCCTAGGCGTTCTGTCAAGGAATGGTAATTAAAACATTCGAAATAAAGAGGCTTGATATACCAAGCCATACATAGTACTCTCTCAACTCACTCTCAAAGTATGCAGCGGGTTTCCTAGAAGAATTCCTCAGGAGGAGGTTCTGACTCTTCTGTGGGCACGAAAACCGAAGCCCTTGGATAAGCTTCTTCCGAAGTCTTTGCTGCCGCTAGTCCTGGACCTGCGACGTATAGTCTAAGGGGGTGAGCTACATCCTAGCTCCGTAGGGAAAACAAAAAGAACATATAGATCAACCTTCACACATATGTCAGTAATTTAACAAGCATAGAATTATAAAGTAATCACTTATGGACAACAATTTGAATAACAGGAAATAACCCAATGATTTTGGTCGTTACTTAGCATGGTTTTGTTTAATCTCCTTATTAGTTTAGTTGTGAATTTAGCCTAAACACTTAAATCTTAACTTAAGTAGTCCTCGAGCAATATAGCATCGAGCCCCGATGGAATACCCGCCATCGTCGTCTAACTAGACAGTTGTTATATGTATTCCCTGGGAATACTGCCCGAGCCCCTTTCTCATAGGTGGCGGGGTCTATTCTCAATCTACATCCCTGGGATGTGTTATAAATGTACGGATTGGCCGCCGTACCGGTCACGGATATCCTGCCGAGTCAGTCGTGGGTATCCCGCCACGTCGGTGGGGTATTCTAATTAACCTTAAATAATAAAAATATCAATGAGCTTTACATATAGTTATTCACCGTGATTGTGCTAATTATATTACATTAGGCCTTATCACATTACCTTCGTTTCTCTGTTAGTTTTCATCTGCATCCCTGGGATGCCCCATACTTCTGTTGCACCCTTCTTTGATTGAACTACATGATTTTTCGTCCCCTGGGGACCTCAAGATTTTCACGTTGTAACACACACACACACCCTTATCATGAGGGTTCATGAAATATGTGACTATTTAAATAGATTATACTACGCATATGAGTTCACGGGATAATGCACATGTTTCAAGAATATTCCCTACCTCGACGAATTTCAAGGCGCGCCTGCTCGTAGAGGGTTATAATGCATCAACCTACATTTCAAAAATAGGTTTAGAACAATCACTAGCATTATTGGGGTGTATGACCCCCAAGTTTCTTGTATTCGAAAAACCAAGATCCGAGTGGTCACCAGACCTCGCTCGAGCGGCCACTTGACCTCGCTCGAGCGGTCACTTGACCTCGCTCGAGCGGTCTCTTGACCTCGCCGAAGCGGTTCTTGACCTCGCCGAGCGTTAAATCGAGCCATCGGAGTATTATCAGGACCTCGCTCGAGCGAGCTTCCCTTTAGTTTTGGGGACCGCTCGAGCGAGCCCAGAGTTATATTTTTCTCTGTTCATCCTCGCTCGAGTGAGCCTTTTAGACTGCTCGAGCGAGGAACGATGATTTTGTTCCTCGATCGAGAACATGCTTCCTTCCTTCATTTTACCTTAATCTTATAAAAAGAAACATTCAGCCAACATTCTTCCTACTATTTAAAACATTCCTAGGCATCTATCATGTCTTTAACGTACCTCTGACGATGAGTCACGCACAAGTTCGATTTACGATTTGAAAATCTACTAGGCTAACAGGCCTCCAAGGTTCTTCCTCCAGTCTCTTCCTCTAATCTCCTTTGCTGACTTGAGTCCCAACGAACCCTAGTTCTCTACTAGGCTCTTCTCTTCTTTCTCTCTATATTCTCCTTCTCTCTATTTAGGTTAGAATAGAATTACGTAAGGGTTCCTCTCTCTCTCTTTCACTTTTATATCTATAAGTTAGGGATATACTAGTGTGTTTCCCACGTACACACTTAGTGTCTTTGGTTCGTTTTGGTCTCCTTGTGAAACACATATACCTATGTGTAATGCATGCCATGCACTCATCTAAAAAATCTGAGGTTGTGGCATAATAAATTTTGGATTTTCTTCTTTTTGATCAAATGAGTCTTTAATGAGCCTTTTTAAAAATCCCATTCACAGATCCACTTTCTCTTTTAAAGTCTCATTTTTATCCGATCACGATTCAAACAGGCGGATCTAAAGTTCGTATCGATATTCTTTTAAAGTTTTCAAGATTTCCCTACCAAAACCGTGACACAGGTGACGTGATATCTTTCAATAGACCAGTCCGGAGGAGGAAGCAACTCATTGCATACATGGGAATGGACTGGTCTATGACCTATATGAGTGTCTCCTTCCCCACTTTCGAGAGCAACTTGTCATGTCATCCTTGAAGTCTTGTGCAGATTCACTACAAAAATAAGGTATTTTAGCGGCACTTACTGGTAAGGCAATTTTTGGTAACGACAAGATTAATAGTGACAATTTTTTGTGGCGACAGAACTAATAGCGGCAGTTTTTTAATAAAAAAAGTGTCACTAATAGTCTTATGTTGCTACAAGATATCATTAATCCCCGACCACTAGCCAGGGCAGGTAGTAGCTAGTGTGGAAATTACTGATTAGATCCCAGGTTCTATATCACAAATTAGTATCCTGTTCTCCATAGATTCCCGTTAGCCTCCATTTACCTCCATCCTGCATCTGAGAAATCGTAGCATCAATATGAGATATAGACCAAGACTGAACATCCAGTTGCACATCACCCTTCCTCCCGATTTCCCCCTATAATCCACATATAAGACACCTCTTCGGAGTGGTTTAGTGATATCAATGTTCACCCGAATCCTAAGGAATTTTCCCCATCGTTTACCATCCTCCTTCACAGCCGAAGAGGTTACCAATCTTCTCAAGTCGTCCAAACAGGTTTCCAATCTTCTCACAAATTTTCAAATTGATGGCCGGTACCCACAAATCTGTGGCACAGACCCAGAAGGACACTCGATCAAAACATGCTTTTGAAACCGGTGTTTTCGCATCGAGTTCAGTGGCGGAGCCACGTTGTCCAATGGGGGGTCCCGGGATCCCCCATCACTAATTTTTTTCTTTTAAAATCTTTTAAGGTGCATCTTTTCAGAAGTAAGAATTTTTAAGGACCCCCCAAATCCCAAAACTTCCTAAGATATTTTAAAAACTTTCTTTTTTGTCCTCAACATTTATTAATTATTAACTTACTCTCAAAATTCTCTCTCTCTCTCTCTCTCTTCCTAAAATAGTAAAATCCCAATTCCCAAATGACTCTATCTCTCTCTTCCTAAAATCTCTCTTCCTAGAATCCCAAACAACACACTCTCTCACTACAAAAATTATCGGATACGTCGACGGCTGAAATTTATATGCCGTCGGCGTAGGAGAAGATTTGGGCCAAGCCTCGACAGCTAACTCGCCCCTCCACTTAAGCCCACGACCGATCCAATCGGGCCCCTATATAAGTATATTTTTTCCATCTCCCTTCTCCCGAACTCAAACCTTCTCCCATCTCCCTTCTTCCCTCATTCCCTCTCGCTCAAACCCTAAATCTCCCTCATTTCCTCTCGCTCAAACCCTAAGTCCCTCTCGCTCAAACCCCTCTTGCTCAAATCTCTCTCGTTCAAACCCTAGCTAGCATTCACTTCTCCATCAACGATACCTAATCTAGATTTTAATGAGACCTTTGGGATGACGCCATTGAATAATGCCATTGAAGAGCCCCTGAAGACGATTGAACAACTTCATCAATTTTTTATTTCAATTTTCAGGTACTCTCCTCTCCTTATCGAAGATGTTGAATTGTGCCCTGCTTTTCCAATCTTTGATTTTCTTTTTGTTCCTCTGATTTGACTTAGGGTTTTTATTTTTATTTTATTAGAGCTCCCTCTCACATTGAGACTCGGCCAATATGCACAATTGAGTTATTTTTCCTATGCAAAGGCAATCTGTGGGATTTGTTGTTGCTTTTATGTTGTTTAACATCAATGGTGAGGATGATGCTCATCAGAAAATGATTAGATTTATTTCAAATTTCTGGCATTTAAATTGGCAAGGGATTTTGTTTGAGTTTATTTTAGGCTTCTTCTTCCTCCCAAATCTATTTCAGACATAACTTTAGCTATGCATCATTATTTTTCTTGATGAAGATAATGGTAAATATGGGTTTACATTTTAACTAGATTTGTCATCAATTTTTTGATTGTTCATTATTGATAGATGCAGATTTTTTTAAAATGCTCAAAGGGTAGATTGATGATCTGTAGAGGGGTTTATCTTCATATATCTAAACATACATGGTTTTCCTTATTATTTTTGTGTGATTGGCATCTACATAGATGATTTTTACTTTTTAGCTTTTATGGCTTACAGCCTAAACTACCGATTTTTTCGATGTTGACTGGCTTACATAGTCAAGATCGCTCAGCTTTCGTGTACGAGATTTATTAATAGGCACTACTGATCAAAGCGCGTTTTCTCGTGTATGTTCTTCGATCTGAACCAATTTATGTCCACAATTCTATGTAACTGAATGCCCATAATTCTATAATTCTATGTAATTGAACCAATTTATGTTCACAACCGGATGCTACTTATTTATGCAGGTTTACTTTGGTCAAAATTTAGTCTGTGGGAAAGGAATGACTATTAAAGTAGGCGATCCTATCTACGTTCTTAAAAAGGTTTCATCATTTGAGGATGCAGCAGTTTGAGTTCAGAGACTATCTCAACTGTCTCAATTCGCATGGTAATTTTTTTTTTGTTCCGTTATTAATAACTAGAGCTATCAACAGGTCAGCTTGGCCCATTACCCAAACCCGCCTAACCCATTTTTCTAACTGGCTGGGCACATAAATTTGATCCTCATTAATTTTTCTGGTAGTGCTGGTATTCCTCGTCATAATTTGCTACCAAAATGACCATCAAGAAATGCCCTAAACTGATTGCTCTGCCTAGATGTCCCTCACTTGAAAAATTAATGCGGCAAGGGAGTAATACTACAGTTTTTCCTGCAGTAGCAGACATCACATTTCTTTCATTTCTTAGCATTCATGAATTTCAGGAGACATCTCTACTTATAGGGTATCTAACCCCTCTTCAAACTCTAATAGTTGATAGTTGCCCTGACCTTGTCCTCGTGCATCTCAAAGAGTTTACTACTTTGAGAGTAATGCATGTTAAGTGGTGCAGTAACCTCTTTTCTATCATGAACCTCAAATCTCTTGAAAAACTGCTTTTGTCTGGGTGTGAGAAATTAACAAAGAATTGGTTAACAGAGGAGGAGCTTATCCTAGGCTTGACCGATCTTAAGAATTTGTTCATTGATAACTATCGCAGTATAAAGTCTTTGTCTGATGGCGTTCAAAACTTGACTGCCCTCGAAAGTCTATTTTATCTATTTCATTATTATAATGAGGGATATTCAAGTGGCAGTCCATCGTTTAGTATTCATTTCATTCGTCCATCTGTTTTATCTAATTCATTATTATTATAATCAGGGATGTCCAAATGGCAGTCCATCGTTTAGTATTCATTTCATTAACCCATCTGTTTTATCTATTTCATTATAATAATCGGGGATGTCCAAGTGGCAGTCCATTGATAGATGGGACAACCCAATGGTGCTGATAAGAGAATTTTAACCATATAATTAAAGCAGTTTTTGTGCATGTGGTATGTATCTTGCTTATAGATGCTTTGACATTTTACTTGCATGATCTTACACTTCTTTCTCATTAATATTCCGAGATTTCAATGCATCTCATTTTCTTTTCTTTTTTGTTCAAAATTCTCTCTTTAATAATTTTTTGCAAATGCTTTTATGATGATATTCTACTATCAATTTATCATGTAGTCATGATTTACATCGAGCTTACATACATCAGTAATATATGCTTATCTTCAGTGGAAATTATAGAAATTTAGAGTTTGTAAATGATTTTTGGCTTTCATATGTTGGTGCAATTCTTTTCTAACATGCTCTGCTAATCCTGCATACATGATGAAAGTGTTGGAATGAGACGGCATATGGTATCAGTTTCTGTTTGTATTTTGACGAGTTCTGGGAATTTATGCTGCAAATGATTAAAAAATATAAAACAATAAAATTAAAATAACAGTATGAATTCTTGTTGTATGCCTCTCTTGCAATTAAAACCAGCGAGGAAGATCTTGTGGAGAATCTGGAGATGTCATTTGTGCATATCGCTCTGACTGGTGCCAGCACTGAAGCAGCTATGGTTCGAGAGGACTTCCTTTATAGTTGAAAAGGGTTTTGGCATTTGAGATTATGGACATGAGTGAAATCAAGGTTAAGGTTAGTGTTATGATTGGTTCAAAGAGAGAGACCCGGAAAAACAAGGAAGAAAAAGTCCAGAAAAGATAGGCAGTAGGCATTGAATGAAGAATGTAGGCTGACATCTCGATTCGAGATATTGACCCCTTTATGATCTACTTAAGACATAAATGGGAATACATCGAAGGTATATGAGTCTATTTTTATGCTTTTTCATCTATTCATATAACTGTGGATCATTATATATTCAATCGTCATTCGAAGGTATAAATCGAATCCTTCAAGGCATGTGATCATTCATAATATAACAAGAATCCATTGTTGATATATTTGGCATAGGTTGTAATCCCCCTTTATGTCACGTCATCATTTCAATGGGGTCTCATAATATGCTCTATAACGCCTTAGAAATCCCGAACCTGAGTCTGGTGTGTACTGCACAAGTATCCTTTGTCAAGGGCAATCTGCACCTTCTAATTTAGATCAAATCATTAAAATGTGCAGAGCACCTTCAAAGTGCAGTATACGTATTGAATTAAGTGATTAGTCACGTAAACCCGGGAGAATGCCCTGGTTAAAGACTTAAGTGATTGGTTTAAGGTCTAGAGATCAAATGGGCTAGGTACCTAATTATTTTTGAAGCTAGTTACATAAGGAGCATACACGGTCTTGAATGTGCAGGTCACACATTGGATCAGTGCACATAACTATATATGCCAACTCACATGCATAACATTTGCATGCGTTTTGTTTTAGAGTTTTGAGAAAGAAAGAACCCACGAGAGCTTTCTCTATTCTTTTGAAGTAGAAACCTTTGAACTCCTTGCTCGATCACTTATTTCACGCCACGAGAAACCTCGCGATGAATCCGAAATCAAGAGAAATACCGATCAGCAACCATCGAAATCAAGAATTGATCTATCGCGAGAGAAGGAATGATCTAACACTGATTAGAACTTGTGTTTTCACACAAGTTCCCAAGTAGATCAGTGGTTATTACCGATGTTTTCAACTGTGTTTTAACACAGAAAATCTGACCTTAATATTTATAAGATCGAGGACAATTTAGTGGTGTTTTGGCATTGTGAAACTGGTTTCTAAGTAGTTTTTTATCTACTAACCTGAAGTTATAGCATTATGGGCTGCGGTTTGCATTAAAAAAAATAATTATATTTTCAGCGAGATTCTAGAGATCATTTGATTTTTTTGGTAGTTCTTTCTTGTGCTTCATCAGCATTGGAGTGATTGTATGATGGTACATATAGAGATTCTGTCTATATGCTTTCTATTTGTTTTTCATACATTCGATTTATGACTAACTAGTTTCAAACTTGGAATTTGTAGGTTCTTGTGAAGCAAGCTGGTTTGAAGCTCCAAGAAAATGTAAGATTTTATTCCTCATTCTTTTCCCTTAGCCTTTCCATTCTAGTGTGGAACTAGTTTGCGATTTAGTTCGCTTTGGTTCAGTTAGATAGAGCGAATTGGAAACTTTTAAAGAAAAAAACTTAATTTTGGTTGAATAATTCACTGAATTGCATATGCTTTAGCAAATATAGGGGAGAAAAAAACCCAAATCTGATGCTTCTCGTTTAAAGCCATATCTGTAAATTAAAAAAAAAAAATCACTTAATTACAAAAGAAAGATTACCCTACTGAGTTTTTTATTAGAACCAAATTTTTGACTTTTTCAAAATAGGAAAGTATCAGCCAAACTTACTTACATAGCAACTAGGAAAGTATCAGCCAAACTAAAAAAATGTTCTTTATGGATTTTGCTACTTAATGCAGTATTATTTTAAAGCACGTTTTCCCTTCAACAAAGATCAATTTGCTGATTTACTGCTGATATCTGGTATTGCAGGAGTTATATCATAGGTATTTTTATTTGCTATTGTGCATTTATATGTTTGTTAACATGAGATTCATTGCATTTCTTCTCTTCTTTTGCACTTATATTAAGTTTTTCTGACAGCTGCTTCTCATACCTATATCATAGGTATGTCTATTACTTATTTTGTCGACCCTCCTTGTGATTGATAAAGTTGAATCATAGTGTTTGATCGTATTAGTATCACTAGTCTTTCTCACTTTCTTTCTCACTTTCTCTCACTTTCTCATACTAGTCTCATGAGCTCAGCTCAAATAATCAATCTCTATTTTCAAAGCTTCTTGCATAGACATTATGGATAAAAGCTGGATGCAGAAGCCTCGGTAAGCATTTTTTATTATGACTAATTAATATTCCTAAATAGCTAGTATTTTGATGAAGTGGTGAAAGTAATGACTTTTTGAAATATGTTGCTATAATAGAAACACTGAAGCATACTATGATGGGGCAAGAGAATTTATTAAATTTGCTGACTCTCGTGGAGCAATTTATGATGGAAGGTTAAAATGCCCCTGTATCAAATGTTGCAACGTCTACTATCAAGACGTGAAGACAACATATGATCATATCATATGGCACGGAATTGGGAAGAGCTACACTATGTAGTTTTTTCATGGGGAAAATAACACGTCAACGAGTTTTACACGAGATGAACCATTGGCTGATGTAGTTGAAGAAGATGATGATACAACTGATGATATGAGGAGCATGTTACATGATTTGTGTGGGGTTCCGAGTGAAGAAGAAATTCATGATAGTCCGAGACAAGGCACAGAGAGTACATTGGATGACAATACAAATTAGATTTTTAAATTGGCCGATGATGCGGAGTTGGCCCTCTACACGGGGTGTAAACATACAAAATTATCTTTTATCGTAAGACTATGGCATATCAAGTGCCTTTGTGGATGGAGCAACAAATCCTTCTCAATATTACTTGACTTGTTAAGAGAGGTGCTCCCTGAAGGATCGAAACTTCCAGATAATTTCACACAAAGTAAAAAGATAGTTACGGACTTGGGACTCAGTTACAATAAAATTGATGCTTGTCCAAATAATTGTATGTTGTACTATAAAGAATCGATTGACAAGCGACATTTGTAGAACATCACGTTGGAAGATGCATGAGAACTACGCTCCCGATGATACCAAAAGAAGACTCCAAAGAAAAATTTTACGCTATTTCCCATTGAAACCACGTCTTGATTGTACATGTCATCTAGAATTGCTCGATATGATATGGCATGACGAGAGCGTTAAAGATGGTGTTTTAAGGCATCCGGCGATTCTCAAGCTGGAAGCATTTGGACCAAAGCTTTATCCTACGCTTAAAGAAGACCCTCGAAATATTAGACTTGGGTTAGCAAGCGATGGATTTAACCCTTTCGTAACAATGACTATCACTCATAGCACATGGCCCGTGGTAGTACGCTTTTCATACAACTTACCACCATGGTTATGTATGAAACAACCAAGCATTATTTTATCGACTATAATACCGGGTCCAAAAGTCCCGGAAATAATATTGACGCCTATTTGAGGCCATTGATTGATGAGTTGAAGGATTTATGGTTAGATGGGGTGGAGACATATGATGCTTTGAAGAAAGAGATGTTCGTTCTCCGTGTCGTTGCTTTGGACAATCAACGATTTTTTCCGCTATGCCATGTTGTCCGTTGAGTACTAAAGGAAAGAAAGCTTGTCCTTCATGCCATAAAAATACATGTAGTCAAAGGTTGAGATACGGAAAGAAAAATGTTATATGGGCCATCGTCGATTTCTACCGATGGATCACAAATTTCAAGTCAAACAAAGACATTCAATGGGAAACCCGAGTATGAAGTTGCTCCAAAACCGATGTCCTAATGTAAGTCTTGAATGAGGTAAACAAATTTGTACATAAGCCTATTCTTCGAGAAGAGCATAATTGGAGAAAAAAGAGCATATTCTTTGAGTTGCCTTATTGGGAGCACAATCTCCTAAGACACAATCTCGATGTGATGCATATTGAAAAAATATTTGTGATAATGTGCTCTTCACGCTTTTGGACATTGATGGAAAAGTAAGGATGGGATAAATGCGAGAAAAGACTTGGCTGAGATGGGATTGAGGAAAGAGTTGCATCCACAACAAATAGATTCAAACAAATTCAAATTACCAGCTTCAATTTACAATTTGGATAGACATGGAAAAGAAGCTGTTTTCGAGTCCTTAAGAATATGAGGATTCCGCATGGTTTCTCGTCTAATATCTCAAGCCGTGTCAATGTCAAAGAACGAAACCTAACTGGTTTGAAAAGCCATGACTCACACACCATATTACAATATTTTTTGCCTATGTGTATTCGACATATCTTACCAAAGTATGTGGCGAGGACTTTAATAGACTTGAGCACATTCTTTCACGAATTATGTTCGAGAGTTTGTCGAACTGACGATTTGATCCGCTCGAGAAGAACATAGCACTGACACTTTGCCATTTTGAGCGGATCTTCCCGCCTGCTTTTTTTGACATCATGGTGCACATGTCGATACACTTGGCATCTGATGCATTACTTGGTGGACCGATGGATGTATCCCATTGAGAGGTTTGTATTGATGCCTTGTCACTTTTCAATTAAACATGAGAGAATATTAATGTGTTTCAAGAATACAAAACTTAAGTTGTCGAAATCAGTACTTGTTCACTTTAAAGTCGTATAAAATAGGGCTCAACCTCGAGGGGTCCATTGCGTGTTTATTTATGGATGAATGCCTCACATTTTGCTCTCGATACTTGCACAATGTTGAGTCAAGGCTAAACCGACCCAAAAGAAGTGATGAGGAAACATCAATGAGAAGCGCCAAAGTGTTCAATCTTACCGATTTGGAATGGACACAGGCTCATCGTTATGTCCTCTACAATAATGTTAACGTCACAAGATATATAGAGTATAAAGCGTTAACAAAAATTCCTATTATATTTAGAGAGTTGATTTATTCAATTGTTTTAATATATGAATCCTTTTATGTAGGGATCATAAAAGAGTAATTCGACACAAGTTACATCGAAAACGCCCACGCCCGCATGATATAGAGAAAGAACACGAAAGGCATTTCATCTATTGGATTAAGGATCGTGTATGTAACTATATATTTCTAAAATCATCATCAATATAGCTCATTTTTTCTCATGATTAATACTTTCTCCCCTATTCTTAATAGATACGAGATGAAATGAAAATTGGATTTACATTGCCAAAAGAGCTTCAGCTGTTAGCCGAGGGACCTCATCATATTGCTGAAAGGCTGAAATGCTATCCTATTAATGGATACAATTTCAAAACAGTTGCAAGAGAATCAAAGACTAAAACGCAAAATAGTGGAGTCTATCTATCGGCAGCGACTACTAGCTTTTCAAGTGCAAGGGATATCAATCCGATTATTGGCAATGTGGAATATTTTGGCCGATTGATCGACATAATTCAGCTAACATATTCTGATAAATTGAAGGTTACAATGTTCAAATGCGAATGGGTAGATGTTCGTGAAGGGAGGGAATAAAGCAAGATCATTTGGGGAACACACTTGTGAATTTCACACGATTGGCATTTTCTGATGAACCATATGTGTTGGCTTCCCAAGTCAAACAAGTTTTCTACGTAGATGATCCTATTGACCCAAATTGGAAGGTTGTTTTTAAAGTCAAGCCCAAAGGAGCTTCTGAGTTGAGAATAGAAGATCGTGAACTGTTAATGAGTGACCAAAATTTAAATGATAGAGGAAATGTAAATGATGATTGTGACGATGACACTGAGTGGATTAGAACACATGCAGAGGGAGAAATTGTTGTAGTGACAGGACTTCATAATGACAATGAACAATAGTATTTCAGATTATATGAGACAAAGAGGAGGTAGGTATGGTTTAATCTGGTTCCGGGTTCAGTTTAAAATGATTCTGGGCAGTGGTTTTGTGAATGGTTGATCTGTGTTTTTCACACGATTCTATGAGACAATTACAGTGGTTTTGTGAATGGTTGATCTGTGTTTTGCACAGATTTCTGGGCAGAACTGTGGTTGTTATCACAGTTATTGTGGCTGTGATTACAGATGACTGGGTGTGCTTGAGGTGTGATAATCTAAACTTTGGCTTTTGGAAAATATGTACTCAGTTTGGCTGTTGGCCATGTGGTGGCACGCACATTTGTGACCAAACTAAATTGTCTAAGTGCCAAATTGAAACATATCTCAGCCAGAGAAACATGCCTATAAGTGAATGTGAACCATCCAATTGATGAACTTCAATATTAGCCATTAAAACTAGAAACAATGGTTGATATTATATTAAACAGATTGGATGGTCTAAATCTCCCTAAAATGCCATTTTTGAGCTCTTACACGTCAATCTATCACTTTAATATACTGATTTGTTACTACGATCATTGTTATGATACTCTGAAAGCCTGTGAGAAATTTAGACTGCGAAGCTTTGTGCCAACCAAATTTGAGGGAACTCATACCTATTTCTGCTGATGGATTAATTAAAGTCTATGGAATTTACTTAAAATGGAGCGAGTATATATATTAGATATTTGGAGTTATGTGTGTTTACCTTTTCAAAATTTGAAGGTCAAACTTTAATTTGTATGTGGTCAGTTTAATTTACCCACCCTTATTGATGCCCATGCCCTGCAGACTAGCATAGTGGACTAATTGGAATATCTAACAAGAATTGGCTTCTTCTGTTTATTTATTATTTTTCTGTTTACAGTTACTTTTGCATGGCTCTGTCATGTACAACCCTAGATAGCATGGCTCAGTCATTACCCAAAAGGGATTTGAAATTCAAGTGCCTATTTTCACAAGCCTCCCATGTGATGATAATTGTTTTCATCCGATGGTTCAAGATCAGCCCTTGGTAAATCATTCACAGTCATATTATTACTGCAATTTTCTTTACATAGCTTCCACCTAGACAATCGGTAGCATTATAGTAGAGAAGATAGTGAATGCAATGCCCCTTTCTGTCGCAAATGTTTAAGAATTTTGTTTTTGTTTAAGAACTCTACTTTTTCGTTGGGATTGGTTCTTGTTTGTATAATTCTTATTCCATATTCCATCAAACTCCTATTTCGTAGCTGCTGCACAACTCTATATTTATTTTAAAAATACGATGGCTGAATTGATTAGGTGATTATATTTATTTTAAAAATAATTTCAATTATGATCATCTTGAAAGATTTAGAATAAGATTTTAAAAGAGTTATAGTAATCTATATATATAAACCTCTATATATAGAGGTGTTCTCTATAAATAAACCATAGACAACCATACATTTCTCTCTCTTAAAATACTTTTGGATTAATAAAGATATTCTTCCATCATAGGAGTTTTCAGGCCCCTGTTGAAGGTTGACAATACTTCAACCTTGAGGTCCTAGGTTCAACAAGGTCGAGTGCACCATCTACACCATCTAGACTGCTCGGGTAGGGTCGGGCATATGCCATTTTCTTGTTGGGCAGCAAAAATTTTGGCTTGACCCAACCAGTTAGACAGCCTTAGGATCAACACATGATGGTGACGTAATGACAGGCGAGTGGTGTATTTTGTGATCAGTGAGTTTCACAGGTCATGTTTTCACGGAAAAGTGTCAAATTTTCTCTTTTTTTCCTTCAAAACATTAAAGCAAATTAGATCTCCAAGGGTAAGTTACTTTTATAAAGTTCATATAGGCCTAGTGCCCAACACCTACGATTGTGAATATAGTTCATAAAGAGAAATGTGAGTATTCACTGTGTTATTATGTTTTATGGATGAATCATACTCCATATCCAATATTTTCTATTTTTTCATATTTTTGATGAATTTATTATCATTTTTTGTTGCTATGGCCATTGCATTGAACAACAGGAATTGAAAGTCCATTTTCCTGAGGCAAGAGAAGAGGTCAACGGGTCTTAATGAGATCAACAGATCTGTTGGTTCTAAGAGATTTTGTATTTTTTGATAGAAATTAATGTTTGAGAGGTGCCATTTTTTTTCCCTCTTTGATTGAAATTTTGCTATATGTGGTTATAGTATCAGCCCTGTATTTCTTATTGTTGTTCAAATCAGATCACTATTTTCGCATTACTGCAGCCCTTTATTCCTGATTATTCAAGAAGATAATGCTTAGTCCTTTGCTTTGTGCACTTGTTACATCAATTGGTAAAATAAATGAGAAAAGTACCAAATCAGGACCCGTACCTATGTTTGTGTTTTTGTGTGTGTGCGTATATATATATATATAAAATTGTGCCCAACAAAAAAGGGCGCTAATAAATATGTGACCCCCCAAATAGAAAAAAGCAAAAAAAAAAAAAAGGGCGCTCTCCCCTCCCCCCCCCCCCACAAAAAAAAAAAAAAAAATTTGTAAAAAAAAAAAAAGGGTAGGCCGTCATTGTATAGATTATTTAATTAATTCGAAAAAATATTTTTAACAACCCTATGCCGACGGCAACAGCCGTCGGCGTATGATATTTAATTAATTTTTTAAAAATATTTTTTAAAACACCTATGCCGACGGCATGAGCCGTCGGCGTAGGATTATTTATATAAAATTTATATAAATTAAAAAAAAAATTTAATAACCCTACGCCGACGGCATCCGCCATCGGCGTAGATTCATGACTTACGCCGACGGCTGAAAACCGTCGGTGGTTAGAATCCCCGACGAGAATAGTACCGACGGTGTGTCGGCGCTGGCGTAGATATTACAGCCATCGGCGATTCGTTTTGCCGACGGCTTTGATACTCTACGCCGACGGCTGGGAGCCGTCGGCGTAGGTTACTATTTTTGTAGTGTCTCTCTCTCTCTCTCTCTTCTTAAAATCCCAAACGACTATCTCACTCTCTTCCTAAAATCTCTCTCTTCCTAGAATCCCAAACAACACACACTCTCTCTCTTCCTAAAATCCCAAACGACACACTCTCTTCCTAAAATCTCAAAAAATTCTCTCTCTCTCTAATCTCAAACGACACATTCTCTCTCTCTTCTTAAAAGGGACCCCCCATCAGAAAAATCCTGGCTCCGCCACTGATCGAGTTCCTTCAAGGCCTGCCAAGAGGTTATTATCATAAGACCAGGGACTGAGGTTCAGGATTCTATTCTGGCACGCCAAGTTTGGTAAATCGAAGTGGAATATCTTGTCATCAAGATCAACGGCTGAAGCTTCAGGGTAGTTCCAGGCTCTTAGAATTGTCTCCTTACCGATCTCCTTATTGATACTTTTTTTTTTTTGTTTTGCTCCTTATTGATATTGCGGCATGTTATTATTCTTCCCAACTGGCAGTTTTGACCTGATTTAGGTATGGAATCCTTTTCATCGCTGTTTAGGGTTATTTTCTCTCTTTCGTTTCCAATCTTTCATAACATCTGCCATATTTTGAGAACAAGCAGGGTAGGAGAGAAAGGATAGAACTCCCGAGAAATCTGTAGGAAAAAAAACCACAGGGGATTCAGGGGGAAGGAACACACAGAGGGTTCAAACAGAAGGAACCCGAGGGTTAGGTCCTCCATTACTGCACTACCCGTGTCCTTGGGCAACTTACCCAAAATCCTATTTTTCAGATAAATTATCTACGGCAACTTGCCCAAGGACGATCATAGGCCACCCAAAATATTTGGGCATGATTCGATGCATATGCACCGTCCAAACTATGGTTAAAGGGAAAAATTTTCAATGCACCAAGATGTCTGGGCGGTACCCAAACATTAACCATGGTTTTAATCACTTCAAAATTTTCTTTTATAGATCACATGGCACATGATCCCAATGCGGATGTTGTTTTGAATCACATGGCATGTGGCATGCCCACCCTGTTGTGTGGAAGCTCACAAACTAACCAACGATCTCACGATGAATGATCAAATAAGAATGCAAAAACAGAAGAAAATCAATCACAAACATACAAGAGATAATATTTATATGGCTCGACAATATGCTTACGTTCACGGGCAACGATGATTTACTATATTGACGATCACACAAGAATACTAGAACACTCAAGCCTCACCAAAGCTCTCCTCAAAACCTTAGATAGGTTTTCCAAAGCTTTACAATGATATCTCAACTCTATAATTTGGCCAAGAGATTTTCCTTTATATATAAGGTACAAATCCTACTTCTACTCTAAGAGAAGCTAGCCTTATATAGAGTCGGAATGTAATTGAACCATCACAAGTTAGAGTCAAACTACAATTCAACCTCCAAGTTAGAGCCAACCTCCAAGTTAGAGTCAAACTACAATTTAACCTCCAAGTTAGAACCAAACAATAATTTTCTACCTGACTTTATGCTTGACCATGTACTCTTTCTTTTGATCATCGCTATACTCGTATTACCGCTGTCACCTCACCTCGAGGTTGCTCAAACCTGTTGAACGTTGAACTTAACCCAGCATTGTTTCCCGAAGACACAACGCTAAAAAAAGTCAACTTTTCATGCCTTTATACCTTTCAACCAGTCATGCTTACTTAACTCTGTCATCCATCTTTCTGACATGTGCCCTAGGCGCATGTGCCGTAACTGTGTAGAGGACAAACCACTATCATCTGACGTTGATATTGTTACTCCACCTGCCACCATACTCTCTAATAAAAAGTAAAGGTTCCCAATCTTTTTGGCTTTTCACAATCAGAAATCCTTTTGTCACCTTCAAAACTCCACCTTGAGCTGCAAACTTGAGCCCATTGGAGTCTAGTATTCCAAGCGATATGAGATTATTTTTTAGTTCTGGAATATGGCATACATCGGTCAATGTTCTCACAATCCCATCGTTCATCTTTATTCTGATACTTCCCTTATCAGTTATTTTACATGTCATTGTTGCCCATCAAAATTGTTCCACCATCTACCTCTTTATAAGACCAGTCCCTACTTGTACACATGTGGTAGGAGCACCCTGAATTAAGTATCCATGCATTCTGCAAGTATTTATCAGAAATCACTGACAACACATTTCATCATCATTCAGAGCTTGTTCAGCTATTCCAGCCTCATCAACGACCATTTTCTGCTTCTTATCCTAAGCAACGCCCCTCTTTGTTTATAACTGTGGACAATAATTCTGATGTGACCCTTTTCGTGACACTTGTAGCATTTTACAATTTTTTTATTTTTGGATTTAGATCTGTACTTTGATCTACCCCTTTCAGATTTGCAGTCTTATGCTCTCCCCCTAACCAACAAGCCATCTGCGAGTGTATTACTATCTGAACCTTTCTTCCTCATGTCGTTACAAAGCAATGCCGCTGTAACCGACTTCAGTTCAATATTATCCTTTCCATAGTGCAACATAGTAATAAGGTGCTCATAAGAATCGAGGAGAGAAGACAAAAATAATAGTATTTTGTTATCATCCTTAACCTCTTCTCCAACATTTAATAATTCAGATATTATTCTATTGAATTCATTAAGATGTTCATTGAAAGAAGTACCAGCCTTCATTTAAAACTTATATAGTTGCTTCTTGAGATATAGATGACTCCTCAAAGATTTCGTCATTTAGAGACTCTCCAATTTAGCCCACAGCGAGGCCACCGAGTTCTCCCACATCACATTATACGTAATCTCCTTCACTAGATATAACCAAATCGTACTACACACTTGAAGTTTAAATTCTTTTCAATCACCATCGGATATATCCCCCGGCTTACCCAAAAGCCCTTTCAATGCCTTATGCAGCCCTTGTTGAATCAAGATATCCTTGACTTGTACTTGCCATAAGTCGAAATTGATCTTTCCGTCGAATTTCTCAACCTCAACCCTCGCGTTCGAAACTTTTACGGACTTCGATGCCATCTCCGATTGTAGAACAAAAACTTAATAGCTCTAATACCAATTTATTGCGCGAAAGCTCACAAACTAACGAACGATCTCACGATGAACGATCAAATAAAAAGGCAAAAACAAAAGAAAATCAACCACAAACACACAAGAGACAATAATTACGTGGTTCGGCAATATGCCTACATCCACGGGCAACGATGATTCACTATATTGATGATCACACAAGAATACAAGAACTCTTAAGTCTCACCAAAGCTCTCCTCGAAACCCTAGATAGGTTTTCCATAGCTTTACAATGATATCATAACTCTATTTGGTCAAGAGCTCTCCCTTTATATAGAAGACCCAAATCCTACTATATATTTTTTTTGATAGGACAAATCCTACTTTTACTCTAAGAGAAACTAGCCATATATAGAGTCGGAATGTAACTGAGCCATCACAAATTGACTCAAACTACAATTCAACCTCCAAGTTAGAATCAAACTATAATTCAACCTCCAAGTTAGAGCCAAACAACACACCCCTCCCAATATGGGTTCAAACCCATTTTCCCATTTTCCTATATATAACTTGTGTTAAAACAAATTCATTTATTTTGCGAATTAAACAAAAAATATGCACTTTTTTTCTTGAGAACTATTTATAAAGTAAAATAAAATAAAATAAACAACGCACTTTCAACTCCTTTTCCTTTGAAAAAGTTAGTTTCTTGCCACAATGCTATGGCCAGGACACCTAATGCTAACTCCTGTGGGGAATAACATTGTTGCCATCCATTCCTGTGGCCTATAACTAATTGTGGTTAGGTAATGCATTATATATGCGTTATGCATTTATAAGATTGATTAATTGCATGGTTCCACCTAATTTATTAAAAAAAACAAAAAAAAAACATGGTTCCACACTTCCACCTACTATTTAATTATATTAAATGGTTAGGAGAAATGAGTAGAATGTTTTATCTGTTCAAAATTGCCCTTGTTGATATCTTTCTTTCAAAGTAAGATGCTACGATTAGAGGAAGGGAGAAGAAGATGGAGGTTGTAGTAATTTATAATTATGATCGAAACTCGTAATAATTAGTAGGAGAATATTAAGGTTAACTTCGTAAAAAATATTTATTTAAAAATTAGGAGAGGAAATGCTAGAAATTAGAAGGAATAAGGTAAAGAAAAAGGTATGTTACTGTATTGTCATAAAACGTTATTTATCTCCTTTCAGTAAGAGATAATGTTTCTTTTTAGAAGGTCACAATGACAAATATGCCAACAACCATATTATCGACGGTCTAGATTTTCTTGATCACAACTTACATTTTTATTCTTAGTTATATTGATCTTTATTTAGCCTCTCAAAAGTTATACCTTTTAGATTTAAATTATATTTCTAGCACTCGTAAGCTGTTTTAGATTTGACAATAAATCTGATAGTGAAAAACTCACAACAAGTGATATCAAGGTATAAAAAATCGGCCGATACCGATACGTATCGGCCTGTTACGTATCGGCATCTGAACTTAGATATTCGATACTGTATTGGCCGATACGGGCCCGTATCGACCGATACGTATCGGGTATCGGCCCATACATCTCAGTTTCGGACGAGAAGTAGAGTTGTCCTTTTATTTTTTAAAGGCCGATACGTATCGGTATCGGTCGAGTCATATTGGTCTTGGGCGAACCGATACCCGAGACCGATACTGATTTTGATACCTTGACTGATATGTTTGGGTCCATCAAATTGGTCCATTAGACTCACTGTGACCCAATTACTCATTTGACTGTTAAATCAATACTGCTTAAGCTGTAGCACTAACCCACTGATCCGCCATATCCTTCCACCCACTGCAATTCGTAACAAAAAAGTTCAAAAATATAGATTTGAATGAAATGCATCTAACCACACAAATGATACCGTTTGCTAATTTATATATAAATAAATAAATTAAAAAAAGACTGATTGTTCAGCACTTATCACAAAG
Source organism: Chloranthus sessilifolius (assembly GCA_021018995.1). Taxonomy (NCBI): domain Eukaryota; kingdom Viridiplantae; phylum Streptophyta; class Magnoliopsida; order Chloranthales; family Chloranthaceae; genus Chloranthus; species Chloranthus sessilifolius. The sequence goes on from CM037592.1 coordinate 122,804,988, forward strand.
GAGATCATGTCTCAATGCTCATGCAATTCATTGTTTCTGTGGATCATTGGGTCTATAGCTCAACTGCAAGGTGGACGATGCTACAACCTTGAGGTCATAGGTTCAGTTCCAGCTTACCTAACCAAAAAAAGAGTGATTACTTAAAAGACATTAATACCCTCTCTGTGTACAGCCTTGTGCAAAATATTGCTTTATTTTTCTTTGAGGAATATGGTCCATAAGGCATATATCAGATGGTACTATATTTCCTTGGCATTTGCCATCAAAGACAATAACTATAAACTTTCATAATTATTTGCAATTAGTTACAAATACAGTAAATCCATTAGGCACTATCACATCTTCAGTCCAAAACATCAACCACCCTTCAACATCAACCCCTTACTTTTTGCACAAATATGAAGAGAAATAACCCATTTAATCAGATCACTTCAAAGGTGAAATAAAAAATAGGAACAATAAGAAAACAACCTTAGCCTCTTCATAACAGAGAAAGAGCCATGCTATTTGAATAAATTTAAGATAAATGGAATCGATAAACCAATCTCTATTGTTGAAGAAGAACTTATAATAAAAAATATACAGAGAGCTTAAGGTGCATTTAATCTAATAGTGGGCTCTCAGAAAGTCAAGTAGAGAGAGAGAGAGGTAAGGCATGAGATATCCGATCCAACCTTTGGTTGGTCGGTACGGCCAAAATTTTTTGTAAGATGGCTGAATATATGAAGAGGGCAAGATTGAAGAGTTTTCACGTTTTAAAACCATGGTTTATATTATATGTGAAGAGAGAGAGAGAGAGAGAGAGAGAGAGAGAGAGTTCAAATTCGAGGTACCAATAGCTGTTAAACGAAAGCTACTTAGAGAGAAATGTCTTTTGATCCCAAAGAATGATGTAGTCTGCAGTTTAGAGAATGTCGTATGAGAGACCTAATGCAACCCTTAGTTCATGTTGATTATTCAAGTCATTATAAAATAAATAAGAAATCCAAGTCAGTCACTCACATGTCAACTTCATTAAGAGTGGTCAGCATTGCAAATGTGTTATGAGAGTCCTTCAAACATGTAGCAACCTGTTTTCTAAGTCTTGTCATAGAAAGTGAAAAGTTTGATATCTTATTCACAATTTCACACACAGATATGTATATGTATATATATATATATATATATAAGTAGGTGGGAGTTAGCAGACTTACTCGCCTTTCCCTTTCCTTGGGTGGAAGTTGAGGTTCTGTAGTTGTGACTTTAGGAGGTGCAACTAAAGGTGCTTTAGGCTTCTCTTGGATGGGAGATTCGGCTTTGGGCTTTGGTTTGTCAACCTTAATTTGCTGCAGGAGACGAAGGCTGAGGAACATCTGTATCTAATTTCTTCTCTGATTGAGCAGGTGTTGAACTAATAGCAGATTTTGAAATGATTGTAATCTTAGTTCCTGACAGATTTTGTATCTACACTTCAGTTCATGCAAAATAAATCTATGGTATTGCTCATGCATTTATGTGGATGTTGAAACATTCCCCACAAATGGGTATGAGGATGGTTCTAGTGTGTACTGTTTAGTGGTTAGGACCAACCCAGTACACCACTGGCTTACTCAAAAAAACAATATAATAATAAATAAACAAAAAGTCCAATGTTGTTCATAGAATTAGCATTTCATTTGGAAAGAGAGAAAGATTAGCAATGGTATAAAGGTCAAGAGTTGTGAGGTTTGTCAAGGATTGGATACACCTACCCTCTGCTCTCTCAATTTTTTAATCTTGCTTCCTTTGCTTTGGAATTCCTTGCATCTCACATCCTTTTGCACTCCTCCATCCTGGAAATTTCTTTTTCCCTCTCCGCAGAAATCTTAGCTTCCAAATTCTGCTTCATAAGAGCTTTTCTTGACATCAACACTTCATGATTACTTATCTAAATAACCAATGAACCAAAGCAAACAATGTACTTGTCAAAAAGGAGATAATTAACAACCAACTGAAGCAGCTACTAGAGCAAGTCACAATGACCAGTCTAGGAATATGGAAATACACAGCTGTTTGACTACTATTAATAGCAAAATCACTGTAGTACCTTATATAAGTTTATTTACACAACACATGTTTGCTGTTTGCATGAATTCTTAGATATCATAAAACTATGGATAAAGGACTTCCTATACACTGTCCCAGAGATTGAATGCAGGGACAGTATCAGCCTTGGCACTTGAAGCTCGAGTAATATAAAGCCGACCCAGAGCTGAGGCACTAAAACTCTGCTATTTTTTTTTTTAATCAGTAAAAAGTTCATTCCATTGCAAATGAACACCAGTCGAGCCAAAGCACTTAGCTGTTACTAAAACTTGGCTATTACAACACTTTCCATATATATATATATATATATATATATATATATATATATATATATATATATATATATCCTAACAACAACCTTGTTGTGTTGCCCAAGTAAAAAATAAAAGTACAGAAGAAGAGCACATAGCTGCTATATCATTCGAGCCACATACTTTTGCTTCCCTCTTCCCTAATAGCCAGGCAACACCACCATACTTGGCCTTCCCCTTTTACTATACACTACACAATCATCAACAACTGTTGCCCACCTTTGCTCAAATTTGAAGCCATAAAGAAAGAAAATCTTGCATATGCTTAGTACTCGAAGGTGGTAAAAGTGAACACTACCCATTGATAGAAACATATAGATTGAAAGCAGGGCATCAATTTAGATGTCGACCCCCACAATTTGCCCCATCCCCAACCTTTGCACGCGCTACCAACAGGTGGGTACCCTCTTATCTACTTCAATCTACACCCCTGTAAGTCCCTGATTGTCTCACTCTACTCCAAAACCTGTGTAGATATCCCTAGGTTAGGTTGTGTGCCAAGATGGAAGGGTCTGCCTTTGATCCTACAAGATCACCAATCACTACCCTTTTGATCTATCTTTCAAAAGCATAAGACCATCTGTTTTTAAGCTAACAAAATCTGTTGTCTGGTCTCACAGCGAGCTGTCGCTGCAAATGAGAAACTTCTTTCCATAGCGAGCTGTGGTTCTTCACAGCGTGCTGTGACCACAACTCGCTGTCATGGTTAGCACAACGTGCTGTGGAGTCTCGAAACAGTTTTTACATTTTTTGTAAAAAGTAATCTCTTGGCTTCTACTAAGGGCTTTTTAGGTTTTGTTTTTGATAAAACCACTTTGAAACCAAGGAAAAGTAAGGAAGCCAGAGAGAGCTTCTTCCTCCTTGAGAAAACCATTATTTTTCTCAACCTTTGAAACCCTTGTTGGTTTTGTGCTAAAATAGTTTTTGAAATCAAAGGTTCTTCTTCCCCCTCTTTCACCTTAAAAACTCTTTTTTTTTTACTCAAGAGAGTTGAGTGTTTATCCCTAGAGATTAGGGTATGATTGGTAGCCTTGTGAATCTCAAGGTGGATCGTTGTGCGCTCATCAACAGAAAAGAACGTCATCCAAATCGGAAAGCTATGGAGGCGACCCGTGACGAGAAGTTGGATTGCTAGGGAGTGTGTTAGGGCATGAGCATATGTTGGTATAACTTTCAAACTCTCGTAATCATTATTTCATAGTGGATTTGTGGTGTGGACTTAGGTCCCGTGGTTTTTCCCAGTGATTGGGTTTCCACGTATATCTTGTGTTGTGGATTGATTGGTTGTGATCTTTGTGTAATCGCTAGATTAACTAGAATAAATCGAATGCCCATACAAATTCCAAAGATTTAGGAATTTCATTTGGTATCAGAGCCAGGTTCGCTTGTGTTGATTCTTTTTGAATCGAGCGTTTATGGCGTATTCGAGAAATTCTGATTTACCTAGGGAGGGTATTTCCACGACATGACCTCCGTTGTTTGATGGTCATAATTATTCATATTGGAAGGCTAGGATGAGGGCCTTTCTCAGATCTATGGATCTTATGGTTTGGTCTGCAGTTGAGACTGGGTGGACTTCACCTCAAGAAATGGTCCAGTTGGATGGCATTGATAAAATCTCTATCAAACCCGCTCACCGTTACAGTAATGAAGAAAAACAGGCTGCAAATGATAACTCCAGAGGTTGGTATGCTATTTTTGGAGCTGTAACGGCCTCTAAGTTTAAAGGGGTTTGTAATTGTGAGGTGGCTAGAGAAGCCTGGTTGATGCTGGAGACCACATATGAAGGGACTCCACAAGTTAAGATTAACAAGTTGCAGATGTTAACTACGCAATTTGAAAATCTTAGAATGGAGGATGATGAGAAGTTTATGGACTTCTACACCAAACTTAATGATATTGTCAATGGATCTTTCTACTTGGGTGAGGAGATACCACCTAACAAAGTGGTCAGGAAGGTTCTAAGATCCTTGCCGGAAAGGTTTAGACCTAAGGTGACGGCTATCTCTGAAAGCAAGAACATTGACAAGATCAATATAGATGAACTTGTTGGATCTCTTCAAATGTATGAATCTGAGATTCAAGGTAGTCTGAAGTAGAAAGGAGTTACCTTCCGGTCCTCAAGGAAAATTGATAATGAGGAGTGTGGAAGTGATGATGATGAGGACTTTGCAATATTTGCCAAAAAGTTTAAGAAAAATTTCAAGAATAAGAATAGTGCTGGAAAGTCCTATGAGAAACCTAAGATTCCTGTTAAAAAGTCACTTAAGGAACCATCTGAGGAGACTCAATGCTTCAAATGTCGTGGCTATGGGCATTTTGCTTATGATTGTCCCAACAAGAAGAAAAATCTTAGGAAATCCAAAGCAATGGCCGCAACAAAAGAAGATGACACTAGTGAAGAGAGCTCCTTGGATGAGTCTCAAGTGTCACAACATGGATTTCGGGCTTTTACTGCTTCCATTCAAGAGAAGTCTCATGCTTGCTCTCATGAATGTTCTGATGAGGATGAGGATGATGTGGACATATTTGAAGTCGACGATGAACTTTATCTTATCAGTGTTCAATTGAATAAAGAAAAGATGAAGTTGATCAGAGATGTGTCATCTCTTTCATCCTCATATGTTATTAACAATGTTGAGAGTATTCTGTTGTCTGAAAATGTTATTGCCCTTGAAGATGACGTAAAATTTTTGGAAAGCAAAGTGGAATTTTTGCTTCCTGAAGGAGGAGAATATTTTTCAAAATACAACAGTCTCCTCTTTGAAAATGAAAGGCTTAAGAGAGAGCTTTCAAATGAAAAAGTCACCCTAACTAAATTTCAAAGTTCTAGGGTTGACACTCAAAGGGCATGAGATTCTTGTAAAAGATGGAATGATAAAACTGGGTTGGGTTTTAAGGAAGTAAATCATTCTGTCATTGGGAACAAGGGAAAAGGGAAAATGCAATTTTTTCCCAAACTCTCTGGAAAAGGTAACTGGGAAGCTTCTTCAAGCTTACCTCCCCTGTTACCCACCCCCTCACCATCTAGTGGTGCTAGTGGCAAAAAAGGTCCCATTTGTTTCTACAGTGGTAGAAAAGGACACATAAATTTCACATGTCCTGTTAGAAAAATGAACCTTTTTCGCCAAAAGCATGATAAGATAGTCTTCTATTGACTGAGGGCTCTGGGAAATCTTTTGGAATGAAAATGGGTGAAGAAGAATATTGAGACTATTTTGGTTGCACACAGTGCTTTACAAGCATTTGAACCATCTAAGTGGTTTCTTGACACTGGGTGCTCTAAACACATGACTGGAAACAAATCTTACTTCTCATTTCTTCAGAAAAGTAATGATTCTGGTTGTGTGATTTTTGGAAATGGTGGAAGTTCAAAAATTGTTGGTAAAGGAGTTGTCGATGCTCCTGGATGTCCTAAACTCTCAAAAGTGTTGTATGTTGAAGAACTCAAGGCTAATTTGATAAGCATCAGTCAATTGTGTGATAAAGGGATGAACATTACCTTTACCAAATCTGGGTGTTCTGTGATTGATGACACTGGTAGTGTCTTTCTGAGTGGAATCAGATCCTCCGATAATTGCTATACTTTTCATGTTCAGTCTGAATCTTCTTGTCTAATGGCCTCCAGTGATGAACTTGACCTGTGGCACCGTCGACTAGGTCACATGAACACTAAGGTCCTAATGAAAATTGCTAATAATGAAATTGTCAAAGGTCTTTCCAAACTAAGAAAAGTTTCTGACTCTGTATGTGGTGCCTGTCAGTTGGGCAAATAAACACGAGCTCCTCATAAGAAACTCTCTAGTACTGCTACTTCCCGTGTGCTTGATCTGATTCACTTTGATCTCATTGGACCTATGAAAGTTAGCAGTATTAGAGGAAAGAGATACATCTTCGTCATGGTTGATGATTACTCTCGGTATACCTGGATTGCCTTTTTGTGAGAGAAATTTGGAGCCTTTGATGAATTTGTTGTTATTGTTAGACGGTGTCAAGTTAAAAAGGGCTTGAATGTAAAATGTATTCAGAGTGATAGGGGAGGTGAGTTCAGTAACTCTAAGTTTGATGAGTTTTGTAACTCCTTGGGAATCATGCAAGAGTTCTCTTCTCCTCACACCCCTCAGCAAAATGGAGTGGCTGAAAGAAAAAATCATCTGCTCCAAGAAATGGCTCGTGTCATGTTGAATGGCAAGGATTTGGCATAACACTTTTGGGCTGAAGCTGTGTCTACTGCTTGTCACATTTCAAATAGGGTGTTTGTTCGTCCTGGTACTGACCAAACACCTTATGAACTTTGGAATGACAAGAAGCCTAAAGTGAGTCATTTCAGAACTTTTGGAAGTCAATGCTACATCTTGAATGATCATGATAACTTGGACAAATTTTATCCCAAGAGTGACCCTGACATTTTTTTAGGGTATGCTCAAAACAACCGTGCTTTTCGTGTGTTTAATCTGAGAACTCAGTCCATGATGGAATCTTATAATGTGGTTATTGATGATCGTGGTAGCAATTCTCGTGTTGTAGATAATGGTGAGGATTGTTTGATCCCTCATGGCGGTTCTGACGTTGGTACTCTCCCCTCTGTTTCACCTGAAGAGAATCAACGAACTGATGAGAATCATGGTTCTCCGACTCATGTTTCAGAGGAATCGCAAATTGCGAGAAAGAAGCATCCTTCGTATGCTAGAGATATGAAGAGTCACTCTCAAAGTGATATCTTAGGAGACCCTAGTGCTGGTTTACAGACCCAACGTAGCTTGAAACATGTAGCTAATGTCATCTGTAACATTTGTTACACGTCTACCCTTAAGCCGAGAAATGTGAAGGAAGCTTTGATTGATGACAAGTGGATTCTTGTCATGCAAGAAGAGTTACTTCAATTTTTGAGAAATGACATTTGGGACCTTGTTCACTGTAATATCCCCAAAAATTGAATGATAAACAATGACTTCGGGATCCGTGCCCCACTGGTCGTAGGTTGACCAAGTGAGGGCAAATAGTAGACTTGAGAAGGAAAGTGTTTTGTGATGTAGTGTGACCTTAAGCATAGTGTATGGTGTTAGTTAAGGGTCACGTACATCTATCTCTGGTGTATGTGCTCAACACCAAAGCCAGAGGAGTTATAAGGGTTTTAATACCTAAAGAGAAGTTATTTCTCTTGTTTGGTTGGTGAGAGAAGTTAAGAAGAGAGAGAGAGAGTAGAGAAGGGTGAATGCTAAGGAGGTTGTGGCATGTTGCAGATTTAAGATGGGATCGAGTAATAAATGTTGGATTCAACGTGATTGGAATCATTGGAGCAAGAGCTGAAACCTTAGTCATTTAACCAACCGTTCAATCAATTAGGAGATTGATTTGAGGTAAGTTTTAGCTAAATTTAAATGAGTACATTGTTGTTTATTAACTCTAGGGGAGATGGGTTAAATTATCAAATTAAAATAATAGAAAAGAAAAAAAGAACCAAAGAAAAAGATTTGGGAAGAACAACCCGAGAAAGGGCTGAGTTCTAGCCAAATCGATTAATCGATTTTGGTCTGAAAGTTAAAAAGGCAAAAGAGCCCATGTTTGATTAATCAATCTTAAAATCGATTAATCGATTTTGAAATTTGATTAATCGATTTAAAAATCGACTAATCGACTGAGTACTTCTAGTGGCTGGAGAGATAAGGCTTGGGAAAACCAATTAATCGATTTGAGAATTCGATTAATCGATTGTGGATTTCGATCAATCAATTTGGGAATCGATTAATCGATTAAGGACTTTCGATTAATCGATTTGAGCATATCATAGAATATATGTGAGGATTTGACTTATATGTTCATTGTGTTGTTCCCTATTAAGCTAGGATGTAGCTCACCCTTTAGACTATACGTAGCAGGTCCTTTGATTGCTGTTGTAAAGGCTTCGGGAGACGCTGATCCGGGGGATTCAGATGGTCGGAGACGAGTTAGAGCCTCCTCCTGAGGACTTCTTCTAGGAGACTCCTCTGTGTACTTTGTTAGAGAGAGTTTTGAGAGCATATTGTGCGACTTTATATGTCAAGCCTTTATTTTGAGAAATAATATAATTAAATAGATATATTCTTTTGGCGAACCATCTTGGGTGACTAAGTGTTGTCACTGATGGTTCGGGTGGGTTCTTTTACTCATGCAGAGGCATGAGTTTAGAACCATCTTTTGGATTATGGATTTTGGGGTATATATATAGAACTGGAGATTTATTTCAGTATTAGTTCTTATGCGTTCCTTTCTCTTTATTTTTCCTTGCTATGCCAATGTTCTTTACATATCCATGGGGCACGGTCTGGAGGATCATGTTGATGGCACGGGTTTCAGGGTGTCGAAATCCGGGTTGTCACTGTTGGTATTAGAGCATTTTCGTTTAGAAATTCTAACAATCATTATTTTATCAGAGCATAGGGACTTCTGCTAACGAAACTTTGGTTTCACGTGCAGACCGTTATGTCTTCTAGAGGAAGGGGCTGACCCAGGAGCGGTCATAGTAGATGTTTGCGTAGTCGAGATGATTTTATCTCGAATACCAATCGAGTGCCTATGGGAGATAGAGGGGCTTCAGGTAGTGGTGGCCAAGAGAGCCAAGGTCAGGCAGAGAATCAGGATTGAGATCGTCAGGATCGAGATTAGAGGGAATAGGAGAGAGTCAGAGAAAGAAATGAAGACAGAGAGAAGTGTTAGAGGATGATGCACACTATGAAAACCATGGTGACTGCCATGCAGCATCCTTGGCAGCTCATACTGCCCACGAGCAGTGTCAGCCACCTACACCTCCAGTGGCTCCGACACTGCTAGTGTCTTCTGCATTTATTGAGTTTAGGAGGATGAGACCTCCTAGCTTTTCGGGGTAGGCAGAGCCCATGGCAGTTGAAAACTGGTTGAGTGAAATGGAGAAAATATTTAGTGTGCTCACATGCACTGAGGATGAGAGTGTCCGTTGGGCAGCCTACATGTTAGATGGGGAGGCTGGGCCTTAGTGGAAGTCCGTTTCATGGACTAGGGCTCAGGAGACCCCAAATTTGGCCCGGACGTGGGATAAATTTGTTGAAGAGTTCAACAAACAGTATTTCCCAGAAGTGGTGAGGAATCAAATAGAAATACAATTTTTGCAACTCATGCAAAGAAATATGACTGTTAGAGAGTATGGAGTGAAATTCATGCGACTTGCTCACTTCGCACCCGACTATGTTATCACGGAGATAATGAGAGCGAAGAGGTTTCACCAAGGGTTGAGACCGGACATGAGGGGAGGAATAGCACCATTCCAGATGAAGACCTATGGAGAGGTCATGAGCAAGACATTAGTGGTTGAAGAAGAAAATAATAATCGCTACTGCCAGAGGGAACAACAAGGAAGGTGGAGTGTGGATTAGAGTAGAATGGGAAGCTATACTGATGAACAAAAAGTCGAGATTCGTAGCCCACAATCAGAGACCACCATTCCAAGGAGGGTATCAAAGACCGACACAGCACACCAACCAGCTGAGATTTTCATTGCTTGCGTCTGGTAGACTGATACGATATGAGAGCCCTGCTATTACTACCGAAGCTACAGTTACACAGGGTTTCTCATGAGCTGCATCTTCCACACCGCGGGAGACTTGTACCAAGTGTGGCAAGTCTCACAAGAAGGCGGAGTGTAGGCAGGGAACTCAGGGCTATTTCAAATGTGACAAGGTGGGCCACTTGATCAAAGATTGCCCTGAGGTAAATAAAGGGAAGACGGCTTCAACTTCTATGCCACGACCAATACAATCAAGGAAGCCGATCATCCAAGGGAGAGCCTACGCAGTCACAGCTCAAGAAGCCCAAAATACAAACGACGTGTTCCAAGGTGAGAATATCTTTTAAATAAAGAATTTCAATTCTTAAAAATTTTTAGATAGAGAAGGTGCATCCATATAGAAAATAGAAAGGAACCTATATGTAAAAATTTTGGTATGATGGTATATATTATATATATGTGTATTTATGACTAGGTACGTTACAAATATATGAGAAAGGAAGTGATGTGACATATGAAGCTCGGGTGTTGATAGACCCGGGGTCTACCCACTCATTTATTATCCCTCGCTTCACAAAGATGATGAAAGTTAACCCATAGGAGTTAGACTTTGTGTTAACTGTGATGGTTCCGACTGGGAAGTCGATTGATACCAAAAATGTTTGCAACTTTGTGATCGTGAGAATCATGGATGGAGACATCTTTGAACTATAGGAAAATTTGATAATGTTAGACATGCAAGGATTCGAAGTGATCCTTGGCATGGATTGGTTGTCGACTTATTGTGCAACTGTGGATTGCAAGAACAAGGTCGTCATCTTCAGACCTAACACGAGAAGATTGTTTCGATTTCGAGGAGAGAGATCGACATGTATGCCACTTATCTCTGCAGTCAGGGTCGAGCGCTTGATCAGAAAAGGGTGTAGTGGATACTTGACATTCTTGAAGGAGGATAAGGAAGAGAAGAATATTATTTCAGAGATAGCAGTTATGCGAGACTTCGCTGACCTGTTTCTGGAAGAATTACCCGGATTACCTCCAGATTGAGAAGATGAGTTCGCCATCGACTTAGCACCAGGAATGGAGCCTGTTTCTAAAGCACCATATAGAATGGCTCCTACTGAGTTGAAGGAGTTGAAGGAGCAGTTACAAGAGCTCATGGACAAGGGCTTTGTTTGATCGAGCGTGTCTCCATGGGGAGCACCGGTCTTATTTGTAAAGAAGAAAGATGGGTCAATGCGTCTGTGCATTGACTATCGATAATTAAACAAACTCACTATAAAGAATAGGTATCCTTTGCCTAGGATAGATGACTTATTCGACCAACTATAAGGAGCAAGGTATTTCTCCAAGATCGATCTGAGATCTGGATACCATCAGTTGAGAGTCAAGACAGAGGACATTCAGAAGACTGCTTTCAGAACACAGTACGGACACTATGAATTCTTAGTGATGTCATTTGGGTTGATGAATGCACCGGCGTCGTTTATGGACTTGATAAATTGGGTGTTTAAACCACACTTAGACTCTTGCGTCGTCGTGTTCGTCAACGATATCCTAATACACTCCAAGTCAAAAGCAAAACACGAAGAACACTTGAGGATTGCTCTACAAACTTTGCGTGAACACCAACTGTACGTCAAGCTCAACAAGTGACTGTTTTGTTTAGAGGAAGTTATCTTTTTGGGACATGTCATCTTAAAGCATGGTGTCACAGTTGACCCGGCTAAGATAGAACTAGTGGTCAATTGGGAGCAACCAAAGACCGTGATTGACGTCCGTAGTTTCCTCGGACTAGCTGGCTATTATCGACGTTTCGTTGAGGGTTTTTCAAAGATATCAGGACCACTCACGAGACTTACACAGAAAGATGCAAGGTTCGAATGAAGTGAGACATGCGAGAAGAGTTTTCAAGAACTCAAGAAGAGACTCACTTCAGCTCCAGTACTAGCGATTCTGTCAGGCAGTGGAGGATTCACAGTCTACAGTGATGCTTCGTATAATGGTTTGGATTACATGCTCAACCAACATAAAAAGGTGATAGCTTACGGGTCGAGACAGCTAAAAGAACATGAGAAGAATTGCTCGACACATGACCTGGAACTAGCAGCGGTCATATTTGCGTTGAAGATTTGGCGACATTACTTGTACGGTGAGACCTTTGAGACTTTCACCGACCACAAGAGCCTCAGATATCTATTTACATAGAAAGAACTGAATATGAGGCAATGCAGATGGATGGTGTTCCTTAAAGACTACGACTGTTCCATACAGTACCATCCAGGCAAGGCTAATGTGGTAGCAAATCTCTTGAGTCGGAAGGGTTCAGCTCAGTTAGCTAGTTTGATTTTGAGTATGCACAGATGGAAGTTGTTTGAAGATCTGGAACTGTATGATGTGAACATCGAGTTGCAAGCCACAGGAGCCTTTTTGGCAAACATTTTAGTGAAGCCAGTGATATTTGAGTATATCCACGAGCCACAGATGAAAGACCCGGTGCTAACCAAGATTCGTCAAGATGTGACTGAGGGCATCAAATCAGAGTTCTCAGTGAAAGAAGATGGTTCCTTATTGTTCAAGGGCCATCTCTGCATCCTGAATAATGCTGATCTACGGCAAACTATCCTTGATGAATCTCACAAGTCAAACTATGTGATCCACCCTGGTAGCACGAAAATGTATCAAGATTTGAAAAAGAATTACTGGTGGAGAGGGTTGAAATAAGACGTGGCAGAGTACGTGTCACGAAGTTTGACATGTCAGCAGGTGAAAGTTGATCATAGACATCCTGCTGGATAGTCATAGACCGATTGACCAAGTCAACACACTTCTTGCTCTATAACACGATGTACATAACAGGAAGACTCGCAGAGCTATATATGAAAGAGATCGTTCGTTTGCATGGGATTCCAAGTAGCATTGTTTCTGACCGTGACCCATTATATACATCAAAGTTTTGGAAGAAATTTCAAGAGGGAATGGGAATGCGATTGGATTTCAGTTCAGCATTCCATCCGCAAACTGATGGGCAAACAGAGCGGGTAAACCAGATCATCAAGGATATGCTTAGGGCGTGTATGTTAGAGTTGCAAGGATCACGGGATCAGCATCTGCCATTGATTGAGTTCGCATACAATAACAGTTTTCAGACGAGCATTGGGATGCTACCGTACGAAGTTCTTTATGGACGGCGATGTAGATCGCCTATCAATTGGGAAGAAATCGATGAGAAATTTGTTTTGGGACCCGAAATGCTTGAAGATAATGCCGCCTATGTTCGGATGATAAGGGCAAATCTAAAAGCGGCTTAGAGCAGGCAGAAAAGCTACGCCGATATCAAGCGGACCAGTGTAGACTATAAAGTGGGTGAACACGTATTTGTCAAGGTGTCACCTATGAAGGGCGTCATGAGATTCGAAAAGAGAGGGAAGTTAAGTCCCCATTATCTTGGACGCTTTGAAGTTTTTGGTCGAGTAGGAGAGGTTGCATATCGTGTTGGCTTACCGCCACGATACGATCGGGTACACAACGTCTTCCACGTATCTATACTCAGAAAGTACATGAATGATCCTTCTCATATCTTGGGAGGACAACCTCTTGAGATGTACAAGGATATAAGCATGATAGAAGAACCGGCGGAGATATTGAATCGAAAATAACAAGTGTTGCGCACAAAGGTAATTCCAAAGTGCTTATTCGATGGAAAAATCATCCAGCCGAAGAAGCTACGTGGGAACAAGAGGCCGACGTGAAAGAATGTTAAGTGGTGAAAAATGCCACTTTTCACCCTTTAACCTGACCATTGATAGACTTGTGAGCACACTAATAAGCCTATGTTGAATGTATTTTGTTGACGGTAATAAAAGATGATAATAATACAGAAAATCACTCAAGAATGCCCACAAAGAGGCCATCTCTCAGCACAGGACAAACCCAACAATAGCACACCAGAGGGTAGCACATCACTGGACCCTTAGAGTGCTTGGCTGCAGCAAAACAAGGCGAAGGAAGTGAAGACAAGCCAAAAACATCCTATCGAGAGGACATATAAAGATTTTGATAGGAGCTGAGAGTTAAATTAGAGGAATTTGTGCAGATTGGCAAGGTTTCGATAGGATCTGAAGGTAAAAAGAAGAAGTCGTGAGAACTGTGAAATTCGATAAGATCTAAGAACCTATCAAACAGTTGAGAGAAAGACAGATTTCATCCTGACGAAATCTACCTGAGGAGAAAAGGGAACCTATCGAAGGGTTCCTTAACCTATCGAAAGGTCTCCAGAACCTATCGGAAGACCGCCTAAACCTAACGAAATGGAGGTGCTGGAATAGCGCCTATCGAAGGATGTTTGAGCCTTTCGATAGGAGTGAGAGCCATCCTATCGAAGTGATGGAATGCAAAGCTACAACTTGACGAAACGGTCTCCCAACCTATCGAACTACTCCAACCTGTCGAATGCTCCAGATAAAGTGCAGTGAAGATGAAGCCTCAAAGCTCATCCTATCGAAATCTATCGAAGGGATTGGAGAACCTGGCGAAAGGACTAAAAAGCTTTACCAGAACCTATCAGAAGCTTTCCCAACTTGTCAAAATCGTGTGCAGAACTTCTCAGAAACTCAGTTATACACACGCTGTGACTTGGTGACCTACTGCAAGCAAGTCGAGGCACTTGGTGACCGACACGACAGTTCTAGAAGATGTCCTAGGAAACCCTAACCGACCCACGTGCTCTAACAGAGCCCTAACAAACTCTGAGGACCTTCTAGAAAAGAGTTTTGGTGGGAATAACAAAGGAGAAAGCTATATATAGAGACCCCCAATTATAATTGGGGGGGATCGAGATCTGAGCAAAATTCTGGAGATTAGAGCTTGCAGAGAAATTCCATTTTCCCTCCTTTAGCCCAACAATGATTGGCTAATTCCTCTGGAGTAGCGAGGAGAGAGGTTAGATCTGTAATTGGGTAAGGCTGAGAGTGCTATTATGGGTTCACTGCTGCACAGACTACAGATCTGAGAGCATTTCCATTATAGAGTGAGTTTGATTGCAATGTAAATATTGTTTTTAATACTATAATTAGATTTAAAGTTCCTTTAGTTTCATTTGGTGCTCGATCGGATTTGTGTAGAGGAGTCTATAGATCAGCTCACCCACTTAACTGGTAGACCTCTTGGATACCATCTGATCTCCCTGGATCTGATACTCCTGTAATTCCCTGAGTCTGTGACCTTGGAATTGCAGCATCTGTAGTGGTTTTAATTGTTCTGATTGATGCTTTTGCTTTGGAGGATATCGTTAGGATGATATGTGACCATTAAAGTAGACAGATCATAGCATTAAGATTAGTCCAAGCTAAGGTTCCAATTAGATTCGTCTCCTGTAAATCCCTAGATCAGATAAAGTCTATAGGATGGTCTGTGACCATTCAAGTGGACAGATCATAGCCTTAAGACCAGTTAAATCCTGTGATTTGGAGTGGAGTCTTCTACCCTGCAGCTATGCCTATAGCCAGTTGAGGGAATAGTGTGCCCTAAACCTCTGTGGCATGATTAACCTAATCTAAATTCAGTGAGACCAATCTCCAAGCTACTCTTCTCCATTTTCTATTTTCAACTCCTTTGCCCTGCAAGATCTAGATTCCTAAACTCGATCCAAGTCAATTTTTGTTTAATTTTGGTATAGCTTAAGTGACAACCCCTTTTAAACCTCTCCCCTATCTTTTAGCTAACTTAGTATTAGTTAGGTTGCCAGATCTCTTACAAATCTAGAGATTTACTATATTTTTAACCTAACCTCCCTGTGGACATTCCCTTACCATCTTTTTAAAACTTGCTACAACAGACCCTGTATCTTGCAGGTCTAGGATATTTTAGATGTGCTGAATCCATCCCCTGGTTTATTTTGATTTTATTTTGTCTTTATCATTACACAATAAATCAGCACACTAGAAATTCCCAACAAAGAACAATACCCGGACTTGTTTGCGACGAGTTGAGAGTAAAAAATTGTAACACCACAAGCATGTTTGCAGATTTGAACTTTCTATTGTAATCCAATGTTGACCATTTGGCCAATTTATCCAATGGAGAAAATTGTGTTGTGATGCGATGTAGAATGCATGATCAAGATTCATCACACCATGCAATGACTATGAAGACATGCTTCACAAAACCAATGACCCACTGGTCATGTACTACCAAGAAAACAAAAGAGACATAAAAACAAGAAATTTTTTGAATTCTAATGAAAATCGATTAATAGATTAATCAATTTGGAAATTCGATTAATCGATTTTGGTCGACTGATCGACTGGCATACGTCAGTGAGTGGAGATTCAGAAATATAATAAAGTGAAATTTTGACTAATCGAGGGGAATTTGATTAATTGATTTGGAAAATCGATTAATCGATCTGGGAATTCGATTACTCGACTAGCACACACCAGTGACCTGGGAATTTTGGAAAAATTTAAGGGCATTATGTTTTCGATTAATCAAGGTGAAATTCGATTAATCGATTTTGGGAAATCGATTAATCGATTTTGGGAAATCGATTAATCGATTCGGGAAATCAATTAATCGACTGGCACATGCCAGTGAACTGCAAACCTGGAATGTAAAATGACCTAAAAATTTTGATTAATCAAAATAAATTCGATTAATCAATTTTGAATTTTGATTAATTGATTTTGGAAATCAGTTAATCGATATCGTGCGGCTGGAGAAATTTTTTAAAATCGATTAATCGATTTCGGCCTATATATATGAAAAAGGGGATTTTTTTTTCCCATTCGAAAATTTTTGGTTTTCTCTTTCGCGCGCTACTTCATCTTCCTCCTCGAGCCAACTTGCGAGCTAGGGTTTTTGGGGATTTTGAGCCGATTTTGAATCGAAATCCTCGCGCATTTGGGTTAAACTCCTAAGGTAAACCCTAGATTCCAATCTTTTCTTGAAATTTCAATCTTTACATCCCTCCATTTTGATTTTTTGATTCAAAATGCCTCCGAGAACTCGCTTGACCACGAAGCAAGTGTCTTCGAAGCTTCCGGTACGGCGTAAGAACACCGCACCGCCACCACCATCACTGTAACCTCTACAAACCCCATCCCCATCGTCATTGGATACCACATCCGATTCGACGAGTGCATCTTCGCGCAAATCTTCACCGACCCTACCACCACCACCCGTAAACTCTTCACCACCAAATGAGTGATGGGCGGCAAAGAGCTTTGAAAATGAGTATATTATCGATGAGGCATTGTTTACCGACCCCGACGTCGAGGGTGAGACTTAATTGGCTAAGAACTATCTCATCAACGCGGGCACCGATAACCTATTGAAGCCGCTACACGGGTATTACTACCCTAGGCTAGTTCGCCTCTTTTACCAGAAATTGGAAAAGGGCCGCGTTGATGATACTGTGGTGACTGAAATTAATGGTCGCCATTACCTTTTTACTAGAGCCCACATACATCAATCACTTGACTGCTACCTTGACCACGTACCAGAGACCAATCTTTTTCCCCCCTTTGAGCAAGAAATCCCAATTATGGAGATTCGGACCGAGATGACCAAGGGGCTCGGCGGATTCGGATCGCCCATTAGGAGGGTAGACTTACCCCACTACATGTGGATGCTTGATTCTATAATCAAGTGTAACCTCTACCCGATGCGCCATGATACCAAGAGGGTGGAGTTGGTCCAACAGGCCTTATATGCGGCATTTCATAGCCGTTGGTTCGACGCCACCAAGATCGTCTTAGAGTGGATGGCCTACATAAAGGGAAAGTTGATGAAGGGTCCTTTGGGACCAAAGGAGAAGATGCCATACGCTCACCTCATCTCGAGCATACTGGAGTGCTATTCCGACTCTCCAGGGTACACCATCTCGCCCCATGAGGAGAAGACTACGGACCACGTGAAGCATTACTCCATCGCTTCATGGGGTCGTAGCTACCGATTATTGAAGATGACCCTACCAGTTGAGGGCCCAGCAGCAGCAGCAGCCGTAGCACCATCCCCACCACCACATCAGGACCCGCCAGTAGGGGGAGCACACCCCGTTATTCCACTAGCTGAGGGGGCACCCTCTCATCCTATTGCATCCCCTACGCCACCTTCGCAGTCAGTGGCTGCCACGCCTACATCATCATACCGCCGATGAGTGGCTCGCCTAGCTCCTCATGTTGGCCCGGATGGAGGCCAACAACCAGCAGA
Organism: Chloranthus sessilifolius; assembly: GCA_021018995.1. Classification (NCBI taxonomy): domain Eukaryota; kingdom Viridiplantae; phylum Streptophyta; class Magnoliopsida; order Chloranthales; family Chloranthaceae; genus Chloranthus; species Chloranthus sessilifolius. Next base: position 122,823,093 of record CM037592.1, read on the forward strand.
TGAACCAGCGCATGGACTTTTTGATGTACCACACTATGCGGTACATCTACCCTTTGGACTACTAGTAGCACCTCACGCAGGAGCAGGCTTGGACTGCGAGAGCAACCACTTTCCATACGGGTGCCGCAGATGTCGACACATCTAGCTCGGCGCCACAGCGATCCGGCAAGGCGAGTCACCCAGCACCAGACCAGCAGGGAGAGGGGACGGCCTGAGCTTGCGGCGATGTTGTTCTTTTGTGGTCACTTTTTGAGTTTTTTGTGCTATTGTAATTAAATTTTGACTTGTAATTATTGAGCAACGGCCAATTGTAAATTTTTGGAACACTTGAAATGAAAATCATATATTTTTTCTAATTCGTTTGCATTTACGTTACTTCTCGCATTACGTGTGGCAATAATTAGTTACTTTTTTGTGATCGGGTACGTGACATCACCTGTATGTCCCAATCGACACACCTTTTGGGTTCATTTTCGAGGATGAAAATCCCCAAGGTGGGGAGAATGTAATATCCCCAAAAATTGAGCGATAAATAGTAACCTCGGGATCAGTGTCCGATTGGTTGTAGGTTGATCAAGTGAGGGTCAAATAATAGACTTGAGAAGAAAAGTGGTTTGTGATGTAGTGTGACCCTAATCATAGTGTATGGTGTTAGTTAAGGGTCACGTACACCTATCTCTGGTGTATGTGCTCAACACCAAAGAAAGAGGAGTTATAAGGGTTTTAATACCTAAAGAGAAGTTATTTCTCTTGTTTGGTTGGTGAGAGAAGTTAAGAAGAGAGAGAGAGTAGAGAAGGGTGAATGCTAAGGAGGTTGAGGCATGTTGTGGATTTAAGACGAGATCGAGCAATAAATGTCGGATTCAACGTGATTGGAATCATTAGAGCAAGAGCTGGAACCCTACTCATTGAACCAACTGTTCAATCAATTAGGAGATTGATTTGAGGTAAGTTTTAGCTAGATTTAAATGAGTACATTGTTGTTCATTAACTCTAGGGGATATGGGTTAAATTATCAAATTAAAATGATAGAAAAGAAAGAAAAATAGAAAGAAAAAGATTTGGGAAGAACAGCCCGAGAAGGGGCTGAGTTCTGGCCAAATCGATTAATCGATTTGGAGATTCGATTAATCGATTTTGGTCTGGAAGTTAAAAAGGCAAAAGAGCCCATGTTCGATTATTCAATCTTGAAATCGATTAATCAATTTTGAAATTCGATTAATCGATTTAGAAATCGACTAATCGACTGAGTATCTCTAGTGGCTAGAGAGATAAGTCTTGGGAAAATTGATTAATCGATTGTGGATTTCGATTAATCAATTTGAGAATCGGTTAATCGATTGAAAACTTTTGATTAATTGATTTGGGAATCAATTAATCGATTTAGGGTTTCGATTAATCGATTTTGGGATCGATTAATCAATTTTGGCAATTTGAGTTGATTTCTTAGTTGAACATTGAGGTTCATGGAAGGTCTTAGACCTTCTCTATTGCATCTTTATTGATGCTGTGAATATGTTATGATGTATCATAGGTGGTACGAGCTATGACAAGTATGAAGAGCCGTGTGGGACCTTGAAGCTTGGACAGTCAGACACTTGAGGTAGGGAGCACCTTGAACATGAACTTCGATTACGAGAGCATATATGTAGTGATATAGAAATGAAATGAATCATATAATCTCCATGTGTGTGCGTGTGTGACACCAAGTAAGCATATGAAAATGAGACATCCCCAGGGGATGAGAAAGTGATAAAGGCATTAGTGTGATGCGAGTAATTTAGACATCCTAAGGATGTAAGTGAGATTATAAAGTAAGATTGAACAAGGACTGATAAGGCCTAATTGATATAAAGTAGCACATTTATACAGTGAATAACTATATGTAAAGCACCTGATATTTTTGTTATTTAAGGTTTGAACAAAATACTCCACCGACGTGGCGGGATACCCATGACTGACTCCGTAGAATATCCGTGACCGGTACGGCGGCCAATTCGTACATCGGTACGTGGTCTATCCGTACACAGTAGCACATCCCAGGGATGTTGAGATGAGATTAAATCTCGTCGCCTATGAGAAAGGGATCTGGGTAGTACTCAAAGTGATATATTTATAACAACTGTCTATTTAGATGGCGTTAGAGGGTATTCCATCGGGGCTCGATCCTATATTGCTCGGGGATTACTTAAGTTGAAGATTTAAGTTTCTTTAGGCCTATTCAGTGAGGTTCATGAACAGTTGATAATAAATGTAACATGTAAACCACCAGTAAACTTTAATGCATATTGTAATCATTTAAATTATTTTCCAACAAGTTCATAAATACATCATGCTAAGCATATCATAGAATATATGTGAAGATTTGACTTATATGTTTATTGTGTTGTTCCCTGATGTGATTTTTTATTGTAATGTTTTACTCGCAAGCGCACGAATCAGATTGTATATAGTGGGTGCAGAGTACGAGATCGTTCCCACGAGGACTATTTTTGAAAGATCTAAAAAGACAAGACAACAATTCAAGAAATCTATCAAGATCTAACAGTATTCTACCAGTCTTATGATTTAATTTTGTGAGAAGGCAATTACTGACTACAAACTAAAACTTAACTGATAATTCAAAAATAAAGGTAAAGATGAAGATACTAAATCCTCCCATCTTTGGTCTGTTCTTCCCATAATACAAATCTAAGGATTAAGCTATGAGATATACTATTAAAAATAAATATCTTTTATGGAAGATAAATGGTCAAAACTCTAATAGGTTCCACGTTGCATCCCTGCAATCAGGACTTAACTTCAGAGATGATTTTCATATATAGATCTGAGATCAAGGGCATGACTCGGCATACATGATCTCAAGTTCAAATAAAAATCATCCCCAAAGTGGGTGAAAATTTCAATAAGAATACCACCATAGATCTGAAATCAAGGGCATGGCTCGGCACACTTGATTTCAGATTAGGGAGTAATTAAGATAAAATTACCATTACAGATCTAGGATCCAGGGCATGGCTCGGCACACTCGATCCCGGATCATAATTGTAATTAGATCCACACGATGAAAGCAAAAAGACCATAACAATAATTGGGGTAAAATTACCGTCACAGATCTGAGATCCCGGGCATGGCTCGGCACATGCGATCCCAGTTAGTGGCGGAGATTTCATCCGTTCGTGATAACATAACAACCATAAAATAAGATCTCATATTTTAATCCTAAATTTATATTATTAGAAGTACATCCCTCGGATGGGAATCATTAGATCCCCATCTCTATGAATTTAGTCACACATATTGTAATTAAATAACATAAATAAATAAGGAAGGGAAAATAACATTAATTTAATGAATTAAAAATACCTCAAACTTCAACAGAAATTACTTTGATCTACAAGTACGATGATCTTCAGAAATGAAATTAATGTAGAAATCAACTGAACAAAAATAATAAACTGAAGGAATGAATACTGAAAAATTAAAGGAACAAAGCTCTCAAAAAGGAAAGGGAATAATAAAAACTCTCTCTATCTCTACCCCTACCCTAAAAAAAAATAAAAACTCTTCTAAACTAATAATCCTCTCTTTTCACAACTCGTAGCATCCTTTTTATAAGGTCGAACTAACCTAATCCCTAATACCTCAATCGATTGACTCTTAAGTAGGAAAAAAGTTATCTTCTCATGTCAATCGATTGAGACTTAATTCTCAATCGATTGAGGTCTAAAAGCAATTTTCGTGAACTCCCGCCAAACTTTACATCAGACACCACCTCGGTATTTTGGCCATAACTTTCTGTCCTAAACTTGGATTGAGGCGATTCTTATGGCGTTAGAAAGCCGATGATGAGCTCTACAACTTTTGTGTTTTAGCAATTTCCTGAATCGGACGTCCGGAAGGTCCAAATGGAGCGGCAAGTAGCACTAAGTTCCCAATGACCCAAAATTGCAGTGTTTTGATATTATTTCAAGGATTCTTGGGCTGTTTTATGCACTTGGATTATATTTACCTGAAACAATTTAAATCTAGTAATTCTCATCAGATAGCTTTCATCGAATAGCTAAATATAGGTATTTAGGGGTGAAATATCACCATATTTCGCTATTCATCATTCCATATTGAACTAGGATGTAGCTCACCCTTTAGACTATACATCGTAGGTCCTTTGCTTGCTACCGTAGAGGCTTCAAGAGATGCTGATTCGAGGGATTTAGACTACGTGCCTAGAGACGAGTTAGAGCCTCCTCTCGAGGACTTCTTTTAGGAGACTCCGCTGTGTACTTTGTTAGAGAGAGTTTTGAGAGCATATTGTGCGGCTTGATATGTCAAGCCTTTATTTTGAGAAACAATGTAATTAAATAGATATATTCTTTTGGCGAACCATCTTGGGTGACTAAGTGTTGTCACTGATGGTTCGGATGAGTTCTTTTACTCATGCAGAGGTATGAGTTTAGAATCATCTTTTGGATTATAGATTTTGGGGTATATGTATAGAACTGGAGATTTATTTTAGTATCAGTTCTTATGTGTTCCTTTCTCTTTATTTTTACTTGCTATGCCAATGTTCCGTACGTATCCATGGGGCACGGTCTGGAGGATCGTGCTAATGGCACGGGATTTGGGGTGCCAAAATTTGGGCTGTCACATTCACCGTCCTTCTAGTACCCATGTCATTGATACTAAATGGATTTTCAAGAATAAGACGGATGAAAAGGGAAACGTCGTTAAGAACAAGGCTCGGTTAGTGGCTCAAGGGTACACCCAAGTCGAAGGGATTGATTTCCATGAAACCTTTGCCCCTGTGGCTAGATTGGAGTCCATCCGCATGATGTTGGCTATAGCTTGTAACCTTGGTTTTAAGCTATTTTAAATGGATGTCAAGAGTGCTTTTCTTAATGGTGTGTTGCAAGAGGAAGTGTTTGTCGAGCAACCGAAAGATTTCGAAGACCCACACAATCCTCTTCATGTGTATAAGTTAAAGAAAGTGCTGTATGGGTTAAAACAAGCTCCTCGGGCCTGATATTCATATATTAGTCATGACCACGATTCGTTCTTTGCATAAATGTAATGACAAATAGTTAATTCTATCCTTATGCACAACCAATTTAGCAATTGCAATTATTCAACTTTCTTTCAACAAGTTTTAAAGTAGGCTGCAGTTAGTACTCTCTCTCTGTACTCTTGATCTAGAAAACTGAAGCATCTTATTTATAGGTTGTAGATTCCATGGTTGTCGAAAGGGCTTGTGGGGAGTCTCAAAGCACTGGGGAGTCTCAAAGCACATCTGGATCTCTCCAGTCTTTATGTTGGGGATCTTCAGCTTTTGGGGGGATAGTAAGTGCTTACTTTAGTGGCTCACTGGTCGATGCTTATGGTGTAAGGCATGTTTCATAGGCTAAGTTAAATATATATTGTTGCCTATAATTGAAAAATAATTAAGTGTTTATACTACTTTTTTGATCTTCCTGAATTGCAGGTTTGTTTTTGGCATCACATCATTTCTTCCACTGATGACACCTGCAGTTGCTATTCTTGTTAAAGAGCAAGCCATGGGCCCCACCACAAGAGGACATAATCTTCCTCAAACAGGTCCAGGATTTTAGAAAAGCTCAAAACAGAATATCATTCAATTGTGGAATGCTGTTAGGCAGCCCAATATCTTTTTGCCTATCTTATTTATATTCTTGTGGCAAGCAACACCACAGTCAGAGTCCGCAATGTTTTTTTTTTACGTAAGTTTTCTTCCCAATCGCTGTTATGTAATCACTTACTTTTAAATGACATTTATTGAAGGTACTCAAGGTACCATCGATTTTGGATATTTTATTTGAGACAATTCCCAAGTTGTGCCAATTTAGAGTACAAAAACATAGACTCCTGAAAAAGTTGTTTCTTTTTCCTCCCTTTTTCACAAGTTACTGATAAATGGATATGGGAACTTCAAATTACAACCTTTTTGCATTTTAATTCATCTATTTTTTCTCCAATTGGTAATAGAGGGAAGCACAACTGGTGTGTTGGCTAAAGCATGGTGGAGATCCTTGTCCGAATGCTCGTGATCGTAAATGGTCGTAATAAGGAAGAGTGATGTGTCCTGTTTTCCCATGGACCAGGCATGTCAAATGGTTGGTGTAAGGTTGTGGTGATAACACTAGAGAGTGATGTGCCCTGGTTTCCCATGGTCATGGCATGCCAAATGGTCGGTGTGAGTTTGTCATCAGGAGGGATCCTGCACTCTTGCTGATATGATTAGGGATGTTGTTGCAAGTGGTTATAGTTGAAACAGAGGTCCACATCCACAAGCAGGGTCATGGGTGATCCCCTGGGCAACAAGGTTTGGGCTCCTGATCTGTGCCGAAATATGACTATATTTCGCACCCTAAATACTAACATTTAGCTATCCGATGAAGGCATTCTAATGGCTGCTGTGTAGTTTTAGTGGTTTCAGGTGTTATGGATTGTGGGATGTTGAAAGAGCTTAAGTAAACATAATTAAGGGACCATATGAACTTTGGACCATGGAGCCAGCGGAAGCACTGAAATCCATCAAAAAGACTGATTGGTCTAGCCATAGTTTCAAGAGTTAAATATGTCACAGGCCCAGTTCAATCGATTGAGATTTGAAACTCAATCGATTGAGTCTAAAAAGCTACCCAAAAAATCAATAGATTGATTTCCAAAAATCAATAGATTGATTTCCAAAATCAATAGATTGAATTTGGAATTCAATAGATTGATTTTCGAAAATCAATCGATTGAATTCCTTAAATTCAATAGATTGATTTTGGGAGTGCAAATGAGCCACCAAAATTCAAATTTTGAATTCAATTGATTGAATTCAAATTTCAATCGATTGATTTCAAAATTCAATCTATTGATTCGGATATGGAATAATTCTAGCCCGGGGCCCTATTTAAACAAGAGGATGTTTAGGGTTCAAGGCGTCTTCTGCTCGGTAGATTTTCTTAGGGCCTTTAGCAATATTTTCTTTGATATTTTTAGTTTTGTAATTAGATAAAAGCTATATAAGGTTGTGATCTTCTCCAAAAAGATCAAACAGTTGATAAATAAAAGAGCAATTTTTGTGATGGCTTTCGATTTACATTGTACATGTGGATCAAGGATGAGCGGCTAAACCCCTCGTTCAAGGATGAAGCGACCCCTAGATGAGTAACTAACTTACTTTTAAGCTAATAATTTCTTGCTAGAATTATTGAATCGTACGACTTTTAGTGTGTGCTTCATCGTGTTATCATCGAATACTCGTTTATAGCCGTCGACAATAAACGAATTATTCTACCTAGATCGATCTTGTAGATCGATATAGGATACCGTGCGATTGATTCTTATGGTTGTAATTTTGAATTTGAGATACCCTATGCCTTTCGCATGATGCATGCCGTTATTGGATGCGTCATAGTGTTCGGATAGGGTATGCCGTATCAATAATTGCATTTTCATCGATTCGTTTTTCTTGTAGTTAAATGATGGTATAATGATTTAACATGAAATTATGTGGTTGATTGTAGAAAAGTTATAAATCTAGGGTTAGCAAACTCCTTGATCATTTCATCATTGTTAATTTCTTAATCATAGTTCATCCGTGCATAGTTTGATTTAGTTCTTTTGATTATTGCATTGCGTAGTGGTAAATCTTGACAATGAAATCTCTCACCCTTGGTACTTCCTTGGGTCTTTGTAATCTCATTAAAATTTATCTAATTTTGCGCTTCCCTATGGGTTCGACACCCTTGATTTCACCGTGCTACAATCGAACTTGTGCACTTGCAAGGGTAAACTTTAAAACCGACCAAGTTTTTGGCGCCGTTGCCGGGGATCGCGACGAAATTTTATTATTTTTTTTAGAAGATTTTTGTTTTTTGATTGCCAGTCAACCGATTGATTTTTCATATTCAATCGATTGACTGAGAAGTGGAGATTGCATCTTGTTGCTAATCAATCGATGGATTTGTAAAAATCAATCGATCGATTTTAAACTGTGCACATTTCCCTGTTTCATTTTATATATATATAAAAAAAAAGTAATAAAAAAAAAAAAAAAAAGCTTTTTCTGTTCCGAGTTGATTGCAAAATTTCTAGTGGAAATATAAAATACATCACTGTTTCTTAGTCAATCGATTGACTTTTCAAATTCAATCGATTGATTGTGCTTGTCAGTCAGATTTTTTTTTTGCATTTGATTGTCCTATCAATTAATTGAACTGATAAGCTCAATTGATTGAGTACTTAAATCTCAATCGATTGAAATTATTGGTTGTTCCCATTCTCAATCAATTGAATTGATATATTTAATCCATTGATTTCCGAAATTTAATTGATTTTGGGAGTTCAATCGATTGAATTTATAAATTCAATCTATTGAATTTGGAAATTCAATTTATTGAATTGATAAAATCAATCTATTGATTTTAGGAATTCAATCTATTGAATTATTTGATTTTTTCCCACTCTGTTTCAATCGATTGATTGTCAAAAAATCAATCGATTAATTCTGAACTGTGGCATTTTGAGTCTATTTTGTTTTGGTTCATTGGTGTATGAGCTTTACCTGATCTCATCGCCCAACTCTTCAACCGTTGGATCAAGAAATCGAGCGGGCTTGTAAAACAAATCGAAAGAACAACCGGATCCAGTATAATATCTCCGAAGTTATGGTTGATCAAAGACAAAGAGAAGGAGAAAGGAATGTGAACAACAAATAATCGTGAAAACCATCGTGAACCACCAGAAGGCCCACGAACGTTGGAACAATACTATGATCCTGGTCCTTACGAGGATCAAGATAGTATCGTTCATGCTCCAATTCCAGGGAATCACTTTGAATTCAAATCAGCAATGATTCAAATGTTGCCCATCTTTAACGGATTGAGTAATGAGAATCCCTATGCCCATCTAACCGAATTCGTTGGGGTATGCAAAATGTTTAGAGTTCATAATGTGACTGACGAGATAGCTAAATTGCGACTTTTTCCTTTCTCTTTGCGAGATAAGGCGAGATCATGGTTTAATTCGTTAGAACTAAGATCCATCATGAGTTGGACTGAGTTGCAACGCGAATTCTTAAAAAAATATTTTCCCATGAGTAAAACCAACGAGTTACGTAAGAAAATTCTGGTTTATGCTTAGCAACCTGCTGAAATATTTTACGAATGTTGGGAGCGTTTTAAGGAATTGCTTAGAAGCTGCCCTAATCATCATATTCCAAGATGACAACAAGTTCAGAGTTTTTATAATGAACTGATCCCAGAAGAAAGACGTATGGTCAATGCATCGTGTGGAGGATCCTATTCCATAAAAGAGCATGATGAAATATGGACTCTATTCGAAAGGTTGAGTCAAACCTCAATGCAAAGCGAAACTTTGGAACGTGTTAACCTTCATTTATCAACAAAGTCTCATGTGTTGACAAAAGAGGGGCTGTTTGACGTTAACAACAATACCTCTGAGTTGTCAACAAAAGTGGATATGTTGTCAAAACAAATGAATATGTTGCTTGTCGCAACTCAGCAAGCTAAAACCCTCAATGCCCCTACTGTTTGCGCAGTTTGTGAGAATCAAGGTCACACATCTAACGAGTGTCCAACCACTCTGATGATTTTTCCCGAAGAATCAAATCCCCAGGAGCAAGTTAATGTGACTCAGTCATATCAATGGCAAGATAGGAATCCTTATTCAAACACCTACAATCTTGAGTGGAAAAACCATCCTAACCTAGGGTGGGAAGGATCAAGTCAAACTGGAGAAGGAAACCAGTAGTATAAAGCAAACACATCAAGTGGACAACAAGGTCTTCATCCACACCAGAATTCTAACTTCCAACGAAATTCGAATTTCCAACAAAATTTGAATTATTTGCACCCAAATTCTGAGCATCGTCAACATCAGAATTTCAACCAAACCAATGCTTCAAGTTCAAGGAATTCTGATTTTGAAGAAAAATTAATGCAAACTCTGCAAGCTCAACAACAAACTATGCAAGTGTACCAGCAGTCCATGGCTAAAATGCAAGATCAAATCGGCCAATTGGCTAACCAAATGAGTCAAAGAGAAGAGGGAAGGCTTCCTAGCCAACCTATCAACAACCCACGAGGCCACGCACCATCTGTTGAAGGGCCATCAACCAGCCATCAGCTGAAGGCTGTAACGGTCTTGAGAAGTGGTCGAGTGATCGACATCCAGGTTGAAATTCCATCTGAAGTTGAAGAAATAGAAAAAAAAGCTGAAAAGGAAGAATAACCAGAAAAAGTGAAGAAGAACAAAAATCCCAAAAATGTTTGATAGAAACTTGAAGTGGACCCAGCAATGGAAATAAATCCCCATACACCTAAGGCACCATTCCCTGAGTGCCTTACACCTCCATCCAGATTGGGGAAGGGTCCTTCTAAAATGGACGATATTCTCGAAACATTTAAGCAAGTAAAAATTAATATTCCTTTGCTCGATGCCATTAACCAAGTTCCTGCATACGCCAAGTTCTTCAAGGACTTATGCACCCGAAAGAGGAAGACACGTACACATGTGTCGAAGAAAGTGTTCCTGACTAATCAAGTCAGTTCCATCCTGAAGTTGAATGCGCCACCAAAGCTTAAGGACCCTGGAGTCCCAACTGTTGCATGTGTTATTGGTGGACAAACAATTGAAAGAGCACTCTTAGATCTGGGAGAAAGTGTGAACTTGATCCCATTCTCGGTGTACGAAAAATTAGGCCTGGGTGAATTGCAACCGACTGCGGTGACACTTCAATTAGAAGATAGGTCTGAAAGACGACCTAGGGGTATCATCGAGGACATCTTGGTAGGAATCGATAAATTTGTCTTTCCTGTGGACTTTGTAGTTTTGGATATGGAACAACGAACCAAATCAGAAAACCAAATCCCCATTATCCTTGGACGTCCCTTCCTTGCAACTGCAAATGCCTATATTAACTGTAGTACAGGAGTGATGGATGTCTCCTTTAGAAATATGAAAGTGAGATTGAATGTGTTCAATGCTATGAACCATTTTTCCAACGAGTAGAGGTTGATTGCTTTTATATTGATGAGGTTGATGAAGTGGTCGAAGAAGCACTTCCCTCGATGCTCACTAAGGAGGAATTTAAAACTGCCTTGCTGGTAATCTATGATGGGGGAGGAAGTGTTGAGCAAAATTTCGAGGAAATGAACACCATCTCAATTTCTCAGGAGAAGAAGCCATGGAAGGCACGAATTGAACCATTACCTGTGGTGGAAAAACCCAAATTGATGCCTTCAATTGAGCAACCACCAAATCTTGAGTTGAAACAGTTACCTGATTCACTTAAGTATGTTTTCCTGGGACCATCTGAAACACTTCCGGTGATAATCTCTGCAACTTTGTCAGAAAAGCAAGAAGGAGAATTGATTGGAGTACTCAAGAACTACACAAGAGCAATCGGATGGACATTAGCCGATCTAAAATGGATAGATCCATCGGTGTGTATGCACAAGATCCACCTTGAAGAAGGTAGAACACCGTCAAGAGAGGCACAAAGACGGCTGAATCCCAACATGAAAGAAGTTGTTTTGAAAGAGATTATCAAAGTACTTGATGTAGGAATTATTTATGCAATTTTAGATAGTGAATGGGTAAGTCCAATTCAGATTGTTCCAAAGAAATCAGGAATAACAGTGAAGGAGACCACCGACGGGGAATTGGTGCCTACACGTGAGACCACTGGATGGCGTTTATGTATCGATTATCAGAAATTGAACACTGCTACGAGAAAGGACCATTTTCCCCTGCCATTTATTGATCAGATTCTAGAAAAGTTTGCAGGACAAGAATATTATTATTTTCTTAATGGTTACTCGGGATACAATCAAGTGCCTGCATTTCCATCAGACCAAGAAAAGATAACGTTTACTCTCCCTGAACCTTTGCATATCGAAGGATGCATTTCGGACTTTGTAATGCGCCGGCCACTTTTCAGCGTTGTATGTTAGCAATATTCTCGGATATGGTTGATAAATTTATCGAAGTATTCATGGACGACTTCTCAATTTTTGGGAGGACCTTTGAAATGTGTCTGAACCATTTGACACAGGTATTACAACGTTGTGTAGAATCTAATATTATTTTAAGCTGAGAAAAGAGACATTTTATGGTTTAACAGGGAATTGTGTTAGGGCATATCGTTTCCAAGAAAGGAATTGAAGTCGACAAGGCAAAAGTCGACTTAATTGCTAATTTGCCACCACCAAGGAGTGTTCGAAAAATCCGATCATTTTTGGGGCATGCGTGATTTTACAGAAGATTTATCAAAGATTTTAGTAAGGTGGCTAAACCATTATATACCTTGCTTGGGAAGGATGTTCCTTTCATCTTTGATGATGATTGCATGAAGGCATTTTTTAAAGTAAGAGAACTATTATCCAATGCTCCCATAATTCAACCTCCAGATTACTCGCTTCCCTTTGAACTAATGTGCGATGCATCAGATTATGCAATTGGAGCGGTTTTAGGCCAAAGAGTAGATAAATTACTTCATGTAATTTACTATGCAAGTAAAATACTGATCGACACACAAATAAACTACACCACCACAGAGAAAGAATTATTGGTACATGGTTTGTCGTTGGACAAGTTTCGGTCATACTTGCTCGGGTCCAAGATCGTAGTTTTTTCTGATCATTCCGCACTTAAGTACTTATTGGCAAAGAAGGATACAAAGCCAAGACTGATCCGATGGATTCTGTTGCTGTAAGAATTCAATTTTGAGATACGAGACAAAAAGGGAGTTGGAAATGTGGTTGCAGACCACCTATCTCGTATACTTCCTGAAGCAACATCTTCTGCAGAACCTATTTGGGATACCTTTGCCGATGAGCAATTGATGGTTATCCGTGTGGCTCTAAATAGAACTCCTTGGTATGCAAACATCGTCAATTACCTGGTTACGGGTCAAATCCCGTTACAGTGGGGTAAAAAATGATAAAAAATTTGTTCTTCTCCCAAGTGAAGTACTACTTCTGGGATGAACTACACTTGTTTAAATTCTGCTCTGATCAGATAATCCGACGATGTGTGCTCAAAGAAGAACAATCAAACATGATGAATTTTTGTCATAATGGAGCTTGTAGAGGTCACTTTGGGGGACGAAAGACTGCATTCAAAATTTTACAAAGTGGATTCTACTGGCCCACTATCTTTCGCGATGCAATGGATTATTGCAAGGGATGTATAAAATGTCAAAATTTGGGAAATATCTCTAAACGAGACATGATGCCGTTGAACCCGATTTTGGTTGCTGAAATTTTTGACGTGTGGGGAATCGACTTTATGGGACCATTTCCCCCATCATTTGGGTTTCTTTACATTTTGGTGGCTGTAGACTATGTCTCAAAATGGGTGGAAGCTGTAGCCACTCGATCGAATGACCACAAGGTGGTGGTAAAGTTTCTTAAGGAGAACGTGTTCAACTGATATGAAATACCCCAAGCTATCATCAGTGATGGTGGTTCACACTTTTTCAATCACCAGTTTGCAACTTTAATGAAGAAATATGGAGTCACTCACAAAGTGGCAACACCTTACCATCCGCAAACTAATGGTCAAGTTGAGGTGTCGAATCGTGAAATCAAACGAATTTTAGAAAAGATTGTCAGAACAGACAGAAAGGATTGGTCTCTTCGCCTATCGGATGCTCTTTGGGCATATAGGACGGCATTCAAGACACCAATTGGAATGTCTCCATTTCGGCTTGTGTTTGGAAAGGCGTGCCACCTTCCAGTTGAAATTGAACACAAAGCCTTTTGGGCAATCAAACGGTTTAATTTTGATATGCAATCTGCTGGATCAAATCGTCGTCTGCAACTAAATGAACTCGATGAGTTACGTTATGATGCATATGAGAATGCTAGACTTTACAAGGAAAGATCCAAAAGGCTTCACGATAAGTTAATCTCCAGAAAGGAATTTCATCCAGGGCAAAAAGTTTGGCTATTCAAATCAAAGTTAAAATTTCATCCGGGAAAATTGCGATCAAGATGGGAGGGACCTTTTCAGGTCATTTCCACATTCGAATTTGGTGCCGTCGAAATTAGAGACACCAAAGATAATCAAATTCTGAAAGTAAATGGTCAACGGCTTAAACCGTTGTTGGAGTCGAAGTTTCAAATGATGGTTGAAGAAACAGATCTCATTGAGCCGCCAATGTGATGAAGAATCGGTCGAGTTATCGACACGTAAACTCAGTGCTTCCTGAGAGGCAACCCAGTGGGATAGATTTTAGTTGTTTGGTCCTTGATTGTTGTGTTAAAAGATCTGAGTCAATTGATTGACTTGGGATATTTTTAGCATAATAGTGAAACTATGCTGGATATTTTTAGCATAATAGTGAAATTTTGCTGGATATTTTTAGCATAATGGTGAAATTCTGCTCAATTGATTGAATTAAAATAAAATTCAATCGATTAAGAGGATCGCAAAGTACTCTTGCTACCACACGTTAATTCAAAGTCATATCACATGACTTTTCAAATCATCCACATCAATTTTGATTTCAATTGATTGAATTCTCTTCTTAAGAATTCAATCGATTGAGATAAGGGGCAATTAGTCAAAACCCATGTCAAATGCATTAATGTGTTGCGGTGTGTCTGTATCTACTGATGCATAATCAGTCAATGTAATTTTCTTTTCATCGATTGAAAATTATTATTTTTAATCGATTGACCTGATTGGGCATTTGAATTAGTGGAAAGTTTATTTCAATCGATTGAAATTATCTTTTTCAATCGATTGGCCCGTTCGGCATTTGAATTCTACCTACAAATCCCCAAGCGCCTGAATGAATGTCTCTTCATGAGACTCATTGGAAATAGGCATGCATTAAATGAGTGAAGGAATTAATCACCTCACTTCTTCAATCGATTGAAAATTGGATGCTTACTAAATTCACAAATGCTTTTTGTCTTATCAATTAACTCCTTCTCATTGGAAAACGGTGACACATTTATGCGTGGGTCTCTCTCTTTATGCCACAATTACTTCAATCGATTGAACTTTCATGTTCAACCGATCGAATTCATTTTTTTTGTACCAACCCGACTCTGAAATTATCTTTTTAAAGGATTTCAGTGAGTCCTTCTGTGCACCTTTCCAAAAGCTTCACCGTTCTTGCCAGTGAACGGCTGATCAGGCAAGACTCGTGTACCAGCGCCCTACACGCCCAGTCAATGTTCCAAAAGATGTACCAACTGAAGAATATGTTGATCGTGAAATTTTGATTGAAAATTTTTTCGATCTCACGGAGTTCCGCCATATCCCTGAAGCTGCACATGCCAATGCCTACATCGAAGCGGTTCATCTTGAAATGTTGTTAGCACCGCCTCCCATCGATGTATCAACTCGCATCGTCCGATTCTTTTATCAAAACATGGAATGGATTCTGGCAGGACGATCTCCATCGGGAGTTGATTGCATTAAAGTTAGGATCGATAACTGGAACTATCGGATTCAAGCATCAGATCTTGTCGAGGCCTTTCACTTCCTTATGAACCGACCTCCAAATCATCAAATCGGGCCTCAATTAAACCTCAGTCAAGATGAGATGATTGCAAGCATGTGTGGGGGTAGGCGAGGGTCGGGCCAAGCTACAAAGCGTTCGGCTTTGCCTTGTGATGTCCTATTCTAGGATGTTGTCATGTCCACAAATTTATTGCCTCACGGGACTAAGAGCGAGAGAACCGGTGACCAGGTTGCGGCATTGTACGCCATTTACACAAATACCTGGTTAAATGCCCCGAAATTGATGCTTGAGGCAATGTATCGATGCCATAATGACATCAGAACGTTGATACGTCGACGTGAGTCCCTCTTGTTGTACTTTCCCCACTTCGTAATGAATCTTCTCGATCACTTGCAATGCCTGATGCCTCTAATTTTGACGGCACCAAATTCGGATGTGGAAATGACCTGAAAAGGTCCCTCCCATCTTGATCGCAATTTTCCTGGATGAAATTTTAACTTTGAATTGAACAACCAAACTTTCTGCCCTGGATGAAATTCCTTTCTGGAGATTAACTTATCGTGAAGCCTTTTGGATCTTTCCTTGTAAAGTCTAGCATTCTCATATGCATCATAACGTAACTCATCGAGTTCGTTTAGTTGCAGACGACGGTTTGATCCAGCAGATTGCATGTCAAAATTAAACCGTTTGATTGCCTAAAAGGCTTTGTGTTCAATTTCAACTGGAAGGGGGCACGCCTTCCCAAACACAAGCCGAAATGGAGACATTTCAATTGGTGTCTTGAATGCCGTCCTGTATGCCCAAAGAGCATCCGATAGGCGAAGAGACCAATCCTTTCTGTCTGTTCTAACAGTCTTTTCTAAAATCTGTTTGATTTCACGATTTGATACCTCAACTTGACCACTAGTTTGCGGATGGTAAGATGTTGCCACTTTATGAATGACTCCATATTTCTTCATTAAAGTTGCAAACTGGCGATTGCAAAAGTGTGAACCACCATCACTGATGACAGCTCGGGGTATTCCGAATCGGTTGAACATGTTCTCCTTAAGAAACTTTACCACCACCTTATGGTCATTCGATCGAGTGGCTACAACTTCCACCCATTTTGAGACATAGTCTAAAGCCACCAAAATGTAGAGAAACCCAAATGATGGGGGAAATGGTCCCATAAAGTCGATTTCCCACACGTCAAAAATTTCGGCAACCAAAATCGGGTTCAACGGCATCAGGTCTCGTTTAGAGATATTTCCTAAATTTTGACATTTTATACATCCCTTGCAATAATCCATTGCATCGCGAAAGATAGTGGGCCAGTAGAATCCACTTTGTAAAATTTTAAATGCGGTCTTTCGTCCCCCAAAATGACCTCCACAATCTCCATTATGACAAAAATTCATCATGCTTGATTGTTCTTCTTTGGGCATACATCGTCGGATTATTTGATCAGAGCAGAATTTAAACGAGTGTGGTTCATCCCAGAAGTAGTACTTCACTTGGGCGAAGAACAAATTTTTTTCATTTTTATCCCACTACAATGGGACTTGACCCGTAACCAGGTAATTGATGATGTTTGTATACCAAGGAGTTCCATTTAGAGCCGCACGGATAACCATCAATTGCTCATCAGGAAAGGTATCCCGAATAGGTTTTGCAGAAGAAGTTGCTTCAGAAAGTATACAAGACAGGTGGTCTGCAACCATATTTTCAACTCCCTTTTTATCTTGTATCTCAAAATTGAATTCTTCCAGCAGCAGAATCCATCGGATCAGTCTTGGCTTTGTATCCTTCTTTGCTAATAAGTACTTAAGTGCGGAATGATCAGAAAAAACTACGATCTTGGACCCGAGTAAGTATGATTGAAACTTGTCCAACGCATAAACTACAGCCAATAATTCCTTCTCTGTGGTGGTGTAGTTTATTTGTACATCGATCAGTATTTTACTTGCATAGTAAATTACATGAGGTAATTTATCTACACTTTGGCCTAAAATCGCTCCAATTGCATAATCTGATGCATCACACATTAGTTCAAAGGGAAGCGAGTAATCCGGAGGTTGAATTATGGGAGCATTGGATAACAGCTCTCTTACTTTCAAAAATGCCTTCATGCAATCATCATCAAAGATGAAAGGAACATCCTTCCCAAGCAAGGTATATAATGATTTAGCTACCTTGCTAAAATCTTTGATAAATCTTCTGTAAAACCCCGCATGCCCCAAAAATGATCGTATTTGTCGAACACTCCTTGGTGGTGGCAAATTAACAATTAAGTCGACTTCAATTCCTTTCTTGGAAACGATATGCCATAACACAATTCCCTGTTGAATCATAAAATGGCTCTTTTCCCTGCTTAAAACAAGATTAGATTCTACACAACGTTGTAATACCTGTGTTAAATGGTTTAGATACATTTCAAAGGTCCTCCCAAAAACCGAGAAGTCGTCCATGAATACTTCCATAAATTTGTCAACCATATCCGAGAATATTGCTAACATACAACGCTGAAAAGTGGCCGGCGCATTAAAAAGTCCGAAAGGCATCCTTCGATATGCAAAGGTTCCATAAGGGCAAGTAAACGCTGCCTTTTCTTGGTCTGATGGAAATACAGGCAATTGATTGTATCCCGAGTAACCATCAAGAAAATAATAATATTCTTGTGCTGCCAACTTTTCTAGAATCTGATCAATAAATGGCAGGGTAAAATGGTCCTTTCTCGTGGCAGTGTTCAATTTCTGATAATCGATACATAAACGCCATCCAGTGGTCTCTCGTGTAGGCACCAATTCCCCGTCGGTGGTCTCCTTCACTATTATTCCTGAGTTCTTTGGAACAATCTGAATTGGACTTACCCATTCACTATCTGAAATTGTATAAATGATTCCTGCATCAAGTAATTTGATAATCTCTTTCAAAACAACTTCTTTCATGTTGGGATTCAGCCGTCTTTGTGCCTCTCTTGACAGTGTGCTACCTTCTTCAAGGTGGATCTTGTGCATACACACCGACAGATCTATCCCTTTTAGATCGGCTAATGTCCATCCGATTGCTCATTTGTAGTTCTTGAGTACTCCAATCAATTCTCCTTCTTGCTTTCCTGACAAAGTTGCAGAGATTATCACCGGAAGTGTTTCAGATGGTCCCAGGAAAACATACTTAAGTGAATCAGGTAACTGTTTCAACTTAATATTTGGTGGTTGCTCAATTGAAGGCATCAATTTGGGTTTTTCCACCACGGGTAATGGTTCAATCCTTGCCTTCCATGGCTTCTTCTCCTGAGAAATTGAGATGGTGTTCATTTCCTTAAAATTTTGTACAACACTTCCTCCCTCAACATAGATTGCCAGCAAGGTGGTTTCAAATTCCTCCTTAGTGAGCATCGAGGGAAGCGCTTCTTCAACCACTTCATCAACCTGATCAGCATAAAAGCAATCAACCTCTTCTTCGTTGGAAAAATGGTTCATAGCATTGAACACATTCAATCTCACTTTCATATTTCCAAAGGAGACATCCATCACTCCTGTACGACAGTTAATACAGGCATTTGCAGTTGCAAGGAAGGGACGTCCAAGGATAATGGGGATTTGGTTTTCTGATTTGGTTCGTTGTTCCATATCCAAAACTACAAAGTCCACAGGAAAGGCAAATTTATCGATTCCTACCAAGATGTCCTCGATGATACCCCTAGGTCGTCTTTCAGACCTATCTGCTAATTGAAGTGTCACTGCAGTCGGTTGCAATTCACCCAGGCCTAATTTTTCGTACACCGAGAATAGGATCAAGTTCACACTTGCTCCCAGATCTAAGAGTGCTCTTTCAATTGTTTGTCCACCAATAACACATGCAACAGTTGGGACTCCAGGGTCCTTAAGCTTTGGTGGCGCATTCAACTTCAGGATGGAACTGACTTGTTTAGTCAGGAACACTCTCTGGTACACTTGCATAGTTTGTTGTTGAGCTTGCAGAGTTTGCATCAATTTTTCTTCAAAATCAGAATTCCTTGAACTTGAAGCATTGGTTTGGTTGAAATTCTGATGTTGACGATGCTCAGAATTTGGGTGCTGATAATTCAAATTTTGTTGGAAATTCGAATTTCGTTGGAAGTTAGAATTCTGGTGTGGATGAAGACCTTGTTGTCCACTTGATGTATTTGCTTTATACTGTTAATTTCCTTGTCTAGTTTGACTTGATCCTCCCCACCTAGGTTAGGATGGTTTTTCCACTCAGGATTGTAGGTGTTTGAATAAAGATTCTTATCTTGCCGTTTATATGACTGAGTCACATTGACTTGCTCCTCGGGATTTGATTCTTCAGAAAAAATCATCAGAGTGGTTGGACACTCGTTAAATGTGTGACCTTGATTCTCACAAACTGCGGAAACAGTAGGGGCATTGAGGGTTTTAGCTTGCTGAGTTGCGGCAAGCAACATATTCATTTGTTTTGACAACATATCCACTTTTGTTGACAACTCAGAGGTATTGTTGTTAACGTCAAATAGCCCCTCTTTTTTTAACACATGAGACTTTGTTGATAAATCAAGGTTAACACGCCCCAAAGTTTCGCTTTGCATTGAGGTTTGACTCAACCTTTCGAATAGAGTTCATATTTCTTCATGCTCTTTTATAGAATAGGATCCTCCACACGATGCATTGACCATACGTCTTTCTTCTGGGATCAGTCCATTGTAAAAACTCTGAACTTGTTGCCATCTTGGAATATGATGATTAGGGCAGCTTCTAAGCAATTCCTTAAAATGCTCCCAACATTCGTGAAATGTTTCAGCAGGTTGCTAAGCATAAACCAGAATTTTCTTACGTAACTCGTTGGTTTTACTCATGGGAAAATATTTTTTTAAGAATTCGCGTTGCAACTCAGTTCAACTCGTGATGGATCTTGGTTCTAATGAATTAAACCACGATCTCGCCTTATCTCGCAAAGAGAAAGGAAAAAGTCGCAATTTAGCTATCTCGTCAGTCACATTATGAACTCTAAACATTTTGCATACCCAAACAAATTCGGTTAGATGGGCATACGGATTCTCATTACTCAATCCCTTAAAGATGGGCAACATTTGAATCATTGCCGATTTGAATTCAAAGTGATTCCCTGGAATGGGAGCATGAACGATACTATCTTGATCCTCGTAAGGACCAAGATCATAGTATTGTTCCAACATTCATGGGCCTTCTGGTGGTTCACGATGGTTTTCACCATTATTGTTGTTGTTCACATTCCTTTCTCCTTGTCTTTGTCTTTGATCGGCCATAACTTCAGAGTTATTATGCTGGATCCGATTGCTCTTTCGATTTGTTTTACAAGCTCCCTCGATTTCTCGATCCAACAGTTGAAAAGTTGGGTGATCAGATCGGGTAAAGCTCATACACCAATGAAGTAAAAAAAAAAGACTCAAAATGCCACAGTTCAGAAATAATCAATTGATTTTTTGACAATCAATCAATTGAAAAAGAGTGGGAAAAAATAAAATAATTCAATAGATTGAATTCCTAAAATCAATAGATTGATGTTATCAATTCAATAGATTGAATTTCCAAATTCAATAGATTCAATTTATAAATTCAATCGATTGAATTTATAAATTCAATCGATTGAACTCCCAAAATCAATAGATTGAATTCTGGAAATCAATGGATTGAATATATCAATTCAATCGATTGAGAATGGCAACAACCAATAATTTCAATCGATTGAGATTTAAGTACTCAATCGATTGAGCTTATCAGTTCAATTAATTGACAGGACAATCAAATGCAAAAAAAAAATCTGACTGACAAGCACAGTCAATCGATTGACTAACAAACAGTGATGTATTTTATATTTCCACTAGAAATTTTGCAATCAACTCGGAATTGAAAAAGCTGTTTTTTTTTTTTATACTTTTTTTTTTATATAAAAAATGAAATAGGGAAATGTGCACAGTTTAAAATCGATCGATTGATTTTTACAAATCAATCGATTTATTAGCAACAAGATGCAATCTCCACTTCTCAGTCAATCGATTGAATATGAAAAATCAATCGGTTGACTGGCAACTAGAGAACAAAAATCTCCTAAAAAAAATAATAAAATTTCGTCGCAATCCCCGACAGCGGCGCCAAAAACTTGGTTTGTTTTAAAGTGTACTCTTGCAAGTGCACAAGTTCGATTGTAGCACGACGAAATCAAGGGTGTCGAACCCACAGGGAAGCGCAAAATTAGATTAATTTTAAAGAGATTTCAAAGACCCAAGGAAGTACCAAGGGTGAGAGATTTCATTGTCAAGATTTACCACTACACAATGCAATAATCAAAAGAACTAAATCAAGCTATGCACGGATGAACTATGATTAAGAAATTAACAATGATGAAATGATAAAGGAGTTTGCTAACCCTAGATTTGTAACTTTTTTACAATCAACCACACAATTTCATGTTAAATCATTATACCATTATTTAACTACAAGAAAAACGAATCGATGAAAATGCAATTATTTATTCGGCATACCCTATCCGAATACTATGACGCATCCAATCACGGCATGCATCATGCGAAAGGCATAGCGTATCTCAAATTCGAAATCACAATCATAAGAATCAATCGCGCAGCATCCTATATCGATCTACAAGATCGATCTAGGTGGAATAATTCATTTATTGTTGCCGATCACACGGTCGACGGCTATAAACGAGTATTCGATGATAACACGATGAAGCACATACTAAAAGCCGTACGATTCAATAATTCTAACAAGAAATTGTAAGCTTAAAAGTAAGTTAGTTACTCATCTAGGGGTTGCTTCATCCTTGAAGGAGGGGTTTAGCCGCTCATCCTTGATCCACACGCACAATGTAAATCGAAAGCCATCACAAAAATTGCTCTTTTATTTATCAACCGTTTGATCTTTTTGGAGAAGATCACAACCTTACATAGCTTTTATCTAAATACAAAACTAAAAATATCAAAGACAAAATTGCTAAAGGCCCTAAGAAAATCTACCGAGCAGAAGACACCTTGAACCCTAAACATCCTCTTGTTTAAATAGAGCCCCGGGCTAGAATTATTCCATATCCGAATCAATAGATTGAATTTTGAAATCAATCGATTGAATTTTGAATTCAATCGATTGAATTCAAAATTCGAATTTTGGTGGCTCATTTGCATTTCCAAAATCAATCTATTGAATTTAAGGAATTCAATCAATTGATTTTCGAAAATCAATCTATTGAATTTCAAATTCAATCTATTGATTTTTTGGGCAACTTTTTAGACTCAATCGATTGAGTTTCAAATCTCAATCGATTGAACTGGGCCTGTGACATATTTAACTCTCGAAACTATGGCTAGACCAATTAGTCTTTTTCACGGATTTCAGTGCTTCCGCTGGCTCCATGGTCCAAAGTTCATATAGTCCCTTAATTATGTTCACTTAAGCTCTTTCAACATCGCACTGTCTATAACACCTGAAACCACTAAAACTACACAGCAGCCATTAGAATGCCTTCATCGAATAGCTAAATGTTAGTATTTAGGGTGCGAACTATAGTCATATTTCGGCACAGATCACACCCCCAAACCTACACTTTGCATGATCTATGCCGAAATTTGACTATATTTTACACCCTAAATACTAACATTTAGCTATCAATAAAACATTTTAATTGTTTGCTTTAGAATAGATTAATGAGATTAATTGAGATTTGAGCTCAATCGAATGAGATTTGAAAAATCTAATCTTCAATAGATTGATTTCCAAAATCAATAGATTGATTTCCAAAATCAATAGATTGAATTTGGAATTCAATAGATTGATTTTCGAAAATCAATCGATTGAAGTCCTTAAATTCAATAGATTGATTTTGGGAATGCAAATGAGCCACCAAAATTTGAAGTTTGAATTCAATCGATTGAATTCAAATTCAATCGATTAATTTCAAATTCAATCTATTGATTGATCATGAGACTCATTGGAAATAGGCATGCATTAAATGAGTGAAGGAATTAATCACCTCACTTCTTCAATCGATTGAAAATTGGATGCTTACTAAATTCACAAATGCTTTTTGTCTTATCAATTAACTCCTTCTCATTGGAAAACGGTGACACATTTATGCATGGGTCTCTCTCTTTGTGCCACAATTACTTCAATCGATTGAACTTTCATGTTCAACCGATCGAATTCATTTTTTTTGTACCAACCCGACTCTGAAATTATCTTTTTAAAGGATTTCGGCGAGTCCTTCTGTGCACCTTTCCAAAAGCTTCACCATTCTTGTTCTTTCCATCAAAGCCAGTGAATGGCTGATCAGGCAAGACTCGTGTACCAGCGCCCTACACGCTCAGTCAATGTTCCAAAAGATGTACCAACTGAAGAATATGTTGATCGTGAAATTTTGATTGAAATTTTTTTCGATCTCACGGAGTTCCGTCGTATCCCTGAAGCTGCACATTCCATTGCCTACATCGAAGTGGTTCGTCTTGAAATGTTATTAGCACCGCCTCCCATCGATGTATCAACTCGCATCGTCCGATTATTTTATCAGAACATGGAATGGATTCCGGCAGGACGATCTCCATCGGGAGTTGATTGCATTAAAGTAAGGATCGATAACTGGAACTATCGGATTCAAGCATCAGATCTTGCCGAGGCCTTTCACTTCCTTATGAACCGACCTCCAAATCATCAAATCGGGCCTCAATTAAACCTCAGTCAAGACGAGATGTTTGCAAACATGTGTGGGGGTAGGCGAGGGTCGGGCCAAGCTACAAAGCGTTCGGCTTTGCCTCGTGATGTCCTATTCTGGGATATTGTCATGTCCACAAATTTACTGCCTCATGGGACTAAGAGCGAGAGAACCGGCGACCGGGTGGCGGACGCCGTTTACACAAATACCTGGTTAAATGCCCCGAAATTGATGCTTCAGGCAATGTATCGATGCCATAATGACATCAGAACGTTGATACGTCGACGTGAGTCCCTCTTGTTGTACTTTCCCCACTTTGTAATGCATCTTCTCGACCACCTACAATGCCCGATCTACCATGATGAAGATATTGGTGACATGCAATTTTATCAATATGGAAGAAACATATGGACCAAGAGTATGAATGCTCTTTTCGGGTGAAACACCCCAGTCGAGGGTCCACCTCAAGCCCCAAACCCCACGCAACGCCAGCATGGCGGTATTCGTAGACCTTGCCCTGATGAAGCTCCTGAGTTCAATACCAAGGCAACAATCACACGCCTCGAGGCGCGCATGGATAGGTTCTATTTGACTATCGATGGCATGGATCGGATGTTGCGATATCAAGGTTCTCTCTTAACCCAAATCGCTCGGGAATCATTCCCGAGAGAAGCGGATGACTTTATTGCACGAGCGCGAGCGACAATGGAAGGAGAGGGTTACGACGACGACAATGATGAAGATTGATCCGTTGGATCTGATCTATGTGGATTTTGTGATGTGTGAATGAGGTTGATGATGTTTCTTGTTTGATTTCTGTCTTGTGGTGACTGTGGTAGGTTAATTTTGTGATGTATTTTGGGTGATCGTAGGATTTTAGTTCCTTTGGTTTGATGGATAATATAATCGTGTTATTAGGATAGTTTGAAAGATCGTGTGGGTGTAATCATCTCTTCTAGCTTAATGGAAAATCATGACTTACTTTTTGGCAAGTTGAGGAAGTGCACATGCCTTTTTAGTAAATTGTTAGTTAACTGATAATTCAATCGATTGAAAATTTTTAAATTCAAAAAGGCTGGTCTTTTAGGCAATCTTCAATCGATTGAGTTGGCAACTCAATTGGAAAGTGACCGTGGTCTAGTTCAAAACTCGGTTTTAATCGATTTGACTATTAAAGGTTTCCTCCGATTTGATGATTTGGCCCAAATTTTGATATGACCTTTAAAAGGAAAATTCTTTTCAAATCCAGGCAAATTTCCTTCTGCACTCAGTCAATCAATTGATTTTGACATTTCAATCGATTGACTGATGCTATTTCTGAACCATCCTAAAATCACTCCCAAAATTTCCAATCTTAGCTTAGTTTATTTTTAGGATAGTTTTTTGTTTTCACTTATTTAATAAGTACGTAGCTCAAGTTTTTGAAAACAATCCCTCGGTTTCTTCGAATTTGTCATCCCTAGCTTCGATCAATGGCCTCAATCTGATACACTTTTCGTTCATGACAACCAAGCGCCTTGCTAAAACCAACACAACAACCTCTCAATTTATCAAATCGGGAAATCATTGATCTTTACTTGGTATCTCCACACTCGACTTCGCCGATTTCCGCATTGGAATACATGATCATAGACTCACCCCATCCACATTTTACTCGCTCCATCGAAGCTGAAAATGACCCGATAATGAACTTGATTCCGACCTATTTATGGGCGGAATTGAATCTGCAACCACCACTCGTACCGCCGCCTCCTACCCCACCAACATCACCGCCCCAAGCCCCAATACCACCACCTGACGAGGTCGGACTCACTGAGGAGATGTGGCGTTATGCATTTCCGAAACCAAAGCCCGGAATGACAAGCAACGAGGAATGAGGGATTGATTTCTATTTTAGCTTTAGGATTTTAGTTTCTTCTCTAGAAGTGTGTTAGGATTTAACTTTGTTTTTATTTTTCATTAATTGTTGCATTAGGTTAGTTAAAAAAAAAAAAAAAAAAAAAGAATAAGTGTATGAACACATTGCAATTAATATAAGTTTATTCTAGTAATTGCTCCATTTTTTTATTTTTTTTATTTATATCAATTCACCTTATTTTGCCTTAAGAACCGTGATCAGTTTAAAACAGGTTTGGGGGTCCTGCAACAATCCAACGAGGACATTGGAAACATCAGGTTTGGCGGTGGTGTGCTCAAATGCGTGGTTCATGATTTTTAACTTTTGCAGTATATGTTTGACCACATTTTATATGCACCTTCAATACCAATTAAAAATTATAATCACCGTTGTTTATTTTTTGCGTAGTTTTCAAACTTTAGTCACTGATGCATGTAAAATTTTAATTTTTAAATATTCATGTCATGGTAAAACTGTTGTTGTTTAGGATAATTAACTCCATTGTGAGCATTTAAAGATTGGTTTGAAATTTATGCTTAAAAAAAATTTTACACTTTCGCCATGCTTAGGTCCAGAAATCAAAAGATTAGTTCAAATTTAGAATTCTAGGATCCTAAGAAAGACTAAACCCATGAGCTTTAGAACTTTTTCCTCATTCTTGATGAGTGCTAAAATAAATTAGAAGTATCTTTGAAATTCGTGCTTAATTGTTGAAATCTCATACATTTTATCTCGGTTTGTTTATTTCGCATGCTTTATATCATTGCACTAGAACTCATTGCGTTTAAACTCAAGACAAATAAACATCATTACCATCGTGAAAGGAAATGATCATAGGTTATCATTGGCTCGTTTCTGCCTAAAATGCCCCACCTTATATTGATTTTCCTTGTTGCGCACCCTCTTTGAGCCTTGATTGAAATTTTTTATCATAAATATTTCTTGTTAAGCTATATTAACCATACCCCACACTAGTTTGAAAAAAAAAAAGAATTCAAAACTTTACCTTTCAATCTTTGAGAAATTAGGAAAGAGGGACAAGAACAAGAGAGAAAGTGGAGAGTCATGGCGATAATACTTGCAAGGAGCATATGGCAGAAAAATATGTGCATAAAAAAAAAAAAAAGGAATGAAAAGAAGGAAAAAAGTTGAAAAGAAAGAGAAATTCCGAAAAATCCGAGAAAGAAAGAGTGGAAAGTTAGAAAATTAAATTGTATTTCTTTTTCTAGTTTCTCAGAGAAATTTGAATCCAATTTCCCCTTTCTTTCATAACCTTCACCCGAGCCCCATTACAACCATAAAAAAGACCTTCGTGATCTGATCTCGGGCGGTAAATGCCTTGTGGAGAGTGATGATGCAATGACTATGGTGGTTGGTATAACGTGCTTAGGATACAAATATCTTTCACCATGAGATTTCTTTTAATTCGTTGATGCACCGTCTTTCTTATATCATGTGAGACCTTTTTGTTTGTATTGTAACTCTCTCACATGTGTGCAAAAAGTAAATCATTTATCGAAGCGATTTTGTTTTAAGTGTATACCTAAGGTGAGGATTGAGTTGAAACTTTGGATCCGATGATTCCCGATTTGGATTAATCTAGCAATGAAACGATTTAAGCATTGGCACATGTGCACATGACATTCTAGGCATAAATGAAAAATTGATCTAAGAATCGGAGTATTAGGTTAATTGGAATAAACAACAGTGGAATTATCATGCCATCGGTATTTGAGAATGAACTTTTGCATGCTGAAATGATTATTGGTTTTTGATTTTAAAGGTATATATATTATATAAACCGCTTTTTGAAAACTCTTCTATCGATGATTTTGAAAACTGTTTTTTTTTAAGTTTGTAGGTATCTTCACTGAAAACCTTCAGGAGACACAACTTGTGATAGCCCTAATTTTGACACCCAGAAACCCGTGCCATCAGCACGATCCTCCAAACCGTGCCCCAAAACTCTGCACGGAACGTTGGTATAACAAGTAAGGATAAACAAATAAAATAAATAATTGTATCAAGCGAAAAGTAATATGTCCAACTGGCATATGCAAAAGACAGTTCTACTTTCATGCCACTGCATGAACAAAGAACCGACCCGAACTATTGGTGATAAACAGATCACCCCAAATGGTTCGCCAAAAGAATAATTTAATTTAATTACATTGTTTTAACAAAATAAAGGCTTGACATACCAAGTCGTATAATTCTGCTCTCAAACTACTCTCTGTCAAAGTACACAGCAGAGTCTCCTAGAAGAAGTCCTCGGGTGGAGGCTCCAACTCGTCTCCAGGCACGTAATCTGAATCACTAGGATCTACGTCTCTCGAAGCCTCAATTGCTGCTATCAGTAGACCTGCGACGTATAGTCTAAAGGGTGAGCTACATCCTAGCTCAATAGGGAACAAACACAATGAACATATAAATTAAGACTCACATATATTCCATGATACTCTGAGCATGATGTGTCTATGCAATTGCTAGAAAATAGTTTAAAAGTTGATGAATTGCATTCAAGTTTACTTGTAATTAGCATGTCTTACTTTACTGTTGATTTATCATGAATGATACTGAACAGGCCTAAAACAAAACTTAAATCTTCAACTTAAGTAATCCCCGAGCAATATAACATCGAGCCTCGATGAGATATCCTTTATCGTCGTCTAAATAGACAGTTGTTATCAAGTATTCCCTGGGAATACAACCCAAGTCCCTTTTCACTAGGCGGCAGGGTTAAAAACTCATCTCAACATTCTTGGGATGTGCTTACTGTTACGGATAAACCTTCGCACTGGTGTACGGATTGGCCGCCGTACCGGTCACTGATATCTTGCCGTGTCAGTCGTGGGTATCCCGCCACGTCGGTGGGGTATCCTATCAAACCTCTAATAACAAAAATAATATGTGCTTTACATATAGTTGTTCAACATATACATAAGTATGCTATCTTATATCAGTTAGGCCTCAACAGTAATTATTTAATCATATATATATATATATACATCCCTGGGATGTATACATACTCGCATCACACCTGATGCCTTTATTACTTTCTCATCCCCTGGGGATGTCTCATTCTTATTAGATTACTTGATCTTAATCACTTGCATCACACTGATGCCTTTTTCACATTTTTAGTGTTACACACACCCATTTTTACAAAGCTTTTCGTAATTAAAACAACTTCAAATCTGATAATTATATCACTACATACATGCTCTTGAAATTAAAGTACATGTTCAAGGTGTTTCCTACCTCAACTCTCTGAAAGTCCAAGCATCAAGGTCCCACGTGGCTCCTTGTGCTCGCTTTCACACGTACCACCTATGGTACATCATAAAACATGCAATACATCACTAAAGATATAATGAAGAAGGTCCTGGACCCTCCATGAATCTCAAAGAAAACTTAGAAAGTTAAGCAAAACTGTCAAAGTCGATTAATCGATTCCCAAAATCGATTAATCGAAACCCAAATCGATTAATCGATTCTCAAAATCGATTAATCGAGATTCAAATTCAATTAATCGATTTCAAATCGATTAATCGAAGTCTCTAACATAATGAGGTTGATTCTCAAATCGAGTGGTCGAAAGTCTGAAATCGATTAGTCGTTCTCAAATCAATTAATCGAAATCCAAAATCCATTAATCGATTTTCCAACTTGATTAGTTGATTTCCCCAGGTCTTGTTTTCCAGTCACTGAAAGTACCCAGTCGATTAGTCGATTTCCAAATCGATTAATCGAACATCTAAATCGATTAATCGAAATCTAATTCGATTAATCGAAATCGGGCTTACTTGACTTTTCAACTTCCATACCAAAATCAATTAATCGAATCCCAATTTCGATTAATCAATTTGGTCCGATTCAGCCCCCTATCTGGCTGTTCTTCCAAAACTCATTTATTTTCTTTTTAAGCCTTTAATCTACTCTTTTTAACCCTACTTGACTGAATTAAAATTTTCTATAATACATGCATTCACTTTAATTAAAACTCACCTCAATCAATTCTTAAATTAATCAAGATCTAGGTTGAAATGGCTAGGGTTTCAGCTTTTGCTTCAACGGCTCCAAACGCGTTGAATCCGGCAATCAATGCTCCATCTTTTCTCAATCCAACCATAATAACTCCTTGACAATTAATCTCTTCCTCTTTCTCTCTCTCCTCTTAACTCTCTCTTCAACAACCAAAATAAAAGGATTCTAGGGTTATTAAACCCTTTTATCCTCTCTTTTGGTTTCTGTGTTAAGCGCATACACCAGAGATAGGTGTATGTAGCTCGAAATCAATACTATTCAACACTCCTAGTCACAATTGCATCACCTTAGTTCATCACTTTATGAACTTAATGTTTGACCATCACTTAGTCAAACCTACGATCAATCAGGCATGGATCCCGAGGTCAAAGTCAAACGGTCAATTTTTTGAGATATTACACAACTCCTCCCCTAGGGATCACCTAGAGGTTTAAAGGCTTATTGCATATGCTAAATGCAATCGTGCTCCCTACGAAAATGACATTTAACTTTTTAGGATGTTAGTTTAATTTGCTTTGACATATTTATCATTCTCTTTGCTCGAGGACTAGCAAAGTGTAGGTTTGGGGGTGTGATCTGTGCTGAACTATGACTATATTTCGCACCCTAAATACTAACATTTAACTATTCGATGAAGGCATTCTAATGGCTGCTGTGTAGTTTAGTAGTTTCAGGTGTTATGGACCGTGGGATGTTGAAAGAGCTTAAGTGAACATAATTAAGGGACTATATGAACTTTGGACCATGGAGCCAGCGGAAGCACTGAAATCCGTGAAACAGACTAATTGGTCTAGCCATAGTTTCGAGAGTTAAATATGTCACAGGCCCAGTTCAATCGATTGAGATTTGAAACTCAATCAATTGAGTCTAAAAAGCTGCCCAAAAAATTAATAGATTGATTTCCAAAATCAATAGATTGAATTTGGAATTCAATAGATTCATTTTGGGAATGCAAATGAGCCACCAAAATTTGAATTTTGAATTCAATCAATTGAATTCAAAATTCAATCGATTCATTTCAAAATTCAATCTATTGATTCGGATATGGAATAATTCTAGCCCCGGGCCCTATTTAAACAAGAGGATGTTTAGGGTGTCTTCTGCTGAGTAGATTTTCTTAGGGCCTTTAGCAATTTTTTCTTTGATATTTTTAGTTTTATATTTAGATAAAAGCTGTGTAAGGTTGTGATCTTCTCCAAAAAGATCAAACAGTTGATAAATAAAAGAGCTAATTTTGTGATGGCTTTCGATTTACATTGTGCGTATGGATTAAGGATGAGCGGCTAACCCTTGTTCAAGGATGAAGCGACCCCTAGATGAGTAACTAACTTACTTTTAAGCTTATAATTTCTTGCTAGAATTATTGAATCGTACGGCTTTTAGTGTGTGCTTCATCGTGTTATCACCGAATACTCATTTATAGCCGTTGACCATGTGATCGGTGACAATAAACGAATTATTCCACCTAGATTGATCTTGTAGATCGATATAGGATGTCGTGCGATTGATTCTTATGGTTGTGATTTTGAATTTGAGATACGCTATGCCTTTCGCATGATGCATGTCGTGATTGGAAGCGTCATAGTGTTCGGATAGGGTATGCCGAATCAATAATTGCATTTTCATCGATTCATTTTTCTTGTAGTTAAATGATGGTATAATGATTTAACATGAAATTGTGTGGTTGATTGTAGAAAAGTTACAAATCTAGGGTTAGCAAACTCCTTGATCATTTCATCATTGTTAATTTCTTAATCATAGTTCATCCGTGCATAGCTTGATTTAGTTTTTTTGATTATTGCATTGTGTAGTGGTAAATCTTGACAATGAAATCTCTCACCCTTGGTACTTCCTTGGGTCTTTGAAATCTCTTTAAAATTAATCTAATTTTGCGCTTCCCTGGGGTTCGACACCCTTGATTTCGCCGTGCTACAATCGAACTTGTGCACTTGCAAGGGTACACTTTAAAACCAATCTGCTCCCTGCCTAGGCTATGGTTGCCTATGCTTTCACGGACCTAGGTGATTGTTTGACTTTATGCCTAGGCATCACGTAGGCCCAGGTGACCAACTCTGTCCTGATGCAATGATTGCTAACTTGAGCTAAATTAAACCTCCTATTTTTTGTACTTTACAAATGAAAATTTTAATCAGGTTTTAGGTCAATAACGTTTAAAATCCCCAAAGCACACTTCTCTTTAAACTTTATTGAAGCATGCAGATAAAAAATCATTTCATTTTCTAAAACATCGAAAATATGAGATTTAGATCATTTTGAGAAATTTTTTAACACGCTTTAGAAATATTTTGAGGAACAAGAAAATTGTGTGAACAGTATAAATATCTGTGAATTTTTTTTCTGCAAGAATTTAGTATTTTGGATTTTTTTTTCTCTTGTTCATGTTTTTTCATTTTGCTATTATTATTATTTTCCTTTTCTTGTTGGTATGCTATTTGGTGCCTTTCAAATAGTACTCTTTCACAACCAAAATGGTTAGGTTTTATGTTGGCGAATTTGAATGATAAGTAGTCGTGGAATGTGATTTTTGCCTTGGTGGGTTATGGTAGCCTTTTCTGGCACAAAAATATTTAGTTGTTTATGAGGAAATGCTCATCAATTTTAGGTCTCCTCGAAAAAGGAGTAAAATCTGTTGTTGAAATATGGAAATTAAAAGCAACGAAATGACTAACGTGGAAGTACAAATCGAATGGGATCCATGGTATATTGCCTTCATTGGGGATGAAGATGATGGTGGATTGGTCTTATTCCTCGAGTGATTGAAAGTAGACCAATAATCCAAATAGGTGGTTCACATAAAACACTTGAATTAGGGACTGATGGGAGCGTATTTATACCAAAGCCGAAGGGCATATTGCAAAGGGGAAGAGGAAGGTATAAAAGATGATTGAAGACTGATACAAAAGGAGGAAAGGAAAAGCTCCAACTTGAACACTATTTGCTTGATGTATTAAGCTGGCATTTCTTTTAATTTTGAGCTTCTGGCTTATCTGAAAGCTGTTGGACACTATGGGTCGAGGTTGGATGCCCTCTCGTCATTACTGGAGGGAGCCTCTCTGTGAAGAAGTGTAGATTACAAGAGCTTGGCATAACATGAAGACTTTAACAAGATTATGTAGATCGAAGCAAAAAAAGCAATACATGTTTTTCCCAGTGCATTCAAGTCTACGTTCACTTGGCATAACATGAGGACTCTTCAGGTAGGAGGATTACATATAGCTTAATAGCTATGGATATTGTCTTCTCCATGGCCATTATTTTTACACCAGTTTGATAAATTTTTGTCAGGAATGCCGCGAAGGTTGTGGGGGGCAAGGTTTGAAGATAGAAAACTGTCTGGGTCATCTAGAGGGTGAATTCGATGTACAGTCCACATTTGAGGGTGACAATAATGTATTGATGCAATAGGTAGTATCAGCTCATTTTTCATTTAGATGCATTCTCTTCATGGCCAAGAAGTGTGAAGATATATGTGATTTTGATATTTGAAATCGGGCCAGCAAAGCACTCTTGGCAGAGTATATGGAAGCTCACCAGAAGAAGAAACCATTTAGGGTATTGGGATTAGAACATATGAATGATCCTTGCCTGTAATTCAATCTCAGGTTATAAGCTCTATTCTAAGGAGCAACCGATTACAAGCTCTATTTATTATTATTATTATTTTTTGCAGTTGAAACCACTTTCAGTCAAATATGGTCTTGGCATGCTGGATCATGACAGTGAGGGCTGACTTGTGACAGTGGAGTTTGATACATTCTATCTAATAAGTGGATATGTTCCTAATTCTGGAGAAGGTTTGAAGATGCTGATAAGTATTTTTTTCATTTTACATGGTCTTCTATTCATTAGAAGTTTAAGATTATCTTTATATTGCTATTATTGTGATATAGTTTTTTTCAACAGCAAACTGCCCTACGCTTAGGGGCTGGGTCTTCTTTTGATGCTAGACATACAGGGTAAAACAATGGGATCCATCTCTTAGCAATTTTATGAAAGTAAGTACAATCTTGCCACTCTTATACCTTGTATTAAAATTCATCTATATCAAATTTACCCTATTCTTCTGTTTCAAGGCTTTCATTCATACTGGATAGTATTCTATCTATTATACAAAATTATGAAATTAGTTTTTGCTTGGGATGCATTCTGGTTTACCTAATGCATTGTAAGAAACATTGATGCCACTGCTAGAAGTAATTGATTCGTGTGATCCACTAAATCTCTCTTTAGAAGCCACTGCAATTTGGATGATGTACCAACTTCTATATAGATCAATGAAAACTTCACACGGCATGATCTGAATGAACTGGTTCAATGTTACAAGGCTGATTGGGTAACGGATGAAAACAAGTATGGTCACTATGAAAACATTAGTTACAATTCATTTCAAAGTCAAATATTTGAAGGGCCAGATAATGACAGTGAAAAAGGTGATGGAGGGAAATGTTACCACAATTAAATTTTTATTCATAGTATAAGGACTAATTAAATTAAATCTCTGCCTGTAATATTGGTTATTAATGCTAATTTATTTTTGTTTTATCTTCCCGCAGAAACACGTCTTGCCAATGCAAGGCATTCCAAGACCGAAGATGCTACTGATGATGATGTGTCCAACACCTCGGGAAGGAAATATTGTTTTGTTTTTTTGTTTTGTTTTTGTTTTGTTTTTTTTCCTGACTGAAAACATTTCTGAATGTTCAGGTGCTTTTCACGTCATCCTGCTGCTTCTGTATTAGAAGAATGGATTAGCACAAAAAATTATCAGAATGAGGATTCTTCTTTGTGCCCTAAATGGCACATTCCTAGTGATGATGAAATAGTGTTTGCAAATGAGCTTAGACTTGCACTTTCATTCACCTTTGGATGATCTTCTCAAAATATGTCAATCCAAAATTCATACTGATCCTAGTAAGCCACATACATAGACTTTCCAGTTAGCAGATGTGGTTATTGAAATTGACAGATCTAGTTATACCCAGACTTTCTGCAGGAAAGCTTATTTTCATACTTTACTGAAGAGGACAATGAACACTAAGTAGACTATTGTAGTATGCTCATTGTTTATGTTTTACGTCAAATATCTTTTCAAGTTGAATATATTATAATTTGTATATTGTTTCACGGGAAAGGATCCTTTGTGATACACTTAGGTATAGGCTGCAAACCTGGCAATGAAAAGATAGCTAGGTTTGTTAGGGATGCTTTAGTTGTTTCCCATCTTATTTAAAATGACAAATAATGCTCATAAACCTACCCATTTTTCTTGGCTAGTTCATCTCCTATAAGCTAGACATTAGTGTCATCAGTCACAAGGGATCCTCACCCTTCTTTTATTGATCTGAGTCTGCTAACCATGCCTTTTATTTTGCATTTGTTAGTTTGATCTGACCACTGTATATAATTTTCTGCTTAGGAAATGAAAAAGAGCACTTAAAAGTGACTCTGTTGCGTAGTGACTCCTCATTACAAGGTGTTCTATCATGCTTGCCTGATTTCCAGCCATCCTTAATAAATGGGAAGGCCACCAAAGATCTGCTTGATCATGGTGCGCCCGATGGTAATATTGCTGCTCTTGCATGTAGATGTCCTCTGTTCTACCTTGGTGCCTAAAAACCCCACTCAAATGAAATCTTAATACACTTTTTGGATTAGTCATGAGCCTTTTAGGCCATCAACCCTATCAAAAGCTGTCATTTACAAATGTCAAAGTCCCTAAAAATTAGTGAAAAGCTTTTCTTAATATATATATATATCAACTTAGAAGGTAGCCAAACCGCGTGGTAGGTGAAATAGCTTGTACTTGTAAAAACTGTTGATGTTTAGTAAAGCCTTAGACCAGATAAAAAATTATGGGCTTTTAGTCAAATGGTCAACATTTCTTTTCTAGCCAGCCTTCCATCAAAATTCAAAAGTTCTACTTAATTAGTATAAGTAAAAAACAATGGTTTGGTTTTTAAATTCATCATACTGCTCTTTACCGTCTCTAGTCATGTTTTGGTTTTAACCTTCATAGATGTGATTCTTATGCCATTTTCTTATATATATATATATATATATATATATATATATATATATATATATATATATATATATTGTGGTTGTTGCCCTTTCAACAGGTGGCCCTTCGATTGGACTGTTCAGATTGACGGGCAACGCCTTGACTGTGGGTGGAGATGGATGCAAGTTGTTTGTGTAGAGTTCCATGGGAAAATTTTCCTTTATGAAATTCAGCTAAGCATGCTCCTGTTTCATATTAACTACTGCTTTAATTGTATGAAATTTCCAGGTATTTCAAAATGCATCATACCACCCGACTTGCTTTCTACATGAAAAGTGTTGGTTGCGTGTACTTGCATTTTGACATTGTAACAGTTGCATTTTGAATATTTTTTTTAAAAGTATTCTATTACCGCCCTTAGCTTGAGTAACATATTATTTTATTTGCTTTCTCTACAGAAGACCTAAAACCATAGCTTTAAAAATAAATCAGAGGTTCAAAATTTTAACTCAACAGTAACTGTTCAGCATTTAGACCATATTTTGTAAACTTGATCTCCATAGTCATGCCACAATTGGGAAATCTTATCAATGATAATATAAGGAACTCAAGGAACAAGAACTACAGCCGAAGTGCTAAAGTGCTATGGTGATATAGTCTAATATACCATAAAGTGACTGTATCACAAATAACATAATTATATTTTATTTATTATTTGAAAATGATTTTTTATTTTCAAATGGATAGGCTCTTTGGACGGCAGAGGTCTGTCCATAAAGTTTTGGGTGGTTGGAAATGTAAGATTTTCCCCTCAAACTTTGTTTAAATTTTTATATTATTCTCTTCCCAGTACCTGATAAATTTCACTTTCCATGGGTGTGTAGCTGTTTAAACTTTTATATCACGTGATAAATTTTTATATTATTCCCTGTTTAAACTTTTATATCACCTGATAAACTTTTATATTATTCTCTGTTTAAACTTTTATATCACGTGCAAATCCATCTGGCAGAGTCAGAAATTGTATGACGTATCTTAATTACATTTTCTTCCTGATTGCAGATATGAACTTTCAGATTCACACCCTCTCTTACAAGGGGTGGGCTAATTACAGTTAGACCAAAGGGAGAGTGATGATCCATGCCCATACCTACTTGCCATATGGACATCAGGTATGCCCAAAACCTGACTGATTAACTTTAATATCATCCATTAAAATTTAAAACAATGGTTGATATTAAAGTCCACAAATAAGATGGATTATGTCTCCATACAACACCATTGTTGGACCTGTCAATCATTGATATATCACTTTTACAATACAGATCACCCACATCTTCAACCCTTGATGGTGTAAAATCATTTAAATACCAGTTAAGCACCTCCATAATTGTCCTTAGAACTCACTGATTGGAGTTTTTTAATATATTATTATTTTCTATTTTTTAACACGAAAAAAAGGTAAACTATCTGAATATATATATATATATATATATATATATATATATATATATATATATATATATATATATATATATATATATGATGGTATTTTTGTCCTTTTAAAAATATTTTTTAACCCACGCACTAGTAGACACTTGGTAACATGGCGAGTTGGCGACGGGTGCTTACAAGGCTATGAGCTCATTAGGGGTCTCAATGGGCCGGGCTGGTTTCAAGATGGAGCCTCTTGGAGCGAGCCCACACTCAGCCCGTTTACTAATTGGGCCGGATCAGGCCAACTCATTTATTTTGTCACTTATATTTTTCAGATTTTAGGAAAATAAATTGCATGAGTTAATGCACCATGGCCTAAACTTTAATGATGTTCTCCTTTTGATTTCAGGCAACCGATTTCAAGCTCACCTCAAACGGATCACTAAGGGTCGGGGACACTTGGAATGAGAGGCGAAGCAAGTTTTTTTTTTTTTTTTTCTTTTATTTTTAAAATGGGCCATAGGGTTCTCAGATTGTTAACTCTCTTTCTTTTCTTATTCTTTTGTTTGAATAAAAGGATTGGACATGTAGAGTTTTAAATATTTGACTAATTTGAAAGGTTGGATCATAGGTTGAGATGAAACCTTTGTTTGAATAAAATAATTGGGCTTCTATTTTATTTATTAATGGCATTGAATTATTTACATTTGAGTTGAATGGATGTGTTGAAATATGAGATTAATGACTTTTTTTCTTTAGATAATTTTTTTTTTAATTATTAAAAAAAGCATTAAAAAATTGCATTAAAACAAAAGCATTAAAAAAAGCATAAAATAATATTATTTAAAAAAAAATTGCATAAAAAATCATCGAGGTAATTTTTTTTTTAAAATAGTATTTTTTTTAAAAAAAATTGTATAAAAAAACCACTGTCAAAAGCAGTGATTTTTTTTATGACTGTTAAGAGCAGTCGTTGTTGAAGTTTATAAACCACTGTCTTCTATAGTGGTAAAAAAAATCACTGCTTTTTTACAACTGTTTAGGGCAGTGGTTTTTTTAAAAAACCACTATTTAAGACAGTGGTTTTTTTTGCTTTTTCACGTAGTGCAAGCTCAATTAGGGTGCTCCACACTTTAACACACCTTGTGTACTTAATTGGGGAAAGAATACAAGCCTTTTGGACTCTTTCTTTCTTTATCTCACTCTTTCTTTATTAAAGACCCAACCGGGTACCTTCTCTCTTCCTTTCTTTTAACAGATATTAGAGTTACATAGGACTCTTACCTCCTTTTTCTTTTATTCTTTTTTTTTTATTATTGGCAATAACCCAACCAGCCAACTCTCTCTCTCTTTCCTTTTCCCTCTCTATATATGTATATATCTCATCGTGAATCAAGCGGACACCCAATTAAATTAGCAACTCTCTCCTTCTTTCTCTCTCTACAATTCTATTCAAGAGGCCAAGTCCCCATGCAACGTCCCATTCTTTCCCCTCATCTCTCTTTCTCTACTCTCTCTCACCGACCCAAGCAGCAGCCTAGCCGTCCATCCTTGCAAGCAAGAGAATCTCTCTCTCTCTCTCTCTCTATATATATATATATATATATATAACACCCCACGTCAGATAACCAAGCATCCAACTACTGCTATTAATTAGAAACCCAACAGTACCATCTCTCTCCCTTTGTCTCTCTATCTCCCTCTCCACTTTAAAATAGCAGCCCCAAGCACCCCAACCCCTACTCTTACTCTCCCTCTCTCTCTCTCCTCCTAACAACCCAAGCCCCAACTAATGTTCCCTCTCTCTATGTGTGTCTCTCTCCCTCTCCCAACAGCCAACAGTCCCTACTAGCCATCCCCTCTTCAACTCTAAAGATCTCTCTCTCTCTCTCTCTCTCACCCTGCTAACCCAAACGGTAGCCACCTTTCACCTCCTCTATTCATAAAACAGCAACGGCAATTCAAAAAATTGACAGGTGTTTTTGGATTCGATTGCTGTTGAAGAAGAAAGAAGGGGGATCTACTATCATTGCGGGGCTTGGACCGTGTTAATCTGAGCCGACTTTTATGCCGCAATGTTTCGGTCTCGCCCATTGCTCCAAAACCACGCCAAACACCGACGATCACAATCAGGTAGGTGCCCTCTTATCCTCTTCAATCTACTCGCATTACACTAATTTCGCCTTTTAAATCTCTAATTTACTTGCACAAAATTTTAAAGAAAAGACGCTTAGTAGATGAATTTAGTTTCTTTTATAGTTCATGTTTAAATTTAAAAATAGAACATAGAAGCTATAGAAGGAGATGCTATATACCTTGGGTTGACGATGATGAAGCAAGCTTGGATCCTAGATTACTGATGCCATCATACATATGAATTTTATATTGATATTATGTTTTAAAAAGAAAAACAAAAATGTGTGCGTAATGAAAACTTCCCTCCCAAACTCCATCAATGAAGGTTTTTGCTAATGAAGAAGAAAGCAAACAAAACAGATTTTAGCATTTTTATTTTTTTTCTGCTGTCAAAAATAGAAACAAAAATCTATATCTTATAGGCTTCAGCCTGTGTGCCACATGGAAATTGCTTTAGGGATCACTTTGGCCCCTCAAATTTTTGGGAATCGGGCCATACCACGTGTCTAGGTCCTTTGTGAGCTATGGAAAGCCTACTTTTGACCCAATGGATCATTTGACTTTTATTGCATTTCCAGGCCCACCATTCGATGCTTGGAAATTGTAGGAAATTAGGTAAATAGTATATTCCCTCTATAACTAGGGTAAAGGGGTCTCTTTGACCCTATTTTTGGTCAAACCAATGCATGATCCAAACACGGACCCAACCTAATGTTTGGAAAATTTTAACGTCGCTAGGCCTGAACGCTCCCAATGAAATCCGATGGCTTAGAAAAGTTGCCTAAATTCACACATGAGCCCTTCTTATTATAGATCACTTTGGGTGTCATTTCATGTGGATTCTGTCATTGTCGACAAAAGTTTAGTGTGTGAAAAAGTCTTCGTTTTCACTAATTTAGGTCCACCCAAAAAAAAAATATTGATTTAAAATCTTCTCGGATCTCAAGATTCACAAATGCAAGATTCATGGTCATTAGGTGTCATCAGTAAATTTTGGGTTTATAACTTACTTTAGTAAAATTGGGCCATCACCCATACACATAAGGTCTGATCCACCGATAATATGGGTCATTCAAGACCACCAATCATCACAAAGGACCATGGGTCTTGTGGGCCCGTCTAGTCTATGGACCCTTAATGGGCTCGTATATCCAATGTAGTTAAACGCGTGTTTTGACAAACCGCGAACCAACCTTCAAGGAATGGCCCAAACCTAACTCTTAAACTTAGAATAACTTATTAGGTGTGGATTTTGCTCACACCATGAGAGTGTAGACACCTCGATAATCGTGTTTAACATGATCTTGACCCGAATTGATGACTTTCTAGATAAGGGTCCGAATGACCAAATCAAGGGTGGAAACTTCGAGAGACCCAAATATCCTATACCCTGAATATATCTATAAGTTTAAATCGATCTAAATTAGATTATATATACCATGAAAA
Source organism: Chloranthus sessilifolius (assembly GCA_021018995.1). Classification (NCBI taxonomy): domain Eukaryota; kingdom Viridiplantae; phylum Streptophyta; class Magnoliopsida; order Chloranthales; family Chloranthaceae; genus Chloranthus; species Chloranthus sessilifolius. The sequence goes on from CM037592.1 coordinate 122,864,268, forward strand.
CCGTGTAATAAGGAATCCGATGGTCGAAACTTGTTTGAGTCACACGGGATTCAATCCTTAGCCAAATTTCACAAACGACCAGTCCGTTTTCATCAGATCGACAAGATCTATTTGATGAGATTAACATAACATCACTTTGAGTTACATATTTTAGAACCCAGGACATTCATCGTAGGTTACCGTCTTCTCTCTCTTAAAGATGAGCGAGGCACCCTTAGTTACTCTTACACCACAACCTAACCCTATAAGGTCTTAGAGTTTAATACAATATTTGAGATTTAAGTCTAACTCACCCTTTTAATAATACATATTTGATATCAGTATTTCTAACATCTTATGATTGATTTGTTTGCTTGAATCATAATTTAAAATATTACGAGAAATATTAGGTTCCTTATGGTTAGTTGTTTTATTATTATATGCTTCATGTACATTGTGTGACATTCATCATTTAGAAATACATTAGGGCTTATATATGTTAGGAAAAAAGAATAAATTATGATACACGACTTTTAAGCCTTCGTCACGGTGGAGTTTCTTTTACAGTCACGTAAAACTTTGAATGTAGGCATTCATGTATGGATGCAACTCCTCTATGGTAGTATGGGATGTCACACGAAGTACATCCAGGTTACTACGGAACCCATCCCTTAGAAAGCGTAGTTTGTAAAGCCTATCGCGCTATGGCTCAGTCTAATTAAGTTTAAAAAAAGATGGAATATGAATATATTAAGCTATGAGATGTTAAGGAAGTGGGGACTTAACCCCACACAAATATAAAATTAGGGTGGGGACCAAAGCTCAGAATCGAATAATATTATGATATGTTAAGATACGCTGTGAAGGCCAGCTAAATATGAATTAAGTTTCTACACGTGCCATGTCTTATGTGCCATCGTAATATTCAACGTCTGCAGCAAAGACGGGTCTTAAAGACACTATGATAGCTTTCTCTCGAACTAAGGGGACATTATGGTTACTATACACAACCTCATTGGGCTGGATGGTGGTTTATGTTATGATATGGAGGTTAGGTGGTTATCTACACGTGGACCTCGTGTGATAGGCTCGAGCAGCGATCCTGGCACATATCGTTTAATTAAGATAAGTAAGATACGAAGCATGTGGTGTAGGCATATAGAGTAATAATGAGACTTCCGATATGTTATGTAAGTTAAGTCGACAAGACAAGTAAGAAAAGTGATAAGCATTAGAAGCATCATATGCACTGAAATCTGTTATGTTACTTTAGTTTTATAGTTATGCAATGATTATAAAAACTTTTATTATACTGTTTATATGAATTTTAAAGGTTTCACCTTCACTTACAAGGTTGCACCCACGATCACCCGGGTAGATTGTGGTGGATCGGTTGTGCAACCCATTGAGTTTACGTGACTAAGTAAACTCGGCCCACCAAAAACTAACAGCTGCAGGTGAAGATATGGACTATACTGCCCAATGGACTTGATGCATTGAAAGATGATACGGATTATAAGGGTGACGACTTGGATGATCAGCTTGACGACGTCAAGTATAAATATTAATTGTTTAGAAAGATCTTCCAGTAGTCAATCGAACCTCTATTTTGGTCAGTTGTTTATTGGACTCAAAATTCAATGTAAGCTTATTAAAGAGAATTTTTAATATGAGAAGAAAGTTTGATTCAGGATTTTTGAGAGCCCAATTTTATACAAGATCTAGTAAGATAGGTATGTCCGCTTATCGCCTTAACAAGTGTGCGATGTCATCACACAAAATTCTAGGCCCTTGAGATCGGCTAGGATTTTGAGTCGTGACAGAGATGGTATCAGAGCTCAGGGTTTACTTCTTCGAGGATTGTGTGGCTCTTGTAAGTACACTATGGTGATTAAGGTGACAATGATTCTAATCGACTCAAACTTTAGATCTTTTGATGACTGAAAGATTTTAAGAAAGTATGATTAATAATGGTATAAGATTTTAATGTTCTATTGGGGATTTAAAGATCTATTTGTTACAAAGTTATATGGGCTAGAAGCACGTGAGGGAAATTGAAAAGGATCTTTGAATGATGGAGAATAATTAGAAATAATAAATTATGAATAATTTGATAATTTAGAACTCATTATAGCTTGAGATGTTGACTATAAGAATGGCTCATTAGAAGTGAATTCAGATTGGGGAATAAATTATTATCAGTAATCTTAGATAATATTGAAATAGTCTATAGTCAACGAGATATAACAAAGATGCTATCTTGTAATGAAGTTTTAGGAGTTATTGATTTTAAGAGGTGATGGTGAATCACAAATAAATTCTTTAAAATGCTACAAAAATTGTGAGTTTGAAAAGTGAAGGATTATAATAGAGGAAAGGTATTTCACTGAACAGAAGATTTAAAAGTTTTCCATAGGAATATTTTTGCAGATTAAGAGTGACAAGGTAAAGCGATCATTGAAAATTGGATGTCAGAATTTAATTAAGCAGGTGATCTTAAGAATCAGGAAATTATAGTATATCAATCAAAAATTTATGACTGGGGAGTTGGACCAAGTGTGACACTTGAATTATTGAGTGCCTAAGGTTCATTAGGAATGACAATTAATTTGAGACTTAAATGACTGAATTTCGATATTATTTATTAAGGATTGAGGAATTACTAGTATTAGAGTAATGAAAACCTATGAAAAAGCAGAGATTAGTTTCAATCCCCACATACCCACTTTATTGAATGCATGTACCAAGATTTGCAACTTGAGTGGCATTTACTGTTAGATGAGATCATAGTAACTAAATTTTTGACTTGAAAATTTTTGGATGAGATACTAGTTCAATGTAATTCAACAAATTTGAGATATTCTTGATGAATTTGAAAATCTTGAAGAATCGAAAAATCAAATGAAAATTTGATAAAAGTTCAACAGATCATGTGTTCGGAGAAATTTGTGATAGAAGTTGGCACCATTTTATAGAATGATAAATTCTATAAGGAGGGGAGAAAAATATCGTGGAGCAATAACTAGTTAATTATTTTTAATTATTTAAGTACCGGGTGACGAATGAGATCCACAAAAGCCAATAAAATAAAATTTTGACTGAGCGAATATTCGATACAAATTTTGGCAGATCCTGTATCAGAGAAAAATTGAGATTTTTTTTTTATACAATGATGAATTTTAAGTCAACTTTTATTGTTATTAAGGGGGAATCATTTTGTGGTGCAAAAAAAATAAATAAAAGACTAAATAAAATTGTAAGATATTGGGCAATGATTAAGATTTACAAGGCAAATAAAATTATTAATAATGACGTGGGTTTGAGGTGCCCCAATCTCATAAGATTTGAAGTTGGAAGCTAACACTTGCACACTAGATTTGTAGAAAAAAAAAGGGGGGGGGGGCTATTTTTGGGATTCGTGTCACATGGAATCTCACCTAAGCCATCAAATTGAAGACAATGGAATAAAGATATCTATGACCAAAGGGCGGCTCAAAACATGATCTCAATCATCTAGTTTGTCAACATGAATCAAATGATAATTTGACTGGTACTAATTTTCGAGGACGAAAATTTTATAGGGAGGGGAGAATGTAATGACCCAGATCTTCGCAAATGTTGAATCATTGATGTTTGAGAATATTTTTGACTTTTGGTTAAGTAATTTGAACTAAGTCAAACCATTGACCCCTTTTAATGTGACCTTTGAACCCAACTTTATTTCTTTTGGGAGTATGCTCGTGTACGAAATATGAATCGATCCTCGAATTATTAGGTACGTAATTTTTGAGGATGAAAATTTCTTTTAGAGGGTGATAATGTTATGACCCGAGTCTTTTTGAGACCTATCTAATGGTGATAGATGGGGTGGAGCACCAAGCTCAATAAGGGTGCTCCACACTCTAACACACCTTGTGTACTTAATTAGGGAAAGAACACAAGCCCTTTGGACTCTTTCTTTATTAAAGACCCAACCGGGTACCCTCTCTCTTCCTTTCTTTTAACAGGTATTAGAGTCACATACGACTCTTGCCTCCTTTTTCTTTTATTCTTTTTTTTATTATTGGCAATAACCCAACCGGCCAACTCTCTCTCTCTCTCTCTCTCTCTCTTTCCTTTTCTCTCTATATATGTATATATCTCACCGTGAATCAAGCGGACACCCAATTAAATTAGCAACTCTCCTTTTTCTCTCTCTCTACAATTCTATTCAAGAGGCCAGGTCCCCATGCAACGTCCCATTCTTTCCCCTCATCTCTCTTTCTCTACTCTCTCTCACTGACCCAAACAGCAGCAGCCATTGCAACCCAGCCGTCCATCCTTGCAAGCAAGAGAATCTCTCTCTCTCTCTCTCTCTCTATATATATATATATATATATATATATATATATAACCCCATGCCAAATAACCAAGCAGCCAACTGCTGCTATTAATTAGAAACCCAATAGCACCATCTCTCTCCCTTTGTCTCTCTCTCTCCCTCTCCACTTTGAAATAGCAGCCTGAAGCACCCCCAGCCCCTACTCTTACTCTCCCACTCTCTCCTCCCAACAACCCAAGCCCCAACTATTGCTCCCTCTCTCTATGTGTGTGTGTGTCTCTCTCCCAACAACCAACTGTCCCTATTAGCCATCCCCTCTTCAACTCTCAAGATCCCTCTCTCTCACCCTATTAACCCAAACGGCGGCCACCTTTCACCTCCTCTATTCACAAAACAGCAATGGCAGTACATAAAATTGACAGGTGTTTTTAGATTCGATTGCTGTTGAAGAAGAAAGAAGGGGGATCTACTATCGCTGCGGAGCTTGGACCGTGTCAATCTGAGCAGACTTTTATGCCGCAACGTTTCAGTCTCACCCATCGCGCCAAAACCACGCCAAACACCGACGATCACAATCAGGTGGGTGCCCTCTTATCCTCTTCAATCTACTCGCATTACACTAATTTCACCTTTTAAATCTCTGATTTACTTGCACAAAAATTTAAAGAAAAGACGCTTAGTAGATGAATTTAGTTTCTTTTATAGTTCATGTTTAAATTTAAAAATATAACATAGAAGCTATAGAAGGAGATGCTATACACCTTGGGTTGACGATGATGAAGCAAGCTTGGATCCTAGATTACTGATGCCATCATACATATGAATTTTATATTGATATTATGTTTTAAAAAGAAAAAGAAAAATATGTGTGTAATGAAAACTTCCCTCCCAAACTCCATCAATGAAGGTTTTTGCTAATGAAGAAAAAAGCAAACAAAACAGATTTTAGCATTTTTATTTTTTTTTCTGCTGTCAAAAATAGAAACAAAAATATATATCTTATAGGCTTCAACCCGTGTGCTACATGAAAATTGCGTCAGGGATCACTTTGGCCCCTCAAATGTTTTGGAATCGGGCCATACCAGGTGTCTAGGTCCTTTGTGAGCTATGGAAACCCTACTTTTGACCCAATGGATCATTTGACTTTTACTGCATTTCCAGGCCAACCATTCGATGCTTGGAAATTGTAGGAAACTAGGTAAATAGTATATTCCCTCTATAACTAGGGTAAAGGGGTCTCTTTGACCCTGTTTTTGGTCAAACCAATGTATGATACAAACACGGACCCAACCTAATGTTTGGAAAATTTTAACGTCGCTAGGCCTGAACGCTCCCAATGAAATCCGATGGCTTAGAAAAGTTGCCTAAATTCACACATGAGCCCTTCTTATTATAGATCACTTTGGGTGTCATTTCATGTGGATTCTGTCACTGTCGACAAAAGTTTAGTGTGCGAAAAAGTCTTCTTTTTCACTGATTTAGGTCCACCAAAAAAAAATTTCTGATTTAAAATCTTCACGGATCTCAAGATTCACAAATGCAAGATTCATGGTCATTAGGTGTAATCAGTAAATTTTGGGTTTATAACTTACTTTAGTAAAATTGGGCCATCACCCATACACATAAGGTCTGATCCACCGATAATATGGGTCATTCAAGATCCCCAATCATCACAAAGGACCATGGGTCTTGTGGGCCCGTCTAGTCTATGGACCCTTAATGGGCTCATATATCCAATGTAGTTAAATGCGTGTTTTGAGAAACCGCGAACCAACCTTCAAGGAATGGCCCAAACCAAACTCTTAAACGTAGAATAACTTGTTAGGTGTGTATTTTTCTCACACCATGAGAGTGTAGACACCTCGATAATCGTGTTTAACATGATCTTGATCCAAATCGATGACTTTCTAGATAAGGGTCCGAATGACCAAATAAAGGGTCGAAACTTCGAGAGACCCAAATATCTTATACCTTGAATATATCTATAAGTTTAGATCGATCTAAATTAGATTATATATACCATGAAAACCGTGTAATAAGGAATTTGATGGTCGAAACTTGTTTGAGTCACACGGGATTCAATCCTTAGCCAAATTTCATAAACGACCAGTCCGTTTTCATCAGATCGACAAGATCTATCTGATGAGATCAACACAACATCACTTTGAGTTACATACTTTAGAGCCCAAGACATTCATCGTAGGTCACCGTTTTCTCTCTCTTAAAGATGAGTGAGGCACCCTTAGTTACTCTTAGGCCACAACCTAACCCTATAAGGTCTTAGAATTCAATACAATATTTGAAAGTTAATGTCTAACTCACCCTTTTAATAATACCTATTTGATATCAGTATTTCTAACATCTTATGATTGATTTGTGTGTTTGAATCATAATTTAAAATATTACGAGAAATATTAGCTTCCTTATGGTTAGTTGTTTTCTTATTATATGCTTCGTGTACATTGTGTGACATTCATCATTTAAAAATACGTTAGGGCATATATATGTTAAGAAAAAATAAAAAAAATACGACATACGACTTTTAAGTCTTCGTCACGGTGAGATTTCTTTTACAGTCACGTGAAACTTGGAATGTAGGCATCCATATACGGATGCAACTCCTCTATGGTAGTATGGGATGTCACACGAAGTACATCCAGGTAACTACGGATCTCATCCTTGTGAAAGCGTGATTTGTGAAGCCTATCGCACTGTGGCTCATTCTAATTAAGTTTAAGAAAAGATGGAATATGAATATATTAAGCTACAAGATGTTAAGGAAGTGGGGACTTAGGCCCACACAAATATAAAATCAGGGTGGGGACCTAACCTCAGAACCGAATAATATTATGATATGTTAAGATACGCTGTGAAGGCCAGCTAAACATGAATTAAGTTTCTACACGTGTCATGTCTTATGTGTCATCGCAATATTCAACGTCTGCAGCCAAGAAAGGTCTTAAGGACACTATGATAGCTTTGTCTCTAACTAAGGGGACATTGTGGTTACTATGCACCCAACCTCATCGGGCTGGATGGTGGTTTATGTTATGATATGGAGGTCAGGTGGTTATCTACATGTGGACCTCGCATGATAGGCTCGGGCAGCGATCCTGACACAGATCGTTTAATTAAGATAAGTAAGATACGAAGTATGTGGTGTAGGCGTATGGAGTAATAATAAGACTTCTGATATGTCACGTAAGTTAAATCGACAAGACAAGTAAGAAAAGTGATAAACATTAGAAGCATCATATGCACTGAAAATCTGTTATGTTGCTTTAGTTTTATAGTTTTATAGTTATGCAATGATTATGAGAACTTTTATTATGTTGTTTATATGAATTTTAAAGGTTTCACTTTCACTCACAAGGTTGCACCCACAATCATCCGAGTAGATTGTGGTGGATCGGTTGTGCAACCCATTGAGTTTACGTGACTGAGTAAACTCATCCCACCAAAAACTAACAGCTACAGGTAAAGATATGGACTATACTGCCCAATGGACTTGATGCATTGGAAGATGATACAGATTATAAGGGTGACGACTTGGATGATCAGCTTGACGACGTCAGGTATATATATTAATTGTTTAGAAAGATCTTCCAGTAGTTGATCGAACCTCTATTTTTGGTCAGTTGTTTATTGGACTCAAAATTCAATGCAAGCTTATTGAAGAGAATTTTTAATATGAGAAGAAAGTTTGATTCACAATTTTTGGGAGTCCAATTTTATGCAAGATCTAATAAGATATGTAAGTCCGCTTATCGCCTTAACAAGCGTGCGGTGTCATAATACAAAATTCTAGGCCCTTAAGATCGGCTTGGATTTTGGGTCGTGACACTATGGCAATATATTCTCCATCAAATCTTCTCTACTCAATGATATTGGCCTCTTAGATCAAATTAATGGAAAGATCGGTCTTTCTGAATCTCAGATTGCAGAAAGAAAAGAATTGAAAGACAAATTAAAAATGCTGCTCATTCGTGAAGAGCATTATGGGAAACAATTATCATGGGATAATTAGATCAAATGTGGCGACAAAAATACCCGGTATTTTCACATCAAGGCTTCTAACAGGATAAGATTCAACCACATTTCAAGGCTCATTGTGAATGGGCGGGAGCTCAATGATCATAATCAGATTGGTAAGGAAATTGTCAACCAATTTCAATATAGATTCTCCTAGCCTAGGAGAATCAGATCGCACCTTAACGGGTTAGAATTCTCATCCATTTCCCCCTATGATCAAGTTGTGCTTGAACAAGAATTCTTCAAAGAAGAAATATGGGCAGCCCTTTCCGATTTACCTGGAGACATGGCCCCTGGCCGCGATGGATTCCCAATGGGATTCTTCAAGAAATGTTGGAGCATAATCAAGGGTGATGGTTTGACGGTGTTTTCAGAATTTCATGAGTCGGACCAAGTGAGCAAACATGTTAATTCGACATTCATTTCTCTCATTCCCAAGATAGAATGAGCCGATGAGCAGCTCTTCAGGCCAATAAGCCTAGTAGGAGGCCTATACAAGAATTTATCCAATGTAGCGAATAGACTCAAGGGTGTTGATCGATTTTAAGTTTAACCCTTGCAAGTGCACAAGATCTATTGTAGCACTGTAAGAACAGGGGTGTCGAACCCACAGGGAAGTATAAAATTTATCTAATCCTTTCAGAGATTTAAAACACTCAAGGAAGTACTAAGGGCGAAAGTTCGATTTACCACACAAGTACCACATGATTCTCAATGCAATAAAGGAAAATCAATTTAGGCCAAAACAAATTATGATAAAGAAGAAAAAAGATAGTTTATGAATTGATCAAGGAGTTAGCTAACCATCGATTCGTAACTTTTCTACCATTCAATCTCACAATTTCATTTTAAGTCAAAACACCATCATTTGTTAGGAAAACAAATGAATCGAAAAGAATGCGACTGTTGATCCGGCATACCCTATCTAAACACTATGCTTAGCCTATCATTGTGGTATGAATCATGTAAAAAGGATAGCATATCTCAAAATTCTAAGTCACGACAATGATAAATCAATCATTCTACAGCCTAGATCGGCCTGCAGAAACAGATCTAGATGGAGTGCTTCTTTTACGGTCGTTGATAACTACGATCAACGACTGTAAACGAAGACTCGATAATATTCTACCAAGCACGCACTTATAATAGAATGATTTAATGACAATACCATGAAATTGTAAAAACAATAATAGAATAGTTACTTATCTCCGGTTCGCTTCCTCCTTGAGCAAATAACTTTAGCCACTCATCCTCTGTGTACAAGCCCGTTGTAGATCCGAAGACATCATTTTAATAATGCTCTTTTATTTATCACAAAATTCTCCTTACAATGCTCTTGTTCCTAGGTACAATCTATGGCTCCATAAATTGTAAAAGAAAAACAATGCAAAATCCTAAATTACAGTCTATCCCGAGAAAACCCTAAAAAATAAAAGAAGAAAGAGAGCCCCCAATGATGAATAGAAAAATTCCTCCTCAAGCAAAGCCGTAGATTTCTTCTATAGGGGCGAGCAAAACAGATCCCTAATATCGTCAATTGATTGAGAATCAATTCTCAATCGATTGACTTTGAATTAGAAATAAGAGAGGGCAAACTTGTCTTCTCCTGTTAATCGATTGACACTAACTTCTTAATCGATTGACACACAGGGGTAGAATCTTCCTTCTCCTGGCGGATGTTGAGCTACTTCACAGATTTCGATGTTTCTTTTGACCTTTTGGTCCACTGCTCTTTCGTGACCTTTAATTGTCCTCTTTTGTGCTTTTTAACGATCCAACGGTCAGACTCACCTGTAATCATTAAAACCTCATAACAACCATCAGATTCTTTCATTGGACAGCTAAATGTAGGGATTAAGGTACAAGATATGTTCACATTTCGGCACCGATCACACCCCCAAACCTACACTTTGCTAGTCCTCCAGCAAAGAGAATGAAAAATAATTGATAATTTAGCAATTAAAATAAATCCCACTTTCGTAGGGAACACGATTTCATTTAGCCTATGCAACACGCCTTTAAACCCCTAAGTGATCCCTAGTGGAGGAGTAGTGTCTCCTGAAGATTTTCAGCGAAGATACCTACAAACTTCATAAACTAATAAATTTCAGAATTTTTAGTCATGCCCTTAAGTAGTTAAATGCCCGTGGGAAATCCTTTAAGATGCTTTTGACCATGTTCATTTTATTGTACTCATTCAATTAAATTCATTGTTTTTCCAGTACTCGTGATTCATGCCTCAAAGTGTTATGCAATTATCACTGCTAAAATTCTTTTGTCTGAGAATAAGTTTAAACTAGAAATCTTTAGATTTCATGTCTAAACTCAATCCTTACCATAGGTGTGCACTTAAATTGAAATCGCTCCTGATGAATGGTTTTACTTTTCACCCACATGCGAGATGGAATTACAACATAGTTTAGAAAAATCTCACATGTTATAAGAAAGACGGTGTACCAAAGAATTTAAAAAGAAACCTCATTGAGACAGATATTTGTATCTTAAACATGCATATACCAAGCACCATAGACATTATATAATCACTCTCCACAAGACATTCACCACTCATGATTGGATCAAGAAGGTCTTTTCTAAGGTTGTAATGAGGCTCGGGTAAAGGTTAAGAAAGAAAGAGGAAATTGGATTAAAAATTTCTCTGAGAAATCAGAAAAAGAAGCATAATTGATTTTATGATTTTTCACACTTTCTTTTTCGAATGTTCTAGAACCGCTTTCTTTTCATAACACACTTTTCGCTTTCTTTTTATTTTTCTTTTTAATACCACTTTCATATTTTTCTCTACCTTTTGCACTAAACTGAATTTTCTTTTTCTCTCCCCTTTTATTATTATTATTATTTTTGCTATATATTCCTTATAGTACCTTTGCCACAACTCTCTATTTTCCATTTTGCTCTCATCCCTCTTTGCTAATTTCTCAGAGATTAAAGGATAAGACTTTTTCAAATTGGTGTGGGGTATGGTCAATACAGTTAACAAGGAATATTTAGGATAAAATTTTTCACTTAAGGCTCAAAGGAGTGCAACAAGATAAATCACTATATGGTGGGATATTTTGGGCACAAACGAGCCAACGATGGCCTTTGATCATCTCCTCTCATGATGGTATTAATGCCTATTTGCCTTGAGTTTTTCACACAATGAGTTCTAGTATAATGGTATAACACACAAGATCAACAAATCAAAATAAAATATATGAGATTTTACAAACAAGCATGAAATTCAAAGATACTCCAATTTTTTTTTTTGCAACACTCATAAAAAACGAGGACAAAGTTCCAAAGCTCATTGGGTTTTAGTATTTCTTTGAGATCTTAGGATTCCAAGATATACATTTAATTCTCAGATTTGGAATTAAAGCAAAGTGATGGTGCACAATTTCTGGTCATAGATCATGAATATCAATAGCAACTTATGATAAAATTAATGAGCATTTATAAGATAAATATGGTGCAATGACAATTTTCTTACAAATTTTCAAATTATTAATACTTCAAGGACATGAGACTATAATTCAAAAATTTATGAGTTTAATGGTTATCAGTCAATCAATTGAGACAATGCTCTCAATCAATTGACTGCTACAAATTTCCAATAGGCTAATGGTCATCAGTCGATCGATTGAGACAATGGTCTCAATCGATTGACTGATATACTTTTAAGACCCAAAAAATAGCCTCTTTTTTTTTTCTTTTTTTTTTCTAAATTAATCGAAAATACCCCCCAAACCTGAACTGTCCAATTTCCTCATTGGCTTTGATTTTTGGAAAGTATATAAGACCCCCCCAAACTTGTTAAATGCAATCGAGGACCAAGAAAACAGACCAAGTGAAAGGTATTGTGATCAAAAATTAAAAACACAAATAGGTACTAAACTAAATTTTTATTAAACGTATGCAAATTATTACACTTATTGAAATTTTAAATTAAATAACCTAACCTAAACTAAATCAAGTCTAAATAGAACCTAATCTAAAAATATGCAAGAAACTAAAATCTAGAAATATTAAAATAACCTAAGACTAAAATCTAAACTAGATCCTTAAGACTACCATTCCTAAACCTTTCGTCATCCATGGAGGATCTTCCTTCCTTCGGCTTCGGGAATGCATAATTCCACATTGCCTCTGTGATGCCGCCCACGCCTGATGGTGAAATGGGTGCTTGTGGTGGAGATGTTGGTGGGGTAGGAGGCGGTGGTACGAGAAGCGAGGGCAGATTCCATTCCGCCCACAAGTAGGTCGAAATCGAGTTCAATGCCGGGTTGTTGCCGGCTTCAATGGAGCACGCAAAACTTGAGTGGACGGCGGGACCTGATACGAGGTCAAGATCAATGACCTCCCGCGTGGACAAATCGAGAGGTTCCTTTGGCCGTTCTCGACGGAGTCTTTTTCGTGTTGGTTCCATCAATTTCTTGACGGTAGATCGGGTGCGATACTTGATGGGCGCCATAGCTAAAGCTTGGGGAAGGGGAAAGAATTTTTGACTAAGGTGATTGAAAAGACTATGTTAGAAGAGATTTAAATAAAGAAAATATTCTAAACACGGACTCCTTGGACTCAAAGAAAACTCCTAAACTAAGGACTCTACGGACGGTTCAAATCTCAATTTTTGGAATGGAAGATGCAACTTTCTGGAAATATTCCTCAGTCAATCGATTGACATTTTAGTGTCAATCGATTGACACAAGATGCCAAGGGAGCCTTCTGGTGCACGACTCAAATTCTATTTTTTCATAACAGTCTATTTAAAGAAACTTTCTGTTTCTGATAGATAGAAGAATTTTGTCCACGAAAGTGTCAATCGATTGAGGGTTGTTCCTCAATCGATTGAACAAGTCTAATGTGCTCTATTAGAAATAAACTCAGAAGGCCAAGACTTTTGCAGTGTTCTCAATCGATTGAGAGTTTCATCTCAATCTATTGACTGATGCACTTTGCACCAATCCGAGAATGAACAGAAAAATTAACACACTAAAAACAGTCCGATGTCATTGATTTAACTGATTTGATTACACCCACATGATCCCATCTCAACAAAAGATTACTAAACAAACTATAATTAATCAGACCTAAAACAGAAACTAAAAACACCCAAAACAAATTAAAATTACACACAAACACTAAACAAACACTGACACGAACTAAACAATCACTGATGATCATCATCATCCTCATCTTCAGGGTCTCCCTCCTCATCCATCTCCACTCCTGCTCCTGTGATGAATCTGTTGGCACGCCCAGGGAACGACTCCCGGGCCATCCGCATGAGGAGTGAAGTTTGAAACCGTGATCGTCGATCAAGACCTCCCACAGTGGCACTCAACCCATCCATTCGCGCCTCGAGGCAAGAGACTGCTACCTCGGCGTTAAAATCGGGGACCTCTTTAGGACAAGGTCGTCTAATGCTGCCATGTTGGCATTGTGTGGGGTTTGGTCGGGGAGGAGGAGGTACATCATCAACGTCAATAGGTAGTGGCATCACAGGATGTATAGCCTTGATGCTCTTATCCCAAACGTTCGTGCCGTAGTGATAAAATTGCATATCACCCATCTCTTTATCATCATAAATCGGGCACCCAACTTGGTCTAAAAGATGCATCACGTAATGTGAAAATGTAAGAGAATAGCTTCTCGCTTCTTTGGTGCGGTGGTGATCATGATGTTGCTATGACACCGATACATCTCTTCAAGCATCAATCCCAGAGCATCAAACCATGTATTCGTGTGCGCCGCATAAAGCGCCAATACCCTATTCTTGGTTCGTTCGCTCTTCGTTCTATGCGGTAGCAAATTGTTTGACATAATGATGTCCCAAAACAAGATGTCCATTGGTAGGACAACTCTTTTAGTGGCCAAACCGGACCCGCGACGTCCTCTACACATATCGTTGATCATAAGGTCCTGGCTAAGATCAACGACTGATTGATGTGGTGGTTCAATGGGCGAACCACGTAGAAATTGAAAGCCCGTGCGAGATTGGCAGTGTGCAAGTTATATCTCCAATTGTCGATCCTGAGGCGGATGATGGGTAATCCCGTTGGCGACAATGGAGTGGACACCCATTCCATGTTATGGTAAAACAGCCACAGAATACAGAGCAAAACATCTATAGGAGGAGGAGCGAGCAACATCTCCAAGTGCAGAGCCTCGATGAATTCAATCGAACAGGCGGCCTCTGCAATGCGACGATATTTGGCTAGATCGAAGAAATTCTCCATTTGAAACTGGCGATTCACGTACTCGTCGTTAGGAATGCTCATAAGAGTGTTGGCGAGACGAGGTGGTCGGTATATCGGTGGTCCAGGCGCCGCCATTTCGATTGCGTACGAGGAGAGTGTAAATCGAAACAGAGATTCGGATTGGATGAGGCAAGTGAAGAACGGGACCATGGGTGCCCCCATTATATAATGCAATTGTCAATCGATGGAAAACGATTGAACTTACCACGTCGCGGGAATGTGAAGGGGCACTAGGTATGCGGATGTAACGTGGTACAATCCACTCATCCATTTTTAGTGTCAATCGATCGATGCGGAATGTCAATCGATTGAGAATGACCGATTCATGAAAAGTTGCACTGTTAGGTGCCTTGGGAACCGGCGAAGTTAATATGCAATCAAGTCAATCGAATGAGAGATTTGTATCAATCGATTGGCATTACTTGCCCTTAAAATTAGCTGCAATCGACAAGATGTGTCGATTGACGCTCGGCTTTCCAAAATTGGTCATTAATTTGAGATAATGTCAATCGATTGAAAAAATGAGTCTCAATCGATTGACATATGGAAGAAGGAGGTGATGATGATGATGAACATCAATCGATTGACAGGGTAAGTGTCAATCGATTGAGTGAAAAAGGTTAATCGATTGACTTTGTGGAGTCAATCGATTGAAAAAGACTCTTCCTCAATTAAAAACATAACCAAATAAGGAAACACACTGGGTTGCCTCCTAGGAAGCGTTGAGTTTATGTGTCGACAGCTCGACCACTTCACTGTTCACTTTTCCGGATCATTGAGGTATGTCGCTTCAATCCTCATCTGGGTCATTGGCTCAATCATTGGTTTGAGTTGTTGCCCATTGACTTTGAAAATTCGATTGTCCTTAAGACTTCTAATCTCAATTGCACCATGCACGGTAGTGGATACAACCTGAAATGGTCCTTCCCACCGTAATTTCAATTTTCCCGAATGAAGCTTAAGTCTGGAGTTGAACAACCAAACTTTTTGTCTGATGTGAAACTCCTTCCGCGCAATTGATTGATCGTGCAACTTTTTATATCATTCCTTATACATCTTCGAATTCTCATACGCATCGTAGCGTAGCTCTTCTAATTCGTTCAGCTGTAGCCATTGATTGGACCCTGCCTCTTGCATATCGAAATTTAATCTTTTTATAGCCCAGAATGCCTTATGCTCCAATTCAACTGAAAGATGACATGCCTTCCCATAGATAATCCTAAACGGTGACATTCTGATCGGGGTCTTGAATGCAGTATGACATGCCCAAAGAGCATCAGATAGCCGGTTCGACCAATTTCTTCTGTTCGGTCGTACCGTCTTTTCTAAAACTCATTTGATCTCCCAATTCGATACTTCCACTTGACCACTAGTCTGTGGGTGATACGGCGTTGCCACCTTGTGGGTAACGTTGTATTTCTTCATTAAAGTGGTAAAATGGCTGTTGTAGAAGTGCGAACCGCCATCACTAATGATTGCTCTTGATATCCCGAATCTGTTAAACACATTTTCTTTCAAGAATTTGAGCACGACCTTGTGGTCATTCGACCGGGTTGTCATAGCCTCTATCCATTTGAAAACATAGTCAGCGGCTACTAGAATGTATGAATACCCTAACGATGGGAGCAAAGGACCCATGAAGTCGATCCCCCAAACATCGAAAATCTCAACAATCAAAATCGGGTTCAACGGCATCATATTTAGTCGTGAAATATTTTCAAGCTGTTGACATTGTTGGCACTCTTTACAAAATTTGGCAGTGTCCCGAAAGATGGAAGGCCAATAAAATCCGCTTTGAAGAATCTTGTGTGCGGTCTTTTGTCCTCCGAAATGGCCTCCATAGGCCCCAGCATGGCAGAAGTTAATGACACTCAATTGTTCTTCTTCAGGCACACATCTTCTAATGACTTGCTCAGAACAGAATTTGAACAATTGTGGTTCATCCCAAAAATAGTATTTTATTTGAGAGAAAAATAGGTTTTTATCATTTTTATCCCATTGGATAGGGATTCTGTCAGTGACTAGATAATTCACAATGTTGGAAAACCAAGGAACTTTTGTACCTGTTGTATCAATTGCTATTAACTGCTCATCTAGAAAGGTGTCAAGGATATCCTCGGATACCGATGATTCTTCAGACAAAATTCTTGACAAATGATCCGCTACAACATTTTCGACGCCCCTTTTATCTTTGATCTCGGAGTTAAATTCTTGGAGGAGCAAGATCCATCAGATCAACCTTAGTTTTGTGTCCTTTTTTGCCAACAGATATTTTAATATAAAGTGGTATGAAAACACCACTATTTTCAATCTAAGCAAATAGGAGCGAAATTTATCCAATGCATACACCACAGCTAGCAATTCCTTCTCGGTGGTGGTATAATTTAGTTGGGCATCAATCAGCGTCTTACTGGCGTAATAGATCACATGAGGTAATTTGTTTACCCTTTGCCCTAAGACTGCTCCAATAGCATAGTCGGATGCATCGCACATGAGTTCAAAAGGTAGAGAATAATCTGGTGGTTGGATTATTGGTGCATTTGATAATAATTCATGCAATTTTAGGAAGGCCTTCATGCATTCCTCATCAAATTCGAATAGAACATATTTTCCAAGCAAGGTACACAATGGTTTAGCCACCTTGCTAAAATCTTTGATGAATCGTCGGTAAAATCCAGCAAGACCCAAAAATGATCGGATTTGACGAACAATTTTTTGTGCAGGCAGATTAGCGATTAAGTCAACTTTTGCCTTGTCGACTTCAATCCCTTTTTTCAAAATGATATGCCCCAATACTATTCATTGTCGAACCATGAAATGACTCTTCTCCTAGCTGAGAATAAGTTTGGATTCTACACAACGTTGCAAAACTTGTGCAAGATGACTTAAACATGATTCAAACGTCTTTCGGAAAACAGAGAAATCGTCCATGAATACTTCGATGAATTTATCAATCATATCTGAAAATATGGCTAACATACATCGTTGAAAAGTGGTCAAAGCATTACATAGGCCGAATGGCATTTTGCGATATGCAAAAGTACCATAAGGACATGTGAATGTTGTCTTCTCTTGATCTGCAGGAAATACGGGCATTTGGTTGTAGCCCGAATATCCATCGAGAAAACAGTAAAACTCCTATCCTACTAACTTTTCAAGAATTTGATCAATGAATGGAATGGGAAAATGATCTTTTCTGGTAGCCGTGTTCAATTTTTGATAATCGATGCACACGCGCCACCCCGTAGTTTCACAACTAGGTACCAATTCTCCTTCAGTAGTCTCTTTCACTGCTATCCCAGACTTTTTGGGAACAATTTGAGCTGGACTTACCCATTCACTATCCAAGATCGCATAGATTATTCCAGCATCGAGTAACTTGATGATTTCCTTTAAAAGGACTTCTTTCATGTTTGGATTAAGTTGCCTCTGTGGTTCTCTCGATGGTGTACTATCTTCTTTCACATGTATCTTGTGCATACATACTGATGGATCAATCCCTTTACGATCAGCTAAGGTCCATCCGATGGCCTTTTTATGATCTTTAAGCACTTTTAACAATTCATATATTTTTCCAATAATGTTGATGAGATAATTACCGAAAGCGTTTCTTAAGGTCCTAGAAAAGCATATTTGAGTGACTCGGGCAGTTGCTTTAATTCAACGGTTGGTAGCTGCTCGATTGATGGAGTCAACTCATCCTTTACCTCAATAGGTAATGGTTCCAACTTAGTCTCAATTTTACATAAATTATCATCTTCACTTGATGAATTCGTCCTCTTCTCTTCTGACTGTTTCTTCTCAGATCCTTTCTCCTCATAGATGGCTAACAAAGCAATTTTGAATTCTTCTTTTGTAAGCATTGATGGTAAAGCTTCGTCCACTACTTCGTCCACCTGATCGATATAAAAATAATCAACCTCATCCTCATTGGGAAAATGATTTATCGCATGAAATATATTGAGTCTGACTTTCATGTTTCCAAAAGAAACATCCATGACTCATGTTCGACAATTGATGCAGGCATTCGCAGTTGTGAGAAACAGACGCCTAAGAATGATTGGAACTTGATTGATGGATTTAACTGGTGGCTCCATGTCCAACACAATAAAGTCCACTGGGAAGATAAATTTATCTATTCCAACCAAAACATCCTCGATGATACCCTAGGTCTTCTTTCTGACCTATCAGCAAGTTGGAGTGTAACTGTCGTGGGTTTCAATTCGCCCAGTCCTAATTTCTCGAATATGGGATCAGATTGACAGTTGCTCCCAAATCCAGTAATGCCTTACCCATTGGTTGCCCACCAATGACACATGGAACAGTTGGGACTCCAGGGTCCTTAACTTTTTGAGGGGCATCCAATTGTAGTATCGAACTGACTTGATTAGTCAGGAACACTTTCTTTGAAACTTAAGTACGTGCTTTTCTTTTACGAGTGCATAGATCTTTGAAAAATTTTGCGTACTCAGGAACTTGCTTGATTGTCTAAAGTAATGGAAGATTTATCTTCACTTGCTTAAATGTTTCGAAGATTTCTTCCATTTTTGATGCTCCTTTCCCATTCTAGATGGAGGTGTTAGGCACTCAGGGAATGGTGCCTTTGGCCTTTGGGGTATAGGAACGAGATTTTTCTTTTGGTTCTTCTTCATGTCCTTGTTGGACGACTTGAGGAGACTCTTTCTCTTTTCCTTTCTCTTGTCTTTTGCCTTTGGTCGCTTCTTTTTCTTTTTCTTTATCAAATTCCACTGGTAGTTCCACTTGATTATCAACTTCTCTCCCACTTCTCAACACCGTAACAACTTTCAACTGTTGACTATTTGATGGTCCTTCATTAGGTGATGCTTGACCTCGAGGATTGTTAATGGGTTGGCTCAAAAGCCTACCTTCCTCTCGTTGACTCAACTGATTTGTCAATTGACTAAATTGGTCCATCATCATCTGCTGAAAAGCTTGCATATTTCACATAATCTTTTCTTCCAAATCAGAATCTTTCGAAGCGGTGGTCTAAGATTGATTAAAATTCTGATTGAAATTATGATTTTTTTGATATTCAGAATTTGGATGATAATAAGGAGAATTTTGTTGGAAATTAGAATTCTGCTGGAAATTAGAATTTTGTTGTGGACGAAAGTTTTATTCATTAAGTTGGATATGTACTGCTGGTTCACCTGCCCAGTTTGGTTTGATCCCCCCATCCTAAGTTGGGCTGATTTTTTCATTCCGGATTGTAGGTGTTTGAGTACATGTTCCTACCCTATCGCTGATATGATTGAGTCAGATTCACTTGCTCTTAAGGAGTAGGTTCATCAGGGGAGAATGACAAGGTAGTTGGACACTCATTAGCCATGTGACCTGGGTGGTCACAAATTGAACAAGCCGTGGGGTTGATGGGACTTTTAGCTTGCTTAGTTGCAACTAACAGCATGTTCATTTGCTTGGACAATATGTCAACTTTTGTTGAATGATCTGAGGTATTGTTGTTGACATCAAATAGTCCATCTCAGGTCAACACATAAGATTTAGCTGCCACATCCAAATTAGTTCACCCCAGAGTCGCATTTTATATTGAGGTTTGATACAACTTTTCAAACAACGCCCACAATTCATCTGCCTCCTTTGTGGCGCATGATCCTCCACAAGATGCATCAACCATGCGTCTCTCTTCTGGAATCAGTCCATTGTAAAAACTTTGAACCTGTTGCCAACATGATCCTCCACAAGATGCATCAACCATGCGTCTCCTTTGTGGCGCATGATCCTCCACAATTCATCTGCCTCCTTGAAGCACTCCCAACATTCATGAAAAGTTTCTATAGGTTGTTGGGAGAAAAATTGAATCTTCTGACGCAATTCGATGGTTTTGGTCATCGGAAAATATTTTTTAAGGAATTGACCATGTAGCTCTGCCCAACTCTGGATATATTGTGACTCTAACGAATAGAACCAAGTTTTTGCCTTATCTCTTAAAAAGAAAGGAAAGAGTCGTAGCTTAGTTATCTCGTCGATGACGTTGTAAACTCGAACATTTTACACACCCCAGTAAACTCATTTAAATGAACATGTGGATTCTCATTAGATAATCCATGGAAAATCGATAACATTTGAATCATCGCAGATTTGAATTCATAATGGTTTTCTGGAATGAGGGCATGCATGATACTATCCTGATCCTCGTAAAAACCAGGATCATTATAATATTCCAATGTTCTTGGGCCCTCATCATTATTATTATTCCTATTATTTCCATTATTGATATTTTGATTATTCCCATTCATTTTTGGCCTTTGATCTACCATGATTTTAGTATGATGATACTGATTTTTTTGGATTCTGCCATTCTCTCTGCAAGACCTTTCGATCTCAAAATTAAACAGTTGCAGATGTGAGTGATGAGATCGAGTAAAGCTCATGCACCAACACTCAAAATAAGGATTGATGAATCCACAATAAATTCACAAACTTCAAATTCAATCAATTGAAGCAACACACACAACAAAATTCCCAATAAGGACTTTATCAGTCAATCGATTGAAGCAGAATGTCTCAATCGATTGATATTCAAAAGTCAAACTGAGTCAGCATAGATTTTTCAGCTTAGATGGCAAGTAGCAGCGGTCTAGTCAATCGATTGACAGAGAAATGTCAATCGATTGATACACTTCCACAAATTTTCACAATAAATAATATTCCAGTCTCAATCGATTGACAGAAATTTTTCAATCGATTGATTTCTTTATTGAACAGTAGCCAGTATCAGAAGAAAAGAAAATTATTATTATTATTTATTTATTTTTAATTAAATTCGAATTTCAAAAATCAAAATTAAATTTCAAAATTAAGATTTAAAATTTAAATCGAAAATTAAAATTCAAAATTCAAAAATTTCAAATCTAAAAAAAAAATAATCCCGCAAAATCCTACAAAATATTACCTAAAAGAAGATAAGAGAAGAATCCTATAAAATCTAAAATAAGCAATCCCACAAAAGGTAATAACTAAAATTTAGAAAATCCTACAAAAGATTTTCTAAAAGAGGAAGAAAGAAAAGGGACTCCTACAAAATCGAAAATAAGAAATCCTAAAAATCTCTACTTCCTAAAAAAAAAACTCCACAAAATCTTACCCAATGATAACAAAATAAGAAAAATAAGATTTTTGCAATCATAAATCAAAAATGCTAATTCCAAATCTCAAAAATCAAAATTCAAACATTAAAATTCAGTATTCAAAATTAACAATTCGGATTTCACACAAAACAGTCGATTGATTGATGCTTTCGGCTCAATCGATTAACAAATCAGCACTCAACAGCCACAGAACACAGTTGATCGATTGAGGAACTTATCTCAATCGATTGACTGTCCAACAAACACACAAATCTCTTTCCAAATTTATCAAAATTTTGCCGTATCCCCGACAACGGCACCAAAAACTTGATCGATTTTAAGTTTAACCCTTGCAAGTGCACAAGATCTATTGTAGCACGATAAGAATGGGGGTGTCGAACCCACAGGGAAATGTGAAATTTATCTAATCCTTTCAGAGATTTAAAACACCCAAGGAAGTACCAAGGGCGAAAGTTCGATTTATCACACAAGTACCACACGATTTTCAATGTAATAAAAGAAAGTCAATCTAGGCCAGAACAAATTATGATAAAGAAGAAAAATGACAGTTTATGAATTGATCAAGGAGTTAGCTAACCATCGATTCGTAACTTTTCTACCATTTAATCTCACAATTTCATTTTAAGTTAAAACACCATCATTATTAGGAAAACAAATAAATCGAAAATAACGCGACTATTAATCCGACATACCCTATCTAAAAACTATGACTCAGCCTATCATTGTGGTATGAATCATGTAAAAAGGATAGCATATCTCAAAATTCTAAGTCACGATAATAATAAATCAATCATTTTGCAGCCTAGATCGGCCTACAGGAATAGATCTAGATGGAGTGCTTCTTTTACGGTCCTTGATAATCACGATCAACGATTGTAAACGAAGACTCGATAATATTCAACCAAGCACACACTTATAACAGAATGATTTAATGACAATACTATAAAATTATAAAAATAATAATAGAACAGTTACTTATCTTCGGTTCGCTTCTTCCTTGAGCAAATAACTTTAGCCGCTCATCCTCGGTGAACAAGCCCATTGTAGATCCGAAGACATCATTTTAATAATGCTCTTTTATTTATCAAAAAATTCTCCTTACAATGCTCTTGTTCCTAGGTATAATCTATGGCTCCATAAATTATAAAAGAAAAATAATGCAAAATCCTAAATTACAGTCTATCCCGAGAAAACCCTAAAATATAAAAGAAGAAAGAGAGCCCCCAATGATGAATAGAAAAATTCCTCCTCAAGTAAAGCCGTAGCTTTCTTCTTATAGGGGCGAGCAAACCAGATCCCTAATGTCCTCAATCGTTGAGAATCAATTCTCAATCGATTGATTTTGAATTCGAAATAAGAGAGGGCAAACTTCTCTTCTCCTGTCAATCGATTGACACATAGGGGTCGAATCTTCCTTCTCCTGGTGGATGTTGAGCTACTTCACGGGTTTCGATGATTCTTTTGACCTTTTGGTCCACTGCTCTTTCGTAACCTTTAATTGTCCTCTTTTGTGCTTTTTAACGATCAAACGGTCAGACTCACCTGTAATCATTAAAACCTCATAACAACCATCAGATGTTTTCATCGGACAGTTAAATGTAGGGATTAAGGTGCGAAATATGGTCACATTTTGGCACCGATCAGGTGTTCTTGCGAATGTCATCTCGCCTTTTCAATCCGCCTATCTCAAAGATAGGCAAATCCTTGATGGCGTCCTCATTGCTCTCGAAGGGGTCGATCTATACCACAAAAAGAAAAAGGAAAGCGTTATTCTTACGGTAGACTTAAAAAAAGCCTATGATTATGTTTACTGGTCCTTTTTAGATTACATGTTAGACAGGCTGGGTTTTGGTCTTCGATGGAGGAAATGGATACATGGCTGCCTTTCCTCTGTCATGATATCCATCTTAGTCAATGGAGCTCCCGAAGGTGATCCTCTTTCTCCCATTTTATTTATTGTCGTCGCTGAAGGATTAAATGGCATCCTCTCTGAAGCACTCTTTTGGCCTTTTCTCCGGCTTCTCCTTTAAACATAATGGCCTCGTTATCTCTCATTTATAATTTGTCGACGACCGTATAGTTCTTGCCAATCACAACTTGGAGAAAATTCAGAACATCAAGAGTACATTGTTGTGTTTTGAGGCGGTCTCTATGCTGGGCATCAACTTCAACAAATCACAGATTCTAGGTGTATCTTCATCGGAGAATGATATCAATAGTATGGCTCTTGATATTGGGTGCAAAACCAGTCAATGGCCCATCACCTATTTTGGCATCTCAGTAGGGCCTGACATTTACATTCCCAAAAACGTTACATGAGCATCCATTTTGGAGAAGGTTGAACTCAGATTATCAGGTTGGAAGTCCAAAGTTCTTTCCATTACCAAAAAAATAATGCTAATCAAATCCGTTCTCACTCCGTTGCCGACTTACTTCATGTCTTTTTTTTCTTGCCATGTTTGGGTCCGAAACAGAGTTAAGAAAATGCAAAGGGATTTTCTCTAGTCGAGCATCAGAGAATCCTCCAAAATTCATCTAGTAGCATGGGGCTTCTTCATCAGGCCGCAATCTTTGGGAGGAGCTGGAATTAAAGATCTACAATCATTCAATGATTCTCTCTTATGCAAATGGTGGTGGAGGATAGGCCGCGAACACAGAAGTTTATGGCGCAAAGTTTTTGATCAAAAGTACAAATGTTCAGGGAACTCATAGTTCCGTGGCCCCAGTAACTCTTCCTCAGGCTCTGGTTTTTGGAAATCTATTCACAAGGTCCAATTGAGATTCATGCTTCGCTCTCAAATCTTAGTTGGAGAAGGCTTCACAACCTCATTTTGGCATGACCCTTGGTGCAAAGGAGGCACCCTTGTATCCAGATTTCCCAAGATATATACCGTGATGTCCTAGTCCTTCATCAGTTGAAATTGAGCCTTCAATCGGTGTCCAAAGGGATTGCCGACATGGAATTTAGCCGCCAAACGTCGACCTATGGATGGGGAAGTCATCCAATTTTCTGATCTCCTCGCTTTTCTTTGCTCAACGAACATTCTTGATTATGCTTCTTTTGATATGTTGATTTGGCCTGATGCAGTAGATGAATATTCTTAGTCAAGAAGACGTTCACTTCTCTTAATTTCCTTGTATGCCCATTACTAGATTGGACATGGATTTGGTCAGCTAGAGCCCCACCTCGCACTCAAGCTTTCACCTGACTCGCCACCTGTAGACACCTAAATTTGGCCCAAGGCCCGATCGACTCATACTTCGAGAACGGCATACTCCCAAGTGTTCGAAAGCACCTCTCAAACCTTTAGAACTTAATCTAACCTTTAGAATCATTCTTAAACCCTTAGGAAGCAACCCTAATCTTTCCAAACCCTTAGAAAGCCTAAAATGAACCCATAGAACCCATTTCAAATCAATCAAAATAGCTGATGAAAAGATGAGTGTCGAGGTTTTCATAGATTGTTGCTTAATCTAAGACCTAAATCATTAGAAAGAAAAGGTTCCCAGCTTTCCAACGAGCCAAGAATCACCTAATTTGGAGTTATACATCAAAAGTTATGACAATTTGAAAATTACGGATTTGTGCAAGTAATTAGAAAATCGGGCCCTAACTTCTCAAAATTGAGAAAAAACCATTTTCCTTTAAAATGGTTGATTTTTGAATTGGGGGTTTGACTTGTGGACCATCCCAAGGCTTGGGATTTGTTTCCTTAGGACTCTTATGCCCCCAATAAGCTTTGAAAACTACCATTTTACCACTTAAGTCATCACCCCATCATCCATCATTAAAACCCAACTCCCTTTTCTCTAAGCTCTTAAAAACCCAAAAAACCTTAGATTCACTATTACCTAATTTCTAAACCAAGCACCCCCTAATCACCTCTCCATCTATAAATAAAGGCCCCCTCCCTCTTGTTTAAGCCACTTCAAAAATCTCTAAAGGAGAGAGAAAACTCTAGAGAATTCCCTCCCCATTTTCAAGTCCTAATCTTTCCAAGCTTTGAAACCCATCATCTCCTTCATACCATCACATCCACCGCCATTAATCCATCCTTCTTAAAGCTTTAAATTCTTAGCTTAGATCATTATCATACCCTCATACCTAGCCTTCCAAACCTTCAAGCCTTAGAAGTTAGAACCTTGCTCTAACCAGTATGCTATTGGAAGCTCATCAGAATCGGCACCCACGCGAAGATCCACGGCGGTGCAACAAGGGGCCAAGAGCTCTGGCTCTCCCCTCTATTCCTCTACCTTATTTATTTATTTTTCCTCTATCCTAAAATTTGAGCCGTTATGCGGCCGAAATTTCGGTGATTGTGGGGGGCTCAAATAGGATCGGAGTGCCTTTGGGCAAGAGAAAGTGCCGCTCATTTTTATACTTTTTTTTACACTTGGCCATAGTAGAGACCACTTACGAGCTAGTCAATTGAATGCCTAGCACCTTCCCAATTAATTACCGAAGCCTCTATCCAAGAGCCTTTGGCGTAGACCGGATCGGAGTCAAATCGAGCCCTTCGGTGCACATGATCTTGATTTTAGGTATCCCGAGACATCAAAAGCTCCGGGAGGCGACTTCATTTTTATTTAGCGCATCGTCGCGATGGATTGATGAAATCTACGGTTACATAGATGGCCACTCCGCTAGGGATAGCTTGTAGAGCTTCTCCTTAAAGTGTTGGCCCTTATTTTATATGCGTTTTTATTTTCCTTTATTTTTTTACTAACTTTTTATTTTTTGCATACTTACCCCTACGATTTTGCACTTTTTAATATTTACTCCTATGATTCAGCATTTTTTATACTTACCCCTACATTTCCGTCATTTACACGCCTAAGTCGTTTGGCGGGTTTACTTGAGTATTTATATTTTTGTCATTTATGCGTCTTAGCCGATCGACGGGCCTACTTGAGTATTTTTTTTTCTTTTTTGTCATTTTACATACTTTAGTCGATTGGCGGGTTACTTGCTAACTTAGAATCATATTTCAACAATGGCCGTCAGCACGTAGTGGCGGCATGGGATTGTCACCACCCGTTTTTGAATTAAGAAAAACTCCCTTAAAATTGAACTCTAAAATTGAACAAAGGGACTTAATTAATTCATTTTTACGCGGGTAGATTTTACAAAAGGGTTAGGAAATTAGGCAGTGATACAACCGTCCCGATTTCAAGTAGGGCGCTAGCCCTAGTGGTGATGATCCCGAAAAGAACCAGCCCATCCAGCATCTAAGAAGACATTGGTGTCAGAGGTATATCGGGTGGATGACTGATCGGTTTAGAAGTGCACTCTTGCAAGTACACAAGATCAGTTATAGCGCGGTGAAATCAAGGGTGTCGTACCCACAGGAAAGCACGTAATTAAATTAATTTTAAAGAGAACAAAAATGCCCAAGGAAATACCAAGGGAGAGAAAGATGAATTGCTAAGCTATTATCACACGATGCTAGAATGATAAACGTAAATTAATCTATACAAGAACAAATTATGACAAAGAAAATAATAATTAAGAGATGATCACGGAGTTTGCTAACCCTAAATTTGTAACTTCTCTATAATTAATCACACGATTTCATACCACACCAATATACCACCATTTATCAAGAAGAAAAATGAATTGTAAAGAATGTGATTGTTGATCTGGCATACCCTATCCAAACACTATGACTCATCCTAATGCGGCATGAATCATGTGAAAGGCATAGCATATCTCAAATTTGAAATCACAACAGTAAGAATCAATCACTTGGCAGCCTAGATCGGCCTGCAGGAACAGATATAGATGGAATGACCCTTTTATGGTCGTCGATAACCAAGATCAACGGCTATAAATGAGCATTTGATGATATTCTATTAAGCACACACTTCTTAACAGAATGATTCAAAGATAATGATAAGAAATTATAGAATTAACAATAAAGCAGTGACTCATCTAGGGGTTGCTTCCTCCTTGAACGAGGGGGTTTAGCCGCTCATCCTCGATCTACATGCCCGATGTAAACCAGAAGTCATCATCTAAACATGCACTTTTATTTATCAAAAGATCTCTCCTTACAATGCTTTGTTCCTAATTACAAACTATGATTCAAAAATTGTAAAGAAAAGTTATAAAAAAACTAAGAAAATTCTACTAGCCGAGAACCCCTTAACCCTAAGTCATAGCATTGCTTTTATAGGGAGTGGGCAGGACAACTTTCAAAATAGGCTCAATCAATTGAAATTCAATTCTCAATCGATTGAGTTCAAATCCTCTTTTTGGCGAAATCATTTAAATTTAAATTTAATCAATTTATTTTAAATATCGATTGATTGAATTAATTCAAATTTTAAAATAAAGGGGAAAAAACTGTCATTCTTGTCAATCGATTGATATTTGGTTTTCAATCGATTGATAAGGACAGGTAATATCTTCATTCTTCTGGTGGATGCTGGGCCAATCAATCATTTTTATGGATTTTGGTGCTTCTGCTGGCTTCTTGGTCCAATGTTCTTGTGTAACTCTTAATTATCCTCTTTTATGCTCTTTCAAGATCCAATAGTTGGAAACACCTAAAATCACTAAAACTATACAACAGCCGTCAGATAGCTTTCATCGGATAGCTAAATGTAGGAATTAAGGTGCAAAATATAGTCATATTTCGGCACAGATCACACCCCCAAACCTACACTCTACTAGTCCTCGAGCAAAGAGAATGAAAAATAACTAACAATTAATAAAGAAAATGGATGTCACTTTCGTAGGGAACACGATTGAATTTAACATATGAAATAAACCTTTAAACCCCTAAGTGATCCCTAGTGGAGGAGTTGTGTCTCCTGAAGGTTTTCAGTGAAGATACCTACAAACTTTATAAACTAATAAATTCCTGAATTATTGTCATGCCCTTAGATCGTTAAATGTCCTTGAAATATTTATAAGATGCTCCCGGCCATGCTAATCTTATCAATGCTCATTCAGATTAATTCAATGCATTATTTTTTCGACGACTCATGATTCATGCCCGGAGTGTCGTGCACTTACCATTGTTAAAAATTCTTCCATCAGGGAGTAAGTCCAAACTAGGAATCTTTTGGATCCCATGTCTTGACTCAATCGTCACAATGGATATGCGCTCAAAACGAAATTGCTCTGATGACGGGTTACTTTTCACACACATGTGAGAGAGAACTATAATGCAAATAAGGAGGTCTCACATGAAATAAGAAGCACGGTTCATTAATGAAAAGAAGTCTCATAAAGAAAGATATTTGTGTATCTAGCATGTCATATTCGGCACTATAGGCATTGCACTATCATTCTCCACAAGGCATTTATCTCTCATGATTAGATCAAGAAGGTAACAAGGGTAGGGTTTTTGCATCTTCTACCTTTTAATTTTTTTCTCTCACAAGTGTCACAATCATGCCTCTCGATTCCCTCACTTTCTGTCATCTCGAATTTCTCAGAGGTAACAAGGGTAGGGTTTTTGCATTTTCAAACTCGTGAGGGACATGGTTAATATAACTTGCTAAAGAAATAATTAGGGCTGAAATTTTTTCATTACGGCTCAAAAAAAAAATGCTAAATGATAATTAAGTATAAGGTGGGACATTTTAAACACAAACGGGCCAAAGAGGGCCTTCGATCATTTCTTTTCAAGGTGATAATGATGCCGATTTATTTCGAATTCAAACACAATGACTTTTAGTATCCTGATACAATGCCAAATACACAAACCGAGATGAGCGTATGAGATTATAACAATCAAGTATAAACTGAACAAGACTCTAAATTTTAACCACACTCATCAAGAATGAGAAAAGGTTCTAAAGTTCTTTGGGTTTTAGTCTCTACTGAAATCCTTGGATTCAAGTTTTTAGACCAGACTCCCAGATTTTTGGAATTAAAGCATGGTAATGATGCTAGAGTTTCTGGACATGGACTGTGAAACCATCATTACAACTTGCATTATATTAATGATCATGAGCATTTATAGTTTTATCATGGCACGATAACATTTTACAAAAATTTTCGGGCATTAACACTGAAAGGTCATGAAAACATATTTCAGAATTTATGAGTTTACTGGTTATCAGTCAATCGATTGACTCAATAGTTTCAATCGATTGATTGATGCATGCTTCCAGTTGGTTATTGGGCCTACAAATCTGCAGTCAATTGATTGATTTTTGTAAATCAATCGATTGACTGCCCTTAACCTGTTGAATGCATCTGGGCTAATGTTTATCAGTCAATCGATTGACTCGCTGGGTTCAATCGGTTGACTGATACACTTTTCAAAATTCGAGAACTGCCCCAGAACCTCTCTTTTTTTTTTATTTTCTTTTTTCAAAATACTCTGATACGCTGATACTCTGAATTGAACTTCTCACCCCCAAACCTGTTGTATCCAATGTCCTCATTGGTTTATTTTTTGAAGGTGTATGGGACCCCCAAACCTGTTAAATGTAACCAAGAACCAAAAGACAGACCAAGTGAAAAATATTTGTTATTTGAGCATCTAAACAATTTAAACAAAGATATTTAACTAAACTAAAATTTCATTAATTATGTGCAATCTACGACACTTATTGAAAACAAAAAGAACCTATTCTAGTGCACAAATTAAAGGAAACTAAACTAAGACATTTGAAAAGTAACATAAAATCTAAAAAGACTGTGAAATCTAAAACCTAAAACTAAATCCTAGCCCTTAGTCATCATCGGAAGCCATCCCAGGCTCCGGCTTTCGAAACATCATCCTGCACATTTCTTCTGAGATGCCGACACCACTAGGTGGAGGAATTGGGGCACGAGGTGGGGATGGTGGTTTCGGTGAATCGATGGACATCAATTCGATGGGTGATTTTGGTGAAGTCGGCGGCGGCGAAGCCGATTCAAAATCAATAACCTCATGATTTAACAAATCGAGAGGTGGTCGAGGCGAGTGATATCGTGTACGTTTTTATGCTGGCTCTACCAATTACCTGACCGCCGATCGAGTGCAATACTTGATTGAATCCATAACACAAGGTTTGGGAGGACAATTGATTTTTGACTAAGGGAGTGATTTAGAAAAACTACCCTACAGTTGTTTAAATAAAGCAAAATTTCCCTAAAACACATCTAAAGATGGAATGAAATTTGGATTTCGGGGGCAAACAATTGATTCTTTCAGAAATTGTATCAGTTAATCTATTGATTTTTTTAATATCAATCGATTGAAAACTATATTTGGAAAGGTTGACTTGGTGCTGACCAAAACTTGTTGTTCAAAGAGAATTTTTTATATATGCAATCGAATTAATGTTGGAAACTTTCTATTCCCTTTGGAATTCCAATTTGGATCAATCGATTGAACTATTCAATTCAATTGATTGACTCTATTCAATGTGCATTGCCATATTCATATCAATCAACTTGAAATCAGAAAGATTCATACACAATTAATGTGAACTTAGGTCAAAGTTGATCGATTGAAAAACCATTTTTCAATTGATCAACAGAAATTATTGTCATTGAGAGATCACAACACACCAAATGCCTCAATCGATTGACTGATGAAATTGGGCAACAATTTGAGAGTACACAGAGGGATAACACCATTCATCTAAAACATTTCATTCACCTAATTTGATTTGATTTGATCAAAAATGCTTTCAGCACACATACATACTCCAGATTAATTGAAATAAACTAAAACCTATCACAACCTATGATTGATCTAGCACACAAACAGAAACAAACATAAAACACTCTAAATTATCACATCTAAACAAAGTAACACACTAAGCACAAGACAAATAAACTATTCATCATTATCATCATCTGCAACATCTTCCTCTCCATCCATCGCCGCTCGCGCTCTTGCGATGAAGCCATCGGCTTGTGCCGGGAAGGATTCCCGTGCAATCCGCATGAGGAGAGAACTCTGAAATCTTGACCGCCGATTGATACCTCCAACCATAGCATTCAACCCGTCCACCCGTGCCTTGAGGCGTGCGACTGCTGCCTCGACATTAAAATCAGGGACCTCTTCAGGACGAGGTCGACGTAAGCCGCCACGTTGGCGCTGTACGGGGTTTGGTTGGGGAGGAGGCATCACACCAATATCGAGGGGGTGCAGCACATTCCCTATGATGGCTTTAATACTCTTGTCCCACACATTTGTGCCATAGTAATAGAACTGCATGTTGCCCATTACTTCATCATCAAAAATTGGACACCTGGTCTGGTCCAAAAGATGCATGACATAGTGAGGAAAGCAGAGAAGAATAGCCTCTAGTTTGCGCGGCCCAGTGGTGACAGCTATGTCGTTGTGACACCGCCACATTTCATCAAGCATTAAACCAGGTGCATCAAACCAAGTATTAGTGTGGGCCGCATACAGTGCTGCTACTCGGTTCTTTGTCCTCTCGCTTTTGGTTCCATGCGAAAGCAAGTTATTGGACATGACAATGTCCCAAAACAGTATGTCCATTGGCAAGACTGCTCTTTTCATTGATAATTTGGAATCATGCCTATCACCACACATATTATTTATCATGATCTCTTGGCTGAGGTCCACAACCGGATCAATATAATGATTCAATGGGTGAACAATGATGAAATTAAATGCACGGGTGAGATCAGTGGTGTGTAAATTGTACGACCAATTATCGATCCGAATGCGTATGAAAGTAAAACCAGTCGGGGATTGCAATGCCAACACCCACTCCATGTTTTGATAGAAAAGTCATATGAGATGTAAGGACATGTCGATAGGAGGTGGTGCGAGTAGCATTTTAAGATGCAAGGCTTCAATAAACTCGATGGAATGCGCAGCTTCAGCGATACGACGGAATTTATTAAAATCGAAGAAGTTCTCAGTTTGGCACTGTCGATCCACGTAATCATTGTTAGGGATTCACATGGGATTATTGTCAGAACGGGGTGGTCGGTAAATCTGAGTCCCAGGTGCTGCCATTTCGATTGTACGAGGAGAATTTTTGGAGAGATGAACAGGGTCGGTCGGCCGAATGTGCAGAGAGTTGAGGAAGAAGGGACCACGGGTTGTTCCTTAAATCGACATTCATTTGCATGTAGTTTAGAGGAACCATAATATCAATCGATTGAAAATGAAATGTCAATCGATTGACATTATCTCAAGGCGTCGCGAAGGCTTGAAACTTCAATGCACAGTAGAAGTTTGAAGGTGTTTCTTGAAAAGGCGCGACGATTGACTTCTTGGGAAACTGCGAGAGTCAGTAGTTTCATCATATCAATCGATTGAGAGTAAAATATCAATTGATTGACATTAACACGATGTTTGACTTATCCGACGTTGAAAAGATGAGACGATTGGCGCATGGATTCCGAGAATGCCAGGTGTTTCAATAATATATCAATCAATTGACATGCATGTAGCGCCAAATGATTTGACAATAGAAAAGATGTGGAATGACTACCTAATGATGGTTTGAACAGAAATATCAATCGATTGAGAAAGGTAGCTCTCAATCGATTGAATGAACTACAAGGTCAATCGATTGACTTTTCTCAAAATCAATCGATTGAGACAGACTTACAAATTCTACCACAAAGAAGTAAGAATTAAACTGCACACTGGGTTGCCTCCCAAGAAACGCTGAGTTTATATGTCGACAGCTCAACCATTTAAATGTCATCTTTCTAGGTCACTAAAGTATGTTGATTCAATTCACATTTGGGTCATTGGTTCAAACATTAGTTTATGTCGTTGCCCATTCACCTTGAAAATCCAATTATCCTTAAGATCCCTAATCTCAATTGCACTGTGTGCGGTAGTGGATATGACCTAGAAGGGTCCTTCCCATCTCGACTTCAGTTTTTGAAGATGGAGTTTAAGTTTAGAATTGAACAACCAAACCTTTTGTCCTATGTGAAATTCCTTCCAAAAAATTGACTGATTGTGCAATCTCTTGTATCACTCCTTGTAAAGCCTCGAATTTTCATATGCATCACAGCATAGCTCTTCCAATTCGTTCAATTGTAACTTGCAATTAGAACCCACCTCTTGTATGTGAAAATTAAATCTCTTTATTGCCCAGAATGCCTTATGTTCCAGTCCTACTGGGAGGTGACAAGCTTTCCCATACAAAATTCTGAAGGGCGACATTCCAATTGGTGTCTTAAATGCAGTGTGATATGTCCAGAGAGCATCAGATAAATGATTTGACCAAGCTTTCTTATCTGGTCGCACAACTTTTTCTAAATTCTACTTGATCTCTTGATTTGACACTTCAACTTGGCCACTTGTCTGTGGGTGGTATGGTGTTGCGACCTTGTGAGTGACACCATATTTCTTCATTAATGTCGCAAAATGGCTATTACAGAAGTGCAAATCGCCATCACTAATGATTACTCGGGAAATCCCAAATCTATTGAATACATTTTCCTTCAAGAACTTGACCACCACTTTATGGTCGTTCGATCAGGTTGCCACAGCTTTCACCCATTTTGAAACATAGTCAACGGCTACCAAAATATATAGATAATCGAATGATGGGGGAAAGGCACCCATGAAGTCGATCTCTCACACATTAAAATTTTCAACAACCAAAATTGGGTTCAATGGCATCATATTTGTCTTGAAATGTTTTTGTGTTGTTGACATCATTGACATTCTTTGCAAAATCTTGTTGTATCTCAAAAAATGGAGGGCCAATAAAATCCGCTTTGAAGAATTTTCTGTGCAGTCTTTTGTCCTCCAAATGGCCTCCACAGGCCCCAGCGTGACAGAAATTTATGATACTCAGCTAATCTTCTTTTAGAATGCATCTCCTAATGACTTGATCTGAATAGAATTTGAACAAGTGTGGATCATCCCAAAAGTAGTATTTGATCTGGGAGAAAAAGAGATTCTTATCATTTCTACCTCATTGCATAAGAATTCTGTCAGTGACCAAATAATTCACGATGTTCGTAAAGCAAGGAATTTTTATAGCTGTTGTATCTATTGCCATTAATTGCTCATCCGGGAATGTGTCACAGATGGTTTCTGACACAGATGATTATTTAGGTAGAATCCGTGACAAATGATCAGCGATAACATTTTCAACCCTCTTTTTATCTTTAATTTCAAAGTTGAATTCTTAGAGGAGCAGGATCCATCAGATCAACCTTGGTTTTATATCATTTTTCACCAAAATATACTTCAACGCAGAGTGGTTTGAAAAGACCACCATTTGGATCCGAGCAAATATGAACGGAATTTATCCAGTGCATATACCATTGGTAATAATTCCTTCTCGGTTGTGGTGTAATTCAGTTGCGCATCAATCTGCGTCTTACTGGTGTAGTAAATCACATGAGATAATTTACCTATCCTTTGCCCTAAGACCGCTCCAATAGCATAGTTCGATGTGTCACACATAAGTTCAAAAGGGAGCAAATAATCTGGAGGTTGGATTATCGGAGCATTTGATAACAACTCTCACAATTTTGAAAAGGCTTTCATGCAGTCTTCATCAAATTCAAACGAAACATCTTTTCCAAGCAAGTTACATAATGGCTTAGCGACTTTGCTAAAATCTTTGATAAATCGTCTGTAAAATCCAGCATGCCTAAAAAATGATCGAATTTAGCAAATACTTTTTGGTGGTGGCAAATTAGCAATTAAGTCAACTTTTACTTTGTCGACTTCAATTCCTTTTCTTGATTTGATGTGCCCCAAAACTATTCCCCGTCAAACCATAAAATAGCTCATCTCCCAGCTTAGAATAAGATTGGATTCTACAAAATGTTACAACACTTGTAAAAGGTGATGCAAGCACAATTCAAAGGTCTTCCCAAAGACAGAAGTCATCCATGAATACTTCGATGAATTTATCAATCATATCAGAAAATATGGCTAACATATACCACTGAAAGGTGGCCGGAGCATTACAAAGGCCGAATGACATTCTGTGATATGCAAATGTACCATAAGGATAAATAAACATTGTCTTTTCTTAATCAGCTAAAAATACAGGCACTTGATTGTACCCCAAATATCCATCGAGAAAACAGTAGAACTTCTGCCCTGCCAGTTTCTCAAGAATTTGATCAGTATGTGGAAGGGAAAAATGATCCTTTCTAGTGGCTCTGTTCAATTTCTGATAATTGATCCAGACACGCCACCCAGTAGTCTTGCGCATACGTACCAATTTCCCTTTAGTGGTTTCTTTCACGGTAACCCCCGACTTTTTGGGATCAATTTGAACCAGACTTACCCTTTCACTATCAGAGATTGCATAGATGATTCCAGCATCGAACAACTTGATGATCTCTTTCAATACGACTTCTTTCATGTTTGGGTTAAGTTGTCTTTGTGGCTCCCTTGATGGTGTGCTATCATCTTTCAGATATATTTTGTACATACATACTGACGGATCAATCCCTTTTAGATCGGCTAAAGTCCATCCGATTACTTTTTTGTGATCTTTTAGCACCTTCATCAAATCATGCTCTTGCTTTTCCGACAATGTTGATAAAATTATTGCCGAAAGCATTTTATGTGGTCCTAGAAAATCATATTTGAGTGACTCAGGCAACTATTTTAATTCAACAGTTGGTGGTGTCAGCTCGGCCTTTTCCTCAATGGGCAATGGTTCCACTTTAGCCTTATTCTTCCATGGCTCATCGTCTTGACTTGATGAGATCATCCTCAGTTCTTCTGGGTGGTTCTCTTCACTTCTTTTTTTCTCGTAGATGGCCAACAAAGCAGTTTCGAATTCTTCCTTGGTTAGTATTGACGGTAAAACCGCGCCCACTACTTCATCAACCTAATCAATATAGAAACAATCAACCTCATTTTTATTGGGAAAGTGGTTCATTGCATGAAATACATTCAACCTGACTTTCATGTTTCTAAAAGAAACATCCATGACTCCCGTTCGACAATTGAGGCAAGCATTTTTAGTTGCGAGAAGTGGACGTCCAAGGATGATTGGGACTTGATTTATTGATTTAATAGGTGGTTCCATATCCAAGACAACAAAGTCTACTGAAAAGATAAATTTATCTATTCCAACCAAAACATCCTCAATGATACCCCTAGGTCTTCTTTCTTACCTATCAGCAAGTTAGAGTGTGACTGCAGTGGATTTCAATTCGCCCAGTCCTAATTTCTCATATACTAAATATAGGATCAAGTTGACACTTGCTCCCAAATCCAGTAGCGCTCTACCAATTGGTTGCCCACCTATAACACATGGAACAGTTGGGACTTTAGGGTCCTTGAGTTTTTGTGGTGCTTCCAATTTCAAGATAGAATTGACTTGATTAGTCAGGAACACTTTCTTTGAAATATGTGTACGTGCCCTTCTCTTACGAGTGCACAAATCCTTGAAGAATTTTGCGTACGTAAGCACTTAGTTAATAGCTTCAAGCAATGGAAGATGGAGATGTCAGGTACTCAGGAAATGGTTCCTTTGGAGTATGGGGAGTTGATTCAAGTTCTGTGTTTTCTTTCGATTCCTGTTGGACATTTCTAGGAGACTTCGTCTTTTCTTCTGGCTCTGTGTCCTTCTCAGCTTCTTTTTCTTCTTCTTCTGATTCCACTGGAATTCCCACTTGATTATCAATCACACGTCCACTTCTTAACACGGTGACAACTTTCAACTGATGGCTAGTTGAGGGTCCTTCATCAGACAGAGTTTGGCCTCAAGGGTTATTAATGGGTTGGCTGGGAAGCTTTCCCTCCTCCCTTTGACTCATTTGATTAGTCCATTGACCAAATTGGTCCTTCAATATCTGCTGAAGGGCTTGCATATTTTGTTGTTGAAAAGCTTGCATGTTCTGCAGGATCTTCACTTCTAAATTCGAATCTCTCGAACTGAAAGTATTAGCTTGATTGAAATTCTGATTTTTTCGATACTCGAAATTTGGGTGATGATAATTCGAATTCTGTTGAAAGTTAGAATTTTGTTGTGGACGAAAGCCCTATTGACCACTCGATGTGTTGGATCAGTACTGTTGGTTCACCTGTCCAATTTGGTTTGATCCTCCCCATCTTAAGTGAGGGTGATTTTTCCATTCCAGATTATAGGTGTTGGAGTACACATTCGTATCTTACCGATGATACGACTGAGTCTCATTCACCTGCTCTTGAGGAGTAGGTTCTTCAGGAAAGATCATCACAGTGGTTGGACACTCATTAGCCATGTAACCTAGGTGTTCACAAATTGAACAGACAGTGGGGGTGATGGGAGTTTGAGCTTATTTTGTTGCAGCTAACAACATGTTAATTTGTTTAGACAACATATCCACTTTTGTTGATAAATCTAAGATATTGTTGTTGACATCATACAACCCACCTTTTGTCAACACATGGGATTTAGTTGCCATATTCAGGTTAGCTCGCCTCAAAGTCTCATTTTGCATTGAAGTTTGGCATAATCTCTCAAACAATGCCCAAATTTTTTTAGCCTCTTTCGTAGCACATGATCCCCTGCAAGATGCATCAATAATGTGTCTTTCTTCTGTAATCAATCCGTTATAAAAACTTTAGACTTGTTGCCACCTTAGAATATGATGATTAGGACAACTTTTGACTAATTCTTTAAAAAATTCCCAACATTCATGAAATATTTCAGTAGGTTGTTAGGTGTAGATTAGAATCTTCTGAAGCAACTCATTGGTTTTGCTCATGGGAAAGTATTTCCTTAAGAATTTACGTTGAAACTCCGTCCAACTCTGGATAGATCTTGGTTCTAAGGAAAAGAACCAAGTTTTCGCCTTATCTCTTAGAGAGAAGGGAAAAAGGCGTAACTTTGCTATCTCATCGGAGACATTATGTACTCTGAATATTTTACACACCGCAATAAACTCATTCAGGTAAGTATATGGATTTTCATTGCTCAGCCCGTTGAAAATTGGCAACATTTGAATCATTGTTGGCTTAAATTCATAATGATTTCCTGGGATGGGAGCATGAAGGATACTGTAATATCTCGAAAAATTGAGCGTTAAATAGTGACCTCGAGATCCGTGCCCGACTAGTCATAGGTTTGACCAAGTGATGGTCAAACAGTGAACTCATGAAAGGATAAACTGATGTGATATTAATGTGACCTAAGTGTAGTGTATAGTGTGAGTTAGTGGTCACATACACCTATCTCTGGTGTATGTGCTTAACACACAAGCTGGAAAGAGGATAAAAGGGTTTTAATAACCCTAGGTTGTTTTTGTTTGGTTGGTGAAAGAGAGTTAAGAAAAGAGAGAGAGGGAGAAACCAAGATGAGTTATTGAGCTAAGAGTTAATGCAAATCAAGAGGGGACCAAGCATTGATTGTCGGATTCAACGCATGAGGAGCCATTGAAGCAAAAAGCTGGAACCCTAGCCATTCCAACCTTAATATTTGATCAATTTGAGATTGATTGGAGGTGAGTTTGTTAGAATTAAATGCATAGATTGTTAGTAATAAAATTCAATCAAGTGTAGTCTGAAAGATAGATTAAAGGCATAGAGAAGGGAAGGAATTGAAAAGGAAAATATTTGGAAGAACAGCCCGAAAAGGGGCTGAGTCTGGCCAAATCGATTAATCGATTTTGGTCTAGAAGTTGAAAAGGCAAGGATGCCCGATTTCGATTAATTGATCTGGAAATCGATTAATCGATTCTGAGGGTCGATTAATCGATTTGAAAATCGACTAATCGATTGGGTACCTCCAGTGGCTGGAGAGGTAAGGCTTGAGAAAATTGACTAATCGATTTGGGAAATCGATTAATCGATTTTGAGTTTCGATTAATCGATTTATGATCGACTAATCGATTTTGGATTTTCAACTGCTCGATTTTAGAATCGATTAACCATTTTGGAGAATTCGATTAATCGATTTGGGATCGATTAATTGATTTTGGATTTTGATTAATCGATTTTGGGAATCGATTAATCGATTTAGGGTTCAATTAATCGATTTTGACAATTTCAGTTGACTTTTTTTATTTGGACCTTGAGGTTCATGGAGGGTCTAGGACCTTCTTCATTGCATCTTTAGTAACATGTTGCATGTGTTATGGTGTACCATATGTGGTACGTGTGAGAGTAAGCGTAAGGAGCCGTGTAGGATCTTGATGCTTGGACCTTCAAAGACTTGAGGTAGGGAACACCTTGAACATGTACTTTAATTGCAAGAGCATGTATGTAGTGATATAGAAATAAAATTGAAAATGTTTTAAACTGTCTAAATCTTTGTAAAAATGGGTGTGTGTGTGACACCAAGAAAGTGATAAAGGCATCAGTGTGATGCGAATAACTGAGACCAAGTAAGATAATGAAAATGAGGCATCCCTAGGGGATGAGAAAGTGATAAATGTATCAGTGTGATGCGAGTAATTTAGACATCCCAGAGATGTAAGTAAGATTGAATAACTACTATTAAGTCCTAACTGATATAAGATAGCACAATTACACGGTGAACAACTATATGTAAAGCGCATGCTATTTTTGTTATTTGAGGTTTGATTAGGATACCCCACAGACGTGGCAGGATACCCATGACTGACTCGACAGGATATTTGTGACTAGTACAGCGGCCAATCCAGACACCAGTGCGGAGGTCTATCCGTACACAGTAAGCACATCCCAGGGATGTTGAGATGAGATTTAACCTCGCTGCCTATTGAGAAAGGGGCTTGGGTCGTATTCCCAGGGAATACATATAACTACTGTCTATTTAGACGACGATGGAGGGTATCCCATCGGGGCTCGATGCTATATTGGTCGGGGATTACTTAAGTTGAAGATTTAAGTTTTGCTTTAGGCCTGTTCAGTGTCATTCATGATAAATTAACAGTAAAGTGAAACATGCTAACTACCAATAAATTTAAATGCAAATTGTCATCTTTTAAACTGTTTTTCCAGCAAGGGCATAGATACATCATGCTTAAAATATCATGGAATATATGTGAGATTTTGACTTATATGTTTATTGTGTTGTTCCCTATTGAGCTAGGATGTAGCTCACCCTTTAGACTATACGTCACAGGTCCATTATTAGTAGCGGCCGAGGCTTCTGGAGACGTAGATCCGAGTGATTCGGATTACGTGCCTAGGGACAAGTTGGAGCCTCCTCCCGAGGACTTCTTCTAGGAGACTCTGCTATGTACTTTGATAGAGAGTCAGTTTTGAGAGCAGATTGTGCGGCTTGGTATGTCAAGCCTTTATTTTGATAAACAATGTAATTATACTTCGATATTCTTTTTGGCGAACCATCTGGGGTGACCTGGTTGTATCACCGATGGTTCAGGCCGGTTCTTTTGTTCATACCTTGGCATGGAATGAGAACTGCTTTTGATCTCTTCATTATAGAGAATAATATATTATTAATGCATGCTACTTGATTGGTTTTGCTTGTTATACCAATGTTCCGTACATAGCCTTGGGGCACGGTCTGGAGGATCGTGCTGATGGCACGGGTTTCGGGGTGCCAAAATCTGGGTTGTCATAGTTGGTATCAAAGCATTTCTTTTAAAAATTCTAACAATCGTTATTTTTGTTAGAGCATAGGGACTTCTGCTAAAGAAAACTTTGTTTTCACGTGCAGAACGTTACGTTTCCTAAAGGAAGAGGCCGACTCAGGGGCGGTCATCATAGAAATGTGCATAGTCGAGATGATCTCATCTCGGATACCGATAGAGTACCTTTGAGAGATGGAGGTGCTTCAGGTAGTGGCAGTCAAGAGGGTCACGATCAGGGAGAGAATCAAGATCAAGATCGTCAGGATCAAGATCAAGATCGTCAGGATCAAGATCAAAGGGAACGGGCAATAGAGAAAGGAATGAGGAGAGAGAGGAGCGTCAGAGGATGATGTATACCATGGAGACCATGGCGGCTTCCATGGCACAACAGGCAACATCCTTGGCAGCTCACACTACCCATGAGCAGAGTCAGCCACCTACGCCTCCAGTGGGGCCTACACCTCCAGTGGCTTCAGCGTTTACTGAGTTTAGGAGGATGAGACCTCCTAGCTTTTCTAAACAGGGAGAGCCCATGGTGGTGGAGCATTGGCCGAGTGAAATGAAAAAAGTATTCAACGTGCTAACGTGCATGGAGGACGAGAGCGTCCGTTGGGCGGCCTACATGTTAGACGGAGAGGTTGGGCCTTGGTGGAAGTCTGTTTCACGGACTAGGGCTCAGGAGACTCCGAATTTGCCCTGGACGTGGGATGAATTTTTTGAAGAGTTTAACAAACAGTACTTCCCAGAAGTTGTGAGAAATCAGATGGAGATTCAATTTTTGCAACTCATGCAAGGGAAGATGACAGTGAGAGACTATGGATTGGAGTTCATGTGGCTCGCTCGCTTCGCACTCGA
Source organism: Chloranthus sessilifolius (assembly GCA_021018995.1). NCBI lineage: Eukaryota > Viridiplantae > Streptophyta > Magnoliopsida > Chloranthales > Chloranthaceae > Chloranthus > Chloranthus sessilifolius. The sequence continues at coordinate 122,906,286 of CM037592.1, forward strand.
TTATGTTGTCACGGATATGATGAGAGCGAAGAGGTTTCAGCAAGGGTTGAGACCAGACGTGAGGGGAGGAGTAGCACTATTCTAAATGAGGACCTATAGAGAGGTCATGAGCAAGGCTTTGGTGGTAGAGGAAGAAAGTAATAACAAATATCGCCAGAGGAAGCAACAAGGAAGGTGGAATGTGGACCAGAGTAGAACGGGAAACTACGAATCGGTGAACAAAAAGCTGAGATTCGTAGCAAACAACCAGAGACCACCATTCCAAGGAGGTTATAGGAGATTGGCGCAGAAGAGAAACCAACAAAAATTTTCATTGCTCGTGTCGGGGAAACTGATACTCTACGAGAGCCCTGCTATCACTACCGGAGCTACAGTCACACAGGGTTTTTCTCGAGCAGCTTCTTCCACACCTCGTGGGACTTGTGCCAAGTGTGGCAAACCTCATAAGACAGTGGACTGTAGGATGGGTACTCGGGATTATTTTTTATGTGGCAAGGTGGGCCACCTGATCAAAGATTGCCCCGAGGTGAACAAAGGTAAGACGGCTTCAGCTCCTATGCCACGACCGATACAAGCAAGGAAGCCGATCGTCCAAGGGAGAGCCTACGCAGTCACAACTCAAGAGGCCCAAAATATAAACGATGTGATCCAAGGTGAGATTTCTTTTAAATAAAGAATTTCAATTCTTAAAAATTTTAGATAGAGAAGGTGCATCCATATAGAAAATAGAAAAGAAACTTGCATATAATAATTTCTAGTATGATGATATATATTATATATGTGTATGTATGATTAGGTGCGTTACAAGTATTTAAGAAGGGAAGCAATGTGACATATGAAGCTCAAGTGTTGATAGACCCGGGGTCTACCCACTCATTTGTTACCCCTCGCTTCACAAAGAGAATGAAAGTTGACCCAGAAGAGTTAGACTTTATGTTAACCGTGACCATTCCGACTGGGAAATTGATTGATACAGAGAAAGTTTACAACTCCGTGATCGTGAAAATCATGGATGGAGACGACTTTGAACTACCCGCAAACCTAATTCTGTTAGATATGCAAGGATTCGACGTGATCCTTGGCATGGATTAGTTGTCGACTCACTGTGAGATAGTAGATTGCAAGAACACGGTCGTTATTTTCAGACCCAATACGAGGAGATCATTTCGATTTCGAGAAGAAAGGTCGACACATATGCCACTTATCTCGGCTGTCAGAGCCGAGCGTTTGATCAGAAAGGGGTGCAGTGGATACTTGGCATTCTTGAAGGAGCGTAAAGAAGAGAAGAATGTTATCTGCGAGAATTTGAAGATGTGTTTTCGGAGGAATTACCAGGATTACCTCCATAAAGGGAAGTGGAATTCGCCATCTACTTAGCACCAGGAACGGAGCCTATTTCTAAAGCACCATATAGAATGGCTCCTGCTGAGTTGAAGGAATTGAAGGAGCAGTTACAAGAACTCATGGACAAGGGGTTTGTTAGACCGAGCGTGTCTCCATGGAGAGCACCGATCTTGTTTGTAAAGAAGAAGGATGGGTCAATGTGGCTATGCATTGACTATCGATAATTGAACAAACTCATTATTAAGAATCGATATCCTTTACCTAGGATAGATGACTTGTTTGATCAACTGCAAGGAGCGAGGTACTTTTCCAAGATCGATCTACGATCTGGATACCATCAGTTGAGAGTCAAGGCAGAGGATATTCAGAAGACTGCTTTGAGGACACGGTATGGACATTATGAGTTCTTAGTGATGCCGTTTGGGTTGACAAATGCCCTGGCGTCATTCATGGATCTAATGAATAGGGTGTTTAAACCATACCTAGACTCTTGTGTCGTAGTATTTGTTGACGACATCCTGATCTATTCAAAATCAGAGGAAGAGCATGAGAAGCACTTGAGAATAGCCCTACAGACTCTCCGTGAACACCAATTATACTTCAAGCTCAGTAAATGCGAGTTTTGGTTAGAGGAGGTTAGCTTTTTGGGACATGTCGTCTCAAAGCATGGTGTCACTGTCAATCCAACAAAGATCGAAGCAGTGGTCAATTAGGAGCAACCAAGGACTGTGACCGACGTCCGTAGTTTCCTTGGATTAGCGGGTTACTATCGACATTTCGTTGAGGGGTTTTTAAAGATATCAGGACCACTTACGAGACTTACACGAAAGGACTCGAGGTTCGAATGGAGTGAGGCATGCGAGAAGGGTTTTCAAGAACTCAAGAAGAGACTCACTTCAGCTCCAGTATTAGCGATTCCTCCAGGCAGTGGAGGATTCGCAGTATAAAGCGATGCTTCATATAGTGGTTTGGGCTGCGTACTTAATCAACACAAAAAGGTGATAGCGTAGGGATTGAGACAGTTGAAAGAGCATGAGAAGAATTATCTGACACATGACCTGAAATTAACAACAGTTGTGTTTGCGCTAAAGATTTGGCGACATTACTTGTACGGTGAGACTTTTGAGATTTTCACCGATCATAAAAGCCTTAGATATCTATTTACACAGAAAGATCTAAACATGGATTAGTTGGACTACCGCGTACTGCAAAGAGGTGCAATGCCATTTGGGTAGTGGTCAATCGATTGACCAAGTCAGCGCACTTCTTGCCTTACAACACGATGTATACGGCGGGAAGACTCGTAGAGCTTTATATGAAAGAGATCGTCCGTTTGCATGGGATTCCGAGTAGCATTATTTCCGACCGTGACCCATTATATACATCGAAGTTTTGGAAGAAATTTCAAGAAGGAATGGGAATGCGTTTGGATTTCAGTTCAGCATTCCATCCGCAAACTGATGGACAAACAGAGAGGGTCAATCAGATCATCGAGGACATGCTTAGGGTGTGTATGTTAGAATTGCAAGGATCATGGGATCAGCACCTGCCATTGATTGAGTTTGTATATAACAACAGTTTTTAGACGGGCACCGGCATGGCACCGTATGAAGCTCTTTATGGACGGCGATTTAGATCGCCCATCAATTGGGAGGAAACCGGTGAGAAATTTGTTTTGGGACCAGAAGTGCTTGAAGATAATGTCATCTATGTTCGGATGATAAGAGCAAAACTCAAAGCGGCTCAGAGTAGACAGAAAAGTTACGTCGATATCAAGCGGATGAGTGTAGACTTTAAAGTGGGTGAACATGTATTCATGAAAGTGTCGCCTATGAAAGGCGTGATGAGATTTGGAAAGAGTGGGAAGTTAAGTCCCCGCTATCTTGGACCATTTGAGGTTCTGGGTCGAGTAGGGGAAGTGGCTTACCGCATTGGATTGCCACCATTATTTGATCGGGTACACAATGTGTTCCATGTATCTATGCTCAGGAAGTATCTTAATGGCCCTGATCACGTGTTGAGTGGCCAATCATTTGAGATGCATGAAGATATGAGCATGATCGAGGAGCCGGCGGAGATTTTGGACCGAAAGGAACAAGTGTTGCGGACAAAAGTGATTCCATTAGTGGTTGTTCAATGGAGAAATCATCCGGTCGAAGAAGCTACATGGGAATGAGAGGCTGACGTGAAGGAGCAATACCCGGACTTGTTTGCGACTAGTTGAGATTCAAATTGTATCACCGCAAGCATGTTTGCGAATTTAGACCATATATTGTAATCCAGTGTGGACCTCTTGATCAAGTTTTAAATAGAGAGAATGTGAATCGAAAATTGAGCTGTGATGCCAGATTGATTACGTGATTGGAACTCATCATACCACATAATGTCTAGGAAGACATGCTTCACAAAGCCATGAATCACCAAGTAAAAGAAAGAGATAAAATTTAGAAATTTTTTGAAATATGAGCAAAATCAATTAATCGACTGGCATACGCCAATGAGTGGTGATTGAATTGAAATTCTTAAAAATTCATAAAGTGTAATTTCGATTAATCGATTGGGGATCAATTAATCAATTTTAAATTTTGATTAATCGATTTTGGAATTCGATTAATCGACTCACACAGGTCAGTGACTTGGGAAATTTAGAAAAAGTTAAGGACTTTACGATTTCGATTAATCGATTTTGGAAAATCGATTTAATCAATTTTGTAAATCGATTAATCGACTGGCACACGCTAGTGAGCTAGAAAAGTTGGAAAATTTAAGTGATCACGATTTCGATTAATCGAAATGGATTCAATTAATCGATTATGAGTCTTGATTAATTGATTTTGGAAATCGAATAATCGATTTTGCGTGGCTGGAGTATGTTTTTGAAAATCGATTAATCGAATTGGGCCTATATAAATAAAACGAAGGGGGTTTCTCCCCATTCAAAAATTTTGGGATTTTGTTTCTTGTGCGCCACTTCGTCTTCCTCCTCGAGCTATCATACCAGCTAGGTTTTGGGGGGGGGGGGGATTTGCATCAATTTTGCCTCGCAAGCATCGTGTACTTGGATCAAAACCTAAGGTAAAACCTAGATTTCGAGTTTTCCTTTCAATTTGACCTATAAAACCCTACTTTTGGGCATTTTGAGTCGAAATTCCGCCTCGAACTCGCTTAACCGCGAAGAAAGCGACTTCGAAGCTTCCGGTGCAGCGTAAGAACTCCGCACCGCCACCACCAACACCATCGCCCATAAGAACCCCATCCCCGTCGGCATCGGATACCACATCCGGTCCGACAAGCGCGTCGTCGCGAGAATCCATGCCGACCATACCACCACCACCCATCGACATGACACAACCAAATGAGTGGTGGGCGGCAAAGACATTCGAAGATGAGTATATCTTCGATGAAAATTTGTTTACGAACCCCGACGTCGACTGTGAGACCAAATGGGCTAGGGACTACTTGGCCAAAGCGGGTCTCGGTAACCTACTGACACCACTCCATGGGTGTTATTACCCTCGACTTGTCTGGCTATTTTACCAAGGATTGGCAGAGGGTCCGACCGATGCCATTGTTACGACCAAGATTGATGGTCGTGACTACACCTTCACACGTCGCCATATTTACGAAGCCCTCGAGTGTTATTTGGACTTCGTACCCGAGACCACCCTCTTCCCACCATTTGCGGAAGAGGTGAAATTTGAGGAAATAATGACTGAGATGACCAAGGGGAAAAAGGGGTCAGGATCGTCCATTAGACGGGTCGATCTGCCCCATTATATGTGGATGCTTGATTCAATAATCAAGTGCAACCTCTACCCGATGCGGCATGATACCGAGCGGGTGGAGTTAGTACAACAGTGACCTGGGAGTTAGTATAACTCATTCAGGTAAGTATATGGATTTTCATTGCTCAGCCCGTTGAAAATTGGCAACATTTGAATCATTGCCGGCTTAAATTCATAATGATTTCCTGGGATGGGAGCATGAAGGATACTGTAAAATCTCAAAAAATTGAGCGTTAAACAGTGACCTCGAGATCCGTGCCCGACTGGTCGTAGGTTTGACCAAGTGATGGTCAAACAGTGGACTCATGAAAGGATAAATTGATATGTCAATGTGACCTAAGAGTAGTGTATAGTCTGAGTTAGTGGTCACATACACCTATCTCTGATGTATGTGCTTAACACACAAGCTGGAAAGAGGATAAAAGGGTTTTAATAAACCTAGGTTGCTTTTGTTTGGTTGGTGAAAGAGAGTTAAGAAGAGAGAGAGGGAGAAACCAAGATGAGTTATTGAGCTAAGAGTTAATGCAAATCAAGAGGGGACCAAGCATTGATTGGCGGATTCAACGCATGAGGAGCCATTGAAGCAAAAAGCTAGAACCCTAGCCATTCCAACCTTAATATTTGATCAATTTGAGATTGATTGGAGGTGAGTTTGTTAGAATTAAATGCATAGATTGTTAGTAATTAAATTTAGTCAAGTGTAGTCTAAAAGATATATTAAAGGCATAGAGAAGGGAAGGAATAGATAAGGAAAAGATTTGGAAGAACAGCTTGAAAAGGGGCTGATTTTGGAAATCAATTAATCGATTTTGGTCTAGAAGTTGAAAAAGCAAGGATGCCCGATTTTGATTAATTGATCTGGAAATCGATTAATCGATTCTGAGGGTCGATTAATCGATTTGAAAATTGACTAATTAACTGGGTACCTCCAGTGGCTGGAGAGGTAAGGCTTGAGAAAATCGACTAATCGATTTGGGAAATCTATTAATCGATTTTGAGTTTCGATTAATCGATTTGAGATCGACTAATCGATTTTGGATTTTCGACTGCTCGATTTTAGAATCGATTTAACCATTTTGGGGAATTTGATTAATCGATGTGGTATCAATTAATAGATTTTGGATTTCGATTAATCGATTTTGGAAATCGATTAATCGATTTAGGATTCGATTAATCGATTTTGGGAATCGATTAATCGATTTTGGCAATTTAAGTTGACATTTTTTATTTGGACCTTGAGATTCATAGAGGGTCTAGGACCTTCTTTATTGCATCTTTAGTAACATGTTGCATGTGTTATGGTGTACCATAGGTGGTACGTGTGAGAGCAAGCATAAGGAGCTGTGTAGGACCTTGATGCTTGGACCTTCAGAGACTTGAGGTAGGGAACACCTTGAATATGTACTTTAATTGCAAGAGCATGTATGTAGTGATATAGAAATAAAATTGAAAATATTTTAAACTGTGTAAATCTTTATAAAAATGGGTGTGTGTGTGGCACCAAGAAAGTGATAAAGGCATCAGTGTGATGCGAATAACTGAGACCAAGTAAGATAATGAAAATGATGCATCCCCAGGGGATGAGAAAGTGATAAAGGCATCAGTGTGTTGCAAGTAATTTAGACATCCCAGGAATATAAGTAAGATTGAATAACTACTGTTAAGGCCTAACTGATATAAGATAGCACAATTACATGGTGAACAACTATATGTAAAGCACATGTTATTTTTATTATTTGAGGTTTGATTAAGATACCCCACCGACGTGGCGGGATAACCACGACTGACTCGACAGGATATCCGCGACCGGTATGGCGGCCAATCCGTACACCAGTGCGGAGGTCTATCCGTACACAGTAAGCACATCCCAGCGATGTTGAGATGAGATTTAACCCCACTGCCTATTGAGAAAGGGGCTTGGGTCGTATTCCCAGGGAATACATATAACTACTGTCTATTTAGACGACGATGGAGGGTATCCCATCGAGGCTCGATGCTATATTGGTCGGGGATTACTTAAGTTGAAGATTTAAGTTTTGCTTTAGACCTGTTCAGTGTCATTCATGATAAATTAACAGTAAAGTGAAACATGCTAACTACCAGTAAATTTAAATGCAAATTGTCATCTTTTAAACTGTTTTTCCAGCAAGTGCATAGATACATCATGCTTAGAATATCATGGAATATATGTGAGATTTTGACTTATATGTTCATTGTTTTGTTCCCTATTGAGCTAGGATGTAGCTCACCCTTTAGACTATACGTCGCAGGTCCATTATTAGCAGCGGCCGAGACTTCGGGAGACGTAGATCCGGGTGATTCGGATTACGTGCCTGGGGACGAGTTGGAGCCTCCTCCCGAGGACTTCTTATAGGAGACTCTGTTGTGTACTTTGATAGAGAGTCAGTTTTGAGAGCAGATTGTGCGGCTTGATATGTTAAGCCTTTATTTTGATAAACAATGTAATTATACTTCAATATTCTTTTTGACGAACCATGTGGGGTGACCTGGTTGTATCACCGATGGTTCGAGCCGGTTCTTTTGTCCATACCTTGGCATGGAATGAGAATTGCTTTTGATCTCTTCATTATAGCGAATAATATATTATTAATGCATGTTACTTGATTGGTTTTGCTTGTTATACCAATGTTCCGTGCATAGCCTTGAGGCACGGTCTGGAGGATCGTGCTGATGTCACGGGTTTCGGGGTGCCAAAATTCGGGCTGTCACAGTACTATCCTGATCCTCGTAAAGATCAGGATTATTGTATGGATCCATTGTTCATGAGCCCTCATCATGATTCTCCTTTTCATTTTCATTGTTGTTTTCATGATTATTCCCATTCGGTCCTTGTCTTTGATCTGCCATGGTTTCAGTGTGATGACGCTGAAGCCTATGGTTTCTACGATTCACTCTGTAAGACTTTTCAATCTCACGATTCAACGATTGTAAATGTGGGTGATGAGATCGAGTAAAGCTCATGCACCAACACACCTAAGACAAGGATTATCGAGTCCACAATAAACCCAACAATGAAGCAACTCAGGTTCAATTGATTGAATTAACAGAATCAATCGATTGAAATAAACACAACAGTGTTCCGAAAGATGACTTTATTAGTCAATCGATTGATTTGTCAAAATCGATCAATTGAGGTTCAAAAATCAGGCTGGACAAAACAGGAAATACCACTAAAATTGTAAACAATAGAGGTCTAGTCAATCGATTGAAACAGAAAGGTCAATCGATTGATAGAATCCCAAAAGTTTACATAGTGGCAAACTGACACTAAAACCCCAGAACTCAATTGATTGATATTGAAGAATCAATCGATTGACTACTATAGTGGACAGTAGTTAGAATCCGAACATAATTTATTTTTATTTTTTCAAAATTCAAAAATTCAAAAATCAAGATCAAAATTTGAAATTCAAATTTCAAATTTTTAAAACTCAAAATTTAAAAAATTCAAATTTAAAAATTAAAAAGTTAAAATTTTAAATTTCAAATTCAAAATTCAAAATTTTGAACAAAAAATTTATTTTATATATATATATATATATATATATATATATATATATATAACCGGAAAGTGGTCACGCTTAAAAGCTGGTTGATTGATTATTACAGATCAATCGATTGACATAAATAGTGAACCAAGCATAACAAAGCAAAACAAAGCAGAACAAAGAAAACACAGAATCACAGTCGATCGATTGACATAGAATTCAATCGATTGACTGTCAATCCGAAAACACAAATCTCCTAAAAATCAATAAAATTGTGTCGCTTCCCCGACAGCGGTGCCAAAAAATTGATCGGTTTAGAAGTGTATCCTTGCAAGTGCCCAAGATTAGTTATAGCATGGTGAAATCAAGGGTGTCGTACCCATAGGAAAGCGCTTAATTAAATTAATTTTAAAGAGAACAAAAATGCCCAAAGAAATATAAAGGGAGAAAAAGTTGAATTGCTAAGCTATTACCACACGATGCTAGAACGATAAACATAAATTAATCTATGCAAGAACAAATTATAACAAAGAAAATGATAATTAAGAGATGATCAAAGAGTTTACTAACCCTAGATTTGTAACTTCTCTACAATTAATCACACAATTTCATACCACACCAATATACCGTCATTTATCAAAACGAAAAATGAATCGTAAAGAATGTGACTGTTGATCCGACATACCCTATCCAAACACTATGACTCATCCTAATGTGGCATGAATCATGTGAAAGGCATAGCGTATCTCAAATTTAAAATCACAGTAGTAAGAATCAATCATTCGGTAGACTAGATTAGCCTGCAGGAACAGATCTAGATGGAATGACCCTTTTATGGTCGTCGATAACCAAGATCAACAGTTATAAATGAGCATTCGATGATATTTTATTAAGTACACACTTCTTAACAGAATGATTCCATGACAATGATAAAAAATTGTAGAATTAATAATAAAGCAGTAACTCATCTAGGGGCCGCTTCCTCCTTGAACGAGGGGGTTTAGCCGCTCATTCTCGATCTACACGCCCGATGCAAATCAGAAGTCATCATCTAAATATGCACTTTTATTTATCAAAAGATCTCTCCTTACAATGTTTTATTCCAAATTACAAACTACAATTCAAAAATTGCAAAGAAAAGTTATAAAAAAAACCTAAGAAAATTCTCCTAGCCAAGAACGCTTTAACCCTAAGCCATAGCATTGCTTTTATAAGGAGCGGGCAGGACAACTTCCAAAATAGGCTCAATCAATTGAAATTCAATTCTCAATCGATTGAGTTCAAATCCTCTTTTTGGCGAAATCATTTGAATTTGAATTCAATCGATTGATTTCAAATATCAATCGATTTAATTAATTCAAATTTTAAAATAAAGGGGGAAAACTGTCATTCTTGTCAATCGATTGATATTTGATTTTCAATCGATTGACAAGGACATGTAATATCTTCATTCTTCTGGTGAATGCTGGGCCAATCAATCATTTTCACAGATTTTGGTGCTTCGATTCTCTTCTTGATCCAATGTTCTTGTGTAATCCTTAATTATCCTCTTTTATGCACTTTCAAGATTCAATGGTCGGAAACACCTGAAACTACTAAAACTATACAACAGCCGTCCAATAGCATTCATCGGATAGCTAAATATAAGAATTAAGGTGCGAAATAGAGTCATATTTTGGCACAAATCAGTGACCAAACTTTCAAAAGCCTTAAAACTCTTGGGGAGCGTGTTAGAATACCCTGAAAAAGCCTTGTATCCTTTAGGCATAAAAAGGAGGGACTCGAAAAGTGAAGAACAAGTCCCAAGGGGCATTGCCCCGACCCCCCGCCTAGTGGTTTAACACTCCCTATAAATCCCACACGTTTAACTCCCAATACGCCCTCGTCGGTCAAGAGAGGTCACCCTCTTTTCGACTCCTCCGGGGGATCGGGTCATTGCGTGGATTTCGTGCCCTTAAATAGATCAAAGGATTTTCTTTTAATCCAAGGCGCATCGGGATCCCACCGTGGGAGACATTTAGGGTGTGACCACCACCCGAAAAGGGAGTTCCAAGGCCCCAAAACTTTCCAAGATTCTTTTTTCCACAAAAATTTAAAAATCCAAAAAATCATATATACAAAAAAATATAAAATAAAAAATAAAACTTATAGTGTCGTAATCACGGCATCGCCACACCCACCACCATCATCCCGTAATAGAAGGAGAAGAAAAGTCTTCGGGCCTTACCCAAGAAACCCTTACCCTACCCGTCGCCAAACTATGTCATGGGCGGTCAATCCGGCCTATGCCAACCTTGATTCATCCCACCATGGATCAAAATGCTGAAAAACCGATACGTGTCATCCGAGCCCAAAACCTGTACATATCGGGCGATACGTATCGGTATTGGACCGTACTTTCAATGTACCGTATCTTTCGGTCTGGTACCGATACGTATCAATATTGGACAAAAATTTTATCCATGATCCCCATCACATTCTCATCACTCTCATATAGAGGAAATCCTCATTTCTGATTCCCCCACCCAATCCTGCTTCAACGTCACCGGACTATTCGGTGCACGCATTTTTCCATCC